>JAUPFV010000001.1:352476449-355055199 GCA_036936605.1 Limnanthes douglasii subsp. nivea
GTACTTCAAACACCGTCACTTTTAATGGTAAGACTTTTACTGTTTCAAATGAAAGGGAAATTATAGCTCACTCTATATTAAGTAGTGTTCAACTGGTGCTTGTGTTAGAGAAGCAAGTTCGAAGTCAGGCAGATATTATCAAAGACCTCAAGTCTGATAAGGAGAGGCTGTCCGATGACCTTCTTAGTGCCACTCAACATGCTGACATTCTAAAGGGGGAAAACGAAGAGCTGGAGAAGAGCCAAAAGGGGTGGACCACAAAAGTTGCCACTCTAGAAGACACCATCAAGGAGCTCCGGGAGAAGTTGTCCGGATTAGAGAAAGATCTCAACTCTTCAAAAGAGGAGACCAAGGCCAAGGATCAAGTTATTCACAACTTGACAAGTGACAAGATTGCGCTCGAGAACATAGTGTCCAAGGCTGTAGAGAAGAAAACTGATCTGCTAAGGGAGCAGGAGGCCAAAATTCAAGCCAAGATCGACGCTTATGCCAACAACGTGATCGACACTCAAGAGAAAATGTATGCCAAGTTGAGATCGGACATGGTCCTGCTCTTCCACGAGAAGTTCCCGAAGAGGAACCTAGGAGATTTGTGGCTTCACGTAGAGTACGAAGACCTTCCCTTCCACACCATGGCAGATGGAGACTTGCATGATTATTCCAGTGCTTCCTCCTCCGACGAAGAAGAAGAAAAAACCGGGGAGGGCCCTCTCGAAGAGAAAGACGATCTCAAGAGGAAGAAGAAGATGAATAAGGTTGAGCCATCTTCAAAGGCTCAGTCTTAAATTATGAATTATTTTTTTCACTTTTCATGTTATCTAAACTAAAGTCCTTGGAAGGCCAAGGCACTCTTTTTGTTAGTGTGTCCGGTATCTGACCGAATAGATCCTTTACTTTGTTTGACAATTTAAAAGTCTTTGGAAGGCCAAGGCACTTAAGTTATTTCAATGAATATCCTTGTTTTGCACAATTCTCGCATCCTTTCATAGTTTGTTTCAATTTTGGTGGATAGTGTTTAAATAGCCCTTAGTTATTTCATAAATAGTCTAAAATGAGAGTGTTTAAGTTCTCCGATGACAAATGTTTAAGTGGTCATCATTCTTTTACTTCAATCCGGATGGTGTGACAAAAAATAAAGTAAGAACACTTCGGAATTTTTTTTAAGAAGGCATCAAATTTCATTAAAAAGCCCGGACACCTCATTAAAACCTCCCCGCCCCACCAGGGTAGGAAAGAGTATGCCCCCAAATATTTACATGGATGTTTAAACGAGTAAATATTTACACAGATGTTACTTCAAGTACATCGGGAAATGTTCAATATTCCAAGGGTGGGTCAAAATTCTTCCATCCTTGTCTTCTAGCCAATATGTTCCACGTTTAATCCTTTCAACAACCATATAAGGTCCTTCCCAAGTTGGGGCCAGTTTGCCGAGCAGCTTCTCTTTAGTGTGTAAGAAGACTTTCCTCAATACCTTGTTCCCCGACTGGAAATCTCTTCTTTTAACTCTATAAGCAAATCTGCTTCTCATCAAACCCTGATAGTGTGCAGCTCTAAGGTGAGCTTTAACTCGTCTTTCTTCTACTAGGTCAAGCTGACCTCTGATTCCCACTTCGTTAGCGCGTTCGGAGAAGTTGTGAACCCGAAATGATGGGAAAGTTGCTTCTATAGGAGCTATTTCATCCATCCCATAGACCAAAGCAAAGGGTGACTCTTGTGTTGCAGCCCCAGATGTTGTCCGGTAGGCCCACAAGACCTCTTGTAAATAGCTAGGCCACTTCCCAGTAGCCCCTTCCAGATTCTTCTTTAAACCGGACATTATAGTTCTGTTAGCCACTTCAACCTGACCATTTGCTTGTGGGTGGAAGGGTGAAGAGAAACAATGTTGTATACCCCTTGAGGCACAGAAACTCTCCATTTCCCTATTGTCGAACTGTGGCCCATTGTCTGTTGTTATCTTTTGTGGAACACCAAATCTGTAACAGATGTTGGATAAAATGAATTTTATGACAGCTTTTTATGTTGTTCCTGCCGATGGCGGCTGCTACAATCCCCTCCTGACGCCATAGGGAGAGAGCCCACTAAATCCAACCCCATCGAGCAAAAGGTATAGGCTCAGAAATTGACTCTAAAGGGATGGTTGGGACATGAATTTCATTGCTATATCTCTGGCATGGATCACACCTTCTTACCAGCTCTTTAGCATCCTGCATGATAGATGGCCAATAGTAGCCGGCCAGTAAAACTCTCCTTGTTAGAGCCCTGAATCCACAATGAGCTGATCCCTCACCATCATGCAATTCAGAGAGAACTACTTGAGACTCATCATCTCCCAAACACCGCAGAAGAGGTTTACTATAAGACTTTTTATACAGAATGTCTCTTAGTATGATAAAACCACGAGCCTTGTGTTTCATTTTGCTCGCTAACAATTTATCCGGAGGCAAGATGCCATCGGAGAGGTACTGCAGGAGAGGAAATCTTCAATCCTGAGGTTGCTTCACCTGTACTTCAAAAATTTCTTCCTCTTTTCCCACATTAAGTTGAATGGAGGGGCTCTCCAGTACATGGTTCCATGTATATGACTCTGTGTAAGCTATAGTTGCCAATGAATCTGCTAATTCATTCTCTGCCCAGGGTATATGCTCATAAACAATGCTTTTAAACTTGAGTGCTTCATTTTTAAGAAGAAGTAAATACTTCACTAGTTGGTCCTTTTTGGCCTCAGATCGACCTTGGGCATGGTGGATAAGAAGGTGGGAGTCACTCATTAGCTTGACCCTTTTAGCCCCACAAATATAAGCTAACTTTAAACCAGCTATAGCTGCTTCGTATTCGGACTCATTATTGGAAGCCTTGAAAGCAAAACATATCGCCTGGTACATTTTGTCACCATACGGAGAAGTCAAGCACACCCCTGCACCACATCCCATAGTGCTGGATCCACCATCCGTCCGGACGACCCAGACCATTTTGTCTTTCATCTCAGTAGTCTGTTCCGAATCTCTGTCAGAGTGGAATTCAACTAGAAAATCAGCCACAACTTGGGCCTTGACTGCTGTTCGGGGAGCAAAATCTATATTGAAATCCCCCAATTTTACCGACCACTTAGTCATTTTGCTTGAAATGTCTGTCTTTTGGAGAACATTCTTCAAAGGAAAAGATGTCTGGACGATAATAGGATGAGCCTGGAAATAAGGCATCATCTTCCTTGCAGCTATTACCAGGGCTAACGTTAATTTTTCGAGTTTCAAATAACGCTTTTCTGCATCTATCAAGCTCTTGATGATGTAGTATACGGGATGGGGGTAGTTATCCACATCTCTCACCAACACAACACTGATGGCACAACTTGAAACTGCCAAATATACGAAGAGTATCTCTCCATCAACTGGTTTAAATAAGTTTTTGGGGGAGGACAAATGTTTCTTAATCTCATAGAAGGCCTCATCACACTGTGAGGTCCAGTCAAATCCCCTTGCACCCTTCAAAGTTTGAAAAAACGGGGCGCATCTGTCCGATGACCTTGAGATAAATCGGTTTAAAGCAGCTAACCTCCCCGTCAATCGTTGTACTTCTTTTATATTCCGAGGAGGCTCCATTTGGAATAGAGCATTAAGCTGGTCCGGATCGGGCTGTATCCCTTGCTCACTTATTATATAACCTAGGAACTTCCCAGATTGTACTCCGAACACACATTTTTTCTGGATTTAGCTTCAAATTCACTTTTACCAAGTTGGCAAAAGTTTCTTGGAGGTCAGCTAAGTGCAATTTCTCATCCACACTTTTCACCATCATGTCATCGATGTATACTTCCATATTCCTTCCAATTTGATCAGCAAAGGCTTTGTTCACCAATCTCTGATAAGTAGCCCCAGGATTTTTCAACCCAAATGGCATTACCTTGTAGCAATGAAGACCCCTGTCAGTGACAAACGTGGTATGCTCCTGATCCTTCGGATCTACTTGAATCTGGTTGTACCGGGAGAAAGCATCCATAAATGATAGCAGCTTATTCCAGAGGTGGAGTCTACTAGCTGGTCAATTTGGGGAACTGGATACAAATCTTTTGGGCAAGCCCTATTGAGATCTGTGAAGTCAATGCACATACGCCACTTGCCATTTTTCTTTTTCACCAAGACCGGATTGGCAGTCCACAAAGGATATTGAGACTCCTTGATATGCCCCATCTTTGTGAGCCTGTCAACTTCTTGCACAATAACATCAGCCTTTTCCTTGGAAAAAGCCCTTCTCTTTTGTACCACTGGTGCTACGTCTCTCCGGACAGATAGGTGATGTGATATAACATCGGTTGGAACCCCAGTAACATCAACATTGCACCAAGCAAAAACATGCTGATGGTTTTTCAAAAACTTTAACATCTTATTCTTCAGGTCGGGTGGCATGTTAGACCCTATCTTAACACTTTTCCCTTCTCCTAAAGAATGTGTTTCAACCTCTTCAACGGGTATCAATACTCCAGGGGTCTCTCTGGGATCATCAATTTCACCCTCACCCCCAGAAATCCCCTCAAACTGCTATTGCTCGTTGATACAAACTCCCCCCAACGTTCGTGGAGCCAGGGCTGTAGCATAACATTCTCTTGCAACCTTTTGACTGCTTCGGACAACTCCCACTTGTCCTTGAACATAGTATATCAAATATTGGTGGACTGTCGAAGCCACTGCATGCATCCTAGAGAGCCAAGACCTCCCTAAAATAGCATTATAGCAAGTGGGACAATCTACCACAATAAAAAGTATCATGACCATCTTCTTGAAAGGGCCCTTGCCCAACAAAACTTCCTCTTCGAAATCTCCGATCACATCTGCTGAGCTGCCAGTAAAGCCCACAATTGATCTGTCCGAACGTTGAATTACGGCTGGATTTTTCATTTTCTTGTAAGTGGTTAAGAAGAGGATATTGGCTGAGCTTTCAGTATCCACCAAGATTCGTCTTATGTCATTGCCCCCAATGGATGCTCATATGACAACAACATCTTCATGAGGGCCAGCTATATCTCTTAAGTCATCTTCATCGAAAACAATGAAGGGGAATGGAATTTGCGATTGATAGGAGGTCATGCCTCCTTCTAGCTGGGTAGCTAAAGTATAAACGTGCCTCCTCCTCAAAGAAGCAGTAGGAGTTGTCATAGTATCCCCTCCGAAAATTGTAAGTGACTCAAAAAACTTAATGAGCCCGAAGACAGTTCTAGAACATTCCTCAATGGCACCCACTCTATTTCGAGTTGGATCAGGATCCAAGTATTCTGATTCTACATCAAATCTTTCGATTATAACCATAGCTCCCTCCGGAGCAGCATTGCTTGGACCAACCCGGTGAGTATTGTCAGGCCTATTACCTCCTCTTCTTTTGACATATGCCCCCAGCTTTCCTCTTTCAATCAAATTCTGAACTTCTTATTTCAAGGCTATACAATCTTCGGTGGTATGGCCAGTATCATTATGGTACTGGCAGAAAGAGTTATTACGATGTTCCCTAGGAGATTGCAGTGCGGTCGGTCTTTTATAGTGTACATCTTCCTTTGTTTTATCATAAATGATGGCCACACTTTCTTTCAATTCTGCAAACCACTCCAGTTGAACCCAAGGCCCTCTCTTATTTCTGGGTTGTTGACTCTGAGCAGGTGGAGCTGGCTGAGATTGAGCTTTAGCCCTGTTATGCCCCTGTCCGGTCTCCTTTGCCTTGTTCTCGGACTAATTCTGATTGGGGTTTGGTGCAACCGGGGCAGACCTCACCTTCCTATGCATCCTAGTTTTCTTTGTTTCATCAACGTTGATCTGCTTTCCAACCTGATTCAGCAAACCTCCCCAAGTCATGGCTTTCTTTCTGGTCACCGAATCAACCAAATTCCCAGGGTTTAAGCCTTGTCTCAAGGATGCTATCGTTACTTGATCGAAGCAATCAGCCAACCCATTTTTGGTGTTTACAAAACGACTTATGTATTCTTTCAACGATTCGTTCGGTTCTTGGGCACAATGGATTATTGTGTCTCCGTTGCCCTTCAACTCTTTACTCCCAACAAACTGCCTTCAAAAGGTCACCCAAAAGGTGTCAAAATTCTTAATGCAGCCTTGAGGTAGGCTGTTATACCACTTTAGAGCACTCCCCGTAAAGGATTGGGAGAATGATCTGCAGAGTAACTTGTCGTCATCATCAAAGTTCATCATGAAGTTCTTAAATTGCTCCAAATGGTTGTCCAGATCAGTACTGTCATCGTATTTCTCCATCTTAGTGCTATCAAACCTCTTAGGGAGGTTTCCGGACAGAATTTTGGAAGACATTTAAGATTGTCTCCAATTTCGGCCACGACTGAACACAATATCCTCATTGGGAGTTGCAAAAATATCTGGTTCATCGTGGAAGGCAAAAGGATCCATTAGCATCCGGTCTACATGCCTCCGGCTGTGAGATGACCCTTTGCCAATATTCTTCTTCAATTTACCATGTCTATCCCTTTTTCTTGAATATTTTTTGATCAATTTTTGCTTCTTTTTAGTTCGGCCCTCATCGCTGCAAGAGGATAAGGACTCCTCAACTCCTTCCTCATCCGAGGAGCTATCAGAAGACTCTGAGTCTGAGTCAAAACTCTTCACTGGCTTAGACCGGTGAGATTTTTTGGAGCTGGCATGAGTCTTTTTTGTACTCACATGAGTCTTTGAAGGCTCATGCTCTCTAGGTTTATCGGTATGATGAGCAACTGATGCTTTTGACTTTTCTTTCATGCCCATCTTAGCCTTTTCTGCCCTTAGAGCTTCTATCTCGCCCTTTAATCTATCACGCTCCTCGATAGTGTATTCATCGTTTTCACCCATCACTTCAAGCAAAACTGGTGGTACTTCTGGGGCGTCTGGATTTATTCGGACTGATTTTTCTTGTTGGTTTCGAATGCTCGATTCAGGCACCTTCTTCTCCCACTGTGGTCGCCAATTTGGTGTGGTTAATTTTCATTTGAGGGCAATATTGTAACTTTTGTTTTGAGTTTTGTGGAAGTTTGTAAGTATTTAATATTTGAGTAGAGAGTAGAGGGAGAATTAAGCAACCTGGTTGTATTTAATTTTCATTACCCATATTTAATGCGGGTGGTTGGGTATTTATACCCTTACATTTGGGCTTTATGGGCTTTCGGGTCATGTTTAATGGACCCGGATCATGTTCAAGGACCCATGAGCTCTTAGTAGGAGAGCAAGCAGCCTAGTCAAGAAGTGTTTAGGTTTTTAAGTACTTTAGTCCTTGTTGGAACAGTTCAATGGGTAAGGTGTTCGAACTGTCCTGTCCGGTCTGGTGATCTTAGTCCGAACTGTCCCTGTCCGGAGAGGTAGCAACATTCGGACTCATCAAAGCAAACCGGATACTACACAATCCAATATCAATACTCCCCGAACTAGTCCTTCAAGCAATCATGGAACATCTGGACATGAAGATGCTATGATAATCACTAAAAGATTTGATATGGACTCTGAGTGCCTTGTGATGAGTTGATAATTGTTTGGGGAATATATTTAGGATATTTGTACTAGATGTGACTAGAGAGAGAAAGTGTAGAGAGATAAAGGAAAATTCAGAGAAAATATTATTCAATGCCCTTTTTAGGCAAGTGGGTCACCCTTTTATACTAAAATAAGGAGGACCCATTTAAGCTCTTAGTGGGCCGTTCATCACATATTAATGAGGCCCCTCTACTATCTTTATCTTTATACATTGGTCCCTGATTGACTCTGAATACTCTTTAACTACATCAAATATTTATTTATTGTGTTTTTACCCCTCTGATTGAGATCGGCGAATTCCGCCCTTATCAGTAGCCCCCCAGTCTTCGGGAGCTTCGCGAGCGGAGACTTGTGAAAGAGTCATCGCCACTCGTCCGATCTCTTATCAAGCTTCGGGCTCTGTGAGTTCTGACTGCCCGATGCTCGAGGCTTCCTCATCGGTGATATTCCCGCGCCTCCTATTCCTGTTCTGCTGGGATTTTCATCCCGGGCCTCTTGTGATGGGCCTATCCTTCTTTCCGATCTCGGTGGTGCCGGCCCATATCGTCGATGGGTTCGTGATGAGCTGCTTATGTCAGCCCTTGTCAGTCGGTGGTCGACACGTGTCTTTAGCTAACGGGTCACCCCTCTGTCAGACTAGGCTCCTAGTGAGGCTCTTCATCTTCCCGCTGTCTTTTCGTCGATTGGTATCCCCCGATCCTTCAATCCAGCCTATAAATACCCCAAGGTTCTTAGTGTCTCTCAGAGGCATTCTAGAGAGAGAAAACGCTGTCCGATTATTTCTAGAGAGAGAAAGAGCTCGTTCGACCCTACTTCGTTCTGGTATGTTCGTTGCATGAAACCCAGACGTTCACAGAAAAAACCGACCAAGAAAAAGAAATCTGAGTGGAGCTTTGAAGAGTGGTCTAGTATCGGAGATCGAGCAGAGGAATACCGACGCGCTGGTCTGATCTGGGGGTCTAACTCCAAACCTTTTGTTCCCGCTCCACTTCCTCACGATCCCGTTCTTGCCACCCCGGTTCCCGCAGAATCTTTCCTGGTATCCGACCTTCCGGTTTCTCCTGTTCCTGAGGCTAGCCTATCCCCATAACCCATTATCCTTTCCTCCAGTGACAGTTCCCATTTTTCAGTAGTCGGGCCAAGCAATCCGACCTTACCGTCCGTCAACTCGCCCGCTTCCCGACGTGCCCGTAAATCCACATTCTTGATAATGGGAGAAGACGATCTATCCAAGTACTCAGCAGGAGGTAATAGTCCCGAAATGGTTCAACTTACGCCCTCGATTAGAGGGATTCGGACCGGTATTAACACTGCGGTCACTTTTTTAGGTTTGCCCAAAATGCGGCTAACACCCGAGCAAGCGGAGGAGGCTCATAGGGCCATGGCACGCGACGCTGCCGATGCTTCTTCCTCCCGGGTCCGACCGTCTGAAACAGATGCCGCTACCGCCCGCAGCTCTAGTCAAGTTCCGACCCAAGAAGCTGGAGAGTCGGAAGTCGATGTTGCTCCCGCGGGAGTCTGTATTGCTGCTGCTGGCCACGCGGCTAACCCCCAGGATGACCCCTTGCCCGAAGAGGTTGCGGCTGCCATTTCCACCAAGTACTTCAGCTGGCTTCTAACCAGGGACGTGGTTTCTCTTTTCGAAGGGAAGTATCTCTACTTCCCCGAGGCCGATCATAGAGACTTACTGACCCGCTAGGGGATCCCTGAGTGTGTCAGCGTCCGATTCCCGACCCCAGGGGAGACCCCCGTCCACGTCAGACCCAGAGAGATCGTGGTGTTCACCGAATTGTTCAACTGGGGTTTGCGTTTCCCCTTGGACCCTGAGATTGCGCTCTATTTTCGCACCCTTCAAATCTGCCCGTCGCAGCTGACGCCAAATGCTTGGTATACCTTGATGTCCTGCATCATGGCTTCCCGGCTTTCTGGCCAGGTTATGCCGATGGAGGAGTTCATCGCCATGTCGGGTCTGTCCAAGTCCCCGAAATCCCCATTCTTCTACTCTTCTCTTGGCAATAAGTGGAAAATTGTCAACGACTTCTTGGAAGGGGACAAAGGGTGGAAGCATCGGTTCGTCTTCCTGAGCGGGTGTTGGGAGAACGGTCTTCCATACTCTCCGGAGAAGGACCATTCGGAAGGACTGGCTGCAGGGGGACAAAGGGTGGAAGCATCGGTCCTTTGCGTAGTGTCGAAGGACTGGCTGCAGGGGGTGAAGAAGGACCATTCGGAAGCCGCGGAGGTCACTTTTGAGGTGCTGAAAAACTACGCCCGAAGGAATTGGGGTCGGGGCATGCACCGTACTTTTATGGATAAGAACTTGTTCATGAGCAACCTCTGGCGGTGCTCATCCGAGGCTCTTACCATTGAACAGCTGCGGGAGCCTCCAAGTCTGGACGACGTGCTTGCCCGAACCGGGCGTCCCGAGTACATACTATACCTGCCCAAGCGCAACAAGGCGCCCAGTAAGCGTCCAAAGTCAGAGGACGACGAGGCAGGAGGTGACCCGATCAGGGTAGCGGCGCCCGAGGCAGGACGACTGGATGCGAGTCATAACTCGGCCGCGGTGCAAAAGAGGAAAAAACGTGCAGAGACGGGGGGGTCTAAGTCGAAGAAATCCAAAACTGCGGTAGATGATCTGGCGGTGGTCAGCGCGGGGGTGAGTGCTTCAGGGCCTAAACTCGTGGATCAAGTTGACGACGGCGTAGATCCTGTAAGGGACGACGTTGTGTTAATTCCAGACGACACTGAGCCCCCCGAAGCTGCAAACCCGGACGCCTCTTCGTCAAGTGGCCCCAAATTCCCGATGGTGATGATGCTTGGTAGCCCGCACCCTTTTCCTCTTCGGGGCACTGATGGACTTGCTCTGTCGCTATACAACTTGCTGGTTCCGGCCTCCTTGAAAGACCGTCAGGCAAAGGAGCTTAGCAAAAAGTTAGCCTTGGCGGAGACAAAGATTACCAGTCTTGCTGCGAAGGTCAAAACTGCCGAAGAGGCCCAAGCGTTGGCGGAAGGTCGGGTTGTTGAAGCTGAAAATCTCGCTACCGAAGCGAAGACGGCCGCGGAGACGGCGAAGCAGGCGATGGAGACAGCGAAGAAAACCGCGGAGGACGCGGTGAACGTTGCGGAGACGGCGAGGAAAGCCGCGGAAGACCGCGCCTCATCTCTGGCACTGGAGGTTCAAAAGTTAAAATCCTCGAACGTCGCTTACATCAACCGATGTAGACAGTGGTCGGACAAGGAGACTGCGGATGCCAAAGCCGCATATGTGCTGTCACTCCATAACCGCTTCCCGGACCTTCGCCTTGGGTCGCTGTGGCTCGACGTACGAGAGAAAGACCGGCCCGAGGGAGTCGATTGTGGGGAATCCGACGATGCTGACGATGAAGAAGACGATGAGGATGTGGATGAAGATGGGGACCAGTGATTTCGTTTCCCCTTTTTTTTTTGAAAATTCTGTAACTCTTTGGGGGCCGTAGGCCCCTCTGTTGTTTTTATCGAACCACTTTAACTCTTATGTTTTTGGGGGGTCACGGGGCCCCCTGTGACGATCATATTTAATTTGCTGGGTATACTATTTCGCACATCGTAAATCTTAATGTTCGGTAGGTTAATTTGTTACCGAAAGTTTTCCAGAGGTTCGGGAAAACCAAAGCGTAGATCGGTAGAACCGAAAAACCTATTTTTAGGCTCTGTAGATCGATTCGTTATCGAAAGTTTTTCCAAAGGTTCGGGAAAACCAAAATGTAGATCGGTAGAACCGAGAAACCTATTTTTAGGCTCTATAGATCGATTCGTTATCGAAAGTTTTTCCAAAGGTTTGGGAAAACCAAAATGTAGATCGGTAGAACCGAAAAACCTATTTTTAGGCTCTGTAGATCGATTCGTTATCGAAAGTTTTTCCAAAGGTTCGGGAAAACCAAAATGTAGATCGGTAGAACCGAAAAACCTATTTTTAGGCTTTGTATATCGAGTAATATTAAAAGAAACGGACGACGTCCAGCTCGTCAGCTGTCCGAAGTCACAACAATTTAATATTTAGAAGGCAAAAGATTTTTGATTATCAAAAATGTGGGTCGGGTTTTGACTGATGCCTCGTTAAAACCTCCTCGCGCCACCGAGGTAGGAAAGAGTGCATCCCCGACCGTTTACAACCTTGAATCAAGTGGAAAATACAGTGAAGTACATCGTAAATTACAAACTATTCTAGATACAATTTTAAGTGCTCAATATTCCATGGTAGCCTTAGGAGGTGTCCGAACCGATTCTGCAGGCGGTACGTCCCGCTCTTAATTTTCTCGACAATTTCGTATGGTCCCTCCCAATTTGGGGCCAGCTTTCCGAGGCTCTTGTCCTTTGTGTGGAGGAACACGCGTCGTAGAACCTTATCTCCGACCTTGAATTCCCGACGACGAACTTTGGCTGCGTATCAACTTCTCATTAAAGTTTGGTAGTGTAAAGAATTTAAATGGGCGCGGTGGCGCTTCTCTTCTATGAGGTCGAGCTCGAGTCGTCGGCTGTCGTCATTCGTCTCCTCCTGGTAAGTTCCGACCCTGAAAGAAGGAAAAATAGATTCTGCGGGAGTGACCGCGTCCATACCATACACTAAAGCGTAATGCGACTCTTGAGTGGCCGTGCGGGGCGTGGTTCGGTAAGCCCACAATACTTCTTGCAAGTAGTCTGGCCATTTCCCGGCTTTTCCCTCGAGGTTCTTTCTGAGGCCATCCAGAATGGTTCGGTTTGTTACTTCGACCTGACCGTTGGCTTGTGGATGAAAAGGAGCAGAGAAACATTGTCGGATATTATGAGCGGTGCAGAACGCCTTCATCTCCGCACTATCAAATTGTGGCCCGTTGTCCATAGTTAGCCGCTGGGGCACTCCGAACCGGCAACAAATGTTCGCCCAAATGAATTTGACAATATCTTTTGTTTTCGTGGCGGACAGAGGCTCGACTTCGACCCACTTGGAGAAGTAATCTACCGCCACGACAATCGTCTGCCTTCCTCCCGATGCCTTTGGTAATGGTCCGACGAGGTCGATTCCCCAGCGGTCAAAAGGCAGCCCTTCGGATATGGATTCTAGGGGAGCTGCGGGTACGTTGATGGCGTTACCGAACCTTTGACACGTATCGCAGGTTTTTACTATGAGTCTTGCGTCTGCCGTTATTGTCGGCCAATAAAACCCCGCAAGAAAAATTCTCCTAATCAGAGCCTTGTATCCGCAATGCGCCGCGCCTTCACCATCATGCAGTTCGGACAAGATTACCTGGGATTCGTCGAAACCTAAACATCGAAGCAGAGGTCGGCTAAAAGATTTTTTGTACAGCACATCCCCTAAAAGGACGTAGCCCCGTGCTTTGTTGCGCAATTTTCGTGCCGAAGCGGTGTCGTCGGGAAGCCGACCTTCAGCCAAGAAAGAGATAATACCTCGGCGCCAGTCTGAAGTTGCAACCGAAGAGATCTGGCATGCGATCTCAGGTCGGTTAGCTAACTCATGTCGTTTAATGATGGACGGGCTTTCTTGCTCTATCACCCATGGATAACTGGTGGAGCAGGAAATCGTTGCCAAAGAATCCGCTTGGGTGTTTTCGCTTCGCGGTACATGCTCGTAAGTAATTTTGTCAAAGGAAGCGGCCAGAATTCTTAATGCCGCAAGGTACTGTACCAGGTGTTCCTTCCGAGCCTCCGCGCTTCCCGAGGCTTGGTTTATTAGAAGCTGGGAGTCGCTTACGAGTCGTACTTGTCTTGCCCCGCATACCTGTGCCAACCGTAACCCTGCCAAAGCGGCCTCGTATTCAGCTTCATGTTTCGACGTGTGGAAACCAAAACGGATAGCCTGGAGCATGCTAACACCCAAGGGAGTTACGATTTGGACTCCCGCCCCACAACCACTAACGTTTGCTCCCCCATCGGTGCGGACGGTCCACTCGCCCTCTGCTTTCTCTTGTGAGTGAGCTTCCTGTTCGGGTCGTTCTGAGTGAAACTCAACTAGAAAATCGGCCAAGACCTGGCCTTTGATAGTTGTTCGGGGTTCAAAATCAATGTCGAAATCCCCCAGTTCTACCGACCACTTGGATAATCTCCCGGACATGTCTGGTCGTTGAAAAATGTATTTTAGTGGAAGTGATGTGCGGACAACAATAGGGTGGGCTTGGAAGTATGGTCGCATTTTCCGCGCTGGTGTCACCAGAGCCAGCGCCATTTTTTCCAGTTTGAGGTACCGAGTTTCGGCGTCCAGCAAACTTTTGCTCACATAGTATACCGCTGTCGGAGCCGGCCCTGATTCGCTGATTAGAGCAGCGCTGACCGCATAATCCGTGACCGCAATGTAAAGGAAAAGGGTTTCCCGCGCAGTCGGCTTGGTGAGGCGGTTCGGGGTCGATAGGTACTCTTTGATCCCTAAAAAAGCCTTGGTACACTCAGGAGTCCAAACAAAAATTTTCGCCTGTCGTAGGACCTGAAAAAACGGAGCGCATTTATCAGACGATCGAGAAATGAAACGATTCAGGGCGGCCAGACGCCCGGTCAGAATCTGAACTTCCTTCACACTCCGGGGAGGCGTCATGTCGGCCAGGGCTCGGAGCTGAATAGGGTCTGCTTCAATTCCTTTCTCGCTGACGAAGAACCCCAAAAATTTCCCTGATCGGACCCCAAAAGAACATTTCTCCGGGTTTAGCTTAAGGTTGATCCATCGTAAATTACCAAAAGTTTCCCCGAGATCGGCGAGATGGGCTTCATCGGTACCGCTTTTGACCAACATGTCATCGATGTAAACCTCCATGTTTCTCCCGATCTGGCCTTCGAATGTTTTGTTTACTAGCCTTTGGTATGTCGCGCCAGCGTTTTTTAGCCCGAAGGGCATCACTTTGTAACAATATAATCCCCGACCCGTAATGAACGTAGTATTCTCCTGATCCGCGGCATGTAACTTAATTTGATTGTAACCGGCATAGGCGTCCATAAACGAGAGTAGCTTGTTGCCCGACGTCGAGTCTACCAGCTGGTCGATCCTCGGCATCGGGAAAGGGTCCTTCGGGCATGCCCGATTGAGATCAGTAAAGTCCACGCACATCCTCCATTTCCCGCTTTTCTTTTTAACTAGCACGGGGTTAGAGATCCATGAAGGGTATTTTGCTTCCTTGATGTGTTCGACGCTGGTCATTCTCTCGACTTCCCGCAGAATTACTTCCGCCTTTTCGGGGGAAAAAGCCCGACGCTTCTGGACGATTGGTCTGATATTTCTGTTGATAGTCAACTTGTGAATCGCGAAGGATTCTGGTACCCCCGTGACATCCCCTGAGCACCATGCAAACAAGTCTAGGTTCTCTCGTAGGAGGGTCAGTAGCTGTTCCCTTAGGGTTGGCAAAAGGTTTACCCCGACCCGCAGATATTGCCCGTCTGCAAAATAATGTAGTTCGTACTCCTCGTCTGTCGTCAAAAGGCTTGGGGCCTCCCGGGGGTCATCCACCGGTTGCGATCCCAGAGGTACCCCCCTTAATTGCTATTCTTGAGCCGGAAACATCTCTTGGTCTTTTTTCGGAGCTAACGCAGCTCGGTAACATTCCCGCGCCGCTTTTTGGCTGCTTCGGACCACTCCTACATTGTTTCCGACCACGTACTTCACACACTGATGAATAGTAGAAGTCACAGCATGCATGCGCGATATCCAAGATCGGCCAAGAATGGCGTTGTGTGAGGCCGGCGCGTCCACTACTTCAAACAAAACCGTGACCTCCTTTTTAAATGGGCCGCGGCCTAACTGGACCACGCCCGCGAACTCCCCGACTACGTCGGCTGCTGACCCGGTAAACCCGACAATGGTGCGGTCGGATCGCGCAATCACCGGTCGCGTCCTGAACTTAGCAATGGTAGATGCGAAGATGATATTGGCCGAACTCCCGGTGTCTACCAAGATGCGCCGAACCTCCTCTTCTGTTATTGCTGCCCCGATCACAATGGCGTCCTCATGCGGTCCTGCTATGTCTCTCATGTCGTCGTCGTCGAAATGTAAAATCGGTGAGGGGGCGCTTCTGGTTTGGAAGCAAGTTCTGGCTTCCAACTGGGTGGTCAAGTTGACAATGTGCCTTTTCCTGGAGGAATGCGTGACTCCCGCCATCGAATCCCCCCCGAAAATTGTCAGAGATTCAAAAAGATTACAGAGGCCTCGCACTTTACCGGTATTCTCCTCAATCTCTTCCTTGATGATCCCGATAACATCGTGATTAGCTTTTGGATCACCGAAGCACGAGGTCGGGGAAAGGGCGCTTCCGGTTTGGAAGCAAGTTTGCGTTTTCAGCGGAACGGTTTGGTCGGGGAAAGGGCACTTCCGGTTTGGAAGCAAGTTTGCGTTTCCCATCATCGGTCCTCCCCTGGAGACGGTTAATGACTCGAAAAATTCACAAAACCCACGGACGCTACCGACGCCTTCCTCTGCCCCCTCCTCAATGACCCCGATGATATTGCGGTTGGCCTCGGGATCAAGGTACTCAATTGTCACGTCGAAGTGGTCAGTCACTTCTGAAATGGCCATGGTCGTTTCTGGTTTTGGTACGATCACCACCTCCTTCGAGGTCGTGCCTTGCGGTGCCTTTTTTACATACTCCAACAAGTTCCCGTGCTCTATGAGCATCTGTATCTCCTTCTTCAAGGCTATGCAATCCTTCGTGTCGTGCCCGATATCTTCGTGGTAGCGGCAATAGCGGTTATTCCTTTGTTCCCGGGGCGTCGGGATGGGGAAAGGCCTTCGGTACATTCCGCTCCTCTTGTTTTTTTCGTAGATCGATGACACGCATTCTGTAAGGTCTGCGAAATAGGCAGGTCGCGTCCACTTGTTGGACATGGGTCGAGAGATCGCCGGTCCTGTTTGCCTTGATTTCAGACCGGTCGGGGTCGGAGGTTTGGTTAACACTGGTGTGGTCGGGTGTATCGTGCTAACTGGTTGGGCCGACCTGGCGTACTCTGATCGGGAAACCTGCTTTATTACAACCGACGCTTGGGCGCTCTGTTGAATCTGTGCTGCCAGTTCTGACGCTTCTGTTTCTTCAATCAATATTTGCTTCTCTATCTGTTCCAGCAATGCGGAAAAAGTGAACGCTTGCTTCTTGGTCACAGCCTGCTTCATTGGTCCTGGGAGCAAACCCAAACGAAACGCCGTTAGAGCCACATTCTCTTCACAATGGTCCAGGTCGGTTTTTGCGTCAATGAACCGCCTAGTATAGTCTCTGAGGCTCTCCCCCAGCTTCTGTCGATAATTCATGATAGTATCTCCGTTGGCGCGGAAACTCTTACTTCCGACGAAGTGTTGCCTGAACATCGTCCAGAAAGTCCCGAAGTTCCGAATGCACCCCTGCGGCAAGCGGTTGTACCACTTTGAGGCCCTGTCTTTGAAAGTCATAGAAAATGCTCTGCACAAGAGCTTGTCATCATTGTCGAAGCTTAACATGAAATTTTTGAAAGCCTCCAAATGGTTATCCGGGTCCTTTTTTCCGTCGTATTTTTCTAACTTAGAAATGTCAAATCTCCTCGGGAGCTGTCCCGCTAATATTTCATCGGATAATGGAGAGGCCCTCCAGTTGACTCCGAGCTCACATGCTCCTCCCCCAAGACCCTCGGTCCTAACTCCATAAAGCCCCTCGACCCCTGGGCTGATGAATTGGCTACTGGTCATGTAACCATGGTTCTGGCTATTCGATGGTTGCCACGGAATCGGTGGCAATACTTCCCGTTCTCCGCGGCTGGCGGTATGCATTTCCTCTTTCTCAAAAGATACCGGGGTCGGCTTATCGGCGCCGCCCTTCTTATACTGCAGAGGGTCGGCCCTGGGCCCTCGAAGGCGTCGGGATCGATTCTTCTGCGCTCGCTGAACCCTTTCCCGCCGCAGATATTCTTTGCCCGACGAATCGTCTGAGGGGTAATCCGACGTCATGGCCCGATGGTTCTCGAGGTTCCGACGAGTCCTAGTATCTTCTTCGTCATCGGGGAGAGGATCCCTGTAGTACCTAACAGGTCGGGCCTCCATTCGCGGATCGTTGCCATGGCCAGCTGCCCCCCGGTCCTCCAGGAGGGGCTCTTTGCCCTTCCCTTCCCGGGCTCTTTTCTCGCCCAACGCCCGCTCCCTTTCTTCTTCCAACCGAGCAATGTCCTCAAGGAGCTGCTTTTGGGTCATTATCAGAGTTGACCGCTTGTCCCGACCGCCGTGCTATTCTCGGGGGGGGGGGGGGGGGGGGGACTACCGTGCCTCCCGAACCTGAGACGGCTCGGACGACTTCTCTCTCGTCCCTTTCTATCGCCGCATCGCTGTTCATCCCGAAAAAATGTGATTTTCAAAGGACAAAAGATTCCTTTTTGGTATCACTCTTCCCACAGACGGCGCCAATGATGAGTTGATAATTGTTTGGGGAATATATTTAGGATCTTTGTGCTAGATGTGACTAGAGAGAGAAAGTGTAGAGAGATAAAGTAAAATTCAGAGAAAATATTATTCAATGCCCTTTTTAGGCAAGTGGGTCACCCTTTTATACTAAAATAAGGAGGACCCATTTAAGCTCTTAGTGGGCCGTTCATCACATATTAATGAGGCCCCTCTACTATCTTTATCTTTATATATTGGTCCCTGATTGACTCTGAATACTCTTTAACTACATCAAATATTTATTTATTGTGTTTTTACCCCTCTGATTGAGATCGGCGAATTCCGCCCTTATCACCTTGATCCAGATCCGAGTCGGAATCAGGTGGGGGTAATAATAGACAAAGCTACTACTGTCTCTGGTTTGGTTAAGTATTTTGAATCTTTAACTATTTTTGGGGAAGACACCGTGACTGCACCTTTTAGTTCTTCAAGGAAGAGGCATGTCAACAGTTTGACCACCTAGTTGGATGGAAGAATGTCCACACACTTGTACCAAAATCCATCTCCTTTTATAGTTTTCGATGAGGATGACCTAAGAGACATTGCATGGCCTCATGAAGATGATGTGGTAATAGAGGCATCGATAGGGGGAAATGATATACGTCGAATTCTGATTGACACAGGCAGTTCGACAAACATCTTGTTTTTAAGCTCCTACACCAGATGAGAAACCCTTCAGTTATACAACATTCCAACAGAACCATTGTGGTCTTCACAGGAAGTTCTGCAAATGTAACTGGAGAATTCGAAAAAGAAGTATTGATGGGTGAATAACCTTTTAAGAAAGTGGTGAGGGTATTGTTAATTGTGATGGATTTCACAACATCTTATTATAAAATATTTGTGAGGTCTTGTCTCTCTAGAATGCATGTTGTGGCCTCTACGGTCCATCAATGTTTAAAATATGTTGTCCAGGGACAAGTAGGTGTTTCCCGGAGCAGTCAGAAGGTAGCTAGGAAATATTATACTACAGCTATTGCCTTTAAGTCTGTAGAGGCAGTCAAAATTAATAAACATTAGCAACTATTAGAGCCTTCCACCGATGAGAATGAAATTGATGATCCAGGGAGGCTCCCGGTGTCATAATACTTGTAGAGGAGGTTGAAATTCATTTCTTAGCTGAGGGAAAAAGTATTAAAATTGGTACCAAGTTGGCACCAAGTTTGAAACACAGGTTGTTATCTTTTTTAATGAATAATCTACATGTATTTGCATGGTGCAATGATGATGTTATCGGAGTGCCAACTGATATAATTTTTCATAACTTATCCATATGAGCTGATGTTGGACCAATTGTACAAAGAAGAATGTCGTTCTCTAAAGAAAAAACAAATGTGATTGTTCAAGAAGTTGATCGTCTGACCAAGATGGGCCACATCAAAGAGTCTTTGTACCTTTTATGAACTACCAACCCTGTTTTGGTCAAGAAAAATAATGGCAAATGGTGCATGTGTATCGACTTCACTGATCTTAATAGGGCATGTCCCAAAGATCCTTTTCCTGTTCCTTAGATAGATCAGTTGGTGAACTCTACTTCTAGGAACAAATGTTGTCTTTCATGGATGCATTTTTCAGGGTACAACCAAATACAAGTAGATCTGAAGGATCAAGATCACACCTCTTTTATTACAGATAGAGGTCTTCTTTTATAAAGTGATGTCGTTCAGATTGAAAAATGTTGGGGTCACATATCAAAGGTTAGTCAATAAAGCTTTTACTAGTCAGATTGGCAGGAATATGAAAGTTTATATAGATGACATGATGGTGAAGAGCTTTGAAGAAGATGCGCACATATCTAACCTTAAAGGAAAAATTTCCAACTTAGAGGCTGTGAACTTGAAGTTAAACTCTGAAAAAGTGTGTTTTTGGGGTCCGGTTTGGGAAATTCTTGGGTTCTATAATAAGTGAAGAAGGAATTCGACCGGACCCGGATCAGCTCAATGCTTTATTAGCTATGGATCCTCTTCTGAACACCAAAGGAGTTCAAAAATTGGCCGGATAATTGGCTGTGTTGAACAGATTTATTTTAATATCATCAGACAAATGTGTCCATTTTTCCAGGTGTTAAGGAATTCCAAAAACTTTAATTGGTATCTATAGTGAGATCAGGCATTTCTTGAAATCAAGAAACATTTGTCTTCAGCCAAAACTCTCATTAAACCTGTTCATGGGGGGGGGGGGGAAGCTCTACATATACTTAGTTGTATCATAATATGCAATAAGTGTTGTGATAGTAAGAGAAATGGACAATTACCCTCGTCCGGTTTATTGTATTAGCAAAAGTCTGTTGGATGCTGAGAGAAGATATTTGAAGTTAGAAAAATTGGCTTTGGATTTGGTAATTACGGCAAGAAAAATGAGACCATACTTCTAAGCTCATTTCATTGTCGTTCAAACATTTTTTCCCTTGAAGAATGTTCTTCAGAAAGTTGATGTATCAAGCAGAATGACCAAGTGGTCAGTTGAGTTGGATGATTATGATATTGATTTTGCGCCCCAAATGGCGATTAAATCCCAATCACTGGCAGATTTCTTTGTAGAATTCCATGTTGATAGGTCCCCAATACAGATGCAAGAAAACCAGTTTAAGAAAGAATGGGTAGTTCGAACCGATGGCGGATCTAGTACTATGGGATGTGGGGCTGGAATTTGTTTAACTTCTCCCTAAGGTGATACTATGTACCAGGTTATATGTTTTGGTTTCAGAGC
This sequence comes from Limnanthes douglasii subsp. nivea, assembly GCA_036936605.1. Lineage (NCBI taxonomy): Eukaryota > Viridiplantae > Streptophyta > Magnoliopsida > Brassicales > Limnanthaceae > Limnanthes > Limnanthes douglasii. Next base: position 352,497,078 of record JAUPFV010000001.1, read on the forward strand.
CTCTAACAATGAATATGAATATTCAATGGCTATAGTTGGTCTTAAGCTAGCCCTTATATGCGGGGCCAAAAAAGTTCGATTAATGAGTGACTCTCAACTACTTATTCACCATGCTCAGGGCAATCCGAAGCAAAAAAAAGAACAATTGATAAAATACTTGCTTATGTTGAGAGAAGTTGCTACAAGCTCCAAGAGTATCCACTATGAACACATCCCTAGATCGGAGAATATTGTGGCATACTATTTGGAAACCATAGCTTATTCTGAATCCTACCCTTGGCATGTTAGAGTGTCCATCAATACAAGCGGGCCAAGAAGAAGGTAAAGAGAATGAAGAAAGTATGAGAATATTTGTCATTCAACCCAATGACTAGAGGTATGATATTTTTCAGTTTATTTCCGATGGGATTTTACCTCCGAATAAAGCGATGGCTAAGAAAATTAAATATATGGCTCGTGGTTTCCTATAAAGAGAAATTGTTTACAAGAAATCTTTCTGCAGACCCTTTTTGCGTTGTTTAGGACTTGAAGAATCCAAAATTGTTTTATCTGAACTGCATGACGGGAAAGGTTCTGCACACTTTGGTTACAAATCCCTAACCAAAAAAGTCTTATTAGCAGGATACTATTGGAAAACCATGGCAGATGCCAGAGATATGGTAAAGAAGTGTGATCCTTGCTAGAGATATGGAAATGAAATTCATGTGCCAGCAGTTCCTATGGAGTCCATAGCCGAACCGATACATTTTGATAGATGGGGTTGGATATAGTTGGGCCTCTTTCCAAGGAATCCGGTGGATGTCAAACGATCATAGTTGCTATTTAATATTGTTCTAAGTGGATAGAGGCAACTCCCCTAGTTGGACCCAATTCTAAGGAAATTATTAAATTCATTTTATCTAACATATGTTGCATATTTGGGGTTCCCCGGAAGATAACCACAGATAATGGGCCACAATTTGATAATAAAGACATGGAAATATTTTGCACCTCCAGAGGATTTCAACACTGTTTCTCTTCTCCTTTCCACCCTCAAACTAGTGGGCAAGTTTAAGTTGCTAATTGACCAATCTTGTCTGGGATAAATAAAAATCTGGAGGGAGCTGCATGAAAATGGCCAATTTATCTGTTAATAAATACTGTGGGCTTACCGAACTACTTATCGGGTTGCTACACAAGAATTTCCTTTTACCCTCGTTTATGGGATGGATGCAATCACACCCATAGAAGCTACTTTACAATCTTACAGAATCTAAAACAATTCTGAACATGCAAATGATATGGCAGTTAGGAATCAGTTGGATTTTATTGAAGAAAGAAGAGTTAAATCGTATTTAATAACAACACACTATCATGATTTTATAAGGACCAGATTTGCCTCTAAAGTTAAAAGAATATATTTTCAATTGAGGGACAAAGTCTTAAGAAAAATATTTTTGCAAATTAATGAGAAACAGTTCGGCAAGCTGGCTCCAAACTGGGAAGGTCCTTATATGGTATGTGAGAAAGTCAAAGCAGGAACATACAGACTTCAAGGCAAAGAAGGTAGAACATTAAAGCACTCATGGAACATTGAACATCTCAGGTTATACTTAGAATAAAAATCTCTTGTAAATATTTATTTTTTAAATGTCAATGTAAATATTATGAGGGCATACTCTTTCCTACAATGGTGGCGCATGGAGGTTTTAATGAGGTGTCCAATTTTTTCAATAATATCTTATGCCTTCTTCAAAAGTTTAGTGCAAAGTTCTTATTGACTTAACCATAGTGTAAGATGGTCGGATATTAAATACTCATTAAACACCCCGGGTCTCAAATAAAGTATTTGAGTTGATCAGATTTGTTAAAGATTTGATCACATTCATTTAACATTTGTGATTGAAATTATTTAATGGTTATTAAACGCTTATTTTGAATCAGGTATATCGGAAGTTATTTAAACATTGGCTATGAACAGACAAACAAGATTCATACAAAGCAAAATATGATATTAAAGCTTGATCGGAAAAGACCCGATCCATAGTTCACAAATTCCTTGACCCTTCAAAGACTTTGGTTCATAAGATAGAAGTTCAAAAAATGCAAAATATTCCTTGGTCGTCCAAGGACTTTAGTTTTAAAACACAAAATAACAACAAAACCTGGGATTTTTCCCTTCGGTATCTTCATTTCCTTTATTTGTCTTGGGAATTTTGAGTTCAACACTTGAACTCTCACCAATTCCTTCATTATCTTCGGAGTCTTCTCCAACTGCGTAGTTGTGCTTGTCACTATCTTCCATTATATCAAAAGGAAGGTCTTCATATTCTACAAATTTCCACAAAGGACCAAGGGTCCTATTCGAAAAACTCTTGTGAAATAGTAAGACCATATCGGACTTAATCCCGTCATCTATTTTCTCCAAAGAGTCCACCAGTTCAGAATTATACTTCTCTATTCCTATAACTATCTTTTCGGTTTGCTTGTTTACTAAAGATGTATTCTCTTCAGTCTTCTTATTATGAAGATTCTCCACGTTGACTTTGTCTTCGGATAAAGTCTTGACATTAATATCTCTAGCATCTAATTACTTCTTCAAATTTTTGTTCTCGTTAGAATAAGAAGTTTCCAGTTCGGAATACTTGGTCTGGAGATCTTTCTGAGCATCTTGTGACTTCCGCAGTTCGGCGGCTAAATCCTTTTTTTCCTTCTTTAAGGATTATATGTTTTGCTGAGCGGTAGAAAGACTATACGTCAAGCCCTGAGTCTCTGTAATTAAGGAGGTTATGGTAGTTGTTTGTTCCCTCACTTGCCTTTCCAGGTCAACCACTGGACGGACGTAACCTAAAAAGGAATGACTCAGGGTGTCTTGTTCACTCAATATCACATATGTCTCACCATTATGAGTTACAGCGTTGGCCGAATCGGCAGGACGATAAGTCCCCGCAAAATCATCATTGTCTAGATCACTAAAATACATATTAATGTTCAGAAACACATATAGATTGACATCACCTTCAATAGATGCCTATTTGGAATTAAGGTTAGGTGGAATTTCTTCTTGCAAATTAGGATCAGCAGGAATAAGAGGAGGAAGTTCAGAAGGACGCAAAATTATCTCTGATCCCAGGGTGACATTCTTTTTCTTTGTCGTTTTTTCATCACTGCTTGCCTTGTGCCTCTTATCCTTCCTTGTGATTTGAGGCAGATCATCCGATCCACCAGCCTCTTTGACTGTAACTCCAACTGCCTCCAGCAAAGCAGCGTTGATTCCTCTTTGATTTTCTGAACTAATCACTTCGGTGACTCGCTGAGATGGGTCCGATGTGGTCTTCTTCTTGTTGTTGTTCTTAATCTTGTCCAGGTGGCTAAGGGATTTGACCCCGGAAGGTAGGTAAAGTTTGGCATCATTTGCCTCAGTTCTTTTCAAGATGACATCTGTAGGGGGAAGAGTGGTCAGCTGGTCCTAAGTAGCTAAAGTTTGACATCATTTGCCTCAGTTCTTTTCAAGATGACATCTGCAAGGGGAAGAGTGGTCAGCTGGTCCCAAGTGAGGTCTTTATTCCCTGAAGTGTTCCATAAATGAGACCTTACAAAGTTCCCTGAAGTAAAGAAACTGTGAAAACCATTCCCCAATTTCTCTATTGCCCATGCATTTAGCTTAGCATAGGTGTTTTGGCTTGTCTCTAAATACTTTGAAAACTTCTTCGAAAAAATTAAAAGGAAATACAAGTTAGTTTGGAATAACAACACGGTATTTAAAAACTAAGGAAAACATAAATGAAGGTTACCAATACTCTTCCAGCGACTGGTCAATTGACATGGATTAGTGTCAGTTTTTATCATTTACCACCTTATAATCGTTCCCCATATTGTAGTGGTAAAAGGGGATGTGGTGGTTCTTGTATAGACTCGCCACAACGGTGAATTGCTCCATATGTAGTGGGATTTTTGACAACCTTGATGCCATTATACAAGCCAGCAAAGTGTACCATGCGTTCGAACTCAGCTGGCTCAGACATAATTTTATTAGGTGAAAGTACCTGACTATCTCTGGATCCAAAGGGAACCGGAGCCCCCAATTCAGCACTTCGGTGTATACTACTAGTTCATGAGACTTACAGTCCATAGGAGTCTCCAGAGTGATTAGGATTCTCACCTTAATAGAATCGGGGAAGGCCCACTTTGTTCGGATACAACCCAACTCAGCAGTATGGGTGTACACATAAGTGATGTTCTGGAGGGCTATCAAGTACTTCACGTTGACCTTCTGAAATTTTGGCCCCATTTTCCCTTTCAAACACTCCGGAAGTGACTCAGTGTTGGGCAGACCCACTTTAAATTTTCCCTTCCGATCTGTTGCATTGTCCTTTATCTATCCAGACGTCTCAAAATGAGTATCTTCTATACAGTCCTCCATGGTCTCTTCTATTACGCTTGACTGTTGTTTGGATGGCTTAGTTTCTGTCAGGGGCTTTATCGTCTCCGAACTAGCAGGTTTCGAAGAAGTAGGAGTAGTTTTAGCTTTAGACTGACGAGTTATTTTGCGAGGGGTGGTTTTCTCATTAGATTTCTCAGCATCCGAACCTATCGTCAAGAAAGGTGACGGTTTCCTAACGTTGGAGATTGCCTTTTCTTTCGGTAGAAGGTTTTGGGAATCTTGAACCGAAAAGCCTGGCTGTAGAGGAGATGAGGTTGAGACAAAAGGTAATTTTCTAACCTTTGACGTCTTCGATGATGACGAGCTTTGGTCTGTGTTTATTTTTGGTCGATTGATTTCTTCGCCATGAGAGGTAGGGAGACCAACTGTAATTCTTGCGTCTCTTGCAACTATTCTTGCTTTCTCTAAATCAGATAAATTCAACCAACTTTATTTTACCAATACGTTTCTGGCTGTAAACATAAATATACCCAAACACAGTTTAAGAAAGTTACCAAGCTAACTCTCTAGAAATATTTGTGTTCTTAGAGACAATAAAACAGTATACCAATTTATATAAAGATGAAAATGTAGGAGTTTACATAGGGGAAGACAAACCGATCAAAGTAATGATTAGAGGCTATGAGGTATGTGGGTTACATCCTAAGTAACGTTTTAGCCAAGTAGGTACAGGAATCTAGGAGAAAAAACGGCTGAGAGGTCGAACCATAACTTGACACGTGTCCCACGTCGAAAAATTCCTTTTGGAATTCTTAACGGTAAAGATAGTCTCTTCGAGATCCGATCAGAATCACTCTTAGACTTCTTAACAAAAAGGTTAATCTCTTCATTTCGGACACAAAAGACAGATCGGAGGATCACTTCAAATATACACTTAGTTTTTTCGAGTTAGCTCTTCCAAAGATTCTCTGCAAGACCTAAAGAGGCTACTGATAAGGGCGGATAATTTTAACACTACTACTTAGACTTATCCGAAAGGCAGTTCGGACCTAACCAGTACCATGAGCAACCGAACATGATAAAATTAGTGAAACATGACTCAGCTAGGTGTTGGTCATTTCATATCTTGGGCTAATGGGTTATTAAACTTAACCCAAACCCATAATCTGACCCGAAATGCCCATGGATCATTAATTAAGTATAAATACCCCAACTACTTTCATTAATGATGGTGATCAGAATCTAAGACTAGCACATACCTTAATTATATTTCTAAATTTCATCTTAAATATTAAATTTCCAAAACACTTTACAAAATTACCCTCGATTAGAAATAACCCACACTAAATTTGGCAAAATGGACAGGTGAGATCCATTTATTTGATATGGGTTGAGCCACAGCTTGAGCACTCACTACCTGATTGTTAACCCTTGCTCGTGCGGGCTGCGAGCTTGATACTCTTTGTTCAAATTGGTACATCGCAAGATAGGTAGTGATTGGTCGAGGTTGTGGAATATGTATGAGGTTTTAGTGGTACAATATGGTCGCGGCCTGCGCACGTCGTTGTAATTGAGCTGCTACTTCGGGCGCTTAGGTTTCCTCAATCATAATCCACTTTTCGACATGAGCTAATAAGGCCGCAAAAGTAAAAGCATATTTCTTTGTTACGACCTTCTTCATAGGATCGAGTAACATACCTAATCTAAACCGTGTCAACACTACATTCTCCTTGTAGTGGTCTAGATCGGTTTTGGCATCGAAGAAACACCGGGTGTAGTCATTCAAACTTTCCACGAAATTTTATCTATAATTAACAATTGTGACCTCATTTTCCCGGAAATTCTTACTTCCCACAAATTGATCCCTGAACATTACCCAAAACATGTCGAAATGTTTTATGCAACCTGGCGGTAATCGGTTGTACCATTCTGAGGCTCAGTTTTTGAATGTTTTCGAAAATGTAAGGCAAAACAGTTTGTCATCATTGTTAAATATTAGCAAAAAGTTTTTGAACAAGTCTAAATGGTTTTCCGGGTTCTTCTTTCCATCGTACTTTTCTAACCGAGAAATATCAAAACGCTTAGGAAAATTCCCCAAAAGGATCTCGTCAGAGAGAGGGGACGCCCTCCAATTGTGTCCAACCCCACAAGCTCCACTCCGAAGACCTTCTGCGGGAGCTGCATACAAACCTTCTACATGAGGATTAAGGAACTGATTTCTTAACTTATACTTATGGATATGACTACCTGACGGAAACTGGATGTGAGGCATGTTTTTCTCTCTATCATTCATAATGACTTCTGTGTCTTTATCCACAAAGGCAAAAGTTCTCTTATCTATGTTTTTCCTGTTGTGTTTTAATATTCTCGACCGTCGTGACATACAACGTCGAATTTCTTGTTTTCTCAAAACTCTATTTTTCTTTTTGTGGCGTAAGTACTTGCGGTTGGGGGGGATAAGGATTGAGTCATAAATAAAGAAGTCGTTAAGTTCTCGAATATACCGACGCTCAACATTTCTTTCTTTCTTTTGCAACTGGGAATCTATATGTCGCTACTTAATCCGACATGATCATGGTTTTCTTCTTCATCCCAACCCTAATCGCGGTTTTCTTCTTTATCATTATCAAGTGACCCCTCTCTTCGAACTCCTGAACTATTCCTCTAGTCGGTCAGGGCCGATTATTTTTTGGCCTTGAGCTTCACTATATCGTCCAAAAGTTGTTGTATGGTCATAATGAGGGTCAACTGTTCGCCTCACCCCCACTAGTACCGATCATCATTGTAATGGTGATCTTCAGATTGTTGTCCTTCGAATCAACGATCCTCATAATAAGATACGATTCACCTGCCTTCCAATCCTACAACTCATCCCTATATGGAGTCGGCGTTCATCTCTTTTTAATTTTATGATTTGGGAGAACCTATCACCGGATATAACTCTAGTATCCCTAGAAGAGGCCAATGATAATTCTAGAAGTATCCAGATCCTAAATCCACTATCAGACAAAGTCGTAACGAGGTATATATAGAGAAACACAAGATTTCAGAGAAAGAAAGCGGTAAAAAGTAGTTATTCAATAATAATGTTCACCATTCTCCATAAAAGAAATATTACTTTATATAGTAAAAGTAGCGGACCCTGACCAACATGGGTGACCCACTTTATCATATAAACCTCATTTACTCTAACTTTGACCATACATTAATTATTTAAAATACAAGTCCTTCCTCTTTCCTATTTTATCATTCTTGTTGCAAACTATTATTACATAACAGAATTGCCTTTTTACTTTGCCGACCCGCTTATGCCCGAATATTTTACGCCCATATTTACCTCTAACTATTTTTCTATACAATAATACATGTATTTTAGAGTTACTATAATAATATTATTCTTTCTAGAAAGAACATGTTTGTTGCTGACATTGAACAACCACTCTCTCAACTAATCACATTTTTATATTTTGGTAACATATTCAACTCTCTTAAATGGAAGTTTAACAATCCAAATGAACAATAAAAGTTTGCAAAGAAAGATAACAAGTCATTAAAAATGATAAAACTTCATGCGAAGCATCATTATCTGACCTCAACATATTTATCACAAAACTAAAAAACCCAACGAAAAACTCAAGTGTCTCCATTTTGATAAGCAAACAAATGTTTAGAAAATCACCAAGGTTATTAAAAAAAGTATTGGACACAATTAAAAGAGTTTTTTATAGGTTGAATAAGTATCTTTTATTAGGAATTTGGATAGCAAATCCAAAGATAAATTTAAAATATCATCTAAAATTCTTTTATAAACATGTTTGTTACTTATTACATAGTATACCCTCAAGGTTACACATCATTTTAGCCTATTATACAATACATATATAAGACAAAATTAGCCTAATATCCTACCGATTCGGCTCGTGGTCCGGATAAATCACACTCTTATTAGTAAGCCTCACATTCTTTGAGATAATTTGAGGAATGATTAGTATTTGCACTATTTCCGATTAAATCCTGATGCCCTCTCATATCATCCAGCTATGGGATATCGAAGTAATACTTTTGTAAAACAGGGTCAGATTTTACTGGTATAAATCTTGTTATAACTCATTTACATGTGTTGTAATAATACTCATGCTAGGTTGCTTGAGAATTTGGTATTGAGACTCTTGATATTTCATATAACAATGTTTTTATGTTTTATTACGTAGATGATCGTTAGGTCTTCAGCGCTTTTGCTATAAATACACTTATTCCCCTCAAAATTCTTATTCTCCAAAACTTTATAGAGAGAGCACTGCCCTTAATTTCTAAAGAGAGAAACTTCTTATCATCGTGACAACTGCCTCTATGATAACCACTATTTATGAGAACGAAGTTCAATACTCTAGATTGGTTTTTAATAGCTATTATAGATGATGACAAAATAGTTGCGAAGATAATAGACAATGAATCGAAGACGATCACCTAGGTTTTTACCTACAATAACTTTGACCCAAACAAGACACGACCCAAAGCAGCTTCCATGTTCTCCCCCGATTCGATAGATCTTCATAAAAAAAACACCAAACCCATACCCTGCAAAACATCAAAAACTACCATAGTTTTATCGTAAGCCTCTGAATCTTCCCTGCAGGTTTCAAAGACTTTCCCACAAGATTTCTAAACTTTTCATGAGGCTCGCTTTAAAGAAGCCCCCAAAAGTCGTGTTTTCTACCAATGCGACATTCTTACTCTGAAGCTTCCCCCAAGAGTATTTGTCAAAAAATAGAATTGGCCTCTAAGACTCCCACACGAGCCAAACTTACAAAAAACACATGATAAGCAAAAATAGATATGAAAAAGTTATACTTACGAGGTACCGATCTCGTCGGGTTACGAGGTATTTGACGAACCAATATACGATGACTACAATGATGATTATTTCTCGGTGAAAAAGTCTGAGGTTCTGAAAGAGAGAGCTTGTGACCGTCACTATCATATGAATAAATCGGTTATGAACAAGATACGTTGTAACATTACTGCATTAAAACATCAGGTTTGTTACCGTGAAACTTATTCAAGGTTCCAACAAGTAGCGATCTGGTTATCAGATGTCTCGCATGGGAAGACCAATTTACTTCTTTTTCTACTAATATTATTCGTGATCTACCTTTTACTACAATAAAAAACAATTTATTTAGTGAATTTACTAAATTAATTTGTAGTGATATCTCGTGAACGGCTGTTGCTTGTCTAGAAAAAAAAATGTTTTTTCTATAAGAAACTACATTGTTAGGATTTTAAACTAATACGTTTCTTAACCACATCGTGTCAGATACGTACTCGAAATTTCAAGTTTTTTACGACACGCGTACACTGTTCGACAACGAGCATGAAAAAAAACTTGATTAGTTGGTCAAATATTGGCTCCAACGTACAATCAACATGAGTTTCACAAGGAAGTTGTGTTTGTATTTATAAAATTTTGTAACTTGTGTATTTTTACTTTGAATTGCATTCTTCGTATATGTGTTAAAATATGATTGATTGATTATGCACAAAAAATGTTCGATGAAATATTTAGAGAATGAATATGAGTGTTTAAAAATATATTACACTTAGAAATTTATGTATTTAGTTATAAACCATCATAGATTATGCAACTACTTACATGTAAAAGAGTTCAAGAACTGGCTCGTGAGATGATATTGGGAATTTGAGGACAAATTCTTCTAAACGGAGAGAGGATTTTGTAGACGAGACGAATCATAACTTTGTAGCTGTTTGGGATAGACACAGATGACCCTTATTATTGATTTGAGTATCGAATTTAAACACCACAGACACTCAAATCGAACATATCGACGAGCTCAACGACTGTCGAAGACGTAACAAAATCACAAACAACGAATGTTGGATCATCAAATAATAAAAATTGTTATTTTATGTTTGTATTGAATACTTTAATAAACTATGAAATTAACTAGTACTAAAATTTAATTTGTACTATCGCACATATTTATATTATATTTTTAATCAATCATTTTTTAGTTTAGAATTTAGTTTAGAATTGTTTCTTTAGTTTAGAGTTGTTTTTAGCTAATAATTTAGGTAAACATTATTTAATTTTTATCATGGTTTAAGAGAATTATAACCATATTATTTTAATGAATTAATTAAGTTATTTTTTTATTATAATATATTTTTTTAAATTACAATGACTTCAAAACAATTTATTTATTTAAAACTCAACAAATTATTTTAATTGATTGTATTTTAATTATCACATATTAAAATCAAATAAGATAACGAATCAATTTGTTCATTTTTGTTTATGGATCGACTTATATTCATAAAATATACATAAAATGTATAATTATTATTTATACTTTTTATTTATATTTTTTTAACATATATTATTTACAAGTGATTTTATAAAATGTTATCGTTATATTTGATGAGAGAGTAAATGACTAAGGAATATCTCGAATCTTGAATATGATGTGACTAGAGAGAGAGTGTAGAGAGAGAAAGAGAAAAATTCTTTTATAATGTGGAATGTCCCACCTACCAAGAATAAAGAATCCCTTTTATAGTATTGGAAGGTGGACTCATTTATGTCATTGGTGGGCTTACTTTATTTCCTCTTTAGTCCCTTTTTATATACATTGTTTACAAATTACTCTCTAATTAATGATAAATACTCTAATAGACATTTTAACTTCCTTCTATTTATAATTGGCTCCTTGTTCTTATTATCGGCGAATTGCTCCCTTATCAGTAGCCCCCAGTCTTTAGGAGCGGAGGGAGTGAAGACTTTTAGACGGTTTAGCTCAAAATGCCTCTGTACCTTGGCCTCTGGATCGATCTCGGTTTTCTTTGCGGGGCTAAACTTCCCTTCCATCTGACGTCCGCCCGTTCACATTTTTGTTCGATGGTCGGGTGCAGATGCTTTCCTTCCATCTGTCGCCCGACCCTTCTAGTTTGTACAGAGGTGGTCGAGAACGTTTATCCCGCAAATTGTTCTTGAGTCGTTTTGGGTATGCCTTTGCTCCTGTGTAACACATTTATGGGCCTTGATCGGTCACACCCTTTCCGGTTGGTGGGGCCCATTCTAGCATCTCTGTCTGACCTAGCTAGCCCACGCCTGCTGCGTATTTCTGACAAAAAACGACACGTGTTGATCGACTACTCGAGGCGTGCTTGTTTACGCAGCTTCTCATGAAACCCTTTCGACTTTCCACTGCTTTCCACCGCTTGGACTTCCCCGTGCATGCAACGGCTAGAAAGAGTTGCCTATAAATACCTCATAAACAAACATTGCTCTCAGAAGCGTTCTAGAGAGAGAAATTGCTGCTCAAATTTTTCTAGAGAGAGAAAGCTCGTTTTATGAGACATAGCTACCCGAAGCGGAAACCAAAACCCAAGAAGAAACAACCAGTGTTCGGATTTGTGGACTGGGCTAGCATCGGTGACCGAGCTGAAGAATACCGACGCGCGAGATTAATTTGGAGTCCTAACACCAAACCATTTACGCCCGTACTGCAGCCTCACGACCCCGTTATTGCCCATCCGACCCCCACTGAGCCCTTCACCTTGCCTGAACCATCTGGTGTTCAGACCCCGAAGCCTATTGCCATATCTTCTAGCAGCAGCTCTCCGCACTCCCCCATTGCCCAACTAAGCCGTCCGACGCTTTCGTTAGTTAATTCTTACGCTACCGCGCCTCCTTTCTCGTCCCGACGTCGCGGAAGAGGTCAATTTCTTTCTATGGGAGCAACCAGTTCTCCGACTTCTCCGGCGGGAGGTAATTTCCTTGAGATGGTTCAACTTACTCCCTCCATACGAGGAGACTGAACCGGTACTAACACAGCTGTGACATTTTTAAGTCTTAATCAGCGACCACTGACTCCCGCATAAATAGATCCTGAACGCGCCCGTCGAGAACAAGATGAGGTCCATCCGACCCAAACTGGTAGCTGTTCGAACCTTGCCGACCATGTCGTTCGAGAAACCGATCTGGGCGCGGCCGGCGCCCTTAGTTCTGATAAAATCCTGGTAGCGAATACCGAGGAGTCGGATGCAGACGCTCTGCCTGTTGGCGCTCTGCCTGTTGGAGACGGTACTGCTGCTGGAAATGCCGCTGCCCCTCCCGCGGAGCCACTTCCTGAGGAGATAGAAGCGATCGTTACCACTACCTATCATCGTTGATTGCCCGCGGACTACGTCATTTCTCTGTTTGAAGGCAAGTATCTCTACTTCACTGCTGAGGAACAGCCAGAGCTGATGGTTTGGTGGGGCATCCTCGAGTGCGTCACTGTTAGGTTTCCAGTTCCTGGGGAGACCCCCGCACATGTTCGGTCACGAGAAATCGTGGTTTTTACCGAACTATTCAACTGGGGCCTCAGATTCCCCCTAGACCCCGAGATTGTTCTGTATTTCAGAACTCTGCAGATCTGCCCCTCTCAGCTGACGCCCAACGCCTGGTACACGCTGATGTCCTGCATAATGGCCTTGCGCCTCTCAGGTCGGGTTATGCCCATGGAGTAGTACATAGCCATGTCCGGGCTGTCTAAATCGCCGAAGTCGGCTTTCTTCTATTCTTCCCTTGCAAACACCTGAAAGATAGTGAACAATTTTCTTGAGGGCGACAAGGGTTGGAAGCACCGCTTCGTCTTTTTAAGTGGCTGCTGGGAAAATGGCCGCCCTTATAACCGAGAGAATCCGAGGCTACTGCTGCGGACATGGGTTCCTGATGGTAAGCTTCTCGCATTTTTTTTTATAAATCCGAACCTTTGTGCAGTGTCGAAGGAGTTTGTCCAGGGGCTGAAGAAGGACTACTTAAAAGCGGGCAAGGTTACCTTCCAAGTGTTGAAGGATTATGCTAAGAAACACTAAGGTCGAGCGATGCACCAGGCATTTAAGAATACAAATCTGATCATGAGCAACCTCTGGTGTTGTTCATCAAAAGTGATATCAATTGAGCAGCTGCGTCAGCCCCCGAGTATGGAGGACTTAATCGCAAAGACAGAAGCACCTGATGCGCACCCGTTTCTACCGAAGCGTAACAAGGCGCCTAGCAAGCGCCCAAAATCCGACGATGAGGTCGAACAAGGCGCTACCGGTGTTGAAGAGGCTGATGCTCGCAGGCCTCAGGACGAAGCTGCTACAGAGGGCGATGAAGCGCCACCGACCCAGGATCTGGCTTTGAAGCGGAAGGGGAAGGCCGATGCAGATGAGACTCGGGCTAGAAGACCCAAACGCTCAAAGAGAGAAAGCGGTTCGGTCCCCGGTGTTGAAAATGCCACTGTCCCGGAGCTCTTCGATCAGTATGAGAGGGTTGACGGTGGTTCAAAAGTTGCCCCCGTGGTGGTAATCCCTGATGATGCTAGCCCACCGAAAGCCTCAAACCCTGGCGCGACGTCATCGAGTGGTACAAAGTACCCGGTGCTGTCTATACTCGGAAGTCCGCACACGTTCCCGCTGCAGCGAATCGATGGACTGGCCCTTTCTTTGTACAATTTGCTTGTACCAATGGCCATGAAGGAGCGCCGGGCGATTGAGCTGGGCCAGAAGCTAGAGGGCGCAGAGGCAAGGATTGCTGGTCTAGAAGAGGAGGTGCAGAAGGCTAAAGCGGCTCGGGAACTGGCGGAGGGGCGGCTTGTGGAGGCCAAACAAGCCATGGAACAGACAAAGAAGGTCGGGGAAGATCGTGCCGCTACCTTGACGCGGGAGATCCAGGATCTGAAAACTGCGAACACTGTCTTTGTCGACAAATGCAAGAAGTAGATGGAGAATGAGATAGCTGAAGCCAAGGCCGCATACGTGCTGTCGTTTCATAACCGTTTCCCGGACCTTCACCTCGGGGCAATGTGGCTGGATGTGCCGGAAGATGACCGCCCTTCTGACGTTGTCTGCGAAGATGAGTCGGATGAAACCGGGTCGGAGGAGGATGGTGCGTGATCCCGACGCCCTCGTTTTTTGTTTTGTTGTTTTTTGACTTGTGGGAACTGCGGAGTCCCCTATCAATTTCCCTCTGTAAACAAAATTCTCAGACAATCAATATTTCTTGTATGTTTATATTTTATTGGGTGTTGTTTTCTATAATGTTTTTATAGATGCATGGTAGGGTCGGATCCCCGAGAAATCGGTGCTAGATTGAAAATTTTTCGTAGGGTCGGTAATGTAAAATGCGGATCAGTCAAAAACTAAAAAACCCATAAAGGTTCCGTTGATCAATATAATATCGAAAATTTTCCCAATGGGTCGGTAATTGTAAAATGTCGATCAGTTGAAAAACTGAAAAACCCGTAAAGGTTCCATAGATCAGTGTAACATTGAAAATTTCCCTTAGGGTCGGGAATTTTAAGATGTAGATCAGTTCGAAAACTAAAAAACCAAAGAAGGTTTTGTAGATCAATGTAACATTGAAAATTTCTCATAGGGTTGGGAATTTTAAGATGTAGATCAGTTCGAAAACTGAAAAACCAAAGAAGGTTCTGTAGATCAATGTAACATTGAAAATTTCCCATAGGGTCGGGAATTTTGAGATGTAGATCCATCGATGTTAGTAAGGACAAGCGTCGACCAGCTCGTCAGCCGACCTAGTTTGTAATACTTCAAAGATTGGAAGGCAAATTTTTTTTGATTTATTTTAACAAATGGGGGTCGGGTGTTAACGATGCCTCATTGAAACCTTCTCGCGCCACCGAGGTAGGAAATAGTGCATCCCCGACCAATAATTTCTTACACAATTCTTAACGAAATACAGGCATGTAAAATTACTCTAAATACAATTTCAGATGTTCGATGTTCCATGACAGTCTTAACGAGTGTCCGAGCTTGTTTTGCAAACAATATGTCCCGCTCTTAATTCTTTCTATTACTTTGTATGGTCCTTCCCAGTTCGGGGCGAGCTTGCCGAGGCTTTTGTCTTTGGTGTGCAGAAAAACGCATCTTAAAACCTTGTCACCGACTTTAAACTCCCGACGGCGTACTTTAGATGCATACCGACTTCTTATCAGGGTCTGATAGTGTAAGGAATTTAACTGAGCGCGACTTTGTTTTTCTTCTATGAGGTCGAGAGCGAGCCGTCTGTCGTCTTCGTTTGCGTTTTCATCATACGTACCGATCCTGAAAGATGGAAAAATGGATTCTGTCGGAGTGACCGCGTCCATACCATACACCAGAGCATAAGGTGACTCATGGGTCGCCGTCCGATGGGTGGTTCGGTAAGCCCATAACACTTCTTGTAGGTAGTCCGGCCATTTACCATCCTTTCCTTCGAGGTTCTTTTTGAGTCCTTCCAGGATGGTTCGGTTGGTGACTTCGACTTGCCCGTTCGCTTGAGGATGGAATGGAGCAGAGAAACACTGTCTGATCTCGTGAGTTGTGCAGAAAGATTTCATTTCTCCGCTGTCGAATTGCGGTTCGTTATCCATGGTAAGCCTCTGGGGTACCCCGAACCGACAACAGATGTTGGACCAAATAAACTTGATGATGTCTTTGGTCTTAGTGGCGAATAACGGCTCAGCTTCAACCCATTTGGAAAAATAGTCCACCGCCACCACAATAGTCTGTCTCCCACCATATGCCATTGGTAGCGGTCCTACAAGGTCGATTCCCCATCGGTCGAAAGACAATCCTTCTGATATGGATTCTAAAGGAGATGCGGGTACGTTTATCGCGTTCGCGAATCTTTGACAAGTATCGCAACTTTTTACTATTTGTTGTGCGTCCGCTGTTATCGTCGGCCAATAAAATCCGACGAGAAAAATCATTCTGATTAAGGCTTTGTAACCATAATGAGTCGCGCCTTCTCCATAATATAGTTCGGATACGATTATCTGCAACTCGTGGACCCCCAGACATCTTAGCAACGGGCGGTTAAATGACTTCTTGTATAGTATGTCACCTAATAACACGTAACCTCGGGCCTTGTTGCGAACCTTCCGAGCCGATGCGCCATCGCCTGGTAGTCGACCTTCGGCTATGAAGGCTATGATATCACGCCGCCAGTCTGAAATCATTACCGAGGAAATCTGGCAGGCGATATCAGGTTGGTTATCAAGCTCCTACCTTTTGATAATGGACGGATTCTCTTGCTCGGTTACCCAGGGGTAATTGCTTGATAAGGAAGCTGATGCTAAGGAGTCTGCTACCATGTTCTTGCTTCTCGGGACGTGTTCGTACGTGATTTTAACAAATGAGGCAGCTAGCACTCTTACGCTGCTAAATACTGGACCAGATGCTCTTTGCTAGCTTCCGAGGCCCCCGAGGCTTGGTTTATCAGAAGCTGGGAATCACTAATGAGGTGTACTTGCCTCGCTCCACATACCTGTGCTAGCCGCAGTCCGGCCAGGGCGGCTTCATACTCGGCTTCGTTGTTTGAGGTAGGAAATTCGAATCGGATGCCCTGGTGCATACTGATGCCTGTTGGGGTGACTATTTATACGCCCGCTCCGCAACCACTGACTTTTTCCCCCTTCGCCGGTGCGGATGATCCACTCATTTGGTCCGGCCTCTCCAGATGGTGCATCCTGATCCGGACACTCGGGATGGAACTCCACTAAAAAATCAGCCAGAACTTGCCCTTTGATGGCCGTCTGAGGCTCAAAGTTGATGTCGAAATCGCCTAAATCGACCGACCATTTAGACATTCTCCCCGACATGTCCGGTCGCTGCAGGACGAAACGATGATCGGGTGCGCTTGAAAATATGGCTGCATCTTCCGTGCTGCGGTCACTAAGGCTAAGGCCATTTTCTCCAGCCTTAAATACCGCGTTTCCGCTTCCAGTAGGCTTTTGCTTACAAAGTAGACCGCTGTAGGGGCTGGTCCCGACTCGCTGATCAAGACCGCACTGACTGCAAAATCTGTAACCGCAATATAAAGAAAAAGGGTCTCTCCTGTCAGAGGCTTAGTTAAGAGGTTCGGGGACGACAGATATCGCTTAATCCCTAAGAATGCTTCGTTACATTCGGGTGTCCACATAAAATTCTTGGTATTTCTCAAGACCTGAAAAAATAGAGCACACTTGTCAGACGAACGAGAGATAAAACGATTCAGAGCAGCCAAACGCCCAGTTAGGATCTGGACTTCCTTGATGTTCTTAGGAGGGGTCATGTCAGTAAGAGCTCGGAGCTAGATGGGATTGGCTTCAATCCCCTTTTCGCTAACAAAGAAGCCTAGGAACTTGCCTGACCTGACCCCGAAGGAGCATTTTTCGGGGTTGAGCTTGAGGTTTATACTTCTGAGGTTATCAAAAGTTTCTCGCAGATCAGCAAGATGGTCCTCGTCTGCGCCACTTTTGACTAACATGTCATCAATGTAAACCTTCATATTCCTTCCGATCTGGCCCTCGAATGTTTTATTAACTAGCCTCTGGTACGTTGCTCCGACATTTTTCAGTCTGAACGGCATGACCTTGTAGCAATATAGGCCTCGGCCCGTTATAAACGTCGTGTTTTCCTGGTCTGCTGGGTGCAACTTGATCTGATTATATCCGGCGTATGCATCCATGAATGATAGTAGTCTATTTCCCGAGGTCGAATCTACCAATTGGTCAATCCTCGGCATTGGGAAAGGGTCCTTTGGGCATGCCCGATTGAGGTCGGTGAAGTCCACACACATTCTCCACTTCCCGTTTTTCTTCTTTACCAGGACAGGATTTGAGGTCCACAGCGGGTAACTTACTTCATTTACGTGCCCGACGCTGATCATTCTTTCGACTTCGCGTAGAATAATGTCTGCCTTTTCCGGGGTAAAAGCCCGACGCTTTTGAGATACAGGTCTGACGTTCTTGTTGACAGTTAGCCTGTGAATAACACAAGACTCTAGGAGTCTGGTTACGTCGCTCGAGCACCATGCAAATAAATCTAAATTCTCCCGTAGTAAGGACAACAACTGTTCCCTGAAGATCGGCGACAAACAGATCCCGATCTGCAGAACTTTACCTTCGGCAAACGGGTGTTGTTCATATTCTTCGTCGGTAGTCAAATAACTAGGAGCTTCCCTAGGATCATCAACGGGTAATAACCCTAGGGGGAGCCCCTTTAACTGCTATTCCCGGGCCTGATCCATCTCTTGGTCCTTTTTGGGTGCTAATGTCGCTCGGTTACACTCCCGTGCTGCTTTCTGGCTGCTTCTGACTATACCCACGTTGTTTCCAATCACGTATTTCAAACACTGATGGAGTGCGCGATATCCATAATCTGCCGAAAATTGCATTATAGGAATCCGGTGCGTCTACTACCACAAATAAAACGGTGACCTCCTTCTTAAATGGGTCGCGGCCTAGCTGAACGATGCCCTCAAACTCTCTGATAACGTCAGCTGCTGACCCCATAAATCCCACAATGGTACGATCCGACCGCGTGATGACCGGAGGTGTCCTAAATTTGGCGAAAGTGGACGCGAAGATTATGTTGGCCGAACTACCGATGTCCACTAAGATACGTCGGACCTCCTCCCCCGCAATGGTCGCCCCGATCACGATGGCATCCTCATGAGGGTCGGCTATATCTCTCATGTCGTCGTCGTCGTCAAAATACAGGATCGGCGACGGGACGCTTTTGGAGTGAGGGTAAGTCTGAGCCTCTAATTGGGTGGTTAGATTCACGATATGCCTTTTCCTGGAAGAGTGTGTGGTACCTGCCATAGAATCTCCACCGAAGATAGTCAGAGATTCAAAGAATTTACAAAGATTTTTTACATTATCGACACTCTCCTCAGCTTCCTCTTCGATGATCCCGATGATGTTGCGATTTGTCTCGGGGTCGAGGTATTCAATTGAAACATCAAAAGGGTCGGTGATTTTGGAAATGGTCATAGCGGTTTCGGGCTTCAGAATCATCACGACTTCTCTCGAAGTTGTGCTCTGTTGGGCCTTCTTCTTTACATATTCCAGGAGGTTTCCGTGCTCTATGAGCATCTGTATTTATTTTTTGAGGGTAATGCAGTCCTTGGTATCGTGCCCCATGTCTTCGTGATAACGACAATAACGGTTATTACTCTGTTCCCGAGGCGTTGGTATCGGGAAGGGCCTTCGATGCATCTCGCTTTTCTTGGTTTTCTCGTAGATTGAAGATACACACTCTGTCAGGTCGGCGAAATAAGCAGGTTGGATCCACTTGTTAGATATGGGTC
The DNA here is from genome assembly GCA_036936605.1 of Limnanthes douglasii subsp. nivea. Classification (NCBI taxonomy): domain Eukaryota; kingdom Viridiplantae; phylum Streptophyta; class Magnoliopsida; order Brassicales; family Limnanthaceae; genus Limnanthes; species Limnanthes douglasii. The sequence goes on from JAUPFV010000001.1 coordinate 352,516,568, forward strand.
GCGAAACCGTTTGACTTGTCTGCTTCGTTTTTTGCTTCGGGGAAACCGAAGGCTTGATAGGTAAGGATTGGGTCGGGGGTATTGTGCTAACCGGTTGGGTTGCCCGAGCGTAGCTGGATTGAGTCCCCTGTCTTATCACAACCGCCGATTGCGCGCTCTGCTAAATTTGTGCAGCCAGTTCGGACGCCTCGGTTTCTTCGATCAATATTTGTTTTTCTACTTGAGCCAGAAGGGCGGAAAAAGTGAATGCTTGCTTCTTGGTTACCGCTTGCTTCATTGGTCCCGGGAGCAAGCCCAAGTGATATGCAGTTAGCGCCACGTTTTCCTCGCAATGGTTCAGGTCGGTTTTAGCGTCAATAAAACGCCTGTTATACTCCTTGAGGCTTTCTCCCAACCTCTGCTTACAATTCATAATAGTGTCTCCGTTGGCTCAGAAACTCTTGCTTCCGACGAAATGCTGTCTAAACATTGTCCAGAACATCCCGAAGTTTTTGATGCAGCCTTGTGGTAACCGGTTGTACCATTTGGAGGCCCGGTCCCGGAAAGTCATCGAAAACGCCCTACATAGGAGTTTATCGTCATTGTCGAAACTCAGCATGAAGTTTTTGAAGGCTTCCAAGTGGTTATCCGGATCCTTCTTCCCGTCATATTTTTCCAATTTGGAAATAGCAAACCTCCTCGGGAGCTGTCCCGCTAGTATCTCATCGGACAATGGTGAAGCTCTCCAATTCATCTCGTACCCGAAAGCTCCGCCTCCGAGTCCTTCTGTCTGAACTCCATAGAGCCCTTCATCCCCTGGGTTGATAAACTGGCTGCTGGTTCGGTACCCCTGGTTCTGGCTGTTCGAAGGTTGTCATTATACTTGAGGTAGTGCTACCCGCTCTTCCCTGCTGCCTGCTGGCATTTCTTCTTTCTCAACTGACACTGGCGTTCGTTTTTTGCTGCTACCTTTTTTGTACTTCGGGGAGTCTGATCGGGGTCCCCTGTGGCGTCGGGAACGATTTTTCAGTGCACGTTTGCTTATTATTTCTCGTCGTCGGTACTCCCTTCCCGACGAGTCGGCGGAAATGTCGCGGTTGTCCTCTGGGTACCGCTGTTCCCTGGTGTTCTTCTCCTCCTCGGAGCGGGGCTCCCGATAATATCTGACAGGTCGGGCCTCGATGCGATGTCCCGCAGTCGGGTTACCTCCGCTGCGGTTATCCATGAACGGTTATTTGCCTTTTCATTCTCGAACCCTTTTCTCGTCTAACGCTCGCTCTCTTTCAGCGTTCAGTCTGGCAATGTCTTGCAGGAGCTGTCTTCTGGTCATGATAAAGGTCGATCGTTTGTCCCGACCCTGGGCATAGCGTTCCCGACCTGGGGCTTCTTCGCCTTCGGATAAGGAAACGGCTCAGGCTACTTCTCTCCCGACCCTCTCTTCGACAGCCTCGTCATTCATCTTTTCAATTGCGATTTTCAAAGAAAAAGATTCATTTTTGGTATCACGGTTTCCCACAGACAGCGCCAATAATGAGAGAGTAAATGACTAAGGAATATCTCGAATCTTGAATCCGATGTGACTAGAGAGAGAGTGTAGAGAGAGAAAGAGCAAAAAGAATATAATAATGTGGAATGTCCCACCTACCAAGAATAAAGAATCCCCTTTTATAGTATTGGAAGGTGGACCCATTTATGTCATTGGTGGGCTTACTTTATTTCCTCTTTAGTCCCTTTTTTATATACATTGTTTACAAATTACTCTCTAATTAATGATAAATACTCTAATAGACATTTTAACTTCCTTCTATTCACAATTGGCTCCTTGTTCTTATTATCGGTGAATTGCTCCCTTATCAATATTAAATTAATTCAATTACAAATTTTACAATCTAACTTTCATCAATGATAAACAATTAAACTAATGTTATGCAAATTATTGCCCAAAAGATAGTCGGGTCAATAATAAAAAAGTTAATTTGTTAAAAAATGTCTCGTTCAAAATAACACTTATTTTATATTTTATTTATCTGTTTTTTGTCTTCTTATTTTAGTTTATTTAATTTTTATCATGGTTATGGCTGAAACTAAAAAAAGTTTGACAATCCAAACTTTAACTAACTATTATTACAAAATACAAATGTGAAAGCTTAAAATATATTAATTCATTCAATTTATCATCAAATAAAACATCTAACAAAATTGATAAAAAAAACATGGTTATAATATATTACGATAGATATTAATCACGGACAAACTTTCAAGTAACGTAATCATTTAAACTATTTAAGTCTCGTCCCAAGACCCCCATTAAAAACAAAATATGCAACCATGGTTTAGTGAACAGTGTGCATGATAAGGATGTTGAGTTTATTCCGAAACAAAGTAAAACAATTCTACAAAAAACAAGTGAGTTGAATCTTATTAGTATTTTTCAACGCATGCGACAGTTTCTATGCTCTCTCTCATCAATAATATCACTTGAATTACTACTTTATGTATCCATACTTACCAACTCAATTTTATCAAATTTCAGCTGAATCTTATAAAATAGACATGTATACTCCTTTGCTTAAATATTATATTTGATGGACAAAATATTAGAGTTAAAAATTAAGATTCATGTTTTGGTTAAACAATGACTTATACTTATACACGACTTTATATTTAGTGGATAATAAATTAAAGTTGAACATTATACTATTGTGCTCACGTATAGGAATTAATTGACAAGTTTTTAATTGACATACTAACATATAAGAGATGATTAATGGGTATCATCATGATTGAATTGAGATGAATTTTTACGAATCGTGCAAAATGAATACCAAATTTGTATGATTTATGAAAATTTTGTATTGAATTTGCATGAAATATGTGAAAATGAGATTAAAATTTATGCGATTCATGCTAAAAATCACACTAAATTTGGAAAATATAAAAACTAATATCATTATGGACTTCAACTTATGTTTGGATTTCAATCACCACGTGATTAGGTTCATTGGTGGTGATGTTTAGGTGAGATGAACTGCATATCTTTGAGCCGCATATCTTGTAAACCTGGTATATGCACATTTATTACAAACAATTGTTAAGTCATCCTTATAAGAGGAGTCTAGTTGAATCTCGTATGTATTTTTGAACCATAATAAATTATTCCACACATTATTATTTTTGTGGAATCAATTGAATTGTCACTCTTCATATTCACCAACTCGATTTCTGACGTAGTTATGTATGTATACTAGATAATTTTCTAAAATTGGATATTCTGATCATAGTATTTATAGAACAACGGCTTCTTTTTAAAGAAATTATAATTTAATTCTCACTCATTTATGCTTTTACAAGACAAAAATAACATAAATACTAAAAATGAATGATATTATAAGAGTAGATTACCATTATACTTCTTTTAGGCTTTAAAACTTTAATATAATAGATTATATTATTAGTGTAAATAAATAAAATTTTATATGTTTTGAAAAAAATACATGGTACATATTAAAACTGAATATCGATAACAAATATTTTGTTATAACATAAAATGATATACTAAAATTTTAATAGGATAATGATACTCAAGTTTACAATACTGAATAATTAAGATTTAAGAGGTTGTTTATGACATTCATACTGAAACCACCATAAGTCTTACCATTGAATAATCAGTCGTATAATCGACCTAGCTAACCTTAAATTGGTATGAACAATCCTACAATTGAGAGGTTGAGCGTATTGATGACTATATTATGTTGTTATGGTTGATGTAAAAAGAGAGAAAAAGATAATATAGAACTTTATTAATAATTAATCACCACATAAGAGTGAACAAAATTTTAATTTAAATAAAAAGTCTATAGGTAACAAACATATATGTCTGTTTATAATCTTTTAGCTTCACCTATTATCATCGAATCCCACATTCATATGAGATATTTATCTCATTAACATTAAGTGTGACAGTATATTAACAAAACAATTTATCTTTAAAACACAGTTTTATTTAGTCAACATGTTGATTTGAACTCGTGTTATAGTTGTTTTTTGGACTATCTATTAATATAATTTTTATTATTGATTTTACGAAAGAAGTCAAAATAGTCTTATTATAGTTTAATAGATGAACTATCATATTTCGTTACTCTTTTATAATTTTTAGTATTTTTAGTTCATTCTTTTAGTATTTTTTATTTTAATTATGTTTTATTATTATAGAGACTTATTCTCAATATTATCTTTTGTTTTTTGTTTTTTTTATAACTTTTATTTGTTAAATTGTGTTAGAATTTTGTTTGGTGTGAATGACAATATAGATTTTTGTTGTTTTATAAGTAATGTTGTATGTGAGTGAGTATGAAATTCATGATAACTTTTATGTGTACATAAACATGTTATATATATGTCATACCTCTTTCATTTTTTTAGTAAAAAGATAAATTTTATTTGTACATGATTATGTTTCAATATGTAAAGTAGGATATATTTTTATAGGTTTACAACCATAACATGAATTGAGTGTCTTTTCAAAATATATAACAATGCATGATAGATTATGTTTACATACAAACATTTGTCTTGATTTTTAAAAGCATAAAACATTTTGGAAATTATGTGTTTAAGTGTTAAAGGCATTATAGGTTTTATTGATTAATATTTAATATTGTAAGTTTAAAAATCCTAAATAAATGACATATTTTGAATCTAAACAAACATGTCATATATATGTCATGTCATTTTGATTTTGTAAGTAATAGAAATTAGATTTTGTACATAATGATTATGTTTCAATGTGTAAGGTATGATAGATTTCATAGATAAACGATCATGTTATAATATCTCATGTTTTTTTTAAAATATATAACAATGTAAAACATATTATGTTTTCCTACAAACACCTGTTATATTTTTTTGTAAAAGTTATGAAAGGTTTTGTAAATTATGTTTCAATGTTAAAAACATAATAGATTGTATATGACTAAAAACATGTGAGTATGAATTTTCTACCAAAGTTTAGTTCAAATTCAACACCAGAGGATAAGTTTTTTAATAACTGAAAAAGTATATTGGTGTATGTTTTTTACATAAATAATGACTTATGTTGTTTATTTATTTATATTTTTTTAGGTAAGGTATGGATGAGGGTGTTCCAATCATATTCTGATTTGGAGCGGTGTCTACGATTGATTCATTATATATTTATAAAAGTTATGAAGTTGTTGTCAAATATGTGATGAGCATATGGTGTGGGTTATATATAATACGCATGCGATTATATTATTATGTATGAGATGTTAAAGGTTGTTTATTAATAAATGAGTTTGATTTTAATCATTTAGTTATTTTATTTAATTGAATAAAAAATGAAAATTTGGAATTGAATATGGATCATAATATCAATATACTTAATTATGAAAGTGAGATGCCATGTACAGTTGATTCTGATAGTGCTAATGATAATCAATTTATTTTTATTACTGATTGTAGTGTTGAGAATGAAGTTGACGTGACTTTTAGGAAATATGAATATAGAACTTTTTAGTTTATGTTGTTCTACTTTTAGTACTAGCGTTAGTCCGTTTTATACAGGTGGTGCTCCAAAAATATTTCATGTTCTTTCTAAATTTGCTTCAAAAGTGGGTTTTTAAATATGTTCTTAATTATAAGAAAAATATTGTTATCCAATGTAAATTGAATATTTGTATATGGATATAACAAAATATCCATGATATCATAAATGTGGTGGTGTGTTTAAATCAAACAAGTGTGATAGTTTGAGTTCTGATATATTTCGACTAAAATTCTTTAAAATTTTATGTCTAAAACCCACTATTACACCTAAAGAAGTTATTACAATTTTTATAAGGAAATATGAGTTTGATATGTAATATCATTTAACTAAAAATGGTATTGGTAAAACAAAAGTCCAGGTCTTTGGTGATGTTTTGAAATCTTATAGTCCATTAGTTAAATATTTTGATGTAATCATGTCAACTTATCATAGTTCTCTTATAATATTGGAGTGTGATCCTTTGTAAAATGATTTTTTGCATTGTTTTGTTGGTTTTAGTATTTGTTTTTCATGGTTATCATCGATAATATTGTATGATGTTGTTTTGTGATGGTATATTTCTTTAGTTAAAGTACAAAATAATATTGTATGTACAATTGTAAATGATGACACTAATGGTATGTTTTATTTTTCTTTATATGTTTTATGGGTCCATGTTTCATATGTATATATTTTTTGTAGGTTTTTTTCCTCTTTGTTGTGAAATAGTCAGATTTGATGACAATGGTAATTATAGTTGTTTTTTGGACTTATTAAAGTATCGTTGGGTTGAACGAGTAATAACTTTCATTTATGACCAACATTTAGGATTAGTTAATTCTGTTAGTTTTATTTTCTATATTTTTCATTCATTTTGTATGGTTCATATATGTGTAGTCTAAAAGATAAGATAAAATGAATGAGTAAGGGTTTGGGAGATAAGATGGTCAATAAATTATGGGAATGCGTGTTTGCTTCAAATGCTAATATGTTTAATGTTGCTTTGAATTTTTTGTTTACATACGATGGGGATAAAGTTTTTGAGTTTATGTAGACTTTATAGGCTAAAATTAGTTCTAATATGTTCTTCAAAGGTTATCATTTTGGAGGAAATGACATTGAATGTTACATGATTTTTTTAAATATGCAAATAAAATGTTATGAATCTGTCCAATTGCTGAGTTTATTGGCCATATACAATTGAAGATAATTGATCAAATGTTACAATGTATACGTGATAGTTGAAAGTGGGTTACCGTTTTGTGTTCTCATGATGCGTACGTGTTATAACATTCATATGTATTCTATTGGTCACTAATATTCGACATCAACATATGTGAGCTGTTATAGTATGTCAATTCAACCTTTTAATGTTAATGTTGAATGTGATGATTCAGTTGTTGTTCTTTCTCTAAAAGTTAAAAGAATAAGGAAGACCATAAAATAGCAGAATTCTATCTTTGAGAAAAAGTTATTAAAAATAGGATCATATGTAGTAAATATAATAAGTTAGTGTTTAAAAATGGAAGAACTTGTACATGCTTAGAGTTATTATTTTTGTTGATTACATTATGTTTAACGAGTTCAACATTTTCAATTATTACTTGTATTGCGGTATATATTTTAATAAATATGTAACGAGTATAACTTTTTATTGTATAATAATTTGATTTGTAACGAGTATACAAATTTTGTTTTACCTTTATCATGACAATTCATATTCAAATTTTACGTTCTTGTTTTAATTTTCAATTTGACAGGTCAGATTATTATATGACCTTTATTACTTTACTTTTAGCAAGACTAGTCATATTACACTTTTACTTTCCATATTTTAACTTTCAACTTGGTTGGTCATATTATTATTTGGCATTCTTTGTTTTAACTTTAGCAATGCATGTTAGATTATAATTTGACCTTCATTGTTTTATGTTCAACTTTGAAGGTCATATTATTATATTTCTTCCTTGTTTTACCTTTAGCAATGAATATTAGACTATAACATGTCATTATATGCATTTTCTTTAACAAGACAAATTATATTATATTCTTTGTCATCTTTGTTTAACTTCAAAATTTGAAAGTCAAATTATTATTTGACCTTCATTGTTTTACCTTTAATATGACACGTTAGTTTATATATTTTTATTTTTATTTTCACTATGGCATGTCAAATTATTAGTTCACATCTTATTTTACTTTAAACTTGGCATGCTATATTATTATATGACTTTACTTGTTTTTGCTTTAACATCGCATTTCACATTATTATATAACTTTCTTTATTTTACTTTTAGCAATGATTACCATATTATAATACGACAATCTTTGTTTTAGCTTTCAACTTGTCATGTTAGTTATAATTTGACTTTCCTTCTTTTACTTTTTATATGGAAATTCATATTATAATATATTTTTATTCTTAATATGGAAGATTAGATAATAATATGACTTTTATTATTTTACTTTTAACTTGGTTGTTCTGATTATTATACGAGCTTCATTGTTTTACTTTTAGTATGACGAGTTAGGTATTAATTTTACATTCATTGTTTTAGCTTTGAACTTGGCAGGTCAGATTACTATATGACTTTCTTTATTTCCCAATTAACAAGGCATGTCGTACTATGATCTTATATTCCTTATTTTAAATTTTAACTTGGCATGTTATATTATTATATGATCTTCTTTATTTTACCTTTAATTTGACATATCAGACTATTATCAAATGTACATTGTTTTACCTTTAACAAGGAAGGTTTTATTATAGTATGTCATTTCTTAATTTTGATTTAGAAATGTATGCTATATTATTATATGACATTCATTGTTTTTTCTTCAATATGGGATGTCATATTATATTTTAACTTTTTTTTTACCTATAGCAAGGCATGTTAGACTATAATTTTGACATTCATTATATTAATTTTGAACTTCGCATGTCATATCATTATTTGATTTTCCTTGTTCTACTTTCTACACGACATGTTAGATTATAATTTGTATCTTTAATCTTTAATATGACATATTATATTATAATCTCGCCTTATTTGTTTTACTTTTACCTTAACATATCATATTATTATTTGACATTTCTTGTTTTACCTTTAGTATGACATGTTAGATTATAATCATACATTTCTTAATTTAACTTTCAACTTGCTAGTTCTTATTATATAACATTACTATTTTACCTCTCGTAAAGTATGTCATATTATAATCTTCTATTCATTTTTTAAATTTAAACTTGGCACGTCATCTTATTATATGAACTCTCTTGTTTTATCTTTAGGAATGTAAGTCATATTATAATATGACCTTCCTTGTTTTACCTTCAACTTGCCAAAGCACCTAAAATTCATCTAACTTTGTCAATTGCCATAGAATATTAGTTTTTTTAATATCCTAAATACTCTTAAAGGTTATATAAGGCTAATATTATATTACAAAACAATTTATTATCCCAAAATATTATCCATATTTGTCGTTCTCTCTACTCACTTTTTAAAATATTTTCTCTTTTTTCTCCTAAATCTAAAATTGAGCGACTGAACAATAAATTAGTTTCACGCCTAAATCAAAAACCATAAATCGATTTCACAAAAGATTTCACATAATAAATTGATTTCACACAAAATTATCTCTTTTATTTATTCAATATTTGACAAATGCGTGTTTTTTTTTCTTAATTTGATTGTTAATTTCTTTCAAAATTATGTAGAAATACATATTTATGAAGGTTTTATGGTGTTTTATGGAGTTCCAGACAATCAGATGGGTTTAATTGTTCTTGTGAAAAAAAACATTTATGGATCTAGTTTTGTTTGTCCTTTTTTGTTTTTGCTTTAATAAGACATACCAGAGTATATTTTTTTCTTATTTGTTTGACTTTCACCTTGGAATGTCATATTATTATCTGACATTTGATATTACATGTCGGATTATAATCTGGCCTTACTTGTTTTACTTTCAACACTGCATAGCAGACTATTATATGACCTTCCTTATTTTTGCTTTAATATCGCTGGTCAAATTATTATTTGAATTTTATTGTTTTAGCTTTTAACTTGGCATATCATATTTATATTTAACTTTTATTGTTATTCTTTTATTTTCTATATGGCATATCATATTATATGTTGTTCTTGTTTTTTTACCTTCAATATGGAATGTTAGATTATAACCTAACATTTCTTGTTTTACTTATAACTTGACAAATCCTATTATAATTTGTCAAAGTTTTTTGCAAGTCACGTTATAGTATGACCTTCCTTGTTTAACTTTTAACTTGGCATATTAGGTTATTATCTGACCTTTTTGTTTTACTTTTAGCATAGTAGGTAAATTATAATAATCTTACATTATTATTTTTAACTTTCAACTTGATAGGTCATATTAATAATTGACCTTCATTGTTTTACTTTTAACATAACATGTCAGTTCAATCTTAACTTTATTATTTTAGTTTTCAACTCAATAGGTCATATTATTATTTTACCTTCATTGTTTTACCTTTAGCAAACATGTAAGATTATAATCTTACCTTTCTTGTTTTAGCTTTCAACTTGACATGTCACCTTCATTGTTTTACATTTAGTAAGACATGTTATATTATAATCGTACATTCATTTTTTTTAAATTTTCAACTCGGTTGGTCATATTATCATTTGACCTCCTTTGTTTTACCTTTAGCAGGGCATGTCATATTATAATATGATTTTCACTATTTTATCTTCAACTTGACATGTTAAATTATTATATTACCTTTCTTATTTTTTCTTTAGCAAAACATTTTTAAAAAAATGAATTTCAACTTGGTAAATTATATTATTATTTGACCTTCATTGTTTACTTTCAATATGGCAGGTCAATTTATACGGTCCATATATTCTGACTCCGTATATAAGTAAGAACAACAGAATCTCAACACTAGTATGATATTGTCTGCTTTGGCGCTCGAAGGCCCGCACGACTTTGGTTTTGGTCCACTTCCAAAAGGCTTCATACTAATTGAGATATGTTCTTACTTGTATACCACTAATCCTTCCCATGTCTTAAACGATGTGGGATGTGGGACCTTGGTCGCCACCCTAACAAATCTTCCTCTCGAACTAAGTACCACTTTAGCCTTCTCTCAATTGACTTCCATCTGCCCACTCTAATCAGGTTGGCAGTCTACTTGACGTCTAGAGGCACTACAGATGTTACTGCTCACCTCCTATCAAACCACTTCGTCTTGTTCCTTAATCCCACTTCTCACTCTAATTAAGTACCATCGTTTGATGAGTCACGGGCACTCCAAACTAGGATCTCTAGAGCAGATCACATTGAGCACGACGTCTAACTTCTTCATGTTCGACCTCCGAGAATTTCACCACCATCGCGTTCCGTCTGGGTCTAATGCTCTGGTACCACGTGTTGGGAATATGAGTGCTCGGTTCATATATTCTGCCTCCATATATAAGTAAGAACAACAAAATCTCAATACTAGTATGATATTGTCTGTTTTGGCGTCCGAAGGACCGCACGACTTTGGTTTTGGTCCACTTCCAAAAGGCCACATACTAGTTGAGATATGTTCTTACTTATATACCACTGATCATTCCCATGTCTTAAACGATGTGAGATGTGAGACATGTTACCACCCTAACAATTTTTTTGTGAATGAGTCGAATAGTGCCTTGACAGTGTACCGTGCTCGGCGATACAGTTTTGTGTCATTAACAGTAAACTGTAATACAATGGATAGTTTTCTTATTAGTGTATATGAGCCCATTATGCCCATTGTCTAGTAAGTCTATTTATTCCCTATAAATAGACTATTAAGGCTACACAAAACACAATCTGAAATCTGTAACCCTTTTTATCATAGTGAAACTCTTTTCTCTAGCGACGCCCGTGGACGTAGACAATTGTCGAACCACGTTAAATCCTTTGTTAAATTCAGTCTGTCATTCGCATATGTTTTATGCTTGAGCTATTTTGTGATAAATTTCATAGTGATTTAATAACAAAATTGGTATCATAGCCACGTGGTGAAATTAGGGCTTTTGCAATTAGGGTTTCACAATGGCATCTACAGCAAAAAATTACATTATTGAAAAAATTGATGGAGGATTCAGCTTTGCGTTGTGGAAGATTAAACTAAAATCTTCATTGGTACTGCAATGGCTGTGGAAGGTTGTGGAGAATAAGTTACCAGAAGAGATGAAAGAAGAAGAGAAGCACGATCTTCAAGAAAGAGATTTGTGCTGGATTTTAATGAGTGTAAAAGACAATGTGCTTCGCGATATTAGTGGTGAGAAGACTGTTGTCTGTGCATGAAATAAGATAGGAGATCTTTACTTAGAGAAATTAGTAGTAAACCGATTATACTTGAAGAAGCATTTGTATAATTTCAGATTGAAATAAGGTATGTCCATAACTGAGCACTTAGATAATTTTAAATCAGTGGTAATGGGCTTGGAGAACATAAATATCAATATTGAGGATGAAGATCAAGCTTTGTTTGTATTGAGATTGTTACCAGCTCCTATAAAATATTCGTAGATACCATTATGTATGGTAAAGATAAGTTATCGCTAGCAGATGTCAAAAGGGCACTGGAATCAAAGGATATGAGACAGTTGTAGCCATATAATCAGGATGAAGGGAAAGGTCTTATGACTAGGGGAAGATCTAGAAGCAAAGAGAGTTCTTTAAGAATGAAGAATTTGAGGTCTAAGTCCAAGGTAAAACACTCAAACTATTATGAATGCGGTGAGCAAGGTCATTATAGGAGAGATTATCCGAAACTAGATGGTAAGAATGGAAATAAAAAAGAAAATGCAGCAAACATTGTTGAAGGTGTGAGCGATTCCGACAATAGTGAAACCAGTGGTAAATGAGATGTATTGTCCGTGAGTTCAGACTTTGGGCAAAAGTCTTGGGTACTGTATACAGGTGCTACATATCACATGTGTCAGTTCAAGCAATAGTTCAATACTTACAAGCCAATGCATGTAACTGTCTACCGAGGGAACAATCATTCGTTGACTGTTGGTGGTATTGGTAACATCAGAATCATAATGTTTGACGGGGTTGTTAGAATCTTGACGTGCTGGCATGCTCCTGGGTTGAAGATAAACCTGATTTCTCTTGGGACTCTAGACTCTCGGGGTTACAAGTACCGTACAGAAGACGGTGTAATCAAAGTGACAAAAGGCTCAATGGTATGCATGAAGGGCAGTTTGCAGAAGGGTCTTTACATTCTCCAGGGGAGTGTTGTTATGGGAGATGTTTCAGTAGCATCATTAGGGAGTAATAGCCAAAGTATGAATGATCAAAATAAGTTGTGGCATTGGCGTCTTAGTCACATAAGTGACATAGGATTAGCTATTTTGGGAAAGAAAGATTTGTTGAAAAGGTATAAAGCAGAATCATTGGCATTTTGTGAGAACTGTGTGTTTGGTAAACAAACTAGAGTCAAATTCAGTAAATCGGTTGTAAGAAAGACTAAATGGACAGTGGACTACATTCACTCAGATCCTTGGGGTCCAAACAAAATTTCATCCAATAGCGGAGCCAAATACTACATGAGTTTGATTGATGATTATTCAAGGATGGCGTGGGTTCACTTTCTGAAAACAAAACATGAGGCATATTCAACCTTTGTCAAATGAAAGAAGATGATTGAGAAGCAAACTGGAATAAAAATCAAACATCTTAGGACATATAATGTGTTAGAATATTGCAATCGTGAGTTCAACGAGTTCTGCGAAGCTGACAGAATAGTGCGCCATCGCACTTGTTCTAGAACACCACAACAGAATGGAGTCGCAGAAAGAACGAACATAACGCTTTGTGACAAGGCATGAAGTATGCTCTCTGCATTCTGGTGTGGGAAATGATTTTTTGGCTGAAGCTATCAATACAACGTGTTACTTGGTGAATCGGTCTCCATCAACGGCTATTGATTGTAAAACACATTTTGAGATTTGGTCTGGATCGTCGGTTGATTATGAACATTTGAGGGTGTTCGATTGTCTTGCGTATGCTCATGTGAAAGATGGTAAGCTTGAGCCGAGGGCAAAGAGGTGCATATTTCTAGGATATGCTACTCGAGTGAAGGGATATAGGTTATGGTGTACCTCTTCAAAGTCTCTAGGTTTTCTCATCAGTATGAAAGTAGGAAAAATGGTTGAATCAGGATCGGTTGTAAGTAAACAAGTAGAGCTTGAAGTAGAATCAGGTGGATCGGTCTAATAATTCAAGTGGTTCTGAGGTGGATCCAGAATTAGGAGATGAAGCGTCAACATCGGATGATAGTGACGATTATGCGCCCAAACCAGAACAACAGTCTTATAGCATAGCATTGGACAGAGAAAGAATAGATATTATACTCCTAAAAAGTTATGCGAATCTAGTTGCATATGCTCTGTCAGTTGCAGAAGAAGTTGAGATGCACGAACCTAGTAGCTACAAAAAAGCTATAACGAGTTCAGAGGTAGATCGATGGATTTGTGTTATGGGAGAAGAGATTGAATCTCTTCATAAAATTCAAACATGGAAGCTTGTTGAATTTCCTAAAGGATAGAAGATAGTAGGTAGTAAATGGGTGTTCAAGAAAAAGGAAGGTAATCCAGGGGTTGAGGCATCTCAATTCAAGGCAAGACTCGTCACTAAGGGTTTTACTCCAAGGGAAGTAATCGACTTCAATGAAGTATTTTCTCTAATGGTGAAGCATAGTTCGATTCAAGTTTTGTTAGCCATAGTAGTTTTGCAAGATTTAGAGCTTGAGCAGTTGGATGTGAAGACTGGGTTTCTACATGGTGAATTGGAGGAGTAAATCGACATGCGACAACCATAGGGATTTATCGAACCTAATATGGAGGACAAAGTTTGTCTGCTGAAAAAGTCACCGTATGGTTTTAAAAAGTCACCTAGGAAATTGTACAAACGTTTTGATACATTTATGGTGTCAAAGGGGTTCATGAGGAGTCCATATGATAGTTGTGTGTATCATCAAAATATTTCAGATGATTCTTATGTTTACTTGTTGTTGTTTGTGGATGATATGCTTATTGTTGCTTGTAGTATGCCACACATTGTGCTGGATAAAGAAGCAACTTAGTGCCGAGTTTGAGATAAAGGATCTGGGTAGAGCAAAGAAAATTCTTGGTGGAGATTATCAGGAACAGAAGTGTAGGATAATTACACTTATCTCAACGAAGCTATATTGAGAATGTGTTACAACAATTCAACATGTTTGATGCTAAGGTAGTTAGCATTCCGTTTGCTACTCATTTCAAGTTGTCTGTAGTAGGAGTAGCCAATGACGATGCTGAGTTGGAACAAATATCGAAGGTTCTATATGCAAGTGTAGTTGGTAGTATCATATATGCTATGGTATGCACACATCATGATATTTCACATGCGGTTAGTGTAGTTAGCAGGTACATGGGATGCCCTTGGAAAGAACACTGGCAGGCAGTGAAATAGATACTTCGGTATTTAAGAATACTGTTAACATTGGCTTAACTTTTAACAAGACCGATATTTATGAATCGCTGAATAGTGTTAGAGGATCATTGGTTGGTTTTGTTGATTCTGATTTTGTCGGTGATATGGATAAAATGAGATCTCTGATAGGATATGTATTTACTCTAGCTGGGAGTGCGATCAGTTGGAAAGCACATTTTCAAGCTACTGTAACTTTGTCTACAACAGAGGCGCAATACATGGTGGTAACAGAAGCAGTTAAAGGAACAATATGGTTGCAAGGTCTGGTGGCAGATTTGGGCTTGGATATGACTATTACAAAAGTGTTTTGTGAGAGTCAAAGTGCCATACACCTAACAGGGAACCAGATATACCATGAGCGTACAAAACACATAGATGACATGTATCATTTTATTCGTGATATAATATCAAAGGGAATTGTTGATGTGAAGAAATTGTCTACACACGATAATCCAGCAGATATAATGACCAAGGTAGTATCAGTTTGAAAGTTTAGGGAGTGCCTAAACTGGATTGGTGTTCGCAGTATAGAGTGAATGCCTTAGGGGTATTTGGTGAGTTAGAATAAGAGAAGTTTCTTTGTTGATAGTGAAGACAAGATATTCGTCTCAAGGGGAAGATTTGTTGTGATTGAGTCGAATAGTACCTTGACAGTGTACCATGCTCGGTGGTACAGTTTTGTGTTATTGACAGTAAACTGTAATACAATGGATCGTTTTCTTATTAGTGTATATGAGCCCATTAGGCCCATTGTCTATTAAGTCTATTTATTCCCTGTAAATAGACTACTAGGGCTATACCAAACATAATCTGAAATCTGTAACCCTTTTCTATCATAGTGAAACTCTTTTCTCTGGCGGCGCCCGTAAATGTAGACAATTGTCGAACCACGTTAAATCTTGTGTTCATTTCAGTTTGTCCTTCGCACATGTTTTGTGCTTGAGCCATTTTGTGATAAATTGCATAGTGATTTAATAACAAATATAATATGTGAGATTATAATATGACCTTCATTGTTTTGGCTTTCAACTTGGCATGTGACATTATTATTTGACTTTCTTTGTTTTACATTCTATATGGTAAATCATATTATACGATGTTATTCTTTTTTTAATATTTAATATGAAATATTAAAATTTAATATGGCCTTATTTCTTTTACTTTTAACATGACATGTCAGTTTATATTTTGAGCTATCGTTTTTAACTTATAACTTAGCAGGTTAGGTTATTATCTGACTTTTTTGTGTTACTTTAACAGAACATCTCATATTATAATATGTTTTTCATTTTGACTTTCATTATGACATGTCATATTGGAATATGACCTTCGTTGTTTTAATTTAAACCTGACATGTCATATTATAATTTGACTTATCTGGTTTAATATTTAACTTGGTAGGCCATATAATAATCTGACTTTCTTTATTTTAACTATGAACAGTATAAATATTATGATCATTTCTAGAATATTATGAGTAGGACCTCAATGGTAACCTTTTTAATAATGATTTACCTTACACTTCTCTTGGAAGAAGCAAGGTAAATATTATGTAAATAAAGATACATAAACTAAGACTATTAAGATAAATAGTACAAAGATGAGTAGTCCAAACATGAGAAGAATGATGTAAAAAATGATTTCAATGGTTATATTATTCTTTGTATTTTAAATGTTGTTTTTGTGTTGTTGTTTTGTCACTCTATTTAAACTTTATGTTTGGATGTATTAGAGTTGAATGAATATATTTCATGTATTCCTATATTTTGATGCTTAAAAATTTGTATATAGGATAAAAATATATGTTTGGTTATATAGTTTTATTTTTTTATTTCAATGTTTTTTGTCCGATTTAATTAATATATTACATAAATATATTATAATGGTAAAATATAATAATGTTTCAAAAGATTGAGTAATTATCAAGTGCTCTTCAATCTGATCTTAGGATAAGTTAAATGAATATTACTACAGTTTTCTTGGATGTAGGAGGTCAAGAGATTGCTCTATTAGGGAAGATTGCCTCGAGACTGGTCTTGGATAGTATTTGTTATCTGCATGGAATTGATCACTCCAAACGTCCAAGTGGACAGTTTAGCTCCGATGATTAGTTGAAGCATCGAAGTAACGAATAATTGAGTTACCATAGACCTAGGTGGAGAATTTTGAAGTGTATGCTAGAAGTAACTCTGAAACATAATTTTCTTTTTTAAATCGGTATTCTATATTAATTAGATTTCTATACTAATTATATATTCTATATTAATTAGATATTATATGTTAATCATATTTCTCATATTAACTAGATTTTTATATTTATTTTATATTTTATTTTAGTACTTGATAAGGAAAGGAAAATATTGGGATTAATAAGCTTCAATATGGAAAATACAATGGTTAAATTGGTGTAATTGTATGACAATGACCAATCTAAAGCAAACATAAGGATTGAGGGGGTCAAATGTAATAACTAATAAACTTGTTTATGAACAGTAAATGAGTGGGGTGAGAGATCCACTTTAAGAGTGGTAATTATGTAATTTCATTGCTTACCACATGTAGTATATAAAAGACATTCCTTTATTGGGAAAATGGTCAATAATTAGTCAATTATTGCTACATTTATTCTTTTTGTCTCTTTCTCTTTTTATTAAATACAGTTTCTTTCTCTAAAAACACCTGATACGAACCTTTCTTAGACATACACTCCCCTATGAATATTTTCTTATCATGATTTACAACTAAGTAATATATGAATTAATCAGTGACTCCCTCCGTGGGAACGCGATTGGTACCCAGAATCACCGTTCCAAAATTGCAAAATTAATCTAAAACATAACAAAAATAATGGAACCTGAAATTCATGGAGAGATAGAGGCAGATCCAAAGAATAATGTAATTAGAGTCTCATATGGGGATCCTATGATGGAGGAACAATTAGAAAATGAAGGAAACAATAACAATCGACATGCTGAAGAGCTACTCGAAGAATATGTCTTTGTAGTTAAGAGGAAATAGTTGTT
Organism: Limnanthes douglasii subsp. nivea; assembly: GCA_036936605.1. Lineage (NCBI taxonomy): Eukaryota > Viridiplantae > Streptophyta > Magnoliopsida > Brassicales > Limnanthaceae > Limnanthes > Limnanthes douglasii. The sequence continues at coordinate 352,534,622 of JAUPFV010000001.1, forward strand.
AGAAGATATTGAGAGGCAAAATACTGAAAATGAAGCGATAATCAACTCGTGAAGAATCAAGTCATAAGTCTGACAAGAACATAATATGGCAGATCAAGCCTAAGATGTCAATCAATCCGATGAAAGGCATTAGAGAAAAAGTCGTTGATCCTCAAAAGGTGTGCTAGATCTGGGCAACGATATGAATCGACAGAGTCCAGTGAGTATACTTATTTTAGTTTAGATGAATCTTTGTCCTCAGATACAAATGCCATGTATAAAGCAAGTCAGAGACAAAGAAACTCGAGGGTGCATAAAAGTTCTCGTCAAGATGGTCCAAGAACTAAAGGTTCGAGGAAGGAAAAATGTAATTATGGAAAAAAAATTATATTCCGAAGAGCCTGACAAAATGGTAAGTGTAACTCGACAAGAATATGCAACTCCTTCAAGGAAAATTCAGTCTAACAACTATAATCAGGATTACCGTGTTAATACGACCGCGAACGAAGGTTCGAGGGAAGTGCGTATAAGATGAGATATAATTAGAGATCATCTTCACTCTCCCCATAAAAAATTTTCTGGTCATTTTCCAAAGTGGTTTGATATTTTTAAGCTGGAAAAGTGTGATGGGACACAAGATCCTGACAACCACATCGAACAGTTCAAAAATTTCATGGTCAACTACGACGATGATGATAAGCTATTATGTAGTGATTTCTCTCAAACTTTCAAAAATACTACATCAAAGTGGTATCATCGTTTACCTTAAGGGTGTATCAAATTTTTTGATATGTTTTGGAGTATGTTCCACCAGCTTTTTATAGGAAGCAAGAAGTTCCGAGCAAACAGGGACACAAATCTATTACGGAAAGAAAGTGGAGGAGAGCTTTGAAGAGTATACAAAGAGTTTCATCCAGGTTAAAAGAAAGAGTTATGTGAAGAAAAAGTGTCTCTAGATGCCTTTTGGAATGGGTTTGCTTCCTAGGGTAATGAAGGATAATGCAGCAGAAACAGAGGCTATGACGTTTGTAGCATTACTGGATCAGATAGAAAAAGAAACTGTAGTTGAATAAACTAGGGCGTTGGAAATAGAGCCGATATCGCAATTCAATCTGAATCAGTTTTATCAGGATCCGATGATGATAAGAACCAATGCACCACCAGTAAATGTCCGGCATCAGGTATCACAACCTACAAGTACAGTCCGACCTCGAGATCCGTTCAAGTTATAAGTCAGGCACCTCAAAGGGTGAAAGAGTATACACCGATAATCAACACTCAACAGTATGTTCGATCCATATCAAACAAATGTGTCTGACCAACTCATTATGCTGAGTTGACTAAATGTGTGGCAATTACCTTTGAGAAAGCACGTTCGAATATACATTTTCTTAAGCCCTTTCCAAATGTAGACTCCGAGGGAGAATATAAAATATATATTATCATTTTTATGAGGATATCGATCATGATACGAAGAAATGCGTGACATTGAAAAAAGAAATACAATATTTGATAGAAAATGGGAAAATGACCGCGTTTGTGAAGAAGAATTCTTCAGTTGCGACAAAACAAAAAGTTATTCCAAAGCAAGAGGATAAGAAATTAATGAAGAATTTATAGATGCATTTGATATCTCCGCTGAGTACTTAGACCCAAAATCGGGAAGAACCAAAATAAACGTGGTAAAGGAACCACTAGCAAGATGAAAGGTTAGTAAGTTGTGTGTTTTGTATGAATCACTATCAATTTTTGGGAGGAGATACAGTTGCGAGAATATCAAATTATTCTCTGAAGAGACATATGTTAGTCTAGCAACACAACTGGAAGCATGCGCTTAACACATCTGTATAGAAATCTGTCTCCAATACTTTGCTTCGAATATGAAGATATGAGAGATGTAGCTGGTCCACATGAGGATGTGGTAGTTATCGGGACAGAACTAGTTGGGAACGAGATACAAAAGATTTTGATTGATACGGGAAGTTAAACAACATTATGTTTATGACTACTTATAGCCAGATAAAAAAACCCAATAATCTTACGATCGAACTGAACGATATTCAGATTTACCGGGGCTATAGCCGAGGTAGTGAGAGAGTTTGAGGGAATGGTTGGATTGGGTCGGGGACCGTTCAAAAAGGTAGTTACAATCCTGTTTTGTAGTGGTAGATGCCCCTACATCGTATAATGCTATGTTCAGAAGGTCTTGGTTATCTAAAATACATGTTGTGCCATCGACTGTCCATCAATTTTTAAAGTACGCTGTGGGAAACAATGTGGGAACAATTGGAAGCATCCAGAAAATAGCAAGAGAGTGTTACCGAGCAGTGTTGGCCCCTAAGTAGGTTGAGAGGGCTCAGTCAAAGAAAGAATAGCAATCAGTGGGGGTTCCTTCGGAATCCGATCCCGTGGATGATCCTAGGGAATCCCTCGGGTTCATGGTCCGAGACGACAGCTTTGAGGATCATGTCGTCTCTCTGGGTAAAATCCTTAAAATCGGCACGAAACTATATATGGAGGTAAAAGAAAGTTTAAGCAAGTTTTTATCAACAAAATTACATTTGTTTGCATGTGTACATAGGATATCACAGGGATTCTAACGAATGTTAATTGTCATAGGCTTGCAGTGCGAAGCAATGTTCGTCCGATCATATAAAAAATAAGACTTTTTTCGCAAGAAAAATCCGATATTATTATGGCAGAGGTGGATGGTTTAACTAAAGTGGGTCGCATGCACGAGTCACAATATCCTTTATGAACTACTAATCTGGTCTTATTAAAGAAGAAGAATGGCAAGTGGCAGATGTGTGTGGACTTTACCCATTATGTTACCCGGATTCAGGTCAACTACCTTCTCTCTTCCAGTTCTCTTCCTCTACTTTATGTGTACAGAGTTTGTCCCAAATATCTTTTCCTTGTACCCATAAAAGATCAGTTAGTTGAATCGACCTCCGGGAACTAATTACTTTCTTTTATGAATGCTTATGTCGGGTATAATGAGATCCAAATGGATCCAAGAGTTCAAGAGAGTACAACTTTCATCACATGAAGAAGTTTACACTGCTACAGTGAAATGCCATTCGGACTAAAGAACGCTGGAGCAACGTACCAGCTTTAATAAACAAATATTTTGAGACTCAGATTGGAAGAAATGTTGAGGTATACATGGATGAGATGTTAGTCAAAATTTCAAAGGATGAGAACCATTTGGCAGACTTAGAAGAAACTTTTGCTAACTTGACTAAGATAAATTTGAAGTTGAACCTAGAAACGTGCACATTTTGTGTCAGATCTGGAACGTTTTTAGGGTACATAGTTAGTGAGCATGGTATAGAAGCCGATCTGATACAACTAAATTCTCTGAGCACTATGGCACCACCAAGAACGAGGTGCAAATCTTAAGAAGGAGATTGGCAGTGTTAAACAGGTTCATATCACGATAATCAGATAAGTGCGCTCTATTTTTCCAAGTTCTAAGAAGAGAAAATTGTTTTTATTGAACTAATAAATGCTCATAAGCTTTTCATCGAATATAATAATATATTTTTTCACCATAAATCTTGACAAATCTAACTTCGGGGAAAAATTTATATATCTATTTGGAAGTGAAAAAATACGTTATGAGTGTGGTTCTCATCCGAGAATAAGACTACATTTTGAGTTCAGTGTATTGCGTGCATAAAATTCTTCTAGATGCTGAGAAGCGATACCTGAAGTTAGAAAAACTAGCCTTTACACTAGTTACTTCTGCGTAAAAGATAAGACCTTACTTTCTGGCGCACTCAATCGGTGTACAAACATTTTTTCCATTGAAAAATATGTTACAGATGCCTGATGTATCGGGGAGAATTACTAAGTGGTCGGTTGAATTAGAAGAATTTGATATTGAATTTGAGTCAAGAACTGCCATTAAAACAAAATCATGAGCTGATTTCTTAGTTGAATTTCACTCAGAGTGAACTGATATGGAAATTGATGAAGAAACATTTGGAGCAGAGTGGACAATCCAAACTGATGGGGGTTCAAGATCATCTGATTGTGGAACATGGGTACAGTTCGTTTCTTCTGAAGGAATTGCAATGTATCAAGCCATGTGATTCAGATTTAAAGCATCAAATAACGGATCCGAATACGAGCTGCTTTGGTAAGTTTGAGACTTCCTAAAATCCGTGGAGCTAAAAAGGTAAGGCTAGTAAGTGATTCACAACTTCTCATGAACCATACATTTGGCCAATCGGATGCAAGAAAAGATCATTTAGTCAAAAAAATCGGGGGCTTTGAAGGTTTTAATATTGGCTTTTGAAAGAGCCAGATACAAACATGTTCACAGGACTGGAAATTTAGTGGCTGATTCTTTGGCTAAGGTTCTTACTCTGAGGACTACCCTTGGATAATTACACAAGAAAGTCCTTCTATAGTAAAGATATCCAAAACAGTTGAAGGATCTGTTAAAGCCTTTCAAATTTTTATAAGTGTGGCAAAATATTGGAGGAGCGAGATTCATGATTTTTTTGTGAATGATATATTACCAGTTGATAAGGTGATGGCTAAAAAAATACGATTTAAGGAATATGGGTATGTTGTACTTTGAGATATATTGTACAAGAAATCTTTTAGATGACCTCCACTTCGATGTTTAAGATGAGATGAATCACAAATGATACTTTCAGAGTTACATGAGGGGGACGAATCACCGCACTGTGGCTACAAAACACTAATAAGAAGAGTTATTCTTGCAAGGTATTACTGGATGACTCGCTCCTCGGATGCTACATAATTAGTGCAGAAGTATGATACTTTCCAAAAATTTGCTAATGCAATCCATGCACCACGTGTGCTCCTTAAATCAATACCTGAGTCTCTACTATTTGATCGATGGGGAATTGACCTAGTCAGACCCTTACCTGTGGCATATGGAGGACGACAGACAATCATTGTTGCAGTCGACTATATTTCTAAGTAGGTGGAAGCGTAACCTTTGACAAGGACAAAAGGTAAAGATGTGATCAGATTTATTGTCTCTACAATCTATTTTTGTTTTGGGATTCTAAAAAAAATAACAATGGACAACGGAATACAGTTCGACAACAATACATCTAAGGGAATACAACAATGTTTCTCAGCACCATTCCATCCGAAGAAAATAGCGAAGTTGAAGTTACTAATCGGACATTTTTTAATGTTTTAAAGAAGAACTTGGAAGGTAAGGCTAAAAAATGGTCGGATTATCTACAAAACGTTTTATGGGTTTACCGAACCACTCCCCGGACTGCAACGCAAGAGTCACCGTTCAAAATCGTTTATGGGATAGATGCATTGGTACCATCAGACACAATTTTCCCCATTATTTAGACTCAGTGAATATTATGAGGAGACAAACAACAATGGAAAACGTACATATTTGGATTGGGTGAAGGAAAAAATAAGAATGGCACAACTAAATTCTCTACACTATCAGACTTTGATGAGGACTCGATGTGCTTCAAAGCTTAGGAGACGAGAATTTAAAGTAGGGGACAAAATGTTAAGGAAAGTGCTCTTTCGTACGAAAGGAAAATGCCTTGTCAAGTTAGTTCATAACTAGGAAGGTCCGTACACGGTAGCAAAGAAAGTGAAGCCATGGACATACAGACTTAAAGATAAAGGATGAAGAGATTTTCCCCACCCCTAGAACATTAAACACCTCAAGGTTTATTTATAGTGAACATGTAAAATTGTAAATATTTTATTTATAAACTTATGTATCGGTAGCGTATTCTTTACTACCTTGGTGGCGCACGAAGGTTTTAATGAAGTATCCTAATAGCCGACTTATATATAAAAATTCATTTGCCATCTTAAAATGATATCCATAAATGTTAATTTTTTTTACTCAAAAAACATTCCAAAAACGTTTGGATGATAGTGTCATTTTTTTTAACCTAAACAAATATCATTTTGGATGATAATGCTCATCGTTTTTAGTCAAACGGTTGTCCACAAGTGTTGGGATGCAATATACATTATTTTGAACTAAGCAAGTCTTCTGTTAAAGGACAAAGAATAGTTTCCACTTAAATAATGGCATACTTTAATGCTCACATTTTGAGTTAGAAAGGTTAAGTAATGAAGGTTGGTCAGTAAATTGTTTAATCATATGAAATACATTAGAGCAAGAAAGTGAATATTTTTTAGCTAAAAGGTTATTTCATATGAAAAATCCTGGTTGGCACATAACTTCATTATAAATAAATAAAGGATGATGATGATCACACAAAATACTGTTTCATTTAGAATGTTGATAAAACAAAAGTCAAAGTAAAAATCTTTGAGCATCTTTTATCAAGGATTCCAGAAGATAGATTAGCAAAAAGTTACACAAAATATAAAGTTTAAACATAAAGAAACAATATACATTAATTTTGTCCGGGAACGGATTCGTCTTTATTATCTTCTGAGGAGTCAGAATCGGATGAAGAGCTTTCCGAGTCACTACTACTTACTAAGTCTTCAAGAGACATTGCCTATTAGGCTATGTCTTTCTATAACATGTAGCCAAAGACCTCCAAGCTTCAAGTCAGGAAAGTGTTCATGCAATTCTATAACTAAAGCTGATTTTAGGTTGGCATCTCTTTTTTCAAGGTGAGAAATGCAGTCGGTAGCATAAGCATCCATGATTTTCTTCTTCTCAGCTTTAAAATTCTTCTTCAAAGACTCATTTTCCTCGGTGAGTCTTTCGATTTCTTTAACAGAGTTCTCAAAATATTTATGAGTGATCTCACGAGAATCAAAAAGACCATCGATAAGGGTGTTCCGTTTAATATCCTTAGTTATAAAACGTTCCCTTTCATCATCGAACTTCGTTTTCTCCTCAGAAAGTTTAGTCTCTAAGGAAGTGATCTTCCTTAGATCCTCAGCAGATATTTCTTCCTCGCAAGCGAATTCATCTTCCACCTTCTTTAATATGGTTTTCTTTTGATCTTCAACTGCCTCCTTTAAGAGGTCAAGCTCATCTTTCAATTTTGTAACATCAACGGTCAAGTTTTTCACCTCGGTTCTCCTTTGAATAACTATATTATTATAAAAATCTTTACGGTTGGCCTTTCTTTTGAGGAGAGAAGCAACGCAGAGCAACCTGTGAAGCTCATTTGCAACGAAGTCATTTTCTTAGACATAAAAATAAGCTGAGGCAAGAGACAGATTTTCGCATTTTCCAAGAAATTTCTATTGATCCCTTTGAACAGTAACTTGTTTACTTTGGACAAACTCCACACCATAGTCCGAGTCAAAAATAAAAACCTTCTTCACAGGGGGCAGACTTGGACCCATTATGTTGTCATCATCTTACTCCTCACTATCAATAACCTTCTTTTACTTTTTGTGAAAATAGAATCTCTTTGGTCTCATTACACCTTCCCTCCCCGTCGACCTCACCTTGATCATATCTTCATCGAAAACAATTTTCTAGTTTTCTTCTCGGACATTATCTTGAGGTCCTCCTCGAATATCAATCCGTTGGTATTCTCGGATCTCAATTGGTGGCCTGTCATAGACGAATGTCTATTGTTCTTCTTGAAGTTCAGTTCTTTATTCTTCTCGGACATCCTTCTCCAAACCAGCATTATCCTCAGTCTCTTTATCCCCACCATCAGATTTCTCAACATCTTGATGACTTGGAGCCCTGACTATGGTGGGAAGAAAGGCCATATTGTCAATGTCTTCCAAACGTTTGAGAACATCATATTCTGATGAGGGTATCATGAACTCCTTCAAGTACTTCTTCTAGCTTGTATCATATATCCAAAGATTTTTTCTGACTAAGTTCGAGGGTGTAAAGCACCTATAAAATTTGTATCTCCAATCGGCACCTCGCCAAAGGCTTAACTTCCCAAATATGTCATTTGCGGATTCAACATAGTTCTCGAAAGGCTTAGCAATCCCTTTCATAGTTCTTCATAAGTAAATGGTTTAGAATGGTCAATTTAAATAAGTAAAACAGAATGAGTAAACATAAAAGTCCCTCATCGAGTGTATTCCAAAGTTATCCCGTGAGGCATTTCTTTATAGTTCTCAAAACCGGTCTTTCATAACCCGGAAATAAAGATAAAGTTTTGTTTCCATTTCTTGTCTGTCTTTAAGATATCCTAGAATACTTTGTACTGCCTTGAAATCCCTAATTAGTATAAGGGGTAATGAGAGTTTTTTGCCACACTCGAAATAGAAACAAGCTGCTCCATTGAGAATTTGGTTTCAGAAATCCTATAAGCCATAAGGTAGGCCATAAGCGTGTTATTGAGGCAGGCCTGAGATGGACACGGCTCGATCGTGTTGAATTTCTCCACCAAAGCAAGATCGAGAGGCAGACAAAGACCCCAGTTCATGAGTTTTGTGTAAAGTACTAATTTATGGTTTTTGGGGACTAACCTCAGGAGTAGTCTACGGAGATCTTTAGGGAGTTACCTGTAGAGTCGTGGCCGAGGAGGCTAATTTAATCTTGATAGATCTCTTAACATGTTCTGGGGATTTTTTTTTGGCATGTTATCCTCTATCCATCTCGGGAAGATTATCCTTATCACCACCCAAGGGTAAGAATGCGTTGGGTTTCCTATTAGTGCTGGAAAGAGAAATGTCACCCTTGGTCAGAGATGATGTCACCACCCTAAGCTATTTCTAACACTACAATGAATAAATAAACGATCGCGAAGTTAAAAGAAATGATGGGTAGGATGAGGTCACCATTACTAATAGTGGAGTCACGAATCTAAATAAGATTATAGAATTTGATTCAATGAAGTCATCTGACTAAAACATGAAGTAAGACAAATCCAAGGAGGCCCAAATGAAGCAAAATCTGAGGAGGCTCCAAAGAAGACAAATCCGGAGAGGCTTCAAGTAATACAAGTCTGAGGAGGCTCCAATGAAGAAAAAGCTGCTTCATAATCAGTCATTCCTCAAGTACTTTCACAAGGACTTGGGGGCTACTCAATATCGTGGGGAAAACATTAACTTAAATATGTCATGTCGCTATGGAATTTAGAAAGTCTATCATGGATTGCCTAAAACATTACTCAATAATGTAATTTTTTAGAGAGAGAAACTATATCTCTTTATAACATCCTAAAAAAAAATTCCCCTACGACCACTCTCTTCTTGCTCTAATGAAGTTTGTATACTTCTCGTTCTTCTACATATCTTTGGGAGATGCTTCTTCCATTTTATTTTTTCCTTCTTCTCTTTTTTCTACTTACTTTTGTATAAGATGGAAATTCTGTAGGAAATTTTAAATTTTCTCCTTATTTTCTGCTTAGTTTGATATTATGGAAGATTGTTAATGAATTTTAAATCTTCCTTCATTGTTATTACCTTTTTATTTTGGGGGAAATCTGGTTTGCGCGCTCTCTCTCTCGTGTATGTTTTTTTATGCTCCAATCTATTCTCTAGATCTCTAATTGTCTCCCATTTTTTGTTCAATTTTATTAATTTCTTTCCAGATCTGGTTTCATAAGTTTCTATCTAATTTGATTGTCTTACCTCATTTTATGTTCCTTATTCTAACGTACCATTAGTTTATTCAACGTATTTTAGATTTTAACGTATATTTAAATGAATGTCTCACTTTCTTTAGATTTATGGTAAGGATTGTTGCTTAAACTCTTCATTTATCTAGTGTATTTTTTTGAGCTATGGTGCATTGCTTTTCAATCAATAATTCTTTTTGGTTATCCGGAACCAGATCTCATAATACTTTTTTCCCGATTTGGATGCTAATTGTAATTAGATTTGTAATTGTAATAGGAATGTTCCATAAATTTTAGGTAGCAATGTCTATATTGTTTTTCTTGTTGAATAAAAGAAAAACATTAATCAATACATTAACTAAATATTTGTCATGCATGTATGATAAATTCATGGTCAATTTTCTTTCTAGACATTTTAGTGATAACTTTTAATCTCTTAAATACCTGAATGGTCGTGGCCAATAATTTTAATTAAATATATAAAATTGAAAGAAAAAAAACTAAAACAGTTACAACAAATTCATTATCAAACACAAAATTATATAATATATATACATATAATAAAATACTTATCTCCTCTAGTGTCTTACAAAATTTAAATTATTGAACAATAAATAAAATTTATAGTTTTAAGGTTAATTTGGACATACAATTCTCAGATGTTAAATTACTTTTACATAGAATTTATGTTCATCTCAACATATGAGATATTTTCAAATGTTAAATTAATTTGTATAAATTTATATTCAAATAAATTTATAAAATGCTTAAATTCAGATTGAGTTATGTTCAAAATTTTATGTTCGCTCCAAAAACTAAATTTTTATACACGCCAATTATAAATATATAGACGCAGTCGATCATAGCCAAAAGTTAGGAGAATAAAGAATGTCAAGGGATGCAGAGGTTTGGTTCCTATTAGAAAACAATACTATATTGAATGCTTGTGTTGTCAAAGTTGTATTATTCATCTATATTCTTAAGATGAACTTATGTTTCCTCTAAGTCAAGACTTGGTGAAATTATTTAAGGACACCCAAATATCCCCCAACTTGTGACGGATGACTAAATAATACTAATGACAACCATCATCCATTCAGTAATAATAATGTGTAACAAAATATTAGTTAAGCTATGTAGATTGAATATTACTTTCATATATAAGGATAAATGAGATTACTGGTTAATCTTTATGCTTATGTGGTGTTTCATAAAGTTAATATGTGCATATTTTTTTTCACTGTACCGTTTGAGCCAAGATATTTTAATGTACTCCAACGCCTTTAAATATGTTGTACATGTCTTATTTATTATCGTTATGTTTATATGCACCTCATAATTATTTACTAAATTCACCACTAAATTCAAAAAGACAAAAAAATCGTACGACATTGTTCTTTATTCAAACAATTTCTTTTTATTTAAAAGAATATGCCTGTTTATATGCCATTTACAAAAAAAAGTGTGTAAGATTTGGAAATATTTTATCGATTGTGAACATAAATTAACATTCTCTATATGTTAGCATAACATTAGGAAATATGCACGATTTTATTTCATGAGCAACTGAAGATAATTTATCCCCTATATATAGTTGTTCAGATTTTTGCGCACCCATAAAAACAAATGCAATGCAAAATGTTAACATTATCGTTGTAACCCCAATGAGTTATGTATCTCGTAGTCTTGTATGTACTATCCATACTCAATACCTATGGGATGTTCTCAAGAGGCCGATGGATGTTAGATGTGTTAAATATATATATGTGATAACTTCATACTCCAACATTTGTATCTTGTGCCATACAACATAGTTGTTTTCCTTCAATGTACCCAATCAACATTGCATGCACGGTAGACCATCCATCTATAGCGTATTGCGTTTTCTCTTACATTATATATATTACGTATGTTTAATATATTTATGAGTATCTTATTCCTTAATCTGGTTAAATTCCACGCGAACGAGACATTTTATAACTAATTCTAGTGATGATAAAAAGTAATTTAGGGGTAGATATGGAAGACATTTAGGTTATTTAGTATTACGTTTTTGGTAGAGAGTAGGAAGAGAAATTAGGTTCTTGTATTTAATATTTTAAGAAAACATATTAACCCATTTAATGTTGTTAGTAAAGTTATTTATACTCCTTTGAGATCCATGGGCCATTCGGGTCAGATATTTTATTCAAGTCAATTTTATAAGCCCCAAACCCATAATTTAATATACTAGGCACATAGCTGAGTCATTAAGCCTACTTAGTTTCATGTTTATTCATAAATTTTTGGATTTTGGGTCCGAATTACCCCTCTAAATAAATTCCAAACCACTTTACTTTAATGGACATCCAAGAAAACCAGATCCTATCATCTAGCCCCCTTAGCTCTTTCCAAAGTATTTCGAGCGAGCTAATACTGTAAAGGAATTCTGAACCGCATCCGAAGGGGGGCATGAAATCTTTTTCTACTCAAATGTCACAACTTCAAACAATTAGTTTACCCATGATACATGTCATGTAGTCATTGGAGAAACTGGATGGATTGTTTCTTGGAAATGGTATTGTTGCTAAGAAAGGAAACAAATATCTGTTTTTAATATCATTTTCTAATTATCACAGTTAGTTTCTCTTTCATAGTAAAACACTCAAGTGCGTATTATTTACTCATATATAAGGTTAATTTCTAATGTTTATATTTATAAAAGTGAGAAACAACTTGATTTTCATAGTTCTAGATATATAAAAGCTTTAAATTTTACCCAAATTTCTATATTGTTCTTCTTGTTTATTTTTAAGTTTGTATGTGTACAGAAAAAAGTGCACCAATTAGAAGAGGTTCAATTTGTCCGAGTTTGAGGAAGAAATAAGGTAAGCCAAAATTGCTATCGGATTACCCGCTTCTTCGGTGATTCAAATTCCAGAACCAAACATAAGGTCTTCATCCGGTAAACTACCATATGTTCCTAAACTCAGTCCTTTTTCACAATCTCCTGCAATAATAAACTAATCAGCCCAGTCAGCTAAGTGTCCTTCAAGAAAATTTATTAGCAATCGTAAATCTCCATCAATTTTTATTGCTAAGGGGTCGGATGTCGAAGAAAATACTCCTTGTAGGCTTACCGGACTCTCTAAGGCTAAAAACAAGACTTGGATATTGGAGAAAGAAATTGAGAAATCGTTAGAGGTTTCTACTGATACCAGTAATCTACCCCACCAAAAATCAATTGAGAAGGAAAAAATCACTACAACTCTTCCAACGAATTCTTCTACAGAGCTTCCTTATATCAAAGAAAATAAACCTGGTAACCAGGTCGGCGATCCAGTAGAAGTGGGAACACAAATGATGCAAGAGAAAATGGATGACAATGGTGAAGGCACACCTCTAAAAACATTGAATTGCACTAGGGACACTCGAGAAAAAAAAAACCTTCTGATAGAATCCGAACCACATCCAGAATGTCTGGTTGGACGAGTCAGGCCCAATTTTGCTAAGGTCATCGTCAAATACTTGCTGGTTTTACAAAGAATATCTTATGTATACACTCACACAGCTAATTTGGATAATCTTTGAAGTAAGTGGGGGTTTCCTAAATCAATTAAAGTGAGTATTCCAATCCCTGAAGAGACTCCGATAAACCTTGGAGAACCTAGTTTCTCTTCATTATTGGTGTCTCGGTAAATGGAAGAAAATTACCATTAAGGAATTGGAAGTCTTCATGTAAGTACTTTCTTTTAAAAATATTTCTTTTATTATCGTTGGATATTGAATCTTACATCAGATTTATTTTATAGTGTTTTCAAAACTATTTTCACAACACTTTGAAGATGGTAAAGTAACTTTCACCAGATTGCATCAATGGGCAACTGAAAAATGGTCGAATAGATTTTAAAAATGTTTTATTGCATAAAATACGGTGAGAGCTCACCTATGGAGGACAAATCTGAACTGTAAGCTCTCATGAGAACAATTCACTACCCTTCTCAATCTTCCGATATTCTTAAGATGACTGAGAAAGCTGATGGCAAGATTTTTCTACCAGTTAGAAACAGAGCTCCCAACCATCTTGATAAGATTAAGAAAAATAATAAGAAGAATGAAGAAGAGGAGGAGGCACCATCTGAATTCATTCCCAAGCTGGGGAGAATGGGACCTCCAGGTAAAATAAATCCAGCTCTATTGGAAGCAGTGGCAGTTATTGTGGGGGAAATTAAAGATCCCTCGAATTTTATGATGGTCAAGAAGAAGAAGGGGTAGAAAATGACTAAAGAAGGCAATGATAAAAAAAGGCAAAGAAGAAGAAAACTATTATTGGTTTAGAGATCATACCTTGATCTGAAGTCCTTTATACCATTACTCATACTGAAGTTCCTCATCAAGTAGAAGAGTATGCTAATCCATATTCTTTTGTAAACTTGGTAAATTTTAATTTACCAGCTGATAGACCCTCTTATGAAGATGTTGATCAACTAGATGACATAGGAAACTTGGTAAATTTTAATTTTGAAGATTTTGATAAAGTTTTCCTTTAGACCATTATCATTGACAATGCTGTGACACACGATCGGGAGTCCTTCAAAGTGTCAAAGGAAAATGATGAATTGGGATATGCAGTTTTAGGCAATATAAGGCCAATAGCTGACTTAAAGAGGCAGGTTAGATCTCAAGTCAAGGATATTAATGACCACCAAACTTTACAGAACATCATCGTATCGGAGAAAGACAAAGTAGATAAATCAGAATAAGGAAATGAAGACTCTTAAAGATGAGTTGGTTCAATCCAAATTTGATCAAAATTAACTGCAACTCAAGTTTGTTGATTTGCAAAAAGAGCTTTCCTATTTCAAAGAGAAGCAGGCTAAGGATACAGTTATCTTCCAAAACTTAACGAAAGAGTAGAAAAAGGTGGAAGATCTTTCAAAGAATAAAAAAGATGAAGTCACCAATATTAAAGAAAACACTGCAAAAGATGCTGATGTTGTAAATGTATATGTTGATAGTGTATTGAAGTCTATAGAGCAGAAAGAAGAATCCATTAAATTAGATATGATACCATTGTTCCATAAAATATTTCCCAAAACGGTCTCTTAGGTAGTTGTGGACGTATATGCCCTATGAGGAACTCCATTTTCAAATTGTGGCTCAGAGTGATAAACTAGGTATTTTTTTGGATGAGTTTAAATTTGATGATGAGGCCGAGGAAGATTCAGTTGATGATAAAAAAATAAAAGGAAAAAGGCAAAGTTAAGAAGAAAAATGAAGGGAACGAGCCCTGAGGTTTACCATTTTTTATTTTGTTTGTGTTTTGAACCAAAGTCCTTGGAGTATGCAAGGCATTTTGTTGTATTTCAAATTTCTTAGTAACTTTCTTTGCGTAAGTCCTTGTTGTACACAAGATATTTTGCCATGTAGATCAAATTTTTATTATAACTTGAATTTATCCACTTTATGTTTACTACATTTGTTTCTTCCATTAATATCTGATCTTAATTAAATATGACAAAATCAGAGCAATAAATCAACTCCAAACAAGCCATTCAAAATTATATCATTTAAAAGTAATATATCTTTAATAGGTGTTTAATCCTTCTGAGTCATTCAAAGGTAACCTATTTGAAGACAATAAATGTTTAATAGGTCTTTAATCAATCTGAGTCATGGAAAGGTAATCCATTTGAAGGTAAATAAATATTTAATAGGTCTTTAATCCATCAGAGTCATTCAATGGTAATCTATTCGAAGGCAATAACTATTTAATAGGTATTTAATCCATCTAATCTTAATCAAAACGCTTTTCTTTTAAAATAAAAAAATGATGATATACTTATTGAGATTCAGACATCTCATTAAAACCTCCCCGCGCCACCAAGGTAGGAAAGAGTATGTGATGGCGTGGCGGAAGATTAGAAGAAGAAAACAATAGATATGAAATCCTAACCCCAGGTTTGCGAGCAAAAGAGACTCATAGTCTCATAGAAAAATCTCAATTTTTATTCATCAAAGTCTGACGGTAATATAAGGTATAAGATGCTTTATTTATAAGACATCCAAAACCCTAATAAAATATTCTAAAAGATACAATAAAGATATTAAAAATAAAAATCAAATATAATCTGAATGCAGTCAGATTTGATTCACCAATTAAAATATTAATTTTAAAATAAAATATCAAAAACAGTAAAATAGGATTTTTGGACCCTAAATAGTACAATTTGCAGCCCCAATTTCGTGACAAAGTCACGCTTTTGATAGTTGTTGGGCTCGTCAAGACGTTCAATTTGAGTACCAATTCACCTAGTTCTGATACTTGAGCGAGAAACCAGTCTGTCTACAGTATTCGTTATATCATCCTTTCCCGGTTGGGAAGAATTCGACCTCGTATTCAAAACGTTGAAACATTTAAAGAACTGTAAAAACATTGACGTGTTCATCGCCGATCGCAACTGGTGCCAGCATAAGGGTGTGAGAGGTGATAATTTGAGTGTTGTCGCTCTTGTCAATAAGTGGTTTCCCAACTTTGTCCCTCTTTACTATGTCCTCGGCATTACTGTGACCATAAGTAACAAGATATATTCCACCCACTTGTTCTATTTCAGCTTTATCAACCCATTTACTAGCACATCAGCACCTTTGCGTGTGTAAAAAAATGTTGTCTTTTCAGTTCCAGACTATGCTTGTTGTATCACATCAAGACTCTTGCAAAAAGACATAATTCCTCTTTCTTGAATAACAGATGGCTTCTCAAGTTCTTCAGAGTATATTTCTGCCAACAGATTCAAAACGCTGCAATCTTCAACTTTTAACTTTTTATTCTTTCTTTTATTTACCCAACCATCACCCAAAACTTCTCAATATTCTATTACAAAACCTAATCTTTTATCTATTAAAATATTATTATTTTATTCTATCAATTTATTCATAATCTCCAACACAAAAATACTATCTTCCCATTTTTCCAACACGACAACATGTATCCACAGAAAACCAAATCAAAGGTTTAATTTTAGGATAACATAAAATAAATGGAAAAAGCATCTCCACAATAAAAGCTGCTACTTTGCGGTCTTTCTTCAATAGAACTTCTGAAGCGATGTAGTCTGGTATACTAAATCCGGAGACAATATCTTGATCTACAAGTTTCTCCTCAACATTAATAAGATCTTCATCATCCCAGTCATCATCATACTTATCGTAGATTGTTTGTCAAATATCGTCCCATATACATCTTCAAATATGTTTTTATCATAGAATGTCTTGTCAAACACGAGCTCAGACACCGTTTTAACATCACAGCTAAGATCGGAAGCTGGTGTAGTTTGAGCATGAAACTCCTTAACAAGTGGTGGTTTTGGAGACACTACTCTAGATGGAACTAATATAAACTTGCAACCATCTTTCATAAAAATATATCGATTCATTATACCATCATAAGTAGAATTCTTTTAAAACACCATGTATGTCCTAAAACTAGATGAAAACATTATATGGGAACTACGTCCCACCGTGTTGTATATTTGTAATTACCAACGGAAAATGCAATTTGACAGCGTTTAGAAACTGTTACCTCAGTGTACTCTATCAGACCTGACAGTATGTACGAGTATGAAAGAATTTCAGTCTTCAACACCAGTTTCTGAATAACCTCCTTTGAAAAAAGATTCTCATATCTATATGAATCAATCACACACTTGCAAATTATTTCTCTAATTGTGCAGGTAGACTGGAAAATGTTGTTCTCTATTCTACTCCTCAAATCAAGAGGTACCCGGAGCATTATTCTTGTATCTGCGTAGCAGGAATTACTGGTCTCTGATACCAACTGATGGTGTGACAAAAGATTAGAAGAAGAAAACAATAGATATGAAACCTTAACCCTAGGTTAGAGAGTAAAAGAGACTCGTAGACTCAATGAAAAATCTCAATTTTTATCCATCAAAGTATGACGGTAAAATGGGGTATAAGATGCTTTATATATGAGACACCCAAAACCCTAATAAAATATTCTAAAAACACACAATAAAGATATTAAAAATAAAAATCATATATAATCAGAATGCAATCAGATTTGATTCATCGATTAAAATATTAATTTTAAAATAAAATAAAATAAAACATCAAAAACAATAAAATAGGATTTTCAGACCCTAAAAAGTAGAATTTGCAGTCCGAATTATGGTGACATGGTCACATTTTTTACCGTTTCTGGGCTCGTTGAGACGTTCAATTTGAGTACCGATTTCGCCTACTTCTGATACCCGAGCGAGAAACCAGTCTATCCACAGTCTTTGCTACATCAATATACCCCCCAATATTTAGATTGAATTAAAGTAGAGTAAATATTTTCAAGATGAATTTACTCTAAGTATAACCTGAGATGTTAAACATTCTAATGGATCTTCAAAATGTTGCCTTCTTAATCTAGAAGCTTGTACGTTCATTGCTTGACTCTTTCATATATGATGTATGGTCCTTCCCAATATAGAACTAGTTTTTCGAATCTTTTCTCCTTAGTGTGTAAGAACACTTTTCTTAACACTTTATCCTCATTTTGAATATATCATCTTCTCACTTTAGATGCAAACATGCTCCTCATCAAGCCTTGGTAATGCACAGTTCTTAGATGAGATTTCACTCTCCTTTTTTAAATTAGGTCTAATAAGGACACAAATTATTCAGGTCGTTTCCGGGTGGACGTAGTCAAATAATATATTTGTAATAGTGTGAGACAATAGTGGTAGATTGAGAAATAATAGGGACTTGCCTTGTAAACAATAAAAGTATGGGTAAAATAAGTATACAAAATGGTAATAATATTTTTACGTGGGCCACTCGTGTGAAATAAGGCCCACCACCGCCACTATATAAAGAAATATTCCCTTTTTGGGAGTGAGTGAACATTTATATTGACTCTTACAACTTTCTCTTTATAATTCCGTGTTTTTATCTCTAACTTACTATTACGACTTTGTCCGGTACCAAAATCAGGCTCCGAATATTTCTAGAACTATTAAAGTCCAATTGAGCCCTGAAAAACCATCTCATTATTCTCTTCGGAATAATTTTGAACTCTAAACGAAGCAAGAGTATCTTATATAGGTGCAATCACGTCCATCTCATAAACTATAGAGAATGTAGACTCATAAGTGGTTGTGTGATAAGTGGTTCGGTATGCCCATAGTACTTCTTGTAAGTATCTTGGTCATTTACTAATTGCTCCCTCCAAATTATTTTTCAAACTTGTTAAAATTGTTCGATTTTCCACTTTAACTTTTCAATTGGCTTAATGATGTAAAGGAGAAGAAAAAAAATGTTGAATTCATCTTGATGTACAAAACATATATTTCTTATTGTCAAATTGAGGACCCTTATCTGTAATAATGCGCTTGGGAATACCAGATCGAAAACATATGTTGGAGAAGATAAAATTTATCATCACTTTAGATGTTATTCCATACAAAAGAGTAGTTTCTACCCACTTGGAGAAATAATCTATTGCCACAATTATGATACCACAACCCCCAGAAGCTATCAGAAGGGGTCCGACTATATCAAGTTCGCATCTATTAGATGGTATTGGTTCGGATATAGATTCAATGGGGACTGTTGGTACATAGATCGTGTTTCCATACTTTTGACAATGGTCACATTTTTTTACCAAATCTTTAGCATCTACTAAAATTGTAGGCCAATAATATCCTGCTAACAATATCATTCAAGGCAAAACTTTGTAGCCACAATGTTGACCGTTCTCCATAATGTAGTTCTGAAAGAACACTTTGAGATTCATTGGATCCGAGGCAACATAGCAAAGTATACTGAACTATTTTTTATAAAGACCCCCCCCCCTCTTAAAACTAGAAATCCATGAGCTTTATATTTAATTTTTTGGCCACAACCTTACCTCGAGATAAAACTCCATTACTAATAAACTCATGAATCTCATTTGTCTAGTCTTTAGAGAGTGTGTTTGATACATGTAGATTTTCTCCCACCCCACCATTCGTTTATGTGGTTGTGGCTATAAAAGGACACTATTGCACAAGAATACAAGGCTACGTTTCAAAGTAAGCTATAGTAACTAAGGAATCAGCCATGAAATTTTCCGACCTTATAATATGTCCATATTTGATGCGTTTAAACCGAGTTGAGACCTATTTTAACACTTTTACATACTTTATTATATGATATTTTATAGATTTGGATTGCCCCAACACTTGATGAAGGAGGAGCTAACAACCATTTATCAATAAGACTCTCTTAACATCGCATATATGAGCTAACATTAATCCACCTATTGCAGCATCATATTCTGACTCATTGTTATATGGTATAAAATCAAAACGTATAGTTTGATACATGGAATCACCATACAGAGAGATTAAGCTGATTCTAGCTCTACATCCCATTGTACTAGATCCACCATCAGTTCGGAATACTCATTTCTTCTTAAATTTATTGATTTGAGCTTCTTCACGAGGCCTATTAAAGTGAAATTTCACTAAAAAATCAGCCACAAATTGAGCTTTGAATGCAGTCCGGGGGGAAATTCAATATCATAATCTCCAAGCTCAATTGACCATTTTGTCATTATTTTCTAGACACCAACCTTTTGTAGCACACTTTTCAATTGAAAATAAGTTTGAACTGTTATATAATATGCTTGAAAGGAAGGTCTCATTTTTCTAGCTGCTATCACCAATGCTAAGGCTAATTTTTCCATTTTAAGTATCTTTTTTCAGCTTCCAAGAAACTCTTGCTTATATAATAAACATGGCGAGGGTAATTATCAATTTCTCGCACCAATACAACACTCACAGCATACTCCGATACTCCTAGATACATATAAAGGCTTTCCCCATCAACATGTTTGAATAATGTTTTGGGTGAGGATAAATGTATCTTGATTTTAAGGAAAGCTTGATCACAATTATGAGACCAATTAAAGTCTTTAACATTTCTTAAAACTTGGAAATCTGAGCATATTTATCTAACGATCTTGAAATAAACCAGTTGTAATGATGTTAATCTTCCAGTTAATATTTGAACTTCTTCAATATTTTGAGGTTGATCCATGGCTAACAATGCACTTAACTGATCTGGATCATCCTGAATCCATTTCTCACTTATAATATAACCCAAAAATTTACCAGATCATACCCCAAAGGTACATTTCTCAGGATTTAATTTCAGATTGATGGTTTCTAAGTTCGAAAAGGTTGTTTAGAGGTAGGATATGTGATTTTTCTCCTTACAACTTTTAACCATCATATCATTGATATATACTTCTACATTTCTTCCGATCTGATTAGCAAATTCTTTATTCACTAGTCGTTGATAAGTTTCTCCAGCATTCTTCAACCCAAAAGGCATTACCTTGTAACAATGAAGCTCCATATCAGTGATAAACGTAGTATGATATTGATAATTTAGATCCATTTGTATATGATTATACCCAGAAAAAAGCATCCATAAACGATAACACATTGTTCCTTGATGTATAATCTACTAGTTATCTATTCGGGGTACTGGAAGCGGATCTTTAAGACAAGCTCTATTGAGATCTGTGAAATCAATAAACATACGATGTTTTCCATTTTTATTCTTGACTAAGACTGGGCTAACTGTCCAAATAGGGTATTGAGTTTCTTTAATATGTCCCACCTTTCTTAGCCGATCTACTTCTTGGACTATCGTTTTAGATTTTTTCTCTCGATTTTTTTTATACCACTGGCCCTACATCGGATCGAACAGATAGTTTGTGACTAAGCACGCTAGCTGGCACTCTAGTTACATCCTCGTTACACCATGCAAATACATGCAGATTATTATATAAAAAGGATAACAATTTTTCTTTTAACTTTAATGGTAATTTAGATATGACCCTAACACTTTTACCTTTTGCCAAGCGATGAATATTAACTCTTCGACTGGGATTACTACACTATGAGCCTCCATTGGATTATCTATCTCGTTTGGTTTGGAAGAAGTCTCCACTAATTGTTATTCTTTGTAAACCTTCACTCATTCTAACAAATTTGGAGCAAGAGTATGGACATAAAATTCTCAGGCTATATTTTGACTATTATGGATGATGCCTACTTGGCCTCCTACAACATATTTTAAACATTAGTGGGTTATGGATACTACTGTATGCATACTAGATAGCCAATACCTACCAAAGATAACACTATAAGATGTTGGACACTTAACTACTACAAACAAAACTCTTACTAACTTTTTGAATGACCCTTTTCCCAATAAGACCTCTCTTTCAAACCCCCTAATCACATCGGCTGAGTTACCAGTAAAACCTACAATGGTCATATTCAAACGTTGAATGATTGAGGAATTCTTCATTTGTCTGTAGGTTGATATGAATAGAATATTTGGCGAACTTCTTGTATCAATTAACATTCGACGTATATTATTTCCCTCAATGGATGCTCATATTATCACAACATTTTCATGTTGGCCTGTAATATTTCTCAGGTTATGTACATCAAATACAATGAATGAATTTGGTCCCTCATAAAGATGTGTAAACAATTTCCCTTCTAACTGAGTAGTCAAGCTGTTTACATGCTTTTTTCTTGAGCTGTTTGAGGGTGTAGTCATGGTATCTCCCCCCCCAAAATGGTTAAAGATTTAAAGAAGTTACATAGATCAGATATCGTCCCTGTTTTTTCATTATCACCCTAACTTGGTTCCGATCTGGATTAGGGTCTAAATAGTCAATGTCTATATTAAATATCACCACAATCATCATAGCATTTTCTTGTCTAGATGCCCCCATACTCTGCCCCATAATATTTAGTTATGTTGCTGGTGTTGTGCTTACACTAGGCTGGGAATGAATATTGAATTGCCTATTGACTCCTTGTTTTTTTAATAAAGAATGACAACTTTCCTTTTTTCAATCAAAGTTTGTACTTCTTGTTTCAAGGCAATGCAATCTTGAGTATTATGACCCACGTCGTTATGATATTTACCAAAAAACGTATTTTGGTTTTCCCTTGGGGATTCAACTCGCGTCGACTTTCGAAAATGCACAACATTCTTAGTTTTTCATAAAAGTGGACATATTTTCATTCAGTTTAGCAAACCGTTCAGGTTGAACACATTGACTCCTTATTGTTCTAGACGGTTTGCCCTAATTTAACTGATTTTTCCTAGGTCGATGTGAACCTTGTCCGCAATATTTAGACCGGTAATTGAGTGTGGCCTGAGATTAAGTACTGGCTTTAGGGACTGAAGTTGTTGGACCAGACCTATTCTAGCACAGTATTCTAGACTATTTTGTTTCCTCTATTGTGATTTGCTTTCCGACTGGTTCAATAATCCTCCCCAATTCATAGTTTTCGTCTGAGTTACTGAATTAGCTAACTCACCAGGAATTAGACCTTGCCTTAATGAAATAATGGTTACTTGCTTGAAATAATCAGCCAATCAGTTCTTCGTATTTACAAAACGAATGATATAGTCTTTTAAAGATTCATTTGGTTCTTGTGCACAGTGAACAATAATGTCACCATTCTCTTTAAGCTCTTTAATTCCCACAAATTGCCTCTTGAATGCCATCCAGAACACATCGAAACTTTTTTATAGACCCTTGTGATAAACTATTATACCATTTTAAAGTACTCTATTTACAACTTTACGAGAATGCCTGACATAACAACTTATAATCATCGTCAAAGTTCATCATGAAATTTTAGTACTGATCAAGGTGATTATTAGGGTCTTTATTACCATCGTATTTCTCCATTTTAAGAACAATCAAACCGTCTGGGAAAATGTCCAGAGAGAATCTTACAAAACAAAGGTGATTGTCTCCAGTTATGGTTACGGCTAAACATATGATTTGCATCTGTATTGGATAGCAAACTGATCACTTACAGATGATCAATTTCATGGTATGCCGATAATTTTACTTTATCTTGGTATTTTTTATTTTCCCTTTGCCTTTTTAACCTTTTTCTTAAAATGTTTATTGGTTAACATTATTATATGAAAATATAACAAAGTATGACAATAAAATGGATTTTTTATTCGTATTCTGTTTTTCTCCCAAAAAAAAGTTACAATTCTTTAGGTTAGCTCCCCTTATATACACTGTGCTCACTTAGTTAATACTCAGTTATTCTATTTAAAAGCGAGACTATCATTTATGATGTAAGTCCTAGATTTACGACAATCAATCTGGTATTCTATCATTGATAACCAATGACTCATTAAACCTTTGAAATTTGAATTGACCTTCTTGATTGCATTTTTCGTTACTATCACCTCATCTCAATCGGGCTTGCTCTACTCGTCACTGGTTATATTACTGATCTGATTTGTATTATGATGATACTCTGCTCAGCGGTGAAGTTCGACTCTATGAGTAACTCTGATCTGCAAAAGATCCCTATTCTGTAGAGGAGCCCTGCTCTGCAAGGGAGCTTTGCACTGCAAAAGAGCTCTACTCCGCTCGAAGCTTGTATGTAGACATTGTTATTTTGCTCACGTTAGGCTTATAATGAAAGAGCTCTGCTCTATCATGATATTTGCTATCTTTGATTGTAGTGGTTGGTCTTTAGTTATAATGCCCTGCTCTACCCGGTGTCCTTGTACTTCTTAGTTGACCCTCAAATCTAACACTCTGATCGGTCTGGAATCTTATCGATATGTTTTCTTACTTTATTGCTTTCCTATTTAAGGTTTACGTCCGTCTTCTTCCATTTCACTCTGTTAGACTATGTGAGACGATGATCATTCCCTCATTAGGGCACCATCTAGTTCAGGGATTGTGTGTAAAATACACATAATGTGTGAATTGAAACAGACCATGTGGTATAATTTTTAATAGAATCCGATGTGTTCAATAAGTGCTTACATATTGTTTTTTCTTTAAACTTATGTGAGCCTTTGAAGATTGATCATTTTCATCTTGTATGAAGTTGTTACCCTGCTCGTCTATCAGAACACATCACGTAGTGAATTTACCTTTTAGTTCTATTTCAGATTTGCCTTTGAGCCTTTAAAGCACCAATTTCAGCACTCAGTTGATCACATTCGTCATGCATAAATTGTCTTCCCTTCGTATTATGATTGACATGTAAAGTAGTAGCATGGTCATTTTCACCTCTTATCCTCTCATTGTCAAGAAGAAGGACGTCTTGCATATCGAGATCTATGCCTCAAAGAATTCCAAAGTGGAATCCACCACCGAGGTACGATCCATAACTATGGTTTTGAATAGAGTTATTCAGGAACCTTATTCCCCGACTGTGGTCGCCAATCTGGTGATGATAAAGACTAATTTAGGGGTAAATGTGGAAGATCTTTAGGTTATTTGGTATTAAGTTTTTGGTATAGAGTAGGAAGAGAAATGATGTGATTGTAATTAATATTTTAGAAAAAAGTTCCAACCCATTTAATGATGTTAGTTGAGTTATTTATACTTTTTTTAGATTCATTGGCCATTCGGGTTGGATCTTCTATTCGGGTAAATTTCATGAGCCCATAATTCAATATACTAGAAACATACCTGAGTCATCAAGCCTACTTAGCTTACTGCTTATTCATCAAGTTTTGGATTTTGGGTCTGAATTACCTCTCTAAATAAATTACCAACTAATTTACTGTAATGGACATCCAAGAAAATTCAATCTTATCAAATTCTTCTTTGTCTGGTTTCGAATTTCTAGCTCATATGCATTATTTTTATAATTCCACAACATCATGATTATGTTTTCCGCATATAACTTTTATGGAATGAAATGGAAAACAATTTAAAGCAAAAAAGACATTTAGTTCTATTAGTCCCTATGTGTCTTTTCTTAACATTGAGGTTCTTAGGTTGTTACCTATAAGGTTTGTTTTTTTGCAAGCAAAAAAAAATCTTAACGTTCTCCCACTTTTATCGTCACCATGTGCTCACGAATTGGATTTGAACTAATATCAAGCTACTTGCCCTTTAGTAGATCGTGAGTCGGTCTGTCGTCCTCCTCATTATAGTCCTCCTAAAATCAATAGTATTTCGTCGGAATACATCCTGTCTTTTCACCTTAGTAGTCCTATGCATAGTCAGTACAATAGCCCCAATCATGGCTACTAATAAAATAAGACTAGGAACCAAAAACCATACGCGACCTTGGTTCCATAGGAGCAAGTCAGAAAGATTGAGAAATAAAACTATCTGATTTGATTCATTCTCAATAGCCATGAGATGATCATCTTAGGGTGATTCTTTTATCGACAGATGCTCCTATTACACTCGTAGTCTCTGAAGGATGAGAACCAACTATGTAGCATCTACATCGAGAATTCTACCTCTGTAAATCTTACACATCATGTATCCAATATTCACCCATTAACGTTACTCATTCAATACTTGAGGTTTTATGTAATACATATACGTCAAAAAACACGTACACAAGATCTTACTAAATTTTAGATTCCGTAATGATTCGACTCTCATACATAAAGTAAACATAAAAAATATAAATGATAAATTTTGAATTTCTGTAAATAACAACAAAATAAATTTATAAATTATGCTCTCGTTAAATTATAAATTTGGCTATTTTATAAAAAGTACACTTACGTGGTCAACACTAGTTATCATAAACGTCAACCAATATTGAGCGTTACAGACCATGCCAACCAATATCGACCATATGCGTCGATATTAGTTCTCATATGGGTATATTAATTTCAACATTACTAGGTGACATGATGACATTTAAAGTAACAAATGTCGATCATATGAGTCGACTTTTAGTGTCGAAGTTGACTCATCATGTCGATATTGATCAAAACCATATAGTACAACTTGGAGAAGAAAATTAATTTTATTTTTCCGATTTTAACCATAAACTATACAATGATGAAATATATAGCTTTATTTGTGATTCTTCAGTTTCTTTTGTACTCAATTCTATTTTTAAAATTAGATTATTGTGGATTTTTTCAAAACAGTTTAAGTTTTTTTTTTTATATTTTTTAAAACTAAATATATAAAGTATAATTTGATTTATCAAGTAGTGAATTAATTTTTTTAAAATAAAACTAATTTATAAATTGATTACAAATTTTACAATCAATTGAACTTTTTTACTTTAAAAAAATACTTTAAAATTAAATAATACATAATAATCATAAAACATAATTTTACCTTATAAGTTTTATGAAAATCAAAAGATCGATAGTGGTAGTTGACGATTGTATTTTTTTATTTTATAGGAGTATTAAGTATTTTACTATATCTCTTTTAGAATCCAATGGTTTTAAATGATGATCCACGGTTCATTAAGGGACACGACTATTTTATGGATCATTGCTTATCGTTCAATAAGTTACTCGTTTTGAATATATTAAATTTTATTGTATTATTATATGATTATTTTCATAAATAGATAACATAACAATAACCATCAAACATCAATTTATTTATCAATAACTACCTAAGGTTTGATAAAGCATAGGTTACCACCTATTGTTCTTTGTTGAAGAGTAAACTTCATCCCATACTTCAGAGTCCCACATTGCTAACATTGAAAATAATAAAGTGTTGAAGCACACTTATATATTCTAACATTCTTCCACATAACTTGAAAAGTAAGAAGCTTAAATACCTAAGAAGAAAAGTACTATATCTAAAGTTAAGGACTTAGTTCGTAACAGAATATCGTGTGAACATAACATATAAAATAATGTATTTTTGTTTTGTAAAATTGATTATATTATTTTTCTACTATTATTTCTTCAACAATTTAGAATTAGACATGCATTGTCTATTTTTAGTTATGTAAGTTACCATTGTCTGCTGCATAATTACGTCTATTTTGGTTGCAAAAAATAATGGTATTGTGAACAAATACAGGTTTAATAAAATATAATTTTAATTTGTTATATAATTAAAACTGTTGTTATGAAAAATATAAGTCTAATTAGTTGCGAAATTATGCTTTAATTTGTTGCAGATGTACGTTATAAAAGGTTGCGGAATAACATTTAGAGTTGCGTAAATATCGATAGTTTGCTAAATTAACGACAAATTGAGTACGATAATAATATCATAATTATGAAATAATAATATATAATAAACGATATAAGAAAAGTAATACTCCAAATAAAAAAAAGTGTAGTTTATAGACATATAACTTTTATAGGATAAATAAATATAGTTGTGACTTTAATAAATGAGCATATACCAATATGATTGTATATTATGATTGAAAAATAAACCACATGTTTATACTATTTAGTTTGACTCAATATATTCTTCTCGTTGATGCAATATCTAATTTATATGATTGTAGAAATATATTGATTTTATTTTTTTATTTGTTCAACATGATATTTAAGACTAACATTTGATCATACCAGTTTTTTAATCTGTATTTATTATGGTCGTTGGTTTATTATTGCTAGTTCTTCAATCTTTTTATTGAGGTCGTCATTTAGTCCCATATCTTATGCTTGAGATTTTTTTAAATTTAAGTCTGGTTGCATAATTACGTACAATTGTGTTACGAAAATACAATTTCAGATATGATAAAAAATGGTTGCGGAATTATGTGTTAACTTATTGCGGAATTCCGAATAAAATGTTTGTTAAAATAGTTTTTTGGTTGGAGGAAAAAACTGAAGTTACCTGTTAATATTGATTCCTCAAATTGTTGTCTTTTTCTTGAAGACCCTTTATTTATTCTTTGAGCTGAATTGTAGTTGAAATTTATTTTACATTTTATATTTCAAAGTCAAAATACATGTATATTAGTATTTAAATTATCATAACTTGGTTGTGGAGACACATGTAAAATGGTCGCAGAAAAAAGTATGTTAGGTGTGAAAAAAAATACAAAATGATATGGAGACTATTGTAACTTGGTTTGCAGAAATACGTGCAAAATGGTAAAAAAAAATGTTCGATAGGAAAATCAAAATAAAAATTGGATCAGAAAACTACTGTAACTTGATTGCAAAAATACATGTAAGATTGTTGCGGATAAAGTGTGATAGATGAGAAAATCAAAATACAAACTAAAAATACTATTATAACTTGGTTGCAGAAATACGTGCAAAATGATTGTGAGAAAAAAATCATCCATAACAATTAAACAAATACACAAGTAATTCATGGTTACTAATTATACTTTTTGTTACGTACATCAAATTATTAGAACCAATCCAGCGTATGTTATTTAAGAATACATAAAATAAAAATTATTAAAAAATAAAATAATGTCCTTGTGAAAATTCGATTTAGTGCATGTTTTATGTTGAAATTCTCTCGATTAAAACGGTTTTAGTTGCATAAACACGTAACTCGAGACGGAGAAAATTACTAATTGAAAAATACACAAGTCGCGAGTATAAAATATAGATAAAAATATACATTTTTTGTATTTATATAAAAAAAATATTATTAAATTTTGTGTTGCAAATAAGTTTTGATGAATTTTAATATTTATAATAAGTTAAAACCTATCCAAAATCGAAGCAGGATCTGGAGTCGAAGGGAGCAGCTATGGAAGGTTTGGGTATGACGAGTGAGACCAGGGATGCTATGGAGAAAGTGGGTTTCACTGGTTCTGTGTCTAAGCCAGGCCCACTTTCATCGCTTCCTGGTTCTGGGGGCCCAAGTGAGAAGGATCCAGCAAGTTCTCAAATGGGTCCTTGCTCTGGTGGGCCCCCAAATCGGGTTATCAATTCTAACCGGTCGGGTTCACCTAATCCTAGTAGATTTTTTAAATCGATTGGATCGACCCAAATTCTCTCCATTGAGAGACCGAAAAGAAATGCGGGTCAAGGTATTATTGGAGGTCCGTCTCCTTATGTTCCTTATTCATTAATTCGGAATTTTGGCAACGCGAGCAAAGGCCCAAAAGGAAGGCGTTTTTTAAATAAGCTAGCCCAAATTCCGTCAAAATTATCTCAAGCCCCTCCATTAAAACCAAGCTCTTTGGGATTTGCTAATTCAAACTCTCGTTTTCATACATCAGCAATATCTTCTTATGCGAGTATTGTTTCGGGTCATAGTGATAACCGGTCTCCTCTGGTGATTGGAGTCAATCATATGGAACTTGTAGGCAATGAATTCATCATGAAAGAATCTGCTATGGGTCCTCCGGAATCCTGGAAAGCATGTCTTTCAGGATATTTCCTATCCCAGCCGAGCAATCTGACCTTCCTCAAAGCTAACGTTGAGGCTATGTGGAAAAGGTTTGGCCTCATTCAATTTAAGCCCCTCCCTGAAGGCTATTTTCTTTTTAAAGATCTTAGAGGGAGCTCCATGGCATTTTGGAGGCAACCTGATGATTCTGAAAGTTTGGGAACCTCTCTCCCCTCTGATCAAAGATCCTCATACGGAGATCCCTATATAGGTTAAGGTTTTCAATTTTCCCCTGGAGCTCTGGACGGCGGAGGGATTTAGTAACATTGGCTTAGTCTTAGGGACTCCTTTATATGTGGATCACCAAACGGAGAAAAAAGAGAAGCTCCGATTCGCTCGCATCTATATTTTGATCTCTGTAGGATCTCCTATCCGTTATGAGCTCTCCTTTAAGATTAGGGGAAAATCTATCTCGGTATCTTTTGAATACTAGGGCCTCCCCCTCAGTGCGCCAACTGTAAGGTTTTTGGGCACCCTACTCGTATTTGCAAAAAAGGCCCCTTGAAGCTATCCCCTTTCCTAGCTCCATCATCATCATCTGAGGAAGATCCTTCCGAGTACATTCCAGAAGCAGACCCTAGTCTTCTCCTTTCATCCATTAATGAAGGGACAGAGGTGGAAAGTGGAGAAGAGGCAGAATCTCCTCCGAAAAGGATTCGCACTGTAGACCCGAAGGGGAAGGGTAAAATGGAAATGTCCTCCGACAG
The DNA here is from genome assembly GCA_036936605.1 of Limnanthes douglasii subsp. nivea. Taxonomy (NCBI): domain Eukaryota; kingdom Viridiplantae; phylum Streptophyta; class Magnoliopsida; order Brassicales; family Limnanthaceae; genus Limnanthes; species Limnanthes douglasii. The sequence continues at coordinate 352,564,966 of JAUPFV010000001.1, forward strand.
GTCCATCGTCTGATGCACTGTAAGGTTGATGCTATCATAAGTAAAATGGTCCCCTTCTGGCATGTCATTCATAACTACTCCTCCCATCACCTCGGTCGAATTTGGGTCACTTGGAACCCAAGTGTTATCACAATCTCGAAGCTTTCTGAGTCACCCCAGTACATTCATTGCAGAGTCAAATGCCATAACTATAAATCGGCATTTAAATTAACTGCAATCTATGCTTTTAACGAAGCAATTGATCGCTCTCCCATATGGAACGACCTAATAGCTATCTCCAATCATGAGAAACATATCCCTTGGATCGCCCTTGGAGACTTTAATGCAATTCGTCACCCTGACGAGAGAATTGGAGCTTCGGATAATTGGACTTCAGCTATTGACGAGTTTAACAACTGTTGTTACCTAAGTGAACTTAGTGATCTCCGATCCACCGGGTTTCACTTCACTTGGATTAACAAGCAGTCTGCTCGTCCAATTCTCTTCAAAATTGATCAGGTTATGGTCAGTCCCAACTGGGACGACCTTTTCCCAATGTCTAATGCCCGTTATGGCTACCTTAGAACTTCAGACCATACCACTGTTACTCTCAATCTCGGTATGCCTAGACCTAGAAGTAAAAAGCCCTTCCAATTTTTCAACATGTGGCAAACTCATCCTTCCTTTAAGGATATTGTCCTGAAAAGCTGGAAAGGACCTAATTCTTCCTCTAGTATGCGGCTTGTAACGGAAAAGCTTAATAGACTCTAGCTCGATCTCGCTAAACTCAACCGTAGATAATTTAATGATATTAGTAATAGAGTTATTTCGGCTCAATCCAAGCTATTTGAGATCCAATCTAGTCTTGGGCTAGACCCCCTCAATCTGAGACTCATTTGGGAAGAAATTAAGGCTTCCAAAGACTATATATTTTATAGTCGTGCCGAGGAGTCATTCCTAAAACAAAAATCTCAAGAAAATTGGATTAAGCTCGGGGACAAGAATACTAAATTCTTCCATAATAGTATTAAGTCCCGACTCTTCCGTAATAAAATCGTTTCTATTAATAATGACTCTGGAGTTACCATCACTTCGCCAGCTGGTATCTCTAATGTCATTGTTAAGTACTTCGAAAACTCGTTGGACACTCATCACTCCATCCCTTACCCGGGTCTGGAGAGAGTCTCCTCTCTGATCACTTCCACTGTCAACAGTAATGATAAGGATTTAATGACGCGCGAAATCTCTTGCGAGGAAATTAAATCTGCATTATTCAGCATTGACAGTAATAAGTCGTCTGGGCCTGACGGATATAACTCTTCCTTCTTTAAATCTTCTTGGAATATAATTGGATCTGATATCTGTAATGGTGTCCTTGAATTCTTTAATTCGGGATCATTGGATAAGTCTTGGAACTCAACTTCAATTGCTCTTATTCCCAAAACCGTATCTCCCTCTGTTCCTGGAGACTTTAGACCCATTGCCCTATGCAATGTTGTCTATAAAACCATCTCCAAAATTCTAGCCAATAGAATTAAGGATTCCTTCCCTTATCTTATTGACCCTTCTCAGTCGGCCTTTGTGGCGGGAAGGAATATCTCAGATAACATTCTATTGTCCCAAGAACTATTGCGAGGGTATCATTCCAATACTGCAGGCAAAAGGATTGCTCTCAAAATAGATATAATGAAAGCATTTGATAATGTCCATTGTCACCTTGTCCTTGATATCCTGGTAACAATGCGATTTCCTGAAAAAATGATTACTTGGATAATAAAATGTATCTCCTCCACCTCTTATACAATTAATATTAATGGTGACTCTTATGGGAATTATCCTGGGAAAAAGGGTGTGAGGCAAGGTGATCCTTTATCACCCTTCTTTTTTGTACTCGTCATGCAAGTTCTTTCTGGGTTACTTAAAGAAAAAAGCCAGAATAAAAACTTTAGATTTCACTGGAAGTGCCAAAAGCTAAAAATCATCAATCTCTGCTTCGCAGATGACCTGATGATCTTCAGCCATGGGGACTCCTCCTCTCTCAAACTTATAAAAGAGGCCCTTGACGAATTCTATAAGCTCTCTGGACTTAAAGTCAACCCTTTAAAAAGTCATATTTTTCTATCGGGTATTGAAGAGTCTCTTAAGTCTAGTCTTCTGCCCATCCTGGGCTTCCAGGAAGGCTCTCTCCCAGTAAAGTATCTGGGAGTCCCCCTTATAACGAGTAGACTTACCCACTTGGACTGTCGCCCGCTTCTGCACAAGATCACCAATCGTATTGAGTCATGGACCTCCAAACCCCTCTCTTATGCAGGTAGGCTTCAGTTAATAAAGTCTGTCTTATTTGCTGGCCAGGTCTACTGGTCCTCTATTTTTATTCTCCCCTCTAGAATAATCAAAGAGCTTAGTAAATACCTTAGTCATTTCCTCTGGTCAGGAACGATCTCGAAAATTCATGGTGCAAAAGTTTCATGGGACTCTGTAACGACTCCCATAAAAGAGGGTGGCCTTGGGATCTTGAATCTAAAGATTTGGAATCAGGCGGCCATCCTCAAGCATCTTTGGTCTATAGTGAGTAATTCTAATCACTCCATCTGGTGTGAATGGATAAAAGTGGAAAAAATGAAAGGAAAAAACTTCTGGATCATCCAAACTGGATCCAATCCTTCGTGGATTTGGAGGAAAATACTTCGTATGCGCCCTTTGGCAAGTAATTTGTACAGAGTGACTATTGGAAATGGTAAAAATTCTTCTTTCTGGTTCGACCCTTGGCTTCTTTCTAAGTCCCTGGCTTCTCACTATGGAGAAAATATTATTAGTGACTCTCGGCTGGGTAAAAATCTCAAGGTATCGGACATCATCCGTAACGGATCATGGAACTGGCCAGCCGATATCAGACCAGCGAGATCCCGAAGCAGATCTCATCTTCTAGAAATAAACAACCTCATCGAATCTCTCCCCCCTTAACATCGCCTCCTCCGATGTCCCGTTCTGGACGGCAAAAGCAGGAAATGCTGCGTTCACAATTAAGGACACGTATAATGCAATTCGATCTCCCAATTCCGTAGTGGGTTGGGCCGGGTTAGTATGGCACAAATATAACATTCCTCGCCACTCCTTTATTTTGTGGCTCGCTATTTTAGGCAAGCTTGTAACCAGGGACAAGATTCACGGTTGTGGACTATATACCCCCACTGATTGTGTCCTTTGCAATTCTGATACTGAATCTATCTCTCATATACTCTATGAGTGTAGATTCACTCAGAATATTTGGTCATATGCTAGTTCTAAGTTTGGATTTCCGTTCTCTTCTTCGTGCTGGCAATCTTGGGTTAGCGAGGCGTCAAAATGGTCCATCTCTCGTGACCATTTTATTTGGCGTTCTTGTTTCGGCGCGGTCGTCTACCACGTCTGGAAGGAGCGGAATGCAAGAATTTTTGGTTCCGCTCCTGCCCTGGAATCTTTAACTTTCCATCGAATTGTAGAAGATCTACGATTCAGATTCCAGGGTACCAAGATTAGCTGGCCATAATAAATTTCATAAAGTTTCATCTACTTACTTCTCTTTTTATGCAAGTTTCTCTCTCACCGAGACTTCTAGCAATTCTTCAGAAGATCTGATCAAGACGAAGTCCGAGCCTTGTATTGTTTCGTCAGCTCTTAGTGACCTTATGCTTTCGTATTGTTTCGTCAGCTCTTAGTGACCTTATGCTTTCTATGAACTATGTAGTATTACTTCATCTATCTACTTTTCAAATTAAATGTCTCATCGGGGTATGCCCCAGATATCTTGTATGAACTCTTTCCATTAATTTAACGTTTACTTTAAAAAAAAAAAACTATCCAAATAGTTAGGTTATCCTTTATAAATATTATATTATTCTAACCATCTATCCAAAATTAGTTATCACCCATACAGAAAGATATAAATTTATTTTACTATTTTAAGACAATAATAAGAACAAATATCTTTTATTATTTCACGTTTGATTACCTTTTCGATTTTATATAAAATTATATTGGAAACTTTTTTCAACCCTATCTATAATTGGTGTAAAATAAACCTGTACAGGTTCTCTGGGCCTACTAAAAAGACAAAAGTCTTAAAAGTATTAAACTAACTACCGGCTGTTTAAATAATCAATCAATTATTTAAATTACCAGGCTGCCACCCACCAGACTTTCCGCCAAAATATTATATCTCATTTTCAAACCGTTCAGATACTATAATATTATATCTCTACTCCCAAAACAACAAAACTTTATTTAGTGATTTCGTAATCGTTTGGTAGGATCAGAATTTTATATGAATATGTATCGAATTATTAAAGACACTTCACTAATATCGGTTATAATAAACATATTAATAGATAATCCAGTCCACTTTTCAGAATAAATTGTAATTATTTACGAGCTTTAGCCTGAACCTATCCACATTTGCATGTTGTTCTTAGCTAGAAATTGGATAGTTTATTTAGTTATCAAATGATTTGTGTATATATTAGAAAATATTCGCATAAAATTCGTCTAGATGTTTTTTGACCGGGTTCGGATGTTTATATAGTTTGGTGTGATTTTTGATTTTTCTCTTGTATGTTTATTTTATTTAGTGTTATCTTAATTAAAATTTTGTACAATTTGATATAAAAAAATTGATCGAATGATATACAAATAAAATTATATTTAAATCACTATAAAATTTTTTAGACCGATAAACAATAAAATTACAATTGAAATAACCGAGTTGGTGGAATAAAATATATTCGTGATCAAAAGTCATAAGTTCATATCCTTTTATAAACATTTTTTTTGGCCAAATCTGATGCTTATATAATTTTTGGACGTCGAATAGTCCGAATAAAATTGGTCAATTATTCAAAACAATCACTAAATTTTTATTTATATAAAAATGATTACCCATTTTTTTGTATTTATGTAAAAAATACAAAATAACCAACAATTATAACTAATGGACAGATTATTTAAAAACCTGAAATCAGGCGACCGTCCTTAAACACCTTTGGTCCATAGTAAGTAATAAATCCCATTCGCTCTGGTGTGAATGGATTAAATCAGAAAAGATTAAAAATAAAAGTTTTTGGGAGATATCCTACGGATCCTCTCCCTCTTGGATCCGGAGGAAAATCCTCCGTCTTCGACCTTTGGCTTGTAATTTATTCAGGGTTGCAATTGGAAATGGTCTGACTACATCCTTTTGGAACGACCCTTGGCTTCTTTCCTCTTCTATGGCTGTCCACTATGGCTCTGATGTAATCTCTGACTCTCGAATGGGAAATAACCTCAAGGTCTCGGATATAATTACAAATGGAGAATGGAACTGGCCAGCCAATCTGAGACCAGCTAGAGCTCGTAGTCGGAATCAATTGGCCGAACTCAGCAGCCTAATCCTCACTCTTCCCCAGCCAAACGTTCTCTCAAAGGATGTTCCTTTCTGGACAGCTAAGGAAGGATGTCTCATCTTCACCATCAAAGACACGTACAATGCTATTCGTGAGCCTGCCCCATCTACGGGGTGGGCGGGGTTAGTATGGAATAAATACAACATTCCGCGCCACTCATTTATCACCTATTTAGCCATTAAGGGCAAACTTGTCACCAGAGACAAGCTCTTTAGTTGGGGGTACAACATCCCAACCGAATGGCCTCTCTGCTCCTCTGACTCGGAATCTATATCTCACTTACTCTTTGACTATAGTTTCGCTCAGAGTATCTGGAATGTGTCAAGTAATAAACTTGGCTTCCTATTCCTTTCCTCGAGCTGGCAATCTTGGATTCTTGAGGCTTCAAGATGGCCAAACAAACGTGACCACTGTATGTGGCGAACGTATTTCAACGCGGTCGTGTATCACGTTTGGAAGGAACGAAATTCAAGAATTTTTGGATCTGCTCCGACCCTTGCATCCTCAATCCTTTACCATATCTTATCGGATCTTCGATACAGATTTAGTGGTACCAAGATTGTCTGGCCGCTGTAGCTGGTTATCTTCTAACTTAATTTATCCTTTCTTTGTTTCAGGTGATCTCCTCCCCGACTGGAGCATGGACGCTGACTGATCTGAGAGTCTGCCTATGCCACCGAGTCACCCTCACCTCCCCCTATCAGCTTTTTATCATGCGCGGTTTACCCATGATGCCATACCTTGTTCGAGGCAATGGGTCTCTGAACCGTATCTCAGTATTTCACTTCTCTTGCTATCAACTTTATTATAGTAATGTACCACCTCGCGGTATGCCCTAGGATTATGTATGAACCTTTATTTCAATTAATTTAAGCTTTTTTCACCAAAAAAAAATGGACAAATTATTTTAACATAAATATTAAATTAGTGTATATTTTAAAGCAAATAACCAACTCCCTCGATTAATCATATAAATATATAAATATGTTAGATGACATGCATCAAATTTTTTGAAAAAGACAAAATTTTCAGATGAAAAGCGGGTTTTTCATATCCATTTTCAAAAAAATACATTCCTAACCATATTCTTAATATCATAGTTTTTCAGACGAAAAATCGTTATATTATATATTTATAAAAATTCTATTTACGGATTTATTTAATATATATACTTTCATAAATTAAACTCAAGATCACCAATATATTTTGATAAAATGTCCTGGAATTTTAATTATTTATTGTTGTTTGAAAAAGATAAAGGACAAGAACAGTCTGCTCTGCTCTTTCCCTTTCTCTTTCTCTGCTGTACTTTAAGTTCTTCTCTTTTCTCTCTCTACATATTTCTCTTTCACGAATTACTATGCCTTCTCTGTCTGCTACTAGACACCAAGAACCCTAGAGATTATTTCATTTCGGTTTCGGTTTCGGTTTTTTGCTTCAATCGATCTTATCCACGAGTTTTTTCCTCTTTTCGTTTGCTTTAGATTGACCAGGACACTCTTTCTTCTTGCTAGTTACCGGCATTGCTCGTTAGATGCTTTAAAGAATCTCAGAATGAACGGTACCGTTGCTTTGCTTGGTGGGTGATGTTTATTTAACTGGTAAGAAATTTGTACTGTTTACTTGAGTTTTGATTATTTTTAGAATGTTATTTAGGCTTGGTAAGAAAAAAAATATAGCAACTTAGTGTCTTCAAACTAGGCAGCTCGGCTCGAAGTAGTATAGTGAGTGATGAATATGGATTGTATGACAGTGACTTTACTAAAAAAAGAAATAACATAAAAACAGAATCTTGAAAAATTCATGTTCTCATTGGTTTGGTTTTGAGCAAACAAGGTACTTATCTCGTTAATTTGGAGTTAGTGTATATGTTTTGCTATGCATAACTGCATAAGTAATGATTAAACACATTTTGTGAATTATGATTTTTTTTTTCCGTTGGACAGACTAGATTGGTTTAAAGTTTTGCTCAGATAGGATTCCATAATGGAAGACCCTGTAGTTCAATCGGCTGAAGTTTCATTGGAAATGCCACAAAAAGTAGAAAAAGAATCTTCCATAGCAGCTTTAGATTGTTCAGAGAAGACTATTAGAGCTGTGAAACCAGGCGCTGCTGAGGCTTCAAAGGTGTTGGGTCCAGCCACTTCAGTTAAAAAGAAAACAGACCCGAAGAACGGAGCTAATGTTAACTCGGGTCTAACAAAAGCAACTGTTTCTTCTTCGTTACGAGCTTCAAATTCTGTCCCAGCAATAAGAAGGAATAGCACTGGAGGATTGCCGGAGAAATCTGTCTCAACTACAAAGCAGCAGAACGGAGATACTAAAGTTGCTGGTAGAAATGTCACTGCTCCTACCGCTGCTGAGCCTATTAGACGATCACTTCCTGAACTTCGAAAAACTTCACTGGCTTCAGTTGCAACAAAGACAACATCTAGACCAAGCCGTCCAGATACTAGAAAGTCAGTTCCATTGTCACCAATAGGTAGGAGTTTAAAATCTCCGACTGGATCTGATGTTAGTAACCCAGAGGCTGCTAAAAAATCCTTACGTAAGCCAGCAGTATCAGTCTCTTCATCTTCAAAAAGAGTTCCATCTTCATCACTTGATAGTAGCAGCAGTAGTACAAGTAGGAAGACCGTTTCTTCCGTTTCGTCCCCTTCTGCTCTATCACCGTCTATTTCAAGTAGTCTCAGAGCAGGCTCTCTATCTTCATCAACTGATCGGAGCTCTAATTTATCTGGAAAGAAGACAGTAGCAACACCAGAAAACCGCAGTTCACGACTAATAATTCTCCCACAGGTGGAGACAAAAGCTAGCGATGATATGGTAAGAACTAATGTGGCCAACTTATGAATAGCAATTAGAAAAACCTTCAAATTATTCCTCTAGTGCATCCTAAAATGGCAGCAGGCTTTAAACCGGTAGAGTACCATCCTTTTTTGTTAGCTGTATCCGACTCTTTTGGAACACATAGCTCTTGGTCACTTGGTGTAGCTTTCTTGCCTTCATTGGTGGTAGCAGTCGATAATTATAAGCTAAAACATAAGATATAGATTGCAGAGATAACAAAAAGAAGGTAAAGTGGAAGTTTTGTCTCCATAACTGTAGACGACGATAGCCGGTTTTATTAAGCAAAAAATATCTTGGTAGCCTCCTTGAATAGAAAGGTCACTAATGCTGATGCTCCTAAAACATCTCTGATAATAGCTCTATATTCTTTGCTTTCATTTCATATGCAAATTTTATATATAGTAATTCATTGTCAAATTTTTGTCTATAATTCGCTGCAGTTATTTTGTCAGATTTATTCTGCCGTTAGATTTATGATATCACCTATCATCATAAACACGAATACCATCTACTTGCTTGTTTCTCACTACATTCTGGTTTTACTTTTATTAATGTGTTATTCTTTTTTCTTTATTCTACTGATGACTAACGAGTGCTTTCATATATAATAAGAGGTTGGATCTTAGGGGCCACAGGATTCGTAGTCTCAAAGCTAATGCATTGAAATTGTCGCCGAGTCTAGAGGTAAACTGACTATCATTAGATGCTTCACAAAATCTCTATCTGAATATCTGTCATAAGAAGTACTACTTGTAAGGAATTTTTTTTGTTCACTGTCTTCCTTCTATGGCATCTAGGTTTTGATCTCTGAACTTGGCATATAGGTACATTTATGTAGATTATTGTTATTCTTCCCCCCATGTAACAAAAACACACCCTTTCAGCTACTAAACAAGTTATTGAAAGCAAGCTCTATGCAGAATGTTCTCGTTTTGAAAGTGTGCCTATATTAATTAATATTTTACCGCACTCATGTGGAAGTCTATATTTTTAGTTATTGTGATGACACAGTAACAAAACTTGTGATCAATTTCAACAGTTTGTTTATTTGCGAGACAATCTCTTATCTATGCTGGAAGGAGTTGAGGTACTGAAGCGAGTCAAGGTTTGTAACTGCAACACATGGTCTTTTTTATCTCTAGCCTTTGGTTGTAGTTTCACAAAGATCATGTTAAGTGAAGTTTCAAAATAGTCGGGAATTTTTTTTAAGTGAAAAAGTTATTAATGATTTAGTATCAATTTACCTTCTAAGAAACAAATTATAACTATATATAGATTGGAACTAACTCTGCCACTTTTGTTGCCAGGTTCTGGATTTAAGTTTTAATGAATTTAAAGGGCCTGGATTCGAGCCTCTTGCGAATTGCACTGTTCTACAGGTTTGTGCTCTAAAATACCTTCTGTTCTCCGTGAGTCATAACAAAATGCTGTATTTACTAATAAATAGGCACGCAATAATTATTGATTTATCTCAGCAATTGTATCTTGCCGGGAATCACATTATTTCGCTTGCAAGCCTACCTCAACTCCCTAATTTGGAGGTGAGTGTTTGAAAATTGTTTTAGTAGAATGATTAGTAATCTCACTTTGGATCACTGTTTCAATATTCAAAGTATATTTTTTTGTAAATGTCTTAATATTTTCCTGTGATTTTGTGCTAGTTTCTCTCTGTTGCTCAAAATAAGTTAAGGTCTCTTTCAATGGCAAGTCAGCCTCGGCTTCAGGCATGTATACAATTATTTATAGTATTTTATCTTATGGTTTTCTTGCCTGCTCTATAATCTATTTCTACATGTATTTAACATTCACATGCTACCAGGTACTAGCTGCCAGTAGAAACAAAATATCAACCCTGAAGGGCTTTCCTCATCTACCAGTCCTCGAGGTTAGTGTTTCCAAAATTTGTTGCATATTCTGATCTCAGATGGTAAATGAACAAAATGAACCTCTAATCCTTGAACCCTTAAGTTTGGAGTCGAACAATTAGTTAATTCTTTTGATTGCATGTCTTCATAACTGTTGTTCCTTAGGTTTCGTTGGAGGACAAAGTGACTCTTGTACCAACACGGGAGTCATTTATATATAATAGACAAGCTTTCAAAATAAACCACTTTGATACCAGCTACTGCTTTAATTAAAGAATTAATATATTTCTATTCAACAAATAAAGAATATATACTTATGTTACCTTTGATAAGTGTCTTTATACTAGCAAAATAAGCCAACTCTCTTTAGTAGGGTTGATATTATATCATAAGCGTCGTAGTAGACCATCCATCCATTTATATGATGATTGGATGTTTCTTGACTTTGAGCCCGAACTTGATGTTTCTATTTGATTTGGTTTGACACCTTTGTTGGTAGAAGTTCTGGAAGTAAAACTTACGGTCGATATCATATATCGTGAGATAGAAGCATATCCTCCTGAATATCATAAATGTAATGTGAGGTATTTGATTATCTGTAATCTTGTTTTTATGCAGCATTTGCGTGTAGAGGAAAATCCAATACTCAGGATTTCCCATTTAGAAGCAGCCTCTGTCTTGCTTGTAGGTCCAACCTTGAAGAAATTGAACGATAAAGGTATCATGTTATGTTTTATGACTGAACTATACTTTTACTCTTTGTAATATATATTCTCATGCACCTTTATTCATGGTAACTCGATCACAAATTTATGAAATTTCTTCTTTCCAAAATGTGTTTATATCTTTCAACCTTTTGTCCCTTTCCTCCAAACTCTCTATAGATATTTCAAAGGATGAGATTGCAATTGCTAGGCGTTATCCTGCCCATACTGCCCTATGCATCAGAGATGGTTGGGAGTTTTGCCGCTCAGATCATGCAACAGGTGAACACTCAAAGCCTTCTCTCTCGTGCAGTCTGCTTTGATATATCTTCCTCATTTAAGTTAATGTCCAAAATTTTGAACTTTTAGTTTGATAATTTGATATACCAGAAAAGCGCTATTTGGATGTTCATCAAGTTAGTCAGATAAACCAGAGTTTTCATTTGTTACCTTTACATTCCTGAGTCATGGATAAATTGCTTTTTGCACTGATCTCTGATAGTGCTTACTTTGGATTTGCTGACTTCAGCTCAATCCTCTGTGTGATCCCAATATTTCTAATCACCGAAGTTTTACAATTAAATGTATCTTTTGATCAACAGAGTCAACTTTTAGATTCTTACTTGAGCAATGGAAAGATTTGTTGCCTCCTGGATATATACTCAAAGAAGCATCTGTTGAAAAACCTTCTGAAGAAGACATATGCCATAGCCGCTTCATTTTTGTCCAGGACAGCACTTCTAATGCTGATCCTGAAATTGTTTTAAAGTACCAATGGTTTATCGGAGACAGGTCACTTTCAAATTTCGTTGCTATTCCTGGTGCCACATCAGAGGTAATTTTCTTTCCGAGCAATACCACTTATGCTTTAGATCTTATATAGCCAAATATATTTTCCGTAGCTTTCCATGATGATCTTGCGCGTTATGTCCAGATTTATCGGCCAAAACGGGAAGATATCAATAAAATTCTGAAAGTGGAGTGCTCTACTGTATTAGGGGGGACCATTTATCCTCCAGTATTTGCTATATCTTCTCCGGTCTCGCGAGGTACTCCTATGATTGTTCTTGAAATTAATACTTGATTTGGAAGTTCTCTTTCTATTCTGCATCTTAGCCTGATCTCAATGCATGTTAGAGACCACCATTATCAATAAGTGGGCCTGAACAAATCACTTGTCCTTAAAGTCGACCGGAGGCCTAGTAGCTGCGGCTATATTCGTGTTATTAAGGCATTAGCTGTATTGCTATATACAAGTAGTGCTATCTGTTTATCTATCTATATATACGCAGATATGTAGCCATATTATGCATTCTTGCTTGAAGAAAAGCAAAAGTGAGTGTGCTTCTCTGGTATAATCTAAATTGAAGAACAGCCACTTATCTTTCTCTACCTTTATTGACCTTGTTTTGTTTATGCTTTGATGGAATGCCAGCTATTGTACTTGCTAGCAGTACTTGAGCCATAACTCATCATCAACAAGATCATAAATGTTTACACACACATATGTATATATAAATGTAAAATTCCAATGCTTAGACACACACGCACATATCTATATATAAATGTAAAATTGTGTGAAATTCAGAAAAAAACGGGAAATCTGCCACTTCTAAACGTTGAACCATGTGACCTCCTGATTAAAACACTACTATATTGAGCATGCTTTCTTTTATTGCTTTAAAATCAGTTTCTAGAATATGCAGGTAAGTTTTGTCTGTGTTTTATCTTTGAGTCTGCTTGCCTCTTCTTTTAGCATTGTTTACGCATCTGCTATTGTGACCTTTACATGCCTATCTTTCCCAGGTAATGGTATCCCAAAGGTTTTGAACCTGGAAGTACATGGGGAACTAGTAGAGGGAAATAATCTGAAGGGTCAAGCAGAAGTTGCATGGTGCGGTGGGACTCCAGGAAAAGGTGTTGCCAGGTAAAAAGGCTTGGTAAAATTTGGCGTAGCTTATGCACTCACCAAAGATACATGCTAGCACACATGCTTGCACTAGGATAAACATACAGTGGTTTAACCTCTAGCTTTCATTATTAGTTGGTTAAGAAGAAAGTGGAACAGCAGTCCTGCTGTTATCTCTGGAGAAGAAGATGAAGAATACCACTTGACTGTGGATGATATTGGTTCAAGTTTGGTTTTCATGTACACACCAGTCACAGAAGAAGGTGCCAAAGGGGAACCTCAGTACAAGTACACAGATTTTATTAAAGCAGGTAGACAATAAAACCCTACGAAATTCCTCTTCTTGTTGGCCAATTTATATTGTCAGAATATGTTTGGAGTAGTACCATATTTGACCCTGTATGATTATGAAGGTTTCTCTTTTGCTTCCATTGTGGAATGAGTTATTTGACCATGTACGCAAATTTGGAAGGCTCAATGTGACTCTCTATATTCCTTTCCAACTTATTCCTCATAGAGGGAAAATTTATTTGTTGTAGCTATGCATCAATTTTTAATCGGATTTTTTCGGTTTAGATTACTAAGTTGAAGCCTACATAGAGATCTGTGACCACTCATCAAGCATATGATTCCAGTCACCCGAGACCTCATCTTGTGAATGCTTTCAGCAGAATACAGTTTTAGTTGTATGGTCGTTCTGTTTTAGTTCTCTAAAATTGAGTAGGAAACTTCCTATCTGCCGAAGTACGGAACAACCGAACAAGTCAAACCATTGTGCTACTTATATAAAAGAAAACTAAAAAACCTTTTTAGACTTTCTTTTTATTTCATGAACTAATTTCATTAGGTTGTTGCTATGCACCTTACGGTATTATCTTCTTAGATAGAGGAGGTTTACCTGTTTTCATTAAATTTGGCTGTAATAATTGTGATCATCTTTGCAGCTCCTCCCTCTGTTAGTGATGTCCGGATCATTGGAGATGCGATTGAAGGCAGCGTTATCAAAGGAGTTGGTAATTACTTCGGAGGTAGAGAGGGGCCTAGCAAGTTCGAATGGTTACGGGAGAGTAAAGAAACTGGGTTAGTTGTGTTCTCTTTTCTTTATCAACTCTATACTATATTTGTGGTTATTATATGTCTCCTTAATGTATATAGCTGAATACTCTCAAAATTTTAGTAATTGATGTGCAGAGACTATGTATTGGTATCCAGTGGCACTGCTGAATACACTTTGACAACAGAAGATGTTCAGCACCGCCTAGCTTTTGTGTATATACCCATAAATTTTGAAGGTTTCTTTACTTCTACTTTCTTCTTATGAAATGAATACGTTGGATGTCAGTAAAATATGCTCAATGTTTATTGTGGCATTCATATTTTAGGACTGGAAGGGAAATCTGTATCAGTATTATCAAGCTCAGTGAAGCGAGGTATTTTCATTAATATCCTATATACTTCTTTTCTGGTTAGTCATATGTAATATCATTTTCTTTGTTGTTGTTATTTATTAATTGCATATTTGGTGTGATTATTTGTATTGTATGCACCTAACTCTTATGGGGTAAAAACTAAATCTGAATCTGCAATTTCGCACTGTCATGTGTAACGAACACATTTTTTGGCTGGACCCGCTTTCTGAAAGTTCCTGTTCCCTTATCTCATTGTATGATTTTCCATGATTTCATCTGATATATAATTTATGATATGGTGTAAGTTTATCTTTAATCACCTGCATATGCCAACAAGTGTGTCTATAATTGGATTTTGTTATTCTTATTTGTCTTGCTTAGCTATCACCTTTTGTTTACTTTTTTCATCTTTATTTTTGGTTAACTACAGCACCCCCAAAAGTGACGAACATTAAGATCATTGGTGATATAAGAGAGAATAGTAAGGTTACTGTAACTGGCGTTATTACGGGAGGAACTGAAGCTTCAAGCAGAGTGCAGTGGTTTAAAACAAGTACTATACCATTTACTGGGGAGCATGATCTTGAAGCAGTCAGTACATCGAAGATCGCAAAGGCAGGTCTAAGCATGCATATTTGCTTAACTTTCGTCCATGAAGCACATTTTTCTTTTCCGCTAGTATATTTAGCGCCGGCTAATCCTGTTTCACCATTTACTAGGCATTTCGTATACCACTAGGAGCGATTGGACATTATATTGTTGCAAAGTATATTCCTATGGCTCCAGATGGTGAATGTGGTGAACCAGCATATGCAATATCAGAGAAAGCAGTTGAGAGTAAGTTAGGCCAATTTCTTTCCCTTTTCATATCTATACTAACTTCTAATAGAAATTTAATTTAAGTAGAGGAGATAAATGGTTTTGGCAAACCTCGTGTGAAGCAAAGGTGCTCTTGCTTTGAGGTTCCCCGTAGATTTTTGTTGACTACATATCTCCTCACATCCCATAGCTTCTTATTATTGTTGTCTGCTTGTCATATTGTGTCGAAAGATAAACCTGGTCAGTTTCCTACTCGTTTAAGCTTAAAAAATTCGAACAAGGTTTCTAAAGCAAACATTTTCCAAAGATATCTCATGGTCAGCAAGTATCCTTGATTCAGCCTTGGAAGCTTGATCCTATAACCATAGTTTGACATATGGGCTCATAACTTGACATAGAGGAATGTAGTTTTTGCGGTACTCAATTTGATTAAATTTCAAAATTGATAATTTTTCTTACATGTCTTCCATATGTAAGGTCACGTAAGATGTGCTCATAACTTGATATGGAGGATTGTAGTTTTTGCGGTACTCAATTTGATTTCCTTTCAAAATTGATGATTTTTCTTACATCTTACATATGTAAGGTCATGTAGGATGTGTTCATAGATACTTTGTGAAACAGCTAGAAAAAGTGTCATACACATCTAACATGTTTAATGCCGAGGTCAAATTATAAGGTGCGTTTGCATAATCTGATTTGCAATATTTGGAATTTTGAGATGAATTAAGGGGGCTGGTTGACTGGCCAGCTATTTCAAAAGAATGAGCTGAAGGGAGGGTCCTAACTTATTTGAAGTACTCTAGAACTTTGTATGTTGGAGTAATTATTTAATGATTTATCCTTTGCAGCTCTTCCCCCAAGTCTAAATTTCTTATCGATCACTGGCGATTACATCGAGGGTAGTTTATTGACAGCATCTTATGGTTACATTGGCGGTCATGAGGGCAAAAGCATGTACAAGTGGTATTTACATGAGGTATACACTTCCATCTCATAGCTGATATGTAATGTTCCTTGAAGGAGCCTTAACATTGTAGAACAGTGGGGTCAGTGGCTATACAGAGTCTTAATTTCCATATTAGTCATATATAAATGATGACTTTGTGTGATTCTGGAAATCTGCAGTCCGAGAACGACTCTGGCTCTGTGATAGCTGAAGTCTCTGGGCTTCTTCAGTATCGCGTTGCCAAAGATGCGATTGGTAAATTTATCACATTCGAGTGTACTCCAGTCCGCGATGATGGGATTATTGGGGAGCCAAGAACTTGCATGGGCCAGGAACGCCTTCGCCCAGGTAATTATCTGCTCTTAGCAAAGAACAAGACATACGACTTTCTGTACTTTTGGCTCAATTGCATAAATCCTCAAATCTTTCTCTACTAATAAATATAAGGGTTTTTTAGTTTCTATATCTATAGTCCATATATTGGGCAAAGCGCTGTTAACATTTATCGATTGATAATTCCGCGTTACTCAACTTTTCTTGTTAGTGGTGATCTTAATACAGTTTCGCTAAGTGGCAGATAGTGAACTATATGTTTTGATGTAGCTTTGGAATTTTTGGCCATGCCCAGTTACTGTATCGATACGGTATTTGTGCTGTGTATTAGCAATGTCTGCCAATAAGTTTTTGTGATTGCTACTAAACCTGTTTGCAACAAGCAACATACATTCCTGATTTTTATGATAGTTTTGCATGTTGCTGCAACAATAACTGTAAGTGCCCTCTGCCTTGTAAGTTTTGAAAACCTCTCTTTGAGCTTTGGCTGTTGTTGGATCATCAGGAAGTCCAAGATTGCTCTCTCTGCAAATAATTGGATCTGTTATTGAAGGAAGAAAACTTACTATTGACAAAAGATATTGGGGTGGTGATGAAGGGGAGTCAGTGTTCCGGTGGTTCAGGGTATTAGTTCAAAATTTATCTAAATTTCATTCATCATGTCTTAGAAAGTCATGAATAAATGTATTCTGCCATTTTGATATAATGTATATACTGGGTACTATACTTAGATGTTTTAGCAATCTTTTGCTAGTTTGGAAGATGTTTTGCCTGATAAGATTCTTGTGTTTTTGCAGACTAGCCAAGATGGTGCACAATGCGAAATTAGGGGTGCTACTACGTCATCATATGAACTCAGAGGCGATGATATTGGCTTCTTTGTTTCAGTTTCATGCGAGCCTATTAGAAATGATTGGGCACGTGGCCCTATTTTTCTCTCCGAACAAATTGGTCCCATTGTACCTGGTACTGTGATAATTTGTATTAGACTCTTCTCTCTTGTTTAGGGTGTAGTTTAAATGTTCTATCGGATTATGTGGCATTTATACATCTGTGACTAGATAATATGGTGCTAGTAATTATAGTTATTTCTGTCAAACTAAGGTAAAAAGACAGTTGGCAGAATTATCTTGTTATTGGCTTTGCAATGCAGGTCCTCCAACATGTCCTTCTTTGGAATTTCTTGGATCAATGATTGAGGGACATCGTTTGAGCTTTCTTGCTTCATATAGCGGAGGGTGAGACTTTGTTGAATGACAACTATGACATTTGAGGGTTGAACAGCTCGACTATTATTTTTATCCTTGAACTCTAGTTAATTCTTTGTTTATTCAGGGAGCAGGGCAATTGCTATCATGAATGGTTCAGAGTGGAAAGTAATGGTGTCAAACAGCGCTTGTGTTCCGATGGTGAGTACTGTTGAGTCTTTGACTCCATTTATTGAGTCTACCACCTGTGACCTGACTATGATAATTTAAACATATTCTCTTAGATGAGTATCTAGATTTGAATATTGAGGACGTGGGGAAAAGCATTGAACTTGTTTTTACACCTGTCCGCAAAGATGGAATGAAAGGGTGTCCTAGGAGCATCACATCTAAGGATATTTCTCCTGGTAAGCTGTACTTTTAAAGCAGTCTATCCAAAATATATGTGCATAGTTGTCTAATCGGCATTTTCTTATAAAATACATGTTCTAAAAGACATGTTTTCGACCAGAATGTTCTATGCACATGCTATTTGCTCTAAATCCAAATGTTCAAGCTCTATAAAAAAGCAAAAAGATTTTCTATTCTTTTTTATCAACTTTTCCATTGCTGCTATGCTATAGCAAAACACTTGAGAGGTAAATAGTCAAACTTAATTCGATAAATCTTGAAGTGTATTTTTGGTAGTACATAAATTATAAGCTGCTTTGTGGTAAACAAATTATCATTTAATATGTAAAAGAAGCTCTTCATGGCGTTATTAATGTTTCTTTTAATAGCCTGTGACACCATTAATTTTTTTTTGCCACAGGTGATCCTGTAGCAGTGAACCTCGTAATTCCTGATTGCTGCGAGAAAGAGGAGGTTGTCCCCCATAAGACTTACTTTGGCGGGCAGGAAGGTGCTGGAGAGTATATTTGGTACAGAACAAGGAATAAGTTACATGGATCTGCACTGATGGACATTTCTAATGCTGGTTCAGACGTATTTGTTTGTGGTACAACTGCGTAAGTTTCTACACCACGATAAGATGTGTCCTACATATTTCGTATTCAAGTCTTTATCTGATTCATAGCCTAAATAATCTGATACCATGGCAGAAACTATATTCCGTCACTTGAAGATGTGGGAGCTTATCTGGTTTTATTTTGGCTGCCTGTGCGTGGAGATGGCAGACGTGGGAAGCCATTAGTTGCAACTTCCAACTCTCCAGTCACCCCAGGTACAGCGGGTTCTTGACTTATCATATTCTAGGGATATCTGCGGTTGATAATTCTCAAATGCAACGTAGATCCTATTGACGTGCCGCTACATTGATCTTGTCCTTCTTTAATTTTTAATTTTGTATACCCTATGTTATCTGACATATAATTAAATAGTACATCTGTTACTTGTCGTATTCATCTACTGAAATTCCATGGTAGATGCTACCTAGGATGCTTGTGTTTGGTCTAATCCGACCTAATTCGCATTGTCTTTAGTTACACATTAGCTTCACTGCTTTGGGTTCTAATTTAAGTTCTTTAATGTCACAAATTCAAACATTCTACCAGCTTCTCCAGTGGTCTCTGATGTTTGTATAAAGGAGCTGTCATCGGGTGTATATGCCGGAGAAGGAAAATATTTTGGTGGCTACGAGGGATTGAGTCTCTTCAGCTGGTACAGGGAAACGGATGAAGGAACGATCATCCTTATCAATGGAGCTAACTCTCAAACGTACGAAGTTACAGATGCAGATTATAACTGCCGCTTATTATTTGGGTAAGTATTCTTAGTGGTTTCACTCTTCATGTGGTGGGCTGTCAGAAGATGAAGATCATGCTTTATATTTCTTTATCAAAATCATGCTTTAGATTTCTTTATCAAAATCATGCTTTAGATTTCTTTATCAAAATCATGCTTTTTAGATATAGCAAATGATTTATAGGATTATACTAGTATATTAGTTCTATCTGATGTACTCAATGGAACCTTCCTGTTTCTCCAGGCACAAGGTTATATCGTTTTCTTTTCTTTCAATAGATAAACAATGGGAGTCAATTTGCCTTGCCCAGGAAGTTCAATTTTTTTATATTCTAGGCTAGTGGTAATCTATATTTAAGTATAAGAGGGACACTTAGGAATCTCTCATTCCCCAAGTCTTCATTGTTTTTGATGCAGTCATTAATAATATCTAAATAAGTTGTTTCATACAGTATATCTCCAATTTATGTTGTCAACCCTCCTGCAAAAGGCATGCTACAAGCACCTTTGTTAGATTGTTTACTGAGTTGATATCTCATATATTATTTATTGTTCTTTTTAACTTATCGGACTTTAAGCATCCAATTGCTGCTAATTTTTTAATACTTATGGACTCCCGTACTCCATTATTCAAAAGTCTATGCCTAGTATTGAAAGTTTTATTTCTTACTTCTTTGTTAAGTATCGCAGTTCTGTGATTCGATTGTACTATTCTATAGGTACACTCCAGTTCGTTCGGATGCAGAATCGGGAGAACTGAAATTGTCAGATCCGACTGAGATTATTCTCCCAGGTAAGGAGTTTTGCGAAACATTGAAATAAGAAGCCTAAGAGTTCGTTTTGCATGCGATGTATGAATATTGCCCTGCAGTATATGTGAATGCATTCGCAGATTTGCTTTTTTAACAGTCATTTATTTATTCCCCAATCTTTGCTTCTGCCACGTGGTAGACACTTGTGTATAGGTGTGGCCATGACAGTTAAATTGCTACAAGGATAAATACTAGATTTATTGAACTGGCATATATGACAATGGTGGTCTTTCACTTGATTATTTGCAGTAGTGCTTGTATATACTTGCTATTCCCACCATCCTTTTATAATGAGTCTATATATCTAACTAAACGAGCACTGACTGAATATATTATAACCGTGTGATGTGTCCGATGAACATTTCCGTTTAGAGCTTCCAAGAGTTGAGATTCTCTCTTTCACGGGAAAGGCAGTGGAGGGTGAGCTGCTCACAGCGGTTGAAGTAATACCAAAGAGTGAAATCCAACAATGTGTATGGAACAAGTACAAGAAAGACGTCCAGCATCAATGGTATGAGTATGAAACTGTATCCCATATTTGATGCTTCAGCAAGAACTCCCTGAAAATCATCATCCTGCTTCTGTTAAAATTCAATAATTTGACTGTTTAAGAAGTTGCAAGTTGACTAATAAAAAAAGCAGAAGTTATAGAAATTAAAGCGTGGCGTCTTCTATCTTGATTTGGTATCTTGACCCAAAACTCAGTGCTGAATTAGCAGTTTAAATGCCTGCTACTTAAGAGAAAATTACTCAACAATTAACTGTTAACTGTTGAAGTCATAGTTATCAGCTTAATGTCAATCATTATCTATATTTTAAACGTATACTTTGGCTGTTTATACTCTGATAAATTTGAAACATATGGAAGGTGACAATTCCACTGTTATTGTTTCATGTATAATATAAAGGTTGCTGCAGGTTTTGTTCATCAGAGTTAGGAGATAAGAAGTTCTTTGAGCCTTTGCCTTCTCAACGTTCATGTTCTTACAAAATACGGTCAGAGGACATTGGCCGATGCCTGAAATGCGAATGCATCGTGACTGACGTATTTGGAAGGTCGAGTGAGCCTGTTTATGCTGAGACAGATTCTATATTACCGGGTAATTTTCTTACTATATATGTGCTTGCTTTTTGGTTTCTACAACTAAGGATGTAACACTGCTAATACACACAGAAGCTCGGTTTCTGTCACTATAGTATGTAAGTGCAAGGTTGATATGAGGCGGATACAATAAAAGTCACTGAATTTGTTTGCCTTTGTCAGAGTTCGGATTCTAGATCTTACTATTAGCATCTTCTTAATCTCAGGAGTTCCTCGAATAGAAAAGTTGGAGATTGAAGGTAGAGGGTTCCATACCAATTTATATGCTGTGCGAGGCAATTATGCTGGAGGAAAGGAGGGGAAAAGTAGGATTCAATGGCTTAGATCAATGGTGGGAAGTCCTGATCTTATATCCATACCAGGTATTCTATATATATATTACTTCTCAGAAACTTCTTCAGAGCTTGGAAAGTTCATTTGCCCACAAATAATCTCTTGATTCTCTCGGTGGAAAATAAAGTTTACACAAACATGTGAATTTGCATACAAGTGGATAAGGGTCTTTTTTCTATTTTCAAACTTTTACTTGGTGCTGCAGGCGAAACGGGACGGATGTACGAAGGCAACGTTGATGACGTGGGTTATAGAATAGTAGCTGTATATACTCCAGTGAGAGAAGATGGTGTGGAGGGACACCCTGTTTCTGCATCAACGGAGCCGATTGCTATTGGTAATTAAGAATAAAAAATTCTCTTAAGTTTTAAGTTTTGTTTTTTTCGAACTCTTAAACGTTCATATAAGTTTCTTAAATGTATCTGCTCTAATAATAAGCGATTTAAATGCAACTTTTAAATAGATTTAATATTTGTACTCTCCATTTCCAACATTATATCGAAGAGGTTTTGATGGTCTTTATAGAATTTCTACAGTTTCAGTCTTTGTTCCGCATGCTGGTAATGTTATGCAGAAACAATATATTGGTGTAATGTGGATGGTTTGCTTTCCTGAGATGGATGCTTTCCAAGAATGATTTACTTTCTCTTAATTTATTCTCTACGTCGTCGTTTTTAGTATACTTGATTGTTTACATGCAACGTTAAAGATATGTGTTCTTTGACACCTATGTTTTTTATAAACTTGCAGAGCCTGATATCCATAAAGAATTGAAGCAAAAGCTTGAGATTGGATCAGTAAAGTTTGAGGTGTGTATGTAAATGATTATTGCAATATAGAACTGTCATCTGATAACTTTGACCATGAATTTGTTGTATATGATCATATTTTCCAATTACTTACTTTTCCACTCTCTGAATCAGGTGCTATGCAACAAGGATCCTAATAGGAAAAAGGTTTTTTTTTTTTTCTATCACTTCTCAGTATCATTCACCCAATTGTCTGATTGTTGAAAAATAAGTAAATAAAGTTCGAATCCTTGCCATTGCAGGTTCCCGGAGACGTGAATCTTGAGAGACGAGTTCTCGAAATCAACCGTAAAAGACTGAAGGTTGTAAAACCAGGTACCAAGACTTCATTTCCTACCACTGAAATTCGCGGAAGTTACACGCCTCCATTTCACGTAAGCCACAATCTCTGATTAGCAGCTTAGCTTTCTTTTTTCCTAGTAGTATATCCTTAAGGAAATGAGGTTTAACATCAAAGCATTACTTTAAATGTCTTCAACTGATATTACCATGCTACTAAGATTAGTGATGCAAAATTTTGTGTTTTTCCTTTTCAGGTGGAGACTTTTCGAAATGACCAGCATCGCCTAAGAGTTGTAGTGGACAGTGAGAATGTGGTAGATTTACTGGTGAATTCTCGGCACCTAAGAGATGTGATAGTACTCGTAATCCGAGGCCTTGCTCAGAGGTTCAACAGTACATCTCTCAATTCACTTCTTAAGATAGAAACCTGAATTTTAGTCGACTTTAGCCTATTTATGATCCGTATAGACAATGTATCTCTCTACCTTATTGTGGGTGTGTTAATTGTTTTTGTGGTGTGGAAGTGTGGTTTTCTTGTGTTATTTACGAAATGTTTTCATTTTTTGTATTTTGGTAAATTTGTTATGGATATGATCACCATTTGCATATTAAAAATCACTTTCAGCTATATTGTTTCTATAATTCTATCTATAAAGAGAAAAAAAAAAAATCAAACATGATTTATATGTTCCAAGATTCACTTCAAAAATCAATTAAGTGAAGTGTTAGTCAAGAACTACAATTTAAAGTTAACTAACTCTTGTACGAAATGTGTAAAAAGATATACGAAATAGTGCCAATTTGGTTTTTTAGTTGGCTATGCCTATAACTTCTTTTTAAAATACAGAAACTACCTATAAATATACTATTAAAACTAAAACTAAGGCAATACCACCCGGTATCTAAAACAAATAGTACTAATAGGTACTCTTCATTTTTTTTTTATTTCGTTAGTATAAATAGGTTAATTTAGGTGGGGAGATGTTTTTGTTACCATTCTAGCTAGATTTTATGTTTAATAATTCTTTCTAAGATAAGAATCCAAATATGGAGAGTAAACCCAATCTCAAAAATCCTAACCTTTGCGAGTAAACCGAATGCCTAGGTACTCCCGCGAATAACAATCGTCATCGTTAATACCTTCGGTTAGATTATAATGAGGGGCTGCTAATCGTTGGCCGGTCGCTTGCAATCGAACTCGAAATCATTGTTCTGCGTTCGAAACCCCAATACGGGTAAATGCTTTGAATTTCTAAACTGAATGGAGCATACGAAACCCTTAAATAATCCAGTTGAGTATGTCTTCTAATGACTCATTAATGTTTGTTAAAGTGTTTTTTAGGTTTAGTAGGTATATGGTTCCTCAGGTTTCGTTTCAGGTTTTGGTTTGATTTTACGTTGTGTGGTTGGTGATCGCTTTATTCGTTATGATTGCGTTGTGGTTAGTATAGGTTGCATGTTGATGTTTGCTTACTCTCATTTGGGAAATGATCATTGAATTTCGATATCAGTGGATGCCCATATACATTTAGGTAGTAAATCGCATCCTCTTGGTGTGATGTCGAATATATATCGCATCTTGTATATATGTATTCGAAAGAAAACAGATAATATTCATATCTGAATTCGTATCCAAAAATAGCGGATATGAATATAGTTATATCTGTATCCGAAATATCCGATATCCAAAATTTTATAAATAAATAAATATAATTTATTTATTTAAGCATATTTTTCAGCTATCCCACATTGTAAAAAATAAAACAAATTACTAACAAAGTTGGTCATAAATATGGAGGATTTCTTCTTTAAAAATTGCATCTTATCCCACATCTAAAGTTGGAAAAAGAGTTGCTACCAAGCTGTTTATAAACACATGGTGACTTTCCTTAACAAATATATATTTTTAGTACTCTTATCCCACATCTAAAATATGGAAAATAATTGCTACCAAACTTTTCGATAAAAGACATGGTGACTTTTAAAAATAAGTATATTTTTGTTAGCCTTATCCCACGTCGAAAATGGGAATATGGATTTCTACTAAGGTGCTTATAGAAGTAGTCTAACCAACAATGTAAGTAGTTAAAAAAATTAGTCGAAATTCAGATATTCGGACTCGGATATTATCTGTATCCGGATAATATCCGTCGGATATGGATTTAGATATTATTATTTTTAAAATTTCGGATTTGAATTTGGATTCGGAAACTGACTTCAGATTCAGATTCGGATATAGGCAGATTCTTATCCGAAATATCCGTTTGACAGCCCTATGGTCAAGTATATAAACCTACATTTGTAGCTCGATTTACTTCCAAATTTGTTTTACTCACAAAATTGCATGATTTATTTTACTCACAAATTGCATGGCCTATTTTACACATAAATCCCATGACCTATTTTACACATAAATCTCATGTTCATCGTTTTAAATCTACACTAATCACGCATAGACGTAAACTGATTACTTATGCTGAATAGTTCTAAAATCGCATCCTCTACATCCTGCCATCAACGGAAATCATGGTATTTTACATGGTATTTTACAAGACTAGGTCCAACCACACTGCTCACATACCTGACTTCTCATTTGTATTTTCATATGGACTGTCTAAGAAAATCAGTGCTTCAATCGCACATAGTTGGATGAATTCCAAGTACCTGAGGATGAAAAGGAGCTTGAGGAGTCCGACTCAGAAAAGTCTTATGATGAATAATGATTATGATGGTCAATGTTTTTTTGGATTTAAACCTACGAACCCTGAAATATGTTGTATTTTTGTTAGGGTCGAGTTCATAGAAAATTGTAAGGCCATGCATGTTGTTATCTAATATTAATTTTTTTTTTATGTTAGCTATGGTTTACTTTCAAAGTGGCGATTAATGTTTCAAGTAGCACAAAACAATCACAGTAGTATTACAGTCACTACAATCGCAACCATAAAATTATAAGAAAGCTAGTTGGTGATAATGTATTTGAAAAGTTGGATAGTTTCATGAAACACAATCTATTGTATTCACTCACAGTCTCGCATTTTACAGATTTGTACGTAAATCGGAATCCAAATGTAAATAACAAAACCAATCTAGCATGACCTATTTTACTCACATCTAGCATAACCTATTTTACTCACATCGAACATGACCTATTTTACTCACAAATCTCACAATCCATTTTACTCACAAATCGCATGACCTATTTTACTGACATTTAGCATGACCAATTTTGCTCACAAATCGCATGAACAATTTTTCTCACAAATCACATAACCAATTTTGCTCACAAATCGCATGACCAATTTTGCTCACAAATCGCATGACCTATTTTACTCAAAAATCTTATGACATATTCTACTCACAAACTAAACTAACATGTCCAATTTTTACCCACACATCACAAAATGACAAAACCAATCTAGTATGACCTATTTTACTCAAATCTAACATTACCTGTTTTACTTAGAAATCACATGATCTATTTTACACATAAATATCATGACCTATTTTATACATAAATCTCATGACCTATTTTACACATAAATCTCATGTTCATCGTTTCAAATCTACACAAAATCGCATTCTCTACCTCCTCAAGTATGTCATTGTATATCCCCTCACTAGAAACATATCATATTAAGTTGAGACACAACATGCATACCACAAGACATTAGTTTTGCATATGTCTAGCATGGTTCATATTAACACATAAATCGGGATATCATAATCTTATTCCTAACACACATTCTCTACCTGCAAAACTATAAACTAGATCCAGGCTACTGGAAATCGAACCAAACAAAAAAAAATCCATAATAATTGAATTAAATACAAAATACAACCTATTTATAACTAAAAAATCAACATAGAAACATGAAATCTTGCAGGTATGAATTCTGTTTTCGTAAAATCAGATTACAAGAGACAAGTAGAGTCTAATAGTACTACTAACACTAATCTGAATGAATAACAACCTGGATAAACCTATTTCTGGATCAAAACTACTGGATAAAGGATTAACCTAGACATAATCAAGAAACGACGATCAAATAATACCAGAAAAAACATTCATAATTAAAAGGACAACCGAGTGTTCGTGCGCAGTTAACGGTGACTTGAAAGTCGGTGATGAACTAAGCTCAAGTAAGTAGCCTGGATGCCGGCCATAATCATGGCCTGAAATCATTTTTTGAAAACACAATTTTTTGAAAAATTAGTATTTGTTAGGGTATGTATAGGTTGAAGGCGGTTGGCTATAAGAATTCGAATGTTTGAAATATTTGGGTGAAAAAAATCAGAAATGTTAAATATTTTTGTTGAGTATGAGTCTATATATACATAAGAAGGTTGAGTTGTGGAAGGAAGAAAGTCAGGCTCAATCAAAGTTTTAGTGTATTTTGTATAGTTTATCATCGATAGTTATCAATAGTAAAACATACATGAACATTTTATCCATTGTTTACTAGGACTATACAAAAAAATACTAAAATTTGTAACTTTTTTATCACACCGAAACAATTTTTTATGGCGTTTATAGACGTAGACATTTGTTGAATGCCGATAATTTTTTTGTTTTTTTTCTTTTGCTTTGTGTTTGAGCCATTTATGATATTTTTTATATCGATTCAAAACAAATTGGTATCAAAGCTTTGCGGTGTGGAATTAAGTTTTGCAATTAGGACTTACAATGGTATCTACATCAACAAAACACAAAATCGAAATATTTGATGGAGGATCTAGTTTTGTGTTGTAGAAGATTAAGTTGAAATATTCATTGGTACTGTAAGAGTTGTGGAAGGCTATGGAAAATAAGCTACCAACAAAGATGAAAGAAGAGGAGAAGAGAAATCTTCAAAAGAAGGCTATATGTTGGATTCTAATGAGTGTAAAGGACAACGCTCTTCACAAGATTACTTGTGAAAAGACTGCTCCGTGCGCATGAAATAAGTTGAGAGACCTTTACGCATAGAAATCAGTTGTGAAACGATTATACTTGAAAAACGCCTACCCCATTTGAGACTCAGAGAAGGTATGTCCATAATTAAACATCAAAATAATTTTAAATCAATTATTATGGATTTGAAGAATATTATTATTATCGTTGAGGATGGTGATCAAGCTTTGTTTGTCTTAAGATCATTACCAGTTTCCATTAAGAATTTTGTGGATACCATAATATATGGTAAAGATAAGTTAATTCTAGCCAATGTCAAAGAGGCGCTGAAATCGAAGGAGTTGAGATGGTTGCAGCCAAACAATCAGGTGGGGAGATGAAAGTGTTATAACTAGGGGAAAATATAAACAAGGCGAGTTATTCAAAGAAAAAGAACTTAAGGTCCAAATCAAGAGCCAAGAACTTAAGCTATTATGAATTCGATCAGTAGGGTCATTACAGGAGAGATGTCTGAAACTGAAAGGTAAGAAAGGTAATCAAAAGAAAAATATTGTAAATCTAACATAAGGTGTGCATAATTATGATGATAGTTAAAACAGTGGTACATGAGATGTGCTGTCTAAATTTTTTTGGGCCCGAAGACCCGTACAAATTTGCTTTTGGTCCACTTTTAAAAGACCTCTCACTAGTTGAGATATGTTCTTACTTATATACCATTGATTTCCCATGTCTAACCAATATGGTATGTGAGACTTCAGTCGTACCTAATGGTTTTATTTTTTGTTTAATATATATATAATTTTTTAAGAGTAAAGTACCAGTTAAGACCTAAAAACCAAACTATTATCCATTTCTTACCCTTATTTGCATATATTTCATCTTTAAATTTGATATTTAAGTTTTATACTTTTAAGTTTTTGATTATATATTACTCCATTTTAAGTTTTTTTGATTGATAAAATATAGACGAAACGTTTAATTAAGTTTGGTTTGATATATTATGTACGTTTTGTTTTCTGATTTTTGAAGCTTTTCTGTAAAATATAGATGATACTAACCTGTTCATTAAGCGTCCTTTGTCTTATATTTATAATCCGAGAGATAACAATAATTATTACATACGCGGCATCTTAATTTGTGATCCATGTTAATTCTCATATGCGATATTTTATGTTTTGTCACTGATAGATGCGAGACCATTTTAATTCTCACACGCGGGACTTTAGTTTTTTTATATGATAGATGTGAGGATGTGTTAATCATCACATGCGAGAATTTATTATTTTTTATGATAGACACGATACTATTTTTATTTCTCTGATGATGGATGCGAGACACATATTTATTTTTTACCTTTTAAATTATCAAATATATGTACACGATGTCTAGAACTTGCAATCCATGATCTTCGTCTGTTTGAAGAATTTGAAGATACGATTATATTTGTTTTAAGTAAATATGATGTGTTGGTTCGGAATAAATTCAGATTTAAATTCTATTGTGGTGACTTCAAAAATATTATCTTAGATTGTGACGGTGATTTAGTTTATTTGCTATCAATTTTTGTGGCTTTAGGGGTTTCAATTGTTACTATTGATATTGAAAATAATGTTTGTTGATGTAAATGTTAGAGAACCTACTCAAA
Source organism: Limnanthes douglasii subsp. nivea (assembly GCA_036936605.1). Lineage (NCBI taxonomy): Eukaryota > Viridiplantae > Streptophyta > Magnoliopsida > Brassicales > Limnanthaceae > Limnanthes > Limnanthes douglasii. Next base: position 352,594,028 of record JAUPFV010000001.1, read on the forward strand.
GTTTATTTGAAACTCAAATCAAAATTTTATTTGTGGTGAAAGTAGTATTGGTATGAGTTATACTGTTCACAAGAACAACCAACTTGCTCCTATTGGTTGGGTTGATAAAATCAGTGGTGTTGGGCTAGTTTTTAAAGATGGTGCAATAGATTTAAGATTAGTAATTAGTAAATTTGCTTTACAAAAAGGTTTTACTTTCAAATATTTACATAATAACAAAGAAAGAGGAACTGTTTATTGTAATAAAAAATATTTAAAAGGTTGTCCTTGGACACTTGTGGTTATTAAGAAGTATATCGAACCTCACACTTGTGGATATATTTTTGCAAAGAAAATAAAAAGCCTTTATCATCAGATTTGATTGACAATGAGATACCTGAATGTATTATGAGTAATGTTAATGTTATAGCCACAAACATAAAAACATTTTTTAGAAACGACTACGATTTAGATATCTCATTAGTTGGTGTTTATTAGGAAAAGAGTACAACAACAACACAGATCATTGAGGTCACTGAACACCATAAAGTCCTTAAGATATAAAGGGTATAAAAACAAGAAGATCCAGAAGTATGGTATTTACCATTATCACAGTTCTCTTATAAACTAAACGTGAGTGTAAGTGAACTAATGGTACTACCTAACGAGCAACCTGAACTTCAAGGTAAAATATAAAAGTGTTGTATTATAAAAGTGGATTTAAAGGTAGAATCACATCTTAGTTGGGTTGGACTAGTCTAGCATGGTTAGTTTTTTAAATAAATAATAATTTTTCAAAAATATAGCATGGTTGATTTTTCAGTAATCTCACATGGTGCTTCTTTGAGTAAGGTTGCATTATTGAGTTGTACAAATCTCTCTTCTTTGGTTATACACCTCCCACTTGAAACATTTGGTAGATTATCGACTATTGGATTTATAAGATGCTCAAAGAAGCCGACTATTATAACAAAAATGTTTGTAATCGTTTTTCTTAATGCACAAAACACTAGGCGAGAATGAAGATCTCTAAAAAATTATTGACATGGAAAATAGAATGGCAAGAAACTATAACCCACTCATGCCAAACAATAAATACACAACATACTACACGAGAAAAACGGATGAGCCACTGGTAAGTATTTTAAGTCAGGCATGCTTATTATATGATATTTGTCTTACATATAACCTTCTAACTATTCATACCTGGTGTAAAAAAGGATATAAAATGGAAAATATAAGAGATATCTCACAACAAAAACCAAGCAGTCTCGACTGCGGCATTTGTTTTGTGAATACACAAAAGACATTATCCAAAAAGGCTTCGTATCATACACTTACGGTGACGATATGTGTCCAGCTAGTAGGGCTGAAATGTTTTATTATTTCCTAAATGATATAAACACTAACGTTCAGTGGTAGCTCTCTTGATAGAGATTTTTCTGATGTGACCAAATTTTTAATTTTATATATTTTGTAAGTAATTTGACAGAATAGTGAGTAAGATACAAACTCGCAGTGTTGATTAACACTAATCTCGCTTGATTAGTAACAATACATGAATAACATGATATCGAATTCCTAGAATCATAAGGTTATCATAGAAAACAACTCGCAGGGTTATGTAAGTTATGTTGTATGCTAGATTAATATACCAAGGTCGCATAGTCAAATTGTAAAGACCTCGCATGTTTAGCTATTCTTGAAATGCATTGGGAACCGGTCTCAACACCGGGCACACATGGTAATTAATACAGGAAATGTCAACTAGTGACCATCTAATCATGTCAGTATTTAAGCTTATAGTTATTTTAGTTGACTAATTTATTTTTTGATTTGAGACAAGTAGATATCTAATCATGACTAAAGCAATAACTTCAAAAAAGAGATCAATATTGGGTTAGAGTTCTTCCTCTAAATAAAAGTACTCAGAGGGTATTATACATATAATCTTAAAAGCAAAAAACTCATAAACTCTTCATATTCAAAAACCATGGCTCATTTCCCTTCATCTAGCGACTCGTATGGCTACTCATCCTCTTCAAAATATGGTCTTTCTGATTTTTTGAAGCATTTCTCAGACTACAAACACTAAAAAACCACCGATTACTCGTCGTATTCTTCAAGAATTGGGTCCATGTTATCATCTTAGGATGAATAATAGTCATTGGACTCTCGTTTATTATCAAGAGATGAGTCAGACCCGAACGAGATTCCACAAAGAAAACGGAAAAGAGATGCCTCAGAGGAAGAAGAAGTCCCGAACATGGGAAAAAGAAGAGGAGGCTGATGACGGGATGGAGGAAAAGAGTGAAGATAAGGATGCTGATGACGAAATGGATGAAGATGATGAGTCTGAAGAATAATATTTTTCTTCTGATGGTTATTGTTTTTATTTTCAACTCGCGCTGTAAATTGACCAATCCTAAACTATAATAGTATTTTTTCTTAGGGTTAAAAGTATGAACATTGTTAGGAAATTTATTTTGTTCATTCCATGCAACTTGTAATCTCTATATAACTAATATAACAAGTGTATGATCTCATCTGGGCCTGAACTCGCACAGTTAATATACAAGGAACTCACATGGTCAATATACGTGAACTCACATAGTTGGAAATATAAGATATAACATAGCTAATAGACTTAAAATCGAATGGTTTAATATACAAGAAATCACATGGTTAGTTTATATAGAAGAAATAACATGTTTAATATACCTGAACTCGCTTGGCCAATATATCTGAACTCGCATAGTTAGAAATGTAAGATGTAACATAGCTAATAAACTTAAAATTGAATGGTTTAATATAAAAGGAAACACATGGTTAGTATCTATAGAATAAGTAACATGGTTACTATACGAGGAACTCGCATTGTCAATATACCCGAACTCTCGCATAGTTGGAAATATAAGATCTAGTATAGCTAATAAACTTAAAGTCGAATGGTTTAATATACAAGGAATCACATGGTTCGTTTATATAGAAGAAGAAACATGTTTAATATATAGAGAAACTTACATGGTCGGTTTAAAACATAAAAAAGTCGCATGATCGATAAACCAAGAATCGTACGTTAAAGTAGGACCTCAAAAGTCCTTTTATTATTGCATGGTTTTAAAAAAAGGCCACACCTCAACTGCTTGGTTGTTATTTATCCTCTACATGGAATACACTTCTTCTTTGGCCTTCTAGCTCGTTTTTTCATGTTTGGAGGTAACATTTCTGGCCCCGACGAATCATAGAGCTTAATCCTTCTCCAAAATTGGTTATAGACGGTATACTAAACGTGTAAGTTGACTTGTAATTGCTAACAGTGAAGAATATCTCTATAAACGCCATAAGATCTTGCTGGGCCGAATGTATTGGAGCGAAAGCGTGAGAACATGGGAAAAAATCTTGTTACCAAGCACCCACAATAACATTTAAATAAAAAATTAATAACAATAATAAAATCTAAGAAAACTTCAAATACGACTGCAAAATACTTACAGACTAGCCAAGTACGACATTTTTTGATATTTTGCTTTAACTTCTTTTCATACTCATGACATAATTTCGTACTCTAACTTAGCCCCTCTGAATAACGTCATGAATTTGAGTCATAAATAAGACTTTAATCTTATCAATTAATCCAACAATGGGTAGAGTACACAGTTTTTTAATCTGATTGTTAAACGATTCAGTCCCTGTAGATGCTATAGCACCATATCGTTTCCTTTTAACAAATGCATGAACATACTTTTCCTGAGGTAAACTTTCGAGGATTTTTTCAATTCTCTTACCATATTCACATAGAAAATCTGAAAGATATTCACTAAAAATATCTGCAGTTAGATCATAAGCACATCGAATAAATATAATTAGCATCATAAATTTAAACTCTATGTCAGTATTATTCAGAGCATACCTCAAATTCTGAACAAGATGTAAAATAAAATAGGCACGATAACAGCCTGGATACAAGATAAAAATAACATTATTGATACATAAATGATGATCCAAAATAAATATGATTTGACGCACCAAAAAATATCGTTTTAAACTCTCCAAAAACCATTTCACAACCAACAATACCAAATCCAACAGAAAATATACTTGTAAAATAAAACAAGTAAACCGGGTTTACATGTCCAGCATGGTCAAATAATTAAGAACTCGCATGGTTGGTGTAATATAATACACAAGATATATCATAGTTAATATACAAAGGAAACATATTGAAAACTAAAATTGAAAACCTTGTTGCTAAAGGTTTATTAAGTTTTATAGTTTTTTTTTTATATTTGAATATTTGTGTCAAATGTATCTAAGGAAAACATACAAAAATGGGATGATTAGATGCCTATAAAGAAAATCAAGTATTGGATTCGATACAGATTGATGTTTGCAACCCATTTTCGAAAGTTTGATGGAATGGTCTAGAATCCTAAGAAAACCAACTTTTACAATATCATATAATTTTTAGACTAGATATTGTAGGCAATAGTGTTTGAATATTGGATAATTTTTGAAGTCTCGTAATCAATTTTAGATTGAAAATATTTTGGTGGTTCTTCCAAACACTTTAACCCGATAAAATAAGAGTGTTTGTGTATAACCACAGAATGATCGATCTTATGTGATTTTTAAAAAAACAGAATCATGTATATTGTTATTCGACCAAAACTACCAAGCTGTCAAAAAAATTGTAAACCGTTTGGATGCATGCATCTCCAAAACCAGGTTATTTTCAACTCACTCAATAATATATTATTAATATAATTGTTGACTAATAAATCCAATTACACTAAAATATCTAATGATCTTCCCCCCATTTGAGTCCAATTCATGATTGACTAAAACAAAATCACAACAAATAATTTTTTTATGCATAAATAAAATATCGTGACGATCGAATTTCATATTAGTACATTAAACATTTCAAGTATTCAAATATCAAAGAATCACTATTTACAATGAATACATGAATAAAATATACACATAAATTTACATTCTCAAATGTTCTTACTTGACACTATTTTTACTAGCCTTGTGACGTTATCCTTCTCAAACATATCAATGCCAATTCCTAGCTTCTTGAAGCAGCTAAACTTTATGCTCAACTTAGTAGCTCTTTTTCTCTTGCAACTGCATATGCAATTTTTCAAAAAAAACTATTAAGAAGATAAACTTCAACCTCCACAACTTGCAGGTCTGAACACATACCTTAGGATGATACTACAAATGTCTTCCAATTTCTAAATGTTAAGTTATCCACATCGAATTCAACATCTAATGTCCTATTAGAAGGGAATTGAGATCTCAACGTGAGAGATTTCAGATGGACTTTAATCCCACCCCAATAGCCGACTTGTGTTCTCTACATAACCCTTTGGTCAAATGATCGGATAAATTATATTGATTTTTGACAAAATCCACTGATATAACATCGTGTGTGGTATGTTCACGAATCATGCTATGTCTAACACCTAAGTGTCTAGATATTCCTTTGTAAACTTTTCTATAAAATTGGTGTAGTTACAGACCTATCAGTCTTTGTACTTTGTTCAATATAATTTTTTCTAGACTTATCAATACTAGAATATCTGTTATTCTTCCTAGTGTTATTTCTAGCTTTCAAGCTGCATTTGTTAAAAACAGATCTATACATGATAGTATTCTTGTTGCTAAAGAATTGGCTTTTGATCTTAATAGAAAGCCTAAGAAGGGTAACATCATGATTAAGTTGGACATGTCAAAGGCTTTTGACAGATTGTCCTTCTCATTCATTTTGAAAATGTTAACTCACTTTGGCTTCTCTAATAGTTTTATTAGCCTAATTTCTAAGATGATTAAGAACGTTAATCTATCTATTCTAATAAATGGTAAAAACTATGGGTATTTTCAATCTAAAAGAGGCTTGAAGCAAGGTGATCCCCTATCCCCAAACCTCTTTATTATCAGTGAGCAAGTATTGATTCAAGGTCTCTATAATATTTTATATATGAATAAGTCTATACAGTATGCTACTAGGACTAAAATACTTGTTCCTTGTACTGCCTTTGTTGACGATATTATCATTTATACCAAAAGCCAACCTAATTCTATTGATCTTTTAAGTAATTTTTTAGACAGGTATCAACAAATGTATGGCCATTCTATAAATAAAGATAAGACTAAAATTATGACCTCTTGCAAGTTGCATTAGTGTAGAATTCAGGCTTTGGAAACCAACACTGGCTTTAGCTCTGGAAAGCTGCCAACCTACTGTCTCGGTATCACCCTGCACAGAAATAACAAGGCTCAGAACTTTGCGCCTCTAATTAACAAGATAAATTCGAAAGTTATGGAGTGGGACTCAAAGTATCTTTCCTATGAGGGAAGACTTTCATTGATCTCTGATATTCTTATGTCTATAACTTATTATTGGATGCAAAATTCAGTTTTACCTAACTGTATTATCAAAGAATCAAAAGAATCTTTAACAGATTTTTATGAAGGTCTAGATTTAATGAAAATATGGTGCATTGGGCTTCCTAAGATAAGTTGTGTTTCCTTTTTGAAGAGGGTGGACTAAATATCAGAAACCTTGCTGATATCTAGGCTACCTTCTCTAAAAAATTGTGGTTTACTTACAGAAAGAATGAGAATCTCTGGTCTAGAATCATGAATGATATCTATAACAGAAACTCTCATCATTTAAAAACTAATCAGAAGATTAAATGATCTCCAACCTGGAAGTGTCTTATAGATATAAAAGATGCGGTAGAAAGCAACATAAAATGGACTTTGGGGCGTGGAGACATGGACTTCTAGTCTGAAAACTGGCACCATTGGCCTCCAATCTTGGACTACAAGCTAACCACCAATAACTGGTTTCCTGAGGCCAAGGTGAATTCTTTCTGGAAAGTTGGTTCCTAGGATGAGGTGGCTTTATCTAGAGCTGTTCCTGAAGATATAATGAATCAGATTAGAAAATTCAAAGTGGATCCCAATAAAGATGATGTTATGTTGTGGGATTTATCTCCTGATCAGAATTTCAACATGAAAAATACTTGGAACTCTATCAGGAAAACTAATAATCCTTCTCGTTTTTTCAAAAAAATATGGGCTTCTATTACTCCAAGGAAGTTTGCTTTCATTTTATGGAAATTTTTCAAAACTTTATTCCTATGGATTTTGTTTTACAATAAAGGCATGTTCATTTGGCCTCAAAATGCCAATTCTGTTAAAATGGAGAAGATGTAAATCATCTGTTTGTTAGTTGTGACTATGCTTGGAGTCTCTAGAGTAACTTCAGTAACCTTTTCAATCTAAGAATTGAAAGGTTCATGATTCTAAAGCATGTAATTTATAATTGTTTTTGGTTTTCATCTCTTAAGGTTCATATCACCCATATTTTACCAGCTATAATCTGCTGGGTGATATGGAAGATTCGTAACTCTGTTAAGTTTAAAAATGCTGGTCTTAGTATGAATTCTTGTATCTCAATTATTAATAGGACTATTTTGGGTCTTGACATTGCTAATGTCTTAACCAGCAAACACTGGACTAATGCCAGTGAAGCGGGTCAAACATTAGGATGCCTTTCCTCTGGTAATATTTGCAGTAATAATAGGGTTACCTATCTTAACTGGGTTGCTCCTGTTGAAGGTAGGATCAAGATACATATAGATGCCTCATATGTCTCAGCAACGACGAGTCTTGTGGAGCCATGATTTTCATAGACAAGGAGGGCTCCATCGTCTCTGGCTCCAACAAGTTCTTTGGTAAAATTACACCTCTGGTAGCTGAAACCAGAGCGCTTCTTGAGGGTTTATTGATCTGCAAGTCCAAAAACTGGGTTAATTTGATATTGAAACCGATTTTTTAACATTGGTTAACATGATTACAAATCAAAATGCATGTTTACCTGAAATCTCTCATATATATTTGAAGAGAACTTCTCCTCCCTTATATAACCATTTCCTATATCCCTAAAATTCAGAATAGAGCCGTGAATTGGCTCGCTAAGTGGACATTGAAATGTAAAGAGAAACTTTCGTTCTCTCATTTCAATGCCCCTAATCCGCTTTTAGCCATTGTGTTACTTGAAAACCTCGGAATAGGCTATATCTCTTCTGCTTAACTTATTTCCCATAAAACTGTTGGAGATCTGTCTTTCTTTGCAGGTGAAATCGGGTGAAATCAAGTTGCGGATTATGCAATCGAGGTTATGGAGGTTTATTTAAAATGGATATAAAGAATTTTGAATGATTCTATGACTTCATGAAGTTTCTGAAGAAGGGATGAAGAAGAAGTAACTAAGGATGTTCCATCAATTTCTCTATGATTCACATGCGTTCGACTTTAAAGCTTGTTATTTGAAAGGATGTGAAGGATGAACTAGGGTTTTGGAGTTTCTCTCGTTGGAGAGAATAGACTGTGTTAGTCTCTCTATTGGGTCTTAGGTCTATTGTGGGTTATTTGCCCTTTAGCCATCTAAATTGTCATCTTGTCTCAATTGACACCTTAATCTTTGTAATTTTTTTCAATCATGTAATAAAATTCCTTGCTTATAAAAAATAAAATAATACATAGAGCATATGCTCATATTTTCCGATAAAATAAATAGCTAATGACCTTGAGCTTTATATCTCTAATACCATTTCTCAAACTCACAATACAACAATAATAAGCATTGAGAGTTTGTCACAAAGAAAACGAAAACGCGTTGTTGACTGAGCCTTCGTGAAAATATTAGCAACCTGCAAAGCTGATGGAACATATGTAAGCGAGATGGTGCAGATCTAAATATGATACCAAGTGAAGTGATAATCTATATCAATGCGCTTCATCCTCTCATGCAAAACTGAATTCTTTGCTATCTGCATGACATTTTTGTTATCACAATGTAAGAAATTGGATTTAGTAACGTTAACTCCCATATCCGCAAGAAACCATCATAATCAAACAATCTCACATGTAGTCACGACCATAGCACGTTACTTAGCTTTAGTAGACGATTTAGAGACAACGACTTGTTTCTCGTTTTTCAACGAGATTAATGAATCTCGAAGGAAAATACAGATACCAGTAGTAGATTTTTGGTCACGAGGATCACTAACCTAATCAACATCGCTATAGGCAAGTAGTTCAAGTGAAGAGGTCGAATGAAACAACATGCTTTGGAACTGAGTGCTACGAAGATATCTCAATATTCGAAGAACAACTCCCAAATAGACGGATGTAGGAGCAGTAATAAGCTGACTAATCACATGAACAACATAAGTTATATATCATCCAGTAACTGTAAGATAGACCAAGCTCCCTACGAGAGTTTGACATAGAGTTGGGTCTGGCAAAAGAACAACATCAGTAGGAGAATACCGAGCATTGGTTTCAAGACGAGTATCTATCGTCCTGTTGTTAGAAATTCGCGCTGGTTCGAATAAATTATACATATTTTGTATGAGAGAGAATACAACCTTTTAGAAAGTGAGCCACCTCAATACCTAAAAAATAATGTAATAGTCCCAAGTCGTTCATCGCAAAACACTCAGCCAAATCACGTTTTAGTGCCTCAATGCCATCATTACGTAGCAAAAAGAAAATCCAAACAACGAATTAAAATACCAAGACGAAATCGAATACCAATACCATTTCGGAATTGAATACCAATATGCAATCCAAACAACGAATCAAAATCGAATAAGTAACAGAAAATAGATCCAAACAACGAATCGAAAATCGTATACCTGGTAGAAATAGGGGATCGTTGCACTTCCCCGATCAAATTACTCCAAGCTTTATAACATGTTAACAAAGAACAAACAAAAAAATAAAATAAAAAATGACGGGTTTTGTTATTAAAAAATACAAAAATTACATAGAAAATATTTATGAAATAAAAAGCTAACATGATTGGGTTTTATATTTTTAACACCTAATACCTCTGACGTCAACGAACAATGTTTATTTCATGCCTCTATATTATTAGTGAACGATATCTCATTTCTCCTCTTTCACTTTGTTATCAGCTGAAAGTGTGGAGAAAATTGGAATGGAGCTTTGCCTCGATAATATCTCTGAGAGTAAAAACGACAAGGACGATCTTACCATAAAAGCTGACAAACAAGGTTTATACTTGCCATGGTTAAGACTTTGAATGTTCAGATGGCTTCAACAGTGTCTTATAAAGATAACTGTTCAGAAAAACAGAGGTACGCGTTTCCTGCTGTACTATCTTATATCACATCAAAGGCAAGCTTGCTGATACATGTGCTTTTATGTTGCATTTTTTAGTAATTTTAATTATTGGACGTTGTTATGGCTTATAGGATGCTCTCTTTCTGTTCTACACTCTCAGACTAGTTGATGATATATTATGACCGTATTGGTCGACTAGTCAATCCAGTACCACTAAAACATCAACATAAAATCATACAAACAAAATAGATTATTAACATGTAATACGAAGAGTAATGGTTGATACCGTAAAAAAAAGCCAGCTTTAAAAGCGAAATCTACTTGTGAAAAAAAATTGCAATGCTGACTTTGAGGCTAAAAATGAATATCACAATATGATGACTTTGGTCGTAATGTCCATATATACTACCAGCTTTTCCATAAGACTACTGTTCCATCATAGGGACAGCTTTGTCTCAGCCTAGTCATTAGAGGCATTTTGTGTCAACAAATCTGATGATACCATCACAATATTTTCACATAATTTTTTCATCTCATTCAATTTATGGAGAATTTCAATCCGCTCCATCGGATCTGCTGATGAGTTCAGTAGGGGAGTTTTACGTTTTTTCGCCGCCTGCACCAACGCATCTTTAGCTCTTATCTTCTGCGGCAGTTCAGAAATATTTTTTGTCAAAGAATCTGACAATACCTTCACCAAATTTTCACATAATTTCTTCATCTCCATCAGTGTACCTCGAACTTCTTTCGACTCCATCAGATTAAACGCATTTTCTATCAATGAATCTGACGGTCCCTTCACCATATTTTCAGATAACTTCTTCGTCTCCATCTTATTCCGTAGTACCTTCGCCATATTTTCACACAATTTCTTTATCTCCGTAAACTCACCTTGAACTTTATTGGAATCCATCAAATTAAAGGCACTTTCTGTCATCGAATTTGATTGTACCTTTGCCATATTTTCACATAATTTTTTTATCTCCGCCACTTTACCTTGAACTTCCTCCAAGTTCATGATTTTAGACACATTTTCTGACAGCAAGTATACCGATACCTCCACCATATTTTCACATAAGATCTTCATCTCCCTCAATTTATCCGGAACTTCCTTCACCTCGATGAGATTATTTTCAAGATTCTTCCGCTCTAGAAATATAATTAACGTTAGAATACATTTTTCTATCTAACCCACAAGAGTTTCAAATGGAAAAGGGAAACGTTTTATTACTATTGGAAGAGGTAACAGTTTCCTTGCCATACTGCATAGAGCTTGGGGTTTTGCCTTCATCTTTCGAATTTAAGTCATCTCTAGAAAACAAGGATCTATGTCAGATTAAGTTCCTCAGTAAAACTATAATAGAAATTAGCTCGGAATTTCATCATCAAACTCACAAGCCTTGACATCTATACATCATAATTCATGCAAAAAAAAATGGTAGCATACTTGTGATTTATTGAAATCTAGTATTAGAATTTAGAACTCACAAATCAGTAGTGTTCTTGCCACAAATCATATCAACATCGTCATTGATCTTCTCGCCAGGCTGGAACCAAAACAAAACGAACTTCATTTCTTACTCTTTTTTGTTTTCATTAAATATTTTTTACAAAATCCAGATTAACACAAGATTCATGAACAAGATCAGCCTAAGTAATAAGATGAGTTATAATATATGAACTACGTTTCCATATACATTTTCTTGAACAAATCAAAACGTTATTCATCAAAGAAGTGTGAAGAACATAAATGAATTAGGAATATAATCAATAAAATCAGAATACCATCGTGGAGAGAAACTAAAATAACTTTCCAAACTAGAGAGCCTTGATGACAATCGAGAGCGATTCTTGAAAGAAATTTCTGCTGGAGAATGAAGATCGAAGATTAAACCAATGACAAATAAAGAACAAGAGAGCGGGAAGAAAGTGGTTACAATTGCTATTATTCTAACGATTTTCTTATCTATTACTTTGGTTTTCTGTATAGTTTCTAAAGTAACCTAAGATGGCGGTTCCAACCAACCGCGATATCAATTTATTCACCTTTTATTTCTCCTTTACCAACTTATCAGCCGAATCTAACTCTATTTATAATTTGAAAAAGGCATATCTATACAAAGATATTATTTTTATATACACAATATAAAATTACGGACATATAATAAAATAAGAATAAATTATTAAAAGCTTTGTATAGTTCGGAAAATTAAACGAGCTTATACAAGAAAACACGAATCATAAAAACGGTTTGAAGTTAACCATGCAGACAAGCGGAGTAAACAAATACAAAATGTAAAAAATATAATGCTATAAGAACATTTGTGAAGTCTTTAGTTCATTCCCCTAATATTATGTAAATGTTTAGAATGGTTAAGAGATATATTTGGAGTGATTTATTTTTTTGGACGAATCTCACGTGTTGATATTTACACGTGTCATACTTTAGCTTTTAGGAAATTCAATAAATAGGTAGGATTGTAAAATTCTATTCGAGAGTATTTGATTTTGGAATAATAATTGTTTTTTTTATGTATTTGTGGTCTTTTTAGTAATGTAAACTTTTATCTCTTTTGAATAGGTTAATCCTCATCATATTTTAGCGTTGTCTATTGTAATAATTTTTTTTAATTATTACCTAGAGCAATAACGTTAACTCGGTGAAAAATAGAAAGGGGTGTATTTTGTGGGAAATAATCTTACGGCTCACATATGTGGTTCGAGTTCCATTGATTCCCGTTTAGTTTATCGAGGTTGTGAAAACACAAAATTAAGAGGTAATTGTTCATCTCAAGCTGTTGATGTTTGATGTAGCCCAAACAAAAAACCACTTTAATTTAATTTTATTTGATTCAAATATTTTATATTATTATATAATTTTATTAAGCTTTAATTTAATTATAATTTAAGAAATTTATTATATTTCTTTGTATTCTAATGTAGGGTTTTGAGCAGATTTTATATAATGCTTCATATGCTTTAACTTTTAAACAATTTTTGAATAATTATTTTTTATAAATTAAAGCTTCAGTCTTTGTTACCTTTGGATTATAGTTTCATCTATCATTTAATCCTTGGATTAGAGTGTCATCTAATCGTTGTTTTTCCCTTCTAAATGTTGTTACATCACTTGGTATGAGAGCCGCATTTCCTACTCTGGATAAGTAGGTTTCTAGAGCCTGATAGTTCCGATTCAAGGTCTAATCGAGAGAACAACATCTATGGTCATGAAGATCTCGAAGATAGTTTGGGTATACAGAGACATACTAGGCGTTTCAACGATGATCGTGTTGACCAGTTACTAGTGGAGTTAAATAGACTATCAACCGTCGGATGAAAGAGAAACTTCCTTATAGAGATGCTGTCTCAGGCTCTGAAGAGGTTTTCAAAATCATTTTTTTTCATCAACTGGACATTGGGATGTTCTCTTCAGGCTATGAAAAGGTTTTGAAACCAATTTATTTCATCAATTAGATGGATTCAATGTATATTCGAATAAGGAACACTCGAGAATAATTTCTCATTATCCCGGTAAGGTCAACAATTATAATTTCCAATGTAAAATTGAAAAAAAGGCTGCTGATGATGATGGTGTTGTGAATTCGAAGATAAATTCTTGTCAACCAAGGGAGGATGATGTAGCCCACAAGACCAAACAAAAAATCTTTTTAATTTAATTTATTTAAATATTTTATATGCTTTAAATCAAATCTAATAGTACTAAGATTTGATTTGATTCTATTTTAAGACATTTATTTTATTATTTTGTATTCTAATTTAAAATTTTCAGCAGTTCTTATATAAAACCTCACATGGCTTAAGTTTTTTAATAATATATATTTTTATCACTGAAACCTTCAATCTTTGTTACCTTTGGATTAGGGTTTCATCTATTATTTTACCCTTGGATTAGGGTGTCATGTATCGTTGTTTATTTTCTTCTAAATTCTGCTGCATCAGTTGGTATCACACCATCAGTTCATGCATCGGGGAAATATGTTTTTAAAGCCTAATATTTTTGATTCAAGGTCTAATATAGAGAACAACATCTATGAGTTCACCGAAATCTATTAAGGATATTCAAAAGTTGACAAGCCGGATAACAATTTTAAACCCATGTTTCTTTGTTCGGATAACAACATTCAAAAGTTTTAAATGTGGCGGATGTACTTAAATTTAGAAAAGTTGGGATTGGTATTAGTGGTTGCAGCGAGGAAGATGCGTCCTTATTTTTAAACCCGTGTTTTTTTTGTTCGTACAAGTTTTCCTCTCATAAATGTTTTACAAAAACTAGATATTTCATGTGGTCTTACACATTGGTCCATATATTTGTGAGAGTATGAAATTAAGTTTGAAGCTCGTAGAACTATTAAGGCACAATATATTTTGGATCTCATAAATGAGTCTCCGGAAGAAATTGTTAGTGAGGGAGAAAATGTAAAGGAAGGTATACAAACAAAATGTGAGTGGATTATCCTGGAAAATAGAGCATCCGAAACGAGAGATGGATGCGCTGGTGTATATTCTAAACTTTTTGTGGGGAATAAATTAAGCATGCAATTAAGTTTTCATTCGAGGTAACAAATAATGAAACATAATACGAAGCTACTTTAGCATGTATAAAATTAACTCGTATTTGTGTACCGTCACATGTTAATATAATTTCTTACTCTTAACTGGTTGAAATTCAAGGTAAAAGGTTGTTTGAAACGAAGAAATAAAATATGAGAGCGTATTTAGAAGTGTTGAAGCAGTTAGAAGAGTAATTTGGAACTGTTATATATGAGAATATGCCTCTTGAGGTGAATGTTGAGGCAAATGTTCTGGGTAATTTTAGTTGTCTCGAAGATAGTTATTAAATTTCACACAAGAGCATATATTTTAACAAGTGAGAAGTCGTAGTGTAGAGGTTTTGTTGATAAATGAAAATGAAGATTGGCCTCAATAATACTTATTATATTTTACAGATCAGAATGTACCAGATCGTAAATATTCAGCTCGGACTGTGAGAGTATAACGAGACCTTCATTAATATGTTTTGGATAAGGAATATAAATAGTTGTTTTATAGTATTTACATGAAGGGGTGGCTGGAGCTCATTTTGGGTATGAGAGTTTGATAAGATACTTTTTATTGCCAATGTACTATTGGCATCATCTAAGATTGAATGCTAATGCTACTATTAATAAACATGATATTTGTAAAAGATTTTTTAATACGATTTCTTTACCAAGAAAAGTTATGAGTTTAGTTCCTCACGTTGCCTTTTTGATAAATTAGGTATTAGTTTGGTGGGTCTTTTACCTACTGCAACACGGAAAGGATAATTTTTTTTTGCTGGAGTTGATTATTTTACTAAATGGGTTAAGGCTAAGCCATTAACGAATACTAAACGCAAGAAGTTATATTGACATATAAAATAGCTCCAAAATCAACAACAATTGAAATTTTATTTGTATTAATTTATGGTATGGAAGTAGTGATACCGTCGGAAAGTATGTTTCTAAGTCGTAAAAATGATTTTTATTCATCAAATGTAAATTATGAAGAAAGTCAAATACCTACTGATTTGGCAGAAGAATGAATTTAAACACAGGTACAAGTTGGACATTATAATGGGTTAATGAAAAGCAGCTTTGATTAAAATTTAAAGTTGTGGAGTTTAAAATAATGGAATTTAGATTTTTTTAAAGGGTGGAAAAGGAAAATAATGCTTGAAAATTAGCACCAGACTGAGACAAACCATTTTAAGTTATTACAAAAGGACATCATAAAGCTTATAGATAAATAGATGAAAATATTAAAATGTTGTAATATTCAATATGTAAAGTTGTTTAAAACTCCAATGTAATTAGCCGATGTACTCTCTTTTCAATCTTGGTGGCGTAAAAGTTTCTTTAGTAAGATACCACGAGGGTCAGTTATGAATACAATGTCGTTTCTAATAAGTATTTGTCTTCATAATACTGATAGAATAATAGAAAAATATTCTTTGAAAAAGTAAGGAAATCACTGTAAGAGTGCGGAAATGAGAAGGATGAGGTCCTGAGTAACAAATGTTTAAATCGTAAAAAAGTATAAAAGTTAGTAAAAAAATAACAAAATGATTGTTGATAGCGAATGTGGTTGTAAACCAAGCCTGTCATTAATAAATATGACAAGGTCATGTAATGAGACTTAAATGTCCGGGCCATATGTCAATTTGAGAATATGACTATAAGTCAAGTTCATTATCTAATAAGATGTGACCAAACAAAGAGTCGTATATACTCAGACTATATCTCAATTAGCTAGTATGGCTATAAGTCAAGCTCAACTTTCTTTAACATCGCCATGCAAAGGATTGTAAATGTCCATGATATAAATTTCCTAATTATGGATTAAAATATGAAATAAATGATCTAAGTAAGACAATAATGTTATACGAGCTTGATGAGAAATAAAAAAAGTCTATAACCAAAGTATTATAGTTTCACGAACTATATGAGAAATAAAAAAATAATCTATAAAGAAATAATTATAGCTAAACGAGCTATATGGGAAAGAAGAAAATTGTATATAGATTATTTGGTTATATATAAATAATAGAACAATAAGAGAGAAAAATTTGGTAAGTAGTTTGTAATTGTTTTTGAAATATGAATAAAAATTATATTAGGAAATTTTAAGTATTTATGAGATAAAAAATGATTCAGCCAAGCATGAGTAAAAATATTAAGCTGAAGAATTTATAATTAAAGGATATATGGTTAACCAGATGCCATCCGAAAAAAGCTAGTGTCTAAATTACAGTAATCTGATTAAAACTAAACGAGAAAATTTAAGATTTGCAAAAAAATAAAGATACAACCAATTGTTGGTTCTGGTCAGTAGGATCATGCAAAGTTTCATTAGTAGATTTTTTGATAAAATTATTTTGTCAAGCAATTTTAGTGATTTTAATAAGATGGCTCATTTTTTTATTCGTGAGAGTTGTTGATATCCTCATAATTATTATTCTCCTCTTCATTACTTAAAGAGACATCTGAAGAAATATTTTCAATTTTATGCTTAGATTACAACTTTAGGTGATGTCCCATATTTGTCCATGGGCGTGCTCTCCAAATTCCCATAATCAGATCCTTCTTCGCTTTATTAAAAAATCTCTTAGAGGTGTTCAACACAACATGCTTGTTATATTTGGTTATTCCTGTAATCTTTTTCTATTTTTTTAGAATCATATTTGTGAATCGTGTCTTTAAATTGTTTGATATTTTTGTTCTTGATATTGATGAAAGTATTGAGTTTGGATAATGAAGCCTTGTGTGTAGTGTTTTTTGCTTTTTCAAAAAGGTATTATCCTTTTTCACATTCTCGTCTTATTTTTCCAATTATTGAACTTTTATTGAAGAGAGTTATCCATCACCAAACTATAAATATGATATTTGTTGAGAAAGTAGTTGTTCAGTGTTAGCAGCAGATATGTTCTTGCTAGCAAAAAGAACACAATTGTAGTATCTTATAAAAAATTAAAAATTAAAAATTAAAAATATAATTTTATGATATATAGATTTTTTTTGAGGTTTGGCATATGAAGATATCAGAAATAGTTTCAAGAGAGGTATACGAGCAACTCAAGTATTTGTTGAGGATAAATTTTAGGTCACGAGAAGAAGACGAGTTATCATAATTGACGGGAGAGTGTGTAATGGGAAAATGTGGTGATGTTATCAGATTTGTTTGTTTTCATTTATCTTCTAAGTTGATAATGTTATTTTTTTAGTTCTAGCTTGTGGTACTTGGGTCATATCAACAACATTTGAAGAAGTATGAATTTTTTATTTAGAAGTTTAGGTGGTTCCAAATTATATTTTACAGAACTTCGAGGAATTTCTATTGAAATTTTCATAAGATCCACTAGGTTAGTTATTTTAAAAATCAGTTTATTCCATGTAGATACTATAAGAAGTAAAAGTGATCCTAAAATCCTTTGACTCCCCCCTACTCATTAATATAAAATCTATGAATAAGTATTAATATAACTAAAGTGAAGAAGAATGAGACAATACATTATTTTAAATTTATTAAGTGATAAAATAATACCAAGTTGGGATCTAGAGTAATTTTCAATAGAGAGCTACTAGATTGAGAAAATCGAAAATAGACGAATGAAATTGTGATTTGGGATTTATAAAAGAACAAAAATAATAATCGTGAGATTAAAAAAATGAGATGACGGTACATAATTAATTATGGTTGTAAGATATGCGTATTAAAACTTTTAATTTAAGTCAGGTAAAATTAATAAATTTATAAGATGATTTGTATTTCAAATAAAATAAATATGATAATTTCAGAAATAAACGATTGGTATTTCCTTGTATACTTATTATAAAGAGTAAGTCATGTCAATAAGTATTACTGCATTTAAGCACTAATGGGATCTTTAATAAGATATTTCCCACAAGGGTATATTCCCTTATATATGAGGTAATAATAATACATATTGATAGTAAATAAGAATAGAATATAAAAAGGTCGACATCATATAGTTAGGAAATTAGACGAGCTGATAAAACAAAATAAGAAGAGCATAAAGATGAGTTAAGTTTAACAACGTCGACAAAGGAGCTAGAATATGATAAAGGTGATCAAAGTAGATAAAGATCTGGATCTGAACTTAAGTTGATCAAATCAGATAGAAACTAATGTGTTAAAAGAATACTCAATAACCTTCTAATTTTTTTAAAGTTACTATTTAGTATTACGAAAACCCTAATAGTTAGAGGGTAAATATGCAATGCTTGTAACCACCTATTTGTTAGATGAATGTCACATACACATAAAGATACACATCGTTCATCCATAGAATCGAGACTAAGGTTAGAATAGTAGTACAAATAAGGGTTTTGGCCTCGGTCTAAAGGTTATGAAAATTGCAATCCTTAAAGTAATCTAATAGAGAGTGAATATTCACTGTTATTTTGAGTTCTTCAATCTTTTAACCATTATAAATATTTTTTAAGGATTTTTATTTATCACAACACACATTCTCGAACTCCCATTTTTCCCTCACTAAAAACCATATTAGTTGTCTATGTTCTATACTTAAACTCTCTAATATGGCATACACATAACAGTCTATCAACCTCAGAAACAATAGTCGTGAACTTCTTGATGAAAAAACATCTTATTTTCTATAACATTGGTCTTGCATTCAGGTTAACTAATAACCTATGTCAAATAATATCAACTGGAGCCCTATAGCCATCTTTGGTAGACTACGTGAAAACATCCAAATTCTTTGATAAAAACCGAATAAATTCTCCTATTAGACTTCCTAACACAAAAGTACCGACCTTCAAAATTTTCCCTTTCTCAAAACAATAGGCCTCGACATCCTCTTTTGGAACCAAAATATTTTGGATTACATTCAATTTAATCGATGGTTTGTTAGTTGCCGTTAAATTAACTTAAAGTGCTTGCATGTTTTATATATTATTAACGCCTTCTACACATTAACAAATTGTTAGATTTATTATGGAAGCTTATGGGAGAATCGGGAAGGTGATCTTAAGCTTACCTGTGAAATAAAACAACCTAGGTACACATGAATGTGATTGGTAAATAGAAAGACCCGATGATGTGCTTTTGTTTGTGTGACAAGTTCACGTGATAATTTTTGAAAATAGTGCATAGTGTTAAACTGTAGCCTAGAGACACTGTTTGACTTCTTTTAATCCTTGATTAGCAAGCCCGAATTGATATAACACTAGTTAGTTTATCGACAACCCATATATTCACAAGGAAATACTGAAATCCTAGATCTTTTCCTCATTCAAATTTCATCTTTTTATTAAATTTATTTCCTTAATTGCATTGCTTATTTTACGTTACAACTTAAGTTTGAACACCGTTACCTTACTCAAATTTTAATATCTCAATTAGATTATTTAATTAAATTAAGTAGTCCGTGAAGATCGATATTTTATTACTTAACGATGCAATCGTACAATTAATATAAAAGAACTCATTAATATAGAAATATAATTAATATTGAATATCGAGTTGATATAAGAGATGTAATTAATATAAAATATCTAATTAATATAGAAGATCTAATTAATATAACAAATATAATTAATATAGAATATAAAATATCTAATTACTATATAATATCTAATTAATATAAAAGATCTAATTGACATAACAGACCGATGAAAGAAGATTATGCTTCGAGTTGCTTCTAGCCTACACTTAACAATTCACCACATAGGATTATAGTATCTTTAGTATATGTTGCCCTGATGCTCCAACAACTCATCATAGGAAAACTGTCATGCAGCCCAGAAACTCTATCGAGCTAATCCTCCATAATAGACTAGTCTCCCGGCCTCCTACATCCAAGAAAGCGATAGTAATATCCAACTTCACAATTGATCTACAGTTTGAATGATCTATCAAACTTCAAGTCAAAACCCAAAACCATTAATGGTTGAACTTCATTTGCAAATGCTGAACCTGAATTCAGCTTGAAAAACTCTTATGTTCACATCTCCACCCTTATGTCCAAACTCCATCTCAACTCTAGTTCCACCTTCGACACTTATTAAATCTTTATTGTGACTGAACGTCCACAGGCTGATGTTAACAATGATAGTTGTCCAAACAACTCCTTCACTCAACCTCTTGTTTTGTCTGGCTGTCAGAAGCATAATTTTTACTTCAAGTAAGCTGTATCTCATATTCTCAGCTATTTCAGGCTTCAAGTTACTCTTTAAGATTATACGCATAAGTATACAGAATTTAGAGCAATATAGAGTGGATTTTCGGTTCATCAATACCAAACCGTTTTCAGTCCTGAACGTTTTCATATACTTATAGAATTGGATCTCCACCTGCTTTAATAAATTTTCAACCGTCTCCAGCCAAATCTCAATAGATACATTCCCCAGAGTAGATGCTTCTTCTACTACAAACGCATCCATGACTAAAACACCATTAGTTTGATCAACCTCTATAATAACATGTGAGTCTTGCAAGACCGTAAGTCTTCCATCTCCACCCTTATAATCAAACCTTTCCCCATCTAACATATCTATATAATTAAGGTTATGTTTAAATTGAATGACATACCTCACATTTGTTAAAGCCTTTCCAGTGCTGTAGATACCTTGAATCTAATAGTTCCCTCATGGAATCCATAATTATGATTTCAGTTGACTTTACTCCAAAATCTGCAATTTTCATCTTTCTACTTTTTTTTCTTCACGAACAGTAAATATTGACATCAGATCTGCATGCTTACCACACCATTAATTAGGAAAACCACCAATATTCAAACAAGATCTGACCTAACCCTAACAAGACTCGCTAGGACGAATTCTAGTCACTCATCCAAAACAGTGACCAATAGTTGACGAACATCTACCCGAGAGGCCGTTGAAGGTAATATGAGCTTCGACTCTTACCTTATTTCAACAACAAAGTTAAATATAAAGAGAATAATAAATAAATCAATTGCACAACAAGAGATTTAATGTGGTTTGGATCGTGAAGAAATCCAACATCCACATGCAACATGCACTCCTTTTATAAATAAGTATGTTACATAAAGACTCTCAAAGACAAATGACTCAATCACTCTTTGTAACAAAAGATGGCGTGATTCATTGAACCATGTGTTCAGTGTTTATCTCTCACCTCACTTATCTATCAAAAGACATAGAGCCAGTTTCTCTCTCTCAAGAAATATGCAGCTCATATCGAGTCACATCACACATTGTAAAACAGTATCTTCTTCTATTTATAGTTCAGTTGTGATAAGTCTTAATCCATTAATTAAGAAATTTAATTGATATATAAGCCCCATTTAATAGAAAATCTAATTAATATAGAATAAAAATTGATAAAATATTTAATTAATATAAAAAATCTAATTAATATAATTTTTTTAAATTAATATAGTAGATTTATATCGAAAGAATTTTTTTCGAGTTACTTCTGGTTTACAATTAACACAACTATATTCTTTTTTAGCTATATAAGACGAAAATAAATAAATAAAAGTGCTAAAACAGTTTTAAGGTAATTTTAAATCTCAAAATGATGAGGGGGTATCTGCTAACTAACAAGTTAGAGGGATTCGAGCAGCGGGAATTGCTTGAAGAGCAGAATCGACACCGAACCGAATTAATTATAAGATATCTCAAGCTGCGAGCAAGGATGACGACAATCTCAACATCGTTGAGGCCTGTCCAAGGGATCGAGACCTATCAGAAGGTGACAATACCGATGAGTTAAGCTAAACCGACAAAATACCCCATGAAGCAAATAATAAGAGTGATTAAGATAAGAAAAGATGATCAGACCCCTCTTAAGTCAAAGAAGAGGCAGACAAGGGATATAACCGAGCAGAGGGGTACAAAATTGAGTGCCGTTGGGTCTATGACGTGAATAAAGTCGATCGAGGTCCATCGGCAAATGAGACAGTCAAAGCAACGGTTTAAAGCAATGTTAATTGAACCAGTCAACCCACTAACTTAATGGAAATTAATTTAGGTCTCACGCTGTAAAAGAAGTCCTACGTATAGTTAGTGAAGTTAAGTATTGTAGTAACAGTTTGTAAACGGTAATAAGGGCTATAATAAGCAAATACACCCAAAATAATATAATTCTATACTCTGATTAATAAAGTTTACTACTTGGCACTTACTTTGTTACTTTTTCTCATAAAAAAATAGGCGTCGTCTGTGGGAACGTGGAAAAGTACTTAGCAATAGCATTTATTAAACATGGTAGTAACTAGGTCAAGGATTAAAAGAGATGTCCCGGAGCAGAGCGGAGCCACGGTCCATAGGAGAGTTGCAGCCAACCCACCGGTGAGGAAAGAACCAGAGCCCTCGGGAGCAGTCATTACACCTAGAGTGGTCGAGGTAGTCCTTGTCAAGTCAACACCACAAGTGGGGCAACCATCTGCCGTCAGAGATGCAGCAGATACGCCGTCAGGAAACGCGAAGATCCCACCCGTGCAACAAGAAGCCATTAGTGATCCGGCTACAACGGTCCAACACTCGGAACAAGAACTTCAACACTTGCAGCAGGAGAAGTTTAGGGTGGCATGTAACCGAGACGCCATAGAGCAAGCCATACATGACACTATAGCTGGGATGAATGATGCTATGCAAATGTTGACTGCCAAAGCTCGAGGGACTAGTCGAACAAATATTCAGTATGGGCCTGATGCCAGACAGTTTAATAGGGGATATCGGTCCTCTAAGCGTGAAGATCAGACAGAAGAAGAAGGATAAAACGGGGGTGAGAAGCATTCCAAGGGGCACGGACCACAACATAAAACGTGACCTGACGGATCCAAAAAGGCTAGGGAAGATGATGATGTACAATATAACCAAGTACGACCTAAACTGTCCACCTACATCCTTAATGAGTCTCCCTTTGTCAAAAAAATCCTTAAAGCTCAGTTGTCAAGGAATTTTGACCCATTCAGAATGGAGGCATATGATGAAACGGGAGATACAGAGAGGCATCTAGAGCAGTTGCATGATGATGGAATTTAACCCTGACGATGATATGCTTTATAGAGCTCTATCTATGACCCTTAAGGGTAATGCGATAGACTAGTTCAACAGCCTATCTAAGGGGTCTATATACGACTTCGTCGGTCTGTGGAAGGCCTTTAGAGAAATATTTGTATGCAACAAGGACCTTAGATGTGAGTGAGACTCGATTATGGACTTATACCAATGGCAAGGTGAGTTTTTAAAAGGTTATGTAAGGTATTTTGTTCACTCTATGAATGCTTTGCCAGATGAGGAGGAAACATAGTAGTGGCATCCCTCAAAAGGGGCCTCGTGTTGAAGCTTTTCAACGACCTAATCTAATTCCCAAAGGATAACATGGGGGACTTGCTAGATCGAGTAGACACATTCATCAGAGTGGATGATGCATGGAAAGAGTTCACCCGACAAGCAAGTTGCTAATCCAAAAGAAGGGCCGTCCGACCGGAAGAAGGCTAACTATGGGACTTGCCAAGATAACTTTCATCGACCGGTGTACTTAAAGAATACCTCCAGAAGATTCAACCCCTTAAATCATCGAACAAAGTGTCAGGCCCCACGAGTAATGAACCCCATTCGTTTCAAGAGATTGAGTAAATACTTCTGCTCATATCATAATGACCAGAACGAATGCTGGAAGCCCAGAGAGGAAATCCAGCGACTCATAGATAACAGTGAGCTCATCCAATTAATAAAGCAGCAAAACCACCGTCATCAGCCATAGCAAAAAGACGAGACGCGCTCAGCTATAGAGGACAGCCTGTCAACAAGGAGCGAGCAGACACAGACAAGCAATAGTGGTTGTTCACTATTGCGAGAGGACACTCCAGCGTAACTAACGAATATCCATCGCCCAACCATACTAGCGAAGAATGCTCCGAGGCGGCTAGCAACGCTATCTCTACAACTTGGTTCAACACTCAATCTCTATTTACTATCGCGGGGGAGAATTATGAGGTAACACATGGAACAAAAACCAGAAAGCGGACACAAACCGACCTCGACGTATACGAAGTTGAAACTCATCCTATCGCAATTATAGAGACCCTGCAGCGGATCTTACGTTCAACAATGATGACCCGAGAGGGGTCAGCACGGCGATAAATATGGATATCGGGGGAGTAATGGTAACTCAAGTAGTGGTAGTTGGGGAAAACTCATCCAACATCATTTTTAAAGATACTTACGATCAAATGCATAAGGTTCCACCCTACAAGACCACCCAGCAAAACGTGGTCGGATATGAGGTTAAAACGTCTCAATGCGTTGCGAAAGTCGAGCCGATGGTCAAAGTAGGTTACAGGGGTACCAAGCGCGAACTTAAAACACCATTCATGATCTCTGATGAATCCAGTCCTTATCACGTGATAATCGGCCATCCATGGTTACATAGGATGGAGGAAACCTCGTGCACATTCAGGCAGTGCATCAAATACATAGTGGGAAGCGCAGTCAATATTATTTGAGGGAGTCAACGCACGACAAGGACATGCTATGCGGCCATCGTCAACCCCAAAAAATCCCTCAGATAGCAATTAAAAGACAAGGGAGATGCTGGAGGGAGTATGAGTGTACCTCCCTCGCCTGAACCAGTTGACGATCCTCGAGAATTAGAACGGCCAAAAGCAGACCATCCAGACTTAAGAGGGCGCACTCTACGGTTGGGTAATAACTTAACCTCTATCTTTAAGGAATCTTTAATTAAGCTGTTTGAAAAGAACTTGGATGTGACAAATCCGTATGACAGAAACGACGGTCATGAGTTAGCTATCGAACCGTATGACAAACCCGTGCGACTGAAACGGCGGTCTTTCTCAGTCGAGAAGGAGGAGGCCATATATGGCGAGGTGACAAAACTATCCAAACGAGGGTATTCGGTCTAGGTAGTGAACCCAATTTTGGTTAAAAAGAAGGGGGGGGGGGGGTTCAATGACACATGTGCTTCGATTTCACCTCTAAATCAAACATACCCTAAAGATTCATTCCCCTTGCCTCGCATTAACTAACTTGTGGATTCCGCCTCGAGATGGGAATACCTTTCATTTTTGGATGCTTACTCGGGCTACAACCGGATTCGCCACAACCCATCAAACGAATAGCACACGATCTTTCAAACCGAGCGGGTTCTGCATACCAATGCCTAGTCAACCACATCTTTAATGAACAATTGGGTAAGCATATTGAAGCATACATCAACGACCTGATTGTGAATACGCATATAGTAGAACAACAACTCAAGATGCTCAAACTGCATTCAACTCA
Source organism: Limnanthes douglasii subsp. nivea (assembly GCA_036936605.1). Taxonomy (NCBI): domain Eukaryota; kingdom Viridiplantae; phylum Streptophyta; class Magnoliopsida; order Brassicales; family Limnanthaceae; genus Limnanthes; species Limnanthes douglasii. The sequence continues at coordinate 352,619,998 of JAUPFV010000001.1, forward strand.
CTACACTAGTTTAACTTGAAGCTTAACCCAATCAAATTATCTTTTGGGGTAAGTAGTGGAAAATTCCTAGGTTACATAGTTAGCAAAAAGGGCATCGAAGCCGACCCCGTTCAGCTGCAAGCGGTTATCCAAATGGCACCTCCAAGGAGCACAAACAAAGTATAGTGTGTCACATGATGCCTCATAACACTTTCCCGTTTCATTTCGAGGGCCTCAGATAAGAGCCAATATTTCTTTAAATTCTCCGTGGGGCTAAGAAGTTCGATTGGACAAAATAATGCGATAAGGCATTTATCGAACTAGAAAATTACCTTACGTCGCCAAAAATCTTATTCACACCCTTGGCTGGTGAGCCGTTATTTTTGTATTTATCTGTTTTACCTTTTTCTTTCAGTGCAGTCCTGGTAAGAAAACCAGCCGGCATCCAACGACCTATCTATTACACCAGTAAAACTTTGGTAGATTTTGAGACGAGATACCTTAATCTAAAGAAGCTTGCATTGGTTCTGGTCACAACCCTCCGAAAAATACACCCGTATTTCTAGGGGCACCCGATCACTGTCCACAAATCTTTCCCCTTTAAAACAGTGTTGCAAAAACCTGATGCTTCGGGTAGGCTGACTAAGTGGACCATCAAACTCGGGGGATATGATATCTAGTTCGAACCGCGTACTACTATAAAATTCCAGACCATGACTGATTGCTTGGAAAAATTCTTCTCGCCCAGAGACCTATCTTTTCCGATGGGGCTTCAAACACTTTTGGAGGCGGCTCCAATTATCTACACGAGAGGAAGTCAGATAAGCGATCAAATTCAACTTCCCGGTGACAAATAATGTGGTAGAGTATGAAGCGGTCTTTTACGGCATTAAGGTGGCCCTAATATGCGGAACTCATCTGCTACGAATTCGTTCAAATTCTGAGTTGGTGATAAATCAGGCTAGGGGCACTTACGATGCGAAGAAATAAGGAATATGAGGCTACTTAACATCACTCAAGTTGCGATCTCATATTCACAACGGTGTTATACGATTAAGTCCCCCACCAGGAAAAATCCGCCGCTGAGGTACTAGCCAATGCCGCATCACCCAACAACTGCCGACTATAGAACTAGTCAATGTGAAATTGTCCATGCAATAGATAACACTAATGATTGAAGGCAGCTATATCTTTTATACCTAAATTATGCCATTTTACCAACTAATAAGATGGCTGCTCGGACTCTCCAGATGTGGGCTGCAAAGTACTGCGTGCTCGATAACGTCTTAGACCAAAAAAATGCAACCCAACCCTTACTGTGTTGCCTCGATCAAGCAGAATCTACCCCAGTTCTACATGACCTACACACTGGGGAATATGGGGCGCATTGTGGTTACCGAAGCCTTATGCTAGCACGTTATTACTGGCCAGAGTTGGCCAGCGACACGAAACGACTTGTCCAGAAATGTCAATAATGTCAACAGTTCACTAATACTGGACATATTCCGAGCGAGCCAATGTAGCTTGTACATTTCCCTTGCACTTTCGACAAATAAGGCATCGACCTTGTAAGGCCACTTCCTATGACAATTAGCAAGCGACAATTTCTAATTTTCGTGGTGAATTACTTTTCAAAATGGATAGAGGCTAAATCTATTTTTCGAACCCGAGCTTAGGAGGTATGTGATTTTTTCCACAATTAAATACTTACAAGGTTTGGCATTCCACACATCTTGATGACATATAATATGCCTCAATTTCAAAATGTTGTGGTGATACGTTTTGCAACTGATACAGGATTAACTAACACTTCTCCACACCATATTACCCCAGGAAAACGGTCAAGTCGAAGTCACCAACCGTACGATTTTGGGAGGAATTAAAAAGAAACTCGAGGATGCCAAGGGAAAATGGCAAGAAAAATTAATAGAGCTTTTATAGGCATATCGTACTACCCCTCGAACTGCAACTGGTGACACTCCTTTTTCTTTCGTCTATGGTAGCGAAGTTGTGGCACCATCAGAAATAATCGTACCAAGCTATCAGATCAAGAATTATAAGAAAGATATTAATATTGCCAACCGAGAAGATAGTGTGGATCTTATAGAAGAGAGGTGTCCCCAAGCACGCATATGTGCAGAGCATTACATGAGCCTGATGTGATGATATTTTAACGCTCAGCTCAAACCCCGTAGTTTTCAGGTCGACGATATGGTTATGAAAAACTATTCTAGGGATCAGGCGACAAAGCAGCTGGAAAGTTAGGGCCCAATTGGGAAGGGCCATATACCATCATCTCCAAAGGCCATAGTGGAGCCTATCATCTCGCTGAAGCAGAGGGCCATACCTTGAAGCACCTATGGAATATTAACCATCTAAAATTGTATTGTCAGGCTTTGTATCTTAGAGGATGCACTTTTTTCCCCTGATAGTGCGGGAGGTTTTTTTTAATGAGGAATCAGAACTCTTGTTCATTTTTTTAATACATTTTATTACTTTCGCCATTATGCATGTTTATTATTACATCATCTCCATCCTTACAATCGCGAACGGGTTTATGACCACACTTACAGGCTACACAAAGGGCCATACTCCGCCTCATACCTTTTACACGTTATATAAGCAAAATCATCTGAAATCAAGCTTGTAACAGGACACACAATAAGGTTGTACGACCTCGCCATGATTAAGCTAAATGTTAATTTGATTCCTAGATATGTAATGAGCCTGACTGAGCTCGAACTTGTAAGGATCTGCCCAAGAATAATCGTAATTAATAAACACATCTCTAAAGAAAATTTTCAATCTTAGCATACCAAGCAACTACAAGTAACATGGTCATTGAAATTACAAATACAACTGATTATTAGATTATCTATCACCTCGAAAATAAAAATTCCAATATAAATTTGAGCCAGCATATCGAAACTGAATCATATAGCCTAACCAAACTTAGCTTGGTTCAACCGTACAATTAAGTTGTACAACAAAAAGTGAAATTAACACCCAACATACATTACCAAGATTCCAATTAAGTCTTATATCAGGAATACACAAAGATAATAATAAGTGTTCAAGCGTTATAAAATATAACATCACTTCACGCATTAGAGACGTTTGAAGGAATTTTAGACCTCACTTCCTTAGGTGCCACGTCGTTTGGCTGCATCCTCATCTCCTTAGCCTCTATAGTAGACGACTTACTTACTTTTGTTCGAAAAGAGAAGGATAAAAAATCAACGGGCCTCTTATTTTAGGAGGCGTGGGCGCTCGTATAAACTTGCTCAAAGACCATAGCTTCATACTAGGATTCATTTTCGGCAACTGCGCCACAGTCTCCTTCGTATTAATGGATGCTAACGGAAATAATAATATATATTGACTAAATAATTTATTATAGTCAATATTCAAACGTAATCTATTATAGATATTATTAGATTAGATTTTATTACAGTAGACTAGTATAATAATAAGATGTTTTCAGAGCCTATATGTATGGCTTTAACTTGTAATAAAATTCTATGTCATAATAAATCTTTTCTAGTTTTTACATGGTATCAGAGCCAGTAGGGTTTTTATAAAAAAAATCTAGATGGAGGAAAGGAAAAGTATGTCTGATTTGGTTCCTGTGATGACAAAAATCATAGAACAAAAATTGAACTAATCCAATTACTTAGATTGGAGTAAAACAATTCGTATCTATTTACGAATTATAGAAAAAAATGACCATTTGATATAAGATCTTCCTACATATGACATAGCCAAAAATTGGATGCCTGACGATGCTCTCCTTTTTCTTCAGATACGAAATACAATCACTAATGAGGTACTTAGTCTTGTTAATCATTTCGAATACGTTAAAGAGTTAATGGAATATCTGGAATTTCTATATGCGGGAAAAGGTAATATATCGTGTATCTATGATGTCTGCAAGTCTTTTTATCGTACTGAAAAACAAGATAAGTCTCTTACGGCATATTTTATGGAGTTCAAACACTTCTACGAAGAACTTAATGTTTTGTCACCCTTCAGTACTGATATTAAAAGTCAACAATTGCAAGTCTTCCTTCAGAGTTTGATAGTGCAAAATCTCAAATCCTCGCTGGATTTGAGATATCATCTCTACATGAAATTTTTGCTAGGCTTCTTCGAACCGAAAACTCACAGCCAGTACAACCTATCACTAGTGCATTAATCAGCACCAATAAACCTGGTTCTTTTGATAATCGGGATGGTCATAATGGTTGTGATGATTGTGGTGGTCGCGGCGCTTATAGTTACAATAATCATGGCATATCTGATGTTTGTGGTGGTCATGGTGGATATAACGATTATGGTAGTCGTGGTAGATCAAACTATCGTGGTAATCGTGGTGGGTACAGTAATCGCGGTAGTCGTGGTGGATACAATAGTCAAGATGGATACAATAGACATAACAGTTTTGGTAACCATAACGGTGATCTAAACAATGTTGAATGTTTTTACTGTCATGAACATGGTCATACAAAGTGGAATTATCCTCAACTATCTCAACAATTTGCTAATATGGCAACGAACGAGGAACCTCATGTGCTTTCCGCTGGGGAATATGCTCAATTTAACAAGTACCAAGAGTCTCTACAGTCACAAGATCTTTCAAACCTTGCAGCTTGTGTGTCAGGTAACTCAACTACATGTCTTATGTCTTCATCCTCTGATTGGGTCATTGATTCTGCATCCACAGAACATATGACAGGTGATAAACAAGTTTTTACTTCTCTTTCAAATACACATCATTCTAATGTCACATTGGCAGATGGATCATCATCTTGTGTTTTAGGTTCAGGGACTGTCAATCCCACCAAAAATATCTCTTTGACATCTTCCTCAGTTTTCATTCAACCTTAATTCTATTAGCCAACTAACTAAAACAATAAATTGTTTTGTTACCTTTTATTCCGATCATTATTTGTTTCAGGATCTTACGACAAATATAATAATTGGTAGAGGGCATGAGAGTGGAGGTCTCTACTATCTTGATAAAGACTATCATACATCTACTGCGTGTTCTAGTATTATATCTCCATTTGAAGCACATTGTCGTATGGATCATCCATATTTAATCTCTTTAAAACAACTTTATCCTAAATTTTGACATTTGACATCATCAGAGTGTGAGTCATGTAGATTTGCTAAACATCATCTTCTTCCATCATATCCTTGTATTAATAAACATGCTACGTTTACTTTTGAAATAGTTCATTCAGATGTTTGGGGTCCTTGTCCCGTTGTTTCTAAAACTGGTTTTAAATATTTTGTTAGTTTTCTTGATATTTATTCCCGTGTTACATGGCTATATTTAGTAAAAAATCATTCTGATTTATTCTCAATATTTTGCACGTTTACTACAGAAATAAATACCCAATTTAATTGTCCTATTCATATTTTAAGAAGTGATAATGGTAAAGAATATTGTTCAAATGCATTTCAATTATTTATGAAACAAAAAAGAATGATTCACCAAACTTCGTGTGTGGAGACACTATCTCAAAATGGTATTGCTGAAAGAAAAAATAGACATCTTTTAGAGGTTACTCGTGCACTTCTTTTTCAAATGAAAGTACCGAAATTATTTTGGGCAGATGCTGTTTCCACTGCCTGTTTTTAATTAATTGTATGCTGTCTACTGTCCTTTCAAATAATATTCCATATTCCGTGCTTTTTTCGTCGAAACCTCTATTTCCTGTTGAACCACGCATTTTTGGCTGTATTTACTTTGTTAGGGATGTAAGTCCTACTCGTACAAAATTAGATCCCAAATCCTTAAAATATGTTTTTCTTGGATATTCTGGGTTTCAAAAAGGCTATAAATGTTTTTCCACATCTCTTAATCGTTACATAGTATCTAAGGATGTTACATTTTTAGATCATGTTCCATTTTTTTTTCTGGTTTGTCTAATGTCGATCCAGAAGCAACTATTGTTAATGATGATTTACTCATGTACACCACCGTTCAAAAATCTGATGTACCACCTCCACCATATCGACCTCCTATTAGATATGTTTATTCTCGACGTAAAGCACCTCCTCCATCATGTCCACTACCAATTCCTTCGTCTCCAGATGCTGCTACAAACGATAATGAGTCCACTCCTGATCTTCTTATTGCTCTTCGAAAAGGTAAAATACAATGTACTTATCCAATTTCTTCTTTCGCAAAATATGATCAATTACTTTCTTCTACCCGAGCTTTTATTGCATCTCTTGATTCTATTTCTATTCCAAAAACTGTCCACGAAGCATTATGTCATTCTGGCTGGCAAGCTGCAATGTTGGAAGAGATAAGAGCATTAGAAGACACTGATACTTGGAAGTTGGTTGATTTACCCAATGGTAAGAAAGCTATCGGCTGTAGATGGGTGTTAATGTAAAAATTGGTGGGGATTATTTTCAACTGAGGGTAATTTTGTCTGAAGTTTTGTGGAGTTTCAAAGGTATTTAATGTCTAAGTGATTTGTAGTGAGAGATTTGAGCTGTCTGGTTGTATTAAATGTGCATTACCCTCATTAATGAAAGTGGTTGGGTATTTATACCCTTAATTACGGGCCACATGGGCTTTCAGGTCATACTTATGAATTTGGGCCGAGTTCAAAGACCCATTAGTTATTAAGCAAGTAAGTAATTAGCTCAGTCATGAAGTGATTTAGTTTTTAATACATTAGTCCTGTTCGGATGGTTCAGTGGATGGTTTTTGTCCGAATTTCCCATGTCCGGTCTCTATAGTGAGTGGTGAGAAAATCCGGACTCATCAGTAGCCCCTTTTTTAGGTTATGTTCGAAGGCCTTTGGCAAGACCTAAAAAATAGCTCATGAGTACTCGTAACAATGTCCGGAAAGATTTTGAACTTGTGTAACGGCTTTATCTGGACTGGTGAAACTCTCAGAAACTCAAAGATTTTGCCAAAGATCGTGGGACACGTGTCCTTCTCTGATTCGCCTCACCGGCCGTTTTTATCCTAGAACGGTGCTCCCACTCATTTCATAAAGTAACCTCTTTAATTAATGCTGGTGACGTCAGCGCCGTCTTTAATTATTACTCCCATATTTTCGTATTCTCCTAGGTTTCAAAGCATCTTTTGTCTCTTTAGTATAAATTAAACCATTTTTCACTGTTTTACCATCCTCATTATCTCCACACTTTTAATCTTCAAAGCTTTTATCTCTCAAAAAACCCTTTTCTTGGTGTAAGTTTATGTTCACAACAAGAAAATCCCTTGTAAAAGTGGGTGGCTCAACTTGTCGGAGTTAGAGAAAGCTCAAAACGTCGAACGAGAAAGGCGCATTGCTGCTGGCCTCCATGTTTCTCCTATCGACAAATCTGAAACACCAAGTTCAAAGCCTGATCGGGGTTCGTCTTCTGCCAGAAGTTCTAAACCCAAAAGGTCATTTCAGCCTAATCTTTCACTAATCGTTTCAGGCTCATCGGTTCAGGAATCAGAGCCTGTTGTTGAACCAGAGCAGGCAGTTACAAGCACTAAGAAACCTTCCCCATTCATTGCCATGGGATCAGATACTGCTATCTCCTCAGAAAAGCTGGTAAATCGACGAAAAGGTCGTCTAGTGAAAGGACAGGTTGTCGCTCCACAGTCTAAATCTACAACAATCCACGCCTTCTAAGTCTGGGGCCAAAGATAAAACTACAGGGTCAGAAGCACCTATAAAAGTCCCCAAGGACAAGCTGTCGGGTCTGGAGGCAACCGGTTCATGCCTTCGAAAAGAAACCTCCGGATCTGAGCCCCAGCTGGACTCCAGACCACAAGTGGAAAGTAATGCCCAACCATCCGGAGGGCCTACCGATCCAACCACTAGCTCCTCTCTCCCAAAAATAACTAATAATCCTTCCATGGTAATGGAAGATGTAATGGAATATAGTATCGAATAAGCCCCTTTTGAGACCGATGTCTCCGGGCAAAGAAGTGAGGCTGCTACTGTCAAGAAAAACAAAGGCAAGGAGAACTTATGTTTAAAACACCCGGATCTTCCGGAGTGCCTTGTAGGAAAAGTGGAACCTTGCTTCCACAAAGTAAATGTAAAGTATCTGCTAGCTATGCAGAAGATCAATTATGCTTTTATTCACACAGCTGAACTGGGCTGGATCCGGATGAAGTGGGGGATCCCTGAGAATGTTAAAGTGAGGATACCGGTGAATCCGGAGACACCGATGGACTGTAAACTTAGTGAGATAGTTTTCTTCACTGAGCTATTCAACTGGGGGCTTAGGTTTCCCTTAGACCCGGAAATCGTCAGATACTTCCATCTTATAAAGCTCTACCCAAGCCAATTGAGCCCCAATGCTTGGTATACGCTCATGGCCTGTATCATGGCCTCCAAGCTCTCCGGAATCCCTCTTCCGATGGAGCAGTTTGCTGCTGTGGCCAGCCTTTGCAGGAACCACATCATCCCCTTCTATCATTCTAACATAGGCGATAATTATAAAGCGGTGGATGACCTGATTGAGTTGGAGAAGAACTGGAAGACTCAATTCCTGTTCATCAGTGGCACCTGGGAGAACGGGAGGAAGATTAAGGCCGGTGTCAACCCAAGCATGCTTACCAGTAGATGGCAAAGCGTTGGTAAAAATCTCATCACATACTTCTACCTTTACTTATAACAAGTTTGTTTGTTTAACTTCTCTTCCTTTGTTTTTTGGTAGTGCTGCCGAAGGAGTTCAATGACTACGTAGAGGAGGGGCTGGCTACTTGCACCAAGCTTAATGCTTGGGCTGCTGAGAAATGAGGAAATCTCTTCCACAACTGTTTCACCGGAGGCAACCTGGTCAGATCCCACCTCTGGAATACCACTGGCCGGAGAGACCTTTCTTGGGAGGAGTTAACCACTCCACCTCCTCCGGAGGTAATTCTCAAGAAAACAGATGCAAAGGATGGAAATCTATCCTTGCCAAGCAGAGCTAAAGCCCCAAGCAAAATGAAGGGCAAGAAGGGCAAGGCCAAGAAAGGTGTGGTTAAGGTCAACCCAAATGAAGTGGAGGAGGCTGCCCCAGCAAACCAGGAGGGGCAAGACCAAGGACAGATCGATGTTGATTTATTACAAGTTGTAGAACATGAAAGAACCAATGAAGTAGTTGGATCTCCAAAACCCCCAAAGGCTCCTAAGAAAGACATAAAGCAGGGAGCAGAATGTGAAAAGAGGGAGGCCAAGAAGAAGAAAACCTCCAAGGGAGATGGAGTTTATCTCCGGCCTCCGGAGTCTCTTCCTCCAACTGACCTAACTGACCCCACTCAAGCAGAAGAAATCCCAAGTGACTTCCACACTGGAGAGGGTGCCGGAGGGGACATCAACATTGATGGAGTCGACATTAGTGGGCTTCAAGGGATTGGTCTTTACTTTAAAGACCTTGACAAAGATGATTTTGCTGGCCCCTACCTCCCCCAAGCTCTTTGAACATCGTCACTTTCAATGGTAAACCTTTTTCTGTTTCAGGTGAGAGAGAAATTGTCACCCACTCTTTATTGAGTAATATCCAGCCGGTGCTTACCTTGGAGAAGCAAGTGCGAAACCAGTCAGCCATCATCAACACACTCAACTCTGATAAAGAGAAATTGTCTAACGACCTCCTCAATGCCAATCAAAATGCTGAGGAATCGAGGAGAGAAATTGAGGAGTTGAAGAAAGGTCAAGAGGATTTGGCCACCAAGCTGGACACTGCGGAGGGAGTTGTCAAAGAACTCCAATTGAAGCAATCTATCATGGAGAAAAACCTCTCTTCTTCAAAAGAGGAGATGAAGGCCAAAGACAACGTTATTCAGACCCTAACTAATGACAAGACTTTGCTCGAGGATATTGTGTCCAAGGCTGAACAAGAAAAAGCTGACTTGTTAAAGGAGCAAGAGAAAACAATCCAAGCTATGATTGATGCTTATACCAACGAGGTGATTGACTCCCAGGAGGAAAGATATGCTGAAGTCAAGTCAGATATGGTCTTGATTTTTCATGAGAATATTCCGAAGAGGATGCTGGGAGACTTATGGTGGTTTGTAGAGTATGAGGACCTCCCATTCCACACGATGGCTGATGGTGACAGGCATAACTATTCCAGTGGTTGAGATGATACAACCAATGAAGATGAATGGACCAGGGAGAGTTCAAATGAAGAAAACAATGATGCTAAGAAAAAGCCAAGTGAGGCTGAGTCCTCTAAAAAAGCTCAGTCTTAAAGTATCAATATCTTTTAATATTTTGTGTCTGAACGAAAGTCCTTGGATGGTGAAGACATTTTTTGTAATTGTGTCTGGCCCTTGTCCGGGCAAACCTTTCTGTTTGAAAATTCAAAGTCCTTGGGTGGCCAAGGCATTTCACATATATTAATTGGTACTTTTATTTTAAACAACTCTTGCATTGTTTTATAGTTTCTTAACTTCGATGGCTAATGTTCAAACAACCCTTAGTTATTTTACAAGTATTTTAAAGTGAGAGTATTTAAATTCTCCAATGACAAAGGTTGAAGTAGTCATCACTCTACCAATTAAATCCGGTCTGCCATTGCTAAAAAATTCCAAAGAAACCATCAATCAAAACACTCCGAATTTTTCAAGAAGGCATCGAATTTCATTAAAAAGCCCGAGCACCTCATTAAAACCTACCCGCGCCACCAGGGTAGGAAAGAGTATGCCCCTAAATATTTCCATGAACTTTAAGCAAGTAAATATTTACATAGTTTTCATTCTAAATATAAGTGGAGGTGTTCAATGTTCCAGGGATGATTCAAAACCCTTCCATATTTATCTTGGAGCCGGTAAGTCCTAAGCTTAAGCTTTTCATTGACCACATAGGGTCCTTCCCGAGTTGGAGCTAACTTTCCGAACTGCCTCTCCTTGGTATGTAGGAAGACTTTCCTCAATACTTTATCCCCTGGTTGAAAATCCCTCCTCTTGATTTTAGAAGCAAACCTGCTTCTCATCAAACCCTGATAGTGTGTGGCTCTGAGGTGAGCCTTAACTCTTCTTTCTTCCATCAAATCAAGCTGACTTCTGAATGCCACTTCGTTAGCGTGCTCGGAAAAATTATGAACTCGAAATGAAGGGAGAGTAGCCTCTATAGGAGCTATGGCATCTATTCCATACACTAAGGCAAATGGAGACTCTTGTATTGCAGCCCCAGGAGTGGTCCGGTAAGACCATAATACTTATTGTAGATAACCTGGCCATTTTCCAGCAGCTCCCTCTAGATTCTTTTTAAGACCGGATAAGATGGTTCTGTTGGCCACTTCAACTTGACCATTTGCCTGTGGGTGGAAAGGAGAAGAGAAGCAGTGTTGGATGCCTCTAAAAGCACACAAATTCTCCATCTCCTTGTTGTCGAATTGTGGCCCATTGTCTGTAGTTATCTTCTGTGGAACCTCAAATCTGCAACAAATATTAGACATGATGAATTTTATAACAGCTTTTGAAGTAGTTCCTGCCAATGGGGCTGCTTCGATCCACTTCGAAAAGTAATCAATGGCAACAATTATAGTTCTGCACCCTCCGGATGCCATCGGTAGAGGTCTCAATAAATCTAGCCCCCACCGAGCAAACGGTATTGGCTCAGAAATTGACTCCAAAAGGACAGCTGGGGTATGAATTTCATTGCTGTATCTTTGGCATGGATCACACCTTTTCACCAACTCCTTGGCATCTTACATTATGGAGGGCCAGTAATACCCAACTAACAAAACTTTTCTAGTTAGAGCCCTGTATCCACAGTGTGATGATCCCTCACCATCATGTAATTCGGAGAGCGCTATTTGGGACTCTTCGATCCCCAAACATTGTAAGAGAGGTTTACTAAATGAGTTTTTTTATAAAGAACATCTCTCAAGATGACAAAACCTTGAGCCTTGTATTTTACTTTCCTTGCTATTGCTTTTTCCGGAGGCAGAATGCAATCTGAGAGATATTGGAGGAGAGGAAATCTCCAGTCTTGGGGTTGTTTTTCTTGTATATTCAAACTTTCTTCTTCCTTATCCGGGATGATTTTAATGGATGGGCAATCTTTCACATGAATCCAAGGGTAGGACTCAGAATAGGCTATGGTTGCCAAAGAGTCTGCTAGTGTATTTTCTGTTCGGGGTATGTGCTCATATGTGATGCTTTTGAAATTAAGTGTCACTTCTTTGAGAACAAATAAGTATTAAATCAGTTTTTCCTTTTTAGCTTCGGATTGAACTTGTGCATGATGTATAAGAAGTTGATAATCATTCATTAACCTGACCCTTTTGGCTCCACAAATAAGTGCCAATTTCAAACCAGCTATAGCAGCTTCATATTCAGAGTCGTTATTGGAAGCCCTGAAAGCAAAACATATAGCTTGGTACATCCTGTCACCATACGGAGAGGTTAAACATATCCCAACACCATAACCCATGGTACTTGATCCACCATCAGTCCGGATAACCCATATTTTTTTTATCTTTTACACCGGTTGCTTGCTTAGTATCCCTGTCTGAATGGAATTCAACTAAGAAGTCAGCCACAGTTTGGGCTTTGACTGTTGTTTGAGGGGAAAAATCAATATCGTAGTCTCCCAGCTCTATTGACCACTTGGTCATTCTACTTGAAATATCTGCCTTTTGAAGAACGTTTTTCAATGGAAAAGACGTCCGGACAATGATAGAATGAGCCTGAAAATAGGGCCTCATTTTTCTTGCATCAATTACTAGGGCTAGTGCTAATTTTTCAATCTTTAAATACCGTTTTTCTGCATCTATCAAGCTTTCGCTGATATAGTACACTCGACGAGGATAATTATCCACCTCTCTTACCAATACAGCACTTATAGCACAATCAGAAACTGCTAAGTACACGAAGAGGGTCTCTCGCTCAATTGGTTTAAACAAGGTTTTAGGGGAAGATAAGTGCTTCTTAATTTCGTGGAAAGCCTCCTTAAACTGTGGAGACCAGTTGAAATCTTTTTCACCTTTCAAAGTTTGAAAAAATGGGGCGCACTTGTCCGAAGACCTTGAAATAAAACAGTTTAACGCAGCCAACCTCCCCATCAATCTTTGTACTTCTTTAATATTCCGAGGAGGCTCCATTTGTAGTAAAGCATTAAGTTGGTCTGGATAAGTCTGTATCCCTTTCTCACTTATCACACACCCCAAGAATTTTCCGGACCGTACTCCGAAGACACACTTTTCTGGACTTAATTTTAAATTTACTTTCACCAAATTGGCAAAAGTTTCCTGGAGATCTGCCAAGTGCAACTCTTCGTCCATACTTTTTACCATCATGTCATCGATGTAGACTTCCATGTTTCTTCCAATCTGATCAGCAAAAGCCTTGTTTACCAACCTCTGATAAGTAGCCCCAACATTTGTTAACCCAAACGGCAACACCTTGTAACAATAGAGGCCCCTATCAGTGACAAATGTAGTATGTTCTTGATCCTTTGGATCAACTTGAATCTGATTATACCCGGAGAAGGCATCCATAAAGGACAACAGCTTGTTTCCAGATGTGGAGTCCACCAACTGATCAATTCGGGGGACCGGATATAAATCTTTTGGACAAGCTCTGTTGAGATCTTTGAAATCGATGCAAATACGCCACTTACCATTTTTCTTCTTTACCAACACCGGATTGGCTGTCCATAAAAGGTATTGAGATTGCTTTATGTGGCCCATTTTAGTATGCCGGTCAACCTCTTGAACTATGACATAAGCTTTTTCCTTTGAAAAAGCTCTCCTCTTTTGTACAACAGGTGCTATATCCCTCAGGATGGATAGTTGGTGTGATATAATGTCTGCTGGCACTCCGGTTACATCAGTATTGCACCAAGCAAAGACATGCTGATGGTCTTTAAAAAAATATAACATTTTATCCTTCAATCCTGATGTCATCTTGGACCCTATCTTGACACTTTTTCCTTCAGCCAGAGAGTGAGTTTCGATTTATTTAATTGGTATTTAAACACCAAAGGTCTCTCTGGGGTCATCAATTTCACCCTCTCCCCCAGAGGGCCCCTCAAACTTTTATTCTTCACTGATCCGGACTGCCCAACGTTCGAGGGGCCAGTGCTGTTGCATAACACTCTCTTGCCACCTTTTGACTGCTTCGAACAACTCCTACTTGTCCTTGTACATCATATTTCAAACATTGGTGGATTGTTGAAGCCACAACATGCATCTTGGAGAGCCAAGATCTCCCCAAAATGGAATTATAACAAGTGGGACAATCCACCACAATAAAAAGTATTCTAACCATCTTTTTAATAGGGTCCCTTGCCTAACAAAACCTCCTCTTCAAACTCCCCGATAACATCTGCTGAGCTTCCAGTGAAACCCACAATTGACCTGTTCAAACTTTGAATTACTGCTGGACTCTTCATTTTTTTGTAGGAAGTAAAAAAGAGAATATTGGATGAACTTCCGGTGTCCACCAAAATTCGCCTTATGTCATTGCCCCCAATGGATGCTCCTATGACAACAACATCTTCATGGGGACCAGCAATGTCCCTCAAGTCATCCTCATCGAAAACAATAAAGGAGATGGAATTTGTGATTAATAGGAAGTCATGCCTCCTTCCAGTTGGGTAGCTAAAGTATGAACGTGCCTCTTTCTCGAAGAAGCAGTTGGTGCAGTCATGGTGTCTCCCCCGAATATTGTAAGCGACTCGAAAAAGCTGATAAGTCCGGACACCGTCTTGCAACGCTCTGTAATAACACCCACTTTATTCCGGGATGGGTCAGGGTCTAAATATTCTGACTCTACATCAAACCTTTCGATTATTACCATAGCCTCATCCAGAGCCGATGTGCTTGCATTATTTGGACCAGTCCGATGAGCGTTATCAGGCCTATTTCCATTTTTTCTTTTAACATAAGCTCCCAACTTTCCTCTTTCAATCAAATTCTGCACTTCTTGCTTCAGCGCAATACAATCTTCAGTGTTATGGCCAATATCATGGTGATATTGACAGAAACAATTATTACGGCTCTCCCTGGGAGATTGTAATGCAGCCGGCCTTCTGAAATGTACTTCGTCTTTTGTTTTGTCATAAATGCTGGCTACGTTTTCTTTCAACTCATCAAACCACTCCGGTTGAACCCAAGGCCCTCGCTTGTTTCTAGATTGCTGGCTCTGGGCTGGTGCAGCTGGATGGGATTGGGCCTTGGATCTGTTATGAACCTGCCCGGCTTCCTTGGCCTTGTTCCCGGACTAGTTCTGGTTTTGATTTGGTACAGCTGGAGCAGACCTCACCTGCCTGTGCACCCTGGTTTTCTTTGTTTCATCCACATTAATCTACTTACCAACCTGATTCAGCACACCTCCCCATGTCATGGCCTTTTTCCTGGTTATTGAATCAGCCAAGTTTCTAGGGTTTAAGCCCTGCCTTAGAGAAGCTATTGCTACTTGTTCAAAGCAATCAGCCAATCCATTTTTGGTATTTACAAAACGACTTATGTATTCTTTTAAGGATTCGTTTGGTTCTTGGGCACAATAGATAATTGTATCTCCATTGCCCTTTACTTCTTTACTTCCAATGAACTGCCTCCGAAAGGCCACCCAAAAAGTGTCAAAATTTCTGATGCAACCCTGTGGCAGACTATTGTACCACTTCAAAGCACTCCCCGTAAAAGATTGGGAGAATGCTTGACAGAGAAACTTATCGTCATCATCAAAATTCATCATAAAGGTTTTGAATTGTTCCAAGTGGTTATCTGGATCTTTACTGCCATCATATTTTTCCATTTTTGTACTGTCAAACCTCTTAGGAAGGTTTCCGGACAGTATCTTGGAGGATAATGGAGATTGTCTCCAATTCCGGCCACGACTAAATACAGTATATTCGTTGGGAGTTGCAAAGATACCTGGCTCATCATGGAACGCAAAAAGATCCATTAACAAGCGGTCTACGTGTCTCCGGCCATGACTATGACTGTGAGATGACCCTTTACCCAGATATCTCTTCAACCTTCCATGCGTGTCCCTCTTTCTTGAGTACTTTTTAACCAACTTTTGTTTCTTTTTAGAACGACCTTCATCGCTGCTGGATGACAAGGATTCTTCAACTCCATCTTCATTTGAGGAGCTACTAGAAGATTATGAGTCTGACTCTGAATTCTCCACTGGTTTAGACCGGTGAGATTTCTTTGAGCTAGCATGAGTTTTTTTAGCACTCACATGAGTCTTTGATGGCTCATGATCTCTTGGATTGTCAGTATGATGAGCTGCCGACACTTTAGACTTCTCTTTGATGCCCATCTCTGCCCTTTTGGCAGCCCTCAAAGCTTCTATTTCAACTTTTAACCTGTCTCACTCCTCAATCGTATATTCATCATTTTCTCCCACCACTTCTGCCAAAGCTGATGGCACTTCTTACTCGTCCGGATTCATCCGAACTGGTTTTTGTTGATGGTTTCGAATGCTAGATTCAGGAACCTTCTTCTCCTACTGTTGTCGCCAATTTGGTGAGGATTATTTTCAACTGAGGGTAATTTGGCTGAATTTTTGTGGAGTTTTAAAGGTATTTAATGTCTAAGTGATTTGTAGTGAGAGATTTGAGCTGTCTGGTTGTATTAAATATTCATTACCTAATGAAAGTGGTTGGGTATTTATACCCTTAATTATGGGCCACATGGGATTTCGGGTCATACTTATGAATTTGGGTCGAGTTCAAAGACCCACAAAGACCCATTAGTTATTAAGCAAGTAAGTAATTAGCTTAGTCATGAAGTGATTTAGTTTTTAATACATTAGTCCTGTTCGGATGGTTCAGTGGGTGGTTTTTGTCCGAATTGCCCCTGTCCGGTCTCTACAGTGAGTGGTGAGAAAATCCGGACTCATAAAAAATGAATCCAGATGGGAAGCTAGCTCGTCTCAAAGCACGACTTGTTGCAAAATGATATACTCAAACCTATGGTGTTGATTACTCTGAAACCTTTTCTCCGGTAGCTAAGTTTACCTCTATTCGTTTATTTATTTCTTTAGCAGCATCAAATGATTGGCCATTACATCAGTTAGATATTACCAATGCATTTTTACATGGAGACCTCCAAGAATAAGTCTATATGGAGCAACCACCCGGATTTGTTGCTCACTGGAGAGAGGAAAGGTATGTCGTTTGTATAAATCATTATACGAATTAAAACAAAGTCCCCGTGCTTGGTTTGGCAAGTTTAGTGATGCATTAAATGAATTTGGGTTGAAGAATAGCAGTTGTGATCACTCTGTCTTTTATAAACGTTCTGCAAATGAAATTATACTCGTTGTTGTATATGTAGATGACATCATTATTAATGGGAATGATACTAAAGGCATTTCATTGCTTAAAACATTTTTACATTCGTGATTTCAAAAATAAAGATTTAGGACCATTGAAGTATTTTTTGGGGGTTGAAATAACAAAAAGCAACAAAGGTATTCTTTTATCGTAGAGAAAATATGTTCTAGATTTGTTGATGGAAACAGGAAAGTTAGGAGCAAAACTATGTAATACACCAATGGTTCCTAATTCGCAATTACTGAAAGATGACGGAGAATTAGTGATCCAGAAAAGTATCGTCCATTAGTAGGAAAACTCAATTATCTTACAGTAACTCGACCAAATATTGCATATCCAGTCAGTGTTGTAAGCCAGTTTATGTCTTCTCCAACAGTTAATCACTGGGCAGCACTAGAACATATCTTGTGTTATCTCAAATCAGCTCCTGGACTAGGATTGTGGTATAGCAATATTGGTCATACAAATATAGAGTGTTTTGCACATGCAGATTGTGTTGGATCTAAAGCTGATAGAAGATCAACCACTGGTTACTGCGTTTTTGTAGGGGGTAATTTGGTATCTTGGAAGAGTAAGAAACAAAATGTTGTATCGAGATCAAGTGCTGAAGCTGAATATATAGCCATGGATCAATATACTTGTGAGATAATTTGGATTTTCCAATTGTTAAATGATATTGGCATCAAGACTACCATGTCTGCGAAGTTACGGTGTGACAATCAAGCGGCGCTGCACATTGCGTCTAATCTTGTCTTTCACGAAAGAACGAAGCATATTGAAATTGATTGTCATTTTATCCGCGAAAAGATTCAACAAAATCTCATTCATACGAGATATGTCAAAACAGGAGAACAACTAGGAGATATATTTACAAAAGCGCTCAATGGATCACGGATTACTTATATTTGTAACAAGTTGGGCATGATTAATATTTATGCTCCACGTTGAGGGGGAGTGTGATTTCATTTCAGTCTTTCAATCAAGCTTGCACTTCAAGTACTTCAGATCAAGTTTCAAAGAGAACGTTATTATCAAAGCTACGACTGTTTCAAGTACTTTCACACAAGCTTGAGGGGGAGTGTTAACGGAAATAATAATATACATTGACTAAATAATTTATTATAGTCAATATTCAAACGTAATCTATTATAGATATTATTAGATTAGATTTTATTACACTAGACTAGTATAATAAGAAGATATTTTCAGAGCCTATATATATGGCTTTAAGTTGTACTAAAATTTCTATGTCATAATAAATCTTTTCTAGTTTTTACAATGGACATCATATTCATGGCCACCCCCATCACTTGTTTCTCTCTTTCCTCCAACGCGGAACCAAGTTTCTTCTTCCGTTGACCATGTTGTACATGAATCTCCTTATTTAAATTCTCCACTTTAACTTTGAACTTCCCATTCTCCACCATCAGTCTAGCGATGCACTCCACTTGATCCTCAACTTTTTATGGCCGAGCCACATTAAGTGTGAGCAAACGGACACTTTACAACATCAGGTCATCGTTCCTCTTGATGAGTATGTTGTTTTGTTCTAGGATGGTAGTATTCCCTGTGGTCAGATCCTTACGCTTGTCCTCACTCGATTTAAGAGAAATCTTGAGATCAGCCACCTCGTGCCGAAGCCCTTCATTAACCTGATTTTCTTTATCTTTCTAACATTTAGCCAACCCAGAAGAATTTTTAAACCGAGCAAGCCCGATAGTCAAACCCTTCACCGATCTGAGGAACATTGGCTCTAACTTCCACTTCTTCATGATCTGGTAGTCAGCGTTTGACATGCGATGGTACGTCAGTACCACAGAATTATGCTGGATCTGCATCCATGCTCGGATACGTTAATGGTTTTCATTTATCTATTAAGATAAAATGTTTAACTTGTCTTACCTCGATCGCCAGCTCCAATTGCCTCTGCATGATCTCTCTTATGGGCATGCCATCATAGAAAGACAACTCCAGGAAGCATTTGAGCTACTCGAACATTAGCATCGATGGACGAGGCATGGTAACATTTGTAGGAGGCAGCTCCTCGGTGACCAGACCCCCTCTACTAGACTTTGCTTCTATTTTCATGGTAGACATCTGTTCTGGTCTTATGATATTGACAAATGATGACCCCATGCTGAATCTTTGTACACAAGGGAAGGGATGAATGCCTCCGTCCGAATCGATTGACCATCTACTTGAACCTCATCTAAGATCACAACTTCGAGGGTCTTTCCTTGGTTCTGTTCTACATTCGAACTCGTTGGTTGGCCGCTTTGGTTCTCTGGAACAACAATCTCACCCTCAAGTTCCTCATCAACCAGTTGCAACTTTCTTGTTGCAAGAGAAACAACATCTATGATCGCACACGATTTTTTCACAAGAGGACTCACTGCCTCTTCAGGATCATCATCCTCTTCACGAGCTCGCTGAGCCCGATCTTGTTGCACTTAGCCCCTTGGCGAGGCAGTATTATCCTTCCGTTGATGTACTTCACCAACCCTCTGAATAGCTAGCACATCTCCTTTCTAATAATTTTGACACTGCAGCAATGTTCGCCCTTCTGCCTCTCCCACTCTCTGAGTTTGAGGCACCGACAACCAAACCCATGTGCTATTGCGATCCCGGTACCTTTTCTCCATTAGCACCACTATACGTTCCATAAATGCCCCTTCCCCACTGTTTTCCATAGTTACTTTCATGTGCTTAGTGATAACCAACTCAGGCACTTGCCACAAACCCGCACTCAGATAGTTTACCTGAGTAAACAACCCCGTTGGCTCTTGAAACCACGTTAGATTGCTAGATTCCCTACATGGACTAAGGGATTTTTGTACTCCATCGATAAATTCTCATTGCACCACTCCTGGTGGGTTCCTTCACCTGCATAAGTAAATAGTGGCGTCAATATTCGTATTCATTCACCAAAATTTAAAACTACTCGAAATATTTCTTACACTTCACTTTCCACTTTCTTTCTAACTGAAGATTTATAATCGCATTTTCATGTTCCCAATTCCCCGACACGAATACAAAGGAGTGTTTCTAGTTCTTATCAAATGAGGGGATCTCGACTATTTTCCTCACTCCGGTCAAATGACTATTGAAGAACGGAGACTTGGCCAACTTAGCTACATCTATGGCAAGAAGTAAATCTGCTAATCAGACCTTAATGCGTAATAGACGAGAGCTCAATATAATACTGAGTAGCATTATTTATCCATTTGCAGCCAGTTGGGTTAGGCATATACCTATAACGCTAAAGAAGTCTTGTATCAGTGGCGGTAAGGGTAACCAAAGGCTCCAATCAAATACAGTGGTAAACAAGAAAGTCTCGTGGTCTTGCGTCTGATAGGGATGTTCGCCAACCGACGATACCCTCACTGTGACATCATTGGTATCCCGTATCTAGCTCTAAAGCTTAGTAACCCACTATCGTCAAGGTACCCTTATTTGGGGGCTAGCCGGGAAAATTAACTTTCTAAGAAGGCTTGGTCTTCAAACTCCGATTTGGTGGTTTTCCCCATTTTCTCTTTCTTCTTCCTCGTGTTTTTTATTGCCTTCGTATCTAATCGAGTGACTGCAAGGAGCCAACATGACATATAAGAACAATTAAAGGGAGAGGTGACTCATGTAAATGTACCATTACCAATAATGAGGGTTTTGATTTAACTTGGTATATGACTCACTGTCTACGCTCGAACAAAAGTTATAGTACAGTATATAAGAAGCATTACATACCTATTTTTTTTTCTATTGAAGGCGATGAAGTTCTCTTGTTGCAGCAAAGAGTCTCTGTGCAGTAAAAATAAGAAGTTTATCTTTGATAAATGAGAAATGATCATATTTCATCAGTATAAGGGGTATTTCACAAATCATAAGTGGAACTCGGAATTTCAATTCGCATTCCAGCCACGCGTGATTTGATGGAAGTTGTCAAACGTCATTAAAACTCCGCACGCTTCATCAACATCGGTGATGATGATGATGATCTCAACATCGCTGAGACCTACCCGAAGGATCGAGACCTGTCAGAAGGTGACAATACCGATGAGCTAAGATAAACCGAGCAAACACCCCATCAAACAAAGAATAAGAGGGATTAAGACAAGGAAATATCACCAAACCCTTGCTGAGGCAAATAAGAGCCAGAAAAAAGATATAACCGATCACAGGGGTAAAAAATAAAGTGGTGCTCGATCTATGAGGCGGATAAAGCCTTCCGAGCTCTATGACAAATGAGACGGTCAAAGCAATGATTTAAAACAACGTTAATTGAACCGGTCAATCTACTAACATAATGACCATTAATTAGGTCTCACGATGTAAATTCAGTCGTAAATAATTAGTGAGGTTAAATATGGTAGAAACGGCTTATAAACCGTATAAATAAACAAATAAACCAAAAATAAACCAAAAACAATGTAATTATCTTTATCTCTTATTAATAAAGTTTAGTATTTAGCATTTCATTTGTTAGTTTTTCCATTAACACAAAATTACGACTATTCTTTAAAATTAATATTTAAGTAAGTATTCTCGGTGGCCACCATAGTTTTACTCTACTGTTGTCTTCTTCAACCCTAAAAACTTAAATTTTAAAATTACTAGCAAATGCAACCTGAGGTCGTTCTTGATAGAATTTGAATATACAAATATTTGGTATTTTATGAGTTCTTCCTTATAGTTTTTTCATGTACGGTTGTGGTAGTTTGCCTGTCAGAGTAAATATTGAAACACAATCGTAAAGTTTCATGTTATGTTGAACAAATTGATCTAGATTCCTTAACAATCGGTTATACTGCACTTCAGACTCTGGCTTCTCCGCAGTCCGCCAAGGAGCTTCCACCTCTTGACCCCGCTTCTTTCTATCTCAGTTTTCTTACAGATGGTACTGATCAAGCTATAAAACTGAAAAATGGTTTATCTGTTGAGGGCCATAAAATAGGTGCTAAACATGCCATGCATCGAGCACTAGTGGAGCAGCTGAGACCAAAAGCAACTTAAGGATGACACTTTCGTATTAGATTCCGGATAGTCTGATATAGCCTTTCTTCATTTTGTAATAGATAACTTTATGATCACATTGATTTAGTTGCCAAATATCTCTATCTTTTTATCCTGTTGAATTAGGGGTTAACGTGGATGTCGTATCTGAAACCAAAAATGAGGACGGTGCTATTACCTCCAAGGTCAACAGGCAAGGTTTAAACATGCCAGAAATATGCTTCATGCCTTTATATTGTTTGTGAATGACATCTCATTGCTCCTTTTTCACCTTTTTATCGGCTCAAAGTGTGGAGAAAATTGAAAAGGAGGTTCGGGTTGATGATATATCTGAGTGTAAAAACGACAAAGACGACAAACAAGGTTTACACTTGTCATGGTAAGGCTTTGAATGTTCAGATGGTCTGTTTCTGTTCTAATACTATGCATGATTGCTAGGACTGTTTTATTTGGTGGTCTTTGTGATGCTGTTACAGCGGATGATGTTGATCGATTATGAGGCTAAAACTGAATATAACAATGTTAGTGTGTATTCTACACTTTCCGACTAGTTCATGATATATTATGATTGCATTGGTTGACTAGTCAATCCGTTAACACTAAAACATCTAACATAAAATCATAGAAACAAGAGTGTAACTGTATTAACAGGTAATACGAAGAGTAATTGTTGATACAGTAAAAAAAGCAAAGCTTTAAAAGCTAAAGTGTACTTGTGACAAAAACTGCAATGGTGACTATGAGGCTAAAAATGAATATCACAATATAGTGACATTGGTCGTCATGTCCATACATATCACCAGCTTCTCCATAAGACTACTGTTTCCTCATAGGGACAGCTTTGTCTCAGCCGAGTCGTTAGAAGCATTTTCGGTCAACAAATCTGATGATACCATCACAATATTTTCACATAATTTCTTCATCTCATTCAATTTATGGAGAAATTGAATCCACTCCTTCAATTCAGAACTATGGAGTGTCAACAATTCTGTTTGATTGAATAAATCTATACATAATTGTTTCCCTTCCATCGGATCTGATGATGAGTTCAGTAGGAGAGTTTTAATTTTTTTATCCTCCTGCACCAACACATCTTTAACTCTTATCTTCTCCGGCAGTTCGGAAATATTTTTTGTCAAAGAATCTGACAGTACCTTCACCATATTTTCACATAATTTCTTCATCTCCATCAGTGTACCGCGTACTTCTTTTGACTCCATCAGATTAAAGGCATTTTCTGTCAACGAATCTGACGATCCCTTAACCACATTTTCAGATAACTTCTTCGTCTCCATCGTATTCGATACTACCTTTGCGATATTTTCACACAATTTCGTTATCTTCGTAAACTTACGTTTAACTTTATTTGACGCCATCAGATTAAAGGTATTTCCTGTCATCGAATTTGATGGTACCTTTGCGATAATTTCGCATAATTTCTTTATCTCCGCCACTTGACCTTGAACTTCCTCCAAGTTCATGATTTTAGACACATTTTCTGACAGCAAGTATACTGATACCTGCATGACGTTTTCACATAATTTCTTCATCTCAATGAGATTATTTTCAAGATTCTTCGGTCCTAGAAATGTAATTAACGTTAGAAGACATTTTTCTCTACAACCCACAAGAGTTTCAAACGGAAAAAGGAAACGTTTTATTACTATTGGCAGAGCTAGCAGTTTCCTTGGGATACTCCATAGAGCTTGGGGTTTTGCCTTCATCGTTCGAATTTAAGCCATCTCTAGAAAACAAGAATCTAAGTCACATTAAGAACCTCACTAAAACTACAATAGAAATTAACTCGAAATTTCATCATCAAACTCACAAGCCTTGACATCTATACATCATAATTCATGCAAGAAAATGGTAGCATACTATAGAATTGTGATTTATTGAAATCTAGTATTAGAATTTAGAACTCACAAATCATTAGTGTTCTTGCCACAAATCATATCAACATCGTCATTGATCTTCTCGCCAGGCTGGAACCAAAACAAAACAAACTTCATTTCGTACTCTTTTTTGTTTTCAGTATATAAAAAAATATATACAAAATCCTGATTAATGCAACATTTAGATTCATAAACAAGATCTGCCGAATAACAACATGAGTTATAATATATGAACTACGTTTCCATATACATTTCCTTGGACAAATTAAAACGTTGTTCATCAAAGAAGTGTGAAGAACATAAATGAATTAGGAATATAATCAATAACATCAGAATACCATTGTGGAGAGACACTAAGATAACTTTCCAAAGTAGAGAGCGTTGATGACAATAGAGAGCGACTCTTAGAAGAAAGTTCCGCTGGAGAATGAGAATGGAAGTTAATAAATAACGAAAAATAAAGAGCGAGAGAGCGGGAAGAAAGTGGTTACAATTGCTGTTACTCTAACGATTCTTTTTCGTTACTTTCCCTTTCTTTATATTTTCTAAAATAATCTAAACTGGCGGATCCAACCAACAGGAATATGAACTTGTTCTCGTTTCTTTTCCTCTATACCAATTAATCACTCAAATGTAATGTAGAATATAGTGTTTCGTTTCCGGATAATCTCTGAAGTCTTGTAAACAATTTCTTATTGAAATATTTTTGGGGTTCTCCAAAAATTTCAATTGGATAAAATCAGAGATATGTACTTTGAACAGAGAGGATGAAATTGATCTGATTTCCTTTTCAACAGAACCCATATTTATAAATTCGACCAACCAAAATACAGTTTGGAAGTTAGGGCAGTTAGGGTCTCTCAACCGGTTTTGTGTTAAAACGGTCAAATTTTCAAATTTGAATAAAACGGTCAAATTTTCAATTTCAAAATTCTGTTGACTTGCAACAGTAGCCGATTTAACCAAAATAAAATTTTTCCAAGCTGACCTGTCAGCTCGACCCCAGCCAGGGGCTCCGCCCCTTGACCCCGCTAATCGTGATATAATCTAACAAGCGTGCACTCCGCACTCTACGACTTGTTTGATAATATATCATGATTAAATTGGTCGACTAGTCGATCCAATTACACTAAAATAAATAACAATCTTCCCCCATTTTAGTGTAATTCATGATCTACTAAACACAATCATATCAAATATCAAATTTATGCATACATGAAATATCGTAACGATTGAATTTCACATTAGTATATTACACATTCCAAATATTCGAATATCAAGGTATCACTAAGGATTGAACCTTTACTATTCACAATGAATACATGAAGATAATATACACATAAATTTACATTCTCACTTGTTCTTACTTGACACTATATTTTACTAGCCTTGTGTCCTTATCCTTCTTAAGCATATCAAAGTCAAGTCCTAGCTTCTTGAAGCGGCTAAACTTCATGCTCAAATAGGTAGTTCTTTTCATCTTGCACCTGCATATGCAATTTTTCAAAAGAGCTATTAAGAAGATAATCTTCAACCTTCACAACTTGCAGTTCTGAACACATACCTTGGGATGATATACAAACGTGTTCCAATATCTTGATGTTAAGCTTTCCACATTGAATTCAACACCTAATGTCATATTAGATGGGAATTGGGTATCTCAACATGAGAGATTTCAAATGAACTTTAATCCCATCCCAATAGCCGATTTGTGCACGAGATCTCTATTTAACCCCTTGGTTAAATGATCGGCTAAGTTATATTCAGTTCTCACAAACTCTACTGAAATAACATCATGCGTGATACGCTCACGAATCATACTGTGTCTAACACCTAAGTGTCTAGACCTGCCTTTGTAAACTTGTCTATAAACATTGGCCAAGGCAGCCTCACTATCACATCTGATAGATATAGGTGATATCGGTTTGGGCCACAACGGAATTTCATACATTAAATTTCTTAGCCACTCAGCTTCTTTACTCGCTGCTGCTAATGCCACAAACTCTGATTCCATTGTTGAATCAGTAATACAAGTTTGTTTCTTAGACGCCCAAGAGATAGCACCTCCCCCAAGTAGAAATACCCATCCACTTGTGGAAGAATGATCTTCCATATTCGAAATATAACTCGCGTCTGAATATCCTTCAAGTACAGAAGGAAATCCGGTATAAGTTCAACCATAATTCATGGTTCCTTTCAAATACTTGAATACTCGATTTAAAGCTTGCCAATGATGCGAACTAGGATTGCTAGTATCCCTACTAAGTTTTCCAACAACAAAGGCAATATCCGGCCTAGTGCTAGTCATGGCATACATAAGACACCCGATGGCTCTCGAGTATTCAAGTTGAGATACAGCAATACCTTTATTAGGTAGAAGCTTAAGACTAGGATCTATAGGTGTGCTTACCGGAGAACAATCTTTAAAATTAAATTTATTTAATATCTTCTCAATATAGTGAGATTGAGAAATTGATATACTATTGTTCTTTCGCTTGATTCTTATACCAAGAATCATTTCAGCTTCCCCCAAATCCTTCATCTCAAAGTTAGATGATAAAAAATTCTTCGTTTCATTAACTTGATTTTGGTCAGTACCAAAAATCAACATATCATCCACATATAGACAAATCATAACTCCTTTACCAGAATTATCAAATTTGCTATATACACACTTGTCTGCTTGGTTAAGAATAAATCTATTAGACAATATCACATTATCAAATTTTTGATGCCAATCTTTTGGTGCTTGTTTCAAACCATACAAAGACTTTTTCAACTTGCATACCTTGTTTTCACAACCAGGCATCACAAACCCTTCCGGTTGTTTCATATAAATCTCCTCATCCAAATCACCATTCAAGAATGCTGTTTTAACATCCATTTGATGAATTACAAGATTGTATACAGATGCAAGTGCAATCAACAATCTAATAGTGGAAATCCTAGCAACCGGAGCATAAGTATCAAAGAAGTCAATGCCTTCCCTTTGTCTAAATCCCTGGATAACCAATCTAGCTTTATACCTTTCAATAGTGCCATCTACTTTCATTTTTCGTTTAAATATCCATCTATTTTCCAATGGTTTGCACCCAGGAGGTAAATCAGCCAACTCCCATGTATTATTATGCATGATAGACTCTATTTCATCTTGAATAGCTTCTTTCCAGAATGCAGCATCCCTTGATGCCATAGCATCACTAAAAGTCCTTGGATCATCTTCAATAACAAAACAGTATTGATATTGATAGTCAATCTTATCTCTTGATCCTTCAACTAAATATAGTTGAAAATCAGATCCGTACGACTTAGCTTTTCTGGCTCTAGTACTTCTCCTTGGTTCAGAAGGTCCAGGTACACAATTGGTACCACTTGATATATTTTCAATTTCACTTGAGTTCCTATTCAAAGAGTTTTGAATCAAATCTCTAGGTCTAGGTATAGAAGTAAATCTCTCTTCATCAAATATTGCATCTCTTGACTCGATAACTGTGTTCACCGACACATAGTCATTAGATTCTAACACATAGAACCTATATGCAATGGAATGCTCAGCATACCCAATGAAAATACAATCTATACCTCTTTCACCCAAATTTTTCCTTTTAGGTTCAGTGAGTCTTACAACAGCTCTACAACCCCAAACTCTCAGATAATTTAATGTTGGAGGCTTCTTAAACCAAAGCTCATACGGGGTCATCTTATTCCTTTTAGTAGGAACACGATTCAATAAATAACAGGCTGTTAACATAGCCTCACCCCAGAATCCTTCACTCAAACCCGAATAGGACAACATGGAATTAACCATTTCTTTCAAAGTCCTATTCTTCCTTTCAGCTATACCATTTTGTTGTGGTGTATAAGGAGCCATGGTTTGATGAATTATACCCGTAGACTGAAAATATATAGGATCATAATATTCACCTCCTCTATCCGTACGTAGATTTTTAATCAAATCATTCTTATGTAGCTCAACTTCTTCCTTATAGATTTTAAACTTATCAAGAGCTTCATTTTTAGCATGCAACAAATAAATGTAGCAATATCTAGATGCATCATCAATAAAAGTAATAACATACTTTTTATTTCCTAATGAAGGCGTAGCATGGAAATCACATAAATCACTATGTACTAGTTCCAATATTTTGGAAACTCGGTTAACATTATTGAAAGGTTTTCTAGTTATCTTAGTTAACATGCAAGTTTTATATTTTTCATTATTTGCATCAACAGGAGGAATAAGGCTCATTTTAGACATGTCTTTTATTCTTTCATAATGAACATGTCCTAATCTAGCATGCCATAATTCTGTTTTATTTATATTTCTACACACACTAGTAGAAGTCATGCAAACAGAATCATTTTCGAACGAAACATTAATATTTAACATAAACATACCATTACATAAATATCCGAATCCCATAAATACACCATGTTTTGACAAAACATATTTGCCACTTTCGTACACTTGTTTGAAACCACAATTGTTTAAAACAACACCAGACAAAAGATTCTTTCGAATCCCAGGAACATACAATACATTGTTCAATAATATGTACTTTCCAGAAGTAAATAGTAATTTAACATTTCCTAGTCCTTTGATTGGTTCGGTAGCAACATTTCCCATCTTAAGTGAAGGTCCATCTTCAATCGGTTGAAAATTACTAATCCATCGAAGATCTTTACATACATGACTTGTTGCTCCCGAATCAACCCACCAAGCAACATCATCATCCTGCACATAAAATGCTTCAGATATTAGAGATATATAATTTTGACCAGAATTAGAATTCTGAAATAAAATCTGACCTTGTTGCTTTTCAAGATCCTTAGATCCACTTGAACCAGCATTGTGTCCACTTGAACCAGCATTGTTCCCACTTGGACCAACATTATTTTTGCCTTTTCCAACTCGACAATCCCTTCTAAAGTGACCAGGCTTGCCACATTTCCAGCATGCTATTTTAGGCTTTTTGCTGTTAAAATTACTGTTTTTGTTGTTTCCTTTAAACTTTCGTTTATTCCCCTTATCTGTATTTCCATTCTTAAAGAATCCGCTGCTTTCAGCCATATTTAAAGATGAGTTTCCCACTTGGTTTTTACCATTGGGATTACTTAATTCATCTTGAGCCCTTAGAGACTCTTCAATCTTAAAATGACTACAAAGTTCGACTAGAGTCATTTCTTCCTTGTTGTGTTTCAGTGTGTGTTTAAAATCCTTCCACGAAGGAGGCAATTTGTCAATAACAGAAGAAACCGAAATACATTCGTCCATTTTCATATTGTGTTGAACAAATTGACCCAGAATTCTTAGTAGTTCATTATACTGTTCCATTACAGGTCTAGAGTCAACCATTTTGTAATTTATAAAATTACTAACCAGGAACTTCCTACTAGAAGCATCTTCTGCCATGTATTTTGATTCTATAGAATCCCATAATTCTTTTGCAGATTCAACATTTTGGTATACGTCAAACAAAGTATCAGACATACCGTTTAATATATGGCCTCGGCAAATGTAGTCGTCATTCTCCCACTTGCTGCGCCTCCTTGTTTGTTCCAATGTTTCATTCTCAGTGATCTCTGGCCAGGGGGTA
Source organism: Limnanthes douglasii subsp. nivea (assembly GCA_036936605.1). NCBI lineage: Eukaryota > Viridiplantae > Streptophyta > Magnoliopsida > Brassicales > Limnanthaceae > Limnanthes > Limnanthes douglasii. The sequence continues at coordinate 352,649,734 of JAUPFV010000001.1, forward strand.
CTCAAGACATACACAACCTTGAGTGTAGTCAACAGAAAATGCATCTTTTTCTGCCATCGTCTGAAATCATGTCCTTCGAACTTGTCCAACTTAGAGAATTTACTTGTCATCTCCTTCGTAGATTCTCCTCCGTTCGTCATCTCTATCTTCATCAACAAGACCAGAATATTTCAATAAAATGTAGAATATAGTGTTTCGTTTCCGGATAATCTCTGAAGTCTTGTAAACAATTTCTTATTGAAATATTTTTGGGGTTCTCCAAAAATTTCAATTGGATAAAATCAGAGATATGTACTTTGAACAGAGAGGATGAAATTGATCTGATTTCCTTTTCAACAGAACCCATATTTATAAATTCGACCAACCAAAATACAGTTTGGAAGTTAGGGCAGTTAGGGTCTCTCAACCGGTTTTGTGTTAAAACGGTCAAATTTTCAAATTTGAATAAAACGGTCAAATTTTCAATTTCGAAATTCTGTTGACTTGCAACAGTAGCCGATTTAACCAAAATAAAATTTTTCCAAGCTGACCTGTCAGCTCGACCCCAGCCAGGGGCTCCGCCCCTTGACCCCGCTAATCGTGATATAATCTAACAAGCGTGCACTCCGCACTCTACGACTTGTTTGATAATATATCATGATTAAATTGGTCGACTAGTCGATCCAATTACACTAAAATAAATAACATGTAATTTTATCTATTATTTGATAAAGGCATATCTATACAAGGATATACTCTTTTATATACAAAATAAAAAATTACGGCGGATAATAAAATAAGAATAAATTATCCAAAAACTCCATAGATTAGAGTAGTTGATACAAGAAAACACGTGTCATTAAAACGGGTTGGAGTTTTGAATACAGACTAGCCGAGTAAAAAAGTACAAGATATAAGAAATATTTGTCATAATATAAATATGAAAAATTGCACCTATAATATCTCAACTATTCAATTGTCATCTAGTACCGAGAGTTTGATTAATTGTCATTTAATACCCAACTCAACTATCTAATTGTCACTTAATACTTAATATTATTTTAATATCCTAACTATCCTTAACGCACTATGCAAAATTTTCTGTTTTCTTTCTATTTTTCTAGCTTTTGAAGATTTGAATTTGTTAACCGCTCTAACCACCTAACCCTCCGAACCACCATGAAGCACGACTGAAAGCACATTTCCGGTGATCGGAGCGTTCAAATGTCTGTTTATTTCTGTAGGTTGTGGTGTAAAACCTATCTAACGATTGTTTTCTACGTACAAGAACTGATCGTGCTTGTTGGAATCTGTTGTTTTTTGAGTAACCGTGTTGCTACCAGGTAATCGTAATTAAGTACCGATTTCGAAGTTATTTGTTGGTTTTTTGAGTTAAAATAGGTTTTATTCTACTGTTTTTAGACGCCATAGCCTCATTTCGAGCTTTTCTCTATTTTTTTTGTTTTTGTTCTAGTGATCTGTTCTTATTTTGTTAATATTTGTCGTTATATACTCATGGCCTTGTTTATGATGTTATATACTAATTTCTAGTGTATTAGATTTTGATTTCGGACGTGAAACATTTGTAGACAATGAGTTTTAGTTGTCCAGGCATTCGACACAAGATGCGAATTGTGTGATGTATCCAATGAGGAAGATTCTAATTGCGTTACTAATTCACATGGTTTCATGCAGATTGTATGAAACAATTTAAAAAGTTTTTCAAACAACTATCATTATATGCTGCGAATTGTATGAAACAATTTAAAAAGTTTTTCAAACAACTATCATTATATGCTGCGAATTGTATGGAACTCCAACGTAATGCATGTTCAAACATATATCAGGACTCTTAGTTGCCTACAAAACTCAGGATGGGTTGCGAACTGTGTAGAACTCTAAAGTATTGCATTTTCAAACAAATATCAGGACTTTTTAGTTACTTTACGAATCACATGATATGCTGCGAATCGTGTGGAACTTTTAAGTATTGCATTTCCAAACAAATATCAGGACTTTTTTAGTTGCTTTATGAATCGCATGAGATGCTGCGAATTGTGTGATATATCATACCTTATCATCTTTCAGACAAATCTCAGGGAATTAATAGTTGAGAATCTAAGGTACAATTGCGAAATGTTTACATTTTTTGTTAGTGCGAGTGTACCAGTTGATTTACAAACAACTCTCAGGACAGGATGCGAATTGGTTAATTAAAGACTAAAATTATACACAGTTTGCAGCTTATAGTTATACACAAATCGCATGATAGGATGCGAGTTGCTTGGTGCAATAGTAAATAACCTGCACTTTATTTTTGGGATTAATAACTAATAGCTTGTTCGGTGCAGGGTAAGGTATGTCTAAATCACGAGTTTGTATTTTTAAACATGGTCACCAAACTGTAATTGTGCCTTTCATGGAGTTTGAAATCTTTCAAAGTATCCAAGATTATGTGGAGAACACATGGGAGGAGCTTGTCACAGGTGACTACCTAATTACCTACTCCTGCAGGGATCACAATAATTGTTTCTTTAATAATCTGAAGGATTTTGTTGGGTTGGTGTTATATCTTGATTTGGAGCATTTAAAACGGGTTAGTTTTCTCATAGAATAACACGTCTTCGATAAGGGTTCTAGTGATAAGTGTTCTGGTGAAATACATTCTGGTGATACAAGCTCTGGTAGTAAGGATTGTGGTGTAAAATATAAAGAGCGTAGCATAAGTTTGGGAGAAACATCTCTTAATCAACTAGTTAGCGGGGAGAGTAGTAACGGTTTAGTTAATATTGATCAGAGAAAAAAACAACTTGCTACTGCTGGTTGGGCTGATGTTATTACAGGAGTGAGTCAAGCTTTTGAAGAAGATGCTGCAGGTCTCAGGTTATCTTTGTGCAAGATTGCGTTAGAGCATGGTTTTGCTTTCAAATACCTACACAACACAACAACCAAGATCACTGCTTATTGTGAAAAGAAGTTCACAAGCGGGTGGAAATGGAGACTTTATGCATCTATTGATTCCTGCACCGGCTTGATGACGATCAAGAAGTATGTTCCGCACCATACTTGCAGTCCCGTTTTCTCCCAGAAGCATAAGCGGCATAAGCATTTGAAATCAGATTTGATTGCGGATGAAAGTTAGGATTCCCTTTGGACCTGCCATTCATTGACAACCAAAACCATACAATCGACTGTCAAACAAAATTACGGTCTTGACATCTCTTACCTTTTGTCATGGAATGCTTTACAGAAGGCACGGAGGGGAGTTTTCAGAGATAGTTCAAGTTCTTTTAGTTTACTAAGCGGGTACTTCAAGCGATTGAAGAGTCGCGATATTACTTTAGACTTCCAGTTGGAGTTATCAGCTGGAAACCGCTTCAAGCGTTGTTTTGTAGTATTTGGTTCGTCCCTTCAGGGTTTTCATTCATGCCGTCCAATATTGTTTGTCGATGGAACCCACTTATATGGCAAGTATATGGGTACCTTGCTTACTACCGTAGCAAAAGACGACAACAACGGTTAGTTTCATTTAACTATTTAATCTGAATGATTATGATATTTTGTTTGACATTTTGTGCAACAATTCACATCCTATAGTAGCACACAACTCTCATGGAATCCTGATATTTGAGAACGAATCGCATCAGAGGCTGCGAAATAAGCAGTAATTGTATTTGATGACACTTTGCAAGAGAGGATGCGAATTAGTCGGTGTAACCATAAAACTGTGAATAATTCGCAACCTATGATTGTACACAATTTGCAGCGTATATTTGAGAACAACTCTCAAGACAACATGCAAGATGTTTACATTTTTCACATGCTTGAGTGCTATTGTATTGTTCATTTGAGCTGCCTTTTTCCAGGACTATTACCTGTTGCTCTTGGTATAGTTAGCATTGAAGATTGGGACAATTGGATGTGGTTTTTTGGGGTGTTTGAAACCACATTTGTTGGAGCGTCAAATCACATTTATTTCAGACCGTCATTCTGGTATCGTTAATGCTATTTCTGTCTTGTATCCAAACTGCTATCATGCGTACTGTTATTTCCATCTCATGCAAAATTTGAAAGTAAAATTGGAACATACTAACAGAGACTATAAAAACAGGATGTTGAGTTTCTTCCATCGTCTTGCTTATGCTCCTAGTCGAGAGCTTTTTAAAGATATACTAACAGTTTTTCTATGTGAAGGTGGTGATATAATGAGTGATTTTCTTGCTAATTTACCCCCGGAAAAGTATGCGCAGGCTTACATTAAAGGGAAACGATACGGCTCTATGGATTCTACTGCGGCATAATCGTTTAACAATCAGATCAAAAAATATTGCGGCCTACCCATTGTTGAGTTTATTGACTGGATTGGATTCTTTCTTATGACTCAAGTTTCACGAAGATACGAAAATGGGCTAAGCTGGAGTACTAATTTGGTCCCAGAGTATGAGAAGAAGCTAAATCAGAATGTTGACATGTGCCGAACTTGGGTAGTAAGTAAGTCGTCTTCTGCCATGTTCGAAGTCTTTTCAAATCCTGTGGTTGTTGTTAATCTGTTGGATTTCAAATGTTCTTGCGGATCATGGCAACAAGAGTGTTTTCCATGTCCTCACGCTTTAGCTGCAATACAGTATATTGACCAAAATCCCTTTATTGTAATAGAGCCCTTCTTTACGGTTAAGAATTACAGGGAAAGTTACTCTTTTAGCATACCAGTTATAATGGATTTCGGGGAAGGGTCCAACGCTAACGATCCTTCGTTGTTGAAATTATGCCTCCGAACGTTAAAAGACACTCCTGAAGGCCTAAGAAAAAGCGAATCCCATCTAGAGGAGAAATCTCAATCAAGCAGTTGAGATGTGGCCGTTGTTCGAAATCAGGCCATAACAGGAGGACTTGTGATGTTCCAGTTTAAGCACAATCCGTGTTGTGGACAATTCTTGTTGGCCACATTTATTTGTGATACTGTTATTGTTCTATACAACATTTATTTGTTCAGAGAGAAGTTGGAAGGGTTTGTGATTGGAGAATTAGACGTGTTTGGGTTGGTTTAAGGTGATGGAAAAGGGAAAAAATGGATTTGAAGTGAAAAATGGGTAGATATAGTCGGGGGGTAATTTTGTCTAGTTTTTAACTCGAGGTACTAAGTAACACTATCCAAAATTTGGGTACTACCGGGTAATTAGATACTTGAGCGGGTATTTACTGGTACTTTTCTTTATAAATATTTAGAAAACTTTATTTTTCTAGAAAAAAATGTCACGGGTAAATATTTACACGTGTAATTCGTTTACTTCTATTTGATAGTAATTGATTTTCAATAATAAAAGTTTATTTTATTTCTCTTAAGATTTTTAGTTTTTTAATACGGCAAACTTTTGACATTTGCGTTGACTTGGTTATTCCTCGTCATATTTTAGTGTCGTATGTTGAAATAGCTTTGCAAAAATTGTAACCTAGACCAACTGTGATAACTCAGTCGAGAGTAAAATGGGACGTTTCTCATTGGAAAAAAAAATTGTGGCTCAAAATTTATGGTTCAAGCTCCATTGATTCTAATTTAGTTTATCAAGCTTGTGAAAAACAACGTTAAGAGGTAATCGTTCGTCTCCACCTCCAGATGTTATATCTCTACTTTTTGTTACTCAAAAAAACAATATTGCTGCGCCAATTCGTGAAAATGCTGATGTATGGGGTAATCAAAGATCTATAGTGATCAATGTCGGAAATTTTAATACTTATTTTCTAGATTGGAGGGATAAAGATGTAAGAGGTAAATTATTGATAACTCATCCAATTGTTGTATCTCCAACAGTAGGTCACATGTTAGATACAAAGATAAATCCTTAAGTATTTGTTAACTTAAATATTTTGGGATTACAACTGAATAAATTGCGACAAGTATAACATATATATCTAATGTTCTACTAATGAAAAGTGATGAGAAAGGTAGGAAAATGATGAAATTTATGTACAAAGTGTTACAACTTTTAATTGAAAAAATAATGGCTAAATACAATGATAACCTAATTAGTTTTTTTTTGTGAATGAAGATTTAGGTCATAATGATGAAAACAAAGTTCATATTGTTGATGAAAAGGATGAGCATCCTAGTCATGAAAGATTAACGAAGGAAAAAATTGATAAAGAGAAAGAAAATATGTTTGAAATTCATTAAGGTACATCTAAAAGACAAAAGTTAGCCTCGTATACATTAGCACAATCACCTTTATCTCAAAATTCTAGAAGGGAAAATACTTATAAAGTTTGACCTGTATAAAATAGATAAGTATGACGAGACTGGTGGTTTAGAGCATCATTTGGTGAAATTTATAAATACGATGCTATGTTTTAACCATGACGATACTCTTCACTCCCGGGCTTTCTCTATGAAATTTAAATAAAATTGTTTGGCTTGGTTTAATAATGTTATTTTTTGGATCAATTTCTAATTTCAAGAACTATGGACTGCTTTTAAAAGTCAATTTATTAGAAATAAGTCCATTAAGAATGATGATGATTACATTATCACTTTGTTTCATATATTAAATTGAGAAATTATGTTCAAAAGTTTGGCTATGGAATCAATAGTTTGGAGGGGTGTCAAGAAAGAGTTGTTGTAGTTGCATTTAAAAAAGACCTTATTTTTAATAATAAAGTGTTGGAAGCTATGATAAAGTTTCGGTTAACAATACGAGAGATTTATTGAGAATGTATAAAATGTTAATCAAGTTTGACAAAGGTAGACGAGGTGGAGGTGCATCTTGTAAATTTAAAGAGAAAGACGTGCAAAGGTTGAAAGAAGGCAAGTAGAGAAGGTAAAAGATGATGAAGTTGAACATATGAAACCAAACCGAGCTAGATTTTCTTCTATGATAACGTAAATAGGATATTTACACCACTTACTAAAGGGATAACTACAATATTTGATAAGACTAAAGATAAAGTGAATTTTAAGCCTCCCATGATGATGTTTGCTTCACAAAATAAAAGGTTAAAAATATATTTTGGTGCCTATCATAATGATCATGGACATATTACTGGAGATAATTTTCAATTGAGATATGAGATTCAAACATTGATCGACAATGTTGAGTTAATTGAGTTTGTAAAAAATAATAGATTTGATAAGTGAAAAGATGTTAATAAAGGCAATGATCAATAAAAAAAAATAAGCTAATAAATGTAGCTATGTACTATCTCCGGATGAAATACTTCAGTTGAAATTTTTAATAAATCTGGAAAAAAAATAAAAGTTAATTTTGTTAATGACTTTTTTGTATATAAATACACTACCAATACCATTAATGGTGATGATTTGAGAGGGTTAGTAACTCCACATGAAGATGTTATGTTAGGTACTGTAGAAGATGTTAAGATGTTATGTTAGTAGGTATGCAATTAGCTTTTATTTGTAAAGCGTCACATGTTAAGATAATTTTTTACTCCCAACTTGTTATAATTCGAGCTAAAAGGTTGTTTGAAACAAAGAAAGAAAACATGAGAGAGTATTTAGAAGTGTTGAACTGGTTAGAAGAGTCTTTTTAAAGTGTTATATCTAAAAAAAATGTCTAATGAGTTGAATAATGAGGCATGTGTTTCAGGCCAATTTTGGTTGTCTCGAAGACGATCATTTAATAATCACTTAAAATCATATATCTTAACACGTGGGGAGTGAAAATGTAGAGGTTTTATTGATAAAAGAAAATGAAGATTGGCGTCAAGAATACTTGTCATATATTACAGATCAGAATGTACCAGATTATAAATTTTTAGCGCGGGTTGTGAGAGTAGGAGCAATAAAATATGTAGTTCTTGATGAAGTTCCTTATAGAAAAATCATAACGAGACGTTTGTTAATATATTCAAATAAGGGCGATGTATTATTTGTTCTAAATGATTTAGTATTAAGGGGCAGATGTAGCTCATTTTGGGTATAAACGTTTAATAAGACGTTTTTTATTGGCAAGATAATATTGTTCTCGTTTAGGATTGAATGCTAATGCTACGATTCAGATATTTGATCCTTGTCAATTTTTTTAATATGATCCGTTTACCAAGAAAAATTATGGCTTTAGATTTTCACTTTTCTATTTTGATAAATTTGATATTAATTTGGTTAGTCTTTTACCTACGACAACAACAAAATGACAATCGTTTTATTGTTGCAGTCGATTAATTTACTTAATAGGTTAATGCTTGGCATATAGAAAAACTCCAAAGTCAACAAAAAATGAAACTTTATTGTATTAATTTATGGTATAGAAGCAGTGATATCGGTGAAACTTATGTTTCAAAGTCATAAAGTTGATTTTTATTCATAAGATGTAAATTATGAGGAAAGGAAAATTCCTATTGATTTGGTAGAGGAAACAAAAAATCAAACGTGAGTACGAGTTGGACATGATAGGGGGTTAATGAAAAGGATTTTTGATTAAAAGTTGAAGCTAAGGAGTTAGAAACAAGGGGATTTGGTTTTAAAAAAAGTTTTTAGAAGGCGGAAAGGAAAATAATCTTTAAAAATTAGCACCAAACTGAGACGAATGAAGCTTATATATAAGTAGATATGGATAGAAATGTATTGGAATGTCTTTGTAATAACCAACCTCTAAACTTTTTTTAAAACTTTAGTGTAATCAGCCTGATGTACTTTATTTTCCATCATGGTGGTGCAAAATTATTTTAGCAAGACCACAAAAGTTAGTTTAGAACTTGGGCCTAAAAAATGAATCGAGTTAGTATAAATACAAAACATAGTTCTTTAATATTCAAAGACATGGAGGGTTTGATCCGATGTATTACCAAGTTTAGACATAAATAACGAGAGCAGAGCAACAATACCTTCAACGGTGATGTGAACTGTTGTCGAAGACATAAGGCGATTGATTATGTCTATCTCTACATAATCGAATAGATAATGACTAAGGGAAACCTTCATCTAATTTTACCTGCAAATAGGTCATCTTTGCATTGAGAGTTGATGTCAAACATGAAATTTGAGTGTGCATATATTGATTTTGGTCGTCCATCCTCTACCATCTCTCCAAAAAAAAGAAGAAGTCAATGATGGACATAAGACTATCATCGTATGTGTGCTCGGAGTATGATGTGAGCAGTTTTATTTGTGACTTATTTTGGCGAGAATTATCCAATAATTTTTGTAGGTTTAATGGGCTTGTGAGAAAAAGCTACCTTTATGTATGTTGACCGTGTTTGAGGTAAGTATGATATTTATCAACGGTTTACTTTCCTCGTGATTTCCCTTTTTGGAAAGTTTGTGCAAACTAGTGTTTTTATATGTTACTCATAACCAAATATTAGTGAGATATTTAAAGTTATAAATGACTTAGTGGGGCAACATGGATGGAAGTTTTTGGCTTTTAAATAATAAAAAAGACCAAAGAAGTTTAATTTTTTCTATGTTTGATGTATCGCTATGTATTCTTTCAGAGTTGATTTGGAATTATTTATAAAACAGATAGATTGGAGAAATTATGGAGATATTGGAAGAGTTGAATCATGTGGTACTTTGAAAAGGGAACACGTTAGAGTGTCACAGATGATAAGGAGATGGAAATTCAGGGATTAAAGTGTAAACAATAAAATATTATATAACAGATGGTAAAATTAGAGGAGAAATTCAGCATATGTATTTTAGTTAAAGACTAAGAGTGTAATTTACCCTTTTATGTAACCGTTTTCAGTTGTCAGCTAGGTCTTTGCGCTTCTATATAAAGGCTAAATCTGAACTAATAAAGAGGTTGGATTTTGAGTCAGATCACTTGCATACTCTGATTTTCTCTCTCTAAAATCTATTTTCTCTCCAAAAATCTTCTTATTTTGTTTACTAAAGTAATTCAAAATAATCAAACTCACCAAATTGGCGACTCCACTGGGGACGATTGGAAATTAGTGTCTATTTCACTAGTTCGAATTTTATCAATTTAGAAAAATAATCTTGAAATTGTGCAACGAATCCAGAAAATAATCCTTTGGTTCGATTAGCTATCAAAACATTAAGGGAAGACTTGTAAAGGACAGAGGATAGACCCAAATGATATGTTCTGATCCGCCAAACTCAATCTGATATAGAAGAACGAAAGATCAGCTCTTGGATAAGATAAATTCTTTGAATGAGAAGATGAACAAAGAGAACATGAAATCCACTCGGCAAAGCTGAAGTCTGAAGTGAGACAAATGAATGAGAAAATTGAAATTGGAAACCAATCTGATCGATCTTGCACAGATCGTCAGATCAGGAATGAACAGAAGAAGGCACGCTTCGAAGCTCTAAAAGAGCGTCACTCTTCTCAAAAAGAAAAGAAAGATAAGAAAAAGTGTGTCACATCTATAGACGAGGAGGTTGAGAGTTTTGGCTTAGTTTTTAAAAGGTATAGGGGTTCTTCGAAAGAAGAGAGGGAACAACCTCGAAAGTATAAGAAAGTGCACAGATCTAGGTGAGATAGTATACCTCGATGTTCGAGGGAGTCTAATTGGTGTGAAGGAAACACATCGAATCAGTATGATAAGGCTGATCGGAATTTGTATGCAACCATGGGAACTTAAGACCAATACGTTCAAGGTGTCGATTAGAGTAATTCTCCATTATGCTTCCAAAGCGTTTTGATATAGAAAAAGTTGAAAAGTTCGATAAGATGCAGGATCCCTGACGATCACATCGAACAATTCAAAAACTATATGATGAATTTCGAGGACGATGACATGCTGGTACGTGGGGATTTCTCACAGACTTTTAAAAGGACAACTTTGAAATGGTACAACCAAATTCAAAGGAGATCTATTTCAAATTTTAGAGATTTCAAGATAAGCAAAGACGTGTCACATCTAGTGATGATGAGGTTTAGAGTTCTGGATCAGGTTTTAAAAGGTATAACGGTTCTTCGAAAGAAGAGAGAGAACAAACCCAGAAATATAAGAAAGAACACATATCAAGGAGGGACAATATGCCTCGATGTTTGAGGGAGCCTAATTAGTGTGAGGGGAACACATCGAATCAGTACGTTGAGGCTGATCGGAATTCGTACGCAGTCATAAGAACTGCAGATCAGTACGTGCAAGGTGTCGATTGGAGGAATTCTACATTGACAAATCAAATCAGATCTATTACGCTTCATAAGTTTTTTGATATTGCAAAGGTTGAAAAGTTCGATGGGATGCAGGATCCAGATGATCACATCGAACATTTCAAAAGTCATATGATGAATTTCGAGGACGATGACAGGCTGGTATGTCGGGCTTTCTCGCAGACGTTTAAAGGGACAACTTTGAAATGGTATAACTCAATTCTAAGGGGATCCATTTCAAATTTTAAGGATTTTTATACTGCTTTCCGAAGGAAATCTGTTGGTAGCAAAGAGATGAGAGAAAATGGTGATACGATTATCCAATGCAAGCAAGAAGTTGGAGAAAAATTGAAGGATTACACGAAACGTTTTGTTTTGACAAAGGAAAGTTTGGATAACTGTGAAAATGGAGTAGTGATGACATATTTTTATCAATGGTTATTGCCAGGGGACCTGACTACTGAGACAACAAAAATGAGGGCTTTAACTTTTGGGGCATTGATGGCTTAGGTTGAAGATCCGATTAAAGTTGAAGAATCAACTAGGGCCCGAGGAGACTAGTTAACGTTCGAAAGAATTCAGGACGAGTGTCCCATAACCAAGGGCAATCTTTAAATGCTAATCAGGAGGCGCGTCCGAGGAATAACAATTTACCAACTCGAACAGGGGGATATTTAAATCAAGCCCCATCCTACAACGACAACAAGCCGAGAACGAATAAATGGATAAGGCTAGAGTATTATGCAGATTTAACTGAAAGTGTGGCAACAATTTTTGATAAAACGAAGATTTATGTGAATTTCAGGAAGCCCGCACCAATTAACAGGCCAAGGGAGGAACATAACAATAAATACTGTAGATATCACAATGATATTGGACGTGGCATAAATGACTGCATTGCTTTGAAAAAATAAGTCCATATTCTAATTGATAATGGAAAGCTTTTGACTTATGTGAAGTCACAGGGAAACACATTGAAAACTCCAGCATTGAATTCACAGTCAGCCAACCCAAATGCATAAGCTGAAAATTTGATGATTATAGATTCAAAGACTGATGAGTTTGACGCTGCTTCAGAGTATTTGGATATGGATACAGATAGGTTTATTTTGATGTCTGTTGAAGAGACAATAAAGAAAGGACACGTTCGAAGTCTGTGTGAGTATCTCGAGTCGTTGGCCATTTTTGGAGGTGATTCAATGACTGGTAATACTGATAGTCCGAGGAAGATACATGTTGTCAATTTAACAACTTAGATTGAAGGGAGAATGTCCACTCATTTGTATGGAAAATAGGACATTTCTTTTATTTTGTTCAATGAGGATGATTTGCGAGGTATTACGGGGCTGCATGAGGACGCGGTAGTTATTGGGGCAGAAGTTGATGGTGTTGAAATTAGATGCGTGCTCATAGATACCGGGAGTTCCACGAATGTCCTTTTTGAAGAAACTTATGACAGGATGCGCAATACTCCTCGAATTTTAGTCTGAGCGCACAATCATTGGTTTCACTGGTGTGATAGCATGGGTAATAGGAGAATTTGAGGGGGAGGTTAGGAAGTGGACCCTTCAAGAAGAAAGTTCATGGGCTTGTTATGGTGGTAGATTGTCCCACAAGTTACAACATCATTTATGGAAGGTCTTGGTTGTCAAGAATGTATGGTGTTGTGTCAATAGTTCACCAATGTTTTAAGTATGTGGTCGGAGACCGTGTGGGGGTCGTTTGAAGCGACCAGAAAGTTGCAAGGGAATGCTATGCCACTACACTTCGGATTTGAGGATCCAACAATGAAGATATGATAAATGAATAACAGTCAGAGCGGTTGACCTCAGATTTTGATGAAAGGGTTGACGATCTGAGGGAAACCCCAGGGTCTTTGATAGTAAGTGAAGAAATTGAGAAGTATACCTTTTCTAAGGGAAAATCACTTCATATAGGAACCTTACTAACCCCAGTTCTACGTCAACGACTGTTACAATTTTTGTCTTATAATTTGGATGTTTTTCGCATGGAAAACAGAGAATGTGATAAGTGTGCCGATCAAAGTAATCTGTCATAGTTTAGCTGTTAATTCAAAGGTGAAGCCGATAATCCAAAAAAGAAGGGCATTTTCGTCAGAAAAAGCAAAATCAATTATTTCCGAAGTGCATCGTTTATCTAGGGTCGGACATATAAGCGAGTCACGATATCTTTTATGGACGGTAAATCCAGTAGTGGTCAAGAAGAAGAACAGAAAGTGAAGAATGTGTGTAGATTTTATAGACTTAAATCGAGCTTGTCCTAAAGACCCATTTCTTGTTCGTCGAATAGACCAACTGATTGATTCCACTTTGTGAAATAAAATATTAACTTTCATGGATGCTTTTACGGGATATAATCAGATCCAGATGGATCCGAAGGATCAAGAATGTAATACTTCCATTACTGATAGGGGATTATATTGCTATAAGGTTATGTCTTTTGGATTAAAAAATGTTGGGCTACTTATCAGAGGTTGATGAATAAAGCATTTTCCACTCAGATTGGAAAAATATGGAAGTGTACATTGATGTTATGGTGGTAAAAAGCTTGGTGGACGATGGAAATTTGGAAGATTTAGAGGAGACATTCTTGAATCTAAGGGAAATCAGGCTAAAGCTTAATCCTGAAAAATGTATTTTCAGAGTTCGATGAGGGAAGTTCTTGGGTTATGTTATCAGTGAAAGAGGAATAGAAGCTGACCCAGAACAGTTGAAAGCTGTAATGGCAATGAATTCACCTTGAACAGTTAAAGAAGTGCAACTTTTAACAGGAAGGTTAACAACACTTAATAGATTTATTTTTAAATTTTCTGACAAATGTTTTCCTTTCTTTTAAATGTTGCAAGGGCAACAAATATTTGAGTGGACTTCGGATTGTGAAGCAACTTTTACAAGCATTACGAACTTATTATCATAACTAGAAATTTTATCAAAGTCTTGAAGTAAAGAAAAGCTCTTTTTATACATTGCGGTATCGGATTTTCCAGTAAGTGCAGTATTTATAAACGAAGATTCAGGAATTCCGAAGCTGGTGTACTATGTCAGCGAAGGTTTGGTGGCAGCAGAAAATAGATATTTGAAGCTTGAGAAATTAGCGTTAGCATTGATGGTGGCTACTAAAAAGATGGTCCATTATTTCCAAGCTCATACCATTGAAGTTATAACTTCATTTCCCTTGAAAAATGTTTTGCAACGTGTTGATATTTCGGAGAGAATGACCAAGTGGTCAGTGAGGTCGGGAGATTATGATATTTTGTCCACACCTCAAACTGCAATTAAAGCTCAAGCTTTGGCAGATTTTCTCATTGAATTTTATTCAAGTAGATCGGACATAGAAGATAATAAGGATGTTTTACCAATGAATTCGATGTGGGTTATTCGAACAAATGGCAGATCTAGTGTTTTGAGATGCAGCGCTGGAGTTCAGATAATTGCTCCATCTGGAGAAACGATGCTTCAGTCAATCAAATTTGGTTTTCACGCCTCGAGTAACAAAGCTGAATATGAAGTTGCTTTGGCTGGTTTGAGACTTGCGAAAATATGTGGAGCAACTTCGGTACAGTTCAAAACAAATTCTCGATTAGTAGCAAATCAAGTATCGGGAAACTCGGAAGCAAAAAAGGATCGCTTAATTTTGTATCTTCGAGAGATTCGAAACTTGATGATATTATTTGATCATGTTGTTGTGGAACATATAAGTTGAAGAAGTAACACAATGGCTGATTTGTTAGCAAATATCGCTTACAAGAAAGAGTATCCTTGGATTTTGCTACAAGAGAGTCCTTCGATTTTGACTTAGTCAGACTAGTGTGATTATATGAAGGAATTGTTTATCAGTACAGATGTAGTTCGAGGCGATTGGCGAACTGATATTTTAATATTTTGATTCGAGGAGCACTTCCTAACGATGCAAAATTGGCTAAACAATTGCAAGGCAAAGCTTTTGGATACATAGTTTTGGATGAAGTTTTGAAAAAAAAAGCATTGAGTAGGCCATTACTACGATGTTTAAATAGGCAAGAATCACATGAAGTTTTAGCAGAGTATCATGATGGAGAAGAAACAACTCATTGTGGGTTTAAAGCTTTATCTCTTCGAGTTTTGCTTGCAGGGTTTTATTGGCCTTCGATCATGAACGATGCCAGAAAATTTGGTTCAAAGTTGTGATACTTGTCAGAGATTGACTAATTTTATTCATAAGCCGGTAGTTCCACTTATGTCTATTACCGAAGCTATACCGCTTGATAGATTTGGAATTGATTTAGTGAGGCTTTTTTCTATGGCCTCTGGAGGGCGGCAAATAATAATTGTTGCAGTGGACTATTTTACAAAGTGGACAGAAGCAAAACCGTTATCTGGAACGAGAATCGAGGTGACAAACAAATCTATTTTAGATGGTTTGAAGAAGAATTTGACGGGGGCAGTAGGAAAATGGCCAAATTATTTGCAATAGTTGTTTTTGGCTTATCGAAAAACTCCTAAGGAAGCTACTAAAGAAACTTCTTTTGCGTTGGCATATGGTATGGATGTTGTTAGCCCTGTGGAATCTATAATGTCATCTTTTAGAATAACCCAATATTCTGAAAAATCCAATGACGAAGCTAAAATAACGGATTTAGATATGATTGATGAGAACCGGTTCGAGCTTATTTAAATGTAATATATTATCAAACTCTTATGAGGAATATGTACAATTCGAGGGTAAAAAAGAGGTGGTTTAAAATAGGTGATAAAGTGTTGAGAAAAGTATTTCTTGATACGAAGGAGAATAGCCTCTAAAAAATGACCCAAAATTGGGAAGGACCTTATATGGTTGTTCAAAGGATAAAGCAAAGGTCATATCGCCTTTGTGATAGTCAGGGGAGGATGCTTCAACACCCGTGGAATATACAACATCTGAAGTTATACTGGGAATATCTATGTTTTATTTTGAATTTGTTTCTTTTGGTTGATTAACGCACTCTTTCCTACCCTGTTGGCCCAATGAGGTTTTAACGAGGCGTTATGTACATATTTAACATTATCAATAAAATGCATTTTTGGCCAATGGTTGTTTACAAGTATTTATTTAAACTATCTTGATAACTGACCAAAGACTGATCATTTTTGAGGTTGATTAAGAATATAATGTTCTGAAGTGTTTCATACACTTTTCGAAGAAAAAACCATATTGAAAGTGATACGTTCAATAAATTCATTATTATGTTCGAAGTGCTACGTTCAATAAATGCATCATTATGTTCAAAGTGTTACGTACAATAAATGCACCATGATATTCGAAGTGCTACGTTCAATAAACGTACTGTGATTTTTGATGTGCCACGTTCATTTAATGCACTATAACAATCGAGGGATTACATTTTGCAAAAAATATTTAAAGTATCTTATTATGTTTTAACTTCGAATAGTTAGCATAAATAAAGGTTCACGTAACTTGATGGAAAATATGAAATATGAGAAAAAACCTTTCTCATTTAGAATAATTTGATAGGTACAAGGGTTAATATGACAAATACAGAAAGATAACATAAATTCAAAGGATAGTAAAATCATTCACATGACTCCTCTTCGGATGATTCTTCTTCAGATGATGAACTTGGGATAAGATCGAAAGCTTCGCTGGGGCGCCGTTTGTCAAGAATGTTATTCCAGAAGTAGAAAGGTTTATCTTATGATATGTTGCGTCAATTTCTTGAAGAAATGTGATGGCCTTCTTATCTTTACCAGTGTTGATAGCTGCCAACATGTCCTTGGTACATTGATCTTCTGCAGCAGTGATGGCAAGTTATTTTTCCTTCTCAAAGCCAGTCTTCAGTGTGGCTATCTCATCGGTCAAGTTTTTCTTTTCTGCTTCGCTTTTGGTAAAAGAAGTCTGAAGATTATTGAAATTCTCTTTCTCAGCAATTAAGTCTTCAAGGTGTTTAGTCTTGAGTCGATCTATCTCTTCTTGATGCGAATTGATCAGATTATCTTTCTCGATTCGGTGTTGTTCTCGTAAATGCCTTTTGATAAGCTCAGACCTTTCCATTTCAAATCTATGAAATTGATCTACTATATGATTGCAAATTTTTTCCTTCAACTATTTCTCAGCTTCAACAATTCCTTTGTAGCGAACCATATATTTGGCCAGTCATTTCAGATGACTTTGAGAAGCCTCGATTTCTTAAGTAAGCGTTTTCGCTGCAGTTTTGAGATCAGAAAATGGTTGAAGTGAAACAAGGACATCTAGGTTTGGTGGAATATGAGGAAAAACCACTAGGCTAGGCCAAGGGATGAGATTTAAAGACGTCGTAGGGGCAGTAGGAACAATAATTTCAGGAGATGCTGGTTCAGAGGTATAGGGTACAGATCTTCTACCAAAGTTGTGTAGAAGAGTTTGAACCTCTTGAATGCCATGATCCTCTTCTAAAATAAGCTCTTGTGATTCATCAAAGTTGATGAAACTATTAGGATCGAAGTGATCAACATTTTGATTATCTTTTACAGTAATTGCAGCATCTTCACCAGCTGTTTCCTTTTCCTATTAAGGACTTTGTTGATTCCCAACACCTATGACCTCATCCTCATCAGATACTATGTCTTCAATGGTTGCAACTATATTTTTCATCATTTGTTTCTGTGGACTGGTGGAACTTTTATTTTTTAAGGGTGTAGCAATTTTTTTGTGGAGAAGGTTCTCCCTCTGTCCTTCTTCGATGGTCGAAAATGTGCTTTTTTATTTTTCTTTTTGAACGTTTGGGCTAGCACCAGATGTATTAACAGACTTTTTGTCCTTTTTTCTTTTTTCTTTTGAGGAAGATGATTGTCCAATCTTTTGCGGATGGTTAAGAATACCTTGGAATCGGGATGGACCAGTCTTTCAACACGTTGTTGAGGGTTGGGCTATTCCATCAAATTTTCAGGAAGAAAGGCTCAAGGTGTGATCAGAAATAAGTGACTGTTGAGAAAATTGATTGGTGGAAAGGTTGTGTCAAAAGCGTTGTGCCATTCTGTTTCAGCCCAAACGACAAGTTTAATGAATGTTTCTTTGGCTCTTGCTCGACGAGTGACATAACGCCTCAGAATTTCTGATAATAACATATAAGGTGATAGTGAATAAGAGTAACACCAGTTAGATAATTTAGTTAAGAAGAGTAGTATTATAATACTTACGACCACTTTTCCAGACAAGAATCAATCTCGATGGATTGGCTTCAGATATGTCATTGTTGTTTTCCCATGTTCCCGAGATGAAGATAAATTTTTGTTTCCAAAACTTGTCCGCTTCCAGAAGATCATCAATGATTTTTAAGTCATCATCTAATGTAAGATAGTAAAATGGAAGCTTTGGTCCCTTTAATAAGTGGGAGGCCATGATTATAGAGAGAAGAATGAACCATTGATTTGGTGTCATTTGAGTTGGTCACAGATCCAAGAGTTCGAAGTATTCGAAAATCATAGGATCCAATGGGAACCGAAACCCCTAGTTGATGATTTCCGGATAGACTACCAACTCATCTTTTCTACAGTCTACGGGTGTTTCCTCTTTTTTGGGAAGAGGAAGGGTAATGTTGTCCCCCATTCCCCATTGTTTTTTCAAAACTGATGCATGACCCTCTTCGTAATATATGTATGAGATATTTTCTAAGGCAACGATATAGTCTGCATCAAGAGACCTTAAATTCTCACCAATGGTTGTTCTTTCTTCAGCGAATATAGTAATGAAAGGTTTCTTTTTTCTTGGTCTGCAGATATTTTTCTGTGTGGCAGTCTCCGATTCTTTTGAGGTTTCCTCATCGGTATCAGCCTCATTGTTTGATTGAGTAGCATCAAAATAAACCTCTGCTTCTGACGCTTTGTCTCTCAGTTGTGAAGTGTTCTTCGAGGGACTTTGTTGAGATAATATGGCTGTCTCAACAATTTCCCTCGGGGGAGGAGATCCGGTAGATGGGTTTGGTGTAGCATTGGCATCGTCTCCCACATATATAAAAGTTTTTTTCTAGGATCTCTTGGAAGATAAGTAGAGGAACGGGTTGGTTCAGATTGTTTTGAAGAATATGTACTTACTTCTTAACTAATTTGAGGTGATGATTTGGTAAGAAAATTTGAAGTTCAAGGAGTTCTTAGCGTTTAAGTTTTCGAAGACTGACTTTCTTTTGTAATAGGTGAAGTCTAAAAGACAGGAACTTTAGAAGGATAAAAATTACCGTAATAAATGGTCTTTGTAGATGTTCTGAGGGAAGCGTTGCTTATCAACCCAACAAATCTATATTCTTTTGCTCTTTCGCTAATTTAGAAGTAACCATTAGCACAAAACACGAGATTGTTTTCAGGTGTTGGGGATTTAGGCTTTTAGGAATTCTGGCCTTGGATCTTCTGGATCTCGGGTGCTTTCTCATAAATTGATTGACGATTGATCGGAAAATATGAATTTTCCGGTGGAAGTAACCAGAAAGTTTGAAGAAACCGTTGAAGGTAACAAAAAGTTAGAAGATTATCTCTGCTTCTCTCTCAAGGATTTGTTTGTGAAACAAAGAGTAAGTTGCAAAGGAATTTATAGGAGAAAGAAACACGTGTGCAGAAGTGAAAAAATGATCAAAAAATATTTATTCTTAATTTATATTACTTTTATACTAATTTAATTGTTAGTTTTAATTAATTATGAATACAGATACTCTCATTTGGTTATTTCTTATTTATTAGTGAAATTGGAGCAAAAGGAGCAAAAAGGAGTTAAGATTGGACATAAAACCTATAATTAAAAAAGAAGATAAAAGTCAAGGATTTGAAGATAATTAGAGAAAGAATAAAAGAAAGAAATGTAAAAAGATAAGATATTAATTGAAGATCATCATCTTAATATTTAAGTTTCCTAAAGAATAAATTATAATATATTTATTATTTAATTTAAAAGAATAATATAATTCTTTTATTTTATTTGATAAAGATTATGATTTTATTTTTAAGAATAAAATATTTGGTCTTCTATAGTAAGTTATAATATAATATTATATAATTTAAAATAATGAATTAATTCTTTTACTTTAATTAATATTGATGAGTTCAGATTATTTAGTCACAACTCACTGTGTTATCCGGACAAGGGCAATTCGGGCATAAGTATACCAGTGAACTAAGGGCGTTCTCCCAATCTTTTACGAGAGGTGCTCTCAAGTGGTATAACAGTTTTCCCCAGGGTTATATCAGAAACTTTGATACATTCTGGGTTGCCTTCCAAAGGGAATTTGTGGGAAATAAAGAGGTGAAGGGCAATAGAGACACTATTATCCCTTGTCCCCAAGAGCCAAATGAGTCCTTAAAGGACTACATAAGTCGGTTCATAAATACCAAGAATGGGTTAGCAGATTGCTTCGAACAGGTGGTAATTGCATCTTTAAGACAAGGGTTGAAACCTGTAAATTTGGCTGATTCAGTAACCACAAAGAAAGCCATGACTTGGGGTAGCTTGTTGAACCAAGTGGAAAAGCAAATCAACATGGATGAAACTAAGAAAACCAGGGTGCACCATCATGTGAGGTCCGCCCCAGTAGCTCAAAACCAAAACCAGTCCGGATATAAGGCTAAAAACCGGACAAGGGTCCAACAGGGCCAAACAGACTCAATCCAACCCAAATCCAACTCAGAGCCAGCAGTCAAGAAGTAAAAGAGGTCCTTGGGTTCAACCGGAGTGGTTTGCAGAACTAAAAGAGAATGTGGCCACAATTTATGACAAAACCAAAGATGAGGTCCATTTCCGGAAGCCATCAGCACTACAATCTCCCAGAGAAATTCGTAACACTTGTTTTTGCCAGTATCATCATGATATTGGCCGTAACACCCAACACTACATTTCTCTGAAGCAGGAGGTACAAAATCTCATTGAAAGAGGTACGTTAGGGGCTTATGTCAAAAGAAGAGGTGGAAACAGGCTTGATAATGCTCCTCGAACTAGGCCTAAGAACAATGCGGGAACATCTGCTCCAGAGGGGGCAATGGTGATCCTTGAAAAATTTGATATCGATTCGGGGTACTTGGATCTTGATCCTACCCGGAATAAAATAGAGGTCATAATAGAGAAAAATAAGACGCTGTCCGGACTCATTAGTTTCTTTGAGTCGCTTACTATATTCGGAGGGGATACGATGATTGCGCCAACTCCTTCATCAAGGAAGAGGCATGTTCACTCTCTGGCTACTCAGTTGGAGTGAGGCATGTCTTCTTATCAGTCCCAAACCCTTTTTCCATTTATAGTTTTTGATGAGGATGATTTAATAAATATTGATGGGACTCATGAGGATACTGTGGTGATAGGAGCATCTATTGGGGGCAATGATATCAGACCCATTCTGATAGACACAAGAAGTTCAGCAAATATCCTCTTCTTAAGCTCCTATAAGCAGATGAAAAATCCTTCCGTTATTCAACGGTCTAACAGAACCATTGTGGGCTTCACAGGAAGCTCTGCGGATGTAATCAGGGAGTTTGAGAAAGAGGTGCTGTTGGGCAAGGGGCCTTTCAAGACACTGGTCAGGGTACTGTTTGTTGTGGTATATTTCCCCACATGCTACAATGCAATTTTTAGGAGATCATGGCTTTCTAGAATGCATGATGTTGCCTCGACAGTCCACCAGTGTTTGAAGTATGCGGTTCAAGGACAAGTGGGTGTTCTCCGGAGTAGTCAAAAGATAGCACGGAAGTGCTATGCAATTGCACTTGCTCCTAAGATTGGCTCCGGAATGTGACAAGTGGGTGTTATTCGGAGTAGTCAAAAGATAGCAAGTGTTTTAATACTGATTGAAGAGATTGAAACCCACTCTCTGGCAGAGGGTAGAAGTGTTAAGATTGGCTTCAAGATGGCGCCAGAATTGAAAAAGAAATTGTTGTCTTTTTTAGCAAACAATCAACATGTTTTAGCTTGGTGCAATAAAGATGTGACCGGAGTACCTACAAGTGTTATCTCATACAAGCTGTCCATCCGGAGCGATGTTGAACCTATTGTACAGAAAAGGAGAGCTTTCTCTAAGGAGAAAGTTGATGTAATAGTCCAAGAAGTCGATTGACTTACCAAGATGGGACACATAAAGGAGTCCCAATATCCTTTGATGGACCGTCAACCCAGTGTTAGTCAAGAAAAAGAATGGGAAATGGCGTATGTGTATCGATTTTGCTGACCTCAATAGAGCTTATCCAAAAGATCTGTATCCAGTCCCCTAAATAGATCAGTTGGTGGACTCCACGTCTAGAAGCAAATTATTATCCTTCATGGATGATTTTTTGGGTACAACCAGATAGAGGTGGATCTGAAGGACCAGGATCATACTACCTTTGTAACAGATAGGGTTCTCCATTGCTACAAAGTGATTCCCTTTGGGTTGAAGAATACTGGGGCTACTTATCAGAGGTTGGTTAACACAACATTTACTAGTCAAATTGGCAGGAATATGGAGGTGTACATCGACGACATGATTGTTAAAAGCTTAGAGGAGGATTTGCACATAATTGACCTTTAAGAAACTTTTTCCAATTTGAGAAAGGTGAATTTAAAGCTGAATTCAGAAAAATGTGTTTTTGGGGTGCGGTCCGAATTTTTTTTGGGTTATGTGATAAGTGAAAAAGGTATACAACCCGATCCAGATCAGTTAAATGCCCTATTAGAAATGGATCCTCCCCGGAATATTAAAGAAGTCCAGAGGCTTACTGGAAGGTTGGCTGCTTTGAATCGTTTTATTTCAAGATCTTCAAATAAGTGGGCTCCATTTTTCCAAACCTTGAAGATTGTTAAAGACTTTAATTGGTCTCCACAGTGCAGCCAAGCTTTTGATGAAATAAAGAAACACTTGTCTTCAACAAAGACCTTTTTCAAGCTCATACAAGGAAAAACACTGTATGTATACTTGGCTGCGCCAGAATGTGCTATAAGTGAAGTGTTGGTAAGAGAGGTGGACAATTACCCTCGTCCGGTGTACTACATCAGCAAAAGTCTGATAGTTGTTGAGAAGAGGTACCTGAAGCTTGAAAAGCTGGCATTAGCCTTGGTAATTGTTGCAAGAAAAATGATGTCGTATTTTCAGTCTCATTCCAACATTGTTCGAACATCTTTCCCATTGAAGAATCTTCTATAGAAAGCAGACATATCAAGCAGAATAACCAAGTGGTCAGTAGAGTTGGGTGATTATGACATTGATTTTGCCCCACGAACTGCTATTAAGGCTCAGTCTGTTGCTGATTTCCTAGCGGAATTCCATTCAGATAAGAGTTCAAAACACGTTTTAGAGGGTAAAATTAAAAAAGAATGGGTAGTCCGGACTGATGGCGGATCAAGCACAATGGGTTGTGGAGCTGGAATTTTCCTAACCTCTCTGTACGGTGACAAAATGTACCAGGCTATATGCTTTGGATTCAGGGCCTCTAACAATGATCTGAATATGAAGCACCTATATGTGTCTCAAATTCACTTTTATGTGTGGGGCTAAAAGGGTTATGTTGATAAGTGATTCCCAGATTTTTATTCATCATGTTCAGGGTCAATCTGAGGCCAAGAAGGAATAGCTGGTCAAATACTTGCTGGTCCTTAAAGTGGTAGCAGCTAACTTCAAAAGTGTTTGTTATGAGCATATTCCTAGGTCAGAAAATGCGCTGGCAGATTCCTTGACAACCATTGCATATATAGAGTCATACCCTTGGATTCATGTACAAGAATGCCCATCCATACAGTCAAGCCAGAAAAAGGAAAAGGAAGAAAGCTTGAGTATCCAAGTAGGTCAACCTAGAGACTGGAGATTTTCCCTTCTTTAATACATTGCTGATGGGGTTTTGCCTCCGGATAAAACTCTGGCAAGGAAGATAAAATACAAGGCTCGTGGATTTTTAATCATAAGAGAGGTTCTCTATAAAAAATATTTTAGTAGACCTCTCCTGCGTTATTTGGGGGTTGAGGAATCTCAAGTTGTTTTATCCGAACTACATGATGGAGAAGGATCAACCCATTGTGGCTACAGGGTGCTGACCCGGAGGGTATTGTTGGCTGGCTACTATTAGCCATCCATAATGGCAGATGCTAAAGAAATGGTGAAGAAGTATGATCCATGTCAAAGGTATGGCAACGACATTCACGTGCCAGCAGTGCCTATGGAGTCTATTTCTGAACCAGTACCTTTTGTTTTGGTGTATGGGATGGAGGCCATTACCCCAATTGAAGCTACCCTACCATCATACCGAGTCAATATCTATTCCGAACATGTTAATGATATAGAAATTAGGAATCAGTTGGACTTAATAGAAGAAAAAAGAGTTAAAGCTCACTTGAGAACAACCCACTATCAAGGCTTGATGAGGAGCAGGTTTGGTTCCAAGATCAATAGAAGAGATTTTCAATCGGGAGATAAAATTTTGAGAAACATTTTCTTACACACCAAGGAGAAGCAGTTCGGTAAGCTGGCTCCAAACTAGGAAGGTCCTTATGAGATCTTCAAAAAGCTTAAGCCTGGGACATATAGGCTACATGACAAAGATGAAGGGTTTTGAAACACCCATGAAATATTGATCATATCAGGTTATATATAGAATAAAATTTATGTAAATATATATTTGTCTAATATCAATGTAAATATTTGGGGGTATACTCTTTCCTACCCTGGTGGCGCGGGGAGGTTTTAATGAGGTGTCCGTTTATTTAATTCAATGAAATGTGATGCCTTCTTTATATATCCGGTGTGGTTCAACTACAATTTAATTCAATTACTGGCTCAATGCTTTGGATCTTTGGTAGATCGGATAAACCTGGTTGAATGATGACCATTAAACAAATGTCATCGGAGATATTAAACACTCTCACTATAATACTTCTGAAATAGTTAGGGCTATTTAAACATTAGCCATTAAAATTAAAAGGAGAGACACTGTTAAAAAAAGAAATATTTGATAAATAAACCCTTCGGACTTTAGCCGAATAGGAAGGAACAAAATATGCCTTGGCCATCCAAGGAATTTCAGTATTTCAAAACAATTATCCGGACTAAAACCGGATAACATTACAAAAAATGCCTTGGCCATAAAAGGACTTTAATCATTCAAAAAAGTAAAAAGTAAAAAGTGTTTAAACCTTAGGGCTCGTTCCCTTCAGATTTTCCTTCATCACCTCTTTTCTTGGGACTTTTGAGTTTGGCATTCGAACGCTCACCAGTTCCTTCCTCTTCATCAGTGGTGGAGTCTATTCCACTGGTATAATTGTGCTTGTCACCAACAGCCATAGTGTGAAATGGGATGTCCTCGTATTCTACAAATTTCCATAGGGGACCAAGTGTCCTATTCGGAAAAGTTTTGTGGAAGAGCAGCACCATATCAGACTTGACCTCAACATATTTTGCTTCTAAGGAGTCTATCACCTCATTAGTATGTTTATCAATGCTGTCCTGAATAGTTTGTTCCTGCTACTTCACCAAGTCTTCTCTCTCCTTGGTCACCTTAGACACAACACCTTCTAGGGAGGTCTTCTCACCAGACAAGGTCTGAATGAAACCATCTTTATACTTCAGATCCTCCCTTAATGTTGATAGATCTTTTTCCAAACTGGAGCACTTAGTTTGGAGCTCAGTACTGGCAGTCTCTGAAGTGGACAACTTGGTCGATAGATCTTATTTGTCCTTTCTCGAAGCTTCTATCTCTTTCTTTAGTTCTTCTATGCTCTGATTGGCATTGAGAAGATTGGTTGACATAGAATCTTTTTCAGTAGTGAGGGTGTTGATGAGTGTGGTCTGGTTTTTTACTTTCCTCTCCAGATCAAGCACTGGTTGTATGTGACCAAGAAGGGAATAGGCCACAACATCTTGTTCTCCGGAGACGGTGAAGGACTTGCCATTATAGGTCACCATGTTAGTCGAGCTCGAAGGGCGGAAGGGGCTTGCAAAGTCATCCTTCTCAAAGTCATTGAAATACAAATCAACGTCTTGAAGGGTACAAATATCCACCCCATCAATTTCTCCCCCAATACCCTCTCCGGATTGCAGACCTGTTGGTATCTTCTCTTGTAGAGTGGGAACAACTGGGGCTGGTGGAGGTAGAAGCTCCGAAGGACGAAATATTATTTCTTCTCCTAAGGTGACCTTCTTCTTTTTGGCAGCCTTTTCGTCACTGCTTAATTTTCTCTTATAGTCTTTTTAGAGGTTTTGGTGGGTTTTGTGATTCTCCTGCCTTCGTAACAGTATCAGCCTCTACTATTGAGAATAAGGAAGCGTTGATTCCTCCTAGATTCCCCGAACTAGTCCGTTATGTGGCAGCTTGGACCGGCTCTGCTGCAACTTGCTTCTTCTTCCCTTTCATCTTGCTGGGAGCTTTAGCCCTAGAAGGTAAGGCCAATTTACCATCTTTAGCCTCCGTTCGCTTAAGGATCACACCAGGTGGAGGTAGTGTTCTTAGCTCTTCCGATGTGAGGTCCCTCCGACCTTTGGTGTTCCACAGATGAGACCTCACCAAGTTGCCTGAGGTAAAACAATTATGGAAGGCGTTCCCCCAACGCTCCGTAGCCTATGCATTAAGTTTGGCACATGTTGTTTTCCCCTCCTTCAGGTGTCCCGTGAACTCCTTCGGTAAGACTGAAAAAGAAGTAACAGATAATTCAGGAGAGGAATACTTATAAAAAAACATGAAAAATAAAGACAAAAAGTTTAGCAGTACTCTTACATCTACTAGTTAACATACTAGGATTGGTATTGACTTTGAACTTTCTCCCATTCTCCCATGACCCAATGATAAACAAGAACTGAGTCCTCCAGTTCTTTTCCGATTCCAGTAAGTCGTCAACCACTTTGAAATTATTCCCCATGTTGTGATGGTAGAATGGAATGTTGTGATTTTTGCATTAACTTGCAACAACGTAAAATTATTCCATTGGGAGAGGAATTTTGGACAGCCTTGATGCCATTATGCAAGCAAAGAGAGAATACCAGGCATTTGAACTTAGCTGGCTTGGGCAGAGCTTCACCAGGTGGAAATACCTGACAATTTATGGGTCCAATAGGAACCGAAGTCCTCAGTTTAGTACCTCGGTGAAGATGACCACCTCATTTAGTTTACAGTCCATCAGAGTCTTCGGAGTAACAAGTATCCTTACCTTCACTGACTCTGGGATCCCCCATTTCATCTGGATCTGGCCCAACTCAGCAGTATGGGTGTAGATATAGTTTATATTCTGCATGGCCAACAAATATTAAACAGATAGGTTTTGGAAGCAAGAGCCTACCTTTCCCTCTAAGCACGCTGGAAGGTCCGGGTGAGTCAAGCAGAATTTGACTTTTCTTGTAGATGGGGGGGGGGGGGGTCAGCTTCTGGCACCAAAGGCTGTTCGGATGAAGGAGCGCCTGTGGTTTCTGAAGGCCTGGTGTCCGGTTGAGGTTGAGATCCGGAGGACTTCACCTTTGGGACTAGTTTAGATGCCTCTGATCCATAGGGCTTATCTTTTGATGCTATTTTAGATGCCTCCAATCCGGAGGGTTTTGGCAGTAAAGTAGTTGTTTCAGATTTAACCAGACGAGTCATCCGGAGTGGAGTTGATTTTTCTGGGGACTTCTCAATGTCTGAACCCATGGCTAAGAAAGTGGAGGGTTTTCTGACACTCGAAACCGCTTTTTTCTTAGCAATGGAGGGTTGCAGAGAAGAACCCGAGGGGAGAGGAGAGAGACTTGGTTTGAACAACTGTCGGGGCTTTGGATTTGTGGATGAGGATGACTCTTGGTCAGCTTCTTGGGTTGGTTCGCCAGACTTTTTGCTTGGAGAGACTGATAGACCAGCAGCAATGTTATTCTCTCTTTCAAATTTTATTGTATTTTCTAGCTCTTTTAAATTCAACCAGCCGCCTTTCACAAGTGCGTTTCTGGTTGTGAACATAAAATATTCTAGAACAAGTTTGAAGGTAAGAGCAAAAATCTCTATAAGGTTTTTTTAGTAATGAAGAAAATTGAATAGTGAAAAAGGATTTCTATAAAAGTAGAAAAAAGTAACTGCTACCTAGGAGAAGTTGAATATTATTCGGTGATGATTAAAGACGGTGCAAACGTGGGTAAGATTAAGCGCCTAGATAACTTTTTGGACTTAGTAGGTGCGCTGATCTAGGAAGAATAACGACTGGTGGGACGAACCAAATTGTGACATGTGTCCCACGATCCAAAAAGAAAACTGTTAGAATTATGGAAAAGAAGTCGGTTCAGACAGACTTCGAACTAGGTTAGTAATGAGGATAAACCTCATAGTACGGAGTGCACAAACGGATCAGACAAAGTCACCACTGGCTAAGTAAACTTTTTAGTCCTACCAAAGATATTTGACAAGGCCTAAAAATGGGGCTACTGATGAGTTCAGATTATTTAGTCACAGCTCACTGTGTTATCCGGACAAGGGCAATTCGGACATAAGCATACCAGTGAACTATCCAGACATGACAAACGTAATAAAACACCTAAACACCTTATTGACTAAGCTATGTGCGAATCAGCTTAACAGGTTAATGGGTCCTTAAACTTGACCCGGTTTCATAATTTGACCCGTAAGGCTATGGGTCCTTAATTAAGGGTATAAATACCCCAACTACTTTCATTAATAAGGGTAGTGAACATTTAATACAACCAGACTGCTCAAATCTCTCACTATTTTATACCAAACATTTAATACTTGAAACATTTTACAAAACAATCGACAAAATTACCCCCATCCCAAAATAAACCTCACCAAATATTATAATTATACTCTCGATGTGGTTTATTTTTAGAAGATTAGGGTCAATAAAAAACCCCATAACTCTTTCTATAAATAAAACCCTAACGAAGGAGAGTCAGACGACCGTCAACTTCAGTACGATTGGAAACAGATTCTCAGTTATTAGCAAATCAGGTATCTAGATTTTCTGAGGCAAGAAATGATCGTTTGATTTTATATCTTTGGGAACTTCAGAATTTAATACTACTATTCGATAATGTTGTTGTTGAATATATCGGTCGAGAAAGTAACATGGTGGCTGATTCTTTAGCAAATGATGCTTATAAAGAGGAATGCCCTTGGATTTTGCTACAAGAAATTCCCTCGATTGTTACTGAATCCAGTCAGTGCGAATGTATAGAGGAGTTCTTTGTCACATTTGATGCAATTCGAGGAGATTGGCGAATATATATTCTTAATTTTTTTACACAAGGAACATTACGAGATGATACGAGGTTGGTCAAAAAATTGACAGGTAAACCCTTCGGATGCATAGTGTTAGATGGAATATTGTATAAAAATGCATTAAGTAGACCATTGTTACGATGTCTAGACAAACAAAAATCACAAGAGGTGTTATCAGAATTGCATGATGGAGAAGGGTCAGCTCATTGCGGGTTTAAAGCTTTGTCACGACGAGTTTTACTTGCGGGATTCTATTGGCCTACAATCATGAATGATGCTAAATTTTTTGTTAGAAGTTGTGATACTTGTCAAAGATTTTCTAATGCTATTCATAGGCCGGCAGTACCACTTATGTCTATAGCCGAGGCTATACCATTTGATAGATGGGGGATTGATATAATGGGGCCTTTGCCAATGACATCTGGAGGAAGGAAAATGATAATTGTAGCAGTGCATTATCTTACAAAATAGGCTGAGGCGGAACCACTATAAGGAACAAAGGCAAAAGATGTAATCAAGTTTATTGTGAATAGTATTTGTTGTCATTTTGGAGTTCCTCGAAGAATTACAACAGATAATGGTCCTCAGTTTAATAAAGAGATATTTTCATTTTACACTTCGAAAGGGATTCAACAATGTTTTTTTACGCCTTTTCATCCTCAAGCTAATGGACAAGTCAAGGTGACAAATAGAAATTTTTTAGATGTCTTGAAGAAAAACTTGACAAAGGAAGCAGGATAATGGCCAAATTATTTAAAAGAGGTGCTTTGGACTTATCGAACAGAGAGGCTACAAAAGAAACTTCCTTTGCCTTAGCATATGGAATGGATGCACTCAGCCCCATAGAGTCTACGATGTCATCTTTTAGAATAAATCAATATTCTGAAAGATCTACTGATGAAGCTAAAATGGAGAATTTAGATTTGATTGAGGAGAAAAAAGTTCGAGCTCATTTAAATGTAATCTATTACCAAAATCTTATGAGGAACATATATGATTCGAAGGTGAGAAGAAAAGAATTTAAAGAAGGCGATAAAGTGTTGAGAAAAGCATTCTTGCATACAAAGGAGAAGAGCCTTGGAAAAATGGCTTCAAATTGGGAAGGGCCTTATATAGTTGTTGAGAGGATAAAACGAGGGTTTTATCGCCTTTGTGATTTTTAAGGGAGGATACTTCAACACCCGTGGAATCTAAAACATTTGAAGCTTTATTGGGAATATATTTGTCTTTGTATTTTGGATTTTTACTATTAAATGACGCACTCTTTCCTACCCCGTTGGCCCATGAAGGTTTCAACGAGGCGCTATGTACATATTCAATATTATCAATAAAATGTATTTTTTGCCAATGGTTGTTTACAAGTATTTGGTAAAAACTATCTTAACAACTTATTAAAGACTGATCATCTTTGAGGTTGGTTAAGTGTAGAATGTTCTGAAGTGTTTATTACACTTTTCGAATAAACAACCATCTTCGAGGTACTACGTTCAGTAAATACATTATGATTTTTTCTAAGTGCAACGCCCAACAATGCACTGTGTTTTTTCGAAGTAAAACGTTCACCAGATATGCTATGATTTTTCGAAGTGCAACGTTCACTAACTGCACTGAGGCATTCGAGGTTGTATGCTTGTAATTTGTAGTTATATATTGTGTGAATTTTGAAGTGCGTTATAGTATCTAAGCAATTATGTTTAAAAAATTATTATACCTATTTTAGGATTGCTAACATCAAATAATTTATGTGGATGATAAAAAAAGAAATAAACAAACATTTGTCAATTAGATTAATTCGATGAAGTACAATAAGCAGGGACTTAGTTTGACAAGTAGAAAAAGGGTAACAAAAGATTAAAAAGAAATAAAGTTATTGAGACGACTCGTCCTCAGATGACTCCTATTTTGATGATGATGATGAGACTGGGACAGGATCGAAGGCTTCATTAGGACACCGTTTGATGAGAATGTCATTCCAAAAACTTGAGAGGTTAATTTTTGGATAAGTTGCATGAAGTTCTCGAAGAAGAGTGATAGTTGTCTCTTATTTGTCGTTGTTAATGGCAGCCAACATGTCTTTGGAACATTCAGTTTCTGCAGCAGCAACAACAACAACGTTTATTTTTAAATCTCCTTTCAGTTTGGCTATCTCATCAGTCAATTCTTTATTTTTTTTGTTTCGCTGGAAGAAAGAGAAGTTTGGAGGCCTTCGGATTTGACCTTTTCAACAGTTAGATCATTAACATCTTTAGCTTTGAGCTTATCCATCTTATCTTGATGTGACGCAGTCAACTTTTCTTTCTCAGCAAAATGTTTTGTTCGCAAATGACTTTTGATGAAGAGCGCTCCTCGAATAAGCTCAGACCTTGCTGCCTCGAACATATGGAATTGCTCGACCACCTTGCCTTGAAAATTTTCCCTTAGCTGTTTTCACCTTCAGAAATTACTTTGTAGTGGACCATGTATTTGGCTAGTTGCTTCAAATGATCTTGAGAAGCCTCGACTTGTGAAGTAAGTGTCTTTGCTGCAGCGTCGAGATTGACAAATGGTAGTGCAGCAAAGACTTCAAGATTGGGTTGTGGAGGAGGAATATATGTTGGGCTAGGACGAGGAATCATTTCCAAAGATGTAGTTGGAACAGAGGGACAAATTATTTCTGGAGACGCTTCGACGGTTGTTGTTGTCCTGAAGTGGTGCATACGAGTCTGAATATCTTAGAAGACGGGATCATATTCTCCAACAAGATCTTGACATTCGTTGAAATTAATAAAATTTTCGGTGTCGAAGTGGCCAGTGTTTTGATTCCTATCATCAATATTATCCTCGATGATGATTGGAGCATCATTATTGGTTGCTTGCTCTTCGGGAGGAGGATTTTTCTCATTTCCAACAGTTGTGGCTTCTTCCTCTTCGAGAGGAGGAATGCTGGAAGCTTTCTTTTTCTTCGAACAAGGTTTTTGCTCTTCTTCTTCTTGAAAGAGTCTGCTCTCCTGTTTTCTCTTGCGATGTTTAGGCTTTGGTTGTGTTGAAGAGCTAGCACTAGATGCACTAGCTATTTTTTTTACTTTTCTTTTCTGTTTTTGCCTTTTCATTTTTCTTCTGAAGTAGGTGACTTTTCGATCTGTTGCGGATAGGGAGGAATACCTTACAATCAAGTTGAACTAATCTTGCAAGCGTGGTAAGGATTAGGTTCATCCATTAAATTTTGAGGAGGCAAGGCTCCCGCTGTCATCGGAAAAAGATGAATGTTGAGGAAGTTGATCGGCTGAAAATGGTGTGGAAAGCGTTGTTCCACTCTTTTTCGGCCCAAACAGCAAGATTTTTGAAAATGTCCTTGGCTGCTGGCCGATGAATAGCATATTGCCTCGAAGTTGCTGAAATAATCATACAAATAAATAATAAATAAGGAAGACAACAAATATTTATCTTAAAGTACGTAATATTCGAAGTACTTACGATCGCTTCTCCACATGAGATTTAGTTTTGATTGGTTTGCTTCAGATATTTCTTTCCCGTTCTCCTATGCTCCAGAGATAAAAAATAAACTTTTGTTTCCAAAGTTTATCTGCTTTCGGGAGATCATCGATGATTTTTAAATCATCTACTAAAGTAAGGTAGTAGAAGCGGAGCTTCAGACCTTTTGATAACTTGGTCAAGGAAATGAAATCATTGATGCTAATCGGAATCTTGGACAATCAAGATGCCATATTCACAGATATGAGAGTAAACCATTGATTCAGTTTCACTTGAGTAGCGCATAGATTGATAATTTCGAAGTACTCCACGATAATAGGATCCAATGGAAACCGAAGACCCCAATTGATGATTTCGGGGTAGACCACCAACTCATCGTCTTTGTATTCTAAGGGAGTCTTTCCTTTCTAGGCAGTCGAACAATGATTTTCTCTCTCATTCCCCATTGCTTCTTTAAGTCCGATGCTTGAATTTCTTGGTAATATGTATAGGGAACCTTTTTCAGCTCGATAATATAGTCAGCATCAAGACCTCTCAAATTTCTACCAATAACACCCCTCTCTTCTTCGGAAACAAAACCCGATTCCTTCTTTTTCGAGGCTTGAAAACTTTCTTTTCTGCAGCAATTTTTTAATCCCCCTCATCACATTCAGCTTCATTATTAGATCTAGTAGCCTTGGAATCAGCTTCATCGGCTTCTAATGTTTCATCTCTTGTTTGGGGAAGAATTTTGGATACATTTTCCTAAGATAATGGAACTTTTTGGATTATCTTTCTCGGAGGAGGAGACTGAGTAGCCGGATTCGAGGAGGGAGGAGTTGGAGTAACGTCTGAATCATCTCTCATGGCTATGAAAGTTTTTCTATTTTGAGTTGGTGGAGGAAGAGTCGAGGAAGGAGTATTTGAGATTTGCTTTGAGGAATATTCATTTGATTCTTCACTAATCAGAGGTGAAACTTTGATTTGATAAGAAGAGGCTCGAGGCATTTTAGGTGTTTGAAAGTTTAGAAGAAGGACGCACTTCGGTTATAGAGGAAGGTGAAAAAACCCGGTACTTTAGTTGGATCAAAGTTATCGTAATAAGTGGTTTTGGTGGTTGTTCCTACATGAGCGTTGTTGATTAATCCGACAGCCTTATACTCCTTTGCTCTTTCAGTAAGGTAAAAGTAGTCGTATGATCCGAAGACTAGATTTTCGTCAGGCTTCGGAGATTTGGGTTTTTTGGGTAGGTTAGCCTTCGATATTCTGGTTTTTGAATTTTTTTCTCATAAACAGGATGAAGACTGACCGGAGAATATAGGTTTTGATAAGAAAGTTTGAGTATTCTGATGAAGATAATGAGAAAGTTGAAGAACACGTTGAAGATAGCCAATGATATGCTTTTTCTCTCTCAAGGAATTTGTATTGTGAGAATGATAAATGAGGCTACTAATGAATTTATAGGAAGATAAGAAGACGTGTAGAAGTGGAAAGGACTCTATGATAGGGCAGAATACAAAACAGTGAAAAGCTTATGAGTTCGACATCTGTCAGACTAGCTAACTAACTATGAATCTAGTAGCTAGACATTCATGGAATCTGAACAGTTAGATTTGTGGGCACATTTGACAAAATTCGAAGATTACTATTCTCCAATTTGTTCGATGACTGTGTTTTGAAACTGCTTTCAGAAAGATTCGAGGAGAAAGAAAAAGAAATTATTGAGTTTTTGGCTTCGAGTTTTCTATTGAGTTTTTGACTTCGAGTTTTCTATTGAGTTTTCTATTGATATGGCTTCTGGAAGGATTCAAAGAAATTTAGTTCTCATTCATTTATTGACATGAGAACTAGGGGGGCTACTAATATGGAAGTATCAATTTAAGGACTAAAATTTAAATAATATAAGTTTAGTAGAAAAATTATGAGTATGTAAGACTATTGAGGACTAATGGTAATTTACCCTCTTTTATGTAACCGTTTTCAGTTTGAAGCTGAGTCTTAGCACCTCTAAATAAAAAGCAAGGCTGAACTAATAAGGGGGTTGAACACTTTTTGATCTTACTCAATTGTGCTATGATTTTCTCTCTCTGAAAACTCTCTCTCTAGAATTCACGTATTACTTTTTCCTAATACAACATTCTTAATAACAGAACTCACCAGAGGCCGTCAAGAATAGTTGTATTTGTCACTTCAACCTGCCTATTAGCCTGTGGGTGAAAAGATGCCGAACAACATTGATGTATCCTTTGTAAAGTACAAAAATATTTATCCATATTTACGACTTGCTTGACATCTTCCATGGTGAATCTCCTCTGGATGCCAAAACGATAACATATATTTGACAAAATATATTTTATCACATCTTTCACCCTTGTTCCGGACAGTGGTTCTGCTTCGACCCATTTGGAGACATAATTCTACTGCGACCACTATTGTATGCCTTCCTCCCGATGCCATCAACCAATTCCCCATCAAACCTATGCCCGATTGGTGGAATGGCAGGGCCTCGAAAATGGATTTGAGTGTTACCAGTGGCATGTGAATAGAGTTGGCAAATCATTGAGAACTATCACATCTTCTCATTAATTCTTTTGAATTGGTCACAATCGTCGGCCAATAATAGCATGTTAGGAGGACTCTCCTTACCATATTGAATCTGAAATGGGCTAAGCGCGCCACATCATGGAGGTCAAACAATTAAATTTATGATTTATTCTCTTTGAGGCACCGCAAACACGGTCTGCCTATAGAATTCTTGTAAAGTATTCCTCCAAGGATCGTGAACCAATGCACTTTAAGTCACATATTCTTTAGTCATTATTCTGTCATCGGGAAAAATGCGATTAACCAAGAACTCTTTAATGTCGGACCTCCAAACCTCACTGCTACTCGTTGAGATCTAAAAATCCTCATCTGATTTAATGGCTTGCTCTAAATGTTTTGTTATGGATGGGTTATCTTGTGTGACTCTCCATGGGTAACCCTCATAATATGCTATGGTTGCTAAGGAGTCAACCACTACATTCTCGAATATATGGACGTGATCATACTCAATAGTTTTGGACGCTAGCGCCAAAGCTTTCAATTCTTTCAAGTATTTTACCAAATGGTCTTTCCCGACCTCGGAATGCTCTGACGCATGATTGCTATCTATGAAGGTAAGCTCCGCCGCATTCTCATTCTAAAGTAAGGCCAAGGACTATTTATTTCCCCATTGAATCGAGGCAATGAGATCAAAATAAAAAGGCAATCGTTTGATCGAGAGGACCCAGATCCGCTCTCAGATGTGTTGAATCGATGCTGATGTAGCACTACCTTGCTTTCGCTCTTGCTAGCTAGATTAAAAGTTACGATTCACTGATCACCAAAATGTTTTGGCACCACAAATATGTGTGAGGTGTAGTCCTTCCAAAGTGTCCTCCTATTATGCTTGCTCAAAAGCTGAAGTGCACACATTGATGCCATGCCGATCTTGTCAAAATCATTAAGTGAATTTATGCCCCACAACTCGAAGCACCTAAACTTTCATCAGTTCGAATAATCTACCGAGCCTTGAACTCTTCGTGATCTATGTCCATATCTTGTCGTTAAAAGTGAAACTCAACCATAAAATCGGCCAACACTTGTCCTTTAATTTCAAGTTGACCCTCAAATTCGATGTCAAATAACCCAGTTACACTGACCATTAAGTCATCCGCTCCGACATATTAAGTGGTTCAGTCACATTTTTTAGAGGAAATAACATTTAGATTACTATTGAATGTGCCTGGAAATAGATTCTCCTCACAAATGCAAGAGCCAAGTTTTCTAACTTCCAATACCTATTTTCAACGGCCAAATGGCTTTTACTCACATTAGAAACCGGTCGAGGAAAATTATCGGCATCACAAATTAACACTGAACTGACTGTGAAGTCGGGTACCGATATATAAATGAATAATTATTCTCCCGATTTCAGATTTGTTAAGATTTATAGAGAATAAATATATTGTTTGATTCAAACAAAAGCCTCGGTACATTAAGGGTCCAATTGAAATACTTTACTTTCCTGAGCACTTGGAAAAATAGAGCATATTTATCCGACGACCTAGATATTAATTTGTTAAGAGTAGTGTATCGCCTGATCAATTTTTTTTATATGCTTGATGTATACATCAACATTTCTTTTAATCTTACCCTCAAAGGATTTACTCACCAACCGTTGGTAAGTCACCCCATCAATTTGGCGTCCGAACGACACAACCATTTAACAACGCAAGGCCCTCCCGGTTATGAATGACGTGCTTTCCTCGTCTCTTGGATCCAAATTAATTGGATTGTAACGTGCATATACATCCATGAACAATAACCATTTTGTTTCTGACGTAGAATCTACCAGCTGATCCATCTGAGGAATTGGGAAAAAATCCTTTAGAAAAGCCATGTTCAAGTCCATAAAATCCATACACATCATCCACTTTCCATTATTATTTTTCACTAAGATCGGGTTTGTTGTCCACCGTGGGTACTGAGATTATCAGATATGACACCCTTTTGATAGCCTATCCACCTCGACCATGATCACCTCATATTTTTCATAAGAGAAAGACCTTCT
Source organism: Limnanthes douglasii subsp. nivea (assembly GCA_036936605.1). NCBI lineage: Eukaryota > Viridiplantae > Streptophyta > Magnoliopsida > Brassicales > Limnanthaceae > Limnanthes > Limnanthes douglasii. The sequence continues at coordinate 352,686,984 of JAUPFV010000001.1, forward strand.
CTTTTGAATGACTAGATGCACGTTACCTAAGATAGATATCTTGTGGGAAAGGATAACCTCATCTACCTCTATAACGCCGTCGGTACACCATACAAACATGTGTGGCTTTGTGGACAAAAAAATGAATTAACTTCTCCCTCACTTATGGAGATAATATATTCCTAATATTTAAAACCTTTTCACCAGGAAAAACATAATCCTCACAATTTTCATTTGGGAGCAAAAAACTAGGAGGCTCCCTCAGATCATCTATAAGATCAAATCCAAGGTCAACCCCGTTAATTGCTGATCATTTTCCTCGACCCCTCTACCTTACCTCAGAGCTACAGTTTGTCGAATACATTTCTTTTCTATATTCTAGCTACTTCAAATAGTTCCTACGTTACCCTTACAATGTACTTCAAGCATTGGTGGACTATTAAAGTTATCACATGCATTCTAGATATGAGTTTAAAAAAATTACGTTGTATGATGTCAACACGTCTACCATAATAAACATTACTATAATATTCTTCTTAAAAAACCTTTTGCCTAATTCCAAAATCCCTTTAAACTCTCCTACTACATCAACAATCACTCTCATAAATCCCAGAATAGTCCAATATGACCGAAGAATGTTAAACGGGAAGGGGGGTTCTCCATTTTTTTCTACGTTGCCGTGAACAAATTATATTGGCAGAAATGCCTGTGTCAAACAACTACCACATCTTGATGAAGCCCTGCCACTTTTCTCATATAAACATCGTTAAAACAAAGTAAGACCGATGGTGTATGTTTTAGTGTGGTGATGCCCCAACTTCCAATTGAATAGTAAAACTCAGAATGTGCCGCTTTCGATAAAAAATAGTGACCCATGAAATAGTATCACGACCAAAATATATAGTGACTCAAATAATTTATATAGCTGACCAACCTTTCCTCTAGCCTCAAATTCTATAATCACGATAACTCTTTGGTCGGGTTTTTTGATCTAGATATTCTGAAGATACACCAAATTAATCGTTAGGCTCTGAAATTTATCAGAGTATTATCTTGCTTCAGGGTCAGATTATTTTGAGAGTGCATCTTAGCGAACGTGGTCAGTTTCCCATTTTTAATTAGCACTTATATTTATTTCTTTAATGTTATAAAATATTTTATCTTATGTTCGATGTCATCATAGTACTTGCTGTAAAGGTTACTTCTAGTCTCCCTTAGGTACTTGATCAGGAATTTGTTTTTGAAATCGTTTTTGATTTCAGGCATTATAAAAAATAGTCGCCACATACTCAAACAAGTCAGCAAAATGAGTAGGCCAAATCTACTTGTCAGACATGGTTTTGGCTATTTGGTCAGTACTTACCAGTTGTTGATTCATTCTCAACCTCTTAGGCAATTTGTTCAGTATCGAGGATTGGGCATTGGTTGGTGAGGGGATAAATATTTTGGGCTAAGATTTATGACCCTGTATAGATGCGTGCTGACAATCACTACCGTGGACGGTTGGCTCTCTCATAGAAGCCAACTATGAAGCTTGCTCCTCCTCCACTAAAATAAACTTTTGCAATTGAACAAACAATGCTCTGAATGTCATGGCATGTGTCTTTGTAACGCTGTCCTTTAAAATACATGGCAGAAGTCCTATCCAGAATTCTGTAAACACCATCTTATTTTCATAATCTTCTAGCTCGACTTTTGTCTTAACAAATTACCTGATATACTCAATCAAGCTTTCTCCGACTTGCCTACAAAAAAATTGTGTCCCCATTTCTTACTTCCCACAAAATATTGTCGGGATATGTTCCACAACATATTAAAATTCTTGATGCAACCATACGGTAAACAGTTGTACCACTTTAAAGAACCATCATTAAACGTTTGAGAGAATTCCATACAGGGAATTCATCTTCAAAGTTTATCATAAGGTTCTTGAACTCGAGGTGGGGTGTTTCTTGCTCCTCTTACCAGTGGTTACTTCTCTATCCTTGTCTTTGGACCCGACTATCCTTTCACTAGAACTAATTCTCTTGTTCTTTGAATTCTTGACTCAGTAAGATGCTCGACGACTATCTGTGCGTATTTTTTAAATCTTTTTCTTGGTATTCCTTTCATGTATGTTATCTCTCTCCTCGAAGGAAGATTCATCCGAGTCATAGACAGAGTAATACATGGATTTCGTAGAATCATAAAGACGCTTATACTTTATTTTTCTGTTTGAAATGTAATGGTCTCGACACCTGTCAACTTCGCGCTTATCGCTATTCCAAAGACCATCTTAAATTTCGTTTTCCTCCGATGAACGTTCTCTTTGGACCTCCAACCTGAGTCAATTAGCTGTCATTGTTCCATCTTTCTCACATTTTAACTTAGCAATTTCTTCCAACAAATATTTTCTAAGTGCCACCAAAACAAATTTATCGAGCTGCTCCTTGACGAAATGATCATATTAATGGTGTTCCTCGATTTGTTGTTCTTCGAAGCGGTAATTATCGGAAGTAGCTCCGGTCACTATCGGTTTCCTCTTGTATCTCCATGTTCATCTATACCAAAACATCTCAAAACTGAAATAATAGTTTTGGAGAAACGACTTTGGGTACTAACCTTCTCCTCTTGTGGTCGCCAATGATAGTTCCAAAAATATCCTGGTAGATTCAGTTTCCATATATCTTCGATACCAGTTTTAAAGAGATAAACATGAGAGGTAGAGAGATAAAATACCAAAAGTAATAATTGTATATCAAATGTTTACGATTTCTAAAAAATGAAATATTTCTTTATATAGTAGAGGTAATGGGCTCAAATCCACATGGTTGACCCATTTAAGTTCATTCCACCATATTATTCTACTAATCTCACTCCTATACATATATAACATCATATATCCTCAATATTATACATTTGTATTATTTTATACTACAAGATTTATATTTGAACTAACATATTTTATATTAGACTGACCTGGTCCTGTTCCAGTTAAATCACACTCTTATCAGCATTAATCACTAATCTATAGTAATAATATTATTTGAGTAAAGTTGTTCCTTTATTATTTTTGGTTTTTTATCTTTGATTATTAGTATCCCTACTTGTTTGCTTGCAAATATTATAAATATGTTACATAGTTCATGACAACTTGTATAGAAAATTTTTCACCATTGAAATATAATGAGTTCATGTTGTCTTTATTGTCATCCCGTGTGCATTTTTCAGATAGAAGTCTGAATTAAAAATACAACTGCATTGCTGGTATTTTTGTTATTGTGTTGCCCATTTATTTAACTGAATCACAAGAGTATGTTTTACTTGTAAAAAATGTTAATATATTATTATGTTTTTAATGTTATTCTCTTTTTAATGTTATACTTTTTCGATGACTATGTATCATGTTAAGTTACACGTTATTGTTTTTAAATTCCTTCTAGATGGATTCTTCTGCATTTCCTGCAAACGGGTCTATTGGCCCATGGATGAAGATTTTAACTTTGAACTTGAGGGTGATACTAGTAACAGTTCCTCGTGAGTTCAGATATTAAGAATGTTGTCCTAAGAAGAAGTTGTATGTGAATTAGAGAGAGAAAGAGATAAAAAAAATTTAGAGAGAGAAAGTCTGAGTATAATTGAGTAAAATAGAAATGTATTCAACCCCTTTATTAGGTTAGCCTTGCCTTTTATATAGAGGCGCTAAGACTTAACCTTAAACTGAATTCGGTTACACTAAATAGGGTAAATTACCTTTAGTCCCTAATAATATTACATAGTTATAATTGTTCTCCTTAATTTACATTATTTACATATTAGTCCTTAAATTCCTACTTCCATATCAGTAGCCCCCCTAGTTCTCATGTCAGTAAATTAATGAGAACTAAATTTTCGAATCCTTAAATAGGATGCATCAGCTGTTGTGATTGGAAATTCAAAGCCTAACACTTCATATAAAAATCAATCCTTCACCCAATAGAAGATGAAGATTCGAAGTCAAAGTCCACTGGAGAATGATAAGCTTCGAATTTCATCGAAAGTACACAAAAATGTAACCGTTTAAATTCATCAGGATGATCTAGAGAGTAGATCCATAGCTTGCTAGTTAGTTTGAAAGGTGTCAAACTCCAAAGTTTTTCACCGTTTTGTATGCTGCCCTATCATCATAGAGTCTTTTCCACTTCTACACGCCTTTTTATCTTTTCATAAATTCATCAGTAGCCTCATTTTTCATTCTCACAATACAAATACCTTGAGAGAAAACTTAAACCGTTAGCTACCTTCAACGTATTCTTCAACTTTCTCACTATCTTCATCAGAAAACTCAAACTTTCCGATCAAAACTCATATTCTTCGGCCAATCTTCATCCAGTTTATGAGAAAAAAATCTAAAAACCAGAAGATCCAAGGCTAACATACCCAAAAAACCCAAATCTCTGAAGCCTGACAACAATCTAGTCTTCAGATCATACGGTTACTTTTGCATTACTGAGAGAGTAGATGAGTATAAGACTGCTAGGTTAATCAACAACGCTCCTGTTGGAACAACCACCAAGACCACCTATTACGGTAATTTTAATCCAACTAAAATACCTCCTTTTTTACCTTCTCATATAACCGAAGAACGTTCTTCTTCCAAAGTTCAAACGCCTAAGACACCTCGAGCCTCTTCTTCTCAAATCAAGGTTTCTCCTCTAATCAGTGAAGAATCAAACGAATCTTCTTCAAAACAAATCTCAAATACTCCATCCTCGACTCATTCTCCACCAACTAAAAAGAGAAAAACTTTTATAACCATGAGAGATGATTCAGATGATATTCCAATTCCTACCTCATCGAATCTAAATACTTAGTCTTCTCCTCAGAGAGATACAACTAAAGAAATCCCATTATCTCAACAAATTCTATCCAGAACTCCTCCTCAAACGAAAGTTCCTTCATCGGAAGTCGAACTTCCATTGCCTCAACAAAATCCTTCCTAAACAAGAAGTGAAGCATATGAAGCTGATGAAGTTGTTTCCGAGGCTACTAGATCTAATAATGATGCTGAATCCGATGATGGGGATTTAGAGGCTCTTGCAGAAAAGAAAGTTCGCAAGCCTCGCAAAAGGAAAGAAACAAGCTTTCTTTTCGATGAGGAGCGGGCTTCCATTGGTAGAAATTTGAGAGGTCTCGATGCTGACTATATTATCAAATTGAAAAAGATTCCACATATATATTACCAAAAGAGTCAAGCATCAGACATAAAGAAGCAGTGAGGAATGGGAGAGAACATCACTTTTCGACTGCCTTAGAAAGGAGAGACTCCCTTAAACTGCAAAAATGATGATGAATTTATGGTGTACCCTGAAATCATCAACTGGTGTCTTCGGTGTCCACTGGATCCAATAACTGTGGAGTACTCCGAACGTCTCAACCTATGTGCTACTCAAGTGACACCAAATCAACGGTTCACTCTCAAATCTGTGATTATGGTATCCAGGTTGTTCAAGATCCCTATCAGTATCAAAGACTTCATCTCTCTGACAAAGTTATCAAAAGGTCTGAAGCTCCCCTTCCACTACCTAACTTTAGTCGATGACTTAAAAATCATCAATGATCTGCTGGAAGCGGATAAACTTAGGAAACAAAAGTTCATTTTTATCTCTAGAGCATGGGAGAACGACAAACTAATATTTGAAGCGAACCCATCAAAATTAAATCCCATTTGGCGAAGCGATCGTAAGTTCTTCGAATATTACATACTTTAACTATAAATCTCTATTGTCTTCCTTATTTACTAATTATTTATATAAATATTTCAGCAATTTTGAGGCGATATGCTATTCGTCAGCCAACAGCGAAAGATATTTTCCAGAAGCTTGCTGCTTGGACCAAAAAAGAATAGAACGGCGTTTTTCACACTCCATTCCAACCGATCAATTTTCTCAACAACCATCTCTTTCCGATCACATCAGGAGCCTTACCTCCTAAAAATTTAATAAGTGAACCTAATCCTCAGCGTGCTTGTAAAAGGTTAGTTCAACCTGACTACACGGTATTCCTCTCTATCCGCAACAGATTGGAAAGCTACCTGCCTTAGAAGAAAAAAGAAAAGGCAAAAACCGAAAAGAATAATAAAAAGGCAACTAGTACATCTGGTGCTAGCTCTTCCGCCCTACCGAAACCTAAACCTTGTAAGAGAAAAGCTGGAGAACAAAGTCTTTCACCCATCAAAGAAGAAGAGCTAGAACCTTCTTCGGAGAAAAAGAAAGCTTCCAACAGTCCTCATGAAAAGAAAAAGAAACAATCCAAAATCACTGAGTACGCATTAGCCGATGAAGAAGAAACCATAATTGTTAAAGATAAACAATCTAAAAGAGCAAATAACCAATAATGATGCTCCGATAATCATCGAAGACAATGCTGATGATGGAAATCAAAACACTGACTACTTCGACCCCGACAACTTTATTAATTCCAACGAGTCACAGGAACTTGCTGGAGAAGACGATCCTGTCCTCCAAGATATTCAGACTCATATGTACCACTTCGGGAGAATGACAAACCGTCGAAGCATATCCATAAATCATTTGGCCTCTTGTTCCAACTACAATTTTCGACAAGATTCCTCGTCCTAGCTCAACATGCTTTCCTGCTCCTCCACCCAATCCTATAATCCTTACTGCACTTGAACCATTCACCGATCTCGACACTGCAGCAAAAGCACTTGCTTCACAATTCGTAGCATCTCAAGATCATTTGAAGAAATTAGTTAAATATATGGTCCGCTACAAAGGGCTTGCCAAATATGAAAACCGACTACGAGAAACGTTTCAAGGAAAGATAGTCGAGCAATTCCATATGTTCGAATTAGCAAGGTCTGAGCTTATCCAAGGCGCCCTCTTCATGAAAAATCATTTGCGAACAACACATTTTACTGAGAAAGAAAAACTGACTGCCTCACATCAAGATGAGATGGATAAGCTCAAAGCTTATCATACTGATGAGTTAAATGCTGAAAGGGTCAAATCCGAAGGTCTCCATACTTCTCTTACTTCTACAGAATAAAAAAATAAATAGTTAACCGATGAGATAACCAAATTGAAGGGTGACTTTGAGAAGGAAAAAGAAGTTGTCGTTGCTGTTGCAGAAGCTGAGTGTTCCAAAGACATGTTGGCTGCCATTAACAATGGAAATAAGAAACAACCATCACTCTTCTCCGAGAACTTCATGCAACTTATCCAAAAATTAAACTCTCAAGTTTTTCGAATGACATTCCCATCGAAAAACGTCCTAGTGAAGCCTTCGACCCTATCCCTGACTCATCATCATCTAAGGAGGATTCATCCGAGAAAATGTAATCTGAATAACTTTATCGCTCTTTAAACATCAATTATGCTTTTTGTACTTGTCAAATTAGAAACTTGTCTATTGTACTTCATTGCATTAATCAAATTGGCATATGTTTGCTTATTTTTCATTTTTATTATCCTCATAACTTATTCGATGTTAACTATCCTAAAATAGGTATGGTAACTTTTAAAATATAATTCCTTAAATACGATAATGAACTTCGAGATTCACATAATATATAATTACAAAATATAACTATATCAGTTCGAATACCTCAATGTAGTTATCGATCGTTACACTTCAAAAAATCATGGCATGACTGGTGAACGTTGCACTTCGAAAAAATACAGTGCACAAAATAGTTATTGAATATCGAAAAAATCATAATGTATTCACTAAACATTTAGTACCTCAAAAACGGTTGTTTCTTCGAAAAGTGTAATAAACACTTCTGAACATTCTACTCTTAACCAACCTCAAAGATGATTATTCTTTGATAAGTTGTTAAGATAGTTTTTAAAAAGAACTTGTAAACAACCATTGGCAAAAAATGCATTTTATTGATAATATTGAATATGTACATAGCGCCTCATTAAAACCTTTATGGGCCAACATGGTAGGAAAGAGTGCGCCATTCAATAACAAAAAACCCAAAGTACAAAGACAAATCTATTCCCAATAAAGCTTCAGATGTTGTATATTCCCAACAAATCTATTCCCAATAAACCTTTCTGAAGCATCCTCCCTTCAAACTCATCAAGATGATAAGACCTTAGCTTTATCCACTCAACAACCATAGAAGGCCCTTCCCAATTAAGATTTTTCCAAGGCTTTTCTCCTTTGTATGTTAGAACATTTTTCTCAACATTTTATCACGTTCTTCAAATTCTCTTCTTTTCACCTTCGAATTATATTTATTCCTCATAAGAGTTTGGTAATGGATCACATTCAAACGAGCTCGAACTCTTTTCTCCTCAATCAAATCCAAATTTTCCCGTTTAGCTTCATCATTGGATCTTTCAGAATATTGATTTATCCTAAAAGATGACATCGTAGATTCTATGGGGCTGACTGCATCCATTCGATATGCTAAAGCAAAATGAGTTTCTTTTGTAGCCTCCCTAGGAGTTGTCCGATAAGCCCAAAGCACCTCTTGTAAATAATTTGGCCATTTTCCTGCTGCCCCTATCAAGTACTTCTTCAAACCATCTAAACTTGTTCTGTTTGTCACCTCGACTTGTCCATTAGCTCGAGGATAAAAAGGCGTAAAAAACATTGTTGGATTTCTTTCAACGTACAAAATGAAGTCATTTATATATTATTAAACTAAAGGCCATTATCTGTTGTAATTCTCCGAGGAACTCCAAAACGAAAAGAAAAATACTATTTACAATAAAATTGATCACATCTTTTGTCTTTTTTTTAGATAAAGGTTCTTCCTGGGCCTATTTTGTAAATTAATCCACTGCTACAATTATCATTTACCTTCCTCCCAAAGCCATTGGGAAATGCCCCACTAAATCTATTCCCCATCTATCAACTGGTATATCCTCGGTTATAGACATGAGCGGTACCGCCGACCTATGAATAGCAGCGGCAAATCTTTGACAAGTATAACAACCTCGAACTATATTTTTAGCATCGTTCATGATTCTAGGCCAATAGAATCCCGTAAGTAAAACTCGTCGTGATAAAGCTTTAAACCCGCAATGTTCTGATCCTTCTCTATAATACAATTCTGATAATACCTCCTGTGATTCTTGCTTGTCTAAACATCTTAACAATGGCCTGCTTAATACCTTCTTATACAATATTCCTTCTAACACTATGTATCCAAAGGATTACCTTTCAATTTCTTTGCCAACCTCACATCATCTGGTAATGTTCCTTGAGTAAACAATTAAGAATATATGCTCGCCAATCTTCTCGAATTGCATTGGATGTGACAAAGAACTCCTCTATACATTCGCACTGACTGGATTGAGTAACAATCGAGGGATTTTCTTATAGAAAAATCCAAGGGAATTCCTCTTTATAAGCATCATTTGCTAAAAAATCAGTCACCATGTTACTTCCTCGACCGATATATTCAAGAAAAACATCATCAAATAACAACATTAAATTCCGAAATTACCAAAGATATAAAATCAAACGCTCATTCCTTGCCTCAGAAAATCCAAATTCCTGATTTGCTAACAACTGAAAATCTATTTCCAAGTGTATTGAAGTTGCGATACATATTTTTGCCAATCTTAATCTTGCCAAAGAAACTTCGTATTTAGCTTCATTATTCGAACCGTGAAAACCAAATTTAATAGATTGAATCATCGTTTCTCCAGTTGGAGCTATCAGCTCAACCCCAACACTAAACATGGAAACTTTAGACCCTCAATTTGTTCGAACAATCCACCTCGAATGAACTGGTGCATTATCTTTACTTTCTTCCAATATCCGATCTACTCAAGTGGAATTTAACAAAACAATCTGTCAATGCTTAGGCTTTTATTGCAGTTCGAGGTGTGAACAAAATATCATAATCCCCCAACTCGACTGACCACTTGGTCATTCTCCCCGAAATATTAGGTTGCTGTAAAACATTTTTCAAGGGGAATGATGTTCGGACTTCAATAGTGTGAGCTTGAAAATAGAGGCGCATTTTCCTAGCAACAATCACCAATGCTAATGCCAACTTTTCCAGTTTCAAATACTTATTTTCTGCTACCACTAAACTTTTACTGATGTAGTACACTAGCTTCGAAATACCTGAGTCTTCACTGATCAACACCGCACTTAGTGCAAAATCCGATACCGCAATGTACAAAAAGAGTTTCTCTCCATTTCGAGGTTTTTACAATATTTATGGTGATGGTAACACATTCTTTATATTTGTGAATGCTGCCTCACATTGCGATGTCCATTCAAATATGTTTGGTCCACAGAATACTTGAAAGAAATGAAAGAATTTGTCAAAAAATCTAGAAATAAATCGATTAAGTATTGCTAACCTTCCTGTCAGAATTTGCACTTCTTTAATAGACCGAGGTGAATTCATTGTTATCAGGGCTTTCAACTATTCTGGATCAGCTTCTATTCCTTTTTCACTAATTACATATCCCAAAAACTTACATGACCGAACTCCGAAGGTACGTTTTCAGGATTCAGCTTTAACGTGATTGCCCTTAAATTCAAAAACGCTTCCTCTAAATCATCACGATGCACATCATCCTTTAAAAGTTTTACCACCATATCATCTATATATACTTCCATATTTTTTCCGATTTGAGTGGAAAAAACTTTATTCATCAATCTTTGATAATTGGCTTCAACATTTTTCAATCCAAAGGGCATAACCCTATAGCAATACAACCCTCTATCAGTTATGAAAGTCGTACATTCTTGATCATTTGGATATATTTAAATTTGGTTATATCCTGAAAAAGCGTCCATAAATGTTAGTATTTTATTTCTTGAGGTAGAATCAATCAGTTGATCTATTCGAGGTACTTGGAATGGATCTTTAGGACATGTTCAATTCAAGTCTGTAAAATCCACTCACATTCTCCATTTCCCATTCTTTTTTTTACCACTATTGGATTTGCCGTCCACAAAGGATATTGCGACTCCCTTATATGTTCGACCCTGGATAACCGGTCCACCTCAGAAATAATTGCTTCTATTTTTTCCGAAGAGAACGTACTTTTTTTCTTCTGAATCACTCGCTTCACCTTCACATCAATAGCCAAACAATGACGAATTACCTCGATCGATACTCCTGTTACATCCTCTGTTTTCCAAGCGAAAACATCCAAATTAACGATAAAAACTCTTGTAGTTGTTGATGTAAGAGTGGGGTAAGTAAACTTCTGATTCGAAACACTCTTCCTTCCGAAAAAGTAAACTCCTCAATTTCTTCACTTACCGTTAAAGACCCTTGGGTTTCCATCAGATTGTCAACTCTTTCTTCTGAATCTGACGTCAACCCCTATGACTGCTATTCATACATTAAATCCCCACTGCTGGATCCTCGGATCCGAAGTGTTGTGGTGTAACATTCTCTGGATACCTTCTTGTCGCCTTAAACGACCCCAACTCAATCTCCTACCACATACTTGAAACACTGGTGAACCATTGATAAAACCCCATACATTCTAGAAAGCCATGACCTTCCAAAAATAGCATTATAACTCGTGGGGCAATCCAGAACCACAAAAAGCACCTCGACCTTCTTCTTGAATGGTTTTTTTCCCAAGCTTACCTCTCCCTCAAATTCCCCAATCACACGAGCTGTTACACCCGTAAATCTTATAATTGTTCAATCTGATTGAGAAATTCGAGGTGGATTTATCATACTATCATAAATTGACTTAAAAAGAACATTAACAGACAATGTCAATAAGCACACGTCAAATTTCGACGCCAACCACCTTTGCTCCGATAACCACCGCGTCTTCATGTGGCCCTGCTGTTCCTCACAAATCATCTTCATCGAATAGAATGAAAGGAATGGCCTTTTTCCCATACAAATGTGTGGAAATTTTCCCTTTAATTTGAGTTATCAGATTGACAAAATTTCTCTTCCTCGAGCTATCAGAGTTACCAATCATTGAATCGCCTCAAAAAATGGCTACCGACAAAAACTTTTGCATAAATCTCGCACACGCCATTTTTCTATTGGCTCCTCAACTGCGATAAAAAGAAACATGTTCAGATCCTTTTCCATATATTCCGAAGAAGCATTAAATTCTTCATCCTTCGAATCTATAATCATCAAATTCTCAGCTAGCGCAACCGGATTAGCCTTCGAAGTTGACGCTGCATTCTTCGAACCATTTCCCTGCGACTTCACATAAGTCAAAACCTTTCCATTTTCAATCATGGTCTGAATCTTCTTTTTCAGAGCAATGCAATCATTGGTATTGTTTGCGATATCTTCGTGATACCTGCAGTATTTGTTGTTCCACTCCTCCCTTGACTTACTTATTGGAGTTGGCTTCCTAAAATTTACGAAGCTCTTGTTCTTATCAAATATTGCAGCCACATTCTCTGTCAAATTAGCATAATATTTTGTCCTAATCTATTGATTTGGTCTTGGTCTGGTATAGTTATGGGATAGAGCGTAATTTGAATATTCACTAGTTCGAGGTGGCAAATTGTTTTTCTTCTGTCGTGTCTGTTGATTAGCATTTTCCTTCGAGGGTTTCCCTTGGTTATTGGCCACTTGACTCGAATTATTTGGAGTGTTAACCGGTCCTCCTCGGACTCTAGTTGACTCTTTACTTAATCTGATCCTCAACTTGAGCTATCAAAGCTCCAAAAGTTAAAGCCCTCCTCTTTGTAGTTTAAATGGCCAGATTCCCTCGCAATAGTCTTTGGCGAAAAGCTTCCATCGTCACATTTTCTTTACAAATGTCCAAACTTGCTTTAGTAAATATGAACCTCTTTGTATAATCCTTCAATTTCTCTCCAGCTGCCTGCTTGCACTGGATAATGGTATCTCCATTCGCTCTCATTTATTTAATTCCCATAAACTGCCTTCGAAAAGCAGTGTAAAAATCCCTAATATTTGAGATGGATCCCCTCAGAATCCGATTGTACCACTTCAAAGCCGCTGCTTTAAAAGTCTGCGAAAATTCACGATAGACCAGCCGATCGTCATCTTCAAAGTTTATCATGGAGTTCTTAAATTGTTCGATGTGGTTTTCGGGATTTTGTATCCCATCGAACTTCTCCACTTTAGCAATGGCAAAACGCTTCGGAAGCGGTATAGACCGAATTTCACTTGTCAACGGAGAGTTTCTCCAGTCGACACCTGGCACAAACTGATCATCGGTTCCCATTAGTGCATAAAAATTTCTATCAGTCTCAACATACTGGTTCGAAGTGTTCCCTTCATACCACGTAAGACGAGGATCATTGTCCCTTTTAGATTTGTATTCTTCTTTATACTTCCATGACTATTCTCTGTCTGGTTCCTCTTCCAAAGAACCCCTATATCTTTTAAAATCTGAAACTGAGCTTTCTACCTCTTCATCACTAGAGGTTACATACTTTTTCTTGTTTTTTTCCCTTTGCGAAAGGAATAACGCTCTTTAGGAGATTTGAAGCGCGCTTTTTTATGTTTAATTTTAGCTCACCGACCAGTACGGGAGCGATCAGATTGATCTCTCATATCATTATTTACATTCTCTTGTCTCACCTAAGATTTAAGCTTCGTAGAGTGGATTTCTTGTTCTCGTTGTTCATATTTTTCATTTAGTATATTTATTTTATATAAAAGATGATTCATCGCATCTCAATATCTGACTGAGTTTGGATCAGAGTTGATCAATCCAATCTATTTTCATTTCTCTGTAAGTCATCTTTTAAAATTTCCATCGCTGATCGAAGTTATGGATTGTTTTTGGGATTCATTTTATGAAATTCAAACGAAAAAACAAGAAGATTGTACTAAAATTCGAACAGACAAGTCACTGATTCTTAATTCTGTTCCCAGTAAAGTCACCAATTTGGTATGTTCTCATAAGAATGTTGTCCTAGGAAGAAGTTGTATGTGAATTAGAGAGCCAAAGAGAGAAAATGTTTTTAGAGAGAGAAAGTCTGACTACAATTGAGTAAGATAGAAATATGTTCAACCCCTTTATTAGGTTAGCCTTGTCTTTTATATAGAGGTGCTAAGACTTAGCATTAAACTCAATTTGGTTACACAAAATAGGGTAAATTACCTTTAGTCCCCAATAATATTACATAGTTGTAATTGTTCTCCTAAACTTACATTATTTATATTTTAGTCCTCAAATTCCTACTTCCATATCAGTTCCAAGAAATATCATAAACTTGGAAGCATTATACAAAGAGGATGTATAACCCAAAGAAATATAATTGTAACTATTTTAGGAGAGATATAACATGTCCTATAACGTCAGGTACCTCAAACCTAGACAAAAATTTGAGAACATGCAAGAAGTATCAGACATTCCAATCGTCTCATATTTAAATTACGCTAACTAAAAAGGCGATGGTTCAATTAAGTATGAAAAAGTATATGACGATGTATTCAAGGATGCCTTTTATGAGCTACTACTCTTAAGTGACCTTCCACTGTATTTTATAGAGTGCAGCTTCCCAAACCACAGTTTGCAAAGAACTAAAACTAGAGATATCATACAAATGTATGTACATAAGAAAAAATAGATGGGGAGAGTGATTGGTAATAAAAGGGCTTCAGTAACAACAAATATATAAGTTTCTCTAAAAACAAGTGCAAGCAAAATGGTTATTACGATGCATTAGATTTATGATAGTTGGCACCTCGTGAAGCTTATCATTGGGTTTTAAAATGTCATAGATGATAAAGGAAAACCAATAACTTTGGTTCATCTTGAGGGTCTAGCTGAATGAGGAATAAGAAAGGTTTTCAACATCACAGTGGATAATGCTACAACACACACTGCAAATCTCAAAATTTTCAAAGACGAATTTAAAATTGGAGGTTATGAATCTATTGTTTTAAATGGTGAATTTTTGCACATGAGTTGTGTAAATCACATCCTCGACTCAATTGTTCAGCATGTACTAAAAAAGGCCGATTCAAGTATTATAGTCGTTCATAATGAAATCACACATGTCAGATCATCCTCCAAAAACTTGAAGTCCTTTGAAGTACGGGTTGATATTTGTAAGATGAGTAGACGTAGTCTACCATTAGATGTTAAGACGCGATGAAATTATACTTATTTGATGTTAAGTAAGTATAAAAATAGTTTTGATAGGATGAAAACATAGAAGGTTTATAACGATTTCTTTGATGCGGGAGTGGATGGGGAAATCAACTTGGACCATCAACAATGGAGAATTGGGAAGCAATTGATAAATTGTTAAAATTGCTTAGAATATTTTACCAAACTAATGTTAGTTCTTTCAGCATCTCAATTTGTTAAGTCGTTCAAGTGCTTTGTTGAGATTGTCACCATTGAGAGAAACCTTGTTGCAATTTTAGAAGATCTTTATCAAGATATAGGAGAGAAGGCTGAAACCATTATATTGAAGTTTGACAAATATTAGAAAAGAGTAAATGAGATCTGATAAGGAAGAATAAAAGACAAGGAGAAAAGTGTAAAGAAGAAACTTGACAGGAGAAAATAGCAAAGGAAAAGTATGATACGAGGAAAATGTATAGAAATAAGTGTATAAGGGCTGAATTGTATTAATTATAAAGAGGTAGTCAAAATAGGAAGAAAGCAAAATGTAGGGACCAAAAGATGTAATTAGTCCAAGTTAAAGCGTGTGGGGTCCGCAATTGTACTATAAAACGACCACACACGCTTCACAAATCCCGAGATGAATAGTGCGAGACTTTCTCTCTCTACATTACTTAACAATCTAGAATTTCTCTCTCTAAATCTAACATTGAAACATTTCTGTATCACAAAATCCTCCGTCGACAATCTTCGTATCGCGAAATCACTCTTGGACCACCTTTAAACTCTTCAGTGGCGCCGTCTGTGGGAAACGAAAATCGCTCTGTCGATAATCGCTTCCTGGAAATAATTCCTATTCCGAGGAGGACCATGGAGGGCCAAGGGGATGACTTGATTAACCACTGCGAGGAAAACATGGAGGCAGATGACTTCCAGAACGATATGGAATCCGAAGGAGAAAGAGGTCGGCAAGTCGAGAACGTTTTCGATGACTCCGCCCTCCTGGTTCAGAGGAATGAATTGCTGTTGGAAATTGAAAGGTTGAAAGCGGAAAAGGAAGCCGCACAGAAAAATCTTCGATCCGAGATAAGGAGAGAATCCGTCATCGAAAAGGAGGAACGTGACGTTGAAGTTCGTCCCAAAAATAGAGACGACAACTATCGGAGGCGGACGCTCGCCGAGGAGAAGAGAGGAACACCGTTCGGACTAGGCCGCTTCAAGCGACTACTCGCGGTATAGCACTTCTGAGTCATCTCCTCGGAGATACCACAGGAGGAAAAAGCGTGATCATAGGCGAACTGATTTCCGAAGGGGAAGAAGTTCGGAGAGGAAATCCTCGAGGGAAAAAAGTCGCCACGACCGAGTTGGTGATCGATCTCATGAACAAGTAAAGTGCCCTGGTAAGAATGACATGGGCCCTCGAAGTTCAGAGTGGCAGCAACAATACACTTTGCCCTCCGATGAGGGGTTGTACTTTTCGAACAACGACAATCTGAGGTCCAACATTTATCGTACGGGACAGAATTGGAGAGCCTCAACCCTGTCTTCGGAGATCTTAGTGGGGAACCTCCCGAAGCACTTTGACATTTCGAAGTTAGAAAAGTTCGATGGGACACAGGATCCGGACATTCACATCGAGCAGTTTAAGAACTTTATGATCAATTTCGACGACGATGATAAGCTTCTATGCAAAGCATTCTCTCAAACTTTCAAGGAAGTGGCATCTAAGTGGTACAACAGGCTACCTCAGGGCTCTATAAAAAATTTCGATATGTTCTGGAACATCTTCAGACAACACTTCGTGGGGAGCAAGAAGTTCCGGGCCAACGGAGACACCATAATCTACTGTCGACAAAAGGTGGGGGAGAGCCTTAAAAATTACACTAATCGCTTTGTCAAGACCAAAACGGATATGGAGTACTGTAAGGACTCGGTGGCGCTTGCAGCTTTCAGGATGGGTTTGCTCCCCGGGTTGTTAAAAGACACGGTAGCAGAAAGTCAGGCGATAACCTTCAGAGCATTGCTAGATCAAGTTGAAAAGAGAATCTTGGTGGAAGAAACCCAGGCTTCAGAAAAAGGGCCAGGAGAGCAGTTGGACCATAATCAATTCCAAAGGACTGAGCCAAGCACCCAGGGCCCTCGATCGAACGTTCACGCTAAAAGTACGGGTCAGTATCCTCCGAGGCAAAAGTTAAACCCGCAGTACTATGGCAATCAGCAAAACTACAATCAAGGGGGAAGACTCATGTCAAACAAATGGGTTCGACCCGATTACTTTGCGGAGTTGACAGAAAATGTTGCTGCGATATTTGATAAAGCTAAATCTTCGGTCACGTTCAGGAAGCCTTTTCGCATACAGACACCGAGGGAAAGCCGAAGCGTCAACAAATATTGCAAGTATCATGAGGATATAGGGCATGACACAAAAGATTGCATAGCTTTGAAGAAGGAGGTGCAAGCTCTAATCGAGAATGGAATGCTTTTGGAGTACGTCAAAAAACACTCCCAGAAAAATGCCGTGGTAAAAGCTGTCTCAAAGAATACTGACACAGCCATGGTAATTTCCGAGGGGGTCGACGATTTTGACATCGAACAAGAGTATCTGGACCCCAAAGTGGGGAGGAACAATGTAAACCTAGTAGAGGAATAAATTCCGAAGGGGAGGGTGGACAGTCTTTGTGCATTTTTCAACTCCCTAGAAATTTTCGGGGGAGACATAATCGCGGGAAATTCTAAGAGCTCTCGAAAAAGGCACATGGTCAACCTGTCCACCCAGATCGAAGCGGGAGTCTCCGCGCAAATTCATCGCTCGCCTTCTCCAATTTTTTGTTTCGATGATGATGATATGCGGAATGTTGCAGGCCCTCACGAGGACGCTGTAGTGATTGCGGCGGGCATCGCTGGGGATTAGGTTCAGAAAATACTCATCGATACAGGGAGCTCTGCGAATATCTTGTTTATGAGTACTTACCGCCGTATCTCTGACCCACCGGTTATCCGAAGGTCCGACAGGACAATAGTGGGTTTTACTGGTGCCACAGCAGTTGTAGTTGGAGAGTTTCAGTGTATGGTTGAGATGGGCCGTGGACCATTTAAGAAAGAGGTGGAGGTACTTTTCATTGTGGTCGACGCACCAACCTCCTATAATGCTATCCTGGGTCGCTCTTGGTTATCCCGGATGCATGGCGTAATCTCCACGGTGCATCAATGCTTAAAATATGTGATCGGAAACAATATTGGGACAGTCCGAAGTAGCCAGAAGATGGCACGTGAATGCTACCAGGTAGCCCTGTCCTCTAAGGGGGTTCGAGGGGGGACCTCTGACCCAGCATAGCAATTAAAGGCCCCCCCCCCCCCCCCGAGGTTATCCCTTGTGATGATCCGAGGGAGGCCCCCGGATTTCAGGTCCCAGAGGAAGATTCTGCGACACACGAATTTGCGACTGGCAAAGTTCTGAAGAGGATGTCACTGGTGTGCCGGCAGAAATTATGTGCCATAAACTCGCGATACGATTGGATGTCCGACCCATAGTCCAGAAAAGAAGGCCTGTCTCCCCGGAAAATGCCTCAGCAATTTTGTCGGAGGTCGAAAGGCTCCTGAGCATAGGTCATATTCGCGAGTCGCATTATCCCGTATGGGCGTCGAATCCAGTGTTGGTGAGAAAGAAAAAATGGCAAGTGGAGAATGTGTATTGACTTTACAGATTTGACCAGAGCTTGTCCTAAGGATCCGTTTCCTGTGCCTCGCATCGATCAATTAGTGGACTCGACCTCCGGAAATCGATTGTTATCATTTATGGACGCTTACTCGGGATACAACCAAATTCGACTGGCTGCTAACGATGAGGAAAGCACTTCTTTTATTACTGGGCGAGGTTTATATTGCTATAAGGTCATGCCGTTCGGCTTAAAAAAAACGGGGGCAACCTATCAGCACATGGTCAATAAAACTTTTGAAGGACAGATTGGGCGAAACATGGAAGCCTATATCGACGATATGTTAGTCAAAAGTGAGCGAGACGAAGACCACTTTGCTGACTTGGCAGAGACATTCCACAATTTAAGCAGAGTCAATCTTAAACTGAATCCGGAGAAGTGCATTTTTGGGGTGAGGTCAGGAAAATTTCTGGGCTACATGATCCGCGAAAAAGGCATCGAGGCTAACCCCGAGCAGCTAAAAGCTCTGATTGCGATGACACCTCCCCGAAGTATTAAGGAAGTGCAAATTCTGACAGGGAGATTGGCTGCTTTGAATAGATTCATTTCTCGCTCATCGGATAAGTGTGCCCCATTCTTTAAAATCTTGCGGAATGCGAAGCATTTCTGTTGGACCGAAGAATGTTCGACCGCTTTTCGACAAATTCAAGAGTATTTGACCTCTCCGGAAGTCTTATCTAAACCTGTGGTAGGGGAAACGTTAATTGTCTACGTAGCGGTATCCGAATGTGCTGTCAGTGCCGTTCTCCTCCGCGAAGATGACTCTCTTCTAAGGCCAATTTATTATGTCAGTAAGAGTTTGTTGGATGCGGAGAAACGATATCTCACTTTGGAGAAGGTAGCTTTAGCTTTGGTAACGGCAGCTCGGAAGATAAGACCTTATTTCCAGGCCCATCCTATCATTGTTCAGACGACTTTTCCTCTGAAGAGTCTATTACAAAGGCTAGACATCTCTGGCAGGATGACTAAATGGTCCGTAGAGCTGGGAGACTTCGACATAACGTTTGAGCCTCGAACGGCAATAAAAGCACAAGTCTTAGCCGATTTTTTGGTTGAATTCCATTCAGATAGAAAAGAACATGAGGTACATGACATGGTTGACGAAGAGGAATGGGTGATACGGACGGATGGCGGGTCAAACATTTCAGGAAGTGGGGCAGGTGTCCAATTGATTTCCCCGCAAGGGGTAGCTATGTTCCAGGCCATTCGTTTCAGTTTTAAGGCCACTAACAATGAAGCTGAGTATGAAGCTGCTCTATCAGGCTTACGATTGGCTCAAATATGCGGGGCTCGGCGAATAAAGTTGATCAGTGACTCTCAGCTAGTGATAAACCAAGCTTCGGGGGAGTCCGAGGCCAGGAAGGAAACACTGATACAGTATTTGAAGCTGATGAAAGATTTGGCATCTGGATTTGAGGGACTCAAGTTCGAGCATGTTCGAAGAGAGTTAAACGCCATCCCGGATTCTCTCGCCTCCGCTTCACGAACAGAAGGTTATCCGTGGGTGTTGGTTCAGGCATGCCCTTCGATCTCGATTGGCGATGAACATCTCGGAGGAAAGCCATGTGATTACGCCTGATTGGAGAACAGTTCTCATTGATTTTTTAGCTCATGACGTTTTGCCCATCGACAAACATGAAGCCAGAAAAGTTAGATTCAAGTCCCACAGTTACATTTTGCTGGGAGGATTGCTGTATAAAAGATCTCTGAGTCGACCATTATTAAGGTGTTTGAGTGGGCCCGAGTCACAAATTATCCTCTCCAAGTTACACGACGGTGAAGGATTTAATCCGTAGGGTATTCCTGGCAGGCTATTATTGGCCTACCATCGCGGCCGACGCAAAAGATTTGGTCAAACGCTGCGACACGTGCCAGCGCTATGCTAATGTAATTCACAAACTCGGGGTATTGATGGAAAGCATTTCGGAGGCAGCCCCGTTTGAAAGGTGGGGCATTGATCTGGTTGGGCCTCTACCCATGGCATCTGGGGGCAGACAGACGATAATTGTGGCAGTCGACTATTTTTCTAAGTGGGAGGAGGCTGAGCCGCTCGTGGGAACAAAGGCCAAAGACGTGATCAAGTTTGTCCTATCTAACATTTGTTGTCGTTTTGGTGTACCATTGCAGATTACCACGGACAATGGGCCTCAATTTGATAACAAAGAGTTCCAGAGCTTCTATGTATCGAGGGGCATACGACAATGTTTCTCGGCACAATTTCACCCTCAGGCGAATGGGCAGGTGGAAGTAACTAATCGCACCATCCTCGACGGTTTGAAATAGAACTTGGAAGGGAAAGCGGGGAAGTGGCCCGACTATTTACAGGAGGTGTTGTGGGCATACCGAATGACTCCCCGAACGGCCACCGCCGTGTCCCCATTTTCCTTAGTCTATGGGATGGATGTCGTGGTCCCTTAGGAGATCCTTTTCCCCTCACATCGAATAGCAACGTATGACTCAGACAGAAATGACCAGAGTAGAGCATTGGCTTTAGATTTGGTTGAGGAAAATAGATAGCGAGCACAGTTGACTTCCCTTCATTATCAAACTCTTATGAGGAGTCGCTATGCGTCCAAAGTAAAGCATAGAGATTTTCAGGTGGGAGACAAGGTTTTACGCAAATTTTTCTTGCACATTAAAGACAAGAGCTTGGGGAAGTTGGGACCTAACTGGGAAGGTCCTTACGAGGTCACTGAAAGGATAAAACCAGGCACATATCGGTTAAAAGATAAAGAAGGGCGATACCTTCGTTTATCTTGGAATATTGAGCATTTAAAGTTGTATCTTGATTAGCAGAGCCAGTTGACATCGTATTTCTTTTTTCCTCTTTATGTATCCCCTGGAACAAATTTTGGTGAGGACACACTCTTTCCTACCCTGCTAGGCACAGGAAGGTTTTAATGAGGTGTTTCGATGAGCCCCTTAAATACAACGATTTCTTTGCCTTAACTATTTTTTGAGTCACATTAACATGTGCCTCGAATTGTTGTCTCCTCGAACTATTTTTTGGGTCACATTAACATGTGCCTCGAATTGTTGTCCCCTCGAACTATTTTTTGGGTCATAGTAAAATGTGCCTCGATTAGTTGTCCCTTCGAATTATTCCATGGGATCACAGTAATGTATGCCCCCAGCTTTATTGTTACTTTATTCATAATTGGGTCACACTATGGTGTGCCTCAAAGTTTTGGGACTTTCGAACTATTCTTTGGGTCACACTATGGTGTGCCTCAAAGTTTTGGGACCTTCAAACTATTCTTTCAGTCACACTATGGTGTGCCTCAAAGTTTTGGGACCTTCGAACTATTCTTTGGGTCACACTATGGTGTGCCTCGAATCCACTTTCACTCAGTTATTATTTGATCACAATAATACGACTCAAGATATCCTCTCCTTAAATTTTTTTCAAGTAGATCATAATAATTGTTCGAAGGACAATAAAATTGGAGTTCGAAGGCCTTATTGCAAACATAATATGCGTAAATTTATCCAAGTAATAATTGTTCGAAGGACAATAAAATTGGAGTTCGAAGGCCTTATTGCAAACATAATATGCGTAAATTTATCCAAGTAATAATTGTTCGAAGGACAATAAAATTGGAGTTCGAAGGCCTTATTGCAAACATAATATGCGTAAATTTATCCAAGTAATAATTGTTCGAAGGACAATAAAATTGGAGTTCGAAGGCCTTATTGCAAACATAATATGTGTAAGTTTATCCAAGTAATAATTGTTCAAAGGACAATCAAATTGGAGTTCGAAGGCCTTATTGCAAACATAATATGTGTGAATTTAACAAACTAGTAATTGTTCGAAGGACAATATAATTGGATGTTTGAAGAACTTGTTACAAACATGATATATAAAAGTGATAAGTGTTCACTGCTCTTACAAAAATTGACATGTCTCACACAATTAGAGCAGTACAATATGTTCAAGTCATTACAAAAAGAGGCCCTATTGGGCCATGAACAAAAAACTGACTCCTTCAGCACTTTTACTCAGTCTGAATTTTTCGAGGAGTCACTCCCCTCACCTTCTAAGTCTTCACTTTCACTTACAATTATATAGAGAGAGGGGGCGCAGTTCCGAGGGGACAAGCTTCCAAAAAGGCCCCAAGTTATATTCAGGATGCTCAGTATGAATTTGGGTTAACAAACCAGCTCGAGTAGTGGCATCCCGGGCCTGCAGTTTACTTGTACATGTTGCTGCATAAGCATCCACATCTTTGTCCTTTGCCTCCTCGACTTCTCCAGGAAAACTCTTGATCCGTCTTCGCAGCTGATCTCGGTCTGCTGTCACTTTTTGAAGAGCCTCAGTGCATTGGGTGAATCCATCGCAAGCTAAGCGATGTCCCTGTTTATATTCACTTATCAATAGCTCTTGCGAATCAATCTTTTTCTTGTACAGGTCCCTCTCCTCTTGACAACATCTCTCTAGCATTATCACATAATTCTCAGAGGCAGAAAGACGCTCGTACAAGGCATCAGCTTGGCCCTCGATCACTGCATATTGCTTCTTGGCCTCCTCGAGCTGAGAGGCAGCCAACGATGACTTGAACTTGTAATAATTTTTGCGTTTTTCAATATGACGCATCTTCTTCCCTCTGTTCACTGAAGTATGCAGCAATCTCCGAAGGTTCAATGAGAACTCATCATCCAAAGGGATCTCGAACGAGCTCGAAGGAGACCCTAATGCTGTAGAGTCAAATTCGGAGAACCCACCACAAGCAACTTCTGGATCAATGAGTTGAGGAGGGTTGCTTCGAGGAACAGGGATATGAGCTAGTCTTAGGCTGTCTTCGAGGGGGGTTGGATGAGAAGCCTCAGTGAGAGGAGAGTGCAAGGATTGATGAGAAGTTTCCCTGGGAGATTGGCCACCTCTGTTCTCAGGCTCATTTGCACTCCCATGGACTTTTTTTTCAAGACTAGCCTCTTCATTGTTATCAGGAGTTTCTCCTCCCTCGGATTGTTCTTCGATGGGCTCAAGGAGGATACCCTTACCCTTCCTATCTTTTTTCTTGGCATCCTTCCTCGAAGGAAGGATGGGAGCAGGGGGGGAGGAACGGGGTTCGTTGAGGCAGCAATACTTGATGGAGGGGGTTGAGCGTTCGACGCCCCGGCATCATTCGAGGAGGGGGGCCTTTGAGTATTAATGGGCCCTTCGGTATTCAGTGGTTTGGTTGACAGGACTTCATCTTCTGGAGGTTCCCCCAAGTGGCTCTGTGAACGGGAACGCTTCGGCAAGTATATTACCACATCCTTTTGGCTGCACCGCTCCATCACTTCTCATTCTGAGGGCGGAGTCATTAATCCTCTCATGCTAATACGATCGACGGGATTCAGCCTCCATAGTCGACTCCTGGCCAAGTTATTGTCGATGAAGCAGAGACGAAATCGGTTGTCCCATTGATTTTTTGCCCACAGGCGAAGATTGGTGAACACAGTTGTAGCTCCTTCGACGTAGTCAGTATAAGGTTTGGATATACCAGTCATAGCTGCAACAAATAACTAACTTCAAAACCAATTGCAAGTACAAGTTTTCAAGGGGGCATATTATTCGAAGACAAGTGAGTTTTCGAGGGAGCATATTATTCGAAGACAAGTGAGTTTTCGAGGGAGCATATTATTCGAAGGCAAGTAAGTGTTCCAGGGAGCATATTATTCGAAGACAAGTAAGTTTTCGAGGGAGCATATTAGTCGAAGGCATATAAGTTTTCAAGAAAGCATTAAAATTCGAGGGAGTATAAATATTCGGGGAATCTAAAATTCGCGGAGTAAAAAATTTAGGAAGTACTTACACTTCATAGTCCACTTTAGAGAAAGCTTGTGAGGATTTGAAGGAATGGCTTCTCATCCGGTCTCCCAGCAACCAGAGAAGAAGTGAAACTGTTGCCTCTATTTTTAATCAGCCTCTAGTAAATCTTTCAATACTTTTTGCCCTCGATTGAACGTCAGCGAGTAAAAGGGAAAGTACGGATTTCGGGCCAAACCAGCACGGCCAATGAGTTGCTCTAGTAAAAATTCTTGACCTGAGAGTCTCGAGGCAATGATACAGGCCATTAACGTAAACCACATATTGGGCCCAACCTGTGAGGGGCAAAGGTCTATCTTCGATAAATACCTAATGAAGAAGGGGTCTAAGGGATACCTTAACCCCCAGTTTATGATTTCGATGTATACCACCACCTCGTTGTCCCTCACAGATAAGGGTGTCTCTCCTTCGGAGGGAAATCTGATGTTAATATAAGAGGGGATGCACCATCGAGTCTTTAGCATCGTCTCCTCCTCCTTCGAAAAGTACTTGTACCTAATATTTGCAAGGGCCACCATGTGTTTATTCTCAATGCCCCGAATATTATTACCGACAATGCTGTCCAACTCCAAGGGCAGCACAATGTCCCCTTTAGATATTGGAGCAATCCGACGAGCTTGCTCTTCGGATATTGCTGTGGAAGAAGACGTTGCAAGGTTCGCAGGACCCAAGGAATGGATGATTGGCACTTTTGGTTCGAGGGGCTTTTTGAGAGGGTTTTTGCCTTTGGCATCTCGAGTTTCCTCATGTCTAATGCGCATATCCTCCTCGGTAATAAGCGTCCTCGAGAGGGAAAATTGAGTTCCATGAATGGTCATGGATGGAGTGGAAGGCAGACTCGATGCGTTTGCTTCGTGTCTTCGAGGAGGGCTCTTCGAAGTACGTTGAGGGCTTGTGGTTCGAAGAGGACTAGCAGAGGTTTCAGGAGGGTTGTTCGAAGTCCTTCGAGGACTCGCAGATCTCTGAGGAAGATTTTCAACGTCTGTTGGCAAAGTTGGCTCTCGAATAACTAGGGGAGCTTCCCTGGCCCGTTTTCGCTCATGAGAGCCTTTTCTATCTTTGTGGGACTTCTTTCTCTTCCCAGACGAGTGCTTATGTTGTCTATATTTTCCCATCTCTCCGAGGGGGTTTGACTCACTGAGCAGGCTTTGTTGAGCGATTTCGCGGGGTATAATTGCGGTCGAATCGTTCGAGGGAGGCCAGGCACTGAAGAATGTGGTAGTCGATGGTGGAGGATGAGGTCTCACGTCTTCACCGACAGCAATCCTCTCTTCGAACTGCTTACTAATTAACAACCACTCAGGAATTCAACGGGGCTTATTCGCCAGCTTTATCTCTCTAGAAATAATTGAACAGAAGTTGAGTTAATGAAGTGAAAAGGTTGATATTTATAGACATATATGGGCTTTCCTGACAAATCAGGCATGGGGACCTTTTTATGATGTTTGCCTAGAGACATAATTGTCCATATAGGTGGGAATTGTTCTGACACTAGCCGCCGAGGAAGGTGAAGGGTTTTTTTATGTCAAACAACGTCAGGAGAAGAGGAAGAGTTTTCTGACACGAATGTCAGAAGAATTGGTAACGTTTCCCAAAGAGTTATGCTGACACATGTGCTCGTTAAGTGACGTCATGAGCACGATCAATCCTAGCACCCCTTTTCATCGCCTGAGTATGAAATCATTCGGGGGTTGCTTCATCCAAAGGGGTGCAAGGATTGGGGGGCTACTCGGATAATATGAGCAATTCGAGGGGATACTTTTCGAAGAATTGATTTATGGCCTTAGTGGTTCGAGGAAGCTTTGTGGAAATGGCCTCAGTGGTTCGAGGAAGCTTTGTGGAACAATCGAAGAAAAAATTCGAAGAGTTGATTTTGGCCTCCATAATTCGAGGAGCGATTGTTGAAATTCGAAGAGTGATTTTGTCCCCGATTGTTCGAGGAGCTATTTATGAAATTCGGAGAGGAAATGGGTTTTGCCTGTCAGGAGAATTATTCAGTCCTAGTAAAATAATTTTTACTAAGACTGGGGGGGCTACTGATAAGGAAGAATAAAAGACAAGGAGAAAAGTGTAAAGAAGAAACTTGACAGGAGAAAATAGCAAAGGAAAAGTATGATAAGAGGAAAATGTATAGAAATAAGTGTATAAGGGCTGAATTGTATTAATTATAAAGAGGTAGTCAAAATAGGAAGAAAGCAAAATGTAGGGACCAAAAGATGTAATTAGTCCAAGTTAAAGCATGTGGGGTCCGCAATTGTACTATAAAAGGACCACACACGCTTCACAAATCCCGAGATGAATAGTACGAGACTTTCTCTCTCTACATTACTTAGCAATCTAGACTTTCTCTCTCTAAATCTAATACTGAAACATTTCTGTATCACAAAATCCTCCGTCGACAATCTTCGTATCGCGAAATCACCCGTGGACCACCTTTAAACTCTTCAAGATCAACAAACTTAAATTAGTACAAGTGTAGTAAACCCGACAAAAAAAGTTGTTTTTTTACTCTTTACTTTGATAAACTTTATAAAACAGTGGTACGAAGTCAATTAAGATTGATGACTTGGTGAATCAAGTGATACAACAGCTATTTCAGGTAATACTTTATTGATTTTTTCATATCAAGGGCAAGTAGTGGATTCTTAGAATCAAAATCCATACTTAAATTAAGTAGTGGACAATAACAGATTAGAGTGGACGAAAACAAATTGGAAGACGATATTAGTGGGTATGAAAGAATAGAATTTCTCAACAGGAAGTTAATTACTAAAAAACAGATCCAAGAATCAAGTAATTATTTAGATCTTCATTTGGAAAAAAGTGTAGAAAATCCAAATATTGTACTAGGAAGAGAGTATGATATTGTGTCATTGTAGAAGGTTAAGGCTGAAAAGTATCTTATTATGTCTCGAATAACTAAAGATGTATTTTAAATGCAAGTTCCATCTATCGCTTCAGAATTAGCCTTCAACATAAGTGGTCATGTGCTTGACCCGTATAAAAGTCGTTTAATGATATACTATCTCATGGGTAGCGATCCATAAGTTAAAATTTCTTTAAAGTAAAGAGATAAGGGCGAAGATATAAATACAACTATTCAAGAAATCCTCTCGGAAATTATATTATTATATCAACTTGAAAATCGTAGATTAGTATTTAATTTCTTATTATATCTTAGATTAAAATTTTAGACTTTAACTTTTGAAGTATTTAATTTTATTTTATTTTTAAATATTTTTAGAGCTTAGCGATGCTTTTCTAAAGAGTTAAGCAAGTTTTTGGGTTTCCATTTTATAGATCTGACAGTGCATGAAGTATATCCTCTCTATATTTAATATAATTTGGATGAATAAAGTTACTTCATACTGGTGTGTTTAGGGACTTGAGGCCTTGGGTATGTACTTGATCTGTTGTGTTTGTGTATGGTTTAAATAGCGAAGACTATTATGTTGTTGCATTTATTTTTAAGAGCAGTCTTTAGTAAAGGTTGGGTATACTAGTGATTTTGGCGTACAGGTTGGATTGTGTTTGAGCTTTTATTCATATTATTAATGTATTGCATTTATTATCTCCAATATTCTTTAATCTAATTGCCAAATTAATCGATTTTGTTTCGTCATTGTTCTTAACAACGTTTAGTTGTGATTTTGATGTGTAAGGTTTGCTCTTTTGGTAACTAGATTAACTACTATGCTACTATTATGATCTATTACATATATTATTCTACGTTTTTTAAATCCATATACTAAAAAGTAGATATTGTTTAGCTTATTCTTCTGTGAGTTCACTTCTGCTTTTTGTGTGTCAGGTTTGCTATTTTGCTAACTATGATGAATCGCTGATAACGATAATGTTAATTCTTATGATGGTGTTTAGGTTATGTGATTGAGAATACTTTTATTTATGTAGGTGAACGAAAGTCCAAAGATATATCCGAATTTTGTTGGACTGAATTCTGAAGATTATGTTTGTGAACTTAAGTTTGAACTTCGAATAATATAAATTTTTGAAATTTATAACTCTTGTACCAGTTCTGTTGAAACGTGTAACCGTTATTTCTATAGGTGGGTAATTTTGTTTTTTAGATATATAAATGTAATTTTCTATGTGCTGAATTTCTTGATTTTTTTTACAATAATTGTGTTTTTTTCCGAGTAATCCGGTATCATTCGGGATTGATTGATTATAAACTAACCAATTGGTTAAAAAGTAACCAGTTGGAACCAATTCTGAATGAAATCAGATCCATTATGGAAATCGGTTCTTTCTAGCTATCAAAATAAAGACATATAAAAAACTGAACCGAATCAAATTTTAATCGGTTCCATAATGGATACATGTTTCAAAATGCGGAAAAACACGAGAATCAAATTTCCCAAATTAAACCAAACCGAACAATCAAATGTCCATGTTTATGTAGGGCCTGCTCACTTCTCTCTCACATTTAATATTGTGGGTCCTACCTTTTGGTTTCTTACAAGAAACAACTAAGCATTAAATGAAGGGTAACTTACAAGCAACCTCCTCTCATTTAATGCAAGTGGGTTTCTTGCAAGCAACCACTAGCTTCATTTGGAAGCTAAAGTGGCTTCCTTTGTAAGCCTTGTTTTGCTATAAATAGGACCATTAGTTGGTCTTGGATAACATCACTTGAAGCACTTGAAAGAAACATTCTAGAGTGCAATATTGTGTGTGACACAATGTAGAGAGAAACACTTTGAGTGAGAGAGAAATACAGGTAGTGTTTAGGAGAATTTGTTTGAGTAATTTGTGAAATTACTATTCTCTTTGGGTATAATATTTGGGGTGAGAAAAGTGAGTGTATAACTCTTGAGTGTATGGAGTGAGACTCCAATCCTTGTAATATTTTTGAGTTATAGTCATTCTTATTTTTCTCCCGTGGACGTAGGCAAATTAGCCGAACCACGTTAAATTCTTTTTCTCTTGTTTGTTCTTATTTCCGCATTCGTGGGATTATTTTTCCCTACAACTGGTATCAGAGCCAACTTGCAGTTCCATATCCTTCTTCTTCGTACAAAATGGAGGAACGTACGAATATTGGTGGCAATTCCATGATCATACTCACGGAAACAAATTATTCCATTTGGAAAACCATGATGGAAGATTTGTTGTACTGTAAAGACTTGTTTGATCCCATTGAACTAAAAGGGGTCAAACAAGGTGCAACAAGTGAAGCAGATTGGAAGAAACTCAACCGTAAAGCTGTTAGTGTGATTCGACAGTGGGTTGAAACAAGGGCGATTCGCGACACCACAAAAGAAACTGATGCTTTCAAATTATGGAAGCATTTAGAAGAAATGTATGAGCCCAAAAATGCTCAAAATAAAGCTTTCATCATAAGCACACTTGTGAACCTGAAACTTTATGATGGGCAAAGTGTATCTGACCACTTGGCGAAATTTGACGAGATTCTCGACAATTTGACGAACATGGAGCTGGCCCTAGCTGAAGAAATTCAAGCGTTGATTTTGTTAAGTTCTTTGCCGGATAGCTGGGAAACACTTGTGGTAGCTCTTAGCAATTCAGCACCACAAGGATAGGTTACGTTAAGCATGGTAAAGGAAAGTATTAACAGAGAAGGCAAAAGAAGAGCGGAGCAAAGCTCTTTCAGCCACCCTCAAGGACAAGCACTAGTCACGGAGAGAGGAAGAACTAGAAACAAAAATTTCTCCAGAGACAGGCGAAACAAAAGCAAGTTTAGAGGCAGATCAAAGTCAAGAGGCGACTTCACTTGCAACTACTGTCATAAACCTGGACATTTCAAGAAGGATTGTTGGAAGCTGAGAGAAAAGGAGGCTAAGGAAAATAATGAAGACAATAGAGGAAATGCAGCTGTCATATCCAACGATGGTGAAACATACCTAATTTTTGACGATGGACGTGTCAACCTCGCATGCCAAGACACATGGATGATTGATTCTGGAGCATCATTCCATGTAACAGCCGATAGAAGCCTTTTGACCACTTACACAAGTGGTGAGTTTGGTTTTGTCAAGATGGGAAATGAGGCAAGATGTGAAATTCTTGGTCGAGGTGATGCAACACTGGAAACTAGCAGCGGTTGCAAGCTGTTATTAAAAGATGTTCGGCATGTTCCAGACATCCGTATCAATTTGATCTCTACTGGTCAACTTGACGACATGGGATACGAAAACACATTTGGCAATGGAGTTTGGAAGCTTAAGAAAGGGAATCTGGTCGTGGCCAGAGGTAAGAAGATTGATCGTTTGTATTATATGCAAACAAAACAATCAAGTGGAGTGGAAGCGAATGCGATCAAGTATGAAGACTCGGCGAATTTATGGCACGCCAGACTTGGTCATATGAGTGAGAAGGGACTTAAAATTCTCACGAAAGAAAATCTTCTACCAAATCTTCCAAATATTCCTTTAAAGCAATGCACTCATTGTTTGGCAGGAAAACGACACAGAGTCGCATTTCGAGCAGGACGACCACATAGAAAGAATAATATTCTTGATCTAATACATACAGATGTATGTTCTATGGGTGACAGAAGTATCGGCGGATCATTATACTTTGTCACATTCATTGACGATCATTCCAGAAATGTGTGGGCTTACCCTTTAAAGACCAAATATCAGGTGTTAGAAGTATTCAAGAAGTTTCATGCCAACGTTGAAAGGCAAACTGGAAAACTTTTGAAATGTATTCGCTCCGACAATGGTGGTGAATACATTGGACCATTTGAAGAATATTGCAGAGTTCATGGTATCAGGCTTGAGAGATCGGTACCCAAGACCCCGCAACATAATGGTGTTGCAGAAAGAATGAATAGAACTATTTGTAACAAGATCGTGTGTATGCTCTCCCATTCAAGATTGTCAAAGTCCTTCTGGGGTGACGCATTGATGACGGCGGTAGATCTTGTCAACTTATCCCCTTCAGTTCCTTTAGATGGTGCAATTCCCGAAATAATATGGACCGGGAAAGACATAAGTTACAAACACTTGAAGGTGTTTGGTTGTAAGGCGTTCATACATGTCCCTCGAGATGAAAGATCCAAGCTCGATGAGAAAACCAAAGAATGCATATTTCTGGGTTACGGACATGATGAGTTTGGTTATAGACTTTGGAATCCAAGAAGTAGAAAAGTTGTTCGAAGTAGAGATGTTGTGTTCTTTGAAGACCAAACTCTTGGAGATATGAAGAACGACGAGAATGCAAAATCAGATGTCAATACTAAAATTGACTTAGTTCCGGATGCACCATTTCCAGTTGAGTATGAGGATCGTGGCGAGGCTCCCGACCATGAAGAAACAGTTGAAGTTGAAGGAAATCATACTGAAGAACCCCATTTGAGAAGATCCATTAGAGATCGTCGGCCTTCGACTAGATACCCAACAAATGAGTATGTGTTACTAACTGACGGGGGAGAACATGAATGTTTTGAAGAAGCTGTGCTGCACATTCAAAAGAAGGAGTGGTGGAAAGCCATGAAAGAAGAGATGAAGTCATTGCATGAGAACCACACATACGATTTGGTAGAGTTACCAAAAGGGAAGAAAGCACTCAACAATAAATGGGTGTTTAAGCTGAAGACTGAAGAAGGAAATCCACAACCAAGATACAAGGCGCGGCTGGTTGTCAAAGGATTTGGTCAGAGAAAAGGTATTGATTTTGAAGAAATATTTTCACCTGTAGTAAAAATGTCATCTATTCGTGTTGTTCTTGGAATAACTGCTAGCTTGAATTTGGAAGTTGAACAACTTGATGTGAAAACTGCTTTTCTCCATGGTGATTTGGAAGAAGAAATCTACATGAAGCAACCTGAAGGGTTTGAGACTAAAGATAAAGAACATTTGGTCTGCAAACTAAAGAAGAGTTTGTACGGTCTCAAACAAGCCCCACGACAGTGGTATAAAAGGTTCGATTCCTTCATGGTAGAACATGGGTATAATAAGACTTCATCTGACCATTGTGTTTTCATTAAGATATTTTCTGAAAATAATTTTATCATCCTTATGCTCTACGTGGATGATATGTTGATTGTTGGTCGTGATATTGGAAAGATTGAGCAGTTGAAGATGGAGCTCAGCAAATCTTTCGCAATGAAGAATTTGGGTCCCGCAAAGCAAATTCTTGGGATAAAAATCACTCGAGATAGGGTGAACAACAAATTATGGTTGTCCCAGGAAAAATATATTGAGAAGGTTTTAGAAAGATTCAGCATGAGCAAAGCGAAACCTGTTACTTCTCCACTTGCAGGGCATTTTAAACTTTCTTCCAAGCAATCACCTACAAGAGAAAGTGAGATGGAAGAAATGAATAAAATACCTTACTCTTCAGCAGTTGGCAGTTTGATGTATGTCATGGTTTGTACAAGACCTGATATTGCTCATGCTGTCGGAGTAGTCAGCCGATTTTTATCTAATCCTGGAAAAGAGCATTGGGAAGCTGTAAAATAGATATTCAGGTATCTTCGAGGAACTTCTCAATTATGTTTAAGTTTTGGAAATGGTAAACCTATTCTTGAAGGCTACACAAATTCAGATATGGCTGGTGACGTGCATAGTAGAAAATCGATTTCGGGATATTTGATGACGTTTTCAGGGGGAGCAATTTCGTGGCAATCAAGATTACAAAAATGTGTTGCATTATCCACTACCGAGGCTGAATATATTGCCCTTACTGAAGCTAATAAAGAACTTTTATGGTTAAAGAAGTTTCTTATAGAGTTGGGCCTCAATCAAGAAAACTATACTCTCCACTGCGATAGTCAAAGCGCCATTCATCTTAGCAAAAATCCAAGTTTGCATTCGAGATCGAAACATATTGATGTTCGATACCATTGGATTCGTGAAACCTTAGAGTCAAAGCAGCTGAGTATTGAGAAGATCCATACTGATGACAATGGATCAGATATGATGACAAAGTCACTGCCGAAACACAAGCTTGATGTGTGTATAGAGGTTGCCGGACTGGTAACACTCTCCTCCTGAGCAGGCGGGGGAGATTTGTAGGGCCTGCTCACTTCTCTCTCACATTTAATATTGTGGGCCCTATCTTTTGGTTTCTTACAAGAAACAACTAAGCATTAAATGAAGGGTAACTTACAAGCAACCTCCTCTCATTTAATGCAAGTGGGTTTCTTGCAAGCAACCACTAGCTTCATTTGGAAGCTAAAGTGGCTTCCTTTGTAAGCCTTGTTTTGCTATAAATAAGACCATTAGTTGGTCTTGGATAGCATCACTTGAAGCACTTGAAAGAAACATTCTATAGTGCAATATTGTGTGTGACACAATTTAGAGAGAAACACTTTGAGTGAGAGAGAAATACGGGTAGTGTTTAGGAGAATTTGTTTGAGTAATTTGTGAAATTACTATTCTCTTTGGGTATAATATTTGGGGTGAGAAAAGTGAGTGTATAACTCTTGAGTGTATGGAGTGAGACTCCAATCCTTGTAATATTTTTGAGTTATAGTCATTCTTATTTTTCTCCCGTGGACGCAGGCAAATTAGCCGAACCACGTTAAATTCTTTTTCTCTTGTTTGTTCTTATTTCCGCATTCGTGAGATTATTTTTCCCTACAGTTTACTCAGTCGTGTTATGCTGCATTGTCTAAATAGAAAAAAAATAGATTACATTATCCACGCCAACAAAAATTATTATATTCTTATTTATAAAATGTTTATCTAACTTACTTTATATAATTATGATAAAAAATAATATTTTATAATAATATTTTGTTTTGTTTCATACGTTCGCATACAACCGAACATACCATTACAAGCAATTAGTCGATGTGGCCCTCGGTAACGGGAGTCATTGTAAAATTCATCCATTATTCAAACAAATTTTGGCATACTCCGGAATCGATCGTAATATACAGCCCGATAACAACTTTAAGTCTTACGAAACATTAGACAATCTCTATGTTATTATTTATAACTTTATTGTATTGTAATTGATATTATTTTTATGCGTAACTATGTTTTTAATTACTAGTATATCTAAATGACATTATTTTGAACAAAAATATTAAAAAAATAAAACAACTTTAATCCTAAACGGTATAATAGATTAGAATAATAAAATAAATAACCAAATACAACTAATTTCGAGTCGTGGCATTATTCCACTACCATAACGGTTGAAATAAGGTGTATTGCAAATTCTATATGCCTAGGAAAAATATAAAGTTTTATTTCATATTTCAACGCATCTTGTGGACATATTAAGTTTTGTAGAGTAGAACTCCGGTTGCCAACAAAATTTACGAATTTTAATTAATGTAGCAAAAAAAAATCATCTAGTATGACATATAACCTCTTATTTTACTATTAACTATCTCTTTCCTCATGTATTAACTCATATTGTTTGCAGTTTTATAATTTCTTATTTTTGATTTTTTTGTGCAAGAGTCTATTTGGTCCATACTTTTATTTTTAGTTAATATGGATCAGAAAAGCTTTATGGTGGTCGCATAATTCCAAATTTTTAGGTTTGGGTTCCTATGGCCGCCCTCATCTGTGGGCAAAGTGAGCAAGTCCCAAGCGACCTTTTTCCCCGAAATCTTTATCTCTGAACCCGACCAAAGAAATCTTCTGAGTAGCTACGATAGCTCATTTAAAACTCTGACCGGGAGAATGAAGATGGATGACCAGTAGACTTGGCTAGCGAAGATGACTAATATCATAAGCTGGAGCCGACCGACGTAAGAGAGGTGTTTAACAGTCCATGAGTTTATGCGATTTGTAACTTTTATAAAAAAGGGGCCTGCAGTCGTTGAAGGTAAGCAAGTGTGGAAGTGATTAGTGGGACACCCAGGTATCTGACCGGTAGCGTGCCTTCATTGAATCTAAGGTAGTTCAGAATGACGGTCCTCGTGCTTTCTAAGGTCAATAAAAGGTAAACTTGGCTTTTATTCAGATTAAGATGGAGGTCTAAAAGAAGAGAAAACTCGTCGAGACCCTCTTTTATATGTTTAATTGAGGGTGCATTGGCACGACAGAAGATCATGAGGTCATCTGCAAAGTAGAGGTTGATGATCTTGAGCTTGTGGCATTTCCAATGGTATCCAAAAGATGGTACCTGACTTTTTCCCTGAAGCATGCTTGATAGAACATGCATGATAATGACAAAAATATACGAGAAGAGAGGATCTCTTTAACGGAGGCCCTTCAAACCATGAAATGTGTTGGTGGGCGTACCATTAATACAAACAACAAAATAGGGGGTGGTGATACATTGAATGATCCAATTAATCATCTCGATAGGGAAATCCATAACATAGAGGACATCCGAGATTAATTCTCATTGAAAATTATCGAACGTCTTCATAATGTCAATATTGAGGGAACATCTGAGCCTCTTACGGTTGGTATGGTAGTCATGCATAATGTCTTATGATTGGGAAGGATCAATAAGGGTAGGGAGAGTGGTATTGATTCTATTTGCTAGGATTTTGGAGATAATCTTATAAATGACGCTGCAACAGGAAATGGCCCTAAAGTATGAGGGAGATGAGGGGGAATCAATTTTGGGTATAAAGGCTATAAGGGGTTTGTTCTATTATGGGTCCATATTTCCTATGCAGAAGAAATGCTTAAGACCCGAGCAAATATCTCTCCCAACCGTAGGGCAATAGGTTTTGAAGAAACTAGTAGTAAAGCCATCAAGGCTTGGGGTCTTATCACTATCAATAGCAAATAATACTTTCCTTATTTCCTCTTCCAAAATGGATTTGATGATGTTGGACTTATGAGAGGGGGAAATCAAAGATTTTACGAGGACCCTAATTCTATCAAACGCTGGGTAGTTTTTAGGGATTTGGGTACCAAAGAGGTTTTTGAAATGCTTTAGTAGATCACTCCAGGGTTGGAACTAGATGAGCCATCAGGGTTAACAATAGATAAATTTTACTACGGACCATTCGAGCCCTTATGTTGTCCTAGAAGAATTTCGAGTTTTTGTCCCTAAGCTTAAGCCAGGTTTTCTTTGATTTCTGCTTGAGGAAGGATTCCTCAGCACGACTATAGAGAATGTAGGTTCTGGAGGCCTCATGCTCATTAGAGATGAGGGAACGTTTAGACGGGTTAGTG
This sequence comes from Limnanthes douglasii subsp. nivea, assembly GCA_036936605.1. Classification (NCBI taxonomy): domain Eukaryota; kingdom Viridiplantae; phylum Streptophyta; class Magnoliopsida; order Brassicales; family Limnanthaceae; genus Limnanthes; species Limnanthes douglasii. Next base: position 352,723,591 of record JAUPFV010000001.1, read on the forward strand.
GTGAGGTTGATATGAGCCTAAGCAGGGGCAGATTAGGCATCCTCCATCCTATGCCTAATGTTACTAAATTCAGGCTTGTTAAGGGAAGTGAGTGTAGGGGCAAGCCGAGCTAATTTGATAACAATAATTTTCATGGGGTCTTCGTCGCAAGGTGGGGTTACAGCTTGTGGAGACGAGGCGTTGGAAGGTCGGGTGAGAGCGCCACATATTAAAGTAATTAATAGGAGTAGGAATTGAGACATAAGGGGTTGAAAGGTATATAATAGTTGGGGTATGGTCTGAGGATCAGGGGATGTCAAAGTGGGTGAAGAAATTAGAGAAAGTCTCATATTAAGGGAGGCCATTGATGAAGGATTTATCAATCCTAAAGGAGATAATGTTATCAATGTGGCGGTTGAACCAAGAATATTGGAAACCGGAGGATCAGAGGTCATCGAGGCCACAAGTGCGGCAACAGTCATTAAATAAAGAGATAGAGCTATTCCAACAATTTTCGGAATTGGAACGCTCTGAAGGGTTGCAAATTTCATTGAAATCATCAATGACCTCCTACGAAGACTTTGTGTCAATTGAAAATTTAGGGGTCATACCGTAAAACATCAAAACATCATTCTCGATTAAATACTTAAGAACCATACCGTCATTACTGGAAAGGATAAAAATTACCGTTCGCGTGACCTTATCCGACTTACAATTCTTATCCATGGTGTGACCACAGAATGAGTTGGTGTAGGTGGTTAAGGGGCAACTTAGTCGACGGAAATGCCAAACCATCCAACCTCACTGCATCATCATCTTTCAGCCTACAACGCTCTCCATGCACCACCGTTCCAGTGATATTCCTTCCAAAATCCGATCAACTCCAGCAACATTGAAAGCCGAGAGGAAGACACAAACCTTTGGAAAATACTCCGATGGTGGGATACCGAGCAAGACTTTGCGACAAAAAGCACTTAGCCAACGATAAGGGCTTCACCGACGAGAAATTCAGGATATGGAGTGCCTCCAGTTATTGTGAGAGTGTTGATCATAGCTGCTCTTGATCGCGAGACATTTGTCATAAAAAATTAAACTTTGGCGTTGATGGCTGGTGCGGAGAGCATATGTGTTTCTTGGCATAAATCGCACGTTAAAGGCCTCACCTTTGGCGGGAGAGGGCTGCACATCGGAGGCTATGAAGCGGGTCAACAAGGCATTGTGGTTAACTCCATAAAGAGGCATAGGTCTCAGATCAACATTGGTTTTCCTCTAGGGATGAGAGACCACTCAGAGCAGGCTGTTCTTGAGGGGCTCATATGACGAGTTGGTTGAATTTTACATAGCCTGGGTCTTATCAATACTGGATTCAGAGTTAGAAGAGTGCGTACTCAGATCTCACGAGCAGGTAAGATTGAGCAATTTGTTCCCGATGTTGCTAATCGCCTTGATGCTAGATCTGTCTTTCCTCGCCGCGAAAAGGGTCGATGAGGGAAAGAGGGAGTCGACACCATCGAGCACCATTCTGCTAGGACCAGGGATCAAGATGGACACCGGGAAGGCGGTTTCAATCTCATAGGCATTGAAACCCTGAAATGCACAAAACAAGCGAAAGAAAATGGAAAGAAAACCTGGTTTTCCAAAGCTCTTCATGATAGGCTTTGGCGGACATGGGCAAAGTAGAGAAGAAGGTGCAGATAATGAAAGACCCTCCTCATTAACAAGTATGTGAGCTTGCGATGAGGAGATTTGCAGGAAGTGATCAAGAATTAGTGTTCCAGAAGGCTTGAGAACATGAAAATTTGGTAGAAGAAGATGAAGTTCTTAAGAGAGTTTCTCTATTTTTTCCCTAGCTAGCTTTGTAAAATTCAATGTGTTCGAATCATCGGTGTACTATTTTGGACAACATCAACCATAATAAGACAAATAGTTGAAGAAACGGCACACCAATTGGAGATTAAGTGTACAAAAGAGTTGCCTCTTGATTGTAAAACACGTTGAAATTCTATATTATATATGCTAGTTATAGCTCTGGAATACAAGGATGTTTCTTTCAGACTAAAACAACGAGATTCTACATACGATTGTAATCCAAGTGATAGAGAATAAGAATAAGCTAAAGATATATGTAAAAGGTTTGAGTTGTTTCACAATGTTACCGTGTTGTTTTAAGGTACTTTATATCCAACTAATAATATTTATTTCAATAAACTATGTGAGATTCGAATAACATCATAAGAATGGTACATAATTACAAGTTCTTCATTGAGTAAAAACAAACGTGTATCGTATGTTTGAAAAATTCAGCAATTATTGGAAAATAATTAATGGAATAACAGGTGTTGCGAATGTTTTGTATCCTTAGATATTAGATGGTTGTTATGTTGCTTTATTTCAATCCAATTATGGTTCACAAGTAGATCAAGAGATAAAAAAAACTTAGAGATATGTTTTATTATTTGGTTAAATAATATGACAATGATAGTATTGGCCATGAGTTTAATGTTTCGAATATGTTGTCGGTCACTCAAAATTCGACGCAAAACATTCTCTTAAATTTGATGAGATTGTTAGTAGTAGGAAAAATGATATCGTTGGAATCACAAAGTTAGAATTAGACTTTTATTTAGTGGACGAAGTCTTACCTACATCCGACGATTTTGATAGTTTTATATTTGTGGAAAGTAAATGGTGTGAAATATCCTACTTTACAAAAAATTGGAATTGGTGTTCTAACGATTCGAGTGACCGAATTTTTCCGGAATCTGCCTTTAGAACTGACGGCCGGTTACTAAGTCCACATCGTAGCAAACTTGCTTCTAAAACCATTAAAGCATCGATGTGTACATAAAATTGGATTTGGAAAAAAATCAAATTTATTTATTTGCTTAAAATCTAGTTTTTGTTATTTTGTCTTGTAAGTTTACAAATAATTATTTTAATATTATGTTATTTGTTCGTACCAAAAGCTCCCGCGTATTTGAAAGCCAAATTTCAAAAATTTCTTAACTATTTTGACTATGGAGATGAAGATAAAAACATTATCATGGATAGTGAAAATGATGACTTCATTTCAAACGAATATATATTTGTAGAAAATGTTCAAAGACACTACTTTTTAATTACAACCTTATCTACTCCACCAACTCAGCGACACCTTTCAAACGCCATCGCCTTATAATTGAGTCCAACTCAATTCCGTTCTAAATTGAGTCGTATTACAATATTAAAAGAAAATGGTTGTTGAAACACCCAGAAACTCAATCGTATTACAATATTAGAAAAACAAAATATGCCTGGTTCCACATGTATTTTTTCTGAACCGTGGTGTATATGTATATAGACGAAAATTTGAAAGAATAACAGTTAAAACAGTTCCAAGTTGTCAAAAAAATAAAAATGAGAGCAACTTTAAATTTCAAAATTACGATTCACGACTATTTTTGAAAATTAGTATTTACATGACTTTTTTCAGTAGCCACCATAGTTTTATCCTTTTCTGTGTTTGCATTTTTAGAAATTTAAGGGTTGCAAGTTGGTTTTTACCGTTGGGAATACTGTCTTGTTTAAAGGCTCTTCGATTTTAGGATGACTAGCAAATTCAACCTGTGTCTGTTCTTCCCTATAGTTTTAAAAACGTATGTTTGACGTCTTTCTATGATTGTGGTAGTTTGCCTGTTACAGTAAATACTGAAACGCAATCGTCAATTTTCATGTTATGTTGAAAAAACTGACCTAGAATCCTTAACAATTGGTTATACTGCACTACGGGCTCCGGCAGGGATGCCGTTTCCGCATCCCGCCGAGGGGGCTTCCACCTCTTGTCCCCGCTTCTTCTTATTTCAGAAAAGCAACGCAGAAAACAGAGGTACACATTTCTTGTTGTACTATCTTAGATCATATCAAAAGCAAGCTTGCTGATACATATGTGCTTTTATGTTCCATTTTTTAGTAATGTTAATTTTAGACGATTCTTATAGGATACTCTCTTTGTGTTCTAATACTATGCATGATTGCTTGGACTGTTTTACTTAGTGGTCTTCGTGATGCTGTTACAGCAGATGATGTTGATCGACTATGAGGCTAAAACCGAATATAACAATGTTAGTGTGTATTCTACACTCTTCGACTAGTTAATGATATATTATGATTGCATTGGTCGACTTGTCAATCCGTTAATACTAAAACATCTAACATAAAATCATAGAGGAGTATAATCGTATTAACAGGTAATACCAAGACATTTCTAGTATTCTTTGATCAATAGTAATTGTGGATACAGTAAAAGACGCAAGCTTAAGACTCAAAACGAATATCACACTGTTAGTTACCATAAGGCCACCGTTTCCTCATTGGGAGAGCTTTGTCTCGGCCAAGTCGTTAGAGGCATTTTGTGTCAACAAATCTGATGATACTGTCACAATTTTCTCACATAATTTCTTCATCTCTTTCAAATTATGGATAATTTCAATCCGCTGATCTATTTTAGAATTAAGGAGTATCAACAAATCTGTTTGATAAGCTACATCTTCACATAATGTTTTCCACCTCAACTCATCTGATGATGTGTTCAGTAGGGTAGTTTCACTTATTTCATGGGCTCGCACCAACAAATCTCTAGCTCTTATCTTTGGGATCAGTTCTGAAATATTTTTTATCAATGAAACTGACGATACCTTCACCATATTTTCACATAGTTTCTTCATCTCCATCAGTGTACATCGAACTTCTTTCGACTCCATCTGATTAAATGCATTTTCTGTCAACGAATCTGACGATCCCTTCACCATATTTTCAGATAACTTCTTCGTCTCCATCGTATTCGATTGTACCTTTGCGATATTTTCACATAATTTCTTTATCTTCGCAAACTTAACTTGAACTTTATTCCACTCCATCATATTAAAGGTATCTTCTGTCATTGAATTTGATGGTACCTTTGCCATAATTTCACATAATTTCTTTATCTCCGGCAGCTTAGCTTGAACTTCCTCCAGGTTCATCATTTTAGACGCATTTTCTGACAGCAAGTGTACCGATACCTCCACCATATTTTCACATAAGATCTTCATCTCCCTCAATATATCTGGAACTTCCTTCACGTCAATCAGATTATTTTCAAGATTCATTTTCTGAACAAATTAAAACATTGTTCAGCAAAGAAATGTGAAGAGCAGAAATAAAAAAGGAATATAGTCAATAAAAAGGATGTGAAGAGCACTAAGATAACTTGCCAAGGTAGAGAGCGTTGATGACAATAGAGAGCGATTCTTAAAAAAAATTCCTCTGGAGAATGAGAATGGAAGATAATAACCAACGAAAAATAAAGAGCAAAAGAGCGGGAAGAAAGTGGTTATCATTACTGTTATTCTAACCATTTTTGTTTACTTTTATTTTCTTTATCTTTTCTAAAATAATCTTAGAATAGCCGATCCAACCCACCAGCATCTGAACATGTACACTTTTGTTTTTCTCTTTACCAACTTATCAGTCAAATGTAATTGACTATTTCTTTTATCAAAATATTTATTACCAAAGAGTTTACAGAGTATAATGATTAGAATACAATTTTGCAAATAGAAATTTGACAAGGCGCCAAAATTCTGCCCTCCTAAATTTAAGAACATCTCTATACTGAGTGAAGTATCCCAAACCCGGACTTTCCAAGAAAATAATAGGCTGAAGCTTAGAAAGAATAATGGAAGGGTTAAGCTTGGTTTCTCCTTACGTCTCAGAGTCCATTTCGCAAACCATTCAACGGTTTGGTTTTGGACTCTTGAGATGTGCTTAATAACCATGGAGGAAGCTAAAGAGTTCCTACAGATTTTCAAAATCGGATTAAAAAACCAAAAAAAATAAGAGGTTTATAAGGGTTTGACAATCAAACTCGATATCGGCATTACTCCATTATTTGATAAAGTCATACTTTATAAAAGTATTTTAAACGGATGATAAAGGATAACAAATTATAAAAAGCTTCATATAGTTAAAAATTTATATTTATATAACAAGATACAAAAATCATAAAAGCGTCGACGAGTTGAGTAAAAAGTATAATATATGAAAAAAATGACGGTACAAGAAAAGTTAAAAAGTTTGTAGTTCAATCATGTAATATTACATAAATCCAAAATAAAAGAGTATACCAATAAAAAAGGGATACTAGTGAGAGGAAAGTTTTTCTCACTTGAAAACGATAACATTTTTTTACCAATGGCTTTATTTTTTCAATTTCGTTTTTGTTGGTGTTATTTAGATTTACAGGCCTTTCGATCTATACATTTCTTTTCCAAATAAGCATCCCTGTAATTGTCCATGGATTTATGTCGATGGTAAAAGTTAACGTTACTCTAGTTTATTTTTTTGTTTGCTTATGTGTAAAGCAAGTAGATTGTTCCTATAACTGTTCTTTACTTTCTTCGGAACAATGCGGAGTCGGTTCTCTCGTGGTACATTGTGGGACCTGTATTTTGTAACGTAGTCGTGTTGCGAAAAATGAATTTCGATTGGAATAAAACCTTCATTGCCCTTATTTCCAAAATCGAATCCTTTTCATCCCCTCAGATTTTAAAACGATTGCCTTCTACGATGTTGTTTACAAGATTATTTCTAAAATCCTTGGAAATAGAATGAAAGACGCTGTCCCAAACCTTATTAACTTTTCCCAATCAGATTTTGTCCCCGGACGCTCTATCATTGACAACATCTTTCTAACCCAAGACCTCATGCATGGTTACCATACCAATCGTAAATAGCCAAGATGTTCTCTCAATATGGATCTTATGAAGGAATTCGACAATGTACGTTGGAGGTTGCTACTAGACGTCCTCTATGATATGGATTTCCCTACTATAATGATTAATTGGATCATCCAATGCATTTACTCTCCTTCATATGCCGTTAGTATTAATGATACTATTATTAAATCCTTCGCTAGTAAGAATGGCCTACGATAATGAGACCTACTCTTCTCGTACTTGTTTCTTATTATCATGCAGCTACTTTCTAGTATTCTCAAGAAAAATAGTCAGGATCTCTTTTTTGGTTTTCACTAGAAATGTCACAAGCTCAAAATCATTAATCTATGCTTCTCGGATGACCTCATGATTATCTGCCACACTAATATTTCCTCAACAAATCTCATCAAAGAGGGTTTAAATGATTCCGCATGGCTCTCTGGGCTCAATCTCAACCTGAACAAAAGGCACATCTATCTGTTTAGGGTTTTTGATGATGTCCGAAACAACATTACCACTTATCTTGGTTTTGGTGAAGGCTCTCTCCCGGTCCGATATCTCAGAGTTCCGGTCATTACTTCTAGGCTCTCTTTCAACGATTGTAGACCTCTATTCATTAATGTAACCAACCGAGTAAACTCATTGACATCTATACACCTTTCATATATCATAAGAATTCAATTTCTCAAATCGGTCCTTTTCGCTAGCCATGTCTACTGGTCCTCGATATGCATCCTTCTAGTCAAAGTCTTGAATAAGCTGTCGCAGCTGTTTTGAAGATTCCTCTGGTATGGCCCAAAGATGAAGATGACAAGGGCTAAAGTTGCATGGGATAAGCTGCCCTTAACTGCAGATGATGCGAGCTTTGTGATTCTCAATCTAAAGGTTTGGAATAAGACGACCGCCCTCAAGATATTTTGGTCCATCCTGACGAAAAAAAAGCGTCAATTTGGACTCGTTTGTTACTTTCTGAGAAGATTAGAGACAAATACATTTGGATGCTTCCCTTCACTCTTCCAGCAACTGGAGATTGCAGAAAATCCTCAACCTTTAAAGTCTTGTGGCCGGCCTTTATAAGGTTGCTATAGGTAGCAGTTCTTCAACTTCCATGTGGCATGATCCATGGCTGTTAGTGAAGCGCTATGGCCCTACCATCATCTGTCTGGCCCGCATGCATAATATATCGTTAGTTTATGATCTTATTAGAGATGGGCGTTGGATTTGGCCTCCCCAAGTGCGGGCTAGTTGCAAGCTTCATCAGGCCCACCTCTTGGAAATTAGAGCTGCTATGAATGCGCTTCCCCAAACCTCAAACACTGAAGACACTTATCTCTGGATCCTAAATTATTGTAGACCTCATTTGACTATAAGTGCCAATTATGAGTTCATTAGACCTTGGGGAATCAAATTTTCATGGACCTTCCTCGATTGGAAGATATAAAACATCCCGCGACACTTGTTTATAACCTAACTAGCTATTCATAACAAACTTTCCACCGGGACAAACTCATCTCTTGGGTTTTTTACTGCTCTCTCGATTGTGCTCTATGTGGGAGCTGCCCTGAGTCATCAGAGCATATCTTAATCGAGTGCCCTTACACAAAGCCCATCTTGGAGGCCATCATTAGAAAGCTAAGCATACCGCATATCCTAACTGACTAACCTTTGTGGCTTGGCTTGGCGAGCTCATGGTCCCCGTCTGCTACAGGTAAAGGCCACCTCAGGCGCTCAACATTCTGCTCAGTTATCTTTTTTATGGAAAGAATGCATTGTTGGAATCTTCAAAAATGCTCAAGACCTCAACTCGGGGAAGACATATTATAAGCTTGGTAACCCAGTTATAGGAAATTATCTTAAATGCATAACAATTTTCAATAACCATCTAGAATTTAGAATTTGCAGTATTAATAATGCAGTATAAAACTGTCTAAATTAAATTAAGCCAATAACTATACTTAAGTTTATAACTACAAATGTAAATACGGTAACTGTAAACTAAAAATTTAGTGCAGTATCTATTGTTTGTAATACAAGGAATTCGCCTTACTTTCATGTGCAAAAAAACCATCAATATCATGATAATCAATACTCCAAATATAGTTTCATGTAAAACGTAGTTAATACAATAATTCACTACGATTTACATACCATTTTTAACTATCATGAATATTTATAACTCTTTCCTTCTAAAATCGGAAAATGAAATCTAAATATGCTTTGTTTATAAACAAACATTTTTAGTTACATAAATTATAATTTCATAGTCTGAAAATTTAAGAATTTAACTTTATGGTGGCTCTGATATAGAATTTCAGATTTGGATTTCTAATCTAACTGACATGATGTAGACATTCTTTGATCTTCATATTCCAAACTTGCTGTAGATGATCGCTAGGTTATGAACTTCTAAGAGATGACAACCAAAATCCAATGATTGATTCAGAAGGAAAAACCAATATGTTCTTTTAAAGGCTTTTTTTCTCTTTGTCTTTGATACCGTTGTTTTCAAGAAGTGAGAAACTCACTTCTTATATAGAAAATTGTTCTTTTTATTCAACCATCTGTAACTTCCAAACAGTTACTTAATGAAGACCAATCCTTATTAAACTGCCCCTCTTAAGGACCATAACCTGATATTATTTTGTCTTACAAAATAACCCAAAAAAGTTACGTTTTGCTTAAGTTGTTTATTTCTGAATCCAATCCTTCACAGTATTCAGAATTAAACCTGGTATCTAATAAAATACCTCAATGACACATATTTTATCTACTAGTCCGTCGCTTTCTTTATGATTACTTTTATTGAACTAATATTGACCATAGTTCGATACATCGATAAAACATGTGACGGTCGAAGTCAATAGAGAAATTCCAACAAATATATCCCTCGATAATTAGTAGCACCATCTTCATAATTGAATAGTGTACAAGTTCAATATATCGTTTTTGTTAGAAAGATTTCAGTTGTACAACTTGTTGTATGTTTTTGAAAAAAATAGCTAATGAGATGGAGATAAAAAAATTGTAGTAGAAATGTTCTAACAACGGATATGTGGTTTTCACCAAACAAACTAGAAGCTTTATGATAATAACCATGCATTACGTCGACGATCATTAAAATTTATAAACCCACGTTATTAAATACTACCATTGATTCGAAATTACATTATTATAGCTTAAACATTTACGAATTTGTTGAGTTCTTAAACTTTCTTTCAAATAAATATCAAGTCTTCTATAAAAAAAATAACATTAAAAAGTCAGTTTCTGCTATATTGACCGTAAGTTAGAAAGCTACTATCTTAGATAGCTACTACTGTTAATGTCTGTTTTAACATAATTTAATTTAATAATATAAAATATATCATATTATTGACTCATTTTAATTCAATGTGGGTTAATCCTTACGACTTACTATATTGGTCTTGTTTGAAAATTTAGTGTAAAAACATTTAATTATCATCACGGAAAGTATTTGGGCAAGTGTAACCTTAAATTTGATATTATTTATAAAGATATTTCTCTCTTCTATAGTTAGATTCCGCTAAATTTTTCGTCTATTATTGATCTCTGACTAAAGAAAACAAAGTTAACTCAAATGTGACAAATTTATAAAAAATTATGCGTGTAGATAAAATAAGATAATATCAAACTTGATATCATGTTTATGTATATTACTAACATTTTTTTTAATATATTAATTTTTTTATCTTCCTTATGTTTAGTATTTCTTTTTCTTACCATCTAACACAACTTTATAGTTTTTATTTTTAAAATGAATTTTATATCTGCTGGTATTACAGAACATTTAAAGTATCCAAAAAGACTCATTGCAACCAAATTAAATATCCATACCGAACCGAACCAAGGTGAACCGAAAGAATTCAGAACCAAAAAAACCGAACCGGACCAAACCAAAGAACCAAATGCCCATGCCTAGTTTAAAAGCTACTGTCTGAATGCTACCATTTTAACATATTATTGTTCAAAAGATATTATTTTTACAGATTAAATACTATTGTTTTTAGATATTAAATGCTACTGTTTTAACATAATTTTTTTTGGATATAGATTAATGCTATTATTTTATAGATTAAACGGTATTGTTTTAACGTAATCTCTTTTGATTTTTTTAAGTTATTGTTTAAATGTTACTGTTTTAACAGATTAGCATCTGTTATTTCTCTACACATAAACGAAATACTTGCGGATGTGCTTTTGGAGTGTTGTTTAAAGTGAAATATAGATAGGAAGATAGTTACGTTGATGGTGAATAATTGTACTACAAATGATGACGTGGTAAGACTTGTTTTGACTAAATTTCAACATAATAAACTTATGTTATGTGGAGATCTATTCCATTTGTATTGTGCAACCCATAAATTAGATTTGATTGAACAAGAGGGTCTGATTGTCAACAGAGAAGGTATTTAACACATTCTTGGATTGTGTACTATTTTTGGACAACATCAACCAGAATGAGATAAATAGTTGAAGAAACGGCACGCCAATTGGAGATTAAGTGTACAAAAGAGTTGACTCTTGATTGTAAAGCATGTTGAAATTCTACATTTTATATGCTAGCTATAGATTTTGAATACACAGATGTTTTTGTTTTCAGACTAAAACAGTGATATTCTACATATGATTCTAATATGAGTGATAGAGAGTGAGAATAAGCTCAAGATATATGTAAAAAGTTTGAGTTGTTTCACAATGTTACCGGGTCGTTTTCAGGTACTCTATATCCAACTGCTAATATTTATTTATGTCATTAAATTACTATGAAATTATCACAAAATGGCTCAAGCACAAAACATATGCGAGTGAAAGATTTAAATGAACACAGGATTTAACGTGCTTCGACAATTTGTCTACGTCCACGGGCGCCGCCAGAGAAAAGAGTTTCACTATGGTAGAAACGGTACAAATTTCAGATTGTGTTTTGTGTAGCCCAAACAGTCTATTTATAGGGAATTAATAGATTTACTAGAAAATGGGCCTAATGGACTCATACCTGAAGACTAACACGAAACTGTCACAACACTTATTTGTACTGCCGAACACTGTACACTGTCAAGGCACAATATCACTATCACAGACACAAAACTGTACTGCCAGACACAGTACACTGTTAAGGCACTATTCGACTCATTTATAACAAATCTTTCTCTTGAGGCGAATATCCTTTCTTCACTATCAACAAAGAAACTTCTTTTCTTCTGACTCACCAAATGCCCCTAAGGCATTCACTCTGTACTGCGAAAACCAATCCAGTTTAGGCACTCCCTAAACTTTCGAACTGATACTGCCTTGGTCATTATATCTGCTAGATTATCGTGTGTAGACACTTTCTTCACATCAACAATTTCCTTTGATATTATATCACGAATAAAATGATACCTGACATCTACGTGCTTTGTACGCTCATGGTACATCTGGTTCCCTATAAGGTGTATGGCGTTTTGACTGTCACAACACTTTTGCAGTAGTCCTATCCAAGCCCAAATCTGCCACCGAACCTTGCAACCATATTGTCTCTTTAACTGCTTCTGTTACCGCCATGTACTCTGCCTCTGTTGTAGACAAAGCTACAGTAGCTTGCAACTGTGCTTTCCAACTGATCGCACTCCCAGCTACAGTAAATACATATCCTGTCAGAGATCTTCTTTTATCCATATCACCTGCAAAATCAGAATCAACAAAACCAACCAATGATCCTGCAACATCTTTCAGCGATTCACCTATATCGGTCTTGTTAAAAGTTAAGCCGACGTTCACAGTATTCTTAAGATACCAAAGTATCAATTTCACTGCCTGCCAGTGTTCTTTCCCAGGACATCCCATGTACCTGCTAACTACACTAACCGCATGTGAAATATCAGGACGTGTGCATACCATAGCATACATGATACTACCAACTGCACTTGCATATGAAACCTTTGACATTTGTTCCAACTCAGCATCGTCCTTGGCCGCTCCTACTGCAGACAACTTGAAATAAGCAGCAAATGGAATGCTAACTGCTTTAGCATCAAACATGTTGAATCGTTGTAACACTTTCTCAATATAGCTTCGTTGAGACAAGTGTAATGATCCTAAATTTTTGTTCCTGATAATCTTCACACCAAGAATTTTCTTTGCTCTACCCAGATCTTTCATCCCAAACTCCGCAGTAAGCTGCTTCTTTAACTGCACAATGTGTGACATACTACAAGCAACAATAAGCATATCATCCACATACATCAACAAGTAAACATAAGAATCATCTGATATCTTTTGATGATACACACAACTATCATATAGACTCCTCGTGAACTCTTTTGACACAATGAATGTATCAAAACGTTTGTACCATTGCCTAGGTGACTGTTTGAAACAATACATTGACTTTTCAGCAGACAAACTTTGTCCTCCATATTAGGTTTGATAAATCCCTCTGGTGGTCTCATGTAGATTTGCTCCTCCAATTCACCATGTAGAAACACAGTCTTCACATCCAACTGCTCAATATCTAAATCTTGCAAAACTACTATGGCTAACAAAACTCGAATCGAACTATGCTTCACCACTTGAGAAAACAGTTCATTGATGTCGATTCCTTCCCTTTGAGTAAAACCCTTAGCGACCAGTCTTTCTTTAAATCCAGATGCCTCAACCCCTGGATTACCTTCCTTTTTCTTGAACCCCATTTACTGCCTACTATCTTCTGTCCTTTAGGCAAGTCAACAAGCTTCCATGTTTGATTCTTATGAAAAGATTCAATCTCTTCCCCCATAACACCAATCCATCGATCTGCCTCTGAACTCGCTATAGCTTCTCTGTAGCTACTAGGTTCCTGCATCTCAACTTCTTCTGCAACTGACAGAGCATATGCAACTAGATTCGCAAACCTTTTTGGAAGTCTAATATCTCTTCTTTCTCTGCCCAATTCTATGTTATAGGGTTGTTGTTCTGGTTCAGGCGCATCATCGTCACTATCATCCGATGCTGACGCTTAACCTCTTGATTATGGATCCACTTCCGAACCACTTGAATTATTGGACCTGCTAGGAACTAATTCTATTTCAAGCTCCGCCTGTTTACTCACAACCGATCCTGATTCGACCATATCTCCTACTTCTTCCTCACTGTCTATCGAAGCAAACTCATTAAAAGTAACGTCCCTACTGATGAGAAAACTTGGAGACTTTGGAGAGGTACACTATAACCTATATCCCTGCACTCTAGTAGCATATCCTAGAAATATGCACCTCTTTGCCCTCGGCTCAAGCTTACCATCTCTCACATGAGCATACACAGGACAACCGAACACCCTCAAATATTCATAATCAGCCGACGATTGAGACCAAATCTCAAAAGGAGTTTTAAAATCAATAACCGTATGGAGACCAATTTAACAAGTAACACGCTGTATTGATAGCTTCAGCCCAAAAATCATTTCCCACACTGGAATGCGAGACCATACTTCGTTCCTTGTCACAAAGCGTTCTGTTCATTATTTCTGCGAGTCCATTCTGTTGTGGTGTTCTAGAACAAGTGCGATGGCACACTATTCCCTCAGTTTCGCGGAACTTGTTGAACTCACGATTGAAATATTCTAACCCATTATCTGTCCTAAGAAGTTTGATTTTTCTTCCTGTTTTCTTCTCAATCATCGTCTTCCATTTGACAAAGGTTGAATATGCCTCATCTTTCGTTTTCAGAAAGTAAACCCACACCATCCTTGAATAATCATCAATCAAACTCATGTAGTATTTGGCTCCGTTCTTGGATGGAATTCTGTTTGGACCCCAAAGATCTGAGTGAATATAGTCCACTGTCCCTTTAGTCTATCTTATAGTCAATTTTCTGAATTTGACTCTAGTTTGTTTATCAAACATACAGTGCTCACAAAATCCCAATGATTCTGCTTTATACCCTTCCAACAAATCTCTCTTTCCCCAAACAGATAATCCTCTGTCACTCAAGTGACCAAAACGCCAATGCCACAACTTATTTTGATCATGCCTACTTTGGTTATTACTCCCTGGTGATGCTACTGCAGCATCGCCCATAACAACACTCCCTTGGAGAATGTAAATACCCTTCTCCAAACTGCCTTTCATGCAAACCATTGAGTCTTTTGTCACTTTGATTACACCATATTCTGCACGGTACTTGTAACCCCGAGTGTCTAGAGTCCTAAGAGAAATCAGTTTTCTCTTTAACCCAGGAACATGCCAGCACGTCAAGTTTCTAACAACCCCGTCAAACATATTGATTCTGATGTTACCAATACCACCAACAGTCAACGAATGATTATTCCCTAAATAGACAGTTCCCTGTATTGGTTTGTACGTACCGAACCACTACTTGAACTGACACATGTGATATGTAGCGCCAGTATCGAGTACCCAAGAATTTTGCCCAAAGTCTGAACTCACGGACAATGCATCTCCTCTACCACTATTTTCACTATCGTCGGAATCGTTCACACCTTCAACAATGTTTGCTGTATTTTCCTTTTGATTTCCTTTCTTACCATTTAGTTTCAGACAATCTCTCCTATAATGACCCTGCTCACCGTAGTCATAACAGGTTGAGTGCTTTACCGTTGACTTGGACCTCTAGTTCTTCCTTCTTAAAGAACTCGATTTGCTTCTAGATCTTCCCCTAGTTTTAAGACCTTCCCCTTCAGTTTAATTGTCTGGCTGCAACTGTCTCATCTCTTTTGATTTCAGTTCCCATTTGACATCTGCTAGCGATAACTTATCCTTACCATACATAATGTTATCTACGAAGTTTTCATATGGAGCTGATAACGATCTCAATACAAACAAAGCATGATCCTCATCCTCAATATTGATATCTATGTTCTCCAAGTCCATTATAATTGATTTAAAATTATCTAAGTGCTCTGTTATGGACATACCTTCTTTCAGTCTGAAATGAAGTATAATCGGTTTACTACTAATTTCTCTGAGTAAAGATCTCCTAGCTTTTTCCATGGGCAGGCAGTAGTCTTCACACCACTAATCTCGCGAAGCACATTGTCTTTCACACTCATTAAAATCCAAAATAAATCCCTTTCTTGAAGATCTTGTTTCTCCTCTTTCATCTCTTCTGGTAACTTATTCTCCACAGCCTTCCACAACCCTTGCAGTACCAAAGAATATTTCAGTTCAATCTTCCACAACGCAAAGCTAGATCCCCCATCAAATTTTTTAATCATGTATTTTGTTGTTGTAGACGCCATTGTGAAACCCTAATTGCAAAAGCCCTAATTTCACCACGTGGCTCTAATACCAATTTTGTTATTAAATTACTATGCAATTATCACAAAATGACTCAAGCACTAAACATATGCGAATGAAATATTTAAATGAACACATGATTTAACGTGGTTCGACAATTTGTCTACGTCCACGGGTGCTTCCAGAGAAAAGAGTTTCACTATGGTAGAAAAGGTAGAGATTTCAGATTGTGTTTTGTGTAGTCCTAGTAGTCTATTTATAGGGAATTAATAGACTTAATAGACATTGGGCCTAATGGGCTCATACCACAAGACTAACACGATACTGTCACAACACTTATTTGTACTGCTGAACACAGTACACTGTCAAGGCACAATATCACTATCACTGACACAAAATTGTACTGCTGGACACAGTACACTGTAAAGACAATATTTAACTCATTCATAACAATTTCAATAAAGTATGTGGGATTCGAATAACATTATGAGAATGGTACATAACTACAAGTTTTCAATGAGTAAAACAATGGTGTATCACATGTTTGAAAAATTTAGCAATTATTGGAAAATAATTAATGGAATAACAGGCGTTGTTGCTATTTTGGATCCTTAGATATAAGATGGTTGTTGTGTTGTTTTATTTCAATTCAATTTATGGTTCACATGCAGATCAAGAGATAAAAAAGCTAGAGATATGTGTTATGATTTGGTTAAATAATATAACAATAGTATTGGCCATGAATCTAGTACGTCGAATGCGTTGTCGGTCACTCAAAGCTCGATTAAAAACATTCTTTTAAATTTGATGAAATTGTTAGTAGTAAACAAAAAGGTGTTGTTGGAAGCGCAAAGTTAGAATTAGACTTTTATTTAGATGATAATGTCTTACCTACATCCAAAGATTTTGATGTTTTATAGTGGTGGAAAGTAAATAGTATGAGATATCTTACTTTACAAAAAAATGCAAAAGGTTTTCTAGCGATTCAAGTGTCAGAGTTTTTTCGGATTTTGCTTTTACCACTAGCGGCCGATTACTAAGTCCACATCGTAGTAAACTTGCTTCTAAAACCGTGGAAGAATTAATGTGTACCTGAAATTGGATTTGGAATGAATAAAACGTATTTATTTATTTACTTAAAATCTAGTTGTTGCTATTTTTTTTTAAGTTTACCAATAAACATTCTAATATTATGTTATTTGTTCGGTTTGTCACCCAAAGCCCTAGCGTATTTGAAAACTGCATTTCAAAAGTTTCTTAACGATTTCGATAATGAAGATGAAGAACATTGTCGTAAGTGGTGAAGACGATGAATTCATTCAAACTAAAGAATATTTCAAGAACGTTTTGTATTATTTTAATATTTAATTTTACTAACTGTAAAATATTCCAGACTAATTATTTTGTTGACGATAGTTTTATGTTTATTTAGTTATATTTGTTGTTTTAAAACTTATGTTATTTATATTACTTTTTTTTTAAAGTTTAAAATTAAATTTATGAAAAATAGATCGAATCGGACCCGGAAGGACAGTGGAGACGAACATATCTAGATTGACCGGACCATCCGCGGAAAAAAACGGATTCAAAGTAACGAATCCACAATTGGATTCGAAACGCATTCAGATTCGAATTTATTAAATTCTAAACTGATCAGATCAGACTCAGATTAGCCAAACGAACCGGCCAGATACCGAACTACGAACAATCCATTGCTATCTTTATCTTTATCGGTTATAAAAGAATTAGCAAAGTGAAAATGATCGTTCGCTAGATGTCCTAATTTAGTGATAAATGTTTGTTTATATGGTTTTATAAAGTTTATGAATACATACTATTGGATTTGATTCCCATTGCTATCTTTATTGGTAATAAAAGAATTAGCAAAATGAAAATGATCGTTCGCTAGATGTCCTAATTTAGTGATAAATGTTTGTTTTTGTGGTTTTATAAAGTTTATGAATACATACTATTGGATTTGTTTAAGCATTTAATTTCATTCTAATCAGATTAATAATTTTTATATCAATAAATATAAGGTCCATGAATTATGTGAATAATCAACGGGTATAAAAAAGAGGAAAATATTTATCAAATACGGGATCAATATTTTTTTTCGAATTCGCAAGCCACTACTCAACAAGTGTTTAGAAGGTAGACCAGCGTCAAAAGGTAAACCACAGGTGACCGATTCAAACAAAAAAAGCTTTTAAAAAGAATGTCAATAGCATTACCTTTTGATTACACATTTATCTACTCCACCAACTAGACTACCTTTTTCAGAACGCAACTCAATTTAATTCCATTCAATTCAATCCTAAATTCAGTCATAATACAATATTAAAAAAAATGTTGTTGAAACACGTACAAATTCAGTCGTATTACACTATTAAAAAAACAATATTACAAGGTAATCTTTAAATCTAACACAATCGCATGCAATGCAGCGTTAGAAGGTAAACCACACACATGCTCAAAGCAAAAATATCTTTGTAGAAGACGTCCCAACATTACTGTCTATAATACATGAAGTGGCATCAACTGTTCACCAGTTCCTATAATATGTTGTGGAAAATTATGTAGGAATAATCAGGATCAATCATAAAATGATAAGAGAGTATTAGCAAACAATCTTGGCCTAAAATCGGATCAAAGAGGGCTAATCAAAGAATGCATAACAATTAGTAGCATTTTTCTCGAGATTCGAACAGTGGATGATTCGAGGGAGACCTTCGGGTTGCTAGTCCATGATGAAAAAGTCTAGAGATTCGTACAAAGTTATCTCTGAAGGTGAGATAAAGGTTAGTTCAATTTTTGTCAACAAAGCTACATATGTTTGCATGGTGTACAAAATATGTAACAGGGGTATTTGCAGAAATCATCTGTTATAAGTTAGCAATTGTACAATTATAAAAAAAAAGATATATTTTCACAAGCAAAATCTGAGGCCATCATGGCCTAGGTAGATCGATTGTCTAAGGTGAGGCATATACAAGAATCGTAGTATCCCATGTGGACTTCCAATCGGGTTTTACTAAAAAACCCTCCCACACCATCAGGAGGGAATACAAGTCATCATCTAGTTTACAATGTAGAGCGATACAAATTGATATGGTTTATAATTTAAGGGTGTTTCAAGGCGTGACCTTCTGTGTGGGCTAGTTAGTAAGCTCCACTATGCCATCTAAAGATAACAGTGTATGACCCACCCTAGATGGGTCATAACTTGCCTTTCGTTTTATCCCATGATCCTTAGAAAATATTTTTCATTAACTTATCACCCACGCTGAAACTCTGACGTCTGAGGCATGCATTGAAACGACCCCTTATTAGGCTTTCATAGTGCTCTCCTCGGACTCGACCCTGATCTCTGCGTTCCTCGATAAGGTCCACGTCCATTGCTCTGTTGACGTCGTTGTTGTTTTCTTCATAATTTCCTATATGATGGTTCGATTTTATGACCTCTGTTGGTACTATAGCTTAGCTTCCATAAACTAATGTAAAATGGGTATCGTTCGTTGTTGTACGCGGTGTAGCTCTATAGGCCCACAAAACATCCGAAAACTTGTATTGCCATTGCCTTTCACTCATTCAAGATTCTTTTTAATTCCTTCCACGATGGTTGGGTTGGTTACTTATACTTGGCCATTTTCTTGAGGGTAATATGGTGTTGAAAAGTGTTGGCTAATCCTAAACCATTTAAAAAAGGCTGCCACAATTGTGTTCAGGCATTACAGGCCGTTATCGGTCATTAATATGCGGGGAATTCCAAACCGTATGAGGATTTGGTTGTGGATAAAATCACATATATCTTGGGCTCTCGTACAAAAAATAGCCTTGGTTTTGACCCATTTTGAGAAGTAATCATCTGCGACGATAATGAATTGTTTCTTACTAGTTTCCATAGGGAGGGGTTCTACTAAATCAATACCTTATTTGTCACAGGGGAAAGGAGCGGCCGCGCGTTTCATTGGCTCGCTCAGTAGATGACCCGTGTTAGGAAATTACTGGCATTGGTGGCATCGAAGGGTTAAACTCTCGGCATCTGCTGCAAGCTCTGGCCAATAATATCCAACTTGTAAAAGACATCGTATCCGACTTTAATAACCACAATGAGCTCCTATCTCGACATTATGTAGGTCGTGCAAAAATGTAGTAGCTTCTTCTTGTCAACAATATACACTTCCATATGGTGACCCAAGTGAACGCTAAAAATGTAATTGACTAAGTGTTGATGTGTAGTGTCCGCGTTCTTGAGTCCGAACGACATAACCTTGTAACCGTAGAGGCATCGCTCGATTTAAAATGCAGTGTGTTACTCATTGCAAGGGTCGAGGCGAATTTGATTATAACCTGAATACCCATCCATAAATGATATAAACTCATATCCCAAGGCCGAGTCCACTAGTTGATCGATATAGGGCAATGGGAATGCATCTTTCGTGCAAGCTCTATTCAAATCGGTGAAATCGACACATTCGCCACTGACCCTCTTCTTCTTGACTAAAACCCGATTCGCCAGCCAATATGGCCGAGCTTAGTTAGCTTTGTTACATTGGCTGATGTAGCCTTTTGCTTATCCACAGAAAAGACAGTGGCTTCTGCTTCACAGGTTTAACGTTGGAATCAATAGCCAATTTGTGACAGGAAATTGACAGATCAACACACGAAATGTCGCTAACTTCTCATGCAAAGACATCCAAAGTTTTCTATAATAGTTTTGATCAGTAAAATAATGACAAGAAATGGGGAATCTTGGATCTAGTGTTTGATGTGACTAGTGCTAGGAATGTAGAAAGAGAAAGTAGAAAGAGAAAGTATTAAAGAATGTCCACCTACCAAAGAATAAAGGGGCTCCCTTATATAGTGGAGAAAGTGGTCCCCATTTATGTCCTAGGTAGTCCTTGAATATTTAATGGTTAGTCCTTGACATTCTACTTCCTTTACATATTGCTCTCTAATAAATAATAAATACGTTAATGGGTTTATTTTAGTTGCCCCTTTTACAATTAACACTTTTGCTACTGGACTCATGAAATTATTTCCTTATCAATAGTCCCCAGTCATCAAGAGCATCAAAGAAGACTCATGAGTAATTCGAGAAAACGACCAATGTCAAAAATCACCTCGGGCTTAGGTTTTTGTGGGTGTTTTGGCCAAGTGCCTCGAGATCGCGTCTCCAAAAGTTTCAGGAAATGTTACATTGCCCAACGCCAGACCAACCGGTCACAGCTAAAACCGACCCTTCTTACGTCTCTTAACGCCTCGGGAGGTGATCCATATTGTCCCCGTCGCCCGACCTGTGGTGATGGGCTTATTAAAAATCTAGCTAGTAAATTGGCCATAGGCTCAACCAGGTCGTTAAGCCTTCCTGGAGAGTCGCCTTCTTCAGTTCTTCGCGTTAGTGGACACGTTGAGCTTATTCGGAGAACACTCGAGTTCCGGCGCCGGCGCAGGCCTATGGTAATGGCCTGAAGATTACCTATTTCGTACATAGTTGGCTTTAGCTTACACGTGTCGTTCCTTTATTCGAAGCGTTCTTATATGAACATCTTTCTTGGAGACTCTTTGACTTCCTGCGATTTTTTGTCGTTTGGACTTCCCTATGCGTGAAACGGTTAAGGCATATCGTTGCCTATAAATACTTCATTCATCACAAGTCGCTCCCTCAGAGAAATCCTTGAGAGAGAGTCCCCCTTAACCATTCTAGAGAGAGAAGCCAATGTATATGAAAAATAAAAACCCGAAGCTTAACCAGAAACCGAAAAAGAAACCTGAGTCAGTGTTTGGATTTATTGATTGGGCTAACATTAGTGACCGAGCTGACGAATATCGAGCCACTAGACTGATTTGGGGTTCCAATACAAAACCCTTCACACTCGTGCCTCTTCCCCACGATCCTGTCCTGTCAACTCCCGTGCCTGCAGAATCGTTTATAGTACCCGAACCGGCTGTTGCTCAAATCCCCAAAGTAATCGTCATCCCTTCGAGTAGTAGTTCTCTGAATTCCCCTGTCAATCCACCTGATCACCTAACGCTCTCGTCAGTAAACTCACCTGAAAACTTACCCTCTTCTCTTCTTCCCGAGCGCTACAGTTAACCTAGATTCCTTAGAATGGGAGACTCCGGCGCCTCTTCTTCGCCGGTGGGAGGAATCTCACCTGAATTGGTGTAATTAACCCCTATTATCGTCGGATTTCGTACGAGCGTCAATACCGCTGCTACTCATTTGGGCGTTGCCCGAAGGGATTTTGAACGTCAGACACTAGAAATGGAACGTGCGCGCAAGTTGTAAAAGAAGTGGATCAAAACATGTCTGCACTGGTAGTAGTTCGAGTTTCGTAAAACCTCATTCCCAATCGGTTGACCTGAAAGTGGCCGGTTCTCAAATTCCAAAAGAAGTCGATCCTAATTGTACCGAGGTTGTTCCAACTGACGCCATCAATGAGCCAAAGGTGACCAATTTAGTCGGCTCGGGGAATAGTCCTGTAAGAGAGGACGAAGCGGGGAAATGTGTTGTTGCCGTAAGAAGTGGTACCGCTGCTCCTTCTGAAGAGCCTCTTCCTCCGGAGATAGAGGTTGTTACAACCACAACTTACCATCGATCTTTGTGTCGGGACAATGTCATTTCCCTTTTCGAGGGAAAGCATATGTACTTTTCTACTGCGGAACAGTCGGAGCTTCTGATCCGGTGGGGAATCCGGGAGTGTGTCAAAGTACGGTTTCCCGTTCCTGAGGAAACGCCTCTGCATGTACAGTCTCCGGAGATCATCGTTTTTACAAAGCTTTTTAACTGGGGTCTCAGGTTTCCTCTAGATCTCGATATCACTCGGTACTTCGAAATCCTCGGTATCTGCTCCTCACAGCTAACTCCCAACGCGTGGTACACGCATATGTCTTGTATCATAGCCTCTCGACTGTCGAGTCGCGCTATATCGATGGAAGAATACGTTGCTATGTCCGGGCTTTAAAAATTGCCCAAATTGCCTTTCTTCTATTCTTCCTTGGCAAATACTTGGAAGATCGTGAATGAATTTCTCGAGGGTGACAAGTCATGGAAGGATAAGTTTGTCTTCATTAAAGGCTGCTGGGAGAACGGTCGTCCATATACCAAAGGAGAACCCGAGGCTGTTGCTGCGGACGTGGGTTCCTGATGTTAATTTTTTTTTACTTATCCGATCCTTTGGCGTAATACCAAGGGTTTATTTTGAGGATGCCAAAATAACCTTTCAAATTCTGAAGGACTTTACCCGGAAGAATTGGGGTTGGGTATTCCATTAATACTTCAAGAACACTAACCTCATAATGAGCAACCTCTGGCGTTGCTCTAAAGAGCCACTTACGTTGGAGCAACTGCACCAACCACCTTGCGTGGTGGATCTGGTTGCTAAGGTGGATGCACCCGACACGCATCTGTTCCTTCCCAAACGCAACAAAGCGCCTAGCAAACGCGAAAAATCTGATGAGGGTGCGGAGCCGGAAAACACAGAAAAGGTAGAGGCTAATGCTGTTGGACAAGAGGCAGCAGTTGCCGTCGAGGCTAAGGAGGTTGACCGGCTTGCGGAGGTGAAGAAGAAGAGAAAGAAGTGTGTGGCTCATGGTGACGAAGCCAAGAAACCAAAACGCGTGAAGAAGAAAACGAAGGTCAGAACTGTCGATGCTTTCGCACTTGCAGAAAATGCGACTATCCCGACACTTTTTGAGCACTATGAAGGGGTTCAGGGTGGGAATATTATTGCCCCTGCAGCCGCGTCGGCCGAGAATGCCACGGCCGTTGTGATTCTTGATGATGATAAGGTCGGGGGCTTCGTCAGATGTACGAGATATGAACCGATGGGGCTTCTTCAGATGTACAAGATATGAACCGATTTAGAGCTGCTAGGCGCCTGGTTAATATCTAGACTTCCTTAATATTCCTTGGCGGGGTCATGCTTGATAGAGCTTGTAGTTGGATTAGGTCTGCTTCGATTCCTCTTTCGCTAACGAGGAATCCTATGAACTTTCCTGACCTTACTCCAAAAGAAAATTTCTCCGGGTTTAGCTTAAGGTTTATGTTCCTTAGACTGTCAAACGTTTCTTTCAAATCAGCAAGATGGTCATCGTCAGTCTCGCTTTTCACGAGCATGTCGTCTATATAGACTTCCATGTACCTCCCGATCTGGTTCTCAAACGCCTTGTTTACCAGCCTCTGATATGTTGCTCCTGCGTTTTTTAACCCAAAGGGCATAACCTTATAACAATACAGCCCCCGCCCGGTGATGAACGTCGTGCTTTCTTGGTTTGCTGAGTTTAGCTTGATTTGGTTATATCCTTCATATGCGTCCATAAAAGAGAGTAGTTTGTTACCCGACGTTGAGTCCACCAATTGGTCTATTCTTAGCATCGAGAGGGGGTCCTTGGGGCATGCTCGGTTGAGGTCGGTGAAATCTACGCACATCCTCCACTTGCCATTTTTCTTTTTGACCAAAACAGGATTGGATGTCCACAGCGGGTAACTCGACTCCTTGATATGACCGACGCTGAGCATTCTTTCGACTTCCCCTAGAATAATTTCCGTTTTTTCTGGTGAAAAAGCCCGACGTTTTTGTGATATGGGTCAGATATTTCTGTTAACAACCAAATTGTGAATTATAAGGTCTTTTGGGAATCCGGTTACGTCCTCCGAATACCAAGCGAACAAATACAAATTTTCTTGTAGTAGTAAAATCAATTTTGCCTTGAAAACCGACGACAAATTAGTTCCGATTTGCAAGATTTTCCCTTCGGCAAACTAGTATCTCTCGCAATCCTCATCGGTAGTAAAAAAACTGGGAGCTTCCCTGGGCTCTTCCACAGGTAACGACCCTAATGGAAGTTCCCTTAACTGCTAGTCCCGAACTTGCTCTGTTTCCTGATCGCCTTATGGTGCTAAAGTTGCCCGGTAGCATTCTTTTGCCGCTTTCTGGCCGCTTCTTACTACCCCCACATTGTTAACGACCACGTACTTTTAGTATTGATGAATAGTATATGTCACCGCATGCATCCGTGACAACCATGACCGGCCAAAAATCGCGTTATGAGAAGTTGGCGCATCTACCACGAGAAATAGAATGGTGACCTCTTCCTTGAACGGGCTACAGATGAGTTGAACAACACCCTAGAATTCTCCTATTACCACTGCGGTCGAACCTGTAAATCCCACAATAGTTCGGTCCGACCGCATAATCACTGGGGGTTTCTTAAACTGGGCAAACGTAGACGCGAAGATTATGTTTGCCGAACTTCTGGTGTCAACGAGGATACGACGGACTTCTTCTCCCGCAATGGATTCCGCGATAACGACAACGTCTTCGTGGGGACCGGCTATGTCCCTCATGTCATCGTCATCAAAATACAAAATTGGTGATGGGTTTAATTTCACATGGGGAGACGTCCGAGCTTCCAACTGAGGTGCCAGGGTCACAATGTGTCGTTTCCAGGAAGAATGGGTGATCCCTGCCATAGATTCACCACTAAATATAGTCAAGGATTCATAATAATGACAGAGGTTTCTTACCTTCTTTCAGCTTTCCACAGCTTCTTCTATGACCCCGATGATGTTACGACTGACATCAGGGTCGAGATACTCGACGGATACATAAAAAAGATATTTTACTTCAGAAATTTCCATTGTTGTCTCCGATTTTTGTACTGTCACGATTTCTTTCGAAGCTGCACCCTATTGTGCTTTCTTCTTTATGTAGTCGAGTAATTTTCCGTTTTCTATCAACATCTGTATTTCATTTTTGAGAGAAATACAATCCTTGGTATCATGATCCACATCCTCATGGTATCTGCAGTATTGATTATTTCTGCTTTCCCGAGGTCTTGTGATGGGAAAGGGCCTTCGATAAATCCCGCTCTTCTTAGTCTTTTCATAGATAGTAGATACACATTCAGTTAAGTCAGCAAAGTAGGCATGTCGGACCCATTTGTTGGAAATGGGTCGTGTGACCACCTGATTGGTCTGTTTAGTCCTCTAAACCTGAGATGTCTGAAGGTCGGCCAATACGGGCTGAGCTGGTGGTATCGTGCTGATTTTTCGGGCCTGCAGGACGTAGCAAGGTTGAGTGCCCTATTTTATGACTACGGACGCCTGTGCGCTCTGTTGGATCTGTGCTGCCAACTCGGAGGCCTCGGTTTCCTCTATCAATATCTGCTTTTCCACCTGAGGTAAAAGAGCGGAAAAAGTAAAATTCTGCTTCTTTGTGACCGCTTGGTTCATCGGTCCTGGGAGCAGCCCTAAACGGTATGCTGTCAGTGCCACATTCTCCTCGATGTGGTCAAGGTCGGTCTTTGCGTCGATAAAGCGTCTGGTATAATCCATGAGGCTCTCTCCCAACCTTTGTTTACAGTTGACGATTGTGTCTCCATTAGCTCAGAAGGTTTTGCTTCCTACGAATTTATTGTTGGAACATCATCCAATACATCCCGAAATTCTTTAAGCAACCCTGTGGTAACCGGTTGTACCACTTAGATGCTCGGTCCTTGAAGGTCATTGGAAAAGCTCGGCTTAACAACTTGTCATCATTATGGAAACTCAACATGAAGTTCTTAAAAGCTTCCAAATGGTTGTCCGGGTCTCTTTTGCCATCATATTTTTCTAATTTAGATATATCAAATCTCTTCGGGAGGTGTCCCGACAGTATCTCATCTAACATCGTCGATGTTCTCAAATTCAAACCAAAACCGAAGGCGTTGCCGCCGAGCCCCTCAGTAGGAATTCCATATAATCCTTAATTGCCCAGTTGATGAACTGACTATTGACTCTGTACTCGTGCGTTTGGCTAATCGAAGATTGCCACTGAACCTGGGGAAAACTACCTGTTCCTCTCTACTTGCTGTCAGCATTTCTTCTTTTTTCGTGAGAGTTTGGTGTTCTTTTTTCGGTTCTTCCTTTCTTGAACTTAAGTGAGTCGGAATGCGGTGGCCGATTTCGTCGGGATTTATTTTTTCGTTCGAGTTTATTTCGTCTTACCCTGCGACGATATCTTCTTCCCGAGGAATCATCCGAAGTCAAACCAGTGGAACTGCCTCGATCATCTTTTGAATACTGCTTAGTCTTTCCTTCCTGGTCCCTGTCTGGCAGGGAATCCCAATAACCTTGAACAGGTCGGGCGTCGATATGACGACCCTCTCCCGGGGAGCCTTCTCTGCGGTTATCGATCATCGGTTCTTTCTCTTTTCCTTCACGAGCTGTTTTCTCATCTAGGGTTGTCTCCTTCTTAGTGTTCGGCTTCCCAATATCCTCCATCAATTGTCTCCTTGTCATGATAAGAGTCGATCACTTGTCCCGACCATGTGCATAATGATCATGGTCGGGGGCCCCTTCGCTTTCGGACATCGAAATAGCTCAGGCCACCACTCTCCCGACCCCTTCCCCAGTCGCGTCGTCATTTATTGTTGAGATAAAATTTTGATTTCGAAGAAGTATTCGCCTTTCAGGTATCACGTGTTCCCACAGACGGCGCCAATGATGAGTAAAATAATGACAAGAAAGGGGAATCTTGGATCTAGTGTTTGATGTGACTAGTGCTAGGAATATAGAGAGAGAAAGTAGAAAGAGAAAATATTAAAGAATATCCACCTACCCAAGAATAAAGGGGCTCCCTTATATAGTGGGTAAAATTTGACAAATGAGTTTTAATATTTAACATACTCTATATGGTAGTCGTGAGTGTATTGTTTTAAAGTTACTCCATCTGAGTCCAAATCAATTGTTGTAAAATTTACATGGATTGTATCGTGTTAAAGTTGTGACTCAATGATTCAGTGAGCATTATGTTGACATTATGCGCTTTTACTCATGTGTTGAGTGCATAGTATTCTTAAAACTATTTTGTTTGAGTCTAGGTTGTACGCATGTGTTAAAGTTCTTGTTTTTTATGTTTTATTGCTTTTTAAATTGTAATTGATATTGAATATCATGTTGTGGATCATATATACGGTTTGATGTGCTTGTTATGCTGATGGTAGTGTGTAATCAATGCATGCAAAAGTTGATGTATGTGTGTTAATTGATGCATGCATTTTTGGTGTTATGTTTTTTATTATGGTTTTTCTAATCTATTGTTAGTTTATATATCTGATTAGCTAGTGGAATTTAACTATAAGAGTTTAAATATAGAATAATATTCTCTTTATGAGTATAAGTTCATATGCTAGCCAGTCCTTTATGATTGTTATTTTTATTGAGTTATTTTTTTCAATTATCTAATGTTTTTCAAATATTTTTGATAGCTATAGCCGGTAAGAAAAAAAAAACTGATAAATGATATTGTCAATTGTCTATTGAGTTGTACATGTTTTTAGAATTATATTTTTCATGTTTGTCGACCAAACATATATGAGAAATATATAAAAATATAATTTTTGTAAAAGTGAAAAATAGATTTATTATTGACGTCACATTTCTCAACAAACTAACGCCACATATATAGGCTGTGAATATATTTTAGTATTTCAGTCTACCCTAATAATGTATAGGGTAAAGTATATCGTTGATTATTGACTAAATATATAACATAAAGTAATTATTCAGTAATATATTTTTATTATTTTCATTAACACTTCTCCTCAAGCTTGTGCAAAAGTACTTGAAGATTGACAATAACATTTCTCTTGACGCTTGAAGAAAAGTACTTGAAGTGCAAGCTTGAATAAAAGACTAAAACAAAATCACACTCCTCCTCAGGTTGGAGTATATATATTAAGTATGCCTAGTTTTTTATAAATATAATTAGTACGTGATCCATTTAATGATTTTCTTGAATGTATCTTCTATGGATGAGACTTTGTTGAATCTTATCATAAATAAAATGACAATCGACTTCAATATGTTTCGTTCTTTCGTGAGTGACAATATTAGATGTAATGTGCAACACCGTTTATTTATCAGCCCATAACCTTCAAGACATGACACTCTTTATGTCAATATCATTCAACAATTGGGTAATCCAAATTATATCACTAGTACATTGAGTCATGACTCTATATTCAGCTTCAATACTCGATCTTGATACACATTTTGTTTTTTACTCTTCAAAGACACAAAATTACTCCATACAAAAACATAGTAACTAGTGGTTGATCTTCTAACAACTTTCGATTCAGTTGAATCTGTACCTATAAAACACTCTACATAAGTATGACCATTATGCTCATACCACAATATGAGTCCATGAGATAATCTGAGACAAAGCAAGATATTTTATTGTCGTGCCTAGTTATTAACCGTTGTTGATGACATAAATTGACTCACAATACTAAGTGAGTACGCAATGTCTAGTCGTGTTACTATAAGATAATTGAATTTTCAAACCGAACGTTGATATTTTTATGGATCACCTAATAATTTCTTATCATCTTTTAATACCTGCAAATTAGGAGCCATCAGTGTTTACATGATTTTTCTCCTAACTTTCCCGTTTTCATCAATAAATCCAAAATTTATTTTATTTGTGATAAAAGTTACCTTTCTCGCTTCTTGTTATTTCCATTCTTCAAAATACTTCAATGACCCTTAATATTTTATTTGGAATTTTGAATACAAATTTTTTTTAAATAAAGAAATGCCTTCATTATCACTCCTAGTAATACTGATGTCATTAACACATACAACCACATAAAATATATTATTTGCAAAAGATTTATGAAATACTGAATGATCACAACTACTATTCTTTAACCAAAATTCAATGAGTGTCTCATTAGACTTGCCAAACCAAACACGTGGAGTTTGTTTCCAAACATATAATGATTTGTACAAATGACATACCTTTCATATTTTTCCATCAGCAACAAACCCAAGTAGTTGCTCCATATACACTTCTTCTTAGAGATCTTTATATAAGAATGCATTTTTTATGTCTAACTAATGCAATGACCAATAATTTGACAAATTAATAAATAAACGAGGGGTAAACTTAGATACTAAAAAGAGGTCTTAGAGTAGTCAACGTCATAAAATTGAACAAATATTTTTGCAACAAGTCTTGATTTGATACGAGCAATCTTCCCGTCTGGTTTCACTTTGACATTAAACACCCATCTACAACCAATAGCTTGATTTCTTGTAGGTAAGTTAACCAACTTTCAAGTACCAATATCTTCTAATGTTATTATGTCTTCGAATATTGCAGCTTTCCAGCCATACTAACATAAAGTTTCATGAATAGTTTTCGTAAAAGGTGAAAATGATCATATTTTGTAAACGATGAAATTACATAAATACATTTTATTTTACCATTTTGATAAGAAATAAGAAGGTCCAGATCCTAATCACCAACATTTGTAATAGAACCCAAAAATGAAAGAATTGGCACTCGACAACAAATTGAGTAAATGCAAAAAAATGAGTAACAAAATGAGTCTTAGTAATACTTTGGGACTGTACTACGGAAAAAATGAGGAGGTCATCATCCTCTTTATCTGTATGAAGGCTGATACTATGCACAACTAGAAAAAATGAAACATGCTAAAAAATTATAACATCTCTAAATCCGAAAAATTGGTTAAGAGATGGAGAAAAACCCTTGTTCCCTTTTTAACTCTATAATATCCAAGAAAAATGCATTTCAAAGGCATAAATAATCGATAATTTGAGTATTACATCAGGAGATATTATGGCCACCTGCATAAAGTTTTGGGTTTTTATTCTCAGGATTGGTTTATTAACCATAACCATTGATCTAACTATTATGTTAGGGCATAATATATCCACTTACATAACCTCTTGATTTTTCGACCTTAGACTTTGTTATTAACCATAATTACTTATTTATTATTTTGTCCCCCCCCTTTATATAGTTTCATTATCATTTCTTATGTTGTGACGTTCCCAACAAACTCAAATATCTTGATTCAAAGGCAGAAATATATTTTATTGATGAATCAATTTTAAAATGTGCGTCATTAAAAAACCTTCCCGCGCCACTAGAAAGGATAAAAGGACACAAAATGTTTACACATTTTATTTATAAAGCTTTATGTGTCGAATATTCTAAGGATGCTTTAAAAAATTACCAGTCAGATCTTGCAACTGATATGCGCCATGATACCCCATATAATAAAACCATGTACGGAGCTTCCAAATTTGGAGCTAACGTATATGCACTAATATCCTTTGTTCCTTTAAAAACTTTGTTCACAACCAAAATACTTTCCTTCAAAATTCTTGGTTTAAACTTGTAATCAAATCTACTTTTCATTAAAATCTTATAATGTTGTACTCTAACTTGAGCCTGGTCCAGATGCTCCTCTACCGAATCCACCAAAATTGGCCTTCGTTTAACATTATCTTCTTCTAAATAGTATCGTATTGGACGACTTGGAATGATAACTATGCTAGAACCACAACATCCATTTTATACAATAAAGAGAAATATGTTTCCTTGAAACAACTTTAGGAGTTGTAATATAAGCGCACATGACCACCTACAATTTGTCTCTCATTTTCCCTTACCCCTTAAATTTATTTTTAATCCCATCAATGAATGACTTGAAAATGGTGTTCAACCATATATTCTTTAGAAAACATCGTCATTATTCTCTTTTGGAACTAAGGTCCATTATTAGTCATTACTTGTTCCAACATAAAATTGACAAGAATTACACCCTCACACCATAGCCTCGTTTTAACCGCTAAATTAATAAAAACCTGAACAATGCCTCGTGTTTATTTAAAAAAAATATAACAAATGCCTCATAAAACTAATTCGGTAAAGTACATCGTCAAAGATTGTGCATTTTGTCGTAAAAACACTTAACGTGTGAGTAATACCTTTATCCTCTTGGAGTACATGATCTCTTATAAATGACATATACTCATATGTCAATCCTTAATTACGTCAACCGCTAAAACCTCAATTTCTTGACTTCTCTTGTTAATAGATGACATTTCTTAAATTATTACTACAGAATTACCCCGTAACACAAATATCATTACAAGTAAATCAACACTTGTATGATCAACACGAGGAACCTGCTTAAATGCCATCTTTTCAAATTTCTTTTCCCATTCCTATTAAACCTTTGAATGTCCCCTCATACTCTTATGCTTGGCCTCATAAACACCATTAAATTGACTTATCACCAATTTTTAATTGGATCTTCCCCGAATAATATTTGCTCCACGAATATGACCTAACTTAAAATCTCCTAATATAACCTCATACGCAACAATATTGCTAGTAACATCAAATTCAGATTTTATCGATTGCTTAATTTCTTCACCAAATACTGTTTTAAGAATGATTCCTACTCCACCTTTATCGATACTTGAAGTTTCATCCACCTTAGCTATCAATTAAAAATATATTTCCATATCAGACGTCATACCCTCGTCATCAATAATCCTCTCACTAAACAAACTCACTTATGAAATCAGGACTACTTGCGCTTTGATCGTAGTATGAGGCTCATACAGAATATGATATTCTCCAACTTTACCAACCATCGTGTAAGTCCTCCAAAGACATCTAATTTTATAACACACTTCCCAAAATAAAATATCTATGCACAATGATACTATGAATTCAAATATGGCCTGATACTCTCGCGCATATACAACTATACTTAAAGTTAATTTTTCCAAGTTCAAATATATTTTTTCAGCATCAATCAGAGTTTTATTGACACAATAGACTGGTCATTTCACTCACCACATAACTAGACGCAAAAAGGTAAATGTACAAAGATTCACCTCTCATCGCGGAAGACAAAAGTTTTGTTGAAACCAAATATTGTTTTAAACCTGAAAAGTTTCATCAAATATTTTATTCCAACATAAATTATTAGTTTCCTTTCGAATTAAAAAAAGACATGAATCTTTTCAGATGCTTTTGAGGTAAATAGAGACAAAACTATTAATCGTTTTTTTTCAATTTCTACACTTCCTTGTAGGTTATTGGAGGTTTCATGTTTAATAACACTATAAGTTGCTCGAGATCAGCCTTAATTCCATTCTTAATGACATATCCGAGAAACTTCCCACTTATAACTCCAAAAAAAGTTACACGATACAACTTAGGATTAAAGTTTCTCAAAATCTGAAAAATTTCACATAATTTTTTATCTTCACTATTATATATAATCTATATAGACTTTCATATTTTTTCTCAATTATTTATTTGATTAACCAGCCTTTGATATGTTGATCTATCATTCTTCAACCCAAAAGTCATTAATCTATAGCGATATAAACCCATATCTATTTGAAAACTCGTATGTTCTTCATCATTTAGATGCATCTGATTTTGATTGTATCCTTAATATGTAGCCATAAATGATACAAACTCGTGACTAGAAGCTACATCAACCAATTTATTAATCCGAGGCAATGGAAATACATCTTTAGGATATGGTTTGTTAAGATCACTAAAATCATTGCAGATCGTTCATTGGCCGTTATTTTTCTTAACTAAACCAGACTAGCTACCAATATTGAATACTTTGATTTGTGAATATAACCAACCCGCAACAATATTTCCATTTATTTGACAATAACATCCGCATTTTGTTGTGAAAAAACCCTAATACTTTGATGAATTTATCTCAATCTTCGATAATTTTTCATTTCATAAAAAAAAGTGACGAATTCACCCTAGTGACATCATCAACATTCGAATAAAAAACATCCTTATTATCTTTTAGTAACTTTACCAATCTATCTTTTAAAGCTTGGCTCAACTTACTTTTAACTTTAGATGCTCATCGACATATCAATTCTACTTCGTTCATTTTATCTGAGAAATTATCACATTGCATCTCTTCCATATGGTGGTCAATTTCTTTTTTCACACTCTAATTCATTTTCCGTTTTACTATCCTTTAATTGCTAGGATAACAATTTATCGGGATCTCAAAATATTTCATAATAATTCATTGATGTTATATGACTTTCATTAATTTTCGTAACAAAATAACTAACCAGATTCTTACGACACTAATGAAATAACAATGTATCAACCTTTATTTGATATAACCATGAAGCCATAATCGCATTATAAGGACTCATAACATCATTTATCATAAACAAAGTCCTCTCACTTTTATTTGTATTACCATACAGAATATTTAATGGAAACTCAACTTTCCTAACACAACTAGACGATTTACATTCGTAACTCACTAACTACCTATCAGTTGGTTACCATAACGGCACCCCAATCATCTTATCATAAATCCATTTGAAAAGAATGTTAGTCGATCTACCATGATCTATCAAAATACGAGTAACCCAGACTCCTTAAATGTCCAAACTAATAATCAATGTATATTCATTAGGAGTGACAACTTCTTTCAAATCATCATCAATAAAAGACACATCAATAAATGACCTACTATAGTGGTGGTATGACGACTCATCAACCACATGCACATCTAAATATTTATTATCCATTTTCCTAGAACTTGAACTTGTCCTCGAAAAGATATCACCCCCCCCCCCCCCCTCCACAAATAATATGCAAACATTACTTTTAATTCTAATTGTTTTCTCCTTCTAACTCAACATCCTGAAGCAACTCATCATTGTCTATTTAACATTTTTCCTCACTTTGACTTTTAATAAACTCAATTAACTTTCAATTATATATCAGACTTCGTACTTCATCCAGTAATTGGAAACAATCATTAGTTGAATTACTGCGATCGTTATGATAAGCACAAAAATATCTCTTAGACGTTTTATTAGTTGGAGCCAACATTTGATGAGGTGGTCTAATTTTTTTTTTGTACAACTTACATCATAACCTACTTTAGTCACTCTTATCTTCCTTTTATGCTTTAATGTGATTCTCTCTGTCAATAATCGTAATTGTTTTAATTTTTTTTAAATCTAGTAAGCCTAATGTTCTCTTTCAACTTGTTATTTATTCACCTTAATTTGATCTCTTTTCATCTCCTTGATATGAGCATTCAAAAGTTGAACAGTAGAAATGTATGTCGGTATACCTTTGCTTGTGAGATTCACATCTTGAACATTGAGAGAAACAAAACCTCGAGGACAAACTGTTGCATCAATAAATCTACCATGAACATGATATACTCCTGAAGCTACACATATTGACAGATTTTAATCCGCTATAGATGTTCTTTACTCTAAACCAAAATTTCTTAAAAAAATAGGGGAATTTAATGCAATTTTTGACAATTCTAGAGGAATACCTTGAATCAAACGAATTGTATGAGAATTTCTTTTTATTCCATAACTAACATAATATGTTGCTACGATATTCAATAACGCACAAAATCATATACAGTTCCAAAAACCTCCTCCGATACAGACTCCGGGGGAAAATAAAAGTAGCGGATAATGCAAGTACAACGAATATGTTGAATATGACACAAAAAACTGTATATTAATCGAAAATAGAAAGTTAACGACGTTTGTTAAGAAACACTCACAGGTTATAGCTCCAAAGCAAAAAAAATGTTGTAATGATTTCAGAACATATTGATTCCTTTGATGAGCTCACACGTTAAGCTCCAAAGTCAGGTAGGAACAAGGTTATGCTGGTAGAGGAGCCAACCATAAAGTAAAAGTTAGGGAGTTGTGTGCTTTCTTTGAGTTATTGAATTTTTATGGGGATGACACTGCTTGAGGGACAACGAACTATTGTCGAAAAAGACACATTATGAGTTTATCTACTAATTTGAAAGTGGGTGTTTCACCCTATTTATACCAAAGCCTATTTTTATTATTTTCTTTTGAGGATGATAACATGAGAGAGGTTACTAGAACCCATAAGGATGTTGTGGAAGTTGTAGCAAGAATTGTTCGAGACGCGATATAAAGAATTCTAATTGATACCATTAGTTATGCTAACAATTAATTTATCACAACTTATGAAAATATAGAAAATCCCATGGGTACTATTCGATAAAATCAAACAATTATGGCTTTTACTCGGGTTACTGGTGACCATCTCATTTTTCTTAACTAACATAATATGTTTCTACGATATTCAATAAGGCACGAAATCATATCCAGTTCCAAAAACCTCCTCCGATACAGACTCCGAGGTAAAATAAAAGTAGCGGATAGTGCAAGTACAACGAAGATGTTGAATATGACACAAAAACTGTATATTAATCAAAAATGGAAAGTTAATGACGTTTGTTAAGAAACACTCACATGTTATAGCTCCAAAGCAAAAAAAATGTTATAATGATTTTAGAACATATTGATTCCTTTAATGAGCTCATACATTACAGCTCCAAAGTTAGGTAGGAACACGGTTATGCAGGTAGAGGAGCCAACCATAAAGTAAAAGTTAGTGAGTTTTGTGCTTTCTTTGAGTTATTGAATTTTTATGGGGATGACACTGCTGGAGGGACAACAAACTATTCTCGAAAAAGACACATTATGAGTTTAGCTACTAATTTGAAAGTGGATGTTTCACCCTATTTATACCAAAGCCTATTTGTGTTACTTTCTTTTGAGGATGATAACATGAGAGAGGTTACTAGAACCCATAAAGATGTTGTGGTAGTTGTAGCAAGAATTGTTCGAGACGCGATATAAAGAATTCTAATTGATACCATTAGTTATGCTAACAATTAATTTATCACAACTTATGAAAATATAGAAAATCACATGGGTACTATTCGATAAAATCAAACAATTATGGCTTTTACTCGGGTTACTGGTGCAGTAGTTGGGGAATTTGAGGTATAATGGAAGTGGGTCGTGGAAAATTTAGGAAAGAGGTAACAGTGCTATTTATAATCGTGGATGCACATACATATTACAATGAAATATTTGGAAAATCTTGGTTGTCTATAATGCATATTGTTGCCTCGACTATTTATCAATGTCTGAAATATGTCATGAGAAACAATATGGGAACAATAAGGAGTAACTAAAAAATGTCAAAAGAATGTTACCGAATAGTTTTGGCCCCAAAACAAGTTAAAAAGGACAAGACAAGGAAAGTATAACAGTTTGTTGCATCTTCCTCGAGGTTTGACCTTTTTAACGATCCGAGGGAGACCCTGAATTTTGGTTCCCAGATGAAATATTTGAGGATCACAATAGGACGTTGTCTCTAAAAATAAGGGAGAGTTTAATTCAGTTTCTATTAACCAAGTTGCACATGTTTGTGTGGTCTACTGAAGACATTAGAAGGGTTCCCGGTGAGATTATCTATCACAAATTGGGAATTCAAAGCAATGTACGTCGAATCATTCAAAAAAAGGCTTATTTTTCTCAAGAGAAATTAGAGGAAATTATGGCCGAGGTAGATTATTTATCTAAGGTTGGGCACATATGAGAATCTTAATATTCATTCTGGACGGCTAATCGAGTCTTATTATAGAAAACATTGCAGATGGATGTCGAGTTCACTGATTTAAACATAGCATGCATAACATATCATTTTTGAGCTCCTCAGATTGATCAATTAGTAGACTCTAAGTCGAGGAATTGGTTGCTATCATTTACAGATGCATACACGGGGTGCAATTAGAACAAAAGAAATCCAAGAGATCAAAAGAGTACTTGTTCATCAATGAAATATGCCTGCATTTTAATAAGGCTATGCCTTTTAGGTTGAAAAATTCAAGGGCTACGTGCCAACGCTTGGTAAGTAAGGCTTTCGAGGCTCATATGAGAAGAATTTCGAAATATATATAGATATTATACTAGTAAAAATTGCAAGAGACAAAGACCATTTTATATTTTTTGGAAGAAAGCTTTGCCAAATTAAAGAAGATAAATTTGAAACTAAATCTGGAGACGTGTACATTAATGGTTCAATTCAAAAATTTCTTAGGTACATAGTGAGTGAACGAGGGATAGAAAAAAGAAGGTTAGCAGCATTCAGCAGATTCACATCAAAGTCCATGGATAAATGTGTCCCATTTTTTCCAAGTGTTCAGACAAGCAAATTGCTTCAATTTGACCAAATAATGTCCTTCCCGGAAATCTTGACAAAGCCTAGTCCGGGTGATAAGTTGTTTGTCTATATAGTTGTATTGGATTATGCTGTGAGTATCGTATTGATTCGAGAGGTTGATGACTGCCCACGACCAGTGTACTATGTTAGTAAAAGCCTTTTGGTGCGGAAAAAAGGTATTTCGTGTTGACAAAACTAGCCTTTACTTTGGTTATCATAGCTCGAAAGATGAGACCCCACTTTCAAGCTCACTCTATTATTGTTCAAATATATTTCTCGTTGAAGAGTATATTGCAAAGACTTGACTGTCGCGTAGAATGACAAAATAATGTGTGCAAGTTGATGATTTTGATATTGATTTTGAGCCCTGAATCGCAATCAAAGCCCAAGCTCTAGCAGATTGTTTAGTCGAATCATTATGATCGCCCAGAGATGGAAAAGAAGAATGAACAGTCCAAACATATGGAGTATCTAGCACTGGATGTGAGGCTATGGTTCAGTTGGTTTCTTTGGATGGGATTGCAATGTATCAAGATATACGTTACAAGTTTCGAGCATCGAATAATGATGCAGAATACGAAGGTGATTTGCGAGGATTAAAACTTGCCCACATTTGTATAGAAAAAAGGTTAGGCTAGTGAATTATCAAGACAACTTCTTGTAAATCACGTGTATGATAAATCCGAAGCTAGAAAAGCTCACTTAGTGAATTATTTGAGAGCATTAAAGGCCATAGCAGTTGTGTTCTAAAGCATCAAATACGAACAGGTTCATAGGAACGATAGTTCTATGGTTGATTCTCTGGCCACTACCTCGTATTCCCAAAATCACCATGGATTCTTACGCAAGAAAATCATTCAATAAAAAAATGGTCTAAACGGGTGGAAGGATCATATGAAGCTTTCCAAAGCATATACGATTCAACACACATGGTTATGTGGTACTTGGGGACATCTTGTATAAAAAATCTTTTAGCATGCCTTTGCTTCGATGCGTTAAGAGAAATGAGTCAAAGTTGATACTATCCAAGCTACACGAGGGAGAAGGTTCTGCACATCCAGGTATAAGACTTTGATAGAAAAATTTATTTTGGCAGGATATTATTTTCCCACAATTGCTTATAATGCCAAAGAGTTGGTTAAAATATGTCATGATTGTCAAAGATTTTCTAACACAATCCAAGTACCAGGAGTATCTCTTGCATTGATATCCAAGGCACTACCATTTGATCGGAAGGTACCTGAAGTGGTCGGACCTTTACCGATGGCATCTAGAGGACGACAAATAATAGTAGTTGCAGAAGATTATTTTTAAAGTGGGTGGAGGATGAATCATTAGCACGAAAAAAAATCCAAAAATACGATCAAGTTTATTATTCCATTTTTTGTTGTCTCTTCGATGTTTCGAGGAGAATAACGATGGATAATGGGGTACGGTTAGACAATAAAGACATAAGAAAACAACGATGAGCATAAGCATGTAGAGTTAGACTTAACCAAAGAAAAAAGAACATGAGCGCAATTGAATTCAAGATAGGGGACAAAGTCCTGAGAATTGCATTTTTGCATACGAAAGAAAAACAGTTTGGTAAATTGGGACCTAAATTAGAGGGCCCCGTACACGGTCACTGAAAAGTTGACACCGAGGACATGTCGGGTCAAAGATAAAGATGAAAGGGATCTTCATCACCCTTGGAATATCGTACACCTTAAGCTGTATTTGGAATGAATTTAAGTTTGTATATATGTTTAAACTTGTTTAAAGATGGCTACCACACTCTTTACTCCCTTAGTGGTGCATGAAGGTTTTAACGAGTTGCCAAAAAAGTCGATTTATATGTATTATTTATTTTCTACTTTAAAACAATGTTTATAATCATTTATTTTTAGACTGCAAGGATTTTCCATCAGATGTTGGTCAACAATCATTTATTTGTGACCGGAAAGGTCTTCCAACGAATATTGGTTAACAATAATTTATTTTTGAACCGAAATGGTCTTCCAACGAGTGTTGGTCAACGATCATTTATTTTCTAACCAAAACGGTCTTCCAACGAATCTTGGTCAACAATTATTTATTTATTGACCAGAAGGGTCTTCAAATAAAAGTTAGACAATAAAAATAATTTATTTCTTAAAAGAAAAGTAGTTCTATTGATGCAATATGGGAAGTATGAAATGCCCCAATGATGCGAGGACTTTATAAAAGTTCCAAAGGCACACCAAAGGTTAAAAACACACATAACAACAAAAAAATCAATTAACTAAGTCCTCCTTACTCCGAAAGGGTATTTTCAGATCCATCTTTCGATGAGGGAGATGAAGAACGTTCTGACTAGTTGGAACTTTCAGTTGACTCCACATCTACCAAAGAAATATCCTTTGAGCGATATTTATCGGGCATGAGCTCCCAGAAATTTCCTAACTAGAAGTACATGAAGCGGCCATGAAAATATAACTCCATAACTTTAGCATTTGTGAGTTTAAAAACAAAGTCAATAGTGTATGCTTCAAGCGAAACGTCTTTGTATGCTTCAGCCTGGTCTTTGAGAGGTTTCTTTTCGGCTTCAGCCTTTTCGAAATCCTTAACTACATATTGGGAATAATATATGGTTTTGGGATACCCTTTGGCGAGGGTATAACCCCCCCCCCCCCCCCCCCCTCCCCTCCGCAAATAATATGCGAAAATTACTTTTAATTCTAATTGTTTTTTCCTTCTAACTCAACATCCTGATGCAACTCATCATTATATATTTAACATTTTTCCTCACTTTGACTTTTAATAAACTCAATTAACTCTCAATTATATATCAAACTTCGTACTTCATCCAGTAATTGGAAACAATCATTAGTTGAATGACTGCGATCGTTATGATAAGCACAAAAATATCTCTTAGACCTTCTATTAGTTAGAGCCAACATTTGATGAGGTGGTCTAAAATTTAACTTTTTTGTACAACTCGCATCATAACCTACTTTAGTCACTCTTATCTTCCTTTTATTCTTTAATGTGATTCTCTCTGTTAATAATCGTAACTGTTTTTTTTAAATCTAGTAAGCCTAATGTTCTCTTTCAACTTGTTATTTATTCACCTTATTTTGATCTCGTTTCATCTCCTTGATATGAGCATTCAAAAGTTGAACACTAGATATGTATGTCGGTATACCTTTGCTTGTGAGATTCACATCTTGAACATTAAGAGAAACAAAACCTCGAGGACAAACTGTTGCATCAACTAATCTACCATGAACATGATAAACTCCTGAAGCTACACATATTGACAGATTTTGATCCGCTATAGATGTTCTTTACTCTAAACCAAAATTTCTTAAAAAACAGGTGAATTTAATGCAATTTTTACCTTGAATCAAACGAATTGTATGAG
The DNA here is from genome assembly GCA_036936605.1 of Limnanthes douglasii subsp. nivea. Taxonomy (NCBI): domain Eukaryota; kingdom Viridiplantae; phylum Streptophyta; class Magnoliopsida; order Brassicales; family Limnanthaceae; genus Limnanthes; species Limnanthes douglasii. Next base: position 352,764,842 of record JAUPFV010000001.1, read on the forward strand.
AATTTCTTTTTATTCCATATTATGCCAACACCATTGGTAAACAAAATAGCCATTTCCATTACCTTGAATATGTCTATTTCAGAACTATAAATTTAATTATTGTCATAATCTTAAATGCAACATTCATCATAACTTTGAATACAACTCTTTTCATATTCCTAAATGTGACTCTCGTGATAATTACAATATTTACCTTCGTGTTAATTCCTTGTCATAGTTATGTTCTTTACCCTCATCTTAATTCATCAACGCATGGCTTCGTTATATCTTTGATCAAGATTCATGATTGGCTAAATTTACATCATCTAAATAAGTAATATTATGTCTACAAAATATAGTCTTATTATTAAGTTCATGCTTATAGATGATACAACCACTGATATGCTTGAACATGCATTTCTAAATTTTGGAACTTGCAAGTTATCCTAGAAAAAGAGGAGCGAGGTAATTTATATATTTTATGGATGCCTATGCCTTAACAGTATGGGATATACTTTTAAAGTCGAAGCATAATTAATTTAATATTTTTACGGACTGTGAGAAGTTATTGGAGAATCTGGCTGGTAAAATCAAGAAGAAGTTAAAGACCAATAATGCCTTGAAATATGTAATTGAATCATTCACTAGGTACTATTTTAAACTTGGTATTTCTAGACACAAAACTGTGAAGAAAACTCCCCAACATAACATATTTGCGGAGAAGATCAATGAAACCTTATGAAAAAGAGTACGGTATATATTTCTCACACCTAGAATAAGTTAAAGGTTTTGAGAAGAAATTGTGCAGACAATAACATATATAATTAAAAGAAGTCCATTTACAATACCAAAGTTTAAATGTCCACAAAAGATATGAACTGAAAATAAGTGTGTGTTGAAACATTTGAGAGTGTTCACAAGTACTAGCCTACGCAGTTGTGAAGCAAGATAAGCTTCACCGGGGAGCACTAAAAGGATATTATTTTTGGTGTTTGAAGCCTAATAATTGGAAAGCTTTAATTAGCCAAGACGTGGTTTTAGTTCTATTACAAATCATAACTATGTCTTTTTGTTTTGATAATGCATCCGTTAACACCGAACTATAGATTGACTATAAATGACTTAAATTAACATTTAATAAAAAAAATCACACACAAAATTTTTATGTCATATACTTCGATTGGTTGTAAAAGATGGAATAAATATGACATTCGTAGATTTTTTAAGGGGTTTTGCTAGCCATTACCTTAGTTCATAGAAAATTTGAATATTGACAAGGCTATACCGCTTAGACATGATATATCACTCACAAATGACAAGTTAAGCTTGATGAAGCGTAATATGATGACCAAGAAGAAAACTGGTGAACGTAAAACCAATTGAGCCCGCAGAAAAAACATGCTCGAGCAACAACGAGAAAGACAACTGAATAAACGAATTTTGACCAAATGAGAAGACCTCGATCAGAATACGATCAACAAGACAATACGATCCAATGAAATAATGAATTATGGAAAAGTGATAACCATCTGGGGGTAGATGATAAATGTAGATTATAAGGAAAAGACATGTGATACCATTACATGCATTACTAAGGGAATATGGGAATATGAGGATCCATAGTTAAGCACAAAGAACATGATGTAAACAAAAACTAATCAATAGATGGTTGGAGTAACTAAACATTATTTATAGTGTATAAATAAATAAAAGCCTTGGATGATAATGTACAATTTCAATGATAATAAAAAAAACATATTAGCAAAAAAGTGCTTTCTTTTTTTATTTCTATTTATCATCACATAATCACAAATCCCCTTATTAGATTTGGTGCCATCTATGGGAATGAAAATTAACATTTTCTATGTTATGTAGTTGCAGAAAGGGCTTTACTAATTATAGTTGACAAAGGAAAGGATTATTTGGAATAATAGTCAAATCGGTTAAGTAGAGAGGATACTTTGGCTTTATAAAAATCTTGTAAAAGAAACCCAACAAATGGGTAACATTGAGGGTACATTATGTTATAAATAATAATTATGGTTGAGACTAGTAAAATGGTGGGGTGAAGGGGTCATAAATAGGCTAATCATGTGATTTTTGGACCCACTTTGTGTACTATATAAGCAACACCCAATTTTGGGAAATGGTGAACATATATTACTCTATTACTACTTATGTCAACTTATCTCTCTAGCTTTACCGTGTTTCTCTTTCTAAACTATAACTTCCAAACATAGCTTAGAAACATAATATCTCTAACGAATCCTTGAATTATCATTGGTGCCGTCTATAGAAAGTGATTGGTACCTAGAATAATTATCCAAAACCACTGTGTATTATCAACACTTTGAATAAAATAGATACATAAATATTAGGAAAGCTTGATGTTAGCACTGACGATCATGTGATCGGTATGTTGACGAGCTACTTGAATTAGAGGAAAGAAATTTTAGAAGATATGGCAAAGTTAAACTCGGAGAAAGAAGAAACGTTTAATGATAAAAGGCTTAGGTCCGATGCTCGAAGGGCATACGTCGGAGACGAAGTCACTTTTCTTCAAAGAGGAAAATAAAAACCAATGTGTGGATACGATTCTACTAAATCTAGTGGCTATTTATTTTAAAGCTCAGACGAGTCTTCCTAACAGAAAAAGGACGACCAACGCGGAAAAAAATTGATAAGAGAAAAAATTCAAAGAGGTCTACGGACAACTATCAAATATCACATTGGGCTAGAGGTTTGAAAAAATAAATAAATTATCAAGGAAAAATGGTGCTTAGGTAAAAGAAACAAGATAAAGTTATAACCGTTACTAGAAGGGAACAAGCTACGCTCCATGTTTAAGTCCCATTGGCAAGTCAAAGTTTTGAGTACCGAGTGAGTAATCAATTCATAATTTCAATCGAGGAGGGTTTATATGACTTTCTGAATGATGGCCCCGTGGGAAGTATGTATAAGACGGGGCAAAACTAGAGATCATCTCATTTGTTTGTGGAAATCCTATCAGGAAATATGGTGAAGTGCTTCAACATCTCGAAGTTAGAAAAGTTTGATGGGACATAAGATCCAAACAGACATATTGAGTAGTTTAAGAATTTTATGATTAATTATGTTAGCGATGATAAATTGTTATGCATGGATTTCTCTCAAATATTTAAGGGCGCTACCTCAAAATGGTATAATAGCTTGCCTCAAAGTTATATCAAGGTTTTTTTGTACTAGAAACACAAGCATTAGAAATAGATTATATGACAAAACTTGAACCAAACCAGTTCCAACAATCTCTGATGGTGACATATAATCTATTTACCGCAAACAATTCGTCTACTTATCATCTGATAACTATTGTTCGACCAAGAGCTCTGACCTAGTTACCTCTGAGACAAATGGTGAATTCACAGGTTGCGAATACAAAACCAAATATCAGAGTAATCTCAAACAAGTGGGTCTGACCAACTCATTTTTCTTAACTAACATAATATGTTGCTACGATATTAAATAAGGCACGAAATCATATACAGTTCCAAAAACCTCCTCCGATACAGACTCCGAGGGAAAATAAAAATAGCGGATAGTGCAAGTACAATGAAGTTGTTGAATATGACACAAAAAACTGTATATTAATCGAAAATGGAAAGTGAACGACGTTTGTTAAGAAACACTCACAAGTTATAGCTCCAAAGCAAAAAAATGTTATAATGATTTTAGAACATATTGATTCCTTTGATGAGCTCACATGTTGTAGCTCTAAAATCAGGTAAGAACACGGTTATGCTGGTAGAGGAGCCAACCATAAAGTAAAAGTTAGTGAGTTGTGTGCTTTCTTTGAGTTATTCAATTTTTACGGGGACAACACTGCTGGAGGGAAAACAAACTATTCTCGAAAAAGACACATTATGAGTTTAGCTACTAATTTGAAAGTGGGTGTTTCACCCTATTTATACCAAAGCCTATTTGTATTAGTTTCTTTTGAGGATGATAACATGATAGAGGTTACTAGAACCCATAAGGATGTTGTGGTAGTTGTAGCAAGAATTGTTCGAGACGCGATATAAAGAATTATAATTGATACCATTAGTTATGCTAACAATTAATTTATCACAACATATGAAAATATAGAAAATCCCATGGGTACTATTCGTTAAAATCAAACAATTATGGCTTTTACTTGGGTTACTGGTGAAGTAGTTAGGGAATTTGAGGTATAATGGAACTGGGTCGTGGACCATTTAGGAAAGATGTAACAGTGTTATTTATAATCGTGGATGCACATACATTTTACAATGAAATATTTGGAAAATCTTGGTTGTCTATAATGCATATTGTTGCCTCGACTATTTATCAATGCCTGAAATATGTCATGGGAAACAATATGGGAACAATAATCAAACCGAATAGTTTTGGCCCCAAAGCAAGTTAAAAAGGGCAGGCCAAGGAAATTATAACAATTGGTTGCATCTTCCTTGAGGTTTGACCTTGTTAACGATCCGAGGGAGACCCCGAATTTCGGTTCCCAAATGAAAAATTTGAGGATCACGGTAAGAAGTTGTCTCTTAAAATAAGGGAGAGTTTAATTCAGTTTCTATCAACCAAGTTGCACATGTTTGTGTGTTCTACTGAAGACATTACAAGGGTGTCCGGTGAGATTATCTATCACAACTTGGGAATTCAAAGCAATGTATGCCCAATCATTCAAAAAGGGTTATTTTTCTCAAGAGAAATCAGAGGAAATTATGGCCGAGGTAGATCGTTTGTCTAAGGTTGGGCACATATGAGAATCTTAATATTCATTTTGGACGGCTAATCGAGTCTTATTATAGAAAACATTGCAAATGGATGTCGATTTCACTGATTTAAACAAAGCATGCCTAACATATCATTTTTGAGCTCCTCGGATTGATCAATTAGTAGACTCCAAGGCACTACCATTTGATCGGCAAGGTACTGAAGTGGTCAGACCTTTACCGATGGCATCTAGAGGACGACAGATAATAGCAGTTGCAGAAGATTATTTTTAAAGTGGGTGGAGGATTAATCATTAGCACGAAAAAAATCCAAAAATGTGATCAAGTTTATTATTCCATTTTTTGTTGTCTCTTCGATGTTTCGAGGAGAATAACGATGGATAATGGGGCAAAGTTAGACAATAAAGACATAAGAGATTTTTGTTATTCTAAAACAATACAACACCATTTCATCCGTAATAAAATAACCAAGTTAATGTGACTAATCGGAAAATTCTTGACGGGCTCAAAAATAATTTGGAAGGTAAGGCTAGAAAATGACCAAATTACTTACAAGAACTTTTATGGGCATATTAAACCACCCCACTAACAACACCTCAGGAGTGTCAATTTGCACTAGTCAAATAGAACTTAATCAAAGAAAAAAGAACATGAGAGCAATTGAATTCAAGATAGGGGACAAAGTCCTGAGAATTGTATTTTTGCATAGGAAAGAAAAACAATTTTGGTAAATTGGGACCTAAATTAGAGGGCCCGTACACGGTCACCGAAAAGTTGACACCGAGGACATGTCGGCTCAAAGATAAAGATGAAAGGGATCTTCATCACCCTTGGAATACCGTACACCTTAAGCTGTATTTGGAATGAATTTAAGTTTGTATATATGTTTTAGCTTGTTTAAAAATGGGTGCCACACTCCCTTAGTGGTGCATGAAGGTTTTAACGAATTGCCAAAAAAGTTGATTTATATGTATTATTTATTTTCTACTTTAAAACAATGTTTATAATCATTTATTTTTATACTGCAAGGATTTTCCATCAGATGTTGGTCAACAATCATTTATTTGTGACCGGAAAGGTCTTCCAACGAATATTGGTTAACAATAATTTATTTTTGAACCGAAATGGTCTTCCAACGAGTGTTGGTCAACGATCATTTATTTTCTAACCAAAACGGTCTTTCAAAGAAGGGTCTTCAAATAAAAGTTAGACAATAAAAATAATTTATTTATTATCTTATATTTAAAAAGATTGGTTAAGGTAAATGTTTTTGAAGAAAAGTAGTTCTATTGATGCAATATGGGAAGTATGAAATGCCCCGATGATGCGAGGACTTTATAAAAGTTCCAAAGGCACACCAAAGGTTAAAAACACACATAACAACAAAAAAATCAATTAACTAAGTCCTCCTTACTCCGAAAGGGTATTTTTATATCCATCTTTGGACGAGGGAGATGAAGAACGTTCTGACTAGTTGGAACTTTCAGTTGACTCCACATCTACCAAAGAAATATCCTTTAAACGATATTTATCGGGCACAAGCTCCCAGAAATTTCCTAACTAGAAATACAGGAAGCGGCCATGAAATTTTAACTCCATAACAGATTTAACTTTAGCATTTGTGAGTTTAAAAACAAAGTCAGTAGTGTATGCTTCAAGCGAAACGTCTTTGTATGCTTCAGCCTGGTCTTTGAGAGGTTTCTTTTCGGCTTCGGCCTTTTCGAAATCCTTAACTCCATGTTGGGAATAATATATGGTTTTGTGATACCCTTTGGCGAGGGTTTCGACCCAAAACAATGCACTCGCTCACGACCGAATGCTTCGTGCTCAAATTTAACTACTCCTCTACCACCTCGAATTGTTTAAGATTATCTGTAGCAAGGTCTCTCAGATATATAACTTCATCTTCCAACCTTTTCTTTTCAGATATCCTCCTGAAACCCTCTTCTTTATAATGATTTTTTCGAACGTTTAATGTGTTGGCCTTACTTTCAAGAAATATTACAGGCTTAATGAGTGCATGAAGTTGAAGGGTTAGATAGTCATCGATATATATTTTAAACTGCTTTAAGGGAGAGTCGAACTTGAAATTATTATGAACTTTGTTATCATCTCATTGGTCTTCTTAGAAATCAGTCGCCTCATCTTCTTGGGTGGCAGTATCTTTGTTTTATGCTCGAGGAGAGTGTTAGTCGATAACAACAACATCTTAAGGAGAAGGAAGATTATGTTCAACTGTTTCATTACATGATGGGGCGAAGTTTTCCATTACCTCCTTTTCACTTTCTCCAACAACTAAGTTCTTACGTCTCTTCTTAGGAGGATACTCTTTTGACGGCCTCTTGGAGCCATCTTCTTTTGCAAGGTAAACCTCCTCGACCTCAAACTCAACATTTTCTTCCTCAATCAGATATTTCTTATGGATTTGGTGCCTCAGAGCCCTCTATGTTGCATACTAGTAAACAATAATGTTTCTGGCCTCCAACAATTTTAATACATCATTTTTTACAGGAGGCATCATGAGCTCCTCAAATGTCATAACATTTTTCAAGTTAGCCCTCCAAAAATGGCTATTAGCAAGGTAAAAATGGCTATTAGCAAGGTTTGTTGGAGTGAAACGACATGGAATTCATTGGACCACGAAGGTCTGACCCAACTACTTAGTAGAGCAATTATCCAACCTACTTATTCATTTATAATGGTATTCTTTTGAGGTTAAAAATACTAGAATTTTTAATGATATTTATGTATATATATGGATTTCAAGTAAAAAAATATATCGTGAATTAAGGGTAAGCTAAATTGAGACTCCTTATTAATAAAATGAAACCTCCAAAATAAAAATAATAATCTAAATGATATCTCGTTATATAACGATGCCTCATTTAAAAAAAAAGTATATCAGCCTAGTGTAACCCTCGATATTATTAATGGATCAATTAGTTTTTTTAAAAGTTAAGTAACAATTATATTAAAATTAGGGACCTCAAACAGAGGATTATAAGATTTAAGGATATACATTGATGATTTAGAATTATAGGGACTAATTCTAAAAAGAATATATATTTGAGGTTGTAATTAAAATTTCCTAAAAAGAATTGGCACCATTTTTGAAATTTCCATTGCCTCCATTTTGAAAGTTTTGTTGTCTTCAGATTCTAGACTCCAATATTTGTAGCTACAATTTTTTTTCGATTTTATTCCATCATCTAGAAATATTCTTAGCAATTATTTTAGAGTTTTCAAGACATTTCCTGACAATCAAATGCTCTGCTTCAAGGACAACATATGTCTTCATCTTCTCGAGTCTATGAAACTTACTGCAAGTCTCCAAATACCTAATACAAGAAGGTAATAATTACTTAACTCTTATGTAACCAATTTGTAATGTTTCTATATAGATTATTGAGTTCGATTCAGGTGAATGAACGAAATTTTGATAACTTATCCTCATCTTACATTTTTGAGTCCATCGAGCAAGCCAATCGGATGTTAGATTTTTCTCTATATATACATGATGTATGGTCATAGAGCTTGATATTAGATACTTAATACTATCTAGTATAGATTTAAAATGACTAGGGTAATATCTTGGAGAGAGTAGGTTAACTAATACTTCAGAGCTCGTTTCGATTTCTACTTCTTTTATGTCTCTAATTTTCTATTGAAGAAGACCATCATAGATTGCTCTATCCTCTGCCTTAAGTGTAGTCAGTTTCCCATGGTTATTACTGTATCCCATTATAAGCTTTCCTTCATCATCACTAATTATAACTGATCCAGATGCTTCACCATTAAAAGAGCAGCTAGTGTCAATATTGATTTTGAATTTACCCTTAGCTGAAGCATTCCATGTCAGATAGGAAATCTTCTTTTTGGTTTTAATGTGATTAATGCAATTCAGAGTAATTGTAGCCTTTTCATTATGTTTCTAGTGTTTTTCTCTTAATAATTTAGAGTGATCTAGAGAACTCAACATGAATTTGATGTAGCTAATGGTTGATTCGACTCAAGTTGATTCATTTCGCATTTTAATTTTGTTCCTTTGCTGGCATATTACCCATGTAATGATTGAAAGAAGAATTGTTTTTATATTAGCCTTTTATGAATCTGACCAAAACCAGGTTTTGAATAAGTCAATTACTGTCATGAATCTTCTTATCTCCACCTTGAGTAGTCCTGCAAAATAAGACCAAACACTCCATGCAAAGTTAGATGAAACAAACAAGTGCTCTTTAGTTTCAGATCTATGACAAAATTGGCACTTAGATGAAACAATTAAGTGTTCTTTAGTTTCAGAACAATTGTGAGTTTATTTTTAAGGAGTCTCCATGAAATGAAAGAACATTTCCTAGGAGAAATTTGATTCCATAAGCCTTCAGATAGTGAGGAGCAGTCTCCAGACGTTCTTAAAGCATTTATGGTGTCTTTAATGTTAAAAGAACCATCAGATGAAAGCTTTCATACTATGGTATCTTGTTTAAGTTCATTTATCTTTAGTTTAGAGCTAAAATTGATGTTATACTCAGTAAGTAAAGGTGACATTTTAGGTATGTTCTATGTGTTATTACTCCACAATGAGTTTACCATCATACCTTTGAACCATGTATCGTTGTAGTTTGAAGAGAGGGAGATTAAATGTGCTCTTCCAAACCATTTGTCCAACCACATGTCCATATTGCCTTTGCCAATGTTCCACAGAACAAATCATTTTGAATGGCATGGATGCTATTAACATTAAGGCCTCCCTCCTTGAATGGTTTACATATAGACTGCTAGGATGACCAGTGATTTTCTTATCTTCAGTGCTAGAACCCTATAAGAACTTATTCAATAACTTTTCTATGTTATTGATGACATAAGTTGGCAACCAACAACTTTGTATCCAGTATATTGGGATAGGCATGAGCACTGAATTGATCAATGTAAGTCTTCCTGCATAAGAAAGATTTTTGCCTTCCCAATTGGTGATCTTGTCTTTAATATTGTCTATAAGATGCATGAAGTTAGCTGATTTATTATTTGGACTGAGAGTAAGACGAAGATAAGTTGTAGGTAGATGGACAGTCTTGAAGTTTATCTAAATTGTAAGAGCTATTCTTCTTGTCTCAGTCACTTTCGTGCCAATAATGATATTTGTTTTGTCTTTGTTTATAGCTTGTTCGGAGGTTTCATGGTATTCCTGCAAGAAACATTCTATTTTCTCCAGAGAAGAGGTTAAACCATTGCTGAAAAATCAATAAATCACCAACGAATACAAAATAGGTATGTTTATGTTTCCTCTACAAGAGTATCTTAATGTTTTACTATTCCAACTCATTATCTTAATGGATTAATGAGTTGATAATAGACAAAATTAACGTTGGAGTGGTACGTAAAAAGTGAACAAGTTCAGGTGCTTGTTGGTTGGATTATTTTATAAAATATAAAAAAAGTGAAAGTAATAAAAAAAAATCGTTAGAATAACAACTATAATTACCACTATCTTCTTGTTCTTCGTTGGTTATTATCTTCCATTCTTATTCTCCAGCAGAACTCTCTTTTCAAAAGCGCTCTCTATTGTCATCAACGCCTCTCTAGTTTGAAAAATTATCTTAGTTTCTCTCCAAATTGGTATTCTCTTTTTATTTATTACATTCCTAATTGATTTATATTCTTCACATTTATTTCATGGAGAACATTTTAATATGTTCAAGAGGATGTATATGGAATCGTAGTTCATATATTATAACTCGTTTTGTTACTTCAGTTATACAGGATTTGTAATTTGGTGTGTTCATATTTTATACCGAAAACAAGAAAGAAAAAAAAATGAAGTTCATTTTGTTTTGGTTTCATGCAGCCCAGAAGATCGATGATGTTGATATGATTTGTGGCAAGAACACTAATGATTTGTGAGTTCAAATACTAGATTTCAATAAATCACATTCTATATAGATGCTTGTGAGTTTGATGATAAAATTTCGAGCTAATTTCTATTGTAGTTTTAGTGAGGTAGTCAAAGTGACATAGATCCTTGTTTTCTAGGGATGGATTGAATATGAACGGTGAATGCGAAACCCCAAGCCTAGACAGTTTCACAAGGAAACTGTTAGCTCTTCCAAAAGTAATAAAACGTTTTTTTTTTAAACTGTTGTGGTTTACAGATGCCAAGGCTTGTGAATTTCTAGCCAATTTCTATTGTAGTTTCAATGCGGATATTATTGTGACTTAGATCCTTGTTTTCTAGAGATAGCTTGAATTTGAACGATGAATGCGAAACCCCAAGCTCTCCACAGTATTACAACGAAATTGTTAACTCTTCCCAAAGTAATAAAACGTTTTCCTCATCCTTTAAAATTCTTGTGGTTTATAGAGAAAAATGTCTTCTAAAGTTAATTACATTTCTAGAACGGAAGAATCTTGAAAATAATCCCATGGCGGTGAAGGAAGTTCCAGATAAATTGACGGGGATGAAGAACTTATGTGAAAATATGGTGGAGGTATCGGTGTACTTGCTGTCAGAAAATGCGTCTAAAATGAATATGGACCTGGAGGAAGTTCAAGGTAATTTGACAGAGATGAAGAAATTATGTGAAAATATCGTAAAGGTACTATCTGTTGAAGTTGTTTAGATTGATGTTCATTGGTTCAATATCTTTAATTTCCTATTGGTTAATCAGCTGAAAATGTGTTTGAAATATGCAGGCCTTTTGTGTGTCTTTTGCTTGTCTTTTATGACAAAATCAGAGTTTAAACCATCTGCAACACGTTTTGTTTACTTGTATCTTTTATTTAACTTATATCAGTCACTTAACGTGTGTTAGTGACTTTTATATGTATTTAAACCAGCATTTCTATTCAATGAATTAAGTCTTTTCTTTTCATATTTTCCAGTAACTCCTCTGCCTCTCTCATTTTTGTTTAATCTCACCTTAAACCTTTGTCTTCTGCACTAACAAAGTGGTATCAGAGCCCTCTTCGTAAGGGATTTCTGAGGTTAAAATGGAAAGAGATTTTTTAATTGCTGCACCACCAGTCTTCGATGGAGACAATTATCAAATGTGGGCAGTTCGTATGGAGACTTACTTGGAGGCTCTAGATCTTTGGGAAGCAGTAGAAGAGGATTACGAAATCCCTCAACTTCCAGCAAATCCTACCATGGCACAGATCAAAGCACATAAGGAAAAGAAGACGAGAAAATCAAAAGCGAAAGGTTGTCTATTTGCAACAGTATCTCAAATGATTTTCACACGAATTATGTCCCTCAAAACAGCCAAAGAAATTTGGGATTACCTCAAGGCTGAGTACGAAAGAGATGAAAGGATTCGTGGAATAAAGGTCCTAAATTTAATTAGGGATTTTGAGTTGCAGAAGATGAAGGAGTCCGAGTGCGTGAAAGAGTATTCAGTCAGACTTCTCAGCATAGCCAACAAGGTGAGATTGCTTGGGTCTGAATTAAAAGACTCCAGGATTGTTGAAAAGATATTGGTGACGGTTCCAGAGAGGTTTGAAGCAACCATTACTACTCTTGAGAACACAAAAGATCTGTCAAATATCTCTCTTACAGAACTCTTAAATGCCTTACAAGCACAAGAGCAGAAGAGGTCTATAAGGCAGAAGAATTGATTGAAGGTGCAATACTTGTAAAGCATGAAGACAGCAGCAGGTATAAAAAAACAAACTTCAAAAATCACTGGAAGAATGGAGATTCATCTAGCAATTTTTAGAAAAGAAAAGAAGCAGATGTCAGAAAATCATACCCGCCTTGCCGCCATTGTAAAGTTAATGGTCATCCACCATACAGGTGTTGGAGGAGACCTAATGCTAAATGCTCCAAATGTAATCAACTTGGACATGAAGCTGCAATTTGTGAAGTCAATGATCAGATGCAGATGCAAGAAGCAGATGCACGAGTTGCTGATCAATAAGAAGAAGATATGTTGTTTGTAGTCACTTGTTTTTCAGACAGAAAATTGAGTGAAAGTTGGTTGATTGACAGTGGGTGCACAAATCATATGACATATGATAAAGAACTGTTTGAGGAGTTAAAAGACACCGAAGTCAAGAGAGTGAAGATCGGAAATGGTGAACACTTGGAAGTCAAGGGAAAAGGCACAGTAGCTATAACAAGCTACAGAGGTACGAAGTTTATTTCAGATGTTTTATATGTTCCGAAAATTGATCAAAATCTGTTAAGCGTTGGTCAATTGCTTGATAAAGGCTATAAAGTGTTGTTTGAGAACAAACAGTGCTTGATCAAAGATGTTAGCGGCAAAGACTTGTTCAATTTCAAAATGAAAGGAAAAAGGTTTTCTCTAAATCCGATGGAGAAACAAGAATTACTTTCTCATGATATGTCGGAACTTCATTCTAAACCGCATTTTAGTGAACCATCTTATGGTGCCAGTGGAATTCCTTTAGTAAGTTTATCTATGGATCTCCAGTTTCAACAATCGCAAGATCTGCGTCAAATCAGTTCACAAGTTCCTCTAGTTGACTCACGGGAGGAGCAAAATATCAGTTTAACTAACTTGCCTAAAGAAGTTCATGATACTGGGTATGGTTCTAATTTTGAGTCCTCACTGTTTCTGTCTAATCTGATGTTTGGGAACTGTAGTTATCAAGCAAGTCACAGGTCGTTACTTCGAGAACAAATTGATGAGATTCATCTAAAGGAGTCTTATCTACAGTTTAACCAAATATCGTCAAGTATTTGGAAAGCCGGTGACAGTGTCAATGCTTTGAAAGATGTAGGTATTAAAAAGGAAAATCATGTTTTACTTCTATCTTCGAGAGCGTTTGAAAATGGAATTTTAATGGACAAAAATGGGGTTGGTGTAGAACTCCAGTTTGATGATGTTATCGACAAACAACTTGTGATAGAAACAAGCAGTGTTGAGCTTTCGGTTGAAAGAAAGCTTTCGGTTGAAAGATAGACAAAAGTAAAAATTGTTGCTGCTAGTGAAAGGCACAAAAAATCGAAGAAGAAGAAAAGAAGACCAAAAAAAATCTAAACAACATCTAAACAAAGAGGAGTGTTGAAGTTGTTTAGATTGTTGTTCATTGGTTCAATATCTTTAATTTCCTGTTGGTTAATCTGCTGAAAATGTGTTTGAAATATGCAGGCCTTTTGTGTGTCTTTTCCTTGTCTTTTATGACAAAATCAGAGTTTAAACCCTCTGCAGCACGTTTTGTTTACTTGTATCTTTTATTTAACTTATGTCAGTCACTTAACGTGTGTTAGTGACTTTTATATGTATTTAAACCAGCATTTCTATTCAATGAATTAAGTCTTTTCTTTTCACATTTTCCAGTAACTCCCCTCTCTTATTTTTGTTTAATCTCACCTTAAACCTTTGTCTTCTGCACTAACACTATCAAATTACGAAGAAACACTGATGAAGATGAAGAAATTGTGTGAAAGTATGGTGAAGGTATCGTCATATTCGTTAAAAAAAATATTTATGAACCGACCGAGAAGATGAAAGTTCAAGATGTGTTGATGTTTATGGAGAAAATATGTGAAACTATCCTACTGACCTCATCATTAGATCCGATAGAGTGGAAACAATTATGTAAAGATATGGTGAAGCAGTCAGATTTATTGACACTCCATACTTCTAAAATGAGGCAGCTGACTGAGATTCTCCATAAATTGCCTGTGAAAACATTATGTGAAAAGATTGCGACGGTATCAGCAGATTGGTTGATGGAACATGCTTCTAATGACTCTGCTGAGACAAAGTCGTCCCTTTAAGAAAAGGGTAGTCTAATGGAGAAGCCTCATAATGATCTTAGTAATTTCTGTCCCAACTAGACTTTAGCTTTTAAAGGTTGCTTCTCTTTCTTCATGAACAAATGTACTGCCTTGGTATTATTACCTGTTAATACAGCTACACTCTTGTTTCTATGATTTTATACCTGTTAATAATGTACCGAATTCAATAGGTATGGATGTATATTGATAGCTATGGTTTTGGATTGTTTCTTGTATTCAGGGACCTCATCCCCCATAAAAACAGCAATGTTCAGCGTAACGTTTATAATAAAAGATGTGCCCAATATTCTGGATAAACAGATAATATCTACACTTTAGGAGATCGTACCCCGATGATTACTATTCATCAGTATTATTGCATGTATATTTGTATACGGGTAATCGATGCATTTTATATTATTAAGGGATTATTTTGACCGTTGTTTGTTTTTTCACCAAATTTTAATCTGTTAAAAAAATATGAAATAAGATAAGATATATGTTATGGTGGCAACCAAAGTTCCACATCCCACATCGGTTAAATATGGGAAGGATCAGTGGTATATAAGTAAGAACATACCTCAACTAGTGTGAGGTCTTTTGGTAGCAGACCAGATGCGGAGTCGTGAGTCCTTTTGGAAGTGGATCCGGTCACTTATATTGCGGACCGGATCCCATATTCCCAACACGTGCCTCATACTAGCCGTGAGGTTCTTACTTATATATACGGAGCCGGATGTGCGGGCCGGATCCTATATTCCCAACACGTACCTTAACTAGTATGAGGCCTTTAGGAAGTGGACCAAATGCAAAGCCGTGAGGTTCTTACTTATATACGGAGCTGGATGTGCGGACAGGATCCTATATTCCCAACACGTACCTTAACTAATATGAGGCCTTTTAGAAGTGGACCAAATGCAAAGTCGTGAGGGCCTTGGGGTGCCAAAGCTCCCAATGTCATACTTTGGGAGCCTTTTGGAAGTGGACCAAATGCAAAGCCGTGAGGTTCTTACTTATATATACGGAGCCGGATGTGCGGACCGGATCCTATATTCCCAACACGTACCTTAACTAGTATGAGGCCTTTCGGAAGTGGACCAAATGCAAAGCCGTGAGGTTCTTACTTATATCGGAGCCGGATGCGGACAGGATCCTATATTCCAACAGGTACCTTAACTAATATGAGGCCTTTTAGAAGTGGACCAAGTGCAAAGTCGTCAGGGCCTTGGGGTGCCAAAGCGGACAATGTCATACTAGTGTTGAGATCGGTTGTGTTCTTACTTATATACGGAGGCGGAATATGCGGACCGGACCCCCATATTCCCAGCACGTGGTATCAGAGCGCCAGACCAAGACGAGCGCCAGACCCAGACAGAACGTGATGGTGGTAATATTCTCAGAGGTCGAACATGATGAACCAGTAGTCATGCTCAAGGTGAATGATCTACTCTATATATCCTAGTTCGGAGCGTCCATGACTTATCAAGCGATGGTACTTAATTTGAGTGGATAGTGGAGCTAAGGAAAATGCACAAGATGGTCGAGTGAGTAGATAGATCTGTTGTAAAAGCTCTATTGCTCAGGTGCAGCAACTTCTAATTAGAGTGAGTGGATGAAAGTCCATTGAAAGTAGGCTAAGCGGTACTTTGTTCGAGAGGAGGATTTGTTAGGTTGGCGACCAAAATCCCACGTCCCTCATCGGTTAAACAAATATAGTTTTTTATTATTTAGACGAATCAAATTTATTTTTTTTATTTTATAAAAAATAGAAATAATAATCGATTTCTTAATAGCTATGAAATCTCCTTAAACTAACTTGTGGTTCGAGGATTTAATTATTCCCACTAGACTAAAACTATTTAATATTATTTTATACTAAATATATTATATACATTAAAGAGTGGGTTCCTAGGCCCCACAAGAAACCTCATAGCTCCGCCTATGGACCATAACATATGGTAGGTTTTGAGTTATTACGAATCTATTTCTCACACACCCAACATCTATTGATCTATAAAGTATATTCTCCTAAGTTTTAACTATGAATAATACTTAAAAGTTACTAGGCACAAAATACTATTGTTTGAAATAGTTAGGACCGTGTCTACAATTATAATGTTTTGCACTGCATTCGTTTTTAAGGGTGTGGAAAACTTGGTCAATTATACTCGGATATACTCACATATAGAGAATTGGTGTCCATGAGAAGAAATCGAGAAAATATTTTTGGACACGACACCCTTGTAATGCAAGTTGCACATAAACAAAAATATTATGACCAATACTAGAAAATTATTCCTTCAAGGATTGGTATACGATGAGGTATTTGCTACTTGGAATAAGATCTTTAATTCGATAACCCATTACAAGTTGTAGTCAAACATTTTAATCATAAAGGATAGGTTTTTTGTACCTTATTTGAAACCATGGAATACACTTGATGAGTCCAGAAATATTCGCCACTCACTGTAGAATTCGGACAGGAAATCCGGACAATAATCACCCACTCAACCATCATAACATGACAAAAGTACTAAATAACTAATGGGGTTTTGAACTCGACCTAGTTTCATAAGTTTGACCCGGTAGCCCATATGACCCATAATTAAGGATATAAATACCCAACCACTTTCATTAATGAGGGTAATGAACATTTAATACAACCAGGCAGCTTAAATCTCTCACTACAAAACACCTAAACATTTAATATCTTTGAAATACCACAAAACACCTCACAAAATTATCCTCGGTCAAAAATAATCCACACCAAATTGGCGACAACCGTGGGAGAAGAAGGTGCTTGAATCTAGCATTCAAAACCAGCAAGAAAAACTAGTTCGGATGAATCTGAACGAGCAGGCAGTGCCACCAAATTTGGCAGAAGTGGTGGGAGAAAACGATGAATATACGATCGAAGAGCGAGACAGGTTGAAAGCTGAGATAGAAGCCTTTAGGGCTGCTAAAAAGGTAGAGATGGGCTTGAAAGAAAAATCAAAAGTGTCAGTCGTTCACCACACTGACAATCCAAGGGAGTATGACCTATCAGCAAAGACCCATGTAAGAACTAAAAAGACTCATGCTAGCTCAAAAACGTCTCACCGGTCTAAACCGGTGGAAAGCTCAGATTCAGATTCAGAATCTTCTAGTAGCTCTTCGAACGAAGATGGAGTTGAGGAGTCTCTGTCATCCAGCAGTGATGAAGGCAGGTCTAAAAAGAAGCAAAAATTGGTCAAAAAGTATTCCAGAAAGAGTGACAAGCATGGAAGATTGAAAAGGCATATATGTAAAGGGTCATCTCATAGCCACAGCTATGGCCGGAGACATATAGATCATCTGTTGATGGATCCTTTTGCTGTTCATGATGAACCAGGTATCTTTGCAACTCCCAATGAAGATACTGTGTTTAGTCGTGGCCGGGATTGGAGACAATCTCCATTGTCTTCCAGGATACTGTCCAGAAACCTTCTGAAGAGGTTTGACAGTACAAAGATGGAAAAATACGATGGGAGTTAAGATCCAGATAATCATCTGGAGCCGTTTAAAAGTTTTATGATGAACTTTGACGATGATGATAAGTTGCTTTGTAGAGAATTCTCTCAATATTTTACAGGGAGTGCTCTGAAATAGTATAATAGCCTGCCTCGTGGCTGCATTCGGAATTTTGATACCTTTTGGGTGGCCTTCCGAAGGCAGTTTGTTGGAAGTAAGGAGGTTAAGGGCAATGGAGACACTATTATCCATTGTGCCCAAGAACCAAACGAATCATTGAAAGAATATATAAATCGCTTTGTGAACACCAAGAATGGGTTAGCTGATTGCTTTGAACAAGTAGCAATAGCTTATCTAAGACAGAGTCTGAACCCTGGAAATTTGGCCGATTCAGTGACCAGGAAGAAAGCCATGATGTGGGGCGGTTTACTGAATCAAGTGGGAAAGCAAATCAATGTGGATGAAACGAAGAAGACTAGGGTGCATAGGCAAGTGAGATCAGCCCCAGCTACACCAAACCAGAACCAGAATCAGTCCGGTTACAAGGCTAAGGAAGCCGGATAGGGTCCCAGCAGGGCCAAGGCTTAATCTCACCCAGCACCAGCTCAGAGCCAGCAATCCAGAAATAAACGAGGGCCTTGGGTTCAACCAGAGTGGTTTGCTGAATTGAAAGAAAATGTGACAACCATTTATAACAAAAGACGAAGTACATTTCAGGAAGCCGATTGCGCTTCAATCTCCCACGAAAAGTCGTAATAATTGGCCATAACACAAAAGATTGCATCGCTTTGAAACAAGAAGTGCAAAATTTGATTGAAAGAGGAAAATTGGGTGCTTACGTTAGAAACAAGAAGTGGGAATAGGTCTGATAATGCTCATCGGACCGGTCCAACAAACAATGTAAGGACGTCGGCTCCGGACGGGGCCATGGTAATTATTGAAAGATTCGATGTGGAGTCAAAATACTTGAATCCTGGTCCAGCTCGGATAAGGTGGGTGTTATCACAGAATGCACCAAGTCGGTGTCCGAGCTCATAAGCATTTTTGAGTCACTTACCATATTTGGGGGGGACACCATAACTGCACCAACCACTTCTTCAAGGAAGAGACATGTTCACACCTTGGCTACTCAGTTGGAAGGACGCATGACCTCCTATCAATCGCAAATTCCTTTTCCTTTAATGGTTTTTGATGAAGATGATTTGAGAGACATAACTTTTCCCCATGAAGATGTTGTGGTGAGAGGAGCATCAATTGGGGGAAATGACATTAGACGAATTTGGGTGGACACTGGCAGCTCAGCCAATATTGTTTTTCTGACTTCCTACAAACAAATGAAGAATCGAACAGCAATTCAACATTCGAATAAGTCTATTGTGGGTTTCACTAGAATCTCTGCGGACGTAATTGCGGCGTTCGAGAAGGAGGTTTTGTTCGGCAATGGCCCTTTTAAAAAGATGGTCAGGGTACTTTTTGTTGTGGTAGATTGTTCCACATGTTACAAGGCCATTTTGGGAAGGTCTTGGCTCTCCAGAATGCATGATGTGGCTTCAACAGTTCATCAATGTTTGAAATACGCTGTGCAAGGACATATGGGAGTTGTCCAGAGTAGTTAGAAGATAACAAGAGAATGGTATGCAACAACATTGGCCCCTAGAACTTTGGGGGCAGTTCGGATCATTGAAGATTACCAGTTGGAGGGGCCCTCTGGGGAGAGGGTGAAATTGATGATCCCAGAGAGACCCCTGGTGTTTTAATACCAATTGAAGAGGTTGAAATTCACTCTCTGGCTGAACGAAAAAATGTCAAGATCGGATCTAAGATGACATCAGAACTGAAGAGCAAAATGTTATATTTTTTAACAGACCATCAGCATGTTTTTGCTTGGTGTGATGCTGATGTAACCGGAGTGCCAGCAGATGTAATATCACACCAACTATCCATCCGAAGAGATGTAGCACCCGTTGTACAGAAGAGAAGAGCATTTTCTAAAGAGAAAGCTGATGTCATAGTTCAAGAGGTTGACCGACTTACTAAGATGGGGCACATAAAGGAATCTCAGTACCCTTTATGGATAGACAATCCGGTATTAGTAAAAAAGAAAAATGGGAAGTGGCGCATGTGCATCGACTTTACAGACCTTAATAGGGCTTGCCCAAAAGACATATATCCGGTCCCTCGGATCGATCAGTTAGTGGACTCCACATCCGGGAACAAGTTGTTGTCGTTCATTGTTATAAGGTGATGCCTTTGGGTTAAAGAATGCTGGGGTTACTTATCAGAGGTTGGTGAAAAAAGAATTTGATGATAAGATTGGCAGAAACATGGATGTCTACATTGATGACATGATGGTAAAGAGTGTGGAAGAAGAGTTACACTTGACAGGTCTTCAAGAGACTTTTGCCAACTTGGTAAAAGTTAATTTAAAGTTGAATCCAGAAAAGTGTGTTTTCAGAGTGCAGTCCGGAAAGTTTTTGGGGTATGTGATAAGTGAGAAAGGGATACAGCTTGATCCAGACGAGCTTAATGCTTTACTGCAGATGGATCCTTATCGATATATTAAAGAAGTACAAAGATTGACAGGGAGGTTAGCTGATCTAAACCGTTTTATCTCAAGGTCTTCGGATAGGTGTGCCCCGTTTTTCCAAAACTTTAAAGGGTGCCAAAGAATTCAACTGGTCTCCATAGTGTGATCAGGCATTTGATGAAATAAAAAAGCATTTACCCGCCCCAAAACTCTGTTTAAACCTGTTAATGGAGAAACGTTGTATATATATTTAGCAGTCTCTGAATGTGCCATAAGTGCGGTGCTAGTAAAGGAGGTGGACAATTATTCTCGTCCGGTGTACTACATCAGCAAAAGCCTGATGGATGCTGAAAAAGGTATTTAAAACTTGAAAATCTAGCATTGGAATTAGTAATTGCTGCTAGAAAGATGAGGCCCTACTTTTAGTCTCATTGTATTGTTGTCCGAACGTCTTTTCCATTGAAAAATGTTCTTCAAAAGGCAGACATATCAAGCAGAATGACCATATGGTCAGTAGAATTGGGAGACTATGACATCGATTTTTCCCCTCAAACTACAATCAAGGCTCAGTCTGTTGCTGATTTCTTAGTTGAGTTCCATTCGGACAGGAGTACTAAATAAGCTACTGGTGAAAATACTAAGAAGTTATGGGTTGTCCGGACTGATGGTACATCAAGTACTATGGGTTGTGGTACTAGGATCTGTTTAACCTCTCCGTACGGCGACAAGCTATATCAGGCTATATGTTTGCTTTCAGGGCCTCTAAAAATGAGTCCGAATACGAAGCTGCTATAGCTGGTTTGAAGTTAGCCCTGATTTGTGGAGCAAAAAGGGTCAGGTTAATGAGTGATTCTCAACTTCTAATCTATCATGCACAAGGTCAATTTGAGGCCAAGAAGGAGCAGTTAATTAAATATTTATTCATTCTTAAAGAGGTGGCAGTTAACTTCAAAGATATCACCTATGAGCATATACCCCGAACAGAGAATACACTAGTAGACTCCTTGGCAACCATAGCATATTCTGAGTCCTACCCATGGATTCATGTGCAAGAGTGCCCATACATTCAACTCAATAAGAGCAAGGAAGAGGAGGAAATTTTAAATATACAAGTGAGTCAACCTAAAGACTAGAGATATCCTCTTTTTCAATACATTTCATATGGCATATTGCCTCCGGAAAAAGCAGTAGCAAGAAAAATGAAGTATAGGGCTTGTGGATTTTTTATCATAAGAGACATCCTTTACAAGAAGTCTTTTAGTAGACCTCTCTTGCGATGTTTGGGGATTGAAGAGTCCCAAACAGTGTTGTCCAAACTACATAATGGTGAAGGGTCAACACATTGTGGTTATAAAGCTTTAACCAGAAGAGTCTTGTTGGCCGGATACTACTGGCCCTCCATAATGGAAGATGCCAAGGAATTGGTGAAGAAGTGTGATCCATGCCAAAGATATGGTAATGAAATTCATATCCCAACTGTCCCTTTGGGGTCGATTTCTAAGCAACTACCTTTTGCTCGTTGGGGACTGGATCTGGTGGGACCTCTACCTATAGCGTCCGGAGGGTTTAGAACTATTATTGTAGCCATTGATTATTTTGCAAAGTGGATAGAAGCTGCCCCCTTAACAAGAACTACTTCAAAGGCTGTTATAAAATTCATTTTATCTAATATTTGCTGCAGATTTGGGGTTCCACAGAAGATAACCACACACAATGGGCCAAAATTTGATAACAAGGATATGGAGAATTTATAGGCCTCTAGAGGCATCCAACATTGCTTCTCTTCTCCTTTTCACCCACAGGCGAATGGTCAGGTTGAAGTAGCAAACAGAACCATCCAGTCCGGTCTTAAAAATAATTTAGAAGGGGCTGCAGGAAAGTGGCCAAGTTACCTACAAGAAATGCTATGGGCCTACCGGACTACTCTTGGAGCTGCTACAAAGGAATCCCCGTTTGCCTTAGTATATGGTATGGATGCAATTGCTCCTATAGAGGAAACTCTTCCATCATACAGAGTCGATAACTTTTCAGAACAGGCTAATGAAGTGGCAATCACAAGTCAACTCGACTTGATAGAAGAAAAAAGAGTTAAGGCTCACCTTAGAGCCACCCATTATCAGGGATTGATGAGAGGCAGGTTTGCTTCAAATGTTAGAAGAAGGTATTTTCAACAAGGGGATAAAGTGTTGAGAAAAGTCTTCCTACATACTAAGGAGAAGCAGTTCGGCAAACTAGCTCCAAACTTGGAAGGACCCTTTGTGGTCATTGAAAAGATTAAGCTTGGGACATATAGGCTTCAAGATAAAGATTGAAGGATCTTAAATCATCCCTGGAACATTGCACACCTCTGGTGTATCTAGAATGAAAGTTATGTAAATATTTACTTGTTTAAAGTCCATGTAAATATTATAGGCATACTTTTTCCTACCCTGATGGTGCGGGGAGGTTTTAATGAGGTGTCCGAGTTTTTTAATAAAATATGATGCCTTCTTAAAAAATTCCGACTGGTTTGGTTGATAGCTTTTTTAAAACCTTCTAAGTATCGTTGACAGATCGGATTGATCTGGTGGAATGATAAGCATTTAAACATTCGTCATCACAGAATTTAAACACTCTCACCTTAAAATACTTGTAAAATAAGTAGGGGTTATTTAAACATTAGCCATCAAAATTGGGCAAACATAAAACAAGGCAAGAATTGTGTAAAGTAAAATTCCCCGGCTAGCACCGGGGAATGATATTAAAACATGTAAAAATTCCTTGGCCATCCAAAGACTTTGAAGTTTTAAAAAAGAAAAGATTTATCCGGACAAGAGCCTAACACGGTTACAAAAATTCCTTGGCCATTCAAGGACTTCAGTCTGACATATGAATAAAAGAAAAACATAAAATAGTTAAAATTTTAGGGTTGGGCTCCCTTAGATGTTCCTGCTTCGTCTGATTTCGTCTTTGGGTTCCTCATTAGGGCTATCTCCGGTCTCTTCTTCTTCATCAGTGGTATCATCATAACCACTGGAGTAGTTGTGCCTATCACCATCAACCATAGTGTGGAATGGGAGGTCTTCGTATTCCACATATCGCCATAGATCTCCGAGCGTCCTCTTCGGAAATGTCCGATGAAAGAGCAAGACCATGTCAGATTTAACTTCGGCATACCTCTCTTCTTGGGAATCTATCACCTTGTTGGTGTATGCATCGATCTTGGTCTGGAGTGTCTTCTCCTGCTCCTTTATCAAATCATCTTTCTCCTTAGTGACTCTAGACACAACATCTTCGAGAGAAATTTTGTCACTGTTTAGGGTCTGGATGACATTGTCCCTGGCCTTTACCTCCTCCTTCGAAGCGGATAGATCCTTGTCCAGGCCAGAACACTTAGTTTGAAATTCTGTGTTAACCGTCTCCGAAGCCGCCAACTTGGTGGCCAAGTCCTCTTTCCCCTTCGCTAAATCCTTGATCTCCCTCCTTAATGCCTCAACACTTTGATTGGCGTTAAGGAGGTTGTTGGATAAGCTCTCTTTGTCTGCGTTGAGTGTATTGATGAGGGTAGATTGGCTTTGCACTTGTCTCTCCAGGTTGAGCATCGGTTGAATATTCCTCAGCAAGGAGTGAGTCACCATGTCATTCTCCCCTGAAACAGAAAAAGACTTACCATTAAAAGTAACCATGTTTGAGGAGCTCAGAGGAAGGTAAGGGCCAACTAAGTCATCTTTTTCAAGGTCTCCAAAGTAAAGGCCAATGTTTTGAAGGCCATTGATGTCTACTCCATCAATGTTGATATCCTCTCCGGTACCCTCTCCGGTATGTATATCACTTGGGATTTGCTCTGCCAATGTGGGGTCTGTTGGGTCGACCCGAGGAAGAGATTCCGGAGGCCGAAGAACGATTTCATCCCCCGAAGATATTTTCTTCTTCTTGGCTTCCCTACCTCCACCATATGCTCCCCGTTTTTTATTTTTCTTGGGAGCCTTTGAAGGATTTGGAGGTCCATCTGCCTCTTTGATACTCTCATCTTCAACCACTTGAAGTAGAGTAGCATCGATTCCTCCTTGGCCCTGCACTTCTTGATTTGCTGGGACGATCTCCTCAACACCACCTTGTGCAACCTCAGTTGCATCTTGTTTCTTCTTTCCTTTCTTGCCCTTCATCTTACTTGGGGCTTTTGCTCTGGCATATAAGGCCAGCTTCCCATTCTTCTCTTCTATCCTCTGCAGGATGACACCTGAAGGAGGTAGAATGGTCAATTCCTCCCAAGTAAGGTCTCTCCGGCCAGTTGTGTTCCAAAGATGGGACCTCACTAAATTGCCACCAGTAAAGAAATTGTGGAACCAATTTCCCCATTTGTCAGTAGTCCAAGCATTCAGCTTGGCACAAGGTGTCAGCCCCTTCTCCACATAGTCGGAGAACTCCTTCGGCAGCACTACCCAAAGAAAACGAAAAGAAATTTAGGAACAGATTTCTTATAAAAAACAAAAGACAGGCATGATTGAATATTTACCTGAACTTTTCCATCTGCTGGTGAGCATGCTAGGCTTGACACCAACTTTGATCTTACTCCCGTTTTCCCAAGCCCCACTAATAAACAAGAATTGGGTCTTCTAATTCTTCTCTGATTCAAGAAAATCATCCACCACTTTGAAATTATCTCCCATATTGTAGTGGTAGAAATGGATGACGTGGTTTTTGCAGAGGCTGGCCACAGCAGCAAATTGCTCCATCGGAAGCGGTATTCCGGAGAGCCTAGAGGATATAATTCGGTCCATGAGGGTGTACCAAGCATTGGGACTCAGCTGGCTTGGGCAGAGCTTTATCAGATGAAAGTATATGATGATCTCTGGGTCCAAGGGAAATCTGAGCCCCCATTTGAACAGCTCTGTGTAGATAACTATCTCGCTCAACTTGCAGTCCATTAGTGTCTCCGGAGTGACCGGTATCCTCACCTTGACAGACTCAGGGATCCCTCACTTCATCCGGATTCGACCTAACTCAACTGTGTAAGTGTAGACATAATTGATGTTCTGCATGGCGAGCAGATACTTCATGATCACCTTGTGGAAGCAGGGTCCCACTTTTCCTTCTAGGGACTCCGACAGGTCCGGATGTTTCAAACACAGCTTCTCTTTACCCTTGCCTTTTTTGTCAGTAGCAGCTTCCCCTGTCTGACGGGAGACGTCGGTCTCAAATGGGGCTTCTTCTATGCTGTCCTCTATCACCTCTTCCATCACCATGGAAGGTTTGTCAGTTGTTGCTGGTGGGCGAGTGCTGGTGGCGGGCTCTGTAAGATTTCCGGACTGCTGAGTATCACCCTCTCATAAGGGTCTGGTGTCCGGCTGGGGCTTGGATCCGGAGGGCTCATTTCGAGAGCTAGTTCCAGTGGCCTCCAGACCAGAGGATTTATCCTTTGGGACTCTGATAGATGCCCCTTATTCTGTAGCTTTGTCCTTGGCCCCAGACTTAGAAGGTCCTGATTTTAGGGACTTAGATTGTGAAACAACATCTTGGCCCTTCACTAAGCGGTCTGTTCGGCGAAGTGTAACTTTTTCTGGGGATTTTTCAGCATCTGACCCCATGGCTATAAATGGAGAGGGTCTCCTTGTGCTTGATACAGATTTTTCCCATTCAACAGTGGGCTGTGACTCCTGAACCGAGGAGCTTGATACAATGGATGAAAGACTTGGTTGAAATAACCTCCTGGGTTTAGAACTTCTAGAAGAAGATGAGCCTCGATTAGCCTCTGAAGATGGTGTTTCAGGATTGTCGTTTGGAGAAACTGGAAGACCCGCAACAATGCACGTTTCTCGCTCAACTCTTTGTGATTAGTCTAAATCTGAAAGATTAAGCCACCCGCCTTTTACAAGTGCGTTTCTGGCCGTGAAAATAAACCTATACCAAAATAATTTTGAGAAGAGAAGTGAAAACTTTGAGATGGAGGAATGAGAGAGTAATGAAGATGGTAAAAACAGTGAAAATGAAGTAATTTATACTGATAAGATAAAAGAGTTGTCAAATACCTAGGAGAAAACGAAAACACAAGTATATTGATTGAAGACGGCGCTAACGTCATAGGTATTAAATGAAGAGGTTGCTTTTTGGGATTAGTGGAAGCGCCGTTCTATGAGGAAAACGGCTAGTGAGGCAAATCAAAAGATGACACGTGTCCCACGATCCATGGCAGAACTTTTGAACTTCTGAGAAGTTTTCAGTTCGGATGAATCCTGCACTAAACACTCAATCAGTACGGAGAATGTTACAAGTGCCTAAAAAGATTTTGTAGGTCTTGCCAAAGGCCTTTACAAAAACCTAAAAAAGGGGCTACTAATGAGTCCGGAAATATTCGCCACTCACTGTAGAATCCGGACATGGGACATCCGGACAATAATCACCCACTGAACCATCCGAACAAGACAAAAATACTAAATAACTAATCATTTTGGACTAAGCTAATTGCTAATGTGCTTAATAAACTAATGGGTTTTTGAACTCGACCCGGTTTCAAAAGTTTGACCCGATAGCCATATGGCCCATAATTAAGGGTATAAATACCCAACCCCTTTCATTAATGAGGATAATGTACATTTAATACAAGCATACAGCTTAAATCTCTCATTACAAAACACCCAAATATTTAATTCCTTTGAAATACCACAAAACACCTGACAAAATTACCCTCAGTCGAAAATAATCCACACGAACACTAAAACATCTTAACTCCAATTGTACGTCAAAAACAAATTATATGCACACACTAACCTTGTCACGAACGTAAAAATAAGATAACTAACCCGCATATAAGTTAGAGTAATGGACGTGACATAATCGAATAAATTATTCGTTTGCTTGTATAAGTGTTAAATGCATGCATTTATTAATGAAATAATTTATGACGACTAATTGAACTTTAAACTATTATGTACAAAACTATACATTTTTCTCGGTAGTCAAACACGCAAAGAAAAAACATCATTTAATGATTGTAAGGTGATATGTATGTTTTTATACGATAACTGGATTTTCAAAGAGGTGAGAGATATCTTCACCAAGGAATCATTTGCTATTATGATAAATACAATATGTTTTGGCTAGAGAGATAACTATTTATAAATTTTGAAACAAACATATTTATTGTTCAAGCGACGCATGGCTTGTTATATATATGAAAGATAATATCAATGCCTATAGAAAACGATGGTATGCCAATTTATATGATCCAATGCGATGAAGATAAATTTTTGAAGGAAAACATCTTGAGAATAAGTGGTTTGGTCCATGATTATGATCAAGAATAGAACCTCTATATCATAATGAAGGTTCTTGATTTACTTGATCCGAATTTAAATAAAATTGTTCCACATAAAGAATCAGTAAAGACGAACGAACGTTAAATTGTTTTGGTTAAAACAAGTTCTACCAAATGAGAAAAATATTATTTTGAGCATGTCATCAGAAAACAATGTAACACAACCACTCCTCTAACCCGTGCAACCCTTAAACACACAAAACATTATTAAGCATGTCATCAGACAATTACTAGGGGTGGCAAATAGTTTTGGAACCACGGTTCAAAGCTGACAATCTGCTTATGAACTGGCGGTTTACCTGCGAAACTGGCCCATTAGGACTGCAAACTGGCAGGACCGCAAACCATTAGGACCGCCAGACCGCATAAGGAGTAACCCGCCAGGACGGCAACCCGGCAGGACTGCGAAACCACGGTTTATTTGTAAAAAACCGCGGTTTATTGGTAAATATTATAAATGTTTTATTTATTTTATAACCAAAATGTTATATTTAAAAAATATTGAGATATTGCATATTATTATAGAATTATTATTACATTTTTGTTAATATTAATTTGTTTTGGTTATTAATATTTTAAGTGTTGTAATTATTATATAGTCCAAAATTTTAAATATTACTTATGTTATTATCACATTTTGATTATTATTATTATGATTTTAGATCTAATATTAGTAGTGTTGATTTTAATATTAAAAACCAAAACTATATCTTATCATGTTAAAATATTACAAATTCTATGGTTATAATTTTAATATTACATTTTGAATTTTATTACTATGATTTGGTTTTAAATATTACAAGTGTTTGTTATTATTTTTTAAACCAAAATCATATTTTATCATGTAAAAATATTACAAGTTATATTTATTATTTTTAATATGAGATTTTGAATTTTATTATTGTGATTAGGTTTTAAATATTACAAGTGTTATTTATTATTTTTAAGTTATATTGTTATAATTTTAATATTACATTTTGAATTTTATTATTGTGATTTGGTTTTAAATATAACAAGTGTTATTTATTATTTTTAAGTTATATTGTTATAATTTTAATATTACATTTTGAATTTTATTATTGTGATTTGGTTTCAAATATTACAAATGTTATTTATTATTTTTTAAACCAAAATCATATTTTAAATATCTTAAATATCTAGTATGTTCAAACAATATACAAATCATCTTAAATATCTACATAATATTAAATAAAATATCTTAAATACATAAATAAAAATATATAATCAAACGTATCAAAATCAAATTACAAATTTTTTTTTGAATGTAATTGATGATTATAAAATTTCGATTAAAATGATAACATATTTAATTTAAAATACATGAAATAGAATAATTAACTCGTGTATATGGTACATATCTCAATTATTAAAATTAGATTCAATTAACACTTACAAATTAATTTTAAATAACATTATAAAATATGATGATAAACGGTTCTTAAATGGTTTGGCTGATGGTTTGAACTGATAAACGGTTGTTAAATGGTTCGTCTCGTGGTTTGAACTGACGGTTTAACTGCGAAACTGGCCTATTAGAATTGCAAACTGGCAGGACGGCAACCCGCCAGGACCGCATAAAAAGCAAATTGGCAGTACCGCAACCCGCCAGAACTGCGGTTCTGATTTAAACGGGTCGGACGGTTTGCGGTTCAGACCGTTTGCAACCCCCTACTAATTACTATATATGTGGATGATATGCAAAAAAGGACATATTTCTAAAATATTTATTAGTATTAATTCATTAGTTGGTAATAGATAAAATTTTCCTTGACTGATAAGTTGGTAAGGAGAAAAAAAAAATGAAACCATGTCCAGATTCCTATCGGTTGGATTGGCTACTTTAGATTATATTATAAAATATAAATAAAGGAAAGTAATAAAAACAAACCGTTAGAATAACAGCATATTAACGACTATCTTTCCCGCTCTGTTGAACTTTAATTTTCGTTCGTTATCATCTACCATTCTCAGTCTTTAGCGAAACTTTCTTTTAAGAATCACTATCTATTGTTAACAACGCTCTGAAGTTTCTCTCCAATATGGTATTCTTCTTTTATTTATTATATTCTGATTCATTTATGTTCTTGACATTTCTTTGATGAAAAACGTTTCAATTCGTTCAAAAAGATTTATATGGAATCGTAGTTCATATAGTGTAACTGATCTTGTTCAAGTGTTCATATTTTATACTGAAAACAAAATAATTAAGAAATGATGTTCATTTTGTTTTGGTTTCAGGCTTGCGAGAAGATCGAAGATGTTGATAAAATTTGTGAAAAGAACGCTAATGATTTGTGAGTTCTAATAATAGTTTTCTATAGATCATATTCTATAGTATGCTACAATTTTCTTGCATCAATTATGTTATATAGATGCCAAGGCTTGTGAGTTTCATGATGAAATTTCTAGCCAATTTCTATTGTAGTTATTAATGTGATTTAGATGTTTGTTTTCCAGAGATAGCTTGAATTTGAACGATGAATGCGAAACCCCAAGCTCTCCACAGTATCACAACGAAATTGCTAGCTCTTCCCAAAGTAATAAAACGTTTCCCTTATCCCTTTAAAACTGTTGTGGGTTATACAGAAAAATGTCTTATAACGTTAATTACATTTCTAGACCCTAAGAATCTTGAAGATAATCTCATGGAGGTGAAGGAAGTTCCAGATAAATTGACTGAGATGAAGAGATTATGTGAAGATATGGTGGGGATATTGGTATACTTGCTGTTAGACAATGCGTCTAAAATGAATACAGACATGGAGGAAGTTCAAAGTAATTTGACGGAAATGAAGAAATTATGTGACAATATCTTAAAGGTAAATTCGATGACTGAAAATGCCTTTAATTTGATGGAGTCAAAAGAAGTTCTAGATACACTGATGAAGATAAAGAAATTATGTGAAAATATGGTGAAGCTATCTTCAGATTGGGTGACAAAAAATATTTCTGAACTAACCCAGAAGATACCAGTTGATGATGTGTTGATGCATACGGAGAAAATATGTGAATTAAGTGAAACTCTCCTACTGAATTCATCAGTAGATCCGATGGAGTTGAGACAATTATGTAAAGATACGATGAAGCAATCAAATTTGTTCACACTCCATACTTCCGAATTCAGGCAGCTGACCGGAATTCTACGTAAAGTGACTGTGAAAAAACTATGTGAAAAAATTGTGACGGTATCAGCAGATTTGTTGACGGAAAATGCTTTTAATGACTCGGCTGAGACAAAGCCGTCCGTTTAAAAACGGTAGTCCAATGGAGACGCTGGTGGTATGTATGCACATGATTACCAACCTTACTCACTTTGTGATAATCCTTTTAAGCCTTGTACTTATCATTGTAACTTCTGTCACAACTGGACTTTAGCTTTAAAGTTTTGTTACTATCTCAACAAGTCATCTTGAACAAAGAATGATGTCATACAATTACACTCTTGTTTCTATGATTTTATATCTGTGAATAATGTACCGAATTTCGACATCTAAATGGATGTATATTGATAGCTATGGTTTTGGATCGGACAATGAAATCATTAAATAGCTATGTAATAACTATCCAATGTATTCAGGGACCTCATGCACCACATAAAAGCAGCAATGATCACTATCATTTTTATAAATAAAGATGTGGCAAATATTTTGGATAAGCCGATAGTATCTACATTTTAGGAGGTCATACCCGATGATATTTCCATCGGTTCATAAGTACTATAGCATTTAGAATTGTATTTGGGGAATCAATGCATTTTATATTATTAAAGGATTGTTTTTTTCGGTATAAAAGCTCTAAATATATATAAATAAAATTGTTTAAAATAAGCTTGAAAACTCGAGTGGTCCTCTTTACAAAGTTGGGCTAAACCTTAAAGCATGTAGGAGAGATTTGACATACATCAAATAACCAATTACAAGGGAAAAGTGACTTTTGTGCCGTGGTAGCGGTAGCGAAGGACATAAAAAAATATGGTGAGCGATATTTTAGCTACACTTGCTTCTTTTTTAAGATTCGAGTGTTTCTGTCGGTCAAGATGTAGTAAATAATCGATCTGAAGGCAATTCGCCAAATGCAGGCGTTTCCATTATTGGTAGTAGCCCAAACACTAGCCTCCTCAAGGTAAGAGGTCCAAGAGGTGGGAGTTGAATCAATGAGAAGCTTTCGAGTTATGGCCTCCCAGGTAAAGAAGGAGTTAGGGAAAAGAATGAGGAGATGCTCCCGTGTCTCACGACAATTGGAACAGAGGACGCACTCGGATGGGGATCGAGAGCCCAGCCAATAAGTTTATTCCGAGTCATGAGTTTGTTGTGAATGGTCATCCAGGTGACGAAGAAGTTTCTAGGGATGAAATACTTGTTCCAGACTAAGGAGGCCCAAGCGACTTTGTCCCTCGCTGCTCTCAGGGCGGTGTATATGTTTTTAATAGTAGAATGTGGTTTGGAATTATTAGGGATCCATAGAAAAGTATCGTCGAATTTTGAAACTGGAGGGAGGACATTAAGGGAGTTTCTGATTTTGGTAAGGTGAGTTTGCATGCGCTTGATGATGGAGGTTGGGAAAAGCTAAGGATCGTACCAAATAGATGTGTCATTTCCATTCGCAACAAGAAGTTTGTAGAGGCCCATGTCCACATTGCGCAGCTTTTGGATCTTTCTCTAACCCCAACTGGCGTTGGAAGGATGGGGAAAAGTCCAAAGGCTTGTGCTTTTGATATTCTCTGCGGGAGTCCACTTGGTCCATAAAGAATTTTCGTTTTTGATTAAAATGGACCATAGGATTTTTAGGGTAGCCACCTGATTCCGGATTTTTAAGCAACTGTCTGATTCTGGTTCTGCTCATCACCTCCAGAATCACCTACAACGATTGCAGAAATTTATTCCTCAAAGTTACCAATCACATTAGCTCTGGGACCTCCAAGCACCTATCTTACATCGCGAGGCTCCAATTAATCAATTTTTTTCTCTTTGCTAACAAGGTTTACTGGTCCTCGACCTTATTTCTTCCAGTTAGAGTCATGAATGACCTCTCCCAGCTCCTTCAACGATTTCATATGGTCTGTTTC
Organism: Limnanthes douglasii subsp. nivea; assembly: GCA_036936605.1. Taxonomy (NCBI): domain Eukaryota; kingdom Viridiplantae; phylum Streptophyta; class Magnoliopsida; order Brassicales; family Limnanthaceae; genus Limnanthes; species Limnanthes douglasii. Next base: position 352,797,704 of record JAUPFV010000001.1, read on the forward strand.
AGAGATAAAGATCTCGGAGGAAAACATCGCTTGGGACAAGGTCACTTTATCAGTAAACGAGGGGGTCATTGGGGTCCAAAATCTAAAACCCTCTTCTACTAATAAAGTGACCTTGTCCCAAGCGATATTTTCCCCCAAGATATTTATCTCCGAACCCGACCATAGAAATCGTCAAAGGAGCTGGGAGAGAATATTCATGAATCTGACTGGAAGAATGAAGATCGAGGACAAGTAAACATTGCTGGCGAAGAGAACATATTTAATTAACTGGAGCCTCCTGTTGTAAGATAGGTGCTTGGAGGTCCAGGAGTTAATGCGATTGGTAACTTTGAGGAATAAAGGTCTGCAGTCATTGTAGGTGATTTTGGAGGTGATGAGCGGAACCTCCAAATATCTAACATGTAAAGCCTTAATTGAAAGGAATGAGGTTCATGATCACATCCCTTATGGCTGGTGAGGTCCCAGAGAAGTAGATTTGACTTCTTTTTTTAAAATTTAACTAAAGGCCATGGAGGGTCGAGCATTCCTTTAATCCCTTTTAGATAAAGCGGATGGATTGAGTTTTTGCTCTGCAGAAGAGCATACGGTTATCCGCAAAGCAAAAGTTGATAATCTTGAGCTTGTGGCATTTCTAATGAAAACCGAAGGACGGATATTGGCTCTTTTCTTGGAGGATACTCGACAACACCTGCATGAAAATGATAAAAATATAAAAGGAGAGGGGGTCTCCTTGTTAGAGACCCTTCAACCCTTGGAAGTAGCTGGTGGGCTTACTGTTAATGTAAACGGAAAAAGAGGGAGTAATGATACATTGTATGATCCAGTTAATCACACCGATAGGAAAATCTATACAATGAGAATGTCCAGAACAATCTCCCATCTGATATTGTCGAAGGCTTTCATCAGATAAATCTTGAGGGCAGAGCTTGGGCCCTTTCGATTGGTTTGGTAGCCATGCATAAGGTCTTGGGTAAGGAGGAAGTTATCAGTTATATATCTCCTCATAACAAAAGCCGATTGGGAGTGGTCGATTGGTGAATGGAGGGCAGATTTAATTCTGTTTGCAAGGATTTTGGAGATTATCTTATAGCTAAGACTGCAACAAGATATAGGTCTGAAGTCGGACGGGACAGATGGGGAGTTAGTTTTTGGGATAAGGGCTATAAGGGTTTTGTTCTAGTTGGGGTTCATTTTCTGTTTGTGGAAAAAATGCTTAACCCGAGCACAAATACTCTGCCCCACAATCGTCCAGCAAGATTTAGAAAACTAGCACTAAATCCGTCACACTAGAGGGCATTGTCACTATCAATGTCGACTTTAATCTCTTCATCCAAATTTCGTTTAATCATGTTGGATTTATCAATCGGTGAGACCAAGGATTTGATAAGGGATTCGATTCTCTAAAGTCTAGGATAGTTCTCTAGACTTTTGGAGCCCAAGAGGGTGTGAAAATGATTGAGGAAAATGAGAGAGATAACTCTAGGGGATGAGCTAATGTTTCTATCCGGGATGGTGATAGATAGAATTTTGTTTCGGGCCCGACAAGATACAATACTACTGTGGAACAATTTGGAGTTTTTTTCTCCAAGCAGTAGCCACAACTCTTTACACTTCTGGTTGAGGAAGGATTCCTCAGCACAACTGTAGTACATTTAGTTTTCACCGGCCTCCCACTCATTAGATATAAGGGAGGTATCGGCCAGGTTAACAAGAAGCCTTTGTCCTGCTTAGTAGAGGGCATATTGGGTTTCTTTAACTTTGTGACTAATATTACTAATTTTCCTTTATTAAGAGAATCAATAGAGGCGATAACCCGGACAAGCTTAATAACAACGGATTTCATAGGGTTTTTTCTGCATGTGAGATTCCAGCTCTTAGAAATATGGCTTTGGAAGTTAGGTTGGTATTACCACATATTAAAAACATTAAAAGGTTTGGGGGTAGTCGTAAGAGGAGTGGTAAGGTAAATAATAATGGGGGTGTGGTCAGAAGTACGAGGAGGTCATAGTGGGCAAAATAGTTAGAAAAAATCATCACAAAGACCATTGTCAAGGGCTCTATCAAGTCCTAGAACATATATGGTTTTCAATTTGACAATTAGACCAAGAGAACTGAAAACCCATAAACCAAACGTCGTCAAGGCTGCAGGTGCGACAATTATCATTAAAAGAGGAAATAGAGCTATTTAGCGGTTTTCTGCACTAGATCTCTCATGGGGGCTTCAGATAGTATTGAAATCTCCAATGAAAATCCAAGAATTTGAGGTATTGGTCTGGGAATGGAGTACAAATAACTCTATAGGGTTGACGGTCAGACAGATTATTAAAGCTATCAATTGCAGTAAGATTAATGTCAAGTTATTTGCAACCAATTAACACTACAATGCATGATTTGGGTGATGTTATAGACGCTTGGGTTGCAAGCCATCCAAATACGACCATAATGGTGGCCGTTACGGTTTGTGAGGTATTGCCACAAAAGTAATATGGTGTTCATAATTAGGATAAATTTCTAACTTTAACTTTAGTTTCAAGAAGACAAATAGTATTGATGCTATTTGAGAAAACGAAATCACAGACGTCTTTATGACAAACGGGCCGTTTAAAGCCATAAGATAAAAATTGATTATATACTTGATTATATAAAGTATAAGATAAAAATTGATTATATACTTGATTATATAAAGTATAAGATAAAAATTGATTATATAAAGTTTAAAGATGACTAATGCATTATGGGGGATTCCCTGCACATACTTTTTTTAACCTAATAAATTTTGGTTCGCATTATGGGTGATGTTATTTTGGTGGACGAGGACTATCTTTTATCTTGTCCAATTCGGTCGGCTGCAAAACTATTGCTGGAAATCACAAGGCTTTTAGTCTAGCCTGATCTGTTCATCATTGGGTAAATGTTGTTGATGATAAGGGGATAGAGTCACTGTCACTTGAATCAGAGAGGGATAACAGGGTGATCAGTTTCATTCGTGGGGTATTTTCGAGTACTCGTTGTGGAGGGTTCACTTGGACGGGTCCATGGGCCGCAGACAGGCCGTGACAGCATGGCCAAATGAGGTGCATTTGGAACAAATTGTTAGGAGGCCTTGGAATTCTATCTGGATGATGTGCTCTTTATCAAGGAAATTAATGGTAATGGATGACGAGAAAGTGGCCGAAGCTTGCATGATAATACATATCCTAACATAGTTTAGTCTTGAGTGGCTTGCAGTTTATCTATCCACATATATTGGGGTACCAAGACAGCTCTACTAAGGAATTATTGTTGGCCATTGTATGTTTATTTACCAAATTTTAATCGGTTCAAAATATATGAAATGTGCGTATTTATGTATTTAATAATAAAAATATGAAACATACACATTTTCTTTCTAACATTTATTGGGTTAAATGAAAGAACATAACTATGTCGAATGGTATAACATAACATATAATGGGTCTCAAGTTATTACATATATATTTCTCATACACCAGACATCCATATCAAGTACATTGTCATATGTTTTAATTATGGATAATACCAACAAATTATTATGTAAGATATGTCATTGTTTGAAATTTTTGGGAGTACTTCTTCGATTATAACATTTCGTACTGCATTCGTTTTTATGGATGCGGAAAGGTTGGACAACTATACTTTGGTGACGAATCAAATTATATTCCTTAGGAAAGAAATTTGATACACATTACCGAATGTTATACGGACATATAAAGACTTTGCGTCAATGGGAAGAAATCGACATAATATTTTTGACCAATACGAAACAATTCTTCCCTAAAGCGAAGGTATCCAACGAGTTGATTACTATTTGGAATAAAATAATTAATTCAACAACCTGCGAGTTGCAGTCATACATAATGATCTTGAAGGATAACTTTTATACCCTATTTGAAAGTCTTAGAATACACGGAAATATCTTGACTCAAACTTTACGTAAAAAAATCTTATATGCACGTACTAACGTTGTCAAGAACTTCAAAATACGACAACTTGTTATGTTTTTAGTGTTCAAGACATGAATTTATTAATGAAACAATTTGTTATGTATATGCAAGATAATATCAATGCTTATAGAAAACAATGATATGCCAATTAATATGATCAACCATAGTTGGAAAATGTTAATTTTGTTATCTAAGGCCAATGCGACGAAGATAAATTTAGAGAGGAAATCTTTTTGGCGATAGGTCCGTTAGTCCATGATTATGATCAGGAGTGAAATCTTAATATCCTAACAAAGGTTCTTGATGGTCGTGAGTTGTGCAGCCCAAACACGAGGTTTACTCTTATGTCGTAGATCATGGCCTCACACTTATTCTAGATTTTGATGCCGATGGAAGCGTTCATGGTTATTACCATACTTTCCAAGGTTATGCGGGTTCCCTTCTTTTACATTACCCTCGGGAAAGATTTCAAATAGTTGATGATTTAATGAAAACAGATAAAACCGACAAACTAATTTTTTATTCGTCAAAGGAGCATGAAAAAATGGCTGAGCTCACTCAAACAAGACCTGTTGGATCATAAACTTGATCCACTTAAAGGGCTCAACCCACTCAAAGGGTCCAACCCACTTAATAAGGCCCATCTAGAAAGAATATTCTAGAAACATTTAAATTAAATATTTAGTAATTTAGGTTGAGTGCAAGACACACTTTTAGATTGAGTGTAAGAAACACCTTTCCCTTGAGTGTAGTGTTGAGGTTGAGTGTTTAACTATCCATAAGATCTTAGATGGTGGATCCTTGTCTCCACTATGGTTCTATAAATAGTGGAGCTCTCCCACCATCTAGAGCATCACACAAACACACCAAGAATCAAAGTTAGAGAGAAAATTAGAGTGAGAGAAAAGAGAGACAAGAATGCTTTCTTGAGTGAAGAATGCTTTCTTGAGTGTTAGAAAAATATTTTCTCTTCTAGTGTGAGTTGTAAGAGTGTTTTGTAATATTTCTCATTTTCTATCTATATCAAAGTTGTTTGTTTGTTTTAAAGTGAGTGTTATTTTATATTTTCCGCCAACAAAGTGGTATCAGAGCCACAAGCTCTTTCCAAAATTTTGTTTTTAAATTTTCAACATATTGGAAATTTTGTTTTTAAATATTCAACATATTTAAAAATATGGCAAATGGTGTATCATCCTTCCAAGTTCCAACACTCAAAAACAACAACTACGATAATTGGAGTATCAAGATGAAAGCTCTTCTTGGAGCACATGATGTGTGGGATGCCGTAGATAAAGGGTTTGACGAACCCGAAGATGAAGCAAGCCTTTCTCACGAGGAGAAAACAAATTTGAAGGATTCAAGAAAGAGAGACAAAAAAGCTCTCTTCCTCATCTATCAAGCATTAGATGATGATGGTTTTGAAAAGATTTCGAGCGCATCTTCCGCCAAGCAAGCGTGGGAGAAATTACAAATCTCTTATAAAGGAGTCGAAAAGGTGAAAAAGGTACGTCTCCAAACATTAAGAGGTGAATTTGAATCATTACATATGAAAGCGTCCGAATCTATTTCGGAATATTTCTCAAGAGTAGCAACCGTTTCTAATCAATTAAAAAGAAATGGTGAGAAGTTAGAAGATGTGAGAGTAATCGAAAAAATACTCCGCTCGTTGGATCCTAAATTTGAGCACATCGTCGTGACGATTGAAGAAACTAAAGACTTGGAGAAAATGATGATCGAAGAACTCCAAGGATCATTACAAGCCTATGAAGAAAAGCACAAGAAGAAGCAAGAGATCACCGAGAAACTCCTCAAAGTAGAATTGAAGGACATGCATGCAAATCAAGGAGATGATAGAAACCAACGTAGCCGAGGCAGAGGCAGAGGCCGCGGACGAGGTGGTTATCATGGACGTGGACGTGGCTGGAATTACAACAACAATAATTCCAACTACAACTACGAGAAACGAGAAAGCTCAACACGAGGTCGTGGAAGACGAAATCCGAACTCGAGGTATGATAAATCTCAAATCCAATGCTATAAATGTCAAAGATTTGGACATTATGCTTCAGAATGTAGAGGCCCCAACAATAGAGTTGAGGAGAAGGTCAACTATATGGAAGAGAAGACGGAGGAGAAAGATATGTTACTACTAACATACAAAACCACTGATGAAGCCCAAGAAAACACTTGGTATCTTGACACCGGTGCAAGCAATCATATGTGTGGGAAAAGAAGCATGTTCGTAGAGATCAATGAAGCAGTGAGTGGAAATGTATCTTTTGGAGATGATAGCAAAATATCGGTGAAAGGAAAAGGTAACATTCTTATTCGTGCAAAAGATGGTAGTCACCAAATGATTTCAAATGTCTATTACATACCTAGCATGAAAAACAACATCTTGAGCTTGGGACAACTACTAGAAAAGGGCTATGATATTCATATGAAAAATTATAGTCTTTTTATGAGAGATGCAAAAGGGGATTTAATTGCTAAAGTTCAAATGTCAAAGAATAGAATGTTTCCTTTGAATATTCAAAATGATGTTGCAAAGTGTCTTAAGGCGTGTTACAAAGATTCGTCGTGGCTATGGCATGTTCGATTTGGGCATCTAAACTTTTCAAGTTTAGAGTTATTGTCAAAGAAGGAAATGGTGAGAGGGTTACCGTGTATCAATCATCCTGACCAGTTATGCGAAGGATGTTTACTTGGAAAGCAATTCAGAAAAAGCTTTCCAAAGGAGTCAGAGTCAAGAGCCAATAAACCTCTCGAGCTTATTCATACCGATGTGTGTGGTCCAATCAAGCCGAGCTCTCTAGGTAAAAGTAACTACTTCCTTCTCTTCATTGATGATTTTTCAAGAAAAACGTGGGTATATTTCTTGAAACAGAAATCCGAAGTCTTTGGAGTATTTAAGAAGTTCAAAGCAGTTGTGGAAAAAGAAAGCGGAAATAAGATCAGAGCCATGAGATCTGACCGATGAGGGGAGTTCACATCCAATGAATTTCTAGAGTTTTGTGAAGCACATGGAATTCGTCATCGCTTGACAGTTCCTAGATCACCTCAACAAAACGGTGTGGCAGAAAGGAAGAACAGAACAATCCTTGATATGGCGCGAAGCATGCTCAAAAGCAAGAAACTGCCTAAGGACTTTTGGGCGGAAGCAGTGGCATGTGCGGTCTACTTGTCCAACCGATCTCCAACAAGAAGTGTTTGGGGAAAGACACCACAAGAAGCGTGGAGTAGAAGAAAGCCCGGAATTTCCCACTTGAGAGTATTTGGAAGCGTAGCTCATGTCCATGTACCAGACGAACAACGAACCAAACTCGATGATAAAAGCAAAAGTTTTATCTTCATCGGTTACGACTCAAGTTCCAAAGGCTACAAGTTATACAACCCAAACAACAAGAAGGTTGTGATAAGCCGAGACGTGATAGTTGATGAAGAAGGCGAATGGGATTTTGGGTCTCATACAAATGAGTTCACATTTTTTCCCCAAATCGAAGAAGATGAGAAGACACCGAATGAGCAATCACAAGATGTTGCAACCCCACATGCTTCACCAACAACAACTACTCATGAAGACTCACCACCTTCATCATTGTCAAATGGTAGTCAAAATGAGAGAGTTGTGGAATGTATAAGAAGCCTTAGTGATCTTTATGAGGTAACTGAACCAATGGATAACATTACACTATTTTGTCTCTTTGCTGATTGTGAGCCAGTGACATTTCAAGAAGCTGCACAAAAGAAACAATGGAGAGACGCGATGGATGAAGAAATTAGAGCCATCGAGAAGAATGACACATGGGAACTCACCTCACTTCCCAAAGGGTGCAAAACAATAGGCGTCAGATGGTTATACAAAACCAAGAGAAATGCTAAGGAGGAGATTGAAAAACACAAAGCGAGGCTTGTTGCAAAAGGCTATAGTCAAAAGGCGGGAATTGACTATGATGAGGTATTCGCCCCCGTTGCCCGATTGGAAACTATTAGACTAATCATTTCTTTGGCAGCTCAAAACAAGTGGAAGATACAACAAATGGATGTAAAGTCAGCATTTCTAAATGGTGTCCTTGAAGAAGAAGTCTACATTCAACAACCATTAGGCTATGAGATCAAAGGCCACGAAGACAAGGTGTTGAAGCTAAAGAAGGCTCTTTACGGGCTAAAACAAGCACCAAGGGCATGGAACAGTAGAATCGACAAGTATTTCCAAGAGAATAGCTTCAACAAATGTCCGTACGAGCACGCTCTATACACCAAGATCAAAGATGGAGATATTTTGATTGTGTGTCTCTACGTGGATGATTTGATCTTCACTGGAAGCAACCCAAACATGTTTAATAAATTCAAAGAAGTGATGACAAAGGAATTCGAGATGACAGACTTGGGGCTCATGGCGTACTACCTTGGCATTGAAGTTAAGCAACAAAAAGATGGAATTTTCATCTCACAAGAAAGCTATGCTAAAGATATCCTGAAGAAGTTTAAGATGGAGAATTGTAGCCCAATAAGCACACCCATGGAGTTTGGAGTCAAAATGTCCAAGCATGAAGAAGGCGAAAGTGTGGATCCGACATTATTCAAAAGTTTGGTAGGAAGTCTACGCTATCTAACTTGCACGAGACCGGATATTCTTCATGCAGTTGGATTGGTTAGTCGCTATATGGAATCTCCAACAACAACTCATTTCAAGGCTGCAAAGAGAATCCTTCGTTATCTGAAAGGTACAATCGATTTTGGATTACTTTATTCCATTTCTAATGAATACAAACTTGTTGGGTATAGCGATAGTGATTGGGGTGGAGACATAGACAATCGAAGGAGTACAACTGGATTTGTATTCTTTATGGGAAATATTGCTTTCACGTGGATGTCAAAGAAACAAACGATTGTCACGTTGTCGACTTGTGAGGCGGAATACGTTGCTGCTACTACATGTGTTAGTCATGCAATTTGGCTTAGAAATCTATTGAAGGAGATAGATCTAACACAGAATGAGCCAACTAAAGTGTATGTCGACAATAAGTCAGCTATTGCCTTAGCCAAGAATCCAGTATTTCATGATCGAAGCAAGCATATCGATGTTCGCTACCACTACATAAGGGAGTGTATTTCAAGAAAGGATGTGCAAGTAGAATATGTGAAGACACAAGATCAAGCTGCTGATATTTTAACCAAGCCACTGAAAAGCGAAGACTTCAAACGGTTAAGGAAACTACTAGGGGTCACGGGATCAAGTTTAAGGGGGAGTGTTGGATCATAAACTTGATCCACTTAAAGGGCTCAACCCACTCAAAGGGTCCAACCCACTTAATAAGGCCCATCTAGAAAGAATATTCTAGAAACATTTAAATTAAATATTTAGTAATTTAGGTTGAGTGCAAGACACACTTTTAGATTGAGTGTAAGAAACACCTTTCCCTTGAGTGTAGTGTTGAGGTTGAGTGTTTAACTATCCATAAGATCTTAGATGGTGGATCCTTGTCTCCACTATGGTTCTATAAATAGTGGAGCTCTCCCACCATCTAGAGCATCACACAAACACACCAAGAATCAAAGTTAGAGAGAAAATTAGAGTGAGAGAAAAGAGAGACAAGAATGCTTTCTTGAGTGTTAGAAAAATATTTTCTCTTCTAGTGTGAGTTGTAAGAGTGTTTTGTAATATTTCTCCTTTTCTATCTATATCAAAGTTGTTTGTTTGTTTTAAAGTGAGTGTTATTTTATATTTTCCGCCAACAAGACCAACCCGAGGTGAATCCCATGGAAGTGGACATGCAATAGTAATTATCTTATTTTATTTCTTTTTTTTTAATAATTTGGGTTTTATCGATGATACTTATCTTTGGCAGTTCCAATGGTGTAAGTAGAAACTTTAAAGAAGAAACACTTGAAGGTTGCAGAGAAAACCTTCAAAGCTATGAACGCATAGGCTCGAGAAAACAGGGCCAATAAATTTCATAGATGTTTTAATACTTTTAACTGGGTTTGCAACCATCTGTGGCGGTCCTCAAAAGGATAACTCAGTAACAACAATTGATGAGCCCTCACAATCCGGCTCCAAGCAACCCTAATGAGAGACAAACAGATTTTGATGTGTAGGGGCATTTGGAAGAGCTTAATGTTAGTATGGAGATTCAGTCCCATAGGTGATCTTATTACAAATCTCTTGAGCCACTCAAATGAAATTCCACCTTTGGTACTTGTTCCGTTCTCAGATAATCACTTGTCTATCCTCCCACGTCCAGTGACGGTTTGGGTGATCCAGTTTTATCAATTGATTCTATAGCAATTGTATTGTTTCATCTTAGACCGTCGGACACCTATGTTTGCTTCTTGAATTATTTGGTGGCTCCAATCTCCATACTTAATAGGAAATCAAAGAAACTTAAAAAAAATCTTTCACAGGCGGAGCTTCGCATCACGCAACTCGAGTAACAAATCGAGGAGATACATACACTAAATAGTGGCCTTGGTCTTCTTCTAAAGAAATCAAAGAGCTAAGTAAAGCTTCTCGAAAAGAAAAAGGATAAAAAGTACAACTTGAACCTTGAAGAACAAAGAATTGATATAAGAGTAATCGGGAAGAAGTGTTAGTGCAGAAGACAAAGGTTTAACAGTAAGAGTAAATGAAAATGAGAGAGGCAGAGGAGTTACTGGAATGTGAAAAGAGAAGACTTGATTCATTCAATAGAAATACTTGTTTAAATACATATAAAGATCACTAACACACGTTAAGTGACTGACACAAGTTAAATAAAAGATACAAGTAAAGTAAAGTAAAGCATGCTTTAGAGGACAACCAAAAGACACACACTGTTAACATAAAATAACAACTTCTAAATAATTCTAACGCTCCTCCTTGTTTAGAAGCTGCAAACTCCAAGTCTTTTTCTCAAATCTTCAAACTTGTTTAGTGGCAGAGGTTTAGTGAAAATATCTGCAATTTGATCTTCAGATTAGCAGTAACGCAGACTCACATCACCACTCTTTTGAACTTCTCGAACAAAGAATAGCTTGATATTGAAGTGCTTAGTCTTTCCATGAAAGACCGAATTGTTTGAGATGGCAATGGCAGCCTGATTATCAACTAGTATTTCAGTTCTTTGTTTTTGCTCCACGTTTAGATCAACTAGAAGTTTCCTTAGCCAAAGAGCTTGATTAATAGTAGTTGCAGCAGCTATAAATTCTGCTTCAGCAGTGGATTGAGCTACTGTTTCCTCCTTTCTTCAACTCCAAGAGAATATACCTGATCCGAGGAAAAAACAGTAACCTGGTGTACTTTTCATATCATCAATCGAGCCGCCCCAATCACTGTCAGAGAAACCAATTAGTTTCATCTCTTTCTGCTTCAAAAACTTAACTCCATAATTCCAAGTCCCCTTTACGTATTTGATAACTCTTTTCGCTGCTGTCATGTGAGTTTCGTTGGGATAAAACATGAATCTGGAGAGAATACTTACATCATTTAATATGTCCGGTCTGGTTGCTTTCAAATACATCAAAGAACCTACCAAACTCCTGAACTCATCTTCAATAACCTTATCAGAACCATCATCTTTGACCAGCTTCTCCTTTTGATTCAAGGAGTATTCATTGCTTTGCAATCTTCCATTTGAAATTTTTTAAGTATCTGCTTTGCATACGTTCCTTGACATATGAACACTTTATCTTGGCTTTGTTTGATCTCAATGCCGAGAAAGTATGACATCAAACCAAGGTCTGTCATTTCGAAAACCTCTTCCATATCGAGTTTAAACTGATTAATTTGGTCAAGAATGTTTCCTGTAATTAACAAATCATCTACATAAAGAGAAATGATTAAGGTATTTGTACCTTCATTCTTGACATACAATGTGAGTTCAGATTGACTATTGCGAAAGCCAAGACCCACCAAATGATCATCAATCCTGTTGTACCATGCTCGCGGAGCCTGTTTTAGGCCGTATAAAGCCTTTTTTTAACAAATAGACTTTGTCGTCATTCCCTCTGTTTACAAAACCTTCAGGCTGTTCAACAAAAATTTCTTCTTGCAAGTCTCCATTTAAGAACGCAGATTTAACATCAAGTTGGAAAACTTTCCAACTAATTTGAGCAACAAGAGCAAGCAGTAATCTTACCGTGTCAAGCCTAGCAACAGGTGCAAATGTTTCCGAATAGTCCACTCCAAACACTTGTGCATATCTTTTTACAACAAGTCTTGCTTTGAATCTGTTAATTGAACCATCAGGATTTAGTTTTGTTCTGAAAACCCATTTTACACCAATTATTTTTCTGTTTAGAGGTCGATCAACCAACTCCCAAGTTTTATTTTTACGATCGTCGACAGCTCCTCCTGCGTTACAGCCATCCAATGCTGACTGTCTTTTGCATCACAGAACCCTGTAGGTTCACAGACATCTACATTACACCTTTGATAAATATTAGAGAGAGACCTAGTACCTCTTACCGGAGCATCATCAACTGAAGTATCTTGCCCCTCAATTCTAGGTTCTTCTTCTTCTATCATGCTACCATTGATTGAACTACTTTGTGAATTAAAATTCCGGTTCACCTTGGTTGATTTTTCCCAATTCCATTGCTCATTTTCAATAAAATGAACATCTCGGCTCACTATAACTCGACCAGTAAGTGGCTGGAAAATTTTATAATCTTTGGATATACTGTTATACCCAATAAATATTACGGCTTCTGCCTTTTTATCAAGCTTATCTCGCTTGACCAGTGGAATATAAGTGAAACAAAGGCAGCCAAATATTCTAAGAAACTTTAAAGAAGGTTTTGTAACCATACCAAGCTTCAAATGGTGTCAAGTCTTTTACAGCTTTCGTCGAAATTCGATTTTGCAAGAACACAGTAGTGTTTGCTGCTTCTCCCCAAAAGCATTTTGGAAGCTTTTTTCATGAAGCATGCATCTCGTCATCTCCATTATAAATCGATTTCTTCTTTCAATGACTCTATTTTGTTGAGGAGAATATGGAGCTGTCAATTAATGTTCAATTCCAGCATCTTCACAGAACCTGTTAAAATTTTCCGAGGTGTATTCTCCACTATTATCAGACCTTATACTCTGAATCAAGCATCCACTTTCATTCTCAACTCTTGATTTAAATTTCCAAAACACACCAGCAACTTCTATTTTTTTCTTTAAGAAATAAATCCAACACATTCTTGTTAGATCATCAATAAAAATGATGTAATAGAGATTACCATTTAATGATGGTGTTCGTTGAGGACCGCAAAGATCCGTATGAACCAGCTGTATCTTTCTCGAGGCTCTCAAGGCTTGTTTTGGAAATGGTAGTCTGTCCAGCTTCCCAAAATTACAAGCGCGACAATGAGGCATGTCATCATTAATGTCTGTGAGTTCTTCAACCAGCTTCTTTGACTGTATATGAAGCAGCCTCGATGATGAAAATGCCCAAGTCTTTTATGCCAAATCTCAGTAGCACAAGGTCTGGATTTAAAAGCCATCTGCTCCTTTTCCATTGGATTTAGAGCAAAACGTTTTGCTTTCATTTCAACATTGAACAAGTCTTTGCCGCTAACATCTTTGATTAGGCACTGTTTATTCTCAAACAATACTTTGTAGCCTTTATCAAGCAATTGACCAACACTTAACAGATTTTGATCAATTTTTGGTACATATAAAACATCTGAAATAAACTTTGTACCTCTATAGCTCGTTATAGCTATTGTACCTTTCCCCTTGACTTCTAGGTGTTCACCGTTTCCGATCCTCGCTCTCTTGACTTCGGTATCTTTTAATTCTTCAAAGATTTCTTTATCATATGTCATATGATTTGTGCACCCACTGTCAATCAACCAGCTTTCACTGGATTCTCTGCCTGAAAAACAAGTGACCACAAATAGTTGATCTTCTTCTTCTTGATCAGCTACACGTGCATCTACTTCCTGCATCTGCTTCTGACCCTTTACTTTACAAATTGCAGCTTCATGTCCAAGTTGATTACATTTTGAGCATTTAGCATCAGGTCTCCTCCAACATCTGTGTGGTGGATGACCTTTAATTTTACAATGACGGCAAGACGGGTAGGATTTTCTGACATCTGCTTTTTTTCTTTTCTAAAAATTGTTAGTTGAATCTCCATTCTTCCAGTGATTTTTGAAGTTTGTTTTTTTATACCTGCTGCTGTCTTCATGTTTTACAGGTAAGGCACCTTCAATTACTTCTTCTTGCCTCATAGACTTTCTCTGCTCTTGTGCTTGCAAGGCATTTAAGAGCTGTGTAAGGGAGATATTTGACAGATCTTTGGTGTTCTCCAAAGTAGTAATGGTGGCTTCGAACCTCTCTGGAACAGTCACCAATATTTTTTCGACAATCGTGGAGTCTGTTAACTCAGACCCAAACAATCTCACCTTGTTGGCAATGTTGAGAAGTCTGTTAGAGTACTGCTTCACGCACTCAGACTCCTTCATCTTCTGCAAATCAAAATCCCTAATTAAATTAAGGACCTTCATTCCACGAATCCTTTCATCTCCTTCGTACTCAGCCTTGAGGTAATCCCAAATTTCTTTGGCTGTTTTGAGGGACATAATTCGTGTGAAAATCATTTGAGATACTGCTGCAAATAGACAAGCTTTTGCCATTGATTTTATCGTCTTCTTTTTCTTATGTGCTTTGATATGTGCCATAGTAGGGTTTGCTGGAAGCTGGGGGATTTCGTAATCCTCTTCTACTGCTTCCTAAAGATCTAAAGCCTCCAAGTAAGTCTCCATACGAACTTCCCACATTCGATAATTGTCTCAATCAAAGACTGGTGGTGCAGCGATTGGAAAATCTCTTTCCATTTTAACCTCACAATTCCATTAAGAAGAGTGCTCTGATACCACTGTGTTAATGCAGAAGACAAAGGTTTAACAGTAAGAGTAAATGAAAATGAGAAAGGCAGAGGAGTTACTGGAATGTGAAAAGAGAAGACTTGATTCATTCAATAGAAATACTTGTTTAAATACATATAAAGGTCATTAACACACGTTAAGTGGCTGCCACAAGTTAAATGAAAGATACAAGTAAAGTAAAGTAAAGCATGCTTTAGAGGACAACCAAAAGACACACACTGTTAACATAAAATAACAGCTTCTAAAGAATTCTAACAAGAAGATGGATGAAGTTGTGGAACAACTAACTTTTTTTAAAATCAAATCGAAAGAGAATCAAACAAAGGTTCTTGACGCTCTTCTAAAGAAGACGGAGAAAGAGAATGTTGCCTCATTGAAATCTTACTCCACATGTTGTCTTGACACCGTAACTACTAAAGAGGTTGAAGGGTAAGGGTGCACTAATTTCAGACATTCATGGGAGGTTTTCGGACCTCAAATTTATGTCGTACGGATAGATTGTTCTGAACAAGGATCGTCCTTTGGATATTTTATGTGAAGAAAATGCCAGCAATGGTGAGTCGTCAGCTAACGGATGGACCAAATAGAATGGAGAAAGCGACTCTAGAGAGAGTTTGGGAAATACTCATACTAATGATGATTCCGCCATTTCGAAATAATAACCCCAACCCCAAGTTCCACAAAGTTTTTTGTTTTATTATTTTTCTTATTTTGATGAAAAGATCCTGGCTACCTAGGTTATTTTGAATTCGGGGAGTCATCCTAACTTCCCCCTCGGGGGTGTTTGTTAAAAGCTTCCTGCTCCACCAGGATAGCAAAGAGTGTCCTACAAACCGAGATATACAATATAAATAGTATGCTATTATTTACTCTAGGTACATTTTAAATGTTAGATGTTCAAAGAGTGTCGAAGTGGTTTTTCCTCATATTCACTTAACTGGTACAATCGAGACTTCACTCTTTCGGTCCAAATGTACATGTCTTCCTAGTTCGGACTAATTTCCCCATCCTTTTTTTAGTATGTAATAATACTTTTCTCATAACGTTTTCTCCCACTATAAAATCTCTTCGTCTGACCTTTGATGCATACCTACTTCTCATTAGAGTATGATAATGTAAATAGCTTAGTTGCTCTCACCTCCTCGTTTTCTTATTGACATCGAGCTGGAATCTTGTACCCTTATCATAATAATATTCAACACGGTTTGAAGAGAGTGTAACCTCATATAAGGTTATATCATGCATCCCGTATACCATTATAAAAGACGACTCTTGAGGTGCGGTACAAAGAGAGTGGTTCAATACACCGATAATACCTCTTCTAAGTAACTTGGCCTATTTCGAGCTTTTCATTTTAATTTTTTCTTGAGGCTGTCAAGAATAGTTGTGTTTGTCACTTCGACCTGCCTATTAGCCTGTGGGTGAAAAGGTGTCGAAAAACATTAATGTATCCCTTGGAAACTAAAAAAAGATTTCATATCCATATTGTGGAATTGTGTTACATTATCCATGGTGAATCTCCTCCGTATGCCGAAAGGATAACATATATTTGAAAAAATATATTCTATCACATCTTTCACCCGTATTCTGGATAGTGGTTTTTTTTCGACCCATTTGGAAAAATAATTCTACTACGACCACTATCGTATGCCTTCCTCTCGATGCCATCGGCAAAGGCCCCATAAAATCTATGGTCGATCGGTCGAATAGCAAGGCATCGAAAGTGGATTTGAGTGGTACCACTAGCATGTGAATAAAGTTGACAAATCATTGAAAACTATCACACATTTTCATTAATTCTTTGGAATCGGTCACACTCGTCGGCTAATAATATAGGAGGACTCTCCTTACCATCTTGAATCTGAAATGGGCTAACCGCTCCACAACATGGAGGTCAGAGAATTACATTTTTGATTTATTGCCTCTGAGGCACAGGAAACACGGTCTACCTATATACTTCATGTAAAGTATTCCTCCGAGGATCGTGACCAATGCCCTTTAAGTTACATATTCTTAGTCTACTTTGTCATCGGAAAAAATGTGATTAACCAAGAACTCTTTAATGTCGGACCTCCAAACCTCACTACTACTCTGATTTAATGGCTTGCTCTAAATATTTTGTTATGGATGGGTTCTCCTGTGTGACTATCCATGGGTAACCCTCAAAATATGTTATAGTTGCTAAGTAGTCAACCACTACATTCTCAAATCTATATACGTGGTTATACTCAATAGTTTCGGACGTTGTCGCCAAAGCTTTCAGTTCTTTCAAGTATTTTACCAAATGGTCTTTCCAGACCTCGGAATGCCCTCACTCATGATTGGTTAAAATTTACGATTCACTGATCGCCAAAAGTTTTCGGCACTACAAATATGTGGGAGGTGTAGCCATGCTAAAGTGGCCTCCTATTATGCTTCATTATTTGATGCTCAAAACCCGAAGCATACACTCTGATACTTTACTAATCTATTCAGAATCATTAAGTGAATTTTTGGCCCAGAACCCGAAGCACCTGACCTTCCATCGGTCCGAATAATTCAATGAGTCGTGACCTTTTCGTGATCTATGTCCATATCTTGTCATTTAGAGTGAAACTCAACCATAAAATCGGCCAACACTTCTCCCTTAATTGTAATTTCACCTTAAAATTCGATGTCAAAATTACCCAGTTCCACTGACTATTAAGTCATCCGTTGCGACATATCAAGTAGTTCAAACACAATTTTAAGAGGAAATGACATTGAAATTACTGTGGAATGTGCCTAGATATAGGGTCTCATTTTTCTAACTTCCAATAACTATTTTCAACGTCCAAATGACTTTTAATCACATAGTATATCGGTCGAGGAAAATTTAACGGCATCACAAATTAACACTGAATTGACTACGAAGTCGAGTACCGATATATAAATGAATAATTGTTCTCCCGGTTTCGGATTTGTTAAGATTTCTAGAGAATAATTTTTTTTATTCTAATAAAATCATCGGTACATTCAAGGTCCAATTGAAATATTTTACTTTCCGGATAACTTGGAAAAATAGAGCATATTTATCCAATGACCTAGATATTAATTTGTTGAGAGTAGCTTATCGTTCGATCAAAATTTGTATATGTTTGATGTATTCCTCAACATTTCTTTTAATCTTACTCTCAATAGCTTTACTGACCAACTGCTGGTAAGTCTCCCCATCATTCGGGCGTCCGAACGACATAACCATTTAACAACGCAAGCCCCTACCGGTTATGGACGACGTGCTTGCCTCGTCTCTTGGATCCAAATTAATCGGATTGTAACGTGCATATACATTCATGAACAATAACCGTTTTCTTTCCGATGTGGAATCTACCAACTGATCTATCTGTGGAATTGGGAACAAATCCTTTCGAAAAACCATGTTCAAGTCCATAAAATCCATACACATCATCCACTTTCCATTCTTATTTTTCACTAATATCAGGTTTGCTGTCCACAATGGGTACTTAGATTATTGGATATGACCCACTTTTGATAGCCTATGCATGTCGACCATGAACTCATCATATTTTTCATAAGAGAAAGACCGTTTCTTTTGAATGACCATGATCCAATATTTAAAAACTTTCCACGAGGTAAAACATAATCCTCACAATTTTCATTCGGGAGCGAAAACCTAGGAGGCTCCCTCAGATCGTCTATATCATCAAATCCATGGTCAACCCCATTAACTGCTAATCATTTTCCTCGACCCCTCTGCCTTACCTCAGAGCTACAGTTGTCCGATAATATTTCTTAGCCATCTTCTAGCTACTTTGAACAGTTTCCACGTTACCCTTTCAATGTACTTTAAGCACCGGTGGACTGTTAAAATTACCGCATGCATTCTAGAAAGAGTTTCATAACATTACGTTGTATGTTGTCAACACGTCTACCATAATGAACAATACTATAATCTTTTTCTTAAACAACCTTTTGCCTAATTCCACAATAATTTTAAACTCTCCTACTACCTGAAGAGTCACTCCCATAAATCACAGAATAATCCAATATGACCGAAAAATGTTGAAGGGAGGGGCGGGGTTCTTCATTTTCTTCTACGTCGCCAAGAACAAAATATTGGCAAAAATTCCTGTGTCAAACCACATCTTGATGCAGTCCTGCCGCTTCTCTCATATAAACATCTTAAAAACAAAGTAAGATAGATGGGTTTAGCCCCCAAGGGGGTAGCCGAGTTGGTTGAGTATGGCATTCTTATGATCAAAAGGTCATGAGTTCGAGTCCCTGTACATACACTTTCTCAGCTGAGCCTGTCACCTTGTGTGGTTTACCTTCTGGCGTTGGTTTGCAGGTTATCGCGTCAGACTGAGGGTTTACCCTGTGCGCACTCATTGCACTCTGAGTAGCGGCTGCGGGTTCCCTCCTTAAAAAAATAAAAAATAGATGGGTTTATGTTCGGATGCGGTGATGCCCCAGCTTCGAACTAAGTAGCAAAACTCAGAATGTGCCGCTTTTAATAAAAATTAGTGACCCCTGAATAGTATCACGGCCGAATATATTTAGTTATTCAAATAATTTATATAGCTCACCAACCTTCCCTCTATCCTCAAATTCTATCATCACGATCACTTTTTGGTCGGTTTTTTTTATCTAGATATTCCAAAGATACGTCAAATCGATAGGCTCTAAAACCATCAGAGTATTATCTTTCATCACGGTCCGATTATTCTGAGAGTGCTTTTTAGTGGACGTGGTTAGTTCCCCTATTAATTAGCACGTGTATTTATTTCTTTATGTTATAAAGTATTTTATCTTATGTTCGATGCCATCATAGTACTTGCAGTATAAGTTACTTCTAGTCTCCCTTAGATACTTGATCGGGAATTTTTTCCAAAAATCGTTTGTGATTTCAGGCATTATAAAAATCGTTTGGTTGTTTGCTGAGTACTTACCATTTGTTGATTCATGCTCGACCTCCGAGGTAATTTGTTCAGTATCGAGGGTTGGGCATTGGTTGATGAGGGGATAAATCTTAGGGGATAAGATTTATGACCTTGTATAGGTGCGTGTAGTGGTGGAACCAGAAAATAATATTAAGGGGGCTGACCAAGTATTAATAACATTTTTTCCGTTAACCATTTCGAAAATATAATCAAGCAGAACCAAATCTACTACAATTTTTGTTTTCACCGATGATCATGTGTTATAAAATAAATTATGAAAATTTCATCAAATAACGATTATAACATTACAAACAATCATATATATTTCAAAGGGTTACATCTAACCACTTAGATCATTCATTCCTTTTATTATCTCTTACAAACTCGATTTTTCCAATGATAATACTTTTGAAAAAATATTCACAAATACTAGTAAAGTTAGTTAAAAACAAAACAAATATTTAAAATTTCATTCTATTCGAGTCAATCCAATGATAAACCTACTAACATTATGCATAAATATTTTTTTTATAGTTTTTTTAATTAAAATAATTGATAAAATATAACCTTAGTCTATTAAATAGGTTTATTATACACAAGTATTTTTATATAACTCTTGAATTAAAGTAATTGATAAAATAAGTAATATTTAATTTAATAATATGTTGTTTAATAATATTTTTTATAAAACGCATTAAAATAATTAAAAAGAAATAAATAATTTTTTAGAAAAAAAATTGGACTCCACTAATTTTTTTTTTCTTTTACCTTATTTCACTACAAGTGTTTATTGTGTCTAAAATTTATTTAGATTTAAGTAAATAATAAAAATTATTATTTGTTTGCTGGGATATTTTTTCATGTGGAAAAGAAAACCCAATACACCCACTACCTTTTTAATAAAAATCAAAATTAGACAGTGGTTATATGGAGGTTGGAGTGGGGTGCGTGCTGACAATTACTACTGCGGATAATTGGCTCTATGATAGAAGCCAACGCTGAAGCTTGCTTCTCCTCTACTAAAATCCATTTTTCCAATTGAACAAACAACACTCTGAATGTCTTGGCATGTGTCTTCGTACCAATATTTTTTAAAATTCGTAGCAGAAGTCCTATCCCGAATTCTGTCAACTCCGTCTTATTTTCATAACTTTCGAGCTCGATTTTCGTCTTAATAAATTGTCTCATATACTTAATCAATATTTCTCCGACTTTATGCCTACAAAATATAATTTTGTCCCCATTTGAACAAAACTTCTTACTTTTCACAAAATATTGTTGGGATATGTTCCACAACATATCAAAATTCTTGATCTAACTATGCGGCAAACAGTTATACCATTTTAAAACACCATCTTTTAAAATTTGAGAGAATTCCATACATGGTAACTTGTCATTATCTTCAAAGTTTATCTATTCTTTCATCCGAACTAATTCCCTTCTTCTTTGAATTCTTGACTCGTTAAGATGCTCGACGACTATCTGTGCGTATTTTTTAAATCTTTTTCTTAGTATTCCTTTCATGTATGTTATCTCTCTCCAGGAAGGAAGATTTATCTGAGTCATAGACAGAGTAATACCTCGATTTTGTAGAATCATAAAGACGCCTATACATTATTTCTCTCTTTAAAATGCAATGGTCTCAATACCTGTCAACTTTGCGCTTATCGCTAGTCCAACGGCCATCCTCAATTTTGTTTTTTTTTCCAAAAAACGTTCTCTTTGGACCTCCAACTTGAGCCTCTTACCTGCCATTGTTCCATATTTTTCACATTTTAACTTATAAATTTCTTCCAACAAATATTTTTTAAGTTCCACAAAAGCAAATATATCGAGTTGTTCTTTGACGAACTGATCATTGTAATGGTGTTCATCGATTTTTTGTTCTTCGAAGCGGTAATCATCGGACGTACCTCCGGTCACTAAACCCTCTATTTGAATTTCGGTTTCCTTTTGTATCTCCATCTTCATCTATACCAAAAAGTCTTGACACTGAAAAAATAGTTTTGGAGAAACGACTGTGGGTACCAACATTCTCTTTTTGTGGTCGCAAATGATAATTCCAAAAATATCATGGTGGATTTAGTTGCCATATATCTTTGACACCAGTTTTAGAGAGATAAACACGAAAGGTAGACAGATAAAATATCAAAACTAATAATTATATATTAAATGTTTACGGTTTTTCATAAATGAAATATTACTTTATAGAGTAGAAGTTATGGGCTCAAATCCACAAAGTTGATCCATTTAAGTTTATTCCAGTATATTATTCTACTAATTTCATTCCTACACATATATTAAATCATATATCCTCAATATTATGCATTTGTATTATTTTATATTAGAAGATTTATATTTGAACTAACAAATTTTATATTTAATCGATCCCGACCTATTCCGGTTAAATCACACCTTTATGAGCATTAATCACTGATCTATAGTAATACTATTATTTGAATAAAGTTGTTACTTTATTATTTTTGGTTTTTTTATCTTTGATTATTAGTATCGATACTTGTTTTATTTGCAACTATTATAAATACGTTATATAGTTCATGACAGCTTGTAGATAAAATATTTCACCTTTGAAATATAATGAGTTCATGTTGTCTTTATCGTCATCCTGTGTGCATTTTTCACTTGGAAGACTGAATTGAAAAATACAACTGCATTGTTGGTATTTTTGTTATTGTGTTGCCTCTTTTATTAACTGAATCACAAAAGTAACATGTTAATATGATATTTTTGTTTTACGTGTAACAAATGTTAATATATTATTATATTTTTAATGCTATTCTCTTTTTAATGTTATTATTTTTTAACGACTATGTATCATGTTAGCGGCTTTTTTAATCACCCGTCTCTCATTTATGTAGTTTCTCTATGTTGCATGATCATGAGTGTGGTGACTCTCTTTATTTAACTTTCTTGTGCACGTCATTTAAACTTGATTAGTAACATGTTAAATATTGTAGCCCTGGAGATAGCTCAAATGGGTCCCAAGGACTCTACACTTCCTGCAATATTTATCTATATCTGTGGTAGAAGTTTTGCAGAACCTTGCAGCTGCAGTCAAGAAAAGTTATGGGTCTATCTTGTTATTTAATCTTGCTGAAGATGGTGTTTATCACAGCAACAAATGAAGGTGCATCCAAGAGAAGAAGTCTAATAGAAAGCGCCTCCTCTTTCTTGGTCCTCAAAATCTCAATCATAGAATCAAGATTCCTATAACCACAACCAAAATCCAAGTCAGATCCAGCCACTTCTACATCTTTCAGCTGCTGAATAACATCCTTCATCTTTTCAACTTCATTCGAAAATCGCTCAAGCTCCTCATTAACCGATACAATTGACTCGACTAAGTGATTTAGTTGATCATCGTAATACTCAAGATATTGAATCAGCCAAACTAGCAGCTCTTTTTCTAATCCAGTCAGTTTCTTTAGTGTTTCTTCCCCATTGATACGCAACTTCTCCGATAAAAACACTTTGAATCCTGCTGTCAGATCGTCGTTCCCTCATAACAAGTGATTAACTCTCCCAAAAACCTGAAGAAGACTGATTTTATGATTTCGATAATCATAGAGGGTTGCGAGCAACAACTTGTAATCTCGTGATCTTCTTTGGGAGAATAATCTGACACTAACATTTCCGAGACATGCCAATTCGCTTTGGTTTAAATAGATTGAAGCTTTGTTGGGCGATGCAAAAAAAAAAAAAAACTATGTATCATGTTAAGTTACACATTATTCTTTTTAAATTCCTTCTAGATAGATTCTTCTGCATTTCTTGCAAACATGTCTATTGGCCCATGAATGAAGACATGTCCTGAGGGTGATACTAGTAACAGTTCCAAGAAAGATCATACATTCGGAAGCATTATACAAAGAGGATGTATAACCCAAAGGAATACAATTGTAACTATTTTGGGAGAGATATTATATGTCCTTGAACCTCTAACTTAGTCAAACATTTAAGAACATGCAAGAAGTATCAGACGTTCCAACTACCTCTAATTTAAATTACGCTAACTACAAAGGTGATGGTTCGATTAAGTATGAACAAATATATGACGATGTATTCAAGGATGCATTTTATGAACTACTAGTCGTAAGTGACCTTACACTGTATTTTATCGTACAAATATATATATATATAGAAGAAAGAATAGATGGGGAGAGTGATTGGAAATAAAAGGGCTTCAGTAACACCAAACATATAAGTTTCTCTAAAAACTGTTGCAAGGTACATGGTTATTACGACGCATTAGATTTATGATGGTTGGCACCTCGTGAAATTTTTCATTGGGTTTTAAAATGTCATAGATGATAAAGGAAAAACAATGGCTTTGGTTCTTTTTGAGAGTCTAGCTGAATGGGTTATAAGGAAGGTTTTCAATATCACAGTGGATAATGCTACAACACACACTGCAAATCTCAAAATATTCTAAGAAGAATTATAAATTGGAGGTTATGATTCTATGGTTTTACATGGTGAATTTTTGCACATGAGATGTATAAATCACGTCCTCAACTTAGTTGGGCAGCATGCACTAAAAGAGGCTGATTCAAGTATTATAGTCGTTCTTAATGTAATCACACATGTCAGATCATCCTCCAAAAGCTTGAAGTCCTTTGAATTACAGGTTGATATCGGGAAGATGAGTAGACGTAGTCTACCATTAGGTATTAAAAAGAGATAAAATTATACTTAATTGATGTTAACTAAGTATAAAAATAGTTTTGATAGGATAAAAACATATAAGGTTTGTAATGATTTCTTTGATGGGAATGGATGGGGAAATCAAGTTGGACCACCAACAATGGAGAATTGGAAAGCAATTGATAAATTGTTAAAATTTCTTACAATAATTTACCATTCTATGTTGGTTCTTTCAGCGTCTCAATTTGTTAACTCGTTCAAGTGCTTTGTTGAGATTGTCACCATTAAGAGAAACCTAGTTGCACTTTGAGAAGATCTTGATCAAGATATAGGAGAAAAGGCTGAAACCATGATAATGAAGTTCGATAAATATTAGAAAAGAGTAAAGGAGATCAACATACATAAATTAGTACAAGTGTAGTAAAACCCACAAACAAAAGTTGTTTTGCTACTCTTTACTTTGATAAACTTTATGAAACAGTGGTACGAAGTTAGTTGAGATTGATCACTCGGTGAATCAAGTGATACAACGACTATTTCAGGTAATACTTTATTGATTTTATCATATCAAGGTTAAGTGGTGGATTCTTATAATAAAAATACATACATAAATTAAGTAGTGAACAAAAACATATTAGTGTGGACGAAAAAAAAATTGGAAGAGGATATTAGTGTGTATAAAAGAATAGAATTTATCAACAGGAAGTTAATTACTAAAAAATGAATCCAAGAATCAAGTAATTAGTTAGATCTTTATTTGAAAGAAAGTGTATAAAATCCAAATATTTTACTAGGAAAAGAGTATGATATCGTGTCATTATACAAGGTTAAGGCTGAAAAGTATCTTATTATGTCTGAAATAACTAAAGATGTATTTTAAATGCAAGTTCCATCTATCAATTCATAATTAACCTTCAACATAAGTGGTCATGTGCTTGACCCGTATGGAATTAGTGATGTGCCGATCATGTGAATATTCCTTTTGAGCGTCATCTACTCGTATGAATGTGTCAGCGCACGCGAACAAGGCTTTGATCACCTCCATTGGGAACTTGATCAGGTCGACATATAGTTCCCCTCGCCGGTCAAGACCTCTCTTCAGAGAGGCTACTACCATGTTTTCTTCTAGGTCTAGCATGGAAAACGTACTTTATGTAACTTTTAAGAGACTCACCCCGCCTCCGATAGAGGTCTATTTTCGAATCTCCCTCGTGTCTGAGCTTCTTGTTGCCGATAAATTGCTTATTTAATGCCTTCATAAGCTGAAGAAATTGTGGAATGATCCTTTGGGTAGGTTATTGAAGCAGTCCAACGTATTTACTTTGAGGGTCATCGAAAACGTTTGATATAGTATAACATCGTCGAGGTTGAAGGCCATCGTCTAATTACAAAACTACTCGAAGCGTCTTTCTGGTCACCAGTACCATCGTAAGGTTCCACTCTGAAGGGGTCAAATTTTTTTATGTAGTTGGGCCTCCTGTCTGTTTATTCAAAAGGTGGTTCATTGAGGAAATAATTAGATAATCTTGGCCTCGTCTAGTTGTAGTGGACAACCTCTGACTCTCAAGATATTTTTGAAGTAGTGCGTCATACCTGCTTCCTTGGCTATTGTTCCTTGGAACTTTTTTGTTGTTACTCTCACCTTCCTCTTCTCTTTTTGTCGTTGCTCTTAGAGGATTGGTCCATTCGGTTCACACGACTAACGTCGGGCCCAAATGGTTGATTAGCTTGGTTGGTCCCTCTTACCTTGGCATTCAATGCGTGGAGCGCGTCATTCATCCCTGCTAAGGTTGCATGCATGGCTTGTTCTCGGGCACCTTGTTTGAATTCTACTATGAACTGCTCGTGATGAAGATTTTGGAGCTGCTGCTCCAGTTGCTGGAAAGTTGGTGTTACCGTCGCTTCGTTATATGTGGTCTCTTGCGTCGTTGGGGTTGTGACCAGTCCTGGTGCGATAGTAGCTTGTTCGAGTTCAACAACCGACTGCACCACTCGCGCTATCAATTCCAGTGGTCCCACGGGGCGGTAACCACGACCTCTAGTCTGTTGGCGACAATAGGATGTGTCACGTCTTGCCTTACTGGTTGGTTTTCATCGGTCCTCCGATTCACTGTCGCTTCGCTTAGCTCTTAGACGTCTCTCTCAATCTATGATTAGTAACTACCATGGTTATTGCACTATTAACAAAGAAAACTTTACCGATCTCCAACAGACAACGACACATTTGTTATGAGAATGTAGCAAAGTGAACTGCCAAGTAGAAAACTATCATATTATCAGGGAAAAGAAGTTACATTCATATGGGATTCTATCCCTTATTCATATATATTTTTCTTACAGTTTATTTACGGCTACTAATATGTATTTCCACTAACTACATGTACGACCATATTTACATCACAGGTCATAAATTTATGATTGATTCCATTAAAGTAGCATTAATTATTGCCTTAGCTATTTCTTTCATGAATTAGGCTTAACTGGCTTCATCTGTATGCCCAGCCAAGCATAGCCCAATGGTTATCTAACGTTTGATTTTATCTGTGCGTCAAGCAGAGCGTGATTCAAATGATCATTCTATGTTCATCCAGGTGTCTACCTCGGTTCTCTCTTCAGGTCCAGTCTTCCGGCTGTATCTTGAATTTGTGGAATACTTAACCAGTCCGAGCACCGCCAGTCTCTTCTGCCATAGTTGAAGAGGCTCCTATTTCCCGTACAGCTATCATTCATGCTCTGTATCCTTATCTTCTTTTCCTACGGGTAAGACTAATGACACGCTCTGCGTTGGTTCATTATGCGTATATTAACTTTATATGCTCACGCACTTTCTTTTCTTCTAGCAATATAATACCCCCTCATTATACAGGTCAAATGATTAGGACAGATGTGTACAGATAAAAACAACGCTTGACAAGTGTGTTATCAATCTTGTTAGGTTTATTTTAGTGTCAGTTGCAGTTTATTTTAGTGTCAGTTGCAGTTAGAGTTAGGGTTAGTTGCAGTTAGAGTTAGTGTAGTAATGTTTCTGTTCTTCATTCCTTGTTTTCTGGTTTTTAGTTTCTGCACGTTGTAAGGCTTCTATATAAGCCAAAACTTCTTTGATTGAATATAGAGGTCATGGTTCTCTGATCACATTTGTGTAAGGAATTAGTCTGTTTTCTATCATATGGTATCAGAGCAAAATACACTGTGAGAAAGTTTGAGAAAAGTGTGTGTTTGAGAGGAAAAACACCAAAAGAAAATGACAGAACCAGGAAGTTTTACTGCACCAGCAGTTCCGAAATTCGATGGAGATTACGACCACTGGAGTCTAGATATTGAAAATCTTCTGCGTTCGAAGGAGTATTGGAGTGTCATTGATCCAGGATTTGATGATCTGAAAGGGATTGTGACTCCGAGTGCAACACAAAAGGCTGCACTTGAAGCAGCAAAACTCAAGGATCTTAAGGCAAAAAATTATTTATTGATGATTTCTCGCGAAAAACGTGGATATCTTTCCTTGTAGATAAAGCTGAAACTTTTGAAGCATTCAAAATCTTCAAAAACTTTGTTGAAAAGGAAGCTAAAACTGTGATTCGAGGACTTCGAACGGATAGAGGTGGTGAATTCAATTCGGAAAAATTCAACACGTTCTGCAGAGATCAAGGAATAAAACGACAACTGACCGCAGCATACACTCCTCAACAAAACGGAGTGGCGTAAAGGAGAAACCGAACAATCATGAATATGGTTTGTTGTCTACTCTCAGAAAAGGAAATGCCAAGATATTTGTGGCCAGAAGCAGCGAGGTGGACTGCTCATGTTTTAAATCGAAGTTTCACAAAGGCAGTAAAAGACATGGTACCTGAAGAGAGATGGACAGGAATCAAGCCAGGAGTTGCTTACTTTAGAGTTTTTGGTTCGATAGGTCATGTTCATATTCCTAAGCAGAAACGGATAAAGCTCGACGATCGTAGTCACAGATGCATTTTTCTTGGAGTTAGTGATGAAACAACTGAAACAAAGGCTTATCGTTTTTCTCCTTGATCCAATCACAAAGAAAATCATTATTAGCAGGGATGTTATATTTGATGAAAACTCTAAGTGGGAGTGGAATTTACACAACTCATCAGAGCAGAATGTTCTTGCTTGGGGAGATGATGGAGTGTGTGAAGAAGACGAAATTGATGAAGAAAATTATGCTGAAGAACCAGAAGAAGGAAATGGTGAAGAGAATGGTGAAAATGTTGAAGATGAAACAGAAGCTTCAGGGACAGGAACTCAAAGGGTAAGGAGAGAACTTGGATGGATGCGTGATTTCGTACACGGAAAAGAAATAGATGAAGAAGAATTCACAAATTTTTCTCTGAACGTCTGTTATGCGGATCCAGTAAACTACAATGAGGCTGCAAAAGAAGAAAGGTGGAGAAATGCAATGAAGTTGGAAATTCAGTCAATAGAAAAGAATAACACCTGGGAGCTTGTAAGCCTACCATCTCATGGAAAGAAAATTGGGGTCAAATGGGTGTACAAGACAAAGCTGAATGCAGAAGGAAAGGTTGAAAAGTGTAAGGCTCGGTTAGTCGCAAAAGGGTATACACAAACTGCAGGAGTGGACTACACTGAAGTTTTTGCACCAGTTGCTCGTTGGGATACAATCAGAAGTCTCTTAGCAGTAGCAGCTCAGAAAGGATGGTGTGTTCATCAGCTAGACGTCAAGAGTGCTTTCTTGTATGGTGAACTAAAGGAGGAAGTCTATGTAGATCAGCCTGAAGGGTTTATCAAAGTAGGGGAGGAAGACAAAGTTTATCGACTAACGAAGGCCCTCTACGGTTTAAAACAGGCATCGAGAGCATGCTTCAGCAGAATTGAGAGATATTTGATGAAGGAAGGATTCCATAAAAGCAAATATGATCACACTTTGTTTTTGAAGAAAGTAGGAAATGGAATCTTAGTGGTAAGTCTTTATGTCGATGATTTAATATTTACTGGAAATGATGAGTTCATGAGTGTAGAATTCAAGGCTTCAATGAAAAGGGAGTTTGAGATGACAGACATGGGGAAAATGAGTTTCTTTCTTGGAGTAGAAGTTTGCCAAAAAAATGATGGTATACACATCTGTCAGAAGAAATATGCCAAAGAAGTTCTTGAAAGATTCAGTATGTGGAGTTGCAATGCTGTCAAGAATCCAATTGTTCCAGGGACTGTTCTTTCAAAGGAAGGAAGTACTCGAGTTGATACAACACATTATAAGCAGCTGGTTGGGTGCCTCATGTATCTGACAGTAACACGGCCTGATCTAATGTTTGTAGTATGCTTAGTATCTCGTTTTATGGCTGATCCCAGGGAAGAGCATATGTTGATTACTAAAAGGATATTGAGGTACTTGAAGGGAACGTTGGATTTTGGAATTTTCTATGGAAGGTCTTTAAACACGAATCTTGTGGGTTACATAGACAGTGATTATGCACGCGACTTAGAGGACAGAAAGAGTACTCCTGGGTATGTTTTTCTGTTAAATGGGGCAGCAATTTGTTGGAGTTCACGGAAACAAGACATAGTCACTTTGTCTTCTACCGAGGCTGAGTATGTTGCTGCAACATCAGCAGCGTGTCATTGCATTTGGCTTAAAGGTTTGTTGCACGAACTAGGTGTTGTAGGTGCAGTGTGCATTGATATTTTGTGTGATAACAGTTCAGCAATTAAGTTGTCAAGGAATCCGGTTATGCATCGAAGGACAAAACACATTGATGTAAGGTTCCACTACTTGCGTAACTTGTCAGGAGAAGGAGCTATGCGGCTGATTTTCTGTGGAACAAATGATCAAATTGCAGACATAATGACCAAACCAATCAAACTGGAACAGTATGTGAAGCTCAGAAATCTACTCGGAGTTCAGCAATTGGAAGTTTTAAACTAATGCTTATTAGCATTTCAGTTTAAGGGGAGGATTTGTTAGGTTTATTTTAGTGTCAGTTGCAGTTTATTTTAGTGTCAGTTGCAGTTAGAGTTAGGGTTAGTTGCAGTTAGAGTTAGTGTAGTAATGTTTCCGTTCTTCATTCCTTGTTTTCTGGTTTTTAGTTTCTGCACGTTGTAAGGCTTCTATATAAGCCAAAACTTCTTTGATTGAATATAGAGGTCATGGGTCTCTGATCACATTTGTGTAAGGAATTAGTCTGTTTTCTATCAAATCTAATATTCTTGTTTTTTCTTAATTAATGAATGAAATGTTGTGGATTTTACGTCGCTCGACCGTTAAACATTTAACTCGCCCAATATGACCAAACCCAACTAAACCGCCAGTTGACCAAATATGTTTTGCCCTAATTCGTTACCCAAAGATAGGTCGCTCTATGACCAAAATGTTTTGCATCATATTTTAACCCAATTTTCTTCTCGAAACTAAACACACCCAAAAGAATAACCAGTTGACCACTCTTTACCAACTGTTTCTTTTTCTATTTCTTTTTTCTCATCTTTAAACCCGTGTATATTGTTATTTTTCTAAATATTTTCTTCTATCTAAACTAGTCAATTTGATAATTAAGATGCGGTGTTTGTTTGTTTGTTTGCTTGCTTGCTGGTGTGTGTTTGTTTTTTTGGTTACTGTTAGTGTTTGTTTATATTGTAAATGTGTTCGATTTGATACAGTTTTCTTTATATTTTGAGTTGTATATTGTTTATTAATAGATGGATGGTGTTGTATGTTAATATGAAACTTTCATTTTTTGTTGGAGGAAGGTGCTAAGGAAATTGTACATGTATCGACTGTATCTTCACAGAAACAAAAGTCTGTTACGAGGGAAGTGTACAAGAAGAAGAAATACAACAAATAAGTAAATTTTGACAAATGAGTTTAATATTTAACGTTCTTTATCTAGTAATCGTGAGTTTATTGTTTTAAAGTTACTCGATTTGAGTCCAAATCGAGTGTTGTAAAATTTACATAGACTGTATCGTGTTAAAGTTGTGACTCAATGATTCACTGAGAATTATGTTAACATTATGCGCTTTTACTCATGTGTTCAGTGCATAGTATGCTTAAAACTATTTTGTTTGAGTCTAGGTTGTACTCATGTGTTAAAGTTCTTGTTTTTCTATGTTTTATTGCTTTTTACATTCTAATCGAAGTTGAATGTCAGGTTATAGATCATATATACGGTTTGATGTGCTTGTTATGCTTGTGTTATGCTGATGTTAGTGTGTAATCAATTCATGCATAAGTTGATGTATGTGTGTTAATTGAAGCATGCATTTTTTGTGTTATGTTTTTTATTATGGTTTTTCTAATCTATTGTTAGTTTACATGTTTGATTAGCCGATGGAATTTAACTATAAGAGTTTAAGTATAGAATAATATTCTCTTTATGAGAATGAGTTCATATACTACCCAGTCCTTTATAATTGTTGTTTTTATTGAGTTAAGTTTTCAATTATCTAATGTTTTTCAAATGTTTTTGGTAGGTATAGCCGGTAAGAAAATAAACCGAAAAGATAAACAAATCATGGTAGATAAGCCAAAGAGTAAGTTTATGTTTATTCTAATACCACAAATTTACAATCGTCCCGTCAAAATCCAGGACGAAGAATCCTCGCAACCCTCAACAAGAAAGTCTATGTTAGGGAGGATATCTACAATTCGTCTCCAAACAAGACGAAATACCTACCTGAAACAAATTCTCATCCCAACACCCACTCCAAATCCCAATCTCATTCCAACTCTCACTTCCACTCAAACTTTCAATCCAACCGTGAGTCCAACCGGGGATGGTTCTTCATCTTGGATCTGTCTATGCATTTCACCAGAGTTAGAGTCTGAGGACTTGTAGCTGGTTCCCAACCCGTCCGAACCAATCATATCTCACCAGCCTCATCCTCGTAGTATAATTAAAGATGATGAATCTGAACATAGTTCGGAAGAAAAACTTGAATATTCTGATGCGGAGGTCATTGATGAAGTGGAAGATGCTTACGAGGAGGTCAACAATCAAGTGGAAGTAAATCAAGAGCAGGCTAGCGATGCTCAAAAGAAAGTGAACGAATGCAATGTTGTTGGTGATCAAGATGGAATCGTGAAATATTGCAAATGTTGTGGGCATGCTCTACTCAAACCGAAGACCAGTCGCGATAGTAAATACATCACGATCTACGATAACATGTAATTTTCCCAGTAATGTACAGCTAGATTAGTTTCATAAGTATTATTTATTTTTTCTAAAATTAATCATTTTTTTGTTTCTGACTACGGCCGGACGATATTCCTTGCTGGTTCACCCCTGAAATACGGCTTTGGGTTATAGGCTTCTGTGTTCCTTTTAAGAAGACACCGTCTGGTTTTAGAGCTGACGTGTGGAAGGTATTCATGGTAGTGAGCGTAGCATTCATTTTCCATGTATTTATTTTTAGAATTGCATTATTGATTTTGTTTGTTTGAAGAAGTGCTACATTGTACGAGACAACCATCGGGAAGCTGTCCATAGGCTGTTCTTCGAACAACTTAATAGTTGTTACAAGAGTTTTGGGGCAACGGTGAAGTCAAGTGCTTTGAGGAGAGCCAACCTACATCTTTCATCACTCGAGCTGATCGATGTTTGGGCACCTTTCTTGGCGAATAGCCGAAGATTATGGAAGGGATGGGTTGACTTCTGGTTCAGTCCTAAGCAGTTGAATTTTTTGGATATTTTTTTTGAAATACTACAAAGCTCATCATAATGGGGCACGAACAAATTCTTGTTGGTCGATGGACCATTCTTGATAAGTTATTCAACATCGAAGAATTTATAATTTGTTTTAATTAAAGTTAAGTTTCTCTTTCAAATATATTAATTTGTACCATCTCTTAAAGCTTGAGGAAACTTGATTGGTTTCCAAATACTTAAGGTTTACATACGACAAGAAGGATGGTCTTGGAAATGCTATATCCAAATTTTTAAACCTCTTCATGTTCAAAAATCATGGTAATTTGATTGTTAAATCTGTTTCTAGGTTTCATGAATTTTATTTCAATTAGTATAAAAAATCAACATGTCAATCTTGTGTAAATAAATCATAACTCTTTTACTATAAGCATCAAATTTCATATACACACAAATTTCTTCTTCGTTAAGAATAATCTCACTAAAAATTACGCCATTATGCATTTTTTTATGCCAATATTTTGGTTTTTGTTTTAGACTTTATACAGAATTGTTTCAGCTTGAACACCTTGTTTCGATAATCATTCACAGTAAACACTCCCGGTTTTTTCATATATATCTTCTTATCCACATGAGCATTCAATAATGCATTTTTCACATCCATTTCATTCATTACAAAATTGTATAAAAATGAATGTCTTATCAACAATCTAATAATAGAAATATTAGCAACCGAAGCATAAGTATGAAATAAGTCAATCCCTTCTTTTTTTCCTAAAACCTTGGACAACCAAACTTGCTATATATTTTCAATTAGTTACACATACTTTAATTTTTATTTTTAAAATCCATATATTTACCAATGATTTGCAACCATGAGGTACACCAACCACTTTTCATATATTATTATGCATGATAAAATCTATCTCATCTCAAATAGATTACTTCTATATGCAGCCTTCTTAGATGCCATAACTTCACTAAAATATTTGGATTATCCTAATAATAAAATAAAATTTAATACCGATAGGATATCTGATATGTTGCACGTTTAACCAAATAAATTTGAAAATGGGATCCAAAAGATTTAGCTTTTCTAGCTCTAATGCTTCTCTTTGGTTCGGAAGGTCAAAATACATAAATAATACCATCTTATACATCTTCAGCTTGGATTGAGTTTCTATTGAAACAATTTTAAAGCATGTCTTTATGTCTAGGAATATATGTCAACTCTATTTCATCAAAAAATATATCTTTTGACTTTATAATTGTGTTCACAAACACATTGTCATTAAATGATATAAAAATAGAACCTATACGTTATAGAGTGCTGAACTTATCTAATGAAGATAAAATTTATACCTATTTTACTGAAGTTTTTCTTTTTGGGTTCGATGAGACTTACAATTTCTCTACAATCCCATACTCACTATTAGAGGATTTTTATACCAAATTTCATATGATTTAATTTTATTTCTTTTAATATAAATTCAGTTTAATAAATAACAGGGTATTAACAAAGCCTCCACAAACAATCCTTCACTTAACTTCGAATATGATAACATTGAATTAAGTTTTTTTTTCTTTTCAAAATCATATCCTTCCTTTGAGATGATTATTATATTGTGGTGTTTAGGAAGATGTGATTTGATGTATTATAAAGTATACTAAAAAATATATTCGATCATAATATTCACCTCCTTTATTAGTACTTATATTTTTAATCAAATCATTTTAAATGTAGCTCTACTTTTTATTTATACATTTTAATTATTAAGCTTTATTCTTAGAATGCAAAAAATAAATGTATTAATCACCTACTTATTTTCCTAATAAATGTGAATTACGAAAATCATATAAATCATTATGTACTACCTCTAATATTGTAAAAGCATGGTCCCAATTATTGAAACGTTTTCTTGTTATATTAGTTAAAACTCAAGTCTTATATTTCTCATTATTTACATCAAGATGAGGTATATGGATCATTTTTACACGTATTTTATTCTTTTATAATGTACATGTCCTAGTCTACCATACTATAATAATGTTTCATTCAAATTTCTACAAGTACTAATAAAAGTCATACAAATTGATTCATTATGAAACAAAACACTTGCTTGTAACAAAAATACACTATTACATTAACATTTAAAGCTTATAAACATATCGTGTTTTGATAAGATACATTTTTCATTTTTATACACCTATTTTAAACCATAATTATTCAAGGTAGCATTGGGAAA
Source organism: Limnanthes douglasii subsp. nivea (assembly GCA_036936605.1). NCBI lineage: Eukaryota > Viridiplantae > Streptophyta > Magnoliopsida > Brassicales > Limnanthaceae > Limnanthes > Limnanthes douglasii. Next base: position 352,832,974 of record JAUPFV010000001.1, read on the forward strand.
ATATTCTTTTGAATCGGGCGAACATACAATATGTTTTTCAATAATATATATTTTTGAAAAGTACAAAAACTAGATCAAAATTTAACAGTCCTTTGATTGATTCAGTTGTGAAATTTCTCATCTTTAGTATATATCTATCTTCGATTGGTTGAAAATCATTATACCATCAATGATCTTTGCACACATGACATATTTCTCCTGAATCAATCCACCATGCAACATTACGATAGTGCATATAACATACCTTAGATATTAGTTACACATTATCCTGACCAAAATTATAATTTTGAAGTAAAATATGACCTTCTTGATTCTCTGCATACTTATATCCACTTGAACTAGTATTGTTCTTGCCTTTACTAGCCCACAATCCATTGTGAAATGACCAGGTTTTCCATAGCTTTGACTTGACAACTTATGATTTTTGTTGGATTAATTATTCTTGTTTCCGTTAAACTTTATTTTATTACCCTTGTATGTGTTTGCATTCTTAGAGAATCTACTCTTTCATCCATATTCACAAAAACATTTCTAATTGGTTCTTACCCTTAGATTTACAAAACATTTCTTCTTCACTAAATGATTCTTCAATCGTAAAATGACTACGATTTTCAACAAAAGTCATCTCTTCCTTGTTATGTTTCACAGTGTGTTTAAAATATTTTCATGATGGTGGTAGTTTGTCTATAACACTAGAAACCAAAATACATTCATCCATCTTTATGTTTAAATCTTGAGCAAACTGAACCATAGTTCTTAATAATTAATTGTCTTGTTCCATAACCGGTCTAGAATCAACCATTTCTAATTAATAAAGTTACTAACCATATAATTCTTACTAGAAACATCTTCGTCCATCTACTTGGATTCAAGTGAATCTTACAGTTATTTTGTAGACTTGATATTTTGGTATACATTAATAGAGGATTAGACATGTCGTTTAAGATGTTACCACAATATACGTAATCATCATTCTCATATTTGCAGCACCACCTTGTTTGCTTTACGTTTTATTCTCAATGATCTTTCGTATGAGAGTGCTCAAAATATAATTAAAAATGTATTTTCAGTGGTTGCCAATTGTACATTTTAAATATTTTCGATGGTTCTCCAAAAGTCTAGTCTGATAAAATCATAATTTTCTATATAAAAGAGAATGATATTTTGTATATAATATTATGAATAAAAAATAGTTTTTTTTTCGAGCAACATTTTTCCCATTGTAGAAAATAGTTTTTACCGTCCAAAAACAACTGATTTTAAATTTGAATTCAATGGCTAATCTAGAAAATTTAATTAAACTTTTGGTATAACACAAACTTTCAAGTTAACCCTACCTAGGGGCTTTGTCCCTTTGAACCCACTAGAGATACAATCTAATTGACTACATTAATCATAATATCATCTATCAAGTATACACGATATACTCTCTAACTTATTCGATAAAATATCATGATTATATTAGTCGACTAGTCAAGTCCATTAAACTAAAATATTTAAAATTTCTTTAATAGTATAAGAATTTATTTTTAATTATAAAAAGATATGTAGAAAAACATAGATAAGAAACACTAAATATGTACTATATAAAGCAACACCCATTTTTTAGAAATGGTGAACATATATTACTTTATTACTTCTCATGTCAGCTTATCTCTCTAGCTTTACCGTGTTTCTCTTTCTAAACTGTATCTTCCAAAACATAGCTTAGAAATATAATATCTCTAACAAATCCTTGAACTATCATTGGTGCCGTCTATAGGAAGTGATTGGTACCTATAATAATTATCCAAAACCAATGTGTATTATCAAACACTTTGAATGAAATGGATACATAAATACTAGGAAAGCTTGATGTTAGCACTGACAGAAATGTGATCGGTATGTTAACGAGCTACTTAAATCAGAGGAAAGAAATTTTGGAAGTTATGGCGAAGTTAAACTCTAAGAAAGAAGAAACTTTGAATGATAAAAGGCTTAGGTCCGATACTCGAAGGAGAATGAACAGTTCAAACATATGGAGTATCTAGTACTGGATGTGAGGCTATGGTTCAGTTGGTTTCTTTGGATGGGATTGCAATGTATCAAGATATACGTTACGGGTTTCGAGTATCGAACAATGAGGCAGAATACGAAGATACTTTGCGAGGATTAAGACTTGCCCACATTTGTATAGAAAAACATATTAGGCTAGTGAGCGACTGACAACTTCTTATAAATCACGTGTATGAAAAATCTGAGGCTAGAAAAGCTCACTTAGTGAATTATTTGAGAGCATTAATGGCCTTAGCAGTTGTCATCTAAAGCATCAAAGATCTAAAGCAGTTGTCATAGGAACAATAGTTCTATGGTTGATTCTCTAGCCACTACCTCATATTCCCAAAATCACCATAGATTCTTACGCAAGAATCATTCAATAACAAAATGGTCTAAACGGGTGGAAGGATCAGATGAAGCTTTCCAAAGAATATACGATTCAAGGCACATGGTTATATGGTACTTGGGGACAGCTTGTATAAAAAAATCTTTTAACATGTCTTTGCTTCGATGCGTTGGGGGAAATGAGTCAAATATGATACTATCCAAGCTACACGAGGGAGAAGGGTCTGCACATCCAGGTATAAGACTTTAATACAAAAATTTATTTTGGCAGGATATTATTCTCCCACAATTGCTTATAATGCCAAAGAGTTGGTTAAAATATGTCATGATTGTCAAGGATTTTCTAACACAATCCAAGTACCAGGAGTATCTCTTGAATTGATATCGAAGGCACTACCATTTGATTGGCAGGGTACTTAAGTGGTCGGACCTTTATCGATGGCATCTAGAGGACGACAGATAATATCAGTTGCAGAAGATTATTTTTAAAGTGGGTGGAGGATGAATCATTAGCTCGAAAAAAAATCCAAAAATGTGATCAAGTTTATTATTCCATTTTTTATTGTGTCTTCGATGTTTCGAGGATAATAACGATGGATAATGGGGCACAGTTAGACAATAAAGACATAAGGGATTTTTGTTCTTCTAAAAGAATACAACACCTTTTCCTTTGTAATAAAACAACCAAGTTGATGTGACTAATCGGAAAATTCTTGACGGGCTCAAAAATAATTTGGAAGGTAAGGCTAGAAAATTACCACGTTACTTACAAGAATTTTTATGGGCATATTAAACCACACCTCTAACAACACCTCATAAGTGTCCATTTTCACTAGTCTATGGGATGGATGTTGTAGTACCATCCAAAGTGGTTTCCCCTCGTATCGAGTTAGTGAATATCTTGATAAGGAAAACGATGAGCAGAAGCATGCAGAGTTAGACTTAATCGAAGAAAAAAGAACGTGAGCGCAATTGAATTCAAGATAGGGGACAGAGTCCTCAGAATTTTATTTTTGCATATGAAAGAAAAACAGTTTGGTAAATTGGGACATAAATTAGAGGGCCCCGTACACAGTCACTGAAAAAGTTGACACTAGGGACATGTCGGCTCAAAGATAAATATGAAAGGGATCTTCATCACCCGTGGAATACCGTACACCTTAAGTTATATTTGGAATGAACTTAAGTTTGTATATATGTTTAAACTTGTGTAAAGATGGGTGCCACACTCTTTACTCTCATAGTGGTGCATAAAAGTTGTAACGAGTTGCCAAAAAAGTCGATTTATATTTAATATTTATTTTCTACTTTAAAACAATTTTTATAATCATTTATTTTTAGATTGCAAGGATTTTCCATCAGATATTGGTCAACAATCATTTATTTGTGACCAGAAAGGTCTTCCAACGAATATTGATTAATAATTTATTTTTGAATTGGAAGGGTCTTCCAACGAGTGTTGGTCAACGATCATTTATTTTATGACCGTAACGGTCTTCTAACGAATCTTTGTCAACAGTCATTTATTTATTGACCGGAAGGGTCTTCAAATAAAAGTTAGACAATAAAAATAATTTATTTCTTATCTTATATTTAATAAGATTGGTTAAGGTAAATGTTTTCGAAGAAAAGCAGTTCTATTGATGCAATAGGGGAAGTATGAAATACCCCGATGATGCGAGGACTTTATAAAAGTTACAAAAGTTAAAAACACACATAACAACAAAACAATCAGTTAATTAAGTTTTTCTTACTCCGAAAGGGTATTTTCAGATCCATCTTTCGCCGAGGGAGATGAAGAACGTTCTGACCCATTGGAACTTTCAGTTGACTCCACATCTACCAAAGAAACATCCTTTGAGCGATACTTATCGGGCACGTGCTCCTAGAAATTTCCTAACTAGAAATACGGGAAGTAGTCATGAAAATATAACTCCATAACGGATTTAACTTTAGCATCCGTGAGTTTAAAAACAAAGTCAGTAGTGTATGCTTCAGCCTCGTCGTTGAAAGGTTTCTTTTTGGCTTCAGCCTTTTCCAAATCCTTAACTACATGTTAGGAATAATATATGGTTTGTGATACCTTTTGGCGAGGGTTTCGACCCAAAACAATGCACTCACTCACGATCGAATGTTTCCTGCTCAAATTTTAACTATTCCTCTACCACCTCGAATTGTTTAAGATTATTTGTAGTAAGCTCATTGAGATATTTAACTTCATCTTCCAACCTTTTCATTTCAGATCTCCTCCTGAAACCCTCGTCTTTATGACAATTTTTTCGAACATTTAATGTGTTGGCCTTACTTTCAAAAAATATCGCAGGCTTAAGGAGTGTATGAAGTTGAAAGGTTAGATAGTCATCGGTATAAATGTTAAACTGCTTTAAGGGAGAGTCGAACTTGAAATTCTCAGGAACTTTATTATCATGTCATTGGTCTTCTTGGAAATCAGTCTCCTCATCCTTTTGAGTGGCAGTATCTTCGTTTGATGCTCGAGGAGAGTATGAGTCGAAAACAACAACATTTTAAGGAGAAGGAAGATTAGGCTAAACTGTTTCATTACTCGATGGGGCGACATTTTCTATTACCTCATTTTCACTTTCTTCAACAACTAACTTCTTACGTCTCTTCTTAGGAGGATGCTCTTTTGACGGCGTCTTAGAGCCACCTTCTTTTGCAAGGTCAACCTCCTCGACCTCAACCTCAACATTTTCTTCCTCAATCAGATATTTCTTATGGATCTGGTGGCTTAGAGCCCTCTCTCTTGCATACAAGTAAACAAGAATGTTTGTGGCCTCCAACAATTTGAATACATCATTTTTTACAGGAGGCATCATGAGCTCCTCAAATATCATAACATTTTTAAAGTTAGCCCTCCAAAAATAGCTATTAGCAAGGTTTGTTGAAGTGAAACGACGTGAAATTCATTAGACCAGGAAGGTCTGACCCAACTACTTAGTAGAGCAATTATCCAACCTACTTATTCATTTATAATGGTATTCTTTTGAGGTTAAAAATACTAGAATTTTTAATGATATTTATGTATATATGTATTTCACGTAAAAAAATATATCGTGAATTAAGGGTAGGCTAAAGTGAGACGCCTTGTTAATAGAATGAAACCTCCAAAATAGATATAAAAATCTAAATGAGATCCCGTTATATAACGATACCTCATTTAAAAAAAAAGCGTATACGAGCATAGTGTAACCCTCTATATTATTAATGGATTATTTAGTTTTTTTTTAAGTTAAGTAAAAATTATATTAAAATTAGGGACCTCAAACAGAGGATTAAAATATTTAAGGATATACATTGATGATTTAGAATTGTAGAGACTAGTCCTAAAAATAATATATACTTGGGGACCTAATTAAAATTTCCTAAAAAGAATTGGCGCCATTTTTGAAATTTCCATTGCCTCTATTTTAAAATTTTTGTTGTCTTCAGTATCTAGACTCCAATATTCACACCTACATTCTTCTTTTATCAATCATTTTAGAGTTTCCTAGACATTTCCTAGCAATCCAATGCTATTCTTCAAGAGTTTTCAAGAACAAAATATGTCTTCATCTTTTTCAGACTATGAAACTTACTGCAAGTCTCCAGATACCTGATACAAGAAGGTAATAATTACTTAATCTTATGTAACAAATTTTTAATGTTTCTATATAGATTATTGAGTTCAATTCAAGTGAAGGAACGAAATTATGATAACCTATCCTCATCTTACACTTTTGAATCCATCGAACAAGCCAATCGGCTGCTCGATTTTGCTCTCTATATACATGATGTATGGTCATAGAGCTCGATATTATAGACTTAATACTATCTAGTATAAATTTAAAATGATTAGGGTAATATCCTTTAGAGATTAAGTTAACTAATATTTCATAGCTCGTTTCGATTTCTACTTCCCTTATGTCTCTAATTTTGTATAGAAGAAGACCATCATAGATTGCTCTTGCCTCTGCCTTAAGTGTAGTCAGTTTCCCATAGTTGTTGTCGTATCCCATTATAAGCTTTTCTTCATCATCTCTAATTATAACTGATCCATATGCTTCACCATTAAAAGAGCAGTTAGCGTCAGTGTTGATTTTGAATTTACCCTTAGTTGGAGCATTCCATGTCAGATAGGAAATCTTTTTCTTGGTTTTAATGTGATTGATGCAATTCAGAGTAATTGTAGCCTTTTCATTCTGTTGCCAGTTTTTGCTTTTAATAATTTAGAGTGGTCTAGAGAAGTCGATATGAATTTGATGTAGCTAATGGTTGATTCGACTAAAGCTGATTCATTTCGCATTTTCATTCTTTTCCTTTGCCGCCATATTGCCCATGTAATGATTGAAAAAAGAATTGTTTTGATACGAGTCTTGTATGGAGCTGAACAAAACTAGGTTCTGAATAAGTGAATTACTGTCATGAATCTTCTTATCTCCACCTTGAGTAATCCTGCAAAATAAGACCAAACACTCCACACAAACTTACATGAAACAAACAAGTTCTCTTTAATTTCAAAATTATGACAAAATTGGCACTTAGAATCAAATGTATATGTTTGCTTTGAATTATAGAATCAATTGTGAGTTTATTTTTAAGGAGTCTCCAAGAAAGGAAAGAACATTTCTTAGGAGAAATTTGATTCCATAAGCCTTCAAATAGTGAGGAGCAGTCTACAGATGTTCTTAAAGCATTTATGGTGTCTTTAATGTTAAAAGAACAATCAGATGAAAGATTCCATACTATGGTATCTTGTTTAAGTTCATTTATCTTTAGTTTAGAGCTAAGATTGATGTTATACTCAATAAGTAAAGGTACCATTTTAGGTATGTTCCATGTGTTATTACTCCACAATGAGTTTATCATCATACCTTTGAACCATGTGTTGTTGTAGTTTGAAGAGAGGGAGATTAATGGTGCTCTTCCAAACCATTTGTCTAACCAAATTTCCACATTTCCTTTGCCGATGTTCCACAGGACATTATCTTTAGCAAAATCCTTAATCCTAGCAAGCTTTTTCCAGGTTTGAGATCGGGGCTTTGAATTAATAAGATGAAGTGGATGCCCACCTTTATAGTAAATACTATGAAGTAGTTTAGACCAGACAGATAGAGTCTCCCTAAATCGAACCCATAACTTACTAAAAATGCATTTTGAATGACATGGATGCTATTAGCATTAAAGCCTCCTTCCCTGAATGGTTTACATATATACTGGCTGGATGACCAGTGAATTTTCTTCTCTTCATTGCTAGAACCCCATAAGAACTTATTCAATAACTTTTCTATGTTATTGATGACAGAAGTTGGCAACCAACAACTTTGTATCCAGTATATTGGGATAGGCATGAGCACTGAATTGATCAATGTAAGTCTTCCTGCATAGGAAAGCTTCTTGCCTTCCCGATTGGTGATCTCGTCTTTAATCTTGTCTATAAGAGGCATGAAGTTAGATGATTTATTATGTGGACCGAGAGTAAAACCAAGATAAGTTCTAGGTAGATGGAAAGTCTTAAAGTGTGTCTAAATTGTAAGAGCTATTCTTCTTGTCTCAGTCATTTTGGTGCCAATAATGATTTTTGTTTTGTCTTTGTTTATATCTTGTCCTGAAGTTTTATGGTATTCCTAAAAAAATATTATATTTTCTCGAAAAAAGAGGTTAAGCCATTGCTGAAAATCGCAAATCACCACCAAATACAAAAATAGGTATGTTTATGTTTCTTGAGCAAGAATATCTTAATGTTTTACTATTCGAACTTATTATCTTAATGGATTAATTAGTTGATAATAGACAAAATTAACGTTGGGGTGTTGCGATAAAAAGTGAACAAGTTCAGGTGCTTGTTGGTTGGATTGGCTATTTTAGATTATTTTATAAAATATAAAGAAAGTGAGTAATAAAAAAAATCGTTAGAATAACAACTATAATAACCACTATCTTCTTGTTCTCTTGTTCTTTATTTTTCGTTGGTTATTATCTTCCATTCTTATTCTCCAGCAGAACTTTATTTTCAGAAGCTCTCTATTGTCATCAACGCCCGTCTAGTTTGAAAAATTATCTTAGTTTCTCTACACATTGGTATTCTCTTTTTATTTATTACATTCTTAATTGATTTATATTCTTCACATTTATTTCATGGAGAACGTTTTAATATGTTCAAGAGGATGTATATGGAATCGTAGTTCATATATTATAACTCGTTTTGTTACTTTATACAGGGTTTTGTAATTTGGTGTGTCCATATTTTATACTGAAAACAAGAAAAATTAAAAAATGAAGTTCATTTTGTTTTGGTTTCATGCAGGCCAGAAGATTAATGATGTTGATATGATTTGTGGCAAGAACACTAATGATTTGTGAGTTCAAATACTAGATTTCAATAAATAACATTCTATATAGATGCTTGTCAGTTTGATGATAAAATTTCGAGCTAATTGCTATTGTAGTTTTAGTGAGGTAGTTAAAGTGACATAGATCCTTGTTTTCTAGGGATGGATTGATATGAACGGTGAATGCGAAACCCGAAGCCTACACAGTTTCAACTGTTAGCTCTTCCAAAGTAATAAAACGTTTTCCTTATCCTTTAAAACTCTTGTGGTTTATAGAGAAAATTGTCTTCTAAAGTTAATTACATTTCTAGAACGGAAGAATCTTGAAAATAATCCCATGGAGGTGAAGGAAGTTCCAGATAAATTGACGGAGATGAAGAACTTATGTGAAAATATGGTGGAGGTATCGGTGTACTTGTTGTCAGAAAATGCGTCTAAAATGAATATGGACCTGGAGGAAGTTCAAGGTAATTTGACAGAGATGAAGAAATTATGTGAAAATATCGTAAAGGTACTTTCAAATTATGAAGAAACACTGATGAAGATGAAGAAATTGTGTGAAAATATGGTGAAGGTATCGTCAGATTCGTTAACAAAAAATATTTCTGAACCGGCCGACAAGATGAAAGTTCAAGATGTGTTGATGTTGGCGGAGAAAATATGTGAAACTATCCTACTGACCTCATCATTAGATCCGATAGAGTGGAAACAATTATGTAAAGATATGGGGAAGCAATCAGATTTGTTGACACTCCATACTTCTAAAATGAGGCAGCTGACTGAGATTCTCCATAAATTGCCTGTGAAAACATTATGTGAAAAGATTGCGACGGTATCCGCAGATTGGTTGATGGAAAATCCTTCTAATGACTCTGCTGAGACGAAGTCGTCCCTTTGAGAAAAGGGTAGTCCAATGGAGAAGCCTCATAATGATCATAGTAATTTCTCTCCCAACTAGACTTTAGCTTTTAAAGGTTGCTTCTTTTACTGCATGAACAAATGTACTGCCTTGGTATTATTACCTGTTAATACAGCTACACTCTTGTTTCTATGATTTTATACCTGTTAATAATGTACCGAATTCAATAGGTATGGATGTATATTGATAGCTATGGTTTTGGATTGTTTCTTGTATTCAGGGACCTCATCCACCATAAAAGCAGCAATGTTCAGCGTAACGTTTATAATAAAAGATGTGCCCAATATTCTGGATAAACAGATAATATCTACACTTTAGGAGATCGTACCCCGATGATTACTGTTCATCAGTATTATTGCATGTATATTTGTATACGGGTAATCGATGCATTTTATATTATTAAGGGATTATTGTTTACCGTTGTTTGTTTTTCACCAAATTTTAATCCGTTAAAAAAATATGAAATAAAATAAGATATCTAACGATATTTAATTTTGGTATGTTTTGTAATATTTTTTGGATAAAATGAAAGAAAACAACTCCATCGGATGTTGTTAGAATCAAAACATTGTTTTTTTGGACCGGAAGATTATTAACCAATTTAGAAGATAAAAATCAGTGAATTCTCATACAAAAAGAAGAATTTGCAAAGCGATATATTTAATTTCGAAATGCGATTTACGATAGCCGAAGACATATATATATATATATAAGTCTCAAGTAATAATTACATAAATTTTCTATAATAATTACATATTATTTTATTTTATCAAGTCCGCTAAAATAATATACAATATAATTGAGTCCTACAATGTACTAATTACATATTATTCTATTAGATTCGGAATAAACTTAATTTTTATTAATTTGATTTTTTTTTTAATTGATTAACAATTTTATATATAAATCTATATTATTTTATAATAATAATAACTATACTTATTAATATTATAGAGTCTATATATAAATTTATATTAACATATTTTAAATTAATAAATCTGTTTATATTACATTTATTCCATATATATTCCGAAAGAAATGATATATATGATACCATATTTATACATGGTATAAATAAATATATAAATCTATATTAGTATTTTTAAATTTATATATATATATATATATATATATATATATATATATATTCATTCTTTAATAGTTCAAAAAAGAAGAAAAAATGAACTTCAAATTAAGTGTAGTAGACGTATTAGATAATATTAAGTATTGAAGGCCAATTAAATTTATTTGTTTTTTTATAATACAAATATAGTTTTTTATTACCAATCAAATTTATTCATTATTTTATAAAAAATAGAAATAATAATTGATTTCTTAATAGCTATGCAATCTTGTGGTTCGATGATTTATTTATACCCGCTGGACTAAAACTATTTAATATTATTTTATACTAAATATATTATATACATCAAATAATGGGTTCTTAGGCCCCACAAGAAACCTCATAGCTCCGCTCATGGACATAACATATGGTGGGTTTCGAGTTATTACGAATCTATTTCTCACACACCCAACATCTATTAATCTATCAAGTACATTCTCATTTTTAACTATGAATAATACTTAAAAGTTACTAGGCACAAAATATTATTGTTTGAAATAGTTAGGATTGCGTCTAGAGTTATAAATTTTGCACTGCATTCTTTTTTAAGGGTGTGGAAAACTTGGTCAATTATACTGGGATATACTCACATATAAAGAATTGGTGTCCATGGGAAGAAATCGAGAAAATATTTTTGGACACGACACCCTTGTAATGCAAGTGGCACATAAACAAAAATATTATGACCAATACTAAAAAATTATTCATTCAAGGATTGGTATACGACGAGGTATTTGCTACTTGGAATGAGATCATTAATTCCACAGCCCATTACGAGTTGTAGTCAACCATATTGATCATAAAAGAGAGTTTTTTATACCCTATTTGAAACCATGGACTACACTAAAACATCTTAACTCCAACTCCAACTGTGCGTCAAACAAATATTATATGCACACTAACCTTTTGACGAACGTAAAAATAAGATAACTAACTGGCATATATAAGTTAGAGTAATGGACGTGAAATAATCGAACAAATTATCTGTTTGCTTGTATAAGTGTTAAACGCATGCATTTATTAATGAAACAATTTATGACGACTAATTAAACTTTAAACTATTATGTACAAAGCTATACATTTTTCTCGGTAGTTAAACACGCAAAGCAAAAAAGTCATTTAATGATTGTAAGGTGATATATATGTTTTTATACGATCACTGGATTTTCAAAGAGGTGAGAGATATCGTCACCAATGAATCATTTGCTATTATGATAAAAATAATACGGTTTGGCTAGAGAGATAATTGTTGATAAATTTGAAAAAAATATATGTTATTAAATTATTATGTAATTATCACAAAATGGCGCAAGCACAAAATATATGGGAAGGACAAACTTGAATGAACACAGGATTTAACGTGGTTCGACAATTGTCTACGTCTACGGGAGCCGCCAGAGAAAAGAGTTTCACTATGATTGGAAAAAGTTACAGATTTCAGATTGTGTTTTGTGTAGTCCTAGTAGTCTATTTATAGGGAATTAATACACTTAGTAGACAATGGGCCTAATGATCTCATACCACAAGACTAACACAAGTCACAACCGAACACAGTACACTGTCAAGGCACAATATCACTATCACAGACACAAAACTGTACTGCCGGATACAGTACATTTTCAAGGCACTATTCGACTCATTCATAACAAATCTTCCCCTTGAGGCGAATATTCTTTCTTCACTATAAACAAAGAAACTTCTCTTCTTTTGACTCACCGAATGCCCTTAAGGCATTTACTCTATACTGCAAACACCGATCCAGTTTAGGCACTCCCTAAAATTTCGAACTGATACTGCCTTGGTCATTATATCTACTAGATTATCGTGTGTAGACACTTTCTTCACATAAAAAATTACCTTTGATATTATATCGCGAATAAAATGATACCCGACATGTATGTGCTTTGTACACTCATGGTACATCTGGTTCCCTGTAAGATGTATGGCGCTTTGACTGTCACAACACACTTTTGTAGTAGTCCTATCGAAACCCAAACCTGCCACCAAACCTTGCAACCATATTGCCTCTTTAACTGCTTATTTTACCAACATGTACTCTGCCTCTGTTGTATTCAAAGCTACAGTAGCTTGCAACTATGCTTTCCAACTGATCGCACTCCCACTTAAAGTAAATACATATCGTGTCAGTGATCTTCTTTTATCCATATCACCTGCAAAATGAGAATCAACAAAACCAACCAATGATCCTGCAACATCATTCAGCGATTCACCAATATCTGTCTTGCTAAAAGTTAAGCCAACGTTCAGAGTATTCTTAAGATACCGAAGTATTCATTTCACTGCCTGCCAGTGTCTTTCCCAGGACATCCCATGTACCTGCTAACTACACTAACCGCATGTGAAATATCACGACGTGTGCATACCATAACATACATGATACTACGAACTGCACTTGCATATGGAACCTTTGATATTTTTTCCAACTCAGCATTGTCCTTGGCCGCTCCTGCTGCAAACAACTTGAAATGAGTAGAAAAATGAATGCTAACTGCTTTAGCATCAAATATGTTGAATCATTGTAACACTTTCTCAATATAGCTTCGTTGAGACAAGTGTAATGATCCTAAATTTCTGTTCCTCATAATCTCTATACCAAGAATTTTATTTGCTCTACCCAGATCCTTTATCTCAAATTTTGCACTAAGTTGCTTCTTTAACAGCATAATGTGTGACATACTACAAGCAGAAATAAGTATATCATTCACATACAACAAAAAGTAAACATAAGAATCATCTGACATCTTTTGATGATACGCACAACTATCACATGGACTCTTCGTGAACCCTTTTGACACCATGAATGTATCAAAACGTTTGTACCATTGCCTAGGTGACTGTTTCAAACCATACAGTGACTTTTTTAGCAGACAAACTTTTTCCTCCATATTAGGTTCGATAAATCCCACTGGTTATCTCATGTAGATTTGCTCCTCCAATTCACCATGTAGAAACGCAGTGTTCACATCCAACTGCTCAAGCTCTAAATCTTACAAAACTACTATGGCTAACAAAACTCGAATCAAACTATGCTTCACCACTGGAGAAAACAATTCATTGAAGTCGATTCCTTCCTTTTGAGTAAAACCCTTAGCGACCAGTCTTGCTTTGAATCGAGATGCCTCAACCCCTGGATTACCTTCCTTTTTCTTGAACACCCATTTACTGCCTACTATCTTCTGTCCTTTAGGAAAGTCAACAAGCTTCCACGTTTGATTCTTATGAAGAGATTCAATCTCTTCCCCCATAGCACCAATCCATCGATTTGCCTCTGAACTCGCTATAGCTTCTCTGTAGCTACTAGGTTCCTGCATCTCAACTTCTTCTCCAACTGACAGAGCATATGCAACTAGATTCACATACCTTTTTGGAAGTTTGATATCTCTTCTTTCTCTGCCCAATGATATGCTATAAGGTTGTTGTTCTGGTTCAGGCGCATCATCGTCACTATCATCCGATGCTGACGCTTCATCTCCTGATTCTGGATCCACCTCAGAACCACTTGAATTATTGGACGTGCTAGGAATTGATTCTATTTCAAGCTCCACCTGTTTACTCACAACCAATCCTGATTCAACCATTTCTCCTACTTCCTTCTGACTGTCTATCGAAGCAAATTCATTAAAATTAACGTCTCTACTGATAAGAAAACCTGGATACTTTGGAGAGGTACACCATAACCTATATCCCTCCACTCTAGTAGCATATCCTAGAAATATGCACCTGCTTTCCCTCGGCTCAAGCTTACCATCTCTCACATGAGCATATGCATGACAAACGAACACCCTCAAATGTTCATAATCAGCCTTCAATCCAGACCAAATCTCAAAAGGAGTTTTACAATCAATAGCCGTTGATGGAGACCGATTCACCAAGTAACACGCTACATTGATAGCTTCAGCCCAAAAATCCTTTCTCACACCGGAATGCGAGAGCATACTTCGTGCATTGTCACAAAGTGTTCTGTTTATTCTTTCTGCGACTCCATTCTGTTGTGGTGTTCTAGAATAAGTGTGATGGCGTACTATTCCCTTAGCTTTGCAGAACTCGTTGAACTCACGATTGCAATATTCTAACCCAATATCAGTCCTAAGTTGTTTGATTTTTCTTCCTGTTTGTTTCTCAATCATCGTCTTCCATTTGACAAAGGTTGAATATGCCTCATCTTTCGTTTTCAGAAAGTAAACTCACACCATCCTTGAATAATCATCGATCAAATTCATGCAGTATCTGGCTCCGCTCTTGGATGGAATTATGTTTGGACCCCAAAGATCTGAGTGAATGTATTCCACTGTGCCTTTAGTATTTCTTACAGCCGATTTGCTGAATTTGACTTTAGTTTGTTTACCAAACATACAGTGCTCACAAAATTCCAATAATTATGCTTTATACCATTTCAACAAATCTCTCTTTCCCAAAACAGCTAATCCTATGTCACTCATGTGACCAAGACGCCAATGTCAAAACTTATTTTTATCCTTCCTACTTTGGCTATTACTCCCTGATGTTGCTACTGCAGCATCGCCCATAACAACACTCCCCTGGAGAATGTAATGACCCTTCTGCAAACTGCCTTTCATGCATACCAATGAGCCTTTTGTCACTTTGATTACAACGTCTTCTCCATGGTACTTGTAACCCCGAGAGTCTAGAGTCCCAAGAGAAATCAAGTTTCTCTTTAACCCAGGAACATGCTAGCACGTCAAGATTCTAACATCCACGTCAAACATTCTGATTCTGACGTTATCAATACCATCAAAAGTCAACGAATGATTGTTCCCTAAATAAGTGGCACATGTGATATGTAGCGCCAGTATCGAGTACCCAAGATTTTTTCCCAAAGTCTGAACTCACGGACATTACATCTCCTCTACCACGCTTTTCACTATCGTCGGAATCGTTCACACCTTCAACAATGTTTGTTGTATTTTCCTTTTGATTTCTCTTCTTACCATTCAGTATCGGACAATCTCTCATATAATGACCCTGCTCAGCGTATTCATAACAGTTTGAGTGCTTTCCCTTGACTTGGACCTCTAATTCTTCCTTCTTAAAGAACTCGCTTTGCTTCTAGATCTTCCCCTAGTCATAAGACCTTCCCCTTCAGCTTGATTGTCTGGCTGCAACTGTCTCAACTCTTTTGATTTCAGTGCCCCTTTGACATATGCTAGCGATAACTTATCTTTACCATACATAATGGTATCTACAAAGTTTTCATAGGGAGCTGGTAACAATCTCAATACAAACAAAGCTTGATCCTCATCCTCAATATTGATATCTATGTTCTCCAAGTCCATTATAATTGATTTGAAATTATCTAAGTGCTCTGTTATGGATATACCTTCTTTCAATCTGAAATCATACAAATTTTCTTCAAGTATAATCGGTTTACTACTAATTTATCTGAGTCAAGATCTCCTAGCTTTTTCCATGCGCAGTCAGCAGTCTTCTCACCACTGATCTCGCGAAGCACATTGTCTTTCACACTCATTAAAATCCAGCACAAAGCCCTTTCTTGAAGATCTTGTTTCTCCTCTTCTTTCATCTCTTCTGGTAACTTATTCACCAAAACTTTCCACAGCCCTTGCAGTACCAATGAAGATTTTAGTTTAATCTTCCACCACACAAAGCTGGATCGCCCATCAAATTTTGCAATCATGTATTTTGTTATTGTAGACGCCATTGTGAAACTCTAATTGTAAAAGCCCTAATTTCACCACGTGGCTCTGATACCAATTTTGTTATTAAATTACTATGCAATTATCAAAAAATCGCTCAAGCAGAAAATATATGGGAAGGACAAACTTGAATGAACACAGGATTTAACGTGGTTCGACCATTGTCTACGTCCACGGGCGCCGCCAGAGAAAAGAGTTTCAGTATGATAGAAAAACTTATAGATTACAGATTGTGTTTTGTGTAGTCCTAGTAGTCTATTTCAAGGGAATTAATAGACTTACTAGACAGTGGGCCTAATGGGCTCATACCATAAGACTAACACTAGTCAAAACCAAACACAGTACAATGTCAAGGCACATCACTATCACAGACACAAAACTGTATTATCAGACACAGTACACTGTCAAGACACTATTCAACTCATTCATAACAATATATTTGTTGTTCAAGCGACGCATGGCTTGTTATATATATGAAAGATAATATCAACGCCTATAGAAAACGATGGTATGCCAATTTATATGATTCAATGCGATGAAGATAAATTTCTAAAGGAAAACTTCTTGAGAATAAGTGGTTTGGTCCATGATTATTATCAAGAATAGAACCTCTATATCATAACGAAGGTTCTTGATTTAGTTGATCCAAATTTAAGTAAAATTGTTCCACCTAAAGAATCAGTAAAAACGAATGATTGTTTTGGTTAAAGCTAGTTCTACCAAATGAGAAAAATATTATTTTGAGCATGTCATCAGAATACAATGTAGCACAACCACTCCTCTAACCCGTGCAACCCTTATAAGCACACAAAACATTATTAAATCAAATATCTATCGCAGACATAAATATGAAAACAATACAAACTATTGGACTTATCAACCTAAAATGTTGTAGTATATTATCATCCTCCATTCTACATACATTCATATATTTATGAGGTAATGAACGAGTGATCATTTTGCTTTTAAAGATATATTTCACTCTTAGTTAGGAGCTTAAGAACCATGTTCAATTGTGGGGCAAAATATAATTAAGAAAATGCGTAAAAATTTTCCTTTTTATGACTGACTATATTATACATGCAAAATTTTAGATAAACTATATACACTCACTTAATTATTTAGTTTTGGAAACTGAAAAATGTTAGAGCTCTTGAACTATATACACCAGACTTGTTATATAAAGATACACACAAACTTACACAATTTATTATTCTAAAACTTTTTCTTTATATTGACATTGATGGTTAGCTTAAACCTTGAGTCTTGTTGGCTAATTTAAATTTAAAAATTGGCTAGTTTATATTTTTGCCGAAATATACAATTTTTTATGAATCCTAAAAAAATATACTTCCCTCACACCCTGTTAAAAAGAATTATAGATTTTTTTTGTTAATTGATTATATATACAAACTAATCTTTTATAGTATATTAAAATTAAAATGTAATAATAATAAAAACAATTGATGATATATTGATTTTTTAGTGTTATTATTAATAATAAATTTTATTATTTGTTGAATTTTTTTAATATTCTTAATTTTAAAAGTTTTTATTGCTAATTACTATATATGTGGATGATATGCAAAAAAGGACATATTTCTAAATTATTTATTAGTATTAATTCATTAGTTGATAATAGATAAAATTTGCGTCGACTGATAAGTTGGTAAAGAGAAAAAAATATAAAATATAAAGAAAGGAAAGTAATAACAACAAACCGTTAGAATACCAATAGATTAACGACTATCTTTCCCGCTCTATTGATCTTTAATTTTCGTTCGTTATCATCTACCATTCTCAGTCTCTAACGAAACTTTCTTTTAAGAATCGCTATCTATTCTCAACAACGCTCTTAAGTTTCTCTCCAATATGGTATTCTTTTTTTATTTATTATATTCTAATTCATTTATATTCTTGACATTTCTTTGATGAAAAACGTTTCGATTCGTCCAAGAAGATTTATATGGAATCGTAGTTCATATAGTATAACTGATCTAAATGTTGCCTTAATCTTAGTTCATATAGTATAACTGATCTTGTTCATGAATCTAAATGTTGCCTTAATCAGGATTTGGTAATTTGAAGTGTTCATATTATATACTAAAACAAAAATGATTAAGAAATGAAGTTCATTTTGTTTTTGTTTCAGGCTTGCGAGAAGATCGAAGATGTTGATAAAATTTCTGAAAAGAACACTAATGATTTGTGAGTTCTAATAATAGTTTTCTATAGATCATATTCTATAGTATGCTACAATTTTCTTTCATCAATTATGTTATATAGATGCCAAGGCTTGTGAGTTTCATGATGAAATTTCTAGCCAATTTCTATTGTAGTTTAAGTGAGGATATTAATGTGACTTAAATCCTTGTTTTCTAGAGATGGCTTGAATTTGAACGATGAATGCGAAACCCCACGCTCTCCACAGTATCACAACGAAACTGTTAGCTCTTCCCAAAGTAATAAAACGTTTCCCTTATCCCTTTAAAACTGTTGTGGCTTATACAGAAAAATGTCTTATAACGTTAATTACATTTCTAGACCTGAAGAATCTTGAAGATAATCTCATGGAGGTGAAGGAAGTTCCAAATAAATTGACTGAGATGAAGAGATTATGTGAAGATATGTTGGAGATATCCGGATACTTGCTGTCAGAAAATGCTTTTAAAATGAATACAGACCTGGAGGAAGTTCAAGGTAATTTGACGGAGATGAAGAAATTATGTGAAAATATCGTAAAGGTACTATCAAATTCGATGACCGAAAATGCCTTTAATCTGATGGACTCAAACGAAGTTCGAGATACACTGATGAAGATAAAGAAATTATGTGAAAATATGGTGAAACTATCTTCAGATTCGGTGAGAAAATTTGTTTCTGAACTGACCCAGAAGATACCATTTGAAGATGTGTTGACGAACATGGGACAAATATCTGAAATATGTGAAACTATCCTACTGAATTCATCATTAGATCGCATGGAGTTGAAACAATTATGTAAAGATAAGATGAAGCAATCAAATTTGTCGACACTCCATACTTTTGAATTCAGGCAGCTGACCGGAATTCTCCATCAATTGACTGTGAAAGACTTATGTGAAAGAATTGCGACGGTATCAACAGTTTTGTTGACGGAAAATACTTTTAATGACTCGGTTGAGACAAAGCCATCCGTTTGAGAAAACGGTAGTCCAATGGAGAAGTTGTTGGTACGTATGCACATGATTACCAAGCTTACTGACATTGTGATAAGACTTTTAAGCCTGACACTCATCATTGTAACTTCTGTCACAACTAGATTTTAGCTTTTAAAGTTTTCTTCTTTTACTATATCAATAAGTACTCTTATAAAAAGAAGAATGTGCTGCCTTTGGAATTATTACCTGTTAATACATTTTCACTCGTTTCTATCATATTATATCTGTTAATAATGTATTCCACAACAGCTATGGATGTATATTGATAGCTATGATTTTGGATCGGATAATGAAATCACTAAATAGTTATGTAATAACTATCCAATAGATGTTTGATGTATTCAGGGATCTCATGAACCATACAAAAGCAACAATGATGACTATCATTTTTATAATAAAAGATGTGGCAAATATTTTGGATAAACACAGTATCTACATTTTAGGAGATCATACCTCGATGATATTTCGATCTGTTCGTGAGTATATTGTATGTGGGGGAATCAATGCATTTTATATTATTAAGGGATTATTTTGGCCGTTCTATATTTTTTCACCAAATTTTAATCGGTTCAAAAAATATAAAATATAACATGCGATAAGGTATGTTATGTGTCTAATACCAATAACGTGAGACATAAATATTTGCTATGTAATATTTGTTTGGTCAAATGAAAAAATACAATTACGTCGAATGGTATAACATGACGTATGATGGGTCTCGAGTATCACGAATCTATTTCTCATACACCTATTATCTATTATCTATAGATTTATCAACTACATCGTCATATGTTTTAATTATGGATAATGCAAACAAATTATTAGATATTAAATATCATTATTTGAAATACGTCTACGATTATAACATTTCAGATTGCATTCGTTTTGTTGGATGTATAAAAGTTGGTCAACTATACTTTGGCGACGAATCGAATCACGTTACTCATGAAAGAAAATTGATACATATTACTGAATGCTACTGACATATAAAGATTTGGCGTCGATGTGAAGAAATCGACATAACATTTTTGGATGCGACACCCTTGTTATGCAACTGGCACATAAACAAAAATATTATGGCCAATACAAAATATTTCTTCCATAAAGAGAAGGTATGAGACGAGTTATTTGCTACTTGGAATAAGATCATTAATTCGGCAACCCATTACGAGTTGTAGTCAGACATAATGATCATGAAGGAGATTTTGTTTATACCCTATTAGAAAGTTTTGGAATACGTTGAAACATATTGACTTAAAGTGTATGTCAAAAAAATATTATACGCACACACCAACCTTGTCAAGAACTTAGAAATACGACAACTAATTGGCAAATATAAGTTAGAGAAATTGACGTGACATAATCAAACAAATTGTTCATTTACTTATATGAGCGAAGAAAACCTTCACAACTCTGAAGGCATAGGCTCGAGATAACTAGGCCACTGAATTTCATAGGTATTTTATAACTTTTAAATTGGTTAGCAGCCATCTATGGCGCTCCTCAAAAGGATAACTCAATAAAGAACAATTGATGAGCCCTCGTGATCAGGCTCCAAGCAGCCCCAACGAGAAACAAACAGATTTTGATGTGTAAGGGCACTTGGAAGAGATTAATGTTGCTATCAAGATTCAGAGTCGCATAGAAGATCTTGTTACAAATCTCCTGAGGGGCACAAATGAAGTTCTACATATAATACTTGTTCTGGTCCCAGATAATCACCTGTCTATCTTCCGAAGTCCACATAGTGACAGTTCGGGTAATCAAGCTTTATCAGTTGGTTCTAAAAAGCCTCATCTGATTTAATGGCTTTCTTTAAATTTCTTGTTATCCACGGGGTCTTGTCTGTGAGTATCCATGGGTAACCCTCAGAATATGCTATGGTTGCTAATGAGTCAGCCACTAAATCTCAACCCTATGAACGTAATCATACTCAATAGTTTTAAACATTCCCACCAAAGCCTTCAGTTCTTTCAAGTATTTTACCAAATGGTCTTTATTGGCCTCAAAATTCCTTGAGCGAAACATTTTGGCACCACAAATATATGCGAGGCATAGCCTCACCGAAGTGGCCTCGTATTATGCCTAATTATTAGATGTTGGGAACCTGTAGTATACACACTCATACATCGCAAATCTCGTCGTAATGATTAAGTGAATTTATGTCCCACAACCTGAAGCCCTTGACCTTCAATCGGTCAGGATAATCTACTGATCCTTGACCTTTTTGATCTCCATATCTTGTTGCTCAGAGTGAAACTCAACTAGAAAATCGGCCAACACTTTTCCATTAATTACAATTTGAGGCTCAAATTTGATTTCAAAATTATCCAGTTCCACTGACCATTTAGTCATCCGTTCCGACGCATTAGGCCTTTCAAACATATTTTGAAAAATAAATGATGTTTAGACTACTGTGGAATGTGCCTGCATATAAGGTCTTATTTTTCAGGCCACATTGACAAATGCGAGAGCCAATTTTTCTAACTTCGAATACATTTTTTCAACATCCAAATGGCTTTTAATCACATAATAAACCGGTCAAGGATGATTATAGGCCTCACAAGTTAAGACTAAAGTGATTGCGAAGTTGGATACCGATATGTAAATAAATCTGTTTTCTTCTTGGTTCGACTTTGTTAATATTTATGGAGAAGAAATATACTATTTGATTCGAATAAAAGAATCGGTACATTCTGAGTCCAATTGAAACACTTTACCTTTTTTATCACTTGGAAAAATAGAGTACATTTGTCCGACGACCTAGATATGCATCTGTTGAGAGTCCACAATCGTCTAAACAAAATTTGTACCTTCTCGATGTATACCTATACATTTATTTTTAATCTTAACCTGAAAGGCTTTACTTACCAACTGTTGGTAAGTCGACTTATCGTTCTTTATTCTGAATGGCATAACTATATCACAACACACGCCCCTTCCGGTTATGAACAACGTGATTTCCAAAGTGAATGCAACTTAATCTGATTGTAAGGTAAATATGCATCTAGGGACACCAATAATTTTTTTCTCGACGTGGAAATCAACTGGTCAATCCTAGGAATTGGGATCAGATATTTTGGAAAAGCCCTGTTCAAGTTCGTTAAATCCATACACATCATCCAATTTCCATTCTTCTTTTTCACTAAGATTGGGTTTGTTGTCCACAGTGGGTACTGAGATTATCGGATATGACCCAATTTCAATAGTTTATCCACCTCGACCGTGATTGTCTCAGATTTTTCATAAGAGAAAAATTTTCTCTTTTGAATTATCGGTTGCATGTTATCCGAGATAACTAAATTGTGGGAAAAGCTATCCTCGGGTACCCACGTAATGTCTTTGGTACACCAGAAAAACATGTGTAGTTTTGTAGACAAAAATTGAATTAACTTCGCCCTCGCCTTTAGAGATAACATAATACTCATAATTTTTATTCAGGATAAAAAAATCAAGAGTCTCCTTCAGATTATCTCTCAGATCCCAAAGGTGGGCGATAACATTTCCTAGCCATCTTTTGGTTACTTTGAACGGTCTCATGTTACACCTACAATGTACTTCAAGAACTTGTCGACTGTTAAAGCTAGCGCATGCATTCTGGATGACTAATTGTTGCCAAAAATTATGTTGTACGATTTCAACACGTCTACCACGACGAACAATACTATAATATCCTTCTTAAATGACATTTTACCTACTTATACAATCTCTTTAAACTCACATACTACCTCAGAAATCACTCCCATAAAACCCACAATATTCCAATACGCCCGAAGAATGTTGGGAGGAGGGGAAGGGGTTCTTCATTTGCATGTACGTCGTTATAAACAAAATATTGGCAGAAATGTCTGTGTCAATCAACAGCCTTCGAACTTCTTCTTCTTCAATCACAAACACAATTACTACCACATCTAGATGCGATCCTACCACTTCTGTTAGATCGTCATCATTAAAAAAAAGTAATGGAGAGGGGTTTCTGTTTCCGTGTGATAATACTCATGCTTATAACTTAGTAGCCAAACTAACGATGTGTCATTTTTTAGAAAAATTAGTGACCTCTAGCCTCGAGATTCTATCATCATTATCACTATTCGGTCGGATTTGTTATCTAGATATTCTAAAAATACATCAAATGAATCGATAGGCTCTGAAATCATCAGATATTCTCTTTTTTTGAGGGCTATCACAACCTCCCTTAGTGTTGGATTATTCTGAGAGTGCTTGTGAACGAACGTGGTTAGTTTCCCCTTCTTAATTAACACGTGGATTTATTTCTTTAACGCTATAGAGTATTTTTTGGTATGTCTGATATCATTATAGTAGTTGCAGTACATGTTACTTCTACCCTCCCTTAGAGTCTTAATAGGAAAATATATTTTTAAATCCTATGTGATGTGACCAGGAATTATAAAAATATTACGTAGTGGGTCAAGTCAGCAAAATTTGTACGAAAAATCTGTTGCATTTTATGTATTTAATCTAAACATGTTTTATTTATTTAAGTTATGGTAACCGTTAGTATTAGACTGAGTCTTAGAGTTTTACGTGGGTGTAGGAGTTACGTAACGGGCATTAAGTGAAGAGAGAAGTGGGCTTAGTGGATCCTATTTTGTAACTTCCACCTCGTTTATTGCCTATTTATTTCCTTTGTACGTTGCATTTGATGAACAAAAGAAGTACCATAGTTTTACTTTCTCAAAAAGGATAATACTTGGTATCCGAGCTTCAGGAGGTGTTCATAACTTCAGATGGAGACGACAAGCAAAAGCTCCTTTGGCCTCAGCTACCCGATGTTGAGCAAAACCAACTACACTGCATGGGCTCTCAAAAATGACGGTATTCATGCAAGCCCACGGAGTGTGGGAGGCAATCGAACCCAAGGACCCTAAAGCTCCTGTGGAAGACAAGGTCGACAAAAAGGCACTCGCTGTTATTTACCAGGGAGTTCCAGAAGATGTCCTGATCTCACTTGCAGAAAAGAAGACGGCCAAGGATGCGTGGAAGGCTGTCAAAACCATGTACCTGGGAGCAGACAAGGTAAAAGCAGCTAGAGCCCAGACCCTCAAGAGCGAATTCGAAGCTCTAAGCATGAAAGACGATGAGCCATTAGACGAATTCTATCTGAAGCTGAACAGCCTGGTTACCAATATTCGAGTGTTGGGAGAGAAAGTGGAAGAGACATATGTGGTTAAGAAACTTCTGAGAGCGGTTCCCACAAAATTCTTATAGATTGCATCTGCTATTGAGCAATTCGGAGATCTGGAAGAGATGTCGGTAGAAGAAGTCGTTGGTTCTTTGAAAGCCCACGAGAAAAGATTGCGAGGGACAACGGAGAAACACCAGGGACAATTGTTGCTGACAGAAGATGAGTGGAGGAAGAAAGAAAGCGGCGAGGGGCAGCTTTTGTTGACTCGAGAAGAATGGTTAAGGAAAACCAATAGAGAAGGGACTCGAGGTGGAGGAAGTACTCGTGGAGTACGAGACAGAAGTAGAGTGAGGTGCTTTAACTGTCAAGCACTGGGACACTTTGCTGCGGACTGTCGTAAACCAAGGAAGGAGAAAGACATGACGAGAGAAGCAAATCTCTCGAAAATTCAAGAAGATGAGCCAGCCTTGTTGGTTGTTGAGGTCGGACAAATGGATATCGAATCTATGCTTCTGAAGGAGGATGGAGTGGTTCCAAAGCTACGAACAAACGCAGGTGAACAAAAGGAGTCACAGATGTGGTACTTGGATAACGGCGCCAGCAATCACATGACTGGGCAGCGTGGAAAATTCAAAAGCTTGGATGAGCGTGTCTCCGGGAAAGTGAAGTTTGGCGATGGATCGACCGTGTGTATCAAGGGAAAGGGAACAGTGGCGTTCTAGTGCAAGAATGGTGAAGAAA
This sequence comes from Limnanthes douglasii subsp. nivea, assembly GCA_036936605.1. Taxonomy (NCBI): domain Eukaryota; kingdom Viridiplantae; phylum Streptophyta; class Magnoliopsida; order Brassicales; family Limnanthaceae; genus Limnanthes; species Limnanthes douglasii. Next base: position 352,858,510 of record JAUPFV010000001.1, read on the forward strand.
GGATGCTTGAAGAGGTATACTATATCCCAAATCTCTGTAATAATATTATAAGCTTGGGACAACTTTCTGAGGCAGGGAATAAAGTCGTACTTGATGGGGATTATTTGTGGATTCACGAGGCGAGTGGAAGACTATTGATGAAGGTGAAAAGGACAGAGAATCGACTATATAAGATCAGTCTTGAAGAAAGTAGAGCAACATGTTTGTTTAACAAGGCCGAAGAAGATACTTGGTTGTGGCATGCTCGTCTTGGGCACGTAAATTTCCAAGCTTTGGAATTAATGTCGCGAGAGAAGATGGCATACGGGATTCCAAGCATGACTCAACCACTTAAAAGGTGCGAAGGTTGTTTAACGACGAAGCAATCCAGAAAATCCTTCCCACATCAAACTAGCTCTGTGTCGAGGAAAGCACTCGAGATAATTCATGCTGATATTTGTGGCCCTATCATACCAACGACAACTGGAGGTAATCGTTATTTCCTTCTATTTGTTGATGATTTCAGTAAGAAAATGTGGGTCTACATGTTAAAGGAGAAAAGTAATGCTTTCGAGATGTTTAAAAATTTTAAAGCTTTAGTTTAAAAGGGGAGCGAGAAAAATATAAAGATCTTGAGGACAGATAGAGGCGGTGAATTTTGCTCCAAGGAATTCACCTTGTATTGTGAGAAGGCTGGTATTTTGAGGCATTACACAGCACCATACACTCCGCAGCAAAACGGGGTGGTGGAACGAAGGAATAGGACTGTGGCTGCTATGGCAAGAAGTTTTCTAAAGGGAGCAAACCTACCTGCGTATCTCTGGGGTGAAGCGGTGCGTCATTCGATCTATGTTCTCAATCGACTACCAACTCGAAGTTTAAACGGAAGAACACCATATGAATCATGGAGTGGGACTAAGCCGAACCTGACACACTTAAGAGTGTTTGGGTGTATTGCATTTATGAAGATACCTTCGATACATGTCAAGAAACTGGATGATCGTAGTAAGAGGGTGGTGTATCTCGGTAAGGAGCCGGGAACAAAAGGGAGTCGCTTATTTGACCCACAAACAGGGACTGTACACGTCAGTAGGGACGTGGTATTTCAAGAGGAAGCCTTCTGGTCATGGGAACAAGAAACAGGTGGTGAAGTAACTTTCCCTGGGAGCTATGTTGAGGTAACCGAGAACACGGAAACTGGGGACAGTGTGGATGCAGATTATGAACCCACAACTCCTATGCAGTCCATGACTTCACAGTCATCGGCATCGTCACAACAAACTACGACGACCAAAACAACTGAAACTGTTGGAAAATCATCTACCACGAGCAGTGAACCTAAGAGGTTCAGGCCTTTGGCAGATATTTATAATGACACTGAGGTCATTGAGCTGATCGATGAGCTGATGTTATTAAAGGCTGAGGAACCAACGTCATATTTCGAAGCCATAAAAGAGAAGGATTGGCAAGATGCTATGAAGACGGAGTTCGAGACAATAGAGAAGAACGAAACCTGGGTACTCACAAGTTTACCACCTGGGCATAAACCAATAGGTTTGAAGTGGGTATATAAGTTAAAAAAGGAACCAGATGGGAATGTGGTGAAACATAAGGCACGGCTCGTCGCAAAGGGATACGTTCAAAGGAAAGGAATAGATTATGATGAAGTTTTCGCTCCCGTAGCACGACTTGACACGGTTCGACTCTTGCTAGCACTTTCAGCGAAAGAAGGTTGGGAAGTTTATCATCTTGATGTAAAATCAGCGTTTTTAAACGGAGAGCTCATTGAAGAAGTTTATGTCATCCAACCTGAGGGGTTCGTCAAGAAAGGACAGGAACAGATGGTGTATAGACTGGTGAAGGCTTTGTACGGGCTGCGTCAAGCTCCTAGAGCGTGGAATGCGAAGCTAGACAGATGCTTGAAAGAGTTGGGAATTGACAGATGCTTACACGATCAAGCGGTGTACATGAAGTACAAAGAAGGGAGTATACTCATAGTGGGTGTGTATGTTGACGATTTATTGGTGACAGGTTCAGACAAGCAGGAAATCGAAGCATTCAAGCAGCAAATGAACAAACGGTTTGAGATGAGTGATCTGGGTTTATTGTCGTTTTATCTTGGAATAGAAGTAAACCAAGGAGAGATGCGTACTACACTGAAGCAGTCATCATATGCCAAGAAGTTACTGGAAAAATCTGGAATGATGAATTGTAACGCGTCCAAATTTCCTATGGAGCATAAGTTACAGTTGGACAGAGATGAAGAAGGAGTAATTGTTGATGCCACTGAGTACAGATGTATCGTTGGAAGTCTGCGATATCTAACTTACACTCGTCCAGATATTTCATACGCTGTGGGAGTGGTGAGCAGATTCATGGAGAAACCCACAGTGAAGCACCAACAAGCTGTGAAACATATCTTGAGGTACATTCGAGGGACAATTGAGTATGGGCTGGTTTATGCAAACGAGAAGAGTAGTAGGATGTTGTATGGGTTTACAGATAGTGATCTTGCTGGAGATGTTATCGACAGGAGAAGTACTGGGGGCATGTGTTTCTACCTTAACAGGAGCTTAATATCTTGGACATCGCAGAAACAGAAAGTGGTTGCTCTATCTTCGTGCGAGGCGGAGTACATGGCCGCCACGACATCAGCTTGTCAGAGCATATGGCTTCGTGGACTACTAAAGGAAATCTCGGGACAATCGGTTGGACCAGTGATACTCCACATAGATAACAGGTCAGCCATCGAGTTAATGAAGAATCCGGTACTACACGGGAGGAGCAAACATATCGACGTACGGTTTCATTTTATTCGAGAGTGTATTGAAAGGGGTGAGTTGATCATTAAGCACGTGGTGACTCAAGAACAGAGGACAGACATCTTAACTAAGGCATTGGGGAAGGTTAAATTTGAAGAAATGAGGAAGGCAATAGGGGTTGAGGATCTTACTGCGAGCTCGGGAAGCTGAAGTCGAGGTTTGAAAAACATGTTGAGATTAGGGGGGGACATGTTGCATTTTATGTATTTAATCTAAACATGTTTTATTTATTTAAGTTATAGTAACCGTTAGTATTAGACTGAGTCTTAGAGTTTTACGTGGGTGTAGGAGTTACGTAACGGGCATTAAGTGAAGAGAGAAGTGGGATTAGTGGATCCTATTTTGTAACTTCCACCTCGTTTATTGCCTATTTATTTCCGTTGTACGTTGCATTTGATGAACAAAAGAAGTACCACAGTTTTACTTTCTCAAAAAGGATAATAAAATCTACTTGTTAAACATGGTTTTGAATACGTTATCAATACTTACCAACTGTATATATATTCTCAGCCTCAAGGTAATTTTTTCAGTACCTCGGTCGGGCATTAGTTGATGTGGGATAAGTCTTAAGGGGTTGAGATTTAGGGACCTGTATAGGTGCTTTCTGGAAAATCAGTACCGGAGATTGTTGGTTCTACTCTTCTTGAGCCATAACAGCCAACTCCGAAGCTTGCGTCCTCTCCACTAAAATCCTCTTTTCCAGTTGAACCAACAACACTCCGTATGTCATGGCTTATTTTTTTTAATGTTATACTTTAAAATAGATGGCAGAAGTCCCATCCTGAATTATGTCAACACCATCTTATATTCACAACCTTCCAATTCTATTTCCGTCTTAACAAATTGCCTGGTGTCTCGATAATATATTAACATCATCTTAATATATTGACATTCAACACTGAATTACTTCTCTTTTTCTTTGAATTCTTGACTCGATAAGATCCTCGAACGTTGTCTATGCATGTTTTTGAAATATTTTTCTTAGTGTTCTTTTCATGTCGGTTTTCTTTCTCATGGGAGGAAGATTAATCCAAATCATAGACAGAGTTATCGGATGATTCCATAGAATAATATGGACGCCTAGATTTTTCTTCTCTCTTCGAAGTGTAATGGTCTCACACTTGTCTACTTCGCGCTCGCAAGTCCGACAGAAATCATCAATTTCATTTTCCTTCTATGACCGTTCTCTTTGGACTTGCGACCTGAGCAGACTTAGAAAATTCTTCCAACATATATTTTCTTAGTGCCAATAAAGGAGAGAGATCGAGCTCCTCCTGGACGAATTGATGATTAAAATGGTGTTCATCTATTTGTTGTCATTGAAAGCAGTGATCCTTGGACGTACCTCCGGTCACCAAACCTCTATCCAATGTGGGGTTCCTCTTGTATCTCAGTATTCATCTTTAGCAAAAAAATTGTGACACTAAAATGTTGGGTTCCTCTAATATAACAACAATATGTTGGATCATAAACTTGATCCAAATAATAATAATCCAACAAGGCCCACTAAAGAAGACCCATGCAGAATTTTCAGCTTACTATGGAAGCCATTCTTATTAGCTTACTTTGGAAGTCACACCTTCTTGGCTTACTATGGAAGCTAGACCTTGTTAGCTTGTTTTAGAAGCTCTACTTTATTGGCTTCTTTTGGAAGCCTACCTTCCTATAAATAGTGGAGTCCCCCACCATTGTACTCACTACCAAAAACAAGAAGAAAGAAAAATTAGAGTGTAAGAAAGAGGGACAAGATAGCTCTCTTGAGTGAAAGAAGAATATTTCTCTTCTAAGTGTGAGTTGTAAGAGTGTTCTTGTAATATTTCTTATTTTCAATTTTATCAAAGTTGTTTGTTTGCTTTTAAAAGAGTGTTGTTTTATTATTTTTCCGCCAACAAAGTGGTATCAGAGCCACAAGCTCTTTCTGAAATTTTGTTTTTAAATATTCAACATATTGAAAAATATGGCAAATGGTGTATCATCCTTCCAAGTTCCAACACTCAACAACAACAACTACGATAATTGGAGTATCAAGATGAAAGCTCTACTTGGAGCACATGATGTGTGGGATGTCGTTGAAAAAGGGTTTGGCGAACCCGAAGATGAAACAAGCCTTACTCAAGAGGAGAAAACAACTTTGAAGGATTCAAGAAAGAGAGACAAAAAAAGCTCTCTTCCTCATCTATCAAGCATTAGATGATGATGGCTTCGAAAAAATTTCAAGCGCATCTTCCGCCAAGCAAGCGTGGGAGAAATTACAAATCTCTTACAAAGGAGTCGAAAAGGTGAAAAAGGTACGTCTCCAAACATTAAGAGGTGAATTTGAATCTTTACATATGAAAGCGTCCGAATCTATTTCGGAATATTTTTCAAGAGTAGCAACCGTTTCTAATCAATTAAAAAGAAATGGTGAGAACTTAGAAGATGTGAGAGTAATCGAAAAAATACTCCGCTCGTTGGATCCCAAATTTGAGCACATCGTCGTGACGATTGAGGAAACTAAAGACTTGGAGATGATGATGATTGAAGAACTCCAAGGATCATTACAAGCCTACGAAGAAAAGCACAAGAAGAAGCAAGAGATCACCGAGCAACTCCTCAAAGTAGAACTCAAGGACATGCATGCAAGTCAAGACGATGATAGAAACCAACGTGGCCGAGGAAGAGGTAGAGGCCGCGGACGAGGTGGTTATCATGGACGTGGACGTGGCTGGAATTACAACAACAATAATTCCAACTACAACTACGAGAAACGAGAAAGCTCAACACGAGGTCGTGGAAGACGAAATCCGAACTCGAGGTATGATAAATCTCAAATCCAATGCTATAAATGTCAAAGATTTGGACATTATGCTTCAGAATGTAGAGGCCCCAACAATAGAGTTGAGGAGAAGGCCAACTATGTGGAAGAGAAGACAGAGGAGAAAGATATGTTACTGCTAACATACAAAACCACTAATGAAGGCCAAGAAAACACTTGGTATCTTGACACCGGTGCAAGCAATCATATGTGTGGGAAAAGAAGCATGTTCGTAGAGATCAATGAAGCCGTGAGTGGAAATGTCTCTTTTGGAGATGATAGCAAAATATCGGTGAAAGGAAAAGGTAACATTCTTATTCGTGCAAAAGATGGTAGTCACCAAATGATCTCAAATGTTTATTACGTACCTAGCATGAAAAACAAGATCTTAAGCTTGGGACAACTTCTAGAAAAAGGCTATGATATTCATATGAAAAATTATAGTCTTTTTATGAGAGATGCAAAAGGGGATTTAATTGCTAAAGTTCAAATGTCAAAGAATAGAATGTTTCCTTTGAATATTCAAAATGATGTTGCAAAGTGTCTTAAGGCGTGTTACAAAGATTCGTCATGGCTATGGCATGTTCGATTTGGGCATCTAAACTTTTCAAGTTTAGAGTTATTGTCAAAGAAGGAAATGGTGAGAGGGTTACCATGTATCAATCATCCTGACCAACTATGCGAAGGATGTTTACTTGGAAAGCAATTCAGAAAAGGCTTTCCAAAGGAGTCAGAGTCAAGAGCCAATAAACCTCTCGAGCTTATTCATACCGATGTGTGTGGTCCAATCAAGCCGAGCTCTCTAGGTAAAAGTAACTATTTCCTTCTCTTTATTGATGATTTTTCAAGAAAAACGTGGGTATATTTCTTGAAACAGAAATCCGAAGTCTTTGGTGTATTTAAGAAGTTCAAAGCAGTTGTGGAAAAGGAAAGTGGAAATAAGATCAAAGCCATGAGATCTGACCGAGGAGGGGAGTTCACATCCAATGAATTTATGGAGTTTTGTGAAGCACATGGAATTCGTCGCCGCTTGACAGTTCCCAGATCTCCTCAAAAAAATGGTGTGGCAGAAAGGAAGAACAGAACAATCCTTGATATGGCGCGAAGCATGCTTAAAAGCAAGAAACTGCCTAAGGATTTTTGGGCGGAAGCAGTGGCATGTGCGGTTTACTTGTCCAACCGATCTCCAACAAGAAGTGTTTGGGGAAAGACACCACAAGAAGCGTGGAGTGGAAGAAAGCCCGGAATTTCCCACTTGAGAGTATTTGGAAGCGTAGCTCATGTCCATGTACCAGACGAACAACGAACCAAACTCGATGATAAAAGCAAAATTTTTATCTTCATCGGTTACGACTCAAGTTCCAAAGGCTACAAGTTATACAACCCAAACAACAAGAAGGTTGTGATAAGCCGAGATGTGATAGTTGATGAAGAAGGCGAATGGGATTTTGGGTCTCTTACAAATGAGTTCACATTTTTCCCCCAAATTGAAGAAGATGAGAAGACACCAAATGAGCAATCAGAAGATGTTGCTACCCAACATGCCTCACCAACAGCAACTACTCATGGAGACTCGCCACCTTCATCATCGTCAAATGGTAGTCAAAATGAGAGAGCAGTGGAACGTACAAGAAGCCTTAGTGATCTTTATGAGGTAACCGAGCCAATGGATAACATTACACTATTTTGTCTCTTTGCTGATTGTGAGCCAGTGACATTTCAAGAAGCTGCACAAGAGAAACAATGGAGAGACGCGATGGATGAAGAAATTAGAGCCATCGAGAAGAATGACACATGGGAACTCACCTCACTTCCCAAAGGGTTCAAGACAATAGGGGTCAGATGGTTATACAAAACCAAGAGAAATGCTAAGGGGGAGATTGAAAAACACAAAGCGAGGCTTGTTGCAAAAGGCTATAGTCAAAAGGCGGGAATTGACTATGATGAGGTATTCGCCCCCGTTGCCCGATTGGAAACTATTAGACTAATAATTTCTTTGGCAGCTCAAAACAAGTGGAAGATACAACAAATGGATGTAAAGTCAGCATTTCTCAATGGCGTCCTTGAAGAAGAAGTCTATATTCAACAACCATTAGGCTATGAGATCAAAGGTCACGAAGATAAGGTGTTGAAGCTAAAGAAGGCTCTTTACGGGCTAAAGCAAGCACCAAGGGCATGGAACAGTAGAATCGACAAGTATTTCCAAGAGAACGGCTTCAACAAATGTCCGTACGAGCACGCTCTATACACCAAGATCAAAGATGGAGATATTTTGATCGTGTGTCTCTACGTGGACGATTTGATCTTCACCGGAAGCAGCCCAAGTATGTTTAATAAATTCAAGGAAGTAATGACGAAGGAATTCGAGATGACAGACTTGGGGCTCATGGCGTACTACCTTGGCATTGAAGTTAAGCAGCAAAAAGATGGAATTTTCATCTCACAAGAAAGCTATGCAAAAGATATCCTCAAGAAGTTTAAGATGGAGAATTGTAGCTCGATAAGCACACCTATGGAGTTTGGAGTCAAAATATCCAAGCATGAAGAAGGCGAAAGTGTAGATCCAACATTATTCAAAAGTTTGGTGGGTAGCCTACGCTATCTAACTTGTACGAGACCAGATATTCTTCATGCAGTTGGATTGGTTAGTCGCTATATGGAATCTCCAACAACAACTCATTTCAAGGCTGCAAAGAGAATCCTTCGTTATCTGAAAGGTACAATCGACTTTGGATTACTCTATTCCATTTCTAATGATTACAAACTTGTTGGGTATAGCGATAGTGATTGGGGTGGAGACATAGACAATCGAAGGAGTACTACTGGATTTGTATTCTTTATGGGAAATATTGCTTTCACGTGGATGTCAAAGAAACAACCGATTGTCACGTTGTCCACTTGTGAGGCTGAATATGTTGCTGCTACTACATGTGTTAGTCATGCGATTTGGCTTAGAAATCTATTGAAGGAGATAGACCTAACACAGCATGAGCCAACTAAGGTCTATGTCGATAATAAGTCAGCAATCGCCTTAGCCAAGAATCCAGTATTCCATGATCGAAGCAAGCATATAAATGTCCGCTACCACTACATAAGGGAGTGTATTTCAAGAAAGGATGTGCAAGTTGAATATGTGAAAACACAAGATCAAATTGCCGATATTTTCACCAAGCCGCTGAGAAGCGAAGACTTCAAACGATTAAGGAAACTTCTAGGGGTCACGGGATCAAGTTTAAGGGGGAGTGTTGGATCATAAACTTGATCCAAATAATAATAATCCAACAAGGCCCACTAAAGAAGACCCATGCAGAATTTTCAGCTTACTATGGAAGCCATTCTTATTAGCTTACTTTGGAAGTCACACCTTCTTGGCTTACTATGGAAGCTAGACCTTGTTAGCTTGTTTTAGAAGCTCTACTTTATTGGCTTCTTTTGGAAGCCTACCTTCCTATAAATAGTGGAGTCCCCCACCATTGTACTCACTACCAAAAACAAGAAGAAAGAAAAATTAGAGTGTAAGAAAGAGGGACAAGATAGCTCTCTTGAGTGAAAGAAGAATATTTCTCTTCTAAGTGTGAGTTGTAAGAGTGTTCTTGTAATATTTCTTATTTTCAATTTTATCAAAGTTGTTTGTTTGCTTTTAAAAGAGTGTTGTTTTATTATTTTTCCGCCAACACAATAACATCACAAAAGTTTTAATAAAAAAATTTCTTCTCCCGTTTTTTTTATTATCTACAATTGGTATCAGAGCGAAAGAGGTAAAAGAAGAGTGTGCCGGTGCTGTCCGCCGGAGAGAAAAAGAAAGAGAAAAAAGACGAAGAGCGTTGTCCGATGGCTGTATCCGCTGGAGAAAAGAGAAAAAGAGTGTCGTTTTAAAAAAAATAAAATAAAATAAAAACAAGAAGCATAATCTTTTTTCTCTCTCTTTTTTCCGGCGGACAGTAATGGCGTGCGGCGCCTCGTGGCGACGAGTGGTCTGGAAGCTGCGACGACGCGGCGAGGATCGCGGCGCTCGCCTTTTTGTTCAGTAAAATATTAATTAAATAATATAAATCATATAATAATAATAATTTATAAATTTAAAAAACTAAATTTTCTCTTCCAAACAAATTGAAAGATAATTAATTTTATGATATTTAAAAAATTACACATAAATTTGTAAATTTGTTATATAGAGATATAAAATGTCGAAGTTATTTAATTAAAAGAGATTGCTTTCTAGAAATATGAAGAGTCATAGTTATATTCTTATTAATCTCAATAGCAAACTGCCATCTTATATAATTTTGTTTTATAGAAATGTGCATAAGAAGATATCGAAGAGACTTTTATGTAGAAAAGGTGCAGATACCCACGTTATCTGTTATCTAATATTAATATTATTGAATAAAACAGATAAAGAAAGGTTAGTCTAATGTCCAACGGTTATATCACGATCTAACTACTTATCCATACCCACGATTTGGGTTTTACTTAAAAAGAAGAAGAAAAGAAATCTACCTACTTACCCATACCCACGATTTGGGTTTTATTTAAAAGGAAGAAGAAAAGAATTCACCGACAGGAAAGGCGCCGCCTTGCAACGCCTCAAGTTACATCGCCGCATACCCATGGCGCCGCTGTGGCGGTCGCCATATCGACCGGGGCGCCTCGCCTCGGCATGAGGCGTTGCAGCCTCACCTTGCGCCGCCTCACGCCGCGGCGGCGCCTTTCAAAACTATGCCGCCGACACAACGGAACACTCTCCTTTTGCCTCTTTAGCTCTAATACCAATTGTAGATAATAAAAGAGATGGGAGAAGAATAATTTTTTTAAAGCTTTTTAGATGATGTTGTTATTACATTGTATATCCTATATTTATATTAGTATATTATTCTGTTTTAATGAGAGAATAATATTTTTGACTAATATAAAAATACAAAATCAAATCTCTAAAAAAATATGAATAATATGTTTTACATCAAAAAATATATTATCCAATTCTAGCTTAATTTAATTTTGGTTTCAACAAAATAACAGTTTTGGACAAACAACTCTGTATACTAACCTTCTCATCTTATAGTCGCAAATGATAGTTCTATAAATATCGTGGTAGATTTAGTTTCCATATATTTTCCCTACTTGTTTTAGGGAGATAAAACTGGAGGTATATAAACAAAATGCCAAAAATTATAATCGTATATAAATTATATACCCTTTATGTTGCTTTATATAGTAAAGGTGATGGGCTCAAATCCACATTGATTAGTTTAAATTTATATCACACCCTTATCAGCACTAATCACCGATCTATAGTAATAATATTATTTGAGTAAAGTTGTTCTTTTATTGTTTTTTGTTTTTTTACCTTTGATTATTAGTATTGGTAGTTTTATTACTTATAGATATTATGAATATGTTACACAGTTCATGGTAGTATGTATAGAGTTTGTTTCACCTCTGAAATATAAGGAGTTCATGTTATTTTTATTGTCACTGCGTGTGCATTTTTCATTCTGACGTTTGAATTGACGAATACAATTGGAGTGTTGGTATTTTTGTTGTTTCGTTGCCTTTCTAATTAACTAAATCACAAGAGTAAATTGTTAATATAATCTCTTTGTTTTATTTGTAAACATTGTTAATATATTATTATGTTTTGAATATTATTCTCTTTTTAACGCTAATGACTCTGTATCATGTTAAGTTACATGTTATTCTCTTTATAATCCTTGTAGATAGATTCTTCTGCCTATCCTGCAAATGTGTTTATTCATCCATTAATGAAGACGTTAACTTTGAACTTGAGGGTGATACTAGTAATAGTTCTAAGAAAGATCATGAGTTTAGAAGGATTAAACGAAGATGATGGATAACCCATAGAAATGTATTGGAATTATTGACATGTCTTATAATTTTAGGTACCTTCAACCGAGTGAAACATTTGAGAACAAGCAAGAAGTATCAGACATTGCAACCGTCTTAAATTTAGATTATACTAACTACAAAAGTGATGGTTTGATAAAGTATGGAAAAGTATATGACATTGTATTCAAGGATGTATTTTATGAGCTAATTATCTTAGGTGACCTTCCAATGTATTTTATTAAGAGTTTAGCATGGTGAAATTTTAACAACAAAATGCAGCTTCCCAAGCCACACTTTGCAAAGAACTGTAACCAGAGATATCGTACAAATGTATCTGCTGAAGAAAGAATAGATGGGAAAAGTGATTGGTAACAGAAGAGCTTCACTAATAACATACACATAAGCTTGTTTAAAACCAGTGCAAGCTACATGATTATTACGGCGCATTAGATTGGTGATAGTTGACACATCGTGAAACTCATTACTAGGGTTTAAAATGGCATAGATCATAAAGGGAAAACAATAACTTCGGTTCTTCTTGAGGGTCTAGATGAATTGGGAAGTTCTTCCACAACACAGTGGATAATGATAAGGTCGGACACTTTTCGAAGTGAAATCTCGTCATCTCTGAAAGGGTAGTTTGGACATTTTTAATACTATACTTTTTTCATGAATTATAAACATGAGTGGATCATGACTCAGCTGTGTACTAAACAATGACTCATCTTGGGTGTTGGATTTTAAAACCAGACCCATATCCAAAATCCGACCCGAATAGTCCATGGGTCACAAAAACAATATAAATACCTCAACCAACCTCATCAAATAGGTCGGACTTTTTCTAAAGATATTAAATAGAATTATACACCTCTTTTATCTTTTTACTCACTACTTGAAAATTAATAGCTAATAGCCAAAATACCCAAAAGTACCCTTCAGCCATAAATTATCCACAAATTGGCGACCAAAGTGGGACGGCGATGGTTCCTAAATTTCAGATTTAAAGCCATTAAATAAAGTAGTTTGGATGGATCCTAATTTACAAGGCATTTCACCTCCAAAATTCGAAAAGGTGAGAGAAAATAATGAGCACACTATTGTGTCTCTTATTAACAACAATGGTGATAAAATGCAATTCATGCAAGAGGAACGTGATCAACTAAGGGCTAAGATTGAGGCTTTAAGGGCTAAAATCAAACATAAAATAAAATCAAAGAGAAGTCTAGTGCATCAACACTACACCATATTTATTGATGAGGTGTGAATCTGTTATAAAAATGGACTAATTACTATTTAGTCCTTACAAATTATACAAAGTTACAATCGTCTCCTAAAGTTTACGTCATTCAAAAATTAAGGACAAAACTTACACTAATTACAATTAAGTCTCTGAATTTATATTATTTACAAATTAATCCTTAAAAACTTATTTCCATATCACTGATAATCTTGGTGAGAATAAAAAGTCCATAAAGACTCATCTCAGCTCCAAAATTAGAGACAATCACCCTTATCTTAAAAAATACTCTCCGGGAATTTTCCCAAATGGTCGGAAAATTCCAAGATAAAAAAGTATGATGGAAGTAAAGATCCGGACAATCATCTCGAACAATTTAAAAAGTTTATAATGAACTTTGATGATGATGCCAAGCTACTATGCAGAGCCTTCTAACAAACTTTTAAATGATCTGCCCTCAAGTGGTACAATAGTCTCCTTCAAGGATCTATAAAGAATTTTGATATATTATGGGTAGCATTCCGTAGGCAATTTGTTGGAAACAATGAGCGTAAAGGGAATGATGATACGATTATTCTTCGTTCCCAAGAGCTGAATGAGTCATTGAAGGAATATATTAGTAGGTTTGTGAACACGAAGAATGGGATAGCTGATTGTTTTGCACAAGTACCAATCGCCTCTTTAAGACAAGGCTTGAGTCCATGTAATTTGGTTGACTCAGTAACTCGGAAAAAAGAAATTACTTTGGGAGGGTTATTCAACTAAGTGGGGAAGAAAATAACTGGTGAAGACACTAAGAATTCTAGAGTGCATCGTCAGAATAGATCCACTACCACAGTGTCAACTCCACAAACAACAACTTAGACCGGTTAAACATCAAAAGAAAACGGGCAGGGTCACATCGTTCCAAGGAAAGTCAATCGAATCAGAATAAAAAAAATTAGAAGTAAAAGGGGTCCATGGGTTCAACCGGAATGGTATGCTGAGTTGGGCAAGAGTTTAGCTACAATTCACGACAAGACTAAAAATCATATGTAGTTTAAAAGGCCAGTCCCATTACAGTCCCCTAGAGAAACTCAAAGTACTCGTTTCTGCAAGTATCATAATGATGTGGGTCATAACATGCATGGTTGTATTGCATTGAAGCAAATAGTGTATAATATTATTGAGAGGGAAAAGTTAGGCCAGATAATACACAGTCCAACGCCAATTCTCCCTGAACGACTTCTTCATCAGTCCCAAGAACATCCAGATAGGAAGACACTATGGTGATTATTGAAATATTCAATGTTGACTCAGAATACTTTGATCTTGATCCAAATCAGAATCAAGTGGGGTGATAGTGGATAAATCTGCTACAGTTTTTGAACTAGTGAGTTTTTTTGAGTCATTAATCATATGTAGAGGAGACACCATGTCAACTTCCTCAGGTTGTTCAAGAAAAGGGCATGTCAACACCTTGATGACTCATTTAGAAGGAAAAATGTCTACAAATTTGTACCAAACCCTAGCCCCTTCCATAGTTTTTGATAAAGATGACTTAAGAGATATTTCGGGGCCACATGAAGATGTTGTGGTAATACGGGAATCAATTAGGGGTAATAATATACGTGAATCTTGATTGACACTGATAGTTTGGAAAATGTATTATTTCTGAATACTTATACGTAGTTGAAAAACACATCGACCATTCAAAGATCGAACATAACTATTATGAGATTTACAGGAATTTCAGTTGATGTCATCGGTGAGTTTGAAAAGGAAGTGCTATTAAGCTGAGGAACTTTTAAAAAGACAGTGAAAGTATTATTTGTTATGGTTGACTGCCCAACATCTTAAAATTCTATCTTTGGAAGATCTTGGCTTTCCAGGATGTATTTTATGGCCTATATTGTCCATCAATGTTTAAAATATCATGTGGGGGCATACGTTGGCGTAATCCGAAGCAGTCAGAAGGTAGCTAGAGAATGTTATGTAACAACTCTTACCTCAAAGTCATTAGAGGTAGTTAAAGTTAACAAGGAATAACAGTTACTATAGTTTTCCATCCAATGAAAATGAAATTGAAAAACATTTCCTAGCAGAAGGTAAAAGTGTTAAAATTCGCACTAAATTTCCAATGACTTTCAGACAAAAGCTATTGTCTTTCTTGTCGTAAAATTTACATGTGTTTGCATGGTGAAATAATGATGTGACCGGGGTATCCTCCGAAGTTATTTGCCACAAATTATCAGTCTGATTTGATGATGGACCGGTAGTTCAAAGAAGGAGGTCATTTTCTAAAGAAAAAGTCGATGTAATAGTAAAGAAAGTGGATCGGTTGACCACAATGGGTCATATAAAATAATCTCAATACCATTATGGACAACTAACCCCGTTTTAGTTAAGAAAAATAATGGAAAATGGCACATGTGTATTGAATTTACTGATCTTAATAGATCATGTCCTACAGATCCATTTACGGTGCCTCGGATAGATCAGCTGGTAGGCTCCACATCAGCGAACAAGTTGTTGTCCTTCATAGATGTTTTTTATTGTATAATCAGATGCAAGTATATCTGAATAAAAAATATCACACCACATTTATCACCGACAGAGGGCTTAACTGCTATAAGGTGATTCCATTTGGATTGCCGAATGTTGGAGCTAATTATCAACGATTGGTGAATAAAACATTTGCTAGTGAGATTGGCAGAAGTATGAAATTATATATAGATGATATGATGGTAAAAAGCCTCGAAGAGGAAAACACATATATGATCTTCACGAGACTTTAGCTAACTTGGAACCCATCAACCTAAAGGTAAACACAAAAAATCTGCTAAGTTTTTTTAGGTATGTCAAGAGTGAAAAACGAATACATGCCATTGTGGCTCAGTTTAAAGCATTATTGGCTATGGATCCTCGTCGGAGTACTAAAGAAGTCCAGAGGCTAACCGGGCGGTTAGCTGCGTTAAATAGATTTATTTCGAGATCAAATGACAAGCGTGCTCAATGTTTTCAAGTTTTAAAGAATGCCAAAGGACTTCAATCATTCTCTGCAGTGTGATCAAGCCTTTCTTGAAATCAAAAAACATTTGTCTTCACCCAAGATGTTATTCAAACCTATCTAAGGGCAGACACACTTTATATATTTGGTTGTATCAGAGTAAGTCGTGAGTGTCGTTCTAGTAACAGAAGTGGATAATGATCCTCGTCTGGTATATTACGTATGCCAGAGTTTGCTAGAAGCATAAAATACGTATTCAAAGTTAGAAAAATTAGCCTTGGCATTGGTAATAGCTTCCAGAAAAATGAGACCATGCTTTCAAGCACATTCGATTATGGTTCGAACATCTTTCCCTTTAAAAAGTGTGGTACAAAAATTTAACATATCACGAAGAATGACTAAGTGGTCAGTTGCGCTTGGAGATTATGATATTGTTTTTTCCCCTCAGACCAAAATCGAGGGTCAACTTATAGATGATTTCTTTGTATAATTTCATACTAAAAGGCCTCGTGAACAAGAGTGGGAGAGAAACTATAAAAAAGAATGGTTAATCCGAACATATTGTGGGTCTAGTATGATGTGATGTGGGGCTGGAATTTTTTAAACATCCCCTTATGGTCATACAATGTTTCAAGTTTTATGTTTTGGTTTCAGGGCATCCAATAACGAGTCAGAATGTGAAGCGTCCATTGTTGGGTTCAGCCTAGCTCAAATATATGGAGCAAAGAGGGTTTGGTTAGTAAGTGACTCCCAATTACTTATTAATCAAGCTCAAGTGTTATCTGAAACCAAAAAGGATCAGTTGATAAAGTATCTGCAAGTATTAGAAGAAGCTTCCATAGGTTTTAAAAGCATCTGGTATGAGCATGTCTCTAGATTAGAGAATATTATGGCAGATTCTTTTGCCACCATAGCCTATTCGGAGGTCTACCCATGGATTCCTATGCAAGAATGCCCCTTCATAAGTTCAAATCAAGAAGAAGAGGCTGAATCTGAAGAAATTTTGACTGCATCTACCGTGCAATCCATAGATTGGAGGTTAGAGATAGATCGTTTTATTTTCGGTGGAGTTTTACCTTCAGATAAAATCTTACCTAAAAAGATTAGGTACAAGGTTCGTGTTTTATTGATTATAAAGGATATTTTCATAAAAAGTCTTTCACCAGACCTCTCATATGTTTCTTAAGCTTTGAGGAATCTCAAAGTATTATATCCGAATTGAATGATGAAGAAGGATCGACACATTCTAGCTATAAGTCCTTAACCAGGAGAGTTTTGGTAGGAGGATACTACTGGCCAACTATAATGGCTGATGCCAAGGATATGGTGAGGAGATGTGATCATTTCCAAAGATATGGGAATGAAATCCATACACCAGCAATTCATATGGAATCAATATCTCAGCATATACCTTTTGATAAATGAGGTTGGGACTTGGTCGGAACCCCATCTATCGAACAATAATAGTGGGAAATTTATTATTTTTCTAAATGGATATAAGCTACCCCACTAGTTGGTACCACTTCTAAGGCGGTCATTAAATTTATTCTATTCAATATATGTTACTGATTTGGAATTCCCCAGCGAATCACCATAAATAATGTGCCACAATTTGACGATAAAGACATGGAGACATTTTGTACTTTCAAATGAATTCAACGTTGCTTCTCTTCTCCTTTTCACCCTCAGGCTAATGGGCTGGTTGAAGTTGCTAATGAACAATTTTGACAGAATTGAGAAAGAATCTAGAAGGAGATGCAGGAAAGTAGCTGAGTTATTTGTAAGAAGTATTGTGGGCCTACAAGACCACTCCGCGAACAACCACTCAAGAATCCTCTTTTGTCCTCGTTTATAGGATGGATACAATCACACCTATAGAGGCTATTTTTCCATCATTCAAGATTCAAAACTATTCTGAACATGCTAATGAAATGGAAATTAGGAATCAGTTCGATTTTATTGAAGAAAAAAGAGTTAAGGGGTATTTAAGAACAACACACTATCAGCGTTTAATGTGAAGTAGATTTTCATCCTAAGTAAAGATAAGAGATTTTTAGTTGAGAGACAAAGTATTGAGGAAAAGTCTTTTTGTAGACCAAAGAGAAACAATTTGGGAACTTGGCTCTCTTAGATGGTGTGTGAAAGAATCAAGCTAAGAACATATAGACTTCAAAACAAAGAGGGTAATATTTTAAAGCATTCATGGAACATCGAGCATCTCAGGTTGTATTTAGAATAAGAATATCTTGTAAATATTTACTTTGTCATACCTCAATATAAATATTAGGGCCTACTCTTTCTTAGACTGGTGACGTGGGGAGGTTTTAATGAGGTGTCCGTTTATCAATCAATATTATCTTATTCTTTTTTCAAAAAGTTATTGTCAGTAGGAGGAGAACATATAAATTGAATATCTATAAAGTATCTTTGAAGTGATCGGAATCATTAAAGACTTTTATCCTTCAAATAAAATAGTGTTTAAGTGATTCAATGAATTAAACGCTTATTAAACAAGTCGGAGAAATTAAATACTAATAAAAAGCTAGTCATAAGAAGAAAAAGAAATTCATGCGAAGGGAAAACTCAACATTACGTCTTGATCGGAATATGTTTGATCCACCATAAAACAAAATGCCTTGGCATCCAAGAAATTTGGTTCATAAAGAAAAACTTGAAAGAAAATAACAGAATGCCTTGACCATCAAAGGAATTTAGTCTTAAATATAAAAATGTAAACACAATAACCATAAGGCTCAATCCCTTCAGTTTTTTTCCTTACCTACATCTTTCTTTGGACTTTTAGCATCAGTTCTTGAGGTTTCATTGGTCCCTTCATCATAATCACTTTCACTTTTTGAAGAATAGCCGTGTTTATCACCATCCGGCTTGGTATGAAAACTTACCTCCTCGTATGATACGTATTTCCACAAAGTTCCAAGGTTTCTCTCTAGAAAGGTCTCATGGAATAGCAAAATCATATCCGAGTTGAGACCTTCATCTCTTTTTCTAAGGAATCCACAATAACATCATCATACTTCTCTATCACCACAACTATCTCTAAGCTTTATTTTTCTTTAGAAGGGTATTTCAGTTTCTCTTTCTCTTTTCCTAAAGTTTCCACTTTCTGTTCTTCGGAGGAAATATAACTCTTTAAGTTTTGATTTTATGTGCCAAGAGAAAATATGTCATTAGCCTGAGTCCCGACTTGTCTTTCTACATCAAAGATTATCCTGATATAGCCCAGGATCATGTCGTCGAAAGTATCTTGTTCATTTGATATTGCAAAAGAATCTCCTTCATAAGTCAGAGCTTTAGTCATGGTGGTTGTGTGGGGAAAATTTGTTCGAAGTCATCTTTGTCAAACTCGCTAAAATACATATTAACCACGTCATTAAGATTGACATCGCCTTCAGTAGGATGTGGATCAAATGTAGGAAATTTCGGAGAGGGAGGATCAACATGTACTTCCCTGGTGGAGTCAGTTGGGAGAGTGGGAGAAACTTATGTAGGACGAAGTATGATTTTGTATTTTGGGTATCTTTTTTATTTTTTCTAGCTTTTCGATCACCCTCTTCGTTGCGCCTTTTATGATCCTTCTTATTCAGTTGGAGTGATAGGTCTGATCCCACACCCTCACAAACGGTTGCAGAAATTTCCTCTAACAAAACGGTATTGATTCCTTCAAGATTCTACAAATTGTCCATTTCGGGAAGGTGTTGAGATGGGCTCACTTAACCTTTTATCTTCTTTTTGTTCTTCTTCAATTTTTCCAGGTGGATGAGAGCTTTGGTTTGGGTTGGTAAGTAGAGTTTTCCATCCCTCGCCTCAGTTCTTTTCAAGATGGCATCTGATGGAGGGAGAATGGTTAATTGTTCCTAAGAGAGATCTTTGCTTCCACTAGTATTTTACATATGATCTCTCAACATGTTTCCAGAAGTGAAACAGTTGTTATTTAGATAAGATCGACTAACTGTTATATATTAGTCCTATTTAAACATAGTTTTACTAATCTTTAAAGCATGGTGAAACAGTTCCACATCAAGAATACTTGCATTATTTACGTCTGTCAGTTTTACATTCTATCTATTATACTTGTACAGTTGTGTTGTCTGCATCTTTTGTTTGATCTCAATTATCTGATGCCCATTGATGAAGCTTGGGAAAAGTATCTTTTGCAGCCTCCAAGTTCTCTAAGAACCATTTAAAAAAAAACTACACAGAGACACAATTATTAGTTCGGTATATGAACATATAAATATGAGTACTAATAAAAATCTAAACAAAATGCACATCAAGATCTATGTTCTTGGTGCGTTCATGGAAGACCGGATTAGAGGCCAGTACACTCGCCCCCAAGTTGTCGCACCACATGACAGAAGGGGGTATAAGTGGAATCTGGACTTCAGTAAGGAGTGAACGAATCCAGATCAGTTCTGCAAACAGATTGGCAAGAGCTATGTATTCGGATTTGGTGGATGATCGAGAGACAACGTTCTGTTTCTTGGAGGACCAGGAGATTATTGTCTCTCTAAGAAACACATAGTACACCCCAGTGTTGCAACGATCATCGGTAGAGGAGGCCCAGTCAGCGTTAGTGTATCAATGAAGTTGAAGGTGGAAGCAAGGCTTGTTATGGACGCCTAGCCATCCCGACCCAGATAAGTAACGTAGAACCCTTTGAAGACATTGCCAGTGAATAGTTGTAGAAGATTGTTGGTATTAGCTAAGTCGATTAACGGCATAGGCAATATCGGGTCTGGTATGTGTCAAGTACTGTAGAGCCCCCAATAGACTGCGATATTGTGTAGGTGAAGGAAGCTGGAGGCCATCAGTTGTTGAGAGAGCTGTGCCAGGAGCAAGAAGGGTGGGCATGGCTTGGACAAAGCAACACCCCGGTTGACTAGTAAGTTTTCAATATAGTTGTGTTGAGTGAGGTAGATGCCTGAAAAGTCACGATGAACTTCTATTCCTAGGAATAGATGGAGTGACCCCATATCTTTGAGGAAGAACTTTGCATTGAGATTGTGAGTGAACTGTGTGAGGTACACTGCATCATTACATGTGACCAAAATGTCGTCAACATAAACTAGTATGAGTAAGACAGTAGTTGGAGTTACCAGATAGAAAAGAGAACAGTCAGCTCTAGAGTTCTTGAACCCCAAGTGAATGAGAGTGTCACGTAGTTTAGAAAACCAGGATCTAGGTGTCTGCTTCAAGCCATAAAGAGCCTTATGTAGCTTGCAGACATAGGTAGGCTGACTGGCATCTTCAAAACCATGAGGTTGTTTCATGTAGACAGTGTCTTCTAGCTCCCCAATTAGGAATGCATTGTTGATATCAAGCTGCCTGACTGGCCAGTTCTTTGATACAACAATGGTGAGTATAAGCCTGACTGTGGAAGCCTTCACAACAGGACTGAAAGTGTCATAAAAATCAACACCAAGGGTTTGATGGAACCCCTTGGCTACTAACCTGGCCTTGTAACGCTGGACAGACCCATCCATAGCATGTCTGACTTTGTAGACCCATTTACAACCCACCACTATAGAGTAGGGTGGTAGTGGAACCAGAGACCAAGTGTTATTGGCCATGAGAGCACTATACTCAACATTCATAGCAGCTTCTCAGTTAGGATTCACAGCAGCCTCAGAGAAACTAGAAGGTGCAAGCATGTCCCTGTTAGTAGTAGTAAGTGTTCCAATTTAGGGTAGTTTAAGTTTATGAATACCACTTTTGTGTCTTGCCTGCATACTATGTGAATTTGTGTGTTGTGAGGGAGGAATTAAGTGGTCTGTGGTAGGCAAGGGTAGGTTAATGATAATGGTGGGTGTATGGCTAGGTGTGGGATCAATGTGTTGGTGTGAAGAAGTATCAATATGTGAGTCTGTGAGTGACCGTGGAGAGGTGTCTGTATGAGGTCTAGATAGTTTGTGTGATGAAGAGTCAAGAGGAGTGGTCTGATGTTCTGGCGGTGTGGCACAATGAGAAGTATGGTGCTTAGTTGGAAGATCAAAAGTACGAGGAAGCCAGAGATTGATAGACTGACCAAGAGACTGACGGCTTTGAGGGTAGTTAAGAAACACTAAAGTGAAAGGAAAGTCAGTCTCATTAAACACCACATTTCTAGACAAGTAGAATCTCCCTGTAGGACTTAGACACTTGTACCTTTTGTGGCTGTGACTATAGCCCAGTAAAACATTTGATGGAATGAAACTGGAATTTGTGAGTTTTCTAAAGCTTGAGGCAAGGGAAACAGGCACACCCAAACGTTTTTAGAACTAAGTAGTTGGGTTTTTTGTGAAATAGAATTTCAAAAGGTGACACATTGTTAAGAGTGGGGGTGGGTAATCTGTTAATAAGATACACACTTGTATCAAAAGCTTCAACCCAGAAGTTGTAGGGTAGGTGAGACTGAGCAAGTAAGGTTAGACCAGTTTCCACAAGATACTTGTGTTTGCGCTCAGCCCTTCTATTTTGGGCTGATGTGTAAGGACATGACCTTCGTAGTAAAAAGCCACTCTCTTTAGCTAAGGTAGCCAGAGGTCTAAATTCCCCCCCCCCCCCTATCACTTTGGACAACTTTAATTCTCCTCTAAAACTGATTTTCAACAAGAATTTTAAAAGTTTTGAACACGTCAATGACTTGTCATTTAGTTTTGATAAGATAAACCCAAGAATATCTAGAAAAGTAATCAAGAAAGAGTACATAATATCTAAACCCTTCAGTAGATAAAATAGGAGCATGCCCTCAGACATCTGTGTGAATAAGAACTAACACATTCCTAGCATGAGAAGTAGATATAGGATAAGAAAGACTGTGAGACTTGCCTAACTGACAAGCCTCACAGAAGCTGCTCTCATTTCTTAAAGTAGTGTGAAGGTTACATGACTTAAGGGCATTAGCTAAAACATGCTGAGATGGATGGCCAAGCTTCTTATGCCATCCATCTTTAGAAAATTTAGAGATACTAGAAGAATACACACTAGCAGAATTCAAAGAACCTTTAGACACACAGACTTGAGAACTAGGACTGAATGAATTGATAGGTAGATTTTTAGAAAGAATGTCCATCCTGTATAATCCATCTTCACACCTCCCTTTTAGCAGCACATTCCCTGTTACCGTGTCCTTCACAAGACAAAACTCTTTGTGAAATTTAACAAAAACATGGTTATGACTTGTAAGCTGAGAAATAGATAGAAGAACTGATTTTAGGAACATGAAGTATAGGTTTGAGAATAATAGGTTGTTTAGTTAATGAATGCAGAGAGGTTTCACCAATGTGAGAGATTGGAAGTCTCTCACTACTACCAACTAGGACATGCTTAGTAACTTAGTAGTCATGTTTCTGAGTCAACTGACTAGTACTACCTGTAATGTGGTGGTTGGCACCACTTTAAGCATACCAGACTCCCTCTGCTGTTGTATCTTGAGCAGCAAGCAATGCATTGTGATCTCCTTCAGACTTAGGATGCTCTGAAGAGGTTGACCTCATAACTGACGGGTCATCTCTAAAGTAGCAAACTATAGCAGAGTGATCATATCTGCTACAAATTTGACAAGTTGGTTTGTTTTGAGCAAAGCTTCCTCCTCTACCTCTGTAAAAGCTGTCTCGACCTCTATAGTTGGGGTTGGATCTTCCTCTGTAATGTTTATTGAAACTTCTATTTTGTCCAGATTAGCCTCTTGGACTAGCATTGCTGACTTATTGTTTTGTATCACTCCTTTGAACATAGTTAGCACTTGACATACTAATAGTGGACATTGTGTTTTGCAGGACATTGAGTTGTATAAACCTGCTTTCGATGGTTAGGAGGCTTGCCTGCAGATCAAGCCAAGTCAGCCCTTCTTTGTCAGCAAGGTTTACTACTATTGGTGTGTAGTCACCATCAAGACCTGCAAGGGCCTGAGTAATCAGATCATCCATTGAGGTAAGACAGCCTCCAAGTATTAAGTTGTCAAATATCATTTTCATTCTGTTCAAATAGTCAATCATAGCAATAGTCCCTTTACGAGTTCTCTGAAACTCTGCTTTAAAGTAGGTGACTCTGGCTCTTGTCTGTAAGCCAGACAGTTTACCAGCTGCTTCCCAAAGACCTTTGGAGGTCACCTCTTCCATCAATTGAGCTGCTATCTCAGGGCTCATATTGGAATACAACCAACCAAGTAGTAGTTGGTCTTTTTAGATCCTTTCTTCATAGTCTGGATTCTCAGATATATTTCCTTCATTATCAGTATAAAACTTTGAAGGACAGACCTTCTTACCTGATATGTAGCCACCTAGTTTGCTACCTTTGATCATAGGTTACACAACTGTTTTCCAAAGAAGGTAGTTGCTTCTGTCGAGTCTAATGTTGTTTGCATTGTTGATTGAATGCAACTGGAGACTCGTTGGAGCAACAGATAGATTGTTTGGGAAGATGGAGCCTATGGAGTCTGAGGACATCGATGGACCAGAATAGCTCTCATACCAAGTAGAAAACAAGAGTGAGTGAGAGAATTTAGATTTGTAAAAGTTTCACTGAATTCATTCATTGTAAGATATGATTTTAAATACAAGTTTATGGTGTAACAAGCTATGGAATATTCCATAGTTTGTTACACATTTCTGTTCATGAATGTACTGAATGTTTGGATACAAAGATAACACATGAATGGGTGTTTGGATACACAAATAACACATGGGTTTTAGAGTGGGTCTTGTGAGACTTTAGTGGTACCCTTTCAGTCCAACAGATCATGGCTCAATTCCTGATTCTTTGACCCGAAACGTATGTCCATCGTGCATATAGAGTTAACCATAGATGGAGTGTTTAGTTCAGTGTTGGTTTTAGTTGTCTCTTCTCTCACAAAGCTGTCACCGTAAATGGAAACTCTTGCCGGCGGTGTGTGCTTGACACGTAGTCTCCGGAAAGAGTTCAACTTGCCCATTGTTACGATGCCTTTATCATGACAATGCTCAGACCGTACTTCTAGAGATATATAGATGGAGCCACGTACCTATTATGGCGAAGCGCCTACCGTGGCAGCTGCACGCTGCTAATATAGTCTGATTTGATGTTTCTAGATTGTAGGCTATTATTGGGCTAAGTTGGCCACTGATACTGAATATTTGGTACATAATTTAAACCATGCCAACAACACGCTAACACTCGCCACCTACAAAGTGGACCTATGAGCATCATTTTGGCCATTTTCCCATTCGAAAAATGGGGCGCCGGTCTGGTGGGACCATCCCTAATGCTCATCATTAAAAGGTAGTTCTTGATCATTGTGGTAAATTAGTTTATCAAATGGGTGGAGGCTAAAACCTTTTATCGCCCGAGGACCCAAAAAGGTTGAGCTTTCATACACAATCACATACTATTTTGGTTTGGAATCCCGCAAATCATAATGACCGACAACGAACCACAGTTCCAAAATTCAATGCGGACTATCTTCTGTAGACAATAAAGTGTCAAACAACACTTCACCACACCATATCGCTTATAGGAGAATGGTGGAGTCGAAGTGACAACGACACTATATTGGATGGCATAAAAAAAAGTTAAAAATTTCCAAGAGAAAATAGCTTGATAAGCTCACCAAGATACTATGGAAATACTGAATGACCCCACGAGCGGCAACCAGTGAAACACCTTTTCTTTGGTTTATGACATTGAGATCGTCATCCCAGCGGACATCATAATTCTCAGCATATTACTTATGGGTTGTAAGTAATTATATTAGTAATTTTAACGTTTTATAACCCTTCTTCACTTTTATATTTGCTTGGGATATTTTAGGTAAAATCAAAATAAAACAATTAACTCTATATATTCACTATATAGTATATTATAATAAAATATACAATCATATATATTAATGGCTATAAAATATTATTGAATAACAATTATACAAAATTTTGAGATAAAATTGAAAATTGTGTAATAACATTAATAAACGATGAGGCTATATTTCATACATAATATTTGAATAATAATAAAGTACATAAAATATATTTAGATTTAATTACATGTAATATGTTTTAAGTTACTAATAAAATATTATTTTGTATTTATTACGTTAAACATGTAATGGAAGAAGATAAATGTGGAGCTCATTTGTAAGTAGTATAAATAAGATTGTAATATCTAATTGTAGTGAGACTCTTCTATATATATATATATATATACTAATTTTTCTTTTTCTCTTTTTTTCTTCTTTAAACGATTGTGGTGTTTGATTAGGGTTCAACTCTCTATCGACTCTTTAGAGATAGTGTTTAGCTTCTCCCTAAAAGCCAATCAATATTGTTGTTCATGATTTTCAACTTCTTTCTCGAATTTGTGGCGTAAGAAATGTTTTCCAAGTTTCAAGATGTTGTTAAGGCGCATCTAAACACCAGAGTTACTAAATGAACTCACGATCCACTACAATATCCTTTTACCCATCAATGAGATATCTTTGTCCCATTACAGTATATTTCTATAATGAATGTAGTCTAACTATTAGACTCTGAGTTTATTTTTTATGAAAGTAACACATAGTCTAACTCTTCTAGTATGTTCTAGTATCTTCATAGTTGGACTATTTTCAACTTCTAGTAATACGTCAAACAAAGATAAACTTGAACTTTTTTGTATATTTTGTTCTAACAAACTCACAAAATTCCATTCACATTACCCCTCTAAGTTTCATTTGTAACTCCAAATATCTCAACAACATTTGGTTCCAAATAACACACAAAAACCCTTGTTTGCAAAACCCTTCCAGAAAGAAATAGTCAATTCTATAAGTTTCAGAAGAATTAATTCTACAAATTTGTGTGTATTATTTTGCCACAAGTCGAACTTTGTATTATTATATGGTTCCATCAACTTTATGTTTGAAAGTGAAGACCCATCTACATCTGACCGGTTTATTTTCTACTTGAAGTTTGCATTTATCTCAAGTACCATGTTTTGCGAGGACATCCATTTTAACATTCATGGCGAACCCCCACTTCTTCTTTTCTGTTGCTTCTTGAAAAGCTCTAGTGATTTCAAGAAAAATCTTATTTTTTTGTTTCGCAACTCTATTTTATTAGGTGTATTTGGGCAAGAGGTTTGATAAATAAGACCATTTTTCTCAAAATAAGATTCTTACATGATGGTTAACATATTTCCCTCCATTATCAGATATAGGAATTTTGATTTTTTTTTGTTGAATTGGGTTTCGATCATTTCAAAAAAAATTAAGAAATTTTCCATACACTTTGGATTTATGTTTGACAAATTATACCCAAGTCATGCGAGAGATATAACATAAATTGTTGAAAACAATTCTTATTAGAGTACGGTGCAGCCCTCACACATTTAAGTGTACTAAAAATCACAAAGAGTCAAGCCGAGTATTACTTGGGCTAAAAGAATGGAACTCAGTTTTATTTTACATTTCAAGGTCCATTTGGCCAGCTAGATTTAAGCTTTCTAGACAAATGATAGCTTTCAAAGAATTTGGATTTTGAGAATCATAAAACTCAGTTTTATTTTACATTTCAAGGTCCATTCGGCCAGCTAGTCTATTACCTTCTTTTTGGATCCTTGAAATGCAAGAAATAGTCATACTTGAAGAGATTAATTATGCATAGCAATGAAGAATATGGCTTAATTTAAAAGGATATTTCCCACTAGGAATTATGTATACTAAAACCTGAGAGTCTGTTTCGATTTCCACCTTAGTCAAACTGTTCTTTTTGTAGATTAATAAGCCATCAAGTAAGGCTCTTGATTCGACCATAAGCAGAGTAATCTTTCCATACTGATTTGTAGCTCCCACAATAGTGTCTGTTTTATTATCTTTGATAATGATACCTCTCATGATTTCCCATTCATTTGGCACGATGTGTCTGTGTTGAGCTTTAGGTAGTTTAGTTTTAGATGAAGCCATTGATGGTATGTTGTTTTTTGATTTTCAGTCCTTCTGCAACCCATATCTTTAGTAATATTGTAATATTTCTTTCAATGTTTTGAACTCATACATTTAGAGTTATCCAGACTAACTATAACATTATTAATGTACTTTATTGTTGTCTCAATGTTACGAGTCTTGTTGTTGATTTTTTAGTCAAATATATATATTTCCAAACGGTCCACATGATGATAATAGGATAGAATGTTATGACATGAGCTTTAGCTTTAGTAGACCAGAACTAGAATTTGAGCATGTGGGCAATGGTCATGAATTTAAATGTCGAAATTTATAGCATAGTGACAATAAATACTCCAGGCCACGTCACATTCAATGAATATATGGTTGGGGTTTTCAATATTACTACAGTATTGGCACTTAGAAATAGTAATAAAATGCTTATTTTGCAAAACAATGTCAACAAGTATGTAGTTATGAATGATCTTCCATGAAAGAAAATAAAATTTCTTGGGGATAATTGAATTCCACATTTTACCAAAGAGATTCGATTTATTATGCTTTGTTATTAGATGATTCCATGTGTGCTTAGAAACTGGTTTTCTTAGACAGGCTCCATTGGATAATATCATCATTGTTAGTAGTAATAGATAGCTTTTGGATGTGCTCAATTACATCGTGCTTGAGAAACATGTTGAGTTTGTTATAGTCCCAAGCTTGATCTTTCTATTACTCCTTAACAAACTGCTATCTATATCACGTGTTTCACGGTTATTATTAAAAAATGATAGGAGGCTGGCCATACCATTTTTCAAGCCAAAACTCAAGGTCTCCCCTTCCTAATTTCCATAATATGTGAGGCTCAGCAATGTGGTTCATCCTAGTGAGTCTTTTCCAAGTACCTGAACCTGTTTTAGTATAACAAGCCTGCAATCAGTGAAGGTATTTCCAATAGGTATTTTACATCAGATTAGACCATAACCTTTTGTTATTTCTAAAATTTAGCCACATTTTGCAAGAGTAATAATCCTGGAGATCACTTATTTTTTGCATGTTTACGCCCCCTTCTTGAAAAGGTTTACAGATAGAATTCCAAGTAGCCTAGTGAATTCCTTTTTCTGTAGAGGAGGAAACCCACAAGAACTTGTTGAAAATATTTTTGATTATGTTAATAATTTCCTTGATAGGCTTTGCAGCTAGTAGTTGGGAATATGCATAAGAACAGAGCCAACCAAAGTTAGCTTTCCACCAAAGAAAAGTTTTTTATCTTTCCAATATTTATTTTGTTGTTGATTTTGTTGATCAGGTTGATGAAGTTGATAGATTTTTTTTTCTTATTAAACGTGATTCCCAAATAGTTTATAGGCAATGAGCTAGAGTTGAATCATGAAAGATTAGAATAGTAGGAAGCATAACATTATTCATTCTAGAATGGAGAATGATCTTAGTCTTATCCTTATTGATAGACTGACCAAAGGTATTCTTATATATGTGAAGGAAGTTTCCAAGATTTTTGATATATTTCACCAAACTAGAATGTCATCAGCAAAAGAAAGACTAGGAATCAACATATTACTTCTAGAATTGTAATGTATCGCATTGTTATCCAAAAACATTTTATGTAATCCTCTTATGGAAACTTCTTCCGCAAGGATGAAAAGACTGAGGGACCAAGGATACCCCTATCTAAGTCCTCTGTTAGTTTTAAAAAAGTTAAAAACTTTACCATTGATTAGCAAGGAAACAAAGACATTGCTTATGAGGTTTTTGATCAATCTAATGAATTTAACAGAAAATCGAAAATATTTACGTACTTTCATGATCAAAATATGGGAGAGCTTATCAAAATCATTTTTCATATCCACCTGAAAAGGGATGTTTTCAGACTTCTTATTTCTGTTAATATCATAGATTAATACTTTAGCAATGAGGATATGGTCCTGGATAGTGTTGTTATGGACATAATCTCCTTGTTTTCTCGATACTACTTTAGAGAGAAGTAAGATGAGTTTGTTGTCAATGATCTTAGACACAATCAGTCTTATTGGCCTGAAGACTTTCAAGTTTTTAGGATTGGAGGATTTAGGTATTAAGCAGATACTTGTAGCAAGAATTCTCTTAGGTATTTTATGACATTGAATGAAGTTAGCCATAACTAGACACGAATCATTTTTTATAACATACCAACAGGTTTTATAAAAACAATTGTTGAAACCATCCATACATATGACCCTGCAAGAGTTCAGGTTAGTTATTATATCATGAATTTCTTTTTCAGTTGGAATGGCCATTAAGATATCATAATCCTTGTTATTGATAGTTTTACGAATGCAATTGAAAATGTTTCTTTTCATCAATTCTTCTTCTTCTTTTTTGCAGGTGTAAAGAGAATTAGAAAGCAGATTTTTAAAGTAAGCATCTATTGAATTGCCAATAAGAGTTTTATTAGTAAGCCACTCATCCCCATCTTTTATGTTATTGATGTTGTTTTTATTCTTTTTCTTTTTTACAAAAATATGAATAATTTAGTATTACCTGTCACCATCACTTAGCCAATTTTGGTGTAATATTTTTGAAACCCGTAGTTTTCTTCCTTTTCAGAGCTAAAATAAGCTCTGCATTAGCTTTAGAGAGGTTGAACTTAAAATCAAGGATGTTTTGCGTTTTATGATTGATTTGCATCTCTGTAGCTTTAATTTCAGCATCCTGAACCTTATTAAATATATTAACAAAGTATGATTTATATCATTCTTTTAATCCCTGCTTAAGTCTGTTAAGCTTTTGCCAAAACACAAAAAGAGGGTATCCTCTGATCATGTCATTGAACTCATCTATGCTATCAATAGAGTATGAATTGTAACCTAAATGTTCGTCAGGCGATCCAATAAAATTAAAGTCCCCCATGATAGACCATTGATTGTTGGTTGAGGTGTTAGAGACGTTCTTCAGTGTATTCCACAACTCCCTTCTGTTATAGTATTGACACTTTGCATACAAAATTGTTAGTCGAAAGTTTAAATTTAGATTAGGCTCAGAGATTTACAAGTGAAGACATTAATTGTGATTGATAATTTCTTTCACTGTGAAATATTTGTTCCAACAAAACAGATTTTGTATGGCAATTTAGCAGTAAAAACTCAACGCCAAGTTTATTTGAAATATGTTTTCAGTTTTTGTCAAGGGCTCTTGGATAACAAGAAGAGATATTTTTTTTCCGTAAACATAATATAATTGAGCTTATAACCGTAGTCTTGTTGGTCACTTTGTTGGTCCCTGAAAACCTTAGAGATTTTATAACAATGTTGTTCACCTTCTTAGCTCCACGAGCATTTTTGAGCTTTGTATTAGGGATTTCTTAAAATTCTATGTCACATTCATTGCTTTTATAGGTATGAGTGACTATTCGGATACCCATTCTTTAAGCATCATGAGTATTGGATTCTTCGCTTCTGTTTTCATAGTCCATCTGATAACCTATTTCCAAGGACTGAGTAGACTCAATAACTTCACTATCTTCAGGTTTCATCACTTCTTCCTGTGTGGGATATTCATAGTTTGTTTCTGCATTCATGTATGTTGTGGACCCTTGATTGTTGATTTGGTTATTCTTAACAATGATTGACTTTAACTTCAGTTTATCAGCTTTGTTAACATTGTCTAAAGCCACAACTTTGTTGTTATCATTTTCCTTAGTTGCTTCATTTCTTTCCATGCTAGATTTGTCTGGAGTTATTTCAATCTTTTTGAGCCTTTCTTGTAATTTTTTACAGGATAAGGGATTATGTCTGATGTGATGACAATGATAGTAGTATTTGGGGAGGTCTTTATATCTAGCATTGATCCAAAACCGCTAATTTGATCCATACAGGGCTAAATGGACTTTCATGCTTTGTGTTGAACTGTGAAGTCCATGTCAGCCATGACATGATAGAATTCTCTAGGTACCATACGTTCTTGCTGCAAATCTTACACATGTCTTCTTTGCAGTTGAATTCAAGAAACATGTGGCGAGGGTCCAATATACTTGTGTTACATTCCATCTTTGGTTTAATCTTTTATAGGAAGTCTCCAATAATCTCTTTCTTTGGGATTCCTTAGTTGAATTTTCCTATCATAGTATATTTCCTTTAATTCATTAGAGATTCTTTCACACTTTAAAAAAATTAAAATGAGATATGATCGGATTTGTGTTGAAACTCTATAAGAATGTCTTCATCATGCTTTTCTTTCATTCTACAATATTCTAGCGTAAGTTTGTCTTGCCTTTTGCGTTCTATTTGCAGGTATTCTTTCATTCTGAAGTTGTTGATCATGAACAAAGTAGCTGAGGACTGGAAATTCATTCATCGAGGAAATGTGGGGAAATAAATAAGGGAGAAGATAAAAATATACCTACATCCTTAGTTGAGGATCATTTGATAACCCGACATTTACGAATATATTTTAAAACAAATATAAATTTTATTATGGCTAATTACTATGTATGGATGATATGTAAAAAAGAGAGATGTATTTTTAAATTATTTATTAGTATTGATTAATTAGTTGATAATAGATAAAACTTACGTCTGAGTGATAAGTTGGTAAGGAGAAAAAAAAATAAACAGGTTCCGATTCCTGTTGGTTGAATTGGCTACTTTGGATTATATTATAAATATAAAAAAAAAATGAAAGTAAGAAAAAAGAAACCGTTAGAGTAACAACATTTTAACGGCTATCTTTCCCGTTCTATTGATTGTTAATTTTCGTTCTTTATTAACTACCATTCTCAGCCTCCAACGAAACTTTCTTCTAAGAATTGCTCTCTATTGTCATCAAAGCTCTCTACTTTCGAAGCTTATCTTAGTCTCTCTCGACATGG
The DNA here is from genome assembly GCA_036936605.1 of Limnanthes douglasii subsp. nivea. NCBI lineage: Eukaryota > Viridiplantae > Streptophyta > Magnoliopsida > Brassicales > Limnanthaceae > Limnanthes > Limnanthes douglasii. Next base: position 352,890,929 of record JAUPFV010000001.1, read on the forward strand.
TATTCTGTTTTCATTTATTATATTCCTAATTGATTAATGCTTTTCACATTTCTTTGATGAAAACCGGTTCCATTTGTCCAAGAAGATGTATTTGGAATCGTAGTTCATATATTATAACTGGTCATGTTACTTCAGCTGATCTTGTTCATGAAAGATTAAGAAATGAGGTTCATTTTGTTTTCGTTTCAGGCATGTGAGAAGACCGAAGATGTTGATAAGATTTGTGAAAAGAACGCTAATGATTTGTGAGTTTTAATACTAGTTTCTCAAAATCACATTCTATAGTATGCTACAATTTTCTTGCATCAATTATGGTATATACATGCAATGCTCGTGAGTTTGACGATGAAATGTCGAGCCAATTTCTATTGTAGTTTTAGTGAGGTTGTTATAGTGACTTAGACCCTTGTCTTTTAGAGATGGCTTGAATTTGAACGATGAATGTGAAACCCCAAGCTGTACACAGTATGACAACGAAACTGCTGGCTCTTCCAATGGTAATAAAACGTTTCCCTTTTCCATTTAAAACACTTCGTGGGTTATAGAGAATAATGTTTTTAACGTTAATTACATTTCTAGACATGAAGAATCTTGAAAATAATCCCATGGAGGTGAAGGTAATTCCAGATAAATTGGCTGAGATGAAGAACTTATGTGAAAATATGGTGGAGATATCGGTATACTTGATGTCAGAAAATGCGTCTAAAATGAATATGGACCTGGAGGAAGTCCAAGGTAATTTGACAGAGATGAAGAAATTATGTGAAAATATCCTAAAGGTATCATCAAATCCGATGACAGAAAATGCCTTTAAGCTGATAGAGTCAAAAGATGTTCGAGATACACTGATGAAGATGCAGAAATTATGTGAAAATATGGTGAAGCTATCTTCAGATTCGTTGACAAAAAATATTTCTGAACTGAAGGAGAGGATGAAAGTTCAAGATGTGCTAATGCAGATGGAAAAAATATGTGAAACTATCCTACTTAACTCATCATTGGATACGATGGAGTGGCAACAGTTATGTAAAGATACGGTGAAGGAATCAGTTTTGTTGACACACCATACTTCGGAAATGAGGGAACTGACTGAAATGCTCCGTAAATTGACCGTGAAGAAATTATGCGAAAGAATTGTGACGGTATCATCAGATTTGTTAACAGAAAATTCTTCTAACGACTCGGCTGAGACAAAGCCGTCCCTTTGAGAAAACCATAGTCCAACGGAGAAGCTGGTAGTACGTATGGACATGACTACCATGGTCACAAACATCTTGATATTCCTTTTAACCCTAATAGTCATCATTGTAATTTTTTGTGTCAACTAGACTTTGGCTTTTAAGGTTTGCTTGTTTTACTGTATCAACAACTACTCTTGAACAAAGAATAATGTACTGCCTTGATATTACACTTTTGTTTCTATGATTTTATACCTGTTAATAATGTACCGAATTTGGATAGCTATGGATCTATTCTTATTGATGGCTATGATTTTGGATCCGATAAATAAATCATTCAACAGCTACCTGGTACTAGATGTTTTATGTATCAATGGAATACGTATAACCACAAAAACAGCAATGATCATATAACTTTTATAATAAAAGATTTGGCAAATATTTTGGATGAACAAAACATTAGTAGTAGGAGATCATACCTCGATAATATGTCAAACTATCCTACTGAATTCATCATTAGATACGATGGAGTAGAAACAATTATGTAAATATATGGTGAAGCAATCCGATTTGTTGACACTCCATACTTCTGGAATGATGAAGCTGACTGAAATTCTACATAAATTGACGGTGAGGAAATTATGTGAAAAACTTGTGACGGTATCATCAGATTTGTTGACAGAAAAAGCTTCTAATGACTCGGCTGAGACAAAACCGTCCTTATTTACCATTAGGAATTAGTAGTTCAATAGATAAGCTGGAGGTATCTATGGACATAATACCATGGTCACTACCATTTTGATATTCCTTTTATTCTTGATAGTCATCATTGTAATTTTTGTCATAAATGTATATTTATAACTACGTTTTTGGGCCTACAGGCACGCACGATTTTGCTGTTGGTCCATTTCTAAAAAGCTCCACACTAATGGAGATATATTTTTTAAGTTATATACTAATCTTTGTTCACATGTTTAACTGATGTGGGATGTGGGATTTTGGTCGCACACTCCTCCTCTCGAACAAAGTACCATTCTAGCCTCCTCTTAATTGACTTCCATCCGCCTACTCTAGTCAGATGGATAGACGCCTGAACTCTAGAGCTTTAAGGCAGATCTATCTACTCACCATCAGATGACATTGTACCGCTCCTTGATCAAGCCATCTGCTTGATGAGCTATCAGACACTTCATCTATAGATGACACAACACCGCTCCTATCAAGCCACATGCTCGATGAGCCTTATGGCGCTCCATCTATCCAGCAGATGATTCACCTTGAGGATGGCTATTGACTTCTGATAAGATGTTCGGCATCTGAGAATTTCACCCACATCACACCCACTACATCACCTTTCATCTGGGTTTGGTGCTCTGATACCATTCGTATGAAATATTGGAATCCTGCATATTCCGCCTTTTGTATATAAATAAAAATACTCTGATCTTTATACCAGTGTGATATTGTCAACTAGACTTTAGCTTTTAACGTTTTCTTGTTTTACTGTATGAACCACTACTCTTGAAACAAGAATAATGTAATGCCTTCATATTACCCAGTCATACAATTACACCCTTGTTTCTATGATTTTATACATATTAATAATGTACCGAATACCGATAACTATGGATCTATTGTTATTGATGGCTATGGTCCTATGATCTGATAATTAATTAATTCAATAGCTACCTAATACTAGATGTTTTATGTATTCATGATATACATGCAACCACAAAAATAGCAATGATCTCTATAACTTAGATAACAAAATATATGGTAAATATTTTCGATTAACAAAACGTTAGTAGTAGAGATCATACCCCGATATTTGATCTGTTTATGAGTATTATTACATTTATAATTTTATACGTGTAATCGATACATTTACGATACTAAGGGGTCTTTTGTAATCCTAAGAGATTGTTTGTCTTTTTGAATTTTTTATCAATTCGAGAAATATGAATATATCTAATATTCATAATATGAAACATAAACGCAATATATTTGATATAAATGGTAAATAACATATATAATATTGGTCAGATAAAATGAAATAAAACAACTAGATAGAATGGTATAACATGGCATAAGAGAGATTCGATGTTTTCAAATTCTATTTTTCACACATGCAACATCTGTTGTCTATAAACAACATTTTCATATGTTCTACCTATGCATAATATCTACCAGATTACTAAGAATAAAATGTCATTATTTACAACTATTTGAGTTACGTCTACGATTATTGTTGGGAATACGATCATTTATTCGACAACCCATTATGATATTCAGTCAAACATAGTAATCATAAAAAATAATTGTATAGTCTATCTGAAAGTCTTCGAATATATTAAAACATTTTGACTCAAACTTTACATCAAATGTTCTTTATATGTACACACTAACCTTGTAAAAATGTAGAAATACGAAAGCTAACTTATAAGGTTATTCATCCTTATATATCAAAGTTAGTCAGATTAACTTGACATAATCGGAAAAATTACTCATTTTCTTATATCAATGTCAAAGGCACACATTTATCAACGAAACATTATATTAAGACTAACCAATTGAACTTTGAATTATTATGTACAAAACTATATATTTTTAGGTATTCAAACACAAAAATAAAAAGACATGTCTTAGGGATTGTAAGGTGAATTCTATATTTGTATATGACGGTTTTTATTCAAAGAGATGAGATATATCAGCACGAATAATTTGCTATTATGTTAAATGTTAACAATACTTTTTGGCAAGAGATATAACTATTGATAGATTATAATACAAATTTGTTCTTCAACTTGTCAAGAGATAGAAGCACAAACGAAATATTCCTTCTTGTATCAAATATGATTAGAGATAATGATCCCAAACAAAATACCAAGTCTGAATAAAATAAACGCAAACAACACAGAACATTTTTTACGTGGAAAACCTTCCCGGTGTAGGATTCAAGTAATTCTTTGCTCGCTTCTGTTACTGCAATAAATTCAGCTTATGTAGTTGAAAGAGCAACACACTTTTGTAGTCGTGATTTCCATGAAACAACGCCACCACAAAAGTTAATCAAATATCCAGAAGTAGACTTGTGACTATCGACATCTCCAGCCAAGTCTGAATCAGAATAAGCCAACAACTCAAGTTTATTCATCCCAGAACTAAGCTTCAAATTAGAGATTCCTCGCAGATACCTCATAATCCATTTTATGGCTTCCCAATGCTCTCTACCTAGGTTTCACAAAAATATGCTCACAACACAAACACTATGACCTAAGTCAGGACGAGTACATACCATGGCATACATGAGACTTCCAACTGCAGATGCATATGGAATATTAGCCATGTCTCTCTTTTCTTCATTAGTTGAAGGAAATTGTTTCTTGCTTAACTTGAATTGGCCGGAAAGTGGTGAGCTAACCAATTTAGCTTTGTCCATCTTAAACTTCTGAAGAATTTTCTCAATGTATTTTTCTTATGACAAGAACAACTTCTTCAAATCTCCGTCTCTAGTAATTCGAATGCCGAGAATCTGCTTTGCTGGGCCTAAATCTTTCATTGCAAAAGACTTACTTAAGTGTTTCTTCAAAGAATCAATTCGCGAAGTATTCTTCCCAACAATAAGCATATCATCCAAGTAAAGTAAGAGAACAATAAAATCGACATCGGCAAATTTCTTCACAAATACACAATTATGAGAAGAAGTCTTATTGTAGTCGTGCTCCCCCATAACTGATATGAACTTCTTATACCACTGTCTCGGAGCTTGCTTCAAACCATATAGACTCTTTTTCAGTCTGCACACATAATCTTCTTTTCCTTCAAACCACAAAACCTTCAGGTTGTTTCATAAAAATTTCTTGTTCCAAGTCACCATGCAAGAATGTTGTTTTTACATCCATTTGCTCAATTTTCAAGTCTAGACTCGCTGCAATGCTTAGAACCATACGAATAGATGGCATTTTTATAATTGGAGAAAATATTTCATCAAAATCAATACTTTTTTTCTGACCAAAGCCTTTGACTACCAATCTTGCATTGTACCGAGGCTGCAAAGAACTATCATCTTGCTTCAACCTATACACCCACTTGTTACTCAAACCTTTTCTTCCTTCAGGCACCTTCAGTAACTCAAATGTATGATTCCTATGAAGTGATTGCATCTCTTCATTCATTGCTTCCATCCATTGATTTTTACACACACCACTAATAGCGTCATCATAACACTCAGGTTCACCTGCATCGGTTAACAAAATATATTGATCAGAAGGATATCTAGTTGAGGGTTGTTTATCTCTAGTAGATCTCCGCGTTTGAACTTCAAGTTGTTCAACATCTTCTTCATTCTTTTGTTCATCCACGAAATCATTATCATGATCACTGATATAAAAAATATGTGAACCTCTTGAAGTAGATGAGTCACCATCTGAATTTTTTTCAACTTTTGTAGGAGTATGTGCAAGCGGAATATGCCCCAAATCTACCAAATAATTCTCAGACATAGACACTCAATTTTGACTCTTATCAATATCATGAACTATCTGATCTTCCATAAACACATCATCTCTCCTCCTAATAAGTTTCTTATTAATTGGATCATGAAATCTGTAACCGAACCCATCAAGACCATAACCAATGAATACACAGTGTCTTGTCTTCGAATTGAGTTTAGATCTCTCATCTTTAGGAATATGCACATAAGCTTTGCACCCAAAGACACGCAAATGATCATAAGAAACATCTTTACCTGTCCAAACTCTATTTGGGATATCTCCATCTAAAGGTACAAAAGGACTAAGATTCAAGACATGTACCACTGTATTCAAAGCTTCACCGCAAAAGTATTTCAAGAGTTGTGATTGTGAAAGAAGACGTCTTACCCTTTCAATTAATATTCTGTTTAGTCTCTCCGCTACGCCATTCAACTAAGGGGTCTTGGGAGGTTTCTTTTGATGCCGAATACCTTGCTGCCTAGAATAATCATCAAAAGCACCACTTTATTCTCCCCCATTATCACTTCTAACACACTTCAATTGTTTCCTAGTCTGTCTCTCAACTGAAGCTTGAAACTGCTTAAAGACATCTAACACTTGATCTTTTATTTTCAATGTGTAAGCCCAAACTTTCCTGGAATGATCATCAATAAAAGTGACAAAGTACAAACAACCACTAAGTGTTCTCATTTTGAAAGGACCACAAACATGAGTATGTACCAAGTCAAGAAAACTTGGTTTTATTGAAGGAGCCGAGCTCTTGAAAGATACTCTATTATGCTTTGCAGCCAAACAATGTACGCATTTCTTTAAATGAGCTTTGTGTATCCCACTAATGTATTGTTTCTTCCTCAGAATATCTCATCCTTTTTCACTAATGTGACTGAGTCTTTTATGCCACAAATCAACCATTGCTTGATCATTGAAAACATTGATTTTATCAGCAGACACCCTTGCAGATATGATGTACAGGGCTGAATATTTTTGTCCTCTTGCCACAACCAACGAGCCCTTAGTAAGTTTCCACTGCCCATTCGCAAAAATACTGCAATAGCATTCATCATCTAGCTTCCCTGTAGAGATCAAATTCAATCAAAGATCGGGTATATGTTTAACACCCTTCAAAATCAATCTTGCACCCATGCTTGTTTCTAGATAAACATCACCAATACCAACCACTTTAGCCAAATCATTATTTCCCATCTTTGCAGAACCAAAGTCATTAGAGGTTTAAGATGAGAAAAAATATCTACGAGAACTGGCATGAATTGTAGCACCACTGTCAACTACCCAACCATTTTCATCAGACACAGAATTCACAACAGCATCATCAATAACAACGAAGTAGCTCTCTGAAACTGCAGCAACATGTTTCTCGTCACCACTTTCATCATAATTCTTCTTCTTGTTCTTTTCTTCTTTACCATTCTTAGATTTCCCAAAATTATTCTTATTTCTCAACTTAGGACAAAATTTCTTAGTGTGCCCGATCTCATGACAGTAGTAGCACTCCCAATCTGAAAATTTATTAGACTTGTTCTGACTCTTGCTTCTACTTTTACCTCTAGTTTTCCAACCGCGATTTTCATTTCTACCACGTTTCTCAATGACTACTGTTTCTGAATGTGAAGAGAAGCCAACTTTTTTTCTTCTCATATCTTCATTCAGCATACTACTTTTAGCTAGTGACATTGAAATATTACCTTCAGGAGCTGAATTAGAAAGAGGCATTCTGAAAGTATCCCATGAGTCTGGCAGCGAACCAAGCAACCATAACGCCAAAACGTCGTCATCAAATTTGATACCATTAGTAGCCAACTGATTAATCAAGCCTTGAAAGGTATTCAAGTGATCTGTAAGAGGTGATCCATCTTGATACCTCAAGTACATCAACTGTTTGAACAAAAGTAAATTACTGTTTCCTGTCTTCCGAGCATATAACTCCTCAAGTTTAGTCCACAATTTCCTTGCATCGGTTTCATCTTCCGAGAATAATTATCCATTCTGCATCAGACTTATCTTTAGGTTTTTCATCACCGAACACTAGTAAATAAAAACTTTTAACATAAAGAAGATCTTCCATCTTTGATTTCCATGTATGATAACTCGAACCATTCATCGTCACCATTCTGCTTGTATTCACCTTCATATTTAGTACAAGATAAGTACAAAACCACTCGCTCTGATACCACTTTATCAAGAGATGGAAGCACAAACAAAATCTTTCTTCTTGTATCAAATATTATTAGAGATAATGATCCCAAACAAAATACCAAGTCTGAATAAAATAAACGCAAACAACACTAAACATTTTTTACGTGGAAGACCTTCCTGGTGTGGGAAGTAAAAACCATAGGACTGATTTCGGAGTCCAACCAAATATTCACTATCAGAAGATGGGTTACAAAACTATTCTCTAGATAAAACTAGAGTATACACCACACAAAGTATGACAACTTCATACACAACCCCAATACACAAGATAGTGAACTGAAATCAGAAAACTCATTGAAATATGCCCAAAACGCAGTTAGAAGAAGATGATCGAAAAACACACTTAGATTACTCCAAATCAAAAACCATATGGACAGATTGTAGAGGACAAATAGATGAGGCGTCTCACCAAAATTGAAGCCGACCGGACAATCGGAGACAGCCCGATTCAAAGCACAAAGTTCCGCCTCGAATCATCTTTTTCTCTCAAAAACTGCACTATAGAATATGATGCTCATCTCCTAAAGACACTGTATAAATATATATTTATACATAAACCAAAATCGTATGTGTTATCCAAATTGGGCTTAGCCCATATGATAATTGGACTCCCACATAGGAAGAGCCCAACACAACTGGTGTATGGTTTGTCGTGTCTGTGCGACATAATATTAATTCTCATAAACAACAATGGTATGAAAATTTGTATGATCGATAATAGATGACGAAAATTTAAATATTTTTATCCAAGACCAATGTGCAAAAATAAATTTTGGGAGGAAAAATTGTTAAGAATATTCGATTTGGTCAATGATTATTACCAGGGCTGGAGGCTCTATATCATAACAAAAGTTTTTAAAGTGCTTCATCCAGATTTAACTAAGGTTTTTCCACTCTAAGAATGAATGAAGACGAATTGACCTTCAAAAAACCCGGTTAAAACTTGTCGACCAAATGAAAAAATATATTATTTTGTGCATGTCATAAAAGAAATGGTAAAACAACCACTCATCTAACCCTTGCAACACTAACAAGCACAAAAAAATATTATCTAATCAAATCTCCTCGAACACATCAAACTATTAAAATGAAACAATATTATCTAATCAAATCTCCTCGCACACATCAAACTATTAAAATGAAACAAACGAGTGGACTTGTAAACCTTAAACATTGCATAATGTTGATCAAATTTATGCATCCTTACAATAGTGAGGTAATGGATGTGTTATCATTTTTCTTTTACGGCTATACCTCATATTTATTTACGGAACAGAAGAAATATATTCGAGTGTGAGGCAAGAGATGATTAAGGAAAATTTTCACGACATGTCTTTATATGATCGAATTTATTGTACAAGTGAAAGGTTAAATGTTGAACTACCTACACACAATTTATTATTTAATGTTGGAAACTTGATGTCGGTGTCCGAAATTTATTTCTTTGGTGAAAATTTATTTTAATAAACGTACTAATTTTTTTTACGATGATTTACATATTTACCTCTCAATAGTGTTATGTCGCAGTGTCTTATATAGAGAAAAAGAGATTTGCATTGTCGCAAGGAACGAAAGTTATGTTATTCATGTTTGTAATATATTTATTTAACTTAGTTTATCCGCTTATAACAAAGAGTTTGTTATACAATAATAACATATTTTGTTTCACATGTTCGCATACAATTGAGCGTACCATTACAAACAATTTGTCTTATGGAGCCTGCACTAATTACCACGAAGAGTCATTGTTGGATTCATCCATCATCCAAACATATTGCGACATACTCTAACCTCGTATACAACTAAATAACAAGATAGATCTTACAAAATGTTAATCAATTTCCATGTCATTATTGATAATTTATTGGGTTGTATATTATTAATATATTTTTTCATCGTTGTTATTTTTACATGGCATTCTTTTGAACAAAAATATTCAGAAAATAAACCAATGGTAATCCCACAATGCATAATTAATTTTATTAACAAAATGAACAACCAAATGCAACTAATTTAGACCTCGTGAGTTGAAATCAATTACATTAAAAAATCTATAAAAAAAATTGATTTTCGCCACCGGTTGTAATCAAATGTATTATAAATTTTCAAAAAGAACCGAAATATATGGATTACATTTGATTTCGACCATAAGAATCGAATCATTTACCAACTAAATTTATTAAATTTAACTAATTTCAACCAAATGGATCGATATATGTTGCAAAACGAAAATCCATCTCTCACGTGTATCCTTTTATCTTACTATTAACCTTTTTTCTTCAGATATTCAGTTATATATATATATCTGTATTTTATTATTTTATTGGTATGTGTTAAGTATTATTTGGATTTTTTAGTTTCTTAGTGTGTTAGAGAAAACGTTACATATCTAATAAAATATATTAAATTCATTCTAAAATCTACACCATAACGTACTAATACAAAATGGACGACACAAATCTTGAAAAACGGATATACATATAATATATGTAAATCAATCAGAATAAGAATCGTCAATATAACATCACATATCATGATCCTCAACCTCTTATACCCCGAATGCAAGCTTGCTCCCTGTGTTGTGTGTACATGTTCTAACGCTAGCTTTTTCTCGGCCGAAAACAAAGCCAAAACACACCAAATAGTCTGACAAATCCGACCATTATAGTCTAGATCCGTTGTTTGCTGGCCGAAACTTTCAACTAGTACTAAACATCTCTCCCATACCGGTAAATGGTTGGACTGCCAATCCATATAACTCATTTCATCCCAATGCGTAAAAATATTGGTAGTTCTCTATATTCAGCCAACGTTTTTTTACAACAACGCGGTATGCCTTGCAGAACGCTAAATTATGGAAATAGACAGTCCGGTTGACAAAATGTGATCTTGTAACTGCATCTAATATGTCAAGGATATACCTCAAAGACCGATTAAGGGCTTCACCGGCCTTCTGATGACTGTCGTACAGCCAGTGGAAGAAGAACAGAGCGAGAAGAGAAGTCAGCTAGGGTTACGAATCCCTAGTGACTGACTTCTCTTCTCTAAGGGTCCATCGGGTCACACACTCGACAAGGTCCATGATCCATTGTTGGTGACCCTCACAAATTCATCACACGTTATTTAGTCATGCTGGTCCTAGTAACACTCTTGTACAAAATTCAAATGTTACATTAGTCCCTTATTTACAAAAAGACCACTGTAACAATAAATATTCCTTCACAACCTGTACCAACTACCTATATATATGATAGTGCTGTGAAGGTGCATAATTAAGAAAACAGAAAAGTGAATAAAAATTGTTACAAAGCTCTCTCTCTTTTTCTTCCTTAGCTGCAGTCTTTTTTACTTGGTATCAGAGCTATCCAAGCCTTCAATGGCCAACATCGATTCACCCTCCTTCAGTAGTGACTCACTTGGGCCAGTGCTTCCCAGCAGCTTCTCCAGCAGCAACAGTAACCTGAATCTGCACACAATAAACAGCAACAACAATCACAATATCAGGTTGGATAAAAACAATTATCTGTTATGGAAGACCATGATACTACCTATGGTCAAAGGAAACAAGCTTGGTGACTATATTACAGGAGACAAACCCTGTCGAGTCAGGTTCATCACTGAATCAGAAGGAAATGCAGTAGAAAGTCCTGATTATGAGGACTGAGTTGCTAAAGATCAGTTACTTCTGGGCTGGCTTTATTCAACCATGAACCCAGAGGTAGCTGCTCAGTTAATGGAGGAGGAGACTTCAAAAGACCTCTCGGAAGCAGCAAGCAAACTTTCTGGCTCTCAAACAAGAGCCAGAATCACATACTTTAAGTATGAATTTCAAAGAACTCGAAAAGGTAACATCTCAGTGATTGAGTATCTTAACAAGATGAAGTCCATTCTCGATAACCTAATACTTGATGGTTGTGGTGTATCAATGGATGACCTGGTCACCCAAGTTCTTGCTGGGTTGGACTGAGAATATACACCCATTGTGGTTAGTCTGACTGACAAAGAGGACCTAACTTGGTTGGATCTTCAAACAAGTCTGCTCACATTTGAGAGCAGACTTGAATAGTTGCCAAACCTACAAAGTAGTGTGTTAAAATTTGAACCTGACCACTGCCAACTTCACTCAAAAGACTGATTTCAAACAACAGCAAAACAACAACAACTCACGTGGTTTATATGGTGGCAATAGAGGACAAAACAAAAGTTTTAGAGGAAGGTCTAGCTACTCAAGCAACAACAGAAGCAGGGGTAACTACTACAGAGGCAGAGGTGGTAGATTCTCCCAAAACAAGCCCACTTGTCAAATCTGTAGTAGGTATAGTCACTCTGCCCCTGTCTGCTACTACAGAGATGACCCTTCTGTCATAGGCTCTACACCAACTGATCAAGGCAAGAGTGACACTGAACAAGCAAGATACATCACTACTCAAGACAACACTGGTGAAATTGTCGGGTTTGCTGACAGTGGGGCAAGCCATCATGTCACAGGCAACTCAGGTTTACTGACTAAGAAATCTTAGTATTCAGTTAATAAAGGAGTGCTGGTTGGTAGTGGTCAAAGATTGTCCTATTAAACATATTGGGAGTGGTAATCTATATTCAAAAACCAAAACACCTATTTCCTTAACTAATGTCCTACATGTCCCTTCAATAAATAAGAGCTTAGTTTCTATTTTTCAGCTTACTAATAGCAATAATGTATTTGTTGAGTTTCATGATGGTGTTTGCTTTGTGAAGGACAAGGGAACGGGGACTACGTTTCTCAGAGGACATCTGAGAATGGGCTCTACAGGTTGGAGAACTACCCTAGGTTACAAGAAAACAAGGAACTCTCTGTTCACCACAAGCTAATGTTTCTGAGTTTCACTCTGTTATTTCTAATTCCCTAAAGGATGGATGTTATAGGATGCTTGGCCATCCATCACTAAACACTCTCAATTTTGTTCTGAAAACTTGTAATATGAAAAATATTGAGAAAAATACGTTGAGTTTTGCGAGGCTTGCCAGTTTGGCAAGTCTCACAGTTTACCCTTTCCTTTATCAAATTCTCATGTTAGCAACATTCTGGACCTCACACACACTGATGTATTGGGTCCTTCTTCTGTCCCATCTACAGAGGTTTATAGATTTTATGTTATTTTCCTTGATGACCACTTAAGATATACTTGGTTCTATCCTATCAAAGCTAAAAGTCAAGTCTTTACTGTTTTTCAAAACTTCAAAAAACTTGTTGAAAAGCAATTGGAAAGGTCCATCAAGGTGGTACAAAATGACTGGGGTGGGGAGTTTAGACGACTTTTTTTCTTTGCTCAAGAACAAGGTTTCATTCTTAGGAAGTCATGTCCTTACACCTCAGCCCAAAATGGAAGGGCTGAGCGAAAGCGCAGGCACTTAGTTGAGACTGGGTTAACATTACTAGCCCAGTCCTCTTTACCCTAAAAATATTGGTCTCACTCCTTTGAAATTGCTACATATCTAATCAACAGACTACCTAATCTTGTTCTGTCCAACAAGTCTCCCTATGAAATCATCTTTCACAAAATACCCAACTACCTTACCCTCAAAATGTTTGGTTGTGCTTGCAATCCCTGTCTAAGGCCATACCAGTCACATAAATTTCAATTCCATTCTGCTAAGTGTATTTTTCTTGGATACAGTCAGTATCACAAAGGGTATGTCTGTATATGTTCAAGTGGGAGGACATATATTTCTAGGAGTGTTGTCTTTAATGAAACCGAGTTTCCTTTCTCTCAGGGCTTTTCTAATGGTCAACAAACTGAGTCTATTGCTAGTTATTCTTACAGTTCTTGGCTTCCCAGTTTGCCAAGTATGCTTGTAATCAGTAGTGAATCTCTAACTACATCAGCTACATCAGGTGATCTCTCTAGTCAAACAGTTCCACTTCACCCTAATCCCTCCCAAGGTAACTCTCTGTCTCACACTAATCAAACTCTTCCTACATATTTAGACTCTTCCTCACCTAGTCAATCTAGTTTACAGTCCACTCCTTGTCACACACTGACCTCCAACCAACGAGTGACCAGATCACCTATTACTCAGCATCCTGACACTAGTCAGCCTCCACACACATATCAGTGTCTCAATCCTAACCTATCAGTCTGTCTACTCTTTCCATCTAATGCAACTACACAGTTTTTATCTACCAAATACATAACTCACACCATGAAAACCAGGTCTCATAATAGTACACTCAAACTACAGACTCCTTATGTTGGACACTAGACCACTACTACTATGACTACTCTTGAAGCTCCCAGATACTCTGCAGTTCTGTCTAATCCGGACTGGGTTGCTGCTATGCATAGTGAGTACAAGGCTCTCATGGTGAACAAAACCTGGTTATTGGTTCCATGGTCGCCTGATCTAAATATTGTTGAGTGCAAGTGGGTTTTCAAATTGAAGCACAATATGGACGGGTCAGTTCAAAGGCACAAAGCCAGGTTGGTGGCCGAGGGGTTTCATCAAAGCCCTGACATTGATTTTTCAGAGACTTTCAGTCCAGTCATAAAACCCTCTACTGTCAGACTAGTTTTGGCTCTTGCTGTCTCTAAAGACTAGGAGGTATGTCAACTTGATATTAATAATTTTTTTCTTAATGGTTATCTTAATAAATATGTCTACATAACTCAACCTGAGGGCTTTCAAGATCCTGTGCATCCTACACATGTGTGTAAACTGCACAAAGCCTTGTATGGTTTGAAGCAGGCACCAAGGCCCTCGTACTCCAAGCTTAGAGACACTCTACTGAGTTGGGGCTTCAACAACTCTAGGGATGACTGTTCCCTAATTTACTATGTGTCCAAGACCACCATTGTTCTCATTCTGGTCTACGTTGATGACATTCTAGTCACAGGGTCATAGACAGAATGTCTGACACACTTCATTCACAAGCTAAATGCACTGTTTTCTCCAAAAGATATAGGGTCACTTCACCTCTTTTTAGGCATAGAGGCGTATCGTGACCCCACTGGAATCTACCTAACTCAGCATCAATACATAGTGAACTTACTTGATGCTAAAGGGTTTTCTTTGTCCAAGACTTGTCCTACACCCATGGTTGTCGGCGTCTATTTGTCTAGCTCCTCTGGTACTCCTCTCACTGATCCTACACAATACAGAAGTCTGTTAGGAGCGCTTCAGTACCTCACACACACAAGGCCTGATAGTGCATTTGCGGTGAAGAAGTTAAGTCAGTATCAATAGAATCCACACACGACTCACTGGTAATCCTTAAAGAGGGTTTTGAGGTACTTATCTGGCTCCAGGTGGCTTGGTCTTCACATTAAACCCTCTGGTCACCTCCAGCTTCATGGTTTTTCTGATGCAGACTGGGCTTCATCTCCATATGACAGACGTAGCGTTGGTGCCTATTGTGTTTATTTGGGTGATTATTTAATTTCCTGGTCTTCAAAGAAACAGATCATTGTGGCTCGTTCGTCGACAGAATCGGAGTATAGGGCTCTTGCCAATTTGTCTTCTAGTTGATTTGGTAACGGTCTATTCTTTCAGAAATCAAACTATAGTCGTCTCCACCGTCGATTATCTGGTGTGAAAATCTCAGTGCTAGTTCACGCGCCTCCAATCCAGTATTTAATGCATGAACGAAACACATCGAACTGGATGTGCACTTCGTTCGTGATCAAGTTTTTCAGGCGAATCTTCAGGTCTGATACGTCCCTTCCCAAGATCAACTCGCTGATTATCTGACTAAACCACTCACCCACGCACGGTTCCTCTTTCTACGTGACAAACTCGGTCTCTCAAATTCGCCCTTTCGTTTGCGGGAGGATGTCAAGGATATAACTCAACGGCCGGTTAAGGGCTTCGTCGGCGATCTGATGACAATCGTACCGGCAGTGGAAGAAGAATAGAGGGAGAAGAGAAGTCAGCTAGGGTTGCAAATCCCTAGTCATTGACTTCTCTTCTCTAACCAGAATCGACTCTTTGAGTTGTCATTTGGACCATTTTCAAGGGTTCATCGGGTCACACATTGGACAAGGTCCATGACCCACTGTTGGTGACTCTCACTAATTCATCACACGTTATTTAGTCATGCTGGTCCTAGTAACACTCTTGTACAAAATTCAAATGTTTACATTAGTCATGCTGGTCCTAGTAACACTCCTGTACCAACTACCTATATATATGTTAGTGTTGTGAAAGTGCAAAAATTAAAAAAACAGAAAAATAAATAAAAATTGTTACAAAGCTCTCTTTCTTTTTCTTCCTTAGCTGCAACATTTCCTTAGCTGCAGTCTTTTTTACTTAATATATATACAAACCATAATATATCCTTAAATGTTTTGATCATCCACATATACATGCGCCGGTAGAAATAAATATGTAATAACGGAAGTAAATTGTGGTATGAACGTAATAGCATAGTCAAGCCTAAGGTACTACAGTTGTTTATTATTTTATATACTGTCTAAAAGTATTACGTAACATATAATATAAATCCATACAAAATGGGCATTACTCATTTGTATTGGTCGAATAAATATAAATCCTCGAGGGAATATATCCAGTTCGTATTTATCATTGTCTGAATCTTTTAGGTGAAACAACCACCATAAAAGAAAAGACAATAGGCCTGTGTGAAAAAACAGACATCATCTAAAGTTAATCCTCTAAAGTTAATCCTCAAAAGATACAAGTCATGGTCAAAGTATCTTTTATCCGTACCATCTTTAATGTCCTCTTTTGTTAAAGTTAATCTTCGCCTGGGCTACTGTAATTGAGATATAAAAAAACACGAACATTATTGCAGCCCATTCGTGTTTGTATACACTAGAAGACCTATCCTAATAGACACATCATACAACGTGATTTTCTCTTCGATAGCCAAATAGAAGTTCTTGGTTTGTGGAAGTAATTTCAAGGAAGCATGGGAGAGACTAATGCAACCGACCAAAAGATTTTTACTAATTTTATACTCATCATATGATGGCTACAAACATACGTTTTTTATACTAACTATGACGATACAATTTTTATACTACATACCTTGCGATTTTAAATGGATAAATATCATACGAGATTAATGATAATGACCATGTGTTTTTACTAAAACTTATAACGTTTAAGACAAATATAGTTGATACCTCGTTATCTTTGAGTTGGTTTATCTTTTTAATCATATTCATGGTCAATGGTTTGGACTATCATCCCCACTATTTGTAGCATATTAAAATCATGGTGGGCCTCTCTAGTGCTTCTTTAACGGATGGGTGCTCCATGTGAATGACTGCTTCACAAAATTTATTAGCAGTATTACATCATTTTTAACTTTTTTTTAATTATGTAGCAATAATATTACAATTTAAAGTGCAACACATTTGATAATTTTATCTCCTTTGTCGGTCACGTAAGTTTTAATTGACCCAAGTAAGTTCTCGTTGATTGCTCTGGCCAATTGTATTAGTTTCTTTTTTCAAGTTCTTAGACATAGTAGACCGTTTTATAACCTAGTATGTATCCTAATACTGAATAGAATAGCATAGAGTATATAAACATGATCAATAAAATAATCGCATCCTTCACACTATGATCCATCCTGCCCCAATGGCTTTGTCTATTGATTCATGTAAAATACAACACAATATGGAACATTAATACTAATGAACATTCAACCTAACTAGAAATAAAAAAAACCATTATAGTCAAGTGCTACAAGTTTAGTGTTAGTGTTACTGAATATGTAAACCATGCAATTTTATTGTAAGTGGCCATACATTTATACCGAACATAACTACCATACAAGTTATTGTTACTGAATATGTGTTTCTAATAATATTGAACACGCATTTCTACTGTAAACAAACATGTGATTTTAGTGTTACTAAACATTCGTTGCTAGTTATACTGACTATACGTTTATACTGTAAACAAAAAATAGGCAATTCTAGTTATACATACCATTAATTTCTAATGCAACCAAATTAAAAATCTAAAGATAAAGATAAACTTTTATCAAATTATAAGATACTGGTTTTGCTTTTTTTTTTCCAACATTTATAGAACTTTCGTCTATAAACTAAGTTCTTATGATCTTTGACTCTATTTACGCACCAACGGTGTAGCAAACTCTGGCTGAGTTCAAAGGCATTTCCTCATTTCCATGTTTCCTCCCAAAAACAAGCTTCACATCATTGTTCATTAGTGTGACAAGTTTGGATCTAGGTCAAAGCTTCATTTTTCACCGATTATAAACTCATAATTCTTTTTATCAAAAAGTTCTCACTGCAGAGCTCATAAGAAGTTTTTAAGATTATATAAAATAAAGTTTCCTTCAAGATTTAATAATCAATTAATTTTATAAAGTTTACACTGAATAACCATATATAATTTGTTAACATCTATATATAATGTTATCTTTATTAGTCAATACTGGTATTTTGTTTTATGTTAACCTTTCTATATAATATCTGTAAATACAAACCATTAACATTTAAATCTTGTTTCTACACACTCCATATAAGCAGATATGTAAATCCAATTTTTTGAGTGAAAATATAACCATTAACCACGCCTGTTTTAACTCAAGCATTAACCAACATAAATAAAACATTACAAAAATCATCGTCAACTATACCATACATTTAATACAAAAACCAACAAGAGGTCATTACAAAAACCATTTGATTCAGTCATTACACCAACCATCCAGAACCAAACACCAACAAAAATACAAAAGTTATTAAAAGTCATTAAGTTAACGAATCAATCGTTATAAAAACCATCCAAAACCAGCAATAACCTACCTCAAAATAAATAGCCCATCAAAGTGTAGCAAGATTCATTTGTGGTTCACTACCTGCAACCCATGATTGGGAACCTTCTATTGCAACAAAGTTGTTTGAGTTCCCAACGCAAGATCCAGAAAGAACACCGACATAAATATTAACATTAAGCATTGTGTTACCTGAACCAGCTGTTGTTACCACATAACTTTGTTTCATTTGCCTTTCCTAACTAGGATTCAGAGAGCTTGCTTTTCTTAATTGTCATCGAAATGAAGCTTGTTTTGCATCCTTGATATGCTGCATATTCGATGTCCTCACCTAGTTGTTATATGTCGATGTAATGATATTTTAAGATGAAAATAGAGATGATCCACCTTCTATATAAAATGTAAAATGAACAGTTAGAGTCCCAATACACTACTTGTATAACATAAATAGTTAAAAACTAACATTTGGGACCATATTTCTATGTAGATTGTCTCTCTTCTATTAACGCAGTAGACAATTATCCGTCATAAACGCCAGACACAAATATTAATACAATATCTCATGGTACCACACTTAACAATATAGGAAATAACACATTCCACCACAAACTCAACCATACATGTAAAAAACTACCATAATAGTTATAACTCATGGTGTAATGACCATATGGATATCTAGAATTAACCATACACTCAACGAGTAATATAAATTGGATAACTTACAAGTAACATAAATGATAAAAATAATATATATTAATAACTAAAAAAATAAACTTAAATAATATTGTAAATGTGGATTAACCACTCCAGCTTTTCTTAACTATTCTAAAAATAAACTAAAAGTTACAAATAATGTAAATAATAAATAACAATGATGGAAATAAGTTAAGACTTACATGTGTTGGTGTATATTCATTTTTTTGTTATCCTGATACAAATACTGGTGTTGAGCGATCATTCATCATATATGTGCCTCTTGATTGTTAATGTGGAGTATTTGTTGTTTATTTGGCCGATACCATTATACTTACTACATCGTTGGGTGTTGTATAATGTAGACCATTTTATAGTTATTAACACTATTTCACGATGTTGAACAAGATCTAATTTATCATTTGTTCTGCCTATTTTATGTCTCCCCCTAAGTATGTTGTTTAGTAATGGTTTAAAAACTAAAAAACGGTTGGAAGCCCACAATCTATAACCCATAATTGGGTTATTAATGTGAGAACAGATTATCTTTTGTGTTGCAACTAGAAAACAACTCGCAACAAAATCAACATGATTGTATCCTGTTAAATAATAATTAAAAAAACATAACAATATGACACACTAGATAGTTGGCATGCCCTGCAAGCACACTTACACACATATATATATATATCCACCGCGTTATCTTTATGTAACCTGATTGTAGAACTCGAAACTTGCCAGCTTTATCAATATTTTTTTCCACCTTTTTATGATAGTTGGGCATATGTGTTGATATTATTTTTTGTACATCTCTCGTATTCTTCACAATCCTCCTAACAAATTGGTCCCTTATTACTTATAAGAAACTAATATACCATTGGATCGGTACTCTAATATTATTGAATGAAAGATCTTATAGTAGATTATTGGTTTACAAAAAACATTTACGTTCAACATCGTAATATGCCTTTGATTAGTATGAATGAGGTATGTATCACATCGAATCATAATCCGATTGATTGCGGAAACCAATCTCAACTATCTTTGTTTACAGACTCTATAAAAGCCCAAGCAAACGGGTACATTTGGTCATTCCCATCCACCGCAACAACCACAAGTGCCCCCGAATATTATTTTTCAGAAACATCTATCCAATACCAATACTCATCTTCAACCAGACATAAAACATCCATTGAGACCATATAAATAAACATACACTCGTTTAAGCACTTGTTCTTCACATTTAACAATACGATTATACCCTTTATTTGTTTTAATTATTTCATTTAATATTATTTCAACCTTATATATTGAATCTGATTATCTCCCAT
This sequence comes from Limnanthes douglasii subsp. nivea, assembly GCA_036936605.1. Lineage (NCBI taxonomy): Eukaryota > Viridiplantae > Streptophyta > Magnoliopsida > Brassicales > Limnanthaceae > Limnanthes > Limnanthes douglasii. Next base: position 352,911,591 of record JAUPFV010000001.1, read on the forward strand.
AATCATATTGATAGCCCTTGATTGTTCTCTATAGGTAATATCAGTAATCAAACTTTTAATTGACACACACTATTTGGCTAGCCATATATCACTCATATTTTTGTTCTTGTTAGTAGGCACACACTGGTCTACAACTGAGAGGGTTACAATCGTCCAGTTTGGTACGATGCCTTGGTAAGAAGCGTAAACATACTTGATAGGGTCCGATCTTTTTGGAAGGACACTAGTGTGAAAATTGGAGGGGTAGTTCGGGGTATATCTTGGACCATACAGATTAAGAACAACCCAACCAGTCAATGCATGACTCAGCTGTGTACTTGCATTGAACCAGATCCAGGGTCCGACCCATAAGGGCCATGGGTCAGTGATTAGTATTAAATACCCAACCAATTTCATTAGTTAGGTTGGAATTTTTCCAAAATATTACATACAAGCATACACCTCTTTTATCTCACTACTCATTAACCAAAAAAATAAAACTCAACTTACAAACTCCCTAAAATATCCTCCAACAACAAATTATCCACATCAAATTGCAGACCACAGAGGGAGACGACGGTCCCTGAATAACAGATTTAAAACCAGAAAAAAAAACTCGTTCGGATGGATCCGAATGTACAAAACGCTAAACTTCTGGAGGTGGAAGGAGTGAAAGAAAATGATAAGCATATTAATATATCTCATGTCAATTATAAAGGTAATGAAAAACAATTCATGCAAGAACAACATGATCAGCTAAGGGCTGAAATTGAGGTTTTAAGGGCCCATAAACAAGCTAGAAAAATAAAATAAAATTCTTGTGTATCAGTGCTCCACCATACTGATAATCCTGGTGAAAATGAGCAGTCCATAAAGACTCATCTCACCTCCAAGAAAACGCATCGTTCCAAACGAATGAAGATTTTCACTTTGGAGTCTTCTAACAATTCATCTAATGATTCGGAGCTTGAGGAGTGAGATTCATCCAGTAGTGATGACAGTCGATTGAAGAAGAAACTAAGGTTGACCAATAAGCATTCAAGAAAAAGGGATAGGCATGGCAGGCTCATAAATTATCAGTGAAAAATGAAGGGTTCAGATGATCAATATATTGACCGTTTGATGATTGAACAATTTGCCTTCGAATCCGAACCCAGTATTTTTGCTACACCGAATGAGAATACTGTGTTTAGTCGTAGGAAAATTGGAGGCAATCACCTTTGTCTTGAAATATACTTTTCGAACATCTTCCAAAAAAAATTGATATTTCTAAGATGGAAATATATGATAAAAGCAAAGATCCGGACAATGATCTTGAAGAATTTAAAAACTTCGTAATGAACTTTGACGATGATGACAAGGTGTTATGTAAGGCGTTTTCTCAAACCATTAAGGGAAGTGCCCTCAAATGGTAAAATAGTCTCCTTTAAGGATCTATAAAAAAAATTGATATATTATGGGTTGCGTTCCGGAGGCAAATTCTTCGAAGCAAGGAGCTTAAAGGTAATGGTGAAATAATTATCCATTGTGCCCAAAAACCAAACGAGTCATTGAAATAATACATTAGTAAGTTTGTAAATATGAAACATGGGTTGGCTGACTGCAATGAACAAGTTTCAATTGCCTCTTTGAGACAGGGTTTGAGTACGAGTAATTTGGGTGATTCTGTGACCCGGAGGAAAGCTATGACTTTTCAGGGACTGTTGAATCAATTCGGGAAATAAATTAATGTTGAGGAGACTAAGAAATCTAGAGTGCCTCGCTCAGACCGATCGACTACTATAGCATCAACACCTCAAACAACAACCCAGTCCGGTTACAGATTAAAGAAAACTAGGCATGGGTCTCATCGGGCCAGGCATAATCAATCCAATCAAAACAAGAATGATAGAAGTAAAAGAGGAGCTTTGGTTCAACCTGAATGGTTTGTTTAATTGGGGAAAAGTGTGGCTACAATATATGATAAAACTAAAAATGATGTACACTTTAGAAGGTCGGTCGCATTACAGTCTCCTACGGAAACCCGAAGTACTAGTTTCTGCAAATATACGAACGACGGGGGGCATGACACTCATGATTGCATAACATTAAAACAAGCGGTTCAAAATCTTATTGAAATGGGTAAATTAGGTGCTTATATTAAAAAAAGGCAACATACCAGATAATGCACCATCCAGCACCAATATTATCTGAATGACTCCTTCAATAGCCCCTAAAAAATCAAGACAAAAGGATATCATGGTGATTATTGAAAGATTTGATGTGGATTCTGAGTACCTTGAGTCATATTCGGACCGAAATCACGTAAGGGTGATAGTGGACAAGACTGCCACTATTTCCTATTTGGTTAAATATTTTGAGTCTTTAACCATATTTAGGGGAGATACTATGACTCCACCTTCAAGTTGTTCAAGAAAAAGGAATGTCAAAAACTTGACTACTTAATTAGATTGGAGAATGTCCACACATCTATACCAAACTCCAGTTACTTTTACAGTTTTTTATGAGGATGACCTGAGAAATATTAGAGGGCCTCAAGAAGACGATGTGGTGATAGGGGTATCAATAGCAGGAAATAATTTACGTCGAATCTTGATTGACACAGGAAGTTAGGAAAATATATTATTTTTAAATACTTATAAACAAATGATAAATCCATCGGTTACTCAACGTTCGAACAAAAATATTGTGGGATTCACTGGAGTTCGGAAGATGTAATTGGAGAATTCGAGAAGGAAGTATTATTGGGCAAATGACCTTTCAAAAAAATGGTAAAGATATTGTTTATTGTGGTTAACTACCAAACATCTTACAATTCTATCTTTGGGAGATCTTGGATCTCCAGGAGGCATGCTGTAGCCTTTATTGTCCATCAGCTCTTGAAGTATGATGTGGCTGCATAAGTGGGTATTTTCCGAAACAGTCAGAATGTAGCTAGAGAATGCTATGTGACAGCTCTTGCCTCGAAGTCTTTGAAGGCAGTCAAATTTAACACAAAATAGTAGCTATTGGAGCCTTCCACCGATGAGAATGAAATTCATGATCCAAGTGAGGCTCCTAGTGTTTTAATACATATAGAAGAAGTTGAAGTCCATTGTCTACCCAAGGGAAAAATGTTAAGATTGATACTAAGTTTCCAACAAATTTGAAACATAGGTTATTGTGTTTGTTATCAAATAATTTACATGTGTTTTACATAGTGCAATGATGATGTAACCGTTGTACCCACTGAGGTAATTTCTCATAAACTGTCAGTATGAGCTGATGTTGGACCATTCGTACCAAAAATAAGGTCATTTTCCAAAGAAAAAACACATGTGCATGTGCAAGTAGTTGATTGGCCGACCAAAATGGGCCACATCAAAGAATCTCAATACCTATTGTGGACTACAAACCCTGTTTAGGTCAAGAAAATGAATGAAAAGTGGCGCATGTGTATTGACTTCACTGATCTTAATAAGACATATCCCAAGGATCCTTATCTCGTTCCTCAGATAGATCAGTTAGTATACTCTACCTCTTGGAACAAGTTATTGTCCTTCATGGATGCATTTTCAGGGTACAATAAAATACAAGTAGATCAAAATGATCAAGACCACACAACCTTTATTAAAGGCAGAGGACTTCATTGCTACAAAGTGATGTTATTTGGATTGAAAAATGTTGGGGCCACTTATAAAAAGTTAGTAAATAAAGCCTTTGCCAGTAAAATTGGCAAGAATATCGAAGTATATATAGATGACATAATGATGAAGAGCCTCGAGGAAGATGAACACATATCCGACATTCAAAAAACATTTTCTAACTTGGAAGCCATCAATTTGAAATTAAACCCGGAGAAATGTGTTTTTAGGGTCCGGTCTTGAAAGTTCTTTAGTTATGTTATAAGTGAAAAATGGATTCAGCCTGATCCGGATCGACTCAATTATCTGTTGGCTATAGATCATCCTCGAAGCACTAAATAAGTTCAAATACTAACTGGACGGTTGGCTGCGTTAAATAGGTTCATTTTAAGATCACCAGACAAGTATTAATGAATTCCAAAAACTTTAATTGGTCTCCGCAATGTAAGCACGCCTTCCTTAAAATCAAAGTCACTTTTATCTTCACCTAAGATGTTGTTCAAACCGATTCATGGGGAGACTCTATATGTATTTAGTTGTGTCGGAGCATGGAGTAAGTGCGATGTTAGTAAGAGAAGTGGATTGTACCACCGTCTGGTGTATTACATAAGCAACAGTCTATTGGAAGCAGAAAAGAGATATTTGAAGTTAGAAAAGTTAGCTTGGGTATTAGTAATAATAGCCTGAAAAATGAGGCAATACTTTCAATCACATTCGATTGTTGTCCGAATATCGTTTCCTTTGAAGAATATTCAACAAAAGGCTGATATATCAAGTAGAATTACCAAGTTGTCAGTTGAGCTGGGTGATTACGATATTGATTGGATGCCTCGCACTGCAGTCAATGCTCAAGATGTGGATGATTTTATAGTAGAGTTTCATACTGAAAGGCTTTGTGGGCAAAGGTAAGCAAACTATTCTAAAAAATAATAGGTAATCCGAAGAGACGGTCAGAATTTGTTTAACTTCTCCGTATGATGATACTATGTATCACGCTATATGTTTTGGTTTCAGGGCCTCCAATAATGAGTCAGAATATGAAGCAGCCATAATCGGTCTAAGGTTAGCCCTTATTTGTGGGGCAAAGAGAGTCTGATTGATGAGTGAATCTCAACTACTTATCCCTTTATGCTCAGGGAAAATCTGAAGCAGAAAAGGAAGAATTGATAAAACATTTGTTGGTACTAAGGGAATTCGCTGCAAACTTTAAAGGTATCCAATACAAACATGTCCTTAGATCGGAGGATACTATAGCTGTCTCTTTAATGACCATAGCCTATTTCGGAGCCTACCGATGGATTCTGATGCAAGAATGTCCCTCAATAGATTTTAGCCAATATAAGCTACTTTACCATCCTTTAGGATCTAAAACACTTCCGAACAGGAAAATGATATGGCAGTTAGGAATCAGTTAGGAATCATTCGGATTTGATTGAATAAAAAAGGTCAAAGCATATTTAAGAGTAACACACTTTCAGGGTTTAATGAGAAACATATTTGCATCCAATGTTAAAAAAAGAGATTTCCGGTTGGGGGACAAAGTCTTAAGAAATGTCTTTTTGCGTACTAAAGAAAGACAGTTTCGGAAGCTGGCTCTGAACTGGGAAGACCCTTATATTGTATGTGAAAGACTCAAGGCAGGAACATATAGACTTTAAGACACGGATGACAGAGTTTTGAAGCATCCATGGGACATTAAACGTCTCAGGTTATATTTTCAATAAAACTCTCTTGTAAATATTTTCCTTCTCATACTTCAGTGTAAATATTAGGGGGTATACTCTTTCCTACCCTGGTGGCGCGGGGAGGTTTTAGTGAGGTGTCCGGTTTTTAAATCAATGGTATCTTATGCCTTTTTCAAAATTATTGTGAGTAATATGAGGAGATCGGATAAATTGAATACTCATTAAACACCCCGACTCTTAAACAAAATATCTTTAAGGTGATCGAATTTATTAAACACTCATTATCGGAGTTACTTAACACTTTTAGCCTTCAAAATAAAATATTTTTGAAGTGATTAAAACATTTATTAAACAAATCAGAAAAATTTAAAACCACTTAAACATTAGCCATAAGAAGAAAAACGAGTTCGTACAAAAGAAAGACTTGACATTTTAACCTGATCAGAATGAGTCTGATCCACAGTCACAAAACTGCCTTGGCCATCCAACGACTTTGGTTTATGAAAAAAGGATTGAAAAACATAACAAAATGTCTTGGCCATCCAAGGACTTTAGTTTTGAACATAGAATAAACATTATAATATTAGTGTTTGTTCCTTTTGGTTTTTCCCTCATCCTCATATTTTTTGGGGACTTAATTTCAACGATCGAGCTTTCACCAATTCTCTTGTCAGAATCATCTTCACTTGAATAACCATGCTTATCACCATCTACCATGGTGTGAAAAGTTATTATCTCGTATGGTAGATATTTCCACAAAGATCCAAGGGTCTTTTTTGGAAAGGTCTCATGGAATAGCAGAACTATGTCCGATTTGACCTTCTCGTCTATTTTTCCAAAGAATCCACTACCCCAGCAACATACTTCTCTATGGCTGCAACTATCTTTTGCGTCTTGTTGTCCTTTAGAGATTTGTTCTCTTCTTTTTTCTCTGTGAGAGATTTTTCTAACCTTCAATTTCTCTTCGGTTAAAGAAGCAATCGTGTTGTTCGTTCAAGGTTTTGATCTCACTAGAGGAATTGGTTTTCAAGGTGGAATATTTGGTCTGGGTCTCCTCTTGAGCACTCTTAAACTGACTCAGTTTCGTAGCCAAGTCATCCTTCTTCTTTTTAAAGCTTATATTCTTTGCAGAGTAGTGGAGAGATCGACCTTCAAATTCTGGTTTATTGTGGTAAGAGTACCGACGTTCTTAGCTTGCTACCTAACCTGCCTCTCCAAGTTTATTATTGTCCTGATAAAGCCAAAAATTAAATAGCCTAAGGTGTCTTGTTCGCTTGACACCTCGAAAGATTTGTCATTGTAAGTGACGATAATGAGAGTAGTGGGCTGCGGGAGGGATCCAACAAAATCATCCTTGTCCATGTCGCTTAAGTACATACTGTGAAACTCATCAAAGGTGATATTTCCTTGAATAGATTGTTGGTTAGCGGTGGGAAACAGTGGAGAAGGAGGGTCACCAGGTGCCTTTACCTGTGAAGGAGCATGAGGTGGCAGTATAGGATTGTCAATCGGTGCCCGAAGAATTACCTCTGACCCTAAGTTTCTCTTGTTCTTCTTCTTTGTTGTCCGGGCATTGCATTTCTTGGGACTTTTATGACCTCCTAGCTTGAAGAGACTGATCTGATTCCCCGGTTTCCTTGACTGTTGCAGCCACAGCTTCCAACAAGACAACATTTTTCCCTTCAGGATTCTCTGAATTGGTTGCTTCGTGGTTCTGGGATGGTGGATTGGTTCCATTCTTCTTCTTCTTGTTTAGATGACTGAGAGATTTACTCTGGACGAGCAAGTACAACTTTCCATCATTTGCCTCTGTCCTTCCAGTATAACATCTGCTGGAATGGAGGGGGTGGTTAGTTATCCCGAAGTGAAACAGTTATGGAAGCCAAGCCCCCATGTTTTCGATGCCCATTGGTTCAATTTAGAAATGGTATCTTTTCAAGCCTTGAAGTGCTCATGAAACATCTTTGAAAGCACTACAAAAAGAAAAAAATAAGTTCGGTCTAAACAATAGAGAGTAAAATTAAACTAAAAGAACAAAACTAATGTTACCTGAGCTCCTTCAATACCTAGTCAGGTATAACTAAAAGAAAAAAAAGGCGTTGATACTTGATGTTTGTGCCATTCTCCCAGGATCCGCTAATGAAGAAAAGATGGATCCTCCATGGTTTTTCAGCCTCTAACAGGTCATTCACTACCTTGTAATCATTCCCCGTGTTGTAGTGATAGAAGGGAATCTGGTGATTCCTACAAAAACCAACAACGAAAAGAAATTGCTTCATGGGCAATCGAATCTTTGATGGGTTGGAAGCAATAATATTGGCTATAAAGGTATACCAGGCATTCAGACTCATTATCCTCCATAACTTCCTCCATTATAGTTAACCATTGTTCGGTCAACTTAGCACTAGTGGCCTCTTTTAATGCATCCGAATTTACTAGGACATGTTGTCCGGACTTACTAGGGATTGGGCAGTAGGTTTTAATGCATCCAAACTGATAGTTTTGGATGAAGAGAGGGTGCTTTAGATTTGGAGAGTCGAGTAACTCTTTGAGGCGTGACCTATTTTGTATTTGATCTATGTTTTTGAAAGATGAGGGTTTCCTAACACTAGAAATGGTTTTCCTTAGGAGAAGAATCTAAAGATTCTTGAACTGAAGGTTCAAATTCTAGAGTAGATAATGTAGGAATGTAAAAGGGTTTTCACATTACCGATATTCGAGATGATAATGTCCTCTTATCATATTCTGGTACCATTGGGCTAACCAATCCACCTGGAGAAACAACGAGTTTGGCAACGATCATTGCCTCCTGTATTGTCTTTTTCTTGCTCTTTCTAAGTCTGATAGGGTTAACGAACCCCCTTTAATAAAAACGTTTCTAGTAGTGAAATATAACTTCTTAAACACAAATTAAAATAAAATAAACTCAAGCTTTCTCTCTTTAGAAAAGGGTTCTAGTTATGAGAAACTAAACAATAAAACAAGTTTAAATAGAGTTATAACCACTAGAGTATTTCTTTTAGGAAAGATGAAACAGCCCGAATAATGATTAGGGGCTATTAAGTCTACCTTAATTATTTTTTGAAAATAGGTACAACTCTCAAAAAAGAAAAAATGTTGAGAGGTTCAATCAAAATGTGACACGTGTCAGATATCAGATTTCAACTGTTGGTTTTTCATTTACAAATAGAAACCCATTCGGATTTGGTCATGGTCCTTTTTTCTTTATAACCCATTTTTATAACCCCTTCGGATCCGATCCAAGTCTTTTCATGAATAAGTTAGCTCTTCCAAAATATTTGTGAAAGAACTAAAGGGGCTATCGATACGGTGAGATATTTTTAATAAGAGGCTGCTGTGAAAACTGGATGGGATGCTCGGGTATATCTTGTACCACGCAAATTAAGAACAATCCAACCAGTCAATGCATGACTCAACTGTGTGCTAACACTTAATCGGATCCATGGTCTGACACATAAGGCCAATAGGTAAGAGAATTAGTATAAATACTACAACCAACTTCATTTAATAGGTTTCACTTTTTCTAAAATATTAAATACAAGTATACACCTTCTTTATCTCATTACTCACTGCCCAAAAAATAATATTCAACTTACAAACTCCCTAAAATATCCTCCAACAACAAATTATCCATACAAATACTAGTTGCAGATTTCGACACTATACTTAAAGAAACACCTCAATTCATCATTATTATACATGTAAAATTTTGAAATATTGTTTGATGTCATCATTTTTTATAGTATCTTTAAAACACACTGATGAATCAAACTAAAGCCGAACCTATAAACCAATGAACCTGACTTCAGTAGGAGGCCTAAAATTTTTCAGTTCGGGATTCTTTGGTTTCCTACTGCTTCTTGTGCTATTCATCAGAGTCTTTATGAGTACTTAGGTTATCACTGCTATTGTACTCCTCTTTTGTACTTGTAGCACTACCAACATCAACGTTTGCATTTGAGCAATCACTTTCAGTAGAACTATCAGTCATCTGCGATGATTTGTAAGTCTCATCTTCACTAACATTTACACTACTATCATTAATATTTCTTTTTTATTTTTTCTGTATGACTATCAAACTGTGACATTTCAATATTTGTGAAGAATGTATCTTCCAGATGATCGAACAAAAGATCTTCCCTGAACTTACAGTACCAATCTCTTCTACACCATTTTTTTTGTTTCTCTATAGCTCCAGTCTCTTGTACACCAATAATCTCATGTATACTTACAATATCCTTCTTTATAATACCATTCTCATTTTATACATTACCAGTCTCTTGTATACACAAAGTCTCATGTACAATGTCTGTCTCATCCTTTATAATTCTACCACCACTCTCCTATACACCCACAATCTCAAGTAACTCAACAATCACATACTCTACAACTCTAGCAACACTCTCATATACACCCACAGTCTCAAGTAAACCATCATTCTTATCTATTACAGCACCATCACTCTCTAAGAAAACTCTAACATCTGTATTCTCCTCTACATCAACAACACTCTCATTTACAACTCTAGCATAAGTCTCTTCATTTACATCACCGCTACTATTTTCTAAAACTCTAGCACCAGTCTATTATTAACCAACATTCTCTACATCACCATCAGCAACATTGTCCTTTACGAATTTGCTAACATGATCATCTACAACAATCTTTTGAACTTGTACAACCTCTTCAAACTGGATACTAAAATTCTTATATTTCAATCAAGATCAACGATATGAATTGTCTTGTTTTTTTGCAGCTTTGTTAGAATCAATATGATTTGTAGTGGTGGATCCATATCTGAATATATAGTTACCTCCATATCAGGACCAACCCTTTGTGTTAACGTAAAGGTATCCGCGTCGGTATTTATTATTTTAATTACAGAATCCACATCGGGTTGGTTATATGCAAACATATAATATCCACTTAACCTTTTGTTTTGTGAGGCCAACCATGACATTTAGTTCTAAAAGGATAAATGTGTATGAGTTTATGAAGTCGATAGTTTGAGATTTTATTTTCACATATTTTAACTTTATCTTATCCACCAGTTTGTCATCAAAGCGATAATTGACAGTAAACCAATTTTCCTTTGGGCCTGAAAATTGAAAAAAATAACAATTTATGTTGGATCATAAACTTGACCCACTTAAAGGGTCCAACCCACTTAATAAGGCCCGTCTAGAAAGCACATTCTAGAACAATTGAATTAATATTTATTTAGTAGTGGAGGTTGTGTGTAAGACCTTCTTTAGGTTGAGTGCAAGACACACTTTTATGTTGAGTGTAAGAAACACTTTTACCTTGAGTGTAGTCTTGAGGTTGAGTGTTTAAGTATCCATATGATCTTAGATGGTGGATCTTTGTCTCCACTATGGTTCTATAAATAGTGGAGCTCTCCTACCATCTAGAGAATCACCAAACACACTAAGAAGTAAAGTTAGAGAGAAAGTTAGAGTGAGAGAAAAGAGAGACAAGAATGCTCCCTTGAGTGTTTGAAAAATATTTTCTCTTCTAGTGTGAGCTGTAAGAGTGTTTTGTAATATTTCTCCTTTTATATCTATATCAAAGTTGTTTGTTTGTTTTAGTGAGTATTGCTTTATATTTTCCACCAACAAGTTTATCATTCTACACCAAATGAACTAATAATATAATAAGAAACTATTAAAACCTAGCAACATTTACAATAGTACGGTTACTGGTATGGATGAACATGCAGTAAAAAATCAAAATATAAAAAAACTTAAATATAATACTATAACAACAACAAATGAACTATACCAAACTATACAAAATGAACTAAAATCTATCAACATGCACTAACTAAAATTATATTAAATAAACTAAAATCTAATAATATGCACTAACTAAAATTATATCAAATAAACTAAAATCTAATAACCGTTCGAGAACACTAATAAATGCTTACCCTTATAATCGACTGCAATTGACGGCTTCAATGAAAAGGTTTTAAGGTTTTAGCCGTTGATATGATGACTCAGATGTTGAGAAACGGGTTAGATGATTTGGCTATTAGGAGGAGGATTTGGGTGTTTGAAGGTTTGATTTGGGTGTAAAGATTTCCAATGGATGAAAGGGTTTGAAATTTTTAGTCTAGTTAAGATAATGACTGAAGTTTGAGCAACGAGGTAAATGTTTTGGGTGTTGCGAATGTTTGATTTGGAAATGAAATTAGAGCTAACGCTAGATATTTGATAATATTTGTGGTTAGGGATAAAGATTGTGTTTCATAGATTTGGGGTAATGTTTGGAGTCAAGTTATTTTATAAGACGAGTGTATTTCGAATTATAGGGTTGGGTGGATTCTTTGATTTTGGGTTCTTTGATTTGGGTATTAATTATTATTATTAGGAAAATTATACCAAAAGTATCTATTCAACTATTTTATTGTCATCTAGTATATAAGGTTTGATTAATTGTCATTTAATACCGAACTCAACTACCTAATTATCACATAGTATCTAACTTTATTTTAATACCCTAACTACCCCCACCATTCATGAACAACCACGTAACCAAAATTTATCTTTCCTACTTTTTTTCTTTAAAAGATCTATATCTTTCGAACCGGAGCTCGAAAAAAATAAATGAAAGTACCATCACTTTTGTTTTTTAAAAATGAACAAAACTAGATCCATTGATGATATTTTTTTATTTTTTTAAAAAATAAAATTTCACCAGTAACAATTCGCATCATATCATGAGAATTGTTTAGGAAACCGAGAGTTGCAAACAATTCGCATCATATAATGAGAATTGTTCAGAAAATCCTGAGAGTTGCAAACAATTCGCATCTTATCAAGATAATTGTTCAGAAAATCCTAAGAGTTGCAAGCAATTCGCATCTTATCATGAGAATCGTTCAGAAAACCCAGAGTTGCAAACAATTCACATCTTATCATGAGAATCGTTCAGAAAACCCAGAGTTGCAAACAATTCGCATCTTATCATGAGAATCGTTCAGAAATCCTGAGAGTTGCAAGCAATTCGCAACTTATCATGAGAATCGTTCAGAAATCCTGAGAGTTGCAAGCAATTCGCATCTTATCATGAGAATCGTTCAGAAATTCTGAGAGTTGCAAGCAATTTTCATCTTATCATGAGAATCATTCAGAAATCCTGAGAGTTTGCAAGCAATTCGCATACTGAGAATTTGCAAGCAATTCGCATCCTGAGAATTGTACCAGGGTTTTTTTTTACCAGCGCGCGCCTATATTTGGTCAGGGGGTATTTTTGTCCAAATTTCAGTTCGAAGTACCAAGTGATACTATCCAAAAAGCGGACATCACTGGGTAATTACATAGTTGAGAAGGTATTTACTGGTACTTTTATTATTATTATTATTATTATTATTATTATTATTATTATTATTATTATTATTATTAGTTGGTTTAGGTTGGACTTTTAAATTTATTTGGATCCGATAATAGGTGGTTAAGTAAATTTTGGGTAAAAATGAAATGTAAAAATGATTTTAATGTGGAATATTGAACACTAAAATGGAACTTAAATATATTATGAAGTAAAAATAATCTATTTAGCATGTTTTTTAAAACATACAAAAAAACTTTTATTGCATAAATAAAAAATAAGTGATAAACATGAAAAAACTCTTATAGTTTTTAACCCTCCACGGCGTATGCATTGTTTGTTTAATATTTAAAGCTTTTGTAAGAGTTTCTTCACGTACCATAAAATAATAATTTGAATAACTAAATGATTCTGTACAAATAACGACCATCTTACAAAACATAAAAACAACTAAAATCATTTATCACCCCTTTATCATTGAAACCAAGACATGACATCTCCCGTCTATATATAATTTTAAATATATTTACACTAGGTTCTAAACTTGTACGGATTTGTTATGTTAAAATTGTAAACGATTGGATGAGTCGTTGGGAATCGTTTACCAATATCAATATACTTTAAATTTAATTTTTTTAATATGCATTAAATGGTTTCATTTTAATACATATGATACACATATTAAAGGTAAAAAAACTATAAATTACAACAAAATTTAACAACTATATTTTCGATTTTAGTTTTGGTAAAATAATTTAATTGTTTGTACCAAAATTTATAATTTTACAATCTACTCTATTGGTTAATTAGTGTTCCTAACTTATTTATGATCGTTGGGGGAGTAATTCGAAAATAGAGTTTAGCGTTTGTTATTAGTGTTTTCAAAAATAGATCAACATTTTATGTAAGGCTCATGAATGACATGATCAAACCATGGCATAGTTTAAGAGATTTTATTCCATCACAAATACACACGTGCCGAATTATACATGATTGATATTTTATTTTTTAATTTGATGTTGATTTTAATTTTACGAGAATGCGATAAATATTGGACCTCGTACCTACACCAATCATTACACCAACCAATTCAGATAGATAATTTTAAACATTATCTTAACGTTCTTTCCATTCGAATATTAACGCTTTTAGTATTTGCACGCATATGTTGGTATGTATATATTTATATGCTTTCATGCTTAAGTGTATTGCTAAAGTTTTAGAGGTTTACAATCATCTAGTCCCATTTATTTTCACACTGATACACATTTAGTGATTGATAATGTATGAACTATTTGATGGGATACATTATCTATTTTTGTTGGTATTTGGAATATGAGATGTATCGGTCGATGTCATGCATACCTAATGATGACTTGTTTAATATTTAGAGCTTGAATTTGCATCTATCCTTAAGTGTTTGATAAATTAGTTGGATATTTCACATCTCTAAATTGATGTAGATATTGATAATGTAATAAAATACAATGCATTAAGGTACGATCAGTTAGTTAGATAAATTTAAGTATATTCGTTCGACTTACAATGTGAAACATTGAGATTAGAATTCCTAAGAACTGAATTATCATAGCTAGTTTCTTACATACGTGGGCTTTCCCAGACATGTCATGTAGGAAATGGGTTTAAGATCTCATAACTTTAACTAAGTATTGTTGTATCTTTAGATTAGCCTTCACAGAAAGATACCTCATAATTGCCACGACGGTGAGAAAAATATTGCATCGCGTAGTTGTTGTGTCTGCACACACCATAGTCATGTAAAACTGGGTTTTAATGTTGAATGATTTGTTAGTAAATCGCAAAATATTCTAGTACGACCCCACAAAAAATTTGGTGGATTTTAAATATGGTATTGAAGCAACATTATCTTCCTTAAAGTACTGTCTATGGAGCTCATGTATAACACACTTGCCCACGGTCTATGCTAACAATAATCATGAGTAAGTAAATATGGATGAGTTATTTTTATTATTCATTTAATAATTCTCCGATACAAAATACCATTCAGGTCCTCTTATTGTATGGTGAAACATTTGATGAGTGGAAACAAGAATATATTACTAATGTTTGGTCAAAATAAAGTTGAACATTCACATAGATAAGACCAACCTTTCCTTATTACAGATAAGAGCACTCATGACGAAAGGATGGGCTAAAAAACGTGAGAGTATTCTAATGGGTTAAGTCGGAGTGCTCTACATAATGAAAAAAAATGCCAGATAAAATGCTAATAGCCTTTTAGTTCTCACACCACGAATCTAAAAGTGCTAATTATATGTTTTCATATCTTGGAAGATATACAAGGGCAATGACGAAATACAAGGGCAATGAGAAATTCCAAGAGAACATTTTTGAAATTCCAAGAGAACATTTTTGAAATGGCCAGTATTGATGGAAAATTGAGGGAACTAGATGTTAAGTTCCTAGATTCTAACTTCCCTCACGACTTAGTTTAATGGAGATAACCTATGATTTCTTTAAAAAGAAATAGGATATAAAAACTTTCATTTCAAACCTTGAACATGAAAAGGAAATATACAGTCAGGGGGATAAGAAATGCAATATGGTTCATGCCATAAAACATGGTTTTTATAACTAAAGGAAAAACTCTTGAGGTTCATATGCACAAACTTCATGACATGATAAAATAGGCTAACTCTAGTAAAGGAAAAGATAAAAGTCATCTTGTCGCCAACTTCCATTGCAAGAGTCGTGATCATTGAAAGAGATGTTACATTGAGTGGAAGGCTCAGATGGCAAAAGAAAAGTTAAGCTCTCTTCTGTGGTAACTTCAAATGTGTGTTTCTTTGAAGGGATGGAGCCAGAGCATACATTTCAATGAAAAAAATATTCTAGTTTTTTACTACAAATAGGATTATGTGCCTTATAAAAGCCATATGTCAATTTCAATTTTTTTCAAATTCAGGAAATGTATTATTTATTGAGGATCTTTTTTATCTATTTTAGATAAAATTTATTGTCTTTTTCTTTGTTGGAAAAAATAGAAATAATTGCTCATTTGGTAATAAAGAACTCATACTCTCTTTCGAAAACGTATTGGTTGGTACAGGTGTAACTAATTGTGATGATAATTTGTATAAATTAAGCACATTATTAATTATCAAACTGAATGAATGTAACACATACATTTATTTCAAAAAATTCAGCTTATTTATGAGACAAACGTTTACGTTGAATCTCTTGAAAGAGGATTGACAAACTTGTTCCAAACAATATTTTTGGTTCCCTTTATGATACGGATATTGATAAATATGTATGATGTATCAGAGAGAAATAACATACAAAATATATTTGATATCTCTCAGGCTAAAGACTTCTTCAAGTTAATCCATACAGACATCTTCGATCCATTCTCTACAACATCATAGGCTGGCCAAAGATAATTCACATCATTTATAAGCATTTTCACCATTAACTACCTTTCAAATTAGGACTAGAAAAACGGATTAAGAACGTCATATTCGACCACTATGGTCAATACTATAAAGGGTATGATGAATTTGAGGGGCAATATCATGCCCAATTATCTATATTCTTGCATGAGCATGGGATTATCTTTCAATATATCAGGCTGGTTTCGCCCACTATGAAGGTTGTATGTGAACGACCAAACCGTATATTTATCTAAATGGTTAGGAGCATGATTGCTCATATCTCACTACTAAATTCAATGTAAGGGGAAGATGTGGAGTGTTCAACTTATATTCTAAACATATTACTTACTACTGAAACACCTAAACATCATGAGAAGTATTCAAAGGGCGACAAACCTACTTTATACACTTTCATGTATGGGGATTTCCGGTTGGAATAAATTGTTACAAGCCGAGCTGATAAGGATATTAAATATTGGGGGCTTAAATGTAATAAATTTAAGGTTGTATAAGAGAAATTATATTGTCGAGCGATGATATTCAAACCACTTACAAATATAAGGGGTTGCAGTGCAATTTCCCAATTTATATAACTGATTTACTTATAGAAGTTTGACATTCATATAAATAAGGAGTAGGCGATGAATAAAACAAAACATTTTTCATTAGTTTAACTTATGATGCCAAAACCTACTTCCTTTTTTTATAATTTGGTTCTCTTTTTTACTTTCTCTCACTAAGAACCAAATTATAATTTAATAAATTGGCGACCACAATGGGAGTTCCGTTCGATCGATACTTTGATTTCACGTCAAAAAAAATATTCGAAGAGAAAGTAAAAAAGTTCTAAAAGTTGAAGAGAAATACGAGCTGAAAAATCAATATGATCGATCGTATACAACTCATCAGATTCGAAACGAACGGGAGAAAGCATATTTTTTAGTGTGATAAAGAACATCGTACTTCATGAAAAGAAAAGAAAGATAAACACAAATATATCACATCTACTGATGATGAACTTGATAGCTCGGAATCTCAGGAAGGATCATCTAAACCAAAGAGGCATCAGGGATCTTTGAAAGAAGAAATATGTCGGCATCAAAAATTGCGTAAGGAATATAAACCAAAAAGAGACAATGTACCTCATTATTTGAGGGAAACTGAATTGTATGAAGGGAATACATCTAAACAATACATAAGTGTAGTTGATTAGAATTTATATACTATCATGGGAACAAAAGGAGATGACCAATACGCACAAGGAGTGGACTGGGGAAATTCTCATTTAACAACCAAAAAAGGTCGATTACTCTTCCGAAGAGTTTTGATATCTCTAAGGTAAAAAAAACCGATGGCATGCAGAATGATGATGATCACATTCAACAATTCAAGAATTACATGATGAATTTCGAAGATGACCACAAGTTGGTATGCAGAGCTTTTTCTCAGACCTTCAAGGGCATTCCATTAAAGTCGTATAATAGGATTCTGAGGGGATCTATTACCAACTGTAGAGATTTTTACATAACTTTCCAATGATAGTTTGTACAAAGTCAATAGATGCGTGCAAATGGAGATAGACTAATAAAAATTAAGAAAGTTGAAGGAGAGAAATTGAAGATTATACGAAGCGTTTTGTGTTAACAAATGGAGGATTGGATAATTGCGAAGAGTTGATTGATATAACTGAATTTTGACAAGGATTGGTACCATGAGATGTGTTAAATGAAACGACAAAAATGAGAGGATTAACTTTTAGGGCTTTAATAGCTCAAGTCGAAGATCAGATTAAAGTAGAGGAGTCCACCAGAGTTCGAGGTGGACCTGACTCTATATACAAAACTTCGAGGCAATGATATACTAATCCAAACTAACACGCACCTTAACATCTGAGGACAAATAACAATTTACCTCCTCGAACAGTATAGGTTCCTTTTCAATCAAAAACAAATAATCAACAGTACAGACCAAGGCCAAATCAGTGGATAAGGCCAAAGTATTATGCTAACTTGAGTGAGAATGTTGCTGCGATTTACGAGGAATCCAAAGGTTATGTGAGTTTTAAAAAACCATCTCTAATAAACAAACCTAGAGAAGAAAACAATAATAGGTTTTACAAGTATCATAATTGGTGTGGATGATTTATAATCCAAGGGTATTTTAGGTCGTTTATCAGCTGAGTATTAAAATTTTAAGCAGAACGTAGAGAGATAAGATAAGTGTGTTATACTATTTAATATTTCTAGAACATATACGACCCATTCAATAAGGTTGTTGGGGTATTTATACTTTTGTTTTAGGACCCATAGACCGTTCGGGTGGGATCTTGGATTAGGGTCAACCTCAAAAACTCTAATCCCCAAGGCCCAAAATATTTTAGTACACAGCTGAGTCATACTCCCCTTGAGCTCACTGTTCATTAATCCAAATTTGTTGATTTGTCTGAATTGCCCCTTCAGATAGTTGTAATGGAAGTTCTAATAAAATCCTAACCTATCAATTGCCCCTTTAAGTCTTTCAAAAATTCTTTTGGAAGAGCTAACGAATGTATAGAAATTCGATCAGGGTCTGAAGTGATTTTTCATTACCAGGAAACTCAAAGGTGTCGACTTTAACATGTAACTTCTATTAACACGTGTAAGTCTCTAATTAGACATCTTCACCCTTATTTTCCGATGTACTTGCATGTATCCCTTACAAAGTAACGGTCTATGTTTGATAGCCCGTAATAATTATTAAAACGATTCATTTTCCCTAGGTAAAATACTCAAGTAAATTTCTCACCTATCTAATTGTGAGTGTTTATTGTTTTCATTCTTAGAGTGAGAAGAAATATAAATCCAACTTCTAGAAAGATAAACTTTAAATCCCAATTTTTTCTTAATCTTTCTAGCATGTCTCATAATTTTTATGTTCATGGCTAGAAAATCCTTGATTAATGGAGGCTGGTTGAACTTATTTGAATTAGAAAGAGAGAAAAAAGAAGTAATAATCGTCGCCGGTCTACCTGCTTCCCTTGGTGGATTGGTCATAGAAACGATATCGGAGCCAGATATGAGTTCATCTTCTTGCAGACCAACAGTATTTTCGATGAAAAATTATTTACTCCATCTTTAATAAATATTGAATAATTGGAGCAATTAGAATCACCAATTCAACAATCAAAACAACCAGGACCACGAGTTCACCAACCAAAACAAACAAATGAAAACCTTTCTTTTAGAGCTAGAGCCGTTACCAGCCGCAAAACTCTGTCCCCTTCCATTTCTATGGGTTTGGATATATGAGATAGTCCACCTCGAAGGATTACTAGGCTATCCGAAGCCAAAACTGCAACTCCACCTGTCAAAGAGGCAAAGAAGCACAATGAAGGCCCTTTAATGGTAAATTCTCCAACACATATAATTTTGGATCAACACCCATCGACTTCTCCCATCGGGTCTTCTCATATTGAGAAAAAAGACACTTAGCAGACATCAACGGATTAGGAACCAAAAATAATAGAGAAAACAATGGAAGAAAGTGCGCCAGACACCCTTTTGGAGACCTCCACACACAGTGGGACACTAGTATAGTTCGGGAAGCATACAAAGTAGTGGAGAAACCTGACACCGAACTGCTTCTAGAGTGCATTGTAGGGCGAGTATGACCCAACTTCTCCTAGGTTAGTGTTAAGTACTTATTAGAACTTCAAAGAATTTCTTATGTGTATACCCATACTACTGAGTTGGATAGAATAAGAAAGGAATTAGGATTTCCGAAGTTTATCAAGGTGATAATTCCCATTCCTGATGAGACTCTGATGGATAGTAAAAATGGGGAGCTAGTGGTATACACCAAAGTGCTCAACTAGGGTCTTCGGTTTCCTTCAAACCTAGATATTGTTAAATACTTTCATTTAGTAAAGCTATGTGTGAGTCAGTTAAGCCCCAATTCTTGGTATACATTATTAACCAGCATCATTGCTTTAAAGATTTCCAAAATCCCACTGCCCATAGAACATATTGCAGCTGTGGCCAGCTTATGTAGAAACCATCATATCATGTTCTACTATTTCAACATGGGGAATGACCTCCTGCAAGCTAAAAAGCCATGAAGTCGATTTCTCTATATAAGTGGCGCTTGGCAGAATGGTAGAAAAATCTGAAACAAGGAGAATCCAAGCTTGCTAACCAAATAATGGAAGATCTTAGGTAAACGTTTAGTGATTCTTTTCAAGGTGTATTAATATCAATCTTTACATTGGATAATTGTAACATTAAGTTGTACTTCAGATTTGCTTTTTTTGTATTTTCCAAAATGTTCTCAGAATATTTGGATGAGGGACAGACCACCTCTATTAAAGTGAATTAATGAGACATGAAAAATTGGGAAGCTGGTTTCCACAATTGCTTCACTACATGTAACATGGTAAGGGCTCGTCTATGGAGAGCAAGCTCAACTATGGAGATTTCTTGGGAAGAGTTCACCAACCCTCTTGACAGTGCTGAAATCTTCAAATGGACTGGAAAAAAAAGATTATAAGCTCTTTTGACCAATTAGGAATAATGCTCTGAGCCACCTTGATAAAATTAAGAAGAAAAAGAAGAAAAGTGGAGACCTCTCTCAGGGACTTGCTGATGTGGGTAGTTCGGGATTTCTAGAAGTTATTAATGCTGAACTATTGGAGGCTGTAGAAGTAACACTTGGTGAGGCAGAAATGCCACAACCTCCCCCAAAAAGAAAAAAGAAAAAAAGGGTCAAGAGAAGCCAGGCAGGTAAAGATGAAAGGACAGACAAGAAAAATAAATTAGTTATCGGTTCAGAGATCATACTCCGATCCCAGATCATTCCTTCCATCATTCTTATTGAACATCCTACTAAAGTTTGTTACTGAAGAAGAGGTTAGTGCTGATCCTTCTTCTTGCGTGTTCCCTACTTTTGACCAACCTCCTACTGAAGGCGAGGTTAACCTAGATACTATAAGGAACTTATACTTCAGGGAGTTTGAAAAAGAGGATTTTGACCAAACGTTTCCTATCTCATCCAACATAGCCAATGTAGTGATTCATAACGGTGAATCTTTTGAAGTGTTTGATGTTAGGCTACATCAGGCACATAATTGACTTAGAAAGACAAGTTAAAGCTGAAATACAAGATATCACTTTCCTCCATACTGAGAAGGAAAGCCTAAAGGTCTCCCTCGCATCCGAACAAAACAAGGTTGAGACTTTAATCAAGGAAAAATAAAAATTGAATATTGAGTTTAATCAGGCCAAGGATGATTGAGAAAAAACACAAACCAGTTCTACCGAACTGCAAACCTCCACCTCCGAAGAAGTTAAAAACTTGAATGAATCATTCGACAAGGAAAATGCTACCAATGAATAATTGTTTAAAGAGAAAAAGGAATTACAAAATCTTCTCAAGAAAAGGGATAATAAAATCAACGTTTTGAAGGACACTAGGGCTCAAGATATAGCTGGTACCAAGAATGGATATGGTGAGGGACTGTTAAAGTCTATAGAACGAAGGGAAGCATCCATTAAATCCGATATGGTCCTTTTGTTCCATGAAATGTTTCCTAAACGGTTTCTTGGGAGGCTATGGGACTTTGTGCCACATGATGAAGTTTCCTATTATACTTTAGGACAAAGTGATAAATACCACATGACTTTGGATGATTCTGAATCTGATGACAAGGTTGAAGAGGGCTCAAGCAATGACAGAGAGGAGAAGAAAACTGGAGGGAATGAGCCCTAAAGTTAATTTATTTTCTGAGTTTATGTTTTGAACTAAAGTCCTTGCACAAGCAAGGAATTTTGTTGTTTTATTTGGTTTTCCTTTTGTGAACTAAATTCCTTGGATGACCAAGGCATTTTTTGTAAAGTGGGTCGAAAATCTTTGATGATCTGACCAATATTTCATGTCATCTTTGATAAGTCTCAAAATATCTAGGGTGGATTATCGATAAACGTGTACAAAATGGGTTGTCAAGCGAATAAGTACAAGATTCTACAGAGAGAATATAGTCAGAATAAAGTACTAATCCTTGAAAGGTCCCTTTTTGGCGGGACAAGATCTTTCCTTATATAGTGTTAGTGGTGGGACCCACTGTCAGATGCTATATTTCCTCTAATTACATGTTACTCCCTATTTATACTTGTGTTCATATTTCCTACTTTTACAAGTAGGTCCCTATAGATTTATAATTTAAAAAATTAGAGCCTTTATTCTCCTTGGTATTTTATGCCCTTATCAGTCGCCCCCTAGTTTTGCGGAAGACTGAGCAAAAAATACTTGAATGCAATACCGTCAGGTCAGGATTCTTTGCGAGCTGGATTGTCGAACCTTTTAATATATCGTGGTCAGGTCAGGTTGAGATTCTTCACGAGATTGATCGTCGACCATTTTTGTATATTGTGGTCAGGTCAGGTCGAGATTCTTCACGAGCTTGATTGTCAACCCCTTGCCACTAGTCCCGAATGTCGACCCTCTATGATCGACTTTGCCAAGCGTCAAATTTTCATTCAGTGTGCTAAGATGGACTGGATGTAGACAAAGTTAAATCCAAACTTCTTGGGCCGGTTTTGTGGGTTTTGGGCCAAATTAATTTTTTAAAGGATCATCACCCTTCCTCTTTGAAACCGGTTATCGACCCATCCATATATCCTTCTTTAACTTGTCAGTGTGTTTTTCATAATTGATTATCTACGCGCGTGTCATAAATCTAGCCTCCTAGGTCTGTCGTATCTATTTGGATGGATACGTGTCTCATGGTGATTGGGCCGTATTTTAACTAGTATTTTGGTTAAACGACTCTTGGTATTCCCGAGGCTCTTTTCGATTGCACTTCTTCATGGAGCGGACCTTTGACACGTCTGCTCTTTCTATAAATACCTCTCATCTTTCACTCTCACATTTCAACTAAGTTTTTTAAAGAGATAAACTCTCCATGTTCACCCCTTTCGAGAGAGAGAAAATCCTACTTAGTTTATGAGAAGGCCCCCATCTCGCAAGAAACCGACGTAGAAACCCGAATCCCCTAAGAAGCCAGACTTTCGTTTTGTCGACTACCTGCAAATCACCGAACGGGCAGAAGAATACCGAGCCGTCGGGTTAATCCACAAAGGTGTCGTATCACTATTATATTTGGAGCCGTTGATCTTTCCAAAACCTAGAAAACCAGCCCCCTCGAACCCTTCACTCAACGCAAATCTTTTGACCCCCCAAAGAGCTTCTTTGTCGAGGCACACTGCTGCTCACTTTTCCCCAAGAGATGCGTTGCTGAAAATATTCCCACTTCTTGAAAACCTCGGAACACTACCAACCGACCCAAGAATTCGTTTCTGACTACGGGTGATTCCACCTCCTCATCTATTCCTCCTCACGAATACGTTTAACTGACCCCGCCAATCATAGGACGTCAGCCCGATCCCAACACTGCAACTACCGCTAAATGGATAGTTCAACAAGTTAAAGAGAAAGGAAACGTGAAACGCCACTGCTAAAAAGGTCGGAGTCACAACACATGGCCACGTCGAACCCATCGTAGCTCAAGTGATGTCCTTGAGACTCCTTCCCCTCGTGATTTGACATCTGCTTATAAATACCTACCCACGGGAACGAAAAATGCTGAGGCAGTGCAAATGACTCATAATCCTTCTAAGAGCGCTGCATCGGCGGGTGTCGGAGGCAAAATCATTAAAAGAACTGGCCATAAATCCTCCTCCAAGGGAACTGCACCGGCAAAAGTCAAGGAGGAACTCGCTAAGAAAGCTTCACACAAACCTTTTAAGGCAACAGTATCAACTAGGGTCGACGACATCGCTGCTGGAAAAGTCACCCTTAAACCGTCATCAAAAGTCTCTGCACCGATGAGGGTAAAAAATGGAGATGCTGGGACAACGAGTCACAAAGCCTCCAGGGCATCTGCGCCGAAAAACGTCGACGACGCACGGGTAGAAATTGAACATGAGAAAACCGAACCAGACGTTCCAACAAACCTGGCAGCCAGAAGTACCATAGTTGTTGGTGATGTTGAAAGAGAGCCATTGCCTCTTGGAACTACCGACGTTGTAACCGGTTACCACATTCGTCTGACCAACAAACATATCCTGTCTCTTTTCAACGGAAAATACCTGTATTACTCTCCTGATGAGGATGAGGGATTGAAGAGAATCTGGGGCATCCCTTAGTGTCTTAAAGTCCGCTTTCCCAAGCCTGGTGAGACTCATTTATTTGTAGAAGCTCGAGAAATAGTCTTTTTCACCGAGCTCTTCAATCGGGGTCTGCGACTTCGCCTTGATCCCGAAATCGTCAGGTATTTTGAGATCCTTCAGATATGTCTGATCCAGCTAACCCTAATGCTTGGTATACTTTGTTGTCTACCATCATAGCTTCTCGACTATCAGGCAACGTAATTCCCATGGAACAATATATAGAGATATCTGGGGTATCCAAATCTCCGAAACTTCCCTTTTTGTACTCCTCTCTGGCCAACCCAAAGAAGATAGTAAACAACCTACTAGAAGCTGACAGATCGTGGAAATACCGGTTCGTTTTTGTTAGCGGGGCTTGGGAAAACGGTCGAGCCTACAACACAGAAAATCCAAGGTGTTTTACGTTCAAGTGGACTCCTGAGGGTATGCATATATATATTGCAATGATTGTCTTCTAGTTTGAAAGGTGAACATTCAACAGCTGCGGAATAAGTATCTTAATGACGCTTCAGCATCTTTGCCCAACTTCGAGCCTTTGCCCGGAAGAATTGGGGCCAAAAGTTTTGCTAGTGCTTCAAAAATACCAACCTTATCAACAACAAACTTTGGTGTTGCTCGAACGACCTTCTCAGCCCCGAAGAACTAAGGACCCCTCCTGAAGTTGTTGATTTTGTGAAAAGGCTCGAGGCCCCTGATTTTGCAATGTTTATGCCTAAACGAGATCGGGCGCCCAGTAAGCGTGTGAAATCAGAGGAGTTATCCGATGTGGAAGACGAACAAGGGGACGACGTGGACCAACTTGTTGAAATTTTTCCCTCAGAACCAGAGGCTACTGTCATCCTCAGTCACCCAGTTGCGAGTGATGATAAGTCTCATGAGGCTGTCAAAGGAGGGTAGAAAGGTCGCGGAGAAAAGAGGAAGAAACACGTTGTGGCTGAGGAAGGAGGGAACTCCTCCTTAAAAAAAAGGTCTAAAGGGAAGGTTGTTGCACATGAGGTGCATGTCGACCTTACTGCCGAGTAAGTTACCATTCCTTCAAAGTTCGAACAGTTTGGTGGTGCGAAGCTGTCTACTCCTATCGAAGATTGTGAGAGAAAGCAAAGGTCGGAAGGAAACCATTCTGGAGGTAAGAACAAAGCCTCGAGTCATTCAGGTGATCTTATTGTACTAAGCCAAGGATTCTTGGTGTGCCCTGACCCTGTGCCTTTATCTGTCTGCGCCTAAAGCTCGAACTCCTTCTTCCTTCAAGATTCTGATGTCTTGGACAACTCTCTGCAGAACATGCTCGCTCCCATAGCCCAAAAAGGAGCTCACTGAGCTTAAAAGAAGCATTTCTTCCAAAGCTAAGTAGTCTCAAGGCTCAATCGACCTTGCCAACCAAAGGGCCACCACTACAGAGGCTAAACTTAAGGCTTTCAAAGCGAAAGAAAAAGATTGGGAAAATACTCTTTCCCAAGCCAAGGAGGATCGCACCAAAGCCATCGAGGAGCTGGCTTCTCAGAAGCTTCAGAATGGTTTTCTTCGTCGGTGGTCCATAAAAATGGCTTAGGAGATAAAGGAGCTCTTAATGACCCTTGATAAAAGTGCTAAAAAAACCGCTTCTTTGGCGCTAAATGCAAAAAAATCATGGAGAAGAAAGTTGTCAACGCAAGGGCCAACTATGTTCTAAATTTCCACGCTTTATGGCCTCGGATGCCACTTGGGTCTATGTGGTTGGACATCCCTGACGAAGACCGTCCCAAGGGTGTTGATTGTTCCGACCATGCATTTGAAGCCACCGAAACAACTGATGAATCCTCCGAAGCTTGAATTCCGCAGCTCGGATCTTATGTTTCTTTTTTTTTTTAAGATTATCCACACTTGACTCGTTTTGTCCTTGGTGGAATTTTGTTCTCAAAGCCGCACATAATTATGGTATGCTTTTATTCGAACCTGTTTTATGCTTTTAATACTTCATGCTCATATCATCTCTTTTTAAAATCAGAAGTGATCAGTTTCCAATGACAAGTTTTAATGGATTTTATTGCATCTAAATTTGTAGATCAACTTATGGTTGAAATACCCTTCTAACAGCTTCGAAATTTTGTTGATCAACTTGAAAGTTGAAAACCCTTTTAATAGCTTCGACATTTTGTTGATCAACTTTGAAAGTTGAAAAAACCTTTTAATAGGTTCGACATTTGTTGATCAACTTTGAGAGTAGAAAAAACCCTTTTAGTAGGTTCGACATTTTGTTGATCAACTTTGAAAGTTGAAAAACCTTTTTATTAAGTTCGACATTTTGTTGATCAACTTTGAAAGTTGAAAAACCCTTTTAACATGTTCGACATTTTTTTGATCAACTTTGAAAGTTAAATAACCATTTTAACAGGTTTGACATTTTGTTACTAAATATACTTATTTTGAGGCTCTAAAAATTTACTAAATTAGGTCGGTTTAACTAGACACCTCATCAAAACCTCCCCGCGCTACCAGGGTAGGAAAGAGTGTGCCCCCGACAAAATTTGTTTTACAAGAGAAATGTGGAACAGTAAAAATTATAACTCATTTCAAATAGAATTTAAGGTGCTCGATGTTACAAGGAAGACGTAGAGGTCGACCGAATTTGTCTTTCAACCGATAGGTCCCCGACTTTACTTTTTCTATCACTTCATAAGGTCTTTCCCAATTTGGTGTCAACTTTCCGAGGTGTTTGTCTTTGGTGTGGAGAAAAACGTTTCGCAAAACCTTTTCCCCATATTTGAAATCTCTTCTCTGAACTTTTGAGGCATATATACTCCTCATCAAGGTCTGATAATGCAAGGAGCTAAGATGAGCCTTAACTCGTTTTTTCTCTATTAAATCCAAAGCCAAAGCCCGATTTTTATCATTAGCACTCTCCTCGTAATGGTCGATCCTGAAAGAAGGAAACATTGTCTCTGCTGGGATTATCGCATCCATGTCGTACACACCAGGGCGTAAGGTGATTCTTGTATCGCAATTCGTGGCGTTGTTCGGTATGCCAACAGCACCTATTGTAAAAAATCCGGTCATTTTCCAGCCTTTCCTTCCAATATACTTTTTAATCCGCTGATGATCGTTCTGTTAGGAACTTTGACCTGCCCGTTCGCTCGAGGATGGAATGGGGCTGAAAAGCACTATTGTATATTGTGAGTGGCACAATATTCCCGCATTTCATTGTTGTCGAACTGGGGGCCATTATCCATGGTTATCTTCTGAAGGACCCCATATCGACAGCAAATGTTCGACCATATGAATTTTACCACATCCTTAGCTATGGTTCCTGACAATGGCTCTGCTTCGACATATTTTGAGAAATAATCCATTGCTACCACAATAGTCTCTCTTCCTTTAGTTGCTAATGGAAGTGGTCCTACCAGATCTATCCCCCACCTATCAAATGGTATACCCTCATAAATGGATTATCGAGGGACTGTTGGGATGTCGATTGAATTGGCAAACCTCTGGCATGAGTCAAATCTTTTGACCAGCTCTTTGGCATCGCTAGACAACGTAGGTCAATAAAAATCTGACAAAAGAACTCTCCTAATCACTGTTTTCAAGCCATAGTGTGCCGACCCTTCACCATCGTGTAGCTCGGATAATACCTCACGTCACAGGCATCTTAACAAAGGTCTGCTTGTAGATTTTTTTATAGAGAATATTTCCCAACAAGGTAAAACCTCGCACCTTGTACCAAACGCTTGTTGCCAGAGTTTTATCATCAGGCAACACTTCCTCAGTCAAAAATTTCATAATGTTTCTCCTTTAATCAGTATTCGAAGCCGTTGACAAGCCATGTATGGAAAACTTTCCAGGTGTTTCCTCTTCAAAATAGACGGATACTCTTGAGTCAAAATCCATGTGTATTGTCCCACATACGCTATTGTTTCCAATGAATCAACGATTGTATTATCCTCCCTTCGGACATGTTCTTAAGTAACCTTTTTAAAAGACGAAGCCAAAATTCTCAAAGCTGATAAGTATTGCACTAGCTGTTCTTTCCTCGCCTCAGATTGTCCTGTTGCGTGATTAATCAACACCTGCGAATCGCTTATTGGCCGAACGTTTCTAGTTCCGCAAACCTGTGCCAACCTTAGGCCCGCCAAAGCTGCCTCGTACTCAACTTCATTGTTTGAAGCCTTGAAACCAAAACGAATTTCTTGATACATTACGATCCATGTTGGTGTAGAAATCTGGACACCACCCTTGCATCCGCTAATATTTGAACCACCATCAGTTGTGACTATCCACTCGTCCGCATTTACTTCTGGTTCATCTGCTACTTCCTCAGGTCTACCGGAATAAAACTCCAGCAAGAAGTCTGCTAAAGCTTTCCCTTTAAGTCGTTCTTAGTTCAAAGTCGATATCGAAGTTCCCCATTTTTACCGATCATTTCGGCATACGGCCAGAAGTAACGGGTCGCTGTAAAACACTTTTTAGGGGGAATGCAGTTCGAACCATAATAGAATGACCTTGGAAATATGATCGTATTTTTCTAGCAGCTGTACCAGAGCCAGTACTAACGTTTTAAGCTTGAAGTACCGCTTTTCTACGTCTAGCAAACTTTTGCTCACATAATATAAAGAAACAAAATTTCCCGGGGTAGTGGTTTTGTCAGCAGCGTTGAAGATGACAAGTAATTCTTGATGTTAAGAAAAGATTCGGTACATTCAGGAGTCCAGCTGAAATTGTTCTCATTTCTCAGCACTTGAAAAAATGGTGCGCACTTATCCGAAGGTTGTGAAATAAATTTGTTCAGTGTTGTTAATCGTCCAGTCAAAATCTGTACCTCTTTAACATGCCTCGGGGGTGCCATACTATTTACAGCATCCAACTGGGTTGGATCTGCCCTATCCCTTTTTCAATGATCATGAACCGTAAGAATTTTATGGACCGAACTTCGAAAGAGCACTTTTCAAGATTCAGCTTGAGGTTTACCTTTCCGAGGTTCTTGAATCTTTCCTCAAGATCGGCGAAATTATTTTCATCCGTGGCACTCTTGACCAACATGCCGTCAATATGGACTTCGACATTTTAGCCAATCTACTCCTCAAAGACCTTATTCACAAGCCTCTGATAGGTAGCCCCTGTATTTTTTAGACCAAATGACATAACCTTATAACAGTATAAACCTCTCCGTGTAATGAACATAGTGCTTTCCAGATCTTTTGGATCTAGCTTTATCTGGTTCTATCCTGCGTAGGCATCCATGAACGATAATAGATTGTTTCCCGATGTCGAATCTACCAACTGATCAGTCCTCGATATGGGAAAACGGTCCTTAGGACACACTCCGTTGAGGTCCGTGAAATCTACGCACATTTCCACATTCCGTTTTCTTCCTTACCAAAACTGGATTTGTTGTCCAACGCGGATACTGGGACTCCCTTATATGTCCTACCCTTGTTAGTCTTTCAACCTCTGAAATAAATGCCTCTGTCTTTTCTTGGGAGAAAGCTCGACTTTTTTCCGTTATAGATCGAACACTTGGATTTATCGACAATTGGTGATAGATAACATTTTCAGGGACCCCTATAATATCTTGTGAGCATGAAGCAAACAAATGTAGCTTTTGTCTAAGAAAATCAATCATTTTTTTGCGAAACAAGGGAGACAAGTTTGCGCAAATCTTCAAAACCTTTCCTTTGGAAAATTCGTAGCTTTCACAATTTTTATCGGTAAGTAATAATCCTAGGACTGACCCCGCTAACTGCTAATCCCTTACATCGACCAACTCCTTATCAGATTTTGTTGCCAGTGGTGCTCTGTAAAATTCTCTTGCAGTATTTTAGCTGCTTCTGACAACGCCAACATTGTTTTCAATCGTATATTTTAGGCACTGATGAACCGAAGAGGTTACGACATGTATCCTTGATAACGAAGTTCGGCCGAAAATTGCGTTATGTGACGTGGGAGTATCTACAACTATAAACAAGACCGTTACTTCATTTTTGAAAGGCCCTCGTCTGAGATGGATCACACCTTCAAACTCACCGACTAACTCCGCTGGTGCTCCTCTAAAACCGATAATAGTTCGATCTGACTTCATAATCACTGACTTATTTTTAAACCCTGAGAAAGTTGACAAGAAAATAATGTTCGCCGAAATTCCGGTATCCACTAAATTCTCTGAATCTCTTCACCAACAATAGCCGCTACGATTACTATCGCGTCTTTACGAGGACCGACAATATCTCTCATATCATCGTCATCAAATCATAGAATAGAAGATGAGTGCTGGTACAAGTGAGGTATGGCTCTTGCTTCTAAACTGTGTAGCCAGATTGACTATGTGCCTCTTCCGAGAAGAATTGGTGATACCTGTCATTAAGTCACCCCCGAAAATTGTTAGGGACTCGAAAAATGACACAAGTCGCTTTCCTTTCCTTGCGCCACTATTACTACTTCCTCAATTACTCCGATCACATTCCTGCTTTTATCCGGGTCCAGATACTCAATGGGTACATCAAATGAGTCGGTGACCTCAGATGTCAGCAAAGAAATTTATTGCTTTGGAGCAGTTACAATCGGTTTGGCCGCTACATTCTACTGAGCTTGTTTCTTCACGTACTCGAATAACTTTCCATTGTCAATATGTGCTTGCACTTCCTTTTTGAGAGCGATGCAATCTTTGGTATCGTGACCTACATCCTCAGGATACCTACAATAGCGATTGTGTCAGCCTTCACTAGGAGTTTCGATAGGAAATATCTTCCGGAAATGTAGACTTTTCTTTGCCATGTCGAAGATAGTCGCAACACACTCACTCAGATCGACAAAGTAGTCAGGTCGAACCCATTTATTTGATATGGGTCGGTAATTATTTCCATGGTAATTATTTCGTAGCCTCTGGGTCTAATTCCCTAATCGTTTCCCGTAAGATTGTTACGTTGTTGGTGCTATAGTAGTTATCGGTTATGGTTGAGGAATCATGGCTGCATTTTGTGGAGTCTTTTGATATGTAACAACCGAAGCTTGAGAGGTTTGTTGGATTTGTGCTGCCGACTCCGATGCTTCTGTCTCTTCAAGCAGAATCTGTTTTTCTACCTGAGCTAACAAAGCAAAAAAGGTAAAAACCTATTTCTTTGTTACGGCTTGTTTCATCGGACCATGTAACAAGCCTAATCGATAACCAGTTTTCGCATCTATAAAGCATCGAGTATAATCCCTCAAACTTTCTCCGACCTTTTGTTTGCAGTTAACGATTGTATCTCTGTTAGCTCGGAAGTTCTTACTTCCTACAAACTATTGCATCCTTGTGGTAATCGATTATACCACTTTAATGCCTTGTCTTTAAATATCATTAGAAAAGCTCGACAGATCAACTTATCGTTATTGTCAAAGCTTAACATGAAATTCTTGAAAGCTTCCAGGTGGTTGTCAAGGTCTTTATTTCCGTCATATTTTTCGAGCTTCAAAATATCAAAGCGCTTGAGGAGATGCCCCGACAAAATTTCATCTGATAGTGGGGATGACCTCCAGTTATATCCGAGGCTAAAAGTTCCACTTCATAGACCTTCTGGATAACTTGAAAATAACCCATCTTCAAGTGGATTTGTGAATTAACTTCTGACCATGTTGCATAAGACTGGCTCCCTGATGGAAATTGAAATTGTGGGCCATTCTGTTGTTCCCTGTTAACTGTTAACGTACTGACCTTTTCAGTAGACGTAAGAGTCACTTTGTTGACGCTATCACCTTGAGGTTTGATTATCTTTTCTCGTGATGACTTACGTCTTCGAATTTCTCACTCCATGTCCATTCTTTTATCCTTCCTAAGGCATAAGAAATCTCTGTACGGGGAAGAAGATTCACACATATCTTCCCCTGTTGAAAATTCGTACTCATGCTTGGTTCAGAATCCAGATTTCTTTCTTGCAACCCCATCGAGCCTTCGAACTCGAGTCCTGTCTTTGTAAAAATCCACTTCTTTTTCTTCCTCACCCGATCGTTCAGTTCGACCGTCGAGCCGACATTGTTTTCAGCCAAAGCCGTCTTTTTCCCAGCATTTAGCTTAGCAATGTCCCAACCACTTTCATTAATGAGGCTAATCAAAATTTATTACTAGCACACATCTTAATTATCTCACTAATCAGTACTCTAGACATCAAATATCACAAAACATCCAAAACACTTTACAAAATTACTCTCAGACAGAAATAAACCACATCGGAGGAAACGGGAGGAAGATCTGATTTTGGATCTTTTGGACCATCACATCCATATCTGGGTAAAGATCTTGAAGTTCTTCTACACTGATGGGCTCATCAAGAATGAAGGTGTCATCTCTTTGTTGATCTTCGTTGCAGTTTCTTCAACTTCTGAGGAAGCTTTTTCAGAATTCTTTTCTCCCATCTTAGTTGGTGAAGTTTTTGAAGTCCTATTTGTCTTCTTCGAGGGAACAGTTATCTTTCTTTTTTAACAAGGTTCAACCTCGACTGCTTCTTCGATTATTGGAATGCTAACTTTGTTTGTTTTCCTCTTAGTCTTTCTCTCCTTATTTTATGGATTTTGATCAGTTTAAGAGCTACGACCAGATGTACTAGCTGTTTTTTTTCCTTTCGTTTTTAGGATAAATGACTTTTAGATATATTTCACACCGGTAGAGTGACCTTACAATAGGTGCTATCAACCTCATCACAACAATTAAAGGGTGTGAGTGGAACCCGTTACCCTTGGCAAAGATATCTTTCTCATCATTCTTGCGATCTTTGTATGAAGACAAACGTTTGCTTCAAAAATTTGTTAGCCTCGAGCAGATCGTCGATTATTTTAAAGTCATCCACAAGTGTTAGATAGTAAACGGACAATATTGAACCTTTTGATAGACAAGTCATGGCGATGAAGTCTTTAATGGAGAGAGAGGTTTGGCTTAATCTAGCCATGATCATTGACGGAAGGGTGAACCATAAATTCAGTATCACTTGTGTAAGGTAGAGATCCAGAAGTTCAAAGTACTCTACCATCACCGGATCTAATGGGAACCGAAGACCACAATTGATGATCTCAGGATAAACCACCAATTCATCTGCTCCACATTTAAGTGGAGTCTCCCCTTCTTTTGGAAGTCGAAGTACTATGTTGTGTGGCATTCCTCATTCTTTCTTTAGATCATCGATTTGAGCTTCATTATAAAAAATACATGGCATATTTGTTCAGCACCATGATGTATTTTGGGAGGAATGGCTTCAAATTCACATTGATTGAGACAACAACATCATCGGGAAGTTCAATTTGAGCTTTATTTTTATATAAATTTTTCTCTGGTGCTCATTTTTTCGAGCGACCATCTTCTCTATCAGATGCAACACCATTTTATTTAGCCTCGACATTTGAGTTAGTCTCCTCTGAATCAGTTTCTTCCTCATAAACTATATCTATTAGTTGAGGGGGATTGGGGTTTGAGGCTAGATTTTCTTCTTGAGCATTCGATGAAGTATGTTAAGGCTCTAAGTTGGTCTCAACAATCTCATTTAGGGGAGGAGATAGTGGTGTAGGGTTATTTGTGGTATTTTGACCAGTGTTTTATAAAGTTATATCAGCATCGAGGTCTCTCATAGTTATTAATGCTTTCTTTTTAACATGAAAATTCTGAGAGAGATGAACTTTGGATTGAAATCGAGGATTTTTCTTGCTTAATATTTGAGATGGATCGAAGTTGATAGGTGATAAAGTTTTTTCTGTTATTCTGTGAGTGGATGTGCTTTGTGTTACTTTGCGGTTCTTTTGAGGATAAACATATTTGGAGCAAGAAGACAGTTGAGAAGAATTTCGAGGAACTGATTGCGAGGAATTTGTTGGTAAGAGGTGTTAAAGTTGTGGCGGTGAAGACGATAGTCGAGGAGATTTCGATGAATGGTTTTTTCTGGGTTCGATGAACTCTGAAACTCACGGGAACTCTAATTAGGGTTTAAATTACCGTTAATAGTAGTTTTAGTTGAAAATTTAGGATAATTGTCTATGACCCCTGCGACTTTATACTCAATAACCCTCTCAAGTAATCGTAAAAGCCAAAATTTGGTTTTTTAATAACTGCGATTTTTATTTATAAACTAAGATGAAGAATAATCTTCAAATTAGTTCATACAATTTGAAGGTTAGCCGAAAAATATGAGTTTTCATCTTCTTCATCTTAGTTTATAAAATTTGAAGGTTAGCCGAGAAATATAAGTTTTCCAGCGAAGGTAGCCAAGAAATTGGTTTTTCAGATGAAGAAAGCTAAGAAATTGGGTTTTCAGGTGTATGTAGCTAGGGATTCTCTGAGGAAAATGTTACTTTCTCTCACTATAAGGTATTTTCAAAACACAAATAATAAGTGAAAGAGTATTTGTAAATGAGATATGAAAGAGAAAGTGGTAAGAGAAGTTAGAGAGGTGATGATGAATATTGGGTAAAAAGAGAGAGTACCAAATGGTTACTTGTAAAAGGATAACTTGACACGTGTTAGTTGTCAAACCTAATGGCAAGCCTAGTGGGTCATCGCATGCGTACTAGAGTATTCCAATCTTTTCCAGCTGTTACGTAAATAATTAGCTAATGATTCCATGAATGTAAATTCAAAGCGAGAATAAAGGGTCGAACCAGTTTCGAAGTGAATATGAGTATAAGCTTACTCGCTGAAGACAATATGTGACCAACTATTCTTAAATTAGTTGACAAATGGTTTATATTCGAAGCGAAATCTGAATGTGTATTTATTCGATGACAACGAATGATAAAACAAATCATTTTGCTCAGGATATATATATATATATATATATATATATATATATTTAATCTGAAGCAAATTCGATTTTGGGATATTAGTTCTTATTCATTATCATTCATAAAAATTAAAAGGTTAGGATATTTAATATTGAGAGTTTAAATGTAATCAAATTAAAAATATATATGAAAAATTGTAAACTATTTCTAAATACAATGGATTGCAATACAATTTATCCATTTATAATTCATCTAAATAAAGAGTGAGTGAGGCAGTCCATAAAGCAAGTCATTAGTAAAACTTGTGATGCCAAATAGTACTTCCACTCTACGGTTCACCTTTTTTAAAAAATTTCTCTTACTAAGAACGAGATTATAACTCAACGCGAGCGAACAGACCCTAAAAGTATAACAAGTCTAGTGGAAGTCTATTTTTGTCGATTTTAATAAGCGGAGAAATCAACCGTGAAATGTTATATAAAATTTATAACCCTAGAGTCGCGAGTCCTATAACATACCGTACTTTTATCCACTCTATGCGGCCAGAACGATACATGGATTTGAACTTAAAAGAAAAGAGATACTTCTAATTATTATCTTGTTTTTATAGTTATTTACTGTAATATACGTTTGACTGAGAAGTTGCTAACGAAAATAAATATATATATTAAAGAAAATAAAAGTAATAAAAACAAATCGTTAGAATAGCAACAATAATGATAAATCGTTAGAATAGCCACAATAATAACAAATCTTTCCTTCACTCTTTTTCTTTATTTCTTCTTTCGTCGTTATCTTCCATTCTGATTCTCTAACAGAGCTTTCCTTCAAGAATCGCTCTCTCCGGTCATCAACATTCTCTAGTTTGGAAAGTTAACATAGTTCCTCTTGAGGATGGTATTCTGTTTTTATTTATTATATTCCTAATATATTTATGTTCTTTGTACTTCTTTGATGACCAATGCTTTAGTTTGTTCAAGAATCTAAATGTTGACGTGTTTATATTTTATACTGAAAACAGAAGAGACTAAAAAGCAAGTTCATTTTGTTTTGGTTTCAGGTCGGCGAGAAGGTGGACGATGTTGATATGCTTTGTGGCAAGAACACTAAAGATTTGTGAGTTCTAATACTAGACTTCAATAAATCACATTTTATAGTATGCATAAATTATTGTATATAGATGCCAATGTTTCTGAGTTTGATGACGAAATTCCGAGAGTTTTAGTTAGGTTCTTAATGTGACATAGATTCTTGTTTTCTAGCGATGGCTTATCTTCCAGTGATGAATGTGAAACCCCAAGCTCTACATGGTATCACAAGGAAACTGTTAGCTCTTCCAAAAGTAATAAAACGTTTCCCTTATCCATTTAAAACTCTTGTGGTTTATAGAGAAAAATTTCTTCTAAAGTTAATTACATTTCTAGAACGGAAGAATCTTGAATATAATCCCATGGAGGTGAAGGAAGTTCCAGATAAATGGAGTCAGATGAAGAACTTATGTGAAAATATGGTGGAGGTGTCCGGATACTTGCTGTCAGAAAATGCATCTAAAATGGTGGACCTAGAGGAAGTTCAAGTTAAATTGAGGAAAATGAAGAAATTATGTGAAAATATTGCAAAATTACCATCAAATTATGTGACAGAAAATGTCACAAAGGTACTATCGAATGAAGTTCAAGGTAAATTTACTGAGATAGCGAAATTATGTGAAAATATCGCAAAGGTATCTGAAAATATGGTGAAGAGATCGTCAAATTGGTTGACAGAAAATGCCTTTAATCTGAAAGAGGCCAAAGAAGTTCGTCATACACTGATGGAGTTGAAGAGATTATGTAAAAGAATGGTGAAGGTATCATTAGATTCGTTGAAAAACAATGTTTCTAAACTGGAGATGAAAATTGAACATGTGTTGTTGGAGGAGTTGAAAATATGGGAAACTCTCTTACCAAACTCATCATCATCAGATCCGATGGAGTGGAAACAATTATGTAAAGATATGATGGAGCAATCATTTTCGTTGTCACTCCATACTTCTGAATTGGGGGAACGGATTCAAATACTCCATAACTTGCATGAGATGAAGAAATTATGTGTAAAAATGGTGAGGGTATCATCAAATTTGCTGAAAGAGTCGGCTGACACAAAGCCGTCATTTTGAAGAAACAGTAGTCCAGTGAAGAAGCTGATGTTATGCATGGACATGATTGGTAATCCCTAATATTTTGATATTCCTATGAAGCCTTGTAATCATCATTCCAATTTTTGTCGAGTTAGACTTTTTAATTTGTTTTGACCTTGTTTTAGTACGCCTATTAAAAGTTTTCAACAACGGTTTTCGCCTTATTGAGGATAGAATTTTTCTCCTCTAGATATTGGGAGATATTGGGAAAGGGATAACACTATAATTTTCGAGAGTTATATTATTAGTCAAAGAACCAACCTTTTTTTTTTTTATAATGATTTGGTGTCATATTTATATCTATTTTCTTATTAAATTATAGCCAGGGAGGATATGTATATTTTATTATATGGGTATTATTTTTTACATACCATTACTATTTTATCCTTTAATTTTTAAAGATATTCTAATAATATATTATATCTTTATAATATATTTTATTATTTTAATTTTTTTTACGTTTCCAGTTGGGTCACTTGTACCATCGGACATTCATTAGCATACATTGTTGGTGTTTTCATCTTGATATATTGCTTTTTGAGAAACCTTTACTAACACTTTTGTGTCTGCTTCAATATCTTGTTACTCACTTTTTCGACGCTATCATTATTTTTATGAAAATAACTTTATCTTCCTTTAAGAATGATGATGCTCTAACAACATATGGACTTATCAAGATTCCGTATACACTTCATATGTTTTTGATGACTATAAAGAAAATTTAAAACATAAATTTATTATTATATAAAAAATAATGTTATTGTTGGTTTTATTTTAATATATGTATTCAACAATTTATAACTCACTTAAATGACATCATTAATACGTATTTTCAATCAATAAAATGTTGTCGTTTGATATAAACTTCTCATCATCCTTCTTAGAAGTTAGTGCATAAAATATTATTTCGTTGCAAATTGACCCGAAACCAATAATTCCTACAAAGTTTGATCTATAGATTCTTATAATGAAGTCAAATACCATGACTTAGAAAAAATTAATACACCCAGTATCACTTCTTCTTCTAACCATCTTGAGGAAAATAATATGGGTTTCTTCGACCGGTGGTTTTCCCCTTAAAATTTTATCAATGCTTAAGAAAAAATTAATATATATATATAGTAATTTTAAAATACGATGGGATATTAAGTTCTTCATCATTCCAAAATTTTAATTTGTTTTAAACAATGTAAAATACGTCAGAACAAACTTACTAAAAATAATGACGAACACTTACAAACATTATTATGGTCTCTGTAATAGTAAAAAAACCTTTTGAGGTTTCTAACATCACGGGTGAATGAAGCTTCAACAAAGTATTTGGTTCACCATTCTATTATTTTACCACCGCAAAAGGTATAAGCATTGTTACACTTCCATCGTCAGATCATGGTTAAAAATAAAAGAAATTATATGTTTCTCACCCTTAAGAATCATAATGTTCTATCTTATTGTGTTACTGGAAGGCATTGAATATGAAGAAGTTTTTTTCTATCATGCTTATTAAATTTTATTCTTACTACTTCTTTGAACATTTCAGAAGCTAAGGAAATTTTAAAAACACTGGAAAAAATTATCAACAGGGTTATATCAACGAACTTTTCCCAAGATTTTAATTTGTTTTAAACAATTTAAAATACGTCATAAGAAACTTACTCAAAAATGATGACGAACACTTACAAACATTAACATGGTCTCTGTAATAGTAAAAAAACCTTTTGAGGTTTCTAACATCACGGGTGAATGAAACTTCAACAAAGTATTTGGTTCAGCATTCTATTATTTTACCACCGCAAAAGGTATAAGCATTGTTACACTTCCATCGTCAGATCATGGTTAAAAATAAATTTTTTTATGTTTGTGACCATTAGGAATCATAATGTTCTATTTTATTGTGTCATTGGGAGGCATTGAATATGAAGAAGTTTTTTTCTATGATGCTTATTAAATTTTATTCTTACTATTTCTTTGAACATTTCAGAAGCTAAGGAAATTTTAAAAACTCTGGAAAAAATTATCAACGAACGTTTCCCAAGATTTTAATTTGTTTTAAACAATTTAAAATACGTCATAACAAACTTACTCAAAAATGATGACGAACACTTACAAAGATTAGCATGGTCTCTGTAATAGTAAAAAAAGCTTATGAGGTTTCTAACATCACGGGTGAATGAAACTTCAACAAAGTATTTGGTTCAGCATTCTATTATTTTACCACCGCAAAAGGTATAAGCATTGTTACACTTCCATCGTTAGATCATGGTTAAAAATAATTATTTTTTTATGTTTCTGACCATTAAGAATCATAATGTTCTATACTATTGTGTCATTGTGAGGCATTGAATATGAAGAAGTTTTTTTCTAGGGAAATGACACACTAAGTACCTTTTAGCCAAACCTATTACAACCTAGTGCCCCAAAATGGGTTAATGCTCACTAAATACCCATCTCATTAAACATATCCACTTCTAATACCTTTTCTTTTTTTAATACCAAGATTACCCTCAACCTAGTATATAAGGTTGATTTGTGAAAAAAAGGGCCCCTTTTAGCTCCAGCATCTTCTTAATCACTTTTGAATTTTGAATTTTGAATTTATTAGCCTCCTTTCTCTCTCCTCTCTCCTAACATTTCAAACAACCCATTTTTCAAGAACGTTTCTTCATTTCAAAAAACTACGGCTGATCACACCACCTCCGGCGACCCTATTGAACCACCATTTATCTTACGTTACCACCGGCGATCCATCTAGTAGCCTTATCGGACTGTTCCGATCACCGGCGAGTTCAGAAAACAAGTTTAACGTCGTCAGCCTCCTGGGTACTGTTTTGCACCGTGATATCCTCCTAGCTCCGATCTTGCACTGTATCTCAGCCTCCTAGACCACCGTACACATCCTACTACCTCCGGTTGATAGTTTCGAAATCGTAGCCGGTCGTTTAGCATTTTACAGGTGAGTGACAGAGTCGAGTTTTCAGTTTCGAAATCGTTTACCATTTTCGAAATCGATTATAGACTCTCATATAATGTACGTTAATTGCAGGTGACTTATTACCATCTGCTTCTGCTCAATTCAAATCATCCAAACCAGCTCCGTTCACATTCCGGTGAGTAATTTCTTTTTTCCACCTCTGTGATGAACCCTGATATTTATATGTAAACACATTGCGATTTGCCGCCTGCTTTTTTATGATTTGATGTTGCTAGACCACTGCACAGACCCTGATAGGTTAGATGTGTTTGTATATTAAACCTGACACGTAACACCCTGATATCTTAGTTATGGCATGTTGCTATATGTGTTGATAAATATTCCATTAATCCATATACCCTTATAGTTTAGGTACGTGATATTG
The DNA here is from genome assembly GCA_036936605.1 of Limnanthes douglasii subsp. nivea. Lineage (NCBI taxonomy): Eukaryota > Viridiplantae > Streptophyta > Magnoliopsida > Brassicales > Limnanthaceae > Limnanthes > Limnanthes douglasii. Next base: position 352,952,090 of record JAUPFV010000001.1, read on the forward strand.
CTATATGTTTCAAAGCATATCCCCTTGCTGCTGTCACCCTTATATGTTAGCTATAACAGGTTGATATATGTGTTTCAAACCAGACCAATAGTCCATATACCCTGATAGTTTAGGTATGCCAGTTTGCTATTTGTCGCCTGCAATTTTATGATTTGATGTTGCTAGATCACTGCACAGACCCTGATAGGTTAGATGTGTTTGTAGATTACACCTGACAGCATACACCCTGATATCTTAGTTATGGCATGTTGCTATATGTGTTGATAAATAGTCCATTAATCCATATACCCTTATAGTTTAGGTACGTGATATTGCTATATGTTTCAAAGTATATCCCCTTGCTGCTGTCACCCTTGTATGTTAGCTATAACAGGTTGATATATGTGTTTCAAACCAGACCAATAGTTCATATACCCTGATAGTTTAAGTATGACAGTTTGCTATTTTGTGTTTAAAATAGACCACGATGCATATACGCTGATATGTTAGTTACATGATATTGCTATATATGATGCAATATAAGTAACACAATGTTTAAACCAAGAGTGTCTAAACCAAGAGTGTGCATTTTCAGGGTACACAATGTCTAAACCAAGAGTGTGCATTTTCAAATTTGGTACGGAAACAGGTATTGTTCCGCTGTCCGAATTTGAAAACTTCGAGTCATTCCAAGTGTACGTTGAGCAAACATGGCAAGGGCTGGTTAGAGGAAACTACAGCATTACGTACTCTTGCGGTGCTCAGAATAATTGTATTTTTAATAAGGAGACCGATTTCATTGGGTTGGAATGTTACCTCGATGTTGAGCGTTTGAAGAGCCTGTCATTTCTTATCGAAGAACATGCTGCTGATAAAGGCTCCTCCATTAAACGTAAACAACCCGTTCAACTGTTCGAAGAATGCTCTCACATGCAACGAACCAGCGGTGAAAGCAGTACCTGTTTGGCAATTACAACCCCCAAAAAAAGACATCTAGCTACAGCGGCATGGGCAGAATCTATCATCGGTGTTGGACAGTCATTTCAAGACGGTGCTCACGGTATTAGGTTATCCTTATCCTGTTATGCATTAGAGAACGGTTTTGCGTTCAAGTACATGCACAATACATTTAACAAGATCACCGTTTATTGCGTAAACAAAGATTCGGATGGCTGCCAATGGAGGCTTTACGCTTCTGTGGATTCTAAGACCGGGTTGATGACAATTAAAAGATTTTTCAGTACCCACACGTGCAGTCCCGTATTCTCAAAGAAGAGAAGCAGGCATCTGTCGTCCGATTTGATTGCTGATGAAATTCACGATTCTCTACGGAACAGCCATTCTTTAACAGCTAAGACTATACAGTCCACCATCAAGCAAGACTACGGCTTAGACGTTTCATATCGTCTATCTTGGAATGCGTTGGAGAAGGCCCGTCGCCTTGTATTTGGAGATAGCAATACCTCTTTCGCATTGCTAAAACCATACTTCAAGAGGCTAAAGAGTCGTGACATCACTACGGACTGTCATCTGGATTTGGCTCCCGACAATGTTTTCCGTCGCTGTTTTATAGCGTTTGGGGCGTGTCTTCAGGGTTTCCATTCGTGCCGCCCTCTACTGTACGTTGACGGAACGCACCTAAATGGGAAGCATGGTGGCGTGTTGCTTTCAGCAGTTGCAAAGGATGGAAACAACGGTCAGTACATGTTTCAATATACATTTATTCTGATAAATATGTTTGCATAGTTAGCAAATTAATAAGATTGTTTGATAGTTATAAATACATACTCTGGTAGTTTAATTATTAGTGATTGCTAGATTGGGAGACCCTGTCTGATATGTTAGGATGCGAATTGTCTGATAGTTTGTATTACATACTACGGTAGTTTACTTACATGGACTGTTCTTTGTTTACTATTACACAGTCGACCTCAACATCGTTCTGTTACTGTCGTTCTGTTTTTTAAGACCAATTTTCCCCACCGCAGGTCTTTTCCCCGTATCTTTTGGTATATTTGGTAGTGAAGACTCGGACAACTGGTTTTGGTTTTTGGAAAAATTAAAACCTCATCTGTTAGGGCGCCAAATAACTTTCATTTCAGACCGCCATGCTGGTATTATTAGCGCTGTCGCAACTCTTTATCCAACTGACTACCACGCTTATTGCATCTTCCATCTTATCCAGAACTTGAATAAAGCTCTTGAACACACTAACAGAGTCTACAAACAAGATATGATAGTGATGTTTAAGAGTTGTACTTATGCCCCTACGGTGGATCTTTTTAATGAACGTTATGCTCAGTTTTTGCGGCTAGGCGGTAAGCGTATTGAAACCTTTGTAAGGAATCTGGCCCCTGAAAAATGGGCTCAGGCATATGTGAAAGGCAAACGGTATGGGGCGATGGCATCAACCGCTGTTGAGTCGTTCAATGGCCAGATTAAAAAGTTGTGCCATCTGCCTATAGTCGAATTAATCGACCGGATCAGAGCTCTCTTGATGACTCAAATGTCTCGACGTTTAGGAGAAGGCCAAAGTTGGAACACAAATTTGTGCCCCGAGTTTGACAAGATGTTCAAAGAGAATGTACAATCCAGTCGGACATGGTTAGTTCGCAAGTTTTCTGCCGCATATTTTGAGGTTTTATCGGACCCAGTCATGGTGGTCAACATACTGGATTTCAAATGCACATGCGGTTCGTGGCAGCAAGAATGTTTCCCGTGCGCTCATGCGCTGGCTGCAATCGCATCTATAAACGAGGATCCTATGACGTTGGTCGAGCCGTTCTTCACTACCCAAAATTACCTGTCCAGCTATTCATTTAACATACCGGCTATAACTGAGTTTGGTGAATCCAGTAGCGCAGATTGTGATAGAGAGCCCTTGGTGCTGCCCCCTAACGTTAAAAGACGACCCGGGCGTCCGAGGAAGAAGCATATTCCATCAAGAGGCGAAGTTTCCAGCAGCCAGGCCCGTTGTGGTCGATGTTTAAAGTCGGGGCATAATAGGAGGTCGTGTGATGCTCCGTTCTAAACATTATTTACCTACTTTTTTGTAACATTTTAAATTTCAAAGATAAGCACTCCTTATCTTTCCACTTATGTTTCGTACACTTTTAACATTTACATGTTCCATGTCAGTTTCCTTCTGACCATGATATCTATTCTAGTATACATTGCTATCTTTGAGGATATATTCTGTTAGATACTCTATTCGACATTGATAGCTTCTACCTATTTTATCTAACAGATACAATCAAAGTATGTTTTTTGTTTCGGTATACATTCATCTTGTGCTTTACTTACATTTGTATACATGTACTTCAAATATTCCATGCCATATTCATCTCAGAGATAATCACTTCTTGTATCTCCACTTATGTTTTGTACCCTTATAGAATTGGCACGAACCATATCTTTTCGAAACATATTCTGATATCTTTCCCTGTATACATTGCTAGCTATGCTGCTACCATCTGATATCCACTCCATTCAACGTTGATAGTTTTTGGATTTTGCATCTGACAGTTACATCAATATATGTTTTCTGTTTTGAAATAGATCCATCTGATATTTCACTTACTTTTGTTATAGGTGTACTCAAAATCATTCATGCCTGATTCATCTAAAAGATAAGCACTTTTTGTATCTCGACTTATGTTTTGTACCCTTACAGAAATGGCAAGTTACATACTCTGGTATCTATCCCTGTATACATTGCTATCTCTGATGCTACCCTCTGATATCTACTATATTCAACATTGATAGTTTCTGGACTTTGCATCTGACAGATACATCGAACTGTGTTTTCTGTTTTGGTTTTAACATCTTTGCTTACATTCAACATCTTTGCTACCTATGCTGTTATACTCTGATGTCCACTCGATTCAACCTTGCTATTTATGTTTACATTGTTTGTTCTTTTAATTTTACCATAACTCCGACATCTTAGTGTTCATAGATTGCGATTCGGTGAAATAACTGCAACTTAAACTGCTACCTTCAACTGCACCTTGTAATACCATACCTTACCAGTTTGACTAGATAACGAAGGTAAAATACAACGAAACTTGTACATTAAAATCATGCAACAGTCCAAACAACCCTAAATCATCCAACCCTGTCAAAAAATAACACTACTGCACAGGGTTGGGGCAAGTTACAGTCCACAAAAAAACATAAACATACGTTAAAAACAACAAAATAAAAACCAACAGGGCCATGAAACTACATCTAAATGTTCTAACCTAATCTGAGTCGTCTCCATCAGATACCTCGTCCTCTTCTTCTTCTTCTTCTTCTTCTTCTTCATCTTCATCACCTTCTTCGTCGTCAGAGGCCTCGTCGTCTGCCTCTTCATCTTCATCGTCGTCTTCCTCATCCCAAAATGGGTTAACGCTCTTACACCTTTTCCGTTTTGGCAGCTTCTCATCGTCAGAAAGATAACAGTCGTCCATGGACCAAGAATCCCATGATCCATAAGGGTCTTCTTGGTCCTCAGACCAGACAGACCAATCATCTTCTTCGTCAGAGGAGTACTCCGACGTTGTCGTGCGCTTGTAGGCCTTCTCACATGAGTAGTAGTCAGAGGACCAGGCGTCCTCGCTGGACTGGTGTGGGGAGAATGGTGATGAAGGAGCCATTGTTGCAGGAACAGAGGTAAGAACTTAGGGTAGAGGTTCTGGGTTTTTTTTTCCTTTGCTGGTAGGTTTGTGAGTAATAGGTTGACATATGACCCTCTATTTATAGCAAAACCCAGCACCCAATGCTGAGTCCCCTTAAGGAACCATATTTTCAGAAATCAACTTTAATGGCACACATACATTAAATGAAGGTAATCATTCTACTTCATCTACCCATTGTCTTTTCAAGTTCTATCAAACCAATGGTTTTAACACATTAATGTAGTAATGAGTAATGTGTGTGGTTACCAGTCCTTTCAACAAATTAATTGCATGTATCTACCAATAACCATGTTGTGCAGTCCATATATTTTTATTTTGTGCATCAATAACCTGTTATATGATATTTGCGAGTAATTTTGAATGGTAGATAAAAAAAATTAAAAATTTAAAACCTATCTGGTCTATCTATTTTTTCTGAAATATATCTAAAACTATAGTTTATGGTTTGTAACCAAAATGATTTTAAATTACCATATGTTGCGCACTACGATATTTGCCTGCTAAACCCCAGATAGATCCTTCCTTAACCCCAGATAGACAATTTGGTGAACATTGATAGTTCTTATTATTCGTACTTTTTTAACACATCTCTTATATGTACCAGTAGTAGATATATAACTACCAATAACCGTGCGAATGGTAACAACATATATTATTTACATGTAATTGTTTGAACAGCGGATCATTATTAAGGTGGATTTTGTGAAAAGATGGTGGCGTGTTGCTTTCAAAAGTGGCTAGAGATGGAAACAACGGTCATTAAAATTACGTTTCAAAATACATTTGGTCTGACAAATATGTTTACATAGTTTGCGATTTAATAAGCCTGTCTGATAGTTTGTTTTACATACTCTGGTATTTGAAGTAATAATGCTTGCTAGCTTTAGGGGCTCTATCAGATAGATTAAGTTATAAAGAATGTTCTTTGATAACTTTTTCGCAGTCGACCGCAACAAGTAAAAAGTTGCGGTACATGTAATTTTTCCTCTACAAACATAAATCATAGATGTTTTTCACACTTCACCCAATGCTAATCAATGGATACCAACTTAAACTGCTACATTCTCTTTAATGAATGGATACCAACATATGAAAAGTATGTTTACATAGTTTGCGATTTAATAAGCCTGTCTGATAGTTTGTTTTACATACTCTGGTATTTAAAGTATTAATGCTTGCTAGCTTTAGGGGCTCTATCAGATAGATTAAGTTATACATAATGTTCTTTGATAACTTTTTCCCAGTCGACCGCAACAAGTAAAAAGTGGCTTTACATGTAAATTTTCGTCTACAAACATAAATCATAGATGTTTTGCACACTTCACCCAATGCTAATCAATGGATACCAAAATATAAATTACATACGACCAATGTTTGTTTGTGTTACGATCGTTCAAGAAATGTTTGAACATTTTTGCTCTTGTTTCTGCCGGCATTTCGTCGCCATATTGCCGTCCAACAAAACCATATTTAATAATGTCTTCTACGTATTTACACACGAAAACACCGCAGTCATAGCTCCGCTTCTTTTGCTGTGGGATATTTAACATGGTCTTAATTTTGTACCCACCTTTTACCTGCGGTATATATTTCTTCTTCATGCAATATGACAACTGCATTGATAGATACAGTTTAAGTCATTGATAGGCATTACTACACAGTTTGATAGCTTTATTATTAGAAAATGCTAGACAGTTAACCAAACTAAATAACTTGAAATTTAAATTCCTTACCAGAGCATCTGCAGTGTTTCTCGTCTTATCGGGGATGTGCTTGCTCCACGGCAACATTGGGTTGTAGCTTATGGCAGCCCCATTCTCCATGTCTATAACCAGGAGTGTCCAATGGTTCACTCCTTCCGTGTTTACAGTACATAGGGGGACGAAACAGACATATGTTAAGGGGTTCATTGTCTCAAAAACACTGTCCACAATGACAGACATATCTCCCTTTTTAGCCAGTGTCCCCTGTAAATTTAAGACATCAATACAGGAAGGGGATATACCTAATATGAAAGCAATAATCCACTTGGAACTTACAGTTGCAATCCCAGTTATTTGAATGGCTGGGACAGGGAATGAATACTTATTATCAAACCCTTTCAGAGGTACTTTCCAGTCTGAATCCTTTAAGAGCTTGTATATCCAAGCATCTATTACCTATTAAAACAAAATTACAGTATCGAATCAATTGAAATAATAACCAATGGTTTACTGGTTGACACAATGATAGCTGCTTCAATTAATATTGATAGACGTATAGAGGCACGTTGCTAGACTAACAATTAAAATACGATTGATACATCCAAAGGAAAATTTTTACCTTGAAGTCCACTTGAGTTTCGTTAGGCAGTTCCATTATCTCTGTCACACTAATAGAAAGCCTGTACGAGAACTCTGTTGTTGGCAAGTACCATATTTCTGGATCTTCTTGTTCTTCTTCCTGTTTCAGTTTCAGTACTTTCTCGTACTCGCTTACATCGATCAGTTTCGTTGTCTCTGTCGGGAACGGCCAAGCTACAACTTCAGTTGAATGTTGTTGAACCTGCGTCGGAGTAAGTAAGTTGAACCCAGGCATGTCATCAATGGGTACCTAAAAAAAAGCAGCATAGTAAACTGTTAACATTTCTTTTTAAATGTTTATTGAGAATACCAAATATCTACTTACGTCAACGTCCGTTTGGTCTTCCTCGATGCAGTCCAGTGTACGCCTCTTCTCGTTTGAAGTTTCAACAGCCTTGTCAACTTCTGCGTAAAATGATTGGGTGCAGTCTACAAAGCTATCTTCAGCCAATGGTGTAACCGATTGGACAATAGGATCCTTCGATGCTGCTTTCTGTTGTTGTGGTGTTGCGTACGAAGATGGCTCAAGCTGTGACACATTTTCAATCTTCTCTGCGGATTGATCTGCTCTCTTGAAAATTTGTATCACCTTTAATGGCGACACAGCTTGCGATAGTTGTTCGCACTTTGCTGCTGTTCCAGTGCCAGTGAATACAACTAAGCTAGAGTCTCGTGTGTCTTCAGCCTCCGCTGTTTCGACTTCCTAAAAACATAACAAAGGAAACCATTAGTTGCGAGATTAACTATCAATCATATATGATATTCAAATACAACTAAGCATTTTAAACTCCACTTACGTCTTCAGCAACATTGTGCGAGACAGGATCTGGAACCTGTTGTTCTGTTGCTGCTATCTCTAACAATGTAGTTGCTACAGCTATTTCATCTTCTCCTTTTTCCTCACCGCTCTCTGCATTATTTCCTTCATCGACGTTTTTTTGCGACTCCGCCAACTGTCGTTCCATTGTTTTCGTTCCTTCGTTTGATACTTCGTCTAACAAATCAATCCCGTCCACCGTCAGCTGCTGCTGTTCAACCTCGTTGTTTCCAACTCCAAGTCCCTGTGCAGGTACCAAAACTACATTTTGCGCACCGGCAGCATGAGTTAGGGGTGGTAATTCTTCTGCCACATCCCCTTCCCCATTACCAGCGTCACAAACACTTGTGATAGTCCCTTTTGGCTTCCTAAACACATCAACAGCAACAGCATCATGTGTAGTACTCTCTTCCATTGGTTCAACACGGGTTTCGGATTGAACACCCCCTCCATCAACTTCTTCTTTGTCCTCCTCCGAGCAATGTTTTTCTTTTTGCTTAGCTTTGTCAATCTCCACTTGTTCTTCTGTTTTATCCTCCCCATCAACGCCGTCTTCTTCCGTTGCTTTGTCTGTTTCAGTTACTACATGCCTCCGAGTTCTTTTGTAAACCAGTGTTTCCTTAACCACCTTCTCAGCAGCCCGTGCATCTAAGGTTTCAGTAGCATCCTCATCATAGCGGCAAAATGGCGAGGATAAGGTCAACAGCAGTTGTTGATCCTCGCCATCCTCTCTTGAGTCGACCATCTCCAGCTTTTCTTTAAGGTGCTCCAAATCTTTCTTCAATTTTTCAACCTGATTCAAACGAGCATACGAAATTGTTACATTATTTACAGCACTGATAGTTACAGAATACTTTATTGATAGACAAGTTCATTTCAACAACCATACAGATGTTAGTAGTACTTAGAAGGCATGCTAGCACTAACCTCTTCGTTTCTTTCATCAAGGCATGTTTTAAGCCTCTTGTTCTCAACTTTCAACCGCCGCAACCGGCTCCTTTTTTCAGTTTTTTGCTGTCGCGCAGTACCGACTGCGACAGCACTCCAAAACTAGGAATCATACTAGACCTACGTTTTTTCCGGTTCCTCAACCTCTCCCCTTTGTTTTTACCAACTCTTGCCTTCCTCTCCACAATGAACTCCCCCAACGTAACATCATCTTCAACCTCAATCATTGAATGTCTTGTCTTCTTACTACCAGCTCCGTCATCTTCCTTCCTTATCAAACTTCTGTTCGCAACAGATTTCTTTCTTTTCCTACTCCTCTCTTCGCTTGGTTCACCAGCCCCTTCCCACCTTATCCGCGAATCATTTACTCCATAAACAAAACATTCTGATGCTGTAAACACCAACTCCCCGCCGACAACCTAGGAGATACATTATAATGTTCATTTAGCAGCAAAATATTATAATCATCACTGATATATGTATCATACTACTACGATATATCTACTATACCACAACATACCTCGTCGTCCCTGAGCTCACCGACCATCTGGATCATTTCGAATGTGGACTCCTTGCCCTCTAGCCCCCACCACTTGTAACATCTAGGTATTATGTAAGGCCTTGGTATGTCGACATTTATAGAAATATGCTCCATAAGAAACGGCTGCACAGAACATAACTAACTATTAAAAAAAACATTTTCCTAACAGACAGGCTGATCATAACTAGCTATACTTACAAAAAGCAAAGCAACGCATCCGATAACTCTTGAAGGATGCCCGGCCTTAATACATTTGTCCAGCGATTTGTGAAGCTTATCCAAGATTGCTCCAGACCAGTCATAGTCGTTTATCTTGTCAAGATTCTCCACGTAGAAGATTGCTGTCCAACCGATTACATCGCCCGACACTGAAAAGAAAAGTGTCGAGCATATGAAAAGTATCAGTAGCCTAGCCACATCGCTCGCTTCATCCTCCCCTCCTTCTCTAACTGCTTTCTCGATTGCTTCCTACAAAAACATCCAAAATCATAACAACAATACAGACAGAACAATTAAAGGCATCCACAACTAATAAGACACTAGATATATGATTGCATACATACCATAGTTGTTTGTAAACATACTCTGATATCTATACACGTTTACATTCCTATATATGCTGCTACCCTCTGATATCCAATCTATTCAAGCCCGATACTTTACAGATCTGCATACATGAGGCTTTGTTTTCTGTTTCGTATATAACATTACTTACATTTGTTACATACTCTGATATCTATACACGTTTACATTGCTATCTATACTGCTACCCTCTGATATTTAGTACATTCCAAATTGCTATGTATGTTTACATCTTATAAATTAGGTCTAACTGGACAGTTCCTTTAAATGTTACACTATCTGTGATATGTTAGTGTTCATAGCTTGCTATTAACAGCAATATATTTATAGTGATGTGAAAATGTCCCTGGATTTCATGAACCAGCACAGCCTGCAGTACGAACTACAAAACAACTACATTCAAACATACTGTATTTACCTTTATTAACGCGTTTGACACTGATTTGTCGTTCGTTGGCCCGCTTCTCCTCGTCCTTGGACTCAAAAAATATTTCTTCATCAAATTCGAATCTAATTCTGCTCCCTCGGCGTAACGAGCGATAAATCCACCTGATTTGCTCATCGGCATCTCTTCGTTACCGTGTCTCAGGCCAAAGATTGCCTGAACGTCTTTCTTCGTCAGCCTTACACGCTTTTGTCCAATCTTGAAAGCCTTCCATCTGACGTCGTATAAACCACAGATCACCTCGATAAGGTGGTGGAACTTTTTAAGCTTCAGAGTTTCGTTCCTCAAGTCCTACGAGGTTTTGAGGAATGTGTAAAAAGGTGTTCCACGAGCAGCCTCGATGTGTTCGGCTTTGATAATATCTCGTCTCAGGACGTTGATTATGCCAACCAATCCAGAGCGGTAGAATACTCCTGTCATTTTAACCTGTCAACGTTCACATAATAAGGTAGTTAGTAATTAACATGGTAGCTAAAACAATAATACTAAGCAGCCACTACATTATGAAGATTCGTATAAGTGACCTGAAACTTATACTTATCCCCTAGACCTGCTGTCTTACATGTAAACTACTACCACACCCTGATATATAATACAATATACATTGCTACCTGTATGACGATACCTGCATACACTAACAACATTTGGAACAGCATCCCTATAGCTGTTACACAAGATCTAACACGTTAACGATCAGCCTCATAAACCTGATAGTTGTACTGATAGATAATAGAGCCCATATTGCTAGACATGGACCAACACTTCGCAAACTCACAGTGCTTAAAACATCAGCCTCACAATGCTAAAAACATCAGCATGACAATGCTTAAAACCCCAGCCTCACAATGATTACAACAAACCATCCTCACTACCAATACAACTATCACGTAACGTTGTCCAGTCGAGCAACAGCAACAAATAACCTTACGTTTCTACCGGAGTGTTACACATAATACAGCATGGACTATCCTTGTGTTCGAAAACCTCAACAGAAACGCATAAGAATCGAACACATACCTGATTTCGTTTGAAGGCGACTGTTCGGTTCGACGGACACTTCGTCGCAGTTGGATTCTCGCTGGTTGTGGTTCCAAATATCGAACCAAAGACAGAGACAGTTCTGGTGCGCCGGTAGGTTCCTGATACAAGGAACAGAGACAAAAAAACTGGTTAGTTGTCGCCGGTTTTTCGCCGGTCGATGTCAGAATTATCGGAGGAGGCATACCTAGATGGTGCTTACTAGTCGTCGGTGGTTCTCCGGTAGGGGGCAACAAAATCGGAAGAGAAACAGGTTCAGTCGTGGTTCGCCGGTACGTAACCTTCCAAAAATGGCTTTTGGTTTCGCTCTCGTAAAACGTGTTTCTCTCTCCTCAAATTTGGAAATGTGAAAGTGGGGGGAAATTGGAACCTAAAAGTCAGATTAGAAGGTGAAAATAAGTGGGTTTCAAGGAAAAAACACCTTTTATACCCTAGAGGGTATAATTGTCCAAAATGTGGCTTTAGGTAGTTTATGAAACTAGTCCAAAAACGGGTACCATCTTGGTATTTGATACTTGAGAAGGTATTTAGGGGTACTTTTCTCTTTTTTCTATCATGCTTATTAAATTTTATTCTTACTATTTCTTTGAACATTTCAGAAGCTAAGGAAATTTTAAAAACACTAGAAAAAATTATCAACAGGGTTATATCAACGAACGTTTCCCAAGATTTTAATTTGTTTTAAACAATTTAAAATACGTCATAACAAACTTACTCAAAAATGATGACGAACACTTACAAAGATTAGCATGGTCTCTGTAATAGTAAAAAAACCTTTTGAGGTTTCTAACATCACGGGTGAATGAAAATTCAACAAATTATTTGGTTCACCATTCTATTATCTTACCAACGCAAAAGGTATAAGCATTGTTACACTTCCATCGTCAGATCATGGTTAAAAATAAAAGAAATTATATGTTTCTCACCCTTAAGAATCATAATGTTCTATCTTATTGTGTCACTGGAAGGCATTGAATATCAAGAAGTTTTTTTCTATCATGCTTATTAAATTTTATTCTTAGTATTTCTTTAAATATTTCAGAAGCCAAGGAAATTTTGAAAACACTGGAAAAAATTATCGACGCAGTTATATCAATGAACTTTTCATCGTTGCACAACGGGTTTGGAAAGATAAATTTCACAAAACCATTTAGTCATTGTTGATAAGGAAATGAAATTTTGAGGACTGAAATGTAAAGAACAAAACCTCTTATGACAGATTGTAAAGTTAGAAGAGGAAATTAGAACTTTGTATTTAATGCAAGGACTAACATGTAATTATCATTTTTATGTAACTGTTTCAGTTAAGAGATAAGTCATTGCACCTCTATATAAAGGCCAATGCTGATCTAATAAAGGGGTTGGCTTTTTGAAATAAATCACTTTGGTAATCTTATTTTCTCTCTCTAAAACCTATTTCTCTATATACATTCATACTTCTCTCAATTTACTTAAGCAATCTAAGTTATCAACTCACAAAATTAGCGACTCCACTGGAGACCAGTTCAACGATTGGTGCCTGGGTTACTAGTTCGAATTTTCCAAATCTTGAAAAACAATCTTAAAACTTTACATTGAATCCAAAAAGCGAACTACTAGTTCGATTAGTTATTGAAAGACTAAAAAAGAATTTACAAAAGAGAGATGATAGACAAGAAATATCTACTCTGATTCATCAAATTCCATATGAGATAGAGCTGCGAATGAATCGGCTTCTGGATATAATAAATGTTCTGAACGAGAAATATGACAAGAGAGAGCATGAGATTCGGTCATCTAGATTGAAATCCAACGTGAGACAAATGAATGACCAAAATGATGCTGGTGGTCAATCTGATCGATCTTCGACTAATCGTCCAACTAGAAGTGAATAGAAAATGGCGCGGTTCGAAGAACCAAAAGAACGTCATTCTTCTAAAAAAGAAAAGAAAGATAAACAAAGGTTTGTCACATTCTAGTGATAGAGAAATTGAAAGTTCTAGATCTGATTTTAAAAGATATCAAGGGTACCTCGATGTTTGAGGGAGTCAAACTGGTGTGAAGGAAATATATCAAACCAGTACAATGGGGATGATCGGAATTTGTATGCGGTGATGGGAACTGAGGATCAGTATGTTTAAGGTGTTGATTGGAGGAATTCTCCGTTGATAAATGAGATAAGATCTATCATGCTTATGAAGCGTTTTATTATTTTGAGAGTAGAGAAATGCGATAGGATACAAGATCCAGGAGATCACATCGAACAGTTCAAGAATTTACGATGAATTTCGGTTTTATTACAAGAATATCCATCGGTTTTAACCCATTCAGAACACTGTGAGCATTTCAAAAAAGTATTTGTCACCCCAGATAAAGTCCGAGGATATTGAAGAGCTGACATTTTAATTTTTTTATTAGAAGAGAGCTGCCCGAAGATGTTAAATTAGACAACAAAATTGCGAGGCAAATCATTTGGCTATAGTGTTACATGGGATTTTGTATAAGAAAGCGTTGAGTAGTCCATTATTGCGAAGCTCGAGAAGACAAGAATCACATGAAATTTTATCAGAATTGCATGATGGAGAAGGTTAAGTGCATTGTGAGTTTAAGCCATTATCTCGTCGAGTTTTGTTAGTAGGGTTTCATTGGCCTTCAATTATGAACGATGCCAAGAATTTGGTTCGAAGCAGTGATACTTCTTAAAGGTTTTCTAACTTTATTCATAAACCAGTAGTTCCACTTATGTCCATTACCAAAGCCATTTCATTTGATAGATAGAGAATAGATTTGGTGGGACCTTTGCTGATGGCCTCTAGAGGACGACAAATGGTAATTGTTGCGGTGAATTATTTTACAAAGTGGGTAAAAGCAGAAGCATTGTCTGGAACAACCCTACAGATGTGATTAAATTCATTGTAAAAAGTATTTGTTCTCGTTTTGGAGTAACTCGAAGAATTACTACGGAAAACGGTCCTCGATTTAATAATAAAGAAATGGCTTTATTTTGTGCTTCGAAAGGGATCAAGCAATGTTTTTCCACACCCTTTCATTCCCAAGCAAATAGACAAGTAGAGGTGACAAACAGATCTATTTTAGAAGGATTGTAAAAGAATTTGACAAGAGCAATAGTAAAATGGCCTAATTATTTGCATGAGGTACTATGGGCTTATCGAACCACCCATAGGGAGGCTATTAAAGAGACTCATTTTGCTTTGGCATATCAAATGGATGTTGTAAGTCATGTGGAATCTACCTTGCCTTATTTTAAGATAACCCAATATTTCAAATACTTGATGATGAGGCTAAAATAACGAGTTTAGATTTTATTAAAGAGAAAAGATTTCGAGCTCATTTAAACGTAATTCATTATCAAACTCTTATGAGAAATATATATAATTCGAGGGTGAAAAGGATGGAGTTCAAGATAGGTGACAAAGCCAGGTTCTTATCGCCTTTATGATAATCAGGTGAGGATGCTTTAACATCAATGGAATATACAACATCTAAAATTGTATTGGCAATGATTGTGTTGTATATTGAAATTGCTTTCTTAGATTAGTTAGCACACTCTTTCCTACCCTGTTGGCTCATGAAGGTTTTAACAAGGCGTTATTTACATATTCAAATATATTAACAAAATGATTTTTTTGGCCAATGGTTGTTTACAAGTGCTTCTTTAAACTATTTTTGTAACTATAACATTTGAAGTGCTACGTTCATTAAACGCACTATAATATTTGAAGTGCTACATGTATTAAACACACTATAGTATTCGAAGTGCTACGTTCATTAAACGCATAATAATATTCGAAGTGTTACGCATCGTAATGTTATTTAAAATACCATGTTGTATTTTCACGTTGAATAACTAATATAAATAACAGTCAAAAGTAATATAAGTTGGAGAAAATAAAGGATAAACAAAGTTTGTTATCATTAAGTTTAATTCAAGGAGAAAAGTGTAATTTTCTAGATACCAAGTGAAAAGGCATCTACTACAAACAAAATATTAAAGTGACTGCATGAGAGGTAAAAAAAGAGATAGTAAAATTACTCATCTTCGGAGCTCTCTTCGGAATCTTCCCTTGAATCTTCCTCTTCGGATATCTAGGACGTTTTTTTTATCATAATTTTGCTCCAAAGTTGGACAGATTGATTTTAGGATGTGAGGCATGGATTTCACGAAGAAGTATGATGGTTTTTTATTCTTCGTCATTCTTGATAGCTTCTAGCATGTCCTTTGCGCACTTTATTCATAACAAGTTGCTTTTCCTTATCGAATTGGGCTTTGAGGGTGGTTATGTCATATGTCAATTCTTTTCTTCTCTGCCTTACAATTTCCAAAATAAACTTGAAGATCATCGAATTTTTTCTTTTTTGCAGCTAACTCTTCTTCAGAATGTTTAGCCTTGAGTTGATTTATTTCATTCTGGTGCGAAAGGCTGAGATTTTCTTTTTCTTTTCGGTGTATTTCTCGGAGATATGTCTTGACATAAATTTTTCCTCTGAGGAATTCAGCTCTGGCCATTTGAAATTCATAGAGTTGATCTTTTACGAGGTTCCCAAAGATCAGCCTCATTTTTTTCTCAACTGCAACATCTTTATAGTGAACCATTTCTTTAGTCATGCGTTTTAACTGACTTCGAGAGGAGTCGATTTGTTGCGTTAGTTTTTGTGCTACAGTATTGAGATCAATAAAATGTTGAAGAACAGCTACCACATCTTCGGATGGCTCCACATGAGGAAAGACCACTGGTCTAGGTTAAGAAATAAGAGCTAAGGAGGTTGTAGGAACAGTAACCTCAGGAGATGTGGTTTCAGAGGTAGCAAGTGTAGATCTTTTCCCAAGATTATGGAGACGATCTTGAATCTCTTGTAAAATGGGATCTTCATCTCCAGCAAGCTCTTATGATTCGTCGAAATCGATAAATTTATCAGGATCAAAGTGGTCATCGCCTCGATCATCTTCTACAGCCATAAGTTTCCTTTGTTGATTGGCAGTGTCTTCAACACTTTGCTGGTTCTCTGCAACTGTAACTTCGTTGCCATCAGACAATACCTCTTTGACAATCTCCACAATTTTTTTCCCTTTCTTTTGGGTAGTTGTTTTAGTGGTGTTTTTCTTTTTTAAAATAACAGTTGTTTTCTTCTTCGAAGAAGAAGGTTCGTCTTTTACTCCTTCTTCAAGGGTAGAGATATTGATTTCTTTTTGTTTTCCTCTTCGAACCTCTAACCTTTGGATATATTGAACGGCTAGCACGAGATGTGCTAGCTTTCTTTTTATTCCGTTTTTCCTTCTTCTTCTAAAGAAGATGGCTATCCGATCTGCTGTGAATTGGTAAGAATACTTTGCAGCCAGGATGGACTAACCTTTTGACAGCCTGTCGAGGATTGGGTGGCTCTATCAAATTTTCAGGAGGGATAGCTCCAAACATGATCAGAAACTGGAGGTTGTTGAGAAAGTTGATATGTTCGAAGGCGGTGTGAAAAATATTATTCCATCCTTTTTCAGCCAATGCAGCGATCTTGAAAAAATTATCTTCTGTTTTTTCTCTATAAAGTGCATAACGCCTCCAAATTTCGGTTCAAAACATAAAATTTGATAATAAATAAAGATAACATCGGTTGAAAATATAATTAAAAAAAACTTAAGATTACTCCTCCAGACGAGGTTTAATCTAGATCGGTTGGCTTCAGATATTTCTTTACCATTCTCCAAAGAACCTGAGATGAAGATAAATTTTTGTTTCTAAAATTTCTCTGCTTCCAGTAGATCATCGATTATCTTTAAGTCATCATCCAAGGTAAGATAAAAAAATAGAAGCAACGACCCCTTTGACAGTTTGTTCAAATAAATAAGTCATCAATGCATATCATAATTTTGGATAAGCGAGAAGTCATGATCAATGAAAGCAGTGTGAACCATTGATTTGGTGCCACATGGGTTGGACACAGACCCAAATGTTCGAAATAGTCAACTATCATGGGGTCTAGTGGAAATCGAAAACCCTAGTTGACTATCTTTGGGTAGAGCACTGGTTCGTCTTTTTTACAATCTAAACGTGTTTCCCCTCCTTTGGGAAGACGAAGTGATATATTGTCTCCCATTCCCCATTGCTTCTTGAGATGAGCTGCTTGGCTCTCATTGTGACAAGAATTTTCTTTTTTCTAGATCAATGAGATTTTTCTTGTGTAGTATTTTCTGATTCCTTCTATGCTTCTTCCTCTGTTTCAGCTTCGTTATTTGACCGAGTAACGCCAGAATTGATTTCTCCTTCAGATGTCGCATCCATCAATTGAGGAGGATCACTTGAAAGATTTTTTTGTTGTCTCAACAATCTCCCTTAGGGGAAGAGAAGTGGTTGATGGATTTGAGGCGTTAATATCCGAGATGCCATCAACATCATCTCCCATTGCTATGAATTTTTGTTTCTTGGAGTTTAAGAATGGTGCGTTTTTTGAAGATTAGTAGAGAAAATAGTCTATTCGGAGTTCTTTAAAGGAGGATTTTCTCACTTCACGACTAATTCAAGATGATGATCCAGTAAGGGAATGTGAGATTTGATGTGTCTTTAGTGTTCGAGGTTTTGAAGACTGGCTTTCTTCTGTAAGCGGAGAAGGTGAAAAAACGCGTTTTGGGAGGATCAAAGTTATCGTAGTATATTTTGTTTGTAGACAGACCAAAAGGAGCGTTGCTTATTAATCTAGTTGCTCTATATTCATATGTCTTTTCACTAATACAGAGGTAATCGTAAGCTCTGAAGTCGTTTTTAGCTGATTTCAAAGATTTGGGTTTTTTGGGAATTATGGCTTTAGATCTTCTAGTCTTTGAATAATTTCTCATAAACTAGTTAAAGATTGAACGTAAAGTTTAAATTTTCCGGTGAGGGTAGCCAACAAATTGAAGAAGTGTTTGAAGGCAAAGAAATTTTTGAACCTTGGCAGTTTCTCTCTCAAAGAATTCGGTATGTGATACAAATAATGCGTCGCAACGATATATATAAGAAGAGAAATGAAGTATTGAGCATTGGAAGTGGTGGGGAGTGATTGGGAAATTTTTTAAGTGGTTACATAGATATGGATCTAATACTTTTCACGTTATGGTTCTAGTGGCAGACCTACTACCTAAGGTCTCATTATTTGCTAAGAGACAAACTTCGCATCTAGAATCTCTATACTTTGCTTCCGGTTCGAATCAGGATTTAAGAAAAAAATTTCTTCTTGAAATAATTCGATGTGTCTGACATAATTAAGGTGGAACACCTTAAATGAAACAAGTCGAATTATGAATAAGGGGATTTTATTAACATCTCAATATGTTCAAGGCTAGTTAGTTCATATTCATCAACTTACATGAGAACTAAGGGGGCTACTAATAAGGAAATAGAACTTTGGTGATTGACACGTAAAGACAAAACCTCTTGTGCCAAATTGTAAAGTTACAAGAGGAAATTAGAACTTTGTATTTAAGTTAGAGACTAACATGTTATTATCCTTTTATGTAACTCTTTTAGTTAAAAGTTAAGTCTTTGCACCTCTATATAAAGGTCAATGCTGATCTTATAAAGGGGTTGATTTTTTGAGATAGATCACTTTAGTTATCTAGTATTCTCTCTCTAAAACTTATTTCTCTCCCTACATTCAGACGTCTCTTAGTTTACTTACGCAATACAATTAGTCAACTCACCAATTATAAACCGCCTTACTCATTATTATTTTACATTGAGAAGTGTCTATTTTTTCAAAAATTACAAAGTAATGGATGTTAACACAAATTCTCATGGTCAAGAATATGAATTCGTCGATACTGTAATAGACCTTCTTAGAGATGAAAATTAATATAGTATGGATTTCAACATCCTTCATCAACAAAAAAAAACAAAAGAAAGAAGAGAAGAAATTAGTTAAATAAAAAGGTACCAGACCACCCACAAACCAATCTACCAAAAGATACTCTTTCAACAATTGGTCAATCCAAAAACCATAATAATAAATAAATAAAAGAATACTGAAAATGTGAACCCCAGAAAGACTCTCATTACAAATCAACATGCTAATCAATCAGCACTGGAAGCCATCTATATTGGTTCAAGCGATCCATCTATTCTTACCATGTTTTGTAAGTTTTATTTTATTTAATTATAAAAAATATTTCATTATCCAATCTACCAATTAATTTGAAAAATTATTCCATCGTCAAATTTTACTATAGGTTATTTATCATTGGTATATCAACGGTCATTCACACGTATTATTTATTACCCAACATCCCAACAACTACTCATGAAGCCCTTCAAAATAGAATCTTGTTTGTCGACAAATAAAACTTCAAATGAAGGTAAAATACTTTTCAACTTATGTAAAACATTTCTTTTTATTTTTAAATAATTTATGTTTTCTACCTAATATTCTTGTATACCTCATTCAACTCAACCATTCTCGATTTATTCTTGACAAAATAAAACTTTTGAATACTACTGTGATTCCTTTGGGTTTAATTTACCGAAGGGTTCATTGAATTACAAAAATAAATTATAAGAGGAAGATACTGTCATTAAAATTTTGAAAGCCGTTGAAAATGTATGGTCACTTAAAAAATTAGAGCTTGAAATTAATGTGAAATCAAAAGATGGTCGAATGACACACTCCACCCACAAAGACCCTTTGAAAAGAAGAAATCAAACAATTCAAAATTAATGTTGAGTTCGTAAATAAAGCTAAAGAGATCAATGTTCAAGAAATAAAAAAAAGCTTGACTCAACAAGTTCTCAAAAAATCTGCAAAAATGGTGAATGAACGTCGTTTAGTTATCTAGAAAAGGATACTTGATAACAACATACCTAAACTAGTCTATTTGGGACCGTATTTTGATAAACTTTCCACATCTCCTGACAGTAAAATCAAGACTCAAAAGAAAACAAAGATTTCTATCCAAACTCACATTAGGAAACCCAAAAATGCATATGAAAACAAAGAAGACAACAAATTTGATGCAAACGACCATCTCATTGTTAAAAAAAAACTTTCCCCTCAAATTTCACCTAACATTAATATCTATACTATTTTTTATGGAGAAATGTTATTCAAATGGTAGTTTTGTAATGTGAAAAGAAATAATTGATTTAGGGTGGAAAGTAAAGAAATAATTTAGCTTCTTAAGCTAATATTTAGAAAGAGAGAGTCATATTATGTATTTAATTAGTGTTCTCATTTAATTATTTCTTAGAAACAATTTATATGCCTAATTTTAGCCTAATGGGCCTCATAGGCCGAACCACATTCATGTGCCAAGGCTAAAGTATGAAAAATCCATCTTCCCCACGAATGATTATTAAGATAAATCTAAATAATTAAGTACATAAATTATTATAAAAAAACAACAAGTAAAACAAATAACTAAAAGGGTATCGACCTTAAGTCCTAAATGCTTCTCTAATTTATGACCTAATTAGATAGCTCCCTTAATCCTCACAAAAACATTTTGGGAGGGCTAACTAGTAAATTATTTGAAACGATTTTATTAAATCTCTCCCAACATGACTCTTTAGTGTTCTTCTCAAATTTATTAAGAAACATATTCTAAATGTATCTGATGGCTCAACTGAGATAGGGCTATTGTCCAAATCCATAGTTGTTAACTAATCGTACTACGTGAAACATGTCGTTAGTTGATTACACCTATGATCTTGCTCTGCCATAGGTGAGGCAAACTAAGTGTTGGTAACATTTCCACTCCCCTATAAGGGAACCCAACAGTCTTCTACAAACCCTTTGAATAGTTATCCTTTCAGTTTTTCAGTTTAGTAAATTTTAAAGAGAGAAACTTCACTTTCTACAAAGAGAAGTTGCACATTACCATCTTATAAAGCTAATTGTCGGTCATATTTTGTTCTTCACCGCTAAAAATGGTTAACCGAACACGGTTGGCTTAATCTGTCTAAATTAAACCAAAAAGAAAGAGTGTTAGGGTTGTTGTTGTTGGATTATATGTCTTTGAAAGCACAGTTATTGTCATTCAGTCAATCGATTACAAAATAGTTTTCTCATATAATAAATATAATATCCCATCAAATCCTTATTGTACCACTCAGTCATTTACTTCTAACAGTTGTCCATCAAGGCCATCTCAATCTCAAGGAGCTACTAGTCGTAAGCACCCTTCGAATTCTATAGCAATGGGTTCTAACTCGTAATAAAATCGACCTCCTAACTTGATGAGACAACCTAAATGTCGCACAAACATTTTTCAGGGAGCTAGGATTAGTTCAACAGACACAATGACTGACTAGAGAAGTGAGATAATGCACCCCAATAGACACAACCCTCCGAATTCGATCGGGTTTTCCCCCAACAACCGAACAAAAATGACTTCTCAACAAGTTGAACCTTCAAGATATAGCCCAAAATTTATAGATGATAACATGGAGGATGCCAATGAGGAATTTCCCTTGGAGAAGTCTGGTAAAACCAAAGAGAATATAAAGACTTTAAAGTCAGCTAGGAAGACGAGTTTGAAAGGTAATGGCAGTAAAGGTGAAAAAGAAAAGGTAAGGCCACCGGAACAGAATCTGAAGCATTAAATATGTCCTTGGTCGGAAACGTAGATACAAGCTTCTTAAAGGTCAACGTCAAATATATTGTGGCTCTTGATAATATTTTTTACTGTTATTTTCAAGAGAACGAGTTTTAGGTTTTTCGTGAGGAATGGGGATTAAGGTTTGATTACATACACCAGGAGATGCCTCGATATGTTGCGGTCTGAGGGAACTGGTCGTTTATCTTGACATGCTAAACTGGGGTCTTCAGTTTCCCTTAGGCCCATAGATTGTAAACTTCTTCAGTTTGGTAGGACTTTTTCCGAGTTAGGTTAGTCTCAAAGCTTAGTTTACCTTAATGTATCATGTATCATGGCAATAAGGTTTTCCAAAGTTATAATGTCAATCTGTGCTATTGCTGGGTTGTCTCGCAATTTCCAGATCCCCTTTTACTTCTTTAACATGGGGAATGAGCATAAAGTGGTAGATGACCTGTTGAAGGCCGATAAGGTATGGAGGATGAATTTTCTCTTTATTAGTGGCTAGTAGGAGAACAATATGAAAATTACCTCTTAAAGTAATAAGAATCGGCTCGCCAGATGTTGGAAGAGTACAGGTAACCTTTCGAATTCGTACCATTTCTTGTAATTATTTTTCCATACAACTTTTGTTTAATCTCTTTCTATTTACAGCTATATCAAATAATTATCTACATCATCCAGACGATGAAAATTTTACTTTCAATAAGTTAAATCAATGGGCCGAGAAGAAGTGGTCTAAAGGATTTCACCAATGTTTCACTCGTAACAATTTAGTTTCGAGTTATCTTTGGGGGACTAACTCTAAGCAGAAGTTAATACAGGAGAAATTGACTACTCCTCCCAAGCGTTGACTATCTTGAAAAGAGTTGAAGCGGCAGATAGAAATGTATTTCTTTCAACTAAGACTAGAGCCACTACCCACATGAACAATAATGACACGAAAAAACAAAAAATGCACAACAAAAAGTGTCATCAAAGCTGGAACCGATGAGCCACTAGAAATACTTCATTAATCTATGTTAGCCGCAATTATCACCAATGCCGAAGAGGGTGATGCACCCATAAAGATTCTCGTGTCAAAGAAGAAGAAGAAGACAAACAAAAGAAGCAAATATAGAAACGAAAATCAACATAAGAAAATGAAGATAACAACTAACAGTTTGGGGATTATCCTTCGTTCGGATATTATCCCTCCTACAATCTCAAGATTAATCCTCCAACACTCCCAATATCTGATCATTCTTCTCTATTTCTCCCAACATTTGTAGGGAAAATATTTGGACAAGACAACCCGATCGGGCCCATAAGGGGGGTTCGACGTCGAAGCTTTTGAGAAATATTTTCCTGAATGATATAGAGGGTAACTCACGAGCAAGCACCACTATCATTAAGCAGGGTCTTTGATTTCACTTGGTATATGAAAGATAGGATCGAAAACTGCGCCTGAGCTATTGGGGTTTTCCTAATCTTAATAATACATACGAAAACTAAAACTTGATAAACATGGACACTTTTACATACATTTTTTTAATGAAGATGATGAAATTCCATTTTATAGGGAGGAGTTTTTGTGTTATAAAAATCAGAAGGGTTTCATCGCAAGAGTCTAATGACATTTAATTTAACATTTCAGGTATTTCATTAATTTTAAATGAGTATATAGATTTCAATCCACTCCCCACCGCACGCGTGGCTTAACTACGGTTGTCATTTGTCACTGAAACAAAACATATTTCCCCTAAAACCAAAGCGTCAGATATATAAATATGGCTTTAGTGTTATAACCGTCGCCACCCATATGTAGCCTACGTAATCACCACATGTCACCCTATCGTTACAATTTTTGAAATACGCCATCATGATGCATCAAACGTCACTTTACTTGTACCATATAGATAATAACCGTCTCTGCTTCGTCTGCACTATTTACTTCACTGATTTTATGCTATTAACATAAAATCCATGAACTAGAGGGTTTTCCTAATGAGGGGTATCCACCAGCTAGTAAGTTATAGGGTACCTGAGCTGATGGAATTAATGGGAAGACATAATCAACACCAAACCGAATTGATTACAAGGGAGACTGAACTAATGAGTGAGCATGACAATGATTTTGGCATCCTTGAAGCCTGTCCGAGGGGTTAAGACCTTTCAACAAGGTAATAGACTACCATGTAGAGGGAAGAAAATCTGGCAAGCTAAGTCAGCGAGCAAATCTCTTACCAAGCATCGAACAACAATGACGAGGGCAAAGGAATTGCAGCTAGATCTCCAACGAGGCGAATAGAAAAATTGACTGATCGTAGGGTATAACCGAGCGGAAAGGTCGAACGTGGAGCAGCGCTCGGCTTATAACATAGATGAAAGCGATCGAGGCCTACCTATAGAAAAACAGTTAAGAAACATTAATTAACCAGTCAACCCACTACAATCATGGCCATTAAATTAGGATTCATACTATAAATGTAAATTTACGTGCATTTTTAGTAGAGCAATGATCTAAGGATTATTTACAAACTGAATAACAATGTATAAATATAGAGATAAACGAAACATAATGTAAATTCTCATCTCTGATTAAAAAGTTTCTACTTGGCATTTTCTTTGTTAGTTTTTTCCGTAGAAACTGCCTTCTTGATCAACTAATCGATACGTTCTTTGTTTAAGCTTTTCCCATATAATATATGCCCCTTCCCAATTCGGTGCCAACTTTCCGAATTTCATGTCTTTAATGTGTAAAAGTACTTTTCTAAAAAACTTATCCCCCACTTCCAATTCTCTTCATCGTACCTTAGATGCATACATGCTTCTCATTAAACCTTAATAATGCACTGTTTAGAAATAAGCTTTGATCTATATTCTTTAATCAAATCTAGTTGAGCTCTTATTGTAATTTCATTTACTTTTCATAATATTTTGGAACCTTAAAAGAAGGGAGAATATATTTTATCTGTATTATTGCATCCATCACATTGACCAAGGCAAACAAAGATTCTTATGTTGTAGGTCGATAAACTCACAATACTATTTGTAAGTAATCTGGCCATTTGCCTGCCGCCCTTCTAAATTCTTATTGAGACCCATCAAAATAGTTTTCTTTACTACATCTATTTTTAAATGAGTTAATTAAAAAAATTATGTTTATTGAGGGAATACTAGTTAATTTAGTGAAATCAATTCATTAAACATAATTAGTTATCAAATAACCTTAGTTTAGGTTAGCTCACAATGAAACCTCATTTTGTTAGAATGAGACCCGACTATAATGAGATTTGGTCTTTCATAGAACTAGACCTCCATTCGTTAAAAAAATTTCATTAATATAAAACCTATTTTCTATATAAAAAAGGCCACCCAAAACTCTATTTAAAAACCCATTAAGGTAAATTGCTTCTGATATTCAAAATGTAACGAAATACAACACATTAAGGTACAATCAGTTAGATATAAATTTTGGTTGTGTTCGTTTGACTTAAAATGTGAAAATCGTAGAAGACCATTCCTTCGAATTGCATTAGCAACGTAATCTCTCACCAGCTTGGGCCCTACCACGCGAGTCATATAAAAAATAGTTTCAAGATCTCATAACGTTAAGGAACTATTATTATGTGTTTAGATAATCCTTCACAGAAGGATACCACATAATTTCCCGAACGATGAGCAAAATGTTACATGATGTAATTGTTGCATATACACACACCATATTCACGCAAACTGGTTTTTAGTGTTGAATATTTTATTTTCTATACCACAAAACGTTCTAGTACGACTCCCACGAAAAACTTGGTTGATTTCAAAAATGGTTTCGAAGTAGCATTGTGCTCTTTAAAGTATTGTCTCTAGATACAATGCATAGTGCACTCTCCCACCGTTTCCACTAATGATCATCACGAGGCATTAAGTATAATTTCTCGTTTTCTATTGTTGATTTAGTGATTATCCGCTAAAAAACATTCAATTCCTCATACTATCTAGGGAAACAATAATAGTATAAAAGTGATATACTGCTTATGTTTGGTCTAAATAACATTGAACATTGGCTTGGAGAAGACAAATTTATCCCTCTTACAGAATCACCTCAGATGAAGGATGGGCTAAACAAGGTGAGAGTATTCCAATAGTATAAGTAGTAATGTCATATAAAATGAGTCATACATGTGTTTTTGAGTTTTCAGACCACTAATATGAAAAGTACTAAAGACATGTTTTCATATCCCGGAATGAGTTCTTATATGGAACCATATGTTGAAAAAAAGAAAACCAATGCTAAACTCTCGATGATGAAATATAATGGAAATGATAAATCCCGAGATAATATATTCAAAATAGCTAACATTCATGAGATATTAAAAGAAATACACGTTGAGTTCCCTTATTTTATTCCAGTGTTCTATAATTTCTTGTCACTCACATCTCAATTTATTTTCTTTAAAATAACCTATCATTTACTTGCCAATAAATGAGATATGAGCACTCTCATTTTAAACCTTGCGCATGAAGATGAAAAGTATGTTAAAGGGAATGAGAAAGTCAATCTGTTCAGTGGAAGTAAAAATGTTTCTTCTAAGAAGAGGAAACACTCTTTAGGTTATATACACAAACGTTAGGATCTGCAAAAGAAGTGCATAAACCCAAGAAAGCAAAGACTAAAACAAGCTTCTCGTCTGTTTCCAGTGCAAGAGTCCTGACCATTGGAAGAGATATTAAATTAAGTGGAAACCTTACATTAAAAAAACGTAAGTTCTCTTCAGTTGTTACTTCAAAAGAAAATTTAATATCAGTGTTAAATGACATATGACAGGTTGGGACAACAACCACTACTCACATTTGTGTTTCTTTTCAAGGCTCGAGCCATGACATTCGTTTGCTGATAGATAGAACAGATGGGATAATGTTCCCCATGGAATCTATATATCAATTTTAATTATTTTTTAATTCATGACATGTATTATTTTTGGAGGATTTTTTTATTGTTCCCTCTTCTCTAAGGAATTTATTGTCTATTTGTTTGTTTTTAAATGTATAAATAACTGTTCATTTGATAATAAAGAACTCACACTATCTTTTAAAAATATATTGGGTGGTGTATGTGTATTTTATTATAATAAAAATGTGTATATTTAAGTATATTATTAATTATCAAACTACAATGAATGTAACCAATACAATGTTTTCTAAAATTTTAGCTTCTCAATGGAACAAACATTTAGGTCAATTTTTTTGAAATATGATTGACAAACTCGTTGCTAAAGGTTTGTTTGGTCCCCTTGATTACACTAATTTTGATAAATGTGTATGGTGTATGGTGTATCAGAGGAAAACGGAACATACAAATGATATTTGAGGCCTCTCGTGTAAAAATATCTTGAAGTTAGTCGATATAGACATCTGCGACGCATTCCCTACATCATCATGAA
Organism: Limnanthes douglasii subsp. nivea; assembly: GCA_036936605.1. Taxonomy (NCBI): domain Eukaryota; kingdom Viridiplantae; phylum Streptophyta; class Magnoliopsida; order Brassicales; family Limnanthaceae; genus Limnanthes; species Limnanthes douglasii. The sequence continues at coordinate 352,979,436 of JAUPFV010000001.1, forward strand.
GTGAAAAAAAATATCTCATATAGTTTATAAACATTTTTCACGATGCAACCATCTTTGTTCGATTCAAGAGAAATCTGAAGGATATGATGAATTTGGAGAACAATATCATGTCTCATATGCTCTATACTTCCATGAGCATGGGTTATCCCACAATGTATCATGTTGGTTTCGCCTACTATGACGGTAGTACGTGAACGACGAAACTATAAGTTAACGAAAATGATTATGAGCATGATTTTTCCTACCTTACTATTGGTCACTCTAAGGAAAAACTTTTAAGCGTGCAACTTATATCCTAAACATGTTTATTACCTCTGCAACAACTAAAACACGCTCATATATGGGAATATCCAGCTGAAGCAAGTTGTTAGAAGTCGAACGAATACACAATACAAAAATAATGAATATCATAAAAGTATAAAATGTAAATACAAGTTAAATTATGTGTGAATCATTAGTCCAAATCCATTTATTCGTAATTTTAATTATTGCGCTTTAAAACTCCGATAAAAATTAAAATCATCCTATACTTAATCCATTGAACCATACACCTTAACAATAAAATGAAATATAGATTTATTTTAAAATAGAGCTAGATGAATGAATTAATAAGTTTGGATATTTTGAAAGCCAACTAGACATTTTAGTTTCCTAAATATAATTAGGTACCTTAAAAATGAAATGAAATATTAATTTATTTTAAAATAGAGCTAGATGAATGAATTAATAAGTTTGGATATTTTGAAAGCCAACTAGACATTTCAGTTTTCTAAATATAATTAGGTACCTTAAAAATGAAATGAAATATTAATTTATTTTAAAATAGAGCTAGATGAATGAATTGATATGTTTAGATATTTTGAAAGCAAACTAAATATTTCAGTTTCCCTAATATAATTAGGTGCCTTAAAAATGAAATGAAATGAAATATTAATTTATATTAAAATAGAGGTAGATGAATGAATTAATAAGTTTGGATACTTTGAAAGCCTAACTAATTATTTAGGCTAACTATATACGCTTTGGTTGAGAAGTTGGTAAGGAGGAAAAATATATTTAAAGAAAGTGAAAGAAATTAAAAGAGATCGTTAGAATAACAACAATAATAACTACTCTCTTTCCCGCTCTCTTGTTCTTTAATTTTTCTTTGGTTAATATCTTCCATTCTCATTCTCCAACATAACTGTTTTTTTCATAATCGCTCTCAACGTTCTCTAGCTCGGAAAGTAATCTTAGTTTCTCTCCGCGATGGTATTCTGTTTTTATTAATTTATGTTCTTCGCATTTCTTTCATTAACAACGTTTTAATTTGTTCAATAACTCTATTTGGAATCTAAATGTTGGGCTAATCAGGATTTTGAATTTTGATGTGTTTATAATGAAAACAAATGAGACAAAGATATGAAGTTCATTTTGTTTTGGTTTCAGTCAGGCCAGAAGATCAATGATGTTGATGTATGATTTGTGGAAAGAACACTAAAGATTTGTGAGTTCTAATACTAGATTTCAATATATCACATTCTATAGATCATATTCTATAGTATGCTACAAGTGTCTTTCTTGAATGAATTATGGTATATAGATCATATTCTATAGTATGCTACAAGTTTATTTCTTGAATGAATTATGGTATATAGATGCCAAGGCTTGTGATTTGATGATGAAATGTTGAGTTAATTTCTATCATAGTTTTTGTGAGGTTCTTAATGTGACGTAAATCCTTGTTTGCAGAGATGGCTTGAATTCGATCGATGAATGCAAAACCCCAAGCTCTACACAGTATTACAAGGAAACTGTTAGCTCTTCCAAAAGTAATAAAACGTTTTCCTTTTCCCTTCCAAACTCTTGTGGGTTTTAAAGAAAAATGTCTTCTAACGCTAAATACATTTCTAGAACCGAAGAATCTTGAATATAATCTCGTGGACGTGAAGGAAGTTCCAGATAAATTGATTAAGATGAAGAACTTATGTGTTCAAGGTGAATTGACGGAGATGAAGAAATTATGTGAAAATATCACAAAAGTACCATCGATTTCGATGACAGAAAATGCCTTTAATCTGATCGAGTCGAATGAAGTTCAAGGTAAGTTTACTGAGATAAAGAAATTATGTGAAAATATCGCAAAGGTACTATCGAATTCAATCAAGACGAAGAAATTATCTGAAAATATGGTTAAGGGATCATTAGATTCGTTGAGAGAAAATGCGTTTAATCTGATGAAGTCGAAAGAAGTTCGAGGTACACTGATGGAGTTGATAAAAGTATGTGAAAATATGGTGAAGGTATGGTCGGATTCGTTGACAAAAAATATATCTGAATTGGAGATGAAAGTGGAAGATGTGTTGATGGAGGAAGATGAAACATGTGAAACTATCTTACTCAACTCATCATCAGATCTGATGGAGTGGAAACAATTATCTAAAGATATTACGAAGCAATCATATTCGTTGACACTCTATATTTCTGAATTGAGCGAGTGGATTGAAATTCTCAATAAAGTGGCAGAGGTGAACAAATTATGTGAAAAACTTGTGACGGTATCATTAGATTTGCTGAAAGAAAATGCGTCAACTACGTGGCTGAGACAAAGTCCTTCTGAGAAAACAGTAGTCCAACGAAGAAGCTAGTGGTATGTATGAACATGATTACCAAGTTCATTAACATTGTGATATTCCTTTTCACCCTTATATTCATCGTTCTAATTTCTGTCGTAACTGGACTTTAGTCTTTAAAGTTTGCTTCTTTTACCTGCCTTGTTATTACCTGTTAATACAATTACGCATGTTTCTATGATGTAATGAATTTCGATAGCCATGGATCAATTCTTATAAATAAACAAGTTATTAATCTGGAATTTGGCGGAAAATTAAATCATTCAGTAGCTAGGTAAAACAAATCTAATAAACATTTTATATATTCGTGGACTTCATAAACCTACAAAGCCAGCAATATCAATGTAACTACAACATCCCGCACTTTTAGTGTGAACAAATCATTATTCTAGCCATTTTTTTGTTTGGACTAATATTTGATTTCGTGTCGTGAAATTCCTTTTCTAAATGCAGCTCAAATTTTTTTACTTAAAAGTATTATAATTCTTATAAATACTAAGATGTGGCAAACATTTTGGATTATACCTGATGATGATGCTAGATCAGTTCATTAGTATTATTGCATCTATAACGGTATGTGTGTCATCAATACTTTTTATATCATTAGGAAAATTTCTTATTTTCTTTGTTCGGGGTCTGTTTTTGAAAGAATTGAGTCTGTTTGAAAAATAGGAAGTCCAATACCGAATCCAATTTTGCAATATTAACAATACAAGACATAAACTTCCTATCTTATCTTCGATATATACCACAAATCATATATTCAGTATTTGTTGGACAAAATGAATGAAATAATTCGTAAATTGGTAAAGCATGATATACGGGGATATCACTTATCTATTTTTTCACACATCTAACATTAAGTGAAGCAATAAAAAAATATGTACGGGTTCTAATTATAGATAATACCTTCAAGATTACTAGGTAGAAAATATCATTGTTTAAAATTGTTGGGGCTGATGAGTCCGGATTTATTCACCACTACTCACTAAGAAAACCGAACATGGGTAATTCGGACAATAAATGCCCACTGAATTATCGAGAGAGGACAAAAGTATTAAAACACTATACATATTTTGACTAAGCTAGGTGCTAATCTACTTAAAAACTAATGTGTCTTTAAACTCGATCCTGTTTCACAGATTGACCCGAAAGTCCATGAGTCCTTAATTAAGGGTATAAATACCCAACTACTTTCATTAATGAGGGTAGTGAACATTTAATACAACCAGGAAGCTTAAATCTCTCACTACAAAACAACCAAACATTTAATACCCTTGAAACTCTCTAAAACACCTCACAAAATTACCCTCAGTTTAAAATAAACCACACCAAATTGGCGACAAAAGTGGGAGGAGAAGGTGCCTGAATCTAGCATTCAAAACCAACAAGAAAAACCAGTTTGGGTGAATCCGGACGAGCAAGCAGTGCCACCAGCGATTGAAGTGGTGGGAGAAAATGATGAGTACACCGTCGTAGAACGAGACAAGTTGAAAGCTGAAATAGATACGTTGAGGCCCACTAAAAATATAGAGATGGTTTTTAAGAAAGAGTCGAAATTGTCAGTCATTCACCATACTGACAACCCAAAAGAGAATGATGCATCAGCAAAGACTCACTTGAGTACAAAAAAGACCCATGTCAGTTCCAAGAAATCTCACCGGTCCAAGCCGGTAGAGAGCTCGGAGTCTGAGTCCTCTAGTAGCTCCTCGAATGAGGATGGGCTTGAGGAGTCTATGTCATCCAGCAATGATGAGGGAAGATCCAAGAAGAAACAAAAGTTGGTTAAAAAATATTCAAGAAAGGGGGATAGGCATGGGAAATTAAAGAGGCATCTGGGAAAAGGGTCGTCTCACAACCAAAGCCATAGTCGTAGGCATGTGGATCAGCTGCTGATGGATCCCTTTGCTTTCCATGATGAGCCAGGTATTTTTGCAACACCTAATGAAGACACTGTTTTTAGTCGTGGCCGGAATTGGAGGCAATCCCCATTGTCATCCAAAATATTGTTCAGAAACCTTCCTAAGAGGTTTGGCAGTACTAAAATGGAGAAGTATGATGGGAGAATAGATCCGGACAACCATCTCGAACAGTTTAAATTTTTTATGATGAATTTTGATGATGATGACAAACTACTTTGTAAAGCCTTCTCTCAATCTTTTACGGAAGTTCTTTGAAAAGGTACAACAACTTACTAGAGGGTTGTATCAGAAACTTTGACACATTTTGGGTGGCCTTCCGAAGGCAGTTTGTAGGGAGTAAGGAGGTGAAGGGCAATGGAGATACTATCATCCATTGTGCCCAAGAGCCAACCGATCACTGGAAGACTATATAAGCCGGTTCGTGAAGACAAAGAATGTGTTAGCTAATTGCTTTGAGTAGGTAGTAATAGCTTCTTTGAGACAAGGATTAAACCTAGGAATCTGGCCGATTCGGTAACCAAAAAAAAGGCCATGACCTGGGAAGTTTGCTAAACCATGTGGGGAAGTAAATCAATGTAGATGAAACAAAAACTAGGGTACACAGGCAAGTGAGATCTGCCCCAACTGCACCGAACCAAAACGAGTCCGGATATAAGGCCAAAGAAGCCGGACAAGGGCCCAACAGGGCCAAACCGACTCAATCTCACCCAGCTCCAGCTCAGAGCCAGCAGTGTAGAAATAAACGAAGACCTTAGGTCCAACCGGAGTGGTTTGCTGAATTAAAAGAAAATGTGGCAACCATCTATGATAAGACAAAAGATGAGGTACATTTTAGGAAGTCGAAAGCGCTTCAATCTACTAAAGAAAGTCGCAATACTTGTTTTTGTCAATATCATCATCATATTGGCCATAACACCGAGGATTGCATCGCTTTGAAACAAGAGGTACATAATATGATTGTAAGGGGAAAGTTGGGAGCTTATGTGAAGAGAAGAGGTGGAAATTGGCCTGATAATGCTCATTGGATTGGCCCAACGAACAATGCAAGGACATCTGCTCCGGACGGGGCCATGGTAATCATTGAAAGATTTGATGTCGAATTATAATATTTGGATCCTGATCCAACCCAGAATAAAGTGGGAGTTATAACAGAACATACCAAGACAGTGTCTTGACTCATAAGCTTTTTTGAGTCACTCACTATATTCAGAGGAGACACTAAGACAGCGCCAACTTCTTCTTCAAGAAAGAGGCATGCTCACACTCTAACTACTCAGTTGGAGGGAACCATGTCTTCCTATCAGTCCCAAATTCCTTTTCCCTTCATTTTTTTTATGAAGACGGTCTAAGGGGCATAGTTGGTCCTCATGAGGATGTTGTGGTGATAGGAGCATCGATTGGGGGCAATGACATCAGGCGAATTTTGATTGACACTGGCAGCTCAGCCAATATTCTCTTTTTAAGTTTCTATAAACAAATGAAGAACAAAATAGTGATTCAGTGTTCGAACAAATCCATTATGGGCGTCACAGTGAGTTCTGCGTATGTGATCGGAGAATTTGAGGAGGAGGTATTGTTGGGGAAAGACCCTTTCAAGAAGATGGTAATGCTACTTTTTGTCGTGGTAGATTGCACCACATGTTACAATGCGATCTTTGGGAGATCCTGGCTCTTCATGATGCATGTTGTGGCTTCAACAGTTCACCAATGTTTAAAGTATGCAGTTCAAAGACAATTAGGAGTTGTCCGGAGTAGGCAAAAAATAGCAAGAGAATGTTACGCAACTGCACCTGCCCCAAAAACTCTGGGGACAGTCCGGATAAATGACGATTAGCAGTTGTTGGGCCCTCTGAGGGTGATGGTGAAATTGATGACCCCAGAGAGACCCCTGGTGTTTTGATACCAATCGAAGAAGTTGAAATCCACTCTCTCTTTGAAGGAAGGAATGTTAAACTTGGCTCGAAGATGGCACCATGATTGAAGAAAAAAGTGTTATCGTTTTTGGAAAACCACCAACATGTTTTTTCTTGGTGTAATGCTGATGTGACCGGAGTACCTATGAATGTTATATCACACCAACTACCCATCCAAAGCGATATTCTACCTGTTGTGCAAAGAAGAAGAGCTTTCTCTAAGGAGAAAGTTGATGTCATAGTTCAAGAGGTTGACCGACTTACCAAGATGGGGCGCATAAAAGAGTCTCAATATCCTTTATGGACAGCCAATCCAATGTTAGTAAAGAAAAAGAATGGGAAATGGAGTATATGTATCGACTTTACTGACCTCAACAGAGCTTGCCCAAAAGATCTCTATCGAGTCCCCCGGATAGATCAGTTGGTAGACTTCACATCTGGAAACAAGTTATTCTCCTTCACGGATGCCTTCTCCGGTTATAACCAAATACAGGTGGATCCGAAGGACCAGGAACACACTACTTTTGTTACAAATAGGGGCCTCCATGATTATAAGGTGATAAATTTTGGGTTGAAAAATGTTGGGACTACCTATTAGAGGTTGGTGAACAAAACATTTGTTGATCAGATTGGGAGAAATATAGAAGTATATATTGATGACATGATGGTAAAAATCTTGGAAGAAGAGTTTCACCTCGCTGATCTTCAAGAAAATTTTGCCAACTTGGCAAAGGTTAATTTAAAATTGAATCCAGAAAAATGTGTCTTTGGGGTGCAATCCGGAATTTTTTTGGGGTATGAGATAAGTGAGAAAGGGATACAGCCTGATTCAGACCATCTTGATGCCTTGTTAAAAATGGATCCTCCTCTGAATGTTAAAAAAATACAAAGGTTGACAGGAAGGTTGGCTGCATTAAATCGTTTTATTTCAAGGTCTTCAGATAGGTGTGCCCCGTTTTTTCAGACTTTAAAGGATGCTAAAGACTTTAACTGGTCTCCACAGTGCGACCATGCGTTTAATAAAATAAAAAAACATTTATCTTCCCCTAAAACCTTTTTCAAACCTGTTGACGGAGAGCCACTGTACATATACTTAGATGTGTCTTAATGTGATATAAGTGAGGTGCTGGTAAGAGAGGTGGACAATTATCCTCATCCGGTTTACTACATCAGCAAGAGTCTGGTGGATGCTGAAAAAGGTACCTAAAGGTTGAAAAATTGGCACTAGCCTTGGCGATTGCTGCCAGAAAAATTAGGTCGTATATTCAGTCTCATTCTATTATCATTCGGACATCTTTTCCTTTGAAAACATTTCTTCAGAAGGCAAACATATCAAGCAGGATGACCAAATGGTCAGTAGAATTGGGTGATTATGATATTGATTTTTCCCCCCGAACTGCAATCAAAGCTCAATCTGTTGTTGATTTCCTGGTTGAGTTTCATTCGGAGAGAAGTACTAAGCAAGCTGGTAAAGAGAAAACTAAGAAGGTTTGGGTTATCCGGATAGATGGTGGATCAAGTACCATGGGTTGTGGTGCTGGGATATGTTTAACCTCTCTGTATGGTGATAAGTTATACCAGGCTATATGTTTTACTTTTAGGGCTTCTAACAATGAGTATGAGTATGAGCCTGCTATAGCTGACTTGAAGCTAGCTTTTTTTGTGGAGCTAAAAAAGTCAGGTTAATGAGTAATTCTCAGCTTCTTATCCATCATTCCTAAGTTCAATCTGAGGCAACAAAGGAGTAGTTGATCAAATACTTGTTTATCCTTAAAGAAGTGGCATCCAACTTCAAAAATGTTAGCTATGAGCATATACCTAGATCAAAGAACACACTAGCAGACTCTTTGGCAACCATAGCATACTCTGAATCCTACCCATGGATTCATGTACAAGAATGTCCATCCATACAGCTCAATCGAAGCAAGGAAGAGGAGGAAAGTTTAAGTAAACAAGTAGTTCAACCCAAAGACTCGAGATATCCCCTTCTTCAATACATATCTGATGGAATTTTGCCTCCGAAGGAAGTTGTGGCAAGGAAGATGAAGCATAGGACTCGTGGTTTTTTAATCATAAGAGATTTCATTTATAAGAAGTTGTTTAATAGACCTCTCCTGCGTTGTTTGGGGGTTGAAGAGTCCCAAATTGTGCTATCCGAACTACATGATGGAGAAGGATCAGTACATTGTGGCTATAGAGCTTTAACCCGGAGGGTTTTGTTACCCGGATACTATTGGTCGTCCATAATGACAGATGCCAAGGATTTGGTGAAGAAATATGACCCATGCCAAAGATATGGTAATGAAATTCATATCCCAGCTGTTCCTCTGGAATCGATTTCTGAGCCGTTGCCTTTTGCTTGTTGGGGACTGGATTTAGTAGGGCCTCTACTAATGGCATCCGGAGGGTGCAGGACTATTATTGTAGCCATTGATTATTTCTCAAAATGGATAGAAGCGGCCCCACTGGTAGGAACTACTTCGAAAGTTGTTATAAAATTTATCTTATCTAATATTTGTCGCAGATTTAGGGTTCCACGAAAGATAACCACATATAATGGGCCACAATTCGATAACAGGGATACAGAGAATTTCTCTTCCTCCCGGAGCATTCAGCATTTTTTTTCTTCTCCTTTCCACCCACAAGAAAATAGTCAAGTGGAAGTGTCAAACAGTACTATCGTGTCCGGTTTAAAAAAGAATTTAGAAGGGGTTGTAGGAAAGTGGCCAAGCTATTTAAAAGAACTATTATGGTCATACGAGACTACTCTTGGAGCTGCTACACAAGAATCTTCTTTTTCCTTGGTATATGGGATGGATGAAATTGCTCCTATAGAGGCAACTCTTTCATCATACAGAGTCCACAATTATTCCGAACAGGCCAATGAAGTGGCAATCAGAAGTCAGTTGGACTTGATAAAAGAAAAAAGAGTTAAGGCTCATCTTAGAACCACCCATTACCAAGGCTTAATGAGGAGTAGATATCCTTCCAAAATCAAAAGAAATATTTTCGGCAAGGGGATAAAGTATTGAGAAACGTTTTCTTGCATACTAAGGAAAAGCAGTTCGGCAAGCTAGCTCCGAACTGGGAAGGGCCTTATGAAGTCTCCAAAAAACTTAAGCCTGGGACATACAGGCTTCAAGATAAAGATGGAAGAAGCTTAAAGCACCCCTGGAATATTGAACACCTCCGCTTATATCTGGAATGAAAGTTGTGTAAATATTTACTTGTTTAAAGTCCATGTAAATGTGAGGGGGCATACTATTTCCTACCCTGGTGGCAACGGGAGGTTTTAATGACGTGTTCGGGTTTTTCAAAAAAAATTGATGCCTTCTTGAAATATTCGGAGTGGTTTGAATTTCCTTAAAGTCATCAAATTACTAAGGATCTTTGGCAGATCAAATTAATTTGGTTGACTGATGACCATTAAACACATGTCATCGGAGATTTTAAACATTCTCATCTTAAATACTTGTAAAATAAATTAGGGTTATTTAAACATTAGCCATTAAATTTAAGAAAGTATGAAACAGAGAAAACATTTAGCAAGGTAAACATGTCCTGTTAAAAACCGGATGATAACATTAGAACATAAAATATGCCTTGGCCATCCAAGGACTTTAGTATTTCACAAGATTAAGGAAAACAAGTAAGAAAAGATAGTTAAAACCTTAGGGCTTATTCCCTTCGGATGTTCCTGCATCATCCTTTTTCTTAGGATCTTTAGGTTCACCACTTGAACTCTCTCCGGTTCATCTTCCTCATTAGTGGTAGAGTCGATCTCACTTGAGTAATTCTTCTTATCACCATCTGCCAATGTGTGGAATGGGATGTCCTCACACTCTACGAATTCCCGCAATGGACCAAGTGTCCTCCTCGGAAACCTCTTGTGAAAGAGAAGTACCATGTCAGACTTTACTTCAGCATATTTTTTTTCCAATGAATCTATCACATAGTTGGTGTACTAATCTATGCTAGTCTGAATCCTCTTTTCCTGCTCCTTCACCAAGTCTTCATTCTCCTTGGTTTCCTTGGACACCGCCTCTTCAAGGGAAATCTTGTCACCGAACAGGGTTTGGATGGAATCATCTTTAGTCTTTATATCTCCCTTCAAGGTGGAAAGATATTTTTTCCTAACCGGAGCACTTAGTTTGGAGCTCTGTGTTAGCCATCTCCGAAGTGACCAACTTGGTTGACAGATCTTCTTTCTCCTTCTTCAACTCCTCAAGCTCCTTCTTCAGTGTCTCAATACTCTGGTTGGCATTGAAGAGGTCAGTTGAAAAAGTCTCCTTGCCCGTGTTGAGGGTATTGATGAGGGCAGACTGATTTTTTTACTTGCGTTTCCAAATTAAGCATTGGCTAAATATGACCCAGAAGAGAATGGGTCACCACATCGTGTTCCCCGGATAGAGTGAAGGACTTATCGTTTTAAGTCACCATATTGGAAGAGCTTGGAGGAAGGTAGGGTGAAGTCGTCTTTCTCAAAATCATTGAAATAGAGACCAATGTTTTGTAGGCCACTGATGTCTACTCCATCAATATCCCCTCCGATACCTTCCCCATATTGTAGATCGGTGGGAATCTGCTCTACTAAGGTGGGATCAGTTGGGTCTGCTGGAGGTAGAGGCGCCGAAGGACGAAGGATTACTTCTTCCCCCAAGGTGACCTTCTTCTTCTTAGTAGTCCTCTCATCGCTGTTTGCTCCCCTTTTCGGTCTTTTTTAGGAGTCCTTAGTGGATTTTGAGGTTCACCTGCCTCCTTAATAGTCTTATCATCAACTACTTTGAGCAAAGTAGCATCAATCTCTCCTTGTTTCTGCCCTCCTTGATTGCCCAAACCAGTCTCTTCTGCAGCGCCCCAAACTGCCTCTGCTGCAATCTTCTTTTTCTTGCCTTTCCCTTTTATTTTGCTAGGGGCCTTGGCTCTAGAGGGCAAGGCTAGTTTGCCATCATTTTCCTCTGTTCTCTTAATTATGACAGCTGGGAAAGGTGGTGTAGTCAGTTCCTCCCAGGTGAGATCTCTCCAGCCCGTGGTATTCCACAAGTAGGATCTCACCAAGTTGCCAGAGGTAAAACAATTGTGGAAGGCGTTCCCCGAACGTTCAGCAGGCCAGGAATTTATCTTGGAACATGTGGTCTGCCCCTCCTCCAAATAGCCGGTGAACTCCTACGGTAATCTTGACATAAGAGAGTGGGTGATTCAAGAGTTTAATTTTTGTGAAAAATAAGAAAGAGAAAAAGACAAATAAAACTGAATACTTACTTGTGCTCTTCCACCTACTAGTGAGCATGCTAGGGTTGACATTAGCCTTAATCTTTCTCCTATTCTCCCACGTCCCACTGATGAATAGGAACTGACTCTTCCAGTTTTTCTCTAAATCCAACAAGTCATCCACCACTTTGAAGTTTTCTCCCAGGTTGTAGTGGTAGAATGGGATGTGATGGTTTTTGCACAGGCTGGCCACTGTGGCGAATTGCTCCATGGGGAAGGGAATGCTTCACAGTCTCGATGCCATTATACAGGCAGGGAGTGTATACCAAGCATTTGGACTCAACTGGCTTGGACAAAGTTTAATCAGGTTAAAATACCTGACGATTTCTGATCCAAGGGGAATCTGAGCCCCCAGTTGAATAGCTCAGTGTAAATGAAAATCTCGTTTAGCTTCTAGTCCATCGGAGTTTCCAGTGTGACTGGTATTCTCACCTTCACTGATTCTGGGATCCCCCACTTAATTTGGATTCGACCCAGCTCAGCGGTATGGGTATAGAAATAGTTGATGTTCTGCATGGCTAGCAGATACTTCACATTGACCTTCTGAAAGCAAGGTCCCACCTTGCCCTCCAAGCTCTCAAGTAGCTACGGATGTGCCAGTCCCACCTTCACTTTGCCCGTTTTTTGTTTTTCAGAGGCAGCGTCCTCATTTTGTCTAGAGGCTTCAGTCTCAAAGGGGGCCTCTTCGATGCTATCTTCCATTACTTCTTCCATCATAGTGGAAGGTTTGTCAGTTGATTAGGATGGAAGAGTGTCAGCTTGTGGCTCAGTGGTCTATCCGGATGGCGGAGCACCAGTTTCTTCTAGATGTCTGGTGTCCGGTTGGGGCTCAGCTCCGGAGGACTTTTTTGAGAAGTTATTTTACTCGCCTCCGATCCGGAGGGCTTGTCTCCTGGGGCTCTTATAGATATCTCTGATCCGGATGCTTTATCTTTGGATGCTGACTTTGAGGCCCCTGTTTTGGAGGACTTTGGTTGTGAGCCAGTTGCTTAGCCTTTTAACAGTCGTGTTGTCCGGCGATGGTTGGTTTTCTCTGGGACTTTTCAATGTCAGATCCCATGGCGATAAACGGAGAAGGTTTCCTAATGCTTGAACAGAGGAGCCTGACGGGACGGGGGAGAAGTTTGGCTTGAATAAACGTTTAGGTTTTTGCGCTTTTGGTAGAAGACGATCCTTGATCAGCTTCTAAGGATTGTGTATCAGACTTATTGCTTGGAGAGACTGGAAGACCAACAACAATGCGTCTCTCTCGTTCGAATTTTTTCACTTTCTCTAGTTTAGAAAGATTCAACCAACCACCTTTTACAAGAGTGTTTCTCGTTGTGAACATAAAACTATCCAATACAAGTTTTGAAAACAAAAAGATAAAAAGCTCTGAGAAAAGAAATTGTGGAGTCGTGAAGATGATGAAACAGTAAAGGAAAGTAATTTATATATTAGTAAGGCAAAAAGCTACTGATACCTAGGAGAAGACGAAAATATTCAGGTAAGGATTGAAAACGGCGCTGACGTAAGAAGCATTAAAGGCAGAAGTTACTTTTCACGCTTAGTGGGAGCGTCGTTCTAGGGGGAAAACGGCTGTTAGGAAAAATCAAAATGCGACACGTGTCCCACGATCCAAAGAAAAAGTCTTAGAATTATGAGAAGAAATCAGCCCGGATAAACCTCGAACCAAACATATAAACGGGTCGGAAAATGTTGTTACTGACTAAATGAGTTTTTTAGTCATGCCAAAGACCTTTGGCAAAGCCTAAAAAAGAGGCTACTGATGAGTCCGGATTTTATTCACCACTATTCACTGAGAAACCGAGATAGGGGTAATTTGGACAATAAATGCCCACTAAATTATCCGGACTGGACAAAAGTATTAAAACACTAAACACCTTTTAACTAAGCTAGGTTCTAGTCTACTTAAAAACTAATGTGTCTTTAAACTCGACCCGGTTTCACAACTTGACCCCAAAGCCCAAGGGTCCATAATTAAAGGTATAAATACCCAACTACTTTCATTAATGAGGGTAATGAACATTTAATACAACCAGGCAGCTTAAATCTCTCACTACAAAACACCGAAACATTTAATACCCTTGAAACTCTCTGAAATACTTGACAAAATTACCCTCAGTTTAAAATAAACCACACCAACGTCTACAAGTATAACATTTTGCATTGCGTTCGTTTTTATGAATGTCTAAAATTTGGTCAACTATACTTGGACGTTGATTCGAATTAGGTTTGTCATAAAAAAATTGATATGCGTTACTGAATGTTATGTTGGAAACTATTGAATTCGCGTTGATGGAACACAATCGATAGGATATTCTTTTACATGACACACTTGTTATGAAAGTGAAACATAAACATAAATATTCTAACCAATATAAAACAAAATTATTCTCTAAAAGAAAGGTATCCCATGAGTTTTTTGTTGCTTCAAATACGGTCGCGTATTCAGAAACCTTTTCTCAGTGACAATCAAACATAATAAATATGAATGAGACTTTTACATCCTATGCAGATGCCTTGGAGCATGCATCATTATGTTGGCTCAAATCGTATGTTAAAAAAAATTATATGCACAAACTAACTGTATCAAAAACTACGGAAACACGATAAATAATCGGTAAGATCAATTATCTTTTGGTAAACGAACTAATTACTCTATATCATTGTCGAAGGTGCACATTCATCAATGAAATAATTTATCGAGATTGGCTAATTGAGCTTTTAACCATTTTGAACAAAACTAGACACTTTTTTGTATTCAAAATAAAAAAGATGAAAGCATCGTTCTAGGAGTGTAAGGTATATATATATATATATATATATATATATATATATATATATATATATATATATATATACAACAGTTGGATATATAAAGAGGTGATAGATTTTGTCACCAAAATCAATATGTCTTGAATAGAAATGTACATCTTTATAAATTAGAATGCAAGTGTGTTGTTCGAACAATGCATGGTTTGCAATGTCCATCCGAGATAACATCAGTTTTTATAGATTACGTTGTCTTAAAAGGCCAATGCAATGAAGATGAATTCGTGGGGAAATAAATTTTAAAGAATTTGTGGTATGGTGCGTAATTATGATTCAGAGTGGAGGCTCAATATCATAATTAATGTTCTTGAATTACTTGAGTCAAATTTAACTAAAATTGTTGAAACTATAAATTGAGTAAAAACCAAAGGAGATGCAAAAGTTGGTTAAATATAGTTGGACAAAACAAGAAAAATCTTATTTTGATAATGTCCTCAAACAAAACGATTATGCAACCACATGTTTAACTCATGAAACACTTAGAATCAAAACAAAATATTTCACTAGTCAAAGCACGTCGTAGACATCAAAATATCAAAACAAATGAATGATGAGACTTTTTATCCTAAAATGTTATTGTATGTTAACCATCCTCCCGAGCATATGCATCCATACGTTACTGAGGTAGTAGATCAATGGCCATTATGATTTTAAGGCCATAATTCACTTTTTCAGAACTAAAAAAACACATTTGATTGTGAGACATGAACTAATGAAAAAACAATTATACGGACTTGCCTTTATGTGACCGACTTTATGGTACACACAAAATATTGGTTGTTGAAGTATATATACTCGATTGATTCTCTCAAGTTTTCGGTGTTGGAAAACCTATATCGTTGCTTGATAATTTATTTGTTTGTATCGACCTTATTTTAATACACATTTAAAATTTTCTCAACAAGGGTGCTCAACTTATTGATGATGGAATTTTGTTTCTTTAGATATTGCCAACAAGATAAGACTATAAATGTTCAAGAGTTATATTGTTAATCAAAGATTCAACGTTTTTTATAATAATTCGATATCATATTATACCTATTTAATTACTAAATTATATCGATGGATGACACATATATTTTATGATACGTTCGAGCATCTATTACAAAAGATTACTATTTTAACCATTAACGACTATGAACACTCTAGTAACATATTATTATATTTATATGATCTTTTATTATCTCTAAGTTATTGATTTATTTAATTGGGTAACTTGTAGCACCAGTCATCCGTTAACACATGTCTTATTGGTGTTTTCATCTTGATACGTTGCTTTGTCCTTTTTTCGAATCCTTTAACTAACTCTTATACTGATGCCTACTTTAACATTCTATTACACAATTTTGTTAACGCTGTCAATTTTATGATAATTTTTTTTCCTTTAATAATAAGAGATGATGCTCCAATTGCATATTTCATTAACAAGACTCCCTTATAGTATTTAAAATATACTTAATATGTTTTAATGACTAGAAATAAAATAAAGTTATTAATTATATGAAAACCAATTCTAGCGTTAGTTTTGTTTAAATGTATGTATTTAACAATTTATAACTGATTTAAATGACATTATTAATATGAATTTTCATCCAATACACTCTTGATGCTTCATTTGTGACACATCTTGTATTCAATCTATATCGCTCATCTTAGTTAAATTCAATGACTAGAATTTATCCCATCATCTTATATATATATAACATTTATTTTTCCCTGAAAAACGGTAGCCGAGTTGGTGGAGTAGATGCGCTTGTGACCAAAAAGTCATGTGTTAGACTCCTTGTACGAACACTTTCTTGGTTTGAGCCTGTCACTTTATATGTTTTACGTGCTGGCGTTAGTTTGCAAACTATTGTATCAGACTGAGGGTTTACCCTGTGCGCACTCGTTGAGTAGCGGTTGTAGGTTCCCTCCCAAAAACAAATTGCACCCATTTTTATTTTATTTTTACCAAGTTTTAAATTTCGTAACTTCTCCCCCTTAATCTATCTATAAACTTCTTGCTCAGAACCGATGCTTTTTACTCATAACATACAATATTTGGTCTATGATTTTCCTTCGGTAAAACAATTTCTTTTTAACTTACTTAAATTAGGTATATAATTAAGATCACTTAAATAGGTAGATTTTATCTACGACCTCTTGTATCATCATACACTATTTTTATTTTATTATTCATTTATTAGGTAATCATAATAATGGTTAAATAATCCAATTGCATTTTCGACCTATTAAAGTTCCAGAATGACCAAGATGAAAGCTAATTCATGAAGTTACAGTTTGTCTGGTAATAGCTCATCAGGCACTAACATTTGTAAGGAACTCATCATTCTCCTTAAAAGTTAGTGAAGCAAACATTATTCTACTACAAACTGACACCAATACTTCCTACCTACTTTAAGTCTATAAATTATGATAATGAAGCCAACTACCGAGACTTGGAAAACATTAGTAGACCCGATATCACTTCTTTTAACTAGCTTAAGGAAAATAACACTGGTTTATTCGACCAATGGATTTTCTGTCAAATTTTTTTGATGTTGAAGAAAAATTGATTTGATAGATTTGTAATAACGTCAAAATACATATTACAACAATGGGGTATTAGGTTCCCCGCAAATCCCAAGATTTGTTTTAGATAATGTAGACTATGTACCAAGCCAATGTACTTAAAAATGATGACGAATATTTACAAAATCTTATGAATTTTTTAACATCATGCGTGAATGCACATTCAACTAAATCTTTTGGTCACTATACTATTATCTTACGCCCATAAAACAAATAAGCATTGTTACACTCCTATCGTCACATCAAGGTTGGAAATAAATACAATTTTACGTTTCAGGTAATTGAGAGTCATAATATTCTAAACATACTGGTTTTATTGAAATACAATGGATATCAAATGTTGTATTTTATTTTTGTCATGCTTATTACATTTTTTTCTTATAATTTTTCTATATTCATCATACGTTTTTTTTAAACTTTTCAGCAGTTAAGAAAATTTCAGAAAAAAAACTCGAAACATTCGTGACACATTTATCTTAACGAATTTTCCATCGTTGCACAACGTATTAGGGAATAAACTTTTTACAAACTTTTTTACTCACTGTAAACTGCTCTACTTGTTAATTTTTTTCATTGAAATGTATCTTTCTTTCATAAAATTACAAAATAATAGATGTTAACACCAATGCTCTAGCACAAGAATATTAATTTACACTGTAATAGACCTTCTTGGTGATGAAAGTGAATGAAATACGGATATATAATATATATATATATATATATATATATATATATATATATATAAAAGAAACAAAGAATAAAATAAGCAAAAGAAAGAGAACAAATGAGTTAACGGAAAATGTTCCAAACCACCCACAGACCAATCTAAAAAAAACATCATACTCTTTCAACACCTAGTCCATCCAAGAATACAAATGAAAATTAATGAAGTTGCTGAAAATTTTCCACCCGTAAAGAGTCTCATTGTCAATAAACATGTTAATCAATCAATACTAAAATCTATACATATTGGTTCAAGCGATACATCTATTCTTATCGAGTACTTTGTGTTTTATTTTATTTAATTATAAAAAATATTTCCCTTACACATCAACTGATGTTAATTTAAAAAAAAATCCTTCTTCAAATGTTACTATAGGTGATTTATCATTTATAGATCAACAATCATTCACTCGTCGCTTTATTGCCCAATGTCCTAACAACTATTTATCAAGCCCTTCAAATTATGATCTTGTGAATCCATAAATGGAACTTCAAGTGAAGGTAAAATATTTTCTAACTTATTTACAACATATTTTTTAATCAATTTATATTTTTCTATATAATATTATTGTATAACTCAATCAACTTCAACATTCTCGCTGGCATACAATTTATTATTGATGAAATGAAACTTTTGAATACTATTCGGATTCCTTTGATTTAATTTACCGATAGGTTGATCAAATTACAAGAGAAATTATTATAACAATATACCTTATTTAAAAATTTGAAACCGGTGAAAGTGAATTGTCAAAGAAAAAAATAAAGCTTGAGAATTATTTGAAATTAAAAGATAGTAAAGTTAGATACTTCAATCCTTAGATGCCCTTAGAAAATAATAAATAAAACAACTCAAAACAATGTTGACGGTGCAAATAAAACTAAAGACATCAATCTTCAAGAAGTCAAGAAAAGTTTAACACAACAAGTTCTCAAGAAGGCAAAAAACTGGTGAATGAACTATTTGAGATATAAAGCATAGACCCATTAGCCCATGTAGTTTGTCTATAAATAAGAGCTTTATACTCTATGTAATTGATAAGTTTTCTAAATAATAAACCGTAGCCGTCTTTTTGTTTCTCTAGTCGACTTTCTTTTTTTAACCTTAATCTACATGGTATGAGACCATATGTTTAGATCTTAAAGTTTTCTTATCTTCCATTGCGCCGACTGACAATTGTTTTAGTTGTCCGCCGGAAGAAAAGAAAAGTGAATTTTTTTAGTTTTTGGATATGGTGTGTGCAGCCACAATCAACAGACCTGATCGAGAGGTAACTGGTGTCTATTATTTAACAAATTTAGACAGTGGCTTCGAAACTACTAATCCTTGAATCTGACTAGTTGGATTATTATTTGGTGTTATGGTTCGGGAGAAATCGTTACTAGAACATAATAGATTTGTGTTGCTAAAGTCATAGATTCAATTTTGATTTTGATTAGAAATTAGATTTGAATTTAGATTTAGTATTGAATTTAGTTTTTGTTTGGATTTGGTATTTGAATTTTTCATTCACATTTCGTTTGGATTTTTGGGTATTTGGCGTTGAGATTTCGTTTGAATTTCGTTTGGTGTTTAGATTTTGTTGAACATTTGGACTTTCTATGACGTTTTCTTAGATGGACGTTTGTCGTTTTGATTTCGTTTTGGTGTTTAGATTTTGTTTGACATTTGGATTATGTTTGAAGTTTGGTTAGATCGGCGTGTGTCGTTTTGTTTCGTTTTGATTTGTTTGGTGTTTAGATTTAGTTCTTCGTTTGGATTTGGATTTGGATTTGGATTTGGATTTGGTTTAGATTGACTTTGGATTCCTTTGGACTTGTTTGCACTTGTTTGGATTTAGATTTGGTATAGATTTAGTTTGGATTCGTTTGGACTTGTTTGGATTTGTTTGGACTTGTTTGGATTTGTTTGGCTTTGTTTGGATTCATTTGGCTTTGTTCAGATTTTTTAGATTCGTCTGGTGTTTAGATTTTGGTTGGAATAGTTTGGAGTTTAAAGTTTAGAGTTTAGAGTTTGGATTTTGAATTTTAAAGAATGGAGAATAAAGTTTGGAGTTTAGAGTTTGGAGTTTGAATTTTGAAGAATGAAGAATGGAGTTTGGAGTTTAGAGTTTGGATATTGGAGTTTGGAGATTGAAGATTACAGATTACAGATTAGAGATTAGAGATTGGAGTTTGAATATTGAAGGTTAGAGTTTAAAGATTTGATAATCGAGTTTGAATATTGGAGTTTTGAGAATGAAATTCGATTTTAGGTTTTGACGTTTCGATTTTGATTTTGTCTTTCGATTGTGGTTTTGAAGTTTGATGTTTCGTTTGTGCTGCAATTTTTGCTTTTATTTTGTGTAACAAACTCACAATGCAGGAATAAGCGTTGCAAGTGTGAGAGATGGTGTTACAGATATAAGGGATAGGGTCATTAGCCATATAGTTTGTCTATAAATAAGAGCTTTATACTTTATGTACTGGGTACACGTTTGGAATAATAAATCCTAGCCGTCTTTTTGTTTCTCTATTCGTCTTTCTTTGTTTTACCTTTTTCTATATGAACGATATGTAGTAATCTAGAAATTAATGTTGATAACAACATGCTTAAAACAATCTACTTTGGTCCGTATTTCGATACAATTTTGGAAGAATATCAAGCTTTACATCGAACATCTCCCGATAGTTCCATCAACCTTATAAAGAAAACAAGTATTTTTCTCAAAACTAACATTCGGAAACCCAAAAATGTACGTGAATACAAAGACGACAACAAAAATGATGCAAACAACAACCTCATTGCCTCTAATTCCACATAACATGATTATATATATATTATTAAATAAATATTTTTCGATACATTGAATGCTTGGAAATTTTTCCAGCTAGCATCTGATTGTTATGCTCATTTTTCTTTTCTTTTTTGCATCTTTTATGAAATTCTTGCCAAATTGCACCCGACTATTATTTTTTATTTTATGTTTATCCATGATGATATCATGATTATTTTTATTATTTCTTGTTTTTTATAGCAACTCATTTTCACTTAAAATTCATGATTTTAAACTATATTGTCGTTAATTTTCCAAATATTAGTTTACAATTGCTATACACTTACCATTTATTTTCACATTTAAAAAGTAGTTTCACCTCTAACAGTTTTTAGTTATACTTAACTTACAGTTTTATTTGCTTTTCTTTTGGTGTATGGCTATTTATTCTTTAACACCGAGGTTTGGCTTAAAAATATAACTGCATCTTACGACCTTAGCAACATGAACTTTACAACCTTAGTATAGTCTCTTGAGCTTTTCAGTTACACTTGAATTATAACCAAATTCGCTTTAATTTGACACATAACCTATTGCACTTTTCAGCTATATTTAGCTTATATTATTCCTTTCTTAGTTAAAATTTTATTATACTTTTCCATCATTTATCATTCTTTATATATATTAATCATTAGTTAACAATTGCATTTGAATCAATTTATATGCTGATTGATAACCTTCTTTATTTTTAATAAGGTAAATAGTTGTCGAATCAAAATTACTTACGAATATTAGTTAATAAATAAGAATTTAACATGTTTCATTAAAAAGAGTTTAAACAATATTTAAATGATAATAGTACAAAAATGACTTATATTGTCTCATAAGAGAGTAATTTACCGATCCTAATAGGGAAGGAGTTAATTGAAAATAAGAGAAAGGAAATATGCCACTTATTGTATTTATTATTTATTGGGGAAATATGTGTAAATAAAGTAGTTTTGGAATGACTAATAGAGAAATAATGTAACACCACTAAGGACATTAATGAGACCCACCTTCCCCACTATAAAAGGGAGCCCATTTATTCTTGGTGGGGGACAATCTGAATATTATATTCTCTTTTTACTTTCTCTCTCTACATCTTACGTTTTGGTCACATTAGGTCCAAGATCCAATATTCTTCTTTCTTGTCATTTATTCTCTCATCATTGGCGCCGTATGTGGGAATCTGTGATACCAAAAAGGAATCTTTTTCTTTGAAAATCGCGATCTAAATCTTAAAGAATAAATATTGTAGCAGTCGGCGAGAGGGTCGGGAGAGAAGTAGCCCGAGCCATTTCAATGTCTGATGGCGAGGAAGCTCCGGGTCGGGAGTACTACTCACAGGGTCGGGACAAGCGATCGACTCTTATCATGACCAGGAGACAGCTGCTGGAAGACATCGCAAAGCTCAACGCTGAAAAAGAACTAGCACTGGATGATAAAAAAGCTCGGGAATGCAAGGGGAATGAACCAGTCGTAGACAACCGCGGAGAAGGCTACCCAATTATTGACAATCGTATCGATGCCCAACCTGTTCGGTATTATCGGGATTCTCGCCCGGAGGACAGACAGGATGGCAGAGCAGAGCAATACCATAGGGCTAACCGGGGAATCATTACTGATTATACTTCGGACGACTCGTCGGGGAGAGAGTACCGGCACAAGGAAAGGCTGAATAAGCTGGCGCTGAAAAGCCATTCCCGACGAAATAGGGCACCTCGTTCTGACTCCCCCAAATTCAAGAAGGGCTATACTGAGAAAAGAACGTCAGTATCGTTCGAGAAAGAAGAAATGCAAACGGGGAGCAGAGAGGAGCGGGTAGTTCTGCCTCAGGTCTAGTGGCAACCATCAAATAGCCATAACCAGGGGTACCACATCGGTAGCCAGTTCATCAACCCAGGAGAGGAAGGTTTGTACGGGATTCAGAATGAGGGGCTTGGAGGCGGATCCTTCGGATTCGGAATGAATTGAAGAGCTTTACTATTATTCGACGAAATATTGTCGGGGCATCTCCCGAAGAGATTTGACATTTCCAAGTTGGAGAAGTACGACGGTAAGAGGGATCCAGATAATCACTTAGAAGCGTTCAAGAACTTTATGTTGAGTTTTAATAACGACGATAAGCTATTATGTCGGGAGTTTTCGATGACCTTCAAGGATCGGGCGTCTAAGTGGTACAACCGGTTACCGCAGGGTTGTATTAAAAACTTTGGGATGTTCAGGATTGATGAGTCTGAATTCAGCATACTCCCCGGAAGGGCAAATCAGTCTAAAACTCTCCGAATACCGGACAGGCACTAAGGACATAAACCGGACAGATGATTTGGACCGGACAGATCACTTCAAACACTGTGGACTTAAGGCTGTTCGAACTATGACTAAAGTACTAAAAAACCTAAACACTTCCTGACTAAGCTACCTGTCCTCCTGCTTAGAACTCATGGGTCTTTAAACATGACCCGGGTCCATTAAACTTGACCCGAAAGCCCATAAGGGCCCAAACATCACACTATAAATACCCAACCACCAGCATTAACTATGGGTAACCAAAAATTAACTGCTGCCAAGCTGCTTAATTATCCCTCCACCATAAAACACCCATACACTACCGTTAAACACCCATACACCACCTTGAAACTCCACCTAAAATTACTAGCCTACCCTCAGGCGATTATTATCCACACCAAATTGGTGACCACAGTGGGAGAAATATGGAGGTTTACATTGATGATATGATGGTGAAAAGCGTGGATGAGCAGTTGCACTTGTCCGATCTCCAAGAAACTTTTGCCAACTTGGCAAAGGTGAATTTAAAACTAAACCCTGAAAAGTGTGTGTTCGGAGTGCAGTCCGGGAAGTTCTTAAGGTATATCATAAGTGAGCATAGAATACAACCTGACCCGGACCAACTCAATGCCTTATTCCAGATGGAGCCTCCTCGAAACATTAAAGAAGTACAGCGACTAACGGGGAGATTGGTTGCCTTGAACAGATTCATCTCCAGGTCTTCGGACAAGTGTGCTCCATTTTTTCAAACTTTGAAGGGGGCCAAGGGGTTTGAATGGACCCCACGGTGTGGTGAGGCATTCAATGAAATCAAGAAACATCTCTCCTCTCCCAAAACTTTGTTCAAACCAGTTGATGGGGAAACTCTCTTTGTGTATCTGGATGTTTCAAGTTGTGCCATCAGTGATGTGCTAGTAAGAGAGGTCGATGGGCATCCCCACCCAGTGTACTACATCAGCAAAAGCTTGATTGATGCTGAGAGGCGTTACTTGAAACTCGAGAAACTGGCATTAGCTTTGGTGATAGCTGCAAGAAAGATGAGGCCTTACTTTTAGGCTCATCCTATCGTCGTCCGGACATCTTTTCCTTTAAAGAATGTCCTTCAAAAAGCAGACATTTCAAGCAGAATGACAAAGTGGTCAGTAGAGTTGGGGACTTCGACATAGACTTTGCTCCCCGGACAACAGTAAAAGCCCAAGCTGTGGCTGATTTTCTGGTTGAATTCCAGTCCGATAGGAATTCAGAGCAACCTACTGACTCAAAATACAAGAAAGTATGGATAGTCCGAACAGACGGAGGATCTAGCACCATGGGATGTGGGGTAGGAATATGTCTCACTTCCCCCTACGGGGATAGCATGTACCAAGCTATTTATTTTGCTTTCAGGGCGTCTAATAACGAGTCCGAATACGAAGCAGCTATAGCTGGGTTGAAATTGGCCCACATCTGTGGGGCTAAAAGGGTCAAGCTTCGGCGTGACTCCCAGTTACTTGTCCACCATGCCTTAGGCCAATCAGAGGCTAGAAAGGAGCAGTTGGTCAAGTATTTACTCCTCCTAAAAAATGAAGCGTTAAAATGTTTAAAGCTGTTGTCTATGAGCATATTCCTCGGGCAGAAAATGAGCTAGCAGACTCATTGGCAACAATAGCATATACGGAATCCTACCTATGGATCCATGTGCTTGAAAGCCCTTCTATTCAACTCAGTGAGGGTGGAAAAGAGGAGGTTTTTGAAATACAAGTGAGGCGGCCTCAAGACTGGAGATCTCCTATCATACAATATCTCTCCGATGGTATTATGCCCTCAGATAAGTCACAAGCCAGAACATTGAAACACAAGGCTCGTGGTTCATTATGTTGAGAGAAGTGTTGTACAAAAAATCCTATAGTAAACCTCTCCTACGCTGTTTAGGGGATAATGAGTCACAAATGGTCCTCTCCGAATTGCATGATGGTGAGGGATCAGCCCATTGTGGATTCAGAGCTTTAACAAGAAGAGTGTTACTCTCCGGATACTATTGGCCATCAATCATGAAAGATCCTAAGGAGCTGGTAAGAAGTTTTGACCCATGCCAGAGGTACAGCAATGAAATTTATGTACCAGTCATTCCTTTGGAGTCAATTTCTGAGCCCATCCCTTTTGCTCGATGGGGATTGGACTTGGTTGGGCCTCTCCCTGTGGCGTCCTGAGGGCATAAAACTATAATTGTGGCCATTGACTACTTCTCAAAGTGGGTAGAAGCAGCTCCCCTGGCAGGGACAACCTCGAAAGCTGTCATAAAATTCATTCTGTCCAACATATGTTGCAGATTCGGTGTCCCACAGAAGATAACAACAGACAATGGGCCACAGTTTGACAACAGAGAAATGGAAAGCTTCTGTGCCTCAAGGGGTATTCAGCACTGCTTTTCTTCACCTTTCCACCCACAAGCCAATGGGCAGGTTGAAGTGGCTAACAGAACTATACTGTCCGGGTTAAGGAAGAATCTAGAAGGGGTTGTTGGGAAGTGGCCTAGTTATCTACAAGAAGTCTTGTGGGCCTACCGAACAACACCTGGGGCTGCAACACAAGAATCCCCCTTTGCCTTGGTCTATGGAATGGACGCAGTAGCCCCCATAGAGAAGACACTCCCTTCCTTTCGTGTTCATAACTTCTCCGGACACGCTAATGAGATGGCAATTAGAAATCAGCTTGATTTGATCGAAGAAAGACGGGTTAAAGCTCGTCTTAGAATTGCACACTATCAGGGTTTGATGAGAAGCACGTTTGCTTCTAAAGTTAAAAGGAGAGATTTCCAACCAGGAGATAAAGTATTAAGGAAGGTCTTCTTGCATACTAAGGAAAAGCTCTTCGGAACGCTGGCCCCAACTTGGGGGGGTCCGTATACTGTGGTTGAAAGAATCAAGCCTGGGACTTACTGGTTGGAAGACAAAGATGGCAGGGTTTTAACTCACCCTTGGAATATTGAACACCTTCGAATGTACTTGGAATAACGCTTATGTAAATATTTACTTGTTTAAACATCCATGTAAATATTTGGGGGCATACCTTCCCCTCTTCGGTAGCACGGAGAGCTTTCAATAAAATTTGATGCCTTCTTCGATAATTTGCTAAGTATTTACAAAATTCTATCTCTTGTCATACTATCCGGACTGAAAGGTCTAAGGGCTATTTAAACTCTAGCCGGAGAATCTTAAACACTCTCACAATGCAATAACTCAAAGCTACTTAAATTCCAGCTATCTAAACTAAAACAAATAATGAAAGAAGAGGATGGTTGAGAAAAATAAAAACATTCATTCAACAACTTAAAATGGCCTTGGCCTTCCAAGGACTTTTTGAACAAGTTTGGGCACAGTACAAAAAATCTGTCAGAATAATACGGACACCATCACACAAAGAGTGACTTGGCCTTCCAAGGACTTTAGTTTGAATGAAATATAAACAAAATAAATTATAAATTAAGGTTGAGCCTTTGAAGATGGCTCGCCCTCATCTGCTTTCTTGCCCTTAATGTCGCTCCTCTCTTCGACTATCTTCTTTCCCTTGGGATCAATCTCTTCTTCACCTGGGCTCTCTCTGGTTTCCTCTTCATTATCAGATGAGGACTCACTGGAATATCCCTCGTCAACCATAGTATAATATGGAAGGTCATCATCATCCATATAGCGCCACAAGTCCCCTAGTCTCCTCTTCGGGAATTTTTCGTGAAACAGGAGAACCATATCAGACTTCACCCTTTGAATCATTAGCTCCTCGCTTTGTATCATCTCCCTGGCATAGGCGTTGATCTTGGCCCTTATTGTGGCCTCTTGGTCCCTCACCAAAGCAGCCTTCTCTTCAGCAGCCTGAGTCACTGCATTTTCTAAAGCGATCTTGTCAGTGGTCAGGTTGGTGATGAGCTTCTCCTTTGCTGCAGTTTCTCCCCTTGAGGTTGTGAGGTCCTTCTCCATTCCGGACAGCTTATCCTGAAGATCTTTTATGGTTTCTTCTAGGGTGGCAACTTTTGTGTTGCTTTCATTTTGTTTCTTCTTCAGCTCCTCATTTGCTTCTTTAAGCAAGTCAGCATTGGTGGTGGCAGTGCGGAGGTCTCCATACAGCTTTTCCTTATCAGACTTGAGGTCTTTGATAGTGTCTTCTTGACTCCGGACTTGCCTCTCCAATGTGAGAACTGGCTGCACATTACTAAGTAGAGAGTGGGCTATAGTGTCCTTCTCACTAGAAACCATGAAAGTCTTACCGTTAAAATTGACCGTATTGGAGCTGTTCGGAGGGATGTAGGGCCCTGCAAACTCGTCTCTAGGCAGGCCAAGGAAATATTCACCAAGTCCACCCAGACCGGTGATGTCCACTTCATCGAAATTAAGCTCTCCCCCCTCAACCTCATCAGTATGGAATTCCCTTGGAATCTCTTCTTGAAAGTCCCTTGGGATCTCTTCGGCCAGTGTCGGGTCAGTAGGGAAAGAGGGCTCCGGATCCCGGAGAGCAAGCTCATCTCCTTGGGAAGTCTTTTTCTTCTTGGCTTCCCTATCAGCGCCTTCACTTGCTTGCTTGCGAGTCCTCTTGGATGCCCTTGGAGGTTTTGGGAGGTTCACTTCCTGCTTCTCACTCTCCTGCTCCACCACTTGTAAAAGGGCTGCATCAATTTGAACTTGTGTTGGCCCCTCTGGATCTGTTGGGGCCTCCTTCTCAGTATCACCTGCCACCTTCTTGCCTTTTCTTCTGCCCTTCATTTTGCTTGGGGCTTTGGCCCGGGCAGGCAGATAAAGTGTCCCATCCAGCTCGTGGGACCTTCTCAGCACAATGTCTTCATCAGGCTGGGTGGTGAGCTCCTCCCAAGTTAGGTCTCTTCGACCTGTTGTGTTCCACAGGTGGGACCTTGCTAGGTTTCCAGCGGTGAAGGCCTTGTGGAATCGGTTCTCCCAGTTCTCTGCAGCCCATGCATTGATTTTGCCACAGGTAGTCTGTCCGGCCTTCAGGTAGTCCCCGAACTCCTTTGGCAGCTCTGTTAAAACAAAAGAGAAATTGGTTAGTACAAACTTAACTTAAAGAAAAAAAGAAAAGAGAGATTCGAACAGAAACTTAAAGCAAAAAACTTACGGTCACTCCTCCATCTACTCCTGAGAAGGCTTGGATTCTCTCCGGCCTTGATTTTCTTGCCGTTTTCCCATGAGCCACTGACAAACAAGAATTGGCTCCTCCACTTACTCTCCGATTCCATGAGATCATCAACAGCTTTAAGGTCGTTCCCCATGTTGAAATGGTAGAAGGGGAACTGATGATGCTTGCACAGGTTGGCCACTGCAGCGAACTCTTCCATAGGAAGAGGGATCCCAGATAACCTAGATGCCATAATACATGACATTAAGGTGAACCAACCATTGGGGCTTAGCTGTGTTGGGCAGAGCTTGACCAGGTGAAAGTAGCGCACGATCTCCGGGTCTAGTGGGAACCTAAGTCCCCAGTTAAATAGCTCCGTAAAGAAGACTATTTCATTCCTTTTACAGTCCATCGGGGTCTCCGGATCGATGGGAATCCTTATTTTTACGTTCTCAGGGATCCCCCACTTTGTGCGCATTCTACCCAGATCAGAGGTATGGATGAATGCATACTTGGTCTTCTGCAAGGCCAAAAGGTACTTAAGCTCGACTTTGTGGAAGCCCGGCCCAACTCTCCCTTCAAGGCTCTCCGGCAGGTCCGGATGCCTCAGATATAAGTTCTCCTTGCCCTTCTTGGTAACGACAATAGCGGTATCAGCCTGTCCGGAGGACTCGGACTCAAATCGGACCTCCTCAGTGGAGTCCTCCATTCTCTCCTCCATAATTGTTGGGGGAGCTTCTGTAGAAGTAGTCCGGGGAGGATTGAAGCTTGGCATAGCTGGCCCTCCGGACTGTTGACTGCCCGTATTCATTTGACTTCTCACCTCAAGTTGAGTTTCTGAGGCAGAAGATTCTTTGGGGGGTACTGGGCTGCTGGCCTCCGGACCGGACGGCTTCTCCCGGGGAGCTCTAATGGGTGCCCCAGACCCAGATTCACTATTTTTTTTCCCCGATTTCGAGGGAGTATTTTTAGAGGTTAGCCCCTTGACTAACCGGCTTGGCCTTTTGATGACTAACTTCTCCGGGGAATGGTCAGAGTCAGACCCCATGGCAATAAAAGATGATTTTTTCCTGACGCTTGTAGCAGTGACTCCCGATTCAACAGCAGGGATTGACTCCTGAACTGAGGAGCCAGATACTATGGGAGAAAGGGTGGATTGAAAGAGCTTTTTAGGCTTGGTACCTTTGGAAGAGGATGAGCCTCTATCAAATTCTGCAACAGAGGAGGCTGGTTTCTCAACAGGAGACGATGGTAGCCCTGCTGCTAGTCGTTTCTCCTTCTCGACCCTTTGTGCTTTCTCCAACTCCGAAAGGTTGAGCCAACCGCCTTTGATCAATGTTGTTCTTGCTGTAAACATAAAACAGCCAAGGAAGTTTTTGTTCTAGAGAGATAAAGCTCTGGGTGAAATTGCAGAGTAAAATTTGAGAGAGATAGTGAAATAGTGAAAAATGATTGAGAATTTATAGTAAATGTGAAAAAAGGAGTTGATTCCTAGGAGAATCCGAAAAGTTGGGCAATGATTAAAAGACGGCGCTGATGTCACCATTGACAATTAAAGAGGTTACTTGTTAAAGAAGGTGGTGCTAAATTCAAGATGAAAAAACGGCTGGAGTGGCCAATCAGAGAATGACACGTATCCCACTAACTCTGACGAAAACCGTTTAGAATTCGTAAAGTTTGATCTGTCCGGGTATACCCACAACTCTCTCCGAATTAAGAACCACTTCGTACAATCGGACTGTTTTTCAGTTCTTTGACAAGGACACTTGCTCAAACAAGGATGATGTTCCGTCAGCACTTTGTGGGAAGCAAAAGTTTTCGAGACAACGACGACACGATCATGAACTGTAAGAAGAAGCTGGGAGAGAGCCTCAGCGATTACACCATGCATTTTATTGATGCTAAGACCGACGTGGATCATTGCGAAGAGAATGTGGCTCTAACAGCGTATCGCTTAGTGATTTTGAATTGAGAACAAATGTGAGTTCCAACCGTTTTTATTAAACATCCAGAAATTTCCTTAGACTTTATGCATATATTCTTGTTGAGATAAGATTAAATAACCCTTTGGCATGTACCACCGAGTCTTTGACGTTTCAATCTTGTTTATATATCTTCCAACTATTATAATTTCATCCACATACATCAACAATAAGACATGTGTTGTATGTATGTTTCTTCATTCTAATAGATACAATTGTCATACCATCTACATACATAATTAAAAGTTCTCATAAAAGAATGAGATAATTTATTTCACTGCTTCGGTGACTGTTTCAGCCCTTAGAGGGGTCTCTTTAACATAAACACATCACCTACCTTCTCTTTTTAAAACCTCTTAGGTTGACGCATGTAAATTATTAGTTCAAATCTACCATAAAGAAATGCAGTAGTAACATTCATTTCATCTAATTCAACATCAAATCCAGCATTAATTGACATTATAACCCTTGATAGAGGTTCGTATCACATCTAGTGAGAATATGTTATTAAATTTTGCATCATTCTTTTATGTAAAGCCCTTTGTCACGATCCTAATCATGTATATGGGTACCTCAACACTAGGATAAATGGCTTCCTTTTGATATCCACTCACTCATAACCAACTTATACGCTTTTGAAAACTTCACAAGAATCTAGGTTTTTATATGTCCTTCATGGATGTAAGATATTTATATCTATAACTGATCTTAATAGCATCAAACATATCCCTACATTTCAATTAATAAAGCCTAACCAATTACATCAGTAAAACAATACCTTGTTTGATGTTTGATTGGTCTATGTTCTCTTTCCTCACCAATTGATAAGCTTCATATTCAAGTTTCTCTCTCATATTATCATCTGAAGTCTCTAAAACATTAGACACCCGGTCTGCATCAGACTCATGGAGTGGTTTAAGACTTGAAGCAAATTCAAGCCTACAATCTTTTTCGACGGAATTGTCTGCAACTTTATTTTGTCGATCGGATTTATCATCAGCATCACATCTTTTCACATCACTACTAGGTTGAGTCTCCACTTTCTTCTTCAGTGACATGCCCTTTTTATTAAAAACCATGTGCCTTCTAATCAAATCCCTATGATGTTCAGGTTAACAATAGTACAGCCTATACCTTTTTACTCTCACTACATAGTCGAGGAACAAACATCTAAGTGCTCTTGGCCAAAGATATTCTTGCCTTACATATGTGTAGGAAACATATCCAAGCACTTTCAAATGTTGTAACTAACATCTTTCTCCAGCCCATGCCTTTAGTGGCTAAACAAACATAAGTATCTTTTATTGACTCTTGTTGATGATATATGTTGTCGTTTTCACGACGTCTGCTCAAAGCCTTTGACCCATTATAGATGTATGAAGCATTCATCTAACCCGTTCCAGGAAGATTCGATTGGTTTTTTCAGTAAGCACAAACTATTTAGGAGTTCTACAATAGTTAGTGAATTCCTTATTCACATGTTACAAGCCATTATCAACTTTTTATTGGTTTGATTCTCAAACAAATTTTTCAATTTCACAAAAAGAATTAAATGCTTCATCTTTGGCCTACAAAAGTATAACCTATAATTTTAAGATATTTTAATCAATTAACCACATAAAGTACGTTGCACCCTTATGGTGTGTTCCCGCCATAAACCCTAAAGGTCTACAAGATCATATCGAAGTACTCCATTGGATGCTTGTTTGATGGGTATAAACTTCACCATCTTGATTTTACCTAATACATATCTTTCACAAAATCTTAGTTTTTGAACTTCGATACCATCTAAAACCTATGTTTATTTAGGTCAATAAGTCCCTTCTCACTTAAAAACCCACTTGATGATGCCACAGCATGGTAGAGTCCTGTACCATACTAGACAGATCCTTTACCACTATAAAATCCTCAAGAACTAATACACTATTATTCATATTAGATTTCATAATAACAAGTGAGCCTTTCAAAAGCCTAAGTTTGTCATCTCCACCCTAATAGGTAAATCTTTTCTCATCTAATACCCTAATTAGAAAGAATGTTATATTTACGTTCTAATACATACCTTATATTATTAACGACTCTCTTAATTCAGATATCTAACTTGAGCAAAACTGTTCCAATTCTTTTAAAAATTTAGAATTCGTCATTCTTGGGTGGAGATGACATACCCTAAGTATGTCATCGCCATCAAGCATTCGAAGATGTTGAAACCAATTCTTATTGGAAGTCATATGTAATAATGCACCCAAATCCAGCACTCATTTATCACTATACCTACAATAATAAGCGATTAACCTATCAATATACTCACAATCATCATACATCATTACAATATCTATGGTTTTGGTCTTCTAATAGTTGTTATACTTTCTGTTTTATGGGAAATTCTGACAAATATATCATATCTGGGAAGTTCCAAATAATATTCAATTTCTTTTGATAGTTGTTTCCTTTTAATCCTTCCTATGGCTTTTGGACTATGACCGAAATTTTTCTCTCATCTTACATGAGTGTCTCTACTCTAAAGGGTCCCTCACACTCAGTTTGTGCCCTTCAGAGTCACCCTTTACAACATTCTTCTTCTGAAGATCTTTGAAGGTCAATGCACCTTGACTTGAGCCATTGCAAGATATTTTTCTCGTGCATCACAGTGGGTATAAAATGTTCATAATCATTTGGCATAAAACTTAGAATGATTATTGATTAGTCTTGCTTCTCCACCTTCACACCAACTAATTTCATGCCGAGTGTGATTCAGTTGTAATAATATAGATGCCTTTGGATATCTTCATCGATGGCCTATATATTTGTTACTTCATATACAATCTATTCGTGAAAAGAAATTTCATGTAAATTGTCTCCATCATATTAAAAATCCCCAGCATCGTATCCTCTTGAGATAAATATCGTAGAAATTCCTCTCCCAAGGTTTGCATGAGGGAACTATGAGTTTATACACTATTACAATATTAACTTGTGTAAATTTATCGTCAATGACAACAACCAACCTTTTCTCTATATAAGTAAGCTTTAAACTTAATTCTCGAGAGAATGAAATCATTAGATCTGTTAAATAATTGTTTGGTTAAACCTCATGAAACTCATGTTTTATGGCTTTCCGGTTTCCAAGCAAGATATATTTCTACAACCTATAGATTGGATATCGATCTTCGCCATCTAATATTGCTACATACTCACCACACTACTTGTTGGGGAAACTATTATCGTTTAACAAAGGCATGAACACATGTATGATTAAACAAACATACGAAAGAATGATTTAATTACCATATTCAAGAAGAGTACAAATAAAAGAACGCATAATTAAATCATCACACAAGATACTATTTAACGTGGTTATAATTATGAGTAACTCCTACATCCCCGAGGAATAGACAGACTTTTATAAAACAAATATGTTATAAAATGACTATTTAAACAAAAATATCTCAATCACTCTTTGTAACAAGCAATGACGTCATTCATAAGACAAAGTAGGAAGCTAATTAATATAGGGAACCTAGGAAATAGAAAAATCTCATTTAGTCTAATTATGGTGTTATGATCTAGCTTGCTTCAGATCAAGAGGTGCTTAGGACAAGATCACTTTAAACAAATCTGCTTTGGAAAAACCTACCTTGGCTCAGCATTATCTTTTTTGACACAATGGCCACGAGTCTTTGACAGTTTCTCAAAGCTCTTAGGATCAATAGTCGTTTGTACAACAAATCCATGGCTCAAGCTTCAAAGAGTTTCAACAATTATTGCCTAATACACGTCACCACATATCCAATTATGCTCATATATTCTACGAAAATATCTTTATTAACGGAAGTTACTTCTAACCTACACCTAATATAAATGTATATTAAATTTTAAATATTTAGAATAATTTACATGTTACATATCGAAATTTTGATAAAAAAATTTAACTTCCAATTTGAACAAATATGAATAACTATAATGTCATATATAAAAGTTTAAGAAAGTTTAAAACAATGATTTATGTCTGCTTCCCGAGATGCAAAGTTTACATTTGTTAGATTTCACACCGATAGAAAGCTAAATTAGTTTAGGAGTCATTTTGATGAAGCGTAAAACCTTCATCATAAATGCCAAAAACGTTTCAGATCTCAAAAGGAGGATATATGCTTTTAGAGAAAAATGAGAGTTTTTTAGAGGTATAAAATAATCAAAAGACTAAATTTGGGGTAAATGAGATAAATGTGCCTCATAGGGTATTTCTCCTCTATATATACACAATATCAAATATACAAGTATCAAAGATTAATATAGCATCATTTGTGGATATATGGATATAAATGACCAATATATCCTTATTTTGAAGTTATATTGACTTCTAATACAAAGCAACATGTTATTACATATTAATTACATAAATGCTTTTATATTTTTATCACCATCCAAATATCATATCCTCAATAGAACCCCCCCGCCACCTCTTAATAGTTAAGTTTGAATTCAAATGGAACTAATGAACTTTAAATAATGCATCCACGGGCAAGGTATACTATTTTTATAGATTAGTAAGTTACATAAAGACTCTCAAACACAAAGGACTCAATCACTCTTTATAACAAAAGATTATGTGATTCACAAAACCCTCTTTTAAATGTTTATCTCTCACCTCATTTCTCTCCCAACGACCTATAGATATTTTCTCTCTCTAAAGAAATATGCAGCTCACATCGCGTCTCTCCTCAAACTCAAATTACAATAGTATATATTCTTCTATTTATTGACTGACTATGACAACCCTTAATCCATTAATTAAAGAATCTGATTAATATAGAAGACCAAATAAATACGAAATCTAAGAATATAGAACACCAAATTAATATGAAGTGTAATTAATATAGAATAGAAAATTAATGTAAAATTTAGTTAATGTAAAATTTAGTTAATGTAGAATTATAATTAATATAGAAAATCCAATTAATATAGAATATCCAATTAATATAGGAAATCCAATTAAGATAGGAAATCTAATTAATATCAGAAATTTAATTATTAAAACAGACTCATTTAGAAAAGAATATTATGTTTTATGTTATTTTAGGTCCAAACTTCACAAATTTCCATCTAGGCTTATGGTAACTCCAAGATTCATTACCCCATTGCTTCAACTAATTACTGGAGATAAACTATGCACATGTACATCCGGAATGATCAATTCTTATGCAGTCCACGAACTCTATCGAGACAATACTTCCCAATAGACCAGTCTCTCAGCCATCTACATCCAAGAAAGCGGTAGTAACATCCATCTGACCTATCCCAATATCAGACTGAGGAAGACTTGATAATTTCTCTCCAATTTGAACATATGAAGCCTTTAACCCATCAAACTTCAGATTAAGACCCGAACACCACAACGGTTGAACTTCCTTTACAAAGGCCAAACCCGAGCATAGCTTGAAAACAGCTTCTGTATGGATATCCACATCTCCACCATTATCTTCAACTCCATCTCAACTGCAGCTCCACCTTCGGCACCGATTAAATCTCCACGACAAGCAAAAGTCCAAGCACTTATGTTTACAATATTTAATGTCTAAAATAGCTCATTCACTTAATATCTTGTAATTTCTAACTGTTAGAAACATAACCATTACTTCAAGTAAGTTACGACTCATCTTCTCAGCTATTCCACGTTTCGAGTCACTATGTAATATTTTTCTCCTATACATACCAAATTTAGAACAATAGGTAGTGAATGGTCGGTTCAATAATATTGCGCCATTGGTAGTCCAAAACCTCTTCAAGTAATTTTTGGATTAAATCTACATTTTCTTCGCCAAGCCTTCAACTGCCTCCAGCCAAATCCCAGTAGATACATTCCCCATAGTAGACGCCCCTTCAACTACGGACCCATCCATTTAGTAGATATCTCGAATCTAATATTTCCCTCGAAGAATCCATCATTATGATTGCGCTTGACTTTACTCCAAGATCCACAATCTTTGTTTTTCTACTTTATTTTCTTCACCATTATCGAATATTAATATTCTATCCCCACGCTGACCGCACCATTTGGTAGGGAAACCATCAATATTCGATACAAGATCTGACCCAACCCTAACATGATTCGCTAGACTGAATCCTAGCCACTTAGTTGAAGCAGTGACGAACCGTTGGCAAATACCTACCCGAGAGGTCAAAAGCGGTAATACAAGCTTCAGCTCTTACTTTATTTCAACAACAAAGTTAACAAAAATAATAGAAAGTAAACAATTGCACAACAAAATATTTGACGTGGTTCGGATCGTGAAGAAATCATACATCAATGGGAAATGCACGCTCCTTTTATAAGTAAGTAGGTTACAAAAATACTCTCAAACACAATTGACTAAATCATTCTTTGTAATAAAATATGACGTGATTCACAAAACCCCATTTTCAGTGTTTATGTTTCACATCACTTATCTCTCAAAAGACCTAAAAATAATTTCTCTCTATGAAGAAATATTCAGCTCACATCTTGTCTCTCCACAAATTGGAAAGCTATATCTTCTTCCATTTATAGACCGGCTCTAATATATCTTAATTCATTAATTAAAAAGTTTAACTAATATAGAAGACCAAATTAACATGAAATATAATTAATATAGGAGACCAAATTAATAAGAAATCAAAATAATATAAAATACCAAATTAATGCAAGATTTAATTTATACAAAAATCTATTTAATATAGAATAATTAGTTAATATAGAAATTCCAATTAATATAGAATATTCAATTACTATCAGAAGTCCAATTAAGATATGAAATCGAATAAATATAGAAAATCTAATTAGTATTGAAATTTAATTTATATATGGAGTCTAATTAATATAGAATATCTAATTGATACATAAATCTAATTAATGTAGAAATCTAATTAATATTGCAGACTCATTTAGAAAATTATAATTTGTGTTATTTTAAGCCTACATTTAACAATTTTCTACTGAAGCTTATAATAACTCCAATATCTGTTACCCCGATGCTTCAACTACTCACTATAGACTAACTTTCCAACTGCACGTCTAGAGTGATCAATTTATACGTAGTTCACAAACTCTATCGAGGGAATACTTTCTCCTAATATACAAATCTCTCAACCTTCTACATCGAACAAACGGTAGTAATATCCAACTGATATATCCTAAGATCAGACTGAGCAACACTTGACAGATGCTCCACAGTTTGAACATTGAAAACCTTTGATCCATCAAACTTTAGATTAAGACCCGAATCCAATAATGATTGAACATCTTTTGTAAAGGCCAAACCGGAACCTAGCTTCAAATAGATGTCATGGAGGTATCCACATGTCTACCCTTATGTTTAAACTTCAACTCAAATTAAGCTCCACCTCTGGTACCTATTACATCGTCATGATGACTAAAATTTTAGAGGATCATGTTTCATATATGTAAATCTAGTTCTTGAGAGAGAATGAGATAATTTGATTATACAGAGAGAAAGTAAAAGTTAAAAACAAGATTGAGCTAATGAAAGTGTCGTATCCTTTATTCACAATCTTAGCTATTATTTATGGGCGTTCAGACTTAGTGTAACAGATTTGGTTACACAAATGGTTTAATTACATATGTATCCTCCATATTTACAAATAGTGCAAAAACTATATTTCAACTATACAATTGGTCATATAAGACTTTAATTTATTACATTTTATCCCCCAATATTTTATATCCTTATCGGTAGCTCCCCTAGTTCATATGAAATACAGTAAATCAGAACTAGTTATCATGGGAAATCGTAATATGCAGAAAAATACTCCTTGCCAAAGTTCAATCGGCTTCGAACATATCTTGTCCTCCAAAATAATGCAATTATAAATGTTTCTTCGAACGTATATCACTTTAGAATTGTTTTATCCTCAAATAAAGTTGTACGCGTATGCACATCGAAATAGCCTAACCATTTGTTAGCGTTTTGAATATTTATATGTAGAAACATGAGATGGCCTTCTCATAACGCTCAGAAACGTTTGGAATGATATGGAATGCATACAATGATTCACTAGGGACTAGGCCTGCCACTAGGTCTGAAAATTAATAACTGTCACATTATCTCCCATGTAAGGAACCACTTGATATTCTACCCATTCATCTTTACTACCTCTTCCACTTCTCTGACCATTATCTCTCTTCATTTTCTTCTATAAATACTTATCTTAGTCATTGCTTGTGTTTTACAAACACCTTATAGTGAGAAAAAGCTCATCTAACCCAGTGAATGCTTAGCTACCTTCATCTGAACATCCAATCTTTTGTCTACTTTCACCAGAAAATTCATATTTTCCATCCAATCTTCAACATTTATGAACTAAATTGAAGATTCTTCTTCAACTTAGTTTACAAAAAAAATCCCAACAATAAAAAAAACTAGTTTTCAGAGCTTACCACTATTTTTGTATTACTGAAAGGGTTGTTGGGTATAAAGTAGCATGATTGATAAACAATTCTCCTCGATTCTCGATTAAAACCAAATTTTACACCCAAATCAAAAATCCCTTGTGTTTTCAAGTTCATCCACCTCATAATCTCAACAACCTTTATTAACAAATTCTTCGCCATCAATGCTTCAAAATTCTTCTCTAGTCCCCTTGTTTGTTCCTCCTGAAAAGAATCCTAAAACAAAATCAAACTCATCTACTCAAATAAGACCAAAAGAAATTACATCGTTTATCAATTCTAATCATCCTCAAACATCACGCACCGTAACTCCTCAAATTAAATCAGAAGCTCATCTCTCTTGTAGTGTTATGTCAAAAAGAAAAATCTTATGGCTATTAGAGACTTCGGAGTTGAAAAATCTTCACAAAATACACCAATAACTATACACCATCATCCCCTCACCCGAGGGATATTGCTGAGACCGTCATAGAGTCTCAACAAACTCCCTCGCATACTAAAAAAAACTAGTCTCAGCCTATAATCCGCCTCAATTAATAGATGAAGCGTCCGAGGAAGAAACTAACTCATAAGTGGTAAATATTTATCTGATTTCAAAAAATATAATTGAGAGAAGTAATAGATGTAAAGAGAAGTAGATTTTAGAGATAGAAAGTCAAGATATAAAAGTAGTTAATATGGAAAGTTTGAGAGCTTTGTTAATTCTATAGGCGCGAAGACTTAGGATTTAACTGAAACATTTACAAAAAGAGTTCTAATTGCATATTAGTCCCTCTTTAAAATGTAAAGCTCTAAATCTCTCCTATGATTATACAATCTGTCATTAAAGGTTGTATTCCTTTACGTGTTACTCCCCAAAATAATATTTCCTTATCAGTAGCCCCCCTTAGTTCTTATGAAAGTAAATGAATAAGAACTAATTATCTTTTGAAATTGTCAAAGGTGAAGAAACTCCTCTCTATCCACTATCAAACTGTTTCAAACTTGTTGTCTCCATAGTTTCAGCAAAATCGTATTTATGTTTTCTCAAAGCTTTGGATATTTGCATACGATATTGTTTCCCTCCAACGGTTATAATTGTTCAAAGTAAAAATTGGATAGGTGATGATATCTTGGAAACTAGGTCTTCCACTAGGTCTACCGTATGGTAGGTGTTAGATTCTTCTTTACTCAACCGTTTGGAATTCTACCCAATTACCACCTCCACCTCTCCAACTTCCCTATCTTCCAACTTTCCCTATAAATAATTATCTCTGTCCCAATTTGCTTCACAACGTATTTTCTAAAGAGAGAAGGAAAGAGCTCACTACCTACCTTCATCAGAATCTTTACTTTTTTGCTACTTTCTCCGGAAAAACACCAATCCAGCACCCAATCTTTAAATTTATTTATGAGAAAGCATCCAAAACTAAAAAAGTCAAGAGCAAAAAAACCCCAAAAATTCATCATCCTCAAAGAAACCCGCCTTCGGAGCGTAGGATTATTTCTGTATAAGTAAAATGGAAGATGAATATAGAGCAGCTGGATTGATATGCAACGCTCCTAGACTTTCCACAGAGACAATACATTAAGGTAACTTTGATCCTAACAAAACTCATGTTTTCTCACCTGTTTCTCTTCCATAAGAAAGTCAATCATCTAAAACTCAGATGCCAAACACACCTCAAATTTTACATTCTCTGAATGAATCATCACCTCAAATCAATCACAAATTAACGATATCTTCTTCAGGGAGAGTAGAAGAGACTTATTCTCCAGTTAATCCTAAGACCACTTGTCCATTCTGCAAGGAAACAAAAACTCAGCCTCCTCAGACCTCAAAAGGAAAATACTTCATAACCATGGGTGACAATGTTGATTTTGCTTCGAATCTATCAACCTCTTCCCCTCCTGTGAGGGAGATTATTGAGACAACAACAACATCTCAACAGAATACCTCAAGTAACCCACCTCGACTCGTGAATGAGGGACCCGAAGAGGCAATAGATTCTAAAGCCACACATTCAAAGAATAAAGCTAACACAAAAGAAGAAGCTTCA
This sequence comes from Limnanthes douglasii subsp. nivea, assembly GCA_036936605.1. Taxonomy (NCBI): domain Eukaryota; kingdom Viridiplantae; phylum Streptophyta; class Magnoliopsida; order Brassicales; family Limnanthaceae; genus Limnanthes; species Limnanthes douglasii. The sequence goes on from JAUPFV010000001.1 coordinate 353,019,940, forward strand.
AAATAATCAAAGTGTGAAAAAGTAAAAAATGTTTCAAAAGCAAAAGATCATTAGATAAGGAAAATAAATCTCATATGATGATTTCCGAAGAGCTGACTACATTTTAGCATGTAAAAGTCTTTCTTACACATATTACGAAGAGAGTCAGGCAGATGAGCTCAAAAAAGAATGAGGAATGGGGGATAACATTATACTTCCCCTACACAAAAAGGGGGAAAGCCTTTTAGACTGCAAAAATGATAGACTGGTGGTCTACCTAGAGTTCATCAATGAGAGTCTTTGAATATCACCGGACCCCATGATAGTTAAGTACTTCGAGATTCTAAATCTGTGCCTAACTCAAGTGACACTCAATCAGTGGTTCACTTTGTTTTCCATGATCATAGCTTCTCAAATGAGCCAAATTCCCCTCTATATTTAAGACTTTATCTCCGTGACAAAATTGTCGAACGGACAAGTACTTCCATTTTATTATCTAACATGAGATAATGATCTGAAGATTATTGATAACCTATTGGAGGCAGACAAATTTTGGAAAAAAAATTATATTTGTCTCAGGAGATTGGGGAAATGGCAAAGAAGCTTTCAAAGCCAACCTATCAAAGTTGAACCTCGTTTGAGGAGTAATAATACGTTTTTTTATTTTATTACCTTGAATTGTACCTCCAACTGATTTCCTTCCTATCTCTTATGAAAGTTTGTGTTTTGTGCAAAACTTTCAAGATGTTAAAAGCTTCGTTGAAAAGATGCCAAGAATATTTTCGTCAAGCTTGCATCCTGAACTGAAAAAGAATGGGGCAATGCATTTCACACAACCTTTCAACCTATCAACTTTTTTCAACAGCCATCTGTGGAGAATCAACTTGAGAGCTTCTCGTTCTGAAAATATAATGAAGCCATCAAATCCTTTGTATGTTGTCAAAAGGTTAGTGGCTTCTGACTGTAAAGTATTTCTTCATGTTCAAAACAGATCGGATAGTCACCTTTCTCAAAAGAAGAAGGAGAAAAAGAATAAAAAAGTAGCTTTAACATCTGGTGCTAGCCCTTCATAAGATCTAATGCCTAAAACTTCGAAGAGAAAAAAAATACAAAAGAACCTCCCCACTATCAGAGAGAGAGTAGAAAGTGGGCCTTCTCCAAAGAGGAAGCATATAATTTGCCCGGTATAAAGGAAGAGCACAGTTAAAACAACCCCTTTAAAAGAAATCAAAATTTGAAAATTGTAAAACCTTTGAAGAAGTATCTTCCAATGTTGACGAAATTTTGATTGTAGAAGATCCACAAAAATAAAACGAAACCGATGTCGAAAATAGAGGCACTCAACAAAAAGAAACTGGTACACACAATGATCGAGGTGATGATAACTTTGATCCTAATAGCATCATCAACTTTGATTAATCTCAAGAGTTCGTCGAAGTTTTTTAGATCTTATCGTTCAAGAACTTCAAGACCAACTACAAATTTTTTGGAAAAAGTCTATTTCATTCCCTCCCGAGGTAACTTCAGCAGAGGTCTCTTTGCCTCCATCTTCTAGTGCTCTTATATATGTTCCCATTCCGATAGTCTTTCCTGCCAAAGAGCCATCTGAAAAAATTGTGTTTTCTCTTCAACCCTTTCTCGATGTTGGTGCTTCATCATAAAAAATTAAACCAAGAAATCAAATCTACTCAAAGTCCATTAGAACATATGGAAAAGGAGATGTCTTGCTACAAGAAAATTATTGCTGCTAAAAAAATATGAGAAACATCTTTGGTTGCCTTGTGGAAAAACAGTTTCATTGATTTCAACTGGTCATATCTGAGTTCATGAAATAGCGCATCTATCTCAAGAATCACCTCAGAGATGTTAACCAAAAAGAAAAGGAAGAGCTAAACACTTCTCATCAAAATGAAATAGATCAACTCAAATCTAAGCATTCTGAAGACTTAGCTGCATAACAGCAAAAATTTGATGGTCTTTAAGCTGCACTTAACAAAAGTGAGGCATAGAAGAAATAATTGGAGGCTGATATGACTACTCTCAAAGTTCAATTCGATGAAGAGAAGAAGATTCCTGGTACCGCTACTGAAAATGAATGTGCATAAGGCATAATGGTCGTTATAAAAAACATGAAGAGCAAATATCTGTTAATCTTCTTCCCAAATTTCATGCTATATTTCCTAAGGCTAACCTCTCCAGCTTTTGGGAAAAAATTCCCATTGAAAGTCTCCCTAGCGAAGCTTTTGATCTTGTTCCTAGCTCTTCATCCAAACAAGTAGAATCAAAAGAAAGTGCTTCTGATCAAAGGGAAACTTGTGCAGAAACCTCTGAAGACGAGTAACTTTGCTATCTTTTTTTTGTGCCTGTCATTCAATTATTTTAATATCTTTTTTTTGACAGATGTCTTTTTTACTCCGCCTTTAAGAAATTACTTTTTTATCATCGAATTGAATTGAATTGAATGCAGAAAGGCTTTGTTTCTCCTTTATTCTTATAAGTCATGTTTGCCTCGAAATATTACTTATATTATAACTAATACCTTATAAGTCATTTAAGAACTTCACTGGTGTGTTTAAAGAATACTAATACCTTAAATATAAACATGGTACTTATATAATGTGACACTTAGAATAATGTTGTGCATAGCACCTCGAAAATTATAATACGTTTGGAGAGTGGAGCACTTCCAATATTATAGTACTTTTAGAGAATGTAGCACTTCGAACGTTATAGTGTGTTTAGAGAACGTAACACTTAGAATATTATTGTGCATTTAAAGAACTTAGAACTTTGAATATTATAGTGCGTTTAGAGAACATAGCACTTTGAATATGCTTGTTACTTCGAAAAGTGTACTCAATACTTCAAAATATTTACTCTTGGTTAACTTCAAAGATGATCTATGTTTGACTAGTTACCAAAATAATTTAAACAAACATTTGTGAACAAACATTACCCAAAACATACATTTTTATTGATAGCTTTGAATATTTACATAGCACCTCATTAAAACCTCTCTGGGCCAACATGGTAGGAAAGAGTGGGCTAACTATTCAAAAAAGAACAATTTCAAAATACAACACACTTAACCCAATATAATTTTAGATTCAAGCAACATCATTATGATACACTCCAATAAATTCACACCACTTGATGAGCAACATGCTCTCAAAATTAAGTCATATTGTTATAGGAAAATATAACAAAACGTAACAAGTAGAGGTATTATTTCTTTAGTAAGGAAAAATATACAATTCCTCAGACTTATTTATACCCTCTTTTCGTCATATTAAACGGATGATTAATACATATTCTTCTTATTCATTGCGTAGACTGACATTTATGAGAGAAGCCTTAATTCTTTCATCATTACTTCAGTTTTCTTTCATTAATATCGTTGACCAGTTAATTCCATGGGGCCTATATTCACTCCCTTGAGTATCTCATCTGGTACCATTCAATTCGCTCGATCGAGTCTGCTATGCTCGTCCTTCGTTTATTTGCTAGTAATAGATGAGCACTTCCCTTATTGTTGAATCCTACTCGACTTTCTTAGCGAGGCATCTCTTTAGTCGCGCTCATTATTATAGCCCAATTCGTTGTTATTTTTACTGATTGGTTGCCTCGCTAACTCATCTTTGCACATCCTCTCGCTTTTGACGACCTAGTTAGCTCTGCTCTGCCCCTTCATGAAGCCTTAGTCTATTTTCAAAGTCTTATTTACTCAGTAGATGTTTAACTGTTTCTTTGTTATCGACTCTTGCTTGGCGTGTTCGGCGAGGTGTCTGCTTAGTTGAGTTGTGTTTGGTAATAAAGACTTTTATCACCCTTCATCTATTAATTATCTTGTCGACTTCCTTTTTATTCCTAGCTGACCCTTGGTGTTATAGATCTACTCTGCAAGAGGCCTCAATTATTTTCTATTTTCCCTTATTCAACCTTGCTTTATCATCTACTTGTATTCTCATCTGCTCGGTTTGGACTTATATAGACATTCTTTCTTTTCCCCTCTGCTTAGTAATATTAGGTGATGGGAATTCCCTCATCAGGGTACCCCCTAGTTCATGGATTGTATGTGACTAACACAGAATCGATGAATTAAAAATAAAAGAACTTAATTTAAATTTGGAGCAGCGAAGGGGTTTGTAAAAGTGGAAATTACACCGTGTTTATGACGTATGATGTATAATGATGAATTTGTTAAAACTTAAGTGGTTGTAGGACATGTGTTGAATTCTAAGCAGTTTTATTATGACAATCAAGTCATTTATCTTCTAAGTGGCACTTAAGTTCTAGGGAAAACATGTGAGTGGCTTTAAGTAACAATGAAAAAGTCATTCCATCACGCATGGATAAAAAAACCCACTTGGTATGCTAATCGTAAGTCACATTAAAAGTTAAGCAATAATTTATTAAAATCAACATTTTACCTTTTGGACGAGAGAAGTTGGATGTGTTGAAGGAAATAGACTACATCTCAATTGTTAAGGTTTTTTGCCAACCTAGAAGGAAATATTATGTTTCAATTTCCTCTTGCTTTCTTACTATGTACTGGTAGATGAAACCCTATTTTCTTAGTCGTTGGTTGTTGATCCCTGGTTTATTATCTTTGGGAAGAGACTATCGTCTCTGGAAATCATGATTGTGCATGAAGTGTCTGCTCACTTAGTTTAATCTTACCCCTATATTTGGCTCTTTGTAATCAAGATGGCACCAAAAAGGATTACAAGGAAGTTTGGAAAACCGGTTAAAGCCATGGAAACTAAGTTCGAAGATCCCGTATTTTTAAAAGCTTATTTTGACCGAATATCACCCAAATATGGGTATCTTGATGAACCTGGCTTGCTAAGCTTTATGGCTAGGTATGGTATTCCTACTCGTGTAACAATTAGAGTGTCAAAGGTCGCAGAGCATCCATATTTGATGAGGGAGGATGAGACCTTCCTATACACTACGATTTGTTACTGGGGCTTACAAGAATGTTTCACTATCGTAGGTATATGCTCCACACAAGGAGCAACCAATGGGTGGAGGGTCTTGCTTATTATAATGTTAAGTGCACGTCTGCTACATATCCTGATTTGTTTGGCGAATCTATTGGCAATGGTGGATGTGACAAAGTTGGCAAAGTTACCCTTCTTTTATACTCAGTTGACTAGGAAAATAGTGGTATTTACTACCTCCGATAAGAGCTGGAAATACTCTTTTGCGTTTGTATCGGGGAATTTGGAGCATGAAAATACGTTGAGGAATCTTCAGTTGGAACACCGGTGGAAGGCCAAGCGTAAGAATGATGAATCTTAGCCTACAAAATAAAGACCTTGGTGGGGGAACTAACTTATATTTTTTATTGTTGCAGGTAAAAGAAAATACCAAGAGTGTCTTTGAGCTCTGATGGAGCAAAAGTATAAGGATTGTAATAGTACAGGATGCGTTGTAAGTGCCCCAGGGTCGTAGAATGAGGGAAGAATGGAGCTCGTCATCCTTGTAATGTCAGAGCGAGAAGGAAAGTGAGATGGGGGAAGTAAATAAGAGAGTGAAAAATGGTGTCCCCCCTTAGATGAAGCTGGAGTAGCCCAGACTCGACCAGTCGATAAGAAGATGAAGAATTAGAAAACTAAATGAGCCCTCCTTCAAAAGAGGGCTCATGTAGTATTGGATGCAGTTCCCTTATCAACGAGGAAGCTTCAATTAATAGACGAAGATGAGATTGACGGGGCTCGAGGTGGAGGTGACCAAGTGAAGATGGCCTCAAAAACACATGTTGATGGTAGTCGGGGCAAAGTGCCCGAAGCAATAGAGTTGGATGAGGCTTACGTGTGTTCACGGTCGGCTGCTGCGAATGTGGTGAAACTAGATATGCTACTAACCAAAGAATGAGAGGCTTAGGTGCAGAAAACGAAGAAGGTAGCTGAGGAATTCCTGCCATCATGCATGGTGATGTAACCTCTATCGATGCTAATGTTCGAGGAGCTGAAATGTATTCATGAGCTGTCTTTTTATGGCAATATGTCGATGAATGAGTTGCTGCAGAGTCAAGTGGAGCTGGAAGTCGAGGTACCTTATTATTGTAATGTAACCCTTTATAAATCTAAATTGTGTGTTATGCTGACTTTACTTGTTAATACAGATGAATCATAACTTGGTGGTATTGTCATACCGAAGGATGTCGAAAGCTGATTATCAACTGATGGAGAAGTTGAAACCTTAACCTTTATTTTTTTGGTCAGTAAGAATGTTGACCATCGAGCTGACTAGATTTAAAAATTCATATAGAGTGGCGAATGCGGGGAAGAATACGGCAAGTAAGGAGAATCAAAGGTTAAGTCATAAGGTAACGAAACTCCAAAGCTTCTTGACTACCTGTGAGGCCACGTGGAAAGAGTTGACCACTGGGAATGTTGCATTGATAGCTTAAAATATTGGGTTGATTAAAAGGAATGAGGAATTAGTTTGAGCACACTACTTGCTCAGAACATCTCTCAAGCGAAAAGATTTGAAGACCAGTCTGAGTATATTGTCACTCTTACATTGAAAAATGGGAGATTAACTTCTATGGTGGGGAAATTAAAGGCAACGATGGAGTAAGAAAACGATCAGATTCTGTAGAAGACAACGTCAGACTTAGAATAGAGGGAGATACATGTGATGGAGGTTGTTATGGCAATATTGGCACAGAGCAGAAGAAAGTTATAGCGAAGTTGTCTTTGAACCCGGGAATGAAGTTGGGTTTACTGGAGAAGTTTGTGCCTGGCGAAAAGTGGTGCCCGGATGGGGGTACTTCATCTGTGATGCTAGCGGGGTCTTAACAAGAGTTAGCGAATGCAACCACCTCAGTAGTTGAAGTAGGCGCATGACAACAAGGCATTGATCAGGTAAAAGATGCCCAGGTTCATGATCCAAGCTTGGTGTCTGGCGCTTAAAGTAATCCATGTTGGATAATTGTATGGATATTTTGCTTATTTTTTGTCATGAATGTGTTGTAAACATAATTGAACTCCTGTCTTGCGTAGTTATATTTTGGGTATCAGACTTTGAAACTTATTCTGATCAAATATCTATGACATTGTCGGTGGTTTTATTAATATATGATAGCGATTACGTAGCTGCTCATGTTTATAAAGGCTCGTGTATATTTTATTAAAGCGAGGGAGATTTTCCTTACAATGTTAAGCCATATTAAAATCTTTGAGTAAGTTAATTAAACTTTAAATCACGGCGAGGTCAGTTAGACCCTATTGCGTGGCCCGTTCAAGGCCTTGATCTAAGATCAATGTGCGTTACGTAGCTATGAGTGAGTTATACTCCTCACCTTTATTTGTGGCGAGGTCGTCTAAATCCTTATTGTTTGGCTTTATTAAAGGCTTGATTGTATATTAGTTCGCATTACTTAGCCTGTAGGCTTGGCTCGTACCCCGTTCATGTTAATAGACTTGATGGTCTGGGCTCGGCACGGCTCCTTGCGTAGCCCGTAGGTCTGGTCATTGACTTGTTTCGCTATTGTAAGGATGGAGAGAATGAATAAATAAACACACACATTGGCTAAAAAAGGAAATTGTATTGTAGTAAGTAAAAGAAGAAGTGTGATGCATCATTATATCACTTTCTCGCACCATCACGAAGAAAAATAGCACATCGTCTAAATTACACATCATAGAGATATAATTTTAAATGGTAAATATTTTTTGGGTGTTGTGTTGCCTTTGGTGTCAGCGAGGCGGTATTCTCCATTGTAGTACCTTGAAGATGATTGTGATTGGTCCTTTCTAATTCGGTCCGATCTTGTCTAGTGCTTTCTCCACTAAGCCTTGAAAAACTTTCTTAATTACTTTATTGCCGACATGCAAAATGCAAGGTTTTAGCCGACATGCAAAATACCCCCGCATGAGGGTCCTGTAGTGCTTCGCTCGTACTCGTGGTTGGTCACATCGTTCTTAGATAAGGTCTATATTTACTGCTCGGTCAATTATCTTGCTATTCTCATCGTAATTGTCGACCCTGTGATATGGTATGATAATCTATGTTGGGACCATAACGTCACTATCGTATACCAGGGAGAAGCGTGTTTCCCCTGTTGTAGTTCGCGTTGTGGTTTAATATGCAGAATGTAGTTACCTCCATATTTAAGAACTGAGGTCCGTTATCGGCCATCAGGATACGAGGTATTCCAAATCTAGCTAAAATCTGCTGAAAAATGAAATCACATATTTCTTGTGTTTAGATTCGGGAGAGAACTTTTGCTTTAACCCATTTGGTTCGAAATATAAGTATCTCATTTTCCAATTGCATATATAAATATGAACAACTCGATCCGTGCACTAATATGATATTGATGGCTTTGAATTTAAAGTCTTTTGGATTTTGTTTCTATCAACTTTCAAAAAACATAATACTAATTTATATTATTTCGCTAATTTATTTAATCGACATTGGACTTTAATGGCACGAGTTAGTACGAGTTATACAGGATTATTGAATTGCTTATGTCTTTAAATGTTAGGTCGATCTAGGAAAAAATAAAATTATCACAAATAGGACAACTCTAGTGGCTTTGATATCTCATTATCACATAAAAGTGTATATCAGTTATGTTAGGGTGGCGACCAAAGTCCCACATCCCACATCGGTTAAACATGGGAAAGATCAATGGTATATAAGTAAGAACATACCTCAACTAGTACGATGCCTTTTGGAAGTGGACCAAATGCAAAGTCGTGAGGGCCTTCGGGTGCCAAAGCGGACAATATCATACTAGTGTTTGAGACCGGTTGTGTTCTTACTTATATACGGAGGCGGAATATGCGGAACCCCATATCACAACACCCATATTCCCAACACGTGGTATCAGAGCGTCAGGCCCAGACGGAACGCGATGGTGGTGAAATTCTCGGAGATCGAACATGACTAAGTTAGACGCCATGCTCAATGTGATCTGTTCTAGAGATCCTAGTTCAGAGTGACAGTGGCTCATCAAGCGGTGGTACTTGATTGGAGTGGGGAGTGGCGCTAAGGAACCAAGACAGAGTGGTCTAATAGGAGGTGAACAGTAACATCCGTAGTGCCTCTATGGTCAGGTAGTCTCCAACCTGATTAGAGTGGGCGGATGAAAGTCAATTGAGAGGAGGCTAAGTGGTACTTTGTTCGAGAGGAGGATTTGTTAGGGTGGCGACCAAAGTCCCACATCCCACATCGGTTAAACATGGGAAAAATCAATGGTATATAAGTAAGAACATACCTCAACTAGTACGAGGCCTTTTGGAAGTGGACCAAATGCAAAGCCGTGAGGGCCTTCGGGTGCCAAAGCGGACAATATCATACTAGTGTTTGAGACCGGTTGTGTTCTTACTTATATACGGAGGCGGAATATGCGGAACCCCATATCACAACACCCATATTCCCAACAAGTTACATAAATAATGGTTATATGTATTTATAGCCAAACCGAAACTACAACAGAAGGGCTGTAAAAAGTACATATGGTGTAGAAAACCATAAAATTTGGACAATGTTAATGGTGATGCACTTTTGACGCTACATGGACGCTAGCCTTGTCTAATCCAAAATGTAATACGAAAAATAGAGTTAAGCCACCATTATCACTTTGATAGTCGAAATCAGCGATGCCCAATAAAGAAAAAATTGGTACTGCTCCATTTTAAAAAGGAATCCATGTCATTATCTGCATATGGTTTGGTATCCTAGTGAGGCATATCATCACCATATCATAAAAAGAAAGATCATTTAGCCAACTTTAAGTCCTTAATCTGATCAGTCCCCAGAATTTCCAGTTTTCCACCCATCCTAGCAAGATTAATATTAGAACATTGCGTCAAATCGAGCAATTCAAGGTGAGGACAATGATTTAGAATGGCGTACAAGCCATTATCAGTCAACGTATTTCCTATAAGCTGAAGGCGGCGTAGCCCAGGCATGGTTTCAGCAATAGCAAATGCGTCCTCATCATATCGGTTCGGTGACCTATTGCTGAAAAGATAATTACGTCTTAATGATTTCAAACGAGGGCAAGAATTCCCAACAGCTTTCAGCGCGTTTCCAGATACATCTATAAGTGAAAGCTCCAGATCTTCTAATAAAGGAAGCTTTGCAACCGCTTCAATAAAACCCTTTTCAGTACTACTTCCGGACATTACAAATTTAAGACACTTCAACTCGCTTGCTCTGTAGAAGATAACACATTTAATGAGAAATAACAAACATATATAACTGAAACAGGAGACACATGTTCTAAGAAGATCTCAAGCAATCTAGACATGCTTGAACATGATAGGAATTTCGGATACGCCGGAAATAATTAATTTTCTTCCCATAAATTTACAGCAGATCTCCAGAAAGATCAAAACACTCAAGACAACAATTGGAAACATCAAAACATAACGGAGATTGCAAACTCGTAACATGATTAGCATTAACATTCAAAGTATTAAGAAGGAAAGAGTCTATCCAATGTAAGTACGACTTTATTAACATTCAATGTTTCATCAAGAACACCATAATGTCAGATCAGAACAAACAAATTTTTACCATCGATTGCGGAAACTACGTACCTATCGGCAACGTACATCAGTAAAAAGTCGGAGCCGACTCCAGCGAGAGTGATGTTGACCAAACCCCCACCGCTACGGTCAACGGCCGAACAACACAAGGCCTGGACGCTTTTTGTGGTATGATAGCCAGGTGGATCGGTCAAGTTAATCGATTTCCACATTGACGGATCTTTGCAGAGGTTGAACCAGGTTTTGCACACTAATTGCACAGACCCAAAAATATCAGCGGGGTTTAATCTGGAGAGTATTAATACAGCCAAATCGACAGGTATATCGAGCCAATTGGGTGGATGCTCATCGTAACCTCTGGCCGTTTTGTTGTCTGCGTGGGTGATCACTAGTCTGTCTCGTTTCTTCATTAGAAAAAGCATGCGCAAAAAAGTCAGAAGGAATTTTTTGATCGGGCTGGTCTAGTTGGCCGTTCAGCAAAGTGGATTATATGGTCGGTAAAATCGGAGTATATAGTTTCATAGGTTGTGTAAAAGGGGAAAAGTAATTTTGAATGGAAAAAAATAAATCTTTGTAAGGGTTGGTTTCTCAAATTTGTCATCAAATTTTAAGAATTTTCTTTTAGACAATTCTTTTAATCACTTATTCCATTTACACTCAACGGACATTCTCAACGCAAGCCATATGACATTCTATTTAGATTTAAATTTTAAATAAAATTAAACAAATAAAACAAATTTTTGTATTCAAAACATATATATTACACAAAATATATGAATCGAGTCAAAATAATATCAAACACTATCTAGTTAATATATATATATATATATATATATATATATATATATATATATATATATATATATATTATAGATATTCGGCTGAGTTTTTACAGCAAGTTTGTAACAAAAGTAGTATTTGGTTTCTAAACCTGTTTTGTTGCAAGACATAACATAAGTAACACATTTGTTTTAATTTATTTTTTAATTTTTTAAATAAATATTCAGAATTTTGTAAAACAGAGGATCGTTGTAAAATTTAAACGGTTTAATAATTGATTAGATCGTCAAAATTTAATATTTGTAACTCGCCAAAAATTTAACATAATTTTTTTAAAAAGAAAATATCCAAATTATAACTCACTCATAATCGGAATCCCGGATTTTGTCCGGGCCGACCCGATCCAATCCGATCGGATTTTATCGGATTGAATATAAAACAGATCAGATATGAATTTAAATTTATGATTGGAAAATCGGTCGGACCGGTTCATGTTTGAATTTTACATTTATCCGACTCGAGCCATCCAAAAATAAAAAATAAAATAAAAATAAAAACTATATATATATATATATATATATATATATATATATATTTGTGTTCAAAATATTTTTAAAACTAATTTTGTTTAATTCAATCTAAGCAAAATCAAAAAATATCGAATTAATATATAAATATAACTTTCCAATGTTTCTTATTGCTAGTTTTTATATGTAGCAATTAATTAATTCGTGACTTATTCGCAACCGAACATATTTTGATACATTTAGATATTTGGTTGACTTTTTACGAGGAGGTGTAACTTTTGGTTTAGCAACGTTTTTGGGTTAAAAAGCACCGTGTAGTCTTTTATCTTTACCACTTGTATTAATTTGGTTTTTTTTTTTTCAATTATGCATAGAACTCATTCATTTTATTTTTTTAATTTGTATTTTTAGTCTCGCCACATGTGAAGCTTGTGAGCTTGAAACGTGGCATCAGTTTTTGTTGTAAGAATGGTCTCTCAATTTTTTTTTTCAAAATTGCCCATTTCCATTCCATCTTAACAGCATTGTCAGCTTCCACGTCATCTTCATCATTTACCTTCAATTTTTACCGTTTAACTAAAAAACTTACCATTTACCTTAACTTAACAAACAGACCGGGTCGAATCCTAACTTAATTAACCAAATCCGAAATCCTATATAACCCAGCTCAGACCATAGCAATATAACCCTATACAACGATGGTGTAACTTTTGGTTTCGCAACTTATTTCGTTTCAACGAATTAACATATTTGTTTTAATTTATTCTTTAATTTTTTAATTAAATATTTAGTATTTTATAACGTAATAGGTCCTTGAAAAATTTAGCCACCTTAATATTGATTTTATCGTCCAAATTTCATCCAAATCTATTATCTAATTTATAACTCGCCAAAAAATCAACATAGATTTTATGAGAATATTTTACCTAAAATATAATTCCCTCCTATAATAGGAATGGCAAGGTGGATCTTGTCTGATACAATTTGATCGGTTTTTTTTTTCAAATCAAACACAAAACGTATTTGATACGAATTCAAAAATTATGTTCTATAAATCGGTTGGCCAGGTCGGGTACGAATTTAAAAATTATAATTCAAAAATAAAAATAACATAGAATAAAAATAATATATATATATATATTATAGTAAAAATAGTATAAAATTAAAGAAGATATATGCATATAATATAAACATAAAAGATAAACAAAAATATTAAATTTGTTATCCGCGAGACGGGTCGAATGAACGGATGTACATAGGGTCTGGAGGGGCGCTAATCCCGCTTACGACAAAATATAGATTAATTCATATAGTTTATTTGAGGATAGTACGCATTTTAAAGTAAAATTTTAATCTAAAAATCTAAAATAATGATTATTTTAATGAAAATTTTAATTTAAAAATGTGAAATAATGGATATTTCAAAAGAAAATTCTAATTTAAAATCTTGGATAGTAGCGTTTTTTAAGACAAATTTTAAGTTAAAATATTTATAAATTGGAAAATATAGTCCGCATCTACATCGCAATTTAACCATAGATAAAACTTCGTCGATTATGTAAGTATTCTTATTTTTTTTATTCAATTTGTTTTTCCAATAAGTTGTTTGGATTTTATTTAGTTTAATATTTCTCTCTTAAAATTGATTTTTTTTCTTTATTTTTGTGTTCTTCTATTGTTCTACATTACTAATTTGATTTATAAGTTAATAGATTATTATTTATCAAATAGAGATTTTGATTAAATAAATTAAAAATGATGGAGAAAAAAACATGAAAGAAAGAAGAAAATTTTAATTAGATAGATTAAAGAAGATGAAGGTTTTAATTAAATAAATTAAACAAGATGAAGAAAAGGTAGAACAAGACTTTAAATACCCCCAAGGGGTAGCTGAGTTGGTTGAGTATGACATTCTTATGACCAAAAAGGTCATGAGTTCGAGTCCCTCTACATACGCTTTCTCGGTTGAGCCTCTCACCTTGTGTGGTTTACCTTCTGGCGTTGGTTTGCAGGCTATCGCGTCAGACTGAGGGTTTACCCTGTGCGCATTCATTGCACTCTGAGTAGCGGCTGCGGGTTCCCTCCGAAAAAAAAAAGAACAAGACTTTAAATAAATAAATAACATTTATAACCCAAATTCAAAATTACACATATAAAAACTTTGCATATTAGTGAGTACATTTACTTATTTTTATAGTTAGCAAATTCGTATTTACTTTAATCATATCTTAAAATTAAATTTTAAAGTATATTTTAAATAACAATTTTCGTTTATTCCATAAAATATTTTAAAATATTTAATAATTAGCAATATATTATAGTTTACATTTATAAAATAAATAATTTTATTTTTTAACATATTTACGTACATGTTTGTTAAACAATATATATTGATATATTATTTTAATAAATTCACTAAAATTTTTATTCATATTATAAATTCTGTTTTAATATAATTTACAGTTTATTTCCATATAGTTTATAGTTTATTTCCATATATTTTCCATATATTATTTGGCATGTATTTTCGTAGTTTAACGAAGATCTAACTGGAGTTCCAGCGAGCGTGAATAGTCACAAACTATTTGTTCGATCCGATGCTAGGCCAGTTGTACAAAAAAGAAGATTGGTAGCATTATATTAACTAGAAGATTGGTAGCATTAAAGCGATTTATTTGAAGATCTTCAGACACATGTTTTCCGTACATGTTGACAGGGAAAGACTTTATATGTATCTAGCAGTATCAGAGTATGTTGTAAGTGTTCTATTGGTGTGAAAAGTTGATAATTACCCTCACCCTATTTATTATATAAGGAAAAGTTTGTTGGAAGCTGAATTAAGATACTTAAAATTGGAAACATTAGCCTTATCATTGGTGATATCAGCCAGAAAAATGAGAACTGACTTTCAAGCACATTCTATTACAGTTTGAAATAGTTTTTTCCATTGATAAATGTGCTATAAAATGCTGATATATCAGGAAGAATGACTAAGTGGTCAGTTGAGCTTGAAGATTATGATATTAACTTTGCACCCCATTCTCTAAGTGGGTGAAAGCTGCTCCTTTATCTGGAACGACATCTAAAGCGGTGATAAAGTTTATTAAAAAATATGTTACCAATTTGGTATTCCCAAATGCATCACTACAGATAATGGTCTCAAGTTTGACAACAAATGAATACATGTGTTTTGTGCATCGAGAGGAATTCAACATTGTTTTTCTTCTCATTTCCATCCTCAAGCCAATGGACAAGATGAAGTGTAAAATCAAACAATTTTAGAATGTTTCAAAAATAACATGGAGGGAGCACCTGGGAAATAGCCAAGTTACTTATAAGTAGTACTAGGGTCATACCGAACTACTCCTCACACAACCACTCAAAATTCTCCTTTCGCTCTAGTTTATGGGATATATGCGATTACACCTATATAAGCTACTCTACCTTCTTTCAGAGTTCGAAATTATGCCCAAGAGAATAATGAGATGGAAATGAGCGCTTAATTGGACTTAATTGAAAAAATAAGAGTGAAATCACATCTAAGAACTATGCACTACCAAGGTTTGATGATGAGCAGGTTTGCGTCTAAAGTAAGAAGAAGAGATTTCCAAGTTGGGGATAAAGAATTAATATATTTTTTACACATTAAGGAGAAAATATTTGGAAAGCTAGCTCCAAATTGGGAAGGACCATACATTATACATGAAAGAGTCAAGCAAGGAACATACAAGCTTCTAGACAAGGAATAAAACTTTTTGAAGCACTCTTGGAATGTTGAACATCTCAAGTTATACTTAGAATAAATTCATCTTGTAAATATTAACTTTGCTTTACTTCAATGTAAATATTTTGGGGCATACTCTTTCCTACCCTTGTGGTGCAGGGAGGTTTTAATTAGGTGTCCTAATCCCAATCAATATATCATCCTTTTCCTTTTTTCTAAAAGAAATTTGTCTTGATTAAGATCAGATGGATTAAAGACTTATTAAATATTTATTTTCTTAAAGTGGATTACCTTTGAATGACTCGTATGGATTAAAGACCTACTACATGTTGATTTCCTTTAAATGGATTACTTTTGAATGACTCAGATGGATTAAAGACTTATTAAACAGTTATTGTTTTCAAATGGATTACCTTTGAATGGCTCGAATAGATTAAAGACCAATTAAACATTTATTTCCTTTAAATGGGTTACCTTTGATTGACTTTGATGGATTAAAGACTTATTGCCTTCAAATGGGCTACCTTTGAGTGACTGTGATGGTTTAAAGAATTATTAAATATTTATTGTCTTCAAATGGGTTACCTTTGAGTGGCTCGGATGGTTTAAAGATTTATTAAAGATATATTTCCTTTGAATGGCTTGTTTGGAGTTGATTTGTTGCTTTTATTTTGTCATACTTAATTAAGATCGGATATTAATGAAAGAAAAAAATATAGTAAAACATAAAATGGATAAATTCAAGTTATGAATTTTTTTTATCTACATGGAAAAACGCCTTGTTTACAATAAGTACTTACGTGAAGAAAGTTACTAAGAAGTCTGAAATACAACAAAATGACTTGCATACTCAAAGGAATTTAGTTCAAAACACAAACACAATAAAAATGGTAAACCTAAGGGCTCGTTCCTTTCGGTTTTCTTCTCAATTTTTCCTTCTTCTTCTTTGTCTGCTTCCTTTACTTCTTTATCATCATCTAAATCTTCCTCATCCTCATCATCAGATTCGGACTCAGCAAAGTGTGAAAAAGGATTTCCTCATACGGTACATACCTTTACAACTCCCTAAGACATCATTTGGGAAGGTTTCATAGAACAATAATACCATATCCGATTTAACAGATTCTTCCCTCTGCTCCATAGACTTCAATACACCATCAACATATATATTTACAACATCGACTATATCTTAGAGGTGTTTTATTTAATATTGTTGACTTTATCTTCTTTCTTCTTTAGAAGATTTCCCACCTTTTTCTTCTCTTCCGATAAGTTTTGGAAGCTAACTTTATCCTTAGACTGCTGATCTTAGAAAGAGGAAAGATCTTTTTTTCCAAATCAACAAACTTTAGTTGTAGCTGATTGTGATCGGATTTGGATCAGAAAAACTCATCCTTAGGAGTCTTCACTTTCTATTTCAATTTTTCTACTTTGTCTTTCTCCGATCTGATGCTGTTCTGTAAAGTTTAGTTTTCATCACGAAGGGAAGAAATATCCTTGACTTGAGATCTAACATGCCTTTTCAAGTCAACTATAGGCCCTATATAGCCTAAAACTAAATATCCCAGTTCATCATTTTTCTTTGACACTTCAAAGTACTCCGCATCATGTGGCACAACATTGGAAATGGTAGTGGTTTGAGGGGAAAATTTATCAATATATTCAAAATTGAAGTTTCCCAAGTTTCCTACATTATCTAGCTGATCAACACCTTCGAGAAGAGGTCTATCATCAGCAGGGAGTATAAAGGAAGACAGATCAACAAACTCTTATGCTTAATGAGGAGCTTCAGTAGGAGTAATGGTACGAAGGACTTCAGATCGTAGTATGATCTGCGAACCAATAATAGTTTTTTTCTTTTTGCCTCCCTCTTATCCTTGTCTTCTTTGGTCATTTTCTTCCTCTTCTTCTTCTTGACCATCATATATTTTGAGGGATCTTTAATCTCCCTCAAAGTAACTGACACACCTCTGAATAGAGCTGAATCTATTTCATCTCAAGGTTCGATGCTTCCTATCTCGAGAATGACTTGAGATAGTGCCTCCTCCTCTCCGTCCTTCTTCCTTTTCTTTTTCTTAGTTTTATCAACATGACTGGGAGCTCTGTTTCTGGCTGGTAGAAAATGTTTACCATCAACTTCCTCAGTCTTCTTAAGAATATCGGTTGATTGGGGAGGGGTAGTGAACTACTCCCATGAGAGATCACATATCAGATTTTTCCTCGACAGATGAGCTCTCACCATATATCCCGCTGTAAAACAACTATAAAATTTATTCAACGAGTTTTTGGTTGCCCATTGATGTAGTCTGGTGAAAGTAACTTTTCCATCTTTGAGATGCTTTGAAAATTGATTTGAAATATTGTAACGAAAAATCCGATGTAAGAATCACTATCAAAACATAACAAAAGAAATATTTTAAAAGAAAAATACTAATGTGAAGATTTCCAGAATCTTGTAAGCATACTCAGATTTTCCTTGAAGGTAATTTTTCTTCCACTCTCTGAGGCACCATTAATGAATAGAAACTGAATTCTCCAAGGTTTATCGACTTCCAATAAATCATTGACTAATTTATAGCTATTTCCCATGTTAAAATAGTAAAAATGAATGTTACCATTTCGACATAACCCGCCACAACTGCAAGTTGCTCCATTGGCATCAGAATCTTCGATAAACTTGAAGCTATGATACTGACCAAAAGTGTAAACGAAGAGTTGGGTCTTAGTTGACTCGAACATAATTTTACTACGTGAAAATATCTCATAATTTCTGGTTCCATAGGAAACCTGAGACCCCGATTGCGAACTTCGGGGTACACCACCAACTCTCATGCTTTGTAGTCCATCAAATTCTCTTCAAGGATTGGAATCACGACTTTGATTGATTTAGGAAACCTCCACTTGCTTGAAAGTTTACCCACATTAGTTTTGTGAGTATATACATAAGATATTCTTTGTAGAGCCAGCAATTAATTGATAATGACCTTAGTGAAATTGGACCCGACTCGTCCAACCAAATAATCTGGAAGTGGTTCGGATTCTATTAGAGGAGCTTTCTTTCTTTTTTCTCGAGTTTCTTTTCGATTGTCCCAGTGCAATCCAATGTATTCATAAGTGTATTTTCACCACTATCATTCATCTTTCCTTCCATTATGTGTGGTCCCAATTATGTTGGATCAACGACCTGGTTACTAGGGTTATCTTCCTCGATATGAGGAAACTCAGCAGAAGAAACTGTTAGAAGAGTCGTAACAATTTTTCTCTCTCAATTGATTTTTGGTGTGAGAGATTGATGGCATCAGTAGAAACCTTTGATGGTTTCTCCATTTCTTTATCCAATGTGGAAGGATTTCTCTTAGCCTTAGAGAGTATGGTAAGCCTACGAGGAATATTTTCTTCGATATCCGACCCCATAACAATGAAACTTGATGAAAGGTTATTTATAGGATGAAGAATATGTGTCTGGTTCTGGAACTTGAATCACCGGAGAAGTAGGTAATCCGGTAGTAATCCTGGCTTGCCTTTTTTCTTCCTCCAATTTGGAAAAATTGAGCCAACTTTCTTTAATTAGTACAGTTCTCACTGTAAACATATAAACTTTAAAAGAAACGATAAGAACGAAAGAGAAATATGGGTGAAAATTAGAAATTTTTTCTATCTTAATTGTGAAAATCAATTTGTTTCTCACTCTAGAAATAGAAACAATATAAATTATCCTTATATATGAGTAAAGAAGACGCACTTGAATATTTTACTAGGGAAGAGAAACTAACGACAATAATTAGGAAAGGCTATTAAATGTAGTCGATTTTTTTTTCTTAGCAATGATACAATTTCTAAGAAAAAACTATTCGGTTTCGTTAGTTTCCCCATGACACCTGTCATGAGGAACTAACCGTCTAAAGTTGTGACCTTTCAATAGAAAGGGATTTTATGACCCACTTCAGATTCAGTTCGGAAATCCTTTACGGTATTAGTTCTCCTGAAATACATCGGAAAGGGGTAAGGGGGCTACATGATAGGATCATATTTTATTGGATGCCGATTACAATAAACTGGCTCGAATTTTATTAGAGTGGTAATTCGACCTGAAGCCAAAAATTGATGAATAAGCAGTAAGCTAAGTAGGCTTGATGACTCAACTATGGATGCTACTGAAATTGATACGAATAGAAGATCCGACCCGACTGACCTATATATCTCAAAATATTATAAATAAATCGACTAACAATATTAAATAGGTTGGAAAATTTTCCTAAAACATTAAATACAAGAACCTCATTTCTCTCCTTACTCTCTACCAAAAACTTAATACCAAATAACCTAAAAATCTTCCATATTTACCCATAAATTAGATTTTGTCATCACTAGTTGTAAGTGGGTTTACAAAATGAAACATGATCCATAGGTAATATAGAAAGACATAAGGCACACCTTGTAGCAAAAGGTTATACTCAACATGAATGGATTAATTATAAAACATCTTTGTTATGGTATCGACGAGAGATTCTTTTAGAACAATCATGACATTATTTGCATATTTTGACATGGATCTCCATCAGATGGATGTAAGACTATTTTTCTCAATGGTGATATTGAGGAAACGGTCTATATAGTGCAAGCATAATAGTTTATAGAGTGTAACTCAAATAATCTTGTTTATAATCTTAAAAAAATCTATTTATGGCCTCAAACAAGCCTCTCGTTAATGGTACCCCAAGTTTCTTAAGGTCATAGTAAGTTGTGACTTTGAAACTAAATCGATTTAGGATTTTATGTATCACAGGTTTAGTGGGAGTAATTTTATATTTTTTATGTGGATGACATACTACTTGGCTCGAACAATAAGGAATGGTTACACACGATAAAGAAAATTCTATAAGACAAGTTTGATACAAAGGATTTTGGTGATTCAAGTTTTGTGTTATGAATCCATGCACATATGGATCACTCGTGCAATATTCTTGGCATATTGAAAACCCCTAATAACCCCAATAGAAAAGTGTGACAAAATTAGTTTGGTTCAATGTCCTAAGAAAAAACTTGATATAGATGCAAGGGAAGTGGTCCCTTATGCTTCGAAAATTCGAAGTTTAATATATACTCGAGTTGTACTAGGTCATATATTGTATTTTCTGTACATATGATAGGAAGATATGTTAGTAACCCAATAGTAAATCCCTGGAATTTACTTAATAGGATACTCCGATATATACAAGGAATAAAGGGGCACATGTTGACATATTAGAAGTCTGATAGATTAGATATCATAGTATTCCGACTCAGATTTTGGTCGATGCAAAGAAACATTAAAAAACACTTTGGGCAACATCGTGGAAAAGTCTAACGTAAACGCTTATTCCATCATCCACTATGGTGGAAGAATTGGTTGTGCGCTTTGATGCATTAAACCGGTAATCGTGGCTATTGAATTCCACAATGTAATACCCTAGCAGTAATATAAACTTGTATAGGTCCAAAAACATAAACATAAAGTTATTTTCTGTTAAAGAGATAGTTTAGATGGGTAAAATAAATTTGAAGTCCACAAGTAGAGACTCTAATAACAGATCCTCTAACAAAGGTTATTTTCTCTAAGGTTTTATATAAAATATTTATAGATATTTGTACTGCATAGTATATCCAAATGTAGGAACCAGTTAAGAGTAGATACGTACAATTACAAGCCATATTACTCTTAGGCCACTATCCATAATTGGCCAAAGTAATTGATTGATAACTGTAATGTGATTATTATTGCATTATATTGTTCACATTGCGAGAAAGAGGTTGTTAGTCCTTTATACTTATCAGTCGTGTACGGGGTTATACCATTTCTCATGGATAATGAATACATGGATCCCATTAGAGTTGAATATGTATTCTTGAGTAGTATGTTACAGTCCAACTGGAAGATTCTTGGAATATATTTATTCAATCTATTCTTGAGTAGTATGGACAATAATTTGGACCCACATACTAAAAATATATATTTGATTATTGTCTTACGACATTAAAATAATACAAGTAATCGATTTATTATATTAAGTAGCTATCTGAATTAGACTTATGGGTGAAAATTACGTTATGGACCCAAGTGTGGTAACAAGGTTGAATTTGGACAACTAAAGAAGAGGGGCCAAATCGGAGAACTTAAGCATGAACCGTTATTTCATGGCATAAATTGATTTATCAATTTACTGGGTTATGGCCCTTCATGATGTAGTAAAAAGGTTGGGGTTTATAATTTTGTGATTCAAGTTGTGTAAAATCTATAAATAAGAGACTTAGGTATTTGAATTTCGTCATCGTAAACCTAAGACAATCATAGCTGTTACCTTTACTATTTGAAAAAATATTTCATTTTTTCAGTTCTTTCTACACGCATTGTCAAAGATCGTTTGGAGAATAGTAGTTGTTTTATGAAGAACATTTAAAAGGTAGTAGAATTGAGAAGAAAGTAAAATGGAATGCAACAAGAAAAATCGTAAGTTCTTCTTATTCGTTTATTCTAAATGAGAGAATTATATAAAGTGGATCTATAAATTAAAGTTTTCTTTTGGTTTTGTCTAATTTCTTGTATTTTTATGTAAAATTGATATATTTAGATGCATTCAAATATTATGAAAATGATTTGAAATTCTACAATTTCACTCATTTGTAAATTTTATGGTTAATTAATAATTTTGCATTTTTTTTAAAATTTATATTTGTACACAATTTTATTATGGCACCGAAAGACTTGAGTAGTGTCAATATTTTGAAACTAATCTATGTATTTTGTGAATTTCTATTGATTATTTGTGATTTTTTAAATTTTGAGGTGGTCAAAAGATTTGTGATTCAATTATGTGATTTTTATATTTCAAAAACATATTATGAACTTTTTTTTAACTCAGGGACTTGCAATTGGTAATAATATGTTTCTTGGTTGTTTTTATATTTTCAAAGCTCTATTTGGAACTTCATTTCACCTCGTAGACTTACGGTAGGTTATGAGTTGTTTGTGTGTTTTCCACATCCTATTTTGAACTGTTTTGTCCAAGCCACTAACTTATAGTATGTTAAGATTTTTTATATTTTGTTTTTAGGTTTCAGCAGTTATTTCAAATTATTTTCTACATACTATAAACTTTAAGTGGAGTAGGAAATGTTTTTATGTTTTTGTTGTGCTTTTATAACTTTTTTTTGAACTTTTTGCAAGTCATGGACTTCCAAAAGGTTATGGCATGTTTATGCGCTTTTTTATAATTGTGTTTACATTTTTTTTATAATTGTTTTTATCAATTGTTTTTTTATGTTTTGTAATTTTGTAGACATACAATAGGCTATGGCCTATTTTTGTACCACTTGTTGTGTTTTTGTATTTTTTTAACTATGTTTCGTAACTCTTGGTCATTCTGAAAAACTAGATTTGGTTTTTGAAAATATTAAAAAAATAGAATAGACAGAAAAATAAAATAATAAGTCGTGTTATCAAACTTAATGTTTAGGCTTGCACTCATATTAAGATCTTAAAGTGCTAGAAATCAAATATAAGTCTTTCTATATTACTGAATTTGTTTTTTAGTTAAAACTAACTATATTTTCTTACACAAATGAGTAATTTAGTTCTAAGTTGCTATAGTATGATATTCTTATATCTATATAAGGTCATAACCTTATTGGGTCTTGAAGGCTAAATATATAAAATGGCGGATCGATGATCCTCCCTCTATATCTACATCAATCCGATTGATATCCATGACTTATCTTTTTGGGTCTTGAAGGCTCAATATATGAAGTTACTTTATTATTTCATATGGTAAGAAAAATAAACTAGAGAGGATATTTCATGACTTATCAATGCGTACTACTCCAACCATAATTTCATTAAAATTTTGAACTACCATCTAAGGAAAAATTTAAAATCTAAAATGTACTTGTGACATAAATCAAAATGATTACTACGAGCCTTAAAAGGAATATTGTGAGTGACCTCGGTAATCATGTCTATACATACCATCAGCTTTTCCATTGGACTACTGCTTTCTAAGGGACGACTTCCTCTTGTGTTAATTTGCTTAACTTATGGTATTTGAAATTTGGATTATTAATTTTTTAAGCCCAATTATTTATTTAGTAAAATGAACCATTTTATTAATATCAAGAATTGAAAATTCTAAAAGGCCAATATCAATACGTGAAGGCTTTGAAGATATTTGAGGTTTGACCCGAGATAGGTTAAAATACATTACCACCAACTTCATCTTTGATTTACAGAACTTAAAATTCAATAAAATTTGAGCTTCATTCTAAGAGTACAAAAGATACTTAAATAAAAAAAAAATTCTAGAAATTGAAGGTTAATCGTGGTGTGGATTATTTTCAAATGACGATAATTTTGTGTAGAGTTTTGCGATGTTTCAAGGGTATTTAATGCTTAAGTAGTTTGTAGTGAGAGATTTGAGCTGCCTGGTTGTATTAAATGTTCATTACCCTCATTAATGAGGTTGGATATTTATACCCTTAATTATGGGCCATATGGGCTTTCGGGTCACACTTATGAATTCAGTTCGAGTTCAATGACCATTAGTTTTTAAGCAGGTAGGTAATTAGCTTAGTCGTGAAGTGATTTAGTTTTTAATATATTAGTCCTGTTCGGATGGTTCAGTGGGTGGTTTTTGTCTGAATTGCCCATGTCCGGTTCCCACAGTGAGTGGTGAGAAAATCTGGACTCATCAGTAGCCCTTTTTTTAGGTTATGTTCGAAGGCCTTTGACAAGACCTAAAAAATAGTTCATGTGTACCCGTAACTATGTCCGGACAGATTTCGAATTGTATAACGACTTTATCCGGACTGATGAAACTCTCAGAAGCTGAATGGTTTTGCCAGAGATCGTAGGACACGTGTCCTTCTCTGATTCGCTCACTTGCCGTTTTTCTCCTAGAATGGCGCTCCCACTTACTTCAAAAAGTAACCTCTTAATTAATGTTGGTGACATCAGCGCCGTCTTTAATCATTACACCTATCTTTTCATATTCTCCTAGGTATCAAAGCATCTTTTGTTCTTTTAGTATAAATTAGTCCACTTTTAAACTGTTTTACCAACTTCATTATCTCTACTTTGTTAATTTTCAAAACTTTTATCTCTAAAAAAAAACCCTTCTTTTGGTGTAAGTTTATGTTCACACCAAGAAACGCCCTAGTAAAAGGTGGGTGGCTCAACTTGTCGGAGTTAGAAAAAGGTCAAGTAGTCGAACGAGAAAGGCGCATTGTTGCAGGCCTCCCTATTTATCCTATTGACAAGTCTGTCACACCAAGTTCAGAGCCTGATCGGGGTTCATCTTCTGCCAAAAGTTCTAAACCCAGAAGGTTATTCCAGCCCAACCTTTCTCCAATCGCTTCAGGCTCATCGGTCCAAGAATCAGAGCCCGTTGTTGAACCAGAGCAGACGGTTACAAGCTTTAAGAGACCTCCCCCAGTCATTTCCATGGGATCAGACGCTGATATCTCCCCAAAGAAGCTGGTAGATCGAAGAAGAGGACGTTTGGTGACAGGGCAGGCTGCAACTGCACAGCCTAAACCTGCCAACTCCACGCCTTCTAAGCATGGGGCTAAGAGTAAAACTACAGGGTCAGAAGCACCTATTAAAATTCCCAAGGACAAGGTGTCCGGTCCGGAGGCAACCAATTCAAGCCTTCGGAAAGAGACCTCCTGATTTGAGCCCCAGCCGGACTCCAGACCACAAGAGGAAAGTAACGCCCAACCATCCGGATGTTCTACTGAGCCAACCACATGTCCTTCTCTCCAAAAAATAACCGATAATCCTTCCAGGGTAATGGAAGATGTAATGAAGGATAGTATCGAAGAAGCCCTTTTTGAGTCAGACGTCTCCGGGCAAACAAGTGAGGATGCTGTTGCCAAGAAAAGTAAGGGCAATGAGAAGCTATGTTTAAAACACCCGGATCTGTCGGAGTGCCTTGTGGGAAAAGTGGGACCTTGCTTCCACAAAGTAAGTGTAAGGTATCTACTGGTTATGCACAAGATTAATTATGCTTTTATTCACACAGCCGAACTAGGCCGGATGCGGACAAAGTGGGGGATCCCTGAGAACGTTAAAGTCAGGATATCGGTGGATCCGGAGACACTGATGGATTTCAAGCTGAGTGAGATAGTTTTCTTCACTGAGCAATTCAATTGGGGGCTTAGGCTTCCCTTAGATCCGGAGATTGTTAGATACTTCCATCTCATAAAGCTCTGCCCAAGCCAATTGAGCCCCAACGCTTGGTATACGCTCATGGCTTGTATTATGGCCTCCAGGCTCTCTGGAATCCCTCTTCCGATGGAGCGGTTTGCTGCAGTGGCCAGCCTTTGCAGGAACCACCACATCCCCTTCTATCATTTTAACATGGGCGATAATTATAAGGAGGTGGATGACTTACTTGAGTCGGAGAAAAGCTAGAAGACTCAATTTTTGTTCATCAGTGGTGCCTGGGAGATTGGGAGGAAAGTTAAAGCTGGTGTTAACCCAAGCATGCTTACTAGCAGATGGCGAAGCGATGGTAAAAACCTCGTCACATACTTCCACCTTTAATTATAACAAATTTGTTTGTCTAATTTCTCTTCTTTCGTTTTTTGGTAGTGCTGCCTAAGGATTTCAATGATTACTTAGAGGCTGGGCAGACTACTTGTGCCAAGCTAAATTCTTGGGCTGCTGAGAAATAGGGAAACCGCTTCCACAACTGTTTTACCGGAGGCAATTTAACAAGATCCCATCTCTGGAATACAACCGACCAAAGGGACTTGTCTTGGGACGAATTAACCACTCCACCCCCTCCGGGGGCGATTCTTCGAAAGATAGAGGGAAAAGATGGAAAATTGGTCTT
Organism: Limnanthes douglasii subsp. nivea; assembly: GCA_036936605.1. Classification (NCBI taxonomy): domain Eukaryota; kingdom Viridiplantae; phylum Streptophyta; class Magnoliopsida; order Brassicales; family Limnanthaceae; genus Limnanthes; species Limnanthes douglasii. Next base: position 353,046,332 of record JAUPFV010000001.1, read on the forward strand.
GTCGAGCAGAGCTAAAGCCCCAAGCAACATGAAGGGCAAGAAGGGAAAAGGCAAGTAAGGTGTGGTTGAGGCCAATCCTACCGAGGTGGAGGAAGCTGTCCCAAAAAACCCAGAGGGGCAAGACCATGGACAGATTGATGTTGCTTTATTACAAATAGTGGATCATGAAAGCACCAGGGAAGTGGTTGGATCTCCAAAACCCCCAAAGGCTTTCAAGAAAGAAAGAAAACGGGGAGCGGAAGGCGTAGAGAGGGAGGCCAAGAAAAAGGAAACCTCCAAGGGAGATGAAGTTTCTCTCAGGCCTCCGGAGCCTCTTCCTCTAGTTGACCCAACTGACCCCACTCAAGCAGAAGAAATCCCCAGTGACTTTCACACCGGAGAGGGTGCCGGAGGGGACATAAATATTGATGGTGTCGACATCACTGAGCTTCAAGGGATTGGTCTTTACTTTGAAGACTTTGCCAAATATGATTTTGCTGGACCCTACCTCCCCCCAAGCTCTTCGAACATCGTCACTTTTAATGTTAGGTCGTTTTCTGTTTCAAGTGAAAGAGACATTGTCACCCATTCCTTACTGAGCAATATCCAGCCAGTGCTTACCTTGGAGAAGCAAGGGCGAAATTAGTCGGCCATTATCAACACACTCAACTCCGATAAAGAGAAATTATCTAGCGACCTCCTTAGTGCCAACAAAAATGCTGAGGCATTTAAGAAAGAAAATGAGTAGTTGAAGAAAAGTCAGGAGAACTTGGCCACCAGGCTGGCCACTTCGGAGGGAGTTGTCAAAGAACTCCAATTGAAGCAATCAAATCTGGAGAAAACCCTCTCTTCTTAAAAAGAGGAGATGAAGGCCAAAGACAAAATCATTCGGACCCTAACTAATGACAAGATTTCTCTTGAAAACACTGTGTCCAAGGCTGAACAAGAAAAAGCTAACTTGTTAAAGGAACAAGAGAAAACAAGCCAAGCTAGGATTGATGCCTATACCAACACTGTGATAGACTCTCAGGAGGAAAATGTATGCCGAAGTCAAGTCAGATATGGTCCTGTTCTTTCATGAGAAATTTCTGAAGAGGACCCTGGGAGATTTATGGAATTTTGTAGAGTATGAAGACCTCCCATTCCACACAATGGCTGATGGTGACAAGCATAACTACTCCAGTGGCTGGGATGACACAACCGATGAGGAGGAAAAGACTAGGAAGAGTCCGGATGAAGAAAATGATGACCCAAAGAAGAAGAAGCCAAGTGAGGCTGAGCCATCTAAGAAAGCTCAGTCTTAAAGTATCAACTATCTTTTTAATTTTTTGTGATTGAACCAAAGTCCTTGGATGGCCAAGACATTTTTTGTAACCATGTCCGACCCTTGTCCGGATAAACCTTTCTGTTTTGAAAATTCAAAGTCCTTGGATGGCCAAGGAATTTCGTATATCTTAATGGGTAGTTTCATTTTACACAACTCTTGCATTGTTTCATAGTTTTTCAACTTTGGTGGCTAATGTTTAAACAACCCTTAGTTATTTTACAAGTATTTTAAAGTGAGAGTGTTTAAATTCTCCAATGACAAATGTTTAAGTAGTCATCACTTGACCAATTCAATCCGGTTTGCTATTGATAAAGAAATTTCAAAGAAAACTATTAACTGAAACACTCCAAATCTTTTAAGAAAGCCTCATATTTTATAAAAAAGACCGGACACCTCATTAAAACCTCCCCGCGCCACCAGGGTAGGAAAGAGTATGCCCCTAAATATTTACATAAACTTTTAAACAAGTAAATATTTACATAGTTTTCATTCCAAGTACAACCGGAGGTGCTCAATGTTCCAGGGGTGATTCAAAATCCTTCCATCATTATCTTGGAGCCGGTATGTCCCAGGCTTAAGATTTTCACTGACCACATATGGTCCTTCTCAAGTTGGAGCTAACTTGCCGAACTACTTCTCTTTGGTATGTAGGAATACTTTCCTCAATACTTTATCCCCTGGTTGAAAATCCCTTCTCTTAATTTTAGAAGCAAACCTGCTTCTCATCAAACATTGATAGTGTGTGGCTCTGAGGTGAGCCTTAACTCTTCTTTCTTCCATCAAGTCAAGCTGGCCTCTGATCGCCACTTCGTTAGCGTGTTCGGAAAAATTATGAACTCGAAATGAAGTAAGATTAGCTTCTATGGGAGCTATGGCATCCATCCCATATACTAAGTCAAAGGGAGACTCTTGTGTTGCAGCCCCGGGAGTGGTCTGATAGGCCCATAAGACTTCTTGTAGATAACTTGGCCCTTTTCTAGCAGCTCCTTCTAAATTCTTTTTAAGACCGGACAATATGGTCTTGTTAGCCACTTGAACTTGACCTTTTGCCTGTGGATGGAAAGGAGAAGAGAAGCAGTGTTGAATACCTCTAGAGGCGCATAAATTCTCCATTTCCTTGTTGTCGAATTGTGGCCCAATGTCTGTAGTTATCTTCTGTAGAACCCCAAATCAGCAACAAATGTTAGACAAGATGAATTTGATAACAGCTTTCGAGGTAGTTCATGCCAATGTGGCTGCTTCGATCCACTTCGAAAAGTAATCAATGGCAACAATTATAGTTCTGCACCCCCCGGACGCCATGGGTAGAAGTCCCATTAAATCCAGCCCCCACCGAGCAAAAGGTATTGGCTCAGAAATTGACTCCAAAGGGACAGTTGGGGTATGAATTTAATTACTGTATCGTTGGCATGGATCAAACTTCTTTCCTAACTCCTTGGCATCTTGCATTATGGAGGGCTAGTAGTACCCAGCTAACAAAACTCTTCTAGTTAGAGCCATAAATCCACAGTGTGTTGATCCCTCACCATCATGTAATTCAGAGAGCACTATTTGAGACTCTCCGATCCCCAAACATCGCAAGAGGGGTTTACTATAGGATTTTTTTTTATAAAGAACATCTCTTAGGATGACAAAACCACGAGCCTTATATTTTATTTTCCCTGCTATTGCTTTTTCCGGAGGCAAGATGCCATCTGAGAGATATTGAAGGAGAGGAAATCTCCAATCTTGGGGTTGTTTTATCTGTATATTCAAACTTTCTTCTTCCTTATCCGGATTGATTTGAATGGATGGGAATTCTTGCACATGTATCCAAGGGTAGGACTCAGAGTAGGCTATGGTTGCCAAGGAGTCTGCTAGCGTATTTTCCGTTCGGGGTATGTGCTCATAAGTGACGCTTTTGAAATTGAATGCCACTTCTTTGAGGATGAATAAATATTTAATCAGCTGCTCTTTTTTGGCTTCGGATTTACCTTTTGCATGATGGATAAGAAGCTGAGAGCTGCTCATTAACCTGACCCTTTTGGCTCCACAGATGAGAGCTAACTTCAAACCAGCTATAACAGCTTCATATTCGGACTTATTATTGGAAGCCCTGAAGGCAAAAAATATAGCCTGGTACATTCTAGCACCGTACGTAGAGGTTAAACATATCCCAGCACCACAACCCATGGTACTTGATCCATCATCAGTCCGGATGACCCATACTTTTTTTTATCTTTTACACCGGTTGCTTGTTTAGTATCCCTATCTGAATGGAATTCAACTAAGAAATCAGTCACAATTTGTACTTTCACTACTGTTTGAGGGGCAAAATCAATATCGTAGTCTCCCAGCTCTACTGACCACTTGGTCATTCTACTTGAAATGTCTGCCTTTTGGAGAACGTTTTTCAAGGGAAAATACGTCCGAACAATGATAGAATGAGCCTGAAAATAGGGCCTCATTTTCCTCGCAGCAATCACCAGGGCTAGTGCTAATTTTTCAAGCTTTAAATACCGTTTTTCTGCATCTATCAAGATTTTGCTGATATTGTACACCGGACGAGGATAATTATCCACTTCCCTTACCAACACTTCACTTATAGCACAATCAGAAACTGCTAAGTACACGTAGAGGGTCTCTCCATCAATAGGTTTAAACAAAGTCTTGGGGGGAAGACAAGTGCTTCTTCATCTCATCGATGGCCTCATCACATTTTGGGGACAAGTTGAAATCTTTTGCACCTTTCAGAGTTTGAAAAAACAGGGCGCCCATGTCCGAAGACCTTGAAATAAAACGGTTTAGTGCAGCCAGCCTCCCGGTCAATTGTTGTACTTCTTTAATATTCCGAGGAGGCTCTATTTGTAGTAAAGCATTAAGTTGGTCTGGATCAGGCTGTATCCCTTTCTAACTTATCACATACCCTAAGAATTTCTCGGACTCCACTCCAAAAACACACTTTTCTGGATTCAATTTTAAATTCACCTTTACCAGGTTGGCAAAAGTTTCCCGGAGGTCTGCCAAGTGTAGTTCTTCGTCCATACTTTTTACCGTCATATCATCTATGTAAACTTCCATTTTTTCTCCAATTTGATGAGCAAAAGACTTGTTCACCAACCTCTGATAAGTAGCCCCAGCATTTTTTAACCCAAACGGTATCACCTTATAACAATGGAGGCCCCTATGAGTCACAAATATAGTATGTTCTTGATCCTTCAGATCTACTTGAATCTGATTATACCTAGAGAATGCATCCATAAAAGACAATAGCTTATTTCCAGACGTAGAGTCCACCAACTGATCAATTCGGGGGATCGAATATAAATCTTTTGGGCAAGCTCTGTTGAGATCTGTGAAATCAATGCACATACGCCACTTACTATTTTTCTTTTTTAGCAACACCGGATTGGATGTCCATAAAGAGTATTGATATTCCTTTATGTGCCCCATTTTAGTAAGCCGGTCAACCTCTTGAACAATGACATCAACCTTTTCCTTAGAAAATGCTCTCCTCTTTTGTACAAAAGGTGTTATGTCCCTTCAGATGGATAACTTGTGTGATATAATGTCTGCTAGTACTCCGGTTACATCACCATTGCACTAAGCAAAGACATGCTGATGGTCTTTCAAGAAATCTAACATTTTACCCTTCAATTCTGATGTCATCTTGGATCCTATCTTGACACTTTTTCCTTCAGCCAGAGAGTGAGTTTCAACTTCTTCAATTGATATTAAAACACCAGGGGTCTCTCTGGGGTCATCAATTCTACCCTCTCCCCCAGAGGGCCCCTCAGACTGCTATTCTTCATTGATCCGGACTGCCCCCAACGTCCGAGGGGCCAGTGTTGTTGCATAACACTCTCTTGCTACCTTTTGGCTGCTTCAAACAACTCCCACTTGTCCTTGCACAGCATACTTCAAGCCTTGATGGACTGTTGAAGCCACAACATGCATCCTGGAGAGCCAAGATCTCCCGAGAATAGCATTATAACAAGTGGGACAATCCACCACAATAAAAAGTATTCTAACCATCTTTTTAAAAGGGACTTTACCCAACAAAACCTCCTCCTCGAACTCCCCGATCACATCTACTGAGCTTCCAGTGAAACCAACAATTGATCTGTTCGAACGTTGAATTACTGCTGGATTCACCATTTTTTGTAGGAAGTTAAAAGGAGAATATTGGCTGAACTTCCGGTGTCCACCAAAATTCGTCTTATATCATTGCCCCCAATGGATGCTCCTATGACAACAACATCTTCATGAGGATCAACAATATCCCTCAAGTCTTCCTCATCAAAAACAATCAAGGGAAATGGAATCTGTGATTGATAGAAAGTCATGCCTCCTTCCAGTTGGGTAGCTAAAGTATGAACGTTCCACTTTCTCGAAGAAGCAGTTGGTGCAATCATGGTGTCTCCCCCGAATATTGTAAGTGACTCTAAAAAGCTAATAAGTCCGCACACCGTCCTGCAATGCTCTGTGATAACACCCACTTTATTCCGGGTTGGATCAGGATCTAAATATTCTGACTGTACATCAAACCTTTCGATTATTACCATAGCCCCATCCGGAGCCGATGTGCCTGCATTGTTTGGACCAGCCCGATGAGCATTATTAGGCCAATTTTCCTCTTTCAATCAAATTCTGCACTTCTTGTTTCAACACAATACAATCCTCAGTGTTATGATACTGGCAGAAACAATTATTACGGCTCTCCCTAGGAGATTGCAATACAGCCGACCTTCTGTAGTGTACTTCATCTTTTGTTTTGTCATAAATAGTGGCTACGTTTTCTTTCAACTCAGCAAACCACTCCGGTTGAACCCAATGCCACCGCTTATTTCTAGATTGCTAGCACTGGGCTGGTGCAGCTGGATGAGACTGAGCTTTGGCTCTGTTATGACCCTGTTCGGCTTCCTTGGCCTTGTTCCTGGACTGGTTTTGGTTTTGATTTGGTGCAGGTGGAGTAGACCTCACCTGCATGTGCACCCTAGTTTTCTTTGTTTCATCTACATTAAGCTGTTTACCGACCTGATTCAGCAGACCTCCCCATGTCATGGCCTTCTTCCTGGTTACTGAATCAGCCAAGTTTCCAGGGTTCAAGCCCTGCCTCATAGAAGCTATTGCTACTTGTTCAAAGCAATCAGCCAATCCATTATTGGTATTTACAAAACGAATTATCTATTCTTTTAAGGATTCATTTGGTTCTTGGGCACAATGGATTATTGTGTCTCCATTGCCCTTTACTTCCTTACTTCCAACAAACTGCCTCCGAAAGGCCACCCAAAAAGTGTCAAAATTTCGGATGCAGCCTTGTGGCAAACTCTTGTACCACTTCAGAGCATTCCCCGTAAAAGATTGGGAGAATGCTCTATAAAGCAATTTATCGTCATCATCAAAATTCATCATAATTTTTTTGAATTGTTCCAAGTGGTTATCCGGGTCTTTATTGCCATCATATTTTTCCATTTTTGTACTGTCAAACCTCTTAGGAAGGTTTCCGGACAGTATCTTGGAGGACAATGGAGATTGTCTCCAATTCTAGCCACGACTGCATACAGTATATTCGTTAGGAGTTGCAAAGAAACCTGGCTCATCATGGAAGCTAAAAGGATCCATTAACAAGCGGTCTACGTGTCTCCGACCATGACTATGACTGTGAGACGATCCTTTACCTAGATGCCTCTTCAACCTTCCACGCCTGTCCCTTTTTCTTGAGTATTTTTTTACCAAATTTTGTTTCTTTTTAGAACAGCCTTCATCGTTGATGGATGACAATGACTCTTCAACTCCATCTTTATTTGAGGAGCTACTAGAAGAGTCTGAGTCTGAATCTGAGCTCTCCACCGGTTTAGACCGGTGAGACTTTTTTGAGCTAGCATGAGTCTTTTTTGCACTCACATGGGTCTTTGATGGCTTATGCTCTCTTGGATTGTCAGTATGATGAGTTGCTAACGCCTTAGACTTCTCTTTTGTTCCCATCTCTACCCTCCTGGTAGCCCTCAAAGCTTCTATTTTAACCTTCAACCTATCTCGTCCTCAATCGTATATTCATCATTTTCCCCACCACTTCTTCCAAAGCTGGTGGCACTTCTTGCACGTCCGGATTCATCCGAACTGGTTTTTCTTGATAGTTTTGAATGCTAGATTTAGGCACCTTTTCCTCCCACTGTGGTCGCCAATTTTAGTGTGGATTATTTTCAACTCAGGGTAATTTTTGTCTAGAGTTTTGGGCTGTTTCAAGGGTATTTAATGCTTAAGTAGTTTGTAGTGAGAGATTTGAGGTTGTATTAAATGTTCATTACCCTCATTAATGAAAGTGGTTGGGTATTTATACCCTTAATTATGGGCCACATGGGCTTTCGGGTCACACTTATGAATTCGGGTCGAGTTCTATGACCCATTAGTTTTTAAGTAGGTAGGTAATTAGCTTAGTCATAAAGTGATTTAGTTTTTAATACATTAGTCATGTTCGGATGGTTCAGTGTGTGGTTTTTTTTCTGAATTGCCCCTATCCGGTTCCCACAGTGAGTGGTGAGAAAATCCGGACTCATCAAACTAAAACATGATTGTAAGGAAAGCTTTTCTTGAGTTAGAGAACAAAAAATAAACAAATTCAAGCTAATTTATTATAATTAGGAAATCTTCTTCTCTTTATACTTTTCTTTGTTTATATAAGACGAAAATAACTGAACTATTATTAGAATCATCAGTAAAGGTAAATAACTCAAAGCTGAATTCTAGATTAATATCTAGAGTTCTAAATTTGCTACATTTCATCTTTGTTACATCAGAATTGTACAAGTAATGAAGAGCTTCCCTGCATGAAACAAAAATTATGATTTGTAGATAATTATGGATCTGTATCCTTACTATCACCGAAGAAAGATAGATGATTCATTTTTATAGAAGCAACTTCATTTTCCTGATTGATGAACGAATTTGGATATTCATCATCTTTCAATCTTCTCTGTTCTTTATATAAAAACAGAAATAATTTATAAGACTTCTATCTTCAAGTATGTTGACTCATTTCTTAGACTTTTGGGGAATGATTTTTTTATTTCGATCCTATGCTACCGCTACATTATTTGGAGGGTTTTTTTGTTTTATCCTACAAGTATTAGCCATATAATTTAGTGAAAAATAAGTCAGGTTTGAACCTGATTGATTGTATTAGTCCAACAGTTAATTTATGTTATTTTAAGTGTTGATTGAATAATAAAGTTGTTGTAATGGATTAGAAATTTTGAAGAACTATCGTGAAACATGGTTCTTTTCACTTATCTTGAAACATAAGCTCATTATTTTGAGGATACACTAATCTGTAACTTTTATATTGTTGATTGTTCCATTAGACTTGAGTTACTATTAGACCTGCAATTTCAATTCTTGCAAGCAAGTTGATCCAGGTAAAACAAGTGTATTTTTTAATAACATTTATTTGATTAACATCAAGAAATATAGTTACTAAATCTTCAGATCTTACATATCTTAAGTCCATATTTTCTAACAAAGTGATGGCCATAAATTTATTCGAAGCTTGATTAAGTTTAAAATCTACCTCCATCTTATATTTCATGGTCCACTTGGCAAGCTAGTCTGCTACCTTGTTTTGATCCCTATAAATATTTTTTATTGTCATAGTAAAGGTGATTAATCTCCTAAAAAAATCAAGTAAATAATCAAGATACCAAGGCAATTTCTCCTTAAAAACATCTCAACTAGGATCAGAGCATTAGTTTATATATCCAGCTCTCTTACATTCATCTCTTTACACATTAAGAGACCATCTAGTAAGGCTCTTCCTTTTGCCAATATATGAGTTAGTTTGTCATACAACCTACCAAATCCAGATATTATTTCACCCATGTTGTTTCTAACTAATCCTCCATTAGTAACTTCACCATTGAGACCACAAAACTCATCAGTATTGAGTTTATGACTGTTTAATATAGGACGGATTGAGTTAATCAAGGGGTAATCTCTTACCTTATTTATGTTATTATAATAGCCAATTTTATTAGTTGTCCTTAATTCATTTGACTAATGGCTTATTTTAAACAAGTTAACCTGATCGAACCCTATTATTATATGCTTAACATGGTTAATTATATCATTAGAACTAAGATGTTGACTATCATATCTTTATTCATAGTTCTCCAAACTGTCCACCATATAATAAAAATAATAATTGTTCTTATATGAATATATTTTTTCATATATCAATACCAATTTCTAATTACATAAGTTCTAGTCATGTATCTATCCAACCCGATGTTAAATCTATTAGAAAAATAGCACCATACATTCCAAATAACACTGCATCAAACAAATAATTGATTGAAAATTTATTAGTTTTAACAAAACTAACACTTAAATGCTAAAGATAATATTTTCCTTTGAATAATCGAATCAGCCGATAACCAATTGTTAATTATCCTCCAAATCAATATAGAGAATTTTTTAGGGATGTCATTATTCCATAGCTTCTTAGTTTCTTCCATGTGTCCGTTGTGCTGAAATTCTTTGAAGACGATAAAGTCCATTTGATTGCAACCTTCCTAGTTTCATTGATTAATATTTTCATAATTTTTGAAATGCGAGAGGGTAAAACTTTGCTTCTTAGTTTTCAAGAATCAATCTATCTCTATTCTAATAACAAATGAAATTTTCTTTCAGATGCCATATATTATCCCGATTATAGGAAATGATGATAAAAGGATATTTTTGACACCACTTATCCACCCTCAAGTCCATCCCTCTTTCTCTATCTTCCGATAGATATATTCTTCATATTTTTCTCTTATATCCATAAATATCCTCCATGATATAGAATAGTGTCTAGAGCAGTTGACTCGAAGAGGATGAAGGTCACCACAATTGACATTATGCATATAGCTTGACCAGAGAGACGCAACTTCTCTAAATCTAAACCATAGTTTTTAAGGAAAACTATATTGTAAAACCTAAAGTTTTCTTAAGTTGAGATCACCCTCATCATATGGCATACATAGATTACTCAATCTAGTTCATTTAATGGTATTAGTGGTCTCATTAGTACCCCATAAAACATGTTATAATTTTTTTTTAACTTATTTATTATAAATTTAGGGATTATACACTTGTGAAGCCAATATATGGGCAATAACATTAAGACATTGTGAATAAGAATCGGTCTGCCTCCAAATATCAATTGCTTACTATTCCACGCCATTGTCTTGCTTCCAAACTTGTTTATTAAAATTTCATAATTCCACGCTTTATTATTCGCATTAGTTGTAACTCCTACGTAATACATCAAAAGATGATCAAACTGGAAACCAGAAAGAGAAACTATCATATTAGACATACTCTGATTTATATTAGAAGTTATTACCATGGTTTTTTCCTTATTAATAGTTTGACCAGATAACATTCGATAGTGCTGTAAAAACTTTCCTAATATGTATAAATTGTTGGTTGTTGAATTTGTAAATATAAGTAGATCATCAACAAAAGCCAAACATGGAATCACTAAGATGCTTCTAGGCTTGTATGTTAATTCCTTCCTTGTTTCAAATATGTATTTTAGGCCTCTAATAAGATACTTTGTACCAATAGTAAAAAAAATTGGGAATATAGGATCCCATTGTCTTATTCAATTAGTGGCTTTGAAGTACTCATGAGTTTTACCATTAAGAACGATTGAGAAGTAAGACTGATCGACTAAACATACAATTCTATCTAGGAATGATCTACTGAAACCAAAAATATGTATGATATTTAGGATCAACTTGTATTCTAATTTATCGGGAAGCCTTAGACATATCAACTTTAACTATTATATTATCTCCTTTAAGTTTATATTGAGATCCTTAACAAGCTCTTTAACAAAGAGGGTGGTGTCGTGAATATTTCTACCATAGACAAATCCTTCTTGCTCTTCTAATATTATTTTAGACAAGATAACAGCTAACGTATTGTCTATAAGTTTTGATATGATTATGTTCATAAGAGTACAAAGACTAATGGGTCTATAGTTTTTCCAGGTTTAAAGATTGATAGTATTAGGGATTAAACATATTATGCTTGCTGTAATTCATAAGGACAAAGCTTGACCTTGAAGGAACGAAGATATTGATGCACAAAGATCTTTCTTAATAATTTCCCAACATTGTTTGAAAAATATTTGAGTTGATCCATCAATGCCGAAAACACTAATAAGGTTCAGACTTTTACGAGTTCATGAATCTCATTTTTAAAAGGCAAGGTAAACTAATTAATATTGTATTTTCCTCTTCTGTAATTAAATTTGGAATGTCTGATAATCTCTAGCTTCATTATTGTTTAACTGGGCCGTTGAAATAGATTTGAAGTAAGATTTAGCTGAAACTTCAAGCTTGTCATTGTCAGTGATCCATTTGACATGTTTATGGTAGGTAGCAGTATTATTATCTCTATCTTTTATTTATATAGAATTTTTTTTATGCGAGTAGGTTTCTTCCCTATATAGTGATTGAAGATAGATAGTCTGTATCTTTGATAGGTTAATCGTATCTACCATATCCCTCAAATCCTCATATATATATATATATATATATATATATATATATATATATATATATAAATCTTTAACCTCTTCCTCAACTTTTAAAATAACATCAAATATATAGTCAAAATTCTTCGGATACCAATCTTTGAGCTTTTGTTTCAATCTCTTAGATCTATTCAAGAACACCGCTAACAAATGACCATTCATTTCAATGTTCCAATTTTGATCCACCGTCACGAAATCTTGATATTGAAACCACATTTTTTAAATGTAAAAGAATTTTTTATCCTCATTAAGTCCATTGTTTCGTTTAAAAGACAATAAATATATTTTTTCTAATAGTTTCACTTATTTAGATGTTATATGCGAGTTCTTTCGGAGTTTAGTTTTTCTTTCGGTTTCTAAATATTTCTGCATGATATTTCTTTTTGAACTAGAACTCTGTAAAAATTGTATCAATGCTAAAAAGAAAAAAAGATATCAACGCTGAAAAGAAATTGAACAATATATATCGGGAAGATAGATTACATAAGTAGTAGTTATCGATGACATGAGGTATTTTAAACGTGACGAAAAATGAAACACTAAAAGCTCAAGAAGTCGAGTAGGAGTTCCTAAAAAAAAACACTGCCTTATTCCTCTTCAACAAGTTGCAAGATAAGAAACAACCGATGCAATTCTGAAAGCTATTGTACCAGCCAAGAGATCCAACCACATTATAGGAATGGTTTATCTTCCATACTATAGATGTCCATGTTTGAAACTCTTCCTTCCGGAGTGTGAACCAAGTGTCTGCGAGGCTCATCCATAAAATATATACAATTTGGCCTAATGGTAGAATACTGTCACAACTAACAAGGTTCCGGTCCCCACTGTGTATGTCCAGCTCTGCAGAATGTTAGCCTCCCTTCCTAGCAAGGGAATTGTGAAGAGTGTTAATTGATGGTAATATGATTTGTAATCCTGTAAAAGGAGGTAAGAGATGCATACTCAAATCTGCTTTAATTATGATCGACCACCTTGCGATGCCTTGGTATTTCAGGTGGAAACATTCCGTAGAATATATTCTTCCAGCAAACTATAAAACTGTTCAACTTCATTTTCTTTTGCTTTGGGCTGTCCAAGCATAAGCCATGGATATTGCCATGACTGTGTCAAAAATCCAATGAAAACAAGAGTGTAAGTGTATTCAAAAGTAATACTAAGACAGTACGTTATCTTTGTTCAAGAGTAATTGTTGAAAAAGAAGCAAACTTTAAAGTCCAAAGTCTAGTTGCGAGGAAAATTAAAATCATGAATGTGAGGCTCAAAAGGAATATCACAATGTTTGTGACCTCGGTAATCATGTCCATACACCAGTTTCACAGCTTGGACTACTGTTTTCTCAAATGGAAGGGTTTGTCTCAGCCAAGTCGTCGTTATCGGTATTTTCTGTCAACAAATCTATTGATACCGTCACAATCATTTCACATAGTTTCTTCACCTGCAATTTTTGAAGAAGTTCAATCAGCTCTCTCTTTTCCGAAGTATTGAGTGTCGACCAATCTGATTGCTTCATTGTGTCTATACATAATTGTACAAAATACCTCCGATCTAACGGCTTTATTAGGATAGCTTCACATATTTTCTCCGCATTCATCAAAACATCTTCAACTTTCATGGACTGCGTCAGCTCAGAAATATTTTTTGTCAACAAAACTGACAACAGCTTCTCCAAATTTTCACATACTTCCTTCATTTTCATCAGTGTACCTCGAACTTCTTTCGACTGCATCAGATTCAACGCATATTCTGTCATCACCTTTCCGATATTTTCACATAATTTCTTTGTTTCCTTCACTTTACCTTGAACTTCCTCCAGGTTCACCCTTTTAGACGTATTTTCGGACAGCCAGTATGCCAAAAGACCCACCATATTATCACATAAGGTCTTCAACTCAATCCATTTATCTGGAAATTCCTTCAACTCCACCATAGCTTCCTTGCCATCCATTCCACTAATACCTTCCAGGCCGCCCGTCATACTGCTCAAGCCTTCCATGCACATTCTACCCATTCCGTCCATGCCTTCCATCCCACTTATATCAGCAAGACCTAGTCAAAACACAAAAGGTAAAGAGTCAAACTGAAATAATAGTATAAACGATTATTAATAACTCATGCTCTATAAATGCTTGTATTTATAAATAAATTCGTTTACTTGGGTCGTACTCCTCATGCTCGTCCATCCATTTATCCCAATCAACTTTGACATAATGGGGTGGCTTTCCTTCCCCGCGAATTAATCTATTCCACCAGACCTTCTCAACCTTTTGAAGGATGCAATAGATGCTCCTTGATCCTATTTTTGTTTTGCTTGCCTGAACAACAAGTTTGGAAGAAAATAATCTAACAATTTGTAGGTTCAAGTAAACAAAATCGAAGCAGCTCAGATAAAAATATATCAAACTGTTAAATATATAACCTCCACATTGATCTTATCATGAAGTTCAAGTTGAAGTTTGTAAGGAATATTCCCAGATCCAACATTGGCAGACAAAGTAACCTTTCCATCCTGTTCCACTTTGATCTTTGCATCTTTTGCATCAGGTAGTAGCACAGTAAGTAAAACTGAGTCTGTTCTCTGTGCCCACTTAATCTCGGGATTACGACTACAATATACAACCCACAAGTCAAAGCCTCAACCAATAGGCCAAAACTGAGATCAACGCCAAAAAAGAAAACCAATCATATCAACATAATGCATAATGCATGGAAGAAAGAAACTTGTAGTTTGAAATCTAGTATTAGAACTCACAAATCTTTAGTGTCCTTGCCACAAATCATATCATCATCATTGATCTTCTGGCCAGCCTGAAACCAAATCTCAGTGAACTTGTTTTCTTAGTCTCTTCTATTTTCAGTATAAAATATAAACAGGTCAAATTACAAATTCCTGATTAACCAGACATTTAGATTCATGAAATCGATCGGTTGAAGTAACAACATTTAAAACGTTGTTCATCAAAGAACTGTGAAGAACAAAAATGACCGAGGAATATAATCAATGAGAACAGTATACCATCGTGGAGAGAAACTAAGATAACTTTCCAAACCAGGGAGCCTTGACGACAATAGAGAGCGGGTCTTCAAAGAAAGTTTCGGTGGGGAGTGAGAATGAAAGAGAGCGGGAAAGAGAGTGGTTATTATGGTTGTTATTCTAACGATTTCTTATATTACTTTTACTTTTTTTATATTTTATAAAATAATCTAAAATACCCGATTCAACCAACCTATCAATCAAACGTAAATTTTATCTATCTATAGTAAATATGATTCTAAACTTTCAGATGTTGTGTTAAAAATAATTTATATTTAAAATAGGGTGGTTATTAATAAATACAAAAATAATATGATATTTATATAAAATAGATTATATTAACTTGAGATGTAACGTGGTTTTTAAACAAAGATGGGTTTTTATGTCAAGAACTCCAAGATTTAAGATTGTTTTCTACAAAATCTTTATTCCAAAATTCCTGTCCAAAATAGGGAATAATTCATTTCATATTCAAGGATTATCTACCTATTTTATTGCAAGGAGTTTTTGTGAATAATTTTGGAGAAGTTTATTGGGGGCGTCCTGAGTCAGTATCCTTATGCTCCGAGCTCTTTTTAACTTCATACCTCCTCCTGGATTGAAGATGAAAAATGCTTTTTCAGAGCCGCTTCGAAAGTCCTATGCTGCTGTTGTCAAAGAATACAAAACTGATTTTGTCAGTTTTTCAATGGATTACCTCCACAAATCTGATCATATTTCTCTTCAATTTGAGAAACAAATCAAAGAAAATATTGAAATACAAAGGAAACACACACTGGTCGCAAAGTTCAGTCAAGGAATACTTAAAAGACTGGTCATGGAGGACTTCGTGCAATAGTTGAACCTAAAATTGCAATGCAATATGACCATCTGGGACTCCCGTCATCTTCTTCTTGAACTTAGGTGTTTAGATGACTTGTGCTGCTTATGGAGAAAGAATGTCTGGCAAGTGAACTCCTCAACGACGCGCCTCCTTAAATGGACGCCACAATTCAATGTCAAAAGAGAATGCCCTGTGTGTCATGTATAGATTAAATTAGGTCATCTCCTTCAGTACTTGTATAACGAAAGTATGATTACCTCTATAGAAAATTCTATAGGCAATCTCCTTCAAATAAAAATACCATAAAAAATCGAGCTTACTATAACTCGTGTCTTGTTTGAGTAAAGCTTGATCTAACTAGGAAGATCCATCATGACATCTGGATCGGGTTTGGTGAGAATCATGGATGCTCGATTACGGATAGCTACAAAGACCTGCCCAAATATTATAGAACCTGTAATCATATAGGACATAAAGAGAAGACCAACAATAAAACTCAAGGAAAAGATAAAATTCATGTAAATCAAGAATCTCGTAATCTAGATAAGAAGAAAAACAGCATAAACAATAGCGAGGATGCTAAGAACCCAAGTGCTAACAGTGTGGACAATGTAGAGATTAGAAATGAGGATGCTAGCTCTATATATATAGAGAATAAAATCGTAAGTCCCCAACAATCTGATATAAAATATGATAGTCATATGCCTAGTGAAAATGATATAACAGAAGCTATAAAACTTCTGGAAGATGGCCATACAAAAGAATGTGAGAGTAGTATGGGATTACCTCAGGAAGATGAAATGATTGGCAGCCTTCAAATTACTCCAACCTGTTACAAAGATATAGAGGATGAGGACTTTCATACAATGTTAAATAAAAAGCTTAGAGATGGAAGAAGTTCTAGCCAAATCAGACAAAAAGGACAACAAAATCTCTGAACTTCTCGGAGACCAACAAGTTCACAAAATCCATATCTAGATGATAAACTTAAATTGGAATCTGCATGGTATCAAGAACAAAGCTAAGGTCAGGAGACTTAACTCTATTATTTCTAACGAAAAAATAAATATTCTAGTTGTTCAAGAACCTATGTCTAATCCTGTTACCATGTTTGATATATCTGGTAAGCTTGGGTTTGATTCTTGTATTGGAAAGGTAAATAACAAAATATGGATTTTCTATAAAAATGGAAATTTTATTACTGCTATAAAGGATCATGATCAAGGCTTAAATCGCTGCTTCGTCCCTCGACTATCACGTTTTGTGTCATTTAGTCCCTCGACAAAAAAATCACGGTTGAGGGTCCTTCGTCTATCAAAAATCTATAAATACAGTCCCCGCGTGTGGTTTTTGCTGTAATGCTGCCACGTCTCACAATAGTTAAATGGTTATGGTTTGCGTTCCATAGATAGTCCTTTGACTTTTAATTTCATTTTTACCCTTCGAATTTAATATTTTTTAAATATATATTTTTATTTTTATTTTTTAGTTTTTCTCAAAACAGAGTATAGCAAAATTTGTTATACTCTGTTTTTTTCCGACTACTTCACTTGGGTTGGCCCCTTCTTGTGAACAACGTGAATTGTTGTCTAAAGGAAAATCTATTTATGGATTGCGGCGAAAATTGTCCAAAACCCGGAACACAAAATTAAAAAAGATCAGAATTTAATTTAAAACCAAACCAACCCACCTGAAAAACATTCTGGTAAGAGGAGTTCGCGCTGCCACCGGAACAGCTTGTAGATCCGAGTACGAACGGCCACCGGAACAGCTTGTAGATCCGAGTCATTCTCCATAGAAAGATGATAAACTACACCTTAGATAAGTTTCACAAGTAACAGTTCCGATCAGCCAAAATGTGCCATTTTTGCCGAATTTAACAACCAGTTTGGCCATTTCATTCCTGTCAAATGAAATCTTAATCAGAAATATGGAACAGTCATATTGAATATCTGGGGTCGCTGATCTTGTTATTTAAACATCGAGTCCTGTGAAGAAGATGTTGCTGCATTTTTATGGCTTCCTTTTCAGTAAGCTACTTCAAATTCCATCTCCTTTATCAACATGCAAGCAATTTTATCGATCCTCCTCTCATGTTCAAGAGGAATTTTTCCTGCTCAAGTTTAATCTCTTGAGTTTAAATTGATGCATGTCCCAGTTCTTCATGCTAGTTGGTCTGTGAACATCTGAAGACCTAATGTCCTTCTTTTTTCGTGCACTCCACCCTATTCCAGTCTTTTCTCTTCTCAAAACCATAAGGGAAATGGTACTTTGGGTGAGCGTCAACCTTCGTAGTAGATGGACTATCATGGTCTCACATGCATCGGGAACTGTTGGTTTCGCTTAAGTTGTGGAATAAAAAATCAAAGTTAAGTCATTAATCTGTCTATTCTCTAAATTTCTTCACAATAATCTTAGTTTCTAATTCAAAATCTTCTCGTGATAGAAAGAACATACAGAAAGTTAAGCTCTATCTGAGTCCTCCCTCAAGCGGAAATGATGTCGCTGCTTCAGTGCGCCAAAACTTAAAGAAGTCGAAGTCTTGCTCCAAAGCTCTTGGATTAGTAGTTAATCAAATATTTTGGAAGCTTTTCCCTAAGCTCTTGATAGCTTCCTCCTCGAGAAGATACTCTGAAGATGGGACTACATTTGAAGGCCCTCTCGATTTCAAGGGGACAATCTCTTAGATTAGAGTTTTATATTATATTTTATAAATCGGATTGGACGTTTAAGACCTTTACCTTTTTTGTATCTAGGCCTTTGGCCCATATTTAACGTTAAAAAAACAAAAAAATATTAACCTATAACTACTAATTAATTTTTCTTAAGTCTATTTGTTTTTAAAGTCCGGTTCTTCAAAAGTAGTGTAACTTTTCTTGAGTATTAGAGCATCCCCAACCGTCTCTTTATATTTTAGATAAATATGGAGAGGATTTTACTAATTTATAATTTTAGATTATCACTTTTTACAACAGATACGCTAATATTATGGTAGTTATTTTATTTGTTAGATAATGTGAGAAAAACAAGGGAAATTATAAAGAGTGGGTAACCGCCTCGGTAAATATAAAGAGCGAAAATAAAGTAATTAAATATAGCTATCCGTTTAGAGTATCTGTTGGAAACTGATTTTTAATAAATAATAGCTAAATTTACTATTAACTGTTAAATAGAGTATCTGTTGGGGATGCTCTTAGAGCATCCCCAACAGATACTCTATTTGAAAGTTGAAAATAAATTTAACGATTATATATGATTTTTATCTTTCCAATAGATACGCTAAAAGACTATCTATATTTATTAGCCTAAATTATGCTAGGTATATTTAGAGTAGCGGTTACATAATAGGTGAAGTTTTATTTGTTATTTCTTTTAATTTTCTCTCATTATTTTAGGGGTTAGTAACTACCTTAAATATAGAGTAGCTGATGGAACAAAATTGTAATACTTATATGGGAAATTGTACCAAAGGTACCTACTCAACTATTCAATTGTCACTTACCACCCAAGGTTTGATCAATTGTTACTTAATACCCATCTCAACTACCTTATTGTCACTTACAACCTAACTTTATTTTAATACCCTAACTACCCTCACCATTCATGAACAGCCACGTAACCAAAATTTCTATTTCCTTCTCTTTCCTACTTTTCCTTTAATTTTATTTTTAAAAGATCCGTATCTTTCGAACGGGAGCTCGAAAAAAATAAATGAAAGTACCATTACTTTTGTTTTTTAAAAATGAACAAAACTAGATCCATTTATGATATTTTTTGATTTTTTTTTAAAAATAAAATTTCACCAGTTGCAAGCAATTCGCATCTTGAGAATTGTATCACTTGTTTTTTTTTTTTCATACCAGTTTTTTTTTTTTTTTTTTTTTTATCGTTCAGAAATCCTGAGAGTTGCAAGCAATTCGCATCTTATCATGAGAATCGTTCAGAAATTTGCAAGCAATTCGCATCTTATCATGAGAATCATTCAGAAATTGCAAGCAATTCGCATCTTATCATGAGAATCGTTCAGAAATTGCAAGCAATTCGCATCTTATCCTGAGAATCGTTCAGAATTTGCAAGCAATTCGCATCCTGAGAATTTGCAAGCAATTCGCATCTTGAGAATTGTACCAGTTTTTTTTTTTTTTTTTTTTTATCGTTCAGAAATCCTGAGAGTTGCAAGCAATTCGCATCTTATCATGAGAATCGTTCAGAAATTTGCAAGCAATTCGCATCTTATCATGCGAATCGTTCAGAAATTGCAAGCAATTCGCATCTTATCATGAGAATCGTTCAGAAATTGCAAGCAATTCGCATCTTATCCTGAGAATCGTTCAGAATTTGCAAGCAATTCGCATCCTGAGAATTTGCAAGCAATTCGCATCTTGATAATTGTACCAGTTTTTTTTTTTTTTTTTTTTTTATCGTTCAGAAATCTTGAGAGTTGCAAGCAATTCGCATCTTATCATGAGAATCGTTCAGAATTTTGCAAGCAATTCGCATCTTATCATGAGAATCGCTCAGAAATTGCAAGCAATTCGCATCTTATCATGAGAATCGTTCAGAATTTGCAAGCAATTCGCATCCTGAGAATTTGCAAGCAATTCGCATCCTGCGAATTGTACCAGTTTTTTTTTTTTTTTTTTTTTTTTTTTTTTTTACCAGCGCGCGCCTTTTTTTAGTCGGGGGTATTTTTGTCCAAATTTCAGTTCGAGGTACCCAGTTACACTATCCAAAAAGCGGGTACCGCCGGGTAATACCATAGTTGAGAAGGTATTTACCGGTACTTTTCTCTTTTAGAAACCACCAGAAAACAAACCGTTCGACTTCGTGATACTCTCTCTCTCTCAAACCCAGAAACCCTACAGCTTCTCACCTTCGTCACTATCGCACCGGTCAGCCTCTTTTACTCAGACAGTCACTAACACCTTCAAATCTCATTCGACAAAGTTGTCGTGAACTCGTCTCTGAAAACTTCTATCTCGTTCTCCGGCCGGTGAAATTTAACAGGTATGCATTATGGTGGAAAGCGTACTTCTTTTTGCGTTTTTTTTTATAATCTGAACCACTGTTTTCAACAACTCCACGATAGCATTGCTTGTCGTAGTAGAATGAAGTATCTACTGACGATAGTTCCCCAGTTTATGGGTTTATAGTCGAAGCCAGGGTAGAATTTTAGTTGCATGTAACACTGATACTCTACTGAGAAATATTATGTATGTTAGATCTGCATTAGGTAGTTCATTGTTGATTTTGGTGTTTGGTGCATAATTCCCAGATCCCTGCAATGTGCATGCAAAAACTGTAACAGTTCGCATCCTGATCACCCACAATGCAAGCAATTCGCAGCTCGATTATATTGTTATACTTATTTACAAACAGTTCGCAACTTGATGTACATAAGTCGCATCCTGTCATAGCTTATTTCGCAGCTTGTCTGTTAAGCCAGTATTTATATGTATGCATTTCGCAGCTTGTGATGCGAATTATTTGTGACACTCTAACTGATTGTGTTTGTGCAGAAAGTATGACAACAAAACCTAGCTACTACAGATCAGGGTTGGTGAGCCTTCTGAAGCTACTCAAAGACATGCGTATTACAAGGGCGCACATTGAAGCTGCAAGAAACACCCCCTTCTACACACTGCTGAAAACGGCTTTCGAAATCCGTAATGAGGCAGAGCTGCCAAAGAAGAAATTCTACTCAATCATTCAGTATATCCTCGAAAAATTCTCTCTAGAACGAGACGCCTTTAGGATTGGCAACAAGTATGTAAAGCTAACTACAAACGATATCAAGATCATATTCGGGCTGAGGCATGGCACCGAGAAAATGGAGTTAACAAAAACCGGCGCTTTTCACAACAAGTATGCAGACGGCGAGGAGGACGAATCAAGGATGATGAAGAAATACTTCATGTCAAAAACTGGCAGGAAAGCATCAGCTAGTAATACCAAAACAATAACAAATGCCATCATAAAGGTACGTCTAAAATAGACTTCATCTTTATAAAGCAAGATTCTGTACATTTCTAACATAGAATGTTGTCATTGGTTTTACTGGAGGGTATACAGAAGGCCATAACCGAAGGAGGGGAACATGAATTGGAAGACGTGGCGAGGCTGTTGATACTGTTTTTGTGCTCCACGCTATTCTACTCCGTATCTGGAGATATCTTGGGCTGGAGCACGGTTTATTACGTTGAAGACCTCAACAGAATAAACAATTACGACTGGGCTGGATCGATTCTGTTCAAGCTTCGACAGTCTATCAGGAGTTGCTTAGCAGTAGAAAGAGCTGATAAAATCGTCGGCTGCGTCGCCCTTGTAGTTGTAAGTTTGATCTATTCAATATAACAATTAGTTATGTACATAGCATCGTGTTGATAAAACTTGTCCCCATGTCTCCATGCAGCCCTTCATCATGGAGCACACAACAATCGGCCACGAGGTAGCGAAGCCAACCTCGATACCAAGGTTCTTCAAATGGTTGGGGTTAGAGTGCCACGCATCGACCATGGATTATCTTATTAAAACACCACTCCTGGATGCTGACGAGGTATAAGCTCAATATATGTATTGAACTTGGGGTGCATATAGTTCGCATCATATGATGCGAACTGCTTATAAAAATATCTCAAACAGTTCGCAGCCTGATATGAATTTTACTTCGCATCTTCATGCTCAACACAGTTCGCATCATATGTTTAATACTTAGTTCGCATCATACTGTCCCATAATCATATGTTTAATACTTAGTTCGCATCATACTGTCTCATAACCATTTCGCAGCTTAACATGCGAAATATGATTAAAAACCACACCGTTCGCATCATATGATGCGAACTGCTTGTAAGAAACAATTTGTTTGTCTACACCCTCGTACTTTCGAAACAATTAATTTACTTACATGTGCATCTGTTGGTAGGTTTTAGAAGGTCCATTACAGCTTACCGAGGCTGAAAATGAAGCTTTCGGAGAAAGAGAAGATGATGAAGATGGTGAAGATGCAGAAGTAACGGTACCACCTTCACCGGAAGAAAGACCTACGAAGAGGTCGAAAAGCACAGCATCAAAATCAAAAAAAAGGAGACGAGCATCACATAATGTAATAAATAAGATGATGTCTCCAACACCACCCGAGCCATCGATTCCACCGAAAAGACTCCCCAAGAAAACAATTCCACCACAACCCAAAGGCAAATCCAGGCAAGAGCCCTCCGACACCGACACAACCAATATGAGTGAAACGATCGGTGATTATTTATTCAAATGCAGAGACCCTAATCCCGATATTGCTCCTCAATCAAAGCGTTTGAAGACGTATGCCGACAAGAACAAGTACGAGCGAAAAATAGATCAACAGGCCAGAGAAGTAAGTATGACTTGAACCTTAAATAATCACTACAATCAGCACTTAATATGTTTATAAAAAGTTTGCTATCATTTTTGCAGCTGAAAGAATTGAAACGCAAGATAGCAGAACTTGAAGCACAACAACTCCACAATGTTATCTCTCTGCCAATCTGCAGTACTGAAACCCCAATAAAGCAGGTACCAGCAGCACTTCCAGAGGGACAAAAATCCACTGATCAGCAAGCATCCGTGTCTAATGCTGATCAGCACCATGCTGATGGAGTACTGCCGGAAGAAAGGGATGATGATGCACACAATTCACCCATCATGGAGACACATACAGATAAGGTACATAATGTAAGTAGATGATATGATGTTATTAAACAAATATGAGGACTATTGTGCTTAAGATGCGAATTATGCAATAAACTGGTGGTCTGGTTATTACACGTATATATCAGGTCAGGATGCGAAATATGTACCAAACTGGGGGAATTTATAACATAGATATCAGGTCAGGATGCGAAATATGTACCAAACTGGGGGAATTTATAACATAGATATCAGGTCAGGATGCGAAATATGTACCAAACTGGGGGAATTTATAACATAGATATCAGGTCAGGATGCGAACTATGTAATAAACTGGGGGACTGTATAACATATATATCAGATCAGAATGCGAAATAGGTAATAACGGAGTGAATGTATAACATAGATATCAGGTCAGGATACGAAATATGATTACACGATGATTAACACATGTTTTTTTATGAAATAGGAGACCGAAAGACAACAACAACACCATCAGAAACAGAAACACCAGCAGCAACAACAACACCCCCAACAACAAGGAGAACAGGAACAACAGCACCCCCAACCACAACACCCCCAACAACAAGGAGAACAGGAACAAGAAGAACACCGCCAGAAACAACAACAAGAGCAAACAGAACAAGAAGAAGAACAACAACAACACCCCCAACCACAACAGGAAGAAGAAGAAGAGCAACAAAAAGAAGAACACCCCCAGCAACAACAAGAAGAACAACAACTCGAAGAACACCAGACGCCACAGGTTCAACACGAGGACCGGCAACAAGAGCAACAACAAGGACAAGAAGAACAACAGCAGCAGCAACAGATAGCCTTGGCGAAGAGAGAAAGGCTAACTCAAGAGGTAGCACCTCAAGAGTCAGAACCTGTCCATCCCGGTGAGAAGACAGAACTACTCACCCAGGAAGGACCATGCTTAGAAGACAAAACCACTTCTTCGGTGGAACTTCAAAGACCAACGGTGCTGTCAGCAAAGACAGAATTGCTAAGCCAACGTCAAACTGTAGACCCGGTAACAAATCAACTCGCAGCTCCAGAGTCCCACGATAACACAGTAGGTTTACATGATGCTTTTGTTGATGGTATTAGTACTCAAGTTTCACAGACATTTTTAAATGAAATTGATAATGTATATTACGATTCTATAATACAACGGTCTCTGGAGAACATGTCGGAGGATGACATTAATCATTTCTGCCGACACGATCCAGCCTCTATGCCGAACAAGTCAACGGCAGTGGTTGTCGCTGACCGTGCGGTAAGGCCTACTTATAATGCTTTCGCATAATAACATGTGACTTGTGGCAAATGCTTATTGGAGCATTACAAACAAATATCAGGGTAGGATGCGAACTGTTCGGGGGAACCTCGAATAGTTCGCACCCTACCCTGATAGATACTTACAAACAAATATCAGGGTAGGATGCGAACTGTTCGGGGGAACCTCGAATAGTTCGCACCCTACCCTGATAGATACTTATAAATTTATTTAACTGCTACCTTACATTTCGCAGCCTAAGCTGCGAACTGTTTGGAGTAGTTACACTTATAATCACTGACGCCCTCTACTTTTTGTTTCATACTAAGCTCGAGAAGGTTAATGAGATAGAGGAGCCAAGTTTTGCGCTACTGACACAAACGCAGCCTGAAGTGGCAGAGGAAGAAGAAGAGTTCATAATAACAATGCGGGAACCGCCAGTAGTAGAATACAGCGACTGGCCAAAGAAAACAAAAGTAACTGACCTTATCGATGTGGCAGAATACCACAAAATACAGTTGGTTAAAGCCTACGAGAGCGACACACCTGATCCAGTGATATGGCAGTTACCAGAGTCCAAGTTTACATACGGAATCAGGGTGCAAACGAGTGATGTCATGGCACTACCTTTAGAACTGGAGCTGGACGTAAAGGTATCCAATTGTCAACCGATTCTATTTTCAATGTTTCAAATATGTATTCTATATTTAACATAATGTTTCAATGTTAGGTTATCGATGCTTGGATTCGAAAGATGCTTGAAGAAGCAAACTACAAAGTCCCATGCACTAAAGCTATTGGAGAGTATCACGACGCTGTACTGATTTCGGGCATGGCTACGGTAAGTTTAGGTCAGGTAAATTGAACAAAAGTTCAGAAAAATATTCTTATTTTAATATACTTTTGCTTGGATGCAGCATCAATTGAAAGCAGGCTGGCCAATAGAAAATCTTGTGGACATGGCTTTTAGAATGGCGCGCAAAAATGCCAACATCATCTTTGTTCCACTGTGCACCGAGCAAAAGGACAATGCAAACCACTGGACGTTGCTCGTCATCGATATCGACGGCAGGACAATTTCAAACTACAATTCGCTTCTGCCTAGGCTTCATGGCACAGACATGACCACAAGGACACCTGCAAAACTGGTAAAATATTCCAAACTATTAAATTTAAGTATGCAAGCTGCGAACTGTGTTCTGGTATGCTGCGAATTGTGTACAAAAGTTGTTTTCGCAGACTGTCTATAATCCAATTCGCAGCCTGTCTATAACTCAATTCGCAGCCTATCTATAACTCAATTCGCAGCCTGCCCACAACTCAATTCGCAGCCTGTCCATGTTGGATTGCCTGTCATATAATTCGCAGCCTAAGCTGCGAATTGTGTTGGATTATTTGTCATATAATTCGCAGCCTGAGGATGCGAATTGTATGTCACCAACTTTTTTTGTTTTTGTTTTTGTGAATATTCCTAACATTAATTACTATACACAGATCAAATATTTGTTGGATAGAGAATTCCTACCCAAATTTAATACAGGGTGGAAGGTGAAGGTGGAAAGAGGATTCCCACAACAAAAGCGAGGCACCCTGGACTGTGGTGTCTTCGTCTGCCAATATGCAAGGGATATTATTCAACATGGAACAGTGCAGAAAAAATACGATGCAGATATGGTAACTGCCTTCAGAAGAGAAATGTTCCATTTCTTTTTAAATGACAAAGACACCATCACATATGGTTGATTCGTGTATTGCTTCTAAATAAATTTGTTACTTGTAAAATACAGCTGTTGTAAATTTAGTTTTTTTGTTCATATTCCTTTCCTTATGTTTCGCATCATATCCTGATATATAATGGTTAGTTTTGAATATTCCTTATCTTATATTTAGTTTAGTTTTGAATATTCCTTATCTTATATTTCGCATCATAACCTGATATATAATGGTTGATTATGATCCTGGTATGTATGAACAGTTCGCAACATACCCTGATATATAATGGTTAAAACCACACCGTTCGCAGCCTAACTTATATCAAATAGTTCGCAGCCTAACCAGATAGATGTTTATCACTACACACCCAATTCGCAGCCTGGTGCATAAATAAAAAATTCAAAATATAAAAATCAAGAATACGAACAGGCTATGGCGTATGCCTTGGTAAACGTTTTCTCCATTGAGCACACAAAAAACTATCTAATCACGTACAGAACAAGCTTTCCCATTAATTTCTGATTGGACATGGAGGCTATGTAATGATTACCTCCTTTCCCTATAAATAACACTAGTAAACCAGAGGCTATTTTAAAACAAACTACACATTTTGCACCAGAGACTATTTTTTAACAAACTCCTTTCCCTCTTCTCTTAGAATTCAAAAAGTCATGTCTTTTTCCACCACCACAACCACCACCTCAGTCTCAAATTCTGGTTCAATCGGTTCTCTGGGTGACTCCTGGTCATCCTTAACCGTGAACTGGAGTGATGACTTGATCATGCCAGCAGCACCACCAAACAGCCCAGTATCTGTTTTTGGGTTAGACATATATGATGACTACTACTCAGCTGACTCACAACCATTGGAAGTTGTTCCACAGCTTGCTGCTGAACCTCAGCCAGAACAGGTTCCTGCTGCACCTCAGCCAGAAATGGTGCAACCTCAGCCGGTAGAGGTTAAAAACAACAAAAGGAAGAGGGAATACGAAGCTGGTCCATCGAGGACAAAATTTTTAAGCATGATGGACGTTGATGTTGAAGCTGAGGATAAAGAAGAACATGCGAAAGATGTTGAAGCTGAGGATAAAGAAGAACATCACAAAGATGTTGAAGCTGAGGATAAAGAAGAGAAAGAGAAAGAGAAGGAGAAAGAGGAAACAGTTGGTGATGAATCGTCTACCAACTACTAGAGTTGGTTTTAGTTTTTTGGTATACTGAAATGCAACTAACCAGCACCAAAAGCTTGTAGTGATGTGTGTAAACAGTTGTTAGTTTCTGGATATATTTTGTAATCCTCCATTTTGTAATCCAAATATATTTTGTACATCATTTCCAACATTACTGAATGTTACTCATTTTCAACATTGCTGAATATCCTGGTAGTTTATTAAACAACAATTCGCAGCTTATCAAAAAGCAAATATCAGGACTCCTAACTGAACTCAATTCGCATCACAATTTTGTTCCTAATTCGCAGCCTAACATGCGAAACAACATTGCTGAATATCCTGGTATTTTATTAAACAACAATTCGCAGCTTATCACATGACAAATATCAGGACTCCTACTGAACTCCATTCGCATCACAATTTTGTTCCTAATTCGCAGCCTAACATGCGAAACGTAACATATGCTAAATGGTTCATCTGATTTACCAACGATTCGCATCCTGTTAAAATTTAACTTAATTGTTCATAGTTCGCATGTAATCCTGATAGATGTTTGTAGTCCAACTTGTAATCCTCCTTTCAGCCTTACTGAATATACTGTTATTTTTATTAAATAACAATTCGCAGCTTATCACATGACAAATATCAGGACAACCTTAACTGAACTCCATTCGCATCACAAATATAGCCCTATTTCGCATCATACCATGCGAAACGTAAGGGTATGAACATGTTTGATGTGGTTTTACATATGATTCACATCCTGTTAAACTTTCACATATTTGCATATAATTCGCATGTAATTCGAATGTACAAATGTCTAGTTTGCTGTACAGAACAATAACTATTCAAAAAAAATAAATGTCCTTAAACTGGAACATCACAAGTCCTCCGGTTATGGCCTGATTTCGAACATCGGCCACACCTTAACTTCTTGGTTGAGATTTCTCCTCTAGAAGGGATTCGCTTTTTCTTAGGCCTTCCGGAGCGTCTCTTAACGTTCGGAGGCAGAACTTCAACAAAAGAAGGATCGTTAGCGCTGGACCCTTCGCCGAAATCAGTTAGAGCTGGTATGCTGAAAGAGTAACTTTCCCTGTAATTTTTAACCGTAAAGAAGGGTTCTATTACAGTCAATGGATCTTGGTCAGTGTATTGTAATGCCGCTAGACCGTGAGCACATGGAAAACACTCTTGTTGCCATGATCCGCATGAACATTTGAAATCCAACAGATTAACAACAGCCACAGGAGTCGAAAAGACTTCGAACACGGCGGAAGAGGACTTACGTACTACCCAACTTCGGCACATGTCAACATTCTGCTTTAGCTTCTTCTCGTACTCGGGAACCAAATTAGTACTCCAGCTGAGACCTTCTTCGTATCTCCGTGAAACCTGAGTCATAAGCAAGACTCTAATGCAATCAATAAACTCAACAATTGGTAAGCCACAATATTTTATG
The DNA here is from genome assembly GCA_036936605.1 of Limnanthes douglasii subsp. nivea. Taxonomy (NCBI): domain Eukaryota; kingdom Viridiplantae; phylum Streptophyta; class Magnoliopsida; order Brassicales; family Limnanthaceae; genus Limnanthes; species Limnanthes douglasii. The sequence continues at coordinate 353,075,350 of JAUPFV010000001.1, forward strand.
ATCTGATTGTTAAACGATTCAGCTGCGGTAGAAGCCATAGAGCCGTATCGCTTCCCTTTTACGTAAGCCTGCGCATACTTTTCAGGGGGTAAATTTGCAAGAAAATCACTCATTCTCTGACCACCTTCACATAAAAAACCTGTTAGTATCTCTTTAAAAAGCTCTTGACTGGGAGCAAAAGCAAGACGGTGGAAGAAACTCAACATCTTTTTTTTATACTCCCTGTTAGAATGCTCCAGTTTGGCTCTCAAATTCTGCATGAGATGGTAATAACAGTACGCATGATAGCAGTTTGGATACAAGACAGAAACAGCATTAACAATACCAGAATGACGGTCTGAAATAAATGTGATCTGGCGATCCAGCAAATATGGTTTCAAACACCCCAAAAACCACATCCAATTGTCCCAATCTTCAATGCTAACCACAGCAACAGCAACAGGGAATAGTCCTGGAAAAAGGCAGATCAATTAAACACTACAACAGTATGCAAACGTTTAAAACTTGTAAACAATTCGCATGCTGTCACACACATTTCGCAGCTTGTCATGCGAAATGTGTGTAACATTTTAATTGATCATGCAAACAGTTCGCATCGTGTTATGTGAATTCGCAGCTTGTGGAAACTTCAAATAATACCTAACTCAAGCTGCGATGTAAGTACAATTTATACAGCATAATACATATTTCGCAGCCTCAACTGCGAAATGTGAGGATCACAACCCTGCTTAATTCGCATCACATGCTGCGAATTATATCAGCATTTTCACACAAAAACATCGTTCATTATTTAGATAAATGTAACTAACCGTTGTTTCCGTCCTTTGCTACAGCAGTGAGCAATGTACCCTTGTACTTGCCATATAAGTGGGTTCCATCGACAAACAACATTGGACGGCATGAATGAAAACCACTAAGGGACGAACCGAATGCTACAAAACAGCGCTTGAATCGGTTTCCAGCTGACAACTCCAACTGGCAGTCTCAAGTAATATCTCGGCTCTTCAAGCGTTTGAAGTATCCGCTTAGTAAACTAAAAGAGCTTGAACTATCTCCAAAAACTCCCCTCCTAGCCTTCTCTAAAGCATTCCATGACAAACGATAAGAGATATCAAGACCGTAATCTTGTTTGACAGTCGATTGTATGGTTTTGGCTGTCAACGAATGGCAAGTCCGGAGAGAATCCTGAATTTCCTCTGCAATCAAATCTGATGTCAAATGCCTGTGCCGCTTATGCTTATGCTTCTGGGAGAAAACAGGACTGCAAGTATGGTTCGGGAAATACTTCTTTATCGTCATAAGGCCGGTACTTGAGTCAATAGATACATAAACCCTCCATTTGCACCCGCTTGTGAGCTTATTTTCACAATAAGCAGTGATCTTATTTGTTGTGTTGTGCAGGTATTTGAAAGAAAAACCATGCTCTAACGCAAACTTGCACAAGGATAACCTCAGACCGGCAGCACCTTCTTCAAAAGCTTGACCCACCCCTGTAATAGCATCAGCCCAACCAGCAGTAGCAAGTTGTTTTTTCCTCTGATCAGAGTTAACTAAACCGTTACTACTCTCCCCGCTAACTATTTGATCAAGAGATGGTTCTACCAAAACCAAGCTACGCTCTTTACGCTTACCACTAGAGCTCTTATCAACAGAAATTTTATTACCAGAACCCTTATCGAAGACGTGTTGTTCTATGAGAAAACTAACCCGTTTTAAACGCTCCAAATCAAGATATAACACCATTCCGACAAAATCACTCTGGTTATTAAAGAAACAATTCTTGTGATCCCGGCAGGAGTAAGTAATTAGGTACTCACCTGTGCCAAGCTCCTCCCACGTGTTCTCTACATAAGCTTGGATACTTTCGAAGCTTTCAAACTCCGTGAAAGGCACAATTGCAGTTTGGTGACCGTATTTAAAAATACAAACTCGTGATTTAGACATCTCTTAACCTGGACAATACAAGTTATTTGTTATTAGTCTAAAAAACTAGGTGCACAATATTTACGACTGCACCAAACAATTCGCATCATAAGGTGCGAATTGTGTATACCTACAACTATATATTCGCATCCTGTCCTGATATTTGTAGGTAACAAAGTCCTGATATTTGTCAGTGGTCACAAAACTGTGCAAATTATTTACTGCACCATCAAACATTTCGCATCATAACATGCGAAATGTGTACATACATCGAGTAAATCGCTCCTGTTCGTGTTGGCTTCAGATTTTCTACAAATATATGTTATGTTATAGTATGATGGTTCATCTTCAGTCTCCTAAATCTGATACTCCTCATTGATAAGCCTGTCAAAAACTGGTGGATTTCCATCTAAACCTTATCTTGAGTATTGGATCAGATAACAGGATAACAATTTCTAGAAGGTCAAAAGATGGATTGCAAGGATCAAAGAAAATTAGACTTAGAATATATATTTTTAAAGTCTTTATTTTTAGTCTTGGCCCCTATTTTCCTTTTGGCACCTCTTCAGTACTTTTGTATTAACTATTAGTAATAAATATTTGTTTCTTTCAAAAGAAAGAAAGAAAAAGATCACAATTGGTTTTCCAATTGTTTTACATGTATACTGGATTAAACGTATATGGTTAGTCTATAGAGGTAGAATCGTCATATTTCGAAATTTACAAGATATTAAATTTCATATATTATAGGTAAGATGACTGAATTTGAGGTATAAAATACATGGGTAACATGAAACACGCGACATAATAAAATCCATTGTTGTCAACATAGTATGTGTATTACATATGTTACCTTCATATACATGCATTCCTCTAACACAGCTAAGCGAGACAAATATAGCCAACTAAAACTAATATTGTGTCTAAGTCAATCACACTTTGATTATCTAGCCCTTAGGGCAAAAGTTCTATCGAGTCTATTCAACTTAATTAACATGACAATCCTATTTTCCTAAAAATTCAAAGATGTTTTCATAAAAATAAAATAATTAAATAAACCAACATTTAGCAATACATGGTCATACCATAAGATTCATGAAAAACACTATGAATAACAACTCTAAAATGATGATTAAATACAAATATAATTGGTGTTGTATCAGCTATGACCTCAAGAGAGGAATCCATTGTCGTCATTGTTTTTTTCAAATTCAATAAGAAATAAATGATATTCCAAAAGCCTAAATCAAAAGCCGGAATTGACTTTTAATTCCAGACAAAATAGATGAAAACTTCAGGCAATTTTTACACGTTAAAAAAAACATATGAAGATTGAAAATTTAACAAGAGAGAAAATAAAATAAAAAAGAATATGATAATTCAGATTATTACTTTAAAAATGTTTTATTAATTATTATTTATTTAATTTTATTAGCTGAAATATTTTAATTATGACAATTTTGGTAATTTAATACGGGAATGTACCATATTTTTTATAAAATAAATTGAATTTTAATTATATATTTAATTATTTTGCATTATACTAGATTATTATATATTTTTTATTTTAAAATATATTTTTATCTAATTAAATTTACCAAAATATATTTATGAAATAATTGATTTGGGTTTTTATTTGTTTGATACACTTAACTTTAAAAAAAAAATCCTTGGCTATAATTTATATATAAAATTAAATTTTATCTAGTTTGTGAACTATTAAAAATAATAATAATAATAATAATAATATAATACTTACGAAAGCAAATCATATTTACGAATAAATTGGATGAAAAATAGAAATATAAATTTTACCATTTAAACATTTAAATTAGAGAAAAGTACCGGTAAATACCTTCTCAACTATGGTATTACCCGGCGGTACCCGCTTTTTGGATAGTGTAACTGGGTACCTCGAACTGAAATTTGGACAAAAATACCCCCGACTAAAAAAAGGCGCGCGCTGGTAAAAAAAAAAAAAAAACTGGTACAATTTTCAGGATGCGAATTGCTTGCAAATTCTCAGGATGCGAATTGCTTGCAATTTCTGAACGATTCTCATGATAAGATGCGAATTGCTTGCAATTTCTGAACGATTCTCATGATAAGATGCGAATTGCTTGCAAAATTCTGAACGATTCTCATGATAAGATGCGAATTGCTTGCAACTCTCAAGATTTCTGAACGATAAAAAAAAAAAAAAAAACTGGTACAATTCTCAAGATGCGAATTGCTTGCAAATTCTCACGATGCGAATTGCTTGCAAATTCTGAACGATTCTCAGGATAAGATGCGAATTGCTTGCAATTTCTGAACGATTCTCATGATAAGATGCGAATTGCTTGCAATTTCTGAACGATTCGCATGATAAGATGCGAATTGCTTGCAAATTTCTGAACGATTCTCATGATAAGATGCGAATTGCTTGCAACTCTCAGGATTTCTGAACGATAAAAAAAAAAAAAAAAAAAAAAAAAAAAAAAAAAAAAACTGGTACAATTCTCAAGATGCGAATTGCTTGCAAATTCTCAGGATGCGAATTGCTTGCAAATTCTGAACGATTCTCAGGATAAGATGCGAATTGCTTGCAATTTCTGAACGATTCTCATGATAAGATGCGAATTGCTTGCAATTTCTGAACGATTCTCATGATAAGATGCGAATTGCTTGCAAATTTCTCATGATAAGATGCGAATTGCTTGCAACTCTCAGGATTTCTGAACGATAAAAAAAAAAAAAAAACTGGTATGAAAAAAAAAAAAAAAACTGGTACAATTCTTAAGATGCGAATTGCTTGCAACTGGTGAAATTTTATTTTTAAAAAAAATCAAAAAATATCATAAATGGATCTAGTTTTGTTCATTTTTAAAAAACAAAAGGAATGGTACTTTCATTTATTTTTTTCGAGCTCCCGTTCGAAAGATACAGATCTTTTAAAAATAAAATTAAAAGAAAAGTAGGAAAGAGAAGGAAAGAGAAGGAAATAGAAATTTTGGTTACGTGGCTGTTCATGAATGGTGAGGGTAGTTAGGGTATTAAAATAAAGTTAGGTTGTAAGTGACAATAAGGTAGTTGAGATGGGTATTAAGTAACAATTGATCAAACCTTGGGTGGTAAGTGACAATTGAATAGTTGAGTAGGTACCTTTGGTACAATTTCCCTTTCTAAAATTAGAATTTTGCGTTTGTTTAGGGTGATAGGAGGGTCGAAAAAGTGGGATGGAATTGAAAAATGGGTATATATAGTGGGAGGGTATTTTTGTCCAATTTATTAATCTGTTAAAAGCGGGTGCCGCCGGGTAATAAGATAGTTGAGTGGGTATTTTCAGGTACTTTTCTCATAATTAAAATCTAATTTAACAATACCTGTATGTATATCAGGTTTTAAAATGAAATGAAAATTATGTATAGAGGATTGTATCGCGTTTTAGTAACATATTATTTATAAAGGTTATATGCCGTGCGTTATTGTTTGGTTATCATTCTAGAAACTATTTTTTCATAATATAAAACATGGATGCCATGCGTTATTGTTTGGTTTTCTAAAAACTATTTTTCTTTTACTCAGATAATTAATTAAGGTCAACTATAATTTGTAACCAAAAATTTTATATACACTATCTATTTTTTTTATAATAACATTTTTTAAAACTTAAAGATATAGCATTACTGTATTAAAAAATAAATAATACAAATTTTTTAACACCTTTTTTCGTACTTAACATTCGCATGTTATTTGAGTTTTAAATAATACCGTCAACCAACTATATAAGACTTTTCTTAAACGAGCCTAATTTTAGAGAGATAAATTGTAAGTGACTCCAAAATTATATTCTCCTATTAAAAAGTAACAGCTTTTGAATATTACATTTTTCAACTTTCTTAGATTTCACTTTAGATTCGTGTGAGATTCGGCTACTGAGAAATTCGATTTCACCTATTCTGATTCAGTGAGTGAATACACAGAATATTGTGAAACTTGGTTTCGCTTTCAGAAAGGTGTGAGATTCGGTTTCGAAAGAATACATGCGAGATTCGTATATGATTTCGAAGAGAGTTTTTATATTTTTTTTTTTTGCAAATTACTTATAAAATTATTGTTTTCTATTTATTTTTTTGAGTTATTACTTATTTTTTATGTTGGGAAATACTTGACAAGTAAATTTTACAGGTTATCAGTTGGGTTTTAGAAAATATGAGACAATAGGCTAAGAAATGTTAGAAGTTAGGTACGTTTGACGAGAGACTTGCATAATTACCGTAGGTCTCGCATGTGTGACATTACTATAATATGCGAGAGATACAAATTCATCATAATGTTCATACATGCGAGATTATACTAAGTATATGCAAGATTATAATAAGAATTATATGAGAAATGCGAAACGTTCGCACATATCATATCATGTAAGCTTGGACTGTGTTTGGCCATTAGGCCATGTTGGGGTCATTCTTAATTAAATGAATCATATAAGGCTCAAGTTGTAGATCCTTGCTTGGCTTTGGTCGTGGCCGACTCAGATGATATTTTATGTCTCTCAATAACTCCCCCATTCTTTTGCATTCTTGTAAGTGATTGGAGTGGTTCGATCATTATATCTCAAAGTTGTGTATTTTAGTAGCTTTCTGTCTCCAATCAAAGGTCATGATGTGTATGGTTTTCACTTGCTGATACGTTCCTAAGTAAGCTCCCATTTTATCAAAAGTTATATTTTTATTTTCTTTTAAGGGAGTGCTTCCTTAATGTGACCGAGTCGATATCGAGCTAAACTCAAGCTGATGTCGAGTTAAGATTGACCAAATTGATGCCAATCTATAATGAAGCTGATGCCGAGTTGAGGTCGACCGAGGTTTGGCTTTGTTGAGTGATAGGCTTCCGAATGAGGGTTTTAAACTCCATTTACTTTGAAAAATATTTTTTCATATTCATAGAACGAGATGGTCCTAAAGAAAAACGAGCTAAGGTTGAGCGAGGACGGGCTGAACTTATGTCGTGTAAAAGTCGAGTTAGGTTACTTATCTGCATCTGATTATCTCCTTGTATATCGGTGGAATAACTATTCTACTCCCTTTGAGAGAGCTAGAGAAATCTTACTTTAAGAGACTATAGTGACCCGGATCAAGCTAATTGAATCGTTGGTAGTTGCATATTATCAGCACATGCCCACTCCCTCTAGCATTTCCTAATTCTTAGCGATCGAAGTTTTCACCGAGGATTAATTTCGTGGGAATGTGGCTCTTTTGATTACACTGTTGGAATAGTTTACTTTTGCTTTTCTTTATTTTTGGACGATATGTGTGGCTCTCCTTCCTTATAATACAAGTGTCGTTTTGTTTTTTCAACCAAGTTTTATTCACTAAACTCTTGTTAGTAAGTAAAATGTTTGGATATGTTATACATTTTCTTGTATTTTGTATTCGTTCATGTTTTATTGCTTAGTGTGCATGTACTTCTGGTACTTTTTAGCAAGAAATTGAGTTGCATAGGTGGGTTCACATACATAGCGGTAGAACTTGGTGCTTAATGTTCGAGTGAATGTTTTGGCGTAGTCTTTTTTTACCTGTTGCTTCTTTCCTTTATGTAAGTTGTCCTCTTACTCGACCTATTTTCCAATTTATGTATCATGCAAGTTATCGGGCTAGCTTATACCCGACTTTGGTCAAACAACAAGTTTGGGCGTGCACTTGTATGAAAAAGTTATATTTCCTTTGTGGGTAAAAAATCATGGTAATTCTTTTGTACGTGAGATAGAGAACGCTTAATTATGCAAATTTTAAACAACATATATGCTTTCATTGACCCATATAAATTGGGTGTAATGATTGTCAAAAACGAGTTAAAAATAATAGAACATACCAGTAAGAGTTAATGGCTCTCACTTCTAAATCTCAAAGGCTTTCCATATTATTGTCTCAATCGCACCTCCAGCGACGTAATTTCTACATGAATGGTACCTTAGCATTGAAACCTTTCATATAATAAAAGGTGGGGGTACGGTGGTATTGAAGGAGAGTTGTTTCCTCGCTGAGCTAAATAACATGTTCGTCATTGCTCTCGTGTTCACCCAAATAGGTGAAGATTTATCCATGTAATGTCGGCCATATTGGGCATTATTTTTTAACCTTGTTATCTTTGATTTAAACGAGCAAGACCCATACCAAGCGAGACAGGTACCCTCGGGGTCGGTACAAGGAATCCAGACTGAGGGTTGTGAGCAATTAGGGCTTACCGCTCCGGAAAAAATTGAATAAGATACCGAGAGGTTAACTGCCTCACCGAGGCCAGTCAGATCCCACTTCTGACCAGCTATAATGGTTGTGCTACACGTCCGCATTCAAACACGTGGCTATGTAATTAATAAGAGAGAGGGAGTTCTACTAAAATTTTGTAAAAAAAATTATATATTTTTTCTTTTGCGATTAACAAAGGTGTCTATTTGATAGATATTTATGAGTATTTTCCGAAACAAATTTTGCATCGTATCTCAGCATTGAAGCACAAGTTCTAAAAATTGAAAGATAGGCACCAGATAGAAAACCTCCCGCATATGGTCTTGCAGATATTTTAGAAGTAGCCGATACCTCGCCTTCTGAAACCGTACCAGCAACCACATTAACTCTCGTCCTCCCAACCACCGTTGAAAATAAATCTTTGATTAGAGGGGACCCTATGTACGCTAATATCAGTATTAGCATCGCTCCTATTTGCGAGGACAATACACCCACCAATCCTGAGTCTGGTACTTACCAAGTATCCTTGTGACCCCTCTGTCGTTTATTTTTTAGATTGTAGATCAATGAAATAAACCAGGAGCAGCGTAACGTAATCTAGCTATAAAAGGCCAATGGCTTGGAAGCCAAGGTCATACTAGCCAAAATGAGTGACGCCTTGCACGCACTGACTACAAAAATGTTGGAAGGCAACCAAGGAAAGCAGGCAGCTCCAGAAGCCAACACGGTGAACGGTAGGGTAAGGCCACGACGTAGGTAAAGCCTCGACACAAGTAATAATAAATGGTTCAAAAAGCGGGAGCAAGAAGGTGAGTTGTGCCAAACACCCTACGCAATCTAAGGACAAAGATGTTGTTCAATATGATTAGGTTTTCCGTAATATGACAGATTATTTCCTTAACGAGGACAAAGATGTTGTTCAATATGATTAGGTTTTCCATAATATGACAGATTATTTCCTTAACGAATCCCCTTTCATGGGGAATATTTTGTAGATGGAGGTCCCCCGCAATTTCGACTCATTCAGGATGGAGGCATACGATGAAATGGGACACCCGTAGTGCCACCTCGAGAAATTCCAAACTATAATGATGGCTTGCAACCATAATGATGCAATCCTATGCAGGTAAGTCTCCATGACTCTTAAAGTTAATGTTATGGACATTTAGTGGACTACCAAATGGGTCTATACGTGATTTTGAAGGACTGTGTAGCGCTTTCAGAGATCAATTCATGGGAAATAAGGAGCTTAAGCGGAGAGCGATTCGATTATGGATCTGTATAAAAAAATACGGAATTACTTTACCATCATGCACAAACCTTTTGACATTTCAAAAGTCAGTGGCAAAGGCATCTCTAAAGAGGGGTTTAAACCGAAAGGGAAAAATATACCTTGATCTGGTATGGTTCATGGTAAAGAAGATATCGGACCTCCTGGCCCGGGAAAATCAGTTTATCCTGTTGGAGGACTTCCAAAAGGGAAACTCATCTTACTCTCCTGATGGAGCACAACTAGATTTGAAAATGACACCGTTAGAGAATCATAGGGACGACGACAACGGATGTTGCGACGGTGCGAGGAGATCGACAGGTCAAATGGATTGTTACTACAACAACCGAACGCACAAATTTACTCTTTTAATAAAAAGGAAATCACGAATATCTATGAACTTTGGGGCATGGCCGATATCAGCCTCCTCGTAGCATGTAAGCTCATGGTTATAAACTTTATAATAAGAACTTCTACTCTTACCATAATGATCATACTCACCAACTAATGAGTGTTAGCAACTTAAATAAGAGATTCAGTGACTATTTGAACAAGTTTGGAGGAGTAATAATAAGTTGTTTTATTATATTACCTCGAATTATACCTCCAACTGATTTCCTTCATATCTCTTATAAAATTTTGTGTTTTGTGAAAACTTTCGAGGTGTTACAGGCTTCGTCGAAAAGATGCCAAGAATATTTTCATCAAGCTTGCAACTTGGGCTGAAAAGGAATGGGGCAATGCATTTCACACAACCTTTCAACCTATCAACTTTTTTCAACAACCATCTGTGGAGAATCAACTTGAGAGCTTCTCTATCTGAAAATCTAATGAAGTCATCCAACCATTTGTATGTTGTCAAAAGGTTAGTGACCTCTGATTGCAAAGTATTTCTTCATGTTCAAAATAGATCGGATAGTCACCTTCCTCAAAAGAAAAAGGAGAAAAAGAATAAAAAGGTAGCTTTAACATCTGGTGCTATCCTTTTATAAAACTTCGAAGAGAAAAACAATAGAAAAGAACATCCCCACTATCAAAGAGGGAGTAGAAATTGAGCCTTCTCAAAAGAGGAAGTAATTACCCCGATAACAAAAAAGAGCACAACTAAAACAACTCCTCAAAAAAATCAACGATGCTGACGAAATTTTTGTTGTAGAAGATCCACAAAAATAAAATAAAGTTGATGTCGAAAATGGAGGCACTCAACACAAAGAAACTGGTACACACAATGATCGAGGTGATGATGACTTTGATTCTGATAGCATCATCAACTTTAATCAATCTCAAGAGATCGTAAGAATTTTTTAGATCTTGTCGTTCAAGAACTTCAAGACTTGGTGTGGTTTATTTTCGTCTGAGGGTAAGTTTGTAATTTTTGTTTAGAGTTATGTGGAAGTTTGTGAGTATTTAATGTTTGATTAGAGAGTAGAGGGAGAATTAAGCAGCCTGGTTGTATTTTATTTTCATTACTCTCATTTAATGTTGGTGGTTGGGTATTTATACCTTTACATTTGGGCCTTATGGACTTTTGGGTCATGTTTTAATGGACCCGGGTCAAGTTCAAGCACCCATGAGCTCTTAGTAGGAGAGCATGCAGCTTAGTCAAGAAGTGATTAGGTTTTAAGTACTTTAGTTCTGTTCGAATAGTCCAATGGATGATGGTGTCCGAATTGTCCCCGTCCGGTTAGGTAGACATTCTCCGAACTGACCCTGTCCGAAGTGGTAACGGAATCCAGACTCATCAGTAGCCCCTTTTTTAGGTGTTTGTTCAAAAACCTTTGTCAAAACCTTAAAAACATTCCGTGGCTAGTGACAGTTATATCCGGACAGGTCATCCGATTTGTATTATAGTTTCATCCGGACTGAAAAAGGTTATTTGAATCTAAACGGTTTTTGCCAGAGTTCGTGGGACACGTGTCTCTTTTTGGTTCGTCACTTCAGCCGTTTTTTCACCTCGATTTTCGCTCCCACCTTCTCTCAAAAGCAACCTCTTTATTAAATTAAGGTGACATCAGCGCCGTTTCTTTAATCATTTCTAATCCTTTTGAATTATCCTAGGAATCAAAACACCTTTTTTGGGGTTTACTATAAATTAAACACTTTTCCACCGTTTTATCATCATATACAAATTCATTTTGCTAATTTTCAGAGCTTTCTCTCTCAAACACAAGTTCTTCATTTTAGTTTTTTATGTTCACGGCTAGGAACGATTTAATCAGAGGCGGGTGGCTCAATCTATCTGCATGATAAAAGGCACAAAAAGGTGAAAGGGAAAGGCGCATTGCAGCAGGCCTACCTGCTTCCCCCATTGACAAACCAGTAACCTCAAACACATAGCCTGACCAGGGTTCCTCTTCAACAAAAAGTGTCAAACCGAGGAGATTATTCAAAACCAGCGTTTCTCCCATCCTCTCAAACTCATCGGTTCAAGAATCAGAACCTACCGTCAAACCAGGGCCAGCAGTTACTAGCTTAAAAAAGCCTTCCCCATTCATAGCTATGGGGTCAGATGCAGATACTTCTCCCAACAAACTGGTCGATCGAAGAAGAGGCCGACTGGTTAAGGGGCAAGCTTCCAAAGGCACCCCTTCAAAATCAGGTACCAAGGACAGGCTGTCCGGCCCGGAGGCCACTGGCCCAAGTCCCCGAAGAGAAACCACCACATCAGAGCCCCATTCGGAGGCCAGAGTACAAGAGAATATTGAAGCTCATCAGTCCGAAGGTCAGACTGAACGAACTCCAAACTCCCCCCTCACAAAGACTACTGAAAACCCCTTCTCGGTAATGGAGGAAATAATGGAGGATTCTCTCGAAGAGATTCCATTCGAGTCCGAACCCTCCGGACAGACTAGTGATGCTGCTGCTGCTAAGAAAGATAAGGGCAAAAAGAAGCTATGCCTTAGGCATCTAGAATTACCAGAAATTCTCGAAGGAAAAGTGGGACCTTGTTTCCACAAGGTAAACGTTAAATATCTTCTTGCCTTACAAAAAATCAACTATGCTTTCATCCATACAGCCGAGTTGGGCCGGATGCGTACGAAGTGGGGGATTCCGGAGAATGTAAAGATAAGAATCCCGATAGACCTCGAAACCCCAATGGACTGCAAACTCAGTGAAATAGTCATCTTCACTGAGCTCTTTAACTGGGGTTTAAGGTTCCCTTTAGATCCGGAGATAGTCAGGTATTTCCACCTCATCAAGCTCTGCCCTAGTCAATTGAGCCCCAACGTCTGGTACACACTTATGGCCTGCATCATGGCCTCCAGACTCTCCGGGATTCCTTTACCAATGGAGGAATTCGCAACTGTGGCCAGTCTCTGCAGAAACCACCATATTCCCTTCTATCACTTCAACATGGGTGATAATTATAAAAAGTGGATGATCTGCTTGAGTCGGAGAGAAATTGGAGGACCCAATTCCTATTCGTAAGTGGCGCTTGGGAGAATGAGAGGAAAATCAAAGCTGGAGTCAATCCGAGTCTCCTCACCAGCAGATGGAGGAGTGATTGTAAGGATCCTACCTTACATTCTTATTTTTACTCTTATCCAATTTGCTTAAACTGACTGGTCTTGTGTTTTTTCTTAACAGAGCTGCCCAAAGACTTCAATGACTATCTAAAGGCCGGGCAGACCACTTGTACCAAGATCAACACTTGGGCTGCTGAAAAGTGGGGGAACCGGTTTCATGATGCTTTTACAGGAGGCAATTTTGCAAGGTCTCACCTCTGGAACACTACTGGCCGGAGGGACTTGACCTGGGAAGAACTCACCACTCCACCCCCTCCGGATGTAGTCCTCAAGAGAACACACGAACCGGACGGGTCACTATACTTGCCAGGCCGGGCCAAAGCCCCAAGTAAAATGGAAGGAAAGAAAGGGAAAGGTAAGAAGGTTGCAGGTGAGGCTAACCCTGCCGAGGTGGAGGAAGCTGCTCCAACAAACCCAGAGGGGCCAGCCCCAAGCCAGATTGATGCTACTCTACTAGAAGTTGTCGAGCATGAAAGTTCTTGGGAAGATGCTAAATCCCCAAAACCCCCAAGGGTTCCTAAGAGAGACCGAAAACGGGAAGCAGAAAGCAAGGATAGGGAGGCTAAGAAGAAAAAGACCTCCAGGGGTGATGAACTTTCTCTCCGGCCTCCGGAGCCTCTCCCCCCTGTAGACCCTACCGATCCGACAAGAGTAGAGGAGATCCCTGGTGACTTTCAAACTGACGAGGTTGGAGGATGAGACCTTAGCATTGATGGTGTTGATATTACCGGGCTTGATGGTCTTGGTGACTATTTTGCAAACCTTCCCAGAGACGACTTTGTTGTGCCTTACTTCCCTCCAAGCACTTCGAACACCTTTACTTTTAATGGTAAGAATTTTACTGTTTCAAGTGAAAGGGATATTATTACTCACTCCATATTAAGTAATGTTCAGCCAGTGCTTGTTCTGGAGAAACAAGTTCGAGGTCAGGCAGATATTATCAAAGATCTCAAGTCTGACAAAGAGAAACTGTTCGACGATCTCCTCACTGCCACTCAAAATGCTGACATTCTGAAGGGAGAGAACGAGGAGCTAAAGAAGAGCCAAGAATGGTGGACCACAAAGGTTTCCACTTAAGGAGACACTATCAAAGAGCTCCGGGAGAAGATGTCCGGATTAGAGAAAGATCTCACCTCTTCAAAAGAGGAGGGAAATGCCAAAGATCAAGTCATCCATAACCTGACAAATGACAAGATTGTGCTCGAGAACACAGTGTCCAAGGCTGCAGAGGAGAAAGAAGCCCTGCTAAGGGAGCAAGAGGCCAAAATTCACGCCAAGATCGATGCTTATGCCAACAATGTAATAGATACTCAAGAGCAAATGTATGCCAAGGTGAGGTCGGACATGGTCTTGCTCTTTCATGAGAAGTTCCCGAAGAGGAACCTAGGAGATTTATGGCTTCATATAGAGTAAGGAGACCTTCCCTTCCACACTATGGCTGATGGAGACTTGCATGATTATTCTAGTGCTTCCTACTCTGTTGAAGAAGAGAAAACCGGAGAGAGTCCAAATGAGGAGACGGACGATCCCAAGAAGAAGAAGAAGAAGACAAGTGAGGCTGAGCCATCTTCAAAGGCTCAGTCTTAAATTATGAATTATCTTTTCACTTTTTATGCTATCTGAACTAAAGTCCTTGGAAGGCCAAGGCATTTTTGAAATTGTGTCCGGCATTTGACCGGATAGATCTTTTATTTCGTCTGACAATTTAAAAGTACTTGGAAGGCCAAGGCACTTAGGTTATTTCAATGAATATCTTCGTTTTGCACAACTCTTGCATTCTTTCATAGTTTGTTTCAATTTTGGTGGCTATTGTAACATGGAGAGAATGAATAAATAAACACACACATTGGCGAAAACAAGAAATTTTATTGTAGTAAGTAAGAGAAGAAGTGTGATGCCTCATTATATCACTTTCTCGCACCATTATGAAGGAAAATAGCACATCGTCTAAATCAGACATGATGGAGATATAATTTTAAATGGTAAATATTCTTTGGGTGCTTAAGTGTGTTGCCTTCTGTCTCAGCGAGGTGGTATGCTCCATTGTAATACCTTGAAGATGATTGTGAATGGTCCCTTCCAATTCGGTCCGAGCTTGCCTAGTGCTTTGTCCCCTAAGCCTTGAAAAAATTTCTTAATTACTTTATTTCCGACCTGCTAAATGCGAGGCTTTAGTTGAGCGTTGAATCACCCCTGCATGAGGCTCCTGTAGTGGTTCGCTCGTATTCGTGGTTGGTCGCGTCGTTCTTTGATAAGGTCTATATTTACTGCTCGGTCAATTATCTTGCTATCCTAATCGTAATTGTTGACCCTGCGACTTGGGATGATGATCTATGTTGGGAACATAACCTCACTATCATATACCAGGGAAAAGCAAGTTTCTCCGGTTGTAGTTCGCGGTGTGGTTTGATATGCCCAAAGAACTTCGGTCAACTTGTTCGGCCATTTGCCCTTGGCCCCTTCCAGCTTCTTTTTTATGTGTTTTAGTATGGTGTGGTTTGTCACCTCGACCTGTCCATTTGCTTGGGGATAGTATGGTGTGAAAAACTGATGGCTGATGATAAAATGTTTGCAGAATGGTGAATGTAGTTACCACCATATTTTGGAACTGATGTCCGTTATCGATCATCAGGATACAAGGTACTCCAAATCTAGCTAAAATTTGCTGAAAAATGAAATCACATATTTCTTGGGTTTGGATTCGGGAGAGAACTTTTGCTTCAACCCACTTTGTTGGAAATATAAGTATCTCATATTCCAATTGCACTAATATGATATTGTTGGCTTTGAATTTGAATTGTCATATTATTGGCTTTAAATTCGAATTGTCGGGTTGGATTTTGTTTTTATCAACTATCAAAAAGCATCTAGTTTATTTAAGCGACATTGGACTTTAATGGCACGAGTTAGTATGAGTTATACGGGATTATTGAATTGCTTATGTCTTTAAATGTTAGGTCGATCTAGGAAAACATAAAATTATCACAAATAGGACAACTCTAGTAGCATTGAAATCTCATTATCACATAAAAGTGTATATCCAAGTTACATAAATAATGGTTATATGTATTTATAGCCAAACCGAAACTACAACAGAAGGGCTGTAAAAAGTACATATGGTGTAGAAAACCATTATATTTGGACAATGTTAATGGTGATGCACTTTTGACGCTACATGGCCATAAAGTGGTTTGTTAAAGCAAATAATAATACAATTCACGATATAGTATATGACTTTTCTTATCTGGAAAGACGCTAGCCTTGTCTAATCCAAAATGTAATACTGAATATAGAGTTAAGCCACCATTGTCACTCCGATAGTCGAAATCAGCGATGCCCAATATAGAAAAAATTGGTACTGCTCCATTTTAAAAAGGAATCCATGTCATTGTCTGCATATGGTTTGCTATCCTAGTGAGGCATATCATCAACGTATCATATAAAGAAAGATCATTTAGCCAACTTTAAGTCCTTAATATTATCAGTCCCCAGAATTTCCAGTTTTCCACCCATCCTAGCAAGATTAATATTAGAACATTGCGTCAAATCGAGCAATTCAAGGTGAGGACAATGATTTAGAATGGCGTACAAGCCATTATCAGTCAACGTATTTCCTATAAGCTGAAGGTGGCGTAGCCCAGGCATGGTTTCAGCAATAGCAAATGCGTCCTCATCATATCGGTTGGGTGACCTATTGCTGAAAAGATAATTACGTCTTAATGATTTCAAACGTGGGCAAGAATTCCCAACAGCTTTCAGCGCGTTTCCAGATACATCTATAAGTGAAAGCTCCAGATCTTCTAATAAAGGAAACTTTGCAACCGCTTCAATAAAACCCTTTTCAGTACTACTTCCGGACATTACAAATTTAAGACATTTCAACTCCCTTGCTCTGTAGAAGATAACACATTTAATGAGAAATAACAAACATATATAACTGAAACAGGAGACACATGTTCTAAGAAGATCTCAAGCAATCTAGACATGCTTGAACATGATAGGAATTTCGGATACGCCGGAAATAATTAATCTCCAGAAAGATCAAAACACTCAAGACAACAATTGGAAACATCAAAACATAACGGAGATTGCAAACTCGTAACATGATTAGAATTAACATTCAAAGTATTGAGAAGGAAAGGGTCTATCCAATGTTAGTATGACTTTATTGACATTCAATGTTTCATCAAGAACACCTAATGTCAGATCAGAACAAACAAATTTTTACTATCGATTGCGGAAACTACGTACCTATCGGCAACGTACATCAGTAAAAAGTCGGAGCCGACTCCAGCGAGAGTGATGTTGACCAAACCTCCACCGCTACGGTCAACGGCCGAACAACACAAGGCCTGGACGCTTTTTGTGGTATGATAGCCAGGTGGATCGGTCAAGTTAATCGATTTCCACATTGACGGATCTTTGCAGAGGTTGAACCAGGTTTTGCACACTAATTGCACAGACCCAAAAATATCAGCGGGGTTTAATCTGGAGAGTATTAATACAGCCAAATCGACAGGTATATCGAGCCAATTGGGTGGATGTTCATCGTAACCTCTGGCTGTTTTGTTGTCTGCGTGGGCGATCACTTGTCTGTCTCGTTTCTTCATTAGAAAAAGCATGCGCAAAAAAGTCAGAAGGAATTTTTTGATCGGGCTGGTCTAGTTGGCCGTTCAGCAAAGTGGATTATATGGTCGGTAAAATCGGAGTATATAGTTTCATAGGTTGTGTAAAAGGGGAAAAGTAATTTTGAATGGAAAAAAATAAATCTTTGTAAGGGTTGGTTTCTCAAATTTGTCATCAAATTTTAAGAATTTTCTTTTAGACAATTCTTTTAATCACATATTCCATTTACACTCAACGGACATTCTCAACGCAAGCCATATGACATTCTATTTAGATTTAAATTTTAAATAAAATTAAACAAATAAACAAATTTTTGTATTCAAAACATATATATTACACAAAATATATGAATCGAGTCAAAATAATATCAAACACTATCTAGTTAATATATATATATATATATATATATATATATATATATATATATATATATATTATAGATATTCGGCTGAGTTTTTACAGCAAGTTTGTAACAAAAGTAGTGTTTGGTTTCTAAACCTGTTTTGTTGCAAGACATAACATAAGTAACACATTTGTTTTAATTTATTTTTTAAGTAACACATTAGATCGTCAAAATTAAATATTTGTAACTCGCCAAAAATTTAACATAATTTTTTTAAAAAGAAAATATCCAAATTATAACTCAATCATAATCGGAATCCGAGATTTTGTCCGGGCCGACCCGATCCAATCCGATCGGATTTTGTCGGATTGAATATAAAACGGATCAGATATGAATTTAAATTTATGATTGGAAAATCGGTCGGACCGGTTCGTGTTTGAATTTTACATTTATCCGACTCGAGCCATCCAAAAATAAAAAATAAAATAAAAATAAAAACTATATATATATATATATTTGTGTTCAAAATATTTTTAAAACTAATTTTGTTTAATTCAATCTAAGCAAAATAAAAAAATATCGAATTAATATATAAATATAACTTTCCAATGTTTCTTATTGCTAGTTTTTATATGTAGCAATTAATTAATTCGTGACTTATTCGCAACCGAACATATTTTGATACATTTAGATATTTGGTTGACTTTTTACGAGGAGGTGTAACTTTTGGTTTAGCAACGTTTTTGGGTTAAAAAGCATCGTGTAGTGTTTTATCTTTACCACTTGTATCAATTTGGTTTTTTTTTTCAATTATGCATAGAACTCATTCCTTTTATTTTTTTAATTTGCATTTTTAGTCTCGTCACATGTGAAGTTTGTGAACTTGAAACGTGGCATCAGTTTTTGTTGTCAGAATGGTCTCTCAATTTTTTTTTCAAAATTGCCCATTTCCATTCCATCTTAACAGCATTGTCAGCTTCCACGTCATCTTCATCATTTACCTTCAGTTTTTACCGTTTAACTAAAAAACTTACCATTGACCGGGTCGAATCCTAACTTAATTAACCAAATCCGAAATCCTATATAACCTAGCTCAGACCATAGCAATATAACCCTATACAACGATGGTGTAACTTTTGGTTTCGCAACTTATTTCGTTTCAACGGATTAACATATTTGTTTTAATTTATTCTTTAATTTTTTAATTAAATATTTAGTATTTTATAACGTAATAGGTCCTTGAAAAATTTAGCCACCTTAATATTGATTTTATCGTCCAAATTTCATCCAAATCTATTATCTAATTTATAACTCGCCAAAAAATCAACATAGATTTTATGAGAATATTTTACCTAAAATATAATTCCCTCCTATAATAGGAATGGCAAGGTGGATCTTGTCTGATACAATTTGATCGGTTTTTTTTTTCAAATTAAACACAAAACGTATTTGATACGAGTTCAAAAATTATGTTCTATAAATCGGTTGGCCAGATCGGGTACGAATTTAAAAATTATAATTCAAAAATAAAAATAACATAGAATAAAAATAATATATATATATATATATATATATTATAGTAAAAAATAGTATAAAATT
The DNA here is from genome assembly GCA_036936605.1 of Limnanthes douglasii subsp. nivea. Lineage (NCBI taxonomy): Eukaryota > Viridiplantae > Streptophyta > Magnoliopsida > Brassicales > Limnanthaceae > Limnanthes > Limnanthes douglasii. The sequence goes on from JAUPFV010000001.1 coordinate 353,094,868, forward strand.
AAAGAAGATATGTGCATATAATATAAACATAAAAGATAAACAAAAATATTAAATTTGTTATCCGCGAGACGGGTCGAATGGACGGATGTACATAGGGTCTGGAGGGGCGCTGATCCCGCTTACCATAAAATATAGATTAATTCATGTAGTTTATTTGAGGATAGTACGCATTTTAAAGTAAAATTTTAATCTAAAAATCTAAAATAATGATTATTTTAATGAAAATTTTAATTTAAAAATGTGAAATAATGGATATTTCAAAAGAAAATTCTAATTTAAAATCTTGGATAGTAGCGTTTTTTAAGACAAATTTTAAGTTAAAATATTTATAAATTGGAAAATATAGTCCGCATCTACATCGCAATTTAACCATAGATAAAACTCCGTCGATTATGTAAGTATTCTTATTTTTTTATTCAATTTGTTTTTCCAATAAGTTGTTTGGATTTTATTTAGTTTAATATTTCTCTCTTAAAATTTATTTTTTTTCTTTATCTTTGTGTTCCTCTACTGTTCTACATTACTAATTTGATTTATAAGTTAATAGATTATTATTTATCAAATAGAGATTTTGATTAAATAAATTAAAAATGATGGAGAAAAAAACATGAAAGAAAGATGAAAATTTTAATTAGATAGATTAAAGAAGATGAAGGTTTTAATTAAATAAATTAAACAAGATGAAGAAAAGGTAGAACAAGACTTTAAATACCCCCAAGGGGTAGCCGAGTTGGTTGAGTATGGCATTCTTATGACCAAAAAGGTCATGAGTTCGAGTCCCTCTACATACGCTTTCTCGGTTGAGCCTGTCACCTTGTGTGGTTTACCTTCTGGCGTTGGTTTGCAGGCTATCGCGTCAGACTGAGGGTTTACCCTGTGCGCATTCATTGCACTCTGAGTAGCGGCTGCGGGTTCCCTCCGAAAAAAAAGAACAAGACTTTAAATAAATAAATAACATTTATAACCCAAATTCAAAATTACACATATAAAAACTTTGCATATTAGTGAGTACATTTACTTATTTTTTTAGTTAGCAAATTCGTATTTACTTTAATCATATCTTTTAAAATAAATTTTAAAGTATATTTTAAATAACAATTTTCGTTTATTCCATAAAATATTTTAAAATATTTAATAATTAGCAATATATTATAGTTTACATTTATAAAATAAATAATTTTATTTTTTAACATATTTACGTACATGTTTGTTAAACAATATATATTGATATATTATTTTAATAAATTCACTAAAAAATTTATTCATATTATAAATTCTGTTTTAATATAATTTACAGTTTATTTACATATAGTTTATAGTTTATTTCCATATATTTTCCATATATTATTTGGCATGTATTTTCGTAGTTTAACGAAGATCTAACTGGAGTTCCAGCGAGCGTGATTAGTCACAAACTATTTGTTCGATCCGATGCTAGGCCAGTTGTACAAAAAAGAAGATTGGTAGCATTATATTAACTAGAAGATTGGTAGCATTAAAGTGATTTATTTGAAGATCTTCAGACACATGTTTTCCGTACATGTTGACAGGGAAAGACTTTATATGTATCTAGCAGTATCAGAGTATGCTGTAAGTGTTCTATTGGTGTGAAAAGTTGATAATTACCCTCACCCTGTTTATTATATAAGGAAAAGTTTGTTGGAAGCTGAATTAAGATACTTCAAATTGGAAATATTAGCCTTATCATTGGTGATATGAGCCAGAAAAATAAGAACTTACTTTCAAGCACATTCTATTACAGTTTGAAATAGTTTTTTCCATTGATAAATGTGCTATAAAATGCTGATATATCAGGAAGAATGACTAAGTGGTCAGTTGAGCTTGAAGATTATGATATTAACTTTGCACCCCATTCTCTAAGTGGGTGAAAGCTGCTCCTTTATCTGGAACGACATCTAAAGCGGTGATAAAGTTTATTAAAAAATATGTTACCAATTTGGTATTCCCAAATGCATCACTACAGATAATGGTCTCAAGTTTGACAACAAATGAATACATGTGTTTTGTGCATCGAGAGGAATTCAACATTGTTTTTCTTCTCATTTCCATCCTCAAGCCAATGGACAAGATGAAGTGGAAAATCAAACAATTTTAGAATGTTTCAAAAATAACATGGAGGGAGCACCTGGGAAATAGCCAAGTTACTTATAAGAAGTACTAGGGTCATACCGAACTACTCCTCACACAACCACTCAAAATTCTCCATTCGCTCTAGTTTATGGGATATATGCGATTACACCTATATAAGCTACTCTACCTTCTTTCAGAGTTCGAAATTATGCCCAAGAGAATAATGAGATGGAAATGAGCGCTTAATTAGACTTAATTGAAAAAATAAGAGTGAAATCACATCTAAGAACTATGCACTACCAAGGTTTGATGATGAGCAGGTTTGCGTCTAAAGTAAGAAGAAGAGATTTCCAAGTTGGGGATAAAGAATTAATATATTTTTTACACATTAAGGAGAAAATATTCGGAAAGCTAGCTCCAAATTGGGAAGGACCATACATTATACATGAAAGAGTCAAGCAAGGAACATACAAGCTTCTAGACAAGGAATGAAACTTTTTGAAGCACTCTTGGAATGTTGAACATCTCAAGTTATACTTAGAATAAATTCATCTTGTAAATATTAACTTTGCTTTACTTCAATGTAAATATTTTGGGGCATACTCTTTCCTACCCTTGTGGTGCAGGGAGGTTTTAATTAGGTGTCCTAATCCCAATCAATATATCATCCTTTTCCTTTTTTCTAAAAGAAATTTGTCTTGATTAAGATCAGATGGATTAAAGACTTATTAAACATTTATTTTCTTAAAGTGGATTACCTTTGAATGACTCGTATGGATTAAAGACCTACTACATGTTGATTTCCTTTAAATGGATTACTTTTGAATGACTCAGATGGATTAAAGACTTATTAAACAGTTATTGTTTTCAAAGGGATTACCTTTGAATGGCTCGAATAGATTAAAGACCAATTAAACATTTATTTCCTTTAAATGGGTTACCTTTGATTGACTTAGATGGATTAAAGACTTATTGCCTTCAAATGGGCTACCTTTGAGTGACTCTGATGGTTTAAAGAATTATTAAATATTTATTGTCTTCAAATGGGTTACCTTTGAGTGGCTCGGATGGTTTAAAGATTTATTAAAGATATATTTCCTTTGAATGGCTTGTTTGGAGTTGATTTGTTGCTTTTATTTTGTCATACTTAATTAAGATCGGATATTAATGAAAGAAAAAAATATAGTAAAACATAAAATGGATAAATTCAAGTTATGATTTTTTTTTTATCTACATGGAAAAACGCCTTGTTTACAATAAGTACTTACGTGAAGAAAGTTACTAAGAAGTCTGAAATACAACAAAATGACTTGCATACTCAAAGGAATTTAGTTCAAAACACAAACACAATAAAAATGGTAAACCTAAGGGCTCGTTCCTTTCGGTTTTCTTCTCAATTTTTCCTTCTTCTTCTTTGTCTTCTTCCTTTTCTTCTTTATCATCATCTAAATCTTCCTCATCCTCATCATCAGATTCGGACTCAGCCAAAGTGTGAAAAAGGATTTCCTCATACGGTACATACCTTTACAACTCCCTAAGACATCATTTGGGAAGGTTTCATAGAACAATAATACCATATCCGATTTAACAGATTCTTCCCTCTGCTCCATAGACTTCAATACACCATCAACATATATATTTACAACATCGACTATATCTTAGAGGTGTTTTATTTAATATTGTTGACTTTATCTTCTTTCTTCTTTAGAAGATTTCCCACCTTTTTCTTCTCTTCCGATAAGTTTTGGAAGCTAACTTTATCCTTAGACTGCTGATCTTTGAAAGAGGAAAGATCTTTTTCCAAATCAACAAACTTTAGTTGTAGCTGATTGTGGTCGGATTTGGATCAGAAAAACTCATCCTTAGGAGTCTTCACTTTCTATTTCAATTTTTCTACTTTGTCTTTCTCCGATCTGATGCTGTTCTGTAAAGTTTAGTTTTCATCACGAAGGGAAGAAATATCCTTGACTTGAGATCTAACATGCCTTTTCAAGTCAACTATAGGCCATATATAGCCTAAAACTAAATATCCCAGTTCATCATTTTTCTTTGACACTTCAAAGTACTCCGCATCATGTGGCACAACATTGGAAATGGTAGTGGTTTGAGGGGAAAATTTATCAATATATTCAAAATTGAAGTTTCCCAAGTTTCCTACATTATCTAGCTGATCAACACCTTCGAGAAGAGGTCTATCATCAGCAGGGAGTATAAAGGAAGACAGATCAACAAACTCTTATGCTTAATGAGGAGCTTCAGTAGGAGTAATGGTACGAAGGACTTCAGATCGTAGTATGATCTGCGAACCAATAATAGTTTTTTTCTTTTTGCCTCCCTCTTATCCTTGTCTTCTTTGGTCATTTTCTTCCTCTTCTTCTTCTTGACCATCATATATTTTGAGGGATCTTTAATCTTCCCCAAAGTAACTGACACACCTCTGAATAGAGTTGAATCTATTTCATCTCAAGGTTCGCTGCTTCCTATCTCGAGAATGACTTGAGATAGTGCCTCCTCCTCTTCCTCCTTCTTCCTTTTCTTTTTCTTAGTTTTATCAACATGACTGGGAGCTCTGTTTCTGGCTGGTAGAAAATGTTTACCATCAACTTCCTCAGTCTTCTTAAGAATATCGGTTGATTGGGGAGGGGTAGTGAACTACTCCCATGAGAGATCACATATCAGATTTTTCCTCGAAAGATGAGCTCTCACCATATATCCCGCTATAAAACAACTATAAAATTTATTCAACGAGTTTTTGGTTGCCCATTGATGTAGTCTGGTGAAAGTAACTTTTCCATCTTCGAGATGCTTTGAAAATTGATTTGAAATATTGTAACGAAAAATCCGATGTAAGAATCACTATCAAAACATAACAAAAGAAATATTTTAAAAGAAAAATACTAATGTGAAGATTTCCAGAATCTTGTAAGCATACTCAGATTTTCCTTGAAGGTAATTTTTCTTCCACTCTCTGAGGCACCATTAATGAATAGAAACTGAATTCTCCAAGGTTTATCGACTTCCAATAAATCACTAACTAATTTATAGCTATTTCCCATGTTAAAATAGTAAAAACGAATGTTACCATTTCGACATAACCCGCCACAACTGCAAGTTGCTCCATTGGCATCAGAATCTTCGATAACCTTGAAGCTATGATACTGACCAAAAGTGTAAACCAAGAGTTGGGTCTTAGTTGACTCGAACATAATTTTACTACGTGAAAATATCTCATAATTTCTGGTTCCATAGGAAACCTGAGACCCGGATTGCGAACTTCGGGGTACACCACCAACTCTCATGCTTTGTAGTCCATCAAATTCTCTTCAGGGATTGGAATCACGACTTTGATTGATTTAGGAAACCTCCACTTGCTTGAAAGTTTACCCAAATTAGTTTTGTGAGTATATACATAAGATATTCTTTGTAGAGCCAGCAATTAATTGATAATGACCTTAGTGAAATTGGACCCGACTCGTCCAACCAAACAATCTGGAAGTGGTTCGGATTCTATTAGAGGAGCTTTCTTTCTTTTTTCTCGAGTTTCTTTTCGATTGTCCCAGTGCAATCCAATGTATTCATAAGTGTATTTTCACCACTATCATTCATCTTTCCTTCCATTATGTGTGGTCCCAATTATGTTGGATCAACGACCTGGTTACTAGGGTTATCTTCCTCGATATGAGGAAACTCAGCAAAGGAAACTGTTAGAAGAGTCGTAACAATTTTTCTCTCTCAATTGATTTTTGGTGTGGGAGATTGATGGCATCAGTAGAAACCTTTGATGGTTTCTCCATTTCTTTATCCAATGTGGAAGGATTTCTCTTAGCCTTAGAGAGTATGGTAAGCCTACGAGGAATATTTTCTTCGATATCCGACCCCATAACAATGAAACTTGATGAAAGGTTATTTATAGGATGAAGAATATGTGTCTGGTTCTGGAACTTGAATAATAATCCTGGCTTGCCTTTTTTCTTCCTCCAATTTGGAAAAATTGAGCCAACCTTCTTTAATTAGTACAGTTCTCACTGTAAACATATAAACTTTAAAAGAAACGATAAGAACGAAAGAGAAATATGGGTGAAAATTAGAAATTTTTTCTATCTATAATTGTGAAAATCAATTTGTTTCTCACTCTAGAAATAGAAACAATATAAATTATCCTTATATATGAGTAAAGAAGACGCACTTGAATATTTTACTAGGAAAGGCTATTAAATTAGGAAAGGCTATTAAATGTAGTCGATTTTTTTTTTCACTCTAGAAATAGAAACTAACGACAATAATTAGGAAAGGCTATTAAATGTAGTCGATTTTTTTTTCTTAGCAATGCTACAATTTCTAAGAAAAAACTATTCGGTTTCGTTAGTTTCCCCATGACACGTGTCATGAGGAACTAACCGTCTAAAGTTGTGACCTTTCAATAGAAAGAGATTTTATGACCCACTTCGGATTCAGTTCGGAAATCCTTTACGGTATTAGTTCTCCTGAAATACATCGGAAAGGGGTAAGGGGGCTACATGATAGGATCATATTTTATTGGATGCCGATTACAATAAACTGGCTCGAATTTTATTAGAGTGGTAATTCGACCCGAAGCCAAAAATTGAAGAATAAGCAGTAAGCTAAGTAGGCTTGATGACTCAACTATGGATGCTACTGAAATTGATACGAATAGAAGATCCGACCCGACTGACCTATATATCTCAAAATATTATAAATAAATCGACTAACAATATTAAATAGGTTGGAAAATTTTCCTAAAACATTAAATACAAGAACCTCATTTCTCTCCTTACTCTCTACCAAAAACTTAATACCAAATAACCTAAAAATCTTCCATATTTACCCCTAAATTAGATTTTGTCATCACTAGTTGTAAGTGGGTTTACAAAATGAAACATGATCCATAGGTAATATAGAAAGACATAAGGCACATCTTGTAGCAAAAGGTTATACTCAACATGAATGGATTAATTATAAAACATCTTTGTTATGGTATCGACGAGAGATTCTTTTAGAACAATCATGACATTATTTGCATATTTTGACATGGATCTCCATCAGATGGATGTAAGACTATTTTTCTCAATGGTGATATTGAGGAAACGGTCTATATAGTGCAAGCATAATAGTTTATAGAGTGTAACTCAAATAATCTTGTTTATAATCTTAAAAAATCTATTTATGGCCTCAAACAAGCCTCTCGTTAATGGTACCCCAAGTTTCTTGAGGTCATAGTAAGTTGTGACTTTGAAACTAAATCGATTTAGGATTTTATGTATCACAGGTTTAGTGGGAGTAATTTTATATTTTTTATGTGGATGACATACTACTTGGCTCGAACAATAAGGAATGGTTACACACGATAAAGAAAATTCTATAAGACAAGTTTGATACAAAGGATTTTGGTGATTCAAGTTTTGTGTTATGAATCCATGCACATATGGATCACTCGTGCAGTATTCTTGGAATATTGAAAACCCCTAATAACCCCAATAGAAAAGTGTGACAAAATTAGTTTCGTTCAATGTCCTAAGAAAAAACTTGATATAGATGCAAGGGAAGTGGTCCATTATGCTTCAAAAATTCGAAGTTTAATATATACTCGAGTTGTACTAGGTCATATATTGTATTTTCTGTACATATGATAGGAAGATATGTTAGTAACCCAATAGTAAATCCCTGGAATTTACTTAATAGGATACTCCGATGTATACAAGGAATAAAGGGGCACATGTTGACATATGAGAAGTCTGATAGATTAGATATCATAGTATTCCGACTCAGATTTTGGTCGATGCAAAGAAACATTAAAAAACACTTTGGGCAACATCGTGGAAAAGTCTAACGTAAACCCTTATTCCATCATCCATTATGGTGGAAGAATTGGTTGTGCGCTTTGATGCATTAAACCGGTAATCGTGGCTATTGAATTCCACAATGTAATACTCTAGCAGTAATATAAACTTGTATAGGTCCAAAAACATAAACATAAAGTTATTTCCTGTTAAAGAGATAGTTTAGATGGGTAAAATAAATATGAAGTCCACAAGTAGAGACTCTAATAGCAGATCCTCTAACAAAGGTTATTTTCTCTAAGGTTTTATATAAAATATTTATAGATATTTGTACTGCATAGTATATCCAAATGTAGGAACCAGTTAAGAGTAGATACGTACAATTACAAGCCATATTACTCTTAGGCCACTATCCATAATTGGCCAAAGTAATTGATTGATAACTGTAACGTGATTATTATTGCATTATATTGTTCACATTGCGAGAAAGAGGTTGTTAGTCCTTTATACTTATCAGTCGTGTACGGGGTTATACCATTTCTCATGGATAATGAATACATGGATCCCATTAGAGTTGAATATGTATTCTTGAGTAGTATGTTACAGTCCAACTGGAAGATTGTTGGAATATATTTATTCAATCTATTTTTGGATGGACAATAATTTGGACCCACATACTAAAAATATATATTTGATTATTGTCTTACGACAGTAAAATAATACAAGTAATCGATTTATTATATTAAGTAGCTATCTGAATTAGACTTATGGGTGAAAATTACGTTATGGACCCAAGTGTGGTAACAATGTTGAATTTGGACAACTAAAGAAGAGGGGCCAAATCGGAGAACTTAAGCATGAACCGTTATTTCATGGCATAAATTGATTTATTAATTTACTGGGTTATGGTCCTTCATGATGTAGTAAAAAGGTTGGGGTTTATAATTTTGTGATTCAAGTTGTGTAAAATCTATAAATAAGAGACTTAGGTATTTGAATTTCGTCATCGTAAACCTAAGACAATCATAGCTGTTACCTTTACTATTTGAAAAAATATTTCATTTTTTCAGTTATTTCTACACAAATTGTCAAAGATCGTTTGGAGAATAGTAGTTGTTTTATGAAGAACATTTAAAAGGTAGTAGAATTGAGAAGAAAGTAAAATGGAATGCAACAAGAAAAATCGTAAGTTCTTCTTATTCGTTTATTCTAAATGAGAGAATTATATAAAGTGGATGTATATTTATTTTATGTGTTTTGTTATATTGGTATGATGAGATTTTAATCGAGTAACTAATAAATGATGTAAAAACGAATTCTATAAATTAAAGTTTTCTTTTGGTTTTGTCTAATTTCTTGTATTTTTATGTAAAATTGATATATTTAGATGCATTCAAATATTATGAAAATGATTTCAAATTCTACAATTTCACTCATTTGTAAATTTTATGGTTAATTAATAATTTTGCATTTTTTTTAAAATTTATATTTGTACACAATTTTATTATGGCACCGAAAGACTTGAGCAGTGTCAATATTTTGAAACTAATCTATGTATTTTGTGAATTTCTATTGATTATTTGTGATTTTTTAAATTTTGAGGTGCTCAAAAGATTTGTGATTCAATTATGTGATTTTTATATTTCAAAAACATATTATGAACTTTTTTTTTAACTAAGGGACTTGCAATTGGTAATAATATGTTTCTTGGTTGTTTTTATATTTTCAAAGCTCTATTTGGAACTTCATTTCACCTCGTAGACTTACGGTAGGTTATGAGTTGTTTGTGTGTTTTCCACATCCTATTTTGAACTGTTTTGTCCAAGCCACTAACTTATAGTATGTTAAGCTTTTTTATATTTTGTTTTTAGGTTTCTGCAGTTATTTCAAATTCTTTTCTACATACTATAAACTTTAAGTGGAGTAGGAAATGTTTTTATGTTTTTGTTGTGCTTTTATAACTTTTTTTTGAACTTTTTGCAAGTCATGGACTTCCAAAAAGTTATGGAATGTTTATGCGCTTTTTTATAATTGTGTTTACATTTTTTTATAATTGTTTTTATCAATTGTTTTTTTATGTTTTGTAATTTTGTAGACATACAATAGGCTATGGCCTATTTCTGTACCACTTGTTGTGTTTTTGTATTTTTTTAACTATGTTTCGTAACTCTTGGTCATTCTGAAAAACTAGATTTGGTTTTTGAAAATATTAAAAAAAATAGAATAGACAGAAAAATAAAATAATAAGTCGTGTTATCAAACTTAATGTTTAGGCTTGCACTCATATTAAGATCTTAAAGTGCTAGAAATCAAATATAAGTCTTTCTATATTACTGAATTTGTTTTTTAGTTAAAACTAACTATATTTTCTTACACAAATGAGTAATTTAGTTCTAAGTTGCTATAGTATGATATTCTTATATCTATATAAGGTCATAACCTTATTGGGTCTTGAAGGCTAAATATATAAAATGGCGGATCGATGATCCTCCCTCTATATGTACATCAATCCGATTGATATCCATGACTTATCTTTTTGGGTCTTGAAGGCTCAATATATGAAGTTACTTTATTATTTCATATGGTAAGAAAAATAAACTAGAGAGGATATTTCATGACTTATCAATGCGTACTACTCCAACCATAATTTCATTAAAATTTTGAACTACCATCTAAGGAAAAATTTAAAATCTAAAATGTACTTGTGACATAAATCAAAATGATTACTACGAGCCTTAAAAGGAATATTGTGAGTGACCTCGGTAATCATGTCTATACATACCATCAGCTTTTCCATTGGACTACTGCTTTCTAAGGGACGACTTCCTCTTGTGTTAATTTGCTTAACTTATGGTATTTGAAATTTGGATTATTAATTTTTTAAGCCAATTATTTATTTAGTAAAATGAACCATTTTATTAATATCAAGAATTGAAAATTCTAAAAGGCCAATATCAATACGTGAAGGCTTTGAAGATATTTGAGGTTTGACCCGAGATAGGTTAAAATACATTACCACCAACTTCATCTTTGATTTACAGAACTTAAAATTCAATAAAATTTGAGCTTCATTCTAAGAGTACAAAAGATACTTAAATAAAAAAAAATTCTAGAAATTGAAGGTTAATCGTGGTGTGGATTATTTTCAAATGAGGGTAATTTTGTGTAGAGTTTTGTGATGTTTCAAGGGTATTTAATGCTTAAGTAGTTTGTAGTGAGAGATTTGAGCTGTCTGGTTGTATTAAATGTTCATTACCCTCATTAATGAGGTTGGGTATTTATACCCTTAATTATGGGCCATATGGGCTTTCGGGTCACACTTATGAATTCAGTTCGAGTTCAATGACCATTAGTTTTTAAGCAGGTAGGTAATTAGCTTAGTCGTGAAGTGATTTAGTTTTTAATATATTAGTCCTGTTCGGATGGTTCAGTTGGTGGTTTTTGTCTGAATTGCCCATGTCCGGTTCCCACAGTGAGTGGTGAGAAAATCTGGACTCATCAGTAGCCCTTTTTTTAGGTTATGTTCGAAGGCCTTTGACAAGACCTAAAAAATAGTTCATGTGTACCCGTAACTATGTCCGGACAGATTTCGAATTGTGTAACGACTTTATCCGGACTGATGAAACTCTCAGAAGCTGAATGGTTTTGCCAGAGATCGTAGGACACGTGTCCTTCTCTGATTCGCTCACTTGCCGTTTTTCTCCTAGAATGGCGCTCCCACTTACTTCAAAAAGTAACCTCTTAATTAATGTTGGTGACATCAGCGCCGTCTTTAATCATTACACCTATCTTTTCATATTCTCCTAGGTATCAAAGCATCTTTTGTTCTTTTAGTATAAATTAGTCCACTTTTAAACTGTTTTACCAACTTCATTATCTCTACTTTGTTAATTTTCAAAGCTTTTATCTCTAAAAAAACCCTTCTTTTGGTGTAAGTTTATGTTCACACCAAGAAACGCCCTAGTAAAAGGTGGGTGGCTCAACTTGTCGGAGTTAGAAAAAGGTCAAGTAGTCGAACGAGAAAGGCGCATTGTTGCAGGCCTCCCTATTTCTCCTATTGACAAGTCTGTCACACCAAGTTCAGAGCCTGATCGGAGTTCATCTTCTGCCAAAAGTTCTAAACCCAGAAGGTTATTCCAGCCCAACCTTTCTCCAATCGCTTCAGGCTCATCGGTCCAAGAATCAGAGCCCGTTGTTGAACCAGAGCAGACGGTTACAAGCTTTAAGACACCTCCCCCAGTCATTTCCATGGGATCAGACGCCGATATCTCCCCAAAGAAGCTGGTAGATCGAAGAAGAGGACGTTTGGTGACAGGGCAGGCTGCAACTGCACAGCCTAAACCTGCCAACTCCACGCCTTCTAAGCATGGGGCTAAGAGTAAACCTACAGGGTCAGAAGCACCTATTAAAATTCCCAAGGACAAGGTGTCCGGTCCGGAGGCAACCAATTCAAGCCTTCGGAAAGAGACCTCCTGATTTGAGCCCCAGCCGGACTCCAGACCACAAGAGGAAAGTAACGCCCAACCATCCGGATGACCTACTGAGCCAACCACATGTCCTTCTCTCCAAAAAATAACCGATAATCCTTCCAGGGTAATGGAAGATGCAATGAAGGATAGTATCGAAGAAGCCCTTTTTGAGTCAGACGTCTCCGGGCAAACAAGTGAGGATGTTGCTGCCAAGAAAAGTAAGGGCAATGAGAAGCTTTGTTTAAAACACCCGGATCTGTCGGAGTGCCTTGTGGGAAAAGTGGGACCTTGCTTCCACAAAGTAAGTGTAAGGTATCTACTGGTTATGTAGAAGATTAATTATGCTTTTATTCACACAGCCGAACTAGGCCGAATGCGGACAAAGTGGGGGATCCCTGAGAACGTTAAAGTCAGGATATCGGTGGATCCGGAGACACTGATGGATTTCAAGCTGAGTGAGATAGTTTTCTTCACTGAGCAATTCAATTGGGGGCTTAGGCTTCCCTTAGATCCGGAGATTGTTAGATACTTCCATCTCACAAAGCTCTGCCCAAGCCAATTGAGCCTCAACGCTTGGTATACGCTCATGGCTTGTATTATGGCCTCCAAGCTCTCTGGAATCCCTCTTCCGATGGAGCAGTTTGCTGCAGTGGCCAGCCTTTGCAGGAACCACCACATCCCCTTCTATCATTTTAACATGGGCGATAATTATAAGGAGGTGGATGACTTACTTGAGTCGGAGAAAAGCTAGAAGACTCAATTTTTGTTCATCAGTGGTGCCTGGGAGAATGGGAGGAAAATTAAAGCTGGTGTTAACCCAAGCATGCTTACTAGCAGATGGCGAAGCGATGGTAAAAACCTCGTCACATACTTCCACCTTTAATTATAACAAATTTGTTTGTCTAATTTCTCTTCTTTCGTTTTTTGGTAGTGCTGCCTAAGGATTTCAATGATTACTTAGAGGCTGGGCAGACTACTTGTGCCAAGCTAAATGCTTGGGCTGCTGAGAAATAGGGAAACCGCTTCCACAACTGTTTTACCGGAGGCAATTTAACAAGATCCCATCTCTGGAATACAACCGACCAGAGGGACTTGTCTTGGGACGAATTAACCACTCCATCCCCTCCGGGGGCGATTCTTCGAAAGATAGAGGGAAAAGATGGAAAATTGGTCTTGTCGGGCAGAGCTAAAGCCCCAAGCAACATGAAGGGCAAGAAGGGAAAAGGCAAGCAAGGTGTGGTTGAGGCCAATCCTACCGAGGTGGAGGAAGCTGTCCCAACAAACCCAGAGGGGCAAGACCATGGACAGATTGATGTTGCTTTATTACAAATAGTGGATCATGAAAGCACCAGGGAAGTGGTTGGATCTCCAAAACCCCCAAAGGCTTTCAAGAAAGAAAGAAAACGGGGAGCGGAAGGCGTAGAGAGGGAGGCCAAGAAAAAGAAAACCTCCAAGGGAGATGAAGTTTCTCTCAGGCCTCCAGAGCCTCTTCCTCCAGTTGACCCAACTGACCCCACTCAAGCAGAAGAAATCCCCAGTGACTTTCACACCGGAGAGGGTGCCGGAGGGGACATAAATATTGATGGTGTCGACATCACTGAGCTTCAAGGGATTGGTCTTTACTTTGAAGACTTTGCCAAATATGATTTTGCTGGACCCTACCTCCCCCCAAGCTCTTCGAACATCGTCACTTTTAATGTTAGGTCGTTTTCTGTTTCAAGTGAAAGAGACATTGTCACCCATTCCTTACTGAGCAATATCCAGCCAGTGCTTACCTTGGAGAAGCAAGGGCGAAATTAGTCGGCCATTATCAACACACTCAACTCCGATAAAGAGAAATTATCTAGCGACCTCCTTAGTGCCAACAAAAATGCTGAGGCATTTAAGAAAGAAAATGAGCAGTTGAAGAAAAGTCAGGAGAACTTGGCCACCAGGCTGGCCACTTCGGAGGGAGTTGTCAAAGAACTCCAATTGAAGCAATCGAATCTGGAGAAAACCCTCTCTTCTTAAAAAGAGGAGATGAAGGCCAAAGACAAAATCATTCAGACCCTAACTAATGACAAGATTTCTCTTGAAAACACTGTGTCCAAGGCTGAACAAGAAAAAGCTAACTTGTTAAAGGAACAAGAGAAAACAAGCCAAGCTAGGATTGATGCATATACCAACACTGTGATAGACTCTCAGCAGGAAAAGGTATGCTGAAGTCAAGTCAGATATGGTCCTCTTCTTTCATGAGAAATTTCTGAAGAGGACCCTGGGAGATTTATGGAATTTTGTAGAGTATGAAGACCTCCCATTCCACACAATGGCTTATGGTGACAAGCATAACTACTCTAGTGGCTGGGATGACACAACCGATGAGGAGGAAAAGACTAGGAAGAGTCCGGATGAAGAAAATGATGACCCAAAGAAGAAGAAGCCAAGTGAGGCTGAGCCATCTAAGAAAGCTCAGTCTTAAAGTATCAACTATCTTTTTAATTTTTTGTGATTGAACCAAAGTCCTTGGATGGCCAAGACATTTTTTGTAACCATGTCCGACCCTTGTCCGGATAAACCTTTCTGTTTTGAAAATTCAAAGTCCTTGGATGGCCAAGGAATTTCGTATATCTTAATGGGTAGTTTCATTTTACACAACTCTTGCATTGTTTCATAGTTTTTCAACTTTGGTGGCTAATGTTTAAACAACCCTTAGTTATTTTACAAGTATTTTAAAGTGAGAGTGTTTAAATTCTCCGATGACAAATGTTTAAGTAGTCATCACTTGACCAATTCAATCCGGTTTGCTATTGATAAAGAAATTTCAAAGAAAACTATTAACTGAAACACTCCAAATCTTTTAAGAAGGCATCATATTTTATAAAAAAGACCGGACACCTCATTAAAACCTCCCCGCGCCACCAGGGTAGGAAAGAGTATGCCCCTAAATATTTACATAAACTTTTAAACAAGTAAATATTTACATAGTTTTCATTCCAAGTACAACCGGAGGTGCTCAATGTTCCAGGGGTGATTCAAAATCCTTCCATCATTATCTTGGAGCCGGTATGTCCCAGGCTTAAGATTTTCACTGACCACATAGGGTCCTTCTCAAGTTGGAGCTAACTTGCCGAACTACTTCTCCTTGGTATGTGGGAATACTTTCCTCAATACTTTATCCCCTGGTTGAAAATCCCTTCTCTTAATTTTAGAAGCAAACCTGCTTCTCATCAAACATTGATAGTGTGTGGCTCTGAGGTGAGCCTTAACTCTTCTTTCTTCCATCAAGTCAAGCTGGCCTCTGATCGCCACTTCGTTAGCGTGTTCGGAAAAATTATGAACTCAAAATGAAGTAAGATTAGCTTCTATGGGAGCTATGGCATCCATCCCATATACTAAGTCAAAGGGAGACTCTTGTGTTGCAGCCCCGGGAGTGGTCTAATAGGCCCATAAGACTTCTTGTAGATAACTTGGCCCTTTTCTAGCAGCTCCCTCTAAATTCTTTTTAAGACCGGACAATATGGTCCTGTTAGCCACTTCAACTTGACCTTTTGCCTGTGGATGAAAAGGAGAAGAGAAGCAGTGTTGAATACCTCTAGAGGCGCATAAATTCTCAATTTCCTTGTTGTCGAATTGTGGCCCATTGTCTGTAGTTATCTTCTGTAGAACCCCAAATCTGCAACAAATGTTAGACAAGATGAATTTGATAACAGCTTTCGAGGTAGTTCATGCCAATGTGGCTGCTTCGATCCACTTCGAAAAGTAATCAATGGCAACAATTATAGTTCTGCACCCCCCGGACGCCATGGGTAGAAGTCCCACTAAATCCAGCCCCCACTGAGCAAAAGGTATTGGCTCAGAAATTTACTCCAAAGGGACAATTGGGGTATGAATTTAATTACTGTATCGTTGGCATGGATCAAACTTCTTTCCTAACTCCTTGGCATCTTGCATTATGGAGGGCCAGTAGTACCCAGCTAACAAAACTCTTCTAGTTAGAGCCATGAATCCACAGTGTGTTGATCCCTCACCATCATGTAATTCAGAGAGCACTATTTGAGACTCTTCGATCCCCAAACATCGCAAGAGGGGTTTACTATAGGATTTTTTTACAAAGAACATCTCTTAGGATGACAAAACCACGAGCCTTATATTTTATTTTCCTTGCTATTGCTTTTTCCGGAGGCAAGATGCCATCTGAGAGATATTGAAGGAGAGGAAATCTCCAATCTTGGGGTTGTGTTATCTGTATATTCAAACTTTCTTCTTCCTTATCCGGATTGATTTGAATGGATGGGAATTCTTGCATATGTATCCAATGGTAGGACTCAGAGTAGGCTATGGTTGCCAAGGAGTCTGCTAGCGTATTTTCCGTTCGGGGTATGTGCTCATAAGTGACGTTTTGAAATTGAATGCCACTTCTTTGAGGATGAATAAATATTTAATCAGCTGCTCTTTTTTAGCTTCGGATTTACCTTTTGCATGATGGATAAGAAGCTGAGAGCTGCTCATTAACCTGACCCTTTTGGCTCCACAGATGAGAGGTAACTTCAAACCAGCTATAGCAGCTTCATATTCGGACTCATTATTGGAAGCCCTGAAGGCAAAAAATATAGCCTGGTACATTCTAGCACCGTACGTAGAGGTTAAACATATCCCAGCACCACAAACCATGGTACTTGATCTATCATCAGTCCGGATGACCCATACTTTTTTTTATCTTTTACACCGGTTGCTTGTTTAGTATCCCTATCTGAATGGAATTCAACTAAGAAATCAGCCACAGTTTGTACTTTCACTACTGTTTGAGGGGCAAAATCAATATCGTAGTCTCCCAGCTCTACTGACCACTTGGTCATTCTACTTGAAATGTCTGCCTTTTGGCGAACGTTTTTCAAGGGAAAATACGTCCGAACAATGATAGAATGAGCCTGAAAATAGGGCCTCATTTTTCTCGCAGCAATCACCAGGGCTAGTGCTAATTTTTCAAGCTTTAAATACCGTTTTTCTGCATCTATCAAGATTTTGCTGATATTGTACACCGGACGAGGATAATTATCCACTTCCCTTACCAACACTGCACTTATAGCACAATCAGAAACTGCTAAGTACACGTAGAGGGTCTCTCCATCAATAGGTTTAAACAAAGTCTTGGGGGGAAGACAAGTGCTTCTTAATCTCATCGATGGCCTCATCACACTTTGGGGACAAGTTGAAATCTTTTGCACCTTTCAGAGTTTGAAAAAACGGGGCGCACCTGTCTGAAGACCTTGAAATAAAACGGTTTAGTGCAGCCAGCCTCCCGGTCAATTGTTGTACTTCTTTAATATTCCGAGGAGGCTCTATTTGTAGTAAAGCATTAAGTTGGTCTGGATCAGGCTGTATCCCTTTCTAACTTATCACATACCCTAAGAATTTCTCGGACTCCACTCCAAAAACACACTTTTCTGGATTCAATTTTAAATTCACCTTTACCAGGTTGGCAAAAGTTTCCCATAGGTTTGCCAAGTGTAGTTCTTCGTCCATACTTTTTACCATCGTGTCATCTATGTAAACTTCCATTTTTTCTCCAATTTGATGAGCAAAAGACTTGTTCACCAACCTCTGATAAGTAGCCCGAGCATTTTTTAACCCAAACGGTATCACCTTATAACAATGGAGGCCCCTATGAGTCACAAATATAGTATGTTCTTGATCCTTCAGATCTACTTGAATCTAATTATACCTAGAGAATGCATCCATAAAAGACAATATCTTATTTCCAGACGTAGAGTCCACCAACTGATCAATTCGGGGGACCGAATATAAATCTTTTGGGCAAGCTCTGTTGAGATCTGTGAAATCAATGCACATACACCACTTACTATTTTTCTTTTTTAGCAACACCGGATTGGATGTCCATAAAGGGTATTGATATTCCTTTATGTGCCCCATTTTAATAAGCCGGTCAACCTCTTGAACAATGACATCAACCTTTTCCTTAGAAAAGGCTCTCCTCTTTTGTACAAAAGGTGTTATGTTCCTTCAGATGGATAACTTGTGTGATATAATGTCTGCTAGTACTCCGGTTACATCACCATTGCACCAAGCAAAGACATGCTGATGGTCTTTCAAGAAATCTAACATTTTACCCTTCAATTCTGATGTCATCTTGGATCCTATCTTGACACTTTTTCCTTCAGCCAGAGAGTGAGTTTCAACTTCTTCAATTGATATTAAAACACCAGGGATCTCTCTGGGGTCATCAATTCTACCCTCTCCCCCAGAGGGCCCCTCAGACTGCTATTCTTCATTGATCCGGACTGCCCCCAACGTCCAAGGGGCCAGTGTTGTTGCATAACACTCTCTTGCTACCTTTTGGCTGCTTCAAACAACTCCCACTTGTCCTTGCACAGCATACTTCAAGCCTTGATGGACTGTTGAAGCCACAACATGCATCATGGAGAGCCAAGATCTCCCTAGAATAGCATTATAACAAGTGGGACAATCCACCACAATAAAAAGTATTCTAACCATCTTTTTAAAAGGGACTTTGCCCAACAAAACCTCCTCCTTGAACTCCCCGATCACATCTACTGAGCTTCCAGTGAAACCAACAATTGATCTGTTCGAACGTTGAATTACTGCTGGATTCACCATTTTTTGTAGGAAGTTAAAAGGAGAATATTGGCTGAACTTCCGGTGTCCACCAAAATTCGTCTTATGTCATTGCCCCCAATGGATGCTCCTATGACAACAACATCTTCATGAGGACCAGCAATATCCCTCAAGTCTTCCTCATCAAAAACAATCAAGGGAAATGGAATCTGTGATTGATAGGAAGTCATGCCTCCTTCCAGTTGGGTAGCTAAAGTATGAACGTTCCTCTTTCTCGAAGAAGCAGTTGGTGCAATCATGATGTCTCCCCCGAATATTGTAAGTGACTCTAAAAAGCTAATAAGTCCGCACACCGTCCTGCAATGCTCTGTGATAACACCCACTTTATTCCGGGTTGGATCAGGATCTAAATATTCTGACTGTACATCAAACCTTTCGATTATTACCATAGCCCCATCCGGAGCCGATGTGCCTGCATTGTTTGGACCAGCCCGATGAGCATTATTAGGCCTAATTCCACTTCTTCTTTTAACATACGGACCCAATTTTCCTCTTTCAATCAAATTCTGCACTTCTTGTTTCAACGCAATACAATCCTCAGTGTTATGATACTGGCAGAAACAATTATTACGGCTCTCCCTAGGAGATTGCAATACAGTCGGCCTTCTGTAGTGTACTTCATCTTTTGTTTTGTCATAAATAGTGGCTACGTTTTCTTTCAACTCAGCAAACCACTCCGGTTGAACCCAAGGCCACCGCTTATTTCTAGATTGCTGGCACTGGGCTGGTGCAGCTGGATGAGACTGAGCTTTGGCTCTGTTATGACCCTATTCGGCTTCCTTGGCCTTGTTCCTGGACTGGTTTTGGTTTTGATTTGGTGCAGGTGGAGCAGACCTCACCTGCCTGTGCACCCTAGTTTTCTTTGTTTCATCTACATTAATCTGTTTACCGACCTGATTCAGCAGACCTCCCAATGTCATGGCCTTCTTCCTGGTTACTGAATCAGCCAAGTTTCCAGGGTTCAAGCCCTGCCTCAGAGAAGCTATTGCTACTTGTTCAAAGCAATCAGCCAATCCATTATTGGTATTTACAAAACGAATTATGTATTTTTTTAAGGATTCATTTGGTTCTTGGGCACAATGGATTATTGTGTCTCCATTGCCCTTTACTTCCTTACTTCCAACAAACTGCCTCCGAAAGGCCACCCAAAAAGTGTCAAAATTTCTGATGCAGCCTTGTGGCAAACTCTTGTACCACTTTAGAGCACTCCCCGTAAAAGATTGGGAGAATGCTCTATAAAGCAATTTATCGCCATCATCAAAATTCATCATAATTTTTTTGAATTGTTCCAAGTGGTTATCCGGGTCTTTAATGCCATCATATTTTTCTATTTTTGTACTGTCAAACCTCTTAGGAAGGTTTCCGGACAGTATCTTGGAGGACAATGGAGATTGTCTCCAATTCCAGCCACGACTGCATACAGTATATTCGTTAGGAGTTGCAAAGAAACCTGGCTCATCATGGAAGCTAAAAGGATCCATTAACAAGCGGTCTACGTGTCTCCGACCATGACTATGACTGTGAGACGTTCCTTTACCTATATGCCTCTTCAACCTTCCACGCCTGTCCCTTTTTCTTGAGTACTTTTTTACCAAATTTTGTTTCTTTTTAGAACAGCCTTCATCGTTGCTGGATGACAATGACTCTTCAACTCCATCTTCATTTGAGGAGCTACTAGAAGACTCTGAGTCTGAATCTGAGCTGTCCACCGGTTTAGATCGGTGAGACTTTTTTGAGCTAGCATGAGTCTTTTTTGCACTCACATGGGTCTTTGATGGCTTATGCTCTCTTGGATTGTCAGTATGATGAGTTGCTAACGCCTTAGACTTCTCTTTTGTTCCCATCTCTACCCTCATGGCAGCCCTCAAAGCTTCTATTTTAACCTTCAACCTATCTCGCTCCTCAATCGTATATTCATCATTTTCCCCACCACTTCTTCCAAAGCTGGTGGCACTTCTGGCACGTCCGGATTCATCCGAACTAGTTTTTCTTGATAGTTTTCAATGCTAGATTTAGGCACCTTTTCCTCCCACTGTGGTCGCCAATTTTAGTGTGGATTATTTTCAACTCAGGGTAATTTTTGTCTAGAGTTTTGGGATGTTTCAAGGGTATTTAATGCTTAAGTAGTTTGTAGTGAGAGATTTCAGGTTGTATTAAATGTTCATTACCCTCATTAATGAAAGTGGTTGGGTATTTATACCCTTAATTATGGGCCACATGGGCTTTCGGGTCACACTTATGAATTCGGGTCGAGTTCAATGACCCATTAGTTTTTAAGTAGGTAGGTAATTAGCTTAGTCATAAAGTGATTTAGTTTTTAATACATTAGTCCTGTTCGGATGGTTCAGTGTGTGGTTTTTTTTCCGAATTGCCCCTGTCCGGTTCCCACAGTGAGTGGTGAGAAAATCCGGACTTATCAAACTAAAACATGATTGTAAGGAAAGCTTTTCTTGAGTTAGAGAACAAAAAATAAAAAAATTCAAGCTAATTTATTATAATTAGGAAATCTTCTTCTCTTTATACTTTTCTTTGTTTATATAAGACGAAAATAACTGAACTATTATTAGAATTATCAGTAAAGGTAAATAACTCAAAGCTGAATTCTAGATTAATATCTAGAGTTTTAAATTTGCTACATTTCATCTTTGTTACATCAGAATTGTACAAGTAATGAAGAGCTTCCCTGCATGAAACAAAAATTATGATTTGTAGATAATTATGGATCTGTATCCTTACTATCACCGAAGAAAGATAGATGATTCATTTTTATAGAAGCAACTTCATTTTCCTGATTGATGAACGAATTTGGATATTCATCATCTTTCAATCTTCTCTGTTCTTTATATAAAAACAGAAATAATTTATAAGACTTCTATCTTCAAGTATGTTGACTCATTTCTTAGACTTTTGGGGAATAATTTTTTTATTTCGATCCTCTGCTACCGCTACATTATTTGGAGGGTTTTTTTGTTTTATCCTACAAGTATTAGCCATATAATTTAGTGAAAAATAAGTCAGGTTTGAACCTGATTGATTGTATTAGTCCAACAGTTAATTTATGTTATTTTAAGTGTTGATTGAATAATAAAGTTGTTGTAATGGATTAGAAATTTTGAAGAACTATCGTGAAACATGGTTCTTTTCACTTATCTTGAAACATATAAGCTCATTATTTTGAGGATACACTAATCTGTAACTTTTATATTGTTGATTGTTCCATTAGACTTAAGTTACTATTAGACCTGCAATTTCAATTCTTGCAAGCAAGTTGATCCAGGTAAAACAAGTGTATTTTTTAATAACATTTATTTGATTAGCATCAAGCTACTAAATCTTCAGATCTTACATATTTTAAGTCCATATTTTCTAACAAAGTGATGGCCATAAATTTATTCGAAGCTTGATTAAGTTTAAAATCTACCTCCATCTTATATTTCATGGTCCACTTGGCAAGCTAGTCTGCTACCTTGTTTTGATCCCTATAAATATTTTTTATTATCATAGTAAAGGTGATTAATCTCCTAAAAAAATCAAGTAAATAATCAAGATACCAAGGAAATTTCTCCTTAAAAACATCTCAACTAGGATCAGAGCATTAGTTTATATATCCAGCTCTCTTACATTCATCTCTTTACACATTAAGAGACCATCTAGTAAGGCTCTTCCTTTTGCCAATATATGAGTTAGTTTGTCATACAACCTACCAAATCCAGATATTATTTCACCCATGTTGTTTCTAACTAATCCTCCATTAGTAACTTCACCATTGAGACCACAAAACTCATCAGTATTGATTTTATGACTTTTTAATATAAGACGGATTGAGTTAATCAAGGGGTAATCTCTTACCTTATTTATGTTATTATAATAGCCAATTTTATTAGTTGTCCTTAATTCATTTGACTAATGACTTATTTTAAACAAGTTAACCTGATCGAACCCTATTATTATATGCTTAACATGGTTAATTATATCATTAGAACTAAGATGTTGACTATCATATCTTTATTCATAGTTCTCCAAACTGTCCACCATATAATAAAAATAATAATTGTTCTTATATGAATATATTTTTTCATATACCAATACCAATTTCTAATTACATGAGTTATAGTCATGTATCTATCCAACCTGATGTTAAATCTATTAGAAAAATAGCACCATACATTCCAAATAACACTGCATCAAACAAATAATTGATTGAAAATTTATTAGTTTTAACAAAACTAACACTTAAATGCTAAAGATAATATTTTCCTTTGAATAATCGAATCAGCCGATAACCAATTGTTAATTATCCTCCAAATCAATATAGAGAATTTTTTAGGGATGTCATTATTCCATAGCTTCTTAGTTTCTTCCATGTGTCCTTTGTGCTGAAATTCTTTGAAGACGATAAAGTCCATTTGATTGCAACCTTCCTTGTTTCATTGATTAATATTTTCATAATCTTTGAAATGCGAGAGGGTAAAACTTTGCTTCTTAGTTTTCAAGAATCAATCTTTCTCTATTCTAATAACAAATGAAATTTTCTTTCAGATGCCATATATTATCCCGATTATAGGAAATGATGATAAAAGGAGATTTTTGACACCACTTATCCACCCTTAAGTCCATCCCTCTTTCTCTATCTTCCGATAGATATATTCTTCATATTTTTCTCTTATATCCATAAATATCCTCCATGATATAGAATAGTGTCTAGAGCAGTTGACTCGAAGAGGATGAAGGTCACCACAATTGACATTATGCATATAGCTTGACCAGAGAGACGCAGCTTCTCTAAATCTAAACCATAGTTTTTAAGGAAAACTATATTGTAAAACCTAAAGTTTTCTTAAGTTGAGATCACCCTCATCATATGGCATACATAGATTACTCAATCTAGTTCATTTAATGGTATTAGTGGTCTCATTAGTACCCCATAAAACATGTTATAATTTTTTTTAACTTATCTATTATAAATTTAGGGATTATACACTTGTGAAGCCAATATATGGGCAATAACATTAAGACATTGTGAATAAGAATCGGTCTGCCTCCAAATATCAATTGCTTACTATTCCACGCCATTGTCTTGCTTCCAAACTTGTTTATTAAAATTTCATAATTCCAGGCTTTATTATTCGCATTAGTTGTAACTCCTACGTAATACATCAAAAGATGATCAAACTGGAAACCATAAAGAGAAACTATCATATTAGACATACTCTGATTTATATTAGAAGTTATTACCATGGTTTTTTCCTTATTAATAGTTTGACCAGATAACATTCGATAGTGCTGTAAAAACTTTCCTAATATGTATAAATTGTTGGTTGTTGAATTTGTAAATATAAGTAGATCATCAACAAAAGCCAAACATGGAATCACTAAGATGCTTCTAGGCTTGTATGTTAATTCCTTCCTTGTTTCAAATATGTGTTTTAGGCCTCTAATAAGGTACTTTGTACCAATAGTAAAAAAAATTGGGAATATAGGATCCCATTGTCTTATTCAATTAGTGGCTTTGAAGTACTCATGAGTTTTACCATTAAGAACGATTGAGAAGTAAGACTGATCGACTAAATATACAATTCTATCTAGGAATGATCTACTGAAACCAAAAATATGTATGATATTTAGGATCAACTTGTATTCTAATTTATCGGGAAGCCTTAGACATATCAACTTTAACTATTATATTATCTCCTTTAAGTTTATATTGAGATCCTTAACAAGCTCTTTAACAAAGAGGGTGGTGTCGTGAATATTTCTACCATAGACAAATCCTTCTTGCTCTTCTAATATTATTTTAGACAAGATAACAGCTAACGTATTGTCTATAAGTTTTGATATGATTATGTTCATAAGAGTACAAAGACTAATGGGTCTATAGTTTTTCCATGTTTAAAGATTGATAGTATTAGGGATTAAACATATTATGCTTGCTGTAATTCATAAGGACAAAGCTTGACCTTGAAGGAACGAAGATATTGATGCACAAAGATCTTTCTTAATAATTTCCCAACATTGTTTGAAAAATATTTGAGTTGATCCATCAATGCCGAAAACACTAATAAGGTTCAGACTTTTACGAGTTCATGAATCTCATTTTTAAAAGGCAAGGTAAACTAATTAATATTATATTTTCCTCTTCTGTAATTAAATTTGGAATGATTGTCTGATAATCTCTAGCTTCATTATTGTTTAACTGGGCTGTTGAAATAGATTTGAAGTAAGATTTAGCTGAAACTTCAAGCTTGTCATTGTCAGTGATCCATTTGACATGTTTATGGTAGGTAGCAGTATTATTATCTCTATCTTTTATTTATATAGAATTTTTTTATGCGAGTAGGTTTCTTCCCTATATAGTGATTGAAGATAGATAGTCTGTATCTTTGATAGGTTAATCGTATCTACCATATCCCTCAAATCCTCATATATATATATATATATATATATATATATATATATATATATATATATATATATATATAAATCTTTAACCTCTTCCTCAACTTTTAAAATAACATCAAATATATAGTCAAAATTCTTCGGATACCAATCTTTGAGCTTTTGTTTCAATCTCTTAGATCTATTCAAGAACACCGCTAACAAATGACCATTCATTTCAATGTTCCAATTTTGATCCACCGTCACGAAATCTTGATATTGAAACCACATTTTTTAAATGTAAAAGAATTTTTTATCCTCATTAAGTCCATTGTTTCGTTTAAAAGACAATAAATATATTTTTTCTAATAGTTTCACTTATTTAGATGTTATATGCGAGTTCTTTCGGAGTTTAGTTTTTCTTTCGGTTTCTAAATATTTCTGCATGATATTTCTTTTTGAACTAGAACTCTGTA
The DNA here is from genome assembly GCA_036936605.1 of Limnanthes douglasii subsp. nivea. Taxonomy (NCBI): domain Eukaryota; kingdom Viridiplantae; phylum Streptophyta; class Magnoliopsida; order Brassicales; family Limnanthaceae; genus Limnanthes; species Limnanthes douglasii. The sequence goes on from JAUPFV010000001.1 coordinate 353,120,710, forward strand.
AAAATTGTATCAATGCTAAAAAGAAAAAAACAAATCAACGCTGAAAAGAAATTGAACCATATATATCGGGAAGATTGATTACATAAGTAGTAGTTATTGATAATATGAGGTATTTTAAACGTGACGAAAGATGAAACACTAAAAGCTCAAGAAGTCGAATAGGAGTTCCTAAAAAAAACACTGCCTTATTCCTCTTCAACCAGTTGCAAGATAAGAAACAACCAAACATAACCTTAACCTTAGCGTAACGTTGTAGACTTTTTTAGCTGCGGTGTATATGTTTCCAACTAGTATATCCTGGTCTGCAGAATATTAGCCTCCCTTCCTAGCAAGGGAGTTGTGAAGAGTGTTAATTGATGGTAATATGATTGTGATCCTGTAAAAGGAGGTAAGAGATGCATACTCAAATCTGCTTTAATTATGATCGACCACCTTGCGATGCCTTGGTATTTCAGGTGGAAACACTCCGTAGAATATATTCTTCCAGAAACTATAAAATTGTTCAACTTAATTTTCTTTTGCTTTGGGCTGTCCAAGCATAAGCCATTGATATAGCCATGACTGTGTCAAAAATCCAATGAAAACAAGAGTGTAAGTGTATTCAAAAGTAATACTAAGACAGTACATTATCTTTGTTCAAGAGTAATTGTTGAAAAAGAAGCAAACTTTAAAGTCCAAAGTCTAGTTGCGAGGAAAATTAAAATCATGAATGTGAGGCTCAAAAGGAATATCACAATGTTTGTGACCTCGGTAATCATGTCCATACACCAGTTTCACAGCTTGGACTACTGTTTTCTCATATGGACGGGTTTGTCTCAGCCGAGTCGTTCGTTATCGGTATTTTCTGTCAACAAATCTATTGATACCGTCACAATCATTTCACATAATTTCTTCACCTGCAATTTTTGAAGAAGTTCAATCAGCTCCCTCTTTTCCCAAGTATTGAGTGTCGACCAATCTGATTGCTTCATTGTGTCTATACATAATTGTACAAAATACCTCCGATCTAACGGCTTTATTAGGATAGCTTCACATATTTTCTCCGCATTCATCAAAACATCTTCAACTTTCATCGACTGCGTCAGCTCAGAAATATTTTTTGTCAACAAAACTGACAACAGCTTCTCCAAATTTTCACATACTTCCTTCATTTTCATCAGTGTACCTCGAACTTCTTTCGACTGCATCAGATTCAACGCATATTCTGTCATCACCTTTCCGATATTTTCACATAATTTCTTTGTTTCCTTCACTTTACCTTGAACTTCCTCCAGGTTCACCCTTTTAGACGTATTTTCGGACAGCCAGTATGCCAAACGACCCACCATATTATCACATAAGGTCTTCAACTCAATCCATTTATCTGGAAATTCCTTCAACTCCACCATAGCTTCCTTGCCATCCATTCCACTAATACCTTCCAGGCCGCCCGTCATACTGCTCAAGCCTTCCATGCACATTCCACCCATTCCGTCCATGCCTTCCATCCCACTCATATCAGCAAGACCTAGTCAAAACACAAAAGGTAAAGAGTCAAACTGAAATAATAGTATAAACGATTATTAATAACTCATGCTCTATAAATGCTTGTATTTATAAATAAATTCGTTTACTTGCGTCGTACTCCTCATGCTCGTCCATCCATTTATCCCAATCAACTTTGACATAATGGGGTGGCTTTCCTTCCCCGCGAACCAATCTATTCCACCACACCTTCTCAACCTTTTCAAGGATGCAATAGATGCTCCTTGATCCTATTTTTGTTTTGCTTGCCTGAACAACAAGTTTGGAAGAAAATAATCTAACAATTTCTAGGTTCAAGTAAACAAAATCGAAGCAGCCCAGATAAAAATATATCAAACTGTTAAGTATATAACCTCCACATTGATCTTATCATGAAGTTCAAGTTGAAGTTTGTAAGGAATATTCCCAGATCCAACATTGGCAGACAAAGTAACCTTTCCATCCTGTTCCACTTTGATCTTTGCATCTTTTGCATCAGGTAGTAGCACAGTAAGTAAAACTGAGTCTGTTCTCTGTGCCAACTTAATCTCGGGATTACGACTACAAAATACAACCCACAAGTCAAAGCCTCAACCAATAGGCCAAAACTGAGATCAACGCCAAAAAAAAAAAACCAAAAAAGAAAAAGAAAACCAATCATATCAACATAATGCATAATGCATGGAAGAAAGAAACTTGTAGTTTGAAATCTAGTATTAGAACTCACAAATCTTTAGTGTCCTTGCCACAAATCATATCAACATCATTGATCTTCTGGCCAGCCTGAAACCAAAACACAATGAACTTGGTTTCTTAGTCTCTTCTATTTTCAGTATAAAATATAAACAGGTCAAATTACAAATTCCTGATTAACCAGACATTTAGATTCATGAAAACGATCGGTTGAAGTAACAACATTTAAAACGTTGTTCATCAAAGAACTGTGAAGAACATAAATGACCGAGGAATATAATCAATGAGAACAGTATACCATCGTGGAGAGAAACTAAGATAACTTTCCAAACCAGGGAGCCTTGACGACAATAGAGAGCGGGTCTACAAAGAAAGTTTCGGTGGGGAGTGACAATGGAAGATAATAACAAATGAACAGTACAGAAAGAGAGCGGGAAAGAGAGTGGTTATTATGGTTGTTATTCTAACAATTTCTTATATTACTTTTACTTTCTTTATATTTTATAAAATAATCTAAAATACCCGATTCAACCAACCTATCAATCAAACGTAAATTTTATCTATCTATAGTAAATATGATTATAAATTTCAGATATTGTGTTAAAAATAATTTATATTTAAAATAGGGTGGTTATTAATGAATACAAAAATAATATGATATTTATATAAAATAGATTATATTAACCTGAGATGTAATGTGGTTTTTAAACAAATATGGGTTTTTATCTCAAGAAATCTTTATTCCAAGATCCCTATCCAAAATAGGGAATAATTCATTTCATATTCAAGGATCATCTACGTGTTCTATTACAAGGAGTTTTTGTGGATAATTTTGGAGAAGTTTATTGGGGACGTCCTGAGCCAGTATCCTTATGCTCCGAGCTTTTTTTAACTTCATACCTCCTCCTCGATTGAAGATGAAAAATGCTTTTCAGAGTCGTTTCGAAAGTCCTATGATGCTGTTGTCAAAGAATACAAAACTGATTTTGTCAGTTTTTCAATGGATTACCTCCACAAATCTGATCATATTTCTCTTCAATTTGAGAAACAAATCAAAGAAAATCTTGAAATACAAAGGAAACACACATTTGTCGCAAAGTTCAGTCAATGTATACTTAAAAGACTGGTCAAGGAGGACTTCTTGCAATAGTTGAACCCAAAAATGCAATGCAATATGACCATCTGGGACTCCCGTCATCTTCTTCTTGAACTTAGCTGTTTAGATGACTTGTGCTGCTTATGGAGAAAGAATGTCTGGCAAGTGAACTCCTCAACGATGCGCCTCCTTAAATGGACGCCACAATTCAGTGTCAAAAGAGAATGCCCTGTGTGTCCTGTATAGATTAAATTAGGTCATCTCCTTGAGTACTTGTATAACGAAAGTATGATTACCTCTATAGAAAATTATATAGGTAATCCCCTTCAAATAAAAATACCAGAAAAAATCGAGCTTACTATAACTCGTGTCTTGTTTGAGTAGAGCTTGATCTAACCAGGAAGATCCATCATGACATCTGGATCGGGTTTGGTGAGAATCATGGATGCTCGATTACGGCTGGCTACAAAGACGTGCCCAAATATTATGGAACCTATATTCATATAGGACATAAGGAGAAGACCGACAATAAAACTCAAGGAAAAGATAAAATTCATGTAAATCAAGAATCTAGTAATCTAGATAAGAAGAAAAAAACAGCATAAACAACAGCGAGGATGCTAAGAACCCAAGTGCTAACAATGTGGACAGTATGTATATTAGAAATGATGATGCTAGGTCTCTATATATAGAGAGAATAAAGTCTTAAGTGCCCAACAATCTCATATAAAATATGATAGTCATATGCCCAGTCAAAATGATATAACATAAGCTATAAAACTTCTGGAAGATGGCCATAAAAAAGAATGTGAGAATAGTATGGGATTACCTCAGGAAAATGAAATGATTGGCAGCCTTCCAATTGCTCCAACCTGTTACAAAGATATAGAGAATGAGGACTTTCATACAATATTAAATAAAAAGCTTAGAACTGGAAGAAGTTCTAACAAAATCAGACAAAAAGGACAACAAAATCTCTGAACTTCTCGGAGACCAACAAGTTCACAAAATCCAGATCAAGATGATAAACATCTTAAATTGGAATCTGCATGGTACTAACAAAAAAATAAATATTCTAGTTGTTCAAGAACCTATGTCTAATCCCGTTACCATGTTTGATATATCTGGTAAGCTTGGGTTTGATTCTTGTATTGGTAAGGTAAATAACAAAATATGGATTTTCTATAAAAATGGAAATTTTTTTACTGCTATAAAGGATCATGATCAATATATCCATATTGATGTTTTACGCACTAACCTGAATCTAAACTTTAGGTTAACTATAGGCTATGCTAGGTGTCAAACCTCTAAAAGAAACGATCTTTGGGATGGTCTTAAGAAAATTTCTATATATGATCCTAACATCCCTTGGGCTATAATGGGGGATTTCAATTATATTATCTCCCCTGATGAGCAGATGCGTTGTGTCACCTACTCTTACGATAGTGATGAAGACCTTAAAAACATGATAAGGTATTCTGGTTTAACTGATCCTGGGTATTATGGATCCAAATTTACGTGGAATAAAAACTCCAAATGGAAAATTCTAGATAGAGTTCTTGTAAACTCTACGTGGTCTTCCCATTTTAATGTGAATAAGGTTATGCATATGGCCGAAAACTGTTCTGACCATAGCCCCCTATGCATTTCTACTAAAAATAATAACTCTAGTGTTCATAAGAGTTTTAAGTTTTAAAATTTGTGGACTCAATGAACTGAATTCATTCCTTTTGTTGAGAACAATTGGAACAAAATTTTAGAGGTCTACCCTATGTTCATTTTATGGAAGAAATTTAATAGACTTAAACAAGGTTTGAAAGATTGGAATAAAAATTATTTTGTAAATATCTTTGTGAAAGTACAAGAGGCTAAAAGGCAGGCTAAGGAGATGGAAATCATCCATCAATCTAGTAATAGTCTAGAACCTAAAATTAATCTTAATAAGGTTTTATGCTAATCTTACGCTTTCTCTTAAAATGAAAGAAAGTATTTGGTTTCAAAATTATAACACAGGTTGGCTTAGTGAGGGAGACAAAATTGTCAAGAAAAGAATGAAAAATACTTGCATAGATAGTATTAAAGAAGATGGTGTATGGCTAACTGAAAATGAGAAAATTAATGCTTCAGCTGCAAAAAATTTCAAAGGGCTTCTAACTAACTCATAATACACATGCAAAGACCAAGAAGATGAGTTAATGAACAACTCCCTATTTAATAGTATTCCTAATCTTGTTTATGAGTCTGATAATACTTATTTGATGTCTCATCCTTCTGAAAAAAGAAATATATGATATAATCTGCAATCTTAACATTGTAAAGTTGCATGCATGGATGGTTTAAACAAAATTTTCTTCAATACCTGTTGGAGCATTATAAAAGGTCATTTGTGTAAGGATATAATATCCTTCATCAAAGGTAATAAAATCCCTAAAGGGGTTCTTGCTACTAAGGTTTGTCTTATACCTAAAAATTCTAATCCTATTTCTTGGAAGGACTACAGTCCAATCATCATTTGTTGTCTTTTTAATAGGGGTATGTCTAAAATAGTGAATAACAGGCAGACAACTATTCTTCACAAAGTTATATCTAAGAATCAGACTACTTTTATTCCTAATAATACTATTCAGGACCATATCCTAGTTGCTAAAGAACTTCTTTACGACCTTAATAAGAATATAAAGTCTAGATAATATTCTGATTCAGCTTGATTTATCGAAAGCTTTCGACAAGCTCTCTCACACCTTCATTCTTAAAAAACCTAAAACGTTTTGGGTTCACTGGTTGTTTCATAAAATTAATTAACAGTCTAATTAGCTCTGTCTACATCTCTATTCTCCTAAACGGGAATGTTTTTTACTTCTTCAAAACCATAAAGGAGCTTAGGCAGGGGGATCCTCTTTCCCCCATCTTTTTTTTTCAGAGGGAACCCGCAACCGCTAATCAGAGTGCAATGAGTGCGCACAGGGTAAACCCTCAGTCTGACGCGATAGCCTGCAAACCAACGCCAGAAGGTAAACCACACAAGGTGACAGGCTCAGCCGAGAAAGCGTATGTAGAGGGACTCGAACTCATGACCTTTTGGTCATAAGAATGCCATACTCAACCAACTCGGCTACCCCCTCGGGGGCCTCTTTCCCCCACCTTGTTTATTTATGCTAAAGAGTTTTTTATAAGGGGTTTACACAGTCTTCTTACTGAAAACTGTTCCTACTATTCTAGGGGCAACGTGACTATTCCTACTCTAGTCTTTATAAATGATATTTTAATTTTTACTAACAGCTTAGTAAAGTCTACTAAAAAGTTGGAAACTTTCTAAACACTTATCGGAAGGTTTCCAGTCAGTCTATCAATAAGGAAATTAATCAAGAACTACATCCCTATTGATAGTGTCCTTCAGAAGAGACATGTTTGTATTATTTCCAAGTGTCGGTTATGTATGAATACTGAGAGCCCTAAGCATTTTTTCATTAAGTGAGGTCTAGCTTCGAGTATCTAGAGCCATTTTGCATCCTTATTCAATATTGATATGTTCAAGCATATGACCATAACTCATATGATAAAAGTTTGGTTTTGGTCTACCAATTCTAAAACCCATACCAGGACAATTTTCCTGCTATCATCCAATGGACTGTTTGGCACTACAGAAATAAATCTAAATTCAGTGATCTAACTGTCAACACTAAATAGCTTGTCAGGTATGTCAATAACGTTATCGGAAGCTTATATTTTTCTAACTCTCTTAGGAGCAAGCACCTGGAGATACATATATCTCTAAAATGATGGGTTGTAAAACTATTACTAAGTTCTCCTATCATCAGTGGACTAATCCTAAGCCTTGTTTTCTAAAATTAAATATTCATGCTGCTACCCTGAGGAATGGGGAAACTGAAAGGGGTGTTATCATAAGGAACCATCAACGTAAGCTTATTCTTGGTGCGTCTAATTTGTATGGTAAGCTCAGCCCTCTTATAGCTGAGCTGAGGGCTCTACTAGATGGGCTCATTCTATGTAATTAAATAAGTGGGATGAGGTCCAAATAAAGACTAACTTTTAGACTATTAAAACACACTCTTTTCTGGAAATTACCCTTATCACCTAAAACTAGCCCTTCAATACTGCAGGATGTTCATCTCTTCAAATATGATTATCTGCAACACTTGAAGGTCCCAAAATATGGAAGGCGATTGGCTTGCCAAAGGGGCCTTGAAATGTAAACATAAACTAAATTTTAAGGAAAATCATGCTCCTAACCATCTGAAAACAATTATAATTTTAGAGAGCATAAATTTAGGTTACCTGAACATCGAGGATTGAAGAGAAGTTTTGTCCACTAATTGAGGCTCCAAGTTTCTACTTCAGGGTAGTAGCCTTTTCTTTTTCACTGTTGCAGGTCTGATTTCGAGGCCTTGAAGTCATTCAGGTCCTTTTATCAGCGGATCCATTCCTGTCAAATGAAATCTTAATCAGGAATATGGAACAGTCATATTGAATATCTAGGGTCGCTGATCTCGTTACCTTAGTCTTAGAATCATCGAGTCTTCTTTGTGAAAAAGATGTTGCTGCATTTTAATGGCTTCCTTTTCAGTAAGCTACTTCAAATTCCATCTCCTTTTATCAACATGCAAGCAATTTTATCGATCCTCCTCTTATGTTCAAGAGGAATTCTTTCTGCTCAAGTTTACTCTCTTGAGTTTGAATTGATGCATGTCCCAGTTCTTCATGCTAGTTGGTCTGTGAACATCTGAAGACCTAATGTCCTTCTTCTTTTTTCGTGCACTCCACCCTGTTCCAGACCTTTCTCTTCTCAAAACCATAAGGGAAATGGTACTTTGGGTGAGTGTCAACCTTCGTAGTAGATGGAGTATCATGGTCTCACATGCCTCGGGAACTGTTGGTTTCGCTTAAGCTGTGGAATCAAAAACCAAAGCTAAGTCATTAATCTGCCTATTCTCTAAATTTCTTCACAATAATCTTAGTTTCTAATTCAAAATCTTCTCGTGATAGAAAGAACTTACAGAAAGCTAAGCTTTATCTGAGTCCTCCCTCAAGCGGAAGTGATGTCACTGCTTCAGTGCGCCAAAACTCAAAAAAGTCGAAATCTTGCTCCAAGGCTTTTGGATTGGTAGTTAATCAAATCTTTTGGAAGCTTTTCCCTAAACTCTGGATAGCTTCCTCCTCGAGAAGATGCTCTGAAGATGGGATTGCATGTGGAGGCCCTCTGGATTTCTAAAGGAGAATCTCTAAAATTAGAGTTTTATATTATACTTTATAAATCGGATTGGACGTTTAAGGCCTTTACCTTTCTTTGTATCTAGGCCTTTGGCCCATATTTAACATTTAAAAAAATATATTATATTAATCTATAACCATTAATTAATTTTTCTTAAGTCTATTTGTTTTTAAAGTCCGGTTCTTCAAAAGTAGTGTAACTTTTCTTCACTATTACTTATGCATTTGAGTACAAGTAATCTACTAAATTAAAATTTTAATTATTATTATTAAATTTATACAATAATTAAAATCTAATTTAACAATACCTGTTTTTAAAATAAAATAAAAATTATGTATAGAGGATCGTATCGCGTTTTAGTAACATATTATTTATAAAAGTTATATGCCGTGCCTTATTGTTTGGTTATCATTCTAGAAACTATTTTTCATAATATAAAACTTAGATGCCATGCGTTATTGTTTGGTTTTCTAAAAACTATTTTTCTTTTACTCAGATAATTAATTAAGGTCAACTATAATTTGTAATCAGAACTTTTATATACACAATCCATTTTTTTATAATAACATTTTTTTTAATTTAAAGATATAGTATTATTATATTAAAAAATAAATAATACAAATTTTTAACCTCTTTTTTCGTACTTAACAATCGCATGTTATTTGAGTTTTTAATAATACTGTCAACCGACTATATAAGACTTTTTTCTTAAACGAACCTAATTTTAGAGAGATAAATTGTGAATGATCCCAAAATTATATTCCCATATTAAAAAGTAACAGCTTTTGAATATTACTTTTCCAACTTTCTTAGATTTCACTTTAGATTCGTGTGAGGTTGCTTAATACGAGATTCGATTTCACCTATTCTTATTAAGTGCGTGAATACAAAGAATATTGTGAAATTTGGTTTCGTTTTTAGAAAGGTGTGGGATTCGGTTTCGATAGAATACATGCGAGATTCGTGTATAATTTCGAAAAGAGTTTTTATCTATTTTTTTTGCAAATTAGTTATAAAATTATTGTTTTCTATTTTTTTTATTACTTATTTTTTATGTTGTGAAATACTTGACAAGTAAATTTTACAGGTTGTTAGTTTGGTTTTAGAAAATATGAGACATTAGGGTAAAAAATGTTAGAAGTTAGGTACGTTTAACGAGAGACTTGCATAATTATCGTAGGTCTCGCATGTGCGACATAATTATAATATGCGAGAGATAGATATGCATCATAATGTTCATACCTGCGAGATTATACTAAGCATATGCAATATTATAATAAGTATTATATGAGAAATACGAAACGTTCGCACATATCATATCATGTAAGCTTGGGCTGTGTTTGGCCATTAGGCCATGTTGGGGTCATTCTTAATTAAATGAATCATATAAGGCTCAAGTTGTAGATCCTTGCTTGGCTTTGGTCGTGGCCCACTCAGATGATATTTTATGTCTCTCAATAACTCCCCCATTTCTTTTGCATTCTTGTAAGTGATTGGAGTGGTTCGATCATTATATCTCAAAGTTGTGTATTTTAGTAGCTTTCTGTCTCCAATAAAAGGTCATGATGTGTATGGGTGATTGGAGTGGTTCGATCATTATATCTCAAAGTTTTGTATTTTAGTAGCTTTCTGTGTCCAATCAAAGGTCATGATGTGTATGGGTTTCACTTGCTGATACGTTCATAAGTAAGCTCCCATTTTATCAAAAGTTATATTTTCATTTTCTTTTAAGGGAGTGCTTCCTTAATGTGACTGAGTCGATATCAAGCTAAACTCAAGCTGATGTCGAGTTAAGATTGACCAAATTGATTCCAATCTATAATGAAGCTGATTCCGAGTTGAGGTCAACCGAGGTTTGGCTTTGTTGAGTGAAAGGCTTCCGAATGAGGGTTTTAAACTCCATTTACTTTAAAAAATATTTTTTCATATTCATAGAACGAGATGGTCCTAAAGAAAATCGAGCTAAGGTTGAGCAAGGACGGGCTGAACTTATGTCGTGTAAAAGTCGAGTTAGGTTACTTATCTGCATCTGATTATCTCCTTGTATATCGGTGGAATAACTATTCTACTCCTTTTGAGAGAGCTAGAGAAATCTTACTTTAGGAGACTATAGTGACCCGGATCAAGCTAATTGAATCGTTGGTAGTTTCATATTATCAGCACATGCCCACTCCCTCTAGCATTTCCTAATTCCTAGCAATCGAAGTTTTCACCGAGGATTGAATTTCGTGGGAATGTGGTTCTTTTGATTACACTGTTGGAATAGTTTACTTTTGCTTTTCTTTATTTTTGGGACGACATGTGTGGCTCTCCTTCTTTGTAATACAAGTGTTGTTTTGCTTTTTCAACCAAGTTTTATTCACTAAACTCTTGTTAATAAGTAAAATGTTTGGATATGTTATACATTTTCTTGTATTTTGTATTCGTTCACGTCTCATTGCTTAGTGTGCATGTAATTCTGGTACTTTTTAGCAAGAAATCGAGTTGCATAGGTGGGTTCACATACATCGCGGTAGAACTTGGTGTTTAATGTTCGAGTGAATGTCTTCGAGTAGTTTTTTTTGGCTGCTGCTTCTTTCTTTTATGTAAGCTTTCTCATTACTCGACCAATTTTCCAATTTATGTATCATGCAAGTTATCGGGCTAGCTTATACCCGACTTTGGTCAGATAACAAGTTCGGGCGTGCACTTGTATGAAAAAGGTATCTTTCCTTTGTGGGTAAAAAGTCATGCTAATTCTTTTGTGCGTGAGATAGAGAACGCTTAATTATGCAAATTTTAAACAAAATATATATTTTCGTTGACCCAAATAAATTGGATGCAATGATTGTTAAAAACGAGTTAAAAATAATAGAACATACCGGTAAGATTTAATGGGTCTCACTTCTAATTCTCATATGCTTTCCATATTATTGTCTCAGTCGACACCTCCAACGACGTAATTTCTACATGAATGGTACATTAGCATTGAAACCTTTCATATAATAGAAGGTGGGGGTACGGTGGTATTGAAGGAGGGTTGTTTCCTCGCTGAGCTAAATAACACGTTCTTCATTGCTCTCGTGTTCACCCGAATAGGTTAAGATTTATCCATGTAATGTCGGCCATGATAAATGAGGTATTATTTTTTAACCTTGTTATCTTTGATTTAAACGAGCAAGACCCATACCAAGCGAGATAGGTACCCTCGGGGTCGGTATAAAGAATCCAGACTGAGGGTTGTGAGGAATTAGGGCTTACCGCTCCGGAACCGATTCAAGAAGATACCGAGAGGTTAACTTTCTCACCGAGGCCAGTCAGATCCCACTTCTCACTACCTATAATGGTTGTGCTACACGTCCACATTCAAACACGTGGTTATGTAATTAATAAGAGAGAGAGTTATACTAAAATTTTATAAAAAAAATTTATATATTTTTTCTTTTGCGATTAATAAAGGTCTTAATTTGATAGATATTTATGAGTATTTTCCCAAACAAATTTAGCATCGTATCTCAGAATTGAAGCACAAGTTCTAAAAATTGAAAGATACGCACCAGATTGAAAACCTCCCGCATACGGTCTTGCAGATATTTTAGAAGTAGCCGATACATGGCCCTCTGAAACCGTACCAGCAACCACACTAACTCTTGTCCGCCCAACCACCGTTGAAAATAAATATTTGATTAGAGGGGACCCTATGTACGCTAATATCAGTATTAGCATCGCTCCTATTTGCGAGGACAATACCCCCACCAATCCTGAGTCTGGTACTTACCAAGGTATCCTTGTGACCCCCTCTGTCGTTTATATTTTAGAATCGTAGATCAATAAAATAAAGCAGGAGCAACATAACATAATCTAGCTATAAAAGGCCAATGGCTAGGAAGCCAAGGTCATGCTAGCCAAAATGAGTGATGCATTGCAGGCACTGACTACAAAAATGTTGGAAGGCAACCAAGGAAAGCAGGTAGCTCCGGAAGCCAACACGGTGAACGATAGGGGTAAGGCCACGACGTAGGTAAAGCCCGACGCAAGTAAGAATAAATGTTTCAAAAAGCGGGAGCGAGAAGGTGAGTTGGGCCAAACACCCTACGCAATCTAAGGACAAATATGTTGTTCAATATGATTAGGTTTTCCATAATATGACATATTATTTCCTTAACGATTCCACTTTCATGGGGAATATTTTGTAGATGGAGGTCCCCTGCAATTTCGACCCATTTAGGATGAAGGCATACGATAAAATGGGACACCCGCAGTGCCACCTTGAGAAATTCCAGACTATGATGATGGCTTTCAACCATAATGATGCAATGCTATGCGGGTAAGTCTCCATGACTCTTAAAGTTAATGTTATTGACATTTAGTGGATTACCAAATGGGTCTATACGTGATTTTGAAGGACTGTGCAGCGCTTCCAGAGATCAATTCATGCGAAATAAGGAGCTTAAGCGGAGAGCGATTCGATTATGGATCCGTATCAAAGAATAGGGAATTACTTTACCATCATGCACAAACCTTTTGACATATAAAAAACAAGATACGTCAAAATTTTCGTGCATGCTATGAATGCCCTGCTCTATTTAAAAACGTCGGTGGCAAAGGCATCTCTAAAGAGGGGTTTAAACCGAAAGGGAAACATATACCTTGATCTGGTATAGTTCATGGTAAAAAAGATATAGGACCTCTTGGCCCGGGAAAACCAGTTTATCGTGTTGGAGGACATCCAAAAGGGAAACTCATCTTACTCTCCTGATGGAGCACAACAAGATTTGAAAATGGAACCGTTCGAGAATCATAGGGACGACAAAAACGGATGTCGCGACGGTGCGAGGAGATCGGCAGGTCGAATGATTGTTACTACAACAACCCAACGCACAAATTTACTCTTTTCATAAAAAGGAAATCACGAATATCTGTGAACTATGGGGTATGGCCGATATCAGCTTCCCCGTAGCATGTAGGATCATGGTTATAAACTTTCTAATATGAACTTTTACTCTTACCATAATGATCATAGTCACCAACTAATGAGTGTTAGCAACTTAAATAAGAGATTCAGTGACTAGTTGAACCTCGTTTTGGAGGAGTAATAATAAGTTTTTTTATTATATTACCTCGAATTGTACCTCTAACTGATTTCCTTCCTATCTCTTATAAAATTTTGCGTTTTGTGAAAAATTTCGAGATGTTACAAGCTTCGTCGAAAAGATGCCAAGAATATTTTCATCAAGCTTGCAGCTCGGGCTGAAAAGGAATGTGGCAATGCATTTCACACAACCTTTCAACCTATCAACTTTTTTTCAACAACCATCAGGAATCAACTTGAGAGCTTCTCTCTCTGAAAATCTAATGAAGTCATCCAACCCTTTGTATGTTGTCAAAAGGTTAGTGACCTCTGATTGCAAAGTATTTTTTCATGTTCAAAATAGATCGGATAGTCACCTTCCTCAAAAGAAAAAAGAGAAAAAGAATAAAAAGGTAGCTTTAACATTTGGTGCTAGCCTTTCATAAGATGTGATGCAAAAAACGTCAAAGAGAAAATCAATAGAAAAGAACATCCCCACTATCAAAGAGGGAGTAGAAAGTGAGCCTTCTCAAAATAGGAAGCAAATAATTACCCCGATAAAAAAGAAGAGCACAGCTAAAACAACTCCTTACAAAAATCAACGATGCTGACGAAAGTTTTGTTGTAGAAGATCCACAAAAATAAAATGAAGCTTATGTCGAAAATGGAAGCACTCAACACAAATAAACTGGTACACACAATGATCGAGGTGATGATAACTTTGATTCTGATAGCATCATCAACTTTGATCAATCTAAAGAGATCGTTAGAGTTTTTTAGATCTTGTCATTGAAGAACTTCAAGACCAACTACAAAATTTTGGGAAAAGGTCTATTTCATTCCCTCATGAAGCAAATTCAACAGAGGTATTTTTGCCTCCATCTTCCAGTGCTTTTATACATGTTCCCATTCCGATGGTATTTCCTGTCGAAGAGCCATCTGAAGAAGTTGCGTTTTCTCTTCAACCCTTTGTCGATCTTGGTGCTTCATCGTCAAAAATTAAACCAAGAAATCAAATCTACTCAACGTCCATTAGAACATATGGGAAAGGAGATGGTTTGCTACAAAAAAGTGTTGCTTTTAAAAAAAGTATGAGCAACATCTTTGGTTGGCTTGTGGGAAAACAGTTTCATTGATTTCAACTGGTCAAATCTGAGTTCGTGAAATAGCGCATCTATCTCAAGAATCACCTTAGAGATATTAACCTAAAAGAAAAGGAAGAGCTAAACACTTCTCATCAGAATGAAATAGATCAACTCAAATCTAAGCATTTTGAAAACTTAGGTGCATAGAAGCAAAAATCTTATAGTCTTCAAGTTGCACTTAACAAAAGTGAGGCAGAGAAGAAATAATTGGAGGGTGATAGGACTACTCTCAAAGTTCAATTCGATGAAAAGAAGAAGCTTGATGTTACCGCTGCTGAAAATAAATTTGCATAAGACATGTTGGTCGTTATCAAAAATGCCGAAGAGCAAATATCTGTTAATCTTCTCCGCAAAATTCACGCTACATTTCTTTAGGCTAACCTCTCCAGCTTTTGGGCGAAAATTCCCATCGAAAGTTTCCCTAGCGAAACTTTTGATCTTGTTCCTAGTTATTAATCCGAACAAGTAGAATTAGAAGAAAGTGCTTCTGATAAAAGGGAAACT
Organism: Limnanthes douglasii subsp. nivea; assembly: GCA_036936605.1. Classification (NCBI taxonomy): domain Eukaryota; kingdom Viridiplantae; phylum Streptophyta; class Magnoliopsida; order Brassicales; family Limnanthaceae; genus Limnanthes; species Limnanthes douglasii. Next base: position 353,135,931 of record JAUPFV010000001.1, read on the forward strand.
TCTAAAGAAAGCTCTGAAGACGAGTAACTTTGCTATTCCTTTTTTTTTGCACGTCATTCAATTATTGTAAAATCTTATTTTTGACAAATGTCTTTTTACTTGGCATTTAAGGACTTACTTTTTTATCATCGAATTGATTTGAGTGCAGAAAGGCTTTGTTTCTCATTTATTCTTATAAGTCATGTTTGGCTGGAAATATTACTTATATTATAACTAAACAGAGAATTTTTGAAGTGGAAATAATTTAACTTTATTGATGTGTTTAAATAATACTAATACCTTAAATATAAACATGGTACTTATATAATGTGGCACTTCGAATAATGTTGTGCATAGCACCACGAATATTATATTGCGTTCGGAGAATGCATCACTTCCAATATTATAGTACTGTTAGATAACGTAGCACTTCGAACGTTATAGTGCGTTTAGAGAACGTAACACTTTGAATATTATAGTGCGTTTAAAGAACTTAGAGCTTCGAATATTATAGTGTGTTTAGAGGACGTAGCACTTTGTATATGCTTGTTTCTTCGAAAAGTGTACTCAACACTTCAAAATATTTACTCTTGGTTAACTTCAAATATGATCTATGTTTGACTAGTTACCAAAATAATTTAAACAAGCATTTGTAAACAACCATTACCCAAAAAATACATTTGTATTGATAGTTTTGAATATTTACATAGCACGTCATTAAAACCTCTATAGGCCAACATGGTAGGAAAGAGTGGGCTAATTATTCAAAAAAGAACAATTTCAAATACAACACACTTACTCCCAATACAATTTTAGATTCAAGCAACATCATTTTGATACACTCCAATCAAGTCACACCACTTGATGAGCAACATGCTCTCCAAATTAAGTCATATTGTTATAGGAAAATATAACAAAGCATAACAAGTAGAGGTATTATTTCTTTAGTAAGGAAAAAGATACAATTCCTCGGACCTGTGAGCTTATTTATACCCTCTTTTGGTCACATTAAACGGTTGTTTAGTACATATTCTTCTTATTCACTGCGTAGACTGACATTTATGAGAGAAACCCTAATTTTATTGTCATTACTTCAGTTTCCTTTCATTAATATCGTTGACTAGTTAATTCCGTGGGGATTTTATTCACTCCTTTGATTATCTCATTTGTTATCATTCCATTCGCTCAATCTAGTTTGCTCTGCTCATCCTTCGTTTATTTGCTGGTAATGGCATGAGCGCTTCCCTTATTGTTAACTCTTACTCGGCTCGCTTAGCGAGCCATCTTATTATAGCCCAAGTCGTCGTTATTTTTATTGATTGGTTTCCTCGCTAACTCCTCCTTGCACATCGCCTCGCTTTTGACAACGTAGTTCTGCTCTGCTCTGCCCCTTCATGAAGCCTTAGTCTATTTTCAAAGTCTTATTTACTCAGTAGATGCTTGATTGTTTCTTTATTATCGATTCTTGCTTGGCGTGCTCGGCGAGGTATCTGTTTAGTTGAGCTCTCTTTGGTGATAAAGAGTTTTATCATCCTTCATCTATTAGTTATCTTGTCGACATCATTTTGATTCCTAGTTGACCCTTGGTGTTATAGATCTGCTTTGCAAGAGGCCTCAGTTATTTTCCATTTTCCCTTATTCAGCCTTGTTTTATCATCTACTTGTATTCTCATCTTCTCGGTTTGGACTGATATATACATTCTCTTTTTTCCCTCTGCTCGGTCATATTAGGTGATGGGAATTCCCTCATCAGGGTACCCCCTAGTTCATGGATTGTGTGTGAATAATACAGAATCAATGAATTAAAAATAAAAGAACTTAATTTGAATTTGGAGCAACAGAGGGGTTTATAGAAGTAGAAATTACACCGCGTTTATGACGTATGATGTATAATGATGAATTTGTTAAAAATTCAGTGGTTATAGGACATGTGTGGAATTCTAAGCAGTTTTATTCTGACAATCAAGTCGTTTATCTTCTAAATGGCACTTAAGGTTTAGGGAAAACATGTGAGTGTCTTTAAGTAAGAATGAAAATCGTCATTCCATCACGCATGGATAAAAAACCCATTTGGTATGCTAATCGTAAGTCACAATAAAATTTAAGCAATAATTTATTAAAATCAACATTTTACCTTTTCGACGAGGGAAGTTGGATGTGTTGAAGGAAATAGACTACATCTCCATTGTTAAGGTTTTTTGTCAACCTAGAAGGTAAGATTATGTATCAATTTCCTCTTGCTTTCTTACTTAGTGTTGTTAGATGAAACCCTATTTTCTCAGTCGTTGGTTGTTGATCCCTAGTTTATTACCTTTGGGAAGAGACTATCGTCTCTGGAAATCATGATTGTGCAAGAAGTGTATGCTCACTTAGTTTAATCTTACCCCTCTATTTGGCTTATTGCAGTCGAGATGGGACCAAAAGGATTACAAGGAAGTTGGGAAAACCGGGTAAAGCCATGGAAACTAAGTTCGAAGATCCCGTATTTTTAAAAATTTATTTTGACCGAATAGCAGCCAAATATGGGTATCTTGACGAACCTGGCTTGCTAAGCTTTAGGGCTAGATAAGGTATTCCTACTCGTGTTACAATTAGGGTGTCGAAGGTCGCAGAGCATCCATTTGAGGTGAGGGAGGATGAGACCTGCCTATATACTAAAATTTGTTACTAGGGCTTACAAGATGTTTTCACTATCATAGGTATATGCTCCACACAGTGAGCAACCAATGGTGGAGGGTCTTACTTATTGTAATGTTAAGTGCACGTCTGCTAGATATTTGGATTTGTTTGGCGAATCTGTTAGCAGTGGTGGATATGACAAAGTTGGCAAAGTCACCCTTCTTTTATACTCAGTTGACTAGGAAAATAGTGGTACTTACTACCTCCGATAAGAACTGGAAATACTCTTTTGTGTTTGTATCAGGGAATTTGGAGCATGAAAATATGTTGAGGAATCTTCAGTTGGAACACCGTTGGAAGTCCAAGTGTAAGAAAGATGAATCTTATCCTACAAAATAAAGAGCTTGGTGGGGGGAACTAACTTATTTTTTTTATTGTTGCAGGTGAAGGGAAACACTGAGAGTGTCTTTGAGCTCTGATGGTGAAAAATTATAGGTATCGTAATAGTATAGTATGTGCTGTCAGTGCCCCAGGGTCGTAAAACGAGGGAAACATGGAGCTCGTCATCCTTGTAATGTCAGAAGGAGAAGGAAAGTGAGGTGGGGGAAGTAAATCAGAGAGGGGAAAATGGTGTCCCTTCATAGATGAAGCTGGCGTAGACCAGACTCGACCAATCGAGAAGATGATGAAGAATTAGATGACCAAAAGATCCCCCCTTCAAAAGAGGGCTCATGTAGTATTGGATGCAGTTCCATTATCAACGAGGAAGTTTCAATTAATAGACGAAGATGAGATTGATGGGGCTCGAGGTAGAGGTGACCAAGTGAAGATGGCCTCAAAAACACATGTTGGTAGAAGTCGGGGCAAAGTGCTCGAAGTAATAGAGTTGGATGAGGCTCACGTGTGAGTTCAACCGAATAATGACTCTGCAGAAGAGGAAAATGGGAGACCGAAAAAATAGATCCCTGAGGAGATATCTAAGAGAATGTAAAATTTTGTGAAGAAGTCAATTATTCCTCCATCAGCATCATTGCTACATGAGGTGGGTTCGGGCTCAGCCACTGTGAATATGATGAGACCGGATATGCTACTAACCAAATAATGAGAGGCTAAGGTGCAGAAAACAAAGAGGGTAGCTGAGGAATTCCTGCCACCAGGCGTGGTGATGCCACCTCCATCGATGGTAATGTGCAAGCAGCTGAAACGTATTCATGACCTGTCTTTTTATGGCAATATGCCGATGAATGAGTTGCTGCGTAGTCAAGTGGAGCTGGAAATCGAGGTAGTTTATTCTTGTAATGTAACCCTCTGTGAATCTAAATTATGTGTTATGTTGACTTTACTTGTTAATACAGATGAATCATAACTCGGTGGTATTGTCATACCAGAGGATGTCGAAAGTTGATTATCAACTAATAGAGAAGTGGAAACCTTAACCTAAATTTTTTCGGTCAGTAAGAAGGTTGACCAGCGAGCTGACTAAATTTAAAAATGCATATAGAGTGGAGAATGCGGGGAATAATAAGGCAAGTGAGGAGAATCAAAGGTTGCGTCAGAAGGTAACGACACTCTAAAGCTTCTCGACTACCTGTGAGGCGACGTGCAAAGAGTTGACCACTGGGAATGATGCATTGATAGCTTAAAATAATGGGTGATTAAATGGAATGAGGAATTAGTATGAGCACACTGCTTGCTCAAAACATCTCTCAAGAGAAAAGAGTTGAAGACCAGTCTGAGTATATTGCCACTCTTACATTGGAAAATGAGAGATTAACTTCTATGGTGGGAAATTAAAGGCAACGATGGAGTAAGAAAACGATCAACTTCTGTAGAAGACAATGTCAGACTTAGAATAGAGGGAGATACAAGTGATGGAGATTGTTATGAAAATATTGGCGCAGAAGCAGAAGAAAGTTATAGCGGAGCTGTCTTTGAAACCGGGAATGAATTTGGGTTCGTTAAAGAAGTTCGCGCCTGGCGAAAAGCGGTGCCCATATGGGGGTACTTCATATGTGATGCCATCGCGGTCTCAACAGGAGTTAGCGAATGTAACCACCTTTGTAGTTGAAGTAGGCGCAGGACAACAAGGCATTGATCGGGTAAAAGATGTTTAGGTTGATCATCAAAGCTTGGTGCCTGACGCTTAAAGTAATCCATGTTGGATAATTCTGTGGATATTTTGCTTATTTTTTTTGTCATGAATGTGTGTATACATAATTGAACTCCTGTCTTGCGTAGTTGTATTTTGGGTATCAGACTTTGAAACTTATTCTGATCAAATATTTATGACATCGTCGATGGTTTTATTATATATGATAACGATTATGTAGCTGCTCATGTTTATAAAGGCACGCGTATATCTTATTAAAACGAGGGAGATTTTCCTTACAATGTCGAGCCGTATTAAACTCTTTGAGTAAGTTAATTAAACTTTAAATGACAACGAGGTCAGTTAGACCCTATTGCGTGCCTAGTTCAAGGCCTTGATCCAAGATCAGTGTGCGTTACGTAGCTATGAGTGAGTTATACACCTCAGCTTTATTCGTGGCGAGGTCGTTTAAGTCCTTATTGTTTGGCTTTATAAAAGTCATGATGGTATATTAGTTTGCGTTACTTAGCCTGTAGGCTTGGCTCGTACCCCGTTCATGTTAATAGACTCGATGGTCTGGGCTCGGCACGGCCCCTTGTGTAGCCCGTAGGCGTGGTCATTGACTTGCTTCGCTATTGTAACATGGAGAGAATGAATAAATAAACACACACATTGGTGAAAACAAGAAATTGTATTGTAGTTAGTAAAAGAATAAGTGTGATGCCTCATTATATCACTTTCTCTCACATCAGGAAGGAAAATAGCACATCGTCTAAATTACACATGATGGAGATATAATTTTAAATGGTAAATATTCTTTGGGTGCTTAAGTGTGTTGCCTTTTGTGTCAGCGAGGCGGTATGCTCCGTTGTAGTACCTTGAAGATGATTGTGAATGGTCCCTTCCAATTCGGTCCGAGCTTGCCTAGTGCTTTGTCCCCTAAACCTTGGAAAACTTTCTTAATTACTTTATTTCCGACCTGCTAAATGCGAGGCTTTAGTCGAGCATTGAATCACCCCCGCATGAGGCTCCTGTAGTGGTCCGCTCGTACTCGTGGTTGGTCGCGTTGTTCTTTGATAAGGTGTATATTTACTGCTCGGTCAATTATCTTGCTATCCTCATCGTAATTGTTGACCCTGTGACTTGGGATGATGATCTATGCTGGGACCATAACCTTACTATCGTATACCGGGGAGAAGGGAGTTTCCCCGGTTGTAGTTCGCGGTGTGGTTTGATATGCCCAAAGAACTTCGGTCAACTTGTTCTGTCATTTACCATTGGCTCCTTCCAGCTTGTTTTTTATGTGTTTTAGTATGGTGTGGTTTGTCACCTCGACCAGTCCATTTGCTTGGGATAGTATGGTGTGAAAAACTGATGGCCGATGATAAAATGTTTGCAGAATGTAGTTACCACCATATTTTGGAACTGATGTCCGTTATCGGTCATCAAGATACAAGGTACTCCAAATCTATATAAAATTTGCTGAAAAATGAAATCACATATTTTTTGGGTTTGGATTCGTGAGAGAACTTTTGCTTCAACCCATTTGGTTGGAAATATAAGTATCTCATATTCCAATTGCATAAATAAATTTGAACAACCCGATACGTGCACTAATATGATATTGTTGGTTTTGAATTTGAGTTGTCATAGAATTTGAGTTGTCATATTATTGACTTTAAATTCGAATTGTCGGCTTTGGATCCAAAGTCCCGTTGGATTTTGTTTTTATCGAGTTTCAAGTACCATCATACTAGTTTATTTTATATCGCTAGGTTATTTATTCGACATTGGACTTTAATGGCATGAGTTAGTATGAGTTATACAGGATTATTGAATTGCTTATGTCTTTAAATGTTAGGTCGATCTAGGAAAACATAAAATTATCACAAATAGGACAACTCTAGTAGCTTTGAAATCTCATTATCACATAAAAGTGTATATCCAAGTTACATAAATAATGGTTATATGTATTTATAGCCAAACCGAAACTACAACAGAAGGGCTGTAAAAAGTACATATGGTGTAGAAAACCATAATATTTGGAATGGTGAGTCTACATGGCCATAATTTAGTTTGTTAAAGCAAATAATAATACAATTCACGATATAGTATATGACTTTTCTTATCTGGAAAGACGCTAGCCTTGTCTAATCCAAAATGTAATACTGAATATAGAGTTAAGCCACCATTGTCACTCCGATAGTCGAAATCAGCGATGCCCAATAAAGAAAAAACTGGTACTACTCCATGTCATTATCTGCATATGCTTTGCTATCCTAGTGAGGCATATCATCACCGTATCATAAAAAGAAAGATCATTTAGCCAACTTTAAGTCCTTAATCTGATCAGTCCCCAGCATTTCCAGTTTTCCACCCATCCTAGCAAGATTAATATTAGAACATTGCGTCAAATCGAGCAATTCAAGGTGAGGACAATGATTTAGAATGGCGTACAATCCATTATCAGTCAACGTATTTCCTATAAGCTGAAGGCGGCGTAGCCCAGGCATGGTTTCAGCAATAGCAAATGCGTCCTCATCATATCGGTTCGGTGACCTATTGCTGAAAAGATAATTACGTCTTAATGATTTCAAACGTGGGCAAGAATTCCCAACAGCTTTCAGCGCGTTTCCAGATACATCTATAAGTGAAAGCTCCAGATCTTCTAATAAAGGAAACTTTGCAACTGCTTCAATAAAACCCTTTTCAGTACTACTTCCGGACATTACAAATTTAAGACATTTCAACTCCCTTGCTCTGTAGAAGATAACACATTTAATGAGAAATAACAAACATATATAACTGAAACACGAGACACATGTTCTAAGAAGCTCTCAAGCAATCTAGACATGCGTGAACATGATAGGTATTGAGAAGGAAAGAGTCTACCCGATGTTAGTATGGCTTGACTAACATTCCATGCTTCAGTAAGCACACCCTAATGTCAGATCACAACAAACAAATTTTTACTATCGATTGCAGAAACTACGTACCTATGGGCAACGTACATCAGTAAGAAGTCGGAGCCGACTCCAGCGAGAGTGATGTTGACCAAACCCCCACCGCTACGGATAACGGCCGAACAACACAAGGCCTCTACGCTTCTTGTGGAATGATAGCCGGGTGGATTGGTCAAGTTAATCGATTTCCACATATACGGATCTTTGCAGAGGTTGAACCAGGTTTTACACACTAATTGCGCAGACCCAAAAATATCAGCCGGGTTTAATCTCGAGAGTATTAATACAGCCAAATCGACAGGTATATCGAGCCAATTGCGTTGACGTTCATCGTAACCTCTGGCCATTTTGTTGTCTGCGTGGGCGATCACTTGTCTGTTCTTCATTAGAAAAAGAATGCACAAAAAAGTGAGAAGGGATTTTTATTTATCAGGCTGGTCTAATTGGCCCTTCAGCAAAGTGGATTATATGGTCGGAGAATCGGAGTCTATAGTTTCATATGTTGTCTAAAACGGAAAAAGTAATATAGACTGGTATATAATATAATCTTTGTAAGATTTGGTTTCTCAAATTTGTGATCAAATTTTAAGAATTTTCTTTCATACGATTCTTTTAATAACTTACTCTATTCATGACTTTGCGAATTAGTCTTACCACATCATTTACACTCAACACGATTCTTTTAAACACTTATTCCATTCATGACTGTCCGAATTAGTCTTACTACATCATTTACACTCAACGGACATTCTCAATGCAAACCATATGGCATTCTGTTTAAATTAAATTTTATAATAAAATAAAATAAACAACAAATTTTTGTGTTCAAAATATTTATAAAAACCATTTTTTTTTTAATTGTATCCCAACAAAATGGAATAATATGGAATTAATATCTACATATAACTTTCCATGTTTCCTATTACTAGTATTTGTGGGTAGTAATTGATTCCTAATGTATTTCCAACCGAGGATGTTTTGATCCGTTTAGGTATATGGTCACATGCAGTGTTTGGTTCGTAACCTGTTTTGTTATAACGGGTTACTAACAAATATATTTTAATTTATTTTTTTAATTTTCAAATTACATATTTAGGATTTTGTAACGCAATCGTTGGGTTACAAGAGTTAGTCCACTTAATAATTAATTCAATTGTCCAAATTTAATCTGAATATATTATCCAATTTGTAATTCACCGAAAATTCAACACAAATTTTATGAAAATAATTTACCTAAATTATAATCACTCATGGTAGGAATAACCATGGGAGTCTTGTCTGGTCCTACCCGATTCGTCCCAAAAATAAAAAATAATATATATATATATATATATATATATATATACTAAAAATAATATATAAATAAATAAGATAATGCGTAAATAATATAAACAAAAAAAATAAACAAAAACATTAATTTTATTGTCTACGAACTAGATCGAGTGAACCAGCAGATTTGAACAAACGGGTTCAGTTTTGAAAATTCTAGGTTTGGAACGGATCGAATCCAGTTCAAGTTGAAACACTAAAAAGACGAGCATGAGGGGGCAAGTCCGAATCCTATTCCCGGACGATCCATTGCCATCCCTAATCAACAGTGTAAAAAGAATTTAAAGAAATTCCTATAATATTGTTTTTAAAATTTAAATATTTTTCAATATAAATTTCATATGGTTTGTTTTGGCATGCTAATTGTTGTAGTTTTATTTGTGATTTAAATTGTATATGTTTAAATGTTTAAATGGTTAATTCATGGCTAAGGTTTCATACCCTTCGTGTGAAAGTAAGGAATTAATTTAATTGGTTTTCCAGAAGGTTAAGATTAATCTCGTTAAAAATCATAGACTTTGAAATGTTTGAGATTAATTTAAATTCAAATATTACCGACTTTGCAGACGCTACACATTTGGATTTAAATTAATCATATACCAGAGAAAATCCTTAAAAATAGTCGTGTTGTTTTTAATTTCTAGTGGGTGAAATCGGCCATCCGAAAGATTTTACTTGTACTTAGGAAAATTAATTACATCATTGCATAATATTTAATTTTGAGTATGTGAAACCGACGTTCTAGACGGTTTCACTAGTACTTATAAAAAATCAATTGAGGTTATTTAATTTAAGTAGAGTGTTTCACTGTTACGTAGAAAATTAAAATAAGGTCATGGTATTTTTCTCAAAATCACAAAAGGCATGTTAAGAGGATATCCCCTCCAATATCTATTACGAGAGAATTTTTTGTTTTAAATGTATATGTCATGTCCATGCATTTTAATTATATGTCAATTTGCTAAATGTGCTTTGTGTATTGTGTGCTCTTGTTATAATGTCCATTGTCTAAACTTTACTAGGAACTATCGGGCCATGTTGGATTCTTCGAACTTTCCTCTATGGAAATAAGATATTTTACTGTACTTGTCTGCACATGACTACGACTATACACCAAATCATCCTAAACCATGTCCCATTAGTCAGGAAAAATAAACTGGAGTAATCCAAGAAAGATGAAAGGTGGGAGAAGTCAAATAACCTATGTTACATCTGTTATTACGGGGAATTCCAGTAGCACTGCCGGAGGTTATCCTAAAAAATGTTAAGAGTGCCACGGTCTTTCTTACGGAGGTCGAGAATGCCTTTGGTAAAATAAGAAGGTAGAGATGCAACGTCTAATAATTGAGCTAATTATCTAATAGTATAATGGAAAATGTATAATCTGTGAACATATTCTTCGAATATCTATCATTTGCAAAAATTTAAAGACAATCGGGGTAGACCTTCTTGAGAAATTCATAGATGAAATTCACATTTTATTCGTTGTCGGACCGGTTTAAGTATTATGAGCCCAATTACAATTGTATGCTGCAAAAGTATAATATTAATGAATTGATTTCTCATGATGTACATGAAGAGGAAAGACGTTCATGTGATAACATCTCGGAAATGGGGAGGATGGGGCTAAGCAGAAGGCATATGGAAAAAGACTGGGTCAAGGTCCAGTAAGAAATAAAACGCATGAGGCCTTTTAGCAAGTTTAAAATATTTAAGACCGAATTTGAAAAAAAACTCGGCAAGAGTACTAAAACTGTTAGATATGATCGCGGTGGTGAATACTAGATTTGGTGAACAACGTGTATGAACTTTTGTATAATACCTAGACGAGTGTGGCATAGTCCCTCAATACATAATGTTGGGTTTACCTCGGATGAATGGTGTATTTGAGAGATGGAACATGATACTAAAATATTGGGTCTATGACCCTTTGCATAATACCTAAAGAAGTGTGGTATATCCCCTCAATACAAAATATCTGGTTCACCCCGTATGAATGGTATATTTGGGAGACAGAACTTGGCACTAAACGATATGGTTAAAAGTATGATAAGTCAATCATTTCTACGATTATCTCTCTAGAGGAAAGTTATCAAATGGTTAAAGCATCTACATTTGTGGGGTTTTCCAGCTGAGGTAAGGATTTACAAACCTTAGGAAAAGAAACTTGACAAAAAAATAGCGAGATGCTTGCTCATAGGTTATTTCGAAAACTCTACGTGGTTTAAGTTTTATGATTCTCTCACTGGTGCCATAATTAAGATATGGACGATCAAGTTTCTAGAGTATGTTTAGTCTGGGGGAAATAATAAAGGAACAAATGCTTATTTTGAAGAATAATATCTAGAGATTCATTAAGGTTTTAACGGGGATACTCATGTATTAAAATATAAAGTTTTAATGCCAATGATTTTGGTTCTGTTAGAACAAGGTAATCCTCAAATTAACACTAAAGTTCCACTCGAAGGTTCTAACTGGGATACGAATGTGGTCCTTGTAGAATAAGATGAACCTCAACGTAATCTTCCACGATAATATAAAAATTACATCGTTTATAATGATCAAACTCTACATCCTCTAGAAGTGGAACAAGAGGCATTAATGCCCTAAAGAAGGTCCATGCAAGAAATCAAGAGTACTATAGGTATATAATTTATAGTATATCTTCAAGAGCATAATGAGTCATAATCTGGAACTGTAGATGATCCCTTATCCTACAAACAGGTCATGAGAAGATCTGACTCTCTGAATTGGATTGATATTATTAAGAAAGAGTATAAATATGTGTAAGAAAATGTGGTATTGGATATTGTTCCATTACAGTAAAGTGGTTTGGATTTTATATAGAAGGGTAATTAGGACCCAAAAACCAAAACTTGATGAATAAGTAGTAAGCCAAATAGGCTTGATGACTCATCTATTTGCCTAGTACATTTAATTATGGCCATGTGGACTCCTGAAATTGACCCCAATAGTAGATATGACTTGAATGGTTCGTGGATCTCAAAAAGAATATATATAACTCAACTAACATCATTAATTAGGTTGGAAATTGTTTGTAAAATATTAAATACAAACATTTTATTTTTATCCCTACTCTTTACAAAAAACTTAATATCAAATAACCTAAAGATCTTCTACATTTACCCCTAAATTAGATTTTATCATCACCAGATCGATGACCATAATGGGATGCGTGAGGTGCCTATTCAAAACCATAGTTGCGGATCGTTCCTCGCTAGTGGATTCCACTTCGTAATTATTTACGGTACGGTTCTCGACATGCAAGACATCCCCCCTCTTGACATGAGGGGATAAGAGGCGAAAATGAGCATGCTACTATTTCACATGTCAATCATAATACAGAGGGTAGATAGTTCATTCATGACGAACATGATCCGCCGAAGGCTCAAATTGATGCTTTATGGGGCTCAAAGGCAATCTCAAATAGAACTAAAAGGGAAATTCTCTATGCGATGTTTTATGACAGACGAGTCAGGTAACAACCCCAGACAGTTTGAAAATGATAAATCTCTGAAGGCTCACAAAAGTTGAAAGAAAAAACATCGGCCAAAACAGTTAATGAACACATCGAAATATGTTGAACGTTATGCCACAAAGTCTGATTTGGATAATTCCACTTCTTCTTTTAGTATTAACTACAACCTTCAAAATAATAAAGAAAGGTTAACCAAAAAACATTTTGAGAAGAGGGATACGAAAGGCAAAGGGGAAAAGAAAAAATGCCACATAAAAGTAAAAGGATCGACAGACCCCAAAATTGATCATCTGTTAAGTGATCACTTTGCTATCTAATTTGAACCAGGTATATTTGCAACTCATGAATAAGATCATATGTTTAGCCGTATCCATAATTGGAGACAGACACTTTTTTGTTCCAAAATTCTCTATGGACATTTGCCCATGCTGTTTGATAGTTTTAAAATGGAGAAATACGTAAATACCATGATAATCGCCTTGAGGAGTTCAAGAATTTCATGTTGAACTTTGATGATGATGATAAGTTATTATGTTAGCCCTTCTTGCAGACTTTTAAAGGAAGTGTTGTAAAATGGTATAACAGTTTACGAAAATGGTCTATTAAAAGCTTCGATGTATTCTGGATGGTGTTCATAAGGAAATTTGTGGAGAGTAAAGAGCTTAAAGGAAATGAGGATACTATCATTCACTGTGCACAAGAACCAAATGAATCCTTCAACGACTACATAATCCATTTTATAAATACAAAGAACAGATTGACTGATTGTTTCGAGCAAATAGCCATTACTTCGTTAAGGCAAGGTTTAATGCTTGGTGAGTTGGCTGATTTAGTAACTCAGAAGAAAGCTATGACTTGGGGAGGATTATTGAACGAGGTCGAAAAATAAATCGTAGTGGAAGAAACCGAAAAATCTAGAATACCGCGCCAGAATAGGTCTACTCAAAAAAACTTCAGTGCTTCAAGCTAGTAGTCAATCCCACGCCACAGTCAATTACCGTCCTAAATATATACAGACAAGGTTCACATCGGTCAAGGAAAAATCAATCAAATTAAGACCAACCGTCTAGACTAAGGAGTCAGTGGGTCCAACCTAAATGGTTTGGTGAACGAAATTAAAATGTGTCTACCATTTATGATAGAACTAAGAATGTTGTCCGCCTTTGTTAAAGAGCAAGGAGGCTACATGCAAGTCAACATTTATTCCCAGCCTAGTGCAATCACAACACCAACAATATTATTAGATGTTATGGGATATTTATTATGATGGTATATAGACAAGAAGATGCTATAATGATTGGGAAATATTTTATGTATACATGGAGTAGTTAGACATTGATCTAGATCACAACCAAGTTAGGGTGATAGTGGAAAAAAAATAATAATATCTGATATATTCAACTTCTTTCAACCTTTAACCATTTTTGGGGGAGATACCATTACTACACTCTCAAGCAGCTCAAGAAAAAGGCATGTCAACATCCTAACCACATAATTAGAAGGGAAAATGTCTACACATCTTTATCAGGGACCTACTCCATTTATTCTTTTTCATGAAGATGACTTAAGAAATATTAGAGGCCCACATGAAGATATTGTGGTAATAAGAGCATCCATTGAGGCTAAATGAAGAATCCCTCAATCATACATAGAGTTCAAAAAATATTATATTTCTGTTAACCTACAAGTAAATGAAGAATCCCTCAATCATTCAACGTTCGAACAAGACCATTGTAGAATTCACTGGTAACTCGGTCGATGTGATTGGGTATTTTGAAAGACAGATCTTATTGGGAAAATGTCATTCAAGAAGCTAGTAAGAGTTTTGTTTATATTAGTTGAATATCCGGCCTCTTACAAGGCTATATTTGGTACGTCTTGGCTATCTAGGATGCGTGCAGTAACATCCACAGTCCATTAATGTTTAAAATATGATGTCACTGCTCTTGCTCCAAAATTGTTAGAATAAGTGAAGATTGACAAAGAATAACAATCAGGAGAGTCTTCTGAAAAAACGAATGAGATAGATGATCCAAGGGAGGCTCCTAGCGCAGTAATCCTAGTTGAAGAAGTTGAATTTCATCGTTTTGCATAAGGTAAAAGTGTCAAAGTCACATCTAAATTACCGTTAAAGTTAAAAGAATTTTTTTGTTCTTTTTGTCTAATAATGTGCATGTATTTTTGTAGTTTAATGAGGATGTAACTAGAGTTACAGTCAACGTGATTGGTCACAAACTATCTGTTCGATCCGATGCTACGCCAGTGGTACAAAAAAGAGAGGTTTTTCAGAGAAAAAAATTGAAATAATAGTCCAAGAAGTAGATCGGCTAACCAAAGTAGGACATATTAAAGAATCTCAATACCCTCTTTTGGCAGTTTACCCAGTCTTAATCAAGAACAAAAACGGAAAATGGCGTCTGTGTATTGACTTTACAGATCTCAATCGAGCTTTCCCAAGGATCCGTTTCCACTGTATTTGATAGATCAACTAGTAGATTTTACATCAGGGAACAAGTTGTTGTCGTTTATGGAAATTATTTATGGGTATAATAAGATACAAATGCATCAAAATGATCAAGATCACACTAATTTTATCATCGGTATGGGGCTTCATTGTTACAAAGTAACATCTTTTAGGTTGAAGAATGTTGGAGCCATTTATCAACGATTAGTGAATAAAGCATTTGATAATCAGATCGGAAGAAATATAGAAGTATATATCGGTGATATGATGGTTAAGAGCCCAAATAAGGAAGATCACATATCCGACCTCTAAGAAATTGTTTTATAACTTGGAAGCCATCAATTCAAAATTAAATCTTGAGAAATATACATTTGCGGTCCGATCTTGTAAATGTATGGGTTACATTATATGTAAGAAAGGGATTCAAGCTGACACAGATCAGTTAAATGTTTTGTTGGGCATGAATTCACGTCGAAATACTAAAGAATTTCATATATTAACTTGTAGAATGGAAGCATTAAACCGGTTTATTTCAAGATCTTCAGACAAATGTGCTCGGTATCTGTTGACGGGGAAAGACTTTATACGTATCTAGCAGTATCAGAGTATGCCGTAAGGGTTCTATTGGTGCAAGAAGTTAATAATTACCCTCATCATATTTATTATATAAGCAAAAGTTTGTTGGAAGCTGAATTAAGATACTTAAAATTTGAAAAATTAGCCTTAGCATTGATGATAACAGCCACAAAAATGAGAGCTTACTTTCAAGCATATTCTATTACAGTTTGAACTTTTTTTCGATTAAGAAATGTGCTATAAATTTTGATATATCATGAAGAATGACTAAATGGTCAGTTGAGGTTGGAGATTATGATATTGACTTTGCACCCCAGACTGCAATCAAAGCTCAAGTTTTGGCTAAATTTTAGTGGAATTTCACTCCAAGAGTTCTCGTGAAGAAGCTCAAATCAGTAAGTTTAAGAAGGAATATGTGATCAAAATTGATGGTGGATCTAGTAACTTAAGATATGGAGCTGGAATTTGCCTAATCTCTCCCTCTAGTGATTTTATGTATCAAGGTATATGTTTTGGCTACAGATCATCCAAAAATGAGTCAGAACATGAAGGAGCAATAGCTGGGATTAAGGTTAGCTCAGATATGCGGTGCCAAGAGAGTCTGATTGATAAGTGATTCCCAGCTACTCGTTCATCATGTGCTGGGGCAATCCAAAACTAGGAATGATCACCTAATAAAGTATATAGAATTGTTAAAAGATGTCTTAGTTGGGTTTAAACGCATCGAAAATGAACATGTCCTAAGGTTGGAAAATTTTATGGTTGATTCCTTAACCATAGAATATCGTAGTTGATCTGAAGCATATCATTGGATCATTGTGCAAGAATATCTTTCTATAGCCACAAACACGGAAAAGAAGGGTGAAGTGGGAGAAAATCTACATGTATCATACACAATCTCTAAAAATTGGAGAAATGAGATTCAATAGTTTATCATTAATGGATTCTTACCTCCAGACAAGGTGTTGGCAAAAAACATAAAGTATAAATCTCACGGATTTCTAGTTTTAAGGGGGTTCGTTATAAAAAATCTTTCAGTAGGCCTTTTTTGCGTTTTATCGTATCCAATGAATCTCAATGTGTTATGTGAAAACTACATAATAGAGAAGGGTCATCACATTGAGGCTACAAAGTTTTGACTAGAACAATATAGTTAGTAGGATATTATTGGCCTACAATTATGGCAGATGCTCATGATTTGGTGAAGAAATATGACCCTTGTCAAAGGTATAGAAACGCGATCCATGTACAAGCAGTCTCTATAGAACCTGTGTCTGAACCAAAACCATTTTATGGATGGGGACTTGATCTAGTTGGACCCCTTCTGATGGATTCTGGGGGTTGTCGTATCATTGATTGTGGCAATATATTATTTACCCAAGTAGGTAGAAGCTACTCCTTTATCTAGAACGATATCTAAAGCGGTGATAAAGTTTACTCTAACATATGTTGCCAATTTTGGTATTCCTAAACGCATCACTACAGATAATGGTCCTCAGATTGACAACAAAGAAATATATGTATTTTGTGCATTGAGAGGAATTCAACATTATTTTTCTTCTCCTTTGTATCCTCAAGCCAATGGACATGATGAAGTTGAAAATCGAACAATTTTAGCATGTTTCAAAAAGAACTTGGAGGGAGCAGGTGGGAAATGGCTAAGTTACTTATAAGAATTACTATGGTCATACCGAACTACTCGTCACATAAACACTCAGAAGTATCCATTCGCTCTAGTTTATGGGATATATGCGATTACACCTATATAAGCTACTCTACCTTCTTTCAGAGTTCAAAATCATTCTGAAGAGAATAATGAGATGGATGTGAGGGCTCAATTGGACATAATTAAACAAATAAGAGTGAAATTTCGTCTAAAAATTATGAACTACCAAGGCTTGATGATGAGCAGGTTTCCGTCTAAAGTTTGAAGAAGATATCTCCAAGTTGGGGATAAAGTATTAATAATTGTTTTTTACACACTAAGGAGAAAATATTCGGAAATCTAGCTCCAAACTGGGAAGGACGATATATCGTATATGAAATAGTCAAGCAATGAACATAAAAGCTTATAGAAAAGGAATGCAACTTTTTGAAGCACCCTACGAATGTTAAACATCTCAAGTCATACTTAGAATAAATCCATCTTGTAAATTTTGAGTTTGCTTTACTTCAACGTAAATATTTAGGGGCATACTCTTTCCTACAATGGTGGCGCGGGGAGGTTTTAATGAGGTGTTCTAATCTCAATCAATATATCATTCTTTGCCTTTTTCTATAATAAATGTGTCTTGATTAAGATCGGATGGATCAAAGACTTATTCAATATTTATTTCCGCATACTCTTTCCTACCCTAGTGGCGCATGGAGGTTTTAATGAGGTGTTTTTATCTCAATCAATATATCAACCTTTGCCTTTTTTGAAAAGAAATGTGTCTTGATTAAGATCAGATATTAAAGACTTATAAAACATTTATTGTTTTAAAATGGATTACCTTCGAATGACTCGTATGGATTAAAGACTTATTACACGTTTATTTCCTTTAAGTGAATTACTTTTGAATGACTCACATGGATTAAAAACTTATTAAACAGTTATTCTTTTCAAGTGGATTACCTTGAATGGCTCGAATGGATTAAAGACCTATTAAACATTTATTTCCTTTAAATGAGTTACCCTTGATTTACTCGGATGGATTAAAGACCTATTAAACACTTATTGTCTTCAAATGGGTTACCTTTGAGTGGCTCGGATGGTCTAGAGAATTATTAGACATTTATTCCCTTCAAATGGGTTACCTTTGAGTGGCTCGAATGGTTTAAAGACTTATTATTGATATATTACCTTTGAATCACTTATTTGGAGTTGATTTATTGCTTTAATTTTGTCATACTTAATTAAGATCGGATGTTAATAGAAGCAAAAAATATAATAAAACATAAAATGGATAAATTCAAGTAATGAAAAAAAAATTCGATCTACATGGCAAAACGCCTTGTGTACAACAAGTACTTACGTGAACAAAGTTACTAATAAATATAAAATAAAACAAAATAACTTGCATACTCAAAGGAATTTGGTTCAAAACAAAAACACATAAAAAATGGTAAACATCAGGGCTCGTTCGCTTCAGTTTTCTTCTCAACCTTGCCTTCTTCTTTTTTGTCTTCTTCGTTTTCTTTTTTATCATCATCTAAATTTTCCCCAGCCTCATCATCAGATTCAGACTCAACCGAAGTGTGAAAAGGGATTTCCTCGTATGGCACATACCTTTACAACTCCCTAAGACACCCATTGGGAAAGGTTTCATGGAACAGTAATACCATATCCAATTTAAGGGATTCTTCCCTCTGCTCCATAGACTTCAATACACCATAAAGATATACATTTACAA
The DNA here is from genome assembly GCA_036936605.1 of Limnanthes douglasii subsp. nivea. Taxonomy (NCBI): domain Eukaryota; kingdom Viridiplantae; phylum Streptophyta; class Magnoliopsida; order Brassicales; family Limnanthaceae; genus Limnanthes; species Limnanthes douglasii. The sequence goes on from JAUPFV010000001.1 coordinate 353,154,844, forward strand.
CATCAGCTATATTATTTGCAGTTTTCTTCTCTTCCGATAAGTTTTGGAAGCTAACTTTATCCATCGACTGCTGATCTTTCAAAAATGAAAGCTCTTTTCGCAAATCAACAAACTTTAGTTGCAGCTGATTATGATCGAATTTGGATTGAACGAACTCATCCTTAAGAGTCTTCACTTCCTTGTTCAAATTTTCTACTTTATCTTTCTCCGATCTGATGATGTTCTGTAAAGTTTAGTTTTCATCACGAAGGGAAGCAATATCCTTGACTTGAGATCTAATCTACCTTTTCAAATAAACTATAGGCCTTATATAGCCTAAATCTAAATATCCCAGTTCACCATTTTTCTTTGACACTTCGAAGGAATCCCGCATCATGTGTCACAAATTAGAAATGGTAGTGCTTTGAGGCAAAACTTTATCAAAATCTTCAAAATTGAAGTTTCCCAAGTTTCCTACATCATCTAGATGATCAACACCTCAGGGAAAAGGTCTATCAGCAGCAGGGAGTATAGAGGAAGACGGATCAACAGACTATTATGCTTAATGAGAAACTTCAGTACGAGTAATGGTACGAAGGAGTTCGGATCGGAGTATGATCTTTGAACCAATAATAGATTTTTTTCCTTTTTGCCTCCCTCTTATCCTTCTTCTTCTTGACCATCAGATATTTTAAGGAATCTTTAATCTCACCAAAAGTTACTGACACACCTTCCAATAGAGCTGAATCTATAAGGTCTCTTGCTTCCTATCTCGGGAATAACTTGAGATGGTGCCACCTCTTCTTCCTCTTTCTTCCTTTTCTTTTTCTTAATCTTATCAACGTGATTGTGAGCTCTATTTTTTGCTGGTAGAAAATGTTTTCCATCATCTTCATCAGTCCTCTTAATCGGTTGATTGGGGAGGGGTAGTTAACTACTACTCCCATGAGAGATCCTAGTTTGGATTTGTTCTATAGATGAGCTCTCACCATATTTCATGCAGTAAAACAACTATGAAATTCATTCGACTATTTAGGTTGCCCATTGATGTAGTCTGGTGAAAGTAACTTTCCCATCTTTGAGATGCTGTGAAAATAAATTTGAAATACTGTAACAAAAACTCGAACATAAGAATCACTATCCAAACATAACAAAAAAAAATTTGAAAGAAAAATACTAACGTGAAGATTTCCAGTATCTTGTAAGCATATTCGGATTTCCCTTGGAGATAATTTTTGTTCAATTCTCTGAGGCACCACTAATGAATAACTGGATTCTCCAAGGTTTATCCACTTCCAATAAATCATGGAATAATTTATAGTCATTTCCCATGTTAAAATAGCAACAAGGAATGTTACCATTTCGTCACAAACCAGCCACAACTGCAAATTGCTCCATTTGCATCGAAATCTTCGATAGCCTTGAAGCTATGATACTGACCAAAAGTATAAACCAGGCGTTAGGGCTTAGTTGACTTGAACATAATTTTACTAAGTGAAAATATCTCACAATTTCCGGGTCCATAGGAAACCTAAGACCCCAATTGAGAAATTCGGGGTACACCACCAGCTCTCATATTTTGCAGTCTATCAAAGTCTCTTGAGGGAATGGAATCCTCACTTTGATTGATTCAGGAAACCTCACTTGCTCCGAATTTTACCCAAATTAGCTTTTTGAGTATATACATAAGATATTCTTTGTAAAGTCAGTAAGTAATTGATGATAACCTTAGTGAAATTGGACCCTACTCGCCTAACCAAACAATCAAGAAGTGGTTCGGATTCTATTAGAAAGGCTTTCTTTCTCGAGTTTCTTTTCGAGTGTAAATGGATTTATTAATTTACTGGGTTATGGTTGAGGTTTATAATTTTAGGATTCAAGTTTTGTAAAATCTATAAATAAGAGACTTATGGATTTGAATATCTTTATAATAAACCTTAAATAATCATAGTTGTTACCTTTAGTATTTAGAAAATATATTACCTTTTTCTCTAGTTCTTTCTACACGCATTCTCAAGGTAGTTTGGAGCATGGTTGTTGTTTTATGAAGAACATTTAAAAGGCAGCAGATTTGAGAAGAAATTATAATAGAATGCAACAAGAAAAATTTTAAGTTCTTCTTATTCGTTTATTTTAAGTAAGAGAATCATATAAAATCGATTTATATTTATTTTTTCCGTGTTTTATTATACTGGTATGATGAGATTTATAATTCTTTTGGTTTTGTTCAATTTCTTGTATTTTTATGCAAAATTGATATATTTAGATGCATTCAAATATTATGAAAATAATTTTTAATTCTACAATTTCACTCATTTATAAATTTTATGGGTTTTACAAATTTAGTAGTTTGTAATTAATAATTTCACACTTTTTAAAATTTTATATTTGTACACAATTTAATTATGGCACTCAAAGACTTGAGCAGTGTCAATATTTTGAAACTAATCTATGTATTTTGTAAATTTCTATTGATTATTTGTATTTTTTTTTTAATTTGGAGGTTCTCAAAACTATTTCTGATTCAATTATATGTTTTGTATATTTCAGAAACATATTATGAACCTTTTTTTTTGAACTCATGGACTTCCAATTGGTAATAATATGTTTCTGGGTTGTTTTTATGTTTTGGAATCTTTATTTGGAATTTTATTTCACCTCGTAGACTTACGGTAGGTTATAAGTTGTTTGTATGTTTTCCACATCCTATTTTGAATCTTTTTATCGAAGCAGTGGACTTATAATATGTTAGGATTTTTTTTATATGTTGCTTTTAGGTTTTTGCAGTTATTTCAAATTCTTTTCTACATACCATAAACTTTGAGTAAAGTAGGAAATATTTGTGTTTTTGTTGTATTTTTATAACTTCTTTTGAAGTTTTTGCAAGTTATGGATTTGCAATAAGTTATGCCATGTTTATGATTTTTTATAATTATTTTACTTTTTTATCAGATAGTAAAATTGCAATAGGTTAAGATATGTTTGTGTACTATTTTTATGTTTTTTGGTGACTTATTTTTGTATGTTTTGAAATTTCGTGGACATAGATTGGACTATAACCTGTTTTTGTACCACTTGTTGTGTTTTTATATTTTTGTATTTTTTTAACTATGTTTCGTAACGTTTGGTCTTTCAGTCAGTTAAGACCGATATTATGTTTTTATCCTATATTTTGAACGGTTTCTTTGCAATTAGTCAACTTGTAGTAGGTAATGACATGTTTGTGTGCTAGTGTTTGTGCTACCCAAACTTGTTTTGAACTTTTTTATCTACTGTGGACTCGTGATATGTTAGAACTTGCAGTAGGATAGGATATGTATGTATTGTTGCTTATATTTTTGCAAATTATTTTGTTATGTTTTAGAAGTTCGTGGACTGTAGTAGGTTATGACGTATTTTTGTGTTGTTTGTTGTATTTTCATAACTTATTTTGAAATATTTTTTACAACTTTCTATTTGTGTATTTTTTATTTATACTTCTACAAATTATTGTAAATATTTTTTCGCAAATCATGGACATACAATAGATGATGACTTCTTCTGTATGTTTTTTGTTGATCTTTTTGTAGATTTTTTGGATTTTTTACAACTTATAGATTTGCAGTAGCTAAGACCTATTTGTGTATTGTTTGTTATATTTTTTTATAATTTATTTTGAATTTATGTTTCGAAATTCGTGAAGATGTAATAAGTTAAGATAGGTTTATTTAATGTTAATTGTGTTTTTGAAAATTATGTTTGAACGTTTTTTTTGTAAATCATTGACTTGCAATATGTTAGGATTAGTTTGTGTCGGATTGGTTATGTTTTCCCAACTTATTCATAAAAAACATTTAAGTGGTGGACTTACATTAGGTGTAGAACTATTCTGTGCACTGCATGCACTGCCTATGAATTTTTTTCAACTTATTTTGAATTGTTTTACTAGGAAAGGACCTTTTTTTGTTGTTTGTGTTTGTTTCCATAACTTATTTTTAAGCTTTATTCGCAAACTGTATACTTGTTGGATGTATTTGTGTTTTGTGTGTTATGGTTTTGCAACTAATTTTTGTTGGAAGCTTTAATTTTGAATTTTCCATCACTCAGTTTTTAAAAATTCATTTAGTACATATTTTTCAAAGCAACTATTGTTGATATTATAAAGTCAAAAATCTTAAAGTGCATGAATAGTTAACTTTGCGATTTGGAAGTTCTAGTATAAGGAAGAAAGAACAAATACTTATCAGATATTATTAACGATCTTGAGATTGTTAATCTTCTCTTAAAGTGAAAGATTTAGATGTTGAGACGGCTTTGGATGATCCCATAGTATGCAAGTCACTTTGATGTTATCTTTGAAGAAAAAAAAAGCAACAACTTCTGTATGGATCTATCATTATGAAAAACTAGATTTGGTTTTTGAAAATGTTAAAAAAAATAGAATAGACGGAAAAATAAAATAATAAACCGTGTTATCAAACTTACGTTTTAGGCTTCTACTTATATTAAGATCTTAAAGTACTAGAAATTAAATACAAGTATTTGTATATTAATGATTTTGTTTTAGTTACAACTAACTATATTTTCTTACACAAATGAGTAATTTAGTTCTAAGTTACTATAGTTTGATGTCCTTGTATCTCTAGAGTGTCATAACCTTATTGGGTTTTGAAGACTCAATATATGGAGTAGCGGACTGATGGACTCTTCCTCTAGATCTACATCAATCTGATTGATATCTATGACTTATCTTATCGGGTCTTGAAAGTTTAATATATGAACTTACCTTATCATTTAAGACGATAAGAAACAATAAACTAGAGAGGGTATGTCATGAATTATCAATGCGCAACTACTCCAACCACAATTTCATTGAAATTTTGAACTACAATTTAAGAAAAAAAATTAAAATCCAAAGTGTACTTGTGATAAAAATCACAATGATTACCATGAGCCTTAAAAAGGAATATTGTGACTAACCTCGGTAATCATGTCTATACATACCAACAACTTTTCCATTGGACTACTGTTTTCTAAGGGACGATTTTCTCTTGTTGTAATTTGCTTAACTTATGGTATTCTGAATTTGGATTATTAATTTTTTAAGTCAATTATTGTTTTTTTGTAAAATGAACCATTTTATTAATATCAAGAATTGAGAATCATAAAAGACTAATATCAATATCATAAGGCTTTAAAGATATTTGAGGTTTGACCCTAGATATGTTAAAATACAATTACCTCCAACTTCATCTTTGATCTATAGAATTTAAAATTCAATAAAATTTGAGCTTCATTCCAAGAGTCCAAAAGATACTTAAACAAACATTTTTTTTCTAAAAATTGAAGGCTAACCAAAGCATGATTTCAAGGAAAGCTTTTAAGAGTTAGAGAACAAAAAAAAAAACAGATTCAAGCTAATTTGTTATCATCAGGAAATCTTCTTCTCTTTATACGTTTCTTTGTTTATATAAGAGAAAGACGACTGAACTATTATCAGAATCATCGACAAAGGTAATTAAGTGAAAGCTTAATAATAGATTAATATCTAGAGTTCTAACCTTGCTGCTTTTCATCTTTGTTCTACTTTCTTTCTTTGTTTCAGAGAAGCTCATTTAGCTATTTCCAAGATTTTTCTCAACATCCGAATTATACCAGTATTGAAGAGCTTCCCTACATGAAACAATACTCATGATTTGTAGAAAATTATGGATCTGTATCCTTACTATCATCGAAGAAAGATAGATGAAACAATACTCATTATTTTTTTTATTTCGATCCTCTGTTACTGCTACATCATTTGAGGGTTTTGTCGATTTATCCTACAATTATTAGCCATATATCTTAGGTTCATACTTGCTAACAAAGTGATGGCGATAAATATATCTTATATATCTTAAGTCCATAATTTCTAACAAAGTGATGGCCATAAATATATTCGGAGCTTGATTAAGTTTAAAATCTAGCTTCATCTTATATTTCATGGTCCATTTGGCAATCAAGTCTGCTACCTTGTTTGGATCCCTAGAAATATGTTTTATTGTCATAGTAAATGTGATTAATCTCCTACAACAATCAAGTAAATAATCAAGATACCAAGGAAATGTTCCCTTAAAAACATCTCAAATAGGATCAGAGAATTAATTTATGTATCCAGCTCTCTTACATTCATCTCTTTACACATTAAGAGACCATCTAGTAAGGCTCTTCCTGTTGCCAATATATGAGTTAGTTTGCCATACAACCTACCATATCCAGATATTATTTCACTATGTTGTTTCTAACTAATCCTCCACCAGTAGCTTCACCACTGAGACCACAAAGTCCATTAGTATTGAGTTCATGGTTGTTTAATATATGAAGAATCGAGTTAATCAAGGGGTTATCTCTTGACTTATTTAGATTATTATAATAGCCAATTTTATTAATTATCTTGAATTCATTTGACTAATGGCTTCTTTTAAATAAGTTAACATGATCGAACCCTAATATTATATTCTCAACATGATTAATTATACCACTAGAACTAAGATGTTCACTATCATATCTTTATTCGTTAATAGCTCTCCAAACTGTCCAATATATAATAAAAATAATATTTGTTCTTATATGAATATATTTATTCATATACCAATATTAATTTCTAATTACATGAGTTATAGTTATGTATTTGTCCAACCTAATATTAAATAGATTAGAAAAGTAGTACCATACATTCCAAATAACATTGCATGAAACAAACAATTGATCTACAATTTATTAGTTTTAACAAACCTCACACTTAAATGCTAAAGATAATTTTTTCCTTTGTATAATCGAATTAGCCGATAACCAATTGTTAATAATCCTCCAAATCAATATTGAGAAAATTATTTAGGGATGACATTATTCTATAACTTCTTAATTTGTTCCATGTTTCCTTTGTGCTGAAATCCCTAGAAGATGATAAAGTCCATTTGATTGCAACCTTCCTAGTTTCATTGGTTAATATTTTCATAATCTTTAAAATGCGAGAAAGTAAAACTTTGTTACTCAGTATTCAAGAATGAATCTTTCTCTATTCTAATAAGAATTGAAATTTTATTTCAAATGCCATATATTATCCCGATTATAGGAAATGGTGATAAAAAAAGATTGTTTACACGACTTATCCACTCTGAAGTCCATTTTTTTTCTCTAACTTCCAATCGATATATTCTTCACATTTGTCTCTTATATCCACAAATATCTTCCAAGTTATAGAATGGTGTCTAGAACAATTGACTTGAAGAGGATGAAGGTCACAACAATTAACATTATGGATATATCTTGGCCAAAGAGAAGCAAATTCTCCAAATCTAAACCATAGTTTTTAAGGAAAATTATATTGTAAAACCTAAAGTTCTATTGAGTTGAGATCACCCTCATCATACGGCCTGCATAGATAGCTCCATCTAATTCATTTATGGTATTAGTGGTCTCATTGTTACAAATTCTTTCTAACTTATTTATTATAAATTTATGGTTTATATCTAATTCATTTATGGTATTAGTGGTCTCAATGTATCAGCAATGACATTAAGACGTCGTGAATAAGAATCACTCAACCGCCATATATCAATTGCTTACTATTCCACTCTATTATCCTGCTTCCAAACTTGTTGATTAAAATATGATCAAACTGGAAACGCGAAAGAGAAACTATCATGTTAGACATAGTTTGATTATAGATCAGAAGACTATTGTTTTTACTTTATTAATAGTTTGACCAGATAATATTTGATATTGTTGTAAAAAGATTCCTAATATGTATAAATTATTGGTGTTGAATTTGTAAATATAGGTAGATCATCAACAAAGGCCAATCATGGAATCACTAAGATGCGTTTAGGCTTGTATGTTAATTCCTTCCTTTTTTGAAATATGTATTTGAGGCCTCTTATAAGGTACTCTGTAGCAATAGTAAAAAAACTTGAGGATATGGGATCCTATTGTCTTATTCCGTTAGTGGCTTTGAAGTACTCATGAGTTTCAGCATTAATAGCGATTGAGAAGTAACACTGATCGCCTAAGCATGCAATTCTATCTAAAAATGATCTATTGAAACCCAAAATATGCATGATATTCAGGATCAACTTGTATTTTAATCTATCGGGAAGCCTTCCACATATCAACTTTAACTATTATATCATCTCCCTTGAGTTTTTATTCGGATCCTTAGCAAGCTATTTAACAAGGAGGATGGTGTCGTGAATATTTCTACCATGGACAAATCATTCTTGCTCTTCTGATATTATTTTAGACAATATAATAGCTAACGTATTGTTTATAAGTTTTGATATGATTATGTTCATACGATTATAAAGACTAATGGGTCTATAAGTTTTCATGGTTTAAATATTGATAGTCTTAGGGATCATGCATATTATGGTTGTTGTAATTCATACAGACAAAGCTTGACTTTGAATGAATGCAAATATTGATGCACACAGATCTTTATTAATAATCTCCTAACATTGTTGGAAAAATATTCCATTTAATCCACCAATGCCAAAAGCACTAATAAGGTTCAGACTCTTATGAGTTCATGAATCTCGTTTTCAGAAGGTAAAGTAATCAATATTCTATTTTCCTCTTCTCTAATTAGATTTGGAATGATGGTCTGATAATATTCAGCTTCATTATTGTTTGACTGGCATCTTGAAATAGATTTGAAGAAATACTTAGTTGATACTTCAAGCTTGTCATTGTCAGTGATCCATTTGACATGTTTATTGTAGGTGACAGTATTATTATCTCCATCTTTTATCCATATAGAATTATATTTTTTTATGCGAGTAGATTTCTTCCCTATATATTAATTGAAGATAAATAGTTTATATCTTTGATAGGTTAATCGTGTTTACCATATCTCTCGAATCCTCATATTTTTTTAGAAATCTTTGACCTCTTCCTCAACGTTTAAAACAACATCAAATATATAGTCAAAATTCTCTCGATTCCATTCTTTGAGATTTTGATTCAATCTCTTACGTCTATTCAATAACACCGCTAAAAATTGGCCATTCATTTCAATTTTCCAATTTTGATTCACCACCGTCCCAAAATCTTGATCTTTTTTTTAAATTATAAGATATGCCTCTAATATTGTAGAAATCCTTTTTTAGCACAAGTAACTATTATTAATCTAATTGAAAAGTACAGGGGCTTTAAACAAGCTTTGCGGATAGAAAAGTACACAAATCAAAAAGAAAGAAACCCGCCATTGATTTCGACCTAAATTTGAAATCAAACCCAGCTCCCCCTTCCAAACTTTGCAATCTTCTCAAACTAACTTTTTTTTTGCCAAAATCAATTGCAAGTTTGCTCAAACTAGCACCATCTTTCTCGATCAAACTTCATCAACTTCAAACCATAGCTAACATTCTTAATCATTATACATTAGTCTGGATATCTTACATATCCAAGCCCGATGCTTTCTAAAAGAACAATTGCCCTCAAAAAAATTGGAGCATAATCATTATTGAAATCCATGTCTCCTTTCATTTGAATTTTGTGCTTCGCAACCCAGTCTGCATGTGTGTTCTGTTCCCGAAAGATATATTTTATCAACATTTCAGAAGTTATTAGCTTTCTACATACGTTTAATAGAGGGTCAAAGAACCACATTTGTTTACCCCTCCCAATCAAGTCCACCAGAATATTGGAATCCACTTTAATGTCAAACTGTTTAATGTTGAGAGCTTTGGATATTGCTAAACCGTCAATGAGAGCTCTGGTTTCTGCAATTATTGCAGTGTTTTTCCCTTAGATTCTCCCTTAGATTCTCCCAAAGTACCATCAAGTTTCTAATTACACCTCCTCCACTAGACTCGCCTGATGTCGTTGAAGCACCGTCAGTGTTGAGTTTGTACCTGTTAAGCTTAGGAGCAGACCAGTTTAGTGAGATCGGTATTATCTATTTCGTTTGATACAGAAAGCAACCCATAAGATTAGCAACTCTAATGTCTTGCCCTTAATGACTTTTTCTAATAATGTTTGAGTTTTTCAACCCAGTCATGATTCGAATCACATAGTCAATCATAGAGTTTGGAGTTGAGTGGATTTCTTGATGTTTCACCAAATTCCTCGCTCTCCAAATGGTCCAAACGATTATTGCAGGAAGGATCGATCTTATACTACAAGACTTATTCGAAGACCAATGCCAAGTACGAATCAAATGTTGTAGGGTCATATTTCTGGAAATGGTGATTCCAAGAGTTGCGCTAAAATGATTCCATATAGTCCAGGAATGACTGTAATTGACCAATACATGGTTCGAATTTTCTTCATTACCACAAAACTAGCACTTGGAAGCTAATTGGACTCCTCTCATTTGCATATTAACATCTAAAGGTATCTAGTTCAAAAGAGCTCTCCATAGAAAAAAGGAACACTTTTTGGGAGTAACTGGGTTCCGGGTTTTCTTATAAAGATTTGATTCATTTCCTTTAATTTTTATTATGTTCCACGTTTCTTTCGTGTTGAACTTCCCATCAGGAGTGAGAGACCACATGATAGTATCGGGGATCTTATTCAGCTTAATATTGAGAATGTTGCAACCCATATGATTAGGAACAGAGCCACGAAACTTATTCTCATCCCAGCTTCCATTTGCCCAATAGTTGCTGGTCTTTGTAGATTCATAAAAGTCTCTGTGATTATTGGCATTGAAGTATATTGAAGCCATTTCAGTGCACCATCTGTCAAGCCAGATTTTAGCATCTCCCCTTCCTAGAATCAGAAGATGAATTTGTCTGCTTTGTCTCTAATCCGAGTAGGTCTAGCCCATACTCTTTATCTTTTGTTAAGAATATGTGCTACAATCGGATGGTGGTTTTTACAGTAGATAGTAACCATTAACTTAGACCAGAGAGAGTTTTTTGCTCTGAGATAACCAAAGCTTGTAGGAGAATGTTTCCTGCATAGTTTATATTTTCTTAACATTAATCCCTCCTCCATCATATGGTTTACACAGTTTACTCCAAGTAGACCAGTTTATTGCTTTTGTCTCAGTTTTTCCCCCCAGAGAAACTTATTATATAAATTCTCAATTCTCGATATTACAGCCTTAGGAATAGTTGTGTTCTGCATAAATTATAAGGGAATAGCAGAAAGCACAGACTGAATCAAGATTAACCTTCCTGCAAACGGAGGAGTACGACTATCCCAATCAATTATATTCTTTCTTATTTTAGAAACAAGGTTGTCAAAATACTTAATTTTGTTTATGTTACTTATCATCACTCCAAGTAATTGAAAGACATAAAAGTATGTTTTTATTCCCATACACCTTTCAACATTGTTTATACTATGAGAATCAATATTTTCAGAAGCTTATACTTATCTTCGTTTAGGCATTGATTTGAAACTTGATGGTACTTTGACAGGAAATCAAAGATATTGGTCATTGAGTAGACCTGAATAACCCTTTTTGGCACCATTAATAATTATTAAGAAATGGTTATTCATAATTTTTTTATTTATGATATCAATAAAGCAAGAACTGAACCCAAATGATTTAAAAGTTTCATGAAGGAACCTGTGAGAAACCCTGTCAAAGGCCTTCTCTATATCTATCTGCAAGATTTAGTTGTTGTGCCCCTTTGATTTCAGCTTGATGTCATAGCATAATTCTTGTGCAATAAGAATATTCTCGTGTATATTTCTATTGGTCACAAAGGCTCCATGCTCATCTGAAAGCACCTTATGTAGTAACATACCCAGCCTTATGTTAATGACCTTTGAGTAGATTATGTTTAGGAGGGTTGTTAAGCTTATAGGACGAAAATATTTCCATGAACTGGGTGATATGACTTTAGGAATCAGACATATCACAGAAGCCAGGATCCTAGTTGGATACTACCACCTTTGAAGACTTCTTTAATGACATCACATAGGTCACCTTTTATTATACTCCAACAATCCTTGTAGAATTGTCCATTGAATCCATCTGGTCCTACAACCTTACTTGAATTAAGATCACATATGACTTTGTGTATTTCATCATCAGTTGGGATCTCAATCAATTTTGCATTATCTTCTTCAAAGACCGGATTTGGGATAATATTTGAAATACAAAAATAGTGAGTACAAACATTATAGTAAGTTAAGAGAGTTTGAAAGTAAGATTCTGTAGATACACTGATTGAATCCTGATCATCCGGCCATTGACCACAATCCCAAATTTTGTGTAACTTATTTCTTTTAGCCCTTTTCTTGATTAAATTGTGATTTTTTTTTTAGTTTATGTTATTTTCTTTCAGCCATAAAGTATGAGTCCTCTACTACCAAAATCACTCTTCCCTTGTAAGCAATTCTAGATGATTCCCGTTAGCTTTATCCAGTAGATATTTTTCAAATATATCCCTAGTAGACTGATATTTAATCTCCAAGAAAGTTATCTCCTCCTCAGCCTGTTTGATTGAGTAAAAAATGTTTCCAAAATCATTTTTGTTCCAAATCTCCAAATCTTCCTTTAATATTTTTTACTTCAACCAGAATTTCAGTAAGGAATTCCCCAGCATAGGCCTGTCCCAACTCTTCTCAACTATTTCAAAAAACCTAGGATGTCTTGTCCACATATCCAAGAACTTAAAAGATGGTTTGAAGGAGTCTTGATTGGATGATATAAGTACATATATAGGAGCAAGATCTGAGCATGTCCTAGCCAAATGAACCACCTTAGTGTTTTCAAAATAATTGATCCATCAGTTGTTTAGAGAACCCTGTCTAACCTCTTCCACTTCCTGCCATTAAACCATGTACACTAAGACCCAGAGTATCACCCCATCAATGAGATTTCATTCCAAGATTAGGTTGCTGAAGTCATCCATACTCTTCAAACATGTTTTAGTACAAGATAGTTGTTCTTCAATATTGAGGGTGCCGTTAAAATCACCAACCACAATCCATTCAGTAGTAATGTCATGCCACCTTCTAAGAGCTTGTTCAAAGTCTGAATTGCTTGTTCAAAGTAGGATAGCTGACATTGACATTTATTGACTGTTCTTCATTACCATTATGTCAATTTTGTAATCATAAAGCCATAAAGCCAAATTTCATTGTTGGCATTGCTAAAGTATTGACTCTAACCTATTTGTTTGGCTATTGCTTCAATTTTGGAATGAGGGATCATTGGTTCCTCAATAGCCATGAATGTAGGTTTTTCATATCTTTTTAGAGACTTCAATCTACTCATGGTTTTCTTATTCCCAAGGCTCCTTACATTCCAATTCAACTGTTTGATGGTCATCTGGAAGGTTTAGTTTTTGCAGCTTTCTTTAGCTGTATAAGTTTAGATGATGTAGAACCTTGTTTGTTCCAAACTCTGATCTTTTTAACTTTCTTGCTTTGGACTTTTATGAACTCACTGTGTTGTTTCTCTTGTGTAGGTGAACATGGGAGGCTGCCTGTTGCTTCTTGGCTGGAGATGTTGTTTCAATGTCATTATCAGTTCTCTCAAGATTATTATCAAACAGGGATCTTCTTTCAAATGTGTGAAGAGCCTCATATATTTCAGAGTCATCAATGAGTTATTCCTCATTTTCATCAGTAGCAGATTTTAGATCTTCAACCTTAGTCTCTTGAGTATATTGTTTATTTGTGTTAGTACCTTGTAACTCATTGTAATTCTGGTCAACAATGTCCATTGTTTTTTCATCCAAAATTACAAACTTGAGTCTTGGTGTTGTAATTTTGTTTTTTGGAATCAATTCAAAATTTTGTTGGGTTCTTTCATCTTTTTCCTAACGAGCTTGCTTGTTTATAATATTCCTCTTGCATACTTTTTCACTATGGCCAATATGATTGCATATATTTCAATAATGTGGATGAAGACCATAGTTAACATCAAGTTAGAACTCATCTTCATCACCAAACTTTATCTTTATATTGTTAACGAGAGGTTTAGAGATGTCTACTTCCACCCAAAACGTAACGCGGAGGAATCCAAACTGTTAAAAGAGTACCCATTGACTTAGCGATATCCAGGATTTTTCTTTCGTTGTAGAAGAACTTCGGAAAATTAGTTAGAGGTACCCAGATTGATGTTAAGGGACTTTATTTGTTAGGATCAAATTATGGACTCCATTTCAGAAGACGCATGATATTCTCTCAAACTTTCCATATATTTCAAATCCATAAATTTTTCAAGTCTTCAATATTTTCAAACTCTATAAATATGTGCCTGTAATGCTACTGAGCCACGCTGAAAGAATTGGAGAATCGGAAACTGCCCATACATTCTTTTATAACATCGTATTTTGGCTTCCCAAAGGCAAACTTCCCTACAATGGTGTGCCTAGAAATCTGTTGAAGATGATCAATATCAGTTCCTTCGAAGTTGATTATCATTTGGTTTTGGTTTTGATTATGGGTACGAGTAATAGATATATTCCGATGAAGAAACCCTGAGATCTTTACTTTAACAGATAAGAAAAAGATCTCATTGCATCACGTTTTCAGTTTCTTTGAAATCATCCTTATTATTGTTATGGGTTGATTTATCAAAAGAAGAATTTAAAATCATCCTAGTCATTTGCTTGGATAGAGATCTTGGTTCATTCGGTTCTTGAGACTTTCATGACAGAGGAGTAAACTCTTTCTCTAACTCAGAGATCCAACCACATTAAAGCTACATTATAGGAATTGTTTATCTTCCATACTATAGATGCAATTTTGAAAGCAACTGTGCCAGCCAAGAGATCCAACCATATTATAGGAATTGTTTATCTTCCATACTATAGATGTCCATGTTTGAAACTCCTCCATCCGGAGTGTGAACCAAGTGTTTGTGAGGCTCATCTATAAAATATATACAATTTGGTCTAATCGTAGAATATTTGTGGGAACCAAAATTAAATTAAGCTATAAATATATTAATTAATTAATTAATTTAATTAATATATTGCTCAAAGATTTGGATAATATATATTTGCTATAAAAATATTATTCATATTTTTTAGAGATTTGATTTTGTATTTTAGAGAAAATATTATATTAGTCAAAAATATTATTCTGTCATTAAAACAGAATAATATACTAATATAAATATAGGATATACAATGTATCAAACAAAAATAACAACAACACAAAAGATTTAATAAAAAAAATTCTTCTCCCGTCTCTTTTATTATCTACAACTAGAAATACTGGAAAAGACCGTAAAAGATCGGAGTTGACCGGAAAAGACCGTAGATGATTGGAGGTAACTGGAACAGGCCGGAAAAGACTGTAGAAGATTGGAGGCGACCGGAACAGGGAAAAAAATATTTGATCAGATGGACCATATCTTCACAAACTCATCCACTACACAAGTCTTCAAAAAAGAACGATGTCTTCAAAAGAAATGTGAAAAGTTTGAGAGTTATGCGAAAGCTTAATTTAAGAGAGGCATTGTTGGAACATGGTGTGGATTATTTGCAACTAAGGGTAATTTTGTCTAGAGTTTTGTGATGTTTCAAGGGTATTTAATGTTTGGATAGATTGTAGTGAGAGATTTGAGCTGCGTGGTTGTATTTAATGTTCGTTACCCTCGTTAATGAAAGTGGTTGGGTATTTATACCCTTAATTATGGGCCACATGGGCTTTCGGGTTAACTTATGAATTCGGGTCGAGTTCAATGACACATTAATCTTTAAGCAAGTAAGTAATTAGCTTAGTCATGAAGTGATTTAGGTTTTAATACATTAGTCCTGTTCTGATGGTTCAGTGGGTGGTTTTTGTCCAAATTTCCCCTGTGTGGTTCCCTCCGTGAGTGGTGAGAAAATCCGGACTCATTAGTAGCCCCCTTTTTAGGTTATGTTCGAAGGCCTTTGACAAGACCTAAAAAATAGTTCAAGTGTACCCATAACTATGTCCGGACATTTCAAAATGTGTAACGACTTTATCCGGACTCATTGAAACCCTTAGAAGCTGAATGGTTTTGCCAGAGATAGTGGGATACGTGTCCTTCTCTGATTCGCCTCACCGACCATTTTTCTCCTAGAAAGGCGCTTCCACTTACTTCGAAAAGAAACCCCTTAATTAATATTGATGACATCAGCGCCGTCTTTAATCATTGCACCTATCTTTTCGTATTCTCCTAGGTATCAAAACATCATTTGTTCTTTTACTATAAATTAGTCCACTTTTTACTGTTTTACCATCTTCATTATCTCTACTCTGTTAATCTTCAAACTTTACCTCTTAAAAAACCCTTCTTTTGTTGTGATTTTATGTTCACAGCAAGAAACGCCCTAGTAAAATGTGGGTGGCTCAACTTGTCGAAGTTAGAAAAAGCTCAAAAAGTTGAAAGAAAAAAGTGCATTGCAGCGGGCCTCCATGTTTCTCCTGTTGACAAGTATGATACACCAACCTTGGAGCCTGATAGAGGTTCATCTTCTACCAAAAGTTCGAAACCCAGAAGGTTATTCCAGCCCAACCTTTCTCCAATCGCTTCAGGCTCACCGGTTCAACAATCATAGCCCGCTGTTGAACAAGAACAGGCGATTACAAGCCTTAGGAAACCTTCCCCATTCATTGCTATGGGATCAGACGCCGATATCTCCCTAGAGAAGCTAGTAGATCGACGAAGGGGTCGTCTGGTGAAAGGGCAGGCTGCTACAGCACAACCTAAACCTCCAAAATTCACGCCTTCTAAGTCCGGTACTAAGGGTAAGACTAAAGGGTCCGAAGCACCCATTAAAATTCCCAAGGACAAGCTGTCGGGTCCAGAGGCAACCACTTCAAGCCTCCGGATCTGAGCCCCATCCGGACTCTAGACCACAAGAGGAGAAGAATGCTCAACCATCCGGAAGATGTAATGGAGGACAACATCGAAGAAGCCCTTTTTGAGACTGATGTCTCCGGGCAAACAAGCGAGATTGTCATCACCAAGAAGAGCAAAGGCAAAGAGAAAGTGTGTTTAAAGCATCCAGACCTGCCGTACTGCCTTGTAGGAAACATGGGGCCTTGTTTCCACAAAGTAAGTGTAAAATATCTGCTAGCCATGAAGAAAATCAATTATGCTTTTATTCATACAGCTGAACTTGGCCGGATGAGGACGAAGTGGGGGATTCCGGAAAATGGTAAAGTGAGGATACCAGTTGATTAGGAGACACCCACGGATTGCAAACTGAGTGAGATAGTTTTCTACACTGAGTTATTTAAATGGGGGCTTAGGTTTCCCTTGGACCCAGAAATAGTCAGATATTTCCATCTGATAAAGCTTTGCCCAAGTCAACTAAGCCCTAATGCCTGGTTCACCCTTATGGCATGTATCATGGCTTCCAGGCTCTCCGGAATTCCTCTTTTGATGGAGCAATTTGCTGCTGTAGCAAGCCTCTGCAGAAACCATGTCATCCCTTTCTATCATTTTAACATGAGCGACGATTACAAGGCGGTGGATGACTTACTTGAGTCAGAGAAAAGTTGGAAGACTCAATTTCTGTTCATCAGCGGTGCCTGTGAGAACGGGAAGAAAATTAAAGCTGGTGTCAACCCAAGCATACTTACCAGCAGATGGCGAAGTAATGGTAAAAATCTCATTACATACTTTTACTTTTATTTATAACAAATTTGTTTATCTAATTCCTCTTCTTTTGTTTTTTGGTAGTGCTGCCCAAGGATTTCAATGATTACTTAGAGGCTGGGCAGACTACTTGTGCCAAGCTAAATGCTTGGGCTGCTGAGAAATAGGGAAACTGCTTCCACAACTGTTTTACCGAAGGAAATTTAACAATATCCCATCTTTGGAATAAAACCGACTGGAGGGCCTTGTCTTGGGAGGAATTAACCACTCCACCCCCTCCGGAGTTATTCTCCGGAAGACAGAGGGAAAAGATGGGAAATTGGTCTTGCTGGGCAGAGCTAAAGCCCTAAGCAAAATGAAGGGCAAGAAAGTTAAGGCCAAGCAAGGTGTGGTTGAGGCCAATCCTACCGAGGTGGATGAAGCTGTCCCAATAAACCCAAATTCGTCTTATGTCATTGCCCCTAATGGATGCTCCTATGACAACAGCATCTTCATGAGGACCACCAATATCCCTCAAGTCATCCTCATCAAAGACAATAAAGGGAAATGGAATCTGTGATTGATAGGAAGTCATGCCTCCTTCCAGTTGGGTAGCTAAAGTATGAACACGCCTCTTTCTCGAAGAAGTAGTTGGTGCAGTCATGGTGTCTCCCCCAAATATTGTAAGCGACTAAAAAATGTTAATAAGTTCGGAAACCGTCTTGCAATGCTCTGTGATAACACCCACTTTATTCCGAGTTGGATCAGGATCTAAATATTCTGAGTCTACATCAAACCTTTCGATTATAACCATAGCCCCATCCGGAGCCGACGTGCCTGTATTGTTTGGACCAGCCCAATGAGCATTATCAGGCCTATTGTCACCTATTCTTTTAACATACGCCCCAGCTTTCCTCTTTCAATCAAATTCTGCACTTCTTGTTTCAACGCAATACAATCCTCAGTGGTATGGCCAGTATCATTGTGATACTGGCATAAACAATTATTACGACTCTCCATAAGAGATTGTAATGCAGCCGGCCCTCTATAGTGTACTTCGTCTTTTGTTTTGTCATAAATAGTGGCTACGCTTTCTTTCAGCTCAGAAAACCACTCCGGTTGAACCCAAGGCCCTCTCTTATTCCTAGATTGCTGGCTCTGGGCTGGTGCAGCTGGATGAGACTGAGCTTTGGCTCTGTTATGACCCTGTCTAGCTTCCTCGGCCTTGTTCCCTAACTGGTTTTGGTTTTGATTTGGTGCAGCTGGAGCACACCTCACCTGATTCAGCAGACCTCCCCATGTCATAGCCTTCTTCCTGGTTACCGAATCAGCTAAGTTTCCAGGGTTCAAGCCCTGCCTCAGAGAAGCTATTGCTACTTGTTCAAAGCAATCAGCCAATCCATTCTTGGTATATACAAAACGACTTATGTATTCTTTTAAAGATTCGTTTGGTTCCTGGGCACAATGAATAATTGTGTCTCCATTCCCATTCACTTCCTTACTTCCAACAAACTGCCTTCGAAAGGCCACCCAGAAAGTGTCAAAATTTCTGATGCAACCATGTGGCAAACTGTTGTACCACTTTAGAGCACTCCCCGTAAACGATTTGGAGAATGCTCTACAAAGTAATTTGTCTTCGTCATCAAAATTAATCATAATTGTTTTGAATTGTTCCAAGTGGTTATCCGGGTCTTTACTGCCATCATATTCCATTTTCGTGCTGTCAAACCTCTTAGGAAGGTTTCCGGACAGTATCTTGGAGGACAATGTAGATTGTCTCTAATTCCGGCCACGACTGAATACAGTATCTTCGTTAGGAGTTGCAAAGATACCTGGCTCATCATGGAAGGAAAAAGGATCCATTAAGAAGCGATCTACGTGTCTCCGGCCATGACTGTGCGACGATCATTTTCCCAGATGTCTCTTCAACCTTCCATGCCTATCCGTTTTTCTTGAGTACTTTTTGGCCAACTTTTGTTTCTTTTTAGAACGACCTTCATCACTGCTGGATGACAAAGATTCTTCAACTTCATCTTCATTCGAGGAGCTACTGGAAGACTCTGAGTCTGAATCAGAGGTTTTCATCGGTTTAGAGTGGTGAGACTTTTTTGAGCTAGCATGAGTCTTTTTTGCACTCACGTGGGTTTTTGACGGCTCATGCTCTCTTGGATTGTCAGTATGATGAGCCGCTGACGCCTTAGACTTCTCTTTTGTTCCCATCTCTACCTTATTGACAACCCACAAAGCTTCTATTTCAACTTTTAACCTATCTCGCTCCTCAATCGTATATTCATCATTTTCCCCCACCACTTCTGCCAAAGTTGGTGGCACTTCTTGCACATCCGGATTCATCCGAACTGGTTTTTCTTGATGGTTTTGAATGCTAGATTCAGGCACATTCTTCTCCCATTGTGGCCACCAATTTGGTGTGGATTATTTTCAACTGAGGGTAATTTTGTCTGGAGTTTTGCGATGTTTCAAGGGTATTTAATGTTTGGATAGATTGTAGTGAGAGATTTGAGTTTCCTGGTTGTATTTAATGTTCATTACCCTCGTTAATGAAAGTGGTTGGGTATTTATACCCTTAATTATGGGTCACACGGGCTTTCGGGTTAACTTATGAATTCGGGTCTAGTTCAATGACCCATTAATCTTTAAGCGAGTAAGTAATTAGCTTAGTCATGAAGTGATTTAGGTTTTAATACATTAGTCCTGTTCGGATGGTTCAGTGGGTGGTTTTTGTCCGAATTGCCCCTGTCCGGTTCCCTCAGTGAGTCGTGAGAAAATTCCTACTCATCAGAACCAAAATTAAATTAAGCTAGAAATATATTAATTAATTAATTAATTAATTAAGTTAATTAATATATTGCTCAAATATTTGGATAATATATTTTTGATGTAAAAATATTATATATATTCTTTTAGAGAGGCATTGTTATACCTTTTTGTTGTATTTTGTATACCTTCACAACTCATTTCTTAGTGTGCATGTACTCCTCGTACTTCCTAACAAGAGTTGGAGCTGCATAAGTCGACTCACATGCATCGAGGTAGAAGTTGGTGCTTACTGTTCGAGTGTATTTTTAGCGTAGTCTTTTTTCACCTGTTGCTTTCTTCTTTTATGCAAGATTTCCCCTTACTCTACCAATTTTCCAATTTATGTATCATTCAAGTTCTCCGGCTAGCTTATACCTGACTTTGACCAGATAACGGGTTGGGGCATGCACTTGATAAAAAATGTATTATTTTCCCGTGTGGGTGAAAGGTCGTGCTAATTCTTTTTGTGGGTGAGATAGAGAACGCTTAATTATGAAAATTTTAAACAAAAGATATGCTTTTTTTTACCAAAATAAACTCGGTGGAATGATTGTCAAAACGAGTTAAAAATAATAAAACATACCAATAAGAGTTAATGGGTCTAATTTCTAATTCTCATAGACTTTCCATATTCTTGTCTCAATCGACACCTCTAATGATGTAGTTTCTACACGAATGGTACTTTACCATTGAAACCTTCCTTAAAATAAAAGGTGGGGCGTATGGTAGTATTGAAGGAGAGTTGTTTCGTCGCTGAGCTAAATAACATCTTTATCATTGCTCTCGTGTTCACCCAAATCGGTCTAGTTTTATCCATGTAATGTCGGTCATGATCAATGGGGCATCATTTTTTATCCTTGTCATTTTTCTACCATTTTGCTTGATGACATTCTCAAACTAAAAAAAATATCGTTTGGTCAAACTAAACTTTACCCCATTATTTTGCATATCCTTTCTTGTTTTTCATTTTTGGGATTGACCAATTTTGTTTTAATATAGACTAAGTATTTCAAGAACCTCGTTATGATATACAGCCTCCACGGTTAAACATAATCATAGACCAAACCACTTATTCTCAAGATTTCATAACAAAGTTTAATATTTTTCACCTCTTATCACTCTTAGAAACATAAAAGCATTTTCTATAAGCATGATGTTATCTTGCACAAACACTGTAAACATGCATAGCTCGAACTAAGATTGATATTCTAATTTATCAACAATTATACTTCTAACCAAAATTTATTGTTTTTACATAAAAGCAAAGGATGTATGGATGACGACATCTCTCACCACTTTCAATATTCTACCGCCTATCAAAATATAGATATCAGCTTACATTGTTTAAACTTCTTTTATCTTTGTGTGTGGTTGAATATAAAGCTAAATGTCTCGTTTTTTCATAATAGTACAAATTTTAATTGGCTAGTCCAAATAAATTGATTCATTGATGAATGTGAACCTTCGACACTGGTGTAAATAAACAAAACTAGGTTTAATTGTTTTACAACAATTACTTTAACTTTGATATAATAATGAATGATCTTACCGATTAGTTTCATATTTTTATAGTTCTTGACAAGGTTATTATGTGAATACAACAAACATTACGTGTGGTTTGAGCCTAAAGGTTTCAGCGAGACATTAAGATAATTTATAAAAGTCTTATTAAATGTTTGAGCCTAAAGGTTCCACAAATATACAATTTTATTCCCAGCAAAAAACTCTTGGGATACATTGCCTTTAGAGTAGAATTTTTTCACATTAGTTAGAATAATTCTGTTTATTTGGTACTTGTTTAACTAGTTTGTCACGTCCACAAATATTTTGTAGAGTTCTTTCCTTCAACATCAACTCCTTATATATCAACACAACATTCGATAATGACTATTCGTTTTGTTTAATAAACAACCTAATTTGATTCGGCGTTCAAGTATTGTTGACCAATTTTTCCACGTCTACCTAATTTGATTCGAAGTTCAAGTATTGTTGACCAATTTTTCCACACCTATAAAATCGAATGACTACCAAGTGTTACAATCGTGGACAAAAACCTCACTAATTGTAAACAAAATTTATTGTTTTTACATAAAAAAGCAAAGGATGTACGATGACGACATCTCCCACCACTTTCAATATTCTACCGCCTATCAAAATATAGATATCACCTTACATTGTTTAAACTTCTTTTATCTTTGCGTCTGTCTGAATATAAAGCTAAATGTCTTATTTTTTTTACGATAGTACAAATTTCAATTGGTTAGTCTAAATAAATTGATTCATTGATGAATGTGCACCATCGACACTGGCGTAAATAAACAAAAATAGGTTTAATTGTTGTACAAAAATTACTTTAACTTTGATATAATAATGAAGGATCTTACCGATTAGTTTCATGTTTTTGTAGTTCTTGACAAGTTTATTTTGTGAATACAACAAACATTACGTGTGGTTTGAGCCTAAAGATTTCAGCGAGACATTAAGATAATTTATAAAAGTCTTATTAAATGTTTGAGCCTAAAAGTTCCACAGATATATAATTTTATTCCCAGCAGAAACCTCTTCGGATACATTGCCTTTAGAGAAGAATTTTTCCCCATTGGTTAGAATATTTATGTTTATTTGGTACTTGTTTAACTAGTTTTTCGCGTCCACAAATATTTTGTAGAGTTCTTTCCTTCAACGTCAACTCCTTATATATCAACACACCATTCGATAATGACTATTCGTTTTGTTTAATGGACAACCTAATTTGATTCGGTGTTCAAGTATTGTTGACCAATTTTTCCACGCCTACCTAATTTGATTCGGAGTTCAAGTATTGTTGACCAATTTTTCCACGCCTATAAAATCGAACGACTACCAAGTGTTACAATCTTGGACAAAAACCTCACTAATTATAAACAAAATTCATTGTTTTTACATAAAAGCAAATGATGTACGACGACGACATCTCCCATCACTTTCAATATTCTACCGCCTATCAAAATATAGATATCACCTTACATTGTTTAAACTTCTTTTATCTTTGCGTCTGTTTGAATATAAAGCTAAATTTCTCGTTTTTTCATGATAGTACAAATTTCAATTGGCTAGTCCAAATAAATTGATTCATTGATGAATGTGCACCTTCGACACTAGTGTAAATAAAAAAAAATAGGTTTAATTGTTTTACAACAATTACTTTAACTTTGATATAATAATGAATGATCTTACCGATTAGTTTCATGTTTTTGTAGTTCTTGACAAGTTTATTGTGTGAATACAAAAAATATTACATGTGGTTTGAGCCTAAAGGTTTCAGCGAGACATTAAGATAATTTATAAAAGTCTTATTAAATGTTTGAGCCTAAAAGTTCCACAGATATACAATTTTATTCCCAGCAGAAAACTCTTCGGATACATTGCCTTTAGAGAAGAATTTTTCCCTATTGGTTAGAATATTTATGTTTATTTGGTACTTGTTTAACTAGTTTGTCGCGTCCACAAATATTTTGTAGAGTTATTCCCTTCAACATCAACTTCTTATATATCAGCATAACATTCGATAATGACTATTCGTTTTGTTTTATGAACAACCTAATTTGATTCGGCGTTCAAGTACTGTTGAACAATTTTTCCATGCCTATAAAATCGAACGACTACCAAATGTTACAATCGTGGACAAAGACGACACTAATTATAAACAATGATATATTATCTATAATTAAAACATGTCAACGTATTTTTAATAAATTAATAGATATTGGATGTGTGAAAAATAGATACGTGATAACTCAAAATCCATCCTTAATTGTTTTTTTTTCTCCGATAAATACAATATATATTATTTAGGTTGATTCGATAACTATGGTAGTTAGCTCTCTTTTCATTTTCTTTAACAGATATAACATATATTATTCATCATATGTATCAAACATATAATAACTATATCTCGTATTCAATATTGTGTGTTAGATACTTTATTGAATTTTGTATTTCTCTAACCCATTTAAAAAATTTCAAAACAAGAAACGCAGGCCATTTCTTTTAATGACATAGAATATATCTATGACCCACGTACAATTACATATTCAATAATACTCATGAATTGATCCGGCAACACCGATATGATTTCTTTATTCCCATTCTTAAAAATGTAGATATTATTAAAATATTTCTCGCATCTTATTATTTAAAAGAAGTATAATATTTTTATCATAAAAGTAATAGTGATCTTGTTGGTTTTGTTGGTTCAAAATGTCCATGAATAGGTAAAACATCAACTGAATTCATTATATAACTATTGAATAATTTGATTGTTCGATCCAAAATCTGTCGCCCGAATAGTAACTTTTTATCGATAAGAAGATATCCGTAACTGTCGAAATTCAATACATTATTAACGGGTAAAAGATCATGAAAACAAGTGTGTCATTGTATTAACAGTTAATACAAGCCAGAATATTATTCTTTGTTCAAGAGTAATATATTGGATTTCATGCCACCCATCATACTGCTCAAGGCTTCCTTGCCACCCATATCCGCAAGACCTAGTCAAAAACACCAAAGTTAAAAGAGCCAAACTCAAATAATAGAGTAAACGATTCTTAATAAGTCATGCTCTATAATAAATAAATGCTTGTAATAATAAATAATTCCCCTTACTTGTGTTGTCTTGCTCATCCTCGTCCACCCATTTATCCCAATCAACTTTGACATAATGTGGTGGCTTTCCTTCCGCACGAAACAATCTATTCCACCACACCTTCTCAACCTTTTCAAGGATGCAAAAGATAACCCTTGATCCTATATTGGTTTTGCTTGCCTGAAAAACAAGTTTGGAAGAAAATAATCCAACAATTTGTAGGTTTAAGTAAGCAAAATCGAAGCAGCCCACATAAAAATATATCAAATGGTTAAGTATATAACCTCGACATTGATCTTATCATAAAGTTCAAGTTGAACTTCGTAAGGAATATTCCAAGATCCAACATTGGCAAACAAAGTAACCTTTCCATCCGGTTCCACTTTGATCTTTGCATCTTTTGAATCAGGTAGTAGCACAGTAAGTAAAACTGAGTTTGTTCTCTGTGCCCACTTAATCTCGGGATGATGACTACAAAATACAACCCACAAGTAAGTGAAAGCCTGAATCAATAGACTAGAATAGAGAACAAAAAAACAAACATCGAAAAGTGAACATTTTTAGGTCCTATACTTGTAAACTCAAACAAGCGTTGTAGATTTAGAATAGAATTTTTAAGAAGAATTCGGCGGAAAATAAATAAATAAAAAAACAAGGGCATATCACCTAAAGATAACAAAAAAAACCCATTTAGCCTACCGATACACAAAACCGCAAAAATATTTTTCTCTGCTGCCAAACAGAATCAACTCATTCCACGGTTTCTAAGCATCCAAAAACAATGGACACTAGTTGAAGTCAAGCCAACACGAAATAGAACATCAAAGGATTATACCTTTAAATGAACCAGACATGCATAAAATGGATCGAAACCTAGAGATATCTACTGATACCGCGTAGAGCTTGGGATTTCACAATCATCGTTTGAATTGAAACCATCGCTAGAAAACATGAATCTATGTCACATTAAGAACGTAACTATAGATACAAGAGAAATGAGCTCGGAAATTGGTCATCGAACACACAAGCCATGGCATCTATATACCATAATCAATGCAAATAAGTAACTTGTAATAGAACTTACAAATCTTTAGTGTTATTGCCACAAATCATATCAACATCAACTTGAGCTTCGTCTCTTAGTCTCTTCTGTTTTCAGCATAAAATATAAACACGTCAACTTACAGAATCCTGATTAACCCAACATTTAGGTTCATAAACAAGATCAGCAGAAGTAAAAAATCAGTTATAATATATGCACTACGACTCCATATACATTTCTTGAACAAATTAAGACGTTGTTCATCAAAGAAGTGTGAACAACATAAAGAATGACGAATGAAATCAATGAAAACAGAATACCATCGTGGAGAAAACTAAGATAACTTTCCAAACTAGAGACTGAGAATGGAAGATGATAACGAACGAACGAAAAATAAAGATCAATAGAGCGGGAAAGATAGTGGTTATTATGGTTGTTATTCTAACGATTTCTTTTTATTCACTTTCTTTATATTTTATAAAATAATCTAAAATAGCCGATTCAATCTACAGGGATCTGAACTTGTTCGCCCTTTTTTTTTCTCTTTCACCCATTACTAAAACGTAATTTTTATCTATTATCAAATAATTAAAAATATCTCTTTTTTTTACATAGAATCCATATATAGTACATAGCATTAAAAGCTTATAGATTTTTAAATGGGATTGTTATTAATAAATATAAAAACCATATAAGATTTATATAAAAAGTCGTTTATATATTCTAATTATCCATAACTAAAAAAACGAATCTTATGAATCCATAACTAGCAATAAAAAAAATCAATTTTCAAAACTTAAATCATTTAAAAATTCAAATATAATGTAACTTTTATTTTGGAATACCAATTTAAATTACCATTAACCAAATATTTAAAAGTAACCGTACTTAGAGAAAGAAACTATGAGTGACATTAAAAATGTTTTCACCAATTTTTCAAGTATAACACCTTTTGAATATGTCGATTTCAAATTTTTGAGATTTCATTTCAAATTTGTGTGAGATTCGATGAGTGAGAGATTTGATTTTATCTTTTCTGATTCAACGAGTGAAAAGAAAGTACAGTGTGAAATTCAGTTTATTTTTCATAAAGCTATGAGATTCGATTTCGATAGAATACGAGATTTGTGTATGATTTTGTAAGAGTAAGTTTTCATCTCTTTTCTTGTGCATATACTCATAGCTTTATGTTTTTTCTTGAGTTATAAGTTATTTTTAGTTTTTGAAATCTTTTAAAAGTCGATTTTATAGGTTGCAGGGAGATTTTTCGAATCTTTTTAAAGGTAAAAAGATGTGTGATGTTAGATGTATTAAACGAAGGATTTGTATAGTTACCATACATATCATATACGAGATATAACTATGATATCTAAGACCTACAAATGCATCATAATGTTGATACATGTGAGAGGGTACTAAGTATATGTGAGATTAGGCATGGGCATTTTAACCGAAACCGAAAGAACCGAACCGAACCGGACCGAAAGAACCGAACCGAAGTACATTTGGTTCTTTCATAATATCCGAATGGCACCAGTTTTCAATTACCCACGGTTCTCGGAACCGAACCGTACCGAACCGAAGAACCGTGGGTACCCGTTAGGAACCGATTAACCCTTAAATTTGAATTGTTTTAAAAATATTTTATCTTTTTTAAAGTTAGATTCCTCTAAATTTATCTTTTATCATTTATCTTTAATTATGTTCTCTTGAATAAATGACAACATATTTTATTCAAAGTGGCGACATATTTACAAACTATTATACGTATAAAAAAAATAACAAAATAACAACCTTTATATAATTTAATAAACTTATATCATCTCTCCTTTTTTTTTATATTACTAATATTATTCTTTAATATATTAATTTTGAATGTTTCTTATATTTAGTATTTTTTTTCTTACAATTTAACATAGTTTTATTATTTTAAAGTGTAAAAAGATTTTTATATACGTTGATATTGCAAAGCATTTAAAGTATCCAAAATTACCCGATTGGAACAGAAAATCGACACATGTCACCCCAATATACCCATATTTATTGCATATACGGTCATTCATTAAATGTTTCTCAAAATACCCTTGTTTATTAGTCTTTAAGTTTTACCTTTTATTTTTTACTTTTTATTTTATATTTTTACTTTACCTATTTTACTTTACTAGATTTACTTCTTTTAATTTTAACCTCAAATATTTACTATTTTACTTTACCTGGTCTACTTCTTTTACTTTTAACCTCAAATATTTACTTTCATACTGTTTACCTTAAATGTTTAGTTTGTTACATCCTATTAACATATATATATATATATATATATATATATATATATATATATATATATATATATATATATATATATATATATTTCTTTTTAACTTTAAAAGAGGGTGTTGTAAGGTCATCCGAATAAACGTGTGATTTGTTCCTCTTTTTGCTTGGAGAAACCCACTGGAAGGAAAAAGCTATGTCGTCGGAGAAAGATAAAAGGGTTAGGGTAAAATCTAGGTCTAATTAATAAACGGGCCCGATTAGTTGATATTAAATGGATTCAGTAAAATAAAAAGTAACAAAATAAATATTAGAGATAAAAAATAAAAAAGGTAAATAAGGTTAAGTTAAAATTTAAAGTAAAAAAGTAAAAAGTTAAAGTAAAGAAGTAAAACTAGTAAACAATGGTATTTTGGGATACATTTAATGAATGACCGTATATGCAACAAACATGGGTAGATTAAGGTGACACGTGTCGCCTTTTTGTTAATTTGCACTCGCAAGTGAAAAAAATGCAATGATTTGAAACACCAATGACTCGTTTTGGGTACGAAGGAAGCTTAGTGGCACGAATGCAACATAAGTTAAACACCGGTGACGTGACAAGGTTTTTAACCTCTCTCATAGAATAATTAAGAGAATGCTAGGAGGGGAGTTTTTGAAGAAAGTGTTACTTTGTTTAATTTAATTAAGGGATACTTTAAAAGATTGAAGAGTCTTGATATTACGACTGACTACCATATGGAATATGCTATAGGAAACAATTTCGAGCGGTGTTCGATACCATCTGGGTCTTGTGTTCAACGCTTTCATTATTATTATCCATTTTTATATATTGATGTAATATTTTTATAATGGCAAACATAGAGGAGTATTGATTTGTACAATAGTAAAATATACTAAGAATCGTAAGTTTCATGTGCTAGACTTTTTTTATGCAACTATGTTTTTAATATTATTTATTTTTTAAAACGCAAGAGTAAATAAATTTTATTATATTATATGTGAGACCAATTTATATTTTTATATTTGAGAGATGCGAGAGATGCGAGATATTAGGTTTTTTATATAGGATATGTGCAAGATCAGATCGTAACATACATGTGATATGCGAGACCATCATATAATATACATGCGAGATAAGAGACCGTAGTATCTTATAATTGATTTATGTAAAACCAGTCTCTAACATCTCATACATTCTTCATGCAAGATGCAATAATATGATTTGGCATGTGACAGATACGAGATAGAATATATGTTCTCATGCGTGACACGAATAAATATAATTGTGGGACCTATATAGAGATAGATGCGAGTCATTATGAGTTTATAACAGATTGATGCGTTACCAATATATAATATACATACATGATGTAGACGAACATATAATATACATGCGATATGTTAGACCTTAGTATCTCATAAAAGCTTCTTGAGAGATCAGTTTATACTAGTTTTCCTTTATAAAAATGTGAAATGTATGACTTGTATGTACGATATGGGAGAAGACTGGTTGTGAGAAGTTGGTTATTTTAGACTTAGACAACGTTGCTTATTTTAAAGTTAGATAAGCATTCGAAACTAACAATAGAACTAGACTTGGCCGTAATACTGAAAAACATTTGGAAGATATGTATACGATTTTATAGTTTAGCCCCCCCCCTTATTCGAGTCCTAGATCCGCCACTGCAACATGTGGATACAATTTCGTACATCCTCCAAAAGAAAAAATATCCAAAAGAGAATTATAATTGGTTGGACAATCCACCACCATAAATAAAACTTGGACCTTCTTAAAAATCCTTTTTTCCAAACACACTTCATCCTTGTATTCTCCAATCACCTTGGTTGTTACACTTGTAAACCTAATTATAGTATTTTATATCTGAAATATTCAAGGTGGATTACACATCCTATCGTATGCTGCCTTGAACAGAACATTCACAGAGCTTCATGTATCTACCAACACGCGTCAGATTTCAATCCCAACTATTTATGATCCAAAAACCATTGCATCTTCATGAGGACTACAATGCCTCTCAAATCATCTTCATCATAAAGAATAAAAGAAACATCTTTCTTATCGTAAAAATGAGTAAAAATCCCTTCCTCTACTTGACTAGCTAACCTTACCACATGTCTTTTCCTGGAACTATTAGTGTTACTAGTCATGGAATCTCCCCTAATTTGTTTTAAAGGACTCAAAATATTTACATAAGTTTCGAACTCGTCCTTGCTCCACTGGTTCATCCACAACCATTAGAACTAACAGATCTGGATATGCACCCAAATATTTCGAAGGTGCATCAAACTTATTGATCTTAGAGTCCAAAATCATTAGATTTTCTTCTTTTGAATTTGGATTTGTTGCATGCGAAATATTAGAGCCTTTGAATTTGGATTTGTTGCTTGTGAAATCTTTGAAGTTAAATCAAACTCATCGATCTTAGAGTCCAATATTTAAAAGCTCCATCAAACTCATCGATCGTAGAGCCTTTAACCCACTGTTCTACGCTTTAACAAAAGCGTATAATTTCTAATTTCTATTAAAATCTGTACCTACTTCCTCAAGGCTATACAATCTGAAGTATCATATCCTATGTCATTATGATACTTACAAAACCTATTGATGTGCTACTACCTTGGTTTATTTATCAGAGCTGGCTTTTTAAAACTCACGTATCCTTTTTGCATTTTCATAAATCCTAGCAACACTTTTAGTTATATCACCATACTATTCTGGCCGTATGCACTGATTTGGCCTCAGTCTTTGGAATTGATACCCTGTATCTTTCGTTGGGTACCCTATAGTCCGAGGAGGAAAACTATTTTTATTCCTTGAACAAGATGTTTGTGTCAAATTCGAAGAGTGTTTTAGGTTATTTGACACATGTCCTACATTCTTTTGACTATGTCCAACTATTCGTCAAATTCGTCGAATCGTCCTTTTGGTAGGCTATAGCCAGTATAATGTGTGCGTGGAAGTCGACTCACCTAAAATTTGGTATCATCCTCTGTTTCTCCCGTGAACGAGCAAACTCGTCATAATTCTTGGAATGGTAACCAGCTTACCTTGAATAGGATGAATCCCTGGATTTTCCATATTTATTCTCGATCTTGTTATCAATATTAGTAAGCTAAGACTTAAATACTTGAAAGGATAAACATTTTATACGGACGGTGCCAAATTTGATAAGTGATTCCATTATCAAATATAGAACCAAGATAATGAAGCACGATCAAGAAATACTATGATTATGAATATAGTGATTTTGTAAGAATATGATTATGAATATAGTGATTTTTTATGTATAGAATATGATCACCTTTTACATCGATCGTTTTAACTTTACTTATATAGTTTACAAAATCCTTTCTCTCTATATATTTATTCTCTAACCGTTACACATTTTAACGTGTTATCGTGTCCTAATGTTGGTCACATTTTTTAATAACTGTATAGACACGTTTCTTAGTAACTTATAATGTAGTGACATGTATCATTCTCTCATAATCGTTCGAATGTTCATAAGCTGGGTTTGTACCTTCTTCATAACTAAAGACTCGTGCGTTAGTTGTCTTGTATTATCCGCAACATAACCTTTTATTATTTTGTTATATAAGCTTACCTCATCATTATAAGGATTATATATCATTAATAAGATATATCTTTATCATTAACGAATTTAACTTTAGGCTATATTTTCTTAAAATCTTGAAGGTTTGAAATAACACTGCTTCATGATTTGCTTCATTAGTTTTCATGATCATATCATCATATAAACTTCTATATTTTTGCCCAACTATTTAGCAAGAATATGTTAATCTCGTTCTTGTCGCTTTGGACTTTCTTCGTGTTCTTTCTCTTCAATTTTTTTAGTTACTTTTATTTTTTAAAACTTCACCAACTATCGATTATGGATTAACCCTTTAAATTGCATCATTCACTAGAAATAAATCAAACTAAATTATCATGGCCATTGTGATATGCACAATAATACTATTGGTTTCTGTCATTGAGTGGTGACAACATCACTATTAAAGGTTCGGTAATTCAAGCGATCTATTTGTTTCTATCATAAACAAAATCTATAGGTACATTCATATTATTGAACCATTGACTTAAATTATCCTAATAGAAGAAAATATATCTATTTCTCGGGCCTATAACAACTTCCAAAATTATCTTAGCATCGTTATTATTTTCTCAAATGGGTTTAACTTTTTTATGTAATCTTGATTTGCACCACGCCATAATTTTTTTAATCCTCCACTTTGATATACCTTTATTATTATTTTGACAAATCTCCCATAAAACCTACCAGGAACTTGATTAGATATACCAATAAACTATAATCAGAAAGAAATTTTCTCTTAAAGGTTGAGAACGTTACCTTCTCATTACAACCTTCATAAGCACTCATATCCTTAATGAATCGATGAGCATAATCCCTTAAAAGCTTCTCAAACTGTTGGAACAAAACCATTATGTGATCTCACTGTCTCTAATTTCTTATGAGAAATGAAGTGATGGTAAAAGGATGTCTAAAAGTCATCAAAGTTGTCAACTAATACTGACGGCATATTGTTGAGCCATGCCAATATGCTTCCTTTGAACATCATCAAAAATGCCCGACAAAGTAAAATGTTGTCCGTGTAAAATCCCAACATAATATTATGAAACTGCTCGAGATGGTGTTATGGATCAGTTGTACCATGATACTTCACCGTCATATAAGGATCAAACTTTTTGGCACCTTTCTTTCCAAAATTCTTTGTGAGAATAAATATTTAGCCAATTGATACAAAGTCACTATTTTTCGTGCCTCTTCCCTTTAATGGCCATCAAACATTTTTTGTTTTCCTTTGTCCTTCTTTCCTTTTCACGATGCTTCATTAATAAATTTCGCTATTTTACTTCCATATTCTCGCTCCTTTAAAACAACTCTATTTTCACCTAAATTTGCATAGTCTACCAAATTATTTTTTATATCGTGAGCTTTGAAGTAGATTAATCTTGTATTTCCCCGACCGTAGCTCATTCATGTGTAACTTGAAAGCGCAAAAAAAGATAGTTCGAGTGATTACTTTAGAATCCATCGCTAGATTTTGAACATGTCTTACATCCATCGTTTCCTCTCGTTTTGGCACTACTGCTACCTTTGGACTAATTTAAACATATTCAAATCTTCTTTCACAAACATTTATCTCTTGAATTTGAGACTTTATAATGGATATTCCTGGTACCGTATTTGGAGTTACTTGAACACTATTGTTCTCGCCAACAGGCGAAGTAACAATTCTACAATTTTTTATGGGATATCCGTGACCATGACCTCCAATTGATCGTTTGTCTACTCCTAGCATAATCATCACAATTTGGTTGTTAGATGACCTCTTTGAAGGTGATTCCTGCCAGAAAGTATCAAATATGATAAATTAATTCCCTCTCATATTTTTGTAAAAGAGTTAAGACTTGTTATTAGTCAAAAGTAATAGTAAAGTATAATTTTATTAAGAAATGAATCAACCCTTTTTACAATGATGAAGTACTCAATTTATAACTCCTTTATTTAAATTTGTTCGGGATGGGTGACACATTCATCTTATGACGTGTGCAACCTTCTATTATATAAATTATAATTTTACCTCTTAATTCTTACGGGTATCTTAGTCATCCGCCATATCTTCCTCAAACCTTCTATTATCTCCTACCATATTCGACCATCTTCTGGTATCTTCTCATTTCTCATTTGTAAGTATTTCTCGTCATTTGATTCTATACATATTGTTATAAGTTATTCACTTCAAGTTTTGATGGCAAACATCATATATTTTATCGATACTTTCATCTTCTACCATTACTTCTACTATTTTTCGATGTTATTACTCATTTATTTTATCGAATATCTTTTCATCTATTGTTATGGACGTTAATCTAGTTGACACATAATTTAAAGATGTAGTTAGTTTTTTATATATTGGTGATATTAATATCTACCTTTCTCAAACAAAGTTAAATGACATGACATCATCATATAACAATCTCACAAACTACTCGAATGAATTGAATCATACAAGTCTAAGGACGGGTTAAAGATAATATACGAAGAACAAAAGTGTGGTGGTTAGTTTCCTTCACGATCCCAACCCCAACCTAAAAATCTATTATTTGTACTAGAGCCAGTCTTACAGCCAGTACCAGAGATAAAGTCACTAATAGAGCAGTCGCATAAGTGATATGCGAATCACAATGGTTACCACGTATATCACGGGAAGCATGGCCTATATAAATGTTATAACGAGTTCATTTATAAAAAATTAGTATGTTATGTTTTATTTAAGTAAACCTTTTTGTTCGAAGTAAACTGTTTTTGTTTGAAAATGCACACCGAAAATTATCGAGTAAGGACTTAAGCTTCCAACAGGCTGTTGAGGAAGCAGTCAAAGATACTGTCTGCGAGCTAATTTCAGACGCGTTGTACCGCTGACAACCGAATAGCCCACTTGAATGTGAATTCGAGAAAATATGTCTTACATCGACCACCATCTTCTATTTCTCTTTTAGAAAGATGAATGGTATGATGGACGATAATTTTAGTTGGATAGGTATATCGGTGATAACGACCTAGATGACAAATAAAGTTGAAACATACAAGATGTGATAGTGTCGAGGTTTCTTGGTATCCCGGTCAAAGTAGCCAGAATGGAGAAAATTTTAACAAATGGGGTGGTTTAAAGATGGTATGGCTAAAAAAAGCTTTCACCGTCATTTGTTTTCGTTTCTGATTAACTCTGATTGAGGTACAAGTTTTCTCATTACTCTACTATAGTTTGTTTTATTTGTTTTATTTGTGTATGTTTCTATTTATTTGAAGACTTATATGCATTCGATCTGTAAATGTGGATCTTTTGTGTAAAAAACTTGTATTGTATGTTATGTTATGCTTCCAAAGGGAAAAATAAACGATACTAATGTCTTTGTTAAATGTTAAATATAAAACCATTTGTAAATTTATATAAGGTTACCAACAATGCATCTTCACGAGGATTCATTAATCCTCTTAATTCATCATCGAAATGTTTTAAACAAGATTAGTGTATTTGCAAAAACGATTCATCCATCATATGGACGATAGAAATTATATGCATCTCTTTCGTGAAAAAATGGTTCTTCCAGGCAGTGTAACTCTTACAAAAACGGTGGACAACTCTTGATGTTAATCTCGTTCTTGTCGCTTTGGACTTTCTTCTTGTTCTTTCTCTTCAATCTTTGTATTTACTTTTATTTTTAAAAACTCCACCAACTATTGATTATGGATTAACCCTTTAAATTGCATCATTTACGAGAAATATATCGAACTAAATTATCATGGGCATTATGATATGCACAATAATACTATTGGTTTCTGTCATTGACCGGTGACAACATCACTATTAGAGTTTGGTAATTCAAGCGATCTATTTGTTTTTTATCATAAACAAAATATATAGGCACATTCATATGATTGAACCATTGGCTTAAATTATCTTAATAGAAGAAAATATATCTATTTCTCGGGCCTATAGCAACTTCCAAAATTATCTTAGCATCGTTATTATTTTCTCGAATGGGTCTAACTTTTTTATGTCATCTTGATTTGTAACACATGATATATTTTTTGTATCCTCCACTTTGGTATACCTTTATTTTTATTTTGACAAATCTCCCATAAAACCCACCAGGAACTTGATTAGATATACCAATAAACTATAATCAGAAAT
Source organism: Limnanthes douglasii subsp. nivea (assembly GCA_036936605.1). Lineage (NCBI taxonomy): Eukaryota > Viridiplantae > Streptophyta > Magnoliopsida > Brassicales > Limnanthaceae > Limnanthes > Limnanthes douglasii. The sequence goes on from JAUPFV010000001.1 coordinate 353,190,835, forward strand.
AAATTTTCTCTTAAAGGTCGGGATTGTTACATTCTCATTACAACCTTCGTAAGCACTCATATCCTTAATGAACCGATGAGCATAATCCCTTAAAAACTTCTCAACCTGTTGGAATAAAACCATTATGTGATCTAGCTGTCTCTAATGCCTTATGAGAAATGAAGTGATTGTAAAAGGATGTCCAAAAGTCATCAAAGTTGTCAACTACTACTGACGGCATATTGTTGAACCATGCCAATGTGCTTCATTTGAACATCATCAAAAATGCCCGACAAAGTAAAATGTTTTCCGGATAAAATCCCAACATAGTATTATGAAACTGCTCGAGATGGTGTTATGGATCAGTTATACCATGATACTTCACCGTCATATACGGATCAAACTTTTTGGCACATTTCTTTCCAAAATTCTTTGTGAGAATAAATATTTAGCCAATTGATACAAAGCCACTATTTTTCGTGCATCTTCCCTTTAATGGTCATCAAACATTTTTTGTTTTCCTTTGTCTTTCTTTCCTTTTCACGATGCTTCAATAATAAATTTCGCTATTTTATTTCCATATTCTCGCTCCTCTAAAACAACTTTATTGTCACGAATCAGATTACCTTTAATATACTTTCACCTAAATTTGCATAGTCTACCAAATTATTTTACATATCGCTAGCTTTGAAGTAGATTAATCTTTATTTCCTCGACCTTAGCTCGTTCATGTGTAACTCGAAAGCGCAAAAAAAGATAGTTCGAATGATTAATTTGAGAATCCATCGCTAGATTTTGAACATGTCTTATATCCGTCGTTTCTTCTCGTTTTGGCACTACTGCTACCGTTGGACTAATTTAAACATATTCAAATCTTCTTTCACAAACATTTATCTTTTGAATTTGAGACTTTATAATGGATATTCCTGGTACCGTATTTGAAGTTACTTGAACACTATTGTTCTTGCCAACAGGCGAAGTAACAATTCTAGAGTTCATTATGGGATATCCGTGACCATGACCTCCAATTGATTGTTTGTCTACTCCGAGCCTAATCATCACAATTTGGTTGTTAGATAATCTTTTTGGAGGTGATTCCTGCCAGAAAGTATCAAATATGATAAAGTAATTCCCTCTCATATTTTTGTCAAAAAGTTAAGACTTGTTATTAGTCAAAAGTAATAGTATAATGTAATTTTAGTAAGAAATGAATCAACCCTTTTTGCAATGATGAAGTACTCTATTTATAACTCCTTTATTTAAATTTATTCGGGATGGGTGACACATTCATCTTATGACGTGTGCAACCTTCTATTATATAAATTATAATTTTACCTCTCAATTCTTACGGGTATTTTAGTCATCCGCCATATCTTCCTCAAACCGTATATTTCTTCTACCATATTCAACCATCTTCTAGTATCTTCTCACTTCTCTTGTGTAAGTATTTTTCATCATTTGATTCTATTCATGTTGTTATAATTTATTCACTTCAATTTTGGCTGGCAAACATCATATATTTTATCAATGCTTATATCTTCTACCATTTCTTCCACTGTTTTTCGATGTTATTACTCATTTATTTTATCGATAATCTATTTCCATCTATTTTTATGGAACTTAATCTAGTTGACGCCTAATTTAAAGATGTAGTTAGTGTTTTTAAAGATGTATTTTAACGACATGACATCATCATATAACCATATCACAAACTACTCGAATGAATTGAATCATACAAGTCTAAGGACGGGTTAAAGATAATATACCAAGAACAAAAGTGGGGTGGTTAGTTTCCTTCACGATCCCAACCCCAACTTATAAATCTATTATCTATACTAGAGCCAGTCTCATAGCCAGTACCGGAGATAAAGTCAATAATAGAGCCAGTCTCATAAGTGATACGCGAATCACAAGGGTTACCACGTATATCACGGAAAATATGGCCTATATAAATGTTATAACGAGTGCATTAATAAAAAATTAGTATGTTATGTTTTATTTAAGTAAACCTTTTTTGTTTGAAGTAAACCTTTTTTGTTTGACAATGCACACGGAAAATTACCGAGTAAGGACTTAAGCTTCCAACAGGCTATTGAGGAAGCAGTCAAAGATACTATCTGCAAGCTAATGTCAGACGCGATGTACCATTGACAACCGAATAGCCCACTTGAATGTGCATTCGAGAAAAAAATATCTTATATAGACCAACATTTTCTATTTCTCTTTTAGAAAGATGAATGGTATATTAGACGATAAGTCTAGTTAGATAAGCATACCGGTGATAAAATGGTTTATCGACCTAGATGACAACTAAATCTGAAACATACAAGATGTGATAGTGTCGAGCTTTTTTGGTATTCCGATCAAAGTAGCCAAAAACGGACTTTTAACAAATGGGGTTGTTTAAAGATGGTATGGCTAAAAAAGGCTTTCACTATTATTTATTTTGGTGGCTGATTAATTCTGATTGAGGTACGATTTTTCTCATTACTCTACTATCGTTTGTTTTATTTGTGTATGTTTCTATTTTTTTAAAACTTATATGCATTCGATCCATATACGTGGATCTTTTTTATACGAAACTTGCATTGTATGTTATGTTATGCTTCTAAAAGAAAAAATAAAGATACTAATGCCTTTGTTAAATGTTAAATATAAAACCATTTGTAAATTTACATAGAAGTATTACCATGGTCACCAAAACTATATCGTACATGGGCTACAAAACAGTTTAGGATTGAACGAAAATATTATAATGTCCATCGTTAGAAAATTGCCTTGTAGTGGAACATTTAATAGTTAGTACGACCATTTTATTCAATAATATTCTTATTTATGTAATTTAGTATTGATATATATTGTATTCAACCATTTATTTTTGTTATTTCAGGTTTATTTCTACCTATGCTATTTGATAGAATAACAATATCAAACGCTTGATACTTCCGTAATGTGGTAATATGAAACTCATACGACGTCATCTTACGAATACAGCTGGTTGGATGAAGAAGTACGAGGATCAACATATTTGCGTATTAAAATCATACGATTTGGATAGCTTTGGAGTCAGCGTTTTATCGATGCGGGAGAGAGGTTCATGTGAAGAATAACAGGTCCTTGAAGCATGGAAATGGTGAAGCTTCAAAGACTGCTTCGATGGAGGTTTTGGCAGTAGAGAAAGAAGAGAAGAGAAGAAGAGTGGCTGCTGTGGTAGAGAAAGAAGAAAGGGAAAGTGACTTAGGGTTCAGACAGTAACCCTAAGTTGATATGGGTCTTATGCTATGAGCCTTTTGGCTTTGGATTGGAGTCGGGCCAGATTGTGTTTCGAAGCCCAACAGAAGCCTTAGAGTGTGGCTTTTGGATCTGATGCTGGCTAAGTTTTATCACACGAAAATAGTCTAATGGTCTAGTGTTATATGATTAAATAAATGTGTAACAAGAATATTGTAACTGATTTACATGTCTAACTAACTAACAAGAAATTGTTAGTAAACTACCTATAAAATGTATTCAACTGTACTTGATTTATAAATGAAAGAAATACAATCCTGAAAATCTCTCTCTCTATACTCTTGAAATTCATCTTGGTATCAGAGCTTCTCGCAAGCCTTCAATGGAGAATCCAGAGTCACCTACCCATAGCAATGAGTCACTCGGCTCTGTATTTCCCAGCAATCTCTCTGGTGCTACCAAGAGTGTACACCTGCAAACAATCAACAACAGTAGTCAGATAAGACTTGATAGAAACAACTACTTGTTGTGGAAAACTATGGTGTTGCCTATTATCAAAGGCAATAAGCTAGGAGGCGTTGTTACAGGGGATAAGCCATGTCCTCTTAAGCTCGTTAATGACTCTGAAGGTAATACTATTGACAATCCTGAGTATGAGTATTGGACTGCCAATGACCAGTTACTTCTTAGCTGGTTGTACTCTACCATGAGTACAGAGGTTACTGCTCAGTTGATGGAAGAGAGCACCTCAAAAGAGCTGTGGGACGCAGCTAGTAAACTTTGTGGCTCACACACAAGAGCCAGAATAACATACTACGAATCAGAATTTCAAAGAACAAGGAAAGGTAACTCTACAATGACTGAATACCTAAGCAAAATGAAGAATATTGCTGATAATCTTGTGTTAGCTGGCTGTGGTTTATCAATAGATGACCTAATCACTCAGGTACTTGCTGGTTTGGACTCAGAATATACTCCTATTGTGGTTAGTCTAACTGACAAGGACTCTATGTGGTGGCTAGATCTTCAAACTAGCCTACTCACATTTGAGGGTAGGCTGGATCAGCTAGTAAGCATTCAAAACAATGTGTCAAACCTAAGTCTAGCTACAACAAATCTCACTCAGAAAGCAGACTATAAGACACAAAACAACAATGGGAATCAGAGGAACTACTCTGGTCAGTACAAAGGATCATACAAGAACAACAGAGGAAGAAACAATTCATCAAATTATTCAAGGGGAAGAAACAATTTCTATAGAGGGAGAGGTGGACGCTTCTCTCAAAATAAACCTACATGTCAGATCTGTAACAGATATGGACATGCTGCTCGAGTGTGTTACTACAGGGATGATCCATCTGTTATGGGGTCATCTTCTTCTGAACAACCTAAGGGGGATAATGATCATGCAGCCTATGTGGCTACTCAAGACTCTACTGGAGATTCAGCCTGGTATGCTGACAGTGGTGCTAGCCACCATGTCACAGGAAACACTAACATGTTAACTCAAAAGGCAGAATACACAGGTAACAAAAGTATACTTGTTGGGAATGGTCACAGGTTGCCTATCCATAATATAGGGTACTCTAGCTTACAGTCTCTGAATCACACTCCTATTTCTCTCAAAAATATACTACATGTGCCCTTGATTAATAAGAATCTCGTATCTGTTTCTCAACTTACTAGTCATAACAATGTTTTCATTGAATTTCACCATGGTTTTTGTCTTGTGAAGGACAAGTTAACAGGGACAGTGCTTCTCAAAGGGACTACTGAGGGAGGACTATACAGGTTGAAGGATGTTTCTAGGTCACAAGCTACTGGGGGTCCTTCTATCAGTGTCAAACACATCTCTCTAATTTCCAGTAATTTACTACCTAAAGTCATGTCTGTTTGTTTGTCTAATTCCCTAAAAGATGGATGGCATAGGAAGCTTGGCCATCCATCCTTACATGTTCTTAATTCAGTTCTAAAGCAGTGTAATCTTACTTCTATTATGAAAGAAGAATGTACCTTTTGTGAATCCTGTCAGTTTGGGAAATCCCATGTGTCGCCATCCTCCTTGTCTCATTCACATACCAACAATATCTTGGATCTCATACATACAGATGTATGGGGTCCCTCTCCTGTGGCTTCCACTCAAGGTCAGAAATATTATGTGATCTTTGTGGATGACCACACCAGGTATACCTGGCTGTACCCTGTCAAACACAAAAGTCAAGTGGTTAGTATGTTTAAACAATTCAAAAGTCTTGTTGAGAAACAATTTGAAAGAAATATCAAAGTAATTCAATGTGGTGGTGGAGGAGAGTTTCTGCCTATATCTAATATGGCTCAGGAACAAGGGTTCATTGTGAGGAAATCCTGCCCTCACACTTCAACTCAGAATGGTAGAGCTGAACGTAAACACAGGCACATAGTTGAGACTGGTCTAACTCTTTTGTCTCAAGCTAGTTTACCTTACAGATTTTGGGTTCAAGCCTTTGAAACATCTGTCTATCTTATCAATAGGCTACCTACACCTTTCCTATCCAATAGTTGACCTTTTGAAGCCTTGTTTCACAAGAAACCTAATTATCTAGCCTTGAAAACATCTAGGTGTGCCTGCTTTCCATGCCTCAGGTCTTATCAATCACACAAGTTTCAGTTTCATACAATCAAGTGTGTTTTCTTGGGGGTTAGTCAATTCCACAAGGGCTATGTGTGTCTTAGTCCTAAAGGCAGGGTCTATATTTCTAAAAATGTTGTGTTTAATGAAGCTGATTTCCCTTTTCAAAATCAGTTTCTTCATACTACAGTCCCTAAGTCTTCTATTATAATTTTCTTAGAGTCTTGGTTACCTAATCTACCTCTGGCATTTGTGAACAATGAACATTCTTTAACATCTACTACAACTCTCAGGGTCCCTCAAGATGCTACTGCTCTGCAGCCTATGCCTTCACAAGGTACAGCTCTACCCTCTTTTAATAATTCTGCTCATACTGAATCTAATACATCTACCTCTAACTCTAATCATACTTTTGTTTCTAGTCATTCTCCAGTTCAAACAAACACTACTGATAAACACCTAAGTCAGTTGCATCAATCTAGTCCTAAAATTTCTATTTGTCTGCCCTTTGAGTCTAATGATAAGTCAGCCATTTTAACTTCTAAACCTACCTCTCACTCTATGATAACCAGAAACCATGATGAAACTAGGGTACCTAAAAATCCTTATATTGGCTCTGTGATCAAAACTAACATGGATACTATTGAACCTAGTACCTATTCTAAAGCTGTGGTGTGTTCTCATTGGGTAACTGCTATGGAAACAGAGTATAAAGCTCTAATGGCCAACAAGACCTGGTCCTTGGTTCCCTGGACTCCTAATCTAAATGTTGTGGGCTGTAAATGGGTTTACAAAGTTAAACATAATAGAGATGGGTCTGTTCAACGATATAAGGCAAGACTTGTAGCCAAGGGTTTCATCAAACCCCTGGCATTGACTATTCAGAAACTTTTAGTCCTGTGGTTAAGCCTTCTACTGTTAGACTGGTTCTAACCCTAGCTGTTTCTAAAGACTGGGAAGTTAGGCAATTGGACATCAATAATGCCTTCCTCAACGGGTATCTAACTGAGGATGTTTACATTGTTCAACCACGAGGGTTTCAAGATCTTCAGAAGCCTACACATGTATGTACACACTTATTCAATGGGGTTTTAAGAACTCTAAGTCTGATTGTTCTCTGTTCTATCTTGTTTCTAAAACTACTGTCCTACTAATTCTGGTCTATGTAGACGACATTATTGTGACAGGTAATCAAACAGAGTGTTTGAGGGAGTTCATTCATAAACTCAACACTGTCTTTTCTCTCAAAGATATTGGACCACTCATCTATTCCTTGGAATAGAAGTTCATCGTGATCCAACCGGGTTTTACTTAACACAACAATAATACATTAAAAACTTACTGAGCTCTCAGGGTCTCGCTAGCCAAGCCGTGTCCTACACCAATGGCTGCTGGCGTTCATATTTCCAGTGAGTCTGGCACTCTTCTTGCTGACCCTACACAATACCGAAGCCTGTTAGGTGCGTTACAATATCTAACACATACGAGGCCTGATATTGGCTTTGCTTTTAATAAGCTCAGTCAATATCAGCAAGCCCCGACTACTACACATTGGCAAAATTTGAAACAAATCCTAAGGTACTTATCTGGGTCTTGCTGGATAGGGTTACATCTCAAGCCGACCTTCAACTTTCAGCTTGAAGGGTTCTCAGATGTTGACTGGGCTTCGTCTTCTGATGATCGACGGAGTGTTGGTGCCTACTGTGTGTATTTTGGAGACTCCCTAATCTCCTGGTCTTCGAAGAAGCAGAATGTTGTGGCTCGATCCTCCACTGAGTCAGAGTATCGAGCGTTGGCGAATCATTCAGGAGAGTTGATGTGGTTGCGATCGCGTCTGACTGAAATCCGTTTTCCGATTGAGACTCCCTCTGTTATCTGGTGCGATAACTTGGGAGCGAGCTCGCTCGCTCGCCTCCAACCCAGTTTTCCATGCCCGAACAAAGCACATAGAGATTGATGTGCACTTTGTTCGGGATCAGGTCTTGAAGGGTCTTCTTCAGGTCTGCTTTGTACCATCTCACGACCAGTTAGCCGACTGCCTCACGAAGCCACTCACGCATCATCGATTTCAATTTCTGAGGGACAAACTTGGTCTCCAATTGTCGCCCCTTCGTTTGAAGGGGGTGTGAAGAATGGCAGGTCCTTGAAGCATGGAAATGGTGAAGCTTCAAGGACTGCTTCGATGGAGGTTTTGGCAATAGAGAAAGAAGAGAAGAGAAGAAGAGTGGCTGCTGTGGTAGAGAAAGAAGAAAGGAAAAGTGACTTAGGGTTGAGACAGTAACCCTGAGTTGATATGGGTCTTATGCTATGGGCCTTTTGGTTTTGGATTGGAGTCGGGCCAGATTGTGTTTCGAAGCCCAACAGAAGCCTTAGAGTGTGGCTTTTGGATCTAATGCTGGTCCAAGTTTTATCACACGAAAATAGTATAATGGTCTAGTGTTACATGATTAAATAAATGTGTAACAAGAATATTGTAACTCATTTACATGTCTAACTAACTAACAAGAAATTGTTAGCAAACTACCTATAATTTGTATTCAGCTGTACTTGATTCATAAATGAAAGAAATACAATCCTGAAAATCTCTATCTCTATACTCTTGAAATTCATCTGTTCAGTAGCAAACGATTTTAGCCTCTATAGAACATAAATAGACTACGATGGTTCAAAAATCGGGAATTAAAACATGTGTATTTACTTTATCAATAGGTATGGATGTTGGGTGTCTAGAAAATAGATATATGATCAAGATCTATTCAGTATTCCTTCTATTTCATAATATAAGTCTTTTTAGGAGAAACTTTTTGTTTCATAATATAAGTGTGTTCTCATTTTCAATGCATCATTCATAACACATATTCCACTTTCCACCAATAAAATAGTTAACCTTCTGCACAAGTTATCAATTCCACCCATCAAATTTATTTCTTTTTATTCTTTCAAAGGCATTATTGTTTTCCTTAATATCTCTAAAAAAACCTTAAACGACCTATATTATAAAACGGAAGGAACATGTTATACCATTCCACGTAGTCATTTTTGTCGACAAATATTACATATATGTCGAACATATAACATTTATCCCTCTTTTGATACATTACGGAATTTCGCAATTCTCGATTCAACAAAAAATTAATACTTTCTAATGGCATAAAAATGTATATTTGACACAAAAAAAATTACATACTCAGTAAATTAATTTTTTTAATAAATATAAAAATGTATATATGACAAAGAAAAATAGCGTACTCAATAATACTCGTGAGCTGAGCATCAGCTACGTCTCTTTATGCCCATTCTTAAAAATTCTTAAAAATCTGAGTCCTTAGAGACATTTTCTGTCAACAAATCTGATGATATCCTCACAATTTTTTCACAAAATTTCTTCACCACCAATTTACGGATAATTTCATACAACTCTATCTTTATCGAAGTTTCGAGTTTCAACCAACCTGATTCCTCGATTGTGTTAAGTAGTTGTTCAAGATCAATTGGACTTAATAACGGCTTCAATGTGATACCTTCAGATATTTTCTCGGCATTCATCAACACATCTTCAACTCTCATCGTCTGCGTCAGCCTAGCTATATTTGTTTTCAACTGATCTGACGATAGCTTCGCCAAAAGTTCACATAATTTCTTCATCTCTATCAGTGTATCTCGAACTTCTTTCGACTCAATCAGATGAAATGCAGTTTCTGTCATCGAATTTGATGGTACCTCCACCATATTTTCACATAATTTCTTTATCTCCGTCACTTTATTTTGAACTGCCTCCAGGTCCATCATTTTAGACACATCTTCTGACAGAAAGTGCGTTACCCCCACCATATTTTCACATAAGGTCTTCATTACAATAAATTTATCTCGAACTTCCTTCACCTCCATGAGATTATCTTCAAGATTCTTCCGTTCTAGATATGTATTCAACGTTCCAAGGCATTTTTCTCTATAACCCACAAGAGTTTGAAAGGGAAAAGGGAAACGTGTAGTGCCCAGAGTTTTGCCTTCATCGTTTGAATTCAAGCCGTCGCTAGATAACAAGAATCTATGTCACATTAAGTACCTAACTAAAACTACAATAGAAATTAGCTCGGAATTTGGACATCAAACTCACAAGCCTCGGCACCTATATATCATAATTCATGCAAGAAAGAGACTTGTATTAGAACTCACAAATCATTAGCGTTCTTGCCACAAATCAGATCAACATCATCCATCTTCTCGTCAGCCTGAAACCAAAACAAAATGAGCTTCGTTTCTTATTCTCTTGTTTTCAGTATAAAATATAAACACGTCAAATTACAAAATCTTGACTATCCCAACATTTAGATTCACGAAAAAGATCAGCCCAAGTAACAAGATGAGTTATAATATATGAACTAACACAGTGTTAATTAAAGAATTGTGAAGAACATAAATGAATGACGAATCAAATCAACGAAAACGGAATACCATAATGGAGAGAAACCAAAATAACTTTCCAAACTGGAGAGCGTCGACGGAAACGGAAAGAAATTCTTCAAAGAAAGTTTCGTTGGCGACTGAGAATGGAAGATAATAACGAACGAAAAATAAAGGTCACCAGAGCGGGAAAGATAGATAGTGGTTATTCTGGTTGTTATTCTAACGAGTTTTCTTTATAATTTGCACTTTCTGTATGCTTATAACATAATCTGAAATAGCCAAAACTGGTTCACCCTTTTTTTTTTTGTTTTCGTCTTTACACAGTTATCAGTCAAACGTAATTGTATCCGTTATTAACTAATTAATTAATAGTAATAAATAAGTAAAAATGTATTTTGCCAGACGAAGCCGATATATCGTGTTATGGCGAATAGAATTAAAACAATTCTAAGGGCAGCAGTCGAGTAGTGGAGTAAACCATCTTTGTGATCAAAAGTAATAAGTTTGAGTCTTTTATACGCATTCGTTGATTATGGGATGCGGTTCATTCCGGAAAAAAATTTAAAACTGTCCCAAAAGAGATTGCCGAGTTGGTTATGGACTTCCTAAAAAAATTGAATTAAAACAATCTTAAGCAATTACTTTTTTGTTGGGATTCTTACCCATAATATCAAAAACATATTTGTAGGAATATTTGTAGGAATATGGGGCTCGGTGCACATATTCCGATCTCCACACTAGTGTGATATTGTACGCTTCGTGCCTACTGGCCCGTACAGCTTTGCTTTTAGTCCACTTCCAAAGGGTCTCAGATTAATAGAGATGTATTCTTAACTTATATACAAATCTTTCTTCCCATGTTTAACCGATGTGGGATGTGGGACTTTGGTCGCACCTAACAACATTTTATTTATATAAAATTCAGTTACGAAATTTAACTAACTATAAGTATAAAAAAATAAGTTCTATAAATTTGTAATTACGAAATAACTTTTCTAAAATATATTTATTTTTATAAAATCCAAGTGTCACTAAAATATATGGTAATCAACCTCCAACCCTACGAGTAAAGTTTAAATGAAGATAGAAATAAGTTAAAGATAATATAGGATTTGAGATAGGTGAACGTAGGCTAAAAACATTGACCGTTCTCCCCGTTTTGCACTTGTTGTAGATTTACCATTAAGATTTATTCTTAACGGGTTACTTTTTATTTTAAAATGTTGCATGAATTATGAGTCACATGTAGAGGTGTCAAACGGGTTGAACCAGCACCAACCCGCACCGTTTAAATCAGAACCACGGGTTGCAGTCTTGTCGGGTTGCGGTCCTGGTGGGTTGCGGTTCTGCCAGGTTGCGGTCTTGGCGGGTTGCTCTTATGCGGTCCTGACGGTCTGGCGGTCCTGCCAGGTTGCAGTCCTAATGGGCCAGTTTCACAGTTAAACCGCCAGTTCAAACCACCAGACGAACCATTTAAGAGCCGTTTATCAGTTCAAACCATCAGCCAAACCATTTAATCATTTAAGAACCGTTTATCAGAATATTTTATAGTGTTATTTAAAATTAATTTGTAAGTGTTAATTGAATCTAATTTCAATAATTGAGATATGTACCATATACACGAGTTAATTATTCTATTTCATGTATTTTAATTTAAATATGTTATCATTTTAATCCGAAATTTTATAATCATCAGTTACATTTTAAAATAATAATTGTAATTTGATTTTGATACGTTTGATTATATATTTATATTTATGTATTTAAGATATTTTATTTAATATTATGTAGATATTAAATAAAATAAGTACATCTACTTGTATTTCGATTACAACTTTCAATAATTGTAAAAATATAAAAATAAAAATTTGATTGTCTTAAACAAGATATCGTAAACAATATAATTGTAAAATGATTTGTATATTGTTTTAACATACTAGATATTTAAGATGTTATATTTAATATTATGTACATATTAAATAATATATACCTATTAGACATATAATTGTATTCTAATTTTAAATTATTAGGTGATTTGTATATTGTTTAGAACCGATTCGGAATCGAAATAAAAAATTATTAAAAACTTGCTAAAACTAATGTATTTTAAATATTATGCCGTAATAAATCTGCGATTGTAATTAACAAACAAAATTGTTTTAAATTATAAGAGATTAATTTAGGAAATATATATTTTTAAGTTTTAAATTATAAGAGATTAATTTAGGAAACATATATATTTTAAGTTTTTTTTCCAAAAATATTAATAACTAAGTAGTATGTCTTTAATAATTAAACGTTTAATATCAAAACCAATCATAAAAAAATAATAAAATATAAAAGCTGAATAATCAATAATTAAATAATATATTATCATTGATAATGTGGATAATCTTAGATTACTTGGGATTCTTTTATATAGATTGACACTTTCATCTTCAATGGTAACTATCGATGTGGGATTCTTTTAAACAAAACTCCTCTTCAATGGTGACTATAGATTTGGAGTTTTGTTTAAAAGAATACCACATCTATAGTTACCACTTACCATTAAAGAGGAGTTTTGTTTAAAAGAATCCCACATCGATAGTTACCATTGAAGATGAAAGTGTCAATCTATATAAAAGGAGGCACAAACACACCCTCTCACTTACCAAGTTTTGGGCAACTACTTGAATGCCTAACATGGTGGTTAACCCTCTCACTTACCAAGTCTTGGGCAACTACTTGAATGCCTAACATGGTGGTTAATAGTTAAAAATTTCGAATTAATTTTTTTAAAGTAGTCTTGGGCAACTACTTGAATGCCTAAAATGTCTAACATGGTGCCTATGCCTAAATGCCTAAAATATCTAATATGGTGCCTATGCCTAACGTGGTTTTTAACAGTTTAAAAAAAAATTCAAAAAAAAAATAAATAAATAAATAATTCATAAATCTGGGCCATCCGGACCATTCGGAGATCTGTCCGGACGGTCCGAATTTCCGGACCGGGCGTCCGGAGATTACGTCCGGATGGTTCCAAAAAAAAAACCGTTTTTTTAAAAAAAAAATTGGTCTCCTCTATTTATAGAGGAGACCCCAAATCCACACTCATAAATTCATATACTCCTCTCTACATCTCTCTCTAAATATTCTAGAAAACTCAAATTTCTTATTTTACATATTGTAGTCCTACTTTCGGAATTGTTTGATTTTTTTTTCGCAAATTGTTTCTATTTGATAAAAACACTTAAATAACGTTGGGATAACATTATAATAGCTCAATTAAGAGCTTCGTATAATTTATCAAGTTATTTAATTGTTGTAGTAATTTAAATTAGTTCTTTTAATTCTAATTTTATTAGTTGTTGTTAGTTGTTATTGCTTGTTGTTAGTTGTTATTGCTTGTTATTAGTTGTATTAGTTGGTATTAGTCTAAATTTAGTTTTTATTATTTGCTATATTAATTAGTTTCGATTAGTATTTTATTGCATATTTAAAAAAATGTTGTTTTAAGTTTTAAAATGCCTATAAATCGTAGACTTACTAATGCTCACCAATCCGCTAATTTTCACTTGTAATGAATGATGTTTGTGATTAGGGCTGTCAACGGTTCTCCAGAACTGAGAACCGGACCGGGACCGAACCGATAAGGACCGGACCGAGAACCGGACCGAACTTTAACGGTCCGGTTCGCGGTTCCATTCTAAAAACCGAAAACCGATAAGGAACCGAAACGAAAAACCGGTTAGGAACCGAACCGATAGAACCGATAAGGAACCGAACCGATAAAACCGATAGGACCGAAGGAACCGATACGGAATCAAACCGATAAAACCGATAAACCGGTAGAACCGATAAGAAATCGGACCAATAAAACCGTTAAAACCGATTATTTATTATTATTATATATTCTTTTATAAACTATAGTACCAAAATTAATAGTTAATTACCAATTTTTTAAGAAAATGAAACATCAATTTATAAACTTTAGTTTTTATATCATTTATTTTAATAAAAAAATAATTAAAAATCAATTTTTGATTAATTTTATTTTTTTAAGTGGACCGAACCGGACCGAAACCGGACCGAAACGGGACCGGACCGAACTCGGACCGAACCGAACTCGGACCGAACCGAACTCGGACCGAACCGAAACCGGAACCGAACCGAACCGGACCGAACCGGACCGGACCGAACCGAACCGAACCGAAAGCTTAGCGGTTCGGTCCGGTTCCAAAAATTAGAACCGAAAGCTTAGCGGTCCGGTCCGGTCCGAACCGATAAGCTTAGCGGTCCGGTCCGGTTCCTTCAAAACCCGGACCGAACCGGACCGATAACAGCCCTATTTGTGATAACCAAAACAAATTAATACTGATAATAATAATTTTATAATCATTATTAAAATTACAATAATAAAATTCAAAATTTAATATTAAAATTATAACAATATAATTTGTAATCTTTTACCATGTTAAAATATGATTTTGGTTTAAAAAATAATAAATAACATTTGTAATATTTAAAACCAAATCACAATAATAATATTCAAAATGTAATATTAAAATTATAACAATATAACTTAAAAATAATAAATAACACTTGTAATATTTAAAACCAAATCACAATAATAAAATTCAAAATGTAATATTAAAATTATAACAATATAACTTAAAAATAATAAATAACACTTGTAATATTTAAAACCAAATCACAATAATAAAATTCAAAATGTAATATTAAAATTATAAAAATATAACTTAAAAATAATAAATAACACTTGTAATATTTAAAACCTAATCACAATAATAAAATTCAAAATGTCATATTAAAATTATAACAATATAACTTAAAAATAGTAAATAACACTTGTAATATTTAAAACCAAATCACAATAATAAAATTTAAAATGTAATATTAAAATTATAACAATATAACTTGTAATATTTTTGCATGATAAAATATGATTTTGGTAAAAAAAATAATATATAACACTTGTAATATTCAAAACCAAATCACAATAATAAAATTCAAAATGTAATATTAAATTTATAGCCATAGAATTTGTAATATTTTAACATGATAAGATATAGTTTTAGTTTGTATTAGATCTAAAAACATAATAATAATAATATTCAAAATGTGATAATAACATAAGTAATATTTAAAATTTTGTACTATATAATAATTACAATACTTAAATATTAATAACCAAAACAAATTAATATTAACAAAAATGTAATAATAATTCTATAATAATATGCAATATCTCAATATTTTTTAAATATAACATTTTGGTTATAAAATAAATAAATCAGCATAATATTTACCAATAAACCGCCGGTTTTTTACAAATAAACCGTGGTTTCGCAGTCCTGTCGGGTTGCAGTCCTGCCGGGTTGCAGTCCTGGCGGGTTACTCCTTATGCGGTCCTGGCGGGTTGCGGTCCTGGCGGGTTGTGGTCCTGCCAAGTTGCAATCCTAATGGGCTAGTTTCGCAGGTAAACCGCCAGTTCTTAAGCAGGTTGTCAGTTTTGAACCGTGGTTCCAGAACCATTAGACACCTCTAGTCACATGTATCCATTAAAGTTTATGATGTCACGTGTCATCAAGAGATACAACTCACGATTACCGATACGATCACCCAATATTTAATCCTTTAAATATTTGTGGCTCAGTTCATTTATCTTTTACCTTTAATTTTAAATTTATATTTTATATTTTTACTTATTTACCATATATTTTTAATTTATTACCAAATAACGTTTTTAACATTATTAAATTAGGTTCGAGGATGTTACGAGTTAACTTTTTGAACCCATTTAACATTATTTACTATATATTTTTAAATTTTCATAAATTAACTCATTTAGTATTAGTAACCAATATGATATATAATTTTGATAATAGTTATTACAACAATTAATGTTATCATATTTATTCTTAATTATAATTATTTATTAAACTGTTAATTATAATTGATTATAATATATAAATGTTGAATTAAAATATATTAAACTTCCGCACATTACTGCATTATCGATATAAACCACAGAGATTAGTCTAGTATTTATTTTAACAAATTGTTGAAGAAAAATCTAACAAATGTATGCCAAGCAGTAATTTATTTATCCAAGAAGAAAATATGCTATATTTACACACACTAACGCTTCTACTTATGCAATTTTGTTAAAGATTTCTCCCTCCCACTCAATACATAATTCATTTGATTAAGATCGTGGACCTATATTTATGGCAATTACTTCAGTCGTGGTTAGTTTTACAGATTCATCAATCATAAGTTATCTTTAATGACTATTGACTCCCTTAAAGCTCTTAACGTGCGGTGATCGTGATTGCGCCTCATTGTCATTGATAGCTGATTATACTTCTCTAGTGGTCCTCGACCTAACAACGCCGATCTTTCGAGGTGGTCTCTGCTCGGTCAACTTATTACTTGAAGCGGTCCAAATTAGATTACGCTAGTTTTCCCATATGACCTTTGTTCGATCAGTTTACTGCTCGGGTGGACTTTGATCGGGTTACGCTGAGTGACTCGTATGACCTCTGCTCGGTGAAACCATCATTCGAGTGTATTTTGATTGGATTATGTCAACCTCCCCTTAAGACCTCTGCTCGTTTGCACTTCATGAGTTGTCCTCGGTGTCCTATGGTCAAGCCTTGGTTTAGTCGCTAATAAAGATATATGCACGTCGCTTGTGGGTCAGCTCGGTATGTTGCGCTACTCGGTTTGTTACGATACAATTTTATCTTGTAAAAAGAATATACTTTTATGATGACGACCTTATCATGTCGGGTCAAACACAAATATTTATTCGTCCATCTGCACCGTATATCTCACTTGTAAAAAAATTATACTCGATATATAAATTGTTTATACTGAGTAGATTAATAAGAGAATCGGTGTTAGGTTTATCGAGAAACCGCTAAGATTATCTTGCTTACACTTGGTTGATTGCCTTGAATACCTACCCGCCAGTAGCTTTGTTCGATGCAGAATAACTTGACTATTAGCTTGCTCTAATAACCTTTATTGGATCATTGCAGTCACTCACTCAATCTAGCTGGAACCAAAACAATGTGGTAAGGAGAAAGAGAAACCCAGTAACCTTGTTGGTGATGGCATATAGTCAGAGTTTGAAAGCCTTTCTTTTCAAAAAATATACTTCATGCCGGTGACACCCAAATATGGGTATATAATTGAAGATGGTATGCGCAAATTTATTGTTAGATATAGTATCCCTAATGATATCATAGTAAGAGTGTCGATGCCTGGGTAGCAACCTTGTCAGGCTCGGGAGAATAAAACGTGATTATCAACGACCAATTTTTACTAGGGTTTTAGCCTGATTTTACCCTTTTTTATTAGGGATTTTTTTTTAGTTTTATAAACATATGATCTACGCAACTTACGACTAACAGCTAAAGGGCACTATGAGCATAATTATAAGTTCCAAAGTGCTAAATATTTCCGTATGTCCTGCGGATTTCTTTGCAGTAGTTGATGTTTCCAAACTGGCAAGCTCTCCAATTTTCTCCCTCCAACTCACCGGGGTAAGAAAGTTGGTAGATTTACCCACATCATATAAGAAATGGATACATACATATTTGTCTCTGGGAAATGGGACCATGAAAGTGTTGTCATGAAAATTCAGCTGGAGATGCGATGAAAGGCTAAGTTTAAGGATTAAATGTTATGTCGTTAGTATGAATATATTCCTTTTGTGACACTTTTTGAACAGTTATTTGTGTTTTTAGGTGAAGCAAAACAACAAGAGTAGTGCATGGAAGGGTTTTCAAAAGGTGCAGTAAATATGTTGATCAGTTTGTCGGCAGCTGCAACCGTAGCGTGGGGCTTTGAGGCATCTCGAGTGTTTACGCACGTGAATTATCTTAGTTCTGGGTTTTGCTATGTGCCAGAGTTGAATATTGTAGAGGACGACCAAGTAAAGATGGCAGATAGTAGGTAGATGGCAACGGTAGATCGATTAGAAGCTTTTATGAAAAAAGGTATAAAGACCGTAATAGTGCAGGGTTAGGTTGATGGTTCTTAAGAGTCTTAAGGTGAGAGAGGCAAAAGAGTCCTTGCTCTCATGAGAGAAAAATGAGAATGAAGATGAGATTCTCACTATTTAAGACGCGGAAGAGAATAGTCACCAAAAAAGCGGTCGTGCGCAGTCTAGAGAAGAGGTGGTTAAGGATTGAGGTCGGTGTCCTTAGGAGGATGATGAAGAAACAGACAAGGAAGTGTGTCATCCATTAAAAAGGAATTGTCATACTCAATTCTATACATATATCACAACGTAAGTTGAGGTTGGTGGATGACGATGAGGAACCATATGGGGGTGTAATGAAGAAAAAGAGTGAGGAAACCTCATTGCCATAGGTAGTAAAACAGATGAGCAAAGCACCCGAGGTGATCGTTATAAAGTAGTCAAAAGGTGGTGATAAATTAAAGAAAGCGGATGGATATTATTATATCTATTAAGAAGAAAACACTACTGTAGGGTTAGCTCAACGTATAGATGACTTTGTGAAAGGTGCAGGTTCTGAGTCTTTGTACGTTTACATTGCGAGGCCTAACCTCAATATTTACGGGTATTTTAGTTATATGACATATGTTCCTCAAACCTTCCAACATCTTCTACAATATTCCTAACATTTGATGGTATTCATCTTGTTATAAGTTATTCACTTGGAGGTTGATATAGAGTGAAACGCAGAGAAGCCTAAAGGGATAAAACCCTAATTTTTTTATTAATAAAAAACAATTCCCAGAACAATGAATAGAAGATAGGTTTATATAGAGTTCAAGCAAAACCCTAAAACTAAAAATATGAAAATTACAAAAATAGCCTAAAGTATTAAAATTGCGGAAAAAAGAGGATAGATGAGCCTGAATGCCCAAAAAGGCCCATAGCTCACGAGCAAAGCTGGTAACTTGCGTTCGTGACGTCGTTTCCTTCGAAACAAGGTGCTGTGGGTCAAAATCTGACACCGGAGCTCCGAACTGTCAATTCACCGAACTGTCTGCATCAGAGGTCGGCTGCCAAACAACATATATTCCGTCGCTGCTTCGATCTTCTACCATTGTTTCTGTCATTTTTCGATGTTATTACTCATTTAATTTACCGATACTCTCTTTCCATCTATTTTTATCGACCTTAATCTAGCCGACACCTTATTTAAATATCTAGTTGATACATTTACCTTAGTGATATTAATCTTTTCCTTTCTCAAATAAAGATAATGACATGACACCATTATAGAACCATATCACGAACTACTCGAACCAATTGAATCGTATAAGCCTAAGAATGGTTTAAAGATTATATACCAACAAAAAAATGGTGTGATTAGTATCTGATGTAGTGAAGACTGCGAACATACTCGTTTCTTGCCCACATATCGGAATTAGGTCAAACAGATACTCAAATCGAATATTTCGACGAGGCCGTCAGATTTCAAATATGTGACAAGGTCACAAAGTCTAATATCCAGATTCGACATGTAAAGCCTCCGAAAATCATTTTCAATATTTTAGTGTTAATTTTATTTATTTATTTTAATTTAAAACATTTATATAATTTCCCTTATTTGGAATTAGAGTTTTGGGTAGTGCTATATAAAGCATCATATACCCTATTTTGCCGTCAGTCTTTGATTAATTGAATTTTGGGAATTATTTCTCTAAGTCACCTTATTTCTCTAACCTAGGGTTAGGGTTTTATCGTTGTCTGTTTCTTCTATTTCCGCTTCGCTACCAGTATCCTCCATGATCCTAATCGCAACCTACAAATCCATAAACAATACTATAGTTAGTCTCATAACCAGTTCCAGAGATAAAACCAATGCTACAGCCTTCAAATGCAAAGGAGGAAGACTCAAAGGTTGAGGCTCAAACCAAGCATAACCTAAAAGGAAGTTAGGAAGTTCTTAAAACATGTTCCTCATATTTTGAGATAATATAAGTGATACTTGAATCACACGGGTTACCAAGAGTAGTGCATGGAAGGGTTTTCAAAAGGTGCAGTAAATATGTTGATCAGTTTGTCGGCAGCTGCAACCGTAGCGTGGGGCTTTGAGGCATCTCGAGTGTTTACGCACGTGAATTATCTTAGTTCTGGGTTTTGCTATGTGCCAGAGTTGAATATCGTAGAGGACGACCAAGTAAAGATGACAGATAGTAGGGAGATGGCGACGGTAGATCGATTAGAAGCTTTTATGAAAAAAGGTATAAAGACCGTAATAGTGCAGGGTTAGGTTGATGGTTCTTAAGAGTCTTAAGGTGAGAGAGGCAAAAGAGTCCTTGCTCTCATGAGAGAAAAATGAGAATGAAGATGAGATTCTCACTATTTAAGACGCGGAAGAGAATAGTCACCAAAAAAGCGGTCGTGCGCAGTCTAGAGAAGAGGTGGTTAAGGATTGAGGTCGGTGTCCTTAGGAGGATGATGAAGAAACAGACAAGGAGGTGTGTCATCCATTAAAAAGGAATTGTCATACTCAATTCTATACATATATCACAACGTAAGTTGAGGTTGGTGGATGACGATGAGGAACCATATGGGGGTGTAATGAAGAAAAAGAGTGAGGAAACCTCATTGCCATAGGTAGTAAAACAGATGAGCAAAGCACCCGAGGTGATCGTTATAAAGTAGTCAAAAGGTGGTGATAAATTAAAGAAAGCGGATGGATATTATTATATCTATTAAGAAGAAAACACTACTGTAAGGTTAGCTCAACGTATAGATGACTTTGTGAAAGGTGCAGGTTCTGAGTCTTTGTACGTTTACATTGCGAGGCCTAACCTCAATTTTTACGGGTATTTTAGTTATATGACATATGTTCCTCAAATCTTCCAACATCTTCTACCATATTCCTAACATTTGATGGTATTCATCTTGTTATAAGTTATTCACTTGGAGGTTGATATAGAGTGAAACGCAGAGAAGCCTAAAGGGATAAAACCCTAATTTTTTTATTAATAAAAAACAATTCCGAGAACAATGAATAGAAGATAGGTTTATATAGAGTTCAAGCAAAACCCTAAAACTAAAAATATGAAAATTACAAAAATAGCCTAAAGTATTAAAATTGCGGAAAAAAGAGGATAGATGATCCTGAATGCCCAAAAGGCCCATAGCTCACGAGCAAAGCTGGTAACTTGCGTTCGTGACGTCGTTTCCTTCGAAACAAGGTGCTGTGGGTCAAAATCTGACACCGGAGCTCCGAACTGTGAATTCACCGAACTGTCTGCATCAGAGGTCGGCTGCCAAACAACATATATTCCGTCGCTGCTTCGATCTTCTACCATTGTTTCTGTCATTTTTCGATGTTATTACTCATTTAATTTACCGATACTCTCTTTCCATCTATTTTTATCGACCTTAATCTAGCCGACACCTTATTTAAATATCTAGTTGATACATTTACCTTAGTGATATTAATCTTTTCCTTTCTCAAATAAAGATAATGACATGACACCATTATAGAACCATATCACGAACTACTCGAACCAATTGAATCGTATAAGCCTAAGGATGGTTTAAAGATAATATACCAACAAAAAATGGTGTGATTAGTATCTGATGTAGTGAAGACTGCGAACAGACTCGTTTCTTGCCCACGTATCGGAATTAGGTCAAACAGGTACTCAAATCGAATATTTCGACGAGGCCGTCAGATTTCAAATATGTGACAACGTCACAAAGTCTAATATCCAGATTCGACATGTAAAGCCTCCGAAAATCATTTTTAATATTTTAGTGTTAATTTTATTTATTTATTTTAATTTAAAACATTTATGTAATTTCCCTTATTTGGAATTAGAGTTTTGGGTAGTGCTATATAAAGCATCATATACCCTATTTTGCCGTCAGTCTTTGATTAATTGAATTTTGGGAATTATTTCTCTGAGTCACCTTATTTCTCTAACCTAGGGTTAGGGTTTTATCGTTGTCTGTTTCTTCTATTTCCGCTTCGCTACCAGTATCCTCCATGATCCTAATCGCAACCTACAAATCCATAAACAATACTATAGTTAGTCTCATAACCAGTTCCAGAGATAAAACCAATGCTACAGCCTTCAAATGCAAAGGAGGAAGACTCAAAGGTTGAGGCTCAAACCAAGCATAACCTAAAAGGAAGTTAGGAAGTTCTTAAAACATGTTCCTCATATTTTGAGATAATATAAGTGATACTTGAATCACACGGGTTACCACATATATCACGGGAAATATTGTATATATAAATGTTATAACGAGTTCATCAATAAATAACTTATATGTTATGTTTTATTTAAAAATAAATATATATTATTTAATCGGAGAAACAATGAAGTAAAACTTTTTTATTTGACAATGCACGTAAAATTAATGAGTAGGGATTTAAACTTCCAACCGTCTGCTGATGATGCAGTCAACGATAATATATTTGAGCCAATGTTGGCCGCAATGTACCATTGGCAACCGAATAGCCCACTGAAAAGCATTCGAGAAAAAAATATCTTACATGGACGAACATTTTCTATTTTTCGTTTAGAGAGATGAATGTCACGTTGGACGATAAACCTAGTTGGATAGGTATACCGATGATAAAATATTTTGTCGACCTAAACAAAAAAAACTAAAATATACGAGATGTGATAGTGTCGAGGTTTCTTGGTATCCCGATCAAAAACAAAAATTAAGTTTAACAAATGAAGTGGGTTAAAGTTGATATGGCTAAACTTGTTTTCTTTGTTGATTAACTCTGGATAAAGTACGTTTTTGCTTTTTCACATTAGTCTATTATCTTTTGTTTTATTTGTTTCGTTTTATTTGTTTCCGTTATGTTTTAGGAAAACATTGAGACAATGATAAATGCAAAGTGACTTCATTGCTTCAATGATTTATATGCTTTCTATTAGCATAGGTGGGGGTTTCCATTTTCTCTTAAACTTGTCTTGTAGGTGGCATTATGCTTCAAAAAGAAAATTAATACACGATTTTAATGCCTTTCTTAAATATAAAATATAACACAGTTTTACATATCCCACCAAATTATTAATGTGACTACCAAGACCATATCGCACAGGGCTACAGAGTCACGACAAATTTAATTAATAATGTTTTTTTTATGTAATTTAGGGTGGATATATATTATATTATATTACTGTTTATTTTTGTTATTTCATGTCTATTTCCACCTATATAGGTATATGCGGACGATGATAGGGTGACGAGATGAAGCGATTGATACTTACATAATTTGGTAATACGAAACTCATACCGCGTCGTCTACGACGGCGAATATGTTTCTGCATTTAAATTATACTGGATGGTATTGAACTCGAACCTTTTATCGATATAGGAGATAGGTTCACTAGTGGTTAACGGATTTGGATGGCTTTGAAGTCCAACCTTTTATGGATGCGGAAAATAGGTTCACTAGTGGTTAACCGTTTTGGCAGAACATAAAAATTATGATTGTTCAAAAATCTAACTAAAACATGTGTACGTAATAGATCAATAATTACTATTATGGACGTAGGGTGTCTAAAATATATATATATATATATATGATGAAGATCTATCAAATTCCATGTTATACGAATCGACGTAGTCACTTTTACCAACAAGTACTTTCTCCGTCTCATAATATTAGTCGTTTAAGGTTTCTTCACCAATATTAAGAAAAGTAATAATGATTTTGAAAGTATAAAAGAAAATAAGTTTGATTGGTGGAGTTAATAACTTATGCAGAAAGTTAATTATTTTATTGGGTGAAAGTGGAATATATGTAATAATGCTGCATTGGAAAACGAGAACGACATATATTATGAGACAAAAAATCTCTTATAGAAAGACACATATTATGAGACACAGAGAGTATTACAAATGTCTCGAACATATGACATGTATCCCTCGTATGATCAATTTGTAGATACATTACCGAATTGTACTTCCAATTAAAAAAATAAATAAAATACCTTTTTAAAATATTAAATATAAGATCATTTCTACATATCCAACAAAATTATGGTTACCAATACCACATCGCACATAGGTTACATAGTCACTTACGATCGAACGAAAATATTATATTTCCTATCTTAAAAGAGAATGCTTTGTAATCGACCATTTAATAGGTTGTTT
The DNA here is from genome assembly GCA_036936605.1 of Limnanthes douglasii subsp. nivea. Lineage (NCBI taxonomy): Eukaryota > Viridiplantae > Streptophyta > Magnoliopsida > Brassicales > Limnanthaceae > Limnanthes > Limnanthes douglasii. The sequence continues at coordinate 353,215,197 of JAUPFV010000001.1, forward strand.
GAAAATTTTATTTAATAATATAATTATTTCTGTAATTTAATGTTAAGTTAATATATATTGATATATAAATTCTATTGGATATTTTACGTATCTATTATAAATTTAAGTATCCAGTCCAAAACTTGTTTGTGCTCCGAATAATTAACTTTTTATCAATAAAAATACATATATAAAAAAGTCACGGGAAAAAGAAGATAGCTTTTTTTTATCTCCAAGAAACGTAAGAATCTTTCTTAAACTCTAAGAAAGATCTCTTTCCTTCTCTTCTTTTTTATCTCAGGCTCAAATCTACTGATTTGATGGAAGCAATGGCAGTCAACAACAACAACATAGGTGTTAACTTGTTATCTTATGCTGATATCATCAAGAAGAGTACAATCAATGAAGGAAAACTCGAATTTGAGCGATAATCAGCAACTGTCAAAACTGATCATCTATCGATTCAATATAGCAATGGCTTTCTTGAGCATTTGAAATCTCAATCTAAGCACTCAATTGTAGGAAAATTTACTCATGGTTTACTAAAATGAAATCTGCTACTACAATTTCTTGATTCATTCAAATTTTAATCGGCATATAGGTACAAAGTATAAGACTCCAGACATGTTATATTCGAGTTCGAGGCTAAGCAAGATCTGTGCAAAATATGGCAGCGTTCGTTGTGGACTATAGGCAGTACAATCATGAGGCTCCTGAAACGAACTGGAGATTTCACTAAGAAGAGTCCTATTGCACCTGTTTGGATCAAGCTTCCCATGCAAGAGCACTTATTTGATAAGAAAATGGTTAAAACCATAGCATCTATGATTGGTGAGACGCTGAATGTAAAAGTTCTCGATAAAAACATATTATTCCATTCTTACACTGCTCTTGTAGAAATGGATGTTACCTGTAAGCGTCAAACTGATGTTTGGGTAGGTTTTGGATCCAATTATGGTCACTGGGTCAGAATATCGTACCTGAATGTTCCACAATATTGTACTCATTGTCAACATCTGGGACACTACAAAGAGAAATGCAAGAAAATTCAAAAAGAAAATGCTGATGATGCTGAAGTTAATAAAATCAAATTTGTTGTTATCAATGTGGAAACTAAGGTTCAAGAAAAGGAGCAACAACATAATGAAAATTATGTTGGATTCAAGACTCCTGATGGAGGAGAAATTATTGAAGTTCTTCAAGCTTTATATTGTGGAGCCAATGATGTTAATACTGAATATGATAATCTGGACTCTGATTCTACACCTAAGGATGATAATATAGGAAGCCTCTAAAACTCTCCAAGAATCAACCAGGGATGGAAGCCTTAATCTCCAACATTCTACAGAGAGGAGCAAGATACCAATTTCAGGAATTCTGTAGAAAAAAGAGAGCATGAAATAAAAGAAAAATGTGAAGTGTCTGCTAATCATATTGAACAATCAGAGACATCTCCAAAAGATCAAGGAAAATATGATAAAGATAAAGATAAAGAAAGCTTCAGGGAAATTTTTGATAAAAGCTGCTAAAGGAAATAAGAGAACTATAAGCAAAATCATCAAAGCTCTGCAATTCAACGGGACAAGTAAATCTAAATCTTCCAATTCTCTTAACGATTAATATTATTAACTAGAATATAAGAGGTATTAAAGATAAAGCTTCTCTTAAAAGGCTCAACTATCTATCCAAAAAGAATAATGCTAAGTTTATTGCAGTTCAGGAACCATTAATCAATGGTGATGATGTTAACATCATTGTTGGTAAGCGGGGTTTTGCCAACTCTTATCGCAATATAACTAATAAGATTTGGATCCTCTGGAATGATGATCTTTTTGTTGTGATCCTTAATGATCTAAACCAATGTATGAATATCAAAATCAACATAAAGAATGATACCAATTCTATAATGCTCATTGTTGTTTACGCGAAGTGCCAGAGGCTTAACAGAATCGAGCTTTGGAACTTTTCAAAAAGTATTGCTACTACTGATTTAGGCTGGATGATTTTTGGTGATTTTAATGTTGTTTGTTTAGTTGATGAGCAGCTAGGTTGCAACACTTTCTGTCTTAACAACACTAGTGATTTTAATGAAATGATAAGTCATTGCAGAATAGAAGACGCTGGTTACACATGCTCCAAGTACACTTGGTCTAATGGCTCCAAATGGACGCGATTCAACAGAGTTTTTATCAACAACAAATGGATTGATTCCTTTACTAATACTAAGTTTTATCATCAAGCTAGGACATGTTCTAATCATATTCCTATTATTATTTCTATTTTTTAATGAGTTTACTAAAGTAAAATCTAGTTTTAAGTTTCAGGATATGAGGACATTGGATGAGAACTTTCTTCCTTTTGTAGAGAAAAATTGGCATCAGGAGTTGATTGGTGATCCTTTGTTCATCATTTGGTACAAATTAAAGCATCTTAAGAAGGGTCTCATCAACCTGAATAGATCTTATATTGGTAACATTTTAAACAAAGTCCATAGCTCAGAAGAAGAGGTGTTAGCTATGAAGCTCAATCATCAGAATCAGCATAGCAATGAGTCTAAGCAAAATCTTGTTATAGCTAATGTTTTGCTTATTAAGGCTCAGATAATGGAAGAAGATTATTGGAGACAACAATGTTACTACAACTGGATCATTGATGGTGAAAAAATACGAAGTTTTTTCACAACTCTATTAATAGTAATGGGATTAAGAGTGGTGAAACCTTTACAACTGATAAGAAGGCTATTGGTCTTTCTTCTGTGGAATTATTTAAAGAAGATCTTACTGAATATCCTTATGCCAACAAGGATGATGAGGAGAGATGCATGAATGATGCTTTGATCAATAACATTCCAATTATAACTGAGGAGGATAACAGAAACCTTCTTAAGTCTCCTGATGAAACTGAAATCTGTGACATCATCAATACCATGAATCCGGCCAGTGCACCAGGTATGGATGCTTACATTCACTGTTTTTATAAATTTTGTTGGCACATAATTAAGTATAGCAAAGTTAACGTTGTGAAGGATTTCATTCTTGGTAAAAAATGTTCCCAGTGGCATCTTTTCCACCGGTATTTGTCTCATTACTAAGTATACTAACTCCTTGAGATGGAAGGATTATAGACCGATAAGTCTTTGCTCCCTCCTTAACCGTATCATGTCCAAAATTCTAGCTAACATGAACTTTGTTATTCTGCCCAAAATCATCTCTCCTAATTTAGGTGGCTTTGTCCCAGGTAAGTGTATTCAGGAAAATATTATAATCTCGAATGAGCTAATTTATGATCTGAATAGGGAGGTTAAGGATAAGAACATTTTGATTCAACTTGCATGTTTAAAGCATTTGACAAGATGACTCACTATTTTATCCTTAAAGTCCTTATGAATTTTGGCTTCTCCAATAGATTTGTTTGCCTTATCAAAAAGATTATCTCTGCTATTGATGTGTGTATGTTAGTTAATGGTGAAGTCTTTGGTTTCTTCAAAACTAAGAAGGGATTAAAACAAGAAGACCATATCTCTCTTTATCTTTTTATCATAGCTGAAGAGGTGCTGCTCATGAGAATTTCCTCTCTATTTTCTATTAATAAGTATATACATCACATAAGCAGAAGCACCATGCATATCACCAGCCTTTATTTTGATGATAACATCTTATTATTTACCAATTTTAATGAGTCTACTATTGTTAACCTTTGCAACTTTTGTCAAAGATATCAAACCAAATCTGGTCAGGTAATTAATAAAGAAAAAAACTAAGATTGTGATGGCTGCTGGGATTAGCTAATCTAGGATTAATATTATCACTAACAATTCTGGTTTCACTTCTAATTATCTGCCTACTGACTATCTAGGTGTGACAATCAGCACGAGCAACAGGGTCAGTAATTACAATAATTTGATTTGTAAAATCAGCAACAAAATTAACGAATGGGATGATGCTCATCTCTCTTTTGCTGGAAAACTTACCTTAATTAAGTTTGTGTTGATGAATATCATTCTTTAATGGATGCAAAGAAATATTTTACCTAAAGTAATTGTTACTAAGATCAAAACTATCTTTAATAGGTTCATTTAGGGTTCAAACAATACTGACAATAAAATTCATTGGTGTATATTGAGGAGTGTTTGTAAAACGTTTCATGAGGGAGGTTTAAATGTTATGAATCTTGATGACATTCAAGTTTCTGTTTCTTATAATCTTTGGGAAACTTTCAGAGAAAACAAAACTTACTGGTCCAAATTAATACACAATATATACTGCAATGCTCTTCACCCTTTATTGATTAGCTCTTCAAAAGGTGGCTGAATGATATGGAAGAAAATGATGAAAATTAGATATGCTGCTGAGATGCATATTTGCTGGAGATTGGGAAATGGTCAAGTTATTGGAAAAAAAGCCAGCCTATTTTGAAGCTTAATGATGATGATAACAATCTTTGGTTTACTGGTGAAAAGGTCAGCAAGTATTGGTGCAATAATGGTTGGGATTTGTCTAGTATTAGTAACCTTATTCAGCCTGATTTTATAAAGAAAATTAAACATCTTTTTGTCAGGGTTGATAAGGATGATTGTATGATATGGAATCTTGCCAAAAATCGTAATTGCAATATGAAAGAAACTTGGGATGGAGTCAGAACTAAATATAACTACCGTTCTGTTTATAAAACTATTTGGAACAATCTAACTCATACCAAGTGTTCTTTCATGCACTCGAAACTTCTTTACAATTATATTTTTGTTGATACTATTATTCAGAAGAGAGGTACCTCATTGGAATCTAAATGCCAATTCTGTAATAATATTGAGACACATAATCATGTCTTTGTTTCTTGTAATTTCGCCTGGTCCATTTGGTTGTATTATGCAGATAGTTTCAATATTTACATCTCGTGGCATATGAATGTTATTCATATCAGTTAAGTGTGGTATCGGTCGAATACTAAGAAGGTTCAGGTCAGACATATCTTACCCTCTATGATTCTACATAGTGTCTCGAAGCTAGGAATTTATCTAAAATTAAATGTGTTAACACCTCATTCAAGGTTGTTATAAGTCAGATCAATAATGTTTTGCATACTCTAGATCAAATAATGTTGTTGAACAAGTTTCACTGGAGTGGTGATATGCAAGCTGCTAATATTTTAGGCTGCTATAATCATTACCTTAGTTCGAAGAACAGGCCTGTATACCTCAAATGGATACTTCCTCCCACTCATAGACTAAAGATAAATTCTGATGCTGCTTGCCTTGGAAATGGTGAATCCAGTGGCTCTGTTGTTATTAGAGATAGTAATGGAAACTTGATAAATGGTTCCAACTCTCTTTATGGCAAGTTGAGTCCTCTTCTTGCTGAAGCTTGGGCTCTGTTAGATGGACTGCTCTTGTGCATAGCTAATAACTGGTCTATGGTTGATATTGAGTCTGATGTTGTGATTCTTGTCAACTTGTTGGCTAATCATAGTAAGAATGTGCATTGGTATCTTAGGCATGTTCTTGAGTGCATAAGTATGCTTATTCATCCTGGTATGTTCTTAAAACATATCTTCAGAAAACAAAATTAGGCAGCTGATTGGCTTGCCCGTTGGTCTCGGAAATCGAAAGAGAATATCAGTATTTATCCTAACAGTATGCCTAACAATCTTAAAGCTGTTATTATTTTAGAATCTCTTGGTGTGGGCTATATCTCTCCTTAGTATTATTCACGATTGATTTGTATATTGGTTGAATTTTTACCTTGGAGTACAGTTCGCTTGTGAATGCTGCCATTTTTTAGGCCAGTAAGCTTGTTTTTCAGAACTTGTTTTGCTAGGACTTCTTAGTTGCAAGATAAGAAATGTGTCTGTATCACCAGTGTGTTGGCTCGTTTTCAAGCCTCGTTGCTGGAGCTTTGGTAATTTTTCAGGCCGCAAGATTGTTTTTCAGCATTTGATTCGCTTGGATTTGCAAGATTCGAAGTGTGTCAACTGATTCAAATCAGAGTATTGGCAAGCTTACAAGCGACAACTAGCTTGTTTTTCAGCCTTTATTAGCAAAAATGTTACAAGATCAGAAGTGTGTTTGTTGGTTCAAGTCAGTTGGCAAGTTTTCAATCGTTCGTTGCTCGAGCTAGTATTTGTGTTAATAGAGATGGGCTTGTGATTTTCTCTTGGCTGTTCTTACGTTGATAGAATCATTTCTAGTCTAAATCAGCTATGTTTTTTGCTATCAAAGACTTGCTGGAGTTTTGACTTAATTGTAAATAGATTTAGCTTTAAGTTTATTTGATTTTGGAGTTGTTTTTTTAGGCGCAATTTTCGAATATTTTCTGCCAAATTTTGGCGCCAAGATTGTAACTTCTGTGAATAATAAAAGTTTCATTTTAATTATAAAAGAAAAAATACATACATAGTTATCGAATTTGGGTACATTGTTAACAGGTATAAAATTATAGAAATAAGAGGGCTAAGTCAACACTAGAAGCAGGAATATTAAAAAGTGTTTTTCTGTATTTCTATGAGAAAGTTTATAAAGTATTATTTCACCGGTTTACAAGAATAATAAGGCGGAGGATTTTTATACTATTTTTGGATAAAAAATAGGAGGTGTGAGAATATATAAAAACATTATTTTCGTAGCGCGAAGATAACTAACCTGAAACTATCAACCATGGAGATTTTTTGTTTTATAATATATTTTATTATGGAGATAAAGATTGTTTAGCGTATAGCCCTTCCTATATTGGAGATAGAGATTATTTGGCTTATACCCTTTTCAATCATGGAGATGCAGATTACTCGACATATAGCATTTTCGAGGGTGAGGATAGAGATAATTCAGCTTATAGCATTTTCTATTACGAAGATGGAGATCGCTTGGCCTATAACCTTTTCGACTTGGAAATAAATATTTTTGGGCCTATTGTATTTTCGAACATGAAGGTTGGAGATTACTTGGCGTATATTATGCAGATAACGAAACCAATAGCTTGATAACTCTATTGTAGTTTAGTCATATTAGATATTCACTCTTATGGCAAAGAGTTGTTATCAATTTGTTGTGGAAGTCTCTTGTTTGAAGCTATTGTTCGCGTAAAAACTTAATTTTCCAATTGAAGATTTTAATGTCCATTCGCGAAATGCATTCCCTGCATTTCCAGTCGCTTCTTGGATTTTAAAGTTTACTACTCACTCACTTTATTTGATTGAATTTGCTAAGAAGGGAGTTATGCTTATCAATAGCTTCACTGAATTGATATTTTATCTCGAGGTATGGCCTAAAAACATCCTTCAACATCATAAGTAAAAGAGAGTATGGGATAAAACTTGTTATAATTCTCCACCAGAGCTTCAATTAAGTAATCATCACCATCAAATCAAAATACGAAAACAAGTTATAAAATTCAGGAGGAGACCCATCGTCTTGTTAAACCCACTTAGGCAACTCGGCACAACTACAATTGAGGAAAGAAAACCTAACAAAGTGGAAATATTTTCCGCTTTGTTGGTGATTGCTCATATAATTGAAGATGAAAACGACTAAGGATATGTTTGCAGGATTTGCAGTAACACGGTTGAATCTGACATTATCCTGTATCAGTGGCAAAATCAACTCATCGAGATTACTCAAAACTATGTAAGAAGAGGATATAAATAACTAAGTATGACAACAATATTCTGACCTTTCTTATGTTTGTTTAGTACACGATGGACGCCACTTCCTGATGATAATTAAATATTTTTTTTCCTATTATTTTTCATATCACGGGTTTCAAAATTGATCGATACTTGAGCAGACAGGTTTCAATGTGGCTCACATAAAGGAGCCATATACAGGTATTGTAGTGTTAAAAAACAAAGAGAGAAGTAGCCGCAGGAGGCGGCTAAGGTTTTGTGTTTATTAGAAAATATTCCTTTTTGTATTGAACTGGTTTTTTATAATGCAAACCCAAGTAAGGCTCTCAATATATAGAGATCTTAAAGGCCTATACAAGGAAACTTAATACACTGAATATTCTAACACTCCCCCTCAAGTTGTGTAGTGGGATCACCAATAACCAACTTTGATAAAACTGATTCGAATGTTCTTGCAGCAACCGCTTTTGTCAAGATGTCTGTCAGTTGGTCTTCGGATCTAACAAACGGAATTTTGACTATCCCATCTTCAATCTTTTCTTTTATGAAGTGCCTATCTATTTCAACGTGCTTTGTTCTATCGTGCTGTACCGGGTTCTCTGAAATCTTAATCACAGCTTTATTATCGCACATTAACTGAGTTGGACACTTCAGAGGGGATCTGATTTCTTTCATTATCTGCTTTAACCAAAATATCTCGGTAATCCCCTTAACGATTCCTCTAAATTCTGATTCAGTACTTGACAGTGATATTACTTTTTGTTTCTTACTCCTCCAAGTCTCCAAGTTACCTCCAAGAAGAGTAAAGTAGCCAGCAGTTGATCACTTGTCGTTAGGATTCCCTCCCCAATTAGCATCTATGAATACTTCAACATTAAGGTGTTTATTTTTCTTAAAACTTTTGCCTCTTCCTGGTGTGCCTTTGAGATATCGAATAATCCTAATTACTGCCTTCATATGGTGTTCCAGAGGATGATGCATAAACTAGCTAACTACTCCCACCTCGTATGCAATGTCGGGTCGAGTGTGAGCCAGGTAAATCAATTTTCCCACCAACTTTTGGTACCTTTCTTTACTCGCTTGTCTGGCCCCTTCAATTATCTTTAGTTTGTGATTCACAACCATGAGAGTGTCATTTGGTTTGCAATCCACCATGCCATCTACAGCTAATAAATCCAATATATATTTCCGTTGGGAGATATAATTCCTTCCGATTGACCTAAGAACCTCGATTCCTAGGAAATACTTCAATCCCCCAAGGTCTTTTATTACGAACTCCTTGAAGAGGTTTTTCCTAAGAGAGCTAATTTCTTCTTCGCCGTTCCCCGTTATAATCATATCGTCGACATATATTATAAGACAAGTGACTAATTCTCCTCTCTTTTGTAAAACAAGGTATGACCCCCATTACTCTGTTTGTAGCTATATTGCTTCATTGCCATTGTAAATCTCCCAAACCAAGCACGAGGAGACTATTTGAGCCTATATAATGCCATTTTCAGTTTACATACCTCATTTTCTTGAAAACCATCAGAGAAACCTGGTGGGGGTTCCATATATACCTCTTCTTCCAAGTCTCTATGCAATAAAGCATTCTTTACATCAAATGGATGAAGAGGACAATCTTTATTCGCGGCTATTGAAAGTAAAACTCTGATAGTGAGCACGCTATCATATTATCGTGACCTCGTGGCCGATATCAAATTAAATGAGAATGATTTGCGGGAGGTGAGCACGCTCTACAAAGATGCTTTAACGATAAACCTTTATATAGAGGGAGTCATGGTAACTAAACTTCTAGTTCATGAAGGGCTCTCTGCTAATATTATATTAAAAGGAAACTATGATTATATGAAGAATTTTCCACCCTTCAAGTCAACTCAGCGAGTGGTGGTCCGCTACGAGGGACAAGTATCCTAGTTGTGTAGGTGAGGTGGAACTAATAGTTAAAGCGGGTTACAGAGCCACAAAGCGCGAGCTTAAAACTTTGTTCATGATATCGAATGAACCCAGCTCCTACAGTGCGATGATTGGCAGACCATGGCTGCACCAAATGGAGGCTACACCAAATCAAGTACAAGGTAGGAAACACGGTAGGAAACTCATTAGGAATAATCGGAAGAAGCCAGCGTACTGCGAGATCGTGCTAAGTGGTGGCGGTGGATCCGGCCAAACCCTTGAGATAACAATCAACTGAGGGGGGATGAGTAAATGAGGGTAGTGCACCTCTCTCACCGAGCCCGTAGATGATCCCATGGAAACAGAACGACTAAAGAAGGAACCACCAGACGTGGTAGAGGAGGTATTGGGTAAAGGTCGAATGTTCCGCTTAGGTAATCATCTACACATTGTTTTTAAGCAGTATTTGATAGAATTATTAGAAATAAATTTAGATGTGTTCGCATGGGAGGCCATTGATGTTTTACGTGTTGATCTATCAATCATATCCCACAAATTAGTTACTGATCCTTATACGAAGCTAGTGCGGTAGAAGAGAAGAACTTTTTCTACAGAAAACCAAGATGTTATTTTCGCTAAAGTGACGAATTCTTCTAGGCTAGGCCATATACGACCAGTCTGATACCTATTGTGGCTAGCAAACCTGGGTTTTAGTAAATACAAAAGGGGGTCAGTGGCGCATGTACCTCGACTTTACCGATATAAACAGAGCTTGCCAAAAAGACCAATTAACACTACCCCGCATCGACCAGTTAGTACAATCAGCTTCGGAATGTGAATTCTTATCGTTCACAAACGCGTATTCATGGTACAATCAAATTTTCTTCGACCCTACTCATGAAGTGGACATTGCATTCCAAAACAAAATAGAGATTTACTGTTATAAACTCATGTCTTTTGGACTACAGAATGCAGGTTCAACATATGAGGGACTGATCAACCATATTTTTTTCAAATCGTTTGGGTCGATATATGGAGGCCTATAGTAATTAGGTCAGGGATTGAGATAGATATCCGAGAAACGAGTGAAGTGGTGGTGGATCGATAACTAGAGCGAATCGAGGGCTAGACACAACAAACGCCACCACAGCTGTCGGCCCAGCGGTTGTGGTTGAGGCCTCAACTGAACCAATGGATCCCGTCCCACGAGTAGTATAGTCATCCACCATCGCTGGAACAGAAATCAACCTTGCTGGATTGGTGGTAACTTCTTCCATGCAAGAGGTCACAGGTGAGAACCCGACAGTATTGTCAACTTTCTGCAATTAGATGAACATATCTAGAATCTTCAGAAGGAGAAACTCAGAGTGTCCTGAATGCGAGATACCCGGGAGTAGGTAATGCATGCAATCCTAACAAGGATGAATGATGCACTCAATGTTGTAACTGATAAGAAACAAGGACCAAGACGAGCTAATCTCTCGTCATGACCCGACGCTATTCTTATCAATAAAGGAGACCGGTCTTCTACGCGTGATGATAAGAAAGAAGGTGAGGGTGAGAGTGGAAGTAGAAAGCGATCGAAATAGCATAAACCGAGACAGGAGGTGCACCACGCCGCTTCGAAAAGAGCCAATGAGGAGGTTATCATTTTGCTGAAAACATCTTGGAGGCCCATTTGCCGAGGAAATTTGACCAGAATTCACGATGGAGGCCTACGACAGGTCTGGCGACCCGTTGAGGGACCTCGAACAAATTCGTAACATGATGATGTTGTTCAAGGCCGACGACACCATGCTAAGCAGAGCACTCTGAATAATTCTCAAAGGTAACGCCATGGATTGGTTTAGCAGTCTTCCCAAATGGTCTATCCACGATTTCTCCGGCCTATGGAACGGGTACAAGGAACATTTATTTGGTAACAAGGAACTGAGACGCAAAAGATATTCCATTATGGATCTCTACCAGAGGCAAGGTGAGTCCCTTAAGAGTTATGTTAGACGTTTTTTTGATGCCATGAATGCGATGCCAGACCTTCAATTAAACATAGTTGTGGCCTATCTCAAGAGAGGTCTAGATCAGACGGGTGAGCTATATGCTGACCTAATCAAATTCACAACAAAGGTGATGGGCGACCTCCTCGCTTGAGTAGACTCATTCACACGTGTAGGTGATGCTCCAAAAGAGGATTCACATGATCAACATACCACATACCCTAAGATAGGAGTTCCTAAATGAAACAAAAACTGATGATGTACCCCGAAAGGATGCTAGCCGACGACCTCAATACTATGAGTATCCATCTAGGAAATTCACGCCACAGAACGAAACCATATGGGTTATGTATGATCAAACGAACGAGAGGATAAACTACCAGACATCATAGGTAATGAGTGCACCTGGTATGATGGGCATCCAATCGATTAGTGCTGGCAACTCAAAGAGGAGATTTAGAGGTTGATAGACAGTTGGGAATTTATAAATTTTGTCAAACGATAGGATTACCCAAAATAACCTCAGCAGAGGGAGGAGGCGGATCTGACCATTAAAGAAAAAATCAACAACGATGCCCCATGAGATAAAGGAAAGCAATAGTGGTTATTCACTATTGTAGGGGGGCAGTCCGAGCTGATAAACTATGAGGATACTAATACCAAAACGTATCCGGATGTGGCTAGTAATAAGATCTCTGGTGTCCTTAAACAATCTCCCTCACTTTAAACTATTTCGGGCGAAAACTCTGAACAAGGAAATGTGACAAAGACGGGCACAAGAGATCGGTTTGAGGCTCCCTCACACCAAAATTATCGTGACCTCGTGGCCGATATCATATTAAATGAGAATGATTTGCGGGAGGTGAGCACGCTCTACAAAGATGCTTTAACGATAAACCTTTATATAGAGGGAGTCATGGTAACTAAAGTTCTAGTTTATGAAGGGCTCTCTGCTAATATTATATTAAAAGGAAACTAGGATTATATGAAGAATTTTCCACCCTTCAAGTCAACTCAGCGAGTGCTGGTCCGCTACGAGGGACAAGTATCCTAGTTGTGTAGGTGAGGTGCAACTAATAGTTAAAGCGGGTTACAGAGCCACAAAGCGCGAGCTTAAAACTTTGTTCATGATATCGAATGAACCCAGCTCCTAGAGTGCGATGATTGGCAGACCATGGCTGCACCAAATGGAGGCTACACCAAATCAAGTACAAGTTAGGAAACACGGTAGGAAACTCATTAGGAATAATCGGAAGAAGCCAGCGTACTGGTGAGATCGTGCTATGTGGTGGCGGTGGATCCGGCCAAACCCTTGAGATAATAATCAACTGAGGGGGGAGGAGTAAATGAGGGTAGTGCATCTCACCCGAGACCGTAGATGATCACAGGAAAACAGAACGACTAAAGAAGGAACCACCAGACGTGGTAGAGGAGGTACTGGGTAAAGGTCGAATGTTTCGCTTAGGTAATCATCTACACATTGTTTTTAAGCAGTATTTGATAGAATTATTAGAAATAAATTTGGATGTGTTCGCATGGGAGGCCATTGATGTTTTATGTGTTGATCTATCAATCATATCCCACAAATTAGTTACTGATCCTTATAGGAAGCTAGTGCGGTAGAAGAGAAGAACTTTTCTACAGAAAACCAAGATGTTATTTCCGCTAAAGTGACGAATTCTTCTAGGCTAGGCCATATACGACCAGTCCGATACCTATTGTGGCTAGCAAACATGGGTTTAGTAAATACAAAAGGGGGTCAGTGGCGAATGTTCCTCGACTTTACCGATCTAAACAGAGTCTGCCAAAAAGACCAATTAACACTACCCCGCATCGACCAGTTAGTAGAATCAGCTTCGGAATGTGAATTCTTATCGTTCACAAACGCGTATTCATGGTACAATCAAATTTTCTTCGACCCTACTTATGAAGTGGACATTGCATTCCAAAACAAAATAGGGATTTACTGTTATAAACTCATGTCTTTTGGAATACAGAATGCAGGTTCAACATATGAGAGACTGATCAACCATATTTTTTTCAAATCGTTTGGGTCGATATATGGAGGCCTATATTGATGATATGATCATCAAAACGCATACGGCAGAAGAAAACCTCTCGACACTACGAACGGTTTTGTATCTCCTACGCCAGTTCAACCTGAAGCTTAATCTAATCAAATGCTTATTCAGAATTTGGCACAAGAAGTTCCTAGGATACTTTATCAACACAAAAGGGATTGAGGCCGACCCGGTTCAATTGAAAGCGGTCATCAAAATAGAACCACCGCAGTGCAGTGTCTCACCGGACGCCTAACAATACTCTCCCACTTTATCTCGAGAGCTTCAGACAAAAGCCACCTTTTTTCGAGATACTATGGGGAGCCAAGAAGTTTGAATGGATCGAGGGGGGTAAAGTGGGCTTTTATCGAACTCAAGAACTATCTTATATCGTCGGAAATATTATATCCGCCCGTTACCTGGAAGCTGTTGTTCATAAATCTATCGGTTTTACAGTTTTCGGTTATCGTGGTCTTGATAAGAGAGAAAACAGTAGTTCAACGTCCTATATATTACGCTACCAAGACATTGTTTACGTAGAAATTAGATACCTCACTTTAGAAAAACTTGCGTTGGGATTACTAATAGACGCTCTTATTTTTAAGGTCATAGAGTGTTTGTTCTAACATCATTCCCTCTCCAATCCATTCTGCAAAAAGCCGGATGCCTTAGAAAGACTGACCAAATGAAGTATCGAGCTCGGGGAGTATGATATCCATTGATAAGAGAGTAGATGCCTACAACCACTCTCAAAGATAAACATCGAATCAGAGCAGAATAAAGCAAAGCAGGACAAAGCATAGCAGAACAAAAGGAAATTCTAGAAGAGTAGACAAAGCCTTCAATCCGAGCATGAAAGTAAGAAGAAACGAAAGCTAAGCCGAGCTTAGCGTCTAGTCGAGAAGGGCATGATCAGAGATAAACACCCTCGGCCAAAGCGGATGCATCAAACAAAGAAGAAGCAAAAGCTAAGCCGAGCTTAGTGTTTAGTCGAGCAAAGCATGATTAAAAGTATGCACGTCTGACACAAGTCGATAAGGATTTTGATGCGCACGATCAGAAACCTCACCCGATTGAGGATGCGTTAGCACCAGAACTGACCGAGCTGACAAGACAACACCAAAGCCAACCGAGCAAAATGGAAAAAACTGCTATGCTCGGCAAGTCATAAGACTAACCATTTACGTCAAAAAGCATTAATGAAGTCAACATAGTATACTATATTAAAGACCCCTAATTAAGGATAGATAGTCAACAGTTGAATATTCAGAGATCGCTAATTAAGGAGAATATATAGCAATCGACTTACTGTAGGTCTTCGCCCATTAAGTACTTGTAATTAATAAGGAAATAACGGCCAATAGTAGTATATATAAGGGATAAAAGAAAATGTAAGGATATGTTCAAAAATATTCTCGAATTAATAATATTACTATCTTGGCATTTTTGTGTTTTAGGTTTTTCCCATAACATTTTTTGCGCCGTCTATGGGAAAAATCAATACAAGTTTTTTTTTCCAATGGTAGTAACTCGATCTGGGATTGATATTGAAACCAATGAAAGACGCATCACTATGGTTAACCCTAATCAATTAACCGATCCCGCTAGAGGGTCAACACTACGGCCTCCACCCAACCAGGGCAGCCTGGAAGAAGCCTTGCCTAGAAAAGTTCCAATTCTGGTAGACCCACTAGTGGAACCAGTCATTATAGAATTGGTCACCAACCTGGCCGACCGCCCCTTACAATCTATCCTTCCAGTCATTAACGATGCAAGCAGCCCAAGCTAAGGCCGATCGAGACCAGGACCTCAGGGATTTAGCAAACAAGATGACCATGGAGAAGTTGCAAGAAGCTGTTAAAATATTGACAACAAAACTGCGTTCATACGACCACCAGCGTCCCCCGCAATCGATCGTCGAAGTAAGTTGAGCAGCTGTGCGAGAAGGATCCTCCAAAAAGGACATGCTCGGTGAAGGAATAGGAGACATCGGTGGGCAAAAATTCCAGAAGCAAACCACACCCAAGGACGACAAGGGAGGAATAAGCGAGCAGTACGATCTTGTACGCCCGACTATGGCTACTTACGTTCACAAAGAGTCAATATTTACCAAAAAAATCATCGCCGCCAAACTCCTAAAGAAATTTGACCCCTTTTGCTTAGAGGGTTACGATGGATCGGGGACCCCAAAAGGCACCTGGAATAATTGAGAAACATGATGCTCTCCTTTAACCTAGACGATACAATGCTATGTAAGGCTCTTTCATGAAACTTACGGGAAACCCGATGGATTGGTTCAGCTGCCTCCATAAAGGCTCCATAAGTGATTTCGCTGAACTCTGGAGTTCGTTCAGGAACCGTTTACGCCAGGATCCCGAATCCATCATAGACCTCTACCAAAAGAGGGGGGAACCCCAGAAGGGTCACATCACGGTAGCTTCCCTCAAGCGGGGGCTGGACATGCAAGGTAAACTATATGCTGATCTAATTCGTTTCCCCTGTGATAAAATAAATGACCTTTTGACCCGAGCAGACCAATTCATCAAGGTAGATGATGCCACCAAGTTCCCGCTGCTATTGGGAGAAGCCGCTCCAGGCATCAAAACTACTGAAGAGAGCATTGGAAGGATCAATGATGGGCATCGCTGGGAATCGTTAAGAGGCATCGATGGGTACAGGGGGATATCTTCGAGAGGAAGCAACAGACCCAGAAGGGAATGTACGAGGATCATCACCAATCAACGCCCGGTAGCTTACGAAAACCCAACGCAACAATTCACTCAACTCACAGAGTCTATCTCCACCATTTACGACCGCACCCAAGACATGATACGATACTAGGCCTCTCGATCCATGTCCGCGCCAAGTTACAAGAGATCAAGACGGCATTTCTGCGCATACCATAACGACCACGGTCATGCAACCAACGAATGCTGGCAACTACAGGAGAACATACAACGATTGGTAGACAATGGCTTCTTAATACAATTCGTACAACAGCAGGGATTAAGATTTCAGAGCCGCAACTCACGAAGTACTCATAATAGACAAGACGAGCCCCGACAACACGAGTTATCCAGTCGCCAGGATGATCGACCAACTGGGTCAGGAAAACAACAATGGATGGTTGCCATTTCTGGAGAAGGTTCTTATCTTAACATAAGGTCGAGGGACGAAAAGTAAATTTTATCAGTAGACGGGCCGTCTTAGAGTCATTACCGGGACCCAGTTGTTGATCTCATTTTTAACGATGATGATATGAGATGCGTAGCCACCCCTCGCGAGGACGCTCTGATCATAACCCTGGACATTGGAGGAGTAATGGTGACAAAAATACTGGTCGATGGTGGTAGCTTGGCCAATATTATATTCAAAGCCAGCTACGATCAAATGTTGGGAGTCCCACCATATAAAACCACGCAACGCACTCTAACCGGGTATGAAGGTAAAACGTCCCAATGTGTCGGGGAAGTCGAGTTGCTGGTAAAACCAGGGTATGAAGCAATAAAAAACAGCCCAACACCATCTTTCTTATTTTGATGCCCTGAGCCCATACCACGCGATTATAGGACGCCCATGGTTACACAAAATGGAAGTAACCCCCTACACCTTTTTGTCAATCCGTTTTGTAATTCAGTAGGCATTATCTGCGGCAGCCTACAAGCAGGACGAACTTGTTACTAGGTGATCGTGGATCTCAAAAAACCCATCAGATAACAATTAGTCGGCGAAGGGGTGCCGATCAACCAACCTAAACCCCCTCGACCGACATTCTGGACGACCCCCATGATAGTGAGGTTCAAGATGTCGAGCCCAAATTTTCAAAAATCTGTTAGGCCATGATTTGGAGGTGTACATCGACGACATGATAGTCAAAACTAAGGACTTCAACAGTCATTTAAGAGCATTGCAAGACGTCTTTGCAATCTTACGTACATATAACCTTAAACTAAACCCACTAAAATGCTCATTTGGTGTCTAAACATGAAAAAATTTAGGTTACGTGGTCAGCAAGAAAGGCATAGAGGTCGATTCCGCGCAACTACAGGCGTTATTACAAATGGCATCCCCATCACATATCAAAGAAGTCAAATCCCTAACCGGACGCCTCGCGGCCTTGTCACGTTTCATATCAAAGGCTTCGACAAAAGTCATCCTTTCTTTGAAGTGCTATGGGGTACAAAGAAATTTTCTTGGAATATAGAATGTGACGCCGCCTTCACCACTTTGAAAGCATATCTCACGTCTCCCGAAATACTTACTGCTCCGGTGCCAGGTGATTCTTTGTATATGTATTTGTTTGTCTCTACCCATGCCGTCAGCGCGGTTTTAGTCAAGGAAACAAGCAAGCCTAAACTCTCAGTTTACTACACTAGTAAGTTATTAGCCGATGCCGAGACGCGCTATATGGATCTCGAGAAACTCACCTTAGGTCTTGTAGTAGCAACGCGCAAAATGTGGACATATTTCCAAATTCATACTATCACTGTCTGCACGTCCTTTCCTCTGCGCACTATATTACAAAACTTCAACATTTCGTGGCAGTTAATTAAATGGTCCATCGAACTCGCAGAGTACGATATCCGGTTGGAACCTTGCAAAGCGATCAAGGGCCAAGCTGTGGCCGATTTCTTAACTGAATTTTCCACCCCCCGACCAGCAGGCGAAGACCGTGATACCTGTATATAGGGGAATTCTTGGATCGTTGAAGTCGATGGTGCGTCCTCTAACTCAGGTGGCGGTGTTGACATCCTTTTACGAACTCCAGTCGTGGAGCAAATTAAGCAAGCTATCCGATTCAACTCTCCCGTATCCAATATTGACACAACATATGAAGCTGTCATTAGAGGGATACGTTTGGCACAAATCTGCGACACTTCGAACCTTCTCGTACGCTTGGACTCTCAGTTAGTCGTCAACCAGGCTATGGGTATTTTTGACACTAAGCATGAAGCCACTAAAACCTAACTCTGCCGTTGATGCATTGGCCAAAGCGGTCGCGACAGTTGACCACCCTTTCTATATAACTCAGGAACTTCGAAGTACCGCCCATTTTACCCAAACATCTCAGGTATGTTCGATCGAAAATACCCATGATTGGCACAGACCCTTCATCGAGTACCTCACCCAAGGCACGCTACCGCAAGATAAGACTCTCGCCCATACTTTCCAGGTCAAAGCAATCAAATACTATCTGCTCGATAACACATTATACCGAAAGAGTGCCACTAGGCCGCTCCTCCGTTACCTAGATAAAGAGGAACCAGCATCAATGTTTCATGAATTGCATGCCGGAGACTCTGGGGCGCACTTTGGTCATCGCAGCCTTATCCGTCGTTTCCTTCTTGTAGTATTTTATTGGCCTTAATTTACCGCTGATGTCGAGGTCCTCGTCCAAAAATATCGTGTCTGTCAACAATATGCTAACATTTCCCACAAGCTAGACGAGCCGATGACAACGACTCCTATTCCTTGCCCTTGACAAATGGAGAATCGATCTCGTTGGACCTATGCCGATGGCCACGGGAAAACGTCAATTTTTAATCGTCGTGGTGGATTACTTTAGAAAATTAGTAGAAACCAAAGCACTATCGCAAATTCTAACACCATCAAATACTAACACGCTTCAGTATACCACAGGTTCTAATGATAGATAATGGGCCTCAATTTCAAAGCAATACATTCTCCACTTTTTGCAACAAATTCGGCATCGCGCAGCACTTTTCCACCCCTACTACCACAAATGAATGGGAAAGATTAGGTCACCAACCGTACAATCCTCGACGGTATTAAGAAAAAACTAGCCAAGCCAAAATAAAGCTGGCAGGATAAACTAGCCGATGTGTTGTGACTTTTCGAACAACCCCTAGGGCCACTACAGGCACGACTCCTTTCTCCCTAGTCTAAATTCTGAGGCCGTCGTACCAGCTGAAATGTTGATCCCCTCTCATCGTATCAGTACTTATTCAATGACGTCGGGCGAGCAACAGACATTGATTTAATTGAAGAAGGACGAGATCAGGCGCGCATAAGAGCATATCACTATAGAATTCTGATGCGTGGCCGTTTTAACTCCACTCTTCGGCCACAGACCTTCAACATCGGCGAACTCGTTATGGAAAAGGTTTTTCGAGGACCCGGTGACCAAAAATTCGGGAAACTTGGCCCTAATTGGGATGGGTCGTACATCATAATTGCTGAAGCCCATCATGGAGAATTCCACCTTGCTGATGCCGAGGGCAATGCCCTGAAACACCCATGGAATATCAGTTACCTTAAGTTATATCATACTTTGATGAAATTTTTTAAATGCGTTCTGTTTTTCTTCCAATGAACCCAGCTGAGCTATCAAGTCGTCATCCTTTTAATGAACATATTATTCCTGTGATATTAATATAACCGCTTTAGTTGTTCACTCCTTATTATTTTGCTCGCACGCCTCCCGAGCACCTTGTAGTAGTGCCAGTTCCTTCTCTAATTTTTTTTCTAATGTATAGTGTTAACCTTGTGGGCTTGGGCCGATCCGTATGCATGATTTTATTGGGGGAGTTTGATAGTCAACCCTCTGATAGACCCAGATAACAGAGGTTCTGATTTCCATTCTTCTATCACTTTCATATATACATGCGACTTACGCCGATAGGACAAGATGACTGAATTGTGATGCATATGCAAGTAACATTGTATTTAGCATTAGATAATTGGTTATAAACAACATTGTTCGACATTATCAAATTACCTCTACAGTACATCACTTATAGGCATATTGTCCTAAAATGAAAGTTCATGATATCTTTTCAGTTGTTCGAACATTACCATGAAGGGCATCAACATTGAGATCTTGGAGGGGGTAGCTCCTCTGGTACTGCACCATACCCATTATGGTCTTCTTGTTGTTAGTGGTACAACATCCACTATCACTTTTAAATGTTTGAGTCGAGAAATCTCTCCATCTGCGTCTTCTTCTTCATTCTCATCTAGGCGGGATCGACGTGCTCGATCCAGATTGGTTTTGATTCTCGGAAGCGGATCCTTCTCTTCAACAACCTCTCTCACACTTAACACATCTTCCTCCTTTTCTATCTGATATTGTAAGGATGAAGACCCTTCAGCCTCCTTAAGCTTCATACCATGAGGAATCGACAAGAACACCCAGTGTTATTTCTTTCCATATAGAGTTGTTCCATCAAGGTCCGTAAATGACTAGTTGTTGCCTTGTATCATGTACTATTTATGGTTACTGTTCCATCCGTCTTGATGGTCAGCGCAACAACTGGCCACAACCCAACTTGTACATAGTTACCCCACGTAAATAATAAAAACGGTTCTTGTAATCATGTCGAGCTCGCTACATTTGCAACCTTAATTAGCGGGTTGGCAGGCCCCTCTGGTAAGCCCTACTTAAACCACTTCTGGTGTTTCCCTTCACCTGCATATGTAAATATCTCAATTAATAGTGACACAAAACCAATAGTAACGCGTAATTATGTCGGCGTATTCCTTAGATTTGGTCTTCCGCCTTCGTTCAAGTTGAAATACATTACTCCATTTTCATGCTCTTAGTTACCGGAGACAACCACGAAGGAATTTTTTCAATTCTTGTTGGAGCTCGAAAACTCTATTGGTTTTTTTTATATTTGCAACTTGGGCATAACAGAAAGGATATGTAGCTAACTAGGCCACATCTACTGCCGCTAATAGTTTTGCTAAGAAAACTGATATACCAAATAATTGTGAACTTAAGAGTATACTCAGCAGGGTTCTCCACCTATTTGCCACTAACTAAGTTGGGAAAATGCATAAAAAGCTGAAAAAATCATGTATCTCTTGGTAATTGAAAAGTTAACCCCAATCAAATACAATAGTAAAGAAGCGGGTTTGATTCTCCCTCACAGTACCAGAGATAGATTCAGTGCTAGAGCTTTCAAATTCAGAGGAGAAAAACTCAAAAGTTGAGGCTCAAACCAAGCATAACCGAAGAGGAAGTCAATAAGTTCATAAAACATTTTCCTCATAATTTGAGATGATGTAACTGATACTTGAATCACATGGGTTACCACGTATGTCATGGGAAATATAGTATATATTTATGAGATTAAAAGTGATTAAAGTAGAGGGAGAAAGAAGAAAGAGAAAGTATTTAACAATGCCCACCCACCCAGAAAAAAAAGGGGCTCTCGTATACCGTGGGTGAGGTGGTCCCTGCCCCCTTTTTCCTTTGTGGTTCTTATACTTTTATTATTTACTTTTACATCTGAGTCTTTTAATTTCCAATATTTTGGGATATACTTTCCTCAAATTATTGTTACAAATTAATAGTAAGTTGTATATATATATTTTATTTATTCATTGTCATCTTTAAACTCGAGCCTAACGATTTATTACCTCATCAGTAGCCCCCTAGTCTTCAAGAGCGTGGGTGTGAAGACTATTAGATCTAGCACAAGGAAGTGCCTCAGGTAGCCTCTGGTTTGCTGTTGCATTGGAAATATCCCAGAGTGAGGAAAAGATTTGGGTTTGTCACTCCAACGAGTCTCATCTAGCACAAGGAAGTGCCTCGGGTTTGTCTGTGATACGTAAGTAAGTTCTGGTTCCATGATCCCGCACGTAACAGTCTGCATATTGGATGGGTCTTTGTCAGACCCTATCGTTCCATTTATGGTGCTTGAACGAAGTATAAGGCATGTTTCTAGTTTGCTTATTCTTGGGCCTTTATTTATTGTAGCTCTTCCTGACGGGCCTTATCCAAATTTTTAAACTTTTTCCAGCCCATTTAAAAAGACGAGGTGTTGCACTCTTTTGTGTTGGTGTACACATGGACCTTTCTTGAAGGACACGCATATTTTGATGCCTCCACACGTCTACTGGGTTAGATTAATCATTTCCTAACCCTTTTTCTAGGTGTTGATAATTGCCACGTGTCATATTCTTACTTGAAGCGTGTCTAAGCGCGCGTTTCTCCAGGAGAGTCTTCATCTTCCCGCAGCTCTTTACGCTATGTCTTCCCTGTACACAAGTCCGTTGAAGAAAAAGGCTCCCTATAAATACATCTTCCTCCCATTCACCATTTTCTTCCACAAAGAAATTTTAGTGAGAGAAAGTCCCAACCTTGCTTGTCGAAGAGAGAGAAACTGCCATGTGTTTATGAGAAAAAACGTCCAAAAGAGAAATCAAAAGCCCAAACTAAAGAAGAAGCATGTCTTTGGGTTTATAGATTACGCGAGTATAACTGAATGAGTTTAAGAGTATCGAGTTTTGGGATTGATTTGGGACTCTGCCAAAAATCTTCACGCGTCAGTTACCGTTCCTTATGATCCTGTTCAGTCATCCCCATTACCCTTAGAAGACCCTTTGTCCCAAGAATTTTTTCATGTCCAGTCCCAAGATCCGATCCTTATTTCTTCGAGCGATCATACCCTAACTCCTTCTCTCGTACCTAATGCTGAGAGAACACCTAACTTAGCGACTCTCACTAGTCATTTTGATGGTCCTTCCGCCACCGAGACCCTTTTAGCGACAAAACCCCAACCTCAATTCCTCGTTATGGGTGATTCCAATTCTTCATGTTCACCTGAATTGGTCCAATTGACCAAAACCATAGTTGGTGTTCGAACCGGTCACAATACTGTTGCCACTCGTCGGGGCGTCGCTCAAGGGGATGTTGAGCGTTAGAGAAAGGAAACATTTGCATTAAATTTTTTTAAATAAAGTGAGCCATAACATAAACGCGTTGGTAGCAGCTCAAGCTTCGTTAACCCTGCCTCGATTGCGGTCAACGCTGCCCAAGCTTCAAAAAACAATGCGACACATAGAGAGAAAATCCCCACTCCCCTTACCAAAATTTGTATAAAAAAGATTCCCCCGACGTCAAAAGGGCGCTGCCACAACCAAAGTTAGCATTTTAGTTCGGCCAAACATTTTGGAAGAGGCCGACCTGATAATATTTGCATCTCTATAATAGTTCGAGATGATGTCATTGAGACTAAACCCTTCAAATACACTGGATCAGCCTTAAAAAAATGTTTTCTCTAAATCCTCCAAGTGTTTATCATCACCTGGACTTTTGACCAACATATCCTCAATTTACACCTTCATATATCTCCCAATCTGTGAAGAAAAAACTTTATTCACCAACCTTTGATATGTTGCTCCAACATTCTTCAACCCAATAGGCATAACCCTATAACAATATAAGCCTCAATCAGTGATAAATGTGGTGCTTTCTTGGTAATTTGGATCCATATGAATCTGGTTATACCCTATAAAAGCATCCATAAATGACAAAATTTTATTTCGTGAAGTAGAACAACTAGTTGATCTATTCGAGGAACAAGAAATGGATATATTTGAGAGGTTCGATTCAAATCTGTGAAGTCCATATAGATCCTCAATTTCATATTCTTGTTTTTAACCAACACTCGTTTGATGTCCATAAATGATATTTTGCCTCTCTGATATGTCTGACGTTAGACAAAACGATCCATTTCTACAACTATAGCCTCTGACTTTTCAATAGAACAAACATATCTTTTTAATAATTGGCTTGATCTTTATATTTATTGCCAAGCTATGACATATCACAGATGGAACCCCCATTGCATCCTCTATTTTCCAAGAGAAAACATTTAAATTAACAAACAAAAATTGTAATAATTGTTGACGCAAAGTTTGTGATAATAATGTCCCTGTTCGAAGAACCTTCCCATTTGGGAAAGAGTATTCTTCTATGCCTTCACTTACTGTTAGAGAGCTCAACGATTCCCTCAGATCATCAATTCCTTCTCCATCTTTTGAGGTCAAACCTCCTAATACTAATCAGCTATTCGATCTTCTCTGCTAGGACCTCTGATACGAAATGTGGTTGCATAACACTCTCTGGCCACGTTTTGATCACTTTGGACCATCCCAACATGGTCTCTGATGACATACTTCAAACATTGATGAGTTGTTGATACAACTTCATACATCCTCGAAAGAAAAAATCTCCCAAAATAGCATTATAATTGGTCGAACAATCCACCACCATAAATAAAAGTTGAACCTTCTTAAAAAGCATTTTTTCAATTACACTTCACCCTCGAATTCCCCGATCACCTGAGTTGTTACACCTGTAAACCCAATTATAGCATGTTCTATCTGAAACATTCAAGGTGGATTACACATCCTATCATATGTTGACTTGAACAGAACATTCACAACGTTTCATGTATCTACCAACATGCGTTAGATTTCATCCTCGGATTTTTGTGCTCCAAAAACCACTTCATCTTCACGAGGACCTGCAATGCCTCTCAAATCATCTTCATCAAAGAATAAAAGGAACATCTTTTTTACCATGCAAATGAGTAGATATCCTTTCCTTTACTTGACTAGCTAAACTTACCACGTGCCTTTTCTCGGAGCTATTAGTGTTACCAGTCATAAAATATCCCATAAAAACTGTAAAGGACTCAAAATATTCACATAAGTTTCGAACTCGTCCTTGCTCCACTGGTTTATCCACAGCCATGAAAAATAACATATTTGGATATGTATACAAATATTTTGAAGCTGTATCAAACTCATTGATGTTAGAGTCCAAAAATTATCAGATTTTCTTCCTTTGAATTTAGATTTGCTGCTTGGGAAATTATGGAGCCGTTGAATTTTGATTTGTTTCTTGCGAAATCTTGGAAGCTGCATTAAAATCATCGATCTTAGAGTCGAATATTTTGAAGCTGCATCAAACTCATCGATCGTATAGCCTTTAACGTAACTGTTCTACGCTTTAACAAAAACAGCTAATTTCCATTTTCTATTAAAAGTTGTACCAACTTCTTCAAAGCTATACAATCTGCATATAAAATATGATCACCTTTTACATCGAGCGTTTTACCTTTACTTATATAGCTTACGAAAACGTTTCTCTACATATATTTATTCTCTAACCATTACACATTTTAACGTGTTATCATACCCTAAATGTTGGTCACGTTTTCTAATAAATGTATAGACACGTTTGCTAGTAACTTCTAATGCAGTGACATGTGTCATACTATCATAACGATTCGAATGTTCTCATCATACGCTGGTTTTGTACCTTTTTCATAACCATTATTTGGTGACTTTTATATGACCCTCGTCTCATATATGTCCACATTGTGCTTTAGTTTTCTTGTATTATCTGCAACTTAACCTTTTAGCATTTTTTATATAAGCTTACCTCATCATTATAAGGACTATATATTATTAATAAGATATATCTTTATCATTAACGAATTTAACTTTAGGCTATATTTTCTTAAATTCGTGAAGGTTTCAAATAACGTCGCTTCATTATTTTCTTCATTAGTTTTGATTATCATATCACCATATAAACTTCCATATTTGTGCCCAACTATTTAGCAGTAATAAAGAAGTCTTTTATACGTTGCTCCAACATTCTTTAAACCAAACGATATTACCTATTAATCATATAACACTTTTATGCTATAAAAATGGTACCATCTTCATCAATGAGATGTATCTTAATCTAATTATTTCCTGAATAGGCATCTATGAGTTACAAATATTGATGACCAACCCTTGCATCCACTAATTGATCAATTCGAGGTAAAGAAAAAACATCTTTAGGAATATCTCGATTAAGACTAGAGTCAA
Source organism: Limnanthes douglasii subsp. nivea (assembly GCA_036936605.1). Classification (NCBI taxonomy): domain Eukaryota; kingdom Viridiplantae; phylum Streptophyta; class Magnoliopsida; order Brassicales; family Limnanthaceae; genus Limnanthes; species Limnanthes douglasii. The sequence goes on from JAUPFV010000001.1 coordinate 353,241,382, forward strand.
CGAACATTATCCACGGTCTCAACCTATTATAAATGCATAACGTGTTAAAAAGAAAATATCTACTAACTCCAATGACCTCATATCATTTCCGCGTGAACACATCAACGTTTCCTTCAAACAATCCAATAGTTTTCTTTTCAAATTGTCTTCAAAATGTCCCTCAATCTTCAAATTGTCTTTATTTTATTTTCAGTTTTATTTAAATCCGTATACATATCATCAACCTCATCATCATTTGAAACAGAGATGCGTTCGAAAGATTTCCGTCAGCACATCTTCTGAAGACCCTTGCAGGTGCTATGACACCATATTTTCAGGAGCCAATGACATATAGTAGAAATATTTAGTTGTTTGTTTATTTCCTCAAACCACCACAGGTTTTTCGTTGATAATGTACTTGACATATAGATGATAAGATAACGTCATTTATTCTATTATATGAAGTTGGGGTCGTCCTAACATCGCATTGTAGGAATTTGGATAATTAACTATCATGAAGAATATGGTAATGATGTTTTTTATTTCTTCTTTTTGAAGAAATATAGTTAAGTCAACTTCCCCAACACAATTAATTGACTGACCGATAAGACATACCAAATTTTTATTAGTTTTCTTGAAAGGTGAGATGCAGATCATTTGATCATATCCTGCCTTATAGAATAAATTAGCCAAGCTTCTAGTATCAACCATCATCATTCTCACAATCACTCAACCAATGAAGAGGGTTACCAACAATGCGTCTTCATGAGGATTCATTAATCCTCTTAATTCATCATCATTGAATGAAAACTTTAAAACAAGATTATGTGTATTTGCAAAAATGATTCATCCATCACATGGATTTCTAGATATTGTATGTATCTCTTTCTTGAAAAAATTGTTGTTCCCGACAATGTAACTCTTACAAAACTCGCGGACAACTCTTGATGTTAATCTTGTTCTTGTCGCTTTGGACTTTCTTCTTGTTTTTTCTCTTCAATCTTTTTATTTACTTTTATTTTTTAAAACTCCACCAACTATCGATTATGGATTAAACCTTTAATTTCATCATTCACCGGAAATAAATCCCACTAAATTCCCATTGTCATTGAGACACGCACAATAATACTATTGTTTTCTCCCATTGACTGGTGAAAACATCACTATTAGAGTTTGGTAATTCAAGCGATCTATATTTTTCTATCATAAATGAAATTTATAGGCACATTCGATCTATTTCCCGGATCTATAGCAACTTCCTATTTTCTCCAACCAATCCATATTTTTTTGTATCCTCCACTTTAATATATCTTTATTTTTATTTCCACAAGTCGCCCATATAACCCACCGGGAACTTGATTATATATACCAATAAACTATACTCACAAAGAAATCTTCTCTTAAAGGTTGAGAACGTTACATTATCATTAAAACCTTCCAAAGTACTCATATCCTTAATGAATCGCTAAGTATAATCTCTTAAAAACTTCTCAAGCTCTTGGAACAAAGCCATTATGTGATCTCATTGTCTCTAATGCTTTATGAGAAATGAAATGATTGCAAAAGGAAGTCCAAAAGTCAGCAAACCTGTCAACTAATCCTAACAGATATTTTGCACACTATTTTTCTCGCAAGTAGGCGAAGTAACAATTCTAGAGTTCATTATCGGATATATGTGACCATGACCTCCAATTGATCGTTTATATACTCCTAACCTAGTCGTCACGATTTGGTTGTTAGATGATCTCTTTGAAGGTGATTCAAACCAGAAAGTATCAAATATGATGAAGTAATCTCCCTCTCATATTTATGATGAAGTAATTTTATGAAGAAATGAATTAACCATTTTTGCAATGATCAAGTCCTCAATTTATAACTACTTTATTTCAATTTATTCGGGATGGGTGACACATGCATCTTATGACGTGTTCCAAACTTCTACTATATAAATTACTATTTTACCTCTCAATTCTTACGGGTATCTTAGTCATCCGCCATATCTTCCTCAAACCTTCCACTATCTCCTACCATATTCAACCATCTTCTGGTATCTTCTCACTCCTCATGTGTAAGTATCTCTCATCATTTGATTGTATTCATCTTATTATAAGTTATTCACTTGAATTTTGACCGACAAACATCACATATTTTGATGATGCATCTATCTTCTACCATTGCTTCTACTGTTTTTAGATGTTATTACTCATTTATTTTACCAATAATCTCTTTCTATCTATTTTTATGGACCTTAATCTACCTGACCTCTTATTTAAGGATGTATTCAATGTATTTACCATGGTGATATTATTATTTACCTTTCTTAAACAAAGGTAATGACATGACATTATCATATAAAAATATCGCGAACTACGCGAACGAATTGAATGGTACAAGACTAAGGATGGGTTAAAGATAATATACCAAAAAAAGTGCGGTGGTTAGTTTCATTCACGATCCCAACCCCAATCTATAAATCTATTATCTATACAAGAGCTAGTCTCATAACCCGTACCTGAGATAAAGTCACTTTTGGAACTAGTCTCATAAGTGATACTCGAATTAGACAGGTTACCACGTATATCACGGGAAATATGGTCTATATAAAAGTTATAACGAGTTCATTAATAAACAATTAGTACGTTATGCTTTATTTAAAGATAAATATATCTTATTTGGTCGGAGAAACAATAAAGTAAACTTTTTTTGTTTGATAATGCACACGTAAAATTATTGAGTAGGGACTTAAGCTTCCAATATGTTGTTGATGAAGCAGTCAAATATACTATATGCGAGCCAATGTCGGACGCGCTGTACCATTGACAACCGAATAGCCCACTAGAATGTGCATTCGAGAAAAAATATCTTACATAGACCAACATCTTCTATTTTCCTTTCAGAAAGATGAATGTCATGTTAGAAGATACGTTTAGTTGAATAGGTATACCGATGATAAGATGGTCTGTCGATCTAGATGACAATAAAAGCTGAAACATACGAGCTGTGATATTGTCGATCTTTCTTGATATCCCGATCAAAATAGCCTGAACAGATATTAAGTTTAACAAATGGAGCAGGTTAAAGATGATATATACATTCTATATGTATAGGTGGGGAATTCTCATTTTTTACAAACTTGTATGGTATGTTACATTATGCTTTAATGCTTTTGAAAAATGTGAAATATAAGACCATTTCTAAACTTACAATAAGAGTATTACCGTGGTTACCAAAACTATATCGTAAAAGTCGTTTAGGATCGAACAAAAATATTATATTACCTATCGTTAAAAAATTGTCTTCTAGTCGGACATTTAATAGTTGGTACCGGTGAGAATAGAAATTGAATTGAGAAGATTGAGAATATTGACTAAGAATCAGCAGAGATTTTAAATAGTGAATATAAACTTTCTCCTCTAATTATTTCATAGGTGTAATCAGTCTCCTAGACCTCTTTAAATAGGCCTAGTGAGTTAGTTACAAATTCGGTTACATAAGAGATTTATTTACAGTTCAGTCCCTATTCTTCTTATAAAACTTTAATCTTATTCTATATTAATAGAACTTATCATTCAAGTCCTTATTAATTACATTTAAGTCCCTTATGAATATATTTCCTTATCAGTAGCCCCCTCAGTTCTTATAAAGACAATTTTATAAGAACTATTCAGTCTTCGAACATTACTCCAAGTGAATAAAACTTCTTTCACCCAGCCCCTTTATCATGACTGAGCCCAGTGACTTGCAACTTAACTTCGAATATAAGAATGAGTGCAAATAAGCTCCCCAATCGCTTTGAATCTACCAACTAGAGATATAACTCTACTTCGACCTCGAATCTCATGTCTTTAGCATTTTTCAACTAACGTACCCCTACTGGAAAGATTGATTGGACCCTTCTTGATAGGTCTATGACACAGCAAATTTTTCCCACGTTTGTATTCCACCCAATGAGAACAGTTCACTCGTTTTGCCTCTTCAAATTCTCAACGTCATCTTTTCCCAAGTATAAATACTTAGCTCCATCTTACTAAGAACTTTTTAGAAAAATCATCGCTCCCAAGCTATCTTCATCTGGTTCTTCTTCAACCTTCAACCTCATTAGCTGTTTCCCCAGAAACATCAATTTCTTCAGTCATAAAAAATTATTTTCCAGATCAACGTCTATTGTATGAGAAGATATCCCAAATACAAAAGATCTAAACCCAAAAAAACCAAAAAAACCAAAAAAATCTTTCTTCCCTGGTCCTAGCAATCAAGTGTTTGGCGCTTACGACTATCTCTGTATTGGAGAAAGAGTTGAGGAATACAAAGCTGCTGGGTTAATCTACAACGGTCCTCGTTTCTCCTCTACCACCTTCAAATACGGTAACTTCAATTCCAACCTTGTTAATTCATCTTCGCCCCTAGCATCAAACCCAGAATCTAGCCAGCAATCTTCTCCTCCTCGAAATCAACCCATTTCTCCATCACTAAGACCACATCGAAAACCTAAGCCTGTCAATTCTGACAAACCTCCAACTCCTAAAAAACTACAACCTAAATCACCTATCCTACAATCCGAAGCAGTTATAGTTAAATTTCACAAAAAACCAACCTTCCTAGCAATGGGTGACGATGTAGAAACCTCCTCTCCTCCCCCACAAGAAGTGGTTGACGTTACACCAGAAAGTAGTCAACCAGTTCTTATGGAAAACGAAAAACAATCCCAAACTGAGACTCAAACTCGAAGTCTTCGTGATGAAGCTACTAATGAAGAAAATGATAAGGAAAATGATTTTGAAGCCACTGAATCCAATGTCGAAGCCGAATCCGAGGCGGAAGAAGTAATCCCTTCAAGGAAAATTCGAGGAAAGAAACGTCCTATTACCCTCCCCAAAGATATTGCTGCCTTGGTTCAGGAAAACCTAAAACCACTTTGTCCTCGGTACATTCTAGCCCTAAAAAATGTACCCTATACTTACTACCCCGAATCAGAGAAAGAAGAACTTAAGAAACTATGGGGATTAACAGACAACATCGTTCTTCGTCTACCAGTAGAAGGAGAAACACCTTTGAGTTGTCAGAAAAACGAATTGGTAGTTTACCCTGAACTTTTCAACTGGGGACTTCGATTTCCTCTCGATCCAATGATTGTAAAGTACTTCAAAATTCTTGGGTTGTGCCCAACACAAGTCACTCCAAACTAACTGTTCACTTTATTCTCCGTCATTATGGTGTCGAGGTTAGGAAACATCCCCCTCAAAATAGAGGACTTCATTTCACTGACCAAAATCTCAAATGGGCCAGTTTTACCATTCTACTACCTAACTTTGGAGGATGATCTGAAGATTATCGATGACCTCCTCGAGGCTGGCAAGTTTTGGAAGCAAAGGTTTGTTTTTTTATCAGTAGCCTTGGAAAATGGTAAAGAGATTTCCGTGACAACCCCTCAAAACTTACTCTCATCTGGAGAGATAACAGTAAGTAAATCATGGTTATTATTGTTAATATTTTCTTCCCAACTTATTAAGCCTAGTCAAACTAACCAGGCCTACTTATCTAATTGTATACTCTTTTCCCAGAAATTTCGAGGCGATTTAAAATTCGTCGGAAGACTGCAAAGACCATCTTCACGAGAATGGCTGAATGGGCTGAGAAAGCCTGGGGAAATGGCTTTCACTCAGCCTTTCAACCAATCAACTTCGTCAACAGCCATCTCTGGCGCATAACCTTGGGAGCTGACTTCCCTGAAGACCCAATGCTCCCCCAGATCCCATTGAAGCGGTCAAAAGAATACTCGCACCAGATGGGAAACTTACCTTCCCACAAGGAACCGATCTGACAGTCACCTGCCACTAAAAAAGAAAGGAAAGCTGGCCCTAAAAAAGTCCAACACAAGTAATCCTAACCCTTCTAAAAATTCGAAGCCTACAGGGAAACGAAAAGCGCCTGCATCTCAACTTCCTCCAATATCCGAAGAAGGCAAACCTGTCCTTCAAAGGAAAAAGAAAGTAGATAATACTTCGAAGAAGAAAAAAAACAAATCCCCTACCCCAAGGAGTAAGAAAAAGAACGAAGCTGAAATGCTCGAACATGTATTGGTTGCCGAGGTCCATGAGAAAACTTTCATTAAAGAAAATACTCAAGGAGGATTGGCACTAGGAGATAGCCATGAAAACGAATATCTTAACCTCGACGATTTCAACTCGAGTGGGGATTTTGTACTTACCTGTGAAGATTCTCAGCCTACCAGCACCATTCCATCATCTTCTACCAGGGCTGCCATAACTTCAACATCTAACGCAATTATTCTTGTCCATCACCCATCAAACTTGCCCAATCCTGAAAGATCCGATGAGGTAACTTCAATCCTTCGACCCTTTACCAACTTAGGTGCTGCAGCCAAAAAATTGTGTGAAGAAGTAAGCAATTCACATACACAATTGGAGCTCCTTGCACAAGAATTAATCAAGAGCAAAAAGGAAGCAGAATCTGAAAAAGCTTCGAAGGATAAAGCACTTCAAAATTTCGAAGCTGAAAAAAGAAAACTGCTTACTGAGCATAAAGAAATAATCGAAGCTATGGAGACTTCTCATCGTTTGGCTCTTGACAATATAAATTCGCAACATTCTATTCCCATTTCTGGTGAATAGAAAAAATCTACCGAGGCTGAAGAACTTGTTAAGAAAACTCAAGAAAGCCTGGAAAATTGTCAAACTCAATTGACTATGCTTCAAACAGGATTCGAGCAGGAAAAGAAGGACGCCATCAAGAAAGTCGAAGCTGTTGTTGGTTCTGTGATGCTTGATGGTATCAAGAAGGCTCAAACCCAAACAGCTATCAATCTTCTTCGAGATAATCATGCCGCCTATCCAAGGTTAAATCTAACAGAATTTTGGAAACAAGTTCCAGAGGAAGATCGCCCAAAGGAAGCATTCGAGGTCGCATCAAGCTCCTCAGAAGAAGATGACGTTTCTGAAGGGTCATCGGAAGAAGAAGATGACTAAACAGTAGTTTGTTGTTGTTGTTTTTTTTTATTAAGTAGTTTTCTCCTTTTTGTAAGCTTCAAGCTTTATCCAATGAAACAAGCGACTATCTTAATATTTCAAAGTTCTACTGCACTCATAAAACGTGGCACTCCAAAATTTGATGCACTCATAAAACGTGGCACCTCGAAAATTAGATGCGCTCATAAAACGTGGCACCTCGAAAATTAGATGCGCTCATAAAACGTGGCACCTCGAAAATTAGATGCACTCATAAAACGTGGCACCTCGAAATAGGTTGTTTCTTCAAAGCTATTACTTTGGAAAATTACTCTTGGTCAACTTTCAAAGATGATCAGTCTCTGCCAAGTTACCAAAATAACAATTCATTCATCATATTAAACAACCAATGGCCAAAATAAATTTTATTATGAAATTCAATTTTTACCAGACACCTCATTAAAACCTTTCTGGGCCAACAGATAAGGAAAGAGTATGTATGTCTTTCAAAAATTCTAAGTTCAATTTTATTCACAATACAATTTCAAATATTCTATATTCCAAGGGTGTTTGAGCATCCTCCCCTCACAATCAGACAACCTATATGACCCTGGCTTGACCTTCATTTTGACTTCATAAGGACCCTCCCAATTCGGAGCCAATTTTCCGAGGTGTTTATCCTTAGTATGAAGAAATACTTTTCGCAACACTTTATCGCCAACTTTAAACTCCCTCTTCTTAACTTTAGCATCGTACCTGCTTCTCATTAAGGTTTGATAATGAACCACATTCAAATGTTCTTTGACCCTCTTTTCCTCTAACAAATCAAGCTCAATCCTTCTAGCTTCATTATTATCTACTTCGGAATAACGCAATAGCCTATAGGAAGGTAATGTAGATCCAGCAGGGCATACAACATCCATTCCATACACTAGAGAAAAAAGAGTCTCTTTTGTGGCCTCTCTAGGAGTTGTACGATATGCCCACAACACCTCTTGAAGATAATTTGGCCATTTCCCTGCTGCTCCCGCCAAATTTTTCTTCAAACCCTCCAAAATAGATCTATTTGTAACTTCCACTTGCCCATTTGCTTGTGGATGGAAGGGAGTAGAAAAGTATTGCTGTATTCCTTTCGAGGAACAAAAAGAGTCAATTTCCCTGTTATTAAATTGGGGACCGTTGTCTGTTGTTATCTTTCGAGGAACTCCAAAACGGTAGCAGATGTTACTTAGAATAAACTTGATCACATCCTTAGCTTTTGTTCCAGCTAAAGGCTCTGCTTCTGCCCACTTCGAAAAATAATCAACTGCGACAATAATCATCTGTCTTCCACCTGAAGCCATAGGCAATGGTCCTACTAAATCAATCCCCCATCTATCAAAAGGAACCGCCTCAGAGATTATCATTAGAGGTGTCACTGGTTTATGTATCAAATGTGCATACCTTTGACAAGTATCACAACTTCGAACTAATAACTTGGCATCCTGCAATATAGTAGGCCAATAATATCCTGCCAACAATACCCTACGTGTTAAAGCTTTGAAACCACAATGAGCTAATCCATCTCCATCATATAAATCAGATAAAATGTTTTGAGACTCTTGTTTACTCAAACATCGTAATAAAGGCCTCGGCACAGACCTCTTATACAATACCCCATCCAACATCACATAACCAAGAGCTTTATTCCTTATTTTCTTGAGCAAGTGCTTATCAAGAGGTAGTATTCCCTTCGTAAGAAAATTTAACAAGTCAGTTCTCCAATCGCCCCGAATGTGCACCGAATCATTTACTACCTCCTCAACAAATTCACATTGCTCAGAGCTTGATATAATCGAAGGCAGTGGTTGTGTCACGATCCATGGATATTCTTCAGAGTAAGCCATTGTTGCTAAAGAATCAACCATTGTGTTATTTCCTCTTCGAATATGCTCCACCTCGACATTTTCAAATTGTGCCATCATACTTCGAAGTTCTTGCAAATACAAAACTAAACGGTCTTTTTTAGCTTCTGATATTCCTTTAACATGGTTAACTACTAACTGCGAATCTGTTTCTAAGTGTACAAATATTGCTCCACAAATTTTTGCTAACCGCAATCCTGCTAGCACTGCTTCATATTCAGCTTCATTATTCGAAGCATGAAATCTAAATCTTATAGCTTGAAACATATACTCCCCTGTCGGAGCCACCAATTCTATCCCCGCACTGGACCCTTTATTACTAGATCCTCCATCAGTTCGTACCGTCCACACCGGATTCGTGTGTATTTTTTCATCTTCTTTCTCTTCGGATCTACTCGAATGAAACTCAACAAAGAAATCTGCTAAGGCCTGAGCTTTGACAGCCGTTCGTGGAGAGAATAACACATCGAAATCTCCCAGTTCTACAGACCACTTAGTTATTCTTCCTGAGATATCTGGCTTTTGCAATACATTTTTCAATGGATAAGAAGTTCGAACCACAATTGTATGTGATTGGAATTAGGGACGCATTTTTCTCGCCGCCACTACTTACCACAATGCCAATTTTTCGAGTTTTAAGTAACGTTTTTCAGCCTCAACCAAACTTTTACTGACATAGTAGACGTGTTTCGAAATTCCCGAATATTCACTGATCAGAACTGCACTCACTGCATAATCTGATACTGCTACATACAAAAACAGTTGCTCACCTTCTCGAGGCTTTGATAATATTTCAGGAGAGAACAAAAGATTTTTGATCTTAATAAAAGCTTCTTCACAATCCGAAGTCCACTCAAAATTATTCGGTCGACGCAACACCTGGAAAAAAGGCAAACATTTATCTGAAAAACGAGAAATGAATCTGTTCAGAGCTGCTAACCTACCTGTTAACATTTACACTTCTTTGATATTAAGAGGTGAAGACATTGATATCAAAGCCTTCAACTGTTCTAGATCCACTTCAATTCCTCTTTCACTTATCACATACCCAGAAACTTACCAGATCGAACTCCAAATGTACATTTTTCTGGGTTCAACTTCAACTGTATTGCTCTAAGATTCAGTAACGTCTCTTCTAAATCATCAATATGATCATCATCACTTTTTCTCTTTACAAGCATATCATCGATGTATACTTCGATATTCCTCCCTATTTGTGAAGCAAACGCCTTATTCATTAACCTTTGATATGTAGACCCAGCATTTTTCAATCCAAACGACATCACTCTATAACAATGTAAACCTCGATCAGTGATAAAAGTTGTGCTTTCTTCATCCTCTGGATTCATTCGAATTTGATTATATCCTGAAAATGCATCCATAAGTGTTAGAATTTTGTTTCCAGAAGTAGAATCCACTAATTGATCAATTCGAGGTACTGGAAAAGGATCCTTTGGGCAGGCTCTATTTAAATCTGTGAAGTCTACACACATTCTCCATTTTCCATTCTTCTTTTTCACCACTACAGGATTAGCTGTCCACTTCGGATATTTGGACTCCCGAATATGCCCTATTTTATACAATCTATCCACTTCAGCAATTATGGCCTCAGATTTTTCCAACGAAAAAGCTCTCCTTTTTTGTATTATCAGATTGATCTTCGAATCCACGGGCAAACTATGACATATAATATCAATTGGGACCCCCACTACATCCTCAGACCTCCAAGCAAACATATCCAAGTTTTTAGACAAAAAATTCAATAACCTTTCTCGCACTGATAAAGTTAGTAAAGTCCCAATTCGAAGTACTTTGTTATTATTGAAAATGTATTCTTCTATTTCTTCACTTACCAGCACAGAACTCGGGGTTGACCTCGGATCATCAATTCCCTCATCTGTACTACTAGAAGGCAACCCCATAAACTGTTATTTCTCCATTAGATCATCGATACTTTTATCACGTAGTCTAAATGCAGCAGCGTAACACTCTCTAGCCACTTTTTGATCACTTCGAACTACACCAATTCGATCCCCGACTACATATTTCAAACATTGATGAACTGTAGAAACTATAGCATACATTTTTGCCAGCCATGACTTTCCAAAGATAGCATTGTAGCTCGACGGACAATCTACCACCATAAAAAGTACTTGTACTTTCTTTTTAAAAGGCCATTTTCCCAGAGAAATTTCACCTTCAAACTCCCCTACTACATTCGTTGTTGCACCAGTAAACCCAATTATAGTTCTTTCTGACCTTTCTATCCGAGGTGGAGCGTTTAATCTATCATATGTTGATTTGAACAACACATTAGCAGAACTTCCAGTATCAATCAATACTCGTCTAATTTCTACCCCACACACTTCTGCTCCAATGACCACTGCATCTTCATGTGGTCCAGTAACTCCTCTCAAATCATCCCCATCTAAAATTATGAATGGGACATTCTTATTATTGTATAGATGTGCTGATGCTCCTCCTTTAATTTGATGCGTTAAATTTACTATATGTCTTTTCCTCGAATTATTAGTATCATTAGTCATTGAATCTCCCCCAAATATTGCCAATGACTCAAAGAACGCACACAAATCTCGAACACGTCCCTTACACATCGGCTCATCAACTGACATCAACAACAATCGACTAGGGTCTGGATCGACATATTCCGAAGCCACATCAAATTCATCATCTGCAACATCTAAAATCATCAATGCAGTTTCCTGCTTAGAGTTAGGATTACTAACCTTTTGAGTTATAGCTTTAGCGTTCCTTTTGACATACTCCAACAATTTTCCATTCTCTATCAAAATCTGCATTTCCTTCTTCAAAGCATTGCAATCATTTGTATCATGCCCAATATCATCATGATACCTACAGAACCTGTTATTGCGTTCCTCTCTTGGCCTATTAATCGATGCCGGTTTTCTAAAATTTACTGTTCCCTTGGTTTTCTCATATATCGATGCCACATTTTCAGTCAAATCTGCATAATATTCCGGTTTTACCCACACATTCGATCTTGGTCTGAATTGGTATTGATTACTAAAATTGTGATGATTAGAACCCCCTTGGATGAGTTCAAACCTCCTCGATTGGAAACATTTTGATTACCCCTCGCGCTTGACGAGTTCTTATTCGAAGTGTTCATTTGACTATTTCCCACTTGACTATTCCCTTTCTGAACAATACTATTTCCTCCTCGAACTCGAGTAGAATCTTCGACTTTGATCTGATCTTTAACCTGAGCCATGAGAGCTCCAAACGTTAATGCCCTACGCCTTGTTGTTTCATCAGCTAAATCTCCTGGCAACAATCCTTGTCTGAACGCTGCCATAGCTACCACTTCCTCGCAATCATCTAATCCTGCTTTTGTTGACACAAACCTTTTAGTATAATCCTTCAACTTTTCTCCCACAGCTTGCTTACATTGTATTATCGTATCTCCATTAGCTCTCATTTCTTTGCTTCCCACAAACTGTCTTCGAAAAGCTGTGTAAAAGCCTCTAAAATTTGCAATGGACTCCTTAGGAATCTTGTTATACCATTTTAGTGCAGTTCCTTTGAATGTCTGAGAGAATGCCTTGCAAACCAATTTATCATCATCCTCGAAATTAGTCATATAGTTCTTGAATTGCTCTATATGATCATCTGGATCTTGAGTTCCATCAAACTTGTCAATTTTAGAAATGTCGAACCGCCTCGGAAGTGGTACAGATCTAATCGCACTAATCAACGTTGAATCCCTCCAATCTACTCCTTGAACAAACTGATCTTCGTTCCTCATTCCCACAGTAGCATACAAACTTGGTTCGCCTTCAAAATTCCGAGGAGAATACACTCGTCTTTCCTTCTTTTGCCTTCCTTCCTTATACATTTTAGCTGGCAAAAATTCATATCCTCCTTCTTTTGAATGACTTCGAAAATGCTTATTTCTTGGTGTTTCATGTGATTCCGAATTTTCAAAATCTTCTTCTTCACTAGTATCTACATACCGTCGCTTCTGCAACTTTTCCTTTTTTCTCATTCAACTATGCTCCCTCTTACGCTCAAAATGTATTTTACGTTGAACATCTTGAACATCGCCGACGTCATTCAATGGATCCAACTGATCATCCCGATTACCTCTTGATATTTCAGATCTAAGTCTAGCGCCATTATCATCTTGTTTCTTTTGAGCAAATTTATCAAGTTCCGCCACCTTTCTTATCAACTCATTCATTTTACCTTCAAAATCAAATTGGTTCGATCGAATCGGAACTGATTCACCTGCTTCTTTCTCTTGCAGATCAGATCTCAACGTCTCCAAAGCTTTTCGAACAGGCGGATTATCTCCTTCCTCCGAATTCATCTCCGATCAACGAAAATATAAACGAAATGCTTCAAAGAACGAAAAAATTCGAGACTCGATTTTTGATCTATCGATCAAGGTATCTTCGCCCCCTCCTTCTAGCGCCAATTTGGTGAGAATAGAAATTGAATTGAGAAGATTGAGAATATTGACTAAGAATCAGCATAGATTTTAGATGGTGAATATAAACTTTCTCCTCTAATTATTTCATAGGTGTAATCAGTCTTCTCGACCTCTTTAAATAGGCCTAGTGAGTTAGTTACAAATTCGGTTACATAAGAGATTTATTTACAGTTCAGTCCCTATTCTTCTTATAAAACTTTAATCTTATTCTATATTAATAGAACTTATCATTCAAATCCTTATTAATTACATTTAAGTCCCTTATGAATATATTTCCTTATCGGGTACGACCAATTTATTCAACAATATTTTATTTATGTAATTTAATATTGAATTAATATATATATATATATATATATTATTTATTGTATAGAACTGTTTATTTTTCGGTTATTTCAGGTTTATTTCTATTTATACAAGTATATGCGAACAATCAAACCATACTATTTATTGTATAGAACTGTTTATTTTTTGGTTATTTCAGGTTTATTTCTACTTATACAAGTATATGCGAAGTTGCGAACAATCAAACCATTAGCGTGGTTTGACTATGCTATTTGATATAATAACAATATCAAGCGGTTGATACTTCCGTGATTTGGTAATATGAAACTGATACTGCCTGGCCATGCGAATAAAGCTGGTTGGAGAAGAACCACGATCAATATATTTGCGTAAAAAAATCAGCTTTTTATCGAGTGGAAGAGCGGTTCATTAGTGGCTAACGATTTTAGCCTCTATAGAACATAAAAAGACTACGATCGTTCAAAAATCGAGAATTAAAACATGTCTACTTACCATATCAATAGATATGGTTGTTGGGTGTCTACAAAATAGATATATGATCAAAATCTATCAAATAACATGTTATACCATTCCACGTAGTCATTTTTGTCCACAAATATTATATATGTATACCTATGATATTTATTACTCGTTTGATACATTAAGGAATTCGCAATTCTCGATTCAACATAAAATTAATATTTTTTATTGGCATAAAAGTGTATATATGATACAAAAGATTACATACTCAGTAAATTATATTTTTTAATGATATAAAAATGTATATATGGCCCAGAAAATTATATACTCAATAATACTCAGTAAGCTGATTTATGTCCATTTTAAAAAATGTTGATATGTTTGTTCATCCAAAGCACTTGGTACGTCTTATTATTTTTTAGTCAAATATTGAGATTTTATTTCATTAATTGAGGGATACACGCTGCAAAAACAGCTTAGAGAAACAAAATCTTCAAATTGAAACAAACCAACCCTAGTTGTCTATTACCTCTTCGACTTTCACCTGCATCTTCATCAAACCAGACGAAACCGATGAATCAAAACCAGAAAAACCAGCCAAAGGCTTCACCCTCCAGACTTCACCAGATAAAAACCCATTAAATCCAAAAGACCAACCAAAAAATTCGATCGTCAGCTCAAAACCAACTAAAAATTAAACCCAATTGATCACGAAGGAGAAAGAAATGGGAGAGAAAACAAGCCTAGAAGTCAATTGAGGGCCCATGTAAGAATAATAAATCCTCAATTTGTTAGGAATTAGGGTTTGTTCTCTAGATAACACAACTTTAATCCTTCAAGAAAATCTATGGCTTTTAATCTGACACGAGCCCCCATTTCGTTGAACTCAAAATTTTCCAGCGATTTACTGGTTGAGGTCGCTAACCAGTTTGATGCCTCATTCTATTCTCTAAAGATATGAATGATTTTCATATTCGATGAGACCAGTTTGAGGCAGCAGTCAATAATACCTTTAAGGTACCAAGGGCTTCTCCCAGAGAGAATCATTTCAGCAAGAACTCTCGAGTCCGTTTCTACATCTAGCATGTTAATGCCTTTAGAGTGACATAGCATGAGGCCATCCATTAAGGCTATGGATTTTCCAAAAATTGTCTTACCCTTTCCATAAACACGACCAAAACCAAAAAGGATCTTACTGAGAGTTGTCTCTGACCAGACCTCCTCTAAAAAATTCACCAAACACAAAGCATGCCCTATTTGTGTTTAATTTGTAGCGACCCAGTTTCGGCGAAAACCAAGATAGAGATACTGGAACCAGAAGCATTTTTAGGTGATTTATGCACCAATAGTAGGACCAATAGAAGGGTCTTTGTCCCAAAATTTTCTCTTCAATAATTTGGCTTGATCGAGACTAGTCAGAATGTAAATAACATGCTTAATCAAGTCAGAAGAGACCAGATTTTTACCTTCCATCTTTTTCTTATTTCTGGCAAACTAGAGAACCCAAGTTATAATTGAAGGAAGAATAGACCTTAGGTCGACTTCCTTTTTAGAAGACCAGTACCATGTCCTCAGTGAGTGAGTGAAGGACATGTATTAAGTGATGTAGATATTGAAGAGAGAAGAAAAATAAACCCATACCTCCCAAGCTTGATTACATTCAACAAAGAGACGTTTTACTAGCTCAACATTGTTTCAATTCTGTCACTTGGAAGCTAAGTGAATGTTTCTTTTTTGAAGGATTGGATCAAGGGGCAACCAATTCTTGAGAACTCTCTAGAGGAGAAAATAAAATTTCCTAGGAGTTGCTCTATTCCAAGTCTTCCTATTAACTTTAGGGTAAAAAAAAACCAGTCTCACTGAGTTCTCAGCTTATAGAATCCTCACCATTATAGCTTAGGGAAACTTTAATAACATTTTGAATCTGTTCAGAGTCTAAAACATTCAACAATAAGGAAGTATTCCAACTACCCTTGTCGTAATCCCAGTAGGATTTCACCAAAGAGCGACAATCGGTTGATTTGTCCACATTCCTAGGGAGGTTGATCAAAGGCACATAAGTGCACCATTTATCTAATAGAATTTTCAAATTACCAGACTTAGTTTGCCAAACAACAAATCTGTGAGCCCTATCCCTGACACTCTAAAGCCTTTTCCACACATAAGAGATTTTAGAATGTAAAGGGGCCAATAAAGGATGATAACTATTGAAGTAAATAGATTTGATTAACTTGGCTCACAAAGAATCGTGACTTCTCAACCTAAACCAGAGATTGAAAGAAAACACATCCTCCAAATCTTTAATGCTTTTCAAATTCAGCCCCCTTTCATCATAATCTTTGTATAGATTAGACCATTTACACCAGATAATATTGGCTTTAGACTCCTTAGATCCCTATACGAATTTATTATAAAGAACCTTCAATTTCTTAATTACGGACTTAGGAATTATGGAGTGTGGGATAATATAGATAGGATAAATGGAAAGAACAGACTGAACAAGGTTCAGCCTCTCCCCAAAAGATAGGAGTTTATGATCCCACTCATAAATTTTATTTCTAATCTTAGTGACAATGTTTTCATAGTTTCTGATCCTTATCTTGTTATCAATCACAGAACCCATGTAATCAAAAGGAAAATGAGAGTGTTTGAATTCCAGCAAGTATTCAAGCTTCCTGATATGATGAGGATAAGTCTTCGCAGAGGTAATGAAACTAGACTTCTCTCTATTAACAAGATGCCCAAAGATTTCCTCATAATGACTAAAAATATTCAGGATATTGGAGATAACAGATGAAGAACCATTACAGAAGACCAGGATATCATCAGCAAAACATAAGCAAGGTATATTTAAGTTTCCTTTGCTTTTGTAGCTGATAGAGAACATATTAGTAGATAGAATTTTTAGATATCTATGGTGGTATTCCTGAGAAAGGATAAAAATACTTGGTGACAGAGGGTCGCGCTGTCTCAGTCCCTTATTGGACATGACGAACCCTCTAAGCTCACCATTTACTAGAATAAAAAAATAGAAGTTAGTAATATTGCTTTCACTCATTCTAAAAAAATCAGCCCTGAACCAAAAAGCCACCAATACACTTAGGAGGAAAGTATAGTCCAACCTGTCAAAAGCTTTGTCCATGTCTATTTTTAGGATTATATTGCCTCCTCTAGCCTTCATAGAAAGATCTCCATCCAATTCCTGAGCAATCATGATGTACTGATGTATGTTGATATTATTGACAAAGGCCCTTTGCTTAGTTTAGATACAATTCTGTTGAAATAGGATGTCGGACTAATAGGCCTGAACTTCTTCCAAGTTTTAGGTGAGGACACCTTAGGAATTATTCATAAAACAGTGGTATAGACACCTTTAGGACAAGGACCATTTCTTAAAATATCCTTAATAGCTTCACATAAGTTTTCCTTGAAAAAAGCAAGAAATGCTTTTCTTTAGCTTTATCGAGTAAAATTCTATCATTAGAAGAGTTTGTATTTTGTAGATTAGCCTCAACAATAGAAATGTCAGTCTCAATTTTCTTTACAGAATCAAATATATTCCCAAAGACAACTCTGTTCCAAACTTTTAATGTGTCTTTAAGATGCTTCAATTTAAACCAAAACCTTTAAATAGGGGAGCAAGTAGCTTCAATCACCCAACATTCCTCCACAAAGTTATATAATTTATCATAGAAACAACACATATTGAGAAACTTGAAAGAGGACTTAACTTTAGTTATCTTTGAGGAAATAGAGATTGGGAGAGGAAAGTGATCTGAGCAAGTTTTAGAGAGATGAATAACATTAGTCCCCTCAAAGTAGTTGAGCCACTGGTTATTGATGAGAACAATATCCAACCTCCTCAACTCCCTCCTATTAGACCAAATAAACCTCTTACCTGAAAACCAGCATCAAATAAATTACAATCCAACATAAAATTGTTAAAGTTATCCATGCTGGCAGTGCAAATAGAGATGTAGTGCAGTTGTTCCTCTGGGTTAGAAATAGTGTTAAAGTCCCCAAGAACAATCCATTCACTCTCCACATCTTCTAAACTCCTTAGACTGTCCCAGAGAAGCATCCTCAAACTCCTAGTACACTTTTCATAAATCATAGTGACCTTGATAGACCTGGGCATAGAACTGTGCTTTATTTTAAGATGCAAAAACTGATCCTCATTTAGAATAACATCCAACTGAAAGTCTCCTTTCCACATGAACTAAATTTTGTTACTAATGTTGTTGAGAAAACCTTGAAACCCGAGTTTTTTTGCAATAGGTTCTAGCTTCAAAACAGTAACCATAGGCTCCTGGAGAACTAAAAATATAGCTTTGTAGATCTGATTAAGAACTTGATTCCGACTTGAGATTGCTTGTTTCCAATACCACGAACGTTCCAATTTAGGATAGAAATAGTCATTTAGAGTATTTGGAAGATGACTTGGATATATTCTTGTGCAGCACACACTTGAAACCCGAGTTTTTTGGCAATAGGTTCTAGCTTCAAAACAAGAACCATAGGCTCCTGGAGACTAAAAAATCTAGCTTTTTGGATATGACTAAGAACTTGATTCTGACTTGAGATTGCTTGTTTCCAATACCACGAACGTTCCAATTTAGGATAGAAATAGTCGTTTAGAGTATTTGGAAGATGAGTTGGATATATTCTTGTGCAGCACACACTTGGATGATATGATTCTTTTGGAATTGACAGTCTTAACTATTTTAGTTCTCTTCTGTTCAGCTTTTTTATTAACAGTCTTGATTTGATTAGTTTTGTTGACAGGAGCGGCAGGGAGGCTTCGAGTAGTTTGTTTAGTTGGAGAAGATGATTCAAGAAAATGATTCAAACAAGAAGAATCAATCTGATTCAAAGAACCCATTTCGAGCATATGTCAAGCTTCAATTACTTCATTCTTGTCCACTCCCAGAGGTACATTATTCTGAATTGTATTCTCCAAGCTATTGTCAGTTGTAGTGAGTTGATTTAATATTGTGTCTCTATCATCCACAATAAGTGATCTAATCTTTTGACCAGTAACTTTTATCATGAATGTAGAAACCAAAGATTCAAGATTCTAAGGTTTGGAGGCCATTTTATGCTCCAAGATATTGCTCTTGTTAGCTTTTTTGCATCCCTTCACAGAATGGTCCAGGTGAGATAAATTTTTGCAATACTCAGGGAATTTACCATAGACCAAATCCTTCCAGTAGCTATAGGAACCAAATGAGATACCAATTCCTTTTGGAAGAGGTTTAGAATCATCCAAGGCCACCCATACTCTATAGAAATTGTGTTTTGCCCTATTTTTAGGAGGCACCCATACATTAAGAGAAGACCCAATGGTCTTTGCTATTTCTAAAATAGTAGATTCATTATACCTAAATTCAGGTAAGTTTGGGAGATCTGCAAAGGCAGGGGTAGGTGGATTCTCTATGTTAGGGTTAAAATTAGGAGACCATTGAAGGAGCCTCATAGATTTCTCTCCTAGTTGCCTAATATTCCTCCTCCATAAACGCTTCAGATCTTCCATCATACTAAACTCGATGAATACGTGTCTATAATCCCAACTAGTTACATTATAATCCCCCTTAAATCTAAAAGAATCCAAAAAAACATTTAACAACACTGTAAATAGTTCTCCCACTCGCAAAGTTTCCAACCAACGTGTGATTAGCAATCTCCCTGAGTTTAGACAAATCTTCTACCTCAAAATGAATGTTAATCTGATCATTCTCTCTAATAACTGAAACATTCTGGTGATTTATTTTCCCAGTGTTCGATTTGAAAAGATCAGTGAAAGTTTTCTTTGTGCCTAACCCATCT
The DNA here is from genome assembly GCA_036936605.1 of Limnanthes douglasii subsp. nivea. Classification (NCBI taxonomy): domain Eukaryota; kingdom Viridiplantae; phylum Streptophyta; class Magnoliopsida; order Brassicales; family Limnanthaceae; genus Limnanthes; species Limnanthes douglasii. Next base: position 353,261,295 of record JAUPFV010000001.1, read on the forward strand.
CCACAACTTGTGACAGATTCATACACTGGGTTATACCTGATCTTTGGCTGATCTGGGCAAGGTTTTTTCAAGATAAGTAAGTTGGAATCACAATCAGCAGATCGGTGGTGTGGTGAGGAGCACTCACCTTCCTCCATCAGCAGAATCAAACGACAAAGAAGCAACCAAGAGAATAATAGAATCTACGATTAGGTTTCATTCTTGGAGGATTCTTGGAAAGATCGTAACTAACTTTTTCATACTCTTATATCAGGTTACCGCCCAAAAACGTGTAACACTAAGTTTTAGGCGCATCTTATGGTAATTGTTGAACTCACGATATACAATAAACATCATAGCTATTTACATGTACAAAAATACATCAGACCTTTCTATTGAATTTGTTTAGGTACCTATTGAATGATTTAATTATCCAGTCCAAAACTGGTTTGTGTTTCGACTAAATAACTTTTTTATTAATCAAAATACATCCATAGCTACGGAATTTTGGTACATCGTTAACAGGTATAAAATCATAGAAGAAGCAAGAGTGTGAGTTTATTAACTGGTAATACTATTGTTAACAGGTATAAAATCACATAAGAAACAAGGGTGAGTGTATTAACTGGTAATACTAAAGCAGTACATTATCTTTGTTCAAGAGTAATTGTTGATCGGGTGAAGAAGAAAATTTTACAGGCTAAAGTGTAGCTGACAAAAATAAGAACGATGAATATGAGGTTTAAAAGGAATATCACAATGTTAGTAACCTTGGTAATCATGTACCTATGTTACAACCAGCTTCTTTATAACACTACTGTTTTCTTAAAGGGGAGGCTTTCTCTCCGCCCGAGTCCTTAGAGACATTTTCTGTCAACGAATCTGATGATACCCTCACAATTTTTTCACAAAGTTTCTTCACCGCCAATTTACGGATAAGTTCATACAACTCTCTTTTCCAAACTTTCGAGTTTCAACAAACCTGATTGCTTCATTGTGTCTATACGTAGTTGTTCAAAATCCATTGGATCTAATAACGGCTTCAGTGTGATAGCTTCACATATTTTCTCGGCATTCGTCAACACATCTTCAACTCTCATTGTCTGCGTCAGCGTAGATATATTTGTTATCAGCTGATCTGACGATAGCTTCGCCATAATTTCACATAATTTCTTCATCTCTATCAGTTTATCTTGAACTTCTTTCCACTCAATCAGATCAAAGGCAGTTTCTTTCACCGAATTTGATGGTACCTTGGCCATAGTTTCATATAATTTCTTTATCTCCGTCACTTTATTTTGAACTGCCTCCAGGTCCATCATTTTAGACGCATCTTCTGACAGAAAGTGCGTTACCTCCGCTATATTTTCACATAAGGTCTTCATTTCAATAAATTTATCTCGAACTTTCTTCACCTCCATGAGATTACTATCAAGATTCTCCTGTTCTAGAAATGTATTTAACGTTTTGCTCAGAGTTTTTCCTTCATCGTTTGAATTCAAGCCGTCGCTAGAAAACAAGAATCTATGTCACATTAAGAACCTAACTAAAACTACAATAGAAATTAACTCGGAATTTGGACATCAAACTCACAAGCCTCGACACCTATATATCATAATTCATGCAAGAAAGAGACTTGTATTAGAACTCACAAATCATTAGCGTTCTTGTCACAAATCAGATCAACATCATCGATCTTCTCCCCAGCCTGTAACCAAAACAAAATGAGCTTCATTTCTTAGTCTCTTGTTTTCGGTATAAAATATAAACACGTCAAATTACAAAATCTTGACTATCCCTGTTGGATAAACATTGAACTTATGACGTGTTTAATATCAGTTATTAGACCGTTATTTAGATAGGATCTAACAGTTAGTCTATATAAGAAGAAAACCCGTATATTGATATTTGAAATGAAAGTTATATTTCCACGCTTACTGTTTATATGAGTGTTTATATATATATATATATATATATATATATATATATATATATATTTGTCTGTATCTCTATCTGCTTCTTTGTTTTAGGGACCTTTTCCCTACATTTGGTATCAGAGCCTGTGTTGTCAAAGAAATGGATGACATTGAAGGAGATCAATCAAAGGCGACGAAGAGAGGAGTCTCAGTCCCGATCCAATACCCCACGTTAAGCGAACTACAGCATATGGGTTCTCAAGGCGCCATGGTAGTCATTTCTCAAGCCGTTCCAGATGACGTGATGATGGTAATTTCAGAAAAGCAGACGGCTAAGAAGGCTTGGGACGCACTCAGGGAGATGCGGGTTAGCGAATAGTGCTAAAACGGCAACTGAATAAGTTATAGATGGAGGACTCAAAGACAATAAATCGCCTTTGCAATAAAGCTTACCACACTAGTAGGTGAGATTCGCTCACTCGGCACGAAACTCGACGACAGCGAAGTTGTTGAAAAACTCTTCAGTGTTGTTCCTGATAAATTTCTCCAAATTATCGGTACAATTAAGCAGTTTGGTGATATTGAGAACATGTCGGTTTCCGAAGCAATTGGTCGCCTCAGAACCTTTGAAGAATGACTTAGAGGGAGATTGCACTCACAAGACGGTGGAGAACAGGTATTCTTTACCCAGGCCGAGTCAGAAGTAGGAATTCCTAAGGAAAAGAGAAATGAAGTTTCTAGGAGCAATAGTAGAGGAGGACGTCACATGAGACGACGTAACTTTGATAAATCGAGGGTTAGGTGTTTCAATTGCAACGAATATGTTCACTTTGAAAAAGAATGTCCTGAACCAAACCAAAAGGAAAGAGCCAACCTTCTCACAACGCAAATTGAAGATGAAGCGACACTGTTAACGGCTGAAACTTGTGTTCTCAATCAGGCAATACAGAACGATCACAAGTTCAATGTTAAGGAGGAGAATGTTGGATAAATATTGAACTTAAACATTGATCTTAGGCAGTTATTTAGATAGGATCTAATAGTTAGTCTGTATCTTCTATATAAAAAGAAAACCCGTGTATTGATATTTTAAATGAAAAGAAAACCGCGTGTATTGATATTTGAAATGAAAGTTACATTTCCACACTTGCTGTTTATATAAGTGTTTATATATATATATTTGACTGTATCTCTATCTGCTTCTTTGTTTTAGGGACCTTTTCCCTACATTTAAATGTTGGATTAAATTTTGTAGTTAAGACTTTGAAAAAACAGAAACGCCAAACATGGCTTTGAAAGATAAAATCAAGAAGTTTGAAGCCATTTTATTCTGTTTATATTGCAGTTATTGTACAATGTAATATATAAGATGTTATCTTAGTGAAATGAATTAACCCTTTCACAAAACTTTGTCTCTATTATCTAAAAGTTTGTATAACGCAATTCCACAATCTAGAAGAAGTAAAAGGATTAAATCCTATATTCTAAAGAAGAAGATACATTCTAAAGAACATAGGGATGAAATTCTATATTCTAGAAAAATAGAAGGATTAATTTTCAACAATTGGTATCAGAGCCACAATGTGGCAGGATGTGATGATAGTTAAGCCAGTGTGGTGAGAGGTAGTGGGAGCATGTTGACAATCATCGAAAATTTGCTGAGATCGGTGTCATCAAAATTCATGCCAGTAGCCAAACTATTGAAGAGTTTGGTGATATCTCCTCAAGTCTCTGGAGAAATTACAGGCTCTTTAAAAGCCTTTGAAGATAAGAAGACAAAGTTTGAGGATAAGAAAGGTGTTCAAAAAATCTTGTACGCAAAGATAGATGTGCAAAACTGAGGGTAACAGAGGAAGAGGCCTAGGAAATGGAAGAGGTCGAGACAAGGGTAATGGTCGAGGCAAAAATAATTCCAACAACAAAGGTGAGAGACAGAAGAAGCAGAATTCTACCTTTGACAGAAAAAAGGTCAGATGTTACAAGAGATGGATAACTGAGTGACTACAAAATTGAGGGAGAGAAATGTTGGATTAAATTTTGTAGTCAAGACTTTGAAAAAACAGAAACGCCAAACATGGCTTTGAAAGATAAGATCAAGAAGTTTGAAGCCGTTTTATTCTGTTTATATTTCAGTTACTCTACGATGTAATATATAAGATGTTATCTTAGTGAAATGATTTAACCTTTTCACAAAACTTTCTGTCTGTTATCTAAAAGTTTATCTAAAAGTTTGTTTAACGCAATTCCACACTCTAGAAAAAGTAGAAGGATTAAATCCTGTATTCTAAAACAGATACATTCTAAAGAATAGAGGGATGAAATTCTACATTCTAAAAAAATAGAAGGATTAATTTCCAACAATCCCAACATTTAGATTCACGAAAAAGATCAGCCGCAGTAACAAGATAGTTATAATATATGAACTAACCTAGTGTTCATTCAAGAATTGCGAAGAACGTAAATGAATGACGAATTAAATCAAGGAAAACAGAAATAACTTTCCAAACTGGAGAGCGTCGAGGGCAACGGAAAGAAGTTCTTCAAAGAAAGTTTCGTTGGCGACTGAGAAACAACGAACGAAAAATAAAGGTCAATAATCTGCACTTTGTGTATGTTTATAAAATAATCTAAAATAGCCAATACCTGTTCACCCTTCTTTTTCTTTTCATTACAAACTTATCCGTCAATCATAATTGTATCCGTTATTAACTAATTAATTAATAGTAATAAATATGTAAAAATGTATTTTGTTAGACGATGTGGATATATCGTTATGGTAAATAGAATTAAAACAATTCTATGGGGAGTAACCGAGTTGGTGGAGTAAAGCATGTTTATGATCAAAAGTTATGAGTTCGAATTTTTTTATAATTTTCAGTGCGCACGCTTTAAATAACGGCTACGGATAATAACAGCTAGGGATTTCTTTAAAAGAAATTGTATCAAAACAATTTTAAGCAATTATTTTTATTTTTTGTTGGGAATCTTACCCATAATATCAAAAACATATTTTATTTATATAAAATTCACGAATTTTAATTAACTATAGCTATAAAAAAAAAAGCAAGTAAGTAACTTTTTATAATATATATTTATTTTTATAAGATCCAAGTATCGCTAAAATATATGGTAATGAACCTCCAACGCTATGAGTAAAGTTTAAATGAAGATGGAAATAAATTAAAGATAATATAGGAGTTGAGATAGGTAACCGTAAGCTAAAAACATTGACCGGTGACCATGTTTGGCACTTGTTTTTAGATTTGCAACTAAGATTTATTCGTCTCGAGAACACCTTATTTTTTGTTTTAAAATGTTGCATGTATGGTTAGTCACACGTGTTAATTAAAGTTGGCGATATCACGTGCCATCAAGAGATACAACTCACGATTACAAATACGGTGATTCAATATTTAACCTTTTTAAATATTTGTGGCTTAGTTGTTTTATCTTTTACCTTTAATTTTAAGTTTTTATTTTTTATTTTTACTTATTTACCATATATTTTTAACTTATTACCAATTAACGCATATAACATTAGTAAATTAGGATCGAGGATGCTGCCATTTAACTTTTTGAACCCATTTAACATTATTTACTATATATTTTTAAATTTTCACAAATTAACTCATTTACTATTAGTAACCAATTTAACTTACACTTTTGATAATAGTTATTACCACCATTAATGTTACCATATTTATTTTTAATTATAATTATTTATTAAACTATTAACTCTAATTGATTATAATATATAAATGCTAAATGAAAGCGTATTAAACTTTCGCACACATTACTACTTTATCAATATAAACTAGAGAGATAAGTCTAGTATTTATATTCGTATTTTAACAGATTGTTAGAGAAAAATCTCACAAATGTATGCCAAGTAGTAATTTATTTATCAAGAATAAATATGCTATATTTACACACTAACACTTCTACTTATGCAATTTTGTTAAAGATTTCTCTTTCCCACTCAATACATAATTCCCTTAATTAAGACCGTGGACCTATATTTATGGCAATTACTTCAGTTGGGGTTAGTTTTGCAGATTCATCAAACATACGCTATCTTTAATGACTATCGACTCCCTTAAAGCTCTTAACGTGCATTGATCGTGATTGCGCTTCATTGTCATTGATAGCTTATTATACTTCTCTAGTGATCCTCGACATGACAACACTGATCTTTCTAAATGGTCTCTGCTCCGTCAACTTACTACTTGAAGCGGCCCAAATTGGATTACGCTAGTTTTCCCATATGGCCTTTGTTCGATCAGTTTACTGCTCGGGCGGACTTTGATCGGGTTACGTTGAGTTACTCGCATGACCCCTACTCGGTGAGACCATCGTTCGAGTGTATTTTGATCAGATTATGTCAACCTCCCCTTAATACCACTGCTCGGTTGCACTTCATGAGCTGGCTTCGGCGTCCTATGGTCAGACCTTGGTTTAGTTATTAATGAAGATATATGCACGTTGTTCGTGGGTGAACTCGGTATATTGCGCTATTCGGTTTGTTAGAATACAATTTTATCTTGTCAAATAGCATCTACTTTTATGATGATGATCTTATTAGGTCTCCCTCTAGTCTACTAAGTAGGTTAGGAAAGTGTACTAATTAAAATAAAGAAACATGGCGACAAATGTGAGGAATCAGACTCATGGTCGTTGATGTGGTGTAGTGTGTCATGTAGTGCGATAGAAAGTTAATAGTATTAACACAAGTCGTTGCCTAGCAGCGCGTGCATCCTGACACAACGATAGGGTATGGAGAATGAAAGATGATGTCGCTTCGATTATTCTAAACCGTATAACTTTAACTAATGGGTAATAATAATTAAAATCCCATCAAACATAGATGGTAGAGCCAACCGTCAAACCAAATCAATTACGAGTTAATTTATAATTCATTTAGGTATTTGCGTAGTGTCTTCCTAGAGAGGAAAACACTTTCTTGTCGAGTAAAACACAGATATTTATTATTCGTCCATCTGCATCGTATATCTCACTTGTAAGGTGGTAATGGATCAAATAAACCGGATGGATATTATTATATCGGTCAAGAAGAAAACACTACCGTAGGGGATGACTTTGTGCAAGGTGCAGGTTCTTAGTCTTTGTACGTGAACATTATGAGGCCTAACCTCAATTTTTACGGGTATTTTAGTTATATGTGTTATAAAATACTATGCAATTATCACAAAATGGATCAAGCACAAAATATATACGAAGGAAAGATTTAAATAAAACACAGGATTTAACGTGGTTCGACAATTGTCTACGTCCACGGGCGCCGCCAGAGAAAGAGTTTCACTATGATAGAAAAGGTTACAGATTTCATATCGTATTTTTGTGTCGCCCTAGTAATCTATTTATAGGGAATTAATAGACTTACTAGACTATGGACCTAATGGGCTAATACCACAAGACTAACTCAAGTGATTGGACAATATCACTATCACAACACAAAAATGTACTGCCGGACACAGTACATTGTCAAGGCACAATTCGACTCATTCACAACAAATCTTCCCCTTGAGGCGAATATCCTTTCTTCACTATCAACAAAGAATCTTCTCTTCTTCTGACTCACCAAATGCCCTTAAGGCATTCACTCTAAACTGCGAACACCAATCCAGTTTAGGCACTCCCTAAACTTTCGAACTGATACTGCCTTGGTCATTATATCTGCTGGATTATCGTGTGTAGACATTTTCTTCACATCAACAATCCCCTTTGATATTATATCACGAATAAAATGATACCTGACATCTATGTGCTTTGTAAGATCATGGTACATCTGGTTCCCTATAAGGTGTATGGCGTTTTGACTGTCACAAAACACTTTTGTAGTACTCCTATCCAAGCCTAAATCTGCCACCAAACCTTGTAACCATATTGCCTCTTTAACTGCTTCTGTTACCGTCATGTACTCTGCCTCTGTTGTAGACAAAGATACAGTAGCTTGCAACTGTGATTTCCAACTGATCGCACTCCCAGGTAGAGTAAATACATATCCTGTCAGAGATCTTATTTTATCCATATCACCTGCAAAATCAGAATCAACAAAATCAACCAATGATCCTGCAACATCATTCAGCGATTCACCAATATCGGTTTGTTAAAAGTTAAGCCAACGTTCACAGTATTCTTTTGAAGAGATTCAATCTCTTCCCCCATAGCACCAATCCATCGATCTGCCTATGAACTCGCAATAGCCTCTCTATAGCTACTAGGTTCATGCATCTCAACTTCTTCTGCAACTAACAGAGCATATGCAACTAGATTCGCATACCTTTTTGGAAGTCTAATATCTCTTCTTTCTCTTCCCAATGCTATGCTATAAGGTTGTTGTTCTAGTTGAGGTGCATCATCATCACTATCATCCGATGCTGACGCTTCACCTCCTAATTCTGGATCCACCTCAGAACCACTTGAATTATTGGACTTGCTAGGAACTGATTCTACTTCAAGCTCCACCTGTTTACTCACAACTGATCTTGATTCGACCATTTCTCTTACTTCCTTCTGATTGTCTATCGAAGCAAACTCATTAAAAGTAACGTCCCTACTAATGAGAAAACCTGGAGACTTTGGAGAGGTACACCATAACCTATATCCCTTCACTCCAGTAGCATATCCTAGAAATATGCATCTCTTTGCCCTCGCCTAAAGGTTACCGTCTCTCACATGAGCATACGCAGGACAACCGAACACCCTCAAATGTTCATAATCAGCCGACGATCCAGACCAAATCTCAAAATGAGTTTTACAATCAATAGCCGTTGATGGAGACCGATTCACCAAGTAACACGTTGTATTGATAGCTTCAGCCCAAAAATCCTTTCCCACACCGGAATGCGAGAGCATACTTCGTGCCTTGTCACAAATCGTTTTGTTCATTCTTTCTGCGACTCCATTCTGTTGTGGTGTTCTAGAAGAAGTGTGATGGCGCACTATTCCCTCAGCTTCGCAGAACTCGTTGAACTCACGACTGCAATATTCTAACCCATTATATGTCCTAAGACGTTTGATTTTTCTTCCTTTTTGCTTCTCAATCATCGTCTTCCATTTGACAAAGGTTGAATATGCCTCATCTTTCGTTTCTAGAAAGTAAATCCACACCATCCTTGACTAATCATCAATCAAACTCATGTAGTATCTGGCTCCGCTCTTGGATGGAATGCTGTTTCGACCCCAACGATCTGAGTGAATGTAGTCCACTGTCCCTTTAGTCGTTCTTACAGCTGATTTGCTGAATTTGACTCTAGTTTGTTTACCAAACACACAGTGCTCACAAAATCCCAATGATTCTGCTTTATACCCTTTCAAAAAATCTCTCTTTCCCAAAACAGCTAATCCTCTGTCACTCATGTGACCAAGACGCAAATGCCACAACTTATTTTGATCCTACCTACTTTGGCTATTACTCCCTGATGATGCTACTGCAGCATCGCCCATAACAACACTCCCCTAGAGAATGTAAAGACCCTTCTGCAAATTGCCTTTCATGCATACCATTGACCCTTTTGTCACTTTGATTACACCATTTTCTGCATGGTACTTGTAACCCCAAGAGTCTAGTGTCCGAAGAGAAATCAGGTTTCTCTTTAACCCAGGAACATGCCAGCACGTCAACATTCTAACAACCCCGTCAAACATTCTGATTCTGACGTTACCAATACCACCAACAGTCAACAAATGATTGTTCCCTAAATAGACAGTTCTCTGCATTGGCTTGTACGTATCAAACCACTGCTTGAACTGACACATGTGATATGTAGCGCCAGTATCAAGTACCCAAGAGTTTTGCCCAAAGTCTGAACTCACGGACAATACATCTCCTTTACCACTGTTTTCACTATCGTCAGAATCGTTCACACCTTCAACAATGTTTGCTGCATTTTCCTTTTGATTTCCCTTCTTACCATTCAGTTTCAGACAATCTCTCCTATAATGACCCTGCTCACCGCATTCATAACAGTTTAAGTGTTTCACCCTTGACTTGGACCTCCAGTTCTTCCTTCTTAAAGAACTCGCTTTGCTTTTAGATATTCCCCTAGTCATAAGACCTCCCCCTTCAGCTTGATTGTCTGGCTGCCACTGTCTTATCTCTTTTGATTTCAGTGCCCCTTTAACATCTGCTAGCGATAACTTATCCTTACCATACATAATGTTATCTACGAAGTTTTCATAGCCAGCTGGTAACGATCTCAATACAAACAAAACTTGATCCTCATCCTCAATATTGATATCTATGTTCTCCAAGTCCATTATAATTGATTTAAAATTGTCTAGGTGCTCTGTTATGGACATACCTTCTTTCAATCTGAAATCATACAAACGTTTCTTCAAGTATAATCGGTTTACTACTGATTTCTCTGAGTAAAGATCTCCTAGCTTTTTCCATGCGCAGGAAGCAATCTTCTCACCACTAATCTCGCGAAACACATTGTCTTTCACACTCATTAAAATCCACCACAAAGCCCTTTCTTGAAGATCGTGTTTCTCCTCTTCTTTCATCTCTTCTGGTAACTTATTCTCCACACCCTTCCACAGCCCTTGCAGTACCATTAAAGATTTCAGTTTAATCTTCCACAAAGCAAAGCTAGATCCTCCATCAAATTTTTCAATCATGTATTTTGTTGCTGTAGACGCCATTGTGAAACCCTAATTGCAAAAGCCCTAATTTGACCACGTGGCTCTCATACCAATTTTGTTATAAAATACTATGCAATTATCACAAAATGGATCAAGCACAAAATATATACGAAGGAAAGATTTAAATGAAACACAGGATTTAACGTGGTTCGACAATTGTCTACGTCCACGGGCGCCGCCAGAGAAAGAGTTTCACTATGATAGACTAGGTTACAGATTTCAGATTGTGTTTTTTGTCATCCTAGTAATGTATTTATAGGGAATTAATAGACTTACTAGACTATAAGCCTAATGGGCTCATACCACAAGACTAACTCAAGTGATTGGACAATATCACTATCACAACACAAAACTGTACTGCCGGACACAGTACACTGTCAAGGCACTATTCGACTCATTCACAACAATGTGTCATATATTCCTCAAACCTTCCAATATCTTTTACCATATTCCATATCATTTGATTGTATTAATCTTGTTATAAGTTATTCACTTGGCGGTTGGTTGCCAAACAACATATATTTCGTTGATGCTTCGATCTTCTACCATTGTTTCTGTCATTTTTCGATGTTATTACTCATTTAATTTACCGATACTCTCTTTTCATCTATTTAATGGACCTTAATCTAGCCGACACCTTATTTAAATATCTAGTTGATACATTTACCTTAGTGATTTCTTTCTCAAATAAAGATAATGACTTGACACCATTATAGAACCATATCCCGAACTACTCGAACAAATTGAATCGTACAAGCCTAAGGATGGTTTAAAGATAATATACCAAAAAAAAATGGGGTGGTTAGTATCATTCACGGTCCTAATCGCAACCTACAAATCCATACACAATACTATAGTCAGTCTCATAGCCAGTTTCAGAGATAAGCCAATGCTACAGTCTTCAAATGCAGACAAGGAAGACTCAAAGGTTGAGGCTCAAACCAAGTCAAGAAGTTCTTAAAACATTTTCCTCATATTTTGAGATAATATAAGTGATACTTGAATCACACGGGTTACCACTTATATCACAGAAAATATAGTATATATAAATGTTATAACGAGTTCATCAATAAATAACTTATATGTTATCTTTTACGTAAAAATAAATATATATTAGTTAATCGGAGAAACAATGAAGTAAAACTTGTTTGTTTGACAATGTACACGTAAAATTACCGAGTAGAGATTTAAACTTCCAACTGCCTGTTGAGGATGCCGTCAAAAATAATATCTTCGAACCAATGTTGAACGCAATGTACCATTGAGACAATGATAAATACAAATTGACTTCATTGAGTCAGATTTTGAAGAAAAGAAGAAGAGTGAAGATTTGGTAATTTTTGTATTTTCTTTTCATACTTTGTTCCATGTACATAGGGCAGTATTTATAGAGACTTAGAGGGTGTAACAACCTTGGGAATATTCCCATGTGAGGTTTGTTACACCTTGTTACAGATTGTTTGGCTACAAGGTTAATTGTAAATACACACTGTTTCATTCTAATAGACTTGGGCTTTGATTGTTTGTAAACTGATCCATGCTCACATAGGCTAGGCTATCTTGGAGGCCCAAGTCTGGTCCATGACTAAACCCGGTCTGCTACACCAATTAGGGTTTAGTCATGCTTCAGACACAGCTTGATTCACTGATCGACTCTCTCTCTTCTCTGTCTCTATCACCATCTTCTCTTCTCTCTTCTCTTCAGTTTCTTTCTTCTTCTTCTTCTTCTCTTCTCGAGTGAAGCCATTGTTCTTAACACCAGTCGTTCCTTCAACATCCCCCCTCAAACTCAGTGGCGATTCAGAAAGCCCGAGTTTGTCACGAAGGTATAAGAATCGAGAAGAGGTTAGGGCTTTGGTCAGGAAATCAGCGATCTGATCCACCGAAGGTACGTATCGAATTTGCATTTTCCCTTGAATTACTTGATCTCTGATAAAATGCACATCTAATTCGATGTGTTTTGTTCTTGCGTGAAACACAGGATTGGAAGCCAACGAGCTGGCTCCAAGATTATCACACCACATCACTGATGGTGGTATAAGTGAGATCTGGAGTTCAGAGAGAAGAGATTTTAACCAGATGAGCTCAGCAGAGAGATTTGCTAGGGCTCGGTACTCCGATTCAGTTGAGGACCGGGCGACGACATTCTGTTTCTTGGATGACCAAGAAATGAGTCTCTCGCCTAGGAAGACACAATATGCCCCCACACTGCGACGGTCGTCTGGTGAAGATGCCCAATCGGCATCGGAGTAGCCATGAAGCTGCAGTTGATAGCACGGTTTCAGATGAAGCCCCAGCCAGCGTGTACCAGATAAGTATCTAACCACTCGTTTTAAGCTTTGCCAGTGTCTAGAAGTAGGATTCTGTTGGTGTTGACTCAGAGTGTTCACTGCAAATGCAATATCTGGCCTAGTGTGAGTCAGGTATTGCAGTGCACCTAACAGACTTCGGTATTGTGTAGGACAGAACAGTGGAAACCCATCGGAGGCAGAATGTTGAGTGCCAGCAGCCATTGGAGATGGACATGGTTTGGACAGAGCCATGCCTTGAGTACTGAGTAAGTCTTCGATGTACTTATGCTGTGTTAGGTAAAAGCCATTGGGATCACGATGAACCTCTATTCCCAGGAATAGACTGAGTGGTCCCATGTCCTTTAGTGCAAATATGGCATTGAGTTTGTGTATGAACAGAGTCAAGCATGATGAGTCATTCCCTGTTACAATAATGTCATCTACATATACTAGGATTAGTAGTATAGATGTTTTAGAAACCAAATAGAACAAGGATGAGTCTGCCTTAGAGTTACAGAACTTCCAGCTAAGTAGGGTGTCCCTCAGTCTAGAATACCAGGCCCTAGGAGCTTGTTTCAAGCCATAGATAGCTTTATGCAGTTTGCAGACATGTGTAGGATAGGTGGAATCAGTAAAACCCTGAGGCTGTGTCATATACACAGTCTCTTGTAAAACCCCGTTGAGAAAAGCATTGTTGATATCCAGTTGCCTCACTGACCAGTTCTTAGAGGCAGCAATAGTTAGAATTAACCTGACAGTTGATGCTTTGACCACAGGACTAAAAGTCTCATAGAAATCAATCCCTGGCTGTCGATGAAAACCTTTAGCCACTAGTCGAGCCTTATACCGTTGAATAGACCCATCAAGACCATACTTAAGCTTGTATATCCACTTGCAACCAATGACATTAGATGCAGTAGACTCAGGCACTAGAGACCAGGTCTTATTAGCCAGTAGAGCTCTATATTCAGTAAGCATAGCAGACTGCCACTCAGGATGTCCAATTGCCTCAGAAAAGCAAGTAGGTTCAAACACATTTTTGGTAGCAGTAGTTAAAGACCCTACATATGGTAGTTAAGGTTTAGAGATTCCACTTCTAAGTCTAGTTTGAATAACATGAGGGATGGGTGATGAGTGGGTGTTAGAAGGATATTGAGGACTAGGCATGGGCAGTTCAACAGTCAGACTAGGAGTTGGTGAAGTGTTTTCACTAGTATAAGCAGGGAGTTTAGAAACAGAAGCTAAGGGATCAGTATAGTTGGATGAGAGAGATACCTTAGAAGGACTTGTAGGAAGCTGTTGAGTGTGACTTTGGGGCTGCAAAGGAGCAGTGCACAGAGATGTGTTCTGTTCAGTTGGAGCTGCACAGTTGGGCTCAACAGATGATTGAATTTCATCCATCACAAGACCTGTAGACAGAGTAGGTAACTATAGATGGACTGACTCAGAAGAGACACTCTCACTCTGATAAGTATTCAGAAACCCTTTTGAAAAAGGAAACTCTCCTTCATTAAACACCACATTCCTAGATATATAAAGCCTCCCAGTAGAACTTAAGCATTTGTAACCCTTATGACTCTGACTGTAACCCAGAAACAAACACCTAACAGAATGAAACTGAAACTTATGATGTTGATAAGGTCTGAGACAAGGATAGCATGAGCAGCCAAAGGTTTTAAGTGTGAGGTAGTTAGGCATTTTGTGAAATAAGACTTCAAATTGTGATTTATGATTTAGAACAGGTGTAGGTAGTCTATTAACTAGGTAGACACTAGTTTCAAAGGCCTCTACCCAGTATTTGTAAGGTAGATGTGACTGAGCCAGTAGGGTAAGCCCAGTTTCAACAATATGTCTGTGTTTCCTTTCAGCCCTACCATTTTGGGCTGAATTATGAGGACAAGACCTCCTAAGAATAAACCCACACTCTTGAGCTATAGGAACTAGCATTCTGTACTCACCACCCCAGTCACTTTGAATAGCCTTAATAGACCTTTCAAATTGTGTTTCAACCAGTGCTTTAAACATTTTGAACACTCCTAACACTTGATCCTTGGACTTGATAGGATATAACCAGGTGTATCTAGAATAGTCATCTAGAAATAGGACATAGTATTTAGACCCATCAGTAGATTGAATAGGTGCTGGACCCCAAACATCAGTGTGGATTAGATCTAAAACATGTGTAGAATGAGAATTGGATATAGAGTAAGAAAGACTGTGTGATTTGCCCAACTGGCAAGCCTCACAGAAACTACTGTCATTACTTAGAACAGAATGAAGTTTACAATCCTTAAGAACTTTGTTTAGAACACTAGATGATGGATGGCCAAGTTTCTGGTGCCATTCATCTTTGACAGACTTAGATACAATTGTGGATAGAACCCTAGAGACTCCTAGATTTAGAATGCCTTGTGACTTAGGAATAGACTCCATCTTGTAGAGCCCATCTTCACATCTCCCTCTGAGCAGAATAGTCCCTGTTACCTTGTCCTTTACCAAGCAGAAAAATTTATGAAATTCAACAAACACATTATTATGATTGGTTAGTTGAAAAACAGAGAGAAGGTTCTTGTTGATTCTAGGAACATGTAGTATAGGCTTTAGAACAATAGGTTGCTTAGTAATGAATTTAAGAAAGACTGACCAACATGAGAGATAGGAAGTCTCTCACCACTGCCAACTAGTATGTGCTTTGTACCTGAATACTCAGATTTCTGAGTCAATTGGCTAGAGCTGCCTGTGACATGGTGACTAGCACCACTGTCTGCATACCAGACTCCTTCTCCTGATGTATCTTGAGAAGCAACCATAGCACTTTGATCACCTTCTGACCTTGACTGCTCAGATGGGGATGAGCCCATAACTGAAGGATCATCCCTATAGTAACACACTGCAGCAGAGTGACCAAACCTGTTATAGATCTGACAAGTTGGTTTAGTATGTGAATACCTTCCTCCTCTGCCTGATCCTCTATAGAAATTGCTTCTGCCCCTTGAGTTGTATCCATTATTATTGTAGTTAGATCTACCTCTGTAGCCTCTGCCTGAACCTCTGTTTTGGTTATAGTAACCTTTCTGTCCATTGTTGGCATATGTCTGTTTGATATCACCTCTGTATGCAACATTAGCATTTGAAATATTGACAGTATTCATAGCATTTTGCAAACCTGTCAACTGTTCTAGTCTGCTCTCAAAAGTGAACAGACTAGTCTGTAGATCTAGCCATCCTAACCCTTCTTTGTCAGCCAGACTGACTACAATTGGTGTGTAGTCAGCATCCAAACCAGCAAGCACCTGAGTTAATAGATCATCTGTAGAAGTGAGACACCCAGCTAGGATTAGGTTGTCATGAATAAGTTTCATTTTGTTTAGATACTCAGTCATAGATGTAGATCCTTTACGAGTTCTTTGGAACTCAGATTTATAGTAGGTTATCCTAGCCCTAGTCTGTGAACCAGACAGTTTCCCAGCAGCATCCCATAGGCCTTTTGCTGACTCCTCTTCCATCAACTGAGCTGCAATTTCTGGGCTCATGGTGGAATATAACCACCCAAGCAGCAACTGATCTTTGGCAACCCAGTCTTCATAGTCTGGGTTGTCTGTGACATTTCCTTCTGTGTCTGTCAAGAACTTTGATGGACACACCTTCTCACCATTGACAAAGCCCCACAGTTTGTTACCCTTAATCATAGGTATAACAACTGTCTTCCATAGTAAATAATTCTGCCTGTCAAGACGTATATGATTAACATTGTTGATTGGCTGCAAATGTAGGTTTTTGGCTGAGAAAGAAGAGTTATTAGATAGTATGGATCCAACTGAGTCTGTGCTCAGTAAAGGGGAGTCATTTGGATTTGCCATTGAAGGCTAGAGAAGCTCTGATACCAAGTCACATTTTGAAGAAAAGAAGAAGAGTGAAGATTTGGTAATTTTTGTATTTTCTTTTCATACTTTGTTCCATGTACATAGGGCAGTATTTATAGAGACTTAGAGGGTGTAACAACCTTGGGAATATTCCCATGTGAGGTTTGTTACACCTTGTTACAGATTGTTTGGCTACAAGGTTAATTGTAAATACACACTGTTTCATTCTAATAGACTTGGGCTTTGATTGTTTGTAAACTGATCCATGCTCACATACGCTAGGTTATCTTGGAGGCCCAAGTCTGGTCCATGACTAAACCCGGTCTGCTACACCAATTAGGGTTTAGTCATGCTTCAGACACAGCTTGATTCACTGATCGACTCTCTCTCTTCTCTGTCTCTATCACCATATTCTCTTCTCTTCAGTTTCTTTCTTCTTCTTCTTCTTCTCTTCTCGAGTGAAGCCATTGTTCTTAACACTAGTCGTTCCTTCAACACATTGCTCCAAGGATTTATATGTATTCGATTAGTATAGTGGAGGTTCCCATTTTCTATTAAACTTGTACCATTGAGACAATGATAAATACAAAGTAACTTCATTGCTCCAAGGATTTATATGCATTCGATTAGTATAGGTGGCGGTTCCCATTTCCTCTTAAACTTGTCTTGTACGTGACATTATGCTTCAAAAAGAAAAATAATAAACGATTTTAATTCTTTGTTAAATATTAAATATAAAACTGTTTTCCACATCGAACGAAGTAATTAATGTGGCTACCAAGACCATTTCTCACAGGGGCTACAGAGTCGCGACAATATTATAATTTCCATATTTAGAAAAAATTGTCTTCTAATTGGGCATTCAATAGTTGTTGTGACAAATTTATTTAATAATATTTCTTTTATGTAATTTAGCGTGGATATATATTATATTATATTATATTATATTTATGTTATTTCATGTTTATTTTCATCTATACAAGTATGCGGACTATCAACGAGTTGTTTGATTATGGTATTTGATAGGGTGACATAAAAGAAGCATAAAAGAAATAACATTAATGGGATTAAGAGTGGTGATACCTGGATAACTAATAAGAAGGCTATTGGTCTTTCTTCTGTGAAATTCTTTGAGGAATATCGTTCTGCCAACAAGGATGATGAGGAGAGATGCATGAATGATGCTTTGATCAATAACATTTCCATTATAACTGAGGAGGACAACAGAAACCTTCTTAAGCGTCCCGATGAAACTGAAATCTGGGACATCATCAAGACCATGAATCCTACCAGTGCACCAGGTATGGATGGTTACGCTCGCTGTTTTTATAAATGTTGTTGGCACATAATTAAGTATGACATGGTTAACATTATGAAGGATTTCATTCTTGGTAAGAACATTCCCACTGACATGTTTGCCACTAGTATTTGTTTCATTCCTAAGCATACTAACTCTTTAAGATAGAAGGATTATAGACCGATAAGTCTTTGCTCCTTCCTTAACCGTATCATGTCCAAAATCATCTCTCCTAATCAAGGTGGCTTAATTAAAGATATTAAGTCCTAGCGAAACAAATGCTGAAAAACAATGTTAATAATAAAGTTATTCATCAATATATTAAAGGTAATGAAAGTTCAAAAGATATTAAAGTTATTCATCTTTAATCAAGTCTCGTTGCTGGAGCTTTGGTAATTTTTCAGGCCGCAAGATTGTTTTTCAGGATTTGATTTGCTTGGATTTTCAAGATTCGAAGTGTGTCAATTGATTCAAATCATAGTATTGGCAAGCTTACAAGCGATAGCTAGCTTGTTTTTCAGCCTTTATTAACAAAAATGTTACAAGATCAGAAGTGTGTTTGTTGGTTCAAGTCAACTGACAAGTTTTCAATCGTTCATTGCTGGAGCTAGTATTTGTGTTGAAGGAGGATGGACTTGTGATTTGCTCTTGATTGTTTTTACTTTGATAGAAGCATTTCTAGTCTAAATCAGCTATGTTTTTTGCTATCGACGACTTGTTGGAGTTTTGGCTTAATTGTAAATAGATTTAGCTTTAATTTTGTTTGATTTTGGCGCTGCTTTTTTTGGCGCAATTTTCGAATGTTTTCGACGAAAATTTGGCACTAAGATTGTAACTTCTGTGATTAATCAAACTTTATTTTAATTATAAAAAAATACATACATATTTATCGAATTTTGGTACATTGTTAATAGGTATAAAATTATAGAAATAAAAGGGAGACTGTATTAACAGGTAATACTAAAGCATTACATTACCTTTGTTTAGGAGTAATGATTGATATAGTTAAAAAAGCAAAACTTTAAAGGCTAAAGTCTTGTGACAAAAATAAAAATGATGAATATGAGGCTTAAAAGGAATATCACAATGTTAGTAACCTTGCTAATTATGTACATATGATACCGTCAGCTTCTTTATAATACTACTGTTTTCTTAAAGGGGTGGCATTTTCTGTCCACAAATCTGACGATACCCTCACAATTGTTTCACATAATTTCCTCACCGTCAATTTACAGAGAAGTTGAATCATTTCTCTATTTTTAGAAGTATCGAGTTCTCACCAACCTGATTGCTGCATTTTGTCTATACATTTTTGTGTAAAAGATTCAGTAGGATAGCTTCACATATTTTCTACGCACTCATCAACACATCTTCAACTTTCATCGTCTTCGTCAGCCTCAGCGCATATACTTTTTTTGTCAACATATCTGACAATACCTTGACCATATTTTCACATAGTTTCTTCATCTCTATCAGTGTATCTCGAACTTCTTTGGACTCCATCTGATTAAAGGCATTTTCTGTCATCGAATTTGATTGTACATTTTCACATAATTTCTTTATCTCTGTCACCTTATTTTGAACTCCTTCCAGGTCCATCATTTTAGACGCATTTTCTGACATAAAATATACCGTGTTAGGTGCGACCAAAGTCCAACATCCCGCATCGGTTAAACATGGGAAGAAAGATCAATATATAAGTTAAGAATACATCTCCACTAGTGTTAGGTCTTTTGGAAGTGGACCAAAAGCAAAACCGCGCGGGCCAGTGAGCCCAAAGCCAATAATATCGCACTAGTGTGGAAATCGGAGTATTTTTACTTATATACAAAAGACGGAATATGAGAGCACAGGCCTAGACGGAATGGAACGCGATGTGGTGGGTTTGATGTGGGTGAAATTCTGAGGGTGCCGAACATCTTTTCAGGAGACATAGTCAAGGTGATTGATCTGCTGGATAGATGGAGCGCCAGTTGGCTCATCAAGCAGGTGGCTTGATCAAGGAGCGGCGCAATGTAATCTGATAGTGAGCGGATAGATCCGTCCTAAAGCTCTAGAGTTCAGGTCTCTCCACCTGACTAGAGTAGGCGGATGGAAGTTAATTGAGAGGAGGCTAGAGTGATACTTTGTTCGAGAGGAGGATTGTTAGGTGCGACCAAAGTCCCACATCCCACATCGGTTAAACATGGAATATAAGTTAAGAATACATCTCCATTAGTGTGAGGTCTTTTGGAAGTGGACCAAAAGCAAAGTCGTGCGGACCAGTGAGTCAAAACAGACAATATCACACTACTATGGAAATTGGAGTATTCACAAAAGGCGGAATATGTGGGTCCATGTAGATAATGAATAATATTTTGGGTGAAGCTATTTTCTCCATAATATTTTTTATTTCCCCCATATTTCAAAAAAGACCCACTTTGTTATTTCATCCATAAAGGAAATTATTAATTTACCCTTTTTAAAAATTTTATTCCAAAAACTCATATTTACTTTCTTCTCAAACAATCACTCAAACACCATATCTACCTTAAGTTTTTTTCCAGCAACCTTCTAGACACCATATTTACTTCTACCTATAAACTCTAATTCAATCAATATAAATACATAGCCATCAGTTTTTTAAACCGAAAAAAAAAACGAGAAAAAAAACATAGCCACCGCTTTCGATTGAAGCAATATATGAAAGTAATAATCTATTGGTTGGTAAGAGTTTCAGGAAGTCAGGTGTACTTTGCATAGGGAATTTGCAGTGCCCGGAACTCTCTTGTTATGGATTTTTTTCAAAAAACATTTCATGTATATTGAATTCCACGAAAAGATTTCTGGTTTTTTTAGTATCTTTTCTGGTTTTTCTAGTATCGAATTAATTTTATAAAACTTTGGAAATCTGTTTTTGATTTGTTTGTTTAAAAAAAAAACTTTAACTTGTATTATTCTAACTTTCTTATTTTTGTTTGTTTCCATTTTTACAAGATTAATTTATCTTATTGATTGATGTTGTGAAATGTTGAATCGTTGGTTTGAGTATCTTCCTTTTCTACTTTTCTATGATTAATTTTTAAGAAATTTGAATTTTTTTTTGTCTATTAACGTTTAATTTTATAAGATTTTATAAGTCAAATGATATATGTTGAATGTAATTTGACTTAATGATGAGTTTGTTCGAATAATGGTTGGATAAATATAAATTAGAAAGTAAAATAAGGGGAAAAAAGTAAAGCAAATGTTTAAGTATTTTTTTTAAAATTAAAATGGAATAATAATAAATCATATTGAAGAAATACCTTCACCCTAATATCTATGACTAATATAATATTTTCTCTAAAATACAAAATCTCTAAAACAATATGAATAATATTTTTACATCAAAAAAGTATTATCCAAATCTTTGAGCAATATATTAATTAATTAATCTCCAAATCTTTGAGCAATATATTAATTAATTAATTAGATTAATTAATTAATATCTTTCTAGCCAATGCCTCCCTTAAATTAAGCTTTCGAATAACTTTCAAACTTTTCACACATTGTTTTTTTTTTTACTTTTCACACATCGTTCTTTTTTTTAAGACTTGTGGAGTGGATGCTTTTGTGAAGATATGGTCCGATCAAACGTTTTTTTCTCCCTATTCTGGTCGCCTCCGATCTTCTACGGTCTTTTCTGGCCTGTTACCTCCAATCATCTATGGTCTTTTCCGGTCACCTCCGATCTTCTACAATCTTTTCTGGTCTTCCCCGGTCACCTCTAATCATCCACGGTTCTTTTCCGGCCACCTCCGATCTTTTACGGTCTTTTCTGGTCGGTTCCGGTCACCTCCAATCATCTACCGTCTTTTCCCAGTAACTTCTAATCCTCAATGGTTTTTTTCATATTGTTTTTCAACCATTTTTTCTTAATCTTCTTTTTGTTTTTCTTTCTTGTCTTCTTTCTCATTTCCTTTTTTTGTTATATTTTTCTTTGTATTTCGTCTTCTTCTTCCATCTTTTTTTTCTTTTCGGCGAAAAATGTTTTCTCCGGAGGACAACAGTAGTCTTCTTTTTCCTCTGTCGACGGTTCTTTTCCTTTTTTTTGCTTTTTTTTTTCCGGCAAATAGCGTCTTTTTTTATCTGGCGGACAATGCTCTTCTTCTTCTCTTCTCCGACGGACAACAAAAACGCTTTATTCTTCTCAGTTTTTCTTCTCTGACTGACATTTTTTCGTTTTTTTTTCTTCTGGCGGACATTAAATTGTTGTTTCTTCTTTTTTCTCTAGTGGACAACAAAAACACTATTTTTTCTCCAGTGGACAGCGCTCTTTCTTTTCTCTTCCGTTTTTTTTCCGGATTTGCTGTATGCCGACACAACAGAACACTCTTCTTTTACCTCTTTGGTTCTGATACCAATTGTAGATTTTAATGGGATATTTACCAATTGTAGATTTTGATGGGATATTTTTGAAGAAAGAGAAATAAAATTCATAAAACAAAAGTATTATTTTTATTTTATTTTTTAAATCTTTTTATTTAGTAATCTCTTATATATATATATTATACTATACTGTTTTAACGAAAGAATAATATATTTTATTAATATAATGCTCTTTACAATATAAAATCAAATCTAAACATATTTTTTCTAAATTGAATAATATATTATGAATTGAATAATATATTTTCAATTGCATAATATTTTCTACCGTATATTCTCTTCCTATCTTTTTTTATTTTCTACTATATTTTCCATACTGATGATGATTGTTTCTACCGTATATTCTCTTCCTATCTTTTTTTATTTTCTACTATATTTTCCATACTGATGATGATTGGGGATCATTTTGTTTGTGACGGATTTCGTAATTGTGAACCCAAAGTAGGCAAAAATACCAATGGCTTCTTCTTTACTGCGATGCGATGGCACCCTGTAGATTAAAATTCCTATTTACAGGAAATGAACTTTCTTTACTGGAAAGGAAGCCACACGGGACACGACCAGATTAGCAATGAAGTTAAATTACTGCGGCTTCTTGTGTTGAAGGATGATTTGCGATAGATGACTGACCAGCTAAGAATGGCAAGGGTGTAAATTGAGCTTGTGAAGCAGCTTATCTGCACTTCCCATTAACCCATATCAATTCTTTGTTCCCAAGGTGTGTTTGGAGACGAGCCCAAACATATTAATCTTACTATTAACTTGCTTAATCATTAATGGAACTGTATCACATGATTAAAATTCTCACTTAACCGTTATTCTACAAATCTTGGTTGACTATAAATTAAAAAACATATTTCGTATTTAAGTGTTGTCTTTTCTTTAAGCATCTAATATTAATATTGGTTTAATAATTATCATATGTACGTGATGTTTTAGTATTACTATCTTTCATACTTTTGATTTATTATCATATTAGAAAACTAGCAATGTCTTTTACATTTTTTTAGTAGGTCTGTTTCAGTCAGAGGAAATCTTTAGTCGTTATTCAACGAGTGTTCAACGAGTGCGCACAGAGTAAATTCTCGGTCTCACGCAATACCCTACAAATCAATACACTTCGGTTTTCTAAAAAGGGAGAAACATCCCTGCACTGCAAGAAAGACGAACTGGTTGTTTACCCAAAAATTATCAATTGGCTTCGATTACTACTAGAACCTATGTTAGTGGATTACTTCAAACTCCTAAATTTGTGTCCGACCATAGTAACACCAAACCTGTGGTTTACGCTTCTTTCTGTAATCATGGCCTCTCGATTATCCAAAATCCTCATATGCATCGAAGATTTCATATCCCGAACCAAATGTATCTGAGGCATTTTTCATGTTAAAAAGTATCTTCGCAAACTGTACCAGATTGACAAAGAAGAACTCAAAATCGAACTCAACAACACTCACCAGACATAAATTGACCAACTCAAGGCTAAACATCTTGAAGACTTAGCTTCTGTACATAAGAAATTCGATGTTCTTTGAACTTCTCTTAACAAGAGTGAAACAGAAAAGAAGAACCTAACCGATGAGATAGCTACTCTCAATTCTGACTTTGAAAAAGAAAACCACCTTGATGTCCATGTTGTTGAAGATGAGTGCATCAAAGATATGTCGGTCGCTATTAGTAACGGCAAGGAAGAAAAAAATATCACTTTTCTTCGAGAGACCCACGCCACATACCCCAAGATAAATCTTTCCAGCTAATGGAGTGAGATTCCATAAGCAAAGTCGCCCGAGTGAGGATTTCGATCCTATTCCAAGTTCGTCAACAAAAGAGGAGTCATTCGAAGAGGGTTCTTAAGATGAATAACTTTAATATCTTTCGAACTTTCATTACCTTTTTATATTTTTCATATTACTACTATAACTCTTGTATCCATCGAATCATTTTGAATGACAAAGGTTTTTACTTATACTTCATATTTTTCATTAAGTTATGTTCACGTTTAATCTTTGTTTATATTAACTATTCGAGGTTAACATATAAAAAAACACTTTAAATAATCATTACAAAGTGTAACACCTAGGATGTTATAGTGCATTGAATGAACATTGCACGTCGAAAATCAGAGTGCTTGCTTTTATTGAACGTAGCACTTCGAACATCACAATGCATTTATTGAATGTAGCACTTCGAACATAATAGTGCATTTATTAAATGCAACACTTGAAACATAATAGTGTATTTATTAAACGTAGTACTTCGAATATGGGTATTTCTTCGAAAAGTGTATTCAACACTCCAAAACATTCTACTATTTATCAGCCTCAAAGATTATCAGTCTTTGATCAGTTACCAAAATAGTTTAAATATGTACATAGAACCTCGTTAACAACCATTGGCCAAAAATGCATTTTATTGATCATTTTGAATATCTAAATAACGTCTCGTTAAAACCTCCCTGGGCCAACTGAATATGAAAGAGTGAGCTAATCAATCAAAAGAAACAAATTCAAAATACAACATATGTATTCGCATTATAACTTCATATGCTGTATATTCCAATGGTGTTAAACCATCCTCCCCTGACTATCACAAAGACGATAAGATCTTGGCTTTATCCTTTCAACAACCACATAAGGTCCTTCCCAATTCGAGGCTATTTTTCCGAGGTTATTCTCCTTAGTATGTAAAAATGGTTTTCTCAACATTTTATCACCTACTTTAAATTCCCTATTTTTTACCCTCGAATTGTATTTATTCCTCATAAGAGTTTGATAATGGATTACATTTAAATGAACTTGAACTTTTTTCTTGTTAATCAGATCGAAACTTGCTCTTTTAGCTTCATCATTGAATTTTGCAGAATATTGGGTTATTCTAAAAGATGAACTCATAGATTCCTCAGGGCTAACAACATCCATTCCATATACTAAAGCAAAAGGACTTTCCTTGGTATCTTCCCTAGGAGTTGGTTGATAAGCCCAAAGTACCTCTTGCAAATAATTTGGCCATTTTCTTGTCGCCCCTATTAAATTATTTTTCAAACCTTCTAAAATAGATCTGTTTGTCACCTCTACTTGTCCATTTGCTTGGGGAGGAAAAAACGTTGAAAACAATTGTTCAAGTCCCTTCAAGGCGCATAATGAAGTCATTTATTTATTATTATCTGTAGTAATTCTTCGAGGAAGTCCAAAATGACAGCAAATACTGTTTACAAAGAATTTAATTACATCCTTTGCTTTAGTTCCAGAAAACGGTTTCACTTCTGCCCTGTTTGTAAAATAGTCTAGTGCAACAATGATCGTTTGCCGCTCTTCATATGCCATCGGCAAAGGCCCCACTAAATCTATTCCCCACTATGAAACGATATAGCTTCGGTAATAGTCATAAGTGGAACTGCCTACTTATGAGTAGAATTAACAAACCTTTGACAAGTATCACCGCTTCCAACAAAATTATTAGCATGGTTCATGATCGAAGGCCAATAAAACCTTACAAGCAAAGCTCGACGAGATAATGCTTTAAACATACAATGCGTTGATCTTTCTCCATCATGTAATTCCAATAAAATTTCATGTGATTCTTGTATACTAAAAAATCATAGTAATGACATACTCAATGTATTCTTATACCAAAATCCATCCAAAACTATGTATCCAAAAGCTTGCCTCGCAAAGCTCAAGCTTTGGCAAACATTCTTGTTGAATTTCATTATAGTAGATCAGACACAAAAGATAGTAAGGATGTTTTACCAATGAATTCGATGTGGGTTATTTGAACTGATAACGGATCTAGTATTTTAGGATGCAGTCCTGGATTTCAGTTAGTTGATCTCTTTGGAGAAATAATACTCCAGTCTATCAAATTTGGTGGTCACACTTCGAGTAACAATGCTGAATATGAAGCTACTTCGGCTGGTTTGAGACTTGCGAAGATATGTGGAGTAACTTCAGTGCGATTAGAGAAACATTCTCAATTAGTAGCAAATCAAGTATCAAGAAACTCTGAAGCAAAAAAGGATCGCCTAATTATGTATCTTTGAGAGCTTCGAAATTTGATTCTATTATTTGATCATGTTGTTGGGGAATATATAAGTCGAGGAAGTAACGCAATGGATAATTTGTTAACAACTGTTGTTTATAAGGAAAAGTATCCTTGGATTGTACTACAAGAGAGTCCTTCGATTTTTACTCAGTCAGACCAATGTGATTATATTCAGGAATTATTTGTCACTACAGTTGCACTCCGAGACGTGAACAAAAGATCATAATCTCCCAACTCCACTGACCTCTTGGTCATTCTCCCCGAAATATCAGGATGTTACAAAACATTTTCAAGGCAAATGAAGTTTAAACTTCAATCGTATGAGCTTGAAAATAAGAATGCATATTTATAGCAGCCACCACCAAATCTAATGCAAACATCTCGAGCTTCAAATATCTCTTTTCTGGTACAACCAAAGTTTTGTTGACATAGTACACCGACTTCAGAATTCTTGAATCTTCGTTTATCAATACTATTACAGCAAAATCTGATACTGCAATGTATAAAAAGAGTTGTTCTCCACTTCGAGGCTTTGATAAAATCTCGGGTGATGATAATAAGTTCTTGATGCTTGTAACGTCGCTTCAAAATCAGAAGTCCATTCAAAAGTCTTTGTTCCTCGCAACACTTGAAAGAAAGGAAAACATTTAACAGAAAATCTAAAAATAAATCTATTAAGTGTGCTAACCTTCCTGTTAAAACTTGCACTTCTTTGATAGTTCGAGGTGAGTTTATTTCCACAACACCTTTCTAGGTCATCTTTTATCCCTATTTCACTAATAACATAACCCAAGAAATTCCCTGATTGAACTCCAAAAGGTCATTTCTAAGGATTAAGCTTTAGCCTTATTTCCCTTAGATTAAAAAATGGCTCCAAATATTTGAAGTGTGTATTCTCGACTAAGAGTTTTACGACCATGTTCTCAATGTACACCTCCATGTTTCTTCCAATCTGAGTGGCAAATGCTTTAATTATTAACCTTTGATAAGTAGCCCCGACATTATTAAATCCAAAAGGGATAACCTTAACACAATTGAAACACCTGCCAGTAATGAAAGTAGTACATTATTGATCCTTTAGATCCAGTTGGATCTGATTATATCCTAGAAAAGCATCCATGAAAGTCAATATTTTGTTTCCCGAAGTAGTATCAATCAGCTGGTCTATTCGAGGAACATGAAATGGGTCTTTATGACAGACTCGATTTTGGTGTGGTTTATTTATATCTGAGGGTAAGTTTGTAATTTTTGTTTAGACTTTGTGGAAGTTTGCAAGTATTTAATTTTTGAGTAGAGAGTAGAGGGAGAATTAAGCAGTCTGGTTGTATTTAATTTTCATTACCTTCATTTAATGTTGGTGGTAGGGTATTTATATCCTTACATCTGGGCCTTATGGCCTTTCAGGTCATGTTTAATGGACCCGGGTCAAGTTTAAGGACCCATGAGCTCTTAGTAGGAGAGCAAGCAGCTTAGTCAAGAAGTGATTAGGTTTTTATGTACTTTAGTCCTTGTTCGAACAGTCCACTGGATGAGGTGTTCGAACTGCACTGTCCGGTTTGGTTATCTTAGTCCGAACTGTCCCTGTCCGGAGAGGTAACAACATTCGGACTCATCAGGAGCCCGTTTTTTAGGTGTTTGCTCAAATACCTTTGTCAAAAACCTGAAAAATAGTCCGATGTTAGTGGCAGTTTTACCCGGACAGGTCTTTCGAATTGTGTTATGGATTTATCCCGACTGAAAAAGCTCTGTGAATCTAAACGGTTTTTTGCCAAAGTTCATGTGACACGTGTCACTCTCTGTTTGGTTGTTTCAACCGTTTTTTCACCTTGAATTCCGCACCCACCTTCTCTGAAAATCAACCTCTTCATTAATGAAGGTGACATCAACGCCATCTTTTAATCATTACTAATCTTTTCGAATTCTCCTAGGAATCAAGACGTCCTTTTTGAGATTTACTATAAATTGAGATACTTTTCTACTGTTTTACTATCACTTTCATTTTCACTCTGCAAATCTTTAAAGCTTTCTCTCTCAAAAACAAATTCTTACTTAGGTTTTTTATGTTCACGGCTAGGAACACTCTGATCAAAGGCGGGTGGCTCAATCTATCTGAATTAGAAAAAGCGCAAAAATTCGAAAAGGAAAGGTGCATTGCAGCAGGCTTACCCTCTTCTCCCATCGACACACCAGCAATCTCAGCCGCAGAGTCAGAGCAGGGTTCTTCCTCCACAAAGGGTGTCAAACCGAAGAGATTGTTTCAAACTAGTCTTTCCCCTATCATCTTAGGTTCTTCGGTTCAAAAGTCGGAACCCACCGTTGAACCAGGTTTAACAGTTACCAGATTTAATAAACCCTCCCCATTCTTAGCCATGGGGTCAGATGCTAAAACCTCTCCTCACAAAGGACAGGCTTCTAAGGGCACCCCTTCGAAATCAGGTGCCAAAGACAGTAGTACTGGGTCAGAAGTACCCATTAGAGCACCTAGGGACAGGTTGTCCGGTCCGGAGGGCACTGGCTCAAGTCCCCGAAGAGAAACGTCTACATCAGAGCCCCAACCGGAGGCTAGGAACTAGGAGAGTTCTGAAGCTCATCAGTCCGGAAGTCAGGCTGAACCAACTCCAAACCTCCCCCTCACAACAACAACTGAAAACCCCTCCTCAATAATGGAGGAGATAATGGAGGACTCTATCGAAGAGGATCCATTTGAGTCTGAACCTTCCGGAGAGACCAGTGGTGCTATTGCTGCTCAGAAGGATAAAAACAAAGAGAAGTTGTGCTTAACGCATCCGGATCTGCCAGAGTGTCTCGAAGGAAAAGTAGGACCTTGTTTCCATAAGGAATCAACTACACTTTCATCCATACAACTGAGTTGGGCCGGATGCGTACGAAGTGGGGGATTCCGGAGAATGTGAAGATAAGAATCCCCATAGACCCCGAAACCCCAATGGATTGTAAACTCAGTGAAATAGTCATCTTCACTAAGCTTTTTAACTGGGGTTTAAGGTTCCCCTTGGATCCGGAAATAGTTAAATATTTCCATCTTATCAAGATCTGTCCCAGTCAACTAAGCCCCAAAGCCTGGTACACACTTATGGCATGCATCATGGCCTCCCGGCTCTCCGGGATTCCTCTACCAATGGAGAAATTTGCTGCCGTGGCCAATCTCTGCAGGAACCCTCACATTCCCTTCTATCACTTCAACATGGGTGATAATTACAAAGTAGTGGATGATCTGCTCGAGTCGGAGAGAAACTGGAGGACTCAATACCTGTTCGTAAGTGGTGCTTGGGAAAACGGAAGGAAAATCAAAGCCGGAGTCAATCCAAGTCTCCTCTCCAGCAGATGGAGAAGTGATCGTAAGGCTCCTATTTTATATTCTTAACTTTTGTTTATTGAGTTTGCTTAAGCTAATTGATCTTGTCTTTTATCCTTCACAATACTGCCTAAAGACTTCAATGACTACCTAAAGTCCGGGCAAACCACTTGCACCAAGATCAACACTTGGGCTGCTGAGAAATGGGGGAACCGATTTCACGATGCTTTCACAGCAGGCAACTTTGCAAGGTCCCACCTCTGGAACAATACTGGTCCGAGGGATTTGACTTGGGAAGAACTCACCACTCCACCCCCTCCGAATGTAGTCCTCAAGAGAACGTACAAATCAGACGGGTCACTTTACCTTCCAGGCCGGGCCAAGGCTCCGAGTAAGATGAAAGGCAAGAAGAAGAAAGGCAAGAAGGTGGTAGGTGAAGCTGACTCTACTGGGGTGGAGGAGGCTGTTCCAACAAATCTGGAGGGGCCAGTCCCAATCCAGATCGATGCTGCTCTCTTAGAAGTGGTAGAGCGGGAGAGTGTTAGGGAAGAGGTTCAATCCCCAAAACCCCCAAGGGCTCCCAAAAGAGACCGAAAACGGGGAGCTGAAAGCATGGACAGGGAGGCTAAAAAGAAAAAGACCTCCAAGGGTGACGAACTTTCTCTCCGGGCTCTGGAGCCTCTCCCCCCACATTTGTCACTGACAGAGGTCTTCATTACTATAAGGTAATACCATTTGGGTTGAAAAATGCTGGGGCTACTTATCAGATATTAGTAAACAAAGCCTTTGCTGATCAGATTGGGGGAAATATGGAAGTATACATTGATGACATGATGGTGAAGAGTGTGGATGAGCAATTGCATTTGGCTGATCTCCAAAAAACTTTTGCCAACTTGGTAAAAGTGAATTTGAAATTAAACCCAGAGAAATGTGTGTTCGGAGTGCAGTCCGGGAAGTTTCTAGGCTATATTATAAGTGAGCATGGGATACAACCCGATCCGGACCAGCTTAATGCTCTATTCCAAATGGAGCCTCCTCGAAATATAAAGGAAGTACAGCGACTAACGGGGAGATTAGCTGCTTTAAACAGATTTATCTCAAGGTCTTCGGACAGGTGCGCCCCTTTCTTTCAAACCCTGAAGGGTGCAAAGGGATTCGATTGGACCCCACAGTGTGATGAGGCTTTTAATGAAATAAAGAAGCACCCGTCCTCCCCCAAAAATTTGTTTAAACCAGTTGATGGGGAGACACTCTTCGTATATTTGGCAGTTTCAAGTTGTGCCATCAGTGCTATGTTAGTAAGAGAAGTGGATAGTTATCCCCATCCAGTGTACTACATTAGCAAAAGTTTGATAGATGTAGAAAAGCGTTACTTGAAACTAGAGAAGTTAGCATTAGCCCTAGTAATAGCTGCAAGAAAAATGAGGCCTTATTTCCAGGCTCATCCTATCATCGTCCGGACTTCTTTTCCCTTGAAGAACGTCCTCCAAAAGGCAGACATTTCGAGTAGGATGACTAAATGGTCAGTAGAGCTAGGGGATTTCGACATAGATTTTGCTCCTCGAACAGCAGTTAAGGCCCAAGCTGTGGCTGATTTTTTGGTTGAATTCCACTCTGACAGAGATTCGGAGCAGGCTACTGACATAAAAGATAAAAAGGTATGGGTCGTCCGAACAGATGGTGGATCTAGCACTATGGGATGTGGTGCAGGGGTGTGTTTGACTTCTCCATATGGTGACAAAATGTAGCAAGCTATATGTTTTGCTTTCAGGGCATCCAATAATGAGTCCGAGTACAAATCGGCTATAGCTGGATTAAAGCTAGCCTACATTTGTGGGGATAAGAGGGTCAGGCTACTGAGTGACTCCCAGCTTCTTATCCACCATGCCCAAGGCCAATCTAAGGTTAAAAAGGAGCAGCTTGTGAAATATTTACTCCTTCTTAAAAATGAAGCACTCAAGTTTAAAACTGTTTCTTATGAACATAAACCCCGGACAGAAAATGAGTTAGCAGACTTATTGGCAACCATAGCTTACACGGAGTCATATCCATGGATCCATGTGCTGGAAAGCCCCTCCATTCAACTAAATATGGGTAAAGAAGAGGAAATTTTTGAAGTACAGGTGAAACAACCTCAGGACTGGAGGTTTCCTCTCCTGCAATACCTCTCCGATGGTATCGTGCCTCCGGATAAATCACTAGCCAGAACATTGAAACACAAGGCTCGTGGTTTCATCATATTAAGAGACGTTTTGTATAAAAAGTCTTACAGTAAACCTCTCCTGCGCTGTCTGGGAGATGAAGAGTCTCAAGTAGTCCTCTCCGAATTGTATGATGGTGAGGGATCAGCACATTGTGGATTCAGATCTTTAACAAGGAGAGTTTTACTGGCCGGTTACTATTGGCCATCCATCATGAAAGATGTTAAGGAATTGGTAAGAAGATGTGACCCATGCCAGAGGTACAGCAATGAAATTCATGTCCCAGCCATTCCTTTAGAGTCAATTTCTGAGCCTATTCCTTTTGCTCGATGGGGGTTGGATTTAGTAGGGCCTCTCCCTATGGCGTCCGGAGGGCGCAGAACTATAATTATTTCCATTGATTACTTTTCGAAGTGGATTGAAGCAGCCCCTCTAGCAGGAACAACATCAAAAGTTGTCATAAAATTCATTCTATCCAACATCTGTTGCAGATTTGGTGTCCCACAAAAGATAACAACAGACAATGGGCCACAGTTCGACAATAGGGAAATGAAGAGTTTCTGTGCCTCAAGGGGTATACAACATTGTTTCTCTTCACCTTTCCACCCACAAGCAAATGGACAAGTCGAAGTGGGTAATAGAACTATACTGTACGGTTTGAAGAAGAATTTGGAAGGGGTTGCTGGGAAGTGGCCTAACTATTTACAAGAGGTCTTGTGGGCCTACCGGACAACACCTGGGGCTGCAACACAGGAGTCACCCTTTTCTTTGGTCTATGGGATGGATGCTGTAGCTCCCATAGAAGCAACTCTCCCATCGTTTCGTGTTCACAACTTCTCCGAATGCGCTAACGAGGTGGCAATCAGAGGTCAGCTCGATTTGGTAGAAGAAAGATGAGTTAAAGCTCACCTTAGAGTTGCACACTATCAGGGTTTGATGAGAAGCAGATTTTCTTCCAGAGTTAAAAAAAGAGATTTCCAACCGGGGGACAAGGTATTAAGGAAAGTCTTCTTACATACTAAAGAAAAGATGTTCGGCAAATTGGCTCCGACTTGGGAAGGACCTTATATGATTGTTGAAAGGCTTAAACCTGGAACATATTTGCTAGAAGACAAAGATGGAAGAGTTCTGAACCACCCTTGGAATATCGAACATCTCTGATTGTACTTGGAGTAGAGTTTGTGTAAATATTTACTTGTTTAAACATCCATGAAAATATTTGGGGGCATACTCTTTCCTCCATGGTGGCATGGGGAGGTTTTAATGAGGTGTCCGGGTTCTAAATAAAATTTGATGCCTTCTTAAAAAATTTCTGAAGTGTTTTAATTTTGTCCCTTGTCACATCATCCGGATTGAAATAAAAGAGTGATGACCACTTAAACATTTGTCATCGGAGAATTTAAACACTCTCACTATGAAACAACTAAGGGCTATTTAAACACTGGCCAATAAAATTGGAACAGACTATGAAAGAATGTGAGAATGATGCAAAACAAAGACATTCATTAAAATAACTTAAGTGCCTTGGCCTTCCAAGGACTTTCAAATTGTCAAAACAGAATAAAAGACCTATCCGGTCAAATACCGGACACACTTATAAAAAAGAGTGCCTTGGCCTTCCAAGGACTTTAGTCTGGATAAAAAGTAAAAAAGTAGTTCATAAATTAAGGCTGAGCCTTTGAAGATGGCTCAACTTCATTTACATTCTTCTTTCCCTTAGGATCATCTTTCTCTTCGTTTGGGCTCTCCCCGGTACGCTCTTCGTCATCGGATGAGGAGGCACTGGAGTAGCCAAACTTGTCACCTTCGGCCATTGTATGATATGGGAGGTCATCGGACTCTACATGAAGCCATAAATCCCCTAGGTTTCTCTTCGGAAATTTCTCATGGAAGAGTAAAACCATGTCAGACCTCACCTTGGCATACATCTCCTCTTGGGTGTCGATCACGTTGTTGGCATACGCGTCGATCTTGGCTTGGATTTTGGCCTCCTGCTCCCTTAGCAAAGCAGCTTTCTCCTCGGCAGCCTTGGACACTGTATTCTCAAGAGCAATTTTGTCATTGGTTATGTTGGTGATGATTTGGTCTTTGGCCTTGGATTCCCCCTTTGAGGTGGCAAGATTTTTCTCCAGTCCGGACAGCTTCTCCCGGAGCTCTGTGATGGTGTCCTCTAATGTGGTGACTTTTTTGGTGCTTACCTTTTGGTTTCTCTTCAACTCCTCGTTTTCTTCCTTTAGAATGGCAGCGTTTGAAGTGGCAGTGCGAAAGTCATCGGACAGCTTCTCTTTGTCAGACTTAAGATCTTTGATGATGTCTGCCTGATTTCGAACTTGTTTCTCCAACGCAAGTACAGGATGAACATTGCTTAATAAAGAGTGGGCTATGACATCCCTTTCACTTGAAACGATAAAGGTCTTACCATTGAAAGTGACTGTGTTTGAGGTGCTCGGAGGGAGGTAAGGCCCGACAAAATCGTCTCTGGGAAGATTGATGAAGTACTCACCAAGCCCACCAAGACCGGTGATGTCTACCCCGTCAATATTGAGATCTCCCCCTTCGACCTCATCAGTATGGAAGTCACCCGGTATCTCCTCCCCTTGTGTTGGGCCAGTAGGATCAGGTTGGGAAGGAGGCTTCGGAGCCCGGAGAGAAAGCTCGTCACCCTTAGAGGTCTTCTTCTTCTTGGCCTCTCTGTCTTTGCTTTTACTTCCATGTTTACGATTCCTTTTGGAAGCCCTTGAAGGTTTAAGGGAGTGCACTTCTTGCCTTTCAGTCTCCCGCTCCACCACTTCCAAGAGAGCAGCATCAATTTGGCTGTGGACTGGCCCCTCCGGATGTATAGGAGCATCCTCCTGTGCCTCAGCAGGGTTAGCTCCACCCACCACCTTCTTGCTTTTCTTTTTACCCTTCATCTTGCTTGGGGCCTTGGCCCGGCCTGGCAAGTAGAGTGTCCCATCTGGGTCATGCGTTCTTTTGAGCACTATGTCCGGAGGAGGCTGGGTGGTGAGCTCTTCTCAGGTTAGGTCTCTCCGACCTGTGGTGTTCCAAAGGTGAGACCTTGCTAAGTTACCCTCTGTGAAGGCAGCATGGAACCGATTCCCCCACTTCTCAGCGGCCCAAGCGTTGATCTTGGTGCAAGTGGTCTGCCCGGTTTTCAAATAGTCACTGAATTCCTTGGGCAGTTCTGCTAAGGCAAAAGTAAGACCCATTAGTTTAAACTAACTCTAAAAAAAAGGGAGAGAGACAAAAATATAAAGCAGGAAACTTACGGTCACTCCTCCACCTGCTTCTGAGAAGACTTGGGTTCACTCCAGACTTGATCTTCTTTCCATTCTCCCAAGCACCACTAACAAACATGAACTGGGTCCTCCAATTCGTCTCCGCCTCTAACAAATCCTCAACAACTTTGAAATTATCCCCCATGTTGAAATGGTAAAAGGGGATGTGGTGGTTTCTGCAAAGACTAGCTACAGTAGCGAATTCCTCCATTGGAAGAGAAATCTCGGAGAGCCTCGAAGCCATACAAGACATGAGGGTGTACCAGGCATTAGGGCTCAACTGGCTCGGACAGAGCTTTATCAGATAAAAGTATCTGACAATTTCTGGGTCCAAGGGGAGTCTGAGCCCCCCAATTGAACAGCTCCGTGAAAATGACAACTTCGCTCAGTTTGCAGTCCATGGGATTCTCTGGGTGTATAGGGATCTTGATCTTCACGTTCTCCGGTATTCCCCACTTCGTACGCATCCGACCCAGTTCAGCTGTGTGGATGAATGCGTAGTTGATCTTCTGCAAGGCGAGGAGGTACTTGACACTGACCTTATGGAAACAAGGCCCCACCCTGCCTTCAAGACTCTCCGGCAGATCCGGATGCCTCAAGCACAACTTCTCTTTGCCTTTGTCTTTTTTGGCAACAATAGCACTACTGGTCTGACCGGAGGGCTCAAATTCAAATGGAGCCTCTTCGACAGAGTCCTCCATTATTTTCTCCATAATTGTTGAAGGATTCTCAGTAGCAGTGGCAAAGGGAGGATTCAGATCTGGCTCAGCTTGGTCTCCGGACTGCTGGGCTTCAGTATTCCCTTGGCTTCTGGCCTCCGACTGGGGCTCTAAGGCAGAGGTCTCTCTTCGAAGACCAGGGCTGCTACCCTCCAGACCAGACAGTCTGTCCTTGGGGGCTCTGATGGGCACTTCTGACCCAGTGCTGCTGTCTTTGGCACCCGACTTTGAAGGAGTGCTCTCAGAGGCCTGGCCCTTGACCAGCCGGCTTTTTCTCCGGTCGACTAACTTTTGAGGGGAGTTTCCGGTGTCTGACCCCATAGCTAAGAAGGGGGAGGGCTTTTTGAAAATGGTAACTGTTACTCCTGGCTCAACAACAGGTTCCGATTCCTGAACCGAGGACCCAGAGATAATGGGGGAGAGATTAGTTTGGAATAGCTTTTTCGGCTTGGTACCTTTTGAGGAAGAAGAACCTTGATCAGATTCTGTGGCTGAAGTTACTGGCTTGTCGATGGGCGAAACGGGTAATCCTGCTGCAATACGTCTTTCTCTTTCAACCTTTTGCGCCTTTTCAAGTTCAGAAAGGTTGAGCCACCCACCTTTGATCAGAGCATTCCTCGCTGTAAACATAAACTGTCTCGGTAAATTTTTGCTTTGGAGAGAAAAAAGCTTTAAGAAGTTGCAAAGTAAATATGAGAGTGATGGTGAAACAGTAGAAAATGTTTGAATTTATAGTAAATCTGAAAAAGGAGTTTGATTCCTATGAGAATTCGAAAAGATTGGTAATGATTAAAGACGGCACTGATGTTACCACCTTTAATTAAGAGGTTGCTTTTCGAAGAAGGTGGGTTCGAAATTCAAGGTGAAAAAACGGCTGAGGCAACCAACCAGAAAGCGACACGTGTCCCATGAACCCTGGCACAAAACCGTTTGGATTCATAAATGTTTATCAGTCCGAACAAAACCATAAGACAAACAGACCTGTCCGGATTAAAACCACCCCTGATATCGGACTGTTTTTCAGGTTTTTGACAAAGGTATTTGAACAAACACCTAAAAAAGGGGTTCCTGATGAGTCCGAATTCTGACTACTCACCGGACAGGGACAGATCGGACCTAGCCCTCCGGACCCGACAGACCACTTCGAACACTTAGCTAATGGGACTGTTCAAACTATGACAAAAGTACTAAAAAACCTAAACACTTCTTGACTAAGCTACTTGCTCTCCTACTTAGAGCTCATGGGTCTTTAAACATGAGCCGGGTCCATTGAACATGACCCGAAAGCCCATAAAAGCCCAAATGTAAGGGTATAAATACCCAACCACCTGCATTAAATGTGGGTAATGAAAATTAACTGCAACCAGCGAGCTTAATTCTCCCTCTACTCTCTATTCTAAAGATTAAACACCCACATACTACAACAAAACACCAAACAAATTACAAATTTACCCTCATACGATAATTAACCTCACCAATGTTCAAAAATCTTCTCGAATTAATAATATTTTTATCTTGGCATTTTGGTGTTTTAGGTTTTTCCGATAACATTTTTGGCGCCGTCTATGGGAAAGGTCAAAACAAGTTTTTTTCCAATGGGAGAATAATTAATCACCCTTTTCTTTTTATTTTTAGCGGACTGACCTCATCCTCTAAATCTTCTTCTCGTGGCCTTGCCATCTTGCCACTTCCTTCCACCTCTTCGGCCATAATAGCCAGCTTTACCTCCTTGCTCTGCATCTCCACCTCCTCACCATTTTTTGTCCCTTCAAGCGTAAACAACGACCGCTCCTTTCTCCTGCTTTCCGTCCCTCGGGCACAGTTAGACCCAGCCCCCACAAAGTCTCCATCTTCATACTGCTGCTCCATCAGTGCTCGAAGTCTCTCCAAAGTTTCTATTTCCTCACTACCACTTATTCTTACTCTCCCGTCTCCTGCCCCTAAATGTTCAGGAATGCGCCACAGGCCGAACTTCAAATAATTCCCCACACAAAAGACTTGTGTCGGGTCGCCTCCCCAAGCATCGTGAGCCGCGGCGGACAATTTTGCCAAATGGTTCACTGATCCTTTCGGACGACCATCCTTGCACCATTCTTCGTACTTCCCTTCACCTATACCAATGCATCGCCAGTTATAGCAAACTCTAAAAACCAATTTACATACTAAAACATTGAGAAAACCTTAAACTTAGAATTTCAACGTCTCTCTAACTGAATATTCAATGTAACACTCTGATGCTCCCAATTACAGGACACGTAAATAAACCGATGCTTCTAGGTCTTATCAAAATTGGAGGTCAACTATGTGTCTCGCTCCGTTTAACTGTAGGTAGAAAAATAGCGACCGCGCCAATTTGGACCCCTCCATCCCAACTAGTACATCAGCCAAACATAGAGGTATTCGGAAATACTGAGAGCGCATAACGATACTCAATAACATCGTCTTACCATTCGTCGTTAACTGGGTGGGACAAATCCCAATAGAACTAAAAAAATATCTAATAAGCGGGGGGGGGGGGGGGGGGGGGGGGAGGGGGGGAAGGGGAGTCGCATGACCCAATGATATAAAATGGTATACCAACGGGTCACCCTCTCTTCAGTTGTATAAGGTTGATCCCCTGCCCGAGGCGCCTTAATAGTCACGTCATCGGGAAACCCACACCTACTCCTAAACTACATTAGGGATTACTTAGTTAGATACCCATATTTTGGGGTGAGTTTAGCAAAATACTCCTCTAATACCTCAATCTCCTAATACTCCAATTTCACATCCACAGTTTTCTTCTTCATAGTTTTCTTTGGTGCCATGAACAGACTGCAATTACCCAATAGTGCTTATAAGAATAGGGTTTCCCTGCATAATACGTGGTCTTACTCTCAGTAAACCCAGTAGTTGGTCCAACAAAACATACATTCTAAGAACTCTACAAGCCCATACCGCTATTTAAAGTTTTCTTTCCCTACACTATCTAACCTAACTTACAGTAGAAATCCAAATAGGGATTACGTACCTATTTTAGTACTCCGTTCTCTGATTCCGTCACCGGTAGCCTTCCCCAACAGTGAATTAAAGATTTTCTAAGTCGGAAAGAGAATTTCTCTTTTCATCTCCAAGTCTCTCTCATGCAATTTTCCAAAAAATCTACGTAGAGAAAAGTTTTAGATTTTATTTAAAAATCTCTCAATACCGAAGAAACGGTTCTCTTACCCAACCGTGACCACAATAATGACACCTGTCGAATCATGCATCGAGAAATCGAACGCCTAGCACGCTTTTCCATAGTAACTTTTTTGAAAATCAAACCAAATCCACACACGCTATCGAATCAGAGAGTGACACGTCACCCACGTCTTTTTTTATTTTTCTTTTATTTTTTATTTCAAACAGTAACTATTTCACACTTACTCATTGGACTGGAAGGGAACCCTGATAAGGGAGTAGTTACCCACAAACACTCTCAAAGATAAACATCAAAGTAGAGAGCAGAATTAAGCAGAGCAGGACAAAAAAGAGTAGAACAAAAGGAAAGGCTACAAGAGTAGACAAAACATTAAATCCAAGCAGGAAAGATATAAGATCGGGCGCACTTGATCTAAGTCAGACAGGGCATCATCAGAGATAAGCACGCTCGGCCAAAGCGGATACGTGAAACAAAAAAGAAACGAAAGCTAAGTCGAGCTCATCGTCTAGTCAATCAGAGTATGATTAAACGTATGCATGCCCGGCACAAGTCAATAAGCATTTTGTTGCGCACGATCAGAAACTTCACTCGATCGAGGACGAGTTAGTACAAGATCTGACCGAGCAGACCAGACAACATCAAAGCCGACCAAGCAAAATGGCAAAAGCTGCTCTGCTCGGAAAATTATAAGACTAACCGTTTACGTCAACAAACATTAATTAAGTTACTAATTAAGGATAGATAGTCAACAGTTAAATATTTAGAGATTGCTGATTAAGTATAATATATAACAATCGACTTAATTTAGGTCTTTGCTCATTAAGTACTTGTAATTAATAATAGAAATAACGGCTAAGAGTAGTATATATAAGGGATAAAAGACAATTTAAAGATATGTTCAGAAATCTTCTCGAATTAATAATATTACTATCTTGGCATTTTTATGTTTTATGTTAACTCGAACCACTTACGGCGATTAAGGGACAAGCCATAACAGACATTTTAACTGAATTTGCTGCACCGAAGGACAACCTTCTCGATGAACCCAATACACAACTAACGACTGACATACTAGAATGTATTATAGAAACCAATGGAGTATCGAGTATGTCAGGGGGAGGAGCAAGTTTTATTCTCCACTTTCCGACATGAAAGCAGTGCGCTTGTCGAATCTAGTAACTAATAATTTAGCCGAGTATGAAGTATTCATCTGTAGTATGCAACTGGCGCTGATACATAGGCCCCGCCATCTCAGGATCCATTCAGATTTGTACTTGGTAATGAACCAAGCTTAAGGAGTATATGACGTTAATCAAGAAGGGATCAGAGGCTACTTGGCGGTGCTCGAGTAATTTGAATCGAAATTTGTAAGATTACGGTATGAGTAGGTTCCGCGCCAAGACATCAGTTATGTCGACACCTTGCCAAAGGCCGCAGCCTCAGTGGATAGTCCCCTCCTTATTACACAACAGCGGCCAAACAACCAAGCTCATTCGTACGAGTGATGGGGTGCATACGATCAACAACAGTTATGATTTGAGGGAATCTTATTTACTTTGTCTTAACTCTGCCATTCTCCCAACTGAGAAGACAACGGTTCCAATGCTACAAACACGGGCCACTAAGTATTGTGTTTTAGGATGGTGTTTGATATTGCAAAAATGTTATCTGACCGAGGCTCCGATCTTTAAATAGAACAGAAGCAACCACAATCTTGTATGATCTACATAATAGAGAGGCATGAGTATATTGCGGTTAATGAAGTCTAGTGAGATGATTTCTACTTGCAGATTACTCTTGGCACGAGTTATCTGCTGATGCCGAACAATTGGTTTTGAAGATGCCATCATTGTCAGCAATTTTCTAATACGGGGCATATACTGAGTGAGGGGATGAAGCATGTAGTCTGTCCCTACCCCATTTATAAATGGCGGATTGATTTGATAGGATTTCTTCCTATGGCAATCGATAAAAGACAATACCTAATCGTTGCAGGCGACTATTTCTCAAAATGAGTGGAGGCGAAGGCTCTATATCACACTCGAGCTCAAGAGACATGTGATTTTGTCTACACCAAAATCTTCATAAGATTTGGATTACCTTTCATTTTAATGACCGATAATGGCCCCAATTCCAAAATGCGATAGTCACCGTCTTTTGTAAACGATTCGGGATAAGCTAACACTTTTATGCGCCCTATTATAGTCAGGCCAATGGTCATGTGGAAGTTACCGGACTATTTTAGAAGGTATTAAAAAGAAGCTAGAATGAGAAAAACGAAAATTTCTAGATAAGTTACCCGAAGTATTATGGGCCTATCGAGCTACACCGCGCACAACTACAAATGACACTTGTATTATATTAGTCTACAACAACGAATTAGTAGTCACAATCGAGGTCATAATACCAAGCTATTGCGTGGGAAACTATGACAAGGACCAAAACAACGAAGGCAGAGTAGTAGAGGTCGACCTTATCGAGGAGTGTCGAGACTGTGAGTCCGAGCAAGGCATTTCATGAGTTTGATGAGAGGACGCTTCAATGCAAGCCTCAGACCCAACGGTTTCGATGTTTGTGACATGGTCATGAAGAAGATTTTTTAAGGCTCTTGTTATAAGGATTCAAGGAAGTAAGGCCTAACTGGGATCGACCATACACAGTGATCTCCAAACGATATAGTGGAGCTTATCGCCTATCAAATGAAGAGGGCCATGGTCTAAAGCATCCTTTGAATGTAAACCATCATAAGTTATATAGGTTAGAGTTGTAAGGATAGAAGATGCGCTCTCTTTCCCTTATGATGGCGCGAGCGGGTTTTTTAACAAGGAATCAAGCTATAACTTATTGTATTAATATATTTATGCTTTTGCCACCACATGTTTTTTTTAAATCTTTGTCCTTATAACTAGTGACAGGGTCAATAACCATGCGTATAGACTACGCAAGAGGCCATATTGAGCACTAACCATAGAGTCAATCTACAATTGGGCTAATTGGCCACGTATACGAGCTATGTATAGTCCATATTGAGTCTCATACATTATACACAATAGATAAGCAAACTAACCATCAAGTCAAGCCCTTTTAGGGCTACGCAATGGGTCACATAGACCTCGCCGGGGTTAAAGATGGATAATCATTATCCCAATAACCTAACACAATGAGCCATATTGAGATCGATCTTATAAGGACTTCTCCTGAATCGAATAAAAATAAAGAAACACGCATCTCCATAAAGAAACACAACATTAATAACTCATCCACATCCTAAGGAAAAATAGATAATATAACTAAGTCTTGCACTTAAGGTGTCATAACAAGAAATAACAAGTAACAAAATAGTTTGTTCGCGATATTTATACAATCATGCATCAGGAATAAATGATGGTGGAGCCTCCTCTGTTAAGTTCAGTTGGTCCCACATGTCTTTGGCCAATGAGATTGCTGATTTTCTGGCCTCACGAATGGGGGGATACGTTTCAAGGATAATTTCGCTCCCACCTTCCGGATTTCCAACTTAAAGAGTGAACTCAATAAATGGCCTGAGCATCATTCCAGGGTTTAATTTTAATAGCTCGACCACAATTTTATTTTGGGTATATGCCACCATGTCCATAATAATTTCGATTACCTCATTTTCTTTTTGTATCGAGTCGGTTTCAACCTTCTTCATTAATTATTGGCTCCGGTTTTCCATCTGCGTCTTCAGATCGTTCAGGGAGGCAATCATATTCCCTTTCTCGATCACAAGTCCAACGATGCGATCTGCTTGATAGCTCAACTGAGCTATCAAGCCGTCATCCTT
This sequence comes from Limnanthes douglasii subsp. nivea, assembly GCA_036936605.1. Lineage (NCBI taxonomy): Eukaryota > Viridiplantae > Streptophyta > Magnoliopsida > Brassicales > Limnanthaceae > Limnanthes > Limnanthes douglasii. Next base: position 353,304,256 of record JAUPFV010000001.1, read on the forward strand.
TTAACGAACCTGTTATTATGTGATATTAATGTCATCGCTTCAGTTGTTAACTCCTTGTTCTTTTGCTCGCATGCCTCCCGAGCACAATGTAGTAGTCAAAATTCCTTTTCTAATTTTTTTTCTAATGTATAGTGTTAACCTTGTGGGCTTGGGCCGATCCGTATGCATGCTTGTATCAGGGGAGTTCGATAGTCAATCCTCTGATAGACCCAAATATAATAGGTTACGATTTCCATTCTTCCATCACTTACATATTTACATGCGACATACACCGATAGGACAAGATGAGTGAGTTGTGATGCATCTACAAGTAACATTGTATTTAGCATTACATGATTGATTAAACAACATTGTTCGACATTATCAAATGACCTCTACAGTACATCACTTATAGGCATATTGTCGTAAAATGAATGTTCATGATATCTTTTCAATTGTTCGAACATTACCATGAAGGGCATTAACATTGAGATCTTGGAGGGGCGTAGCTCTTCTGGTACTGCACCATACCCATTATGGTCTTTTTGTTGCTAGTGGTACAACATCCACTATCACTTTTGAATGTTTGAGTTGAGAAATCTCTTCCTCTGCGTCTTCATCTTCATTCTCATCTGGGCGGTATCGACCTGCTCCAACCTTCTATTATATAAATTACTATTTTACCTCTCAATCCTTACGGGTATCTTAGTCATCCGCCATATCTTCCTCAAACCTTCCACAATCTTCTACCATATTCAACCGTCTCTGTTACGATTTAGGAGAACACTTCGACAATGATAAATGCCAAGCGACAGTATTTCTTGGAGGACTTATATGCATTCGATAAATTTCTTATTTTTTACAAACTTGTATTGTATGTTCCGTTATGATTCCAAAGGAAAAAATAAATTATATTAATGCTTTTGAAAAATGTTAAATATAAGACCATTTCTAAATTTACAATGAGAGTATTACCGTGGTTACCAAAACTATATTTTACAAGTCGTTTAGGATCGAACGAAAATATTATATTACCCATTGTTAGAGAATTGTCTTATAGTCGGACATTTAATAGTTGGTACGACAATTTTATTTAACAATATTTTTATTTATGTAATGTAATATTGAATATATATTATTTATTGTCTAGAACTGTTTATTTTTTTGTTATTTCAGGTTTATTTCTACTTTGACAAGTATATGCGAACAATCAAACCATTCAGCGTGATTTGACTTGCTATTTGATAGAATAGCTTATGGTTTCAAAACAGTGACCATTGGCTCCTGGAGAACTAAAAAATCTAGCTTTTTAGATCTGATTAAGAACTTGATTCTGACTTGAGATTGCTTGTTTCCAATACCACGCACGTTCCAATTTAGGATAGAAATAGTCATTTAGAGTATTTGGAAGATGAATTGGATATATTCTTGTGCATCACACACTTGGATGATATGATACTTTTAGAATTGACAATCTTAACATTTTTAGTTCTCTTCTGTTCAGCTTTTTTATTACCAGTCTTGATTTGATCAGTTCGGTTGGCAGAAGAGGCAGGGAGGCTGCCAATAGTTTGTTTAGTTGGCGAAGATGATTCAAGCAAAGGATTCACACGAGAAGAATCAATATGATTCAAAGAACCCATTTCCAGCATATGTAAAGCTTCAATTACTTCATTCTTGTCCACTCCCAGAGGTACATTATTCTAAACTATATTCTCCAAGCTATTGTAAGTTGTAGTGAGTTGATTTAATACCGTGTCTCTATCATCCACCATAACTGATCTAATCTTTTTTATCAGTAACTTTTATCTTGAATGCAGGAACCAAAGATTCAAGATTCCAAGGTTTGGAGGCCATTTCATACTCCAAGGAATTGCTCTTGTTAGCTTTTTTGCACTGCTTCACGGAATGGTTCAGGTGAGAGCAATTTTTGCAATACCCAGGGAATTTACCATAGACCAAATCCTGCCAGTAGCTATAGGAACCAAATGAGATACCAATTCCTTTTGGAAGAGGTTTAGAAACATCCAAGATCACCCATACTCTATAGAAATTGTGTCTTGCCCTATAGTTAGGACGCACCCATACATTAAGAACAGACCCAATGGTCTTTGCTATTTCTAAAATAGTAGCTTCATTATACATAAAATCAGGTCAGTTCGGGAGATCTACAAAGATAGGGGTAGGTGGACTCTCTATGTTAGGGTTATAATTAGGCGACCATTGAAGGAGCCTCATAGTTTTCTCTCCTAGTTGCCAGACATTCCTCCTCCACAGACGCTTCAAATCTTCCATCATACTAAAATCGATGAATATGTGTCTATAATCCCAACTAGTTACGTTATAATCCTCTTTAAATCTAAAAGAATCCAAAAAAGATTTAACAGCACTGTAAATAGTTCTCCCACTGGCAAACTTTTCAACCAACGTGTGATTAACAATCTCCCTTAGTTCAGACAAATCTTTTGCCTCAAAATAAATGTTAATCTGATCAGTCTCTCTGATAATGAAACATTCTTGTAATTTATTTTCCCAGTGTTTGATTTGAATAGATCCGTGAAAGATTTTTTTGTGTCTAACCCATCTCGACAGCTTGTGACAGATTCATACACTGGGTTATACCTGATCTTTGGCCGATATAAGCAAGGTTTTTTCAAGATAGGTAAGTTGGAATCACGATCAGCAGATCGATGGTCTAGTGAGGAGCACTCAACTTCCTCCATCAGCAGAATCAAACGACAAAGAAGTAGCCAAGAGAATAGTAGAATCTAGGATTAGGTTTCATTCTTGGAGGATTCTTGGATAGATTGTAACTAAATTTTATGTCCTCTTATATCGGGTTACCGCTCAAAAAACGTGTAATACTAAGTTTTAGCTGCATCTTATGGTAATTGTTGAACTCATGATATACCATAGACATCATAGCTATTTACATGTACATAAATACATCAGACATTTCTATTGGATTTGTTTAGGTCTCTATTGAATGATTTAATTATCCAGTCCAAAACTGGTTTGTGGTCCGACTATAACTTTTTTATTAATCAACATACATCCATAGCTACGGAATTTTGGTACATTGTTAACAGGTATAAAATCATCGAAGAAACAAGAGTGTGAGTGTATTAACTGGTAATACTATTGTTAACAGGTATAAAATCATAGAAGAAACAAGAGTGTGAGTGTATTAACTGGTAATACTATTGTTAACAGGTATAAAATCAATAAATCATAGAATAAACAAGAGTGTGAGTGTATTAGCCGGAAATACTAAAGCAGTACATTATCTTTGTTCAAGAGTAATTGTTGATCGTGTAAAGAACCAAATTTTACAGGCTATAAGTGTAGTTGCGACAAAAATAAGAATGATGAATATGAGGTTTTAAAGGAATATCACAATGTTAGTAACCTTGGTAATCATGTACATATGATACAACCAGCTTCTTTATAACACTACTGTTTTCTTAAAGGGGAGGCTTTCTCTCTGCCCGAGTCCTTAGAGATATTTTCTCTCAACAAATCTGATGATACCCTCACAATTTTTTCACAAAATTTCTTCACGGCCACTATACGGATAAGTTCATACAACTCTCTCTTTTCCGAAGTTTCGAGTTTCAACCAACCGGATTGCTTTATTGTGTCTATAAGTAGTTGTTCAAAATCCATTGGATCTAATAACGGCTTCAGTGTCATAGCTTCAAATATTTTCTCGACATTCATCAACACATCTTCAACTCTCATCGTCTGCGTCAGCGTAGATATATTTGTTGTCAACTGATCTGATGATAGCTTCGCCATAATTTCACATAATTTCTTCATCTCTATCAGTTTATCTTGAACTTCTTTCGACTCAATCAGATCAAAGGCAGTTTCCGTCATCCAATATGATGGTACCTTGGCCATATTTTCATATAATTTCTTTATCTCCGTTACTTTATTTTGAACTGCCTCCAGGTCCATCATTTTAGACGCATCTTTTGACAGAAAGTGCGTTAGGTCCACCATATTTTCACATAAGGTCTTCATTACAATAAATTTATCTCGAACTTCCTTCACCTCCATGAGATTATCTTCAAGATTCTTCCGTTCTAGATATGTATTCAAGATTCGAAGGCATTTTTCTCTATAACCCACAAGAGTTTGAAAGGGAAAAGGGAAACGTGTAGTGCTCAGAGTTTTGCCTTCATCGTTTGAATTCAAGCCGTCGCTAGAAAACAAGAATCTATGTTACATTAAGAGCCTAACTAAAATTACAATAGAAATTAGGTCGGAATTTGGACATCAAACTCGCAAGCCTCCGCACCTATATATCATAATTCATGCAAGAAAGAGACTTGTATTAGAACTCACAAATCATTAGCGTTCTTGCCACAAATTAGATCAACATCATCCATCTTCTCGTCAGCCTGAAACCAAAACAAAATGAGCTTCGTTTCTTAGTCTCTTGTTTTCAGTATAAAATATAAACCCGTCAAATTACAAAATCTTGACTATCCCAACATTTAGATTCACGAAAAAGATCAACCGAAGTAACAAGATGAGTTATAATATATTAACTAACACAGTGTTCATTAAAGAATTGTGAAGAACATAAATGAATGACGAATCAAATCAACGAAAACAGAATACCATGGTGGAGAGAAACCAAAATAACTTTCCAAACTGGAGAGCGTCGAAGGCAACGGAAAGAAACTCTTCAAACAAAGTTTCGTTGGCGACTGAGAATGGAAGATAATAACGAACGAAAAATAAAGGTCAACAGAGCGGGAAATATAGATAGTGGTTATTGTGGTTGTTGTTCTAACGAGTTTTCTCTTTCTTTCTTTTTTTCTTTACAAACTTATTAGTCAAACGTAATTGTATCCGTTATTAATTAATAGTAATAAATAAATAACAATGTATTTTGTCAGACCAAGTCGATATTTCGTTAAAACAATTTAAGGGGAGTAGCCGAGTTGGTAGAGTAAAACATGTGATGAAAAGTGATGAATTTAAATTTTTTTACAATTTTTCGGTTGATGGTTTATCTTGTACGCATTCGATGATTAGCGGATGCTGGTTCCTTCCGAAATAAAAATTAAAACTGTCCCAAAAAGGGTAGCCGAGTTGGTGGACTAAGGCATGTACATGACCTCTCGTTATGATTTCGAGTATTTCAACCAACGGTGTGTTGGCTATTCTGTCACAACGAGAGTTTACCCAGTGCGCACGCGTTGAATAGCCCCTACGAAGTTTTTTAAAAAATTGAATTAAAACAATCTTAAAAAATTATTTTTTATTGGGATTCTAACCCATAATATCAAAAACATATTTTATTTATATAAAATTCAGTTACGAATTTTAATTAACTATTTCTATTAAAAAAAATAAGTTCTATAAATTTGTAATTAGAAGTAACTTTTCTAAAATATATTTATTTTTATAAGATCCAAGTATCGCTAAAATATATGGTAATGAACCTCTAACACTACGAGTAAAGATGGAAATAAGTTAAAACATAATAGAGGATTTTTTTTAAGCAAACGACAAGTATATTACAAAATTGAAAGTTTTACATCAATCATGGCTCTAAACGAGAGCCTAACAAAAAGAAGATGTCCAAAGCCAAAGTAAAGCCACAAAATTGTATCAATCCCCAAATTAAGGCCAGAAACCCTAAATTGAAAGGCATTCAGCCACACGAACCCATCACCCACCCCTACCACCGCTCAAGAACTCGCCATGCAGCTAAACATCCACCATTGAAAACAGCAGCTCTCAGCTAGCAAATGATTGAAACCGGTGAAACCATGCAACTAGCTTGAATCCACACCTAAAAGTAGTCTCCAAAATCTCGGGCACCATACTCTTCCAATGGAACGAAACTCCAATCAGCACCATGCAACCTCCAGAAGAAGCTTCAAAGCACTCCAGTACCTACATTGGAAACATAAAAAATGAGATCATAGCTTTCAGAGATTAAGTAGCCAAGATCATTGCTTTTCAGGTTGATAATATCAAGAAGGATCGAATGAGCATTCATCTGAGCGAAGTTTTAATCCTTATTGCTATTTAAAGTCCATTTCGCGATCCAATCAGCTGCCTGATTTTGGACTCGCAAAATGTGCTTCAACAACATACTGGGAGCAATGAGTTCGCTACAGATAGTCAGAGTAGAAGAGAGAGGAAAATGGTATTTTCCTTCACCAAGCATGTTGATAAGAGACAGACAATCGGTCTCAATATCAACATCGGTCCAGCAACGATCTTTACAAAGGAGAAGGCCCCCCGTCAAGGCTCTCGCTTCAGCAGCAGTGGGGGATAACTTGCCAAAGTTTTGACCCTGACCAACAATCAGCCCACTACTGGAGTTTCTAATGATGAGACCGCCACTGTAATCTCCCACATGATTACAAGCAACATCAAGATTTAGTTTGAGCCTTTCATGGGCAGGAGTCATCCATTTAAAGTATGTTAGCTTCCTGTTTTTCAAATGAGAACAACAACCCATAGTACTACCAGTTTTGGTATCATTAAGCCAATCCTTAGGAGAAATCTTATTAGAAAATTTAAGGCCATAGATAATCTTGTAAACCAAATTCACAGCAGATTCATGAGTTTTCTTAGTGGTAAGGTTTTGATTTGCTTAGGTAAATTGTTATAGAGAAATCTTAGAGAGAGAAAGAGGTTTAGAGTTTTTAGAGAGAGAAAACACAAGTACAAAATAAGTTTTAAGTAAAAAGTGTTCAACTCTTGTATTAGATCTGTGTGGTCCTTTATATCGAGGAGCCAAGACTTAGTTGAAAAATTGAATATGTTACAAAAATGGGTTAATTGCTATTTAGTCCTTACAAATTAGGTAAAGTCACAATAGCCCCTAAAACTTACATCATTCAGAAATTAAAGACAAAACTTACACTAATTACAATCAAATCCCTAAATTTACATTGTTTATAAATTAAATCCTAAAAACTTATTTCCATATCAAAATCCCCCCTAGTTCTCATGTCAGTAAATGAATGAGAACTAAAAAGTCTCCAAAGTCATTTAAATTTGAATCATCAACCTGCCATAAATAAAAACAAGCAAACTATTCGAGGCCAATGCCTTAGAATAATCATAAGAATAAGTATTCGAAGCCATTATCTTCAATTAAAATTCGAAGCGCATATATGATATCAAAATTATAAACTCTTAAAACCAAATAAATTTTAATGATATATTCGAAGCCATACTCAAATAAACTTTGAATAGTAACCAAAATATTCGATGTAATTACTTCGAATAACTTCCAAAAAAAAATTGTTGAATTGTCTTCGAATATTTTCCAAGCAAAAATTGCCTTTCCATCTTCACACGTCTTCACCTACTTTTATAAATATCATTCATTTTTCATTTCAACTCTTTTTAGACACAACCATTCTAGAGAGAAGTCTGAGCTTTTTTGGCTACCTTCAACTGCTCCTCCCCTATTCCAAGAATTCGTATTGCCAAACTCAAATTTCCGATCAATCTTCATCTTCTCCGATCAATCCATTTTTGGTTTATGAGAAAGAAACCGATAACCAAAAAGTCGAAGGCCATTTTACCCAAAACAGCAGAATCTTCCAATACTGATAACAATCTGGTGTTTGGTTCTTACAATCTTTTGCATAATACAAAGAGCCAAAGAGTATCGAAGAGCAGGGTTAATTTTTTGTGGCAAAATTGGAACTACAACTGAGATATTTCACTACGGTAATTTCGATCCTACCAAAGTTCCAAAACTTTCTCCTACTCCCATTATCGAAGAAAAATCATCATCTAAAATTTATCGCCCTAAAACCCCTCGAACATCTTCAACTTCAAGAAAAGTTTCTCCTCTGACACTAAAAAAATAACCCTTCCTCACAAAAACCTTCTTCATCCAAACCTAAAAAGACCTTCATCGAAATGGGAGATGAATCAACAATAATTCGAACTCCATCTCCTACGAAAACCACCACCACCGATCCTCCTTAAAGAGAGATAAAAGAAGAAGCAATTCAACCCGCAATTCCTCTGTTAGAAGCAAACATCCCCTATTCTCAAGATCCTCAAGAAGGTACCTCGAAAACCAATGAAGCTGATTTAGAGGCTACTAAATCCGATGCTGAAGCCGAATCTCAAGAGGAAGTCGATGTGTGTTCAGTTTCCTAGGAGGAAAGGGCGAAGATTGGGAGGAATCTAAGAAACCTCGAGAGAAAATATATTATCGCCTTGAAAAAGGTTCGATACATATATTATAAAGAAAGCCAAGCCTCATTTCTCAAGAAACAATGAGGAATGGGAGATTACATCACCCTTTGATTACGAAAAGAAGATGAAACTCCCCTTGACTGCAAGGATGACGAGCTGGTGGTTTATCCAGAAATCATCAAATTGGGTCTTTGATTTCCACTAGATCCGATGATCCTGGAGTACTTCGAAAATCTCAGCTTGTGTCCTACCCAAGTAACTCAAAATCAGTGGTTCACCTTAATGTTAGTGATCATGGCATCTTGCCTCTCCAAAATACCGATCAGCATTAAGGACTTCATTTCACTTACTCAGCTTTAAATTTCTGAAGCTCCCATTTTATTATCTTACACTGATGGATGATCTTAAAATCATCGATGATTTTTTGGAAGCTTACAAGTTCCGGAAACAAAGGTTTGTTTTCATCTCTGGAGCTTGGGAGAATGACAAACCAATTTCCGAAGGCAATCCTTCGAAGTTAACAACGGTCTCGAGAAGGGATCTTAAGTTCTTTTCAAATTTTCTTTCTTTCCTAATTTTAATTTTTTAATATATCTTTCCTTTCCTTTACTTAACACTTTATTTTGTTTGCTTGTACCAGCAATTTTGAAGCGTTACTCCACTCGTCGAGAAGCAGCTAAGGTCATATTTCAAAAATTGGGTGCCTGGGCTGAAAAAGAATGGAATAACGCCTTTCATAATGTCTTCCAGCCCATTAACTTCCTTCAATGCCATATGTTTCCGATCACAGAAGGTGGGCTGCCTCCCAAAGATTTATCTTCTGACCCAGATCCAAAGCTCTTTGTCCTTCGAATTCCACAAGCTGACTATAAAGTCTTCCTCCCAATCCGAAACAGATCAGACAACCATCTGTCTAAGAAGAAAATTGAAAAAATCATCAAAGAGAAGAAAGGCAAAAGGGAAGTTAGCACATTTGGTGCTAACCCTTCCACACCTTCAAAACCGAAGCATAAAAAACGCAAAGCTGCTGAACAAACTCTTTCACCCATCGAAGAGGGAGAAAATCAAGAGAAGTCATCGAAACAGAAGAAAAAATCTTCTAATTCCCTCGGAAAAAAAAGAAGCAAAGAAAAATCACTTCATACAAATTAATCGATGAGCCTGAAGACAATGCTGTTGAAACCTAACAACAACAACACTCCCTAAATCCTTCAACCGAAGATCATTCCTTACAAGAACATCCTGTGATTTTCCTTGATGATTTTCCTCCTACTGTTTACCATCGTCCCACAAGCTTCGGCCCATATATGTTCATTGATTTTGAAAATACAGAAGCACTTGCTGGCAAAGAGGATCCTACCGTTCAAGTCATTCAGAATCACATGCTTGATTTTTCAAGGCCTATTCCAAAGAAACAAATTCCAAGATCGCCTCGCACCTTCCTACCTATTACATCTCTGGATATGATTGATAAACGGAGCACCTCGAAATACCGGAGCCCCCCTTCAAATCCTGCACTAGCTATCGCTCTTCAACCATTTTCCGGTCTTGATACTACTGCAAAAAATTTTGCTTCTCAAATTGAAGCCTCTCAAGACCATCTCAAGCAGCTGGCCAAGGATATGGTTTATTATAAGGAAGCTTATGAGGATGGAAAGAAATTCAGAGAGACCTTGTATAACAAATTATCCGAGCAGTTTTATGCCTATGAGATAGCTAGATCCGAGCTGATAAAAGGCGTTCTTTGAATAAAGGATCATCTTCGGATCCAGCATATTATCGACACACAATTGCTGAAAACGTCTCACGAAGACAAAATAAAGAAGCTCAAAACCGAACACATCGTTGAATTGAACATTGAAAAATCTAACCCTTCCACTCTTCAAAATTATCTAACTCTTTCTGAAGCAAAAAATAAAGAGTTGTCCTATGAGATAGTGAATTTGAAGAAGAATTTTGAAGCAGAAAAAACTGCTATTGTAACCACTACCGAAGCTGAACTCTCAAAGAATATGAAGACAGCTATTCAGGTCGGAAAAGAAGATGCAACTATCCTTCTCCTTTGAGAAATCCATGCTACTTATCCAAAAATCGACCTCACAAATTTTTGGAACGACATCCCCAAAGAAAAACGTCCAAATGAAGCATTCGACCCTGTTCCTAGCTCATCATCTTCAGAGGAGGAATCGTCCGAAGAAGAAGAATCATCTGACTAGCTACTATTTTAATATAGTTTTTTTTGTCCTTTTCTAATCAGAATATCTCTTTTTGTATTGTAACAACTCGATCTGAATGACAAAGTTTTCTTCCTTTTTATGTTGTTGTACTCTATATTATTCGAAGCTAAATAAATGAAAAAATTTAATAAAAAATAACAAGTATTGTCTTCTTCGAAAAGATAAGAATGTGTTATTAAGCTTGATTAGCTCATCAAAATTCTCAATGAGTTTTAAAACATTTACTTCGAAATTCGATATATAAAATGGTTGTAAAACATGGTTATCTCTTCAAAATGTGGTATAAACACTTTGGAACATACTTCCCTTAACTAATCTCAAAGGTGATCAATATTTGATGATTTGTTAAGATAGTATCCAAATAAACGTAAAATAACCATTGGCCAAAAAACGAACTTTATGGATAAAGATGAATATTACAAGTACATGACGCCTCATTAAAACCTTCCTGGTCCAACAGGGTAACAAAAAGGGTGCGCTATTAAAAACAAACATTCCAAAGTATAAACACAAGTTTATTCCCAATAAAGCTTCAAATGTTGAATATTCCATGGGTGTTGTAGCATCCTCCCCTCGAAATCACAAAGACAATAAGACCCTAGGTTAACTCTTTGAACCACTTTAAAAGACCCTTCACAAAGAAAACCTTTTCGCAACACTTTATCGCCATCTTTAAATTCTATTCTTCTCAACTTCGAATCATATCTACTTCTCATGAGAATTTGATAATGTATGGTATTCAAATAAGCTCGGACCCTTTTCTCGTCGATCAAATCTACATTTTCCCTTCGAATTTTATCATTAAATCTTTCAAAATATTGGGATATTCTAAAATATGACATTGTAGATTCAATAGGACTACCCGCATCCATACCATATGCCAAAGCAAAAGGAGTTTCTTTGGTAGCCTCCCTTGGAGTTGTTCGATAAGCCCAAAGCACCTCTTGCAAATAATTTGGCCATTTTCCTCCTGCCTCTGGTAGATTCTTCTTCAAGCCATCTAAGATTATTTTATTTGTCACTTTCACTTGTCCATTAGCTTGAGGATGAAAGGGCGTTGAAAAACATTGCTGAATCTCTTTAGAAGTACATAATGCAGCCATTTTCCTATTGTTAAATTGAGGTCCATTATCTGTTGTAATTCTCCGAGATATTATTCACAATAAATATGATAACAGCCTTTGCCTTTGTTCCTGATAATGGTTCTGCTTCTGCCCATTTTGTAAAATAATCCACAGCCACAATTATCATATGCCTCCCCAGAGGCCATAGGCAAAGGTCCCACCAGATCAAGTCCTCATCTATCAACCAGTATCGCCTCAAATATAGACATAAGTGGCACTGTTGGTGTGTGAATAGCATTAGAAAATCTTTGACAAGTATCACAACTTTAGACTAAATTTTTAGCATCATTCATTATTGTAGTCCAGTAAAACCCTGCAAGTAAAATTTTACGAGATAAAGCTTTAAACCCACAATGAGCTGACCCTTCTCCATCATGCAACTCTGATAATACCTCTTGTGATTCTTTCTTGCCTAAGCACCGTAGCAATGGTCTGCTTAATGACTTTTTATTTAAAATTCCATCCAGAACTATATATCAAAAGGCTTTACCCCTCAACTTTTTAGCCAGTTGAGAATCATCTGGTAGTAATCCTTGGGTCAAAATATTAAGAATATCTGATCGCCAATCACGTCGGTTTTCATCAGTGGCAAAAAATTCCTCTATCATTTCACATTGGCGAGGAGCAATAATTGAAGGATTCTCCTGTAGCAAAATCCAATGATATTTTTCCTTATAAACAACATTTTCCGAAGAATCAGCCACCATGTTAGTTCCTCGCCCGATAAATTCCACAACCACATTGTCAAAAATAAGCATTAAATTCCAAATCTCCCGAAGATATAAAATCAAACGATCCTTCCTTGCTTCGAAAAACCCAGATACATGATTTACCAATAATTGAGAATCCGTTTCCAGACGTACCGAAGTCGCTTAATAAATCTTTGCTAATCTCAATCCTGCCAAAGCAACTTCGTATTTAGCTTAATTGTTTGAAACATGAAAACCAAATTTAATCGATTCGATCATTGCTTATCCCCGTCGGAGCTATCAATTGAACTCCAGCACTGCACCCTAAAATACTGGACCCTTCATATGTTCAAACAACCCACCTCGAATCAGTAGGCAATACTTTTGAGCTTTTTTCCTCATCCAATCTACTTGAGTGAAATTCAACAAAACAATCAACCAATGTCTGTGCCTTGATTGTTGTTTGAGGTGTAAATAAAATATCATAGTCTCCCAACTCCCCTGACCAGTTAGTCATCCTCCCTGAAATATATGGTCGTTGCAATACATTTTTCAAAGGGAATGAAGTTTGGAATTCTATAGTATGAGCTTGAAAATATGGATGCATCTTCCTAGCAGCAATCACCAATGCTAAAGCCAACTTCTCCAACTTCATATACCTTTTTTTTTGTTGCCACCAGACTTTTACTGACGTAATAAACCGGCTTCAAAATACCCGAATCTTCACTAATTAGCATTGCACTGAGTGCAAAATCCGATACGGCAGTGTATAAGGATAGTTTCTCCCCATTTCGAGGCTTTGTTAATATTTCTGGTGACGACACCAAATTTTTAATGCTTCTGAATTTTATTTTGTATTCCGTCGTCCATTCGAACCTGTTAGGTCCTCACAACACTTGAGAGAAAGGAAAAAATTTATCAGAAACCCGTGAAATAAATCGATTAAGTGCTGCTAACCTTCCTCTCAATACTTGCACTTCTTTAACTGATTGAGGTGAATTCATTGTTATCAACTCCTTGAGTTGTTCTGGATCGGATAGGAAGGTACATTTCTCCGGATATAGCTTCAGCTTGATTGCTCTTAAATTCAAAAAAGCCTCTTCTAGGTTACAAGATGCACTTCATCCCTTGATACCATATCGTCTATATATATCTCCATATTTCTTCCGATCTGCGTAGCAAAAGATTTATTCATTAATATCTAATAAGTGGCTTCAGCATTCTTCAATCTCAAAGGCATCACCGTATAACAATGGTGGCCTCTATCAGTTATAAAATTCGGGCATTCTTAATCCTTCAGATCCATCTGGATCTGATTATACCCTGCCAAAGCATGTTCAAAAGTCAAAATTTTATTGTCTGAAGTGGAATCAATCACCTGGTCAATTCGAGGAACTAGAAACGGATCTTTAGGACAAGCTCTATTTAAATTTGTAAAATCCACACACATTCTCCATTTTACATTCTTCTTTTTAACCACTACCGGATTCACACTCCACAATGGATATTGAGATTCCGTTATGTGCCCGACTTTAGATAATCGATCCACTTCTACAACAACTGCTTCCGCTTTTTCCGACGAAAATGCTCTTCTTTTTTGAATCACTGGCTTAACCTTCGGATCTATAGCCTAGCTTTGTCGAATTACTTCGACGGGTACTCCTGTTAAATCTTATGTCTTTCAAGGGAAGACGTCCAAATTTTGAGACAAAAAATTAAGTAGTTGTTGACATAGACTAGGGGTCAATAAAGTTCCAATCCGAAGCACTTTTCCTTCTGAAAAAGTAAACTTTTCTATTTCTTCACTCACTGTTAAAGACCCCAGAGTTTCCCTCGGATCGTCAACCCCTTCTTCAAAATCCGTGGAAACCTCTTCTAATTGCTATAAGCGCAGTGGCATAACATTATCTGGTAACGTTTTGATCGCCTCGAACTATTCTAACTCGATCTCCAACCAGGTACTTCAAACACTGATGGACTGTTGATACCACCCCATAAATTCTTGAAAGCCACGACCTTCCAAAAATAGCATTATAGCTTGTGGGACAGTCCACCACCAGAGAAAGCACTTGAAACTTCTTCTAGAATGGTCATTTCCCCAAACTAACATGTCCCTCGAATTCCCCAACAACACGAGCTGTTACACCCGTGAATCCAATAATTGTACGATCAGATTGAGTAATCCGAGGAGGGTTTATCATCCTATCATAAGTGGACATAAAACGAACATTGGCAGAACTGCCAGTGTCAATCAATACACGTCGAATTTCGACACCAACAACTTCAGCTCCAATTACCACAACATCCTCATGTGGTCCTCCAGTTCCTCTCAAATCATATTCATCAAATAGAATGAAAGTAATGTCTTTTGTCCCATACAAATGCGTTGACATTCTCCCTTCAATTTGAGTTGTTAAGTTGACAACATACCTTTTCCTTGAGCTTTCTGAATTTCCAGTCATCAAATCGCCCCCAAAAATTGCTAACAATTCGAAAAACTTGCACAATTCCCGGACACGTCCCTTTTCTACAGAAACAACCTCAACAGGCTCCTCAACTACCATCAGAAGCAACCTGTTCGGATCCTTCTCAACGTGTTCATTAGAAGCATCAAATGACTCAACCTGTGAATCTATAATCATCAAGTTCTTAGCTGGCCGCGTAGCCTTGGAAGTTGATGCACCGTTATTCTTTGATGCACTTCGATGTGACTTCACATAAGTCAAGTGCTTCACATTCTCAATCAAGTATTGGATTTGTTTTCTCAAAGCAATATAATCATTTGTATCATGCCCAATGCCATCATGATACCTACAAAATTTATTATTCCTTTCTTCCCTCGGTCTACTGATAGGAGCTGGTTTCCTAAAGTTCAAAGAATTTTTAGTTTTATCCCAAATAACAGAAACACTCTCTGTTAAATATGCATAGTACTATGGCCTAACCTAAGTATTTTGCCTAGGTCTGTTGTAATTGTTGGATGGAGTGTGGTTCGAATATCCACTACTCCGAGGAGGCAAATTGATGTTCTTCTGCCTCGGCTGCTTATTATTTCCATTTCCATGGTATTTCCATTCGAGGGATGCCCTTGATTATTGGCTGCCTGTCCCGAATTCTTCGACTTATTACCTGGAGCCCCTCTGACTGTGCTAGATTCTTCAACCTTTATTTGGTCCTCGACTTGAGCCATCAATGCTCCAAAAGTCCAAGCCCTTCTCTTTGTCGTCTCATTAGCCAAATCCCATAGAAACAAACCCTGACGAAAAGCGGCCATTGATACATTCTCTTCCCAATTATCTAAGCTTTATTTGGTTAACACAAACCTCTTAGTATAATCCTTCGATTTTTCTCCTGGTGCTTACTTGCACTGGATAATTGTATCACCATTAGCTTTCATTTCCTTGCTTCCAACAAACTGCCTTCGGAAATTTGTATAAAAATCCCTGAAATTTGAAATGGATCCCCTCAGAATCTTGTTGTACCATTTGAGAGATGTTCCTTTAAAGTTTGGAGAGAAAGCACGACATACAAGTCGGTCGTCGTCCTCGAAATTCATCATATAACTTTTGAATTGTTCGATGTGATCATCGGGATCTTACATCCCATCGAACTTTTCAACCTTCGAAATATCAAAACGCTTCTGATGCGTCATAGAGCGAATTTCATCTGTTAATCGAGAATTCATCCAATCAACACCTTGAACAAATTGATCATCAGTCCCAATTAACATACAAATTTCTGTCGGTCTCAGCATATTGATTCGAAGGATTTCCTTCATGCCAAGTTGACCGAGGAGCATTCTTAGACTTTCTCTCCTTTTTATATCTCTTTGAGTAATCTCTTTCTGATTCTCCCCTCGAAGAACCTCTAGGCCTCTTACATCCTGAAGATAAGCTTTCTACTTCCTCATCACTGGAAGTTATCAACTTTTGCTTATCTTTCTTATCCTTTCGAGATGAATATATATCTTTAGGAGATACAAAACGTTCTTTTTTATGCTCAGACTTAGCATGTCTATCATCAAAAGATCGATCCGACGGACCTTCAATATCGGTCTTTTCCAACTCCTGCCTAACCTCAGATCTGATCCTAACAGAGAGTATTTCTTGTTCCTTTCACTCATATTTCTCATTCAACACATTGATTTGATCAAGAAGTTGATTCATTCTTGTTTCAACATCAGATCAAAATTGGACCGGAGACGATACATCAGTTCTACTCCCATCAGTCCCATTATTTTGCAAATCATCTCTCAATGTTTCTAAAGCCGATTGAAGCGTAGGATTATTATATCATCTCTCAATGTTTCTAGATGCATATATCATCTCTTTATTTATTAGTGAACAAGTGGTTAAGGCCACGAATTAAAACCTCCTCCCCATTGATAAAGAGCCTTGGAGACAAAAGGGTCACCCTGTCTCAAGCCTCTTTTTATCTTGAAGTAACCAAAGACTCTACCATTTAGTAAAATAGACATATTCACATTCATAATCATTCTACAAATTAAGTTAACCACATCCTTAGAAAATCCAAAAGAATTTAGGACCTTTACAATAAAAGGAAAGGACATTTGGTCAAAAGACTTTGACATATCCAACTTAATAAACATGTTTCACTTTTTAGGTTTTGTGTTTATATCATGCAGCATTTCTCTAGCAATTAAAATATTTTCGTGAACATTTCTACTTTTAACAAAAACTCATTGAATTTTTTAAATGATTTTGTGCATGAGGTTTGCAAGTCTGGTGTTAAGCAGCTTGGATAACAGTCTGTTAAGAATGGAGCACAGGCTAATATGCCAATAATTGCTCCATATAGCAGGGTCACCATTCTTAGGAATCAGGAAAATGCATGTGGCGAAGATGCTAGATGAAATCTGATGTCCCTTAAGGTAAGAGTTTATAGAAATACACAAATCATTTTTAATAATGGACCAACAAGAAATATAGAAAGTAAGATTGTAAGAAATATAGAAATATAGAAAGAGCTAATAGCTGGTCTATGGTTGATATTGAGTCTAATGCTCTGATTCTTGTCAACCTGTCGGCTAATCATAGTATGAATGTTCCTTGTTATCTTAGGCCTGTTCTTGGGTGCATAAGTAAGCTGATTCATCTTGGTATGTCCTTAAAACATATCTTCAGAGAACAAAATCAGGGAGCTGATTCGCTTGCCCATTGGACTCTGAAATCGAAGGAGAATATTAGTATTTATCCTAATAGTATGCCTAACAATCTGAAAGCTATTATTATTTTAGAAGCTCTTTGTGTGGGCTATATTTCTCCTTAGCATTATTTCCCGATTGATTTGTATATTGGTTGAATTTTTACCTTGGAGTACAATTCGCTAGTGATTGCTGCCATTTTTTTGCAGGCCAGTAAGCTTGTTTTTAAGCATTCGTTTCGCTAGGACTTCTTAGTTGCAAGATAAGAAATGTGTCAGTTGGTCCAAGTCTGTTTCACCAGTGTTGGCTCGTTTTCAAGTCTCGTTGCTGGAGCTTTGGCAATTTTTCAGGCCGCAAGATTCTTTTTCAGCATTTGATTCGCTTGGATTTGCAAGATTCGAAGTGTGTCAATTGATTCAAATCACAGTATTGGCAAGCTTACAAGCGACAGCTAGCTTGTTTTTCAGCCTTTATTAGCAAGAATGTTACAAGATCAGAAGTGTGTTTGTTGGTTCAAGTCAGTTGGCAAGTTTTCAATCGTTCATTGCTGGAGCTAGTCTTTGTGTTGATAAAGGATGGGCTTGTGATTTGCTCTTGGCTGTTCTTACTTTGATAGAAGCATTTCTAGTTTAAATCAGCTCTGTTTTTTGCTATCGAAGGCTGGCTGGAGTTTTGACTTAATTGTAAATAGATTTAGCTTTAATTTTGGCTGATTTTGGCGCTGCTTTTTTGGGCGTAATTTTTGAATGTTTTCAGCGAAAATTTGGCGCCAAGATTGTAACTTCTATGATTAATGAAAGTTTCATTTTAATTTTTTAAAACAAAATATATACATAGTTATCGAATTTTGCTACATCGTTAACAGGTATGTGATTATAGAAATAAGAGGGCGACTGTATTAACAGGTAATACTAAAGCATTACATTCACCTTTGTTCAGGAGTAATTATTGATACAGTTAAAGTAGCAAAACTTTAAAGGCTAAAGTCTTGTGGCAAAACTAAAAATGATGAATATAAGGCTTGAATATAAGGCTTGAAAAGAATATAACACTACTGTTTTCTTAAAGGGCCGGCATTTTCTGTCAGCAAATTTGACGATACCCTCACAATTTTTTCACATAATGTCCTCACAGTCAATTTACAGAGAAGTTGAATCAGCTCTCTATTTTTGGAAGTATCGAGTTCCCACCAACCTGATTGCTGCATTATCTCTATACATTTTTGTGTAAAATCCATCGGACCTGATAACGGCGTAACTAGGATAGCTTCACATATTTTCTCCGCATTCATCAACACATTTTCAACTTTGATCGTCTGCGTCAGCCTCAGCGCAGATATTTTTTTTGTCAACAGATCTAACAATACCTTGACCATATTTTCACATAGTTTCTGCATCTCTATCAGTGTATCTCGAACTTCTTTGGACTCCATCAGATTAAAGGCAATTTTTGTCATGGAATTTGATGGTACATTTGCACATAATTTCTTTATCTCCGTCACCTTATTTTGAACTGCTTCCAGGTCCATCATTTTAGCCGCATTTTCTGACATAAAGTATACCGATACCTTCACCATACTTTCACATAAGGTCTTCATCTCAATCAATTTATCTCGAACTTCCTTCACCTCCATGACATTTTTATCAAGATTCTTCCGTTCTAGAAATGTATTTAACCTTTGAAGAAATTTTGATACCATCAGCTTCTTTATAACACTACTGTTTCCATAAAGGGGCGGCTTTCTTTCAACTGAGTAGTTATCGCCATTTTCTGACAACAAATCTGACGATACCCTCACAATTTTTTCACATAATTTCTTCACTGTCAATTTATGGAGAAGTTCAATCAGCTCTCTCTTTTTGGAAGTATCGAGGAAGAACCAACCTGATTGCTTCAGCATATGGTTACGTAAGGGTTTCCAATCCTTCAGATCTGATAATGGCTTCAGTAGGATAGATTCACATATTTTCGCCGCATTCATCAGCACATCTTCAACTTTCATCGTCTGTGTCAGCTGAGAAATATTTTTTGTCAACAAATCTGACAACACCTTCTCCAAATTTTCACATAAATTCTTCATCTCCCTCATTGTACCTCGAACTTCTTTCGACTCCATCAGACTATAGCCATTTTCTGATATCACCTTAGTGATATTTTCACATAATTTCTTTATGGCCGTCAATCTGCCTTGAATTTCCTCCAGGTCCACTTTTTTACACGCAATTTCTGACAGCAAGTATACCGATACCTCCACCATATTTTCACATAAGGTCTTCATCTCAATCAATTTATCTCGAACTTCCTTTACCTCCATGAGATTATTATTAAGATTCTTCGATTTTAGATATGTATTTAAGGTTAGAAGACATTTTTCTCTGTAACCCACAAGAGTTTTAATGGGATAAGGGAAAGGTGTAGAGCTTGGAGTTTTGCCTTCATTGTTCGAATTCAAGCCGTCGCTAGAAAACAAGAATCTATGTCATATTAAGAAGCTAACTAAAACTACAATAGGAATTAACTCCAAATTTCATCATCAAACTCACAAGCCTTGGTATGTATATACCATAATACATGCAAGAAAGAAACTTGTAGCATACTATAGAAATTATTGAAATCTATAATAGGACTCACAAATCATTAGCGTTCTTGCCACAAATCATATTAACATCATCGATCTTCTCCCTAACCTGAAACCAAAACAAAATGGACTTCATTTCTTAGTCTCTTCTCTTTTCAGTACAAAATATGAACACGTCAAATTACAAAATCCTGTTAGATTCGCGAGCAAGATCAGCAGAAGTAAGAAGAGGAGTTATAATATATGAACTACCATACCATATACATCTTCTTGAACAAATTAAAACGTTGTCCATCAATGAAATGTGAAGAACATAAATGAATTAGAAATATAATAAAGAAAAACAGAATACCATCGTGGAGAGAAACTGAGATAACTTTTCAAACTAGAGAGCGTTGACGACAATAGAGAGAGTTTCTTAAGTAAAAGTTTCTTTGGAGACTGAGAAGGGAAGATAACGAACGAAAAATAAAGATCAACAGAGCAGAAAGATAGATAGTGGTTACTATGGTTGTTATTCTGACGAGTTTTTCTCTATTACTGGTTCACCTTTTTCTTTTTCTTCTTTTTTTTACAAACTTATCACTCAAACTAAATTGTATCTGTATTTAACCAATTAATAATGGTAATAAATAAGTAAAAATATATTTTGTTAGATCAAATTAATGTATTTTTATAGTAAATAAAACTAACACAAGCTTAAACAGTTTTTTTTTTAATTTGATTCTTAAATAGGATGGTTATTAGAGAGGGTATCTGTACAAAGAATCAGAACTATAAAAAAAAAAACAAGTTCTTTCAATTTGTAACTACTAATCAATTATTTAAATATATATATATATATATATATATATATATATATATATATATATATATATATATATATAATATAGGGAAATTATCCCTCAACTATTTTATTGTCATCTAATACCCAAGGTTTGATTAATTGTCACTTAATACCCAACTCAACTACCGAATTATCACATAGTACCTAACTTTATTTTAATACCCTAACTACCCTCACCATTCATGAATAACCACACAACCAAAATTTATCTTTCCTACTTTTTCTTTTTATTTTATTTTTAAAAAATACGTATCTTTCGAACCGGAGCTCGAAAAAAATAAATGAAAGTACCATCACTTTTGTTTTTTTAAATGAACAAAACTAGATCCATTGATGATAATTTTTTTTAATTTTTTAAAAAATAAAATTTCACCAGTTACAATTCGCATCATATCATGAGAATTGTGGAAATCCTGAGAGTTGCAAACAATTCGCATCATATCATGAGAATTGTTTAGGAACCCCAAAGTTGCAAACAATTCGCATCATATCATGACAATTGTTCTGGAAACCCAGAGTTGCAAACAATTCGCATCATATCATGAGAATTGTTCAGAAAATCCTAAGAGTTGCAAACAATTCGCATCATATCATGAGAATTGTTCAGGAAACACAGAGTTGCAAACAATTCGGATCTTATCATGAGAATTGTTCAGGAAATCCTAAGAGTTGCAAACAATTCACATCCTATCATGAGAATCGTTTAGAAAAACCAGAGTTGCAAACAATTCGCATCTTATCAATAGAATCTTTCAGAAATCCTGAGAGTTGCAAGCAATTCGCATCTTATCATGAGAATCGTTCAGAAATCCTGAGAGTTGCAAGCAATTCGCATCTTATCATGAGAATCGTTCAGAAATCCTAAGAGTTACAAGCAATTCGCATCTTATCATGAGAATTGTTCAGAAATCCTCAAAGTTGCAAGCAATTCGCATCCTATCATGAGAATTGTACCATCGTTTCTTTTTACCAGCGCGTATATTTGGTCGGGGGTATTTTTGTCCAAATTTCAATTCGAGGTAGAAAGTAACACTATCTAAAAAGCGGGTACCACTGGGTAATTACATAGTTCAGAAGGTATTTACTGGTACTTTTCTATAATATATATGTTTTAACGAAAGGGAAATATCTCCAAAATACATGGTAATGGACTTTTGAGCTACTAGTATAGTCCAAATAAAAATAAAAAAATAAAATAAAAGATGTCACATATATGAAACGTATTATTCAAATACTTATGATATTTAAGGGGTAGTATAGTAATTTACATAATAAATGGATGACACGTCAAAATATACACGTGTCATTCATCCCGAACGTTTATAAGTAGCTATATAGAAGAGGAAGTCATCTTAAAAGGGATTAATTTCTTAAGTAATGATAATATTTATATCAGAAAATTTTGACATCGTATTTGCCACTGTCTACGAGAATCATTTGAAATAAATCATTTACTTACCGAATGGTGACGACTAAGTCAAAGCTAGAAGAAGGAATATTAAAAAGTGTTTTTCTGTATTTCTATGAGCAAGTTTATAAAGTATTATTTCACCGTTTTACAAGAATAATAAAGTTGAAGATTTTTATAGTATTTTTGGATAAAAAATAGGAGTGTGAGAATATATATAAAAACACTATTTTTGTAGCGCAAAAATAACTAACCTGAAAACCTATCAATTATGGAGGTTTTTGGTCTTATAATATATTTTATTATGGAGATGAAGATCGTTTGGCGTATAGCCCTTCCTATTGTGGAGATAAAGATCATTTGGCTTATACCATTTTCGGTCATTGAGATGGAGATTACTCAACATATAGCATTTTCGAGTGTGGGGATACGGATAATTCAGCTTATAGCCTTTTCTATTACGAAGATGGAGATCGCTTGACCTATAACCTTTTCGACTTGGAGATAAATATTTTTAGACCTATTGTATTTTCGAACATGAAGGTTGGAGATTACTTGGCGTATATTATGCAGTTCACGAGACGAATGGCTTAATAACTCTATTGTAGTTTAGTCATATTATATATTCACTCTAATGGCAAAAAGTTGTTACCAACTTATTGTGGAAGTCTCTTGAAGCTATTGTTTGTTTAAAAACTTGATTTTCCAATTGAAGATTTTAATTTCCATTCGCCAAATGCATTACCTGCATTTCCAGTCGCTTCTTGGATTTTAAAGTTTACTACTCACTCGCCACTTTATTTGATTGGATTTGCTAAGAAGGGAATGGGGCTTATTAATAGCTTCACTGAATTGATATTTTATCTTGAGGTATGGCTTAAAAACATCCTCCACCAGAGCTTCAACTAAGTAATCATCACTATCAAATCAAAATACAAAAGCCAGTTATAAAATTCAGGAGGAGACCCATCGTCTTGCTAAACCCACTTAGGCAACTCGGCACAACTACAATTGAGGAAAGAAAGCCTAACAAAATGGAAATATTTTCCGCTTTGTTGGTGCCTGCTCATCTAATTGAAGATGAAAACGACTAAGGATATGCTTCCAGGATTTGCAGGAACACGGTTGAATCTGACACTATCCTGTATCTGAAGGGACAAGATCCCCCTAAAATTAAACAAACAAAGCAGACAACAAGTATGAAAATGATATCTCACATTTCTAAGATCAATATGGAAATGATAACGGTCATTTCATGATAATTGTGGAAATGATAACGGTCATTTCAAAGATCAATGTACACGGTTTGTCTTACTAACTGTTTGATCTTATCTTACTAACTGACATAATAACACGTGTCTGTTCAATGTTTATCCAACATTCTCTCCCTGAACATTGAACTCGACTCCTGTCTTCTTCGTCGCCTGATCTTCCTCTTTATCTGAAGAGTTGTTGAAGATCTTGTTGCCGTATGTTTCTCCGCTTGAGAAATGACCGTCTTGCCGTCTGTTTCTCCGCTTGAGAAATGGCCGCCTTGCCGTCTGTTTCTCCGCCTGAAAAATGGCCGCCTCGCCGTCTGTTTCTCCGCCTAAGAAAAATGGCTCCCTTGGCGTCTGTTTCTTCGCCTTGAGAAATGGCTGCATGGCCTCTGTTTCTCCACCTTGAGAAATGGCTGCATTGCCTCTGTTTCTCCATCTTGAGAAATGGCTTCCTTGCCTCTGTTTCTCCGCCTTGAGAAATGGCTTCCTTGCCTCTGTTTCTCCGTCTTGAGAAATGGCTTCCAGGCCATCTGCAACACAGGCTCTGATACCAAATGAAGGGACAAGGTCCCCCTAAAATTAAACCAACAAAGCAGACAGCAAGTATGGAAATGATATCTGACATTTCTAAGATCAATATGGAAATGATAACGGTCATTTCATGATCATTGTGGAAATGATAACGGTCATTTCAAAGATCAATGTACACGGTTTGTCTCTTATATAGACAAATTACTAACTGTTTGATCTTATCTTACTAACTGACATAATAACACGTGTCTGTTCAATGTTTATCCAACAGTATCAGTGGCAACATCGACTCGTCGAGATTATTCAAAACTAAGTAAGAAGAGGATATAAATAACTAGTATTACAACAATATTCTGACCTTTCTTATGTTTGTGTAGTACACGATGGACGCCACATCCTGATGGTAATGAAATATTTCCTTTACTATTATTTTTCAAATCATGGATTTCAAGATCGATCGATACTTGAGCAGGCAGGTTTCAAGGTGTATCATATAAAAGAGCCATATACGGGTGTTGCAGTGATTCAGAAACTCTAATCCTCTTTATCAGGTGTATGATCCTAGATAGAGAAAATTCATCTTAATAGAGATATTGTATTTGAATAAGATAAGAAATTGAATTGGTTTATCAACGATGATAAAATACATATTAGTACTGATTTTAAAAATTTAGAAAACAATGAAAACCATAAAGGTTTGGAGTACGTTGATACACCTACACCAACAAGCCCATACATCACATCAACGGTTACACCAGATAATGTGAGGAACTATCAACAGGGTCCACTACAGATAGTTGTCCAAAACAATTTCGCTCTCTAAATAAAATTTATGGTGATGTACCTGAAGATGACTAACATCTTGACGATCAAGTATCGATTGTTTCTAAGGAACCAAAAAAGTATAGTAAGGCTGTAACTGAGAAGGCATGACATGAGGCTATGGAGAATGAACTTGATGTCACAAAAAAATACGACGTATAAACTCACCAACTTACCCCCTGGTCAAAAGCCCATAAGTTTGAAGTGGGTGTTTAAACTAAAAGGTGACAATGAAGGAAATGTTACCAAGTACAAAGAAAGGCTCGTACCAAAGGGATGTGTTCAACAACATGGAATTGATATTGATGAAGTTTTCGCACTTGTGGCTAGACTCGTTACAGTGAGATTGATTATTGTCCTTGCAGCCCAACATGAATGGGAGATTCATCACTTGAATGTAAAATCAATGGTGAACTCCAAGAACAAGTATATGTTGTCCATAAAATTTTATAATCAAGAACGAACAACATAAAGTATACAAATTGTCAAAGGTAGTTTATGGTTTACGAAAGGAACCGAGGACGTGGAACATTCATCTCTGTAAGAGTTTTAAAGCACTTGGTTTTATAAAGTGCCCGCAAGAACAAGCAGTGTATACAAGAAATATCGGTACATGACGACTTGATTGTTACTGGTTCAATTTTGGATGGAATAATATATTTAAGAAACAAATTATGGTGAGAGTTTGAGATGACTGATCTCGGGTTACTCTCTTACAACCTTGGGATTGAGTTGGAGTGGAAGAAAAGTTGCATAACACTCACAAACAGCATGTGCAAAGAAAATGTTACGTCAATTCAACATGGATGATTGTAATCCTCCCAACTATCCTACGAAAGCAAAACTACAAATTGGAAAAGACATTAAAGGAAAGTTGGTAGATCCCACTTTGTATACTCGCATCATCGGATGTCTAAGCTACTTAATTTATGCTCGTCCAGATTTAGCATATGTTGTTGGACTCATGACTAGATATATGGAGAAGCCTACTATGACTAATCATCAAGCCTTCAAACACATTCTTCGCTACGTAAAAGGGTCTATAACCTATGGATGGAAATATAAAAAAAGAGAAAGCATTTGAGGATCCAGTTTGTTTTACTGATACTAATTTAGCTGGACACACCAACGATAAAAAGAACCAGAGGAATGATATTCTATCTCAATGGTAATTTGAACAGTTGAGAATCTCAGAAATAATGAACTCTGGGGTTGTCTTCTTGTGAGGCTAAATTAATGGCAGCGGCTGTAGGGTCATGTCAATCATTATGGCTAAGAAACCTGTTGAGCGAGGTGACTAAAATTAAACCAAAGCCATAAGATTCTATGTTGACAATAAATCTGCAATTGTATGAAAATGAAAAATCCAGTATTTCAAGGACGAACAAACAGATAGACACTCGCTTCACTTCATCCGTGAATGTATCGAGAAGCACCAACTAGTCGTGGAATTCGTTTGCACCAGAAAGCAACGTGCTGATATTCTCACCCAAACTCTAGCAAGATTTAAATTTGCAGAACTTAAAGGGGAAATTGTTAGAATATACATTATTATGTAATGTATGGACGTTAAAATTAGATAATTATTTTTCATTATCTATGTTTTTTTTTTTTTTTCGGAGGGAACCCGCAGTCGCTACTCAGAGTGCAATGAGTGCGCACAGGGTAAACCCTCAGTCTGACGCAATAGCCTGCAAACCAACGCCAGAAGGTAAACCACACAAGGTGACAGGCTCAGCCGAGAAAGCGTATGTAGAGGGACTCGAACTCATGACCTTTTGGTCATAAGAATGTCATACTCAACCAACTCGGCTACCCCCTTGGGGGCTTCATTATCTATGCTGTTTACATTTTGGATTGTAATTAAGTACGTCAATTAGTATTTGTATTTTAAAATTTATAGAAGCTTAGTTTCTTATTCTCTTATTTATTTATTTTTGCAAAATTCAAACAAATATAATTTTAGTTTCGACAAAGTTACATTGGTCTCCTTCAACTCAGATTATTTTCGTTTTATTGGAAACGATTCAACTCTTGTAGTGGGCGTATGTCATCATGGCTGGACTTTATCATAGAATCTGAGATAACTTCTGATATTGTTGAGGACTGTTTATACCAATAAATATTTTCCTGACTGATGATGATTGGGCATCATTTTTTTTCTGACGGATTTCGTAATTGTGAACCCAAAGTAGGCAAAAATACCAATGGCTTCTTCTTTAGTGCGATGGCACCCTGTAGATTAAAATCCTATGCACAGGATATGAACTTTCTTTACTGGAAAGGAAGCCACATGGGACACGACCAGATTAGCAATGAAGTTAAATTACTTTGGGTTCTTGTGTTGAGGGATGATTCGGGATAGACGACTGAGCAGCTAAGAATGGCAAAGGTGTAAATTGAGCTTGTCGAAGCATCTTATCTGCACTTCCCATTAACCCATATCAATTCTTTGTTTCCAAGGTGTGTTTGGAGACGAGCCCAAACCTTCTAAAGTTTTCGTTGCCTTATTGCCAAGGGTTGTCGCTATCATCCACCCTTTTGTGTTTTTCGTTCATTTTCTTGCTTGCATCGGTAAACAACCATGTTGTTGTCTATTCTGATGTCGCCATTCGTATACTCATGCAGAGGTTATTTAGTGTTTGATTCTAGCAGACTACGGTGGATGCAAATTTGGTGGTTTATCGTGAATAAATACCGGTACGTTGTAAGAACACAATCGATATGGTACAAAGACGATTATTTAAGCTTGATAAATGTTATAAAGTTTGCGAAGAATTATTTTAATTGTTTGGGATTTGTTTTTGATATTTAATTTTGTGTATTTATTTTTAAACTTTTGAAATCTGTAAGTTTTATGTTATTACTTCATTTATTTTTTTCTCCTTTTCCCCTATTCAACGAGTGCATTCTCGCAAGGTAAACCGTCAGGATGACGCAATAATATGCAAAGCAACGCCAGAAGGTAAACCACACAGGAGACTTCAACTCATGATCTTTGGTCACAAGTATTTTTTATTCCACCGACTCGGCTACTCTTTTCACGTCAATCTCTTTTCATAAAACAAAAATTCATGAGGGAACCCGCAGCCGCTATTCAATGAGTGCGCACAGGACAAACCCCCAATCTCACGTAATAACGTGCAAACCAACAAACCAAGAACAACGTTTATAGAAGGACTCGAACTCCTAACCGTTGATCACGAGTATGTCTTGCGATATTTTTGTCTTATTAATCTTACTATTAACTTGCTTAATCATTAATGGTATTGTATCACATGATTAAAATTCTCACTTAACCGGTATTCTACAACGTCTAGTCGAGCAGGGCATGATCAAGATAAGCACACTCGGCCAAAGCGGATACGTCAAACAAAGAAGAAACGAAAGCTAATCCGAGCTTAGCGTCTAGTCGATCATAGCATGATTAAAAGTATGCATGCCCGACACAAGTAGATAAGGATTTTGTGCACACGATCGGAAACCTCATAAGACTGCTCTGCTCGGCAAGACAACAGCTAACCAACCGAGCAAAATGGCAAAAACTGCTATGCTCGGCAAATCATAATACTAACCATTTACGTCAACAAGAATTAATGAAGTCAACATTGTATAGTGTATTAAAGACCACGAATTAAGAATAGATAGTCAACAATTGAATATTCAGAGATCGCTAATTAAGGAGAATATATAGCAATCGACTTAATGTAGGTTTTGACCCATTAAATAGTCGTAATTAATAAGGAAATAACGGCCAATAGTAGTATATATAAGGGATAAAAGAAAATGTAAGGATATGTTCAACAATCTTATCACATTAATAATATTAATATCTTGGCATTTTGGTGTTTTAGGTTTTTCCCATAACATTTTTGGCGCCGTCTGTGGGAAAGATCAAAATAAGTTTTTTTTTTCCTATGGTAGTAGATCGATATGGGATTGATATTGAACCCAACGATAGACGCATAACTATGGTCAACCCTAATCAATTGACCGATCTCGCTAGAGGGTCAACACTACTACCCCCACCCAACCAGGGAAGCTTGGAAGAAGCCTTGTAGAGAAACGTTCCAATTCTGGTAGACCCACCAGTGTCACTAGTCATCGCAGAATTGGTCACCAACCTGGCCGACCGCCCGCTACAACCTAGCCTTCCAGAGGACACAACCGAGGTTCAACGATTGGAGCAACAGATTTTGACGATGCAAGCAGCCCAAGGTAAGGCCGATCAAGACCAGGAAGTCACGGATTTAGCGAACAAGGTCACCACGGCGAAGCTACAGGAAGATGTTAACATACTGATAGCAAAGCTGCTTCAAACGAGCACCAGCGTCCCCCAAACTCAATCGTCGAAGTAAGTCGAGCAACATTGCGAGAAGGATCCTCCACAAGGGACATTCTCGGGGAAGGAATGGGAGACAATGGTGGGCAAAAACGCCAAAAGAAAACTACACCCAAGGACGGCAAGGGAGGAATGAGCGAGCAGTACGATCAGGTACGCCCAACTATGGCTGCTTAAGTTCATAAAGAGTAACCATTTACCGAAAAATCCTCGCCGTCCAACTCCCAAGGAAATTCGACCCCTTTCTCTTAGAGGCTTACGATGGATCGGGGCACCCCAAAAGGCACATGGAACAATTCAGAAACATGATGCTCACCTTTATCCCAGACAATGCAATGCTATGCAGGGCTCTTTCCATGATCCTTAAGGGCAACGCGATCGATTGGTTCAGCAGCCTCACAAAAGGCTCTATAAGCGATTTCACAGGACTCTGGAGTGCGTTCAAGAGCTGTTTTGTGGGTAACAAGGAATTACACCAGGATCCCGACTCCATCATGAACCTCCACCAAAAGAGGGGGAACCCCTCAAGGGTTACATAAGAAGATTCGTGCATGCCATGAAAAAACTCCCCGACCTAGCAGAAAACATGGTAGTAGCTTCCCTCAGGCGTGAGTTGAACACGCAAGGTAAACTATATACTCATCTAATTCGTTTCCCCTGTGATAAAATAGGTGACCTTTTGGTCCGAGCGGACCAATTCATCAAGTTAGAAAATGCCACCAAGGTCCTGCTGCTATTGGGAGAAGGCGCTTCAGCCATCAAAACTACTAAAGAGAGAAATGGAAAGATCGATGATGGGCATCGCAGGGAATCGCCAAGAGGCACCAATTTGTATAGGGGGACATCTTCGAGAGGAAGCGACATACCTAGAAGGTAATCTACGAGGATCAAAACCAATCAATGCCCGGTAGCTTACGAAATCCCAGTGGGACAATTCAATCAACTAACAGTTTCTATCTCCACCATTTACGACTGCACCCGAGATATGATACGATACTAGGCCCCTCGATCCATGTCCGCGCCAAGTTACAAGCGATCAACACGGCATTTCTGCGCATACCACAACGAACATAGTCATGCAACCAACGACTGCTGGTAACTACATGAGGAAATACAACGATTGGTAGACAATGGCTTCTTAATACAATTCGTACGACAATAGGAATCAGGGTTTCAGAGCAGAACTCGGAGAGTACTCATAATAGACAAGAAGATCCCCGACAACACGAGCTATCCATTTGCCAAGAGGATCGACACACTTGGTCAGGAAAACAACAATGGATGGTCGCCATAACCCTGGATATTGGAGGAGTAATGGTGACAAAAATACTCTTGTTTTTAACGATGACGATATGAGAGACGTACCCACCCCTCACGAGGATGCTCTGACTATAACCCTGGATATTGGACGAGTAATGGTGACAAAAATACTGGTCGATGGTGGTAGCTCGGCCAATATTATATTCAAAGCCAACTACAATCAAATGCTGGGAGTCGCACCATATAAAAGTACGCAACGCACTCTAACCGGGTATGAAGGTAAAACGTCCCAATGTGTCGGGGAAGTCGAGCTGCTGGTAAGACCAGGTATGCAGCAACAAAAAAGTGTTCAACGCCATCTTTTTTTATTTATGACACCCCGAGCCCATACCACGCGATTATAGGACGCCCATGGTTACACAGAATGGAAGCAACCCCCTACACCTTTTCACCAATCCGTTAAGTACTCAGTTGGCAATTCAGTAGGCATTATCTGCAGCAGCTAACGAGTAGCACAAAGTTTTTACTAGGTGATCGTGGATCCCAACAAACCCATCAGATATCAATTAGTCGGCGCGGGGGTGCCGATCAACCAACCTAAACCCCCTCGCCCGACAATGTGGACGACCCCTATGATAGTGAGGACCAGCATGTCGAGCCAAAAGACATTATCAATGAAACCCTTGCGAACGGGCGTGTCCTTCACCTTTGGGCCACTTTGGATGAAGGTTTCAAAAGTCTATAAGTAGCTTTATTATGTCGTAATTTAGATGTTTTTGCATGGTCTGCACAAGATGTTACATGAATTGACCCGGCTATCATATGCCATAAGCTAAACATCGATAGACAAGCCAGATCAGTCCAACAGAAGGGCCAATTTTTTTCAAGCAAAAAACTGGAATCCATCGCCTCTGAGGTTGCCAAACTACTTGGGCTCGGCCACATTCGCCGCATCCGATATCCCATGTGGATCGCTAACCCTGTACTGGTAAAAAATAAGAGTGGCGACTGGCGCATGTGCGTCGACTTCACCGATTTAAATAAAGCCTCCCCAAAAGATGCTTACCATTTGCCACACATCGACCTGTTGGTAGATTCTGCATCCGGCTGTGATTACATGTCATTCATGGATGCATATTCCGCGTACAACCAAATCTGGATGCTCCTGAGCAACGAGGAGCACACCGCTTTCCAAACTGAGCGGGGCCTTTACTTTGATACTGTTATGCCTCTCGGACTAAAGAATGTGGGTGCTATCTACCACCGTCTCATCAACTAAATTTTCAAAAATCAGTTAGGCCATGTTTTGGAGGCCTATATCGACGACATGATAGTCAAAACCAACGATTTTGACTGTTATTTAAGAGCATTACAGAGCGTCTTTGCAATCTTACGTACATATAACCCCAAACTAAATCCACTAAAATTCTCCTTTGGTGTCCGAACATGAAAAGTTTTAGGTTACGAGGTCAGAAAGAAAGGCATAGAGGCGCATCACGTGCCACTACAGGCGTTATTATAAATGGCGCCCCTATCAAACATCAAAGAAGTCCAATCCCAAACCGAACGCCTCGCGGCCTTGTTCCGTTTCATATCAAAAGCTTCAGACAAAAGCCATCCTTTTTTTGGAGTGCTACGGGGCACGAATAAATTTTCTTTGAATAAGGAATGTGACGGCGCCTTTACCGCTTTGAAAGCGTACCTCACGTCTCCCGATATACTTACCGCTCCAGCGCCAGGTGATTCTTTGTATATGTATTTTTCTGTCTCTGCCCATGCCGTCAGCACGATTTTAGTCAAGGAACAAGCAAGCTTCAACTCCCAGTTTACTACACTGGTAAGTTATTAGCCGATGCCGAGACGCGCTATATGGATCTCGAGAAACTCGCCTTGGTTCTGGTAGTAGCAGCGCGCAAGATGTGGCCATATTTCCAAATTCATACTGTCACTGTCCGCACGTCCTTTCCTCTGCGCACTATAGTATAGAACTCCAACATTTCGGGGCAGTTAACAAAATGGTCCGTCAAACTCAGAGAGTATGATATCCGGTTCGAACCATGTAGAGGGATCAAGGGATAACCTGTGGCGATTTCTTACCAAATTTTCCACCCCGACCAACAGGCGAACAGCCTGATACCTGTATAGAAGGGAGTTTTTGGACCTTTGAAGTCGATGGTGCATCCTCTAACTCAGGTGGCAGCGTTGGCATCCTTTTACGAACTCCGGCCGGGGAGCAAATTAAGCAAGCTATCCGATTCAACTTCCCCGCATCCAATAATGACACAGAATATGAAGCTTTCATTGGAGGGATGGGTTTGTCACAAATCTGCAGTGCTTCCAACCTTCATGTACACTCGGACTCCCAGTTAGTCATCAACCAGGCTATGGGTATTTTTTATGCTAAGCAGGAAGCCACTAAAACCTACCTCGCCATCCTTAAGGAAATTGAAGTGGAGTTCCATTTTGTCCACCAGGAATAATTACCTCGCCTAGCTAACTCTGTCGCCGATGCATTGGCGAAAGCGGCCGCGACAGTTGCCCACCCTCTCCTTATAACTCAAGAACTTCCAAGTACCCCCCATTTTACCTAAACATCTCAGGTATGTTCGATGGACAATACATATGATTGGCGCAACCCCTTCAACGAGTACCTCACCCAATGCACGCTACCGCAAGATAAGGATCTCGCCCGTACTTTCCAAGTCAAAGCAACCAAATATTGTCTTCTCGATAACACATTATACCGAATAATTCCCATTAGGCCGCTCCTCCGTTACCTATATAAAGAGGAAGCAGCATCAGTATTTCATGATTTGCATGCAGGAGACTCTGGGGCGCACTGTGGTCATCACAGCCTTATCCGTCGTTTCCTTCTTGTAGGATTTTATTGGCCTAAATTTGTCGCCGATGTCGAGCTCCTCGTCCAAAAATGCCATGCGTGTCAACAATATGCTAACATTTCCCACAAGCCAGACAAGCTGATGACAACGACTCATATTCCATGCCATTTTGTCAAATGGGGAATCGATCTCGTTAGACCTCTGCCGATGGCCACGGGCAAAGATCAATTTTTAATCGTCACGGTGGATTACTTTACAAAATGATTAGAAGCCAAAGCACTGGCGAACACCCGATCTTAAGAGGTATGAGAATTCATACACCACCAAATACTAACACGCTTCGATATACCACAGGTTCTAATGATAGATAATGGGCCTCAATTTCAAAACAAGACATTCTCCACTTTTTGCGACAAATTCGGCACCTCGAAGCACTTTTCCACCCCTTACTACCCACAAGAGAACGAGAAAGTTGAGGTCACCAACCGTAAAATCCTTGATGGTATTAAGAAAAAATTGGTCGGGGCAAAAAGAAGTTGGCCGGATAAACTAGCCAGCGTGTTATGGGCTTTTCGAACAACCCCTAGGGCCACTACAAACACGATTCCTTTCTCCCTGGTCTATAGATCCGAGGCCGTC
Source organism: Limnanthes douglasii subsp. nivea (assembly GCA_036936605.1). Lineage (NCBI taxonomy): Eukaryota > Viridiplantae > Streptophyta > Magnoliopsida > Brassicales > Limnanthaceae > Limnanthes > Limnanthes douglasii. The sequence goes on from JAUPFV010000001.1 coordinate 353,338,171, forward strand.
GTACGAGCTGAAATGTTGATCCCCTCTAATCGTATCATTACTTATTCAGAAGCAGACACTGATGCCGGGCGAGCAACAGACATTTATTTAATTAAAGAAGGACGAGATCAGGCGTACATAAGGGTCGAGCACTACAGAAGTCTGATGCGTGGCCGTTTTAACTACAGGCTTCGGCCACAGACCTTCAACATCGGCAACCTCGTTATGAAAATGATTTTCCAAGGATCTGGTGACCAAAAACTTGGGAAACATGGCCCTAATTGGGATGGGTCGTACACCATAATTTCTAAAGGCCATCATGGAGCATTCTGCCTTGCTGATGCCAAGGGAAACGCCCTTAAACACCCATTGAATTTCAATTATCTTAAGTTATATCATACTGCGATGTAAAATTTTGGATGCGCTCTTTTTCCCTTATGACGGCGCGGAAGGGTTTTTTAGTGAGGCATCTACACATCTATCATCAATATATTTATTGTTCTTTCGCCATCTTTGTGTTTATACTTATTTTCTGTAACTCCACCATAGGGTCACTGACCACGCCTAAAGGGCTAGGAAATAGAGGCCATATTGTGCCATACTTAGACAAGATCTAATAAATTTGACAAACGGTTTGATTGGCCATGCCCGCTGGGCTATGGTAACGGGTCATAATGTGCTCAATACCGCACCCAGGTATTATTTACCGTGAACTACTCCAAGCCCAATGGGTTACACAAATGGTCGAACCGGTCGTGTCGTAGACTCAACTATGGCCACTTTATTAGTCATAAGTTACGCAATCATCCCCACTGTGCTCGATGTTGTAGAACAAGGTCTCAACCTGAACAATTCAAAAGTATAAGCATACGTCATACAATTTTTGAAGCATAAAAATATCAGTTAAATGAAAAGAAGGCATTCAAAGGTTTTTTTAACCAAAATAAATAAGTCTTTACAAAATATTCCTATGCCATGTTTTGGCAGGGTTCGTCGATGCATTCGCAACGCCTAATTTTCCCGTCTCCCCCAGATCCATTTATGGGTTCAAGGCCTTTAGTTCTGCCACCAATTTCACCTTGTCCTTGTGAACTTTCCCTAGAGCCACTTGCATCACCTGGCGCTCCCTGGCTTCAACGTCAGCAACAGATTTCTTCTTGAGCTCAACTACTTCACCATGCCTCTCTTCTTTATCCAGCCGCAGCTCATCCAACTGGACTTTCACATCAGTCAGCTCTACCGAGAGTTCGACCACTTTGGCGGCCTGCTCTTCCACTTGGGTTGTTTGGCGAACATTTTGCTCCATGAGTTGCGATTTCTGCGTAATAAGCGCCTCGTTCTTCTTTAGCACCTCATTATTCTGGGCGGTCAATAAAGTGCTTCCTCAGCTCCCTGCTTAGCCACTCCACTTTGAACCGCGCCACCTCGGTAGCCAGACCTTGAACCAAGCCGAAAAACATAGGCTCCGGTTTCCACCTCTCCATCGTCCGGACATCAACTGAGGACATACATCGGTATGCTAGGTCATGCGAATTATATTGCATCTACACAACACACGTCATTAAGACAATTTCTTTCCCCGATGCACACAAATCAAAATAAGCTACAAAACTTAAGAATTTAATACCACACTACTTACCTCCAACACCCGCTCCAATTGCCGCTTCAGAATTTCACTCATAGGCAGTTATCATAAAACGATAGATCAAAACTGTGATGGATCCGATCAATGATCATCTGAGAGACCGTAGGCTTCACCAGCTTCACTGATGGCTCTAGCATCAACTCAGATGGATGTGGGGTCCGTTGAGCCCCATTTGCGGCCTCTCTTTACCTCTTTCTATGAAAGCCCATAGGCACCACAACATTTAGTAAGGAGGCCCCCGATCTAAGCCCATGCATAAAATTCTTCGTCTTTTGCGCTACGTGGGGTGCAGCCTTTTTTCCCTTCGCCCACCCTCTAGCTCCGGCACCTTATCGTCAATGAAAACTACCTCTAGGGATTTTTCAAAAGGTATCTCCTTCTCCTTTGTCCGTACATCATTACTGTCATCATTTGTTGGTGCCCCAGTGCCCTATCAAATAAAGTTGTATACAAGCGGGTCTCCCCCTCTTCAGTTGTATAAGGTTGATCCCCTGCCCGAGGCGCCCTAATAGTCACGTCATCGGCAAACCCATACATACTCCTAAACTACATTAGGGATTCCTTAGTTAGATACCCATACGTTGGGGTGATTTTAGCGAAATACTCCTCTAATACATCCATCTCCTCATACTCCGATTTCACTTCCACAGTTTTCTTCTTCGTAGTTTTCTTTGGCGCCATGAATAGACTGCAATTACCCAACAATGGTTATCAGAATAGAGTTTCCCCGGATAATACGTGGTTTTACTCTCAGTAAACACAGTAGTTGGTCCAACATAGCATACATTCTAAGAACTCTATAAGCCCATACCGCTATTTAAACTTTTATTTCCTTAGACTCTAACCTAACTTACAGTAGAAATCCAAAAGAGATTACGTACCTGTTTTGATACTCCATTCTCGGATTCCGTCACCGGTAGCCTTCCTCAACAGTAAATCAAAGTGTTGCTAAGTCGTGAAGAGAATTTCTCTTTTCCTCTCCAAGTCTCTCTCAAGCAATTTTCCCCAAAATCTATTCAGTGTAAAGTCTTAGATTTTATTTAAAAACCTCTCAGAACCCAAGTAACGGTTCTCTTACCCAACCGTGACCACAATGATGACACCTGTCGAATCATGCATCGAACTCAAACTCCTAGCATGCTTTTCTACAGTAACTTGGCAGAAAATCAAACCAAATCGACACACGCTTCGAATCAGAGAGTGACACGTCACCCACGCCTTTTCCCTTTTTCTTTTCTTTTTTATTTCAATCAATAACTATTTCACACTTACTCATTGAACTAGATGAGAGCCCTGATAAGGGAGTAGATACCCACAGCCACTCTCAAAGATAAACATCAAAGTAGAGCAGAATTACGCAGAGTAGGACAAAGCAGAGTAGAACAAAATTCGAGCTAAACAAAAGGAAAGGCTAGGAGAGTAGATAAAACATTCAATCCGAGCAGGAAAGATATAAGACCGTGTGCACTTGATCTAAGTCGGGCAGGGCATCATCAAAGACAAGCACGCTCGGCCAAAGCGGATATGTCAAATAAAGAAGAAACGAAAGCTAAGCCAAGCTCATCGTCTAATCGAGCAGAGTATGATTAAAGGTATGCACGCCAGGCACAAGTCAATAAGGATTTTGGTGCGCACATATCAGAAACCTTACTCGATCGAGGAAGAGTTATTACCAGATCTGGCCGAGCAGACAAGACAGCATCAAAGCCGACCAAGCAAAATGGAAAATGCTGCTCTACTCGGAAATCATAAGACTAACCGTTTACGTCAACAAGCATTAATTAAGTAGGCATAGTAGATTGTATTAAAGACCACTAATTAATGATAAATAGTCAATAGTTGAATATTCAGAGATTGTTAATGAAGGAGAATATATAGCAATCGACTTAATGTAGGTCTTGGCCCATTAAGTCCTTGTAATTAATAAGGAAATAACGGCCAAGAGTAGTATATATAAGGGATAAAAGACAATGTAAAGATATGTTAAGAAATCTTATCGATTTAATAATATTACTATCTTGACATTTTGGTGTTTTAGGTTTTTCCCATAACATCCAGTTCGAACCACTTACGGCAATCAAGAGACAAGCCATAACAGACATTTTAACCGAATTTTCTTCACCGAAGGACGAACTTCCGGATGAAACCAATACATAACTAACGACTGACTTACTGGAATGTATTGTGGAAACCGATGGAGTATCGAGTATGTCAGGAGGAGGAGCAGGTGTTATTCTCCACTATCCTATATGAGAAGAGATTTGATAAGCAGTGCGCTTCAATTTTCAAGTAACTAATAATCTAGCAGAGTATGAAGCAGTCATCTGTAGTATGCAACTTGTTCTGATATATAGGCCCAGCCTTCTCAGGATCCGTTCAGATTCGAGTTGGTAATGAACCAAGCTTAAGGCATATATGACGCTCAGTAAGAAGGGATCAGAGGCTACTTGGCGGTGCTCAAGTAATTTGAATTGAAATTTGTAATATTACGGTATTTGTAGGTTCCGCGCCAAGACATCAATTATGTTGACACCCTAGCAAAGGTCGCAGCCTCAAGGTATAGTCCCCTTCTTATTATACAACAGTTGCCAACAACTAAGCTCATTCCTACGAGTGATGGGGTGCATACGATCAACAACAATGATGATTTGAGGGAATCATATTTACTTTGTCTTAACTCTGCCATTCTCCCAACTCAGAAGACAGCGGCTCAAATGCTACAAACATGGGCCGCTAAGTATTGTGTTTTCGATGGTGTTTGATATCGTAAAAAATTTACCCAACCGATGCTCCGATGTTTAAATCGAACAAAACCAACCACAATATTGCACGATCTACATAATTGAGAGCCATGAGCGTATTGCAGTTAACGAAGTCTATTGAGATGATTTCTACTTGCAGGTTACTCTTGGCCAGAGTTAGTTGTCGATGTCGAACAATTGGTTTTGAAGATGCCATCATTGTCAACAATTTTCCAATATGGGGTATGTACTGAGTGAGGCGATGAAGCATGTACTCTTTCCCTGCCCCTTTCATAAATGGGGGATCGATTTGATAGGACTTCTTCCTATGGCAACTGATAAAAGATAATAACTAATAGTTGCAGTCGACTATTTCTTAAAATGAGTGGAGGCGAAGGCTCTATATCGCACTCGAGCTCAAAAGATATGTGATTTTGTCTACACCAAAATCTTCACAAGATTTGGAGTACCTTTCATTTTAATGACCCACAATGGCCCCAATTCCAAAATGTGATAGTCAGCATCTTTTGTAACCGATTCGGGATAAGCTAACACTTTTCTGCGCCCTATTATAGTCAGGCTAATGGTCAGGTGAAAGTTACCAACCAGACTATTTTAGAAGGTCTTAAAAAGAAGCTATAAGGAGCAAAAGGAAAATGGATAGATAAGTTACCCGAAGTGTTATGGGCCTATCGAGCTACACCGCGCACAACTAAAGATAACACTTGTATTGTGTTAGTCTACAACAGGGAATCAGTAGTCACAATCAAGGTCATAATACCGAGCCATCGCGTGGGAAACTATGACAATGACCAAAACGATGAAGGCATAGCAGTGGAGGTCGACCTTAATGAGGAGTGTCGAGATCAAGCGCGAGTGCGAGCAAAGAATTTGATGAGTTTGATGAGAGGACGCTTCAATGCAAGCCTCAGACCCCCGCGATTTCAATGTTGGTGACATGGTCATGAAGACGATGGGGCCTACCTGGGATCGACCATACACAGTGATCTCCAAAGGAAATAATGGAGCTTATCGCCTAGCAAATGGAGCAGCCCATGCTCTAAAGCATCCTTTGAATGTAAACCATCGTAAGTTATATAGGTTAGAGTTGTAAGGATAGATGATGAGCTCTCTTTCCCTTCTGATGGCGCGAGCGGGTTTTCTAAGAATAAATCAAGCTATATCTTATTGTATTAATATAACTTTTATGCCTTCGCCACCACATGTTTTTGTTTAAATATTTGTCCTTATAATTAGTGAAAGGGTCAATAACCACGCGTAGAGACTATGTAAGGGGCCATACTAAGCACTAACCATAGAGTCAATATACAATTGGGCTAATTGGTCACACGTACGAGCTATGTAAAGTCCATATTGAGCCTCGTACATCGTACACAGTATATAAGCAAACTAACCATCAAGTCAAGCACTTTTAGGGCTACGAAATGGGTCACATAGACTTCGTCGCGGTTAAAGCTAGATAATCATTATCCCAATAAGCTACGGAATGAGCCATATTAAGCTCGATCTTATAAGGACTTCTCCTGAATTGAATAAAAATAAACAAACATGCATTTCCATAAAGAAACACAACATTAATCACTCATCCACATCCTAAGGGAAAATAGATAAAATATCCAAGTCTTGAACTTATAGTACCACAACAAGAAATAAAAAGTAACAAAATAGTTTGTTCGTGATATTTTTACTATCATGCATCAGGAATAAATGATGGTGGAGCCTCCTCCGTTAAGTTCAGCTGGTACCACATGTCTTTGGCCAACGAGATCGTTGATTTTCTGGCATCGGGAATAGGGGGATACTTTTCAAGGATAATCCTGCTCCCATCTTCCGGATTTCCACCTTGAAGAGCGAGCTCAACAAACGACATGAGCTTCATTCCAGGGTTTAATTTTAATACTTCGACCACAATTTCCCTTTGGGTATATGCCACCATGTCCATAGTAATTTCCATTACCTCTTTTTCTTGTTGTGTCAAGTCGGTTTCAACCTTCTTCATTAATTATTGGCTCCGGTTTTCCATTTGTGTCTTCAGATCGTTCATGGAGGCCATCATATTCCCATTCTCGATCACAAGTCCAACAATGCAATCTGCTTGATAAGTCAGCTGAGCTATCAAACCATCCTCCTTTTAACGAACCCGTTATTTTGTGATATTAATATCACCGCTTCAGTTGTTAACTCCTTGTTCTTTTGCTCGCACGCCTCCCGAGCACCTTGTAGTAGTGCGAGTTCCTTCTCTATTTTTTTTTTCTAATATATAGTGTTAAACTTGTGGGCTTGGGCCGATCTTTATGCATGCTTTTATCGGGGGAGTTCGATAGTCAACCCTCTGATAGACCCAAATAACATAGGTTCTGATGTCCATTATTCCATCACTTGGATATTTGCATGCGACATACGCCGATAGGACAAGATGACTGAGTTGTGATGCATCTGCAAGTACATTGTATTTAGCATTGTATAATTGGTTATAAACATCATTGTTTGACACTATCAAATTACCTCTACAGTACATCACTTATAGGCATATTGTCGTAAAATGAAAGTTAATGATATCTTTTCAGTTGTTCGAACATTACCATGAAAGGCATCAAAATTAAGATCTTTGAGGGGAGTAGCTCTTCTGATATTGCACCATACCCACTATGGTCTTCTTGATGCTAGTGGTACAGCATCCACTATCACTTTTGAATGTTTGAGTTGAGAAATATCTTCCTCTATGTCTTCTTCTTCATTCTCATCTAGGCGGATCGAGATGCTTGATCCAAATTGGTTTTGATTCTCGTAAGCGGATCCTTCTCTTCAACAACCTCTCCCACACATAACACATTTTCCTCCTTCTCCGTCTGATATTGTAAGGATGAGGACCCTTGAGCCTCCTTAAGCTTCATACCATGAGAAATCGACAATACCACCTTAGAGTTATTTCTTTCCATATATAGTTGTTCCATCAACTTGTAAATAGTAAACTTGCATAAATAATAGCAAGGGTTCTTGCAATCGCGTCGACCTCACTACATTTGCAACCTTAATTAGCGGGTTAACATCCCTCTCTGGTAAGCCCTACTTAAACCACTTCTGGTGTTTCCCTTCACCTGCATATGTAAATATCTCACTTAATAGTGACACAAACTAATAGTACCGTAGAATTATGTCGGTGTATTCCTTACATTTAGTCTTCCACCTTCGTACAAGTTGCAAATTTAGTACTCTATTTTCATGAACTTAGTTACCAGAGACAACCACGAAGGAATTTTTTCAATTCTTGTCGGAGCTCGTCAACTCTATTGTTTTTCTGATACTAGAAACTTGGGCATAAAAGAAAGGAGACATAGCTAACTTGGCCACATCTACTATCGCTAATAGTTTTGCTAAGAAAATTGATATACCAAACAATCGTGAACTTAAGAGTATACTCAGCAGGGTTCTCCTCCTATTTTCCACAAACTGAGTTGGACAAATGCATAGAAAGCTGAAAAATCATGTATTTCTTAGTAATTGAAAAATTATACCCCAATAAAATACAGTCGTAAAGAAGCAGGTTTGGTTCTCCCTTACAGTACCAAAGATAGATTGAGTTCTAAAGCTTTCAAATTCAGAGGAGGAAACCTAAAAAGTTGAGGCTCAAACCAAGCATAACCCAGAAGGAAGTGAATAAGTTCATAAAACATTTTCCTTGTATTTTAAGATAATATAACCGATACTTGAATCACACGGGTTACCACGTATGTCACGGGAAATATGGTATATATTTATGAGATTAAAAGTGATTAAAGTAGGTATCATGGATTTTAGGGTTTACTGTCACCAAAGGATAAAGTGTAGAGAGAGAAAGAAGAAATGGAAAGTGTTTAATAATGTCCACCCACCTAGAAAAGGAGGGGCTCCCTTATACAGTGGGTGAGGTGGTCCCCACCTCATTTTTCCTTTGTGGTCCTTCTACTTTTATTATTTACTTTTACATCTGAGTCCTTTACTTTCCAATATTTATGGGATATACTTTCCTCCAATTATTGTTACAAATTAACAGTAAGTTTGATATATTTATTTTATTTATTCATTGTCGTCTCTAAACTCGATCTTGGCGATTTATTGCATCATCAATAGCCCTTCATTCTTCAAGAGAGTGGGAGTGAAGACTATTACATTTGCGTTGGATATAGCCTAGAGTGAGGAAAAGCTTCGGGTTTGTCACTGCATTGGGTCTCATCTAGCACAAGAAAGTGCCTCAGGTTTGTCTGTGATACGTAAGTAAGTTCTGGTTCCATGATCCCGCAGGTAACGGTCTGCACATTGGGTGGGTCTTCGCCAGGCCCTATTGTTCCATTTATGGTGCTTGGACGAATTATAAGGCCTGTTTCTAGTTTTCTTATTCTTGTGCCTTTATTTCTTGGAGCTCTTCCTGACGGCCCTTATCCAAATTTTAAACTTTTTCCCGCCCATTTAAAAAGACGAGGTGTTGCGCTCTTTTGTGTTGGTGTACACATGGACCTTGCTTGAACGACACACATATTTTGATTCCCCCGCACGTCTAATGGGCTAGATTAATAATTTCCTAACTATTTTCTAGCGGTTGATAATTGCCACGTATCATATTCTTACTTGAAGCGTGTCTGAGCGCGCGTTTCTCCAGGCGACTCTTCATCTTCCCGCAGCTCTTTACGCTTGGTCTCCCTATACACGAGTCCGTTGATGAAAAAGGCTCCCATATATAAATGCTAAGTTAAAACATATTAAACTTTCGTAAACATTTCTGCTTTATCGATATAAACCATAAAATTAGTCTAGTATTTATCTTCACATTTTAACAAGCACAAAAAACTAACAAATATATGCCAACTAGTAATCTATTTATCAAACAAGAAAATATGCTCTATTTACACACTAACACTTCTACTCATGCAATTTTGTTAAAGATTTCTCTCTCCCACTCAATACATAATTCCTTTAATTAAGATTGTGGACCTATATTTGTGGCATTTACTTCAGTCGTGGTTAGTTTTGCCGATTCATCAATCATAAGTTATCTTTAATGACTAATAACTCCATTAAAGCTCGTAACGTGCGTTGATCGTGATTGCGCCTTATTATCATTGATAGTGGTCTTCGACATGACAACGCTGATTTTTCTAAGTGGTATCTGCTCGGTCAATTTAATACTTGAAGCGGCCCAAATTGGATTACACTAGTTTTCCCATATGACCTTTGTTCGATCAGTTTACTACTCTGGCGGACTTTGATCGGGTTACGCTGAGTTACTCGCATGAACTCTGTTCGGTGACACCATCGTTCGAGTGTATCTTTATCGGATTATGTCAACTTCCCCTTAAGACCTCTGCACGGTTGCACTTCATGAGCTGGCCTCGTTGTCATAGGGTCATGCCTTGGTTTAGTCGTTAATGGAGATATATGCACTTTGGTTGTGGGTCAGCTCGGTATGTTGCGCTACTCGGTTTGTTACGATACAAGATATATGCCCCCGTAGAATGTGTTATCGTGTCAAATAACATCTACTTTTATGATGATGATCTTATCAGGACTCTCTCTAGTCTACTAAGTAGGTTTAGAAAGTGTACTAATTGAAATAAAGAAACTTGGGCACGACAGATGTGAGGAATCAGACTCATGGTCGTTGATGTGGACTAGTGGTGTAGTGTGTCAGGTAGTGATGCAACAAAAAGTTAATAGTATGATAACACAAGTCGTTGTCTAGCAGCGTGTGCGTCCTGACACAACTATAGCATATGGTGAATGAAAGATGATGTCGCTTAGATTATTCTAAAGCGTGTAACTTTAACTAATGGGTAGTAATAATTAAAATCCCATCAAACATGGATTGTAGAACCAACCTTCAAACTAAACCAATTACGAGTTAACTTATAATTTAGTTAGGTATTTGCGTAGTGTCTTTCTAGAGAGGAAAATACTTTTTTGTCGGGTAAAACACAGATATTTATTCGTCCATCTGCATCGTATATCTCACTTGTAAAAAATGTATACTCGATATATAAATTTTTTATACTGAGTAGATTGATAGGAGATTCAGTTTTAGGTTTATCGAGAGACCACTAAGATCGTCTTGCTTACACTAGGTTGATTTCTTTGAATACCTACACACTAGTAGCTTTGTTCGATGAAGAATAACTTGGCTATTAGCTTGCTCTAATAACCTTTGTTAGATCATTGTAGTCACTCACTCGATCTAACTGGCACTAAAACAAGGTGGTCAGAAGAAAGAGAAACCCAGTAACGTTATTGGTGATGGCACAAACTCGGAGTTTGAAAGCCTTTCTTTTCTAAAAATGTACTTCACGCTGGTGACACAAAATATTGGTATTTAATTGAAGATGGTATGTGCAAATTTAGTGTTAAATATACTATTCCTAATGATATCATAGTAAGGGTTTCGATGCCCGGGCTCGGGAGAATGAAACGTGGTTATCAACGACCATTTTTTACTAGGGTTTTCGCCTGCCTTTACCATCTTTTATTAGGGATTTTTTTAGTTTTATAAACATACCTACGTAACTTACGACTAACAGCTAAAGGGTACTATGAGCATAATTCTAAGTTACAAAGTGCTAAATATTTTTATGTGTCTTGCGGATTTCTTTGCAGTAGTTGATGTTTCCAAACTGGCAAGCTCTCCAATTTTCTCTCTCAACTGACCGGGGTAAGAAAGTTGGTAAATTTACCCACGTCATATAAGAAATGGATACACACATATTTGTCTCTGGGAATTTAGACCACGAAAGTTGTAATGAATCTTCAGCTGGAGATGCATGAAGGACTAAGTTTAAAGATTAAATTTTATGTCGGTAGTGTGAATATATTCCTTTGGTGACACTTTTTGAACTGTTATTTGTGTTTTTAGGTGAAGCAAAACAACAAGATTAGTGCATGGAAGGGTTTCAAAAAGATGTAGTAAATATGTCGGCAGCTGCAACCGTAGCGTGGGGCTTGGAGGTATCTCGAGTGTTTACGCACAAGAATTATCTTAGTTCTGGGTTGTGCTATCTGCCGAAGTTGGATATTGCAGATGAAGACCAAGTAAAGATGGCACATAGTAGGGAGATGGCGACGGTAGATCGGTTACAAGAATTTATGAAAAAAGATATAAAGACCGTAATAGTGAAGGGGTTTGGTTGGTGGTTCTTAAGAGTCGTAAGGTGGGAGAGGCAAAAGAGTCCTCGCTCTCGTAAGAGAAAAATAAGAATGAAGATGAGATTCTCATTATTTAGAGCGTGGAAGAGAATACTCACCAAGGAGGCGGTCGTGCGCAGTCTAGAGAAGAGGTGGTTAAGGATGGAGGTTAGTGTCCTTCGGAGGATGATGAAGAAACAGACGAGGAGGTATGTCATCCATTAAAAAGGAATCTTCATACTTAATGCTATATATATATATCACAATGTAAGTTGAGGTTGGTGGATGACGATGAGAAACCATATGGGGGTGTAATGAAGAAAAATAGTGAGGAAACCTCATTGCCATAGGTAGTAAAACAGACGAGCAAGGCACCCGAAGTGATCGTGATAAAGTAGTCAAAATGTGGTGATGGATCAAAGAAAGTGGATGGATATTATTATATCGGTCAAGAAGAAAACACTACCATACGTATAGATGACTTTGTGAAAGGTGCAGGTTCTGAGTCTTTGTACGTGAACATTATGAGGCCTAACCTTAATTTTTACGAGTATTTTAGTTATATGTCATATCTTCCTCGAACCCTCCCATATCTTCTACCATATTCTCATCATTTGATTGTATTCATCTTGTTATAAGTTATTCACCTGGAGGTCGGCTGCCAAACAACATATATTTCGTCGATTTCGTCGATGCTTCTATCTTCTACCATTTTTTCTATCATTTTTCGATGCTATTACTCATTTAATTTACCGATACTCTATTTCCATCAATTTTATGGACCTTAAACTAGCGGACACCTTATTTAAATATCTAGTTGATACATTTACCTTAGTGATATTAATCTTACCTTATTTAAATATCTAGTTGATACATTTACCTTAGTGATATTAATCTTTTCCTTTCTCAAATAGACATGACACCATTGTAGAACCATATCAAGAACTACTCAAACGAATTGAATCGCACAATACTAAGGATGGTTTAAGGATAATATACCACCAACAAAAATGGGGTGGTTAGTATCCTTCATGATCCTAATCGTAACTTACAAATCCATAAACAATACTATAGTTAAGTCTCATAGCTAGTTCCGGAGATAAAGCCAATGCTACAGCCTTCAAATAGAGAGGAGGAAGACCCAAAGGTTGAGGCTCAAACCAAGCATAACCTAACAGGAAGTCGGGAAGTTCTTAAAACATTTTCCTCATATTTTGAGATAATATAAGTGATACTTGAATCACACGGGTTACCACATATATCACGGAAAATATGGCCCCCCTAGAGGGTAGCCGAGTTAGTTGAGTATGGTATGCTTGTGACCAAAAGGTCATGAGTTCAAGTCCCCTCTACATACGCTTTCTGAGCCTGCCACTTTGTGTGGTTTACCTTCTGGCGTTGGTTTGCAGGCTATCGCGTCAGATTGAGGGTTTACCCTGTGCGCACTCATCGCACTCTGAGTAGCGGCTGCGGATTCCCTCCGAAAAAAACAATCACGGAAAATATGGTACATATAAATGTTATAACGAATTTTTCAATAAATAATTTATACGTTATGTTTTATTTTAAAATAAATATATATTATTTAATCGAAGAAAGAATGAAGTAAAACTTTTTTGGTTGACGATGCACACGTAAAATTACTGAGTAAGGACTTAAACTTCCAACCGCCTGTCAAGGATGCAGTCAACAATAACATCTTCGAGCCAATTTTGAACGCAATGTACCATTGGCAATCGAATAGCCCAGTAAAAAGCATTCGAAAAAAATATTTTACATGGACCAACATCTTCTATTATATTTACGGTGGTTAACGGTTTTGGCATGTATAGAACATATGTTAAATTATAATGGTTCGAAAATCCATAACTAAAACATATGTACGTAATAGATCAATAGTTATGGATGTAAGGTGTAAAAAGAAAATATATATGATGAAGATCTATCAAATATCGTTATATCAGCAAATACGAATCGCGTAGTCACTTTTACCAGCAAATATCACACGTCTCGAACATATGACATTATCACTTGTATGATCAATACTGTTTAAAATATTAAATATAAGACCATTTCTACATTTCCAACAAAATTATTATTGTGGTTAACAAGACCATATCGCACATGGGCTACGGGCTACTGAGTCATTAATATTATGTAATTTAATGTTAAATTAATATATATTAATATATAAATTCTATGGGATTGGTTTATTATAAATTTAAGTATTCGGTCTAAAATTTATTTGCGCTCCGACTAATTAATTTTTTATCAATAAAAATGTTAGAGTGGCGACTAAAGTCCCACATTCCACATCGGTTAAATATGGGAAAGATCAGTGGTATATAAGTAAGAACATATCTCAACTAGTATGAGGCCTTTTGGTAGTGGACCAAATGCAAAGCCGTGAGGGCCTTCGGGTGCCAAAGCGGACAATATCATACTAGTGTTGAGATCGGTTGTGTTCTTACTAATATAGGGAGACGGGAATATGCGGAGCGGACCCCATATTCCCAACACGTGGTATCAGAGCGTCAGGCCCAGACGGAACGCGATTGTCGTAATATTCTCGGAGGTCGAACATGATGAACCAATCGTCATGCTCAAAGTGAATGATCTACTCTAGAGATCCTAGTTGGGAGCGTCCATGACTCATCAAGCTAAGGAACAGCAGTTCGGAGTGCCCATGACTCATCAAGCGGTGGTACTTGATTGGAGTGGATAGTGGAGCTAAGGAACAGGCAGTTCGGAGCGTCCATGACTCATCAAGTGGTGGTACTTGATTGGAGTGGATAGTGGAGTTAAGGAACATGCGCAGGATGGTCGAGTGAGTAGATAGATCCGCTGTAAAAAGCTCTATTGCTCAGGTGGAGCAATCTCTGATTAGAGTGAGCGAATGAAAGTCAATTGAGAGGAGGCTAAGTGGTACTTTGTTCGAGAGGAGGAATTGTTAGAGTGGCGACCAAAGTCCCACATCCCACATCGGTTAAACATGGGAAAGGATCAATGGTATTTAAGTAAGAACATACCTCAACTAGTATGAGGCCTTTTGGTAGTGGACCAAATGCAAAGCCGTGAGGGCCTTCGGGTGCCAAAGCGGACGATATCATACTAATGTAGATATCGGTTGTGTTCTTACTTATATACGGAGGCGGAATATGCGGAAACCCATTCACAACACCCATATTCCCAACAAAAAATACATACATGAAAAACACGGGAAAAAGAAAATGGCAAAGATCTCTTTCATTCATTTCTTTCCTATCTTAGGCTCAAATCCACTGATTTGATGGAAGCAATGACAGTCAACAATAACAACATAGGTGCTAACTTGTTATCTTATGCTGATATCGTCAAGAATAGTACGATCAATGAAGAAAAACTTGAATTGGAGCCATAATAAGCAACTGTCAAAACTGATTATCTATCGATTCAATATAACAATGGCTTTCTTGAGTATTTGAAATATCAATCTAAACACTCAATTGTGGGTAAATTTACTCATGGTTTACTAAAATGAAATCTGCTACTCTAGTTTCTTAAATCATTCAAATTTCAATAGGCATATAGGTACAAAGTATAGGACTCTAGACATGTCATATGCGAGTTAGAGGCTAAACAAGATCTGTGCAAAATATGGCAGCGTTCGGTGTGGACTATAGGTAGTACAGTCATGAGGCTCCTAAAATGGACTGGAGATTTCACTAAGGAGAGTCCTATTGCACCTGTTTGGATCAAGCTTCACATGCCAGGACACTTATATGATAAGAATATGGTTAAAATCATAGCATTCATGATTGGTGAGACGTTGATTGTGAAAGTTCCTGATAAAAATAGATTATTTTATTCTTGCAATGCTCTTGTAGAAATAGATGTTACTTGTAAGCGCCAAAGTGGTGTTTTGATAGGTTTTGGATCGAATTATGGCCACTAGGTCAGAATATCGTATTTGAATATTCCACAATATTGTACTCATTGTCAACATCCGAGACACTGCAAAGAAAAATGCAAGAAAATTCAAAAAGAAAATGATGATGATGTAGATGATGTTGGAGTTAATAAACTCAAATTTGTTGTTATCAATGTGGAAACTAAGGTTCAAGAAAAGGAGCAATAACAGAATGAAAATTTTGTTGGATTCAAGACTCATGATCAAGGATAAATTATTGAAGCTCTTCAATTTCTATATTATGGAGCCAATGATGTTAACACTGAATATGATAATCTGGACATTGATCCTACACTTAAGGCTGATAATATAGGAAGCCTAAAAACTCTCCAAGAATCAACCAGGGATGGAAGCCTCAATCTCCAGAATTCAATAGAGAGGAGCAAAATACCAATTGCAGGAATTCTATAGAACAAACTAGGCTGTTAAAGGAAAAAAGAGAAATATGAGCAAAATCATCAAAGCTTCGCAATTCAACGGAGCAAGTAAATCTAAATCTTCCAATTCTCTTAATGGTTACATTATTAACTGGAATATAAGAGGTAGTAAACATAAAGCTTCACTTAGAAGGCTTAACTATCTATTAAAAAAGAATAATGCTAAGTTTATTGTCGTTCAAGAACAATTAATCAATGGTAATAATATTAACATCATTGTGGGTAAGCTGGGTTTTCCCAACTCTGCTCGTAACATTACTAATAAGATTTGGATCTTCTGGCATGGTGATATTTTTGCTGTGATTATTAATGATCTAAATGAATGTATGAATGTCAAAATCAACATAAAGAATGATACCAATTATATAATTATCACTGTTGTTTACACGAAACGCCAGAGGCTTAACAAAATCGAGCTTTGGAACTTTTTAAAAAGTATTGTTACTACGGATTTAAGCTCGATGATTTGTGGTGATTTTAATGTTGTTTGTTCTGTTGGTGAGTAGCTAGGTTGCACAATATCTGTCTTAGCAGGACAAATGATTTTAATGAAATGATAATTCATTGCAGAATAGAAGACGCTGGTTACACATGTTCCAAGTACACTTGGTCTAATGGATCCAAGTGTAAGCGATTAGCCCGAGTTTTTATCAACAACAAATGGACTGATTCCTTTGTTAATACTAAGATTTATCATCAAACTAGGACATGTTCAGATCATATTCCTATTATCATTTCTATTTCTAATGAGTTTACTAGAGTAAAATCTAGTTTCAAGTTTCAGGATATGTGGACATTAGATGAGAACTTTCTTCTTTTTGTAGAAAACAGTTGGCATCAGGAGTTGATTGGTGATCCTTTGTTCATCATTTGGAACAAATTAAAGCGTCTTAATAAGGGTCTCATCAAATGGAATAAATCTCACATTGGTAACATTTTCAACAAAGTCCGTAGCTTAGAAGAAGAGGTCTTAGCTATGGAGCTCAATCGTCAGAATCAACAAAGCAATGAGTCTAAGCGAAATCTTGCTAAAGCTAATTCTTTGCTTATTAAGGCTCACATAATGGAAGAAGATTATTGGAGACAACAATTTTACTACAACTGGATCATTGATGGTGACAAATATACGAAATATTTTCACAACTTTGTTAAAAATAAGCGTAAAAGAAATAACATTAATGGAATTAAGAGTGGTGATACCTGGATAACTGATAACAAGGCTATTGGTCTTTCTTCTATGGAATTATTTGAGGAAGCTCTTACTGAATATCCTTATGCCAATAAGGATGATGAGGAGAGATGCATGAATGATGCTTTGATCAATAACATTCCCATTCACCAAGACATCATTAAGAAACCTTCTTCAGCCTCTTGATGAAACTAAAATCTAAGACATCATCAAGACCTTGAGTCTTGACAGTGCACCAAGTATGGATGGTTACACTCATTGTTTTTATAAATTTTATTGGAACATAATTAAGTATGACATGGTTAACACTATGAAGGATTTCATTCTTGGTAAGAACATTTCCAGTGGTATCTTTGCCACTGGTATTTGTTTCATTCATAAGCATACTAACTCTTTGAGATGGAAGGATTATAGACCAATAATTCTTTGTTCCCTTCTTAACCGTATCATGTCAAAAATTTTAGCTAATATGATCTCTGTTATTCTGCTTAAAATCATCTCTCCTAATCAAGGTGGCTTTGCCCTAGGTAAGTGTATTCAGGAAAACATTATAATCTCGAAGGAGCTAATTTATGATCTGAATAGGAAGGTTAAGGATAACAATATTTTGATTCAGCTTTACATGTTTAACGCATTTGACAAGTTGGCTCACTGTTTTATCCTTAAAGTCCTCAAGAATTTTGGCTTCTCCAACAAATTTGTTTAGCTTATCAAAAAGATTATCTCTGCTATTAATGTGTTTATGTTAGTTAATGATGAAGTCTTTGGTTTCTTCAAAACTAAAAAGGGATTAAGATAAGGAGATCATATCTCTCCTTATCTTTTTATCATAGCTGAAGAGGTGTTGCTCATGGGAATTAACTCTCTATTTTATACTAATAATGATATGCATTACAGAAGCAAAAGCACCATGCATATCAACAACCTTGCGTTAGCTGATGATATATTATTGTTTACCAATTTCAAGGAGTCTACTAGTGTTAACCTTTGCAACTTTCTTCAAAGATATCAAACCATATCTGGTCAAATAATTAATAAATAAAAAATTAAGATTGTGATGGCTGCTGGGATTAGTTACTCTAGGATTAATGTTATGACTAACAATTCTGGTTTCTCTTCTAGTTATCTGCCTACTGACTATTTAGGTGTGACAATCAGCACTAGCAATAGGGTAAGCAATTACAATAATCTGATTTGTAAAATCAGCAACAAAATCAACAAATGGGATGATGCTCATCTTTCTTTTGCTGGAAAACTTACCTTAATAAAATCCATGTTGATGAATATCATTTTTTACTGGATATAAAGCAATGTTTTACCTAAAGGAATTTTTATTAAGATCGAAACTATCTTTAATAGGTTCTTTTAGGGTTCAACAATGTTGATAATAAAATTCATTGATGTAGACGGAAGACTGTTTGTAAAACGTTTCAAGAGGGAGGTTTAAATGTTAGGAATCTTAATGACATTCAAGTTTTTCTTTCCTATAATCTCTGGGAAAATTTCAGAGAAAAAATCTTACTGGTTCAAATTAACGCACAATATATACTGCAATGCTCTTCACCCTTTATAGTATAGCTCTTCAAAAGCTGGCTTAATGATATGGACGAGAATGATGAAAATTAGAGATGTTGCTGAGATGCATATTTGCTGGTGATTTGGCAATGGTCAAGTTGATGTTTGGCTTGATAATTGGATAAAAAGCCAGCCTGTTTTGAAGCATAATGATGCTGATAACAATCTTTGCTTTACTGGTGAAACGTTCAGCAAGTATTGGTCCAATAATGGCTGGGATGTCTCTAGTATTAGTAACCTTATTCAGCCTGATGTTATAGAAAGAATTAAACATCTTTCTGTCAAGGTTGATAAGGATGATTGTATTATATGGAATCTTGCCAAAAATGGTAATTGCAATATAAAAGAAACTTGGGATGGAGTGAGAACTAAATATAACTACTCTTCTGTTTATAAAACTATTTCGAACAATCTAACTCCTACGAAATGTTCTTTCATGCAGTGGAAACTTCTTCACAATTATATTTCTGTTGATACTATTATTCAGAAGAGAGGTATCTCGTTGGAATCTAAATGCCAATTATGTAATAATATTGAGTCACCTAATTATGTCTTTGAAACTTGTAATTTTTCCTGGTCGAGTTGGTTGTATTATGAATATAGTTTTAACATTTACATCTCGCGTCATAGGAATGTTATTCATATCTGTAGAGTTTGGTATTGGTCGAATACTAAGAAGGTTAAGGTCAGACATATCTTACCCTCTATGGTACGTTGTAAGAACACAATCGATATGGTACAAAGACGATTATTTAAGCTTGATAAATGTTATAAAGTTTGCAAAGAATTATTTTAAATATTTGCGATTTATTTTTTATATTTAATTTTGTGTATTTATTTTTAAACTTTTGAAATCTGTAATTTTTATGTTATTACTTCATTTATTTTTTTCTCATTTTCCCTTATTCAACGAGTGCATTCTCGAAAGGTAAACCATCATCCTGACGCAATAGTATGCAAACCAATGCCAGAAGGTAAACCACAAAAAGGACTTGAACTCGTGATCTTTGGTCAAAAGTGTTTCTTATTCCACTGACTCGGCTACTCCTTTCGCGACAATATATTTTCATAAAAAAAATTCATGAGGGAACCCGCAGCCGCTACTCAACGAGTGCGCACCGGATAAACCCTCAATCTCATGTAATAACGTGCAAACCAATTTGTAGAAGGACTCGAACTCCTAACCTTTGTTCACAATATGTCTTATGATATTTTTGTCTTATTAATCTTACTATTAACTTGCTTAATCATTAATGATATTGTATGACATGATTAAATTTCTCACTTAACCGGTATTCTACAAATCTTGGTTAACTATAAATTAAGAAACATATTTCGTATTCAAGTGTTGTTTTTTCTTTAAGCATCTGATATTAATATTGGTTTAATAATTATCATGTACATGATGTTTTAGTATTACTATCTTTCATACTTTTGATTTATTATCATATTAAAAAACTAGCAGTGTCTTTTACATTTTTTTAGTAGGTCCCTTTTAGTCAGAGAAAGTCTGTAATCGTTATTCGAGGAGTGCGCACATGGTAAATCCTCGCTCTGACGCAATAGCCTACAAACCAATACACTTCGGCTTCCCAAAAAAGGAGAAACATCCTTGGACTGCAAGAAAGACGAACTGGTTGTTTACCCATAAATTATCAATTGGGTCTTCGATTCATACTAGAACCTATGATAATGGATTACATCAAACTCCTAAATTTTTGTCCGACCCAAGTAACACCAAACCTGTGGTTTATGCTTCTTTCTGTAATCATGACCTCTCGATTATCCAAAATTCCCATATAGATCGAAGATTTCATATCCTTAACCAAATTGTCAAAGAGACCAGTACTTCCATTATATTAGCTTACTTTGGACGACGACTAAAAAATCATTGATGACCTCATCGAACGAGATAAATTTTGGAAGCAAAAATTCATGTTTATTTAAGGAGCATGGGAAAATGGAAAAATCATATCTGAAACCAATCCATCATGATTGAACCTTGTCAAGAGGAGTAACCGTAAGTCTCTTAATATTATTTTTTAAAATTAAATTTTCAACTTATACTATCCTTATTCATTTTGAATTATATATCTCTAATAGACATTTCGAGGTATTGTGCAATTCGACGAGAAAAAGGCAAACCAATTTTCAAAAAGCTTGATGTATGGGCTAAAAATGAATAGAATCACGCCTACCAAATATCCTTCAAACGCATTAACTTTCTCAATATACATATATTTTTTATCGCCCCTCGATCCTTTCCGCCTTAAAACTTGATGGAGCCTCCCAACCATCGACAAGTTGTGAAGAGGTTGGTTCATCCCGAGTGCAAAGTGTTCTTACCAATCCCTAATAGATCTGCCAGCCACCTTCTCAAGAAAAAGAAGGAAAAAAAAGGATAAAAAAGCAACTAGTAGATCTGGTGCTAGCTCTTCATCAGATCCGAAGACAAAAGCTTCGAAATGAAAAAAAAATAGAAAACACACTTTCTATTATTGAAAAAGGAACATAAGAGGGGCCTTCTCCAAAAACGTAGAAAGCTATTGCACCCTCAAAAAATAAAAACACAACTAGAGCTATCCCCTAGAAAAGAGAAAACAAAATAGCAGAAGTTGTCGCATAAATAATGTCTGTTAACCATGAAGTTTTAGCTGCAAATAATCACCCAAGTGGTCAAAACAAAAATGAAGATAACGCTGCAGATGCCATCAATCAGCAACAGGATACTGTCGTTGTAGAAAATAACCAAGGTGTTGATCACTTCGATCCTGATAGTTTCAATAACTTTAATGAATCACAAGAGCTTGCTGGCGAAGGGGATCCTGTTATTCAAGAGATTCAAACTCATCTTCATGACTTTGGTAGGAGATCAGCACCTTCTACTTCTGAACCAATATCCCCTGAAATTACTGTTCGTTATGCTACTACAACATCTTTAGATCTCATTCCTCAGTCTAGCCCAACATTCTTTCCTCCCGAGAAGCCTTCTGAAGAACTCATAACTACTCTTCTTCTGTTTTTTGGTCTTAAAACCGCAGAGAAATGACTTGTTCCAGAAATTGAAGCTTCTCAAAGTTACCTCAAAGATATGGCTGAAGATATGGTTCGCTACAAAAACGTTGTCGAAGTTGAGAAACAGTTGAAAGAATATTTTGGTGATCATATAAAAGATCAGTTTCATGGGTTCTAGATGGCGAGGTCTGAATGTTTCCAAGGAATTTTTCATGTTAAAAAGTATCTTCGCAACTGTATTGGATTGAACAAAAATAACTCAAAATCGAACTCAACAACACTCACCAGACAGAAATTGACTAACTCAAGGCTAAACATCTTGAAGACTTAACTGTTGTACATAAGAAATTTGATGCTCTTCGAAATTCTCCTAACAAGAGTGAAACAGAAAAGAAGAACCTAACCGATGAGATAGCTACTCTCAATTTTGACTTTAAAAAAAAACAACTTGGTGTCCATGTTGTTAAAAATGAGTGCACCAAAGATATGTTGGCCGCTATTAGTAACGACAAGGAAGAAAAAACTATCACTTTTCTTCGAGAGATCCACACCACATGCCCTAAGATAAATATTTCCAGTTTATGGAATGAGTTTCCCATCCAAAGTTGCCCGAACGAATCCTTTGATCGTATCCCAAGTTCGTCAACGAAGGAGGTGTCATTCGAAGAGGGTTCTGAAGATGAATAACTTTAATATCTTTTGAAATTTCATTATCTTTTTATATTTCTCATATTTGTACTATAACTCTTATACCCATCGAATCATTTTGAATGACAAAGGTTTTTACTTATACTTCATATTTTTCATTAAGTTATGTTCACGTTTAATCTTTATTTATATTAACTATTCGAGGTTAAAATATGTAAAAACACTTTAAATAATCATTAGAAAGTGTAACACCTCGAATGTTACAGAGCATTGAATGAACATGACACGTCATAGTAGTCCCAATATAACTTCAAATGTTGTATATTCAAAATACAAAAGAGTGCGCTAATCAATCAAAAGAAACAAATTCAAAATACAACATATGTAGTCCCAGTATAACTTCAAATGTTATATATTCCACTCGTGTTAAACCATCCTCCCCTAACTATCACAAAGACGATAAGATCTTGGATTTATCCTTTCAACAACCACATAAAGTCATTCCCAATTTGAGGCTATTTTTCCGAGGTTATTCTCCTTAGTATGTAAAAATAGTTTTCTCAACATTTTATCACCTACTTTAAAATCCCTCTTTTTCACACTCGAATTGTAATTATTCCTCATAAGAGTTTGATAGTGGATTACATTTAAATGAACTTGAACTTTTTTCTTATTAATCAGATCTAAACTTTCTCTTTTAGCTTTGTCATTGATTTGTTTAGAATATTTAGTTATTCTAAAAGATGACATCATAGATTCCATAGGGCTAACAACATCCATTCCATATGCTAAAACAAAAGGAGTTTCCTTAGTAGCTTCCATAGAAGTTGGTTGATAAGCCCAAAGTACATCTTGCAAATAATTTGGCCATTTTCTTGTCCCCCGTGTTAAATTCTTCTTCAAACCGTCTAAAATAGATCTGTTTGTCACCTCCACTTGTCCATATGCTTGGGAGGAAAAAGTGTTGAAAACAATTGTTAAATTCCCTTTGAGGCGCATAATGAAGTCATTTCTTTATTATTAAATCGAGGGCCATTATCCATAGTAATTCTTCGAGGCAGTTCAAAACGACAACAAATAATATTTACAATGAATTTAATCACATCCTTTGCTTTAGTTCCAGATAAAGGTTTTGCTTCTGCCCCGTTTGTAAAATAGTCTAGTGCAATAATGATCGTTTGTCGCCCTTCATGGGCCATCAACAAATGCCCCACTAAATCTATTCCCCACCTATCAAACGATATAGCTTTGGTAATAGTCATAAGTGGAACTGCCGACTTATGAATAGAATTAGCAAACCTTTCACAAGTATCACCGTTTCGAACAAAATTCTTAGCATTGTTCATGATCGAAGGCCAATAAAACCCTGCAAGCAAAACTCGACGAGATAATGCTTTACACCCATAATGTTCTGATCCTTCTCCATCATGTAATTCCAATAAAAATTCATGTGATTCTTGTATACTAAAAAATCATAGTAATAACATACTCGATGCATTCTTATACCAAAATCTTTGCCTCATATTGCTCAAGTTTTGGCAAACTTTCTTGTTGAATTTCATTCTAGTAGATTGGACACAGAAGATTGTAAGGATGTTTTACCAATGATTTCGATGTGGGTTATTCGAACTGATGATGGATCTAGTATTTTAGGATGCAATGCTGGAGTTCAGTTAGTTGCTTCATCTGGAGAAATAATGTTTCAGTCTATCAAATTTGGTGGTCACGCTTCGAATAACAAAGCTGATTATGAAGGTGCTTCGGCTGGTTTGAGACTTGCGAAGATATGTGGAGCAACTTCCGTGCGATTAGAGACAGATTCTCAATTAGTAGCAAATCAAGTATCAAGAAACTCTGAAGCAAAAAAGGATCGCTTAATTATGTATCTTCGAGAGCTTTGAACTTCTATTATATTATTTGATCATGTTGTTGTGGAACATATAAGTCGACGAAGTAACACAACGGATAATTTGTTAGCAGTTGTTGTTTATAAGGAAGAGTATCCTTGGATTATACTACAAGAGAGTCCTTTGATTTTTACTCAGTCAGACCAATGTGATTATATTGAGGAATTTTTTTTACTACAGTTGCACTCCGAGACGTGAACAAAAGATCATAATCTCCCAACTCAACTGACCACTTGGTCATTCTCCCCGAAATATCAGGACGTTGCAAAACATTTTCATGGGAAATGAAGTTTAAACTTCAATGGTATAGGCTTGAAAATAACAACGCATCTTTCTAGCAGCCACCACCAAAGCTAATGCTAACTTCTCGAGCTTCAAATATCTCTTTGCTGCTACCACCAAACTTTTGCTGACATAGTACACGACTTCAAAATTCTTAAATCTTCACTTATCAATACTACACTCACTGCAAAATCTGATACCGCAATGCATAAAAAGAGTTGTTCTCCACTTCGAGGCTTTGATAAAGTCTCGGGTGATGATAATAAGTTCTTGATGCTTGTAAAGCCGCTTCAAAAGTGGAAGTCAATTGAAATTTCTTTGTTCCTCGCAACACTTGAAAGAAAGGAAAACATTTATCAGAAACTCTAAAAATAAATCTATTAAATGATGTTAACCTTCCTGTCAAAACTTGCACTTCGTTGATAGTTCGAGGTGAGCTCATTGCCACACTAGCTTTCTAGGTCAGATTTTATCCCTCTTTCACTCATAACATAACCCAATAAATTCCCTCATTGAACTCTAAAAGGACATTTATGAGGATTAAGCTTTAGCCTTATTTCCCTTAGATTCAAAAATGTCTCCAAATCTTTGAAATGTGTATTTTCCACTATTTTTTTTACCATCATGTCATCAATGTACACCTCCATGTTTCTTCCAATCTGAGTGGAAAATGCTTTATTCATTAACCTTTGATAAGTAGCCCCGACATTTTTAAATACGAAAGGCATAACCTTATAACAATTATACACCAACCAGTTTCCCGAAGTGGAATCAATCAGTTGTTCTATTCGAGGAACATGAAATGGGTCTTTATGACAGACTCGATTTAAGTATATAAAATCCACACACATTCTCCACTTTTCGTTCTTCTTCTTGACCACTACTAGATTTGCCGTCCATAAAGGATACTGTGACTCACTTATATGTCTGATCCTAGATAAGCAATCCACTTTGGAAACAATTTCTTCTACTTTTTCTGAGGAAAATGACTTTTTTTTGGATAAATGGCTTCACTTTTGAATTAACAACTAAACTATGACAAATTAATTTGATCGATACACCTATCACATCCTCTGTTTTCCAAGAGAAAACATCCAGATTATAAGACAAAAATTGTAATAGTCGTTGACGTAGAACTGGAGTCATATAGGTTCCTATTCTAATTGTTTTTTCCATCAGAAAAAGTATACTCCTCACTTTCTTCACTTACTATTAAGGACCCTGGGTTTCCCTCATATCGTCAACCCTTTCATCAAAATCTGAGGTCAACCCCTCTGACTGCTATTCATTCATCATATCTCCACTGTTGGATCCGAGAATCCGAAGTGTAGTGGCATAACATTCCTTTGCAACTTTTGGTTGCTTCGAACGAGCCCCACACGATCTCCAACTATATACTTAAAACATTTGTGGACTGTTAACACGACGCCATACATCATTGTCAACCAAGACCTTGAAAAGATGGAATTATAACTTGTGGGATAGTCCACCACCATAAAAAGAACTTGGACCTTCTTCATGAAGAGTTCCTTTCAAAAAATCACCTCTGCCTTAAATTCTTCTATTACCCGCGCGGTCACTCTAATGAAACCAATGATTGTGCTCTCTGACTGGGAAATTCGAAAACGATTGCGCATCCTATCATACGTTGATTTAAAAATAACGTACACAGAACTCCCAGTGTCTATAAGCATGCGTCTAATCTCAACGCCAGTAACTTCGTCCCCAATAACCTTCGCCGTCATACGGCCCCACAGTTCCTCGCAAATCATCCTCATCGAACAGAATAAAAGGGTTGTCTTTCTTGCCATAAAATTAGTAGACATTTTTCCTTTTATCTGAGTTGCCAAATTGACAATATATCTTTTGCTAGAATTATCGGTATTACCAGTCATCGAATCACCCCCAAAGATGGCCACGGACTCAAAATACTTACACGGACTTCAACATGACCTTTCTTCAGTGGCTCTTCCACTGCCATCAAAATTAATCTGTCTGGATCCAAATACAAATACTCTGAAGCAGTATCGAACTCATCAACCTTTGAATCTATAATCATCAAATTTTCAACTTGTGTATTTGGGTTAGCTGGCTGTGAATTTGATGTTGGATTCATTGATGCATTGCCTTATGACTTCAAATAAGTCAATACCCTTCCATTATCAATAAATATTTTGACTTCGTTTTTCAGAGCAATGCAATCATTGGTGTCATGAACAATTTTATTATGATACCTACATAATTTGTAATTTCGCTACTTCTTTGGCCTATTGATTGGAGCCGGCTTCCGAAAATTTATGGAGCCCTTAATCTTATCAAAAATTGTTGTCATGCTTTCAGTCAAATCCGCATAATATTCAGGCCTTATCCACTGATTATGCCTCAGCCTATTGAATTGATAACAAGGAGGTTGATTCGAATCTCCCTTAGTTCGAGGTGGTAAATTATAATTCCTCAGACACACTTGTTGATTAGAATTTGAAGACTGAGCTTGGTTAATAGACACTTGTCCTAAATTCTATGGAACATTAACTGCTCTTCCTCGGAACCTACTTGATTCTTCAATTTTGATTTGATCGTCCAGCTGAGCCAGTAATGGTTCAAAACTTAAATCCCTCATTTTTGTTATCTCATTAGCTAGATCCCTTCGCAACAACCCTTGGCGAAAAGCTACCAACGTCACTGATTCCTCACAGTTATCCAAACTTGCATTTGTCATAATAAATCACTTCGTATAGTATTTCAATATTTCTCCGACTGCCTGCTTAAGTTGGATAATTGTGTCACTGTATGGTCTCATCTTAATACTACTAACAAACTACCTTTGAAAAACAA
Source organism: Limnanthes douglasii subsp. nivea (assembly GCA_036936605.1). Lineage (NCBI taxonomy): Eukaryota > Viridiplantae > Streptophyta > Magnoliopsida > Brassicales > Limnanthaceae > Limnanthes > Limnanthes douglasii. The sequence continues at coordinate 353,365,540 of JAUPFV010000001.1, forward strand.
TATATAAATCTCTAAAATTTGAAATGGATCTCCTTGGGATTCGATTGTGGCATTTCAAAGTTGTCCCTTTAAAAGTCTGTGAGAAATCCCGACATACCACCCTCTTGTCGTCCTCAAAATCCATCATATAGTTTTTGAATTGTTCGATGTGATCGTCACGATCTTGCATCCCATCAACCTTTTCAACTTTTTCTGTATCAAAACACTTTGGAAGCGTAATAGATATGATTTCACTCGTCAGTGGAGAATTCCTCCAATCGACACCTTGAACGTATTGGTCTTAAGTTCCCATCACTGCATACAAATTGTGATCAGCCTCATCATATTGATTCGATGTGTTTCCTTCACACCAATTAGACTCCCTCAAACATCAAGGTATACTATCTCTCCTAGATTTGTGCTCTTTCTGATATATTCGGGGTTGTTCTCTCTCTTCTTTCGAAGAACCCCTATAACTTTTAAAACCCGAGCCAAAGATCTTAACCTCCTCGTCACTAGACGTGACACACTTTTGCTTATCTTTCTTTTCTTTTCGAGAAGAGTGATGCTCCTTTGGAGCTTCGAAGAGTGCCTTCTTTTTTTCATTCTTGATCTGACGATCAATGCAACATCGATCAGATTGGTTTCTAACCTCTCATTCATTTGTATCACTTCGGACTTCAGCTTTTCCAAGTTGATTTATTGTTCTCTTTTTTCATATTTCTCATTCAGATGGTTTATCTTACCAAAGAGTTAATTCATTCGTACTTCTATATCAGATGGGTGTTTTGTGGATCAAACAAGATCCTTCTGGTCTATCATATGTCGTCTATAAGTCTTCTCTTAACTTCTCGATAGTTATTATTATCTGGATGCATCACAAAGTCTCGATATTGTTTTTTAGATTGATAAAATTTGAACTAGTAAAATAGACACTAATTGTCAATCATTCGAAGTGGAGTCGTCAATTTGGTGTGTTAAATTATATGGATCACTTTAATAAACAAGAGAAGTAGAGTTTTAAAGAGAGAAATAGATTCTAGAGAGAGAAATCTAAAGTACACAAGTGTTTTATCTCAGAAATCCAACCCTTTTATTAGATCAACCTTGGCCTTTATATAGAGGCGCAAAGACTTCACTTATAACTAAAACAGTTACATAGAAAGGGTTATTCACAGTTGAGTCCCTAACTAAAATACATAGTTCTAAATTCTCCTCTAACTTTACAACCTACTATATAATGTTTTATTATTTACATTTTAGTCCATGTATTTCAACTTTCTTATCACACTCAATCTCTTGTTATGCCCAACTGTGAGAAGCATAACCTTTACTCTAATTAAGTTACGACTCATCTTCTCAGTTATTCCATGCTCCGAGATACTCTTCAATATTATACACCTATGCATACCAAATTTAGAACAATAGCTATTAAATGGTCGGTTCCCTAATACCACGCCATTGTTAGTCCTAAATATCTTCACGTACTTCTTGGATTGAATATCCACCTGACAAGCCTTCAACTACTTCCAGGAAAATCCCAAGAGATCCATTCCCTACACTAGATACCCCTTCTAGTACAATCACATCCATCTAATAGATAGTTTGAATATAATATTTCTCTTATTTAATCATCACTGTGACGCATTTGAGTTTACTCCAAGATCCGCGATATACGTCATTCTACTTAGTATTCTTCATTAACAATGAATATTGATATTCGATATCCACTCTCAACACACCACTTATTAGTCAAAATTCTCAAACATAACGGATTGAATCACTCTTTGTAACAAAAGATGACGTGATTCATAGAACCATCTTTTCAATGTTTATCTCTCACTTCACTTGTGTTTCAAAAGACATAGAGATAGTTTCTCTCTCTAAAGAAATATACAGTGATGAGGGGATAATCATCACGTGAAGAGAATAAATATAAATAGTCGAACAAGAGGTCGAGCATAACAAGTTATAGGTCGTGATGGTTACGAAGTAAGATGAAAGTATGGACAAAGTCGAACCAGTCAGTTGATGGACTTCACTGAACAGGTCAAAGGAAGGATGAAGTGACGAGAAGATTATCAGATCTTGACTAAGGTCAGGAAAATGTTGAAGAGGAAGAGCACCGAGCATAAAGGAAACGATGGAAGAAGAGCTCGGTCTCTTGCACTGATGAAATCCATAAATAGAATGACTGAGAAGAGAAAGACCAAAGGAGCCCTCGGGATATTAAGCAAGGAAATTAATCGGAGCACATGAAGTCAACCGAACACTTGGCACGATAAAGTGATAATTCGAATAACGGTTTAGAGCCACAATAGCAGAAATGGTCAAACTATTACTGTAATAATCGGTAAATTAGGCCCCATGATATAAATGTAGCTAATATTCGCATTTAGTGGGGTCAAAGAGTGGAGTAATGGGAAATAACAGTCATAGAGAGTATAAATAAAGGGACAAAACCTTGGTCAATATAACTTCTCTCTCCTTTGATAATCTAATTTACTACTTGGCAGTTTACTTTTTTCTTTCCCCAAACAAATTTGACATCGTGGTAATAACTAGGTCAGGATTGAGATAGATATCCCAAAAACGAGTAAAGCGGTGGTGGATCGATAACTTGGGAGAATCGACCGGTAAGGCTAGACACAACAAACCCCTACACAATTGCGGTCCAGCGGTTATGGTTGCGGCCTCAACTGAACCAATAAAGCCCGTCCCACGAGTAGTAAAGTCAGCCCCTATTGCTAGAATAGAAATCAACCTTGCTGGATTGGTGGTAACCCTTTTCATGCAAGAGGTCACGGGTGAGAACCCCATAGTATTGCCAACTTTCTGTGATTAGAAGAGCAAATTCAGAATCTTCATGAGCAACAACTTAGAGTGTCCTGAATGTGAGATACCCGGGAGTAGGTAATGCATGCAACCCTAGAAACGATGAATGATGCGTTCAATGCTGTAACTGATAAGACAAAAGGACCAAGCCGAACTAATCTCTCGTCATGACCCGATGTTAGTCTTATCAATCAATGAGACCAGGCTTCTAAGCGTGATGAAAAGAAAGAAGGTAAGAGTGAGAGTGGAAGTAGAAACCGGTCGAAATAGCACGAACCGAGACAGGAGGTGCACTACGCTGCTTCAAAAAAGAACGAATGAGGAGGTTATCATTGCATAAAAAATCTTGGAGGCCCAGTTACCGAGGAAATTTAACCCATTCACGATGGAGGCATATGACAGGTTTGTGGATCCGGCGAGGCACCTCGATAAAATTCGTAACATGATGATGTTGTTCAATCCCGACGATAACATGCTATGCAGAGCACTCTGAATAATTCTCAAAGATAATGTCATGGATTGGTTTAGCAGCCTTCCCAAAGGTTCCATCCACGACTTCTCCAGCTTATGGAACGGGTTCAGGGAACATTTCTTTGGTAACAAGGAACTCATACACAAAATATATTCCATTATGGATCTCTACCAGAGGCGAGGTGAGTCCCTTAAGAGTTATGTTAGATATTTTTTTCATGCCATGAATGTGATGCCAGACCTGTAAGAAAATATAGTTGTGGCCTATCTCAAGAGAGGTCTAGATTAGAGGGGTGAGCTATATGCTCAACTAATCAAGTTCCCAACAGAGGTGATGGGCGACCTCCTCGCTCGAGCAGACTCATTCATACGTATAGGTTATGCTCCAAAAGAGGATTCACATGATCGACATACCACATACCCTAAGATAAGAATTCCTAAATGAAACAAAAACTGATGATGTACCCCGAAAGGATGCTAGCCGACGACCTCAATACTATGAGTATCCATCTAGGAAATTCACGCCACAGACCGAAACCATATCGGTCATGTACGATCAAACGAACGGGAGGACAAACTACCAGACACCGCAGGTAATGAGTTCACCTGGTATGATGGTCATCCAATCGACTAGTGCTGGCAACTCAAAGAGGAGATTTAGAGGTTGATTGACAGTTGGGAATTTATAGATTTTGTCAAACGATAGGATTAACAAAGGTAACTTAAGCAGAAGGAGGAGACGGATCTGACCCTTGAAGAAACAATCGACAACGATGCCCCATGAGATAAAGGAAAACAACAGTGGTTATTCACTATTACGGGGGGAAGTTCGAGATGATAAACTATGAGGATACTAATACCAAAACGTGTTCGGAGGTGGCTAGTAATAAGATGTTTGGTGTCCTTAAACAATGTCGCTCACTTTACACCATATCGGGTGTAAACTCCGAACAAGGACAGGTGGCAAAGACAGGCACAAGAGATCGGTTTGAGGCTCCCTCATATCGAAACTATCGTGACCTTGTGGCCGATATTATATTCAACAACGCGGATTTGCGGGGGATCAACACACCCCACAAAGTTACTTTAACGATAAACCTTGATATAGAGGGAGTCATGGTGACTAAAGTTCTAGTTGATAAAGGGCTCTCTACTAGTATTATATTTAAAGGAAACTATGAATGAATGAAGATTTTTCCACCATTCAAGTCAACTCATTGAGTGCTGGTCCGCTACGAGGGACAAATATCCTTGTTGTGTAGGTGAGGTAGAACTAATAGTTAAAGCAGGTTACAGAGCCACAAAACGTGAGCTTAAAACTTTGTTCATGATATCGGATGCACACAGCTCCTACAGTGCGATGATTGACAGACCATGGCTGCACCAAATGGAGGTTACGCCATTCACATTCAGACAATGCATTAAGTACAAGGTAGGAAACGGGTTAGGAAACGCAGTAGGAATAATCAGAAGAAGCCAGCGTTCTGCGAGATCGTGCTTTGTGGTGGCGGTGGATGCGAAAAAAATCTTGAGATAACAATCAACTTCGGGGGGGATGAGTAAATGAGGGTAGTGCACCTCTCTTACCTGAGCCCATAGATGATCCCAGGGAAACAGAACGACTAAAGGAGGAACCACCAGACGTGGTAGAGGAGGTACTGGGCAAAGGTCGAATGTTTCACTTAGGTAATCGTCTACACATTGTTTTTAAGAAGTCTTTGATAGAATTATTAGAAATAACTTTGGATGTGTTCGCATAGGAGGCTAGTGATATTTTATGCATTGATCGATCAATCATCTCCCACAAATTAGTTACTGATCCTTATACGAAGCCAGTGCGGCAGAAGAGAAGATCTTTTTCTACAAAAAAAAGAGGTTATTTCCGCTAAAGTGACGAATTCTTCTAGGCTAGGCCATATATGACCATTCTGATACCTAATGTGGCTAGCAAACTCCGATTTAGTAAAAACAAAAGGGGTTAGTGGCGCATGTGCCTCGACTTTACCGATCTAAACAGAGCTTGCCAAAAAGACCAATTGACACTACGTGACATCGACCAGTTAGTAGAATCTGCTTCAGGATGTAAATTCTTATCGTTCATGGACGCGTATTCATGGTACAATCAGATTTACTTCGAACCTACTGGTGAAGTGCACATTGCATTCAAAACCGAAATAGGGCTTTACTATTATACACTCATGTATTTTGGACTACAGAATGCAGGTTCAACATATGAGGGACTGATCAACCATATTTTTTCCAATCGTTTGGGTCGACATATGAAGGATTAAATTGATGATATGATCATCAAAACGCACACGGTAGAAGAAAACCTCTCGACACTACGCGAGTTCAACCTGAAGCTCAATCTGATTAAATGTTTATTCAGACTTTGGCATGAGAAGTTCCTAGGATACTTCATCAACACAAAATGGATCGAGGCCGACTCGGTGCAATTGAAAGCGGTCATCAAAATAGAACCGCCGTGGTGTAGTGTCTCACCGGACGCCTAACAGTACTGTCCCGCTTTATCTCTAGAGCTTTAGACAAAAGCCATCCTTTTTTCAAGATACTATGGGGAGCCAAGAAGTTTGAATGGATCGAAGAGTACAGTAGGGCATTTATCGAACTCAAGAACTATCTTATATCGTCGAAAATATTATCTGCGCCTGTTGCAGGGAAGCTGTTGTTTATAAATCTATAGGTTTTATAGTTTTCAGTTACCCTGGTCTTAGTAAGAGAGAAAGCAGTACTTCAAAGTCCTAGATATTACGCTACCAAGACATTGGTTGACGCAGAAACTAGATACCTCAGTTTAAAAAAAACTTGTGTTGGGATTACTAATAGGCGCTCTTATTTTTTGGGTCATACAATGTTTGTTCGAACATCATTCCCTCTCAAATCTATTCTGAAAAAAGTCGGATGCCTTAGAGAGACTGACCACATGAAGTATCAAGCTCGAAGAGTATGATATCCAGTGATAAGGGAGTAAATACCCGCAACCACTCTCAAAGATAAACATCGAAGCATAGCAGACTTAAGCAGAGTAGGACAAAGCAGAGCAGAGCAGAACAGAAGTCGAGCGGAACAAATCAGATCAAAACAAAAGAGAAAGCTAGAAAAATAAAAAAAGCATTCAATCGGAGCAGGAAAGAAAGAAGAAACGAAAGCGTCTAGTCGAGCAGGGCATGATCAAGATAAGCACCCTCGGCCAAAGTGGATGCGTCAAACAAAGAAGAAACGAAAGCTAATCCGAGCTTAGTGTCTAGTTATGTAGAGCATGATTAAAAGTATGCATGCCCGACACAAGTAGATAAGGATTTTGATGCCCACGATCAGAAACCTCACTCGATCGAGGACGATATAGCATTAGAGCTGACCGAGCAGACAAGACAACAACAAACCAACCGAGCAAAATGGAAAAAACTGCTCTGCTCGGCAAATAATAAGACTAACCGTTTACATCAACAAGCATTAATGAAGTCAGCATACTAGAATGTATTGAAGACCACTAATTAAGGATAGATAGTCAACACTTCAATATCCAGAGATCGCTAAATATGGAGAATATATAGCAATTAACTTAATGTAAGTTTTGGCCCTTTAAGTACTCGTAATTAATAAGGAAATAACAGCCAAGAGTAGTATATATAAGGGATAAAAGAAAATGTAAGGATATGTTCAAAAATCTTCTCAAATTAATTATATTAATATCTTGGCATTTTGGTGTTTTAGGGTTTTCCCATAACATTTTTGGCGCCGTCTGTGGGAAAGATCAAAACAAGTTTTTTTTCCAATGGTAGTAAATCGATTTGGGATTGATATTGAACCCAATGAGACACGCTTAACTATGGCCAACCGTAATTAATTGATCGATCTCCCTAGAGGGTCAACACGATTCCCCCCACCCAACCAGGGCAGCCTGGAAGAAGCCTTGTAGAGAAACGTTCCAATTCATGTAGACCCACCAGTGGCACCACTCATCGCACAATTGGTCACCAACCTGGCCGATCGACCCTACAACCTAGCCTTCCAGAGAACACAACCGAGGTTCAACGATTGGAACAACAGATTTTGACGATGCAAGCAGCCCAAGGTAAGGTCGATCGAGACCACGAAGTCAGGGATTTAGTAAACAACGTCACCATGGCGAAGCTGCAGGAAGCTGTTAACATACTGATAGCAAAGCTGCGTTCGGATGACCACCAGCTTCCCCCAAAATCAATCGTCGAAGTAAGTCTAGCAACTGTGCGAGAAGGATCCTCCAAAAGGGACACGCTCGGTGAAGGAATGGGAGACGGCGGTGGGCAAAAACGCCAGAAGCAAACAATACCCAAGGATAGCAAGGGAGGAATGAGCGAGTAGTACGATCACGTACGCCCAACTATTGCTGCTTACGTTCATAAAGAGTCACCATTTACCGAAAAATCCTCGCCGCCCAACTCCCAAGGAAATTCGACCTCTTTTGCTTAAAGGCTTACGATGGATCGGGGCGCCCTGAAAGGCACGCAGAACAATTCAGAAACATGATGCTTGCCTTTAACCCAGACGATGCAACGCAGGGCTCTTTCCATGACCCTTAAGGGAAACGCGATCGATTGGTTCAGCAGCCTCACAAAAGGCTCCATAAACGATTTCACAGGTCTCTGGAGTGCGTTCAGGAACGGTTTTGTGGGTAACAAGGAATTACGCTAGGATCCCGACTCCATCATAGACCTCTACCAAAATAGGGGGGAACCCCTCAAGGGTTACATCAGAAGATTCGTGCATGACATGAAAAAACTCCCTGACCTAGCAGAAAACATGACGGTAGCTTCCCTCAAGCGTGAGTTGAACAAGCAAGGTAAACTATATACTGTACTAATTCGTTTCCCCTGTGATAAAATATGTGACTTTTTGGCTCGAGCAGACCAATTCATCAAGGTAGACGATGCCACCAAGGTCCCGCAGCTATTGGGAGAAGGCGCTCCAGCCATCAAAACTACTGAAGAGAGCAATGAAAGGATCGATGATGGGCATCGCAGTGAATCGCCAAGAGACACCGATTGGTACAGGCGGACATCTTTGAGAGGAAGCGACTGGCCCAGAAGGGAATTTACGAGGATCACAACCAATCAACGCCCGGTAGCTTACGAAAACCCAGCGCGACAATTCACTCAACTCACAATGTCTATCTCCACCATTTATGACTGCACCCGGGACAAGATACGATGCTAGGCCCCTCGATCCATGTCTGTGCCAAGTTACAAGCGATCAACATGGAATTTCTGCGCATACCATAACGACCACAGTTATCCAACCAACGACTGCTGGCAACTACACACGGAAATACAACGATTGGTAGACAACGGCTTTTCAATAAAATTTGTACGACAGTAGGAATCAGGTTTCAGAGCAGCAACTCAGAGAGTACTCATAATAGACAAGAAAACCCCGGACAACACGAGCTATCCAATCTTCAAGAGGATCAACACACTTGGTCAGGAAAACAACAATAGATGGTCGGAATTCCGTAGGACGTTCTTTACCTAAGGTCCACGGACGAAGAGCATATTTTGTCAGTAGGTGGGCCGTCTTATAGTCATTACCGGGACCCAGTTGTTGATCTTGTTTTTAACAATGACGATATGAGAGGTGTAGCCACCCCTCACGAGGATGCTCTGACCATAACCCCTCACGAAGATGCTCTGACCACAACCCCTCCACACCATCTTTCTTATTTCTGACGCCCCGAGCCCATACCACGCGATTATAGGACGCCCATGGTTACACAGAATGGAGGCAACCCCCTGCACCTTTCACCAACTATCATATGCCATCCGCTAAACATCGACAGACAAGCCAGATAAATGCAACAGAAGCGCCGATCGTTTTTAAGCAAAAAGCGGGCATCCATCGCCTCAGAGGTCGCCAAACTACTTGGGCTCGGCCACATTCACCGCATCCGATATCCCGTGTGGATTGCTAACTCGGTATTGGTAAAAAATAAGAGTGACGACTGGCGCATGTACGTCGACTTCACCGATTTAAATAAAGCCTCCCAAAAAGATGCTTACCATTTGCCACGAATCGTCCAGTTGGTAGATTCTGCATCAGGCTGTGATTACATGTCCATCATGCACGCATATTCCGGGTACAACCAAATCTGGATTCTCCCGAGCAACGAGGAGCACACCGCTTTCCAAACTGAGCGGGGCCTTTACTTCTATATTGTTATGCCCCTCGGACTAAAGAACGTGGGTGTTATCTACCACCGTCTCATCAACCAAATTTTAAAAAATCAGTTAGGCCATGATTTGGAGGCCTATATCGAAAACAGGGTAGTCAAAACCAACGATTTTGACTGTCATTTAAGAGCATTGTAGAACGTCTTTGCAATCTTACGTATGTATAACCTAAAACTAAATCCACTAAAATGCTCATTTGGTGTCCAAACAGGCAAAGTTTTAGGTTATGTGGTCAGAAAGAAAGGCATAGTGGCCAATGCCGTGCAACTACAGGCGTTATTACATATGACGCCCCCATCAACCATCAAAGAAGTCCAATCCCTAACAGGACGCCTCGCGGCCTTGTCCCGTTTCATATCAAAGGCTTCAGACAAAAGCCAGCCTTTCTTTGGAGTGCTACGGGCGCGAATAAATTTTCTTGGAATAACGAATGTGACGCCGCCTTCACCGCTTTCAAATCATACCTCACGTCTCCCAAAATACTTACCGCTCCGGCGCCAGGTGATTCAACTCCCAGTTTACTACACTGGTAAGTTATTAGCCGATGACGAGACGCGCGATATGGATCTCGAGAAACTCGTCTTGGGTATGGTACTAGCAGCGCGCAAGATGTGGCCATATTTCCAAATTCATACTATCACTGTCCGCACGTCCTTTCCTCTGCGCACTATACTACAGAACTAAAACATTTAGGGGCAGTTAACAAAATGGTCCATCAAACTCAGGGAGTACGATATCCGGTTTGAACCATGTAGAGCGATCAAGGGCCAACCTGTAGCGATTTCTTAACCAAATTTTCTACCCCCGACCAACAGGCAAAGACCCTGATACCTCTATAGAGGGGAGTTCTTGGATCTTAGAAGTCGATGGTGCATCCTCTAACTCAGTTGGCGGCGTTGGCATGCTTTTACGAACTCCAGTCGGGGAGAAAATTAAGCAAGCTATCCGATTCAACTTTCCCGCATCCAATAATGACAAAGAATATGAAGCTGTCATTGGAGGGATGGGTTTGGCACAAATCTGCGGCGCTTCCAACCTTCACATACGATGGAATCCCAGTTAGTCATGAACCAGGCTATGGGTATTTTTTATGCTAAGCAGGAAGCCACTAAAACCTACCTCGCCATCCTCAAGGAAATTAAAGCGGAGTTCCATTCTGTCCATCAGGGACAATGCCGATGCATTGGCGAAAGCGGCCGCGACAGTTGACCACCCTCTCCTTATAACTCAGGAACTTCCAATTACCCCCCATTTTACCCAAACATCTCAGATATGTTTGATCGACAGTACCCATGATTGGCGCAACCCCTTCATCGAGTACCTCACCCAAGGCACGCTATCGCAAGATAAGGCTCTCGCCCGTACTTTCCAGGTCAAAACAACCAAATACTATCTTCTCCATAACACATTATACCGAATAAGTGCCACTAGGCCACTCCTCCATTACCTAGAGAAAGAGGAAGCAGCATCAGTATTTCATGATTTGCATGCAGGAGACTCTAGGGCGCACTATGGTCATCGCAGCCTTATCCGTTGTTTCCTTCTTATAGGATTTTATTGGCCTAAATTTGCCGCTGATGTCGAGCTTCTCGTCTAAAAATGCCATGCGTGTAAAAAATATGCTAACATTGCCCACAAGCAAGACGAGCTGATGACAACGACTCATATTCCCTGCCCTTTTATCAAATGGGGAATCGATCTCGTTAGACCTCTGCCCATGGCCACGGGCAAACGTCAATTTTTAATCGCCGTGGTGGATTACTTTACAAAATTATTAGAAGCCAAAGCACTGGCGCACACCCGATCTTAAGAGGTATGAGAATTCATACACCACCAAATACTAACACGCTTCAGTGTACCACAGGTTCGAACGATAGATAATGGGCCTCAATTTCAAAATAAGACATTCTCCACTTTTTGCGACAAATTCGGCATCGTGCAAAACTTTTCCACCCCCTACTATCCAGAAGCGACGGGAAAGTTGAGGTCACCAACCGTACAATCCTTGACGGTATTAAGAAAAAATTGGTCGGGGAAAAAAAAAGTTGGTCGGATAAACTGACCGAAGTGTTGTGGGATTTTCGAACAACCCCTAGGGCCATTACAGGCACGACTCATTTCTCCCTGGTCTATAGATCCGAGGTCGTCGTACCAGCTGAAATGTTGATCCCCTCTTATCGCATCATTACTTATTCAGAAGCAGACATTGATGCCGGGCGAGCAACAGATATTTATTTAATTGAAGAAGGACAAGATCAGGGGCACATAAGGGCAGAGCACTACAGAAGTCAAATATGTGGCTGTTTTAACTCCAGGCTTCGGCTACAGACCTTCAACATCGGCGACCTCGTTATGTAAAAGGTTTCTAAGGATCTGGTAACCAAAAACTTGGGAAATTTGGCCCTAATTGGGATGGGCCCTACACCATAATTTCTAAAGGCCATTATGGAGCATTCACCACTGTTAGAAATTTCTGATAAGGCCCTAGATCCTTTTATAGGTTCAAGGCCTTTAGCTCCGCCACCAATTTCACCTTGTTCTTGTGAAATTTCCGTAGAGCCACTTGCATCACCTGGCGCTCCCTGGCTTCAACGTCAGCAGCAGCTTTCTTCTTAAGCTCATCTACTTCACCATGCCTCTCTTCTTTATCCCGCCGCAGCTCAGCCAACTGTACTTTCACATCAGTCAGCTCTAGCGAGAGGTTGGCCATTTTGCTGGCCTGCTCTTCCACTTTGGTTGTTTGGCAAACATTTTGCTCTATCAGTTGCGAGTTCTGCGTAATGAGCGTCTCGTTCTTCTTTAGCACCTCATTATTCTGGGCGGTTAATAATTTGCTTTCTCCGCTCCCTGCTTAGCCAATCCACTTTGAACCGCGCCACCTCGATAGTTAGACCTCGCACCAAGCCGAAAAACATAGGGTCCGGTTTCCACCTCGCATGCGAATTATATTTCATCTACAACACACGTTGTTAAGACAATTTCTTTCCCCAATGCACACGAATCAAAATAAGCTACATAACTTAAGAATTCAATACCATATTACTTACCTCCAACACCAGCTCCAATTTCCGCTTCAGAATTTCACTCATATGCATTCATCATAAAACGACAGATCAAAATCGTGCTGGACCCGATCAATGATCATCTAAGAGGCCGCAGGCATCACGAGCTTCACTGGTGGCTATGGCATCAACTCAGAGTGATGCGGGGTCTGTTGAGCCCCATCCCCGACCTCTCCTGACCTCTTCCTATGAAGGCCCTTAGGCACCACAACATTTAGTAAGGAGGCCCCCGATCCAAGGCCATGCACAAAATTCTTCATCCTTTGCGCTACGTGGGGTGGAGCCTTTTTTCCCTTCGCCCACCCTCTAGCTCCGGCACCTTATTGTCAATGAAAAATACCTCTGGGGATTTTACAGAAGGTATCTCCTTCTCCTTTGTCCGTACATCATTACTAGCCTCATTTTCTTGTGCCCCGCTGCCCTATCACTTCATCCTCATCCACCAAACTCATTTTTCGTTGGGAAAATGGAGCAGAATTAATCACCCCTTTCTTTTTCCTTTTTAGCGAACTGACCGCATCCTCTGAATCTTCTTCTTGCGGCCTCGCCGTCTTGTTACTGCCTTCCACCCCTTCGGCCACAATATTCAGCTTTACCTCATTGCTCTGCATCTCCACATCATCACCCTTATGTGCCTCTTCAAGCGTAAACGATGACCCGCTCATTTCTCGTGCTTTTCGTCCCTCGGGCATTGTTAGACCCAGCCCGATAAAGTCTCCCTCTTCATACCGCTGCTCCATCAGTACTCAGAACTGCTCAAAAGTTGCATCTTCCCCAACAGTAAATCAAAGTGTTGCAAAGTCGCGAAGAGAATTTCTCTTTTTCTCTCCAAGTCTCCCTCAAGCAATTTTCCCAAATATCTATGCAGAGTAAAGTCTTTGATTTTATATAAAAACCTCTCAGTACCCAAGAAACGGTTCTCTTACCCAACCGTGACCACAATCATGACACCTGTCGAATCATGCATCGAGAACTCAAACTCCTAACACGCTTTTCTACAGTAACTTGTCAGAAAATCAAACCAAATCGACACACGGTATCGAATCAGAGAGTGACACGTCACCCACGCCTTTTTCATGTTTCTTTTCTTTTTTATTTCAATTAGTAACTATTTCACACTTACTCATTGAACTAAACGGGAACCCTGATAAGGGAGTAGATACCCACAACCACTCTCAAAGATAAACATCAAAGCAGAGCAGAATTACGTAGAGCGGGACGAAGCAGAGTAGAACAAAAGTCGAGCAGAACAAAAGGAAAGGCTAGAAGAGTAGACAAAGAATTCAATCCGAGCAGGAAACATATAAGACCGTGCGCACATGATCTAAGTCGGGCAGGGCATCATTAGAGATAAGCATGCTCGGCCAAAGCGGATATGTCAAACAAAGAAGAAATAAAAGCTAAGCCAAGCTCATCGTCTAGTCGAGCAGAGTATGATTAAAAGTATGCATGCCCGGCACAAGTCGATAAGGATTTTGGTGCGCACGATCAGAAACCTTACTCGATCGAGGACAAGTTATTACCAGAGCTGACCGAGCAGACAGGACATCATCAAAGCTGACCAAGAAAAATGGAAAATACTGCTTTGCGCGGAAATCATAAGACTATCCATTTACGTCAACAAGCATTAATTAAGTAGGCATCGTAGACTGTATTAAAGACCACTAATTAAGGATAGATAGTCAATAGTTGAATATTCAGAGATTGTTAATTAAGGAGAATATATAGCAATCGGCTTAATGTAAGTCTTGGCTCATTAAGTCCTTGTAATTAATAAGGAAATGACGGCCAAGAGTAGTTTATATAAGGTATAAAAGACAATGTAAAGATATGTTAAGAAATCTTCTCGAATTAATAATGTTACTATCTTGGAATTTTGGTGTTTTAGGTTTTTTCCATAACATCCAGTTCGAACCACTTACGACGATCAAGGGACAAGCCATAATATAAATTTTAACTGAATTTTCTTCACCGAAGGACAACCTTCCGGATGAACCCAATACATAACTAACGATAGAATTACTAGAATGTATTGTGGAAACCGATGGAGTATCAAGTATGTCAGGGGGAGGAGGTGTTATTCTCCACTTTCCTACATGAGAAGATATTTGATAAGCAGTGCGCTTCAATTTTCAAGTAACTAATAATCTAGTCGAGTATGAAGCAGCCATCTGTAGTATGTAACTGGCGCTGATATATACGCCCCGCCATCTCAGGATCCATTCAGATTCGTAGTTGGTAATGAACCAAGCTTAAGGCATATATGACGCTAAGCAAGAAGGAATTAGAGGCTACTTGGCGGTGCTCAAGTAATTTGAACTGAAATTTGTAAGATTACGATATCCGTAGGTTTCGCGCCAAGAAATCAATTATGTTGACATCATAGCAAAGGTCGCAGCCTCAGGGGATAGTCCCCTCTTTATTACACAACAGCTGCCAACAACTAAGCTAATTCCTACGAGTGATGGGGTGCATACGATCAACAACAGTGATGATTTGAAGGAATCATATTTACTTTGTCTTAACTCTGTCATTCTCCCAACTTAAAAGACAGCGGCTCAAATGCTACAAACATAGGCCGCTAAGTATTGTGTTTTAGATGGTGTTTGATATCGTAAAAATGTTACCCGACCGATGCTTTGATGTTTAAATGGAACAGAACCAACCACAATCTTGTATGATCTACATAATGGAGAGCCATGAGAGTATTGCGGTTAACGAAGTCTAGTGAGATGATTTATACTTTCAGGTTACTCTTGGCCAGAGTTAGTTGTCGATACCAAACAATTTGTTTTGAAGATGCCATCATTGTCAACAATTTTCCAATATGGGGCATATATACTGAGTGAGGCGATGAACCATGTAGTCTTTCCCTGACTCTTTCATAAATGGAGGATTGATTTGATACGACTTCTTCCTTTGGCAACCGATAAAAGACAATACCTAATCGTTGCAGTCGATTATTTCTCAAAATGAGTGGAGTCGAAAGCTCTATATCCCAGTCGAGCTCAGGAGATATGTGATTTTGTCTACACCAAAATCTTCACAAGATTTGGCCCCAATTCTAAAATATGATTGTCACCGTCTTTTGTAACCGATTCGAGATAAGCTAACACTTTTCTACGCCCTATTATAGTCACTAACCGGACTATTTTAGAAGGTATTAAAAAGAAGCTAGAAGGAGCAAAAGGAAAATGGCTAGATAAGTTACCCAAAGTTTTATGGGCCTATCGAGCTACACCGTGCACAACTAAAAATAACACTTGTATTGTGTTAGTCTACAACAGAGAATCAGTAGTCACAATCAAGGTCATAATACCGAGCCATCGCGTGGGAAACTATGGCAAGGACCAAAACGACGAAGGCATAACATTGGAGGTCGACCTTGTCGAGGAGTGTAGTTATCAAGCGCGAGTCCGAGCAAAGCATTTCATGAGCTTGATGAGAGGACACTTCAATGCAAGTGTCAAACCCCGTATTTTCAATGTTGGTGACATGGTCATGAAGACGATTTTTTAAGGCTCTGGTTATAAAGATTCAGGGAAGCTAGGGCCTAGTTGGGATCGACCATACACAGTGATCTCCAAAGGACATAATGGAGATTATCGCCTAGAAAATGGAGAAGTCCATGTTCTAAAGCATCCTTTGAACGTAAACCATCGTAATTTGTATAGGTTAGAGTTGTAAGGATAGATGATGCGCTCTATTTCCCTTCTGATGGCACGAGCGGGTTTTTTAAGAAGACATTAAGCTATATAGTATTGTATTAATATAACTTTTATGCTTTCGCCACCACATGTTTTTGTTTAAATATTTGTCCTTATAATTAGTGATAGGGTCAATAACCACGCGTACAGACTACGCAAGGGGCCATGCTAAGCACAAACCATAGAGTCAATATACAATTGGGCTAATTGGCCACACCTACGAGCTATGAAAAGTCCATATTGAGCCTCATACATTATACACGGTATATAAACAAACTAAACATCAAGTGAAGCCCTTTTAGGGCTACGCAATGGGTCACATAGATCTCGTTGTATTAAAGCTAGATAATCATTATCCTAATAAGCTACGAAATGAGCCATATTCAGCTCGATATTATAAGGAATTCTCATGAATCAAATAAAAATAAACAAACATGAAACTCCATAAAGAAACACAACATTAATCACTCATCCACATCTTAAGGGAAAATAGATAAAATATCCAAGTCTTGCACTTAAAGTGTCACAACAAGAAATAACAAGTAACAAAATAGTTTGATTCTCCCTTACAGTACCAAAGATAGATGGAGTGCTAGAGCTTTCAAATTCAGAGGAGGAAAACTTAAAAGTTGAGGCTCAAACCAAGCATAACCCAGAAGGAAGTCAATAAGTTCATGAAACATTTTCTTCATATTTTGAGATAATATAAGTGATACTTGAATCACACGGGTTACCACGTATGTCACCGTAAATATGTAATATATTTATGAGATTAAAAGTGATTAAAGTAGGTATCATGGATTTTAGGGTTTAATGTCACCAAATGATAAAGTGTAGAGAGAGAAAGAAGAAAAGAAAAGTATTTAATAATGCCCATCCACCTAGAAAAGGGAGGCTCCCTTATACAGGGGGTGAGGTGGTCCCCATCTTTTTTTTCCTTTGTGATCCTTCTATTTTCTAATTTAGTTTTACATGTGAGTCATATACTTTCCAATATTTAGGGATATACTTTATTCCAATTATTGTTACAAATTAATAGTAAGTTGGATATATTTATTTTATTTATTAATTGTCGTCTTTAAACTCGAGTTTGGCGATTTATTGCCTCATGAGTAGCCCCCAAGTCTTCAAGAGCGTGGGAGTGAAGACTATTACATCTGGGCTCGAGTTGCCTCTAGTTTGCTGTTGCGTTGGATATAGCCCAGAGTGAGGAAAAGCTTCGGGTTTGTCACTGCATCGGGTCTCATCTAGCACAAGGAAGTGCCTCGGGTTTGTCTGTGATACGTAAGTAAGTTCTGGTTCCATGATCCCTCAGGTAACGGTCTCCACATTGGCTGGGTCTTCACCAGGCCCTATTGTTCCATTTATGGTGCTTGGACGAAGTATAATGCCTGTTTCTAGTTTGCTTATTCTTGGGCCTTTATTTCTTGGAGCCCTTCCTGATGGGCATTTTCCAAATTTTTTAACTTTTTCCAGCCCATTTAAAAAGACGAAGTGTTGCGCTCTTTTGTGTTGGTATACACGTGGACCTTTCTTGAAGGACACACATATTTTGATGCCCCTGCACGTCAACTTGGCTAGATTAATCATTTCCTAACCCTTTTCTAACTGTTGATAATTGCCACATGTCATATTCTTACTTGAAGCGTGTCTGAGCGAGCATTTCTCCAGGCAACTCTTCATCTTCCCGCAGCTCTTTATGCTGGTTCTTCCCCATACACGAGTCTGTTGATGAAAAAGGCTCCCTATAAATACATTTTCCTCTCATTCACTATTTGCTTCCACAAAGAAATTTTAGTGAGAGAAAGTCCCAACCTTGCTTGTTCAAGAGAGAGAAACTGCCTTGTGTTTATATGAAAAAACGTCCAAAATAGAAATCAAAAGTCCAAACTGAAAACGAAGTATGTCTTCAGGTTTATAGATTACGCGAGTATAACTAATAGAGTTGAAGAGTATCAAGTTGTGGGATTGATTTGGAACTCTGCCAAAAATCTTTACCAGTCAGTCCCCGTTCCTCACGATCTTGTTCAGTAATCGCCGTTACCCTTAGAAGACCCTTTGTCCCAACAATTTTCTCATGTCCAGTCCCGAGATCCGATCCTTATTTCTTCGAGCGATCCTACCCTAACTCCTTCTCCTGTCCCTTCTGCTGAGAGAAAACCTAACTTAGCGACTCTCACTAGTGATTTTTCTGGTCCTTCCGCCATCGAGGCCCTTTTAGCGACAAAATCCCGACCTCAATTCGTCGTTATGGGTGATTCCGGTACTTTATGTTCACCTAAATCAGTCCAATTGACCAAAACTATAGTTGGTGTTCGAACCGGTCACAATACCATTCCCACTCCTTAGGGCGTCGCTCAACGGGATGTTGAGCGTTAGAGAAAGGAAGAAGCTACATTAAAAAGTTTTAAATAAAGTGAGCCACACCATAAACGCGTCGGTAGCAGCTTAAGCTTCGTTAAACCTGCCTCGATTGCGGTCGACCCTGCCCAAGCTTCAAAAAACAACGTGACGCATAGAGAGAAAATTCTCACTCCCCTTAACAAAGTTTGTATCAACGAAGATGCCCCCCGGTGTCAAAAGAGCGCATCCATGACCAAAGTTAGCATTTTAGTTCGGCCAATCATTCTGGAAGAGGCCAACCTGATAATATTTCCACCTCCTTAATAGTTCGAGATGATGTTACTGAGACTAAACCCTTCAAGTACTCTAGATCAGCCTTAAAAAACTGTTTCCTCTAAATCCTTTAAGTTTTTATCATCACCTCCAAACATATTATCAATTTGCACCTTTATGCATCTCACAATCTGTGAAAAAAAAGCTTCATTCACCAACCTTTGATATGTTGTTCCAACATTCTTCAACCCAATACGCATAACCCTATAACAATATAAGCCTCAATCAGTGTTAAATGTGGTTCTTTCTTGTTATTTTGGATCCATATGAATCTAGTTATACCCTGCAAAAGCATCCATAAAGGACAACATTTTATTTCGTGAAGTAGAACAACCAGTTGATCTATTCGAGGAACAAGAAATGGATCTATTGGAGAGGTTCGATTCAAATATGTGAAGTCAACACACATCTTCAATTTCCTATTCTTATTTTTAACCAGCACTGGTTTGATGTCCATAAAGGATATATTGCCTCTCTGATATGTCTGACGTTAGACAAACGATCCACTTCTACAACTATAGCCTCTGACTTTTCAATAGAACAAACATGTATTTTTAATAATTGGCTTGATCTACATATTTATTGCCAAGCTATGACATATCACAAATGGAACCCCCATTACATCCTCTATTTTCCAACAGAAAACATTGAAATTAGCAAACAAAAATTGTAATAATTGTTGACGCAAAGTTTGTGATAATAATGTCGCTATTTGAAGAACCTTCCCATTAGAGAAAGAGTATTCTTCAATGGCTTGACTTACTGTTAGAGATCTCGGGGATTCCCTCGGATCGTAAATTCCTTCTCCATCTTTTGAGGTCAAAACTCATAATACTAATCAGCCATTCGATCTTCTCTGTTAGGACCTTTGATACGAAATGTGGTTGCATAACTCTCTCTGGCCACGTTTTGATCACTTTGGACCACCAAACCACGGTCTCTGATGAAATATTTCAAACACTAATGAGTTGTGGATAAAATTGCATACATCCTCGAAAGAAAAAATCTCCCAAAATAGCATTATAATTGGTCGGACAATCCACCACCATAAATAAAAGTTGGACCTTCTTCTTAAAAGGCCTTTCTTCAAACACACTTCACCCTCGAATTCCCCAATCACCTAAGCTGTTACACATGTAAACCCAATTATAGCATGTTCTATCTGAAAAATTCAAGGTGGATTACACATCCTATCATATGTTGACTTGAACAGAACATTCACAACGATTCATGTATCTACCAATACGTGTCAGATTTCAATATCAGATAGTTCTGCTCCAAAAACCACTTCATTTTTACGAGGACCTACAGTGCCTCTTAAATTATCTTCATCAAAGAATAAAAGGAACATATTTCTTACCATACAAATGAGTAGACATCCTTTCCTTTACTTGACTAGCTAAACTTACCACGTGCCTTTTCTCGGAGGTATTAGCGTTACCAGTCATAGAATCGCCCCTAAAAATTATAAAGGACTCAAAATATTCACATACGTTTCGAACTCGTACTTGCTCCACTGGATCATCCACAAGCATCAAAACTAATATATTTGGATATGTATCCAAATATTTCGAAGCTGCATCAAACTCATCGATCTTAGAGTCCAAAATTATCAGATTTTCTTCCTTTGAATTTGGATTTGCTACTTGTGAAATTATACAGCCTATGAATTTTGATTTGTTTCTTACGAAATATTCACATCTGCATTAAAATCATCGATCTTAGAGTCTAATATTTCGAAGCTGCATCAAACTCATCGATAGTAGAGCCTTTAATACACTATTCTACGTTTTAACAAAAGCGGCTAATTTCCATTTTTTATTAAAATTTGTACCAACTTCTTCAAAGCTATACAATCCGCATTATCATGTCTTATGCCATTATGATACTTACGAAACCTGTTGTTGCGCTATTATCTTGATCTATTTGTCAGAGCTGGCTTTTTTAAACTCACATATCCTTTTGTATTTTCGTAAATTAACTAACATTGTTAGTTAATTTAACATACTATTCTGGTCGTATCCACTGATCTGGCCTCGGTCTTTGAAATTCATACCCTGTATCTTGAGTTAGGTACCCTCTAGTTCGAGGAGGAAAACTATTTTTATTCCTTGAACAAGATGTTTTGGTCAAATTCGAAGAGTGTCCTTGGTTATTTGACACATATCATATATTCTTTTGACTAGGTCCAACTATTCTTCAAAATCTAGTTGATTCCTTTACTTTAATTTGATCCTCGACTTGAGCCATCAGTGCTCCAAAATTGAAATCTCTCCTCTTTGTTGTTTCGTTTGCTATATCACATAGTACCAAACATGTTCAAAATGCAGCAATAACTACCAACTCTTCACAGTTATCTAATCATGCTTTTGTTAACACAAAACACTTTGTATAGACCTTCAGCTTCTCTCCCACAACCTGCTTAAATTGTATGATAGTGTCACTATTTACTCACATTTTTTTACTTCCCACAAATTATCTCGAAAAGATGTATAGAAATCTCTAAAATTGGAAATAAATCCCATCGGATTCTTATTGGACCATTTGAAACATGTGCCTTTAAATGTCTGTGAAAAGGCTCTGCATACCAGCTTATCGTCATCTTTGAAGTTCATCATATAGTTCTTGAACTGTTTGATGTGACTATTGGGATCTTGCATCCCATCAAATTTCTCAAACTCAGAAATATTAAACCATTTCGGAAGAGTGATATACCTTATCTCATTTGTTAAAGGAGAATTTATCCAGTCAATTTCTTGACCATACGGGTTATCTTACCATGTTCCCACGATAACATACAAATTCTCATCCTCTAAACCGGTGTATTTATTTGATGCATTTATTTCACACCATTTTGTTTACCTCAAATATTGTAATATATTTTATTTTGGTATCCATAGTCCTTATGCGATTTTCGAGGCCGTCCTTTTTTGTCTTTCCAAGATCCCATACTTTTTAAACTTATCATTATTGTAGAACTGTCAAACTTATCATTACTGGATGCAACATACCGATACTTGTCTTTTTTCACTTTTTTGTGAAGTACGATGCTCTTTATCAGATTCAAAATGTGTTTTCCTCAGCTCACTTCGAATTTGGTGCTTTGTGCAAGATCGATCAGATTAACTGTCTAGATCGAACTTCTCCTACACTTATCGCATTTCATATTTCAACCTACCTAATTGAATATCTTGCTCTCTTTGAACATGTTTATTATTTAGCATTTTAATTTTACACAACAACTGATTTATTCGAGCTCAAATATCAGAATTGGAATATGATCATCTTCGTTATTTTCTCCCTTTTGCAAATCAGATTTTAGTGTCTCGATTGTTTTTCGATCCAAAGAATCATTTTCTCATTGTTCCATTATCGATCAAGAACAACAATAACAAGTCAAAAAATCAATTCTCTAGTTTTTATTATGAAATCAACGTACCAATCAATTGTACTTCCCATTCTGGTTCCCAGCTTGTTATAGATTTTATTCTTGAAATTAAAAAAGAATAAGGAAAAGTAAAAGTGAAAATTTATCTCAATTAAGTGAGACAAAGTAAAAGTGAAAATTTATCTCAATTAAGGAAATTATCATCCTTTGTATTCACAACCTCATCATTTATCTAAACGCGTACATACTTAGTAATAACATAATTAGTTATATAAATGGGTAATTTCACTTTAGCTCTCCATCTTTACAAACAGTCTAAAATTTGTCACATATCTTTAGAAATGATGATATAAGACTTTTAATTCATCTCAACTATCACCCAGGTGAATCCAAACTAATTATCAAATCGTGTTAGGTCGGCATCAATTTTCCTAGGATGGTGGGATGATGGCTTGTCCATTAGCTAAACCTCTAAGTAGTTTCTTTTTCTTTTTCTCGGAATCAGGGTTTGGCCCCGACATCGTTCCCTACCGGATACACTACGTAGCCACTGTTGTTTTCCCATGTGGTGTCTCGTTTTCTTTAATCCTTATTGATCAATTATTTGTTAGCCTTCTTTTTTGTGTCGCTCTCACTACATGTTGTGTCTATTTTAAGCTTGAAAAACAGGACGAACTTATCACTGTTAACAAACCTATGAATAGTTTCCTTCAATTTCTAGGAGTCGATAGTTGCATTACCATGATCGTTATGGTATGCCCAAAAATATCTATGAGATCTTTTATTGCTAAGGTCTAACATACTATGAGAAGGTTGATACTTTATTTTCCCTTTAGATTATTCAGTAAAACATGTAAACCTATGACTTCTGTTATCGTAATACGAGACCTTATGTCTTTTTGAAGGAGCTCTTGCGACCTCGTCACTCTTGACCTCGTAAGTTTTTCTATTTCTGGTCCTGACACCTTTAACTCTTAAAATTTATGGTCGGAACAACCTACCGTCTTAGAGTTTTTTACGCTAATAAATTGATCTGACCTTACATGAATATCTTCTATGTTTTCTACAGGAAATCTAAAAAAGTCATCGTACAATGGTCTGCTCGTGTCTTATTCTCTCTTTAATGCTTCCCCAACAACATCTTCGTTACAGATTGACAAATCATACAATGTTTCTCCCGTTCGTTGATACATATTCATAATGTAGTCTCCCCACTTCTTATGCATTTTGTTGATAATAAATCAATTACTAAAAGTACTTTAATGGCCTTTGAAATTTCGAATCGTCCTTTCAGTAGGCTATTGAACTAGTAAAATGTGTGTATGGCAGTCGATCTACCTAAAATTTTGTATCATCCTCTGTTTCTCCCGTGAACCAGCAAACTCATCGTAATTCTTGCAATGGTAACCGGATTACCTCAGGTATGATGGATCCCTGGATTTTCCATATTTATTCTCGACTTGTTATCATCATTGGTAAGCTAAGACTTAAATACTTTTAAAGATAAAGATTTCATATGGACGGTACCAAATTTAATAAGTGATTCCATTATCAAATATAGAATCAAGATGATGAAGCACAATCAAGAAACAATATGATTATGAATACAGTTTTTTTTAAGAATATGATTATGAATATAGTGATTTTTTATGTATAAAATACGATCACGTTTTACATCGAGCGTTTTACCTTTACTTATATAGTTTACAAAAACGTTTCTGCATATATTTATTCTCTAACCACTACACATTTTAACGTGTTATCGTACCCTAAATGTTGGTGATGTTTTCTAATAAATGTATAGATACGTTTCTTAGTAACTTATAATATATTGACATATGTCATACTATCATAATCGTGCGAATGTTCTCATTATACGTTGGTTTTGTACCTCCTTCATAACCATTATCTAGTGACTTTTATATGACCCTCGTCTCATATATGTCCACCTTGTGCTTTAGTTGTCTTGTATTATCTGCAACGTAACCTTTAATTATTTTTTATATAAGCTTACCTCGTCATTATAAGGAGTATATATTATTAATAAGACATATCTTTATCATTAACGAATTTAACTTTAGGCTATATTTTCATAAATTCTTTACGGTTTCAAATAACGTCGCTTCATAATTTCCTTCATTAGTTTTGATTATCATATCACCATATAAACTTCCATATTTGTGCCCAACTATTTAGCAGTAATATGATTAACAAGTCTTGTATACGTTGCTCCAACATTATTTAAACCAGACGATATTACCTATTAATCATATGACACTTTTATGTTATAAAAGTGGTACCATCTTCATCAATGAGATGTATTTTAATCTAATTATTTCCTAAATAGGCATCTATGAGTTAAAAATATTGATGACCAACCCTTGTATCCACTAATTGATCAATTCGAGGTAAAGAAAAAACATATTCCGCAATATCTTGATTAAGACTAGGGTCAACGCACATTATCCACGGTCTCAACCTATTATAAATGTATAATGTGTTACAAAGAAAATATCTACTAACTCCAATAACATCATATCATTTCCGCGTGAATATATCAACGTTTCCTTCAAACAGTCCAATAATTTTCTTTTCAAATTGTCTTCAAAATCTGCCACAATCTTCAAATTGTCTTCATTTTCTTTTCAGTTTTATTTAAATCCTTATACAGATCATCAACCTCATCCTCCTTTGAAACGGAGATGCGTTCGAAATATTTCCGTCAGCACATCTTCTGAAGACCTTGTAGGTGCTATGACACCATATGTTCAGGAGCCAATGACATATAGTAGATATATTTAGTTGTTTGTTTATTTCCTCAAACCACCACAAGTTTTTCGTTTACAATGTACTTGACATGTAGATGATAAGATAACGTCATTTATTTTATTATATGTAGTTGGGGTCGTCCTAAAATCGCATTGTAGAAATTTGGATCATTAACTATCATGAAGAATATGGTAACAATCTTTTTTGTTTCTTCTTTTTGAAGCGGTATAATTAAGTCAAATTCGCCAACACAATCAATTGACCGACCGATAAGACATACCAACTTTTTGTCAGTTTTCTTGAACGATGAGATGCATATCATTTGATCATATCATGTCTTGTAGAATAAATTAGCGAAGCTCCTAGTATCAACCATCATCATTCTCACAATCACTCAACCAATCAAGAGGGTTACCAACAATGCGTCTTCACGAGGATTCATTAATCCTCTTAATTCATCATCATTGAACGAAAACATTAAATCAAGATTATGTGTATTTGCAAAAAAAGATTCATCTATCAAATGGATTTCTAGATATTATATGTATTTGTTTGTTGAAAAAATTGTTGTTCCCGATGATAAGTGCATTTCATATCACTTATTACGCTTCCATTATTCTTAAAATCATCACCGGCTCTCAAGTATTCGTTGAGTTTTAACGTGTTTTTCCAGTATTATTAAAGTCGCTTATGCCGCGGGTAAATTGTGATAATATTAATAAATTTGGGTTGAAATTGAAGAAACTGGAAAATTAATGTATTTAGGAAAATTTTGGAACAGTTGAAAAGAAAAGAAAATATAGTAATGCTAAAAATATATTATGACGAGTGATTTTCCAAAAAAAATATATTAATGCTTAAAATATATTATGACAAGTGATTTTTCAAAAAATATATATATTAATGCTAAAAATATATTATGACAGTGATTTTCTAAAAAATATATATATTAATGCTTGAAAAATATATTACTCCCTTCGTTCCATATTAATGGACGTTTAAGGTGGGAGCACGCATATTAAGGAAACTCATTTTGAGTTCTCTTTCCTATAAAAATTAGAGCATGAATATATTTAATTGGTCAATTATATTAAAAAGTTGTAGTTTGATAAAAAAAGGCAATTGGTTTCATTGGCTATCAAATTGAATATCATTTAATATTACATTGGTAATTGTGAAACGACAACTAATATGGAATTAATTTAGTTTCTTAAAACGACCTATAATAAGGAACGGAGGGAGTAATGTTGAAAAAAAGGAAAATATATTTTCTAAGATATTGTTTAAAATATTAAATTAAGAAGAAAATATTAAAGCGAAGCATAAAAGGAAATTAATGCTGAATTAAGAAAAGAATATTAGATTAATCTGAATATTTTATGTAGCTATATTGTTTAAAATATTATTTTATTTAACATAAATATTTACGTTGCGTAATTTAATTGTTTATATTATTTTATTTAACATAAATATTTACGTTACGTAATTTAATTGTATTTAGGGTTTCGGCAGAATATCTATATAAAGAGACATACGTAAAAGAGAAAGAGGTGTATCGTTTGGTTTCTTGTCTTTCGGCAAAATACAAATAAAAAAAGAAAAAAAGAAGAGAATAGAAAAAAGGAAGAAGAAAACGTCGACAATACAAATCGTTTCTGTCGAAAAGCAAAGCAGAGGAACATGTCTTTTATAAAGCAAAGCAGAGAAAAGCAATTGACGGCGGCCAAAGCAATTGACGGCAAGCGAACTTTGAGTTTCTTTTTCGGTTTAATTTTTCTAAATTCTTTTTAGTTTATTTTTATTCTTATTTATATTCATCACGCTATGTTAATTTTTCTATACTCTTTTTAGTTTATTTTTATTCTTATTTATATTCATCAAGCTATGTTAATTTTTAAGACCATGATGATGATTTGTTCGATTATGAACTAATCGTTGTCGTGGAACCTTAGCGGATTTGTTTGAATAATATTTAGGGTTTATTGCTTAATTGATTTTTTTTAGATATGTTTATCGGTTACCTAGTTTGGTTTTTTTTTGTTAGATGCATCGCGAACATCTAGATTGTTTATCTTTAATGAATACGAAAGTATATTTAAGGGTTAGAACTTGCCATGCTAGCATAGGTTCTTGAATGATTCATATTGTGATTGTTCATGATTCGTAATATGTCATTAAACATATCATATTACCGAAAGGTAGCATATTCTAATTTTGTGTTATCTGATTAGTAATCGTAGTTATCTTACATATTGATTTAGTATATTAATACTCTAAGTAAAATAAACAATGAAGTTAGGGTTCAATGTTTTCTCTCGCATAAGTAAAACTCATTAGATATTCTCGTTACTTGATTTGTTTACTTACATCCATACTTTATTACTCGTTCAAGCATTAGTTT
Organism: Limnanthes douglasii subsp. nivea; assembly: GCA_036936605.1. Lineage (NCBI taxonomy): Eukaryota > Viridiplantae > Streptophyta > Magnoliopsida > Brassicales > Limnanthaceae > Limnanthes > Limnanthes douglasii. The sequence goes on from JAUPFV010000001.1 coordinate 353,393,055, forward strand.
AATAATCATACGGTGTTGCATAAGTGAATTCTTGTCTTATACACCTAGTCTTCGTGGGAACGATCTTTCTTACTTATTACTTGCTACGATTTGACCGCGTATACTTGCGTGAGAAAAGGACTAACAAGTTTTTGGCGCCGTTGCCGGGGACTCGGTGTTATTTGACAGTTTTATTTCTTATCAACAGGGGTCGTTATAAAACTACTGACTTGATTCGGTTACTTTCTTTTCGAGTGTTTCTTGTGCTTCAGGTACTTGAGCGTGTATACAATGGGAGATCCAGCTCCAAAAGTACTCATGGAGTACTCTCAACCAAAGATCATGGATATTCAGTCTAGCATTGTCACACCCAATATCGCTGCAAATAATTTCGAGATTAAACCCAGCATTATTCAGATGATGCAGAATTCTTGTCAGTTTGGGGGAGCTTCATCTGAGGATCCTAATATGCACATTATGACCTTCCTTGAAATCTGTGATACTTTCAAGTTAAACGGTGTTTCAGATGATGCCATAAGATTTAGACTCTTCCCATTTTCTCTGAGGGACAAAGCTAAGAGCTGGTTACACTCTTTACCAGCAGGCTCGATTACTACTTGGGATATACTAGTACAGAAGTTTCTCTCAAAATTATTTCCTATGGCAAGTCTCTCAAAATTATTTCCTATGGCAAGAACAGCCGCCTTGAGGAATGCTATTACTCAGTTTTCTCAGTTATATGGTGAATCTTTAAGTGAAGCTTGGGAGCGTTACAAGGAGATGCTCAGAAAATGTCCTCATCATGGGATGCCTGATTGGTTAGTAATAAATTGCTTCTACAATGGGTTGGGTGCGCAAACAAGGCCCATGGTCGATGCTGCATCCGGGGGAGCGTTATTAACGAAAAGCTATGAGGAGGCTCATGAGCTCCTTGAGATGATGGCTGCTAATGAATTCCAGAACCCTTCTCAGAGACAGTCACAACATAAAGTAGCTGGTATTCTTAACGTAGACACTGCCACTGCTTTAGCAGCTCAGCTTGAAGCTCTAAACATGAAGGTAGATTCTTTGACTAAACTAGGGGTACAACAGGTAGCTAGTGTGTGTGAGATTTGTGCTGGAGGGCATGACACTCAAAAATGCCCAATCTCTACTGAGTCAGTGCAATTTGTGAGTAACTTTCAGAGGCAGAATCAACAACCAATCTCAAACACATATCACCCAAGCAACAGAAATCATCCGAACTTTAGTTGGAGCAATAATCAACAAGGTAATCAGCATTATGGTGCTAAGCCATACGCTCCTCCTGGATTTCAGCAACAAGGGCAACAACATCAATCTCAATAGTATGCCCCAAGAAAACCTCAGAATCAACATCCTGAACCTTCTCAACATTATGTGAGAGACTCTGAATTCGAAGAGATGAAGTTAATGATTAAAAGTTTGATGGTATCTCACAAGACCTTGGAAAATCAGATTGGGCAGATGGCCAGTAAAATGACTGTTAGACCTTAGGGAGTTCTTCCTAGCGACACAGAACATAATCCAGGTAAACGGGACGGCAAGGAGCAATGCCAAGCTATCACCTTGCGATCAGGAAAGGTTGCTGAGAACCCCACAGTTGAACAAGAGGCGGATTCTTCTCAAAATCAGCCCATTCTGAAAACTTTTGCTCAAAATCAGCCCTCATCTGAGGTTAATTCTCCGTCAGTTGTTGAGCCTACGATCTACCCTCCTCCACCTTTTCCGCAAAGGTTGCAGAAACAGAAGCTAGATGCTCAGTTTGGGAGATTTTTGGAGGTGTTTAAGAAGCTACACATCAACATTCCTTTTGCTGAAGCATTAGAGCAAATGCCTAGTTATGCCAAGTTCATGAAGGGGATTCTTTCGAAAAAGCTAAAGCTTGGTGATTTTGAGACAATGGCGCTCACTGAGGAATGCAGTGCGATCTTACAACAAAAATTGCCTCCCAAACTCAAAGATCCAGGAAGCTTCACCATTCCTTGTTCAATCGGTAATCTAACTTTCAGCAAATGTTTATGTGATTTGGGAGCAAGCATCAATCTGATGCCCCTATCTGTGTTTGAGAAACTTGGTTACCTGAGCCAAAACCGACTAATATCGTTTTGCAACTGGCTGATCGTTCTATTACATATCCTCGTGGGATCATAGAAGATGTCTTAGTAAAGGTAGACAAGCTCATCTTTCTTGCCGACTTCGTTATCTTGGATTTCGAAGAGGACAAAAACATCCCCATCATCATGGGAAGACCATTCTTGGCTACGGGAAAAAATCTGATCGATGTCCATAAAGGGGAACTCACTATGAGAGTGCAAGATCAGAATGTCACTTTCAACGTTTTCAAGGCTATGAAATCTCCAAAAGAGGATGAAGAATGTTTCAGGTTGGATATGATCGATTCTTTGCACAACAATGAGGTGGATCGGTATGCGAGTTCAGATGTTCTAAGCAGAGTTCTACATGGTGAATCTGACTTCGAATATGAAGAGATAGCTGAATGTGTTCAACTACTACAGGCAGCCCCGTATCAAAAGAGGCTCAATATTCCACATGAGTCGCTCAGACTGGGTGATCTTAAGGATTCTCAGGAAAAGCCTAAACCTTCTCTAGAAGAAGCTCCTAAACTTGAACTCAAACCACTACCAGATCATCTTATGCTTACTTAGGAGAGTCATCTACATTACCTGTTATTATTGCACCTAGCCTTTCAGGTAGTGAGGAAGAAAAGCTATTGAGAGTCCTGAGGAAGTTCAAATCAGCCATTGGTTGGACCATAGCAGATATCAAGGAAATCAGTCCCTCTTACTGCATGCATAAGATTCTGCTCGAAGAAGGGAGCAAACCATCTATCGAGCATCAGAGGAGACTAAATCCTATCATGAAAGAGGTGGTGAAGAAAGAAATCCTGAAGTGGCTAGATGCAGGCATTATTTATCATATCTCAGACAGTCAGTGGGTAAACCCGGTGCAATGTATAGTAAAGAAGGGAGGAATAACAGTAGTAACAAATGAAAATAATGAACTCATCCCCACTCAGACAGTCATTGGATGGAGAATTTGCATGGACTATCGTAAATTGAATAAGGCCACTAGAAAAGATCACTTTCCCTTGCCATTTATTGATCAGATGTTGGATAGGTTGGCGGGCCATGAATATTACTGTAGGCTCGATGTATATTCAGGATACAATCAGATTTGTATAGCTCCAAAAGATCAGGAGAAGACGACCTTCACATGCCCTTTTGGTACCTTTGATTTTCGTCGTGTCTCGTTTGGACTTTGCAATGCACCCGCTACTTTTCAAAGGTGCATGATGGCTATTTTCTCTGAAATGGTTGGTGATATCATGGAGGTGTTCATGGACGATTTCACGGTCTTTGGGAAATCATACGATGCCTGTCTATCTAATCTGGGTAAAGTACTTGAGAGATGTGTGAAAACAAACCTCATTCTTAATTGGGAAAAATGTCACTTCATGGTTCAAGAAGGTATCATCCTTGGACACAAATTATCTAAGAGAGGTTTAGAAGTAGACAAGGCCAAGCTTGAAACGATCAAAAAGCTTCCTCCTCCTATCTCAGTAAAAGGAATTCGTAGTTTTCTTGGTCATGCTGGATTTTATAGACGTTTTATTCAGGACTTCTCAAAGATCACCAAACCGCTTTGTAGTCTACTAGAAAAGGAAGCTCCCTTTCGATTTACTGAAGAGTGTTCTGTTGCTTTTGAGCTCTTGAAGAAAAATTTGACATCAGCCCCAATCATCACTGCGCCTAACTGGGAAGAGCCATTTGAGATGATGTGTGATGCTAGTGATTTCGCTGTGGGAGTCGTTCTTGGTCAAAGGAAGCTGAAGGTGTTTCACATGGTTCACTATGCTAGTAAAACCCTCAATGATGCACAACAAAACTACACAGTTACTGAAAAAGAGCTTTTGGCTGTTGTCTATGGTTTTGAAATTTTAGATCCTACTTGCTTGGTGCTAAAGTCGCGGTTTTCACGGATCATTCGGCTATCAAGTACCTGCTATCTAAAAAGGATGCAAAGCCTCGCTTAATTCGATGGGTACTCTTGCTTCAGGAATTCGAGTTGGAAATTAAAGACAGAAAGGGAACTGAAAACCAGGTAGCTGACCATCTATCACGTCTTGAGTAACATGAGAAAGACAAGGGAGATGGAATCCTTATCAACGAATGTTTCCTAGATGAGCATTTGTTCCTGATCCAAGGAGAAGTACCATGGTTTGCTGATTTTGTTAACTATCTGGTTAGCAATGTGATCCCTTCGGATTTTACTTGGGCTCAACGAAAGAAATTCTTGCATGACGTGAAATGGTATCTTTGGGATGAACCATTCTTGTTTAAACAATGTGCTGATAAGATGATCCGACGTTGCATTCCTTACAATGAGATGGAGAAAGTTTTACATGATTGTCAGTCTACGGTTTATGGAGGACATTATGCTGGGGATAAGACAGTTGCTCGATGCCAAAGGGTTGGTAATATTTCTAGGCAAAATGAGATGCCCCTTAATATGCTTCTTGAGGTTGAGGTATTCGATGTATGGGGAATAGATTTCATGGGACCATTTGTTTCCTCCTGCAACAATCTTTTATCTTTTAATTTCTTGTAGTTGCATTCATCATAGTAGTTATTTATGTTAGTTATGCTTATTTGCATTTTCAGGCCATGATTATATAGACTGTGTTTAGGATCGATTTAGTCTATTAGCATAACAATTTTTTTCATGCATTTCGCGTCTTTGATCCCTTCAGTTGCTGTTTCTACTTAAGTAGCCGATGATGAAAATTGTTTGGAATGACAGTACGAATAAAATCTAATTAGGTTGCTTGTCAGTTAACTTGCTTGATGTAGAAGCACAATTAATACATGTAGACTCATCGAATCTTTTTATGCTAGTTACGGACACACTTGAGTATTGTTATACATAATCCTTGATTAGGTTCAGAATTACACCTTAATCCTTTATTAGCTCATGGATTGCAAAAAGATAAGTTTGGGGGAGTTGAAAGATAAATATGTGTATTATTCAGTCAGCCGTCAAAGGCTAGTAGCCGCTCATCGACGTACGTCCTCTCGCCGGGGGCTGCGTATTGCGAGTATTCTAGGGGTGGAATGAGATGGAGCGAAACACACTCATTCCTAATCCGGTTATAAAAAAAAAGAAAAAAAAAAGGTAAAAATTGGCTAGGATGAGCTCTTTGGTGCTCGAGTTATTAAGTTCTAGGGGACTTTGTGCCTAGTGACCTAAGACTTTTCCGGTCTGGGATCCGCTAACCTAAAGCCCGTTACATGGGCACCATTGTATAAGTCTTTAAGGGACCTCGTCCATTGCACGGTCAAATAAGCCTTTGTGTGTCTGTATATAGAGTAAAGCAAAATAAATCTTTGACAACCCCGGAGAAATATGGATGTGCAACTTGACTATGAAGAATCTAGGTTGTATTTCGTTTCTAATCTTGTGATTATTATGATGATAACAAGTAAGGTCCATTAATTTGTACTAAAAACATGTCGATTGAGTTTGAGCACACACGCACGCTTCTTCACTTGTATCGCTAACATTTGAGTACCTAGTTATTTCACATTCCGAGGTCATTACATTCGTTGAGGCATTTATGCTTAATTAGTTACGGTTACTTGTTCAGGATCATTGCGCTCTTGCATCCATTTAAATTCAGTTGCATTCATGCATCAATTGTTAAACCTGTTTTGCATTGCTTGAGGACAAGCAACGGTTTAAGTTTGGGGGTTTGATAAGTGCATTTCATATCACTTATTACGCTTCCATTATTCTTAAAATCATCACCGGCGCTCAAGTATTCGTTGAGTTTTAACGTGTTTTTCCAGTATTATTAAAGTCGCTTATGTCGCGGGTAAATTGTGATAATATTAATAAATTTGGGTTGAAATTGAAGAAACTGGAAAATTAATGTATTTAGGAAAATTTTGGAACAGTTGAAAAGAAAAGAAAAGATATTAATGCTAAAAATATATTATGACGAGTGATTTTCCAAAAGAAAATATATTAATGCTTAAAATATATTATGACAAGTGATTTTCCAAAAACAATATATATTAATGCTAAAAATATATTATGACACTGATTTTCCAAAAAAAATATATATTAATGCTTGAAAAATATATTACTCCCTCCGTTCCATATTAATGGACGTTTAAGGTGGGAGCACAGATATTAAGGAAACTCATTATGAGTTCTCTTTCCTATAAAAATTAGAGCAGGAATAAATTTAATTGGTCAATTATAATAAAAAGCTGCAGTTTGATAAAAAAAGGGAATTGGTTTCATTGGTTATCAAATCGAATATCATTTAATATTACATTGGTAATTGTGAAACGACAACTAATATGTGATAAGGAAAGATATTCTTCAGGGACCTAAATGCAAACTGATAAGGACTAAATTGATAAGTTCTGTAAAGATAGAGTTAAATTAGGCTTTTGAACAGATATAGGGGCTGAATTATAAATAATCCTTTATGTAACCGTTTTTCTAACTAACTCACTCAATCTATTTAAAGAGGCTGAAGAAGTTAGTTGGGACCTATGAAATAATCAGAAGCACAATACTACTTTCACTACTAAAAACTCTCTCTGTGAAGACTGGTATTCTTGATTCTCTCAATCCAACTTTAATTCATACTAAATTGGCGCTAGAAAGATGGGTCAAAGATACCTTGATCAACAGATAAAAAATCGAGTCTCGAGTTTTCGTTTTCTAAAGTTTTTCGTTCGAGTTTTTCTGAAGTATTTTGTTTACTTTTTCGCCGATTGAAGATGAAGCCAGAAGAAGGTGACAATCCATCTGTTCGAAAGGCTATGGAAACATTCAAATCCGATCTGCAAGAAGCAGGTAAATCGATTCCAACTCAATCAAACCAATTCGATTTCGAAGGTAAAATGAATGAGATGACAAGGAAGGTGGCGGAGCTTGATGAATTGGTGAAAAAGAAGGAAAGTAATGATAGCATTAGACTTAGGTCTAAAATAGCAAGAGGCGATCAAGATAATCAGTCGGATCAGTCGATGGACGATGGCGACGTTCGATATGAACAGCGTAAAGCACGTTTTGAGCGAAAAAAGGAGTCTGGTTGGATAAAAAGAAAAGGACAGTTGCAGAAGCGACAGTATGTGGACTCTGGTGATGAAGAGGATTCCGAAAATTCGGAGTCAGATGAAACACCGAGGTATGAATATTATCGAGGCCATTCAAGAGGAGCAGAACGTGAATTCCGGACAGCTAAGGTGTATAAAGAAGGGAGGCAAAAGAAAGATAGGCGAGTATATTCACCTCAGAAATATTCGCCTCGGAAATATTCGCCTCGAAAATATGAAGGTGAGTCAAGTTTATATGCTACTGTGGGGATGAGAAACGAAGACCAATATGTTCAGGGAGTCGACTGGAGGGACTCACCATTGATCAGGGAGATCAGATCTGTGCCGCTTCCGAGGCGGTTTGATATTTCCAAAGTTGATAAGTTTGATGGGACTCAAGATCCCGATGACCATATAGAACAATTCAAAAACTATATGACTAATTTCGAAGACGACGATAAATTGGTGTGTAGAGCATTCTCTCAGACATTCAAGGGAACTGCGCTGAAATGGTACAACAAGATTCCTAAGGAGTCAATTGCAAATTTTAGAGGCTTCTATACAGCTTTCCGAAGACAGTTTGTGGGAAGCAAAGAAATGAGAGCCAATGGAGATACGATAATACAATGCAAGCAGCCTGTAGGAGAGAAGCTGAAGGATTATACCAAGAGATTTGTATCAACCAAAGCTGAACTAGATGATTGTGAAGAAAGTGTGGCTATGGCGGCGTTTAGACAAGGATTTTGCCAGGAGATTTAGCCGATGAGACTACGAGGTGTCGGGCGCTAACATTTTGAGCTCTCATGGCTCAGGTTGAGGATCAGATTAAGGTCGAAGAATCGACGCGGGTTCGAGGAGGAGGCAGTACTATTCAGAAAGGGAATGGTCAAGCTAACACTTCGAATAACAATTCATCGCGCCCGAGGAGTAATCAAAATGTTTCTAACAGAGGAGCTTCGAACTCGTATCAAGGGGGATATAATCAACACAATTCTAATAATCAACAACAGTTTAGATCCAGATCGAATGTGTGGGTAAGACCAGACTATTATGCGGATTTGACTGAAAGTGTGGCTTCAATATGTGAGAAAACCAGGGGAACAGTAAATTTCAGAAAGCCACCAGCGATTAATAGGCCAAGAGAGGAGCGCAATAACAAGTTCTGCAGGTATCATGAAGATATTGGGCATGATACAAACGATTGTATTGCCTTGAAGAAAGAGATGCAGAATCCGATAGAAAATGGAAAGTTGCTAGAATATGTCAAAAAGAATGCCAAAGCTGCAGCTCCGAAAATTGGTAATCCTAATTCTAAGCAGGAAACTGCACTGATGATTTTAGATGCTGCAGGTGATGAGTTTGATGTGGCTTCAGAATATGTCAACCCAGACCCTACTCGATTATTGTTAATGTCAATAGATGAGCCGAAGCGTCAGGGACGTGTTCGAGATTTGTGTGCCTTCTTTGAATCACTAACAATATTTGGGGGAGATTCAATGACTAACAACACTAATAATTCGAGGAAGAGACATATAGTGAATTTAACGCGTCAAATTGAGGGAGGAGCAATGGCACACCTAAGCAACAAGAAGGATGTGCCCTTTATAATTTTCGATGGGGATGACTTGAGGGGGATTAATGGGCCACATGAAGATGCAGTGGTTATAGGAGCAGAAGTGTGCGGGGTGGAGATTCAACGAGTGTTGATTGATAACGGGAGCTCCGCTAATGTGCTTTTCAAGTCAACATATGATAGATTAACCACTCCGCCTCGAATAGAAAGGTCAGAGAGAACTATCATTGGGTTTACTGGCGCAACAGCAAATGTGATAGGGGAGTTCGAGGGTGAGATTTCTTTGGGAAAGGGGCCTTTCAAAAAGAAAGTACAAGTACTTTTTGTGGTGGTGGATTGTCCATCGAGCTACAACGCTATTTTTGGAAGGTCGTGGCTGGCTAAAATGTATGCTGTAGTCTCTACGGTTCATCAATGTTTGAAGTATGTGATCGATTACTACTTGGGATATACTAGCACAGAAGTTTCTCTCAAAATTCTTTCCTATGGCAAGTCTCTCAAAATTCTTTCCTATGGCAAGAACATCCGCCTTGAGGAATGCTATTACTCAGTTTTGTCAGTTATATGGTGAATCTTTAAGTGAAGCTTGGGAGCGTTACAAGGAGATGCTCAGAAAATGTCCTCATCATGGGATGCCTGATTGGTTAGTAATAAATTGCTTCTACAATGGGTTGGGTGCGCAAACAAGGCCCATGGTCGATGCTGCATCCGGGGGAGCGTTATTAACGAAAAGCTATGAGGAGGCTCATGAGCTCCTTGAGATGATGGCTGCTAATGAATTCCAGAACCCTTCTCAGAGACAGTCACAACATAAAGTAGCTGGTATTCTTAACGTAGACACTGCCACTGCTTTAGCAGCTCAGCTTGAAGCTCTAAACATGAAGGTAGATTCTTTGACTAAACTAGGGGTACAACAGGTAGCTAGTGTGTGTGAGATTTGTGCTGGAGGGCATGACACTCAAAAATGCCCAATCTCTACTGAGTCAGTGCAATTTGTGAGTAACTTTCAGAGGCAGAATCAACAACCAATCTCAAACACATATCACCCAAGCAACAGAAATCATCCGAACTTTAGTTGGAGCAATAATCAACAAGGTAATCAGCATTATGGTGCTAAGCCATACGCTCCTCCTGGATTTCAGCAACAAGGGCAGCAACATCAATCTCAATAGTATGCCCCAAGAAAACCTCAGAATCAACATCCTGAACCTTCTCAACATTATGTGAGAGACTCTGAATTCGAAGAGATGAAGTTAATGATTAAAAGTCTGATGGTATCTCACAAGACCTTGGAAAATCAGATTGGGCAGATGGCCAGTAAAATGACTGTTAGACCTTAGGGAGTTCTTCCTAGCGACACGGAACATAATCCAGGTAAACGGGACGGCAAGGAGCAATGCCAAGCTATCACCTTGCGATCAGGAAAGGTTGCTGAGAACCCGACAGTTGAACAAGAGGCGGATTCTTCTCAAAATCAGCCCATTCTGAAAACTTTTGCTCAAAATCAGCCCTCATCTGAGGTTAATTCTCAGTCAGTTATTGAGCCTACGATCTACCCTCCTCCACCTTTTCCGCAAAGGTTGCAGAAACAGAAGCTAGATGCTCAGTTTGGGAGATTTTTGGAGGTGTTTAAGAAGCTACACATCAACATTCCTTTTGCTGAAGCATTAGAGCAAATGCCTAGTTATGCCAAGTTCATGAAGAGGATTCTTTTGAAAAATCTAAAGCTTGGTGATTTTGAGACAATGGCTCTCACTGAGGAATGCAGTGCGATCTTACAACAAAAATTGCCTCCCAAACTCAAAGATCTAGGAAGCTTCACCATTCCTTGTTCAATCGGTAATCTAACTTTCAGCAAATGTTTATGTGATTTGGGAGCGAGCATCAATCTGATGCCCCTATCTGTGTTTGAGAAACTTGGCTACCTGAGCCAAAACCGACTAATATCGTTTTGCAACTGGCTGATCGTTCTATTACATATCCTCGTGGGATCATAGAAGATGTCTTAGTAAAGGTAGACAAGCTCATCTTTCTTGCCGACTTCGTTATCTTGGATTTCGAAGAGGACAAAAACATCCCCATCATCATGGGAAGACCATTCTTGGCTACGGGAAAAAATCTGATCGATGTCCAAAAAGGGGAACTCACTATGAGAGTGCAAGATCAGAATGTCACTTTCAACGTTTTCAAGGCTATGAAATCTCCAAAAGAGGATGAAGAATGTTTCAGGTTGGATATGATCGATTCTTTGCACAACAATGAGGTGGATCGGTATGCGAGTTCAGATGTTCTAGGCAGGGTTCTACATGGTGAATCTGACTTCGAATATGAAGAGATAGCTGAATGTGTTCAACTACTACAGGCAGCCCCGTATCAAAAGAGGCTCAATATTCCACATGAGTCGCTCGGACTGGGTGATCTTAAGGATTCTCAGGAAAAGCCTAAACCTTCTCTAGAAGAAGCTCCTAAACTTGAACTCAAACCACTACCAGATCATCTCAGGTATGCTTACTTAGGAGAGTCATCTACATTACCTGTTATTATTGCACCTAGCCTTTCAGGTAGTGAGGAAGAAAAGCTATTGAGAGTCCTGAGGAAGTTCAAATCAGCCATTGGTTGGACCATAGCAGATATCAAGGAAATCAGTCCCTCTTACTGCATGCATAAGATTCTGCTCGAAGAAGGGAGCAAACCATCTATCGAGCATCAGAGGAGACTAAATCCTATCATGAAAGAGGTGGTGAAGAAAGAAATCCTGAAGTGGCTAGATGCAGGCATTATTTATCCTATCTCAGACAGTCAGTGGGTAAACCCGGTGCAATGTGTAGTAAAGAAGGGAGGAATAACAGTAGTAACAAATGAAAAGAATGAACTCATCCCCACTCAGACAGTCATTGGATGGAGAATTTGCATGGACTATCGTAAATTGAATAAGGCCACTAGAAAAGATCACTTTCCCTTGCCATTTATTGATCAGATGTTGGATAGGTTGGCGGGCCATGAATATTACTGTAGGCTCGATGTATATTCAGGATACAATCAGATTTGTATAGCTCCAAAAGATCAGGAGAAGACGACCTTCACATGCCCTTTTGGTACCTTTGATTTTCGTCGTGTCTCGGTTGGACTTTGCAATGCACCCGCTACTTTTCAAAGGTGCATGATGGCTATTTTCTCTGAAATGGTTGGTGATATCATGGAGGTGTTCATGGACGATTTCACGGTCTTTGGGAAATCATACGATGCATGTCTATCTAATCTGGGTAAAGTACTTGAGAGATGTGTGAAAACAAACCTCATTCTTAATTGGGAAAAATGTCACTTCATGGTTCAAGAAGGTATCATCCTTGGACACAAATTATCTAAGAGAGGTTTAGAAGTAGACAAGGCCAAGCTTGAAACGATCAAAAAGCTTCCTCCTCCTATCTCAGTAAAAGGAATTCGTAGTTTTCTTGGTCATGCCGGATTTTATAGACGTTTTATTCAGGACTTCTCAAAGATCACCAAACCGCTTTGTAGTCTACTAGAAAAGGAAGCTCCCTTTCGATTTACTGAAGAGTGTTCTGTTGCTTTTGAGCTCTTGAAGAAAAATTTGACATCAGCCCCAATCATCACTGCGCCTAACTGGGAAGAGCCATTTGAGATGATGTGTGATGCTAGTGATTTCGCTGTGGGAGTCGTTCTTGGTCAAAGGAAGCTGAAGGTGTTTCACATGGTTCACTATGCTAGTAAAACCCTCAATGATGCACAACAAAACTACACAGTTACTGAAAAAGAGCTTTTGGCTGTAGTCTATGGTTTTGAAAAGTTTAGATCCTACTTGCTTGGTGCTAAAGTCGCGGTTTTCACGGATCATTCGGCTATCAAGTACCTGCTATCTAAAAAGGATGCAAAGCCTCGCTTAATTCGATGGGTACTCTTGCTTCAGGAATTCGAGTTGGAAATTAAAGACAGAAAGGGAACTGAAAACCAGGTAGCTGACCATCTATCACGTCTTGAGTAACATGAGAAAGACAAGGGAGATGGAATCCTTATCAACGAATGTTTCCCAGATGAGCAGTTGTTCCTGATCCAAGGAGAAGTACCATGGTTTGCTGATTTTGTTAACTATCTGGTTAGCAATGTGATCCCTTCAGATTTTACTTGGGCTCAACGAAAGAAATTCTTGCATGACGTGAAATGGTATCTTTGGGATGAACCATTCTTGTTTAAACAATGTGCTGATAAGATGATCCGACGTTGCATTCCTTACAATGAGATTGAGAAAGTTTTACATGATTGTCACTCTACGGTTTATGGAGGACATTATGCTGGGGATAAGACAGTTGCTCGATGCCAAAGGGTTGGTAATATTTCTAGGCAAAATGAGATGCCCCTTAATATGCTTCTTGAGGTTGAGGTATTCGATGTATGGGGAATAGATTTCATGGGACCATTTGTTTCCTCCTGCAACAATCTATACATACTCTTAGCTGTGGATTTTGTATCTAAGTGGGTAGAGGTGAAAGCTCTCCCAACTAACGATGCTAAGGTCGTGCTCAATTTCCTTCGTAAGCAAATATTCACTCGCTTCGGAACTCCTCGTGCTATAATCAGTGATGGAGGGACTCACTTTTGCAATCGTCAGTTCACAGCATTGTTGGCTAAATATGGTGTTTCTCATCGTGTTGCTACCGCTTACCACCCTCAAACTAATGGTCAAGCTGAAGTCTCGAATCGTGAAATCAAGCGAATCTTGGAAAAAGTAGTGAATCCTTCAAGGAAAGATTGGTCTCTGAAGTTAGATGAAGCAGTATCGGCATACCGAACGGCTTACAAAACTCCACTTGGGATGTCACCATTTCAGTTAGTATATGGTAAGTCTTGTCATCTTCCAGCAGAACTTGAGCGTAAGGCATTCTGGGCTTTAAAGAAGTTGAATTTCGACATTCAAGCAACTGGCGAGAAGCGTGTGCTTCAATTGAATGAGAACTCGAAGATGTATAAGGAAAAAGTCAAGAAATTGCATGATAGGAAACTTCTACATAAAGCTTTTGAGCCGGGTCAAATGGTTCTTCTTTTCAACTCTCGTCTAAAGCTTTTCCCAGGGAAGCTCAAGTCAAGATGGTCTGGACCTTTTAAAGTCAAGACAGTATATCCACATGGAGCAGTTGAAATCTTTGAGGAATCGCCAGACAAAGCATTCAAAGTCAATGGTCAGCGACTCAAGCATTACTATGGAGATGTGGGGAACCGTGAGGCATTCAGCATCCGCCTCGACACTATATGATTCCAAGTGGTATCGTCGAGCTATCGACGTTAAACAAGCGCTTCGTGGGAGGCAACCCACTGAGAAACAACGATCAACACTGCTGGACGAATAAGGGAGTGTTTCTTTTATCTTTTAATTTCTTGTAGTTGCATTCATCATAGTAGTTATTTATGTTAGTCATGCTTATTTGCATTTTCATGCCATGATTATATAGACTGTGTTTAGGATCGATTTAGTCTATTAGCATAGCAATTTTTTTTCATGCATTTCGCGTCTTTGATCCCTTCAGTTGCTGTTTCTACTTAAGTAGCCGATGATGAAAATTGTTTGGAATGACAGTAGGAATAAAATCTAATTAGGTTGCTTGTCATTTAGCTTGCTTGATGTAGAAGCACAATTAATACATGTAGACTCATCGATTGTTTTTATGCTAGTTACGGACACACTTGAGTATTGTTATACATAATCCTTGATTAGGTTCAGAATTACACCTTAATCCTTTATTAGCTCATGGATTGCAAAAAGATAAGTTTGGGGGAGTTGAAAGATAAATATGCGTATTATTCAGTCAGGCGTCAAAGGCTAGTAGCCGCTCGTCGACGTACGCCCTCTCGCTGGGGGCTGCGTATTGCGAGTATTCTAGGGGTGGAATGAGATGGAGCGAAACACACTCATTCCTAATCCGGTTATAAAAAAAGAAAAAAAAAGGTAAAAATTGGCTAGGATGAGCTCTTTGGTGCTCGAGTTATTAAGTTCTAGGGGACTTTGTGCCTAGTGACCTAAGACTTTTCCGGTCTGGGATCTGCTAACCTAAAGCTCGTTACATGGGAACCATTGTATAAGTCTTTAAGGGACCTCGTCCATTGCACGGTCAAATAAGCCTTTGTGTGTCTGTATATAGAGTAAAGCATAATAAATCTTTGACAACCCCGGAGAAATATGGATGTGCAACTTGACTATGAAGAATCTAGGTTGTATTTCGTTTCTAATCTTGTGATTATTATGATGAGAACAAGTAAGGTCCATTAATTTGTACTAAAAACATGTCGTTTGAGTTTGAGCACACACGCACGCTTCTTCACTTGTATTGCTAACATTTGAGTACCTAGTTATTTCACATTCCGAGGTCATTACATTCGTTGAGGCATTTTTGCTTAATTAGTTACGGTTACTTGTTCGGGATCATTGCGCTCTTGCATCCATTTAAATTCAGTTGCATTCATGCATCAATTGCTAAACCTGTTTTGCATTGCTTGAGGACAAGCAACGGTTTAAGTTTGGGGGTTTGATAAGTGCATTTCATATCACTTATTACGCTTCCATTATTCTTAAAATCATCACCGGCGCTCAAGTATTCGTTGAGTTTTAACGTGTTTTTCTAGTATTATTAAAGTCGCTTATGCCGCGGGTAAATTGTGATAATATTAATAAATTTGGGTTGAAATTGAAGAAACTGGAAAATTAATGTATTTAGGAAAATTTTGGAACAGTTGAAAAGAAAAGAAAAGATATTAATGCTAAAAATATATTATGACGAGTGATTTTCCAAAAGAAAATATATTAATGCTTAAAATATATTATGACAAGTGATTTTCCAAAAACAATATATATTAATGCTAAAAATATATTATGACAGTGATTTTCCAAAAAAAATATATATTAATGCTTGAAAAATATATTACTCCCTCCGTTCCATATTAATGGACGTGTAAGGTGGGAGCACAGATATTAAGGAAACTCATTATGAGTTCTCTTTCCTATAAAAATTAGAGCAGGAATAAATTTAATTGGTCAATTATAATAAAAAGCTGCAGTTTGATAAAAAAAAGGGAATTGGTTTCATTGGTTATCAAATCGAATATCATTTAATATTACATTGGTAATTGTGAAACAACAACTAATATGCGATAAGGAAAGATATTCTTCAGGGACCTAAATAAAAATTGATAAGGACTAAATTGATAAGTTCTGTAAAGATAGAGTTAAATTAGGCTTTTGAACAGATATAGGGGCTGAATTATAAATAATCCTTTATGTAACCGTTTTTCTAACTAACTCACTCAGTCTATTTAAAGAGGGTGAAGAAGTTAGTTGGGACCTATGAAATAATCAGAAGCACAATACTACTTTCACTACTAAAAACTCTCTCTGTGAAGACTGGTATTCTTGATTCTCTCAATCCAACTTTAATTCATACCAAATTGGCGCTAGAAAGAGGGGTCGAAGATACCTTGATCAACAGATCAAAAATCGAGTCTCGAGTTTTCGTTTTATAAAGTTTTTCGTTCGAGTTTTTCTGAAGTATTTTGTTTAGTTTTTCGCTGATTGAAGATGAAGCCAGAAGAAGGTGACAATCCATCTGTTCGAAAGGCTATGGAAACATTGAAATCCGATCTGCAAGAAGCAGGTAAATCGATTCCAACTCAATCAAACCAATTCGATTTCGAAGGTAAAATGAATGAGATGATAAGGAAGGTGGCGGAGCTTGATGAATTGGTGAAAAAGAAGGAAAGTAATGATAGCATTAGACTTAGGTCTAAAATAGCAAGAGGCGATCAAGATGATCAGTCATATCAGTCGATGGACGATGGCGACGTTCGATATGAACAGCGTAAAGCACGTTTTGAGCGAAAAAAGGAGTCTGGTTGGATAAAAAGAAAAGGAAAGTTGCAGAAGCGACCGTATGTGGACTCTGGTGATGAAGAGGATTCCGAAAATTCGGAGTCAGATGAAACACCGAGGTATGAATATTATCGAGGCCATTCAAGAGGAGCAGAACGTGAATTCCGGACATCTAAGGTGTATAAAGAAGGGAGGTAAAAGAAAGATAGGCGAGTATATTCACCTCAAAAATATTCGCCTCGGAAATATTCGCCTCGAAAATATGAAGGTGAGTCAAGTTTATATGCTACTGTGGGGATGAGAAACGAAGACCAATATGTTCAGGGAGTCGACTGGAGGGACTCACCATTGATCAGGGAGATCAGATCTGTGCCGCTTCCGAGGCGGTTTGATATTTCCAAAGTTGATAAGTTTGATGGGACTCAAGATCCCGATGACCATATAGAACAATTCAAAAACTATATGACTAATTTCGAAGACAACGATAAATTGGTGTGTAGAGCATTCTCTCAGACATTCAAGGGAACTGCGCTGAAATGGTACAACAAGATTCCTAAGGAGTCAATTGCAAATTTTAGAGGCTTCTATACAGCTTTCCGAAGACAGTTTGTGGGAAGCAAAGAAATGAGAGCCAATGGAGATACGATAATACAATGCAAGCAGGCTGTGGGAGAGAAGCTGAAGGATTATACCAAGAGATTTGTATCAACCAAAGCTGAACTAGATGATTGTGAAGAAAGTGTGGCTATGGCGGCGTTTAGACAAGGATTGTTGCGAGGAGATTTAGCCGATGAGACTACGAGGCGTCGGGCGCTAACATTTGGAGCTCTCATGGCTCAGGTTGAGGATCAGATTAAGGTCGAAGAATCGACGCGGGTTCGAGGAGGAGGCAGTACTATTCAGAAAGGGAATGGTCAAACTAACACTTCGAATAACAATTCATCGCGCCCGAGGAGTAATCAAAATGTTTCTAACAGAGGAGCTTCGAACTCGTATCAAGGGGGATATAATCAACACAATTCTAATAATCAACAACAGTTTAGATCCAGATCGAATGTGTGGGTAAGACCAGACTATTATGCGGATTTGACTGAAAGTGTGGCTTCAATATATGAGAAAACCAGGGGAACAGTAAATTTCAGAAAGCCACCAACAATTAATAGGCCAAGAGAGGAGCGCAATAACAAGTTCTGCAGGTATCATGAAGATATTGGGCATGATACAAACGATTGTATTGCCTTGAAGAAAGAGATGCAGATTCTGATAGAAAATGGAAAGTTGCTAGAATATGTCAAAAAGAATGCCAAAGCTGCAGCTCCGAAAATTGGTAATCCTAATTCTAAGCAGGAAACTGCACTGATGATTTTAGATGTTGCAGGTGATGAGTTTGACGTGGCTTTGGAATATGTCGACCCAGACCCTAGTCGATTATTGTTAATGTCAATAGATGAGCCGAAGCGTCAGGGACGTGTTCGAGATTTGTGTGCCTTCTTTGAATCACTAACAATATTTGGGGGCGATTCAATGACTAACAACACTAATAATTCGAGGAAGAGACATTTAGTGAATTTAACGCGTCAAATTGAGGGAGGAGCAATGGCACACCTAAGCAACAAGAAGGATGTGCCCTTTATAATTTTGGATGGGGATGACTTGAGGGGGATTACTGGGCCACATGAAGATGCAGTGGTTATAGGAGCAGAAGTGTGTGCGGTGGAGATTCGACGAGTATTGATTGATACCGGGAGCTCCGCTAATGTGCTTTTCAAGTCAACATTTGATAGATTAACCACTCCGCCTCGAATAGAAAGGTCAGAGAGAACTATCATTGGGTTTACTGGCGCAACAGCAAATGTGATAGGGGAGTTCGAGGGTGAGATTTCTTTGGGAAAGGGGCCTTTCAAAAAGAAAGTACAAGTACTTTTTGTGGTGGTGGATTGTCCATCGAGCTACAATGCTATTTTTGGAAGGTCGTGGCTGGCTAAAATGTATGTTGTAGTCTCTACGGGTCATCAATGTTTGAAGTATGTGATCGAGGATCGAGTCGGCGTAGTTCAAAGTGATCAAAAGGTGGCAAGAGAGTGTTACGCTGTTGCGTTTAGACTACGTGGTAAAAGTACTGATGATCCGATGGAGAATTAGCAGTTTGGGGGGTTGTCTTCTGAGGGTGCAGATGAGGGAATTGATGATCCGAGGTCAACCCCGAGTTCTGTGGTGGTAAATGAAGAAATAGAAGAGTTTGTTTTCAATAATGGCAGGGTACTTCGAATCGGGACTCTATTTCCTTTATCAATGCGAGAAAAATTGTTCAATTTTTTGTCTGAGAATTTGGATGTATTTGCTTGGAGGTCCGAAGACGTAGTGGGGGTCCCAAGTGATATCATATGTCATAGCTTGGCGGTGGATCCGAAGATAAACCCATAATTCAAAAAAGAAGAGCTTTTTCGTTGGAAAAATCCGAGGCCATAGTTGCTGAGGTAGATCGACTGTATAAGATGGGGCATATCAGGGAGTCCAATTATCCGAGATGGACGGCTAATCCTGTGGTGGTGAAAAAGAAGAGCGGAAAATAGCGAATGTGCGTGGACTTCACAGATCTAAATAGAGCCTGTCCAAAAGATCCTTTTCCAGTGCCTCGAATAGACCAGTTAGTGGATTCCACTTCGGGAAATAAAATTTTGACATTTATGGATGCTTTTTCAGGGTATAATCAGATTCGAATGAATCCGGATGATGAAGAAAGCACAACTTTTATCACTGATCGAGGTTTGCACTGTTATAGAGTGATGTCGTTCGGATTAAAAAATTATGGGTCAACATACCAGAGGCTGATGAATAAGGCGTTTGCTTCACAGATAGGAAGAAATATCGAAGTGTACATCGATGATATGTTTGTCAAGAGCAAAAGTGATGATGAACACATTGATGATTTAGAAGAGACATTTTTGAATCTCAGAGCCATACAATTGAAACTGAACCCAGAAAAGTGTACATTTGGAGTTCGATCTGGTAAGTTCTTGGGGTACATGATTAGTGAAAGAGGAATCGAAGTGGACCCAGAACAGTTGAAGGCTCTGATATCAATGTCTTCACCTCGGAATATCAAAGAAGTGCAAATATTAACGGGCAGGTTAGCAGCTTTGAACAGATTCATTTCTCGTTTTTCAGATAAGTGCTTGCCTTTTTTCCAGGTGTTGCGTCGACCAAATAATTTTGAGTGTACTTCGGATTGTGAAGAAGCTTTTGTGAAGATCAAAAATCTTTTGTCTTCTCCTGAAATATTATCGAAGCCTCGAAAGGGTGAGCAACTATTTTTGTATATAGCAGTATCGGATTATGCAGTAAGTGCAGTTCTGATCAGTGAGGATACGAGGGTTTCAAAGCCTGTCTACTATGTCAGTAAAAGTTTGGTTGATGCTGAGAAACGATATTTGAAGCTAGAAAAATTGGCACTGTGTATAGTAGTGGCAGCGAGAAAAATGCGTCCTTACTTCCAAGCACATACGATTGTGGTTCGAACTTCATACCCATTGAAAAATGTGTTGCAAAAGCCAGACATTTCAGGAAGGATGACTAAGTGGTCTGTAGAATTAGGAGATTTCGATGTGTTATTCTCTCCTCGAACGGCTATCAAAGCACAAGCCTTAGCAGACTTCTTGGTTAAGTTTCATTCGAGTAGACCCGAAGAGGAAAAAGGTGAAAAAGAGGGCATGAATCCGACGTGGACAGTACGAACAGATGGGGGATCTAGTAACAAAGGGTCAAGTGCAGGAGTTGAATTGGTAGCACCAACAGGGGAATTTATGTTTCAAGCTATTAAATTTGGATTTCATGCTTCGAACAATGAAGCTGAATATGAAGCTGTGCTAGCAGGGTTGCGATTAGCAAAGATTTGTGGGGAAACATTTGTGCGCTTAGAAACAGATTCGCAGTTGGTAGTTAACCAGAACTACGAGGAATGATGGCACAATTTGAAAATGTCGAAGTGGAGCATATTCGAAGAGGTAACAACACAATGGCTGATTCTTTAGCAACAATGGCTTACTCTGAAGAATATCCATGGATCATGACACAACCATCGCCCTCGGTCATATCGAATTCTGAGCAGTGTGAGTTTGTTGATGAGGTAGTAAGTGGTCCGATGTGCACTCGAGGTGATTGGAGGTTTGACTTGTTAAACTTTATTTTGAAGGGAATACTACCTCTTGATAAACACTTGCTCAAGAAAATAAAGTATAAAGCTCTTGGCTATATAGTATTGGACGGGGTATTGTATAAAAGATCTGCGTCGAAACCTTTGCTGCGATTTTTAAGTTAGCAAGAGTCTCAAAACATTCTATCTGAACTGCATGATGGAGATGGATCAGCTCATTGTGGATTCAAAGCTTTAATGCGTAGGGTATTGTTGGCAGGGTATTATTGGCCTACCATATTGCAGGATGCCAAAGTGTTAGTTCGAAGCTGTGATACTTGCCAAAGGTATGCAAATTTAATACATAAACCAGCAGTACCCCTAATGACAATCTCAGAGGCGGTTCCTTTCGATAGGTGGGGGATTGATTTAGTAGGACCACTACTTATGGCTTCTGTGGAAGACAGATGATTATTGTTGCGGTCGATTATTTTTCGAAGTGGGCAGAAGCAGAACCTTTAGCTGGGACAAAAGCTAAGGATGTAATCAAGTTTATTCAAAGTAACATCTGCTACCGTTTTGGAGTTCCTCAAAAAATAACGACGGACAACGGTCCTCAATTTAATAACAAGGAAATGGACTCTTTTTGCTCTTCGAAAGGAATACAGCAATGCTTTTCTACTCCTTTTTACCCCCAAGCAAATGGGCAGGTGGAAGTTACGAATAGATCTATTTTGGATGGTTTGAAGAAAACTTTGGCAGGAGCAGCAGGGAAATGGCCAAATTATCTTCAAAAAGTGTTGTGGGCATATCGAACAACCCCTAGAGAGGCTACAAAAGAGACTCCTTTTTCTTTGGTATATGGAATGGACGCTGTGTGCCTTGCTGAATCTACATTGCCTTCCTACAGACTACTACGATATTCCGATGTGGATAACGATGAAGCTAGAAGGGTTGAGCTTGATTTGTTAGAAGAAAAAAGGGTCAAAGCGCATTTGAATGTGGTCCATTATCAAACATTAATGAGAAGCAGGTACGATGCTAAAGTTAAAAGGAGAGAAATCAAAATTGGCGATCAAGTGTTACGAAAAGTATTTCTTCATACTAGGGACAAGCACCTCGGAAAATTGGCTCCGAATTGGGAAGGTCCTTACGAAGTTAAAATGAAGGTCAAGCCAGGTTCCTACAGGTTGTCTGATCGAGAGGGGAGGATGCTCAAACATCCTTGGAATATAGAGCATTTGAAATTGTACTGTGAGTAAAGCCGAACTTCGAATTTTTGTAAAACAGACATACTCTTTCCTTATATGTTGGCCCAGAAAGGTTTTAACGAGGTGTCTGGTTAATATTGAATCTTTTAATAAAATTTCTTTTGGCCATTGGTTGTTTACTATGATGGGTGATTTATTATTTTGGTGACTTGGCAAAGATTGATCATCTTTGAAGGTTGACCAAGAATAATTTTCCGAAGCAATAGCTTTGAAGAAACAACCAAATTTTCGAGGTGCCACGTCTTATGAGTGCATCTAATTTTCGAGGTGCCACGTCTTATGAGTGCATCTAATTTTCGAGGTGCCACGTCTTATGAGTGCATCTAATTTTCGAGGTGCCACGTCTTATGAGTGCATCTAATTTTCGAGGTGCCACGATTTATAAATGCATCTATTTTTCGAAACGACAAGTTTAAATAAGTACACCAGAAGTTTAAAATATTAAAAAAAAAAGTTGCTTGTTCATCGAATAAAACATGAAGCTTACAAAAAGGGGAGAAAACTACTTAACCAAATACACAAAAAACAAGCATGACACGCCTAATCTATTAGGCATCTTCTTCTTCCGATGACCCTTCCGAAGCATCTTCTTCTTCTGAGGAGCTTGGTGGCACCTCGAATGCTTCCTTTGGGCGACTTTCTTCTGGAACTTGTTTCCAAAGGTCCGTTAAATCCAGCCTTGGACAGGCAGCATGAACCTCTCGAAGAAGTTGAATAGCTGTATCAGTTTGAGCTTTCTTGATACCTTCAAGCATTAAAGAACCAACAACGGCTTCGGCCTTTTTGACGGCAGCATTCTTTTCTTCCTCGAATCCTGTTCGAAGCGTGGTCAGCTGAGTTTGGCAATTTTCCAGTTTCTCCTGAGTTTCTTTAACAAGTTTCTCAGCATCGGAAGATTTTTTCTTCTCTTTGGAAATAGCAGTAGAATGTTGAGACTTTAGAGTTTCAAGAGCCAGTCGATGAGCAGTTTCAAGAGCTTCGATTTCTTCTTTATGTTCTTTAAGAATTTTTTCTTTTTCAGCCTCGAACTTTTGAAGTGCTCCGTTTTTCGAGGTCTTTTCAGATTTTGTCTCCTTTTTGCTCTTGACTAGCTCTTGTGCAAGAAGCTCCAATTGGGTTTGAGAATTGTTCACCTCTTCACATAATTTCTTGGCTGCAGCATTTAAACTTGTAAAAGGGCGAAGAATCGAAGTTACCTCATCGGATCTGTTAGGATTGGGCAAGTTCGATGAGTGATGATAAACAGGAACGATTGCATTGGATTTTGAAGTTGTGGCAGCATCGGCAGAAGTCAATGGAATGATGTTGATAGGTCGAAAATCTTCACCTGTGGCTGTAAAATCTCCGCTTGAATTTAAATCTTCGAAATTAAGATAATCAATTTCCTGGCTATCTCCCAATGTCAATCCCCCTTGAGGATTTTCTTCCACAAAGATTTTTTCATGCACGTCGGAAGCCAATACCTCCTCGAGCATATCAGCTTCGTTCTTTTTCTGTGGAGTAATGGATTTCTTCTTTTTCTTTTTGGGAGTATTGCTTTCTTTCTTTTTCTTTTGCGCAGGTTCATCTTCTTCGGATATGGGGGGAAGTTGAGATGCAGATGCTTTTCGCTTTCTTGCAGTCTTCGAATGGTTGGAAGGTTTAGCTTTGATTGTGTTGGGTTTTTTTAGGGTTTGCTTTCCCTTCTTCTTCAGTGGTAGGTGGCTTTCACTTCGATTCCTGGTGGGAAGGTAGCATTTCCCATCTGGTGCAAGTATTCTCTGAACTGCTAGGATAGGATCCGGGGGGATCATCGGATCTTGAGGGAAGTCAGCTCCTAAGGATATACGCCAGAGATGGCTGTTGACAAAGTTGATCGGCTCAAAGGCTGAGTGAAAGCCATTTCCCCAGGACTTTTCTGCCCACTCAGCCATTTGCTGGAAGATAACCTTGGCATCTTTTCGACGACTTTTAAATCGCCTCGGAATTTCTAAGAAAAAAAGGGGGATAAACAGTTAGATAAATAAACTTGATTAATTTGGCTAAGTTTTTTTTTTTAAAAAAGAGGTGTTACTTACTGCTATCTCTCCAAGTAAGGGTTAGTTTTGAGGGATTGGCATCGGAAATCTCTTTGCCATTTTCCCAAGCTCCTGATAAGAAGACGAAGCTTTGCTTCCAAAGTTTATCAGCTTCGAGGAGGTCGTCGATAATTTTTAAATCATCCTCTAGAGTTAGGTAATAGAACGGCAAAACTGGCCCATTAGAAACTTTGGTCACCGAGATGAAGTCTTCAATTTCGAGGGGAATGCCTCCCAGCCTCGACACCATGATAGCAGAAAATAAGGTAAAAAGCTGGTTTGGAGTAACTTGTGTTGGACACAACCCATGAATTTCGAAGTACCTCACTATCATCGGATCGAGGGGAAATCGAAGTCCCCAGTTGAAAAGCTCAGGGTAGACTACCAGCTCGTCTTTCTGACAGCTCAGAGGCGTTTCTCCTTCTACTGGTAGTCAAAGAGTCATGTTATCGGTTAATCCCCATAGTTTTTTGAGCTTCTCTTTCTCTGACTCGGGGTAGTAAGTATATGATACATTCTTTAGGGCAAGACTGTACCAAGGAGAAAGTGATTTAAGATTTTCTTGAACCAAGGTAGCAACGTCCTCGGGGAGTGTAATGAGAGGTTTCTTTCCTGGAATCTTCTTCGGGGGGACCACGCCGTCAGCCTCGGATTCCTCTTCGGCATCAGATTCAGTAGCTTCAGAATCATTTTCTTTGTTGTTGTCCTCGTCGGTGGCTTCATTAGAATGACTTCGGATTTGAGTCTCCTGTTGAGTCACAAGAATTGGTTGACTACTCTCTGGTGTAACGTCAACCACTTCTTTTGGGGGAGGAGAAGAGGTCTCTGCATCATCACCCATTGCTAGAAAGGTCGATTTTTTGCGTGGTTTAACTTTAACAGCTTCGGTTTGAAGGGTAAGTGATTTGGGTAGAAATTCTCTAGTTGCTTCGAATTTTGGGATAGGCGATTTGAGTTGTGGATATTTATCAGTTGATGGTTTATCAGAAGTGGCACCCTTAGCTTTTCGATGAGGTCTTAATGGTGGAGAAGTAGGTTGATTTCGAAGAGGAAAAGGTTCTTGGCTAGATTCAGGGTTTGAAGCTAAGGGTGAAGACGAAGTAGCAAAAATGGGATCGAAGTTACCGTATTTAAAGGTGGTAAGGGAAGAATGAGGACCGTTGTAGATTAACCCAGCAGCTTTGTATTCTTTAGCTCTTTGAGAAATACAAAGATAATCGTAAGCCCCAAATACTTGATTGCTAGAACCAGGGAAGAGAGGTTTCTTTGCTTTTACTGGTTTTCTGGGTTTGGATTTTTTGTATTTGGGATATCTTCTCATACAATAGGTGTTGATCTGAGAAGTCGCTTTAGTGGATGAACAGGATGAAGATGATTTGAAGGTTTATGAAGAACATGATGAAGATGGCTTGAAGGTAGATAAAGAACAGGATGAAGATGAAGAACAGGATGAAGATGGTTTAGAAGTGATTTCTCTAAAAAGTTATCAATGAAGGAAAAGCTGGGTATTTATAGTTAAAAGGAAAGACGTTGAGAACTTGAAGAGGCAAAGCCAGTGAGTTGATATCATTGGGTAGAATACGAAACGAAAAGGGAACATGTTATGTCACAAACCTATCAAGTAGGGTCTAGTCAATCTTTCAAGTAGGGGTCAAATAATTCGAAGCACAAGTAAAGTTACATCTCTCGCCAACAAATTCGAAGTGGAGGCAAGATTGTGTTCTAAGTTAGCAGATTCGAAGTCAGAAGATTCGAAGTGAATAGAGAAGTCTGTTAGCGCTTGTTGTTAGATTCGAAGTAAGGTTGCGAGTCATTAGGCCTAATCGTAATGAAAAGGCTAGATTCACTTGGGGTAATTCTCGAAGAGTGAATAGTTCTTATAAATTGTCTATATAAGAACTAGGGGGGCTACTGATAAGGAAAGATATTCTTCAGGGACCTAAATGCAAATTGATAAGGACTAAATTGATAAGTTCTGTAAAGATAGAGTTAAATTAGGCTTTTGAACAGATATAGGGGCTGAATTATAAATAATCCTTTATGTAACCGTTTTTCTAACTAACTCACTCAGTCTATTTAAAGAGGATGAAGAAGTTAGTTGAGACCTATGAAATAATCAGAAGCACAATACTACTTTCACTACTAAAAACTCTCTCTGTGAAGACTGGTATTCTTGATTCTCTCAATCCAACTTTAATTCATACCAATATGGAATTAATTTAGTTTCTTAAAACGACCTATAATAAGCAACGGAGGGAGTAATGTTGAAAAAAAGGGAAAATATATTTTCTAAGATATTGTTTAAAATGTTAAATTAAGAAGAAAATATTAAACCGAAGCCTAAAAGGAAATTAATGCTGAATTAAGAAAAGAATATTAGATTAATCCGAATATTTTATTTAGCTATATTGTTTAAAATATTATTTTATTTAACATAAATAATTACGTTACGTAATTTAATTGTTTATATTATTTTATTTAACATAAATATTTACGTTATGTAATTTAATTGTTTTTAGGGTTTCGGGAGAATATCTATATAAAGAGACAGACGTAAAAGAGAAAGAGGTGTACCGTTTGGTTTCTTGTCTTTCGGCAAAATACAAATATAAAAAAAGAAAAAAAGAAGAGAATAGAAAATAGGAAGAAGAAAACGTCGAATTGTCTACTCACTATTACGACAGACTCAGAAAAGCAAAGCAATTGTTGATTAAAGCATATACAGTTGGTGTCACAAAAGACATATCGTTTCTGTCGAAAAGCAAAGTAGAGGAACATGTCTGTTATAAAGCAAAGCGGAGAAAAGCAATTGACGGCGGCAAAAGCAATTGACGACAAGCGAACTTTGAGTTTCTTTTTCGGTTTAATATTTCTAAACTCTTTTTAGTTTATTTTTATTCTTATTTATATTCATCATGCTATGTTAATTTTTCTATACTCTTTTTAGTTTATTTTTATTCTTATTTATATTCATCAAGCTATGTTAATTTTTAAGACCATAATGATGATTTTTTCGATTATGAACTAATCGTTGTCATGGAACCTTAGCGGATTTGTTTGAATAATATTTAGGGTTTATTGCTTAATTGATTTTTTTAGATATGTTTATCGGTTACCTAGTTTGGTTGTGTTTTTTTTGTTAGATGCGTCGCGAACATCTAGATTGTTTATCTTTAATGAATACTAGCATAGGTTCTTGAATGATTCATATTGTGATTGTTCATGATTCGTAATATGTCATTAACCATATCATATTACCCTATGTAATCGAAATAGATAACTTGTGCTTAAAACCAATTGTACCTCAATTCATATAGACATATAGGATTGTCATGCATGCGGTGTCTGCTTAACTGCTATCTCTTTTGTGGTTGTTTAAGTGGTTTGGTTTACGTGTACCGAAAGGTAGCATATTCTGATTTTGTGTTATCTGATTAGTAATCGTAGTTATCTTACATATTGATTAAGTATATTAATACTCTAAGTAAAATAAACAATGAAGTTAGGGTTCCATGTTTTCTCTCGCATAAGTAAAACTCATTAGATATTCTCGTTACTTGATTTGTTTACTTACATCCATACTTCATTACTCGTTCAAGCATTAGTTTAATAATCATACGTTGTTGCATAAGTGAATTCTTGTCTTATACACCTAGTCTTCGTGGGAACGATCTTTCTTACTTATTACTTGCTACGATTTGACCGCGTATACTTGCGTGAGAAAAGGACTAACACCCGACAATGCAACTCTTACAAAAATGGCGGACAACTCTTGATGTTAATCTTGTTCTTGTCGCTTTAGACTTTCTTCTTGTTTTTTCTCTTCAATCTTTTTATTTACTTTTATTTTTAAAAACTGCACCAAATATCGATTATGGATTAAACCTTTAAATTTCATCATTCACTGGAAATAAATCCCACTAAATTCCCATTGCATTATGATATGCACAATAATACTATTTCTTTCTCCCATTGACTGGTGAAAACATCACTATTAGAGTTCGGTAATTCAAGCGATCTATTTATCTATCATAAACGAAATTTATAGACACATTCATATGATTGAAATATTGATGTAAATTATCCTAATAAAAGAAAATAGATATATTTTCCGGGTCTATAGCAACTTCCTATTTTCTCCAACCACTTCATATTTTTTTGTATCCTCCACTTTAATATACCTTTATTTTTATTTTGATAAGTCTCCCATATAACCTACCGGGAACTTGATTGTATATACCAATAAACTATACTCACAAAGAAATCTTTTTTTAAAGGTTGAGAACATTACATTCTCATTAAAACCTTCCAAAGTACGCATATCCTTAATGAATCGCTAAGCATAATCCCTTAAAACCTTCTCAACGTGTTGGAACAAAGTCATTATGTGATCTAACTGTCTCTAATACTTTATAAGAAATGAAGTGATTGCAAAATGATGTCCAAAAGTCAGCAAAGCTGTCAACTAATCCTAACAGGTATTTTGCACACTATTTTTCTCGCAAGGTGGCAAAGTAACAATTCTGGAGTTCATTATCGGATATCTGTGACCATGACCTCCAATTGATCATTTATATACTCCTAGCCCAGTCGTCACGATTTGGTTGTTAGATGATCTCTTTGAAGGTGATTCAAGCCAGAAAGTATCAAATATGATGAAGTAATCTAACTCTCATATTTATGTCAAAGAGTTAAGACTTGTTATTGATAAAAAATAATAGTAAAGTGTAATTTTATGAAGAAATGAATTAACCCTTTTTGCAATGATCAAGTCCTCTATTTATAACTACTTTATTTCAATTTATTCGGGATGGGTGATGCATGCATCTTATGATGTGTTCCAACCTTCTATTATATAAATTACTATTTCACCTCTCAATTCTTACGAGTATCTTAGTCATCCATCATATCTATCTCAACCTTCCACTATCTCTTACCATATTCAACCATCTTCTGGTATCTTCTCACTCCTCGTGTTTAAGTATCTCTCATCATTTGATTGTATTCATCTTATTATAAGTTATTCACTTGAATTTTGACCGTAAAACATCATATACTTTGATGATACATCTATCTTCTACCATTTCTTCTACGGTTTTTAGATGTTATTACTCATTTATTTTATCGATAATCTCTTTCTATCTATTTTTATGGACCTTAATCTAGCCGACGCCTTATTTAAAGATGTAGTCAATGTATTTACCTTGGTGATATTATTATTTATCTTTCTCAAACAAAGGTAATGGCATGACATCATCATATAACAATATCACAAACTACGCAAACGAATTTAATCGTACAAGACTAAGGATGGGTTAAAGATAATATACCAACAACAAAAAAGTGGGGTGGTTAGTTTCCTTCACGATCCCAACCCCAATCTATAAACCTATTATCTATACAAAAGCTAGTCCCATAGCCAGTACCTCAGATAAAGTCACTGCTAGAACCAGTCTCATAAGTGATACTCGAATTAGACAGGTTACCACGTATATCACGGGAAATATGGTCTATATAAATGTTATAACGAGTTTATTAATAAACAATTAGTATGTTATGTTTTATTTAAAGATAAATATATCTTATTTGGTCGGAGACACAATAAAGTAAACTTTTTTGTTTGACAATGCACACGTAGAATTACTTAGTAGGGACTTAAGCTTCCAATATGTCATTGAGGAAGCATTCAAAGAAACTATATGCGAGCCAATGTCGGACGTGTTGTACCAATGACAACCGAATAGTTCACTAGAATATGCATTCAAGAAAAAATATCTTACATCAACCAACATCTTCTATTTTCCTTTTAGAAAGATGAATGTCATGTTGGACGATTAGTCTAGTTGGATAGATATACCGGTAATAAGATGGTCTGTCGATCTAGATGACAAAAAAAGCTGAAACATATGAGATGTGATATTGTCGATCTTTCTTGGTATCCCGATCAAAGTAGCCAAAACAGAGATTAAGTTTAACAAATGGAGTGGGTTAAAGATGGTACGGCTAAAAAAGACTTTCACCGTCATTTGTTTTTTTGGCTGATTAACTATGAATGAGGTACAATTTTTTCTCATTACTCTACTGTTGATTGTTTTATTTGTCTCTATTACGATTTACGAGAACACTCCGACAATGATAAATGGCAGGCGACTATATTTCTTGGAGGACTTATATGCATTCCATCTGTATAGGTGGGGAATTCTCATTTTTTACAAACTTGTATTGTATCTTACGTTATGCTTTCATAAGAAAAAATAAACGATATTAATGCTTTTGAAATATCTTAAATATAAGACCATTTCTAAATTTACAATGAGAGTATTACCATGGTTACCAAAACTATATCCTACAAGTCGTTTAGGATGGAACTAAAATATTATATTACCAATCGTTAGAAAATTGTGTTATAGTCGGATATTTAATAGTTGGTATGACCATTTTATTCAACAATATTTTTATTTATGTAATTTAATATTGAATTAATATATATATATATTGTATAGAACTGTTAATTATTTTTTGGCCAAAACTATTTCCTCCATCAAAATTATTATTTCCCCATAATTTGAAAAAGATTCCATGTTGTTATTTCCTCTGTAAAGGAAAATTCATATTTGCATTTATATCCATTTTTTCTTAAAAAACCATTACCCTAACATACCACTACCCATTCAGTACAACTAAACTCATTCTTCACAAAACAACAAAACCAGTACCTTACAAGTTGAAGAGAGAGAAAAAACTTGGAGAAGAAAATCCATTCTTCACAAAAGAGAGAGAAGTTTGGTGAAGAAAACTCATTATTCACAAAACCATTCGAAGATAGAAGATAGTAGGCTTGGAAAAGGTATGATTTCTTCATTTTTCTTTGCTTTTTCATTTTCGATTAGGGTTTGGTTTGGAAAAGTTTTCTGCAATTTTTTAAATGCATCGAGCATGTGATTCCGAGTGGGCATCTCGGAATCACATGCTCGATGCATACGAAAAATTTCAGAAAACTTGATGCTCTAATTTTTTCCGAGATTTTATTGGATGATCATACTAGTTTATCGGATGTTGTTGTTTGTTTATCGGATGATGTTTTTTTAATCGAATTATGTTTTTTGTTTATCGGATGATGTTTTTTATTATTCGGATGATGTTTTTTTTTATCAGATGATTTTTTTAACGGGACAAAAAGTTTGCAACTGATTCCGAGTGGCCCTCTCGGAATCAGTTGCACATTTTTTTTGAAAACTTGCAACTGATTCCGAGTGGCCCACTCGGAATCAGTTGCAACTTGGTTTAAACTTGAGACAACTGATTCCGAGTGGCCCTCTCGGAATCAGATGCACATTTTTTTAAAAAAATTACACCTGATTCCTAATGCCCGACTCGGAAATAGTTGTTTTTCTTTCAGAATTGTAAAAATCGGATTTAGCTGAACAAAATGAGTTTCGAAATAGGTATTTTCAAGCTACGAAGTTGTAAAACGTAAAAACAACTTTAAATTATCTTGTTTGTCGATTGAGTGCTGTTCTCCGGCTTTGTTTGGGTTTCTTCATTTTTCATGATTAATCTTCAATAAAATTGAAGTTCTTTGTTTTAGGGTTAATTTTAGAGGTAGAATCATATATCTTGGATTAAAGTTAGGTTAATGTTGTGTTTTTTCATATAACACTATCTATCAGATAAATGGCATCTAGTGATAAATTTGAAATAAAAATAAGGATAATTTGGTAAAAGCAAGTCACTAGTGTTTTTGAAAGTTTGAAAGATGGAGGAAATAAAAAATACCATGGAAGAAATAGCTTTGGCCTTATTTTTTTTATTTCATGTTTTTTTTTTGTATAAAAAGTGCTTAAATTAATAAAAAAATGTACATGGGTTTCAGGAGGCGGGTGCCTCGTTACAAGGAGAAATACGAAATGGTCTAGAGAAGGTTGTTACAGAATTTAAAATTACACTTGTATTAATTTGAAGGACAACAGGAGTAGCCGGACTATCCTGTGAAGTTGGCTTTGGTTCCTTTGAATCGGTATCTGAGGTCCGATAGCACATGGTGTGCTATACTGGAGAAGGAGGATTGCTTGTTGTTGTAGATTCTATCATTCCTTTCCTTCCAGATGAAGTAGATGGTGGCACAGAAGGCTGTTTTCTAGTGGTGCTTTCGGTTATCCTTCAAGGCATTCCATGTACTTGCCTGCTCTAACCAATGCGGCCATGGGGAAAGGGGGGAGGGGAACATTAGTTTTTGGGCGAGAGATTCCCAAATAGCGGTAGAGTAATGGCATTGGGTTAGGATGTGCTCTAGATTTTCAGCCGATGTTTCACATAGGACAAAGGTCGGGGGGGGGGGGGGGGAGGGGAGTCCAGACCCCAAGAAATGAGCTTGTCTCTGATGGTGAGTTTTTTATGGATTGCAAGCCACGTGATGAAAGAGTGTATGGGGATCGAAAATTTGGTCCAGACTAGCGAAGACCAAGCGACCTTATTTCTGGTGGGCTTAAGGGTTTTGTAGGTGCTGCTGATGGTGAATGTATGATGAGGTTTGTTGGGGAGCCAAATGAATGAGTCCTTTGAAGATGGGGAGGGGGGGAGGTTTTGGATGACAGATATTATTTCTGTGAGGAGAGGGTTGAGGTTTCGGCTTGGGGCTCTCGCTTCGGGAGGCCACGTCCAGCTGCCGTTTTGAAAGAGGTATTTTACCATTTGTAGGTTCTGAAGGCGGGATAGGTTTAGGATGGAGGGTCCGTAACGGTTGGTCAGGGAGGTGGGGAATAATCAGGGGTCATGCCAGATGGATGTGTCTGCTCCATTGCCAATTATGACTTTGTAGAGATTTACTGCTACTTTCCGAAGGTTGAGGATTTTCCTCCAGATCCAGCTATCATTTGGTGGAGTGGGGATTGTCCAAAAGCAGTTGTTCTTTATTTTTTCCTGTAGTATCCATTGGGTCCATATGGAGTTCTCGTATTTTGTGAGAATGGACCAGAGGAGTTTTAGGGCGGCCGCCTGATTCCAGGTTTTTAGGTCTGGGATCCCAAGACCGCCCTCCTCTTTGGACACTACTACCCTTTCCCAAGCTATCTTTGCACCTGCTATCTTCATTTATGAACCTGACCAGAGAAATCTTCGTAAGAGCTGGGATAGCTCTTTGAGGACTCTGACTGGGAGAATGAAAATTGAACACCAGTAAACTTGGCTAGCGAAAAGAACTGAGTTGATGAGCTGAAGGCGTCCGGCGTAAGAAAGATGCTTTGTGGTCCAAGAGTTGATTCTGCTGGTGATTTTGAGGAAGAGGGGTCTGCAGTCGTTGTAGGTTAGGCGAGAGGTGATGAGGGGAACCTTCGTTAAAGTTGAGGTGGGAGAGGATTTCTTGTTTGGTGCCGGGAGAGGTACCAGAGAAGAAAATGTGGCTTTTGGAGGGGTTGAGTTGGAGACCAGATAGGGTTGCGAATTCTTTCAGTCCTTCAAGGATGAGCTTAATGGAGGGGAGGTTGGCTCTGCATAGGATTAAGAGGTCGTCTGCGAAGCACAAGTTGATGATACGAAGCTTTTGACATTTCCAATGAAATCCGAAAGATGGATGTAGGCTTTTTTCCTGGAGAATGCTGGAGAGTACCTGCATTACAATAACAAAGATATACGGGGAAAGCAGGTCTCCTTGCCTGAGACCTTTAGCTCCCGGGAAGAATTCCGAAGACTTACCATTTATGCCAACGGCGTAGGAGGGGGTGGTTATGCATTGGATGATCCAGTTTATCATGTCAATGGGGAAGTTCATGGCAAGTAAGATATCAATGACGAGTTCCCATCTGACATTGTCAAAAGCTTTTTTAAGGTCAATTTTGAGAGCACATCTGGAGCCTTTTCGGTTAGAATGATCCCCATACAGGAGGTTTTGAGAGAGAAGAATTTTGTCCACAATTGAACTTCCCGGGACAAAGGCTGATTGGGAGGGGTCAATAAGGGATGGAAGGGCTGGCTTAATACGATTTGCAATGATCTTAGAGATTGTTTTGTAAATGACATTACAGCAGGCTATGAGTCTGAAGTAAGTCGGGTAGGATGGCGTGTCTATTTTGGGGATGAGAGCTATTAGGGTTTTTCCAGTTGGGGTCCATTTTCCCCTTGGTGAAGAAGGATTTAACCCCTTCACAGACATCATGACCTACTGTTGTCCAGTAGGTCTTGAAAAAATCTGCGCTGTAACCATCAGGGCCCGGAGCCTTGTCACTGTTAATCGAAAATAGGGCTTGCTTGATTTCTTCATTTGTGATGGGTTTAGTCATGTCCGGGATAAGGTTCGGGGGGACCGAGGATTTGATAAGATTCCTTATTTGATCTGGTCCAGGGTAGTCTTTCGAACTAGGGGAACCTAATTGGGTTCGAAAGAAATTGAAGAAGGTGGTGGCAATAGAACGGGGGTTAGAGCTTAAAGAGCCGTCCTCCTTTTGAATAGAGAGGATCTTATTCCTTGCTCTATGGGCTCGGATGCTGTTATGGAAAAACTTAGAGTTCTTGTCCCCTAGCTTAAGCTAGGTTTCTCTGGATTTTTACTTAAGGAAGGATTCCTCTGCTCGACTGAAAAAAATGTAGTCGTCGGAAGCCAATTTTTCGAGAGAGATGAAAGTACGGTTCGAGGGGTAGCTAAGGAGGTTTTCTTGGGCTTGGGCTAGAGTAATTCTAGCCTTCTCAACACGGTCACTAATATCGCTAAAAGTAGTTTTGTTTAGGGTTATTAGAGAGGGGACAAGTCTAGCGAGCTTGGAGACTAAATTTTCCATTGGGGTTTGATGCGTAGGGGTGATCCAGTTACCGAGGACCAAGTCCTGGAATCTAGGGTGGAATTTCCACATGTTGAAATATTTGAAAGGGCTTGGAGAGGTCACGTAAGGAGCGGAAAGATGAATAATTATCTGGGTATGGTCAGAGGTGAACGGGAGGTCATAGTGCGCAAACGAGTTAGGGAAAGAGTCGTCCCATTTTGCGTTTATCAACGCCCGATCATTTCTAGAGGAAATTAGGTTGTTCTCTTGTTTTTTGAACCAAGAGAACTGGAATCCAGTGGAGCGGAGATCATCTAGGTTACAGGCCCGACAGCAGTCATTGAAGGCTTCTATGGAACAATTCCATCGAGGGTCTTGGCTGGTTCTCTCCAGGGGATTTCTAATGGAATTTAAATCCCCGAGAACAACCCAAGGTGAGCTTACGATGCTGTGAGCTATGGACCTTAGATTGTTCCAAAGGGGAAGCCGGTCCGAGTGGTCATTAAAGCCATAAATAGCCGTAAGATTGAATTGAGTATTTCTGGCGGTCCAAACTAGCGAGCAGTGGATGGTCTGGGCCGTTATGTTTAATATGTTTAACTTGTAGACACTAGGGTTCCAATAGATCCAGATTCTACCTAGATGGTGATGGTCATGGTTCGTGCGAAAGTGCCAGAATGGTAGCATGTTCCGCATAATGGTCTCAGCGTTAGGGGCTTTGGCCTTAGTCTCCAAAAGGCATGTGACATTTATACTATTCGAAAAAACTAGATGTCTTACGTCTTTTTGACGCA
Source organism: Limnanthes douglasii subsp. nivea (assembly GCA_036936605.1). Lineage (NCBI taxonomy): Eukaryota > Viridiplantae > Streptophyta > Magnoliopsida > Brassicales > Limnanthaceae > Limnanthes > Limnanthes douglasii. The sequence goes on from JAUPFV010000001.1 coordinate 353,428,639, forward strand.
CTGGGTCGTTTAACCCTCGAACAATCCAACATGCAATTTTCATTCAAGTCAAGATAATAAAGTAAAAGGAAAAGTTAATACATCTTGGGGTTTTCCCCATACATACTTGAAAAAGCCGCATTTCCTTCTGCTTTTGGTCTTGGCGAAGTGATCTCGGTTGAGGATGGTTCTCCTTCTTCATGTCCTATTTGGGCTGGTGCTGGGGTGTTGCTAGCGATGATGAAACTTTTGGTCCAGCTATTATGGACGGTCATTGTCTGAGAGTGTCCGGGGTGGGTGTTTCGTTGTTGCTTGAGTCCGATAGAGTGATATGAGGTGGGTTGAGCATTGGTTCTTTTCCAGGTCGGTGGGCAAGGAGGCTGAGGAGGGAGGAGGGTCTGCAGCCAGGTGACATGCTGCTGCCGCGTGTCCAAAGGAATAACATCTGTTGCAGATTGTGGGAAGGCCTTGGAATTCGACTTGGATGACATGGTCTTTGCCGAGGCAACGGATGGTGATGGAGGAGGGGAATAACATGGTCTTTGCCGAGGCAACGACTTGAATTCGACTTGGATGACATGGTCTTTGTCGCATGCATTATGATACATATCCGGGCATAATTTAATCTTGTTTTGTCTGCTGTCTGGCTGTCTACGTAGATGGGAGTTCCTAGATAGCTCCCCAGAATGCCTAGCCCTTTCTCCGACCATAGCTCATGGGGCATTCCGTGGAATTTGACCCAGAGGGGTTGGATTTTAATGCCTCTCTTGTCAATGTTTCCATCGGTTCCCATCGCTTTAGGAAAACCGGGTGGCTGCTGAAAAACCAGGGTGCCTATCCAGAACTTCCGTAGCGTTGTCGGCAGTAGAGAACTTGAAGAAATAGTGGCCGGATGGCGTCGGTTTGACTTCTTGTAGACCATAGGTACTCCATACTTGGTTTGCTAGGGTTTGGACATGGGATACGACTCTTTTCTTTGAAAGAAAATAGCCCGAAAGACACCTTGCCCAATCTTCTTTGCCGCATGTTAAGGCATCATCTGGGAAGACTAAAGTGTCGTTGTCAACGTGGATATCCTCAGTTTTTTGGATCTTCATTGGGGAACGAGGGTCCGGTTGGGCGACTATATGAGCCCATGATCTTGTTGATGCTCCGGGATGGTGGATGTTTACCATAGAGGCTGATTCAACGGTGAGGTGAGGGGTAATGGTGCTGGAGTTTCCTCGGGTGTGACGGAAGGCACTGTTAGATTTCCAAGGACCTAATAGGTCGGGGCGTATTCCAAGGGGACGGTGAGCTTTAGAGGGTCTTGAGAAGGCATGACCCTTGCTGTTACGGCCGGGAAAGGATTCTGGGAAGGAGGTTGGACTCAGGATTGGGTTTAGTTTAGGAGTTTGAGATGAGGGCTGGGCAGCGGTGTGAATTATAGTGGAGGGCTGGTTCTGGTTGCAGAGGGGAGATACTTTGCTGGATTGGGATGCATGTTGGAGCGTGAGGACGGCGGTTGAGAGGACACTGGTTTGAGGGGGGGGGGGTGTGGTAGAAGGGTGGAGGGTTGAGGGGAGGGCATTGTTGAAACGGTCGCGGTTTGTCACGGACGTGTTTTCAACTAAGGAAGGAGGGGGGGCTAGAGTCTAGAAGCTGGCCAGGGAGGGGATGAGTTGGTTGTTAGGGTTTTGGCATGGATGCATGGGAAAATTTGTTGCATGCATGCATGCAGCCAGAGAGGTAGGTTTTGGCAGAGGGGATGAGGCCGAAGTACTGGAGAGTGGGGATATCTGTATCGGTGAAGAGGTGTTTTGGGTGGCGATAGGGGGTGGGTTCGAAAGAGCAGAGGAGGATGACCGGAGCAGTCCTGGAATAGGGGCTGTCTCGCTGCTATGGTGGCTCGGTTTGGAGAGGGAGTAGGGTGAGACTATTGAGGGGCGAGGTGTGTCTTCCAAGGCTGTAATGGCTTTGAGAAGGCGGTCATTGCTTTCGAAAATGGCTCTTAATTGCTGGTCTCTAGTCGGAGAAGGGGATGGGCCGATTTCAGAGGGGTCTTCTTCTTCGAAGCTCTCAACAACTATGCTTTTGGTTCCCGGGGGTGAGAGGGACAACGGGGATACTTCCCTATCCCTCATCTCGGTATCACTTGACGGCTTGGAAAGTGGTTTGCGGTTAGGAGAGAGTGGTGGAGGCGAGCCGTGGACGGATAGCGGCAGCCCATGCATGCCGGTGGATTTTGGCGGGGAGGAGGAGGAGGGTGACGATGACCTGGTTTCCAAAGACAGTGTAGTGCTTGGGCTGGACGGTCTCGAGGAGGCGGCTGACGGAGGAGGCGCTGCTTTCTCATTGAATCGAGGGGTGATTTTTCGGTTTGACCGCCTGGAGGAGGAGCTTCTCCTGGTTTCCACCATTGTTAAGGTTCTGTCGAGTGTGTTGGGAAGATAGGGAAGTAAGATAGCTCTCCGAAAAGGGAACAGAGAGAGAGGGAAGGAGAGGTAGAGGAATGAAGATGGTAAGTGAGGGAGAGAGTAGTGTTTGAGTCTGTTTTGTGGTTCTGGCTATCAAGATTTGAAGGACGGGCAAGTTTGTTTGGTAAATCTGGTGAGCAAGTGGAGAGGAAGAGAGGGGAGGTAAGATCGAAGCTTTGTTGACTGGGAGAGATGGTGTCAGAGGGATGAAAGAGGGTGGAGAGGTTTGACAGAGGGAGGAGTTTGAGATGAGGTCGAAAGAAATGCTAGGGGAACGGTTTTCTTTTTGGTTGAGAAGTGGGTGGTTTTAATTTTTTGGAGAGGTTGAGTGAGTGGGTGAGGTCGAGGAGTCTGGTTTTATGGGGTTGAGAGGAGTGTGAGGAAGACGAAGGTATTGAGAAGGCAGTAGAGAACGGGTAGTGGGTTACTTGCATGGTTTCAGTTACCATTAATGAGGAGAGAGAAGAGAGGAGAGAGGCAAGAGCCATTAATGCAGCTCTGCAAGCTTGGTTTTTGTGATTGGCTGAAAGAGGAGTAATTGTTGGGCTGCAAAAGGAATAAGGGGTGAGGTCAGAGGGCGAGGGATTGATTCGAGGTAGGGTAGAGATTCTCCTGGTTTCCACCATTGTTAAGGTTCTGTCGAGTGCGTTGGGAAGATAGGAAAGTAAGATAGCTCTCCGAAAAGGGAACAGAGAGAGAGGGAAGGAGAGGTAGAGGAATGAAGATGGTAAGTGAGGGAGAGAGTAGTGTTTGAGTCTGTTTTGTGGTTCTGGCTATCAAGATTTGAAGGAGGGGCAAGTTTGTTTGGTAAATCTGGTGAGCAAGTGGAGAGGAAGAGAGGGGAGGTGAGATCGAAGCTTTGTTGACTGGGAGAGATGGTGTCAGAGGGATGAAAGAGGGTGGAGAGGTTTGACAGAGGGAGGAGTTTGAGATGAGATCGAAAGAAATGCTAGGGGAACGGTTTTCTTTTTGGTTGAGAAGTGGGTGGTTTTAATTTTTTGGAGAGGTGGAGTGAGTGGGTGAGGTCGAGGAGTCTGGTTTTATGGGGTTGAGAGGAGTGTGAGGAAGACGAAGGTATTGAGAAGGCAGTAGAGAACGGGTAGTGGGTTACTTGCATGGTTTGAGTTACCATTAATGAGGAGAGAGAAGAGAGGAGAGAGGCAAGAGCCATTAATGCGGCTCTGCAAGCTTGGTTTTTGTGATTGGCTGAAAGAGGAGTAAATGTTGGGCTGCAAAAGGAATAAGGGGTGAGGTCAGAGGGCGAGGGATTAATTCGAGGTAGGGTAGAGCTCGCCAGAGACGGCTGTCTCGGGGGTTCCGCCATAGACGGCGCAGCTCGCAGGATTTGCGGGAGGTAGTTGTACAGGCAAAAAGGGTTTGCTTTCATTGCATCTGTGTTGGAAGACGGAAGAGTGGCGGGAGGTAGTTGTACAGCCTTAACTGGGCTGTCTGAGACCTTACTGGAGAACTTGAAGACTGCATTAATGGAGCTTGGGGAGTTGTGAGTTTGGTTGTTTGTGCTCCCGAACCCACTGGTAGGTAGAGAAAAAGGGTGGCTTCCCTATCTACAAGCCTAGAAGCTTGTAGTGAGAGAAGAACAGGTTAAAAATGGAGATCAGGATGAAAAATTGGTATAGTTTTGAAAATAGTCTGCTGTGGTTTCTAGAGAGCTTCTCTCTCTAGAAACTAGCCGTTATATTTCATTTCAGGTTTATTTGTACTTATACAAGTATATGCGAACAATCAAACCATGTAGCGTGGTTTGACTATGCTATTTGATAGAATAACAATATTAAGCGGTGGATACTTCCGTGATTTGGTAATATGAAACTGATACTGCCTCGCCTTGCGAATATATTTGCGAATAAAGCTCGTCGTTAGGGTCTTCAATCCAACCAGAGTCCTCCCGAATTCTAGAGATTTTTTATCTCTCTATTCTTTTCTTCATATATTTGTGAAAAAATAAGTATTTCTTTCTCTATCTTTAGACCAGTTTAGAAACGTTTGCTTAGCCCAAAATTCATCCCCTCTTGAAAGAAGCAAGAGATTATTTTCTTTAGCTTTATCCAGTAAACTTCTATCATTAGGAGATTTTTTATTTTGTAGATTAGCCTCTAGAATAGAAATGTCAGTGTCCATTTGCTTTACAGAATCAAATATATTCCCGAAGAAAACTCTATTCCAAACTTTCAACATGGCTTTAAGATGCTTCAATTAAAAAAAACTTTTTAATAGGGGAGCCAGTAGCTTCAATCATCCAACATTCCTCCACAAAGCTAGAGAATTCATCATGTTAACACCACATATTGAGAAACTTGAAAGATGACTTAACTTTAGTTATCTTTGAGGAAATAGAGATTAGGAGAGGAAAGTGATGCGAGTAAGTTTTAGAGAGATGAATAACATTAGTCCGCTCAAAGTAGTTGAGCCACTAGTTATTAATGAGAACCATATCCAGCCACCTCCACTGCCTCCCATTAGACCAAGTAAACCTATTACCTGAAAAACCAGCATCAAACAGATTACAATCAAACATAAAGTTGTTAAAGTCATCCATGCTGGCAGTGCAATTAGAGATGCAATGCAGTTGTTCCTCGGGGTTAGAAATAGTTTTAAAGTCCCCAATAACAATCCATTCACTCTCCACATCTTCTAAACTCCTTAGACTGTCCCAGAGAAGCATCCTCAAACTCATAGTATACTTTGCATAAATCAGAGTGGCCTTGAAAGACCTGGGCATAGAAGTATGCTTTATTTTTAAGATGCAAAAAACTGATCCTCATTGAAAATATAATCCAACTTAAAGTCTCATTTCCACATGAACTAAATTTTGTTACTAATTTTGTTGAGAAAACCCTGAAAACCGAGTTTTTTGGCAATAGGTTCTAGCTTCAAAAAAGTGACCATAGGCTCCTAGAGAACTAAAAAATCTAGCTTTTTAGATCTGATTAAGAACTTGATTATGACTTGAGATTGCTTGTTTCCAATACCAAGCAGTTCCAATTTAGGATAGAAATAGTCATTTAGATTATTTGGAAGATGACTTGGATATATTCTTGTGCATCACACACTTGAATGATATGATTCTTTTAGAATTGACAGTCTTAACTTTCTTAGTTCTCTTTTGTTCAGTTTTTTTTTATTACCAGTCTTGATTTGATCAGTTTTGTTTATAGGAGAGGGAGGTAGGCTGCCAGTAGTTTGTTTAGTTCGAGAAGATGATTCAAGCAAAGGATTCACACAAGAAGAATAAATCTGATTCAAAGAAACCATTTCGAGCATATGTAAAGCTTCAATTACTTCATTCTTGTCCACTCCTAGAGGTATATTATTCTGAACTGTATTCTCCAACCTATTGTCAGTTCTAGTAAGTTGATTTAATACCGTGTCTCTATCATCCACAATAACTGATCTAATCTTTTGATCAGTAACTTTTATCTTGAATGCAAGAATCAAATATAAAAGATTCTAAGGTTTGGAGGCCATTTTATGCTCCAAGGAATTTCTCGTGTTAGATTTTTTGCATCCCTTCACGGAATGGTCCAAGTGAGAGAAATTTTTGCAATACTCGGGGAATTTACCATAGACCAAATTCTGCCAGTAGCTATAGGAACAAAATGAGATACCAATTCCTTTTGGAAGAGGTTTAGAAACATCCAAGATCACCCATACTCTATAGAAATTGTGTCTTGCCCTATTTTTAGGAGGCACTCATACATTAAGAGGAGACCCAATTGTATTTGCTATTTCTAAAATAATAGCTTCATTATACATAAATTCAGGTAAGTTTCGGAGATCTACAAAGACAGAGGTAGGTGGATTCTCTATGTCAGATCTTCCGTCATACTAAACTCGATGAATATGTGTCTATAATCCCAACTAGTTACGTTATAATCCCCCTTAAATCTAAAAGAATCCAAAAAGGATTTAACAACACTGTAAATAGTTCTCCCAATGGAAAACTTTCCGACCAACGTGTGATTAGCAATCTCCCTGAGTTTAGACAAATCTTTTGTCTCAAAATGAATGTTAATCTGATCCTTCTCTCTGATAACTAAAACATTTCTGTGATTTATTTTCCCAATGTTTAATTTGAAAAGATCAACGAAATATTTCTTTGTGCGTAACACATCTCCACAGCTTGTGACAGATTCATACACCGGGTTATACCTCATCTTGGGCTGATCTCAGCAAGGTTTTTTCAAGATAGGTAAGTTGGAATCACGATCAACAGATCGATGGTGTGGTGAGGAGCACTCACCTCCTCCATCAGCAGAATCAAACTACAAAAAAGAAGCCAAGAGAATAGTAGACTCTATGATTAGGTTTCATTTTTGGAGGATTCTTGGAGAGATTGTAACTAACTTTTTCGTACTCTTATATCAGGTTACCGCCCAAAAAAACGTGTAATACTAAGTTTTAGCTGCATCTTATGCTAATTGTTTGAACTCATGATATACAATAGACATCATAGGTATTTACACGTACATAAATACATGAGACCTCTCTATTGGATTGGTTTAGGTATCTATTGATTGATTTAGTTATCCAGTACAAAACTGGTTTGTGGTCCGACTAATAACATTTTTATTAATCACATTACATCCATAGCTACGGAATTTTGGTACATTGTTAACAGGTATAAAATCATAGAGGAAACAAGAGTGTGATTGTACTAACTGGTAATACTATTGTTAACAGGTATAAAATCATAGAGGAAACAAGAGTGTGAGTGTGTATTAACTAGTAATACTAAAGCAGTACATTATTTTTGTTCAAGAGTAATTGTTGATCGTGTGAAGGCTAAAGTGTAGTTGTGACAAAAATAAGAATGATGAATATGAGGTTTAAAAGGAATATCACAATGTTAGTAACCTTGGGAATCATGTACATATGATACAACCAGCTTCTTTATAACACTATTGTTTTCTTAAAGGGGAGGCTTTCTCTCCGCCAGAGTCCTTAGAGACATTTTCTGTCAACAAATCTGATGATACCCTTACAATTTTTTCACAAAATTTCTTCACCGCCAATTTACGGATAAGTTCATACAACTCTCTCTTTTCCGAGGTTTCGAGATATAACCAACCTGATTGCCACATTGTGTCTATATGTGATTGTTCAAAATCCGTTAGATCTAATAACGGCTTCAGTGTCATAACTTCACATATTTTCTCGGCATTCATCAACACATCTCTAACTCTCATAGTCTGCGTCAGCGTAGATATATTTGTTGTCAACTGATCTGACGATAGCTTCGCAATAATTTCACATAATTTCTTCATCTCTATCAGTTTATCTTGAACTTCTTTCGACTCAATCAGATCAAAGGCAGTTTCTGCCATCGAATTTGATGGTACCTTGGCCATATTTTCATATAATTTCTTTATCTCCGTCACTTTATTTTGAACTGCCTCCAGGTCAATCATTTTAAACGCATCTTTTGACAGAAAGTGCGTTACCTCCACCATATTTTCACATAAGGTCTTCATTTCAATAAATTTATCTTGAACTTTCTTCACCTCCATGAGATTATCTTCAAGATTCTTCCGTTCCAGAAATGTATTTAACGTTTGAAGACATTTTTCTCTATAACCCACAAGAGTTGGAAAGGCAAAAGGGAACCGTGTAGTGCTCAGAGTTTTGCCTTCATCGTTTGAATTCAAGCCATCGCTAGAAAACAAGAATCTATGTCACATTAAGAACCTAACTAAAACTACAATAGAAATTAGCTCGGAATTTGGACATCAAACTCACAAGCCTCGGCACCTATATATTATAATTCATGCAAGAAAGAGACTTGTATTAGAACTCACAAATCATTAGCGTTCTTGCCACAAATCAGATCAACATCATCGATCTTCTCGCCAGCCTGAAACCAAAACAATATGAGCTTCATTTTTTAGTCTCTTGTTTTCAGTATAAAATATAAACACGTCAAATTACAAAATCTTGACTATCCCAACATTTAGATTCACGAAAAAGATCAGCCGCAATAACAAGATGAGTTATAATATATGAACTAACACAGTGTTCATTAAAGAATTGTGAAGAACATAAATGAATGACGAATAAACTAAGTACCATGGTGGAGAGAAACCAAGATAACTTTCCAAACTGGAGAGCCTTGACTGAAATGGAGAGAAATTCTTCAAAGAAAGTTTCGTTGGCGACTGAGAATGGAAGATAACAACGAACGAAAAATAAAGGTCAACAGAGCGGGAAAGATGGATAGTAGTTACTGTGGTTGTTATTCTAACGAGTTTTTCTTTATCACTTGGCACTTTTTGTATATTGATTATAATATAGTATTTTTCTTCGGCAATTTAAAAACTGGTTGAGAAAAATCTCACAAATATATATCTAATATTAATTTATTTATCAAAAAGAAAATATGTTCTATTTACACTCTCACATTCCTAATTGTAAAATTCGGAAATCATATTTCTCTCTCCCACTAAATACATAATTCAAGGAAGACCTATATTAATTGCCATTACTTCCGGCGTGGTTAGTTTTGTTGATTCATTAGTCATAAGTTGTTTTTAAATGACTTTTGACTCCCTTAAAGCTATTAAATTAGCGTTGATCTTGATCGCGCGTTGTTGGCATCTATACTCGAATATACTTCTCTATTGGTCTTCGACCTGATCCGATGATCTTTTTAAGTGGTCTCTGCTCGGTCAACTTACTACTTGGAGCAACCAAAATTGGATTACGCTAGTTTCCCAACTCGATCAATTTATTGTTCGGTGGACTTTGATCGTGTTACGTTGAGTTACTCACATGACCTCTGATAGGTGATAGCACCGTTCGGATGTATCTTGATCGGATTATGTCAACCTCCCTTTAAGATCTCTAATCGGTTGCATTTCATGAGTTGGTTTCGGTGTCAAATGGTCTGGTTTTGATATAGTCATTAATAGCGACATATGCACGTTGCTCATGGGTCAGCTCGGTCTGTTGCGGAAATCCCTTTGTTGGGTCTTGGTTCACTCATTATAATAATTTATTTGTGTGCCTGCGCTGCTTGGTTTGTTACGATACGATCTCGTCTTGGAAAATAGCATCTACTCTGATATGAACAACCTTATTAGGGCTCTCCCTAGTCCATTGAGTAGGTTTTAAAAATATAAAAAAAACTTGGACAAGACAAATGTGACCAATCAGAATCATGGTTTTTGACGTGGCCTAATGGTGTAGTGTGTCAGGTAATGATGTAACATAAATTTAATGGTATGATACCACATGCAGTTACATGGTGGCGCGTGCGTCCATACACACGGATAACGTGTGGAGAATGAAAGATGATGCACTTCGATTCTTGTGAAGCGTGTAACTTTAACTAATGGGTAATAATGATTAAAATCTTATCAAACATGGATTGTAGAACAAACCTTCAAACTAATTCAATTACGAGTTAATTTATAATTCATTTAGTTATTTGTGTAGTCTCTTCCTATAGAGAAAAATACATTCTTATCGGGTAAAACACAGATATTTTCCATTCAGCTACACCGTATATCCCAGTTGTAAAAAATGTATACTCGATATATAAACTGTTTATACTTTTATGTGAGTATATGTTTAGGAGGTTCGATGTTAGGTTTATCTAAAGACCACTAAGATTGTATTTCTTGCACTTGGTTGATTTCCTTGAATACCCACCCACTAATAGCTTTATTCGATGCAGAATAACTTAGCTATTAGCTTTCTCTGACAACCTTTGCTGGATCATTCCAGTCACTCATTCGATCCAGTTGGTAAGAAGAAAAAGAAAGTCGGTTACATCTTAGTGATGGCACAAAGTTAGAGTTTGAAAGCCTTTATTTTCCAAAAAAAGTACTTTGCGTGGGTGACACCCAAATATGAGTATTTAACTGAAGATGTTTTGCGCAAATTTAAGGTTAGAAATAGTATCCCTAATGATAGCATAGTAAGGGTGTCGATGCCCGGGGAGCAACCTTATCAGGCTCGGGAGAACAGAACGTGTTTATCCACGACCATTTTTTACTAGGGTCTTCGCCTGCTTTTAGCCTCCTTTATTAGGGATTGTTCTAGTTTTATAAACATGTTCCTTACACAACTTACGACTAATGGCTAGAGGGTACCACTGATCATAATTTTAAGTTCCAAAGTGCTAAATATTCTCGTGTATCTGACTAATTTCTTAGTTGTAGTTGATGGTTCTGGAATGGACAACTCTACAATTTTATCCCTTCAACTGATGGGGGTAATAAATTTGCTTGATTTACTCGCATTAGATAAGAAATGGATACACACATTTGTATATGTGTTTGAGAATTTGGACCACGAAAGTGTCATCATTAATCTTCAATTGCAGAGTCCAAGAAATGCTAAGTATAAGGGTTATATATTATATAGTTAGTATGAATATATTCCTTTGCTAAATTTTTTTGAACTATTATTTGTATTTGTAGGTGAAGGAAAACACCAAGAGTAGTGCAGGGAAGGGTTGTCAAAAGGTGCGGTAAATTCGTTAATCAGTTTATCGGCAGCTGCAACCGTAACGTGGGGCTTGGAGGTATCTCGTGTCTTCACGCACATTAATTATCTTTGTTTTTCGTTTTCGTGTGTGCTAGAGTTGGATATTGGAGAGGAAGACCAAGTAAAGAAAGCAGATAATAGGGAGATGGAGATGGTATATAGGTTGCAAGATTTTATGGAAAAAGGTATCGAGCCCGTAATCATGTAGGGGTTAGGTTGATGGTTCTTAGGAGTCGCAAGGTGAGAGAGATAGAAGATTCCTCGTCCTCGCTAGAGAAAAATGAGAATGAGGATGAGATTCTCACTATTCAAGGTGTGGAAGAGAATAGTCACCAAGAACGCGGCCGTGCGCAGTCTAGAGAAGATGTGGTTAATGATGGAGGTTCGCGTCCTCGGATGGATGATGAAGAAACAAACTAGGAGGTGTTTCATCCATTAAAAAGTAATTATGTCATACTTAATGTTATACATATATCACAAGGTAAGCTGAGATTGGTGGATGATGATGACGAACCGATGTGGGTGTAATGGAGAAGTAGGGTGAGGAAACCTTGTTGCCAAAGGTAGTAAAACAAACGGGCAAGGTGCCCGAGGTGATCGTAATAGAGGAGTCGAACGACGGAGATGGATCAAAGAAAGTGGATGGATATGATGATATATCGGTTAAAAACAAAACACTGTCCGAGGGGTTAACTAAACATATGAAAGACTTTGTGAATGGTGCAGGTTCTGGCTCGTTGTACGTGAACATTATGAGGCCTAACCTCAATTCTTAGGGGTAGTTGTATGCCATATCTTCTTCAAACCTTCCATTATCTCCTAACATATTCAACTATCTTCTGGTATCTTTTCAATCCTCATGTGTAAATATTTTTATCATTTGATTGTGTACATCTTGTTATAAGTTATTCACTTGGAGGCCGACTGCCAAACATCATATATTCTATCCATGCTTCTATCTTCTACCATTGCTTCTACTATTTTTCAATGTTATTAATCATTTGTTTTACCAATACTTTATTTTTATTTATTGTTATGGACCTTAATCTAGCCGACACCTTATTTAAAGATGTAGTCGATGCCTTTACCTTGGTGATATTAATATTTATATTTCTCAAATAAAGGTAATGACATGACATCATCATAGAACCATATCATGAACTACTCGAACGAATTGAATCGTACAAGCCTAATGATGGGTTAAAGATAATATACCAACAACAAAGATGGGGTGATTATTATCATTCACGATACTAACCCTAACCTACAAATCTATAATCAATACTATAGCCAGTGTCATAGCCAGTACTAGAGATAGAGCCAGTGCTAGAGCCTTCAAATTCAGAGGAGGAAGACCGAAAGGTTAAGGCTCAAACCAAGCATAACCCAGAAGGAAGTCAAGAAGTTCTTAAAATATTTTCCTCATATTTTGAGATAATATAAGTTATACTCAAATCACACGGGTTACCACGCATATCACGGGAAATATGGTATATATAAATGTTATAACGAGTTCATTAATAAAAAATTAGTATGTTATGTTTTATTTATAAATAAATCTATCTTCCAACCGGCTGTTGAGGACGCAGTCAACGATACTATCTTTTGAGCCAATGTTGGGTGTGTTGTACCATTGGCAACCGAATAGCTCACTAAAAAGGCGCATTCGAGAAAAAAATATGTTACATGAACTGTTATATATTATCCGAAATCGCATTAAATAATATATAACAAATCGCGGAAAAAGTTAAACCCTTTTGCTAGATTCATCTATAGAAGAAACAAAAAATCAAGAATACTTACGGGTTTGCCTGCTGTTATCCATCTAGTATTCTCTTTAGTTCTTTTGCGTTCTTCAGCGATTCCACGTTCCCCGGCGATTCCGTTTATGAAACTAAGAGACGTGTAGAATCAGATTAGAGAAGAAGGAAAAGTTTCTAGACACTAAGGAAGCGGCCGTATTTCTGATTAGGGTTTAGAGTGATGAAATACCTAAACCTAGCCCCTTATGTATAGATTTTACAATGTGAAGCCCAACATTATAAAGCCCATCCTTTGTTACTTCCTTGTGTCTTGGACCATAACCCAATAAATTGATAATTCAATTTATATCTCTGATTTATTAATTCAGGCTTAAGTGTTGAGATTTGGGCCCTCTTCATCACAGTGCCCAAATTCAACCCGGTTACCACACTTGAGCCCATAACGCCTTTTTACCCATAGGTCCAATTTAGTTAATTAAATAATTAACTCGACTACTTTTAATTTGGACTTCTTTAAGACAATAATCGAATATGTTTATTTAGCATGTCGGTCCAAATTATTGTTAGTCTATAAATATATTAAATAAATATATTCCAACAATCTCCCACTTGGACAGTCATATGCTACTCAAGAGTACATATTCAACTTTAATGGGGTCCCTATATTCATTGTCAATGGACAAACGGTACAACCCCGTACATGACTGATAACAATAAAGGACTAAAGACCTCTTTCTCGTAATGTGACCAATAGGATGCAGCAGTAATCACATTACCATTATCAATCAATTAATTGGGCCAATTATGGAGCGTGGCATAAGAGTAATATGGCTTGTAATCGTACATATCTACTCTTAAATGGTTCCTACTTTTGGAGATCCAATACAGTACAAATATCAATAAATATTTCCAAGCATATATATATTGCAATAAACTTTAATGTGCACAATACTGCAAAATATAACATCAGATCCTATTACAAACTCTCCCACTGAAACTAACAATCCTCTAAATCAACTACACCCATATTGATGGTGTGTCCCTGGAAAACCTTAGGCAAAACCGCCTTTGTTAGGGGATTTGCTATCATGGAGTTTGTACCGATGTGCTCTATACTTATCTGACCAATCTGTACTCTTTCTTTAACAGACATAAACTTTATGTCTATGTGTTTGGATTTAGACACACTCCTGTTGCTGTTAGAGTACTGCACTGCGGAATTATTATCGCAATATAACCTCATAGGTCCTTCTATCCCTTGTACAATGCGTAATCCAGTAACAAAATTCCGCAGCCATAGTGCCTGGTTTGATGCCTCAAAGCATGCAACAAATTCTGCTGCCATGGTGGACGATGCAATAAGTGTTTGCTTTACACTTTTCCAGGATATTGCACCTCCAGCCAATAAGAATATATTACCTGACGTGCTTTTTAATGTGTCTGCGCATCCACCAAAATCCGAGTCGGAATACCCGATGATCTCCAGTTTATCCGACTTCCTATATGTCAACATGTGCCCCTTTGTTCCTTGCAGATATCGGAGTACTCTTTTAACTGCTTTCAGTGATCCATTCATGTGTTACTAACATATCTCCCCAACATGTTTACAGCAAAGGCAATGTCCGGCCTAGTACAAACTTGAGCATACATTAAACTCCCAACTGCAGAAGCATAAGGGACCGTTTTCATTTCCTCAATCTCAAGTTTTGTCTTAGGACATTGACTCAGACTAAGTCTGTCACCCTTTGCTATAAGGGTACTTAGGGGTTTGCAATCTGCCAATCCGTAACGTTGTAACACACTTTTAATGTATGCTTTTTGTGATAATCCAAGAATACCACGAGAACGATCTCGATGTATCTGGATTCCTAACACAAAAGTGGCATCACCAAGATCCTTCATATCAAACTTGTCTGATAGAAATCTTTTTCTAGTGTGTAATAATTCCTTATTGTTCGAGGCAAGCAATATGTCATCCACATATAATATAAGAAATATGAAATTACTCCCACTGAACTTGTGATAAACACAATCTTCAACCGAGTTGATCTCAAAGTCATAACCGACTATCACCTCAAGGAATTTGTGATACCATTGATGAGAAGCTTGTTTAAGCCCATAAATGGATTTCTTAAGTCTGCAAACCAGATATTTTGAGTTACTTTCTATAAAGTGTTCTGGTTGCATCATGTAGATCGTTTTCTCAATATTACCATTGAGAAAAGCGGTCTTAACATCTATCTGATGAAGCTCAAGGTCAAAATGTGCAACTAATGCCATGATTGTTCTAAAGGAATCCTTCGTCGATAGTGGAGCGAAAGTTTCTTTAAAATCAATCCCTTCACGCTGAGTATAACCTTTCGCTACAAGACGTGCTTTATATATTTCCACATTACCCAGGGAATCGCGTTTGGTTTTGTAAACCCATTTACAACCAATTTCCCTTTTCCCTTCAGGTAATGGGACAAGATCCCATACCGCATTATCATGCATTGATTTATACTCCTCTTTCATATCGCCAATCCACTTTTGAGATTCAGAGCTTGCTATGGCCTGTTTCTAGGACGAGGGATCATCTACAGTTCCAGCACATAACTCATCATGCTCCTGAAGATATACTATAAATTCTAGACCTATAGTACTCTTCCTTTCTCTAGTGGACCTTCTTAATGGCACTATTTCCTCCTGTTGCACTTCTTGAGGAGGTAGAGTTTGATCATTATGAACGATGTCATCTTGATTCCCTTATGGAAGATTATCTCGAGGTTCCTCTTGTTCTACCTGAATCTCTGTATCCTGGTTAGAACCCCCAAGTGGAGCATCAATGTTAATCTGAGGATTACCTTGTTCTAATGGGATCGAAATGATTGGCATTACCGCCCAATCTTCATATATCTCAGTATCCCTATTAAAACCTTCATGAATCTTTATGGATTCTTCCTCAAAATCAATATATATTCCCTTATTCTTCCACCCAAACTCAACATCCTCTAGAAACTTGGTCGTTCCTGTCTCAAATATTGCACCAGTGAAAGAATCATAAAACTTAAACCCTCTAGAATGTTCGGAATAACCTATGAAGAAACAACTAACTGTTTTTGGGTCCAGTTTATTTTCTTGAGGTTTGTAAGGCCTCGCCTCAGCTGGACAACCCCACACATGCAGATGTTTTAAATTAGGTTTACGCCCGTTCCAAAGCTCATATGGAGTCCTAACAGTAGCCTTTGTGGGTACTCGATTGAGTATATAAGCGGCACATTTGATGGCTTCCCCCCAGAGAGATAATGGTAGAGATGAGTGACTTATTATTCTTCTAACCATATCTTTTAGTGTTCAGTTCCGTCTCTCAGATACACCGTTCATGCAAGGTGAACTAGGCATAGTGTATTGAGGGACTATTCCACACTTCTCTAGGTACTGTGCAAAGGTCCTGGACGTTGTTCACCCGATCCGTAATATCTACCATAGTATTCACCACCACGGTCAGATCTAACGGTCTTAATACTTTTACCAAGTTGTTTCTCAACCTCGGTCTTAAAAGTTATGAACTTGTCCAGGGCCTTATACCTTTCTTGTTGACCGAACCTTGACCCGTTCCTTTGCCATCTACCTTCCGCTTAGGCCATGACCCTTTTGTAGATGTAATCACATTAACCTCAGGCGATGTGCCTTTAAGTCTTTCCTCCTCCTGTACTTCGTGTGAAATCAACTCATTGATGTTCCACTTTTCTCGCATACAGTTATAGGTGGACTGGAAATACTTAAACCGGTCTGGCAGCGAATAAAATGTGAATCCCACTATGCATTACTCAGGTAAGTCTAAACCGATTGCCTTTAACTTTTGGCTAATCGTCGACATTCCCAGAATGTGCTCCCGGATTTTACCTTTGCCATTATACTTTTTGGTAGCTAGCTCGATGAGCAAACGCTGCATCTCTACCTTTTCATTTTTGGCAAAGGCTTTCTCGATCTCCGTGAGAAAGACCAAGGCAGTGGTAACACCTTTAGGGATAGCCCCACGCAATGCTACTGGTATTCCCTGTAACAAGAGCGCCATGTATAACTTATTTGACCTTTCCCACTTTTCATCAGCCTTAGATTCATCCGGTGTACTTTCCGAACTAAGGGGAGATGGTTTGGGAGTTAATAGTGCATAGTCGTAATCATGTACAGATAAAAACAGCAACATTTCTTCCTTCCACAATTGGATGTCCGAACAATCCAACGTCGGTGGACGATTCCCCAAAAAATTGTAACCCATGGATACTATAATAAGAAAAAACAACACAAAACACATTTAGCATATTGACATATATCTGAAAACATATGCATGAATATGACAAATACATGTAAAACATAAAATTCATTGATAATAGATACCAGAGGGCAAATCATACTTATATGCAATTTTATGAGTTTGAGAAAAAAAATAGTATGATCATTATTTTAATTTTTTAAGTACCACTGAGACCTTCCGGAGGGCTCATGTCACTTACTTAAAATTAAAATCAACACAACAACTATTTTCTGTTATTTTCTCCCGTTCATAATTAATTTAAACCCAAACGTGAACCTTCCGGAAGGCCGGTAATATTTGAATTTAAATTAATCCCCGAACCTTTCGAATCCTAGGATCTTTAAGAAAATTAATGTTAACCTTCCGGAGGGCCGATTAAATTAATTTCTAACTTTCACCTACCGGTCTACGAAACCTTAGTCATGCATTGTCATTTAATCATTCACACACATACAATTTAATTCACAAATAAACATACAAAAAATGCATGCCAAACACAACATACTTGTGAAATAATTTACATACAATATATATATTTCCGAACAAAATATGTACTTTCGAAAAAAATAATAATAATTTTTCTTTTTTATAAAAAAAAATTAAAAAGAAAAAAAAAACAAAACAGTAGTAGCCTGCCTGCACATGCAGCAGCTAACCTGCTTGCTGCAGTGTAGCAGGCTGTCCGCTGAAATTACAGCAGGCACCTGCTGTTATTTCCAGCGGGCCCCTGCTGTAATTTCCAGCTGAACCTTGTTGAAATTGCAGTAGGTCCTTGCTATAATTTCCAGCAGGCCCCTGCAATTTCTAACGAGCTGTAAATTGTTGCAGCAGTTTTTTTTTCCCGCAAGTTACCGTGATAATCAGCGGACAGTCTTCGATCAGCGTTAACATCAGGGGTTAAGCTGTCGATGAGCTAATGTCCCGATAATTTTGATTTTATTCGTTATTTTAGGGTTGATTTGATGCTAATTTTGGGAGAAAAATTCTAGACATCAATAAACCCTAATTTTACCCGGAAAAAAAAAAAAAAAAAAAATCCCCAAACTATAAAAATTGCAATTTACTGATTATAAAACATGTGTTCCAATACAAATAAATCACATAACATGCTTTTTATACAATCCCTAAATCCATGCCCTACCAATTCAATTCACACATAATCCCAATGACATGGATTCTTTACGATGAAGAAAAACATGTGTTTTTATCTATCAATACTCAATTTGATTATTCTACTGAATCCAAAAAGGGTTTATTTGGCTCTGATACCAATTGTTATATATTATCCGAAATCGCATCAAATAATATATAACAAATCGCGGAAAAAGTTAAACCCTTTTGCTAGATTCATCTATAGAAGAAACAGAAAATCAAGAATACTTACGGGTTTGCCTGCTGCTATCCATCTAGTATTCTCTTCAGTTCTTTTGCGTTCTTCAGCGATTCCACGTTCCCCAGCGGTTCCGTTTATGAAACTAAGAGACCTGCAGAATCAGATTAGAGAAGAAGGAAAAGTGTCCAGACACTAAGGAAGCGGCCGTATTTCTGATTAGGGTTTAGAGTGATGAAATACCTAAACTTAGCCCCTTATTTATAGATTTTACAATGTGAATCCCAACATTGTAAAGCCCATCCTTTGTTACTTCCTTGTGTCCCGGACCATAACCCAATAAATTGATAATTCAATTTATATCCCTGATTTATTAATTCAGGCTTAAGTGTTGAGATTTGGGCCCTCTTCATCACAATGCCCAAATTCAACCCGGTTACCACACTTGAGCCCATAACGCCTTTTTACCCATAGGTCCAATTTAGTTAATTAAATAATTAACTCGACTACTTTTAATTTGGACTTCCTTAAAACAATAATCGAATATGTTTATTTATCATGTCGGTCCAAATTATTGTTAGTCTATAAATATATTAAATAAATATATTCCAACATGAACCACCATCTTCTATTTTTCTTTTAGAGAGATAAATGTCACGTTGGACGATAAGTCTAGTTGGATAGGTATTCTCTTATGTTTTAAGAGAAGATTGAAACAATTAAAAATTCCAAGTGACTATATTCCATCGAAGATTTATATGTATTCGATCAGTATAGTTGGGGGATTCTCATTTTTTTTAACTTGTCTCGTACGTTACATTATGTTATGCTTTGAAAAAATAAACAATTTTAATGCCTTAGTTAAATATTAAATATAAGACCACGTTTGCAACGAAATTATTACTATGGTTACCAAAACCATATTACACATGAGCCACAAAGTTGCTTAGGATTGAACAAAAATATTATATTGCCCTCTTTAAAAAAAATGTCTCATAATCGACAAATTAATAGCTGGTACAAAAAATTTATTTAATAATGCTCTTATTTATATAATTCAGTGTTATATATAATGCGTCCTCGTGCGAATTAAGTTGGTTAAAGAAGTATGACAATCAATATGTTTGCATATCTCGATATCATACGGTTTGGATGGTTTTAGATTCCGCTTTTTATCGATGGGGAGAGAGATTCGTTAGTGGTTAACAATTTTGGCCGCTAATATTGCTTTCAATAGATATAGATGTTGCGTGCTAAAAATAGATATATGACGGAGGTCTATCAAATAACTCGTTATACCATTCAAAACAGTCATTTCCATCAACAAATATTATATATATCTTTAACATATGATATTTATTCATCGTTTGATACATTACGGGATTTTGCAATTCTCAGTTTTATTCTTTAATGACATAAAGATTACCTATGACACATAAAGTTACATGCTCAATAAATTAATATTTTTTATGATCATCACATTTTAAAGGTGAAGCTATTTTTCCAGCACATTTTTTATCAATTTCTATATTTTTAAATCAAAAAGAGATTTATCATTTTTTTTTACTATTTTGTCTTTATTTTACATTCTAATTTATTATTTGATGTCATTAACTATTATGAAACCATTATATCAACGAACACATGATTAAGTCAAATTAAATCAAACATATATGATTTAACTTTTAAAATTAAACTCTAAAAACAGAAACAAAAATTTTAAATTTCTTAAAGATTACTCATGGAAGAGGAAGACACCCAAACCAAAGATTTAAAACCGGAGAACATCACATAATCAACCAACAAAGTAATTTAATCTTGTTTTTAGTGTTATATTCATGTAATTTGAAAATCTTGTTGTCTACTAATCAGATCCCTTTTTTATATAAAAAAAATACATGATTTCGAGACAACACCTCATAATCAAATATTTACATGTACATAAATACATTTAAGAACATTATATTGGATTTGTTTAAAAAGACTCGCTTCTTTATAACACACTGTCTTCTTAAAGCGGCAGTATTCTCTTAGCCGAGTAGAGTCATTTTCTGTCAACAAATCTGATGATACCCTCACAATATTTTCACATAATTTCTTCACCGTCAATTTATGGAGAAGTTCAATCAGCTCTCCCTTTTTGGAAGTATCGAGTTTCAACCAACCTGATTGCTTCAATATATCTTTATGTAACGGTTTCCAATCCTTCAGGATAGATTCACATGCTTTCTCCACATTCATCAGCACATCTTCAACTTTCACTGTCTGTGTCAGCTGAGAAATATTTATTGTCAACAAATCTGCATCATTGTACCTCGAACTTCTTTCGACCCCATCAGACTAAAGGCATTTTCTGATATCACCTTAGTGATACTTTCACATAATTTCTGTATGGCCGTCAATCTGCCTTGAATTTCCTCCAGGTCCACATTTTTACACGCAATTTCTGACAGCAAATATACCGACACCTCCACCATATTTTCACATAAGGTCTTCATCTCAATCAATTTATCTTGAACTTCCTTTACCTCCATGAGATTATTATCAAGATTCTTCGATTTTAGAAATGTATTTAACGTTAGAAGACATTTTTCTCTGTAACCCACAAGAGTTTTAAATGGATAAGGGAAAGGTTTAGAGCTTGGAGTTTTGCCTTCATCAAGCCGTCGCTAGAAAACAAGAATCTATGTCGTATTAAGAACCTAACTAAAACTACAATAGAAATTAACTCCAAATTTCATCATCAAACTCACAAGCTTTGGTATGTATATACCATAATACATGCAAGAAAGAAACTTGTAGCATAGTATATGAAATCTATATTAACGTCATTAGCGTTCTTGGCACAAATCATATTAACGTCATCGATCTTCTCGCTAGCCTGAAACCAAAACAAAATGGACTTCATTTCTCAGTCTCTTCTGTTTTCAGTACAAAATATGAACACGTCAAATTACAAAATCTTGTTAGATTCGCGAGCAAGATCAGCAGAAGTAAGAAGATCAATTATAATATATGAACTAGGATAAACCGACCGAAACCGAGTCAAATATTATTATTTTTTTAATAAATCGGTTTAATAATTTATAAACCGAATTATTTCGGTTTGGATTATATATTTATCAAAAAACCGACAGAACCGACCGAATCTCACCCCTGGAGTCCTCTTAAAAAGGATTAATTTCTTAAATAATAACACCATTTTTGCAATAACTCTTATCATTTCTATTTTTATATTTTGATAATATTCTTATGAGAAAATTTTGTCATCGTATTTCGCACTGTCTATGAGAAACCTTTGATTTACTTACTAAATTGTGACGACTAAGTCAAGGCTAGAAGAAGAAATATTAAAAAAAAATCTTTATTTCTATGAGCAAGTTTATAAAGTATTATTTCACCGGTTTACAATAATAATAAGGTGGAAGATTTTTATACTACTTTTGGATAAAAATATAGGAGGTGGGAGAATATATAAAAACACTATTTTCATAGCACGAAGATAACTAACCTGAAAACCTATCAACCATGGAGATCTTTTGTCTTATAATATACTTTATTATGGAGATGCAGATGGTTTGGCGTATAGCCCTTCCGTCTTCCTATTGTGGAAATTGAGATTACTCAACATATAGCAAATTGTGGATGGAAATGGTTTGGCGTATAGCCCTTCCCATTTCTATCTGTAGCCGCTACTCAACGAATGCGCACAGGATAAACTCTCGGTCTCACGTAATAGCGTGCAAACCAAGAAAACATTTGTAGAGGGATTCGAACTCGTGATCTTTGATCATGAGCATGACTTAGTCCACCAACTCAACTACTCTTTTAAGACGATACTTTTTTCTTATTAATCTTACTATTAACTTGCTTAATCATTATGAAAGATGGTATTTGTATCACATGATTAAAATTCTCACTTAACCGTTATTCTAAGAATATTGGTTAACTAAAAATTAAGAAACATATTTCGTATTGAAGTATTGTTTTTTCTCTAAGCATCTGATATTAATGTTGGTTTAATAATTATCATGTACATGTTGTTTTAAACCCTACGTCTGACGCAATAGCCTACAAACCAACGTCGGAAGGTAAACCACACAAGGTGACAAACTTAGGCAAGAAAACGTTTGTAGAGGCACTCGAAATCATGATCTTTTGTCACAAGTATACCGTACTCCACCAACTCGGCTGCCTCTTGGATGTATTTTTTTAGTAGGTCTTGATTTATAGTCATGTTCACTTTGATTGGGGTACATCATTTTTTATTCTTTAATAGATAGGCTTGTGTTATAACCATAATCGTAACTTAAGATTTTTATAGCATTGCATTTGCAGCTTTAATATGATCTCTTGTAATTTTCAGATATACTTGATTTATAACAATATTCACTTTTATTAGATTTGTAACTTCTGACACTATTGAGTTCGGCTCGTCTTGTAATCATATTCACTTCTTAGTTTTAATTTATTTATAACTTGTTGTTTATAGTGTTTTAAATTTGTTTAAATTAGACAAATTTCATATAAACTAAGGCTGGAGAAATTTTAAATAAAGTACGGTTAAAGAAAAATCATATAAACCATAGCTTAGATACTTTCTTAGAAATATTAATTAACCATTAATTGAACACATAAAATATTAGTATTTGTCAATCGGAGAATTTGTTAACCATTTTCGAAATTAACATCATTATTGTTGTACCATACATTATTTCTTACTTAACCTCTTTTCTTTTAACTAAAAAATATAAATATGGAGGCTTTTTAGAAAGTTTTAGGAAACATGTTTCATTCATAATGGCTATTATATTGTTTCAATAAAAAAGAAATTCATGTCATTATGTAAGAAAAAACGTATACTGATCAAATGTTACATTTACAGGTTTTTATAATTTTATATAATGGATATTTCAAGGGTATTTTAATAGATTCTCTTCCATATTCGTTAGTATGTACGCACTTTTATTTCATTTGGATACTACCTTAAAAGGACCATCTTAATTTAGAGCTAACTTCTCAATGCTTTTATCCCTCGTCTTATGGAATAACTTTTTTAATTCCAAAATATCTTCTTGAAAACTCCTAACTTTCATTTTTTCCTTGTAACGAATGTGTTTTTTTCTTTGCCTTAGCGAAAGTCTGGTTAGTCCATTTTCTATCCCTCTACTCGCTTATGTCCATTGCTTAATTCTTCCTTTGCCTCAGCAAATGTCTGGTTACTCATATTTGTCTGCGTTCTTCGTATCATTTTCTCGGTGAGGCGTCTCCTCGATCTGACTTAGTTTGCAAGTGTTGTAGCCTTCTAACTGTCCTTGTATTATACTTTATTGATGGATCTTGACCCCTCAGATGGACATTGGCGATGTTAAAATCTTCTCCGTCCTTGTTCATAGCTTGACTCTGTCTTGTAATTAGTTCAGTTCGGTGTCGATTGTATTTTTCCATTAATTTTATCTGCTTGGATACCTCTAACTTATTAGTTAGTGGATACCCCCTCATCAGTTACAAGTAAAGTCTAAATGAAGATGAAAAAAATTTAAAAATAATGAAATATTTGAGTGATAAGTGAAACGTATATATATTAATTATATTTCCTATTAATTTGGTCTTCTATATTAATTAGATTCCTTAATTAAGGGATTAAGTGATTATAGTTGGTTTATAAATAAAAGTAGATATAGCTTTGCAATTTGTGACAAATATTAATCTTCGATTTCAACACTCACCGCACTACTTGTTTGAGAAACCATCAATATTCGAACAAGATGTGACCCATCCCTAACAAGACTCAATAAGCCGAATCTTAGTCACCTCAACCAAACCAGTGACCAACAGTTCATACACCTACTAGATAAGTCTTAAGAGGTAATTCGACCTTCGAATCTTATGCTATTTTAAGAACGAAGGTAACAAAAAAGATAAAAAGTAAATAATCACACAACAAAAGATTCATTGTGGTTCGGGTCGTGAGGAAATCCTACATCAACGGGCAACAAACACTTCTTTTATAAATAACTATGTTACAGAACAAATCTCAAACACAAAAGATTCCATCATTCTATGTAACAATAGATAACGTGATTCACATAACCCGTTCTTCAATGTTTATCTCGCACCTCACTTATCTATCAAAAGACCTAAAAATCTCTCTCAGAAATATGCAGCTCACATGTAGTCTCGTCACAAACTAGAAAGCTATATCTTCGTCTATATATAGGTCCCCTATCATAAATCTAAATACATTAATAAATGAATATAATATATATTTCGCGTTACTTGGAGCCTAAATTTCACAATTCTCCACCTAGGCTTCTAGTAACTCCAATATATGTTACCCTCATACTTCGACTACTCATTGGAGACAAACTGTCCACCTCCACGTCTGGAGTGATCAATTCTCATGCAGTCTACGACCTCTATCAAAAATCATAGTATGTTTATTGAACATAGCCCTTCGAACATCACAGTGCATTTATTGAACGTAGAACTTCGAACATAATAGTGTATTTATCGAACGTAGCACTTTGAACATAATAGTGCATTTGTTAAACATAGCACTTCGAATATGGTTGTTTTTTCAAAAAGTGTATTCAACACTTCAGAATGTTCCGCTGTTGATCAAAATCAAAGATGATCAATCTTTGATCAGTTGCCAAAATATATTAAATATGTACATAGCACCTCGTTAACAACTATTGGCGAAAAACACATTTTATTGATCATTTTGAATATGTACATAGCACCTCGTTAAAACCTCCCTTGCTAACAAGATAGGAATAAGTGTGCTAATCAATCAAAATAAACAAATTCAAAATAAAACATTTTTATTCTCAGTATAACTGCAGATGTTGCATATTCCACGGGTGTCAAAGCATCCTTCCTCGACTATCACAAAGACGATAAGACATTGGCTTTATCCTTTCAACTGCCACATAAGGTCCTTCCCAATTCGAGGCTATTTTTCCGAGGTTATTCTCTTTAGTACGTAAAAATAGTTTTCTCAACATTTTATCACGCTTTATCTTTTCACCTACATTTAAATGAGCTTGAACTCTTTTTCATCAATCAGATCTAAACTTCCTCTTTTAGCTTTGTCATTGAATTTTTCAGAATATTGGGTTATTTAAAAGATGACATCGTAGATTGCATAGGGTTAACAACATCCATTCCATATGCTAAAGCAAAAGGAGTTTCCTTAGTAGCTTCCCTATGAGTTGTTTGATAAGCCCAAATTACCTCTTGCAAATAATTTTGCCATTTTCGTGTTGCCCCTGTTAAATTCTTCTTTATTCCTTCTAGAATAGATCTATTGTCACCTCTAGTTGTCCATTTTCGAGGGGAGGATAAAGCGTTGAAAAACATTGTTCAATTCCCTTCGAGGCGCATAATGAAGTTATTTCTTTATTATTAAATTGAGGGCTATTATATGTAATAATTCTTCGAGGCACTCCAAAACAACAACAAATACTGTTTACAATGAATTTAATCATATCATTTGCTTTAGTTCCATATAATGTTTCCGCTTCTGCCCATTTTGTAAAATAGTCTACTGCAACAATGATCGTTTGCCGCCTATTCCTCACCTATCAAACAGTATAGCTTCGGTAATAGACATAAGTGGAATTGTCGGCTTATTAATAGAATTAGCAAACCTTTGACAAGTATCACCGGTTCGAACCAAATTCTTAGTATCGTTCATGATTGAAGGTAAAAAAAAACCCAGCAAGCAAAACTCGAAAAGATAATGCTTTAAACCCACAATGTGCTGATCCTTCTCAATCATGTAACTCCGATAAAACTTCATGTGATTCTTGTCTATTAGAAAATCGTAGTAATGGACTACTCAACGCATTCTTATACAAAAATTGATCCAAAACTATGTATCCAAAAGCTTTGCATCGGAAAGCTCAAGCTTTAGTAGAATTTCTTGTTGAATTCCATTCAAGTAGATCAGATACAAAAGATCGTAAGGATGTTTTACCAGTGAATTTGACATGGGTTATTCGAACTGATGACGAATCTAGTATTTTGGGATGCAGTGCTGGAGTTCATTTAGTTGCTCTATCGGGAGAAATAATGCTTCAGTCTATCAAATTTAGTTGTAACACTTCGAATAATGAAGCTAAATGTGAATCTGTTTTGGTTGGTTTGAGACTTGCGAAGATATGTGGAGAAACTTCAGTGCGATTAGAGACAAATTCTCAATTAGTAACAAATCAAGTATGTAGAAAGTCTGCAATAAAAAAAGATCGCTTAATTATGTATCTTCGAGAGCTTCGAAATTTGATGTTATTATATTATCATGTTGTTGTGGAACATATAAGTCAAGGAAGTAACACAATGGCTAATTTGTTAGCAACTGTTGTTGACAAGAAAGAGTATCCTTGGATTTTACTACAAGAGAGTCCTTCGATTTTAACTCAGTCAGACCAATGTGATTATATTGAGGAATTGTTTGTCAATACAGATGCAGCCTGAGGTGTGAACAAAATATCATAATCTCCCAACTCCACTGACCACTTGGTCATTCTCCCCGAAATATCAGGACGTTGCAAAACGTTTTTCAATGGAAATGAAGTTCGAATTTCAATGGTATGGGCTTGAAAATAAGAACACATCTTTCTAGCAGCCACCACCAATGCTTATTCTAACTTCTCGAGCTTCAAATATCTCTTTTCTACTTCCACCAAACTTTTGCTGACATAGTACACCGGCTTCGGAATTCTTAAATCTTCGCTAATCAATACCACACTTACTGCAAAATCCGATACCGCAATGTATAAAAAGAGTTGTTTTCCACTTCGAGGTTTTGATAAAATTTCTGGAGATGATAAAAAAAATTGATGCTTGTAAACATCGTTCACAATCGGAAGTCTATTCAAATTTCTTTGGCCCTCGCAACACTTGAATGAAAGGAAAACATTTATCAGAAAATCGAGAAATAAATCTATTACATGATGCTAACCTTCCTGTCAAAACTTGAACTTCTTTTATAGTTTGAGGTGGGTTCATTGCCACAACAGCTTTTAACTGTTCTAGGTTATATTCTATCCCTCTTTCACTGATAACATAACCCAATAACTTCCCAGATTGTACTCAAAAGTACATTTGTGAGGATTAAGCTTTATCCTTATTTCCCTTAGATTCAAAAATCTGTCCTCAAAATCTTCGAAGAGTGGATCAACCCTAAGATTTTTACCACCATGTCATCAATGTACACCTTCATGTTTCTTCCAATCTGAGTGGAAAATGCTTTATTTATTAATCCCTAATAAGTAGCCCTGGCATTTTTTAATCCAAAAGGCATAACCGTATAGCAATGTAAACACCTGCCAATAATGAAAGTAGTACATTCTTGATCCTTCGGGTCCATTTGCATATGGTTATATCCCGCAAAAGCATCCATGAAATCCAAAGGCATAACCGTATAGAAATGTAAACACCTGCCAATAATTTGGCTGTTTTCTTGATTTAAGTCTGTAAAATCCACACACATTCTCAATTTTCCGTTCTTCTTCTTTACCACTACTAGATTCGCCGTCCATAAAGGATAATGTGACTCTCTTATATGTCCAAACCTGGATAAAAATCCACTTCGGAAACAATTACTTCTGCTTTTTCTGATGAAAATGCCCTTCTTTTTTTATAACCGGCTTTACCTTTGAATTAACAACTAAACTATGACAGATTACTTCGATTGGTACACATATCACATCCTCTGTTTTCCAAGAGAAAACATCCAAATTATAAGGAAAAAATTGTAACAGTCGTTGACGTAAAACTGGAGTTAGTAAGGTTCCTATTCTAAGTGATTTTCCCTCAGAAAACATATACTCCTCAATTTATTCACTTACTGTTAAGGACCCTGAGGTTTCCCTCGGATCGTCAAACATTTCATTAAAATATGAGGTCAACCCCTCTGACGTTATTCATTCATCATATCTCCACTGCTGGATCCTCTAATCTAAAATGCAGTGGCATATCATTCCTTTGCAACTTTTTGGTTGCTTCGAACGACCCCCACACGATCTCCAACTACATACTTAAAACATTGGTGGACGGTTGACAAGATACCATACATCATTGATAACCAAGACCTTGCAAAGATGGCATTATAGCTTGTGGGACAGTCCACAACCATAAAAAACACTTGGACCTTCTTCTTGAAGGGTCCCTTTCCCAAACTTACCTCTGCCTTGAATTCTCCTCTTACCCACGACGTCACTCTACTGAAACCAATGATTGTGCGCTTTAACTGGGAAATTCGATGAGGATTGCGCATCATGTCATACGTTGTATTAAAAATGACATTCGTAGAACCTCCAGTGTCTATAAGCACGCGTCTAATCTGAACGCCAGCAACTTCAACCCCAATAACCACTGCATCCTCATGAGGCCCCGCAGTTCTTCACAAATCATCCTCATCGAACAGAATAAAATGGATGTCTCTCTTGCCATAACATAAGTAGGCATTTTTCCTTCTATATGACTTGCCAAATTGAAAATATATCTTTCCCTAGAATTATCGGCATTACCAGTCATCGAATCATCCCTAAAGATGACCAGTTACTCAAAATACTCGCACAGACTTTGAACATGCCCTTTCTTCACTGGATCTTCCACCGCCATCAAAATTAATCTATCTGGATCCATATCCAAATACTCCAAAGCAGTATCGAACTCATCAACGTTTGAATCTAGAATCATCAAATTTTCATCTTGCGCAATTGGGTTGGTTGGTTGTGAATTTGATGTTGGATTCATCGATACATCGCCCTGTGAGTTCACATAAGTCAATAGCTTTCCACTATCAATCAAAATTTGGACTTCGTTTTTAAAATGAACACAGTCATTGGTGTCATGACCAATGTCATTATGGTACCTACAATTTTTTTTTTATTTCGCTACTCTCTTGGCATGCTGATTGGAGTGGGCTTCCTGAAATTTACGTAGCCGTTAATCTTATCAAAAATTGTTGTCACGCTTTGAGTCAAATCCGTATAATATTCAGGCATTATCCACTGATTCGGACTCGGCCTATTGAATTGATAAGAAGAATCTTAATTCGAATATCCTCCGGTTCGAGGTGGTAAGTTATTATTCCTCGGACACGCTTGTTGATTAGCATTTGAAGACTGTCATTGGTTATGAGGCAAATGTCCTAAATTCTTTGGAACATTAACTACTCCTCCTTGGACCCTATTTCATTCTTCAACATTGATTTGATCTGCAACCTGAGCCATTAATGCTTCAAAAGTGAAAGCCCTCATTTTCGTTGTCTCAATGCCCCTGCTCCGTTGTTAGCTACAGTGCTTCTCGAAAGCATAGGTGTAGGCTATATCACTTCTAATTCAGCCTAGTTACCAATTTCTTAGGTAAAATGTTTTAATGGTTAAGCTTTAATTGGTTGTTGGAGCCAATTTGGTAGTTGATTACTGGATTTCCTCCTTCAATCTAAAGCTAGGGTTTATTTTGAGCTTATTTGGGGCTTCTGTATCTGAGTAGCTGATAGATCGGTGCTTGGGTGTTTTATGCTCAAGATCTGGTACAGTTTCGCAATCGTTGATTGCATGGCGATATGGTCGAAGTTTTGTTGAAGTGTAGTTGAAGAGAAGTTGAAGAAGGAGAAGAATAAGTTGCTTTGGTGGTCTGATTCGAGCTAAGGATCGAAGACTACCCCTTATTCTGTTAGTTAGATTTGGGATAATTATCTTAAGTCCTTCAGTTATGTCTTGAGTCTAATTTGACTCCTCTAACTTTGTATTTCTTCAATTAAGTAATGAAGTAGTTTTTGTCCAAAAAAAAGTATAGTAGTGACAAGAGTAGACTTTATTTAATCGATTAACTGCCAGATAACTACCGAAGGTGGCGGTTAATGCTCCGATTAGAAACGCACTAAGATTATATATATATAAGATTTATATTATAATGAAAAAGTTATATAAATAATTACAAATAATTATTTATAATATTTATATTAAGAATTATATTATAATATAAGTAATTTTATTATAATATAAGTAAAGATGTATTATAATATAATAAATGTAACATTTAAATTTAATGTTATTAAAATTATATATAGACTACAAAATAGTTTGCACATTAAGCGAATGAGTAGTCGTATAGTATTCTTCAAAATAATTAGTATGTTTTAAGTTGTCCGAACTTGGATAAATAATCAATAATCCAATATATCACAAAAGTGATCCCTATTTGTGAATAAATTATTTTAGATTTTTTAGAAGTCTTTGATTGACAAGGTTAAGGGTTGACATAATTAATCTTAGAGAAGAGATAATTATTTTGAATTGGTCAGTAAGAAAATTGAACTATGAAGGTTAATAAAGTGGCATCCATCGGCTTGAGTAGTAATCTGCGAATTGTTTTTGAAACTAGTGCTTTAGGGTATGAAATAAGTAAGGAAGGTTAATAAAGTTTAAATAGATGATATAGTTACACTAACAAAGTGGCATCTATGTACGAAAACAATTCAAACTTCTATGATCGTTGAAGCATTCACGGGTGGGCGTCCATGAATTGGTGGATACAATAGTGACGTTTTTTGCGAGACATGGTATATACCATGCACTCATACCTTATTGCAATGACTAGTCTTATGTCCGGAAATGTCATCTAGTAATGGCTAGTAGGGTTGGGCTTGAAGTAATCCAACCTACGTACCATATCATCAAACATATCGGGCGAACCATAAACATCCAACTAAGATGAACGGTTTTCATTCAACTCTTTCAACAACTCGCATCTAACATAATCCCATCTCTTCTCATCATTGTTTATTGAATGCGCTACAAACTTATATCCGCATTTTTCCGTCCGGAAGAACCTCCACCAACTTAATGATATAAGTGTGTAGAGAAGTCGGGATGCAATCCGGATATATAGTTAACTTCCCATCCTTAACAGTTTTCCTCGACTGACTAACTTTCGTTTTGGCGAGTGGTGGTTTGGGTGCTACAACCGGAACCACTTTCGATGCGGCCATACTCCATAAAGTGTCAACGGGTGTACTACTTATCGACTATGATGGAGTGCTAACACTAGCGGTTTGTTCAATGGATATTCCCACGCACTAGGGTTATGTTTGGTCGATTTATCAACACCTCCATACGGCCTACCTATAAATCTAACCGCTTCTTTAAGGTCTTGAATATTACTAGTTTCGGGCTTCAAGTCATCTTCACGCAAAGTTGGATCTCTATAAGCAATATCTAATTGTCTTCAAAATATATCAACATCTACTTGAGGAATGCATCTATCCTTTCTAGCTATTGATGCAATTTCATATGCACATGGTAACCCATGTGTTTTACTAAGGACGCATCCTCCACATGATACCCGATCTACTCCTATATTCTTAGAACATACAATAACATACAGCAAATGTGTTAGGCCGTCATGGGATACAGTACCTTTAAGTAGCTTTGTCAAAGTACAATCGGTACCCCGTAGAGTACAAAAATTACTTCGCTCAAACGATTTGAGGATGCCTGCATATTGCTTCGTTAGGAGGTTGTGAATTTTTCCTAAAAAAGTTCGAAATTATATTGATTCTACCCAAGGTATTGTTTTAGGGCAGAGTGAGTACTGTCACACCTACATAGTATAAGTACATAATTAGAACGTATTTTTAAAAGAATATAATAACAAAACAAAAAGTATATATAAAGGGGATACCTATTTGTTGTTGTCACCATATTTCATTATCCATGTGCCCATAAGCATATTTAGTTTTAATTTCAAGTCCATCAATCTAATCATGAAGTCTATCAACAATTTCAGATTCTCAGTTATACATAAGAGTGAAGTTAAGTGGTCTTTTAAATCGACTAATGTGATTAGACAAGTCTATCATCTCTCCGTAATCTTTTTATATTAGCTCAATAATTCTTGATAAGAGGCCTCAATCTGTTATTTCAAGATCATCCTAGCTTAAGATACAAAATGTTCCTAAAAATAACACTATCATTTGCTTATCTTTTGTTGATGATACTATTATCTTTACTAATAGTTTAAAATACAGTGTTGTACTCTTAACAGGTTCGAACTCAAGTTCCATTAACAAATTAACCAACTAATTAAAATAAATAAATCTTTTTAATCCTTATTTCATCATTTCCAAATGATAGATCAACTTACATTCATCAAATTACTCGTTACAAGCAAAGCAGTTTTCCAATAACATACTTTGGAGCCATAATCCACAATAGAACCAATACTATAAATTATGAAGATCTTATAAACAAACTAAGTAAGAAAGTTCAAGATTGGACCCTACCTTACTGTCATTTGGA
Organism: Limnanthes douglasii subsp. nivea; assembly: GCA_036936605.1. NCBI lineage: Eukaryota > Viridiplantae > Streptophyta > Magnoliopsida > Brassicales > Limnanthaceae > Limnanthes > Limnanthes douglasii. The sequence continues at coordinate 353,461,290 of JAUPFV010000001.1, forward strand.
TTGAGGCTCACACTCATCCAATCTACCTTACTATGCTTTCTGAGTTATCATCTGGAGTACGCCCTTCTTCCTAGATCTACTATCAAACGAATCAAAGCCATGTGCAACAGATATCTTTAGGGTACATTTGATAACCATAGAGGCATCTCTTTGGCCAGTTGGATTAAGCTTGTGCATCCCTACAAAGAAGGGGGATCAAACATCAAGATTCTTGAAGATATTCAACTCACTTATTCGTGCAAATTATGGCTGAAATTCAGAGAAAATATGGTCCAATACTATGCATAACATTTACGTCTCTATTAATCATATTATGCAAGTTCAACTATCTTATAAGAGATCTCAAATTTGGAAGAGGTTACACGATATAAGAAATATTACTGAGGGTTTCATCCACTAGACTCTTGGACAAGGGAACTGTGAGTTCTGGTTTGATTGTTGGTGCCACAACAAACCTCTGATTGATCTTACCAATACTAATGACTGTTCTTGGTATATTCAAACCAAGTTTAATAGCTTCTTGACAAATAATTTATGGGATTTTATTATTCAATTACTTATGTCACCTCCACAGACGCAAACAAAATCTCAAAACTATGACTCAAAACCTCTCTCAAAGACTGCTACTATTTCATAGGATTCTTGTTCTAAGGATACTTGGAACTTCATAGGGAACAAAGGAACTAAATTAATGTTATAATCTAGAAACTGGAATAACATTACCCCAAAAAAGTTCTCTTTCTTTTTATGGAGAGTACTTCGGTCCTCCAAACCAAGAATATTAATGCTAGCAGCGTGGATATACCAAAACTATTCAACAAACCTTTGCTCTATACAACTTGACATAGACTATATGGCTACACTTAAGAAATATATTGAAAGTTATTATTGGAAGAAATATGTTTCTCTCTCACTTTCGAATCATAGAAATAACAAAAAGTTCAATCTACAAAAGACTTATTCTAAAGATATTAACTCTCATATTAAGCATGCTATACTTAAGTTGGATATTTCTAACCTTCTTAATAGAAATTTTGGGACAAATGATACACGCATGGCCTATGAATTTGAATGTTTTAACCACCTAAAACAGTCAAGAGAGGTGATGGCAATACACTGGCTTGCAAAATGTACCAACAAGCTTTAGTTTTTTCAAGCTTACAGTTATTGTTGAATTAGACATCCTAGAGACAAGCTTTACGAGAGAGTTCGATGAAACTTAGTTTTTTCAAAATTACTCTTTTCTAATTACTTTATTCTTCTTACATATTTGTTAACTACAAATTCAAAAATAGCATACTGATCAGTTAACATTTGTGTAGAGAAACTTTGTCACAGATTTGTTCTTTAGTGGCTCATGGCTCTATCAAGATCATGACCATTTCAAAGTGCTACAAAAAGTTGTCTAGACATTTTGAAGAAAGAATCAATCAGCTCAACTTTAGATGCAGAGCTCTAACCTCTAATCGAATTTGTAGCATATGCTTTCAATCTTCTTCTTCTCAAGAGGCTCATCCTAGTTATGTACTTTAAACTTCTTCAAATTCATCATTATTAAAGAGTAAATCGGTATTCTCATCCTCAAATCTATCAACTTCGTACTATAATTTCAAATCTCTTTTGTTATTAATAAATATGAAAAGTATATGACATTTATATAAAAGTCGGTTACAAATTCTAATTATCTTTAAAAATTTGTTTCATTTAAAAATTTAAAAATAATATAATTTTTATTCAATTTTTATACTAGATTCAAGTCTAAAATTATTCACCAAAATCATAATTTAATTATTATTATACTTAGATTTATACAATAAAGACAATATAATCTAACAAAATTTTGATCAATTTAGTGAATGGATGTCATGCTTTGAAATAAATTTAAAATAATAATAGAAAATCGTATAGTGGTAGAGCATCTATAAAATGTAAATGTCATGCATTATTTTATTGGTCATCATTTTTAAAATTATATTTTTTATATATTATAGATAATTTGGATATGATTTTTTGGTATAACTAACTAAGATTTGTAACAAAAACTACTATGTAAATATTATATCTTTTTTTATATTTATTGGTAACAACTTTTTTTAAAATTTAAATATAGAGTATTATTGTATCCAAAGGTATCCAAGACCAATCTTGACTACCATTTACTTTGCTAACCATGAATACAACCTACCTAATAAAGTTTTCTACTTAACTTGCACTTAATACCCAAATTTCTAATTATACCTTAAATATCATCAACTAACTATATAAGACTTTTTCAAACCAGTTACTTTAGAGAGAGATACTACAAGCACCACTAAAAATATTTTCCTCCCATTTTCAAATATAACAACTTTTGAATATGTAAATTCAAACTTTTGCACATGCATCATAATACTGATACATGGGAGACTATGAAAAATATTAGATAAGAGATGCAAAACCTACCAATATATTTTATATGCAAGACCTATATATCCTAGACATGGTTTTGCATTATAATGTTGATAGATGTAAGATTATAATAGATAGATGCGAGACTATAACATTTATTATATGATATATGCAAGACCATATGTGAGACATAATACTCGTATTACTTTCTTTGAGAGATGAGAGTCAATATTACGTTTCTTAAATTTTATAATTGTAACTAGTTAGTATTTAGCTTTGTAATGCATGTAAGCAATATCTAAACCTTGAGTGTGCGTTTTTAAATAGAATGGTCAAAAAACAATATTTTCACTTAGTGATGTATTGGTTGGATGCAATTATAATATAACTTACTTTTACAGTGATAAGAAGAATTTTTTATTTACGAATGATATTGTCGATTTTCTAGCACTTTTTGATGTTGACTGTTTAAAATTTTAGTTCTAATATAGGACATTTTTGCGGTTGATATGGTTGATGAAGAAACATGTTGAAAGTCTAGCTTAATTTATTTGAAGCGTCAAATTATAAATTACTTAGTGGGAAAAGTATTTTTAGTTTAAGTTATTTTAATCATAAAAGAACTTGCTACTATGGATCGGGTTTATGCGATTAAAGGTGTTTAACAAGTTTTTTTATTAAGGTATTGCAACTCTAAGGTTTTTTAATGTTGTTATGAGTTAAAGCATGATTTATATTTAAAATATGTCTATCATCACAAATTTAAATAAATGCTTATTGTGAAAATAAAGTCTGAAAGAGATGTAAATGAAGACTTTATGCATCACTTGACGCGTCCACTTGCTTCATGGTAATCACGCGGTTTATTACCTACGTACTTGGTTTTTGTAAAATAAGTAGGAAAAATTTGAAATCCAATTTTATTGGTAGAGAGATTCAAGATTCTATTAGAATAAAAAATAATTTTACAACAAACAGTGTAAAATCATTGCTAAAATTTTGCTGAGCTCGAACTTACTGATGACGCGCTCAGGTCCTTTCCTTTTACCACATTCCTCGTCTAGCCGATAAACTCTACTATGACGTCATCGAGCTCATCCTGATCTTGAATTCAATTAGTCAACTGCACTTTGTCGTCATCGAGCTCATCCTGATCTTGAGTTCAGCAACACCGTGCATGCTCTTAAGTATGCTCCATTATCATGCTGTGTACACCGTTGAGCTTAGTTTAGTGACGAGCTCACTATCTCTTTGAGATCATCCTCGTTATCTATCGATAACATCAACCTGCTGTGAGCTCATCCGCATTATCTATTATTGATGTTGATCTGCTGTCGAGCTCGTCCAAGCCTTAGAGCTCGTTCTCTTCTTTACTGCTCCTCATAATCCAAACTCTCAATGCTCCTTGCTCGTATTCTGAGGAATCCCCCCTTATCATAAATCTTACGCAAATCATCAACCTTGTCCTCCTTTACAACTTCCAAGCGATCGTATGATAATTCCCTCAACACATCTCTTGAAGACCACTATAGGTGTTATGACACGCAATATTTTTAGGAGCCAGTAACATAAAGTATAAATCTCTAGTTGTTTGTTTATGACGTAGTTGCATTATAAATGATAAAGAGATGTTGTTTCTTGTTTTATATGTAGCCGGGATCATTCCAAAATCATATTGTAGGAATTTGGATTATTAACTATCATGAACGATGTAGTAACAATCTTTTCCGTCTCTCTTTTATGAACATATATAGTCAACTCAACTTCTCCAACACAATCAGTGGACCTCCGGGTAAAACGTGCCAAATTTTTATTAGTTTCCTTGAAAGGTGTGATGCGTATCACCCAATCATATCCTACATTGTGGAATAAATTATCTGACCTCTTAGTATCAACTATCATTCTTCCCACAATCACCCCAGCAATCCCAAGGGTTACCAACAATGCGTCTTCATATGGAGTCGTTAATTTTCTTAATTCATCATAGTTAAATGACAAAGTTAAAGCAAGACTATGTGTAAGTGCAAAGACGATTCATCCATCAAATGGAATTTTATATCTTTTATGCATCTCTTTCTTGACAAAATGTTTATTCTCGACAATGTATCTCTTTCGAAAACGATACACAACTTTTGATGTTTATCTTTTTATGGCGCTTTAAACTTTCTTATTTTTCTTTCCATTCTATCTTTTTATTTATTTTTCCTTTTACAAAATCCACCAACTTTCCATTATGGATTTACCCTTTAGATTTAATCTTTCAACTAAAAAAATTATACCATTAAATTCATGGCCATTGCAATATGCACAATCATATTGTCACCTTCTCCCGTTGACTGGGGCAAATATCACACTTGAAGTTCGGTAATTCAAGCTACTTTTTTTTTTTATCATAAACGAAATATATAGGTATATTCACATGATTGAATCATCAACTTAGATTATCCTAATATAAGAACAAAGATCTATTCCTCGGGTCTCTAGTAACTTCTAAAATTCTTTTGGCATTGTTCCTAATTTCTCAAATGGGTGTAACTTTTTTTAGATTTTCATGATTCGCACTACTTCATAGTTTTTTGTAACCTTCACTTTGATATAATTTTATTCTCTTGCTAACAAGTCTCCTATCAATAAATTATAGTCACAAGGAAATCCTCTCTTAAAGGTTGATAACGCCACATTCCCGTGCAACCTTCTAAAGCACTCATTTCCTTAATAAATCACTAAATATAATCCTTTAAGAACTCATATGACTTTTGGTACAAAGCCATGATGTCCCATTATATCTAATGCCTTGTGAGAAATTATTTGATTTCAAAATAATGTCCATAAGTTATCAAAGTTTTCAATTAATCCTTACGGTAAATTGTTGAGCCATGCCAATGTGCTTTCTTTGAACATCATCGAAAATGCTCGACAAAGTAAAATCTCGGCAGGGTTAAAACCTAACATGATACTATAAAACTGCTCAAGAAGGTGATGGATCTGTAATACCATGATACTTCCTTATCCTATAAAGATCAAAGTTTTTGGCATTTTTCCTTCTAAAATTCTTTGTTTCAATAGAAATCTAATCAATGTATTCAAATTTATTATTTGTCTTGCATCTTCCATTTGACCGTTTTGAAACATTTTTCGTTTATATTTGTCCTTCTTTCCTTTTGACAATGCTTCATTACTAAATTCAGCTATTTTACTTCCAGAGGCTCACTCCTTTAAAACAAGTTTATTTTCACGAATCAGATCAATTTTTACAATACTTTTACTTTAAATTTGCATTCTCTGCCGAATTATTATTCTGCATTATTAGTTGTAACGTTGTAGTCATCCTTTCAAATCAATTTTGTAGCTCAATTATCAGTTTTAATGTTTTAGATTAATCTTGTAGTTCTCTGATCATACCTCATTCATTTACAACTCCAAAATGCATAAAATATAGTTTGAATTATTACCTTGAGAATCCATGGTTAGAATTTGAATATTCCTTACATCCGTTGTCTTCTCTTGTTGTGGTAAACTTATGGTACTGCTTGCAGTATCCGGATCACATTATTTTGAATCGATGCATGTTTGTCTTTAATTATTGCTGCAAAAGTATGTTGGTAAATGTAGACTATATGTGTGTCGAGTTATCCGTAGAACTTTTATAAACCCGATCTCAGTATGGATCATGGCGTAGCTTAGACAACATGTGCCATGATGGAATTTTCGCGGAGAGGTCCTATGGACTATATTGCGTAGTCTTTTCAGACTTAGTCTTTGACCAGTTCGCTAATATACCAGTACAAAGTATAGACACAGTATGGTCATTCTGTAGCCTATAGGCGTGGCCAATTAGCCCGTTCGCGTTTATAAATACTTAGTCTGGACTCAATATGGTTCGTTTCATAGCCAAGAATGGCGTGGTCATTGACCCATTCGCTGGTTATAAAGATAAAACTCACACACACATTTGGTGAAAACAATAATTTATATTGAAAAGATTCAAAAGCTTGGTTGTAGATGCCTCAGTAAAAAACCTCACTGCGCCATCAGAGAGGAAAAAGAGCACATATTTACATCTTATACATTTTGGCGATACAATTTTAGGTGATTAACATTCCAAGGATGCTTGAGTGCTTGACTTTCTTGATCTGCTAATCTGTACGCGCCATGGTGTCCTATTGAAATGACTGAGTACGGGCCTTCCCAATTTGGTCCTAACTTACCACCTGCTTCGCTACCAGAACCCTGAAACACCTTCTTCAAGACCAAGTCACCTTCCTTGAATAATTTTGGCTTCAACCGAGCATTGAAACGCCCTCTCATGAGGCTTTGATAGTGCTCTTCTCGAACCCTAGCCTGGTCTTGTCTTTCGTCAATTAGATCCAGAGACGTTGACATGGCTATAAGGATTGCTTCTTCATCATAATATTGAGTCCTATGGCTCGGTACTATGACCTCCGCTGGGATAACTGCTTCAGCTCCGTATACCAAAACAAAAGGTGTATCATCTGTTGTAGAACGCAGGGTAGTCCTATAAGCCCATAGTTACTCTGCTAACTTGTTTGGCCATTTGCCCTTAGCTCCCTCCAACTTTTTCTTTAGCCCTTCTAACAACGTTCTGTTAGTCACTTCGACATGCCCGTTTTCCTGAGGGTGGCGTTGAAAAATGCTAGAGAATCCCATACCATTTACAGAAGTTTGTAAGCACCGAATTTTGAAATTGAGGCTTGTTGGCTGTCATTAAAATTCGTGGAATCCCATACCGAGTTAGAATTTGATTATTTATGAAATCACATACCTCTTGAGCGCGGTTCTTAACAAATCTTTAGCCTCCAACCATTTCGAAAAATAATCGAATTCAACCACGATGAGAAATGTCGCTTGCCTGTGGCCATCGGCAGAGGTCCTACCAAATCTATTCCCCACTTATCAAACGAACATGGGAATGAATATTTTGCATGGGCTCGCTCGGTCTATACTGCGAGTTTGAATACTCTTGAAACTTGTGAAAATGCAATACGAGATTCTCAGCATCATTCGTTAGCTCATGCCAGTAATATCCTACGAGAAGGAATCGTCAAATTAACGTTTGGTGTCCATAATGAGCTCATGTTTCTCCCGAATATAGATCTTCCAACACAGAAATACCTTCAGTTCGATCAAGAAAACGGAGCAGAGGTCTGGTTGAGCTTTTCTCGTACAAAATATCATCGAGGACACAATACTTAGCTGCTCTGATTTGCAATACACGAGCCTCACTCTTACTCGAAGGCAACGTTCCTTGATTAAAGTAGTGGAGGTATGGAGTCCACCAATCATCATCGTTAATAAATGAATTAACTGTAACAACCATTGAAATTAGCTCTGTCGTGGGGAGTTGTTGGATCAAAATTGTTGGATGCTCTCCTGCAGCTACTGTCTTCGCCAAAATATCGCTTGCCGAATTATCTCTTCGAGGGATCTGTTCATAAGAAATGTTAGTAAATTTGGACTCATATTTCTTGAGAATTACAAGATATTCTTTGATGTCATCTTGCTTGACATCATAAAGACCCCGTTCTTGATTTACCACCAACTAAGAATCAGATCTGATTTTGATAGCTCAAGGTCCGCATATTAAAGCAAACTTCATGCCACAAAGGGCAGCTTCATATTCCGCAGCATTATTTGTAACTGGAAAATTAAAACGCACTACCTGTTTGATCTCCTCTCCTGTTGGAGTTCTGATTACAATACATGCACCTCCTCCTGTTGTCAAAGATGCACCATCCACTTCAGTAATCCACTGATCGAGCTCAACCGTTTGTTCATCGTCTATCTCATCATGCTCTTCGCTTGACGAGCTAAACTCAGCTAAAAAATCCACAATTTCTTGTCCCTTTATAGCTACACGTGGCTCAAAAGGAATGTCATATTCCGCAAGCTCGATGCTCCATTTAGTTAACCTGCCAGAGATATCGGGTTTTTGCAGCACTGTTCGCAAAGGATACGATGTTCGCACCGTTAACATGCCCTTGAATATATGGTCTCATTCTCCGAGCTGCAACAACCAAGCTTAAGGCCAATTTTTTAAGGTTATCTCTGCATCTGTCAACGTTTTACTTGCGTAATACACTGGCCATTGTTTCCCCTTTTGATCGCGCACAAGAACCAAACTTACAGAAAAATATGATACTGCCAAGTACATAAATAACGGCTCTTTTGGTGTAGAGGCAGACAAAATCTCAGGAGATGTAAGATATTTCTTCAGGTCATCAAAAGCCTTATCGCACTCTTCTGTCCACGCAAATTTCTTAGCACCCCGCAACCATTCAAAAAGGGATTACTTTTATCTGAAGCTCGTCAGATGAACCTTGAAAGAGCTGCTAACCGCCCTGTAAGATATTAGAATTCCTTGACATTCTTTGGTGGTTTCATTTGCAAAATTGCACTTAATTGAACTAGATCTGCCTCAATACCCTACTGACTTACCAAATACCCTAGGAATTTTCCCCTTGGCCACACCAAAAGAACATTTTTCCGGGTTAAGCTTAAGATTATACTTGCGTAATAAATAAATAAAACTTGTAAAGTACTAAGGTGCTTCTCCTCTTCATGTGTTTTAATAAGCATGTCATCAATGTACGTTTCCAAATGCTCCCCCAAATGATCTTAAAAAATGTGATTAACTAGCCTTTGGTACGTTGATCCCGCATTCTTCAATCCAAAGGGCATGACCGTATAACAATAGAGGCCCCGCTCGGCTAAAATAGAGGCCTGCTTATGAAATAAAAATGCTCTATGTTTCTGCCGTACTGGTTTAGCGCATGGATTGATAGCCAATTTATGGCTTATAATTGTAGGACTTACTCTTGAAACATCAGCTGCCTTCCAAGAAAATACTTCTAAATCCTTTGCGAATAAATCTACAAATCTTACCTTCGACTCTGAAGTCATTTCATTCCCCATGCGAAGCACTTTATTAGCAGTTATGACCGTGTCCGCTGTTGTAACATCCGTTGTGGGTGAATCCTCATGTTCTCGTGGATCATCCACTGGTTCTGGCGAGGTAAGACCTATCGTTGCTGGAACAATGCCCCCCCCCCCTTCGCCATTTAATTGATATTGGATAGGTTTTGAAGGACTGGTTGCCTCAAATTATACCTGCAAACTACCCATTGGATATTGGATAGGTTTTGAAGGACTGGTTGCCTCGAATTATACCTGTCAAACTACCCATTGGACTGGTTGCCTCGAATTATGACCGTGTCCGCTGTTGTAACATCCGTTGTGGGTGAATCCTCATGTTCTCGTGGATCATCCACTGGTTCTGGCGAGGTAAGACCTATCGTTGCTGGAACCATGCCCCCCCCCCCCCCCCTCCGCAATTTAATTGATATTGGATAGGTTTTGAAGGACTGGTTGCCTCGAATTATACCTGTCAAACTAGCCATTGGATACTTAATGCATTGTCGATACGTGTATGGCGTTTCTTCCATCCTATTTAGCCATGGTCGTCCAATGATCGCATGATAAGGATTTGGCGCATCAGAGATAAAAAAATAACATCTTTAATTCCTTCTTTGTAACTCCATAACCGACTTTAACAATCAGTTCTACCTCCCCAACACATTGCGAATATTTTCCTTCGTATCCTACCAAATTTTAACTGAGTAGGTCGATATGATGGGACATGTTGCATAGGATCAAAACTTATTTTGAAGATGATATTCGCTGAGCTTCCTCTATCGACCAATACTCTTGTTACCATTAATCCTCTCATGTCCAAATGAATAATTAAGGCATCTTCATGATGCAAACTTACACCTCTAAGATCATCATCATTGAAAGTGAGATCGGTGACCGTGTCTATGTAGTTTCGATAGGAACTTCTATCTATCTAATAAACACCAAACTCATTTTTAGCTCGTTTATTCTGGGTAGACCCTTGTCCAGTAGCCAAACTTCCCCCTGATATGGTTAGTAACCACTGTTTCTTGTTAGCTTCCGAACCTTCTGCAATCGCTAGTTTTTCGATATTTGTAGGGCGATCTTCCTCATGTTGATCTGGTTGAGTTCGTTTGATATATTGAATCAACTCACCATTGTCTATCAAGCGCTGTATTTCATCCTTTAGCTGCCAGCATTCATCAGTGGAGTGCCCATGGTCATGATACACACAATAGTACATACTAGATCACTTAAACCCAGGTGCACTCATTTTTTGTGGAGCTTGGTACCTCGTGCGCCCCTTTTTCGATCATAGATTACTGAAATAGCCTCTGTCAATAGAGTGAAACGTCTGTTTGGTTGATCGAGCTGATAAGGTCTTTGATTGTAGTCCCTCATCGGTTGGTCTTCGACCTTTTTCCGTTCTGATTCACTATTTTTGACCTCTAGCTCACGCCGCTCAGGTGACGTTCCTCTTCTAGCATCCTCAAATCTGATAAAAGTGTCCGCTCTTGCAAGCAAATCTCTCATGTTTTCAGTTGGGAACCTGATGAGATCCGTATATAGTTCCCATCTCTTATCGAGCCTTCGTTTCAAAGAAGCCACCGCCATATTCTCGGCTAGATCTGGTAAAAGATTCATGGTATGAACAAATCTCTCTCACCTTCACCTTCTTGTTTGTCGTCTCTTTTGGAAGAACGATTAGTCTTGTTGCCCTTGTTTCCCTCTAGTCCTGATGGTTGATGAGTCTTACTCGCACCCTTGATTCTTGGAGTTAGAGCATGAATAACGTCATTCATACCTGCCAAGGTAGCGTGCATAGCTTGCTCTCTAGCATCGCTTTCAAACGCTATTTTCAGTTTCTCTTCTTGCAAATTCTGGAGTCGTTGTTTTAGTTGTAGAACCGCGAGTCATTCGTCGGTTCAGTTTCCGCAGCTCTGTGAGCGCCCAACACATTGTCGGTTTGATGAGGATGCGTCTCTTCCCTGGGAGAAATGTCTGTCTGGACCAGATGTCCCTCTATCACCACCGTTGATTGGGGTATCAAATGATTGACCTCTTGAGGAATCGTAGGATCGAGATGACTTACGGTTCTCCTCCGATGAGTTGTTGTTTCGCTAGTTTCCGGATTATCTCTCTCAATTCCTGACCTATTGACCACCATGGTGATTGGTTAAAGAGTTTCTACAGACGGCGCCAAATTTGTTAAGGAACTAACAAATTCTGCCAAATTAAGTCTACTACTTTTTAGTCAAGAAAGAGATAACTTTATTCATCAATAGGTTTTCCCTATTTACAATATACAGACTAGTGGGTAGTTACATTAGGTTACGCTTTTAGCGCCACTAGCCCACTTAAACCATTATCCCTATAAGTGTGACACTAACAACCGTTACCACTGATATCCTTATAATTGTGGAATAACTAACATGTCTTAAACTCGTGGGTTAATCGTGTGTTAGTATTACAAATAAAGGCTCTGAGTGCAATCTATACTTCAATCCGAGCTGAACTCTCCTTTTAAGAAGACCAAAGCTGACCTATTTTTCTGAGCTCAAACTCGACCTCGTTAATGAACAGAACCCAACTTGATTTGTTTTGCTGAGCTCGAACTTACTGCTGACGCGCTCAAGTCTTTTCCTTTTACCACATTCTTCGTCTAGCCGATCAACTCTACTATGACGTCATCGAGCTCATCCTGATCTTGAATTCAATTAATCAACTCCACTTTGTCGTCATCGAGCTCATCCTGATCTTGAGTTCAGCAGCACCGTGCATGCTCTTAAGTATGCTACATTACAATGTTGTGTACACCGTTGAGCTCAGTTTAGTGACGAGCTCACTATATCTTTGAGATCATCCCCGTTATATATCGATAATGTCAACCTGTTGTTGAGCTCGTCCGCGTTGTATTCTTTACTGCTCCTCATAATCCAAACTCTCAGTGCTCCTTGCTCGTGTTCTGGGGAATCCCCCCTTATCATAAATCTTTACAACTTCCAAGCGATCGTAAGATAATTCCCTCAACGTATCCCTTGATGACCATTATAGGTGTTATGGCACACAATATTTTCAAGAGCTAGTGATATAGAGTATAAATTTCTAGTTGTTTGTTTATCACGTAATTGCATTATAAATGATAAAGAGATGTTGTTTCTTGTTTTATATGTAGCCGGGATCATTCCAAAATCATATTGTAGGAATTTGGATTATTAACTATCATGAACGATGTAGTAACAATCTTTTCCGTCTCTCTTTTATGAACATATATAGTCAACTCAACTTCTCCAACACAATCAGTGGACCTCCGGGTAAAACGTGCCAAATTTTTATCAGTTTCCTTGAAAGGTGTGATGCGTATCACCCAATCATATCCTACATTGTGGAATAAATTATATGACCTCTTAGTATCAACTATCATTCTTCTCACAATCACTCCAGCAATCACAAGGGTTACCAACAATGCGTCTTCATGGGGAGTCGTTAATTTTCTTAATTCATCATAGTTAAATGACAAAGTTAAAGAAAGACTGTGTGTAAGTGCAAAGACGATTCATCCATCAAATGGAATTTTAGATCTTTTATGCATCTCTTTCTTGACAAAATGGTTATTCTCGACAATGTATCTCTTTTGAAAACGATGCACAACTTTTGATGTTTATCTTTTTATATCGCTTTGGACTTTCTTATTTTTCTTTCCATTCTATCTTTTTATTTATTTTTCCTTTTACAAAATCCACCAACTTTCCATTATGGATTTACCCTTTAGATTTAATCTTTCAACTAAAAAAATTATACCATTAAATTCATGGCCATTGCAATATGCACAATCATATTGTCACCTTCTCCCGTTGACTGGGGCAAATATCACACTTGAAGTTCGGTAATTCAAGCTACTTTTTTTTATCATAAACGAAATATATAGGTATATTCACATGATTGAATCATCAACTTAGATTATCCTAATATAAGAACAAAGATCTATTCCTCGGGTCTCTAGTAACTTCTAAAATTCTTTTGGCATTGTTCCTAATTTCTCAAATGGGTGTAACTTTTTTTAGATTTTCTTGATTCGCACTACTTCATAGTTTTTTGTAACCTTCACTTTGATATAATTTTATTCTCTTGCTAACAAGTCTCCTATATAACCCATCGAGAATTGATTATATCTATCAATAAATTATAGTCACAAGGAAATCCTCTCTTAAAGGTTGATAACGCCACATTCCCGTGCAACCTTCTAAAGCACTCATTTCCTTAATAAATCACTAAATATAATCATTTAAGAACTCATATGACTTTTGGTACAAAGCCATGATGTCCCATTATATCTAATGCCTTGTGAGAAATTATTTGATTTCAAAATAATGTCCATAAGTTATCAAAGTTTTCAATTAATCCTTACGGTAAATTGTTGAGCCATGCCAATGTGCTTTCTTTGAACATCATCGAAAATGCTCGACAAAGTAAAATCTCGGCAGGGTTAAAACCTAACATGATACTATAAAACTGCTCAAGAAGGTGATGGATCTGTAATACCATGATAATTCCTTATCCTATAAGGATCAAAGTTTTTGGCATTTTTCCTTCTAAAATTCTTTGTTTCAATAGAAATCTAATCAATGTATTCAAATTTATTATTTGTCTTGCATCTTCCATTTGACCGTTTTGAAACATTTTTCGTTTATATTTGTCCTTCTTTCCTTTTGACAATGCTTCATTACTAAATTCAGCTATTTTACTTCCAGATGCTCACTCCTTTAAAACAAGTTTATTTTCACGAATCAGATCAATTTTTACAATACTTTTACTTTAAATTTGCATTCTCTGCCGAATTATTATTCTGCATTATTAGTTGTAATGTTGTAGTCATCCTTTCAAATCAATTTTGTAGCTCAATTATCAGTTTTAATGTTTTAGATTAATCTTGTAGTTCTCTGATCATACCTCATTCATTTACAACTCCAAAATGCATAAAATATAGTTTGAATTATTACCTTGAGAATCCATGGTTAGATTTTGAACATGCCTTACATCCATCGTCTTCTCTTGTTGTGGTACTGCTGCTACCGTTGGACTAGTTTTACTGCTGCTACCGTTGGACTAATTTGAACAGCTCCTAGTCTTCCCTGATTAAAATTTATCTCTTGAACGGGAGACTTTCCAAAGGATATTCCTGGTACCATATTTGGAATTCCTTGCACACTATTATTACCACAACTAGGCAAAGTAACATTTCGATAGTTTATTAACGAAGATCTGTGAGCATGACCTCTGTTATATCATTTATCCCCTCCTATCTAATCGTGACCATTTGGTTGTTAGATGAAATCTTTGAAGGTTATTCCTAGTAAAGGTGTAAAATATGATGAATGAATCTCTCGCAGAGTTCTGCCAACGAATTAAGACTAGCTATTAATCAAGACTAATAGTAAAGTGTAATTTTATTAAGAAATAAATCCATTTTTTTGCAATAATCAAGTCCTCTAACTATAACTACTTTTGTTTCAATTTATTTGGGATGAGTGACATGTTTCAACCTTCTATTATATAAATTACTGTTATACCCCTCAATTGTTATGTGTATCTTAGTTTTATACAATATCTTCCTCAAACCTTCCACTATCTCCTACCATATTCAACCATCTTCTAGTATATTCTCACTCCTCATGTGTAAGTATTTTCTATCATCTAATTGTATTCATCTAGTTGAACATTATTCACTTGGAGGTTGGTGCCAAACATCGTCTATTTCTTTGATACTTGTATCTTCTATAATTGCTTCAGTTTTTTCCAATGTTATTACTCAGTTACTTTACTGATACTCTCTTTCCATCTGTTATTATGGACCTTAATCTAGTCGATACCTTATTTAAAGATGTAGTCGATGTCTTTACCTTGGTTATATTAATCTTTACCTTACCCAAATAAAGGTAACGAACGCCACATGATCATATAATCATATCAAGAACTACTTCCACAAATTGAACCGTACAACCCGAGGATAGGTTGAAGATAATATATCAACGACAAAGATGAAGTGGTTAGTATCCTTCACCATCCTAACCCCGACCTCTATAGTCAATGCGATAGTCAGTTTCAAGCCTTCAAATTCAAAGGAAGAATACTCAAAGGTTGAAGGTCAAACCAACCATAATCGAGAAAGAAGTGGGGAAGTTCATAATATATTTTCCTCATATTTTTAGATAATATAACTGATACTTGAATCACACGGGTACCACATATCACAGAGAATAGGATATTTATAAATTTTATAACGAGTTCATTAATAAATAATTCGTATGTTATGTTTTATTTAAAAATAAATATATCTTATTTAGTTGGAAAAATAATGAACTACACCTTTTTTTTATGTTTCATAATACACACGTAAAATTAAAAAGTATGGACTTAAGCTTCCACACAGCTGTTGGGAGAAGATGTCATACAGGGACCAACCTCTTCTATTTTTTTATTCAGATGAATGTCACATTGGACTCTAAGTCTAGTTGGATAGGTCTACCAGTGATAAGATGGTTTGTCGACCTAAATGACAGAAATAACTGAAACATACGAGATGCGATAGTATCGGAGTTTCTTGGTATCCCAATCAAAGTATCACGAACGGAGATTAAGTTTAAAAAATGAAGTGGTTTAAAGATGACATGGCTAAAATAAGGTTTCACCACCATTTGTTTCCTTAGCTGATTAACTCTGGAAGGGTACATTTTTTCACATTGTCTTATTATCTTCTTCTTTTATTTGTACTTGTTATATTTTATGTTATATTTTATGAGAACACTGAGACAATGATAAATTTCATGTGATTGGATTACTTCGAGGACTTATATGCATTCGATCAGTACATGTGGGGGATTCCCATTTTTTTACGCTTATATTGTATGTTACGTTATGCTTCAGTATAGAAAAATGAATACTTTTAATGCTTTGGTTAAATGTTAAAGATAAGACCATTTCTAAATTTTGAACTGAATTATTACCCTGGTTACCAAGACCATATCGTACATGGTCAGCCTCCAACGGATAGCCGAGTTGGTTGAGTAAGACATGATTGTGATCAAAGATCATGAGTTCGAGTCCCTCTACATACGTTTTCTCGGCTGAACCTGTCACCTTGTGTGGTTTACCTTCTAGCGTTGGTTTGCAGTTTATTGCGTGAGACTGAGGGTTTACCCTGTGCATGCAGTCATTGTATTCTTAGTAACGGCTGCGGGTTTCCTCGAACCGGATCAAACAATATGAACCGGACTGCTTACATCCGTAATTTGGTAATATGCAACTCATACCGCGTCGTCCTGCGAATGAAGTTGGTAGGGGAAGTACGACAACCAATATATTTGTGCGTATTTGGATCGTTTTAGAGTCCAACCTTTTCTCGATGCCGGATAGAGGTTCACTAGTGGTGAACGGTTTTGGCCTGTATAAAACATAGGTATACTACGATGGTTGGATTCTTCATATATCTTGTCGTATATGTCATCATAGCATTCGATAATGTGTATCAATGTAAAAGCTAAACGTAACTCCCAATAATTTTAAAACCGATATTTTCTACCTAGAAATCTTATAGGTAATATTCTTGATTAACACACATGAAAGGTATTTGATATATAATGGATGTTGGATTGTAAAATATATATATGTGATCAATCGAGGCCTATCAAATATCATCTTATACCATCTCACTTAAGTTGTTTTTATTATTTTTTCCAACAAGTATTACATATAACGCGTACGATATGTATCCCTCATATTATCAATTGTATGGTGGATATGTTACTGAATTTCATAATTTTCAAACGAACATAAAATTTTCAAAAAAAACAAAAGTTGGCTACTAAATATCCTTTAATGACATAAAATGTACCTATGACACCTGGATTTTAGACTCAATAAGACTCATGAACTGATCTAGCATCATCTTGTTATTTTAAAAACGTGCAATACTAACCTTTAGCTGCATCTTATGGGTTCAACTTGAGGTAATTTATTGAACTCATATAGACAACATAGTTAATAAGTGTTTTACATGGTCATAAAAAGATTAAAACCATAGAATTACAAAAAAATTCCCTGTGACAATGTCAATCTTGGTCGTAATAAAAAAAATATAACAAAATGAATAATGATTCTTCATCATTTCTAAATCAGGTGTTAGATGATATATATTATCCGAAATCGCATCAAATAATATATAACAAATCGCGGAAAAAAATAATAAAACCCTTTTGCTAGATTCATCTATAGAAGAAACATAAAATCAAGAATACTTACGGGTTTGCGTGCTGCTATCCATCTAGTATTCTCTACAGTTCTTTTGCGTCCTTTAGCGATTCCACGTTCTCCGGCGATTCCGTTTATGAAACTAAGAGACCTGCAGAATCAAATTAGAGAAGAAGGAAAAGTTTCCAGACAATAAGGAAGCGGCCGTATTTCTGATTAGGGTTTAGAGTGATGAAATACCTAAACCTAGCCCCTAATTTATAGATTTTACAATGTGAAGCACAACATTGTAAAACCCATCCTTTGTTACTTCCTTGTGTCCGGGACTATAACCCAATAAATTGATAATTCAATTTATATCCCTGATTTATTAATTCAGGCTTAAGTGTTGAGATTTGGGCCCTCTTCATCACAGTGCCCAAATTCAACCCGGTTACCACACTTGAGCCCATAACGCCTTTTTTACCCATAGGTCCAATTTAGTTAATTAAATAATTAACTCGACTACTTTTAATTTGGACTTCCTTAAGACAATAATCGAATATGTTTATTTAGCATGTCGGTCCAAATAATTGTTAGTCT
The DNA here is from genome assembly GCA_036936605.1 of Limnanthes douglasii subsp. nivea. Lineage (NCBI taxonomy): Eukaryota > Viridiplantae > Streptophyta > Magnoliopsida > Brassicales > Limnanthaceae > Limnanthes > Limnanthes douglasii. The sequence continues at coordinate 353,479,419 of JAUPFV010000001.1, forward strand.
ATAAATATATTAAATAAATATATTCCAACAATCTCCCACTTGGACCGTCATATGCTACTCAAGAATACATATTCAACTTTAATGGGATCCCTATATTCATTTTCAATGGGCAAACGGTACAACCCCGTACATGATTGATAACAATAAAGGACTAAAGACCTCTTTCTCGTAATGTGAACAATAGGATGCAACAGTAATCACATTACCATAATCAATCAATTACTTGGGCCAATTATGGAGCGTGGTCTAAGAGTAATATGGCTTGTAATCGTACATATCTACTCTTAAATGGTTCCTACTTTTGGAGATCCAATACAGTACAGATATCAATAAATATTTCAAAGCATATATATTGCAATAAACTTTAATGTGCACAATACTGCAAAATATAACATCAGATCCTATTACAAACTCTCCCACTCAAACTAACAATCCTCTAAATCAACTACACCCATACTGATGGTGTGTCCCTGGAAAACCTTAGGCAAAACCGCCTTTGTTAGGGGATCTGCTATCATGGAGTTTGTTCTGATGTGCTCTATACTTATCTGACCCATCTGTACTCTTTCTTTAACAGACAGAAACTTTATGTCTATGTGTTTGGATTTAGACGCGCTCCTATTGCTGTTAGAGTACTGCACTGCGGAATTGTTATCGCAATATAACCTCATAGGGCCTTCTATCCCTTGTACAATGCGTAATCCAGTAACAAAATTCCGCAGCCATAGTGCCTGGTTTGATGCCTCAAAGCATGAAACAAATTATGATGCCATGGTGGACGATGCAATAAGTGTTTGCTTTACACTTTTCCAGGATATTGCACCTCCAGCCAATAAGAATATGTTGCCTGACGTGCTTTTTAATGTGTCTGCGCATCCACCAAAATCCGAGTCGGAATACCCGATGATCTTCAGTTTATCCGACTTCATATATGTCAACATGTGCCCCTTTGTTCCTTGCAGATATCGGAGTACTCTTTTAACTGCTTTCCAGTGATCCATTCCTGGGTTACTAACATATCTCCCCAACATGTTTACAACAAAGGCAATATCCGGCCTAGTACAAACTTGAGCATACATTAAACTCCCACTGCAGAAGCATAAGGGACCGTTTTCATTTCCTCAATCTCAAGTTTTGTCTTAGGACATTGACTCAGACTAAGGCTGTCACCCTTTGCTATAGGGGTACTTAGGGGTTTGCAATCTGCCAATCCGTAACGTTGTAACACACTTTTAATGTATGCTTTTTGTGATAATCCAAGAATACCACGAGAACGATCTCGATGTATCTGGATTCCTAACACAAAACTGGCATCACCAAGATCCTTCATATCAAACTTGTCTGATAGAAATCTTTTTGTAGTGTGTAACAATTCCTTATTGTTCGAGGCAAGCAATATGTCATCCACATATAATATAAGAAATATGAAATTAATCCCACTGAACTTGTGATAAACAAAATCCTCAACCGAGATGATCTCAAAGTCCTAACCAACTATCACCTCAAGAAATTTGTGATACCATTGACAAGAAGCTTGTTTAAGCCCATAAATGGATTTCTTAAGTCTGCAAACCAGATCTTTTGAGTTACTTTCTACAAAGTGTTTTGGTTGCATCATGTAGATCGTTTCCTCAATATTACCATTGAGAAAAGCGGTCTTAACATCCATCTGATGAAGCTTAAGGTCAAAATGTGCAACTAATGCCATGATTGTTCTAAAGGAATCCTTCGTCGATACTGGAGCGAAAGTTTCTTTAAAATCAATCCCTTCACGCTGAGTATAACCTTTCGCTACAAGACGTGCTTTATGTCTTTCCACATTACCCAGAGAACCGCGTTTGGTTTTGTAAACCCATTGACAACCAATTGCCTTTTTCCCTTCAGGTAATGGGACAAGATCCCATACCGCATTATCCTGCATTGATTTATACTCTTCTTTCATAGCGTCAATCCACTTTTGAGATTCAGAGCTTGCCATGGCTTGTTTGTAGGATGAGGGATCATCTACAGTTCCAACACAAAATTCATCATGCTCCTGAAGATATACTATAAATTCTGGACCTATAGTACTCTTCGTTTCTCTAGTGGACCTTCTTAATGGCACTATTTCCTCTTGTTGCACTTCTTGAGGAGGTAGAGTTTGATCATTATGAACGATGTCATTTTGATTCCCTTGTGGAAGATTATCTTGAGGTTCCTCTTGTTCTACCTGAATCTCTGTATCTTGGTTAGAACCTTCAAGTGGAGCATCAGTGTTAATCTGAGAATTAACTTGTTCTAATGGGATCGAAATGATTGGCATTACTGCCCAATCTGCAGATATCTCAGTATCCCTATTAAAACCTTCACGAATCTTTATGGATTCTTCCTCAAAATCAACATATGTTCCCTTATTCTTCCCCCCAAACTCAACATCCTCTAGAAACTTGGTCGTTCATGTCTCAAATATTGTACCAGTGAGAGAATCATAAAACTTAAACCCTCTAGAATGTTCGGAATAACCTATGAAGAAACAACTAACTGTTTTTGGGTCCAGTTTCTTTTCTTGAGGTTTGTAAGGCCTCGCCTCAGCTGGACAACCCCACACATGCAGATGCTTTAAATTAGGTTTACGCCCGTTCCAAAGCTCATATGGAGTCCTAACAGTAGCCTTTGTGGGTACTCGATTGAGTATATAAGCGGTACATTTGATGGCTTCCCCCCAGAGAGATAATGGTAGAGATGAGTTACTTATCATGCTTCTAACCATATCTTTTAGTGTTCGGTTCCGTCTCTCAGATACACCGTTCATGCGAGGTGAACCGGGCATAGTGTATTGAGGGACTATTCCATACTTCTCTAGGTACAGTGCAAAGGGTCCTGGACGTTGTTCACCCGATCCGTCATATCTACCATAGTATTCACCACCACAGTCAGATCTAACGGTCTTAATGTTTTTACCAAGTTGTTTCTCAACCTCGGTCTTAAAAGTTATGAGCTTGTCCAAGCACTCAGACTTTTCATGAAGAAGATATAGGTAACCAAAACGAGAGTAGTCGTCGATGAATGATATAAAGTACCGCTGCCCGTTCCACGATTCCTGTGGAAACGGTCCATAGATGTCGGTATGTATCAACTCTAAGACTTCTTTCGCTCTATATGCTCCTATCCTTTTAACTTTGGTTTGTTTCCCTTTGATACACTCGACACATATACCAAAGTCAGAGTAATCAAGGGGGCCTAATAAACCTTCAGCAACAAGCTTGTCCATCCTAACTTTGGGTATATGACCTAACCGCTTGTGCCACAGTTTAGAAGATTTTTCAGATTTAGTAATGTTGTTTGGTATACGTTGTGTATTCATAGAAATATTGTGATTATTAATAGTATTCAACAAATACAAATTATCCTCTTTAATCAAATTTCCATTTCCAACAATCATATTATTCAGACAAGAGTAACCTTGCAAGTCTAAAACTGGAAAAGAAATTAAGTTCCTTCGAAAAGTGGGAACATATATTACATCCTCTAAAAATAATACATGTCCAGTGGAAATTTTTAAAGAAAAATCACAAATAGCTAAAACATCACATGAGCTCCCGTTTGCTGTGAAAATGGATCTTTCATCATCACTTAGCATCCTGCTCTTTGACGTACCCTGCAAAGAAACACAAACATGAGTTGTTGCAGCCGAATAAACCCACCAAGTATTCCTTTTCACATAAACTATATTACTTTCTGAAACAACCAAAGATGTCGGAGTACCTTTGCTTATCATGTAAGCCCGACGTTTCTCACAATCATTCTTCAGATGTCCTTTCTCTTTGCAGAAAAAGCATCGACCTACAGTCGATTCCTCAGGCTTTTCTTTACCGGACCTTGACCTGGTCCTTAGCCTCAGGCGCTGTGCCTCTAAGTCTTTCCTCCTCCTGTGCAGCGTGGGAAATCAACTCATTGATATTCCACTTTTCTCGCATGCAGTTATAGGTGGACTGGAAATACTTAAACCGGTCTGGTAGCGAATGAAATGTGAATCCCACTATGCATTCCTCAGGTAAGTCTAAACCGATTGCCTTTAACTTTTGGCCAATTATCGACATTCCCAGAATGTGCTCCCGGATTTTACCTTTGCCATTATACTTTTTGGTAGCTAGCTCAATGAGGAAACGTGGCATCTCTACCTTTTCATTTTTGGCAAAGGCTTTCTCAATCTCCGTGAGAAAGACCGAGGCAGTGGTAACATCTTTAGGGACAACCCCACTCAATTCTACTGGTATTCCCTGTAACAAGAGCGCCATGCATAACTTATTTGACCTTTCCCACTTTTCATCGGCCTTAGTTTCATCCGGTGTACTTTCCGGACTAAGGGGAGATGGTTTGGGAGTTAACAATGCATAGTCGTAATCATGTACAGATAAAAACAGCAACATTTCTTCCTTCTACAATTGGAAGTCCGAACAATCCAACGTCGGTGGACGATTCCCCAAAAAATTGTAACCCATGGATACTATAATAAAAACAAACAACACAAAACACATTTAGCATATTGACATATATTTGAAAACATATGCATGAATATGACAAATACATGTAAAACATAAAATTCATTGATAATAGATATCGGAGGGCAAATCTTACTAACATGCAATTTTATGAGTTTGAGCAAAAAAATAGCATGATCATTATTTTAATTTTCTAAGTACCAATAAGACCTTCCTGAGGGCCGATGTCATTTATTTAAAATTAAAATCAACACAACAACATTTTTCTGTTATTTTCTCCCGTTCATGATTAATTTAAACCCAAACGTGAACCTTCCGGAGGGCCGATAATATTTGAATTTAAATTAATCCCCGAATCTTTCAAAGCATAGGATCCTTAAGAAAATTAATTTTAACCTTCTGGATGGCCGATTAAATTAATTTCTTAGTTTCACCTACCGGTCTACGAAACCTTAGTCATGCATCGTCATTTAATCATTCACGCACATACAATTTAATTCACAAATAAACATACAAAAAAATGTCAAAGCATCATATTTGTGAAATATATTGTTCAATTATTTTCAAATTAATAATATTTTTTTTTGTTTTTTTAATAAAAAATAATAATAAAATAAAATATAATAGTTTTATTATTTAACTTAATATTTGCAGCAGCCTGCACGTGCAGCAGGCTGCTGCAAATATTAAACCCTGCTACAATTTGCAGCAGGCTATCTGCTGCTATTTGCAGCAGTCTACCTCGCTGCTGCAAATTGCGGCAGCTTACCTGCCTGCTGCAATTTGCAGTAGGCTACAGGTCTTGGACGGGTCCACCCTACAAATTTATTTGTAGTAATGCTGCGGGTTTTGGGTGGGTCCAGCCTGTATTCATCATGCTGTTATTACCGTTTGGGTATTTTTTTTTGTCCCTATTCTTTGGGAGGTTACGGTGTTCATCGCCGGACAGCCTTCGATCAACGTTAACATCAGGGGTTAAGCTGTCGATGAGCCACTGTCCCAATAGTTTTGATTTTATTTGTTATTTTAGGATTGATTTGATGCTAATTTTGGGAGAAAATTTCCAGACATCAATAAACCCTAATTTTACCCGAAAAATTCCCCAAACTATCAAAATTGCAATTTACTCATTATAAAATATGTGTTTCAAAACAAATAAATCACATAACCTGCTTTTCATACAATGCCTAAATCCATGCCCTACCAATTCAATTAACACATAATCCCAATGACATGGATTCTTTACAATTAAGAAAAATATGCATCTTTGTTTATCAATACTCAATTTGATTATTCTACTGAATCCAAAAGGGTTTTATTTGGCTCTGATACCAATTGATATACATTATCCGAAATCGCATCAAATAATATATAACAAATCGCGGAAAAAAATAATAAAACCCTTTTGCTAGATTCATCTATTGAAGAAACAGAAAATCAAGAATACTTACGGGTTGGCCTGCTGCTATCCATCTAGTATTCTCTACAGTTCTTTTGCGTTCTTTAGCGATTCCACGTTCTCCGGCGATTCCGTTTATGAAACTAAGAGACCTGCAGAATCAGATTAGAGAAGAAGGAAAAGTTTCCAGACAATAAGGAAGCGGCCGTATTTCTGATTAGGGTTTAGAGTGATGAAATACCTAAACCTAGCCCCTTATTTATAGATTTTATAATGTGAAGCCCAACATTCTAAATCCCATCCTTTGTTACTTCCTTGCGTCCGGGACCATAACCCAATAAATTGATAATTCAATTTATATCCCTGATTTATTAATTCAGGCTTAAGTGTTGAGATTTGGGCCCTCTTTATCACAGTGCCCAAATTCAACCCGGTTAGCACACTTGAGCCCATAACGCTTTTTTTACCCATATGTCCAATTTAGTTAATTAAATAATTAACTCGACAACTTTTAATTTGGACTTCCTTAAGACAATAATCGAATATGTTTATTTAGCATGTCGGTCCAAATAATTGTTAGCCTATAAATATATTAAATAAATATATTCCAACATTAGAAGTTATAGTTATAGTACATAAATACATCAGACCTTTCTATTGGATTTGTTTACGTATCTGTTGAATGATTTAACTCTTCGATCCAAAACTGGATTGTGGTCCAACTAATAACATTTTTATCAATAAAATTACATCCATAGCTATGGAATTGTGGTATAAAATCATAGAAACAAGAGCGAGTATTACCAGGTTATGCTAAAGCAGTACGTGATCTTTGTTCAAGAGTAATTATTGCTACAGTTAAAGAAGAAAACTTTAAAGACGAAAGTGTAGCTGTGACAAAAATAAAAATGATGAATATGAGGCTTAAAAGGAATATCACAATGTTAGTAACATTGGTAATCATGTACATATGATACCGTCAGCTTCTTTATAACACTACTGTTTTCTTAAAGGGGCGGCTTTCTCTCAGCCAAGGCGTTATCGGCATTTTCTGTCAGCAAATCTGATGATACCCTCACAATTTTTTCACATAATTTCCTCACCGTCAATTTACAGAGAAGTTGAATCAGCTTTCTAATATTGGAAGTATCCAGTTCCCACAAACCTGTTTGCTGTATTCTGTCTATACATTTTTGTGTAAAATCCATCGGACCTGATAACGGCTTCAGTAGGATATCATCACAAATTTTCTCCGCATTGATCAACACATCTTCAACTTTCATCGTCTGCGTCAGCGTCAGCGCAGAGAGTTTTTTTGTCAACAGATCTGACAATACCTTGACCATATTTTCACATAGTTTCTTCATCTCTATCAGTGTATCTCGAACTTCTTTGAACTCCATCATATTAAAGGCGTTTTCTGTCATTGAATTTGATGGTACCTTGGCCATATTTTCACATAATTTATTTATCTCCGTCACTTTATTTTGAACTGCCTCGAGGTCCATCATTTTAGACGCATTTTCGGACATAAAGTATACCGATACCTCCACCATACTTTCACATAACGTCTTCATCTCAATCAATTTATCTCGAACTTCATTCACCTCCATGAGATTATCTTCAAGATTCTTCCGTTCCAGAAATGTATTTAACGTTTGAAGACATTTTTCTCTATAACCCACAACAGTTTTAAAGGGATAAGGAAAAGGTGTAGAGCTTGGAGTTTTGTCTTCATCGTTCGAATTCAAGCCATCGCTAGAAAACAAGAATCTATGTCATATTAAGAATGTTAGGATGGCGACCAAAGTCCCACATCCCACATCGGTTAAACATGGGAAGGATCAATGGTATATAATTAAGAACATACCTCAACTAGTATGAGGCCTTTTGGTAGTGGACCAAACGCAAAGCCGTGAGGGCCTTCGGGTGCCAAAGCGGACAATATCATACTAGTGTTGAGATCGGTTGTGTTCTTACTTATATACGGAGGCGGAATATGCGGACCGGACCCCATATTCCCAACTCGTGGTATTAGAGCGTCAGGCCGAGACGGAACGCGATGGTGGTAATATTCTTGAAGGTTAAACATGATGAACCAGTAGTCATGCTCAAGGTGAATGATCTACTCTATACATCCTAGTTCGGAGCGTCCATGACTCATCAAGCGGTGGTACTTGATTGAAGTGGATAGTGGAGCTAAGGAACCGGCGCAAGATGGTTCGGAGCGTCCATGACTGGAGCTAAGGAACCGGCGCAAGATGGTTCGGAGCGTCCATGACTCATCAAGCGGTGGTACTTGATTGGAGTGGATAGTGGAGCTAAGGAACAGGCGCAGGATGGTCGAGTGAGTAGATAGATCCGCTGTAAAAAGCTTTATTGCTCAGGTGGAGAAATCTCTGATTAGAGTGAGCGGATGAAAGTCAATTGAGAGGAGGCTAAGTGGTACTTTGTTCGAGAGGAGGATTTGTTAGGATGGCGACCAAAGTCCCACATCCCACATCGGTTAAACATGGGAAGGATCAATGGTATATAAGTAAGAACATACCTCAAATAGTATGAGGCCTTTTGGTAGTGGACCAAATGCAAAGCCGTGAGGGCCTTCGGGTGCCAAAGCGGACAATATCATACTAGTGTTGAGATCGGTTGTGTTCTTACTTATATACGGAGGTGGAATATGTGGACCGGACCCCCATATTCCCAACAAAGAACCTAACTAAACTACAATAGAAATTAACTCTAAATTTCATCATCAAACTCACAAGCCTAGGCATCTATCTGCCATAATTCATGCAAGAAACAAACTTGTAGCATATTATAGAATATGATTCATTGAAATATATATTAGAACTCACAAATCATTAGCATCATCGATCTTCTCGACAATCTAAAACCAAAACAAAATGGACTTCATTTCTTAGTCCCTTTCGTTTTCAGTATAAACTTTAAACACCTCAAATTACAAAATCTTGTTAGATTCGCGAGCAAGATCAGCAGAAGTAAGAAAGATCAGTTATAATATATGAACTAGGCTACCATATACATTTTGTTGAACAAATTAAACTGTTGTTCATCAAAGAAGAGTGCAGAACATAAATGAATGAGGAATATAATCGATGAAAACCGAATACCATCGTGAATAGAAACTGAGATAACTTTTTAAACTAGAGAGCGTTGATTACAATAGAGAGCGATTCTAAAAAGAAATGTCCGTTGGATAATGAGAATGGAAGACAATAACGAGCGAAAAATAATGGTCAACAGAGCGGGAAAGATAGATAGTAGTTACTGTGGTTGTTATTCTAACGAGTTTTCTTTATAATTTGCACTTTCTGTATGTTTATAAAATAATCTAAAATAGGTTACTATGGTTGTTTATAAAACCCTGAAAACGAAGTTTTTTGGCAATAGGTTCTAGCTTCAAAACAGTGACCATAGGCTCGTGGAGAACTAAAAAATTTAGCTTTTTAGATCTGATTAAGAACTTGATTCTGACTTGAGATTGCTTTTTTCCAATACCACGCACGTTCCAATTTAGGATAAAAATAGTCATTTAGAGTATTTGGAAGATGAATTTGATATATTCTTATGCATCACACACTTGGATGATATGATTCTTTTAGAATTGACAATCTTAACTTTCTTAGTTCTCTTTTGTTCAGTTTTTTTATTACCAGTCTTGACTTGATCAGTTCTGTTGACAAGAGAGGCAGGGAGGCTGCCAGTAGTTTGTTTAGTTGGAGAAGATGATTCAAGCAAAGGATTCACTGAATAAAAATCAATCTGATTCAAAGAACCCATTGTCAGCATATGTAAAGCTTCAATTACTTTATTCTTGTCCACTCCCATAGGTACATTATTCTGAACTGTATTCTCCAAGCTACTGTCAGTTGTAGTGAGTTACTTTAATACCATGTCTCTATCATCCACAATAACTGATCTACTTATTCGATCAGTAACTTTTATCTTGAATGCAGGAACCAAAGATTCAATATTCTAAGGTTTGGAGGCCATTTTATGCTCCAAGGAATTGCTCTTGTTAGCTTTTTTGCATCCCTTCACAGAATGGTCCAGGTGAGAGCAATTTTTGCAATACTCAGGGAATTTACCATAGACCAAATCCTGCCATTAGCTATAGGAGCCAAATGAGATACCAATTCCTTTTGGAAAAGGTTTAGAAACATCCAAGATCACCCATACTCTACAGAAATTGTGTCTTGCCCTATTTTTAGGAGGCACCCATACATTAAGAAGAGATCCAATGGTCTTTTCTATTTCTAAAATAGTAGCTTCATTATATATAAATTCAGGTAATTTTGGGAGATCTACAAAGATAGGGGTAGGTGGATTCTCTATGTTATGGTTAAAATTAGGAGATCATTGAAGGAGCCTTATAGTTTTCTCTCCTAGTTTCCAGACATTCCTCCTCCATAGACGCTTCAGATCTTCCATCATACTAAACTCAATGAATATGTGTCTATAATCCCAACTAGTTACGTTATAATCCCCCCTTAAATCTAAAAGAATCCAAAAAAGATTTAACAGCACTATGAATAGTTCTCCCACTGGCAAACTTTCTAACCAACGTGTGATTAGCAATCTCCCTGAGTTTAGACAAATCTTCTGCCTCAAAATGAATGTTAATCTGATAATTCTCTCTAATAACTGAAAAATTCTTGTGATTTATTTTCCTAGTGTTTGATTTGAAAAGATCAATGAAAGATTTCGTTGTACCTAACCCATCTCTACAGCTTCTGACAGATTCATACACTGGGTTATACCTGATCTTTGGCCGATCTCGGCAAGGTTTTTTCAAGATAAGTAAGTTTGAATCACGATCAGCAGATCGATGGTGTGGTGAGGAGAACTCACCTTCCCCCATCAGCAGAATCAAACGACAAAAAAACAGCCAAGAGAATAATAGAATCTAGGATTAGGTTTCATTGTTGGAGAGATTGTAACTAACTTTTTCGTACTCTTATATCGGGTTACCGTCCAAAAAACGTGTAATACTAAGTTTTAGCTGCATTTTATGCTAATTGTTTGAACTCATGATATACAATAGACATCATAGCTATTTACACGTACATAAATACATGAGACCTTTCTATTGGATTGGTTTAGGTATCTATTGAATGATTTAATTATCAAGTCCAAAACTGGTTTCAACATTTTTATTAATCAAAATACATCCATAGCTACGGAATTTTGGTACATTGTTACCAGGTATAAAATCATAGAAGAAACAAGAGTGTGAGTGTATTAACTAGTAATACTAAGCAGTACATTATTTTTGTTCAAGAGTAATTGTTGATCGTGGGAAGAAGCAAATTTTACAGGCTAAAGTGTAGTTGTGACAAAAATAAGAATGATGAATATGAGGTTTAAAAGGAATATCACAATGTTAGTAACCTTGGGAATCATGTACATATGATACAACCAGCTTCTTTATAACACTACTGTTTTCTTAAAGGGGAGGCTTCCTCTCCGCCCGAGTCCTTACAGACATTCTCTGTCAACAAATCTGATGATACCCTAACAATTTTTTCACAAAATTTCTTCACTGCCAATTTACAGATAAGTTCAAACAACTCTCTCTTTTCCGAAGTTTCGAGTTTCAACCAACCTGATTGCTCCATTGTATCTATACGTAGTTGTTCAAAATCCATTAGATATAATAACGGCTTCAGTGTGATAGCTTCACATATTTTCTCGGCATTCATCGACACATCTTCAACTCTGATAGTCTGCGTCAGCGTAGATATATTTGTTGTCAACTCATCTGACGATAGATTCGCAATAATTTCACATAATTTCTTCATCTCTATCAGTTTATCTTGAACTTCTTTCGACTCAAACAGATCAAAGGCAGTTTCTGTCATCGAATTTGATGGTACCTTGGCCATATTTTCATATAATTTCTTTATCTCCGTCACTTTTTCTTGAACTGCCTCCAGGTCCATCATTTCAAACGCATCTTCTGACAGAAAGTACGTTACGTCCACCATATTTTCACATAAGGTCTTCATTTCAATAAATTTATCTTGAACTTTCTTCACCTCCATGAGATTACTATCAAGATTCTTCCGTTCTAGAAATGTATTTAACGTTTGAAGACATTTTTCTCTATACCCCACAAGAGTTTGAAAGGGAAAACGGAAACGTGTAGTGCTCAGAGTTTTGCCTTCATCGTTTGAATTCAAGCCGTCGCTAGAAAACAAGAATCAATGTCACATTAAGAACCTAACTAAAATTAGCGTTTTTGTAAATCATTAGCGTTCTTGTAAATTAGAATCTATGTCACATTCAAGCCGTCGCTAGAAAACAAGAATTCATGCAAGAAAGAGACTTGTATTAGAACTCACAAATCATTAGCGTTCTTGCCACAAATCAGTTCAACATCATCGATCTTCTCGCCAGCCTGAAACCAAAACAAAATGAGCTTCGTTTCTTAGTCTCTTGTTTTCAGTATAAAATAGAAGCACGTCAAATTACAAAATCTTGACTATTACAACATTTAGATTAACGAAAAAGCTCAGCCGAAGTAACAAGATGAGTTATAATATATGAATTAACACAGTGTTCATTAAAGAATTGTGAAGAACATAAATGAATGACGAATCAAATCAACGAAAACAGAATACCATGGTGGAGAGAAACCAAAATAACTTTCCAAACTGGAGAGCGTCGACGGCAAGGGAAAGAAATTCTTCAAAGAAAGTTTCGTTGGCAACTGAGAATGGAAGATAACAACGAACGAAAAATAAAGGTCAACAGAGCTGGAAAGATAGATATAGTAGTTACTGTGGTTGTTATTCTAACGAGTTTTCTTTATAATTTGCACTTTCTGTATGTTATTATTAAAATACTCTAAATAAGCCAATACCGGTTCACCGTTCTTTTTTTTTTCGTTACAAACTTATCCGTCAATCGTAATTGTATCCGTTATTAACTAATTAATTAATAGTAATAAATAAGTAAAAATATATTTTGTCGGATCAAATCAATGTATTGTTATAGTAAATAAAACTAAAACCTAAAATAAAACTCGGGTTTATAGAGAGAGAAACCATAGGGTTTGAGATCTCAAGTGTCATATTTTTAGGCGGTTCAATCTTCCTTATTTTATAATCGAATTCTTTAATTTTGGGATTTTGAGATTAGAGTTTATTCATTATTCTTCCCTTCCGACCTTCTATTCTTTTTTGTTTTTTTTTATTCTATTTTTGGATTTCATAACTTTGGTTTCTCCTCCGATAAACGATCGTCTTCCATAAAAATTGAGGAAGGTGGCTTCTAACCTTTTGTTTCTTTTTTCTACTTTTGGATTTCATAACTTTGGTTTCTCAATCGTCTTCCATAAGAATTGAGGAAGGTGGCTTCTAAGAAAATAAAGAACCGTCGGTGGTTGTTTCTTGGCCGAATTTGTACGAGATACTAGGTTTTCCATTGACTCTTCTAAGCGGGGATTGATAAGTATCACAATCGTTGGAGGCTTTGTTAGTCGTAATGTCGCCGAGAATGTGGATGCACTAGTAAAGCAAAAGAGCCGACTCCGGCAATTCGTGGATGTGTTACTTAATATCTTCTCTTTTTGGGTATAAAGTGTGGTTTCCAGTTCGACACTAAGCTCAATATCTTCTGTTTTGGGGGATGGAGTGTGGTTTCCAAAGCTTATGCGAGCTTTAAAACTCCAGCTCTAGTTAACAGACCAAAAGAAGAGCGCAACAACAAATTTTGCAAATATAATAATGATGATGGGCACAACACTTCATATTGTATAGCTTTAAAGAAGGAGATACACATCTTAATAGAAAATGTCAAGTTAGCTGCTTTTGTTAAACGGCAAAGTCGTGGATCAAACGCTCCGAGCACATCACCACCAAAATTTGCAAATCTGAATTCGAAGGAAGAAAGTGCAATGATTATTATAGATTCTAAGTGTGATGAGTTTGATGCAGCCTCAGAATATTTCGACACAGGTCCAAATCGATTAGTTTTGATGGTTATGAATGCACCAGTAGTGTAAGAACGAGCTCGAAGCTTATGTGAGTATTTTGAGTCCTTAGCAAATTTGGAAGGGGGGGGATTTCATGACTGGTAATACTAATAGCTCAAGGAAAAGGCATGTTGTCAATTTAGCGACTCATGTAGAAGGAATACTGTCTACTCATTTATATGGCAAGCATGATACTACTTTTATTTTGTTTGATGAAGATGATTTGAGGGGAATAGCAGGCCCTCATGAGGATGTAGTGGTTATAAAGGCACAAATATGTGGAGTTGAAATTCAACGTGTTTTGATAAATACAAGGAGCTCTGTGAATATGTTATTCAAATATCTATATGATAGGATGCGTAATCCGGCTTGAATTTGTCGTTATGATCTTACTATAATTGGGTTTACAGGGTAACAACTCATGTGAATGGTGAATTTAAAGGTTAGGTATGCTTGGGAGAAGGTCTGTTTAAAAATAAAGTTCAAGTTTTGTTCATGGTGGTCGAAAGTCCAACAAGTTACAAAACTATATTTGGAACATCCAGCTTTCAAGAATGTATGTTGTAGTGCTACTATTCATCAATATCTGAAATATGTCACTAGAGATCGTGTGGGTGTGGTTCGAACAGACCAAAACGTGGCTAGAGAATGTTATGCAACAACAGTCCGAGTCAGAGGTTCTAATTCTGAGGATCAGATGGTTGAATACCAACCACGGGGGTTGTCTTCGGATGAAGAAACAGTAGATGATCTGAAGGAAACCAATAGTTCTTTAACAGTGAGTGAGGATATTGAAAAGCACATTTTTTTTCTACTGGAAAAAATTTACGAATATGAACATTGTTGTCCTTTACTTTGCGTGATCAGTTGTTACAATTTTTGTTTGATGATTTGGATGTTTTCGCCTGGAAACAGAGGATGTGATAAGAGTTCCATCTGAAATAATATGTCATAACCTAGCTATAGATTCGAGGATAAACCTTGTTATTCAGCAAAGACGAGCCTTTGTTGTGGAAAAGTCGGAGACTATTGTTCAAGAGGTGGATCGCCTCTCTAGCGTGTGATACATTAGGGAGGCACAATATTCTTTATGGACTGCCAATCCATTGTTAGCAAAAAGAAGAATGGAAAGTGGCGAATTTGTATTGATTTCACATATTTAAATTGAGCATGTCATAAAGATCTATTCCATGTCTCTCGAATAGATCGGTTGGTTGATTCTACTTCAGAGAATAAAATTCCCTCTTTATGGATGCCTTTGCAGGTTATATTCAGATCAAAAGATTAGGAAAATACTACATTTATCACTAAGTGAGGACTACATTGTTATAGGGTCATATCATTTGGGTTGAAGAATGTTGGAGCAACATATCAAAGGTTGGTGAATAAGAATTTTGCTCCACAGATTGCAAGGAATATGAAGGTGTATATTGATGATATGCTGGTGAAAACCTCAACATATAATGAATACCTTAAAGATTTAGAGGAGACCATTCTAAGTTTGAGGGCCATTTGTTTGAAGTTGTATACAGAAAAGTTTACTTTTGATGTCCGGTCAAGGAAATTTTTCGGATATATTATTAATGAAAAAAGATAGAAGCAGATCCAGAACAGTTGAAGGATTTAGTTTCGATGACATCGCCTCGAACTATAAAAGGAAGTGCAAGTCTTGATAAGAAAGTTATCTACTCTTAATCGATTTATTTCAAGTTTTTTCGGATAAATATTTCCTTGATTCCAACTGTTACGAAGACCCAAATAATTTGAGTGGACGCGAGATTGTGAAGTAGTTTTTTTAGAGAACTTTTATTATCACCATAGATTTTGTCTAAGCCTCGAATTCAAGAGCAGTTATTCTTGTATCAAGCAGTATCTTATTTTGCTGTAAGTGCTATTTTGATATTTGAAGACCAAACAGTTTTAAAGCCATTCTTTTATGCTAGTAAAAGTTTGTTGGCATCAGAGAATGGGTATTTGAAACTTAAAAAATTATCTTTAGCTTTAGTAGTGGCTCCTAGGAAAATGCGCCCTTATTTTTAAGTTCACACTATCGTGGTTCGAACTTCTTTCCAATTAAAGAATGTACTATAACAACGAGATATTTCATATAGAATTAGAAAATGGTCGGTAGTGTTGGGATATTTTGACATCATTTTTTCTCCTTGAACACGTATTAAAGCTCAAACTTTAGCAATTTTTTTATCAAACTTCATTCGAGCCGATCAAATGAGGAAATAGATAAAGAGGTCTAGTCAGAATCTTTGATATGGGTGGTTCAAACAGATTGTCGGTCTAGCATATTGGGGTGTAGTTCAAGTGTTTAACTAGTTGCTCCTTCTAGCGAGGAAATGTATCATGCTATTCGATTTAGTTTTCATGTATCGAATAATGAGGCTGAATAGAAGGCTGCATTAGCTGGTTTATGGCTTGCAAATATATGTGGAGCAAAAACAATTTATTTGGTAACAGATTTGTAGCTAGTGGCAAATCACATGGCATTTGTGTATGAGGTAAAGAAAGATCAATTAATTTTGTATCCGCACGAGCTTCAAAATTTGACAATGTGATTGTATAGCGTATTAACCAATGAGATAATACAGTTGTTGATTCTTTAGCAACAATTGCTTATACAGAAGAATAACCATGAATATTATTACAAGAGAGTTCTTCGATTTTAACATGATTAGAATAATGTAAATATGCTGAGGAAGTATTTTTCGCTCCAGAGATAATTCGAAGTGATTGGAGGTGTTATATCCTTAATGTTTTACTAAGGCTTATGTTACCTCAAGACGTACAACTAGCTAAAAAGTTAAGATATGAGGGCTATGGTTATTGTGTATTGGATTGAGTGGTATATAAAAAATATTTAAGTAGACCATTGTTATGTTACTCAGGAAAGCAAGAATCTCAAGAGATATTAGCGGAGCTACATGACGGTGAAGGATTAGCTGATTGTGGTTTTAAATATTTAACGCTTCGGATTTTGTTGGTGGGTTATTATTGGCCTTCAGTTATGAAAGATGCTAAGGTTTTGATTCGATGATGTGATACTTACCAATGCTTTATTAATTCTATACATGACGGTAAAGGATTAGGTTATTATTGGGTTTGAATAAAAATTTAACAGGTGCACTAAGGAAATGGCCTAACTATTTGCAAGAGGTTTTATGGGATTATTGTACAAGTTCTATAGAGGTTACTCAAGAAACACCTTTTACCTAGGTGTATGATATGAATGTTGTTAGTCCTGCAGAATGTACATTAGCTTCTTATAGAGTACTTCACTATTCTGAGGAGGTAAATGAAGAAGCAAAAAGAATGGACTTTGACTTAATCGAAGAGAAAATAGTTAAAGCTCATTTTCACATGACACATTATTAAACTTAGTTGAGAAGTCGATATAATTCGAACGTAAAAAGGATGGATTTGAAAGAATGTGACAAATTCTTGAGGAAAGTCTTCCTCCAAACAAAGGACAAACGACTTGGAAAGATGGCCCCGAATTGGGAGGGTTTTTATATGGTAATGGAGAAAATAAAGCCGGGTACGTATCACCTTTGTGATAATAAGGGAAGAATACTTCAACATCCTTGAAAATAGAACATTTAAAGCTATATTAGTAATGATTTTGTCTTTTAAGAGTTTCTTGAATAATCGACATACTTTTTCATACCCTGTTGGCCCACAGAGATTTTAATGAGGTGTCTTGTACATATTTGAGGTTATTAATAAAATTAGTTTTTGGCCAATTGTTGTTTTAAATAGTCATATTTATATTATCTTGGTAATTGGCCAAATAATGATCATCTTTGGAGCTATTGACTAAGAGTAATTATTTTGGTTCGAAGTGCTATACGCTTTTTAAAACAATTATTCAAAGAAACAACCATATTCAAGGTGCTACGTTCTTTAAATGCACTTATTTTACTTGAAGTGTTACATACTTTAAATGCACTAATTTTGTTCGAGGTGTTATGTTCTTTACAAGCACTAATTATATTCGAGGTGCTAAAATTTTATAAGTGCATTGTTTTTATTTGATAAGTTACAAATATATATTGGACGTATATTGGAATTCGAGGTCCTCATGACTTGTTTATGAAATTAAGTATACATGATAATATAAAAATTAGGAAACAAATGTGGAAAGAGGAAGGAAATTTGTTCATTAAAGATAAAATCAAATCTTACAAAATATGTTTTGAATTACACACAAACATAAGTCACCACAAAACATCAGATGACTTTATAACTTGGACAAAAAAGGAAACAACAATTAATTACCTTCTTCGGAGTTCTCTTCAGATGAATCTCCTTGATTAGTGGAATTTTATTTTCACTATGTATCTTTGGTGGAATCAGTGAGGATAGGATCGAAAGCTTCGCTTGGACAGTTATCCATGGGGATTAATTTCTGAAAGCTTGACAAATTGGCCTTTGAGAACGTTCTATGGAGTTCGCGGAGCAGACTAATTGTTTGTTGGTCCTCGATATTTTTTATTGCAGGTAGTGTCTATTTTCCACATTTAGTCTTAGCAATTTCCACACAAGTTTCTTTTTCTTCTTCAAGTCTTAGCAATTTTCCACATTTGTCAGCTTCTTCTTTTGTTCTTTGCTTTTATTTAAAGATTCTTGAAGAGTGGAGTATATTTTATGCTCCTCGTATAATTCCATGGTATGCTTAGTGTTAAGATCATCTATCTCATATTGATGACAAGTTTTAATCTCTTGTGTTTGTTGATCATTCACAGAGCGTAGATGAGGTTTGAGGTGGATAGCTTATTTAATATATTGCGACCTGGCAACTTGAAATATATTGTGACCTGACAAATCTAATAGGGAAATTTTCATCTGGAAGGCCCCCCGATGACTAAGATTCAAACATTTTTTTACTAATTAAAATTCAAAGGTCAGGTTAGCTTGGCTTTATAGGATCCTAGACATCTCATGATCGAGTTAGAATTACAAGAAGACATGAAAAGAATTTGCAGAAGGTTAGTATGGACAATTGGTAAACATATCATGTGTATCGTTAAGTGGATACCCAATTTCCATCCTAGAAAAAGAATCTTCCATATCTCTACTATGGATCACCTTTAAAAACATACCTACATATCTCTATAATCCAGACACCCTAACCCATCTAGCCAAATTTCTAGGGAACCCCATAGACACATGGGTTCCTATTAAAAAACCAGGTCGTGTAGAATTTTTGTAAGGCTTGGGTGGAGCGGGAGACTTCTAAACATTTACAAGAAATGATATGAGTAAATATTGGTCAGGAAGAAGGATTTTGGGTCACGATCATCTATGATGATAAACCTCACCAGTACTCTGAGTGTTATTATATAGGTCATAATCACAGATTTTGTACAACCTCACTAGCCGTCTAACTCCAAAGACTTTCCCAAATTAACAGAAATTTGGATTCCTAAGCTAAACCAAGTGATCACTAATGACATTCCAAATAATTTAGTCATCAAAGATCATCTATCCAACAACAGTTCCATATCTCAAGATCATACGGATCCTCCTGATTTAAATTACTTAACCAACAACAAACATCTTTCATCAATCTCTAAATCCTACTTAGGCCCCCCACTGGAGCCTACCTATAGAGAACCTTACACCTTACCAACAATTCAAAGCCTCATACCTGATATCCATGAAGCTGGAATAAAAATTGTCTTGCACTCTCTAGAAATAGAAGTTAAATTAATGTCTTTAT
This sequence comes from Limnanthes douglasii subsp. nivea, assembly GCA_036936605.1. Taxonomy (NCBI): domain Eukaryota; kingdom Viridiplantae; phylum Streptophyta; class Magnoliopsida; order Brassicales; family Limnanthaceae; genus Limnanthes; species Limnanthes douglasii. The sequence continues at coordinate 353,499,029 of JAUPFV010000001.1, forward strand.
CGCTCATTGATCCTGAGCAATGTGACAATCTATCTCCCATACCTCATTTCATTGGAAGCCTGCATCTTCTCTAAAATACCATGTCACAAATGAAAAGAATATAAGAAATATATTGAAGAAACTGAGCAAATATCCAAAGCCAACCAACACATCAGTAATAGCCTCAACCAAAGCAATGCAAACTAAAAGTCGTGCCAGACCTTAAATTGGCTCTTTCAGATGACTCTAACAATTCTTTGTTGGAATGTAAAAGGGATTGGAAATAAAGCTACAATAAGAATAATCAAATCTATAACAAGATCTGAAAAATTGAATTCTTAGTTATCCAAGAACCAATGATAGCAAATGATTATTTGAGTAAATGTGCTCAATCTTTGGAATTCCAAAATGTAATATCTAATATCTTCAACAAGATCTGACTATTTTGGAACAACAACTACACAATTCATCCTCTAGAGGATCATTATTAGGTTCTCCATCTTAGAGTGAATCATTCAAATTTTAAGAAATATTTTATGGTTTCTAGCCTTTATGCAAAATTCACCCACGATCTAAGAACCTCTCTTAGGGAAAAAATAAGAGATATTGTTGACTAAACAATGAATGGATACTCAATGATCACTTCAATTCTATTGTTAACCCCTTTGAACAAATTTCGTGTTCTAAAATATGCTTGCGAAGCATTGGTGACTTTAATAACCTAATATCTGAGTGTAATCTAATGGATTCAAGGTGCTTAGGTTCACAATTCACTTCGTCTAACTCCCATAAATGGAATCATCTAGAGAGAGTTGTATATATTGCTTCTTGGCTAAACAACTTTGCTACCACATGAGTTACTTATATGGCTAGAACCAGATTTGACCACTCCCTCATTTGCTTCAAATTATCTAACAACATCACTCAAGTTCAGTCTAACTTATTTTAGAATATGTTGCTTAAATATCCTGACTATGACTCTACAATCAAGACTAGCTGGAAAGAAGCTACTACTGGTCACCTTATTCAAATATTATGGCAAACACTTAAACACTCAAACCTAACCTCAAAGTCTGAAATAAAGAAACTTTTGGGAAAATCTTAAACTTTATAGCTTAATCAGAGGGAAATATAACATTTCATAAAGTTTGCTACAAAGATTCATACCCCCAAGAGAACAAGACTAACATGGCCCTAATAAATGACAATTATCTACACTTACTTGCTAGAGAAGAAATATAGTGGGAGAAAAACCGTAACACACATTGGACAAATAATGGGGATGAAAATACGACAGCTTTTTATAACCATGTCAAAAAGAAATTGAAGAAAAACAGGATCTCTAGAATCTAAGTCAACAAAAATTGGATTCAAACCCTTACATAATTGGAATCTTCTGCAATAAACTACTTTGAAGCTCTTTTAACATACAACAATTACTCTACAGATCTTCCTACGATTCAATCTATTATTTCTAACCGTCTTACTATTGAAGTAAACTATTTACTATTGAATTTACCTTTTTATCAAGAAATTTACTACTTTATATATGTCTTAAAACCTAACATCATTGATGGTGTTGATGGTTTTAACATCAAGTTTTACCATAAATGCTGGCACACTATTTATATTGCTTATGCTCTACCATAAGAGCATTCTTCAATGGTGCTCATGTTCCAAGTGGGGTGCATTCTACTGTTATTTGTTTAATTCCTACAAAGATGGCCCCATAACTTGGAAGGATTTTGGACCAATAAGTCTATGTAATGTGTTTAATAAGATAATATCCAGAATTATCAATGATAGAATTTATATCTTTCTACCTAAACTTATCTTTGTTGAACATAGTAGATTTGTTAAGGATAGATGTATTCAAGAAAACATCTTCTTCACAAAAGAACTTGCTTTCAACATTAACAAGAAAAGTCGAAAAGGATATTTCATCCTAAAACTGGATTTGTCTAAGGCATTTGATATGGTATTTATCTTTTTTATAAAGCAAATTCTAACTGCCTTTGGTTTTAATTGTAGGTTCATCAATATAATCATGAAGTCTATCGACAATGTCAGATTCTCAGTTATACTTAATGATGAAGTTAAGTGGTCTTTTAAATCAACTAATGGGATTAAACAAGTCGATCATCTCTCCTTATTCTATTTATATTAGCTAAATAAAACCTGATAAGAGGCCTTAAACAGTTATTTCAAGATTATCCCAACTTAAGATACATTTTCCTAACAATAACACTATCATTTCCTTATCTTTAGTTGATGACACTATTATCTTTACTAACAGTTTAAAATTCAGTGTTTGTTCTCTTAACAGATTCTTACTCAATTTCCATGAACAAATAGACCGACTGATTAGCAAAGAGAAATATTTCTACATCCTTCATTCATCATCTTCAAATGATATATCAACTTACATTCATCAAATTACTGGTTACAAGTAAAGTAGTTTTCTAATAACATACTTGGGAGCCATCAACCATAACAGAACCAATGCTATAAATTATGAAGATCTTATAACCAAACTAAGGAAGGAAGTTTAACAGTGGGACCATACCTTACTATCTATTGGAGGGAGACTCACACTCATCCAGTCCACCTTGTTATCCTTCCCAATTATCATTTGAAGTACACTCTTCTTCGTGGATCTACTATCAAAAGAATAAAAGCCATGTGCAACAATATCTTTTGGGTACACTGGATAAACATAGAGGCATCTCTTGGGCCAGTTGGAGCAAGCTTTGTCAAGCTTACAAAGAAGGAGGATCAAACATCAAGAAAATTACAGATATTAAGCCCACTTATTCCTGAAAATTACGGCTAAAATTAAGAGAAAATACAAGTTTATGGTCCAATATCATGCATAACATCTACTGCTCTACTACTTATTCCATATAAGTTCAACTATCTTATAAGAGATCTCAAATTTGGAAGATCTCGACTCTTGGACAAGAGAGCTGTGAGTTCTGGTTTGATCGTTGGTGCCACAACAAACCCCTAATTGATCTTACTAATACTAATGACTCTTCTTGGTGTATTCAAACCAAATTTAATAATTTATGGACCAACAATGGATGTGATTTTAACAATCTATTACTTATGTCACCTCAACAGACATAGACAGAATCTCAACTATCAGTCAAACCCTCTCTCTAAGACAAGATTCAATAGACTGCTAGTACTTTAGGGGATTTTTGTTTTAAGGATACTTGGAATTCCTTAAGGAAAAAATGAACAAAATCAATGTAGACTACTTCTAAAAGTTCTCTTTTTTATGGAGACTACTTCATAATTGGGTCTCAGTAGATTCTGTCCTCCAAACCAAGAATATTATCCTAGTATCCAAATGCCAACACTGTGTAAATACTAAAACTATTCAGCAAACCTTTGCTCTATGCAACTTGGCATAGACAGTATGGTTACACTTAAGAAATATGTTTAAAGTTGTCATTGAAAGACATATGTTTCTCTCTCACATTGTCAAGTTTTAGTTATGGTCTGCTCCTAACAAAATTCACATCAGAAACACTTTGCCTTCTGTTCTCTACTGGACACTTTCGAATCATAGAAATCACAAAAAATTCAATATACAAGAGACTTCTTCTAAAGTTATTATCTATAATATTAAGCATACTATAATTAAGCTGGATATGGCTAACCTCCTCAATAGGAATTTCTGGAGAAATGATACTAGCATGGCTTATAAATTTCAATGTTTTAACCACCTAAAAGAGGCAAAAAAGCTCATGGCAATACATTAGTCTCCTCACATTGCTTTAAGACTCAAACTAAACACATACACTTCTTGTTCGCGGTCTGGTGAAGCTATTGGTATTGCTATTATCAGAGACTAAAAGGGAGATACCAAGGCAGCTATTGGAATAATCTATGAGAAACAAAGCCTTATCATTAGTGAGTCTCGTGTCCTACTAATGGACTTATACTTTGCAATAAAATGCAAAACATTTTTTTTAGAAATAGAGACAAACTCTAAATTACTTTTAACTATTATTTATACTAACAAATCCCTTTGGTATCTTAATTCTATTTTACAATGTTGAATGAATCTATTTACATAAAAAAAAAATTTATCTCCTACATTTACAGAGAGCAAAACTCTAAGGAAGAGTGTCTTGGAAAATGGAACAACAAATGAAAATACAAGATTGACGTAGCTGAAGATCATGTCCCTAACCAGCTTAAAGTTATCGATGTACTAGATAGCCTAGAGACAAGCTTTATCATAGAGTTTGATGAGCCCTAGTTTTTTCAATTTTTTTTTTCTAAATTACTTTTAACTATTAGTTTTTTTTCTAAATATTTCTAAATTACTTTTAACTATTATTTATGCAAAACATTTCTTCTGACATCTTTCTTAATTACAAATTTAAAAATTGCATATCTGATAAGTTAACATTTACGCAGAGCAACTTTATCATGGATCTGTTCTTCAATTGCTCATTGATCTATAAATCTCATTATCATTTCAAAGCTTCTACAAAAAAAATTCTAGACACTCTAATCAAATTTTTAGCTTCTGCTTTCAATCATCTCCTTCTTCTCAAGAGGTTCATCCTTGTTAAGTTTCTGAAACCTCTTCAAATATATCATTATTGAAGAGTAACTCGGTGTTCTCATCCTCAAATATCTCAAGTTTGTATTATAATTTTGTTAGCTCTTGGACCTTCTTACCCTTCTAAATGGGTTTTTTTCTCTTTTTATTAATAAAAATTATGAGTAAGTTTACATGTCTACTCAACTTATAAAAAATAATCAAAAATATATTTTTTTTACTATAAACTCCATATATAGTTGATAGCATTAGACATTTTTAGATTCTTTTAGATTTTTAAATGGGATTGCTACGAATAAATATGAAAACCATATAAGATTTATATTAAAAATCAGATACAAGTTCTAATTATCATAAAAAAAAAATTGGTTCATTTGAATATTTAAAAATAATGTGTTTTTATTCAATTTTGATAAAAGATTTTAGTCCAAACCCATTCACCAAATTCGTAATTTAATTATTATTATTTTATTTTTAATTTATACAATAAACATAATCTAATCTAACAAAATTTTGATCAATTTAGTGAATGAATATCACGTTTTGAAATAAAATAATCATACATAATAATAAGTCTCATTTTATAGAAAATTGTATAGTGGTATAATATTTATAATATTTTAAGGTCATGCATTATTTTATTCGTCATGATATATTATTTTTAGTTATAGATAATTTGGATATGTTTCTTAGTATAACTAATGAAGATTTGTAACCAAACTTCTATGGGGATATTATATCTTTTTTTTATATTTATTGGTAGGAAAATTTTTTAAAGTTTAAATACAAAGTTTTATCATATCCAAAGGTATCCAAGACCAATATTTATTACCATTTACTATTCCAACTATCAATATTACCTATATAATACTAAACTTTTGTACTTAACTTCTACTTAATGCCTAAGTTTCCAAGTATACCTTTGATATCATCAATCAACTATATAAGCTTTTTTCACACCCACCTTATTTTAGAAAGAGAAACTGTCAGTAACACTAAACATATTTTCACCTATTTTCAAATATAACAACTTTTGATTATCTCCATTTCAAACTTTCCTAAGTTTTACTTCAAAATTATGTGAGATTCGGTGAGTGAGAGATTATATTTCACCTTTTCTGATTCAGTAAGTGATACAGAGAACAATATGAGATTTAGTTTTGTTTTTCATAAAGGTGTTAGATTTGATTTCGAGAGAATACGTGTGAAATTTGTGTCTGATTTTATAAGAGTAAGTTTTTATCTCTTTTCTTTTTGTAATTAGTCATAAACTCATCGCTTTATAATTTATATTGAGTTATGAGTTGTTTTTAGGTTGTCTAATTTTTTGAAGTCAATTTTATAGGTTGCAGGTTTTTTTTAGAATATGTAAAACACTGAAGTAAAGAGATGCGAGACGTTGGGTATATTAGATGCAAGAGATGCCTAGTTACCATATGTCTCGCATGCAATACATAATTGTGATATGCGAGACATGCAGATGCATCATAATGTTGATACATGGGAGACTATGAAAAATATTAGATAAGAGATGAAAAACCTACCAATATATTTTATATGCAAGACTTATATATCCTAGACATGCTCATGCATCATAATGTTGATAGATGTAAGATTATAATAGGTAAATACAAGACTATAAAAATTATTATATGATATATGCAAGACCATATGTGAGGCATAATATTCGTATTACTTTCTTCGAGAGATGCAAGACCATATTACGTTTCTTAAATGTTATACTTGTAACTAATTATTTTTTAGTTTTGCAATGCATGTAAGCAATATCTAAACCTCGAGTGTGCATTTTTAAATAGAATGGTCGAAAAGAAATATTTTTCACTTAGTGATATATTTCTTGGACGTAATTATAGTATAACCGACTTTTACAATGATAATAAGAACTATTTATTTACGAATAATATTGTGGATTTGCTAACACTTCTTGATGTTGAGCGTTAAAAAGTTAGTTTTAATATAAGACATTATGTGGTTGATACGGTTGCTGAAGAAACATGTTGAAAGTCTAGCTTAAGTTTATTGAAGCCTCAAATAATAAATTAGTTAGTGGGGAAATTCGTTTTGGTTTGACTTAATTTAATCATAAAGAAACTTGCTACTATGGGTCGGGTTGATGTGATTAAAGGTGTTTAGCAAGTTTTTTATCTAGGTGTTGTAACTCTAAGGTTTGCCTTATGTCGTTATGGCTTGAAGCATGATTTTTGTTTCAAATATATATATCATCACAGATTTAAAATAAATACTTATTGTGAAAATAAAGTTAGAGTAATTTAGAGAAAGCTAATACGTTTTGGAAATAGTTTTAATTTGTCTAATTTAAATAAGGGTTACTTTCAAATAATTGAAGAATATTGATATAACAAGTGACTACCATGTGGGATATACTCTGTGAAACAACTTCAAGTGTTGTTTCATACCATTAGGGTATTGTCTTTAAGGTTTTCGTTATTGTCGTCTATTTTTATTTATCGATGCAATATGTTTTAGCACCAAACATAGAGGATTATTGATTTATGCCATATAAAAATATAGTAACGATAGTAAGTTTTATGTGCCAGACTGTCTTTTTTATGGAACTATTTTTGTAATATTATTTGTTTTTGAACACGCGAGACTAAATAAATTTTCTTGTATTACATGCGATACAAGCATATAATATACATCCTGCAAGACCTTAGTATCTCATTAATGCTTCACGAGAGATCATTATATAGTATACTCCTTTTATAAAACCATGAGATATATGTCGTTGAATGTTCCATATACGAGAAATACTATACCAATCATACGATTCTTGAACAAATATATTTGTGCGGCCTATATACGGATAATTGTGAGACGATATACATATGATACCACTTTAAAAAATTCAAATATTTTTCATGTTGCATTTGGTATTGTTGGATGTGAAAATGTTGATAATTGGCTTTGATTTTAAGAGAGTTTGAAACCTCTTTTGTTGGAACGTCAAATCATATTAATTACGGATCATCACTTAAGTATCATTAATATTGTATATGTCGCGTATCCATAATGATATCATTCTTATGGTATATATTTCATCTTGTTGGAAATTTTAGTATGCTCTTCGTCACTTATACCCAAATTTTACGTCTATGATGGTTTTTGGGTTTAAGAAGTATAATTATACTCCAACGATCGATAAGTTTAATGAAAGGCTTGAAATATTTATTAGTGAAGAAGGTAATAATGTTATTGACTTTCTCGATAATTTACATGGTGCTATAGCATGTTCTCCGACCAAATTTTTTAGTCATCATATTAAGTATCTATGTAGTATACCTATTGTGGAATTAATTGACAAGATTAACGACTTATCTTCTCTTGTTTATCGGATTGCTTGGAAAGGCCTCTTCAACATATTTTCCTACCTTTTTCTTATGCACATTAGGACTAATCCCATTTTTTGTATGTACATGTGTTGAAGAATTTCACCTTCTAATTCTTCAGAGATAGCTTTATCCCTAGTCTCTGTAAGGGTTTATTCACCATCATCACTCATTGTAATCTAGGTAAAAAGAGAGTGAAACTCAAGTGACTAAGTCCAATATGTGGCGCCTAATGTTAATATGGATTTAAATCCCACCCCTTATAGAATTTTCTAATGGGATGTTGATATTTACATGAATCTGTCACATAACAAAACTCATAAATAGCACATTAGCAGAATAAATAATAAATCAGTAAGACAAAATAGAACTACAAAAATCCAATCTTATATGTATTTATCCACTTTCGTTCGACTTGACTATATAATGTCGTTATATGATATTTCAACTTTTCTTTTATAAAAATAAATGATCTTTTCCAATAATGGTGAGAAGTGAGTTAATTAAACAAATTATTCCCATCTCGAATGGCTATATAGTAAAAGGGGGTCCTTTGCAGTTTCCAAATATAAATATTTGTGAGGAAGGTATTGGGATTTTCATATTGTTGAATAAATAGGTGAAGAGGTAATTGTAGATTCAGTCAAATATAATAGTAAAGAAACCAGGCTCACGTTATCCATTTTGATGGGATAGTTCAGCCAACGTAAGAACTCGAGTCACGACACCATTTGGAATCAGAATATGCATATTCCATACATTTTTTGTATGAGTGTTGTAGTTCTTGTTGCGGCTGTGATGGTTGTTCCTTTGGTTTTCACTTTACCATTTTGTGATGTTGTTATAATGACGGTTGGTATTTCTCTTTGTGTTGCTATTGAAATGATTACTGCGTCTCCTGTTGCAGAGACTGTTGTTGTTACTGCTGTTGCAGAGACTGCTGTTGCAGAGAGTGCTGTTGCAGAGACTGCTGTTGCGGGTGCTATCTGTGATCTGTTGTTGAATCATATCAAAATCAGCCGATGATATGTGACTCATCTATAATTGATCAAGTCTTGTTAACTCGAGATCCGTCATTCAGTTAAAAATTATTGATAATTAATAAATAAAAATCCCCAATTGTTTCCCAGAATTAGATTGGAATGAAATTGATAAGATGATATGAAAATGAAAAAAAGAACTAGGAATATATGGTTTTTGTATGGATCATTGTGTAAAAGATCGAAGTTTTGAATCGAATCGAGAAAGAAAAAACACAAAAAGTAGATTCGGCTACTTCTAATATTGTTTTCTCTTGAAGATAGGCTAATGTATTATGATGATTGATACACGGTGGACACTGAATCGTGGATGGCATGGACAAAACGTCATAGCAGTAGAAACATAAAATAGTAGCGTAAAGATTTTCGATACATAATATACTCATTAGCTGAAAACCTAACAAAAATAACATTAGTGTAATTATGCATGATTTTTTGTATTTTTTAAGTGTATCTACATACATAGAGAAGTGTACAGAGAGGATTTTATAAAATAGAAGAATGCCAAGCTAATATAGCATCGTGTATATTTCTTCGAATAGATAGAGTGCATTGTCTATCAATGCTAGATTGATAAAAACTAGACGTCGAATAAGCAAATATTAAAAAATATAAATATTTACGGAATCGGTTTTAGGATTGGATATTCAAAAAGAAGTAAATAGATTAGGGTTGCTTTAAACAAATATCCATTACCTGATTTTCGAAATCAATTAGAAGACTCATGATTTGTTACCTCTAATTTTGAATGAAATGATAAGGAAAAATCTAACTCAATTTATTCGTCAAATCATAATCAAATCTTCAACTTAATTCCTCTTCATTTACGAATTTCGATTCACCTAAAGTCTAAAGATGCAAAATAATAAAATAAAAATAATTTATTTCTAATACTTTCTTTCTCCAACAAAACGATTTCAATTTTTTAAAAACTGAAAAAAAAATATCGTTCCCACATACGGCACAAATTTGATAAGGATAAAAACCTTACCAAAATCATCTAGAGAGGAAAAATATAGGTGAAAATGAAAAATAGTATAATAATCTTTTGTATATAAAATCCCCTTACAATGAGTGTTTATACTCTTATTTATATAAATTCTACAAGACCTTTCACTTTCTCCTTACTTTTCTATATTCGTTCCCATAGACGACACCAATTTGATACGGATAAGAATCCTTATAAAATACCAAAATGATATATATATATATATATTATACTCTTATTTATATAAATTCTACAAGACCTTTCACTTTCTCCTTACTTTTCTATATTCGTTCCCATAGACGACACCAATTTGATAAGGATAAGAATCCTTATAAAATACCAAAATGATATATATATATATATATATACAATGAAGATAAAAAGAAAAATTATATAAAAAAATTATATATAATCCAATTCCCCTTGCAATGAACTCTTATTTATATAAATTCTACAAGACGTTTCACTTTCTCCTTACTTTTCTATGTTTGTTAGATATTTTAAATAATGTATTTGTCATAATATCACGTGTAATTAAATCATAAATATATCTTATTCTTATACATTTACTATATATAGAGAGTATAACCTTAGCACATATCATTAAAATTATTCATTGACATTTAGTTTAGAAATTGTCGTCAACTATAAATTAAGAATCAAATATATATAGACCTCATATTTAACCGGTTATTTCATCATTAAGAATATCATAAGAACATTTCTCACTATCATGTAGACATTTCTTTATTATTACAATTTGTCGTACTTTTGATTTATTATAATATTTTAAAACTAGAGTTCCATCTTACACTTTGTAGTAGGGATCCCCTTATAGGGGTGTGTTGTCTTTTATGCTTTAATAGCTAGGTTTGGCTTATAGCCATGATCTCAACTTAAGGCCTTTGAAATCTCGCATTTACAAGTTTACTATGACCTCTTGCACTTTTGAGTCAGGCTTGGCTTGTATCCATGTTTGCTTTGTTTAGATGCATAAACTTTCATACTTTTCAGTCGAGCTTCGCTTGTAGCCATGTTCACTTATTAGGTATAATTTTATAAAAAAAAATCCGCTTATTTCATTTATCATTTTTATTCTTTCTCATTTATTTTTTTATTTTGTTTACAATTTATTTTAATTGGAGAAACTTCACAAAATCGTTGATTGGATAAACTTCATATAAATTGTTGGATATAGACATTCTTTAATATTCATTAGCAGAAGGTTAAAGACTAAAAATATTTGAATATGTGAGTTTGATAGTGTCTTAAGAACTATCATTATTATATTTTGAAATTAATATCATTATCATTATAATTAATCATTAGAACCTATCAAGTTGAAAAAAATTACCATCATACTGATTTATTAAATCTTACTTATGAATATATATGTGTATATATATATATATATAAAGATGCTTCAAATAAAAATACATATATATATATAAAGATGCTTCAAATAAAAATATAAATATGAAGATGCTGCATTTATATGGGACCTTATAGTGTCTCATTTAAAAATTCTCGTGCCACCAAATAGAAAAAAGAGTACAGCGAAAAATTGTTACATTTTAGTTTTATTTAATTTTAATTGATGTATATTCCAAGGGTATTATAATATATATTACCTTCTATATCTATGAGTCACTAAACACCTTTATGTCGTTTAGATACTACCTCAAAAGATATGCCCACAAAACTTCATTAAGGAAATTCGACCACTTTACCCTAGCCAATTCTAGCATTGTTTTTATCCCATGGAAAATAGTTCTATTTGTAACCTCTACTGCTCCATTTTCTTTTGGATAATATGGAGTTGAAAAATGTTATTATATCTCATACTCTTACAAAGAGTTCCCACCATATCATTTTAAAATTATAGATCGTTATCTGATATTAACACTCTTGGTATTCCATAAAGAAATTAATAAGTTGGACCTTAGAATTTCACAAACTTCTTAAGATCTAGTTCTCACCAATGTTTTTGCCTCAAGACACTTAGTGAAATAATCAATCGCTAATTAGAAATTATATTCTTCCCTTTGTCATCAGTAATTTCCCTACCATATCATTATGTCACCTATCACATGGGCATTGAGAAGGTTTTGAACATATTGCTTCACTATGAACATGACTCGTGTTAGTAAAGCATTGATAAACATCACCGTTTTAAACTATCGATTGTTGCATTGTTCAAAAGTCTAGGTGAATATAAGCATGCTTAGAGAAAGCATCATATCAACCTTTGAAACCCACAACGAGAGGATGCTTCTCCCTCTGGTTTTTTTAAACAATTTTTTTTTTCAAACATCTAAATAACGGTCATGTATAACATTTTTTATATTAAAAATTATACCAAGGATAACATACTTGTAATTTTTCCAAGGGTAAAATCTCATCATTTGGGAAAAGCCCATATTTATTTTTAAAATAACTATCATCTTCAACAAATAAAACCTCTTGATTTTCAATATTTACCAAAATCGATGGTATTTATAATATAATCATTAAAGGATTAGTCTTCATGCAACTAAACTTTACGAATGCATTTACTTTTTTTTATTTCTTACTCGCGGAACTTGCTCATATATAATAGTTTCAAAAGTCTTTTCAATTTCCTTCACTAGTTCAAAATACTTTCTCATATTCTCTCGATTTGTTTCAAAATTATCCTGAAAAGAACAATACCCAATTTAGAATCTAACAATAAATGAAGGAAATTTTCCAAACAAATACAAGCTAATCTCATCATATTTAGCATGTCTTCATATTATCCTTTATTATTGGTAGTAGGGAATTGGAACTTAATACATTGTTTAATTTCATCTCCACTGAAACCGTTAAAACAACATAAGCTCCATTACCATTTATATTAGAACAACCCATTCATTGTATTTCATATCAATTCATGTCGGTTCACCCTCTTCCATTCCATTTCTCTCTTCTTGAAATAATTTGATAAACGCAATTATTAAAGGCGTTTTTATTGTTTTCATAGGTTTAAACTGAATTTCATATTCACCAAACGCAAGTAAACACCCTGTTAGCCGCATATATATTCTAACGAGTTTTCTTTATAAGTTGCACTTTCTGTATGTTATTAAAATAATCTAAAATAGCCAAATACTGGTTCACCCTTTTTTTGTCTCTACAAACTTATCAGTCAAAGTAATTGTATCACCCTTTTTAACTAATTTTTTTTTATTTATTTTTTAAACAGTAACAACTTTATTACTCAATTGAGAATTACACAAAGTGTAGGGCTAAACTGCGAATTACAAAGAGCTTAGGGGATAAAAGGTAATAACAAAAGGCTGAAGGACTTAGGGCAAATAAAATCTACTCATAAGTCGATTGACTCCATAGTTGATCAGAAGAACTCCTTAGAGAGAGCGAACTGGAGAGAGATATCATCTTTTCAACTCAAGACCCCTAGAGAGAGCGAACTGAAGAGAGATATCATCTTTTCAACTCAAGACCCCAAAATCGATCTATTCCCAACTTTCAGAGAGTGATCCCAATGAAACCAGACCCGATCGAAGACTTCTCTCTAAAACCTTTCGAGCTAATACAACGACCTGATTCGAATCCCCAACTTAACATTCCCCAAAGCTCCATAATCTCATGAAACGAGATCTCCAGCAAGAATAATTTGCTCTATGTAAACGTGGTTAAGAGACATATCATAGGTGATTAAGCCTCTGATTCTAGCAATCATTTGCTCAATTGGAACAATTGAGTTCCCAAATTTGAGTAAATGAAATAGAATCTCAGAGTCACTCTCAATATCGATTTTATTAAACCCTTTAATTTTACAGATCGTCAGCCCTTCCAACAGAGCTCTAGCTTCTGCTTGGATACGTGACTGCTTGCCTTAAGTGTTGTAGCAGCCCAAGACGAAGTTCCCCAGATGATCTCTGATAATAGTTGCACCACTGGTTTCACAAGACTGCGTGCAACAAGCATCAGAGTTGAGCTTCAGTCTTCCAAATTTCCATATGACCCAATTTATGATGGGAGGCAATATAGTTTTCATGTGAAGTTTAGAAGGGGGGGACCATGACCAGTTTCTGGCCATATGAATATGAGTGATAAACTTGAAAATCTTAACATTAAATAGGTTAGCAAAGTATGACCATATGTGCCAAACGTGATCACAATTAATAAAAACATGATTAGTACTCTCAATACTACTGCAAAAAAGACATTTAGAAGCAAGAACTAGAGATCTTTTTTGCATGGTGACTTCAGTAGGAATATAGTTATTAAGGAGTCTCCAATGTAAAATAGAACATTTAAGATGAGTTACAATATTCCAAGCCTTATCGAAAATGGAAGACTTAGGATAGCTTAGAGCGATACTGTTTAAAGTGTGTTTGATTTTAAATGAACCCGAATTAGAAAGACTACAAATAATTTTGTCATCCTTATTATGGTCAATTTTTAGATTTTTAATAAGACAGATGCTAGCGGTAGGGAGAAGAGGACTTTTTGAGTTTAAGTCCCACGTATTGCTTCTCTAAAGAGAGTTAACAATGTCGTCTTTGAACCATTTGTTATCGTAGTCAGTGTCAAACGTGATTATGAGAGTAGTCCCAAACCAACGGTCCAACCATATGTCCACATCATCTTTACCAATGTCCCAAGAAATGTACTTCTCAGTTTCATTTATGATTGCAATTAGACTATTCCAAACTAAAGAACCCTTCTTGTTACCAATTTGAGAAGGATGAAGACTTTTACAATAAATACTGTGGGTTAATTTAGACCAAAGAGAACTGTTACTTCTAAAAGTAAACCATAACCTTAAGGAGTAAACTTTCTGATAGTCATCAAGACTATGAATATTGAGACCTCCTTCCTTATAACTTTTGCAAGTAGATCTCCAAGAGCACCAGTGAATATTCTTATTTTCAGTAGTAGAGGCCCATACAAATCTATTGAATACTTTTTTAATTTTGCAGATCACAGCGTAGGCACCTTGCAGCTGTGGCTCCAGTAGAGGCGGATATGAAGGAGAAAACTTTTAATAAGTGTAAGTCTTCCTGCATAAGACAAGCTCTTACCCTCCCAAGCTTGAATTTTGTTGCTGATCTTGTCAATCAAAGGCAGGAAATTGCTAACTCTATTATTAGAGTTCAAGGAGACACCTATGTATGTTGTAGGCAGTTTACCAATGCTAAAGTCGGTTTGAATTTGTAGGATCTTAAGCTTGTTTTGGTCAATGTTGCTGGCAGTGATTAACTGAGTTTTGTCTCCGTTAATTACTTGGCCAAAAGAAACTTGAAAATCCTGCAAGAACTTACCAATAGTGTTCATAGAACTAGTTAGACCATTAGAAAATAATAATAAGTCGTCAGCAAAAGCCAAGCAAGGGATTTCGATTTTACTTCTACCCTTGAACTTAATAGTTTTGTTATTTTTATAAAGATTTACCAATCCCCTAATTAAAGCTTCCTTAACAAGGATAAACATACTAGGAGATAAAGGATCTCATTGTCTGATACCCTTGCTGGTTTTGAAGAAACCCGCAGAATTTCCATTAAGCAGGATGGTAACATAAACAAATGTAATAAGATTGCTGATAATTTTAATGAACTGGTGATTAAAAGCAAAACTAGCTAGCATGTCAAATATAAAGTCATGAGATAGGTTGTCGAAAGCTTTCGACATTTAAACTTTAATAATAACATTAATGCTTTTGGTTTTTATTTTCAGGTCATGAAGAAGCTATTTAGAAACCAGGATGTTCTCGTGGATTGATCTTCCCTTAACAAAGGCTCCCTGAACATCTGAAATGAGATCAGGTAATAGCTTAGCTAGTCTATTATTGATTAGTTTAGACATAAGTCTGTTCAGAATTGTGCATAAATATATAGGTCTAAATTGGTTCCAAAAATTAGGGTTGTCTATTTTTGGGATAAGGCATATGCACTTGCTTTGATCCCCTTAGGAATAGACTTTCCTTTAACAAAATCAATCATAGCATTACAGATATTAAGTTTGATAATAGACCAACAAGTAGTTAAAAATAAGTATTGAAGCCATCAATGCCAGCAGCACTAGATGGCTTCAAACATTTAATAACTATAAGAATTTTGATCCACAGTAGGACTAGAAAGTAAAAAGTCATTATCTGAGTCTGAAACCAATTTGGGAATATTTTAAAGGATATTGGAATTATGATTATCACCAAAATTAGAAGTTAAAGTAGAAGTGAACATATCTTTGAAGTACTGCTCAACTGATGCATTCATTCGGGCTTCATCAGAAGTCCATTCATTATGAATTTTAATACTGGCAATCGTGTTTCTTCTTCTTTTTCTCTTAACAAAGTTCTGATAAATTTTGGTGTTTCTGTCCTCGTCACTAATCCAAGCAGCATATGTTTTTTGCTGCCAGAAGCTTTCCTCCATGGATAGAGCTAGAAGGTTATCAGCAGTAGCTTTGGAGAGGGCCATGTTGTCCTCAATGCACTTAATAGCAAGAAATTTATCCTCCAATAAGATAACATTGGCTTCAGTATCTTTGAATTTATCAAAAATATTACCAAATGTATCTCTATTCCACTTCTTTAGATCTCTTTTAAGTCTTTGAAGTTTATTCCACAACACATTAAGAGGGATACCATACAATATTTTCTCCCAACTTTCTTCAACAGTCTTAATAAAAGTAGGGTCCATAGTCCAAATGTTAAGGAACTTAAAGCTACTTTTAATTCTTCTATTATTGTTGTTAATACAAAATTTTGAAGGGCAATGGTCAGAGCAGGTACGAGCCAAGTGGCTCACATTGGTAAAGTTAAAAGTATTAACCTAGTCTTGATTGACAAACACCCAGTCAAGTCTTTTACCTTTGAGATTCTTCATCCATGTATATTTAGTCCCCGTAAATTTAGTGTCTTCGAGCTTACAGTCTTCAATCATTTCGTTGAAGTCATTTACACTTTGCTGACAGTAACTTGTAAAATTGACGTGATCAGTAACAGATCAAGACGTATTGAAGTCAACAAGGACAATCCAGTCCTTCACAATACTAGAGATATTCTTCAAAGTTTTCCGAAGGTCAAGTCTTTTATTCCTCTATCACTTGCCGTAAACAGAGTTAACATAGATCATCTTGTGAGCATTAGTAATTTCCAAGTGAACTAATTGAATGTTATCCAGAATAATAGAGACTTTAGAGTCATCCTGCCAAAATATCCATAGTTTGTTAGAAGAACTATCATAGAAATTACTGAATTTTAAATAGGAAGCAATATCGTTAATTTTGATAGGGAGAATGAAACGCTCTTAAATTAACAAGAGCATGAAATTATGGCTCAAGACAATAGACTTCAGTCTTCTTTGAGAAGAATTGTTGCATATTCCCCTTATATTCCATGAAAGAATGTTAATCATTGGAGTCTTTGTTAGTAGTTATGTTGTCTTCACAAAGAGTAAAGACTTATTAGTCTTAGAAGTCTTTTTTTCCTGCTTCTTGCCTCCTTCAATTTCTGATTGAGAATCTTTTAAAAATTGTTGCTTGTTTCTCTAGGTTTTAACACTGGAATTTCCGGTAAGCTTCCTATGTTGTTAGGGTCTGGTGTGTTATAACCAGTTCTGGACCTTGATTGATCAGGGGAGACTTGAGTGTTAACACATTCAAGATCCTTAATTGCATCAATCGTGTCTTCAGTAGTATTATCAACTTCAGAGACAGTTTGAGCCTCATTACTATATCCCGATCTTATTATAGATTTGATTTTATGTCTCCGCATACTAATAGTGAGATCTGTGGAAGTTTCTTTGATATGATTCTGGTTGTTTTCAGGTTTAGAAAAAGCCTCGATCTCATTGCAGTCTTTTCTTCCATTATCTTCAAGGACAGATAAGTTTTGTTGAAGCTTATTATTTGATTTTTTTTTTGTATTTTTCAACAATATGACCTATGTGATTACAAAAGTTGCAGTACTTTGGTATACTTTTGTATGCTATTTCTACCTAACAACCGTCGTTAGAACCAAAGCCTATCCACATTTGATTCTACATCTTACAAGAAACATCCAATTCCACCCAGCCATAGATAGCATTGAATAAAGCCATGTTTTGAGATGGTATCCAAGTCTTTATAGTGTCACCTATAGAATTGAACAAAGTTTCCGCCATAGGTTGATTGTAGAGATACTAAGGTATCTTTGAGATTCTAGTCCAAATTGGGGTCATTGGACTTTCAACTTTGGGGTTAAAATTCGGGGACCACTTTAACACCCTCATGATAGTGTTACCAATAGTCCAAGCCGTCTTACTCCATAAGTTACTGTAAAATTCTTTTAAATCAAATTCAAGAAGAATATGATTGGGGTCTATAGTATAGAGATTCACATTTCCTTTAAATTTTCTTTCAGCCATAAACTTGTCCACCAGACTCTTTTTTGGAATGCCATCTGAAAACTTTAAAATAAGAGTGAATTTGGTCAAGTTTAATAAGTTGTCCTTAACTTCCTTTTGAAATTGTAGAGAAATATGGTGTTCATTGTAAGATATTGCATCAGGCTCCACTTTGTTAACATTATTGGTGCTTTTTTTGAAAAAGTCAGTATACTTCTTCATTCCTGATGGATTTCATTCATTTTGAACATGAAGTTCCTCCATAGCAGATTCCAACAAGAAGAACAAACAAAACAAGATATCACACCCACGACACCCCAAGAACAGAAAAAACACGATCACAAGGGATGATCAGAGCGACGAGAATCCAAACAGAGAATTCAAACCATAGCTAAAGCTCAAAGCTAGAGGCTAAGAACAAAAGAGAGAAGATGAATCACTCATGAATACTTTCTAGAAAAAGAATTTCTTGGAGAAATTCTTCAAGTTCGTATTGTTCACATTAACTAATTAATTAATAGTAATAAATAAGTAAAAATGTATTTTGTCAGACCAAGTCGATATATCGTTGTTATGGTAAATAGAATTAAAATAATTCTAAGGGAAGTAGCCGAGTTGGTAGAGTAAAGCATGTTTTTGATGAAAAGTTATGAGTTCGAGTCATTTTACAATTTTCAGGTTGAGGGTTTATCTTGTACGCATTCGTTGATTAGTGGACACAGGTTCCTTCCGTTTTTTTAAAACAGACCTGAAAGGGGTAGCCTAGGTGGTGTTCATGACCTCTGGTCATGAGTTCGATTATTTCAACAAACAGTTTGCAGGCTACTCTGTCACATCGAGAGTTTACCCTGTGTGCACGCGTTGAATAACAACTACGAGCTTCTTCAAAAAAATTGGATTATAACAATATTAAGAAATTATTTTTTGTTGGGATTCTTACCCATAATATCAAAAACATATTTTATTTATATAAAATTCACTTACGAATTTTAATGAACTATAGATATAAAAAAATAAGTTCTATAAATTTGTAATTACGAAGTAACTTTTCTAAAATATATTTATTTTTATAAGATCCAAGTATCGCTAAAATATATGGTAATGAACCTCTAACGCTACAAGTAAAGTTTAAATGAAGATTAAAATAAGTTAAAGATAATATAGGGTTTGAGATAGGTAAACGTAGGCTAAAAACATTGATCGGTCACCCATGTTTGGCACTTGTTATAGATTTTCCACTAAGATTTATTCGTCTCCAGATCGAGTTATTTTTTGTTTTAAAATTTTGCATGTATGGTTAGTTACACACGTGTCAATTAAAGTTGGTGATGTCACATGTCATCAAGAGATACAACTCAAGATTACAAATACGGTCACTCAATATTTAATCCCTTAAATATGTGTGGCTCAGTTCTTTTATCTTTTACTTTTAATTTTAAATTTGTATTTTTTATTTTTACTTATTTACCGTATATTTTTAAATTATTACCAATTAACACATTTAATATTAGTAAATTAGGTTTGATGATGCTACCATTTAACTTTTGAACCCATTTAACATTATTTACTATATATTTTTATATTTTCACAAATTAACTTATTTAGTATTAGTAACCAATTTAACTTATACTTTTGATAATAGTTATTACAACCATGTTACCATATTTATTTTTAATTATAATTATTTATTTAACTGTTAACTGTAATTGATTATAATATATAAATGCTAAGTTAAAACATATCAAACTTTCGTACACATTACTACTTTATCGATATAAATCATAAAATTAGTCTAGTATTTATCTTCACATTTTAACAAGTAGAAAAAACTAAAAAATATATGCCAAGTAGTTATTTATTTATCCAAGAAAAAAATATGCTATATTTACACACTAACACTTCTACTGATGCAATTTTGTTAAAGATTTCTCTCTCCCACTCAATACATAATTCCTTTAATTAAGATTGTGGACCTATATTTATGGTAATTACTTCAGTCGTGGTTAGTTTTGCAGATTCATCAATCATAAGTTATCTTTAATGACTAATAACTCCATTAAAGCTCGTAACGTGCGTTGATCGTGATTGCGCCTCATTGTCATTGATAGTGGTCCTCGACCTGACAACGTTGATTTTTCTAAGTGGTATCTGCTCGGTCAATTTAATACTTGAAGCGGCCCAAATTGGATTACGCTAGTTTTCCCATATGACCTTTGTTCGATCGGTTTACTACTCGGGCGGACTTTGATTGGGTTACGCTGAGTTACTCGCATGAACTTTGCTCGGTGACACCATCGTTCGAGTGTATCTTTATCGGATTATGTCAACTTCTCCTTAAGACCTCTGCTCGGTTGCACTTCATGAGCTGGCCTCGGTGTCCTATGGTCAAGCCTTGGTTTAGTCGTTAATGGAGATATATACACTTTGCTTGTGGGTCAGCTCGGTATGTTGCGCCACTCGGTTTGTTACGATACAAGATATATGCCCCAATAGAATGTGTTATCTTGTTAAATAACATCTACTTTTATGATGATGACCTCATCAGGGCTCCCTCTAATCTACTAAGTATGTTTTGAAATTGTACTAATTGAAATAAAGAAACTTGGGCACGACAGATGTGAGGAATCAGACTCATGGTAGTTGATGTGGCCTAGTGGTGTAGTGTGTCAGGTAGTGATGCAACAAAAAGTTAATACTATGATAACACAAGTCGTTGTCTAGCAGCGCGTGCGTCCTGACACAACGATAGTTGTCTAGCAGCGCGTGCGTCCTGACACAACGATAGTGTATGGTGAATGAAAGATGATGTCGCTTAGATTATTCTAAAGCGTGTAACTTTAACTAATGTGTAATAATAATTAAAATCCCATCAAGCTAGCAAGCTCTCCAATTTTCAATCTCCACTGACGGGGGTAAGAAAGTTGGAAGATTTACCAACGTCATATAAGAACTGGATACACACATATTTGTCTGGGAATTTAGACCACAAAAGTGTTGTCATGAATCTTCAGCTGGAGATGCGATGAAGGACTAAGTTTAAGGATTAAATTTTATGTCGGTAGTGTGAATATATTCCTTTGGTGACACTTTTTGAACTGTTATTTGTGTTTTTAGGTGAAGAAAAACAACAAGATTAGTGCATGGCAAAAGAGTCCTCGCTCTCGTAAGAGAAAAATAAGAATGAAGATGATATTCTCACTATTTAGAGCGTGGAAGAGAATAGTCACCAAGGAGGCGGTCGTGCGCAGCCTTGAGAAGAGGTGGTTAAGGATGGAGGTCAGTGTCCTTCGGAGGATGATGAAGAAACAGACGAGGAGGTGTGTCATCCATTAAAAAGGAATCTTCATACTTAATGCTATATGTATATCACAATGTAAGTTGAGGTTGGTGGATGACAATGAGGAACCATATGGGGGTGTAATTAAGAAAAATAGTGAGGAAACCTCATTGACATAGGTAGTAAAACAGACGAGCAAGGCACCCGAGGTGATCGTGATAAAGTAGTCAAAAGGTGGTGATGGATCAAAGAAAGTGGATGGATATTATTATATCGGTCAAGAAGAAAACACTACCATACGTATAGATGACTTTGTGAAAGGTGCAGGTTATGGGTCTTTGTACGTGAACATTATGAGGCCTAACCTTAATTTTTACGAGTATCTTAGTTATATGTCATATCTTCCTCGAACCTTCCAATATCTTCTACCATATTCTCATCATTTGATTGTATTCATCTTGTTATAAGTTATTCACTTGGAGGTCGGCTTCCAAACAACATATATTTCGTCGATGCTTCTATCTTCTACCATTTTTTCTACATTTTTCGATGTTATTACTCATTTAATTTACCGATACTCTATTTCCATCAAATTTTATGGACCTTAATCTAGCGGACACCTTATTTAAATATCTAGTTGATACATTTACCAAATATTAATCTTTTCCTTTCTCAAATAGAGATAATGACATGACACCATTATAAAACCATATCAGGAACTACTCGAACGAATTGAATCGCACAAGACTAAGGATGGTTGAAGGATAATATACCACCAACAAAAATGGGATGGTTAGTATCCTTCATGATCCTAATCGTAACTTACAAATTCATAAACAATCCTATAGTTAAGTCTCATAGCTAGTTCCGGAGATAAAGTCAATGCTACAACCTTCAAATACAGAGGAGGGAGACCCAAAGATTGAGGCTCAAACCAAGCATAACCTAAAAGGAAGTCGGAAAGTTCTTAAAACATTTTCCTCATATTTTGAGATAATATAGGTGATACATGAATCACACTGGTTACCACATATATCACGGAAAATATGGGTCCCCAATGGGGTAGCCGAGTTGGTTGAATATGGTATGCTTGTGACCAAAAGGTCATGAGTTCGAGTCCCTCTACATACGCTTTCTCGGCCGAGCTTGTCACTTTGTGTGGTTTATCTTCTGGCGTTGGTTTGCAGGCTATCGCGTCAGATTGAGGGTTTACCCTGTGCGCACTCATTGCACTCTGAGTAGCGGCTGCGGATTCCCTCCGAAAAAAATATCACGGAAAATATGGTGCATATAAATGTTATAACGAGTTCTTCAATAAATAATTTATATGTTATGTTTTATTTAAAAATAAATATATATTATTTAATCGGAGAAACAATGAAGTAAAACTTTTTTGGTTGACAATGTACACGTAAAATTACTAAGGACTTAAACTTCCAACCTCCCGTTGAGGATGCAGTTAACAATAATATCTTCGAGCCAATGTTGAACGGAGTGTGCCATTGGCAATCGAATAGCCTAGTAAAATCGAATAGCCTAGTAAAAAGCATTCAAGAAAAAATATCTTACATAGACCAAGATCTTCTATTATATTTACGGTGGTTAACAGTTTTAGCATGTATAGAACATATGTTAAATTATGGTGGTTCAAAAATCCATAACTAAAACATGTGTACGTAATAGATCAATAGTTATGGATGTAAGGTGTAAAAAGAAAATATATATGATGAAGATCTATCAAATATCATGATATACGAATCGCGTAGTCACTTTTACCAGCAAATATTAACGTCTCGAACATATGACATTATCCCTTGTATGATCAATTTGGACATTAGATACATTACCGAATTGTGCTTCCAAATAAAAATATATATAAAATACTGTTTAAAATATTAAATATAAGACCATTTCTACATTTCCAACAAAATTATTACTGTGGTTACCAAGACCCTATCGCACATGGGCTACGGGCTACTGAGTCATTAATATTATGTAATTTAATGTTAAATTAATATATATTAATATATAAATTCTATTGGATTGGTTTACATATCTCTTATAAATTTAAGTATTTGGTCTAAAATTTACTTGCGCTCCGACTAATTAATTTTTTATCAATAAAAATACATACATGAAAAATTCACCGGAAAAAGAAAATGGCTTTCTTTCTCTCCAAGAAACATAAGAATCTTTTTTGAACTCCAAGAAAGATCTCTTTCATTCTTTTCTTTCCTATCTTAGGCTCAAATCCACTGATTTGATGGAAGCAATGGCAGTCAACAATAACAACATAGGTGCTAACTTGTTATTTTATGCTGATATCCTCAAGAAGAGTACAATCAATGAGGAAAAACTTGAATTGGAGCCATAATAAGCAATTGTCAAAACTGATTATCTACCGATTCAATACAACAATGGCTTTCTTGAGTATTTGAAATATCAATCTAAACACTCAATTGTGGATAAATTTACTCATGGTTTACCAAAATGAAATCTGCTACTGTAGTTTCTTAAATCATTCAAATTTCAGTAGGCATATAGGTACAACGTATAGGACTCGAGACATGTCATATTCGAGTTAGAGGCTAAACAAGATCTTTGCAAAATATGGCAGCGTTCGGTGTGGACTATAGGTAGTACATTCATGAGGCTCCTGAAATGGACTGGAGATTTCACTAAGGAGAGTCATATTGCACCTTTTTGGATCAAGCTTCACATGCCAGGACACTTATATGATAAGAATATGGTTAAAACCGTAGCATTCATGATTGGTGAGACGCTGATTGTGAGAGTTCATGATAAAAATAGATTATTTTATTCTTGCAATGCTCTTGTAGGAATAGATGTTACCTGTAAGCGCCAAAGTGGTGTTTGGATAGGTTTTGGATCCAATTGTGGTCACTGGGTCAGAATATCGTATCTGAATATTCCACAATATTGTACTCATTGTCAGCATCCAAGACATTATAAAGAAAAATGCAAGAAAATTCAAAAAGAAAATGCTGATGATGTAGATGATGCTGGAGTTAATAAACTCAAATTTGTTGTTATCAATGTGGAAACTAAGGTTCAAGAAAAAGAGCAATAACAGAATGAAAATTCTGTTGGATTCAAGACTCCTGATCAAGGAGAAATTATTGAAGCTCTTCAATCTCTATATTATGGAGCCAATGATGTTAATACTGAATATGATAATCTGGACTTTGATTCTACACTTAAGGCTGATAATATAGGAAGCCTGAAAACTCTCCAAGAATCAACCAGGGATGGAAGCCTCAATCTCCAGAATTCTATAGAGAGGAGCAAAATACCAATTGCATGAATTTTGTAGAACAAACTAGGCATGAAATAAAAAAAATGCGAGGTGTCTGCTAATCATATTGAACAATCATATACATCTCCAAAAGATCAAGGAAAGTATGATAATGATGAAGATGAAGGAAGCTTCAGGAAAAATTTTGATAAAAAATTAAAGGCTGTTAAAGGAAAGAAGAGAACTAGGAGCAAAATCATCAAATCTTTGCAATTCAACGGAGCAAGTAAATCTAATTCTTCCAATTCTCTTAATGCTTAACATTATTAACTGGAATATAAGAGGTATTAAACATAAAGCTTCGCTTAGAATGCTTAACTATCTATTCAAAAAGAATAATGCTAAGTTTATTGCCGTTCAGGAACAATTAATCAATGGTGATAATATTAACATCATTGTGGGTAAGCTGGGTTTTTCCAACTTTGCTCATATCATTACTAATAATATTTGGATCTTCTGGCATGATGATCTTTTTGTTGTGATTATTAATGATCTAAATCAACGTATGAATGTCAAAATCAACATAAATAATTATACAAATTATATAATTATCATTGTTGTTTAGACGAAGTGCCAGAGGCTTAACAAAATCGAGCTTTTGAACTTTTTAAAAAGTATTGCTACTACGGATTTAAGCTCGATGATTTGTGGTGATTTTAATGTTGTTTGTTTTGTTGTTGAGTAGCTAGGTTGCACAATTTCTGTCTTAACAGCACTAATGATTTTAATGAAATGATAATTCATTGCAAAATAGAAGACGCTGGTTACACAGGTTCCAAGTACACTTGGTCTAATGGATCCAAGTGCAAGCGATTAGCCCGAGTTTTTATCAACAAAAAATGGACAGATTCCTTTGTTAATACTAAGATTTATCATCAAGCTAGGACATGTTCAGATCATATTCCTATTATCATTTTTATTTCTAATGATTTTACTAGAGTAAAATCTAGTTTCAAGTTTCAGGATATGTGGACATTGGATGAGAACTTTCTTCCTTTTGTAGAAACAGTTGGCATCAGGAGTTGATTGGTGATCCTTTGTTCATCATTTGGAACAAATTAAAGCTTCTTAATAAGGGTCTCATCAAATGGAATAGATCTTACATTGGTAACATTTTCAACAAAGTCTGTAGCTTAGAAGAAGAGGTCTTAGCTATGGAGCTCAATCATCAGAATCAACAAAGCAATGAGTCTAAGAAAAATCTTGTTAAAGCTAATTCTTTGCTTATTAAGGCTCACATAGTGGAAGAAGATTATTGGAGACAACAATGTTACTACAACTGGATCATTGATGGTGACAAAAATACGAAATATTTTCACAGCTTTGTTAAAAATAAGCGTAAAAGAAATAACATTAATGGGATTAAGATTGGTGATACCTGGATAACTCATAACAAGGCTATTGGTCTTTCTTCTATGGAATTCTGTAAGGAAACTCTTACTGAATATCCTTATGCCAATAAGGATGATGAGGAGAGATGCATGAATGATGCTTTGATAAATAACATTCCCATTCACCAAGAAATCATTAAGAAACCTTCTTAAGCCTCTTGATGAAACTAAAATCGGAGACATCATCAAGACCATGAGTCTTGCCAGTGCACCAAGTATGGATGGTTACACTCGTTGTTTTTATAAATTTTGTTGGAACATAATTAAGTATAACATGGTTAACACTATGAAGGATTTCGTTCTTGGTAAGAACATTTCCAGTGGTATCTTTACCACTGGTATTTGTCTCATTCATAAGCATACTAACTCTTTGAGATGGAAGGATTATAGACCAATAAGTCTTTGTTCCCTCCTTAACCGTATCATGTCCAGAATTTTAGCTAATATGATCTCTGTTATTCTGCTCAAAATCATCTCTCCTAATCAAGGTGGCTTTGCCCCAGGTAAGTATATTCAGGAAAAAATATATAATCTCGAAGGAGCTAATTTATGATCTGAAAAAGAAGGTTAAGGATAACAACATTTTGATTCAACTTGACATGTTTAACGTATTTGACAAGTTGGCTCACTGTTTTATCCTTAAAGTCCTCAACAATTTTGGCTTCTCCAACAAATTTGTTTACCTTATCAAAAAGATTATCTCTGCTATTAATGTGTTTATGTTAGTTAATAGTGAAGTCTTTGGTTTCTTCAAAACTAAAAAAGGATTAATATAAGGAGATCCTATCTCTCCTTATCTTTTTATCATAGCTGAAGAGGTGTTGTTCATGAGAATTGACTCTCTATTTTCTACTAATAAGTATATGCATTACAGAAGCAAAAGCACCATGCATATTAACAGCCTTGCTTTAGCTGATAATATATTATTGTTTACCAATTTTAAGGAGTCTACTATTGTTAACATTTGCAACATTCTTCAAAGATATCAAACCATATCTGGACAAGTAATTAATAAATAAAAAATTAAGATTGTGATGGCTGCTGGGATTAGTTACTCTAGGATTAATGTTATCACTAACAATTCTGGTTTCTCTTCTAGTTATCTGCATACTGACTATTTAGGTGTGACAATCAGCACTAGCAAAAGAGTAAGCAATTACAATAATCTGATTTGTAAAATCAGCAACAAAATCAACGAATGGCATTATGCTCATCTCTCTTTTGCTGGAAAACTTACCTTAATTAAATCCGTATTGATGAATATCATTTTTTACTGGATATAAAGCAATATTTTACCTAAAGGAATTATTACTAAGATCGAAACTATCTTTAATAGGTTCCTTTAGGGTTCAACAATGTTGATAATAAAATTCATTAGTGTAGACGGAAGACTGTTTGTAAAACGTTTCAAGAGGGAGGTTTAAATGTTAGGAATCTTGATGACATTCAAGTTTTTCTTTCCTATAATCTCTGGGAAAATTTAAGAGAAAAAAAACTTATTTGTTCAAATTAATGCACAATATATATTGTAATGCTCTTCACCCTTTACAGATTAGCTCTTCAAAAGCTGGCTTAATTTTATGGAAGAGAATGATGAAAATTAGAGATGTTGCTGAGCCTGTTTTGATGCATATTTGCTCGAGATTGGGAAATGGTCAAGTTGACTTTTGGCTTGATAATTGGAAAAACAACCAGCCTGTTTTGAAGCATAATGATGTTGATAACAATCTTTGCTTTACTGGTGAAAAGGTCAGCAAGTATTGGTCCAATAATGGCTGGGATTTCTCTGGTATTAGTAACCTTATTGAGCCTGATGTTATAAAGAGAATTAAACATCTTTCTGTCAAGGTTGATAAGGATGATTGTATTATATGGAATCTTGCCAAAAATGGTAATTGCAATATGAAAGAAACTTGGGATGGAGTCAGAACTAAATATAACTACTCTTCTGTTTATAAAACTATTTGGAACAATCTAACTCCTACCAAATGTTCTTTCATGCACTGGAAACTTTTTCACAATTATATTTATGTTGATACTATTATTCAGAAGAGAGGTATCTCGTTGGAATCTAAATGCCAATTATGTAATAATATTGAGACACCTAATCATGTCTTCGAAACTTGTAATTTTTCCTGGTCCAGTTGGTTGTATTATGCATATAGTTTTAATATTTACATCTCGCATCATAGGAATGTTATTCATATCTGTAGAGTTTGGTATTGGTCGAATACTAAGAAGGTTAATGTCAGACATATCTTACCCTCTATGGTATGTTGTAAGAACACAATCGATATGGTACAAAGACGATTATTTAAGCTTGATAAATGTTATAAATTTTGCAAAGAATTATTTTAAATCTTTGCGATTTATTTTTGATATTTAATTTTGTGTATTTATTTTTAAACCTTTGAAATCTGTAACTTTTATGTTATTACTTTATTTATCTTTTTCTCATTTTCCCTTATTCAACGAGTGCATTCTCGAAAGGTAAACCATCATCCTCACGCAATAGTATGCAAACCAATGCCAGAAGGTAAACCACACAAAGGACTTGAACTCATGATCTTTGGTCAAAAGTATTTCTTATTACACCGACTCGGCTACTCCTTTCGCGACAATTAATTTTCATAAAAAAAAATTCATGAGGGAACCCGCAGCCGCTACTCAACGAGTGCGCACAAGATAAACCCTCAATCTCACGTAATAACGTGCAAACCAACAAACCAAGAAAGCGTTTATAGAAGGACTCGAACTCCTAACCTTTGGTCACAGTATGTCTTGCGATATTTTTGTCTTATTAATCTTACTATTAACTTGCTTAATCATTAATGGTCTGTATCACATGATTAAAATTCTCACTTAACCGGTATTTTACAAATCTTGGTTAACTATAAATTAAGAAACATATTTCGTATTTAAGTGTTATTTTTTCTTTAAGCATCTGATATTAATATTGGTTTAATAATTATCATGTACATGATGTTTTAGTATTACTATCTTTCATACTTTTGATTTATTATCATATTAGAAAACTAGCAGTGTCTTTTACATTTTTTTAGTAGGTCCCTTTTAGTCAGAGAAAATCCGTAGTCGTTATTCGAGGAGTGCGCACATGGTAAATCCTCGCTCTGACGCAATAGCCTACAAACCAATACACTTCGGCTTGCCAGAATAGGAGAAACATCCTTGGACTGCAAGAAAGACGACCTGGTTGTTTACCGAGAAATTATCAACTGGGGCTTCGATTCCTACTAGAACCTATGATAGTGGATTACTTCAAACTCCTAAATTTGTGTCCGACCCAAGTAACACCATACTTGTGGTTTATGCTTATTTCTGTAATCATGACCTCTCGATTATCCACAATTCCTATATAGATCGAAGATTTCATATCCTTAACCAGATTGTCAAAGGGACCAGTACTTCCATTATATTATCTTACTTTGGACGACGACTAAAAAATCATTGATGACCTCCTCGAATGAGATAAATTTGGAAGCAAAAATTCATCTTTATTTAAGGAGCATGGTAAAATGGAAAAATGATATTTGAAACCAATCCATCAAGATTGAACCTTATCAGAGGAGTAACCGTAAGTGTCTTAATATTTTTTTTAATTAAATTTTCAACTTATACTATCCTTATTCGTTTTCAATTATATATCCCTAATAGATATTTCGAGGTGTTGTGCAATTCGACGAGAAAAAGGAAAACTAATTTTCAAAAAGCTTGATGCATGGGCTAAAAATGAATAGAATCACGCCTACCAAATATCCTTGAAACGCATTAACTTTCTCAACATACATTTATTTTTTATCACCCCTCGATCCTTTCCGCCTTAAAACTTGATGGAGCCTCCCAACCATCGACAAGTTGTGAAGAGGTTGGTTCATCCCGAATGCAAAGTCTTCTTACCAATCCCCAATAGATCTGCCAGCCACCTTCCCAAGAAAAAGAAGGCAAAAAAGGATAAAAAACAGCTAGTAGATCTGGTGCTAGCTCTTCAACAGATCCGAAGACAAAAGCTTCGAAACGAAAAAAAAAATAGAAAACACACTTTCCATTATTGAAAAAGGAATAGAAGAGGGGCTTCTCCAAAAAAGTAGAAAGCTACTGCACCCTCAAAAAATAAAAACACAACTAGAGCTACCCCCTAGAAAAGAGAAAACAAAATAGTAGAAGTTGTCGCATAAATAATGTCAGTTAACCATGAATTTTTAGCTGCAAATAATCACCCAAGTGGTCAAAACGAAAATGAAGATAACGCTGTAGATGCCATCAATCAGCAACAGGATACTGTCGTTGTAGAAGATAACCAAGGTGTTGATCACTTCGATCCTGACAGTTTCAATAACTTTAATGAATCACAAGAGCTTGCTGGAGAAGGGGATCCTGTTATTCAAGAGATTCAAACTCATCTTCATGACTTTGGTAGGAGATCAGCACCTTCTACTTCTGAACCAATATCCCCTGAAATTACTGTTCGTTCAGCTCCTACAACATCTTTAGATCTCATTCCTCAGTCTAGCCCAACAGTCTTTCCTCCCGAGAAGCCTTTTGAAGAACTCATAACTGCTTTTCTTCTGTTTTTTGTCTTCAAACCGCAGAGAAATGACTTGTTCCAGAAATTGAAGCCTCTCAAAGTCACCTCAAAGATATGGCTGAAGATATGGTTCGCTACAAAAATGTTGTCGAAGCTGAGAAACAGTTGAAAGAATATTTTGGTGAACATATAAAAGATCAGTTTCATGGGTTCCAGATGGCGAGGTCTGCATGTTTCCAAGGCATTTTTCATGTTAAAAAGTATCTTCGCAACTGTATCGGATTGACAAAAAATAACTCAAAATCGAACTCAACAACACTCACCAGACAGAAATTGACCAACTCAAGGCTAAACATCTTGAAGACTTAACTGTTGTACATAAGAAATTCGATGCTCTTCGAACTTCTCTTAACAAGAGTGAAACAGAAAAGAAGAACCTAACCGATGAGATAGCTACTCTCAATTCTGACTTTTAAAAAGAAAAACAACTTGGTGTCCCTGTTGTTGAAGATGAGTGCACCAAAGATATGTTGGCCGCTATTAGTAACGACAAGGAAGAAAAACCTATCACTTTTCTTCGAGAGATCCACACCACATGCCCTGAGATAAATATTTCCAGTTTATGGAATGAGATTCCCATCCAAAGTCGCCCGAACGAAGCCTTTGATCGTATCCCAAGTTTTCCAACAAAGGAGGAGTCATTCGAAGAGGGTCTTGAAGATAAATAACTTTAATATTTATTGAAATTTCATTATCTTTTTATATTTTTCATATTTTTACTATAACTCTTATACCCATCGAATCATTTTGAATGACAAAGGTTTTTACTTATACTTCATATTTTTTATTAAGTTATGTTCACATTTAATCCTTATTTATATTAACTATTCGAGGTTAAAATATATAAAAACACTTTAAATAATCATTACAAAGTGTAACACCTCGAATGTTATAGAGCATTGAATGAACATGGCACGTCATAGTAGTCATAGTATAACTTCAAATGTTGTATATTCAAAATACAAAAGAGTGCGCTAATCAATCAAAATAAACAAATTCAAAATACAACATATATAGTCCCAGTATAACTTCAAATGTTATATATTCCACTTGTGTTAAATCATCCTCCCCTGACTATCACAAAGACGATAAGATCCTGGCTTTATCCTTTCAACAACCACATAAGGTCCTTCCCAATTCGAGGCTATTTTTCCGAGGTTATTCTCCTTAGTATGTAAAAATAGTTTTCTCAACACTTTATCACCTACTTTAAAATCCTTTTTTTTCACACTCGAATTGTATTTATTCCTCATAGAAGTTTGATAATGGATTACATTTAAATGAACTTGAATTTTTTTCTTATTAATCAGATCTAAACTTTCTCTTTTAGCTTTGTCATTGATTTTTTTAGAATATTTTGTTATTTTAAAAGATGACATCATAGATTCAATAGGGCTAACAACATCCATTCCATATGCTAAAACAAAAGGAGTTTCCTTAGTAGCTTCCCTAGGAGTTGGTTGATAAGCCCAAAGTACCTCTTGCAAATAATTTGGCCATTTTTTGTCCATATGCTTGGGAGGAAAAAGTGTTGAAAACAATTGTTCAATTCCCTTCGAGGCGCATAATGAAGTCATTTCTTTATTACTAAATTGAGGGCCATTATCCATAGTAATTCTTCGAGGCAGTCCAAAACGACAACAAATAATATTTACAATGAATTTAATCACATCCTTTGCTTTAGTTCCAGATAACGGTTTTGCTTGTGCCCCGTTTGTAAAATAGTCTAGTGCAACAATGATCGTTTGTCGCCCTTCATGGGCCATCGGCAAATGCCCCACTAAATCTATTCCCCACCTATCAAACGATATAGCTTCGGTAATAGTCATAAGTGGAACTGCCGACTTATGAATAGAATTAGCAAACCTTTCACAAGTATCACCGCTTCGAACAAAATTCTTAGCATTGTCCATGATCGAAGGCCAATAAAACCCTGCAAGCAAAACTCGACGAGATAATGCTTTAAACCCATAATGTTCTGATCCGTCTTCAATATGTAATTCCAATAAAAATTCATGTGATTATTGTATACTAAAAAATCATAGTAATGACATACTCAATGCATTCTTATACCAAAATCTTTGCCTCGCAAAGCTCAAGTTTTGGCAAACTTTCTTGTTGAATTTCATTCTAGTAGATCGGACACAGAAGATTGTAAGGATGTTTTACCAATGAATTCGACGCGGGTTATTCGAACTGATGATGGATCTAGTATTTTGGGATGCAGTGCTGGAGTTTAGTTAGTTGCTTCATCTGGATAAATAATGCTTCACGCAATCAAATTTGGTGGTCACGCTTCGAATAACAAAGCTGATTATGAAGGTTCTTCGGCTGGTTTGAGTCTTGCGAAGATATGTGGAGCAACTTTTGTGCGATAAGAGACGGATTCTCAATTAGTAGCAAATCAAGTATTAAGAAACTCTGAAGCAAAAAAGGATCGCTTAATTATGTATCTTTGAGAGCTTTGAAATTTGATTCTATTATTTGATCATGTTGTTGTGGAACATATAAGTCGATGAAGTAACACAATGGATAATTTGTTAGTAGTTGTTGTTTATAAGGAAGAGTATCCTTGGATTATACTACAAGAGAGTCCTTTTATTTTTACTTAGTCAGACCAATTTGATTATATTGAGGAATTTTTTTTACTACAGTTGCACTCCGAGACGTGAACAAAAGATCATAATCTCCCAACTCCACTGACCACTTGGTCATTCTCCCCGAAATATCAGGACGTTGCAAAACATTTTCAAGGGACATGAAGTTTAAACTTAAATGATATAGGCTTGAAAATAAGAACGCATCTTTCTAGCAGCCACCACCAAATCTAATGCTAACTTCTCGAGCTTCAAATATCTCTTTGTTGCTACCACCAAACTTTTGCTGACATAGTACACGACTTCAAAATTCTTGAATCTTCACTTATCAATACTACACTCACTGCAAAATTTGATACCGCAATGTATAAAAGGAGTTGTTCTCCACTTCGAGGCTTTGATTAAGTCTCGGGTGATGATAATAAGTTCTTGATGCTTGTAACGCCGCTTCAAAAGCGGAAATCGATTGAAATTTCTTTTTTCCTCGCAACACTTGAAAGAAAGGAAAACATTTATCAGAAAATCTAAAAATAAATCTATTAAGTGATGCTAACCTTCTTGTCAAAACTTGCACTTTTGTGATAGTTCGAGGTGAGTTCATTGCCACAACAGCTTTCTAGGTCATCTTTTATCCCTTTTTCACTGATAACATAACCCAATAAATTCCTACATTGAACTCTAAAAGAATATTTATGAGGATTAATCTTTAGCCTTATTTCCCTTAGATTAAAAAATGTCTCCAAATCTTTGAAGTGTGTATTTTCCACTAAGAGTTTTACCACCATGTCATCAATGTACACCTCCATGTTTCTTCCAATCTGAGTGGCAAATGCTTTATTCATTAACCTTTGGTAAGTAGCCCCGACATTTTTAAATCCGAAAGGCATAACCTTATAAAAATTATACACCAACCAGTTTCCCGAAGTGGAATCAGTCAGCTGCTCTATTCGAGCAACATGAAATGGGTCTTTATGACAGAATCGATTTAAGTATATAAAATACACACACATTCTCCACTTTTCGTTCTTCTTCTTGACCACTACTGGATTTGCTGTCCATAAAGGATTCTGTGACTCCGTTATATGTCTGATCCTAGATAAGCAATCCACTTTGGAAACAATTTCTTCTGTTTTTTCTGACGAAACTGACTTTTTTGGATAAATGGCTTCACCTTTGAATTAACAACTAAACTATGAAAAATTACTTTGATCGATACACCTATCACATCCTCTGTTTTCCAAGAGAAAACATCCAGATTATAAGATAAAAATTGTAATAGTCGTTGACGTAGAATTGGAGTCATATAGGTTCCTATTCTAAGTGTTTTTCCATCATAAAAATTATACTCCTCACTTTCTTCACTTACTATTAAGGACCCTGGGGTTTCCCTCAGATCGTCAACCCTTTCATCAAAATCCGAGGTCAACCCCTCTGACTGCTATTCATTCATCATATCTCCATTGTTGGATCCAAGAATCCGAAGTGTAGTGGCATAACATTCCTTTGTAACTTTTGGTTGCTTCGAACAACCCCCACACGATCTCCAACTACATACTTGAAACATTTGTGGACTGTTGACACGACGCCATACATCATTGTCAACCAGGACCTTGAAAAGATCGAATTATAACTTGTGGGATAGTCCACCACCATGAAGAGTTCCTTTCCAAAACTTACCTGCGCCTTGAATTCTTTTATTACCCGCGCGGTCACTCTAATGAAACCAATGATTGTGATATCTGACTGGGAAATTCGAATAGGATTGCGCATCCTATCATACGTTGATTTAAAAAGAACGTACGCAGAACTTCCAGTGTCTATAAGCATGCGTCTAATCTCAACGCCAGTAACTTCGTCCCAATAACCTTCGTCCTCATGCGGCCCCGCAGTTCCTCGCTAATCATCCTCATCGAACAGAATAAAAGGGTTGTCTTTCTTGCCATAAAATTAGTAGACATTTTTCCTTTTATGAGAGTTGCCAAATTGACAATATATCTTTTCCTACAATTATCGGTATTACCAGTCATCGAATCACCCCAAAGATGGCCACAGACTCAAAATACTTACACGGACTTCAACATGACCTTTCTTCAGTGGCTCTTCCACTACCATCAAAATTAATCTGTCTGGATCCAAATACAAATACTCTGAAGCAGCATCGAACTCATTAACCTTTGAATCTATAATCATCAAATTTTCAGCTTATGCATTTGGGTTAGCTGGCTGTGAATTTGATGTTGGATTCATTGATGCATTGCCTTATGACTTCAAATAAGTCAATAGCCTTCCATTATCAATCAAAATTTTGACTTCGTTTTCAGAGCAATGCAATCATTGGTGTCATGAATAATTTCATTAGGGTACCTACATAATTTGTAATTTTGCTACTTCTTTGGCCTATTGATTGGAGCCGGCTTCCGAAAATTTATGGAGCCCTTAATCTTATCAAAATATGTTGTCACACTTTCAGTCAAATCCGCATAATATTCAGGCCTTATCCACTGATTATGCCTCAGCCTATTGAATTGATAACAAGGAGCTTGATATGAATCTCCCTCAGTCCGAGGTGGTAAATTATTATTCCTCACACGCGCTTGTTGATTAGAATTTGAAGACTGAACTTGGTTAATAGACATTTGTCCTAAATTTTATGGAACATTAACAGCTCTTCCTTAGAACCTACTTGATTCTTCAATTTTGATTTGATCGTCCACCTGAGCCATTAATGGTTCAAAAGTTAAATCCCTCATTTTCGTTGTCTCATTAGCTAGATCCCTTCGCAACAACCCTTGGCGAAAAGCTACCAACGTCACTGATTCCTCACAGTTATCCAAACTTGCATTTGTCATAATAAATCACTTCGTATAGTATTTCAATCTTTCTCCGACTGCCTGCTTAAATTGGATAATTGTGTCACTGTTTGGTCTCATCTTATTACTATTAACAAACTACCTTTGAAAAAGAATATATAAATCTTTAAAATTTGGAATGGATCTCCTTGGGATTCGGTTGTAGCATTTCAAAGTTGTCCCTTTAAAAGTCTGTGAGAAAGCCCGACATACCACCCTCTTGTCGTCCTCAAAAATCATCATATAGTTTTTGAATTGTTCGATGTGATCATCACGATCCTGCATCCCATCGAACTTTTCAACTTTTGCTATATCAAAACACTTTGGAGGCGTAATAGATATAATTTCACTCGTCAATGGAGAATTCCTCCAATCGACACCTTGAATGTATTGGTCTTAAGTTCCCATCACTGCATACAAATTGTGATCAGCCTCATCATACTGATTCGATGTGTTTCCTTCACACCAATGAGACTCCCTCAAACATCGAGGTATACTATCTATCCTAGATTTGTACTCTTTCTGATATATTCGAGGTTGTTCCCTCTCTTCTTTTGAAGAACCCCTATAACTTTTAAAACCCGAGCCAAAGATCTTAACCTCCTCGTCACTAGACGTGACACACTTTTGCTTATATTTCTTTTCTTTTCGAGAAGAGTGACGCTCTTTTGGAGCTTCGAAGCGTGCCTTCTTTTTTTCATTCTTGATCTGACGATCAGTGCAAGATCGATCAGATTGGTTTCCAACCTCTCATTCATTTGTATCACTTCGGACTTCAGGTTTGCCAAGTTGATTTATTGTTCTCTTTGTTCATATTTCTCATTAAAATGGTTTATCTTACCAAAGAGTTGATTCATTCGTACTTCTATATCAGATGGGTGTTTGGTGGATCAGAGAAGATCCTTCTGGTCTATCATCTGTCATCTACAAGTCTTCTCTTAACTTCTCGATAGTTATTATTATCTGGATGTATCACAAAGTCTTGATATTGTTTTTGAGATTGATAAATTTTGAACTAGTAAAATAGATACTAATTGTCAATCGTCCCAAGTGGAGTCGTCAATTTGGTGAGTTTGATTATATGGAATCATTTTAATAAACAAGAGAAGTAGAGTTTTAAAGAGAGAAATAGATTCTAGAGAGAGAAATCTAAAGTACACAAGTGTTTTATCTCAGAAATCCAACCCTTTTATTAGATCAACCTTGGCCTTTCTATAGAGGCGCAAAGACTTCACTTATAACTAAAACAGTTACATAGAAAGGGTTATTCACACTTGAGTCCCTAAATAAAATACATAGGTCTAAATTCTCCTCTAACTTTACAATCTGCTACATAATGTTTTATTATTTACATTTTAGTCCCTGTATTTCAACTTTCTTATCACACTCAATCTCTTGTTTTGCCCAACTGTCAGAAGCATAACATTTACTCTAACTAAGTTACGACTCATCTTCTCACTTATTCCATGCTCTGAGATACTCTTCAAGATTATATACCTATGCATACCAAATTTAGAGCAATAGATATTGAATGGTCGGATCCCTAATACCACGCAATTGTTAGTCCTAAATTTCTTCACGTACCTCTTGGATTGAATATCCACCTGATTTGACAAGCCTTCAACTACTTCCAGGAAAATCCCAAGAGATTCATTCCCTATACTAGATGCCCCTTCTACTACAATCACATCCATCTAAAATATAGTTTGAATCTAAAATTTCTCTTTTGTAATCATCACTGTGACACGCTTGAGTTTACTCCAAGATCCGCGATATACGTCATTCTACTTAGTCTTCTTCATTAACAATAAATATTGATATTCGATACCCTCTCTCAACACACCACTTGTTAGTCAAAACTCTCAAACATAACGGATTCAATCACTCTTTGTAACAAAAGATGGCGTGATTCACAAAACCGTCTTTTCAATGTTTATCTCTTACTTCACTTGTCTTTCAAAACACATAGAGATAGTTTCTCTCTATAAAGAAATATGCAGTAATGAGGGGATAATCATCACGTGAAGAGAATAAATATAAATAGTCGAACAATAGGTTGAGCATAACAAGTTATAGGTCGAGCTGGTTACGAAGTAAGACAAAAGTATGGACAAAGTCGAACCAGTCAGTTGATAGACTTCACCGAACAGGTAAAAGGAAGGATGAAGTGACGAGAAGATTATCAGATCTTGACTAAGGTCAGGAAAATGCTGAAGAGGAAGAGCACCGAGCATAAAGGAAACGATGGAAGAAGAGCTCGGTATCTTGCACTAATGAAATCCACAAATAGAATGACTGAGAAGAGAAAGACCAAAGCAGCGCTCGGGATATTAAGCAAGGAAATTAATCGGAGTACATGAAGTCAACCGAACACTTGGCACGATAAAGTGATAATTCGAATAACGATTTAGAGCCACAATAGCATAAATGGTCAAACTATTACTGTAATAATCAGTAAATTAGGCCCCATGATATAAATGTAGCTAATATTCGCATTTAGTGGGGTCAAAGAGTGGAGTAATGGGAAATAACAGTCACAAAGAGTATAAATAAAGGGACAAAACCCTGGTCAATGTAACTTCTCTCTCCTTTGACAATCTAATTTACTACTTGGCAGTTTACTTTTTTCTTTCCCCAAACAAATTTGACGTCGTGGTAATAACTAGGTCAGGGATTGAGATAGATATCCCAAAAACGAGTGAAGCGGTGGTGGATCGATAACTGGGGCGAATCAACTAGTAAGCGGTCCAACGGTCCAGCGGTTATGGTTGCGGCCTCAACTGAACCAATAAAGCCCATCCCACGAGTAGTACAGTCAGCCCCTATTGCTACAATAAAAATCAACCTTGCTGGATTGGTGGTAACCCCTGTCATGCAAGAGGTCACAGTGAGAACCCCACAGTATTGCCAACTTTCTGTAATTAAAGCAGCAAATCCATCATGAGCAACAACTCAGAGTGTCCTGAATGCGAGATACCCGGGAGTAGGTAATGCATGCAACCCTAGCAAGGATGAATGATGCGTTCAACGCTGTAACTGATAAGACAAAATGACCGAGCCGAACTAATCTCTCATCATGACTCGATGTTAGTCTTATCAATCAATGAGACCAGGCTTCTAAGCGTGATGAAAAGAAAGAAGGTAAGGGTGAGAGTGGAAGTAGAAACCGGTTGAAATAGCACGAACCGAGACAGGAGGTGAAGTGCGGTGCTTCAAAAAGAACGAATGAGGAGGTTATCGTTGCATAAAAAATCTTGGAGGCCTAGTTGCCGAGGAAATTTAACCCATTCACGATGGAGGCCTATGACAGGTTTGTGGACCCGTAGAGGCACCTCGATAAAATTCGTAACATGATGATGTTATTCAATCCCGACGATAACATGCTAAGCAGAGCACTATGAATAATTCTCAAAGGTAATGCCATGGATTGGTTTAGCAGCCTTCCCAAAGGGTCCATCCACGACTTCTCCAGCCTATGGAACAGGTCCAGGGAATATTTCTTTGGTAACATGGAACTCAGACGCAAAAGATATTCCATTATGGATCTCTACTAGAGGTGAGGTGAGTCCCTTAAGAGTTATGTTAGACGTTTTTTTCATGATATGAATGCGATGCCAGACCTGCAAGCAAACATAGTTGTGGCCTATCTCAAAAGAAGTCTGGATCAGAGGGGTGAGCTATATGCTGACCTAATCAAGTTCCCAACATAGGTGATGGGAAACCTCCTCGCTCGAGCAGACTCATTCATACGTGTATGTGATGCTCCAAAAGAGGATTCACATGATCGACATACCACATACCCTAAGATAGGAGTGCCTAAATGAAACAAAAACTGATGATGTACCCAGAAAGGATGCTAGCCAAGGACCTGAATACTATGAGTATCCATCTAGGAAATTCACGCCACAGACCGAAACCATATCGGTCATGTACGATCAAACGAACGGGAGGACAAACTACCAGACATCGCAGGTAATGAGTGCACGTGGTATGATGGGCATCCAATCGACTAGTGTTGGGATGTCAGGTAATGAGTGCACCTGGTATGATGGGCATCCAATCGACTATTGTTGGCAACTCAAAGAGGAGATTTAGAGGTTGATAAAAAGTTGGGAATTTATAGATTTTTTCAAATGATAAGATTACCAAAGGTAACCTAAGCAAAGGGAGGAGGCGGATATGACACTTGGAGAAACAATCGACAACGATGCCCCATGAGATAAAGGAAAACAACAGTGGTTATTCACTATTACGGGGGGAAGTTCGAGATGATAAACTATGAGGATACTAATACCAAAATGTGTTCGGAGGTGGCTAGTAATAAGATCTTTGGTGTCCTTAAACAATGTCCCTCACTTTACACCATTTCGGGTGGAAACTCCGAACAAGGACAGGTGGCAAAGACAGGCACAAGAGATCGGTTTGAGGCTCCCTCATATCGAAACTATTGTGACCTCGTGGCCGATATTATATTCAACAACGCGGATTTGCGGGGGATCAGCACGCACAACAAAGTTGCTTTAACTATAAACCTTGATATAGAGGGAGTCATGGTGACTAAAGTTCTAGTTGATAAAGGGCTCTCTGCTAGTATTATATTTAAAGAAAACTATGAATGAATGAAGAATTTTCCACCCTTCAAGTCAACCCAGTGAGTGGTGGTCCGCTACGAGGGACAAATATCCTTGTTGTGTAGGTGAGGTTGAACTAATAGTTAAAGCAGGTTACAGAGCCACAAAACGTGAGCTTAAAACTTTGTTCATGATATCGGATGCACCCATCTCCTACAGTGCGATGATTAACAGACCATGGCTGCACCAAATGGAGGTTACGCCATGCACATTCAGACAATGCATTAAGTACAAGGTAGGAAACGCGTTAGGAAACGCAGTAGGAATAATCAGAAGAAGCCAGCGTTCTGCGAGATCGTGCTTTGTGGTGGCGTTGGATCCGAAAAAACCATTGAGATAACAATCAACTGCGGGGGGATGAGTAAATGACGGTAGTGCACCTCTCTTACCCGAGCCCGTAGATGATCCGAGGGAAACAGAACAACTAACGAAGGAACCACCAGACGTGGTAGAGGAGGTACTGGGCAAAGGTCGAATGTTTCGCTTAGGTAATCGTCTACACATTGTTTTTAAGCAGTCTTTGATAGAATTATTAGAAATAAATTTGGATGTGTTCGCATAGGAGGCTAGTGATATTTTATGTCTTGATCCATCAATCATCTCCCACAAATTAGTTACTGATCTTTATACGAAGCCAGTGCGGCAGAAGAGAATATCTTTTTCTACAAAAAACCAAGAGGTTATTTCCGCTAAAGTGACGAATTCTTCTAGACTACGCCATATATGACCAGTCTGCTACCTAATGTGGCTAGCAAACCTCGGTTTAGTAAAAACAAAAGGGGTCAGTGGCGCATATGCCTCGACTTTACCAATCTAAACAGAGCTTGCCAAAAAGACCAATTGACACTACCCCGCATCGACTAGTTAGTACAATCATCTTGGGGATGTGAATTCTTATCGTTCATGGACGCGTATTCATGGTACAATCTGATTTGCTTCGAACCTACTGGTGAAGTGCACATTGCATTCAAAACCGAAATAGGGCTTTACTATTATACACTTATGTCTTTTGAAATACAGAATCCAGGTTCAACATATGAGGGACTGATCAACCATATTTTTTCCAATCGTTTGGGTCGACATATGAAGGCTTAAATTGATGATACGATCATCAAAATGCACACGGCAGAAGAAAACCTCTCGACACTACGCGAGTTCAACCTGAATCTCAATCTGATCAAATGCTTATTCAGACTTTGGCATGAGAAGTTCCTAGGATACTTCATCAACACAAAAGGGATCGAGGCCTACTCGGTGCAAATTGAAAGCGGTCATCAAAATAGAACCGACGTGGTGTAG
This sequence comes from Limnanthes douglasii subsp. nivea, assembly GCA_036936605.1. Taxonomy (NCBI): domain Eukaryota; kingdom Viridiplantae; phylum Streptophyta; class Magnoliopsida; order Brassicales; family Limnanthaceae; genus Limnanthes; species Limnanthes douglasii. Next base: position 353,541,327 of record JAUPFV010000001.1, read on the forward strand.
TGTCTCACCGGACGCCTAACAGTACTCTCACGCTTTATCTCGAGAGCTTCAGACAAAAGCCACCCTTTTTCAAGATACTATGGGGAGCCAAAAAGTTTGAATGGATCGAAGAGTACAGTAAGGCATTTATCGAACTCAAGAACTATCTTATATCGTCGAAAATATTATCTGCGCCTGTTGCGGGGAAGTTGTTGTTCATAAATCTATCGGTTTTACAGTTTTCAGTTAGCGTGGTCTTAGTAAGAGAGAAAGCAGTACTTCAACGTCCTATATATTACGCTACCAAGACATTGGTTGACGCGGAAACTAGATACCTCAGTTTAAAAAAACTTGTGTTGGGATTGCTAATAGGCGCTCTTATTTTTAATGTCATACAATGTTTGTTCGAACATCATTCCCTCTCAAATCTATTCTGCAAAAAGTCGGATGGCTTAGAGAGACTGACCACATGAAGTATCGAGCTCGAGGAGTATGATATCTAGTGATAAGGGAGTAGATACCCGTAACCACTCTCAAAGATAAACATCGAAGCATAGCAGAATTAAGCAGAGCAGGACAAAGCAGAACAGGACAAAGCAGTGCAGGACAAAGCAGAGCAGAGCAGAACAGAATTCGAGCGGAACAAATCAGATCAAAACAAAAGAGAAAGCTAGAAAAATAAAAAAAGCATTCAATCGGAGAAGGAAAGAAAGAAGAAACGAAAGTTTCCAGTTGAGCAGGGCATGATCAAGATAAGAACCCTCTGCCAAAGCGTATACGAAAAACAAAGAAGAAACGAAAGCTAATCCGAGCGTAGTGTCTAGTCGAGCAGAGCATGATTAAAAGTATGCATGCCCGACACAAGTAGATAAGGATTTTGATGCGCACGATCAGAAACCTCACTCGATCGAGGACGAGTTAGAACCAGAGCTGACCGAGCAGACAAGACAACAACAAACCAACTGAGCAAAATTGAAAAAACTGCTCTGCTCGGCAAATCATAAGACTAACCGTTTATGTCAACAAGCATTAATGAAGTCAGCATAGTAGAATGTATTAAAGACCACTAATTAAGGATATATAGTCAACACTTGAATATTCAGAGATCGCTAAATATGGAGAATATATAGCAATTAACTTAATGTAGGTTTTGGCCCATTAAGTACTCGTAATTAATAAGGAAATAACAGCCAAGAGTAGTATATATAAGGGATAAAAGAAAATGTAAGGATATGTTCAAAAATCTTCTCAAATTAATAATATTAATATCTTGGCATTTTGGTGTTTTAAGGTTTTCCCATAAAAATTTTGGCACCGTCTGTGGGAAAGATCAAAACAAGTTTTTTTTCCCAATGGTAGTAAATAGATCTGGGATTGATATTGAACCCAACGAGAGACGCTTAACTATGGCCAACCCTAATCAATTGATCGATCTCCCTAGAGGGTCAACACTATTGCCCCCACCTAACCAGGGCAACCTGGAAGAAGCCTTGTAGAGAAACGTTCCAATTCTGGTAGACCCACCAGTGGCACCACTCATCGCAGAATTGGTCACCAACCTGGCCGACCGTCCCTACGACCTAGCCTTCCAAAGGACACAACCGAGGTTCAGTGATTGGAACAACAGATTTTGACGATGCAAGCAGCCCAAGGTAAGGCCGATCGAAACCATGAAGTCAGGGATTTAGCAAACAAGGTCACCATGGCAAAGCTGCAGGAAGCTGTTAACATATTAATAGAAAAGCTACGTTCGGACGACCACCAGCGTCCCCCAAAATCAATCGTCGACACTAGGAATCAGGTTTCAGAGCAACAACCCGGAGAGTACTCATAATAGACAAGAAGAGCCCCGACAACACGAGCTATCCAATCTTCAAAAGGATCGACACACTTGGACAGGAAAACAACAATGGATGGTCGCAATTCCGGAGGACGTTCTTTACCTGAGTTCCACGGACAAAAAGCATTTTTTGTCAATAGGCGAGCCGTCTTATAGTCATTACTGGGACCCAGTTGCTGATCTTGTTTTTAACGATGACAATATGAGAGGCGTAGCCACCCCTCACGAGGATGCTCTGACCATAACCCCTCACGAAGATGCTCTGACCATAACCCCTCAAAACCATCTTTCTTATTTCTGACGCCCGATTTCATACCACGCGATTATAGGACGTCAATGGTTACACAGAATGGAAGCAACCCCTTGCACCTTTCACCAATGCGTTAAGTACTCAGTTGGCAATTCAGTAGGCATTATCTGCAGCAACCAATGAGCAGCACAAAGTTTTTACTAGGTGATCGTGGATCCCAGCGAACCCATCTGATATCAATTAGCCGGCGAGGGGGTGCCGATCAACCAACCCAAACCCCCTCGCACGATAATATGGACGACCCCTATGATAGTGAGAAACAGGATGTCGAGCCTAAAGACATCATCAACGAAACCCTTGCGGACGGGCGTGTCCTTCACCTTTGGGCCACTTTGGATGCAAGTTTCAAAAATCTATTAGTAGCTTTATTATGTTGCAATTTAGATGTTTTTGCGTGGTCTACTCAAGATGTTACATGAATTGACCCGACTATCATATGCCATGAGCTAAACATCGACAGAAAAGCCAGATAAATGCAACAGAAGCGCCGATCTTTTTCAAGCAAAAAGCAGGCATCCATTGCCTCAGAGGTCGCCAAACTACTTGGGCTCGGCCACATTCGCCGCATCCGATATCCCGTGTGGATCGCTAACCCGGTACTGGTAACAAATAAGAGTGGCGACTGGCGCATGTACGTCGACTTCACCGATTTAAATAAAGCCTCCCCAAAAGATGCTTACCATTCGCCACGAATCGTCGAGTTGGTAGATTCTGCATCTGGCTGTGATTACATGTCCTTCATGCACACATATTCCCGGTACAATCAAGTGTTGATGCTCCTGAGCAACGAGTAGCACACCGCTTACCAAACTGAGCGGGGCCTTTACTTCTATATTGTTATGCCTCTCGGACTAAAGAACGTGGGTGCTATCTACCACCGTCTCATCAACCAAATTTTAAAAAATCAATTAGGCCATGATTTGGAGGCCTATATCGACGACAGGGTAGTCAAAACCAACGATTTCGACTGTCATTTAAGAGCATTGCAGAACGTCTTTGCAATCTTACGTACATATAACCTAAAACTAAATCCACTAAAATGCTCCTTTGGTGTCCGAGCAGGCAAAGTTTTAGGTTACGTGGTCAGAAAGAAAGGCATAGTGGCCGATCACGTGCAACTACAGGCTTTATTACATATGACGCCCCCATCAAACATCAAAGAAGTCCAATCCCTAACCGGACGCCTTGCGGCCTTGTCCCGTTTCATATCAAAGGGTTCAGTCAAAAGCCATCCTTTCTTTGGAGTGCTACGAGGCGCGAATAAATTTTCTTGGAATAACGAATGTGACGCCACCTTCACCGCTTTCAAAGCATGCCTCACGTCTCCCAAAATACTTACCGCTCTGGCGCCAGGTGATTCTTTGTATATGTATTTGTATGTCTCTGCCCATGCCATCAGCACGATTTTAGTCAATGAAACAAGCAAGCTTCAACTCCAAGTTTACTACACTGGTAAGTTATTAGCCGATGCCGAGACTCGCTATATGCATCTCAAGAAACTCGCCTTGGGTATGGTACTAGCAGCGCGCAAGATGTGGCCATATTTCCAAATTCATACTATCATTGTCCGCATGTCCTTTCCTCAGCGCACTATACTACAGAAATCCAACAGTTCGGGGTAGTTAACAAAATGTTCCATCAAACTCAGAGAGTACGATATCCAGTTCGAACCATGTAGAGCGATCAAGGGCCAACCTGTGGCGATTTCTTAACCAAATTTTCTACCCCCGACCAACAGGCAAAAACCGTGATACCTGTATAGAGGGGAGTTCTTGGATCTTAGAAGTCGATGATGCATCCTCTAACTCAGTTTGCGGCGTTGGCATCATTTTACGAACTCCGGCCGGGGAGAAAATTAAGGAAGCTATCCAATTCAACTTCCCCGCATCCAATAATGACACAGAATATGAAGCTCTCATTGGAGGGATGGGTTTGGCACAAATCTACGACGCTTCCAACCTTCACATACGCTCGGACTCCCAGTTAGTCATTAACCAGGCTATGGGTATTTGTTATTCTAAGAAGCAAGCCACTAAAACCAGGCTATGGCTATATATTGTACTAATTCGTTTCCCCTGTGATAAAATAGGTGGCCTTTTGGCCCGAACATACCAACTCATCAAGGTAGATGATGCCACCAAGGTCCCGCTGCTATTGGGAGAAGGCGCTCCAGCCATCAAAACTATTGAAGAGAGCAGTGGAAGGATCGATGATGGCATCGCAGCGAATCGCCAAGAGGCACTGATTGGTACAGGCGGACATCTTCGAGAGGAAGCGACAGACCCAGAAGAGAATCTACGAGGATCACAACCAATCAACGCCAAGTAGCTTACAAAAATCCAGCGTAACAATTCACTCAACTCACAGTGTCTATCTCCGTCATTTACGACTGCACCTGAGACAAAATACGATACTAGGCCCCTCGATCCATGTCTGCGCCAAGTTACAAGCGATCAACACGGCATTTCTGCGCATACCATAATGACCACAGTTATCCAACCAACGACTGCTGGCAACTACACGAGGAAATACAACGATTGGTAGAAAACGTCTTCGTAATACAATTCGTACGACAGTACCAATCAGGGTTTCAGAGCAGCAACTCGAAGAGTACTCATAATAGATAAGAAGAGCCCCGACAACACGAGCTATCCAGTCTTCAAAAGGATCGACACACTTGGTCAGGAAAACAACAATGGATGGTTTCCATTTCTGGAGGAGGTTCTTTACCTGAGTTCCAGGGACGAAGAGCATATTTTGTAAGTAAACGGGCCGTCTTACAGTCATTACCGGGACCCAGTTGTTGATCTTGTTTTTAACTATGACGAGATGAGAGGCGTAGCCACCCCTCGCGAGGATGCTCTGACCATAACCCTGGACATTAGAGGAGTAATGATGATAAAACAACTATATAAAACCACGTAACGCACTATAACCTGGTATAAAGGTAAAACGTCAAAACGTGTCGGGAAAGTCGAGCTGCTGGTAAAACCAGGGTATGGAGCAACAAAAAATATTTCAATACCATATTTCTTATTTTCTGACGCCCCGAGCCCATACCACGCAACTATAGGACGCCCATGGTTACACAGAATGGAAGCAACCCCCTGCACCTTTCACCAATGCGTTAAGTACTCAGTTGGCAATTCAGTAGGAATTATCTGCAACAGCCAATGAGCAGCACAAAGTTTTTACTAGGTGATCGTGGATCCCAGCAAACCCATCTGATATCAATTAGAGGGGGTGCCGATCAACCAACCCAAACCCCCTCGCCCGACAATGTGGATGACCCCCATGATAGTGAGAAACAGGATGTCGAGCCCAAAGACATCATCAACGAAACCCTTGCGAACGGGCGTGTCCTTCACCTTTGGGCCACTTTTGATGCAGGTTTCAAAAATGTATTAGTAGCTTTATTATGTCGTAATTTAGATGTATTTGCGTGGTCTGCTCAAGATGTTACATGAATTGACCCGACTATCATATGCCATGAGCTAAATATCGATAGACAAGCCAGATAAATGCAACAGAAGCGCCGATCTTTTTCAAGCAAAAAGCAGGCATCCATCGCCTCAGAAGTCGCCAAACTACTTGGGCTTGGCCACATTCGCCGCATCCGATATCCCGTGTGGATTGCTAACCCGGTACTAGTAAAAAATAAGAGTGGCGACTGGTGCATGTACGTCGACTTCACCGATTTAAATAAAGCCTCCCCAAAAGATGCTTACCATTTGCCACGCATCGTCCAGTTGGTAGATTCTACATCTGGCTGTGATTACATGTCATTCATGCACGCATATTCCGTGTACAACCAAATCTGGATGCTTCTGAGCAACGAGGAGCACACCGCTTTCCAAACTGAGCGGGGCCTTTACTTCTATATTGGTATGCCTCTCGGATAAAAGAACGTGGGTTCTATCTACCACCGTCTCATCAACAAAATTTTAAAAAATCAGTTAGGCCATGATTTGGAGGCCTATATCGACGACATGGTAATTTAAACCAACGATTTCGACTGTCATTTAAGAGCATTGTAGAACGTCTTTGCAATCTTACGTACATATAACCTAAAACTAAATCCACTAAAATGCTCATTTGGTGTCCGAACAGGAAAAGGTTTAGGTTACGTGGTCAGAAAGAAAGGCATAGAGGCCGATCCCGTGCAACTACATGCGTTATTACAAATGACGCCCCCATCAAACATCAAAGAAGTCCGATCCCTAACCGGACGCCTCGCGGCCGTGTCCCGTTTCATATCAAAGGCTTCAGACAAAAGCCATCCTTTATTTGGAGTGCTGCAGGGCGTGAAGAAATTTTCTTGGAATAAAGAATGTGACACCGCCTTCACCGCTTTCAAAGCATACCTGGCGTCTCGCGAAATACTTATCGCTCCGACGCTAGGTGATTCTTTGTATATGTATTTGTCTGTCTCTGCCCATGCCATCAGCACGGTTTTAGTCAAGGAAACAAGCAAGCTTCAACTCCCAGTTTACTACACTAGTAAGTTATTAGCCGATGCCGAGACGTACTATATGGATCTCGAGAAACTCGCCTTGGGTATGGTACTAGCAGCGCGCAAGATGTGGCCATATTTCCAAACTCATGCTATCACTGTCCGCACGATCTTTCCTCTGCGCACTATACTACAGAACTCCAACATTTCGCGGCAGTTAACAAAATGGTCTGTCAAACTCAGAGAGTACGATATCCGGTTCGAACCATGTAGAACGATCAAGGGCCAACCTGTGACGATTTTTTAACCAAATTTTCTACCCCCGACCAACAGGCGAAAACCCTGATACCTCTATAGAGGGGAGTTCTTGGATCTTAGAAGTCGATGGTGAATCCTCTAACTCAGTTGGCGGTGTTGGCATCATTTTACGAACTCCGACCAGGGAGAAAATTAAGGAAGCTATCTGATTCAACTTCCCCGCATCCAATAATGACACAGAATATGAAGCTGTCATTGGAGGGATGGGTTTGGCACAAATCTGCGGTGCTTCAAACCTTCACGTACGATGGACTCCCAGTTAGTCATCAACCAGGCTATGGGTATTTTTTATGCTAAGAAGGAAGCCACTAAAACCTACCTCGCCATCCTCAAGGAAATTGAAGCAGAGTTCCATTCTATCCATCATGGACAAGTACCCCGCCTCGCTAACTCTGCCGCCGATGCATTGGCGAAAGCGGCCGCGACAGTTGACCACCCTCTCCTTATAACTCAGGAACTTCCAATTACCCCGCATTTTACCCAAACATCTCAGATATGTTCGATCAAGAGTACCCATGATTGGCGCAACCCCTTATCGGGTACCTCACCCAAGGCACGCTACCGCAAGATAAGGCTCTCGCCCGTACTTTCCAGGTCAAAACAACCAAATACTATCTTCTCCGTAACACATTATACCGAGTAAGTGCCACTAGTCCGCTCCTCCATTACCTAGATAAAGAGGAAACATCATCAGTATTTCATGATTTGCATGCAGGAGACTCTAGGGCGCACTATGGTCATCGCAGCCTTATCCGTCGTTTCCTTCTTGTAGGATTTTATTGGCCTAAATTTGCCGCTGATGTCGAGCTCCTCGTCCAAATTTTTTTTGGATGCGCTCTTTTTCCCTTATGACGGCGCAGAAGGGTTTTTCAGTGAGGCATCTACACATCTATCATCAATACATTTATTGTTCTTTCACCATCTTTGTGTTTATACTTATTTTCTGTAACTCCACCATAGGGTCACTAACCACGCCTAAAGGGCTAGGCAATAAGGGCCATATTGTGTCATACTTAGACAAGATCTAATAAATTTGATAAACGGGTTGATTGGCCATGCCCGCTGGGCTATGTTAACGGGCCAAACTATGCTCAATACCGCACCCATGTATTAATTACCGTGAACTACTCCAAGCCCAATGGGTTACGCAAATGGTCGAACCGGTCGTGCCGCAGACTCAACTATGGCCACACTATTAGTCATAAGTTATGCAATCATCCCCACTGTGGTCGATGTTGCAGAAAAAGTTCTCAATCTCAAAAATTCAAAAGTATAAGCACACGCCATACAATTGTTGAAGCATCAAAATATCAGTTAAATTAAAAGAAGGCATCCAAAGGTTTTTTTAACAAAAATAAATAAGTCTTTACAAAATATTCATATGCTATGTTTTGGCAGGGTTCGTCGATGCATCCGCAATGCCTACTTTTCTCGTCTCCACCACTACTACAAATTTCTGATAAGGCCCCAGATCCATTTATGGGTTCAAGGCCTTTAGCTCCGCCTCCAATTTCACCTTGTCCTTGTGAAATTTACCTAGAGCCACTTGCATCACCTGGCGCTCCATGGCTTCAACGTGAGCAGCAACTTTCTTCTTGAGCTCATCTACTTCACCATGCCTCTCTTCTTTATCCCGCCGTAGCTCAGCCAACTGTACTTTCACATAAGTCAGCTCTAGCGAGAGGTCGGCCACTTTGCCGACATGCTCTTCCACTTTGGTTGTTTGGCAAACATTTTTCTACATTAGTTGCGAGTTCTGCGTAATGAGCGCCTCGTTCTTCTTTAGCACCTCATTATTCTGGGTGGTTAATAATGTGCTTTCTCCGCTCCCTGCTTAGCCACTCCACTTTGAACCGCGCCACCTCGATAGTCAGACCTCGCACCAAGCCGAAAAACATAGGTTCTGGTTTCCACCTCTTTATTATCCGGACATCGACTGAGGAAATACATCGGTACGCTAGGGCATGCGAATTATATTTCATCTACACAACACACGTTGTTAAGACAATTTCTTTCCCCAATGCACACGAATCAAAATAAGCTACATAACTTAAGAATTCAATAGCACATTACTTACCTCCAACACCAGCTCCAATTGCCGCTTTAGAATTTCACTCATAGGCAGTCATCATAAAACGACAGATCAAAATCGTGTTGGACCCGATCAATGATCATCTAAGAGGCCGCAGGCATCACCAGCTTCACTGGTGGCTCTAGCATCAACTCAGATTGATGCGGGGTCTGTTGAGCCCCATCCCCGGCCTCTCTTGACCTCTACCTATGAAGGCCCTAAGGCACCACAACATTTAGTAAGGAGGCCCCCGATCCAAGGCCATGCACAAAATTCTTCATCCTTTGCGCTACGTGGGGTGGAGCCTTTTTTCCCTTCGCCCACCCTCTAGCTCCGGCACCTTATCGTCCATGAAAACTACCTCTGGGATTTTGCAGAAGGTATCTCCTTCTCCTTTATCCATACATAATTACTAGCATCATTTTCTTGTGCCCCGCTGCCCTATCACCTCATCCTCATCCACCAAAATCATTTTTTGTTGGGAAAACAGAGCAGAATTAATAACCCCTTTCTTTTTCCTTTTTAGCGAACTGACCGCATCCTCTGAATCTTCTTCTCGCGGCCTCGCCGTCTTGTCACTGCCTTCCACCCCTTCGGCCACAATATCCAGCTTTAGCTCCTTGCTCTGCATCTCCACATCCTCACCCTAATGTTCCTCTTCAAGCGTAAACGACAACCCGCTCGTTTCTTGTGCTTTTCGTCCCTCGGGCACAGTTAGACCCAGCTCGGCAAAGTCTCCCTCTTCATACCGCTTCTCTATCAGTACTCGGAACCGTTCCAAAATTGCATCTTCCTCAACAGTAAATCAAAGCGTTGCTAAGTCGCGAAGAGAATTTCTCTTTTCCTCTCCAAGTCTCTCTCAAGCAATTTTCCAAAATATCTATGCAGAGTAAAGTCTTAGATTTTATTTCAAAACCTCTCAGTACCCAAGAAACGGTTCTCTTACCCAACCGTGACCACAATGATGACACCTCTCGAATCATGCATCAAGAACTCAAACGCCTAGCACGCTTTTCTACAGTAACTTGTCAGAAAATCAAACCAAATCGACACACGGTATCGAATCAGAGAGTGACATGTCACCCACGCCTTTTTCATGTATATTTTCTTTTTTATTTCAATCAGTAACTATTTCACACTTACTCATTGAACTAGACGGGAACCCTGATAAGGGAGTAGATACCCACAACCACTCTCAAAGATAAACATCAAAGCAGAGCAGAATTACGTAGAGCAGGACGAAGCAGAGTAGAACAAAAGTCGAGCAAAACAAAAGGAAAGGCTAGAAGAGTAGACAAAGCATTCAATCTGAGCAGGAAACATATAAGACCGTGCGCACATAGTCTAAGTCGGGCAGGGCATCATCAGAGATAAGCACGCTCGGCCAAAGCGGATACGTCAAACAATGAAGAAACGAAAGTTAAGCCAAGCTCATCGTCTAGTCGAGCAGAGTATGATTAAAAGTATGCATGCCCAGCACAAGTCGATAAGGATTTTGGTGCGCACGATCAGAAACCTTACTCGATCGAGGACGAGTTATTACCAGAGCTGACCGAGCAGACAAGAAAACATCAAAGCCGACCAAGCAAAATGGAAAATGCTGGTTTGCTCGGAAATCATAAGACTATCTATTTACGTCAACAAACATTAATTAAGTAGGCATAGTAGACTGTATTAAAGACCACTGATTAAGGATAGATAGTCAATAGTTGAATATTCAGAGATTGTTAATTAAGGAGAATATATAGCAATCGGATTAATGTAAGTCTTGGCCCATAAAGTCCTTGTAATTAATAAGGAAATGACGACCAAGAGTAGTATATAAAAGGGATAAAAGACAATGTAAATATATGTTAAGAAATCTTCTCGAATTAATAATATTACTATCTTGGCATTTTGGTGTTTTAGGTTTTTCCTATAACATCCAGTTCGAACCACTTACGACGATCAAGGGACAAGCCATAACATAAATTTTAACTTAATTTTCTTCACCGAAGGACAACCTTCCGGATGAACCCAATACATAACTAACGATAGACTTACTAGAATGTATTGTGGAAACCGATGGAGTATCAAGTATGTCAGGGGGAGGAGGTGTTATTCTCCACTTTCCTACATGAGAAGAGATTTGATAAACAGTGCGCTTCAATTTTCAAGTAACTAATAATCTAGCCGAGTATGAAGCAGCCATCTGTAGTATGCAACTGGCGTTGATATATACGCCCCGCCATCTCAGGATCCGTTCAGATTTTTAGTTGTTAATGAACCAAGCTTAAGGCATATATGACGCTAAGCAAGAAGGAATTAGAGGCTACTTGGCGGTGCTCAACTAATTTGTACTGAAATTTGTAAGATTACGGTATTAGTAGGTTCCGCGCCAAGAAATAAATTATGTTGACACCCTAGCAAAGGTCGCAGCCTCAGGGGATAGTCCCCTTCTTATTACACAACAGCTGCCAACAACTAAGCTCATTCCTACGAGTGATGGGGTGCATACGATCAACGACAGTGATGATTTGAGGGAATCATATTTACTTTGTCTTAACTCTGCCATTCTCCCACCTTAAAAGACAGCGACTCAAATGCTACAAACATAGGCTGCTAAGTATTGTGTTTTAGATGGTGTTTGATATCGCAAAAATGTTACCCGACCGATGCTCCGATGTTTAAATCGAACAGAACCAACCACAATCTTGCATGATCTACATAATGGAGAGCCATGAGAGTATTGCGGTTAACGAAGTCTAGTGAGATGATTTCTACTTTCAGGTTACTCTTGGCCAGAGTTAGTTGTCGATACCGAACAATTGGTTTTGAAGATGCCATCATTGTCAACAATTTTCCAATATGGGGCATATACTGAGTGAGGTGATGAAGCATGTAGTCTTTCCCTGCCTCTTTCATAAATGGAGGATTGATTTGATAGGACTTCTTCCTATGGCAACCAATAAAAGACAATACCTAATCGTTGCAGTCGATTATTTCTCAAAATGAGTGGAGGCAAAAGCTCTATATCGCACTCGAGCTCAGGAGATATGTGATTTTGTCTACACCAAAATCTTCACAAGATTTGGCCCCAATTCCAAAATGCGATAGTCACCGTCTTTTGTAACCGATTTGGGATAAGCTAACATTTTTTTGCGCTCTATTATAGTCACTAACCGGACTATTTTAGAAGGTATTAAAAAGAAGCTAGAAGGAGCAAAAGGAAAATGGCTAGATAAGTTACCCAAAGTTTTATGGGCCTATCGAGCTACACCGTGCACAACTAAAAATAACACTTGTATTGTGCTAGTCTACAACAGAGAATCAGTAGTCATAATCAAGGCCATGATACCGAGCCATCGCGTGGGAAACTATGGCAATGACCAAAACGACGAAGGCATAACAGTGGAGGTCGACCTTATCGAGGAGTGTAGAGATCAAGCGCGAGTCCGAGCAAAACATTTCATGAGTTTGATGAGAGGACACTTCAATGCAAGCCTCAAACCCCGCGGTTTCAATTTTGGTGACATGGTCATGAAGATGATTTTTTAAGGCTCTGGTTATAAGGATTCAGGGAAGCTGGGGCCTAGTCGGGATCGACCATACACAGTGATCTCCAAAGGACATAATGGAGCTTATCGCCTAGAAAATGGAGAAGGCCATGCTCTAAAGTATCCTTTGAATGTAAACCATCGTAAGTTGTATAGGTTAGAGTTGTAAGGATAAATGATGCGCTCTATTTCCCTTCTGATGGCACGAGCGGGTTTTTTAAGAAGACATTAAGCTATATAGTATTGTATTTATATAACTTTTATGCTTTCGCCACCACATTTTTTTTGTTTAAATATTTGTCCTTATAATTAGTGATAGGGTCAATAACCACGCGTACAGACTGCGCAAGGGGCCATGTTAAGCACTAACCATAGAGTCAGTATACAATTGGACTAATTGGCCACACCTACGAGCTATGAAAAGTCCATATTGAGCCTCATACATTATACACGGTATATAAACAAACTAAACATCAAGTCAAGCCCTTTTAGGGCTACGCAATGGGTCACATAGACCTCGTTGCGGTTAAAGCTAGATAATCATTATCCTAATAAGTTAAGAAATGAGCCATATTCAGCCTGATCTTATAAGGACTTCTCATGAATCAAATAAAAATAAATAAACATGCATCTCCATAAAGAAACACAACATTAATCACTCATCCACATCCTAAGGAAAAATAGATAAAATATCCAAGTCTTGCACTTAAAGTGCCACAACAAGAAATAACAAGTAACAAAATAGTTTGTTCGTGATATTTTTACTATCATGCATTGGGAATAAATGATGGTGGAGCCTCCTCCGTTAAGTTCAGTTGGTCCCAAATGTCTTTGGCCAATGAGATCGCTGATTTTCTGGCCTCGGGAATGGAGGGATACGTTTCAAGGATAATTTTGCTCTCATCTTCCAGATTTTCACCTTCAAGAGTGAACTCAACAAACGACATGAGCTTCATTCCAGGGTTTAATTTTAATAGCTAGGCCACAATTTCCCTTTGGGTATATGCCACCATGTCCATAGTAATTTCTATTACCTTCTTTTCTTGTTGTGCCAAGTCGGTTTCAACCTTCTTCATTTATTATTAGCTCTTGTTTTCCATCTGCTTCTTCAGATCGTTCATGGAGGCCATCATATTCCCATTCTCGATCACAAGTCCAACAATGCGATCTGCTCGATAGCTCAGCTAAGCTATCAAGCCATCCTCCTTTTAACGAACCCGTTATTCTGCGATATTAATATCACCGCTTCAGTTGTTAACTTTTTGTTCTATTTCTCGCACGCTTCCCGAGCACCTTGTAGTAGTGCGACTTCCTTCTCTAATTTTGTTTGCTAATTTATTGTGCTAACCTTATGGGCTTGGTCCGATCCGTATGCATGCTTGTATCGGGGGAGTTCGATAGTCAACCCTCGATAGACCCAAATAACATAGGTTCTGATGTCCATTATTCCATCACTTGCATATTTGCATGCGACATACGCCGATAAGACAAGATGACTGAGTTGTGATGCATCTGCAAGTAACATTGTATCTAGCATTACATGATTGGTTATAAACAACATTGTTCGACATCATCAGATTAACTCTATTGTACATCACTTATAGGCATATTATCGTAAAATGAAAGTTTATGATATCTTTTCAGTTGTATGAACATTACCATGAAAGGCATCAACATTGAGATCTTGGAGGGGGTAGCGCTTATGATACTGCACCATACCCACCATGGTCTTCTTGATGCTAGTGGTACAACATCCACTATCACTTTTGAATGTTTGAGTTGAGAAATCTCTTCCTCTGCGTCTTCTTTTTCATTCTCATCTGGGCGGATCGACGTGCTCGATCCAGATTGGTTTTGATTCCCGTAAGCGGATCCTTCTCTTCAACAACCCTCCCACACATAACAAATCTTCCTCCTTCTCCGTCTGATATTGTAAGGATGAGGACCCTTCAGCCTCCTTAAGCTTCATACCATGAGGAATCGACAATAACACCCCAGTGTTATTTCTTTCCATATAGAGTTGTTCCATCAAGGTCCGTAAATGACCGGTTGTTGCCTTTTTTCCTGTACTAGTCATGGTTACTGTTCCATCCGCCTTGATGGTTAGCGCAACAATTGGCCACAACCCAACTTGTAAATAGTTAACCTGTGTAAATAATAGCCAGGGTTCTTGTAATCACGTCGACCTCGCTACATTTGCAACCTTAATTAGCGGATTAACAGCCCTCTCTAGTAAGCCCTACTTAAACCACTTCTGGTGTTTCCCTTCACCTGCATATGTAAATATCTCACTTAATAGTGACACAAAACTAATAGTAGCGCAGAATTATGTCGGTGTATTCCTTACATTTGGTCTTCCACCTTCGTTCAAGTTGCTAATTCAGTACTCCATTTTCATGCGCTTAGTTACCGGAGACAACCACGAAGAAATTTTTTCAATTCTTGTCGGAGCTCGTCGACTCTATTGTTTTTCTAATACTAGCAACTTGGGCATAAAAGAAAGGACACATAGCTAACTTAGCCACATCTACTGTCGCTAATAGTTTTGCTAAGAAAATTGATATACTAAACAATCGTGAACTTAAAAGTATACTCAGCAGGGTTCTCCGCCTATTTGCCACAAACTGAGTTGGGAAAATACATAGAAAGCTGAAAAAATCATGTATTTCTTGGTAATTGAAAAATTATACCCCAATCAAATACACTAGTAAAGAAGCAGGTAGCCTCTAAGGGGGTTAGCCGAGTTGGTTGAGTATGGTATGCTTGTGACCAAAGGTCATGAGTTCGAGTCCCTCTACATACGCTTTCTCGGCTGAGCCTGTCACCTTGTGTGGTTTACCTTCTGGCGTTGGTTTGCAGGCTATCGCGTCAGACTGAGGGTTTACCCTCTGCGCACTCATTGCACTCTGAGTAGCGGCTGCGGGTTCCCTCCGAAAAAAAAAGAAAAAGTAAAGAAGTAGGTTTGATTCTCCCTTACAGTACCAAAGATAGATGGAGTGCTAGAGCTTTCAAATTCAGAGGAGGAAAACTTAAAAGTTGAGGCTCAAACCAAGCATAACCCAGAAGGAAGTCAATAAGTTCATAAAACATTTTCCTCATATTTTGAGATAATATAAGTGATACTTGAATCACATGGGTTACCACATATGTCACTGGAAATATAGTATATATTTATGAGATTAAAAGTGATTAAAGTAGGTATCATGGATTTTAGGGTTTAATGTCACCAAAGGATAAAGTGTAGAGAGAGAAAGAAGAAAAGAAAAGTATTTAATAATGTCCACCCACCTAGAAAAGTGAGGCTCCCTTATACAGTGGGTGAGGTGGTCCCCATCCCTTTTTTCCTTTGTGATCCTTCTATTTTTATAATTTACTTTTACATGTGAGTCATTTACTTTCCAATATTTGGGGATATACTTTCCTCCAATTATTGTTACAAATTAATAGTAAGTTGGATATATTTATTTTATTTATTCATTGCCGTCTTTAAACTCGAGCTTGGCGATTTATTGCCTCATTAGTAGCCCCATAGTCTTCAAGAGCTTGGGAGTGAAGACTATTACATCTGGGCTCGAGTTGCCTCTGGTTTGCTATTGCGTTAGATATAGTCAGAGTGAGGAAAAGCTTCGGGTTTGTCACTGCATCGGGTCTCATCTAGCACAAGGAAGTGCCTCGGGTTTGTCTGTGATACGTAAGTAAGTTCTGGTTCCATGATCCCGCAAGTAACGGTCTGCACATTGGCTGGGTCTTCGCCATGCCCTATTGTTCCATTTATGGTGCTTGGACGAAGTATAAGGCTTGTTTCTAGTTTGCTTATTCTTGGGCCTTTATTTCTTGGAGCCCTTCCTGACGGGCATTATCCGAATTTTTAAACTTTTTCCAGCCCATTTAAAAAGACGAAGTGTTGCGCTCTTTTGTGTTGGTGTACACGTGGACCTTGCTTGAAGGACACGCATATTTTGATGCCCCCGCATGTCTACTTGGCTAGATTAATAATTTCCTAACCCTTTTCTAGCTGTTGATAATTGCCACGTGTTATATTATTACTTGAAGCGTGTCTGAGCGCCCGTTTCTCCAGGCAACTCTTCATCTTCCCGCAGCTCTTTACGCTTGGTCTTCCCCATACACGAGTCCGTTGATGAAAAAGGCTCCCTATAAATACATTTTCCTCTCATTCACTATTTGCTTCCACAAATAAATTTTAGTGAGAGAAAGTCCCAACCTTGCTTGTTCAAGAGAGAGAAACTGCCTTGTGTTTATGAGAAAAAACGCCCAAAATAGAAATGAAAAGCCCAAACTGAAAAAGAAGCATGTCTTCAGGTTTATAGATTACGCGAGTATAACTGATAGAGTTGAAAATCTTCCAAGTTGTGGGATTGATTTGGAACTCTGCCAAAAATCTTCACCCGTCAGTCCCTGTTCTTCATGATCTTGTTCAGTCATCGCCGTTACCCTTAGAAGGCCCTTTGTCCCAATAATTTTCTCATGTCCAGTCGGGAGATCCGATCCTTATTTCTTCGAGCGATCCTACCCTAACTCCTTCTCCCGTCCCTTCTGCTGAGATAAAACCTAACTTAGCGACTCTCACTAGTGATTTTGCTGGTCCTTCCGCCATCGAGGCCCTTTTAGCAACAAAATCCCGACCTCAATTCCTCGTTATGGGTGATTGCAGTGCTTTATGTTCACCTAAATCAGTCCAATTGACCAAAACCATAGTTGGTGTTCGAACTGGTCACAATACCGTTGCCACTCCTTGGGGCGTCGCTCAACGGGATGTTGAGCGTTAGAGAAAGGAAGAAGCTGCATTAAAAAGTTTTAAATAAAGTGAGCCACACCATAAACGCGTCGGTAGCAGCTTAAGCTTCGTTAAACCTGCCTCGATTGCGGTCAACCCTGCCCAAGCTTCAAAAAACAACGTGACGCATAGAGAGAAAATTCTCACTCCCCTTACCAAAGTTTGTAACAAAGAAGATGCCCCCCAATGTCAAAAGGGCGCATCCACGACCAAAGTTAGCATTTTAGTTCGGCCAAACATTCTGGAAGAGGCAAACCTGATAATATTTCCACCTCCTTAATAGTTCGAGATGATGTCACTGAGACTAAACCCTTCAACTACTATAGATCAGTTTTAAAATAATGTTTCCTCTAAATCCTCCAAGTGTTAATCATCACCTCCAAACATATCATCAATTTATACCTCCATACATCTCACAATCTGTGAAGAAAAAGCTTCATTCACCAACCTTTGATATGTTGTTCCAGCATTCTTCAACCTAATACGCATAACCCTATAACAATATAAGCCTCAATCAGTGTTAAATGTGGTTCATTCTTGTTATTTTGGATCCATATGAATCTAGTTATACCATGCAAAAGCATCCATAAAGGACAACATTTTATTTCGTGAAGTAGAACAACCAGTTGATCTATTTGAGGAACAAGAAATGGATCCATTTGAGAGGTTCGATTCAAATATGTGAAGTCAACACATATTCTCAATTTCCTATTCTTATTTTTAACCAACACTGGTTTGATGTCCATAAAGGATATTTTGCCTCTCTGATATGTCTGACGTTAGACAAACGATCCACTTCTACAACTATAGCCTCTGACTTTTCAATAGAATAAACATATATTTTTAATAATTGGCTTGATCTACATATTTATTGCCAAGCTATGACATATCACAGGTGGAACCCCCATTACATCCTCCATTTTCCAAGAGAAAACATTGAAATTAGCAAACAAAAATTGTAATAATTGTTGACGCAAAGTTTGTGAATAATGTCCCTATTTGAAGAACCTTCCCATTAGGGAAAGAGTATTCTTCAATGGCTTGACTTACTGTTAGAAAGCTCAGGGATTTCCTCGGATCATCAATTCCTTCTCCATCTTTTGAGGTCAAAACTCCTAATACTAATCAGCCATTCGATCTTCTCTGTTAGGACCTTTGATACGAAATGTGGTTGCATAACTCTCTCTGGCCACGTTTTGATCATTTTGGACCACCACAACACGGTCTCTGATGAAATATTTCAAACACTAATGAGTTGTTGATACAATTTCATACATCCTCGAAATAAAAAATCTCCCAAAAATAGCATTATAATTGGTCGGACAATCCACCACCATAAATAAAAGTTGGACCTTCTTCTTAAAAGGCCTTTCTTCAAACACACTTCACCCTCAAAGTTTGTAACAAAGAAGATGCCCCCCAATGTCAAAAGGGCGCATCCACGACCAAAGTTAGCATTTTAGTTCGGCCAAACATTCTGGAAGAGGCAAACCTGATAATATTTCCACCTCCTTAATAGTTCGAGATGATGTCACTGAGACTAAACCCTTCAACTACTATAGATCAGTTTTAAAATAATGTTTCCTCTAAATCCTCCAAGTGTTAATCATCACCTCCAAACATATCATCAATTTACACCTCCATACATCTCACAATCTGTGAAGAAAAAGCTTCATTCACCAACCTTTGATATGTTGTTCCAGCATTCTTCAACCTAATACGCATAACCCTATAACAATATAAGCCTCAATCAGTGTTAAATGTGGTTCATTCTTGTTATTTTGGATCCATATGAATCTAGTTATACCATGCAAAAGCATCCATAAAGGACAACATTTTATTTCGTGAAGTAGAACAACCAGTTGATCTATTTGAGGAACAAGAAATGGATCCATTTGAGAGGTTCGATTCAAATATGTGAAGTCAACACACATTCTCAATTTCCTATTCTTATTTTTAACCAACACTGGTTTGATGTCCATAAAGGATATTTTGCCTCTCTGATATGTCTGACGTTAGACAAACGATCCACTTCTACAACTATAGCCTCTGACTTTTCAATAGAATAAACATATATTTTTAATAATTGGCTTGATCTACATATTTATTGCCAAGCTATGACATATCACAGATGGAACCCCCATTACATCCTCCATTTTCCAAGAGAAAACATTGAAATTAGCAAACAAAAATTGTAATAATTGTTGACGCAAAGTTTGTGAATAATGTCCCTATTTGAAGAACCTTCCCATTAAGGAAAGAGTATTCTTCAATGGCTTGACTTACTGTTAGAGAGCTCAGGGATTCCCTCGGATCATCAATTCCTTCTCCATCTTTTGAGGTCAAAACTCCTAATACTAATCAGCCATTCGATCTTCTCTGTTAGGACCTTTGATACGAAATGTGGTTGCATAACTCTCTCTGGCCACGTTTTGATCATTTTGGACCACCACAACACGGTCTCTGATGAAATATTTCAAACACTAATGAGTTGTTGATACAATTTCATACATCCTCGAAATAAAAAATCTCCCAAAAATAGCATTATAATTGGTCGGACAATCCACCACCATAAATAAAAGTTGGACCTTCTTCTTAAAAGGCCTTTCTTCAAACACACTTCACCCTCAAAGTTTGTAACAAAGAAGATGCCCCCCAATGTCAAAAGGGCGCATCCACGACCAAAGTTAGCATTTTAGTTCGGCCAAACATTCTGGAAGAGGCAAACCTGATAATATTTCCACCTCCTTAATAGTTCGAGATGATGTCACTGAGACTAAACCCTTCAACTACTATAGATCAGTTTTAAAATAATGTTTCCTCTAAATCCTCCAAGTGTTAATCATCACCTCCAAACATATCATCAATTTACACCTCCATACATCTCACAATCTGTGAAGAAAAAGCTTCATTCACCAACCTTTGATATGTTGTTCCAGCATTCTTCAACCTAATACGCATAACCCTATAACAATATAAGCCTCAATCAGTGTTAAATGTGGTTCATTCTTGTTATTTTGGATCCATATGAATCTAGTTATACCATGCAAAAGCATCCATAAAGGACAACATTTTATTTCGTGAAGTAGAACAATCAGTTGATCTATTTGAGGAACAAGAAATGGATCTATTTGAGAGGTTCGATTCAAATATGTGAAGTCAACACACATTCTCAATTTCCTATTCTTATTTTTAACCAACACTGGTTTGATGTCCATAAAGGATATTTTGCCTCTCTGATATGTCTGACGTTAGACAAACGATCCACTTCTACAACTATAGCCTCTGACTTTTCAATAGAATAAACATATATTTTTAATAATTGGCTTGATCTACATATTTATTGCCAAGCTATGACATATCACAGATGGAACCCCCATTACATCCTCCATTTTCCAAGAGAAAACATTGAAATTAGCAAACAAAAATTGTAATAATTGTTGACGCAAAGTTTGTGAATAATGTCCCTATTTGAAGAACCTTCCCATTAGGGAAAGAGTATTCTTCAATGGCTTGACTTACTGTTAGAGAGCTCAGGGATTCCCTCGGATCATCAATTCCTTCTCCATCTTTTGAGGTCAAAACTCCTAATACTAATCAGCCATTCGATCTTCTCTGTTAGGACCTTTGATACGAAATGTGGTTGCATAAGTCTCTCTGGCCACGTTTTGATCATTTTGGACCACCACAACACGGTCTCTGATGAAATATTTCAAACACTAATGAGTTGTTGATACAATTTCATACATCCTCGAAATAAAAAATCTCCCAAAAATAGCATTATAATTGGTCGGACAATCCACCACCATAAATAAAAGTTGGACCTTCTTCTTAAAAGGCCTTTCTTCAAACACACTTCACCCTCGAATTCCCCAATCACCTAAGCTGTTACAGATGTAAACCCAATTATAGCATGTTCTATTTGAAAAATTCAAGGTGTATTACACATCCTATCATATGTTGACTTGAACAGAACATTCACAACGATTCATATATCTACCAACACGCGTCAGATTTCAATATCAGATAGTTCTGCTCCAAAAACCACTTCATCTTCACGAGGACCTGCACTGCCTCTTAAATTATCTTCATCAAAGAATAAAAGGAACATATTTCTTACCATACAAATGAGTAGACATCCTTTCCTTTACTTGACTAGTTAAATTTACCACGTGCCTTTTCTCGGAGCTATTAGTGTTACCAGTCATAGAATCTCCCCTAAAAATTGTAAAGGACTCAAAATATTCACATACGTTTCGAACTCGTCCTTGCTCCACTGGATCATCCACAAGTATCAAAACTAACATATTTGGATATGTATCCAAATATTTCGAAGCTGCATCAAACTCATCGATCTTAGAGTCCAAAATTATCAGATTTTCTTCCTTTGAATTTGGATTTGCTGCTTGCGAAATTATAGAGCCTTAAAATTTTGATTTGCTTCTTGCAAAATATTCAGATCTGCATTAAAATCATCGATCTTAGAGTCTAATATTTCGTAGCTGCATCAAACTCATCGATAGTAGAGCCTTTAATCCACTGTTCTACACTTTAACAAAAGCAGTTAATTTTCATTTTTTATTAAAATTTGTACCAACTTCTTCAAAACTATACAATTTGCAGTATCATGTCCTATGCCATTATGATACTTACAAAACCTGTTGTTGCGCTATTATCTTGGTCTATTTGTCAGAGCTGGCTTTTTTAAACTCACATATCCTTTTGTATTTTCGTAAATCGCAGCTACACTGTTAGTTAAATCAACATACTATTCTGGTCGTATCCACTGATCTGGCCTCGGTCTTTGAAATTCATACCCTGTATCTTGAGTTAGGTACCCTCTAGTTCGAGGAGGAAAACTATTTTTATTCCTTGAACAAGATGTTTTGGTCAAATTTGAAGAGTGTCCTCGGTTATTTGACACATGTCATATATTCTTTTGACTAGGTCCAACTATTGTTCAATTTCTAGTTGATTCCTTTACTTTAATTTGATCCTCGACTTGAGCCATCAGTGCTCCAAAATTCAAGTCTCTCCTCTTTGTTGTTTCGTTTGCTACATCACATAGTACCAAACATGTTCAAAATGCCGCAATAACTACCAACTCTTCACAATTATATAATCATGCTTTTGTTAACACAAAACACTTTGTATAGACCTTCAGCTTCTCTCCCACAACCTACTTAAATTTTATGATAGTGTCACTATTTGCTCACAATTTTTTACTTCCCACAAATTATCTTGAAAAGATGTATAGAAATCTCTAAAATTGGAAATAAATCCCATCGGATTCCTATTGTGCCATTTGAAACACGTGCCTTTAAATGTCTGTGAAAAGGCTCTGCATACCAGCTTATCGTCATCTTTGAAGTTCATCATATAGTTCTTGAACTGTTTGATGTGATCATTGGGATCTTGCATCCCATCAAATTTCTCAAACTCAGAAATATTAAAACATTTCGGAAGAGTAATACCCCTTATCTCATTTGTAAAAGGAGAATTTATCCAGTCAATTCCTTGACCATACGGGTTATCTCACCATGTTCCCACGATAACATACAAATTCTCATCCTCTAAACCTGTGTATTTATTTGATGCATTTATTTCACACCATTTTGTTTACCTCAAATATTGTAATATATTGTCTTCTTTTATCTATAGTCCTTATGCGATTTTCGAGGCCGTCCTTTTTCGTCTTTCCAAGATCCCATACTTGTCAAACTTATCATTACTGTAAAACTGTCAAACTTATCATTACTGGATGCAACATACCTATACTTTTCTTTTTTCTCTTTTTTGTGAAGTACGATGCTCTTTATCAGATTCAAAATGTGTTTTCCTCAGCTCACTTCGAATTTGGTGCTCTGTGCAATATCGATCAGATTGACTGTCCAGGTCGCACTTCTCCTGCACTTATCGCACTTCATATTTCAACCTAGCTAATTGAATATCTTGCTCTCTTTGAACATGTTTATTATTTAGCATTTTAAGAATATGATCATCTTCTTTATTTTCTCCCTTTTGCAAATCAGATTTTAGTGTCTCGATTGTTTTTCGATCCAAAGAATCGTTTTCTCATTGTTCCATTATCGATCCAAACAACAATAACAAATCAAAAAACCAATTATCTGGTTTTTATTATGAAATCAAGGTACCAATCAATTGTACCTCGCATTCTGGTTGCCAGATTGTTATAGATTTTATTCTTGAAAGTAAAAAAGAGAATGATTTTAGAGAGACAAAGTAAAAGTGAAAATTTATCTCAATTAAGGAAATTATTATCCTTTGTATTTCACTTTAGCTCTCCATCTTTACAAACAGTCTAAAATTTGTCACATATCTTTAGAAATGATGATATAAGACTTTTAATTCATCCCAACTATCACCCAGGTGAATCCAAACTAATTATCAAATCGTGTTAGGTCGGCATCCATTTTCCCATAATGGTGGTAAGATGTCTTGTCCATTAGGTAAACCTCTAAGTGTTTCCTTTTTCTTTTTCCTGGAATCAGGGTTTGGCCCCGACATCGTGCCCTACCGGATATACTACGTAGCCACTGTTGTTTTCCCAAGTGGTGTCTCATTTTCTTTAATCCTTTATTGATCAGCTATTTGTTAGCCTTCTTTTTGTGTCGCTCTCACTACATGTTGTGTCTATTTTAAGCTTGAAAAACAGAACGAACTTATCACTGTTAACAAAACTATGAATAGTTTCCCTCAATTTCTAGGATTCGATAGTTGCATTACCATGATCGTTATGGTATGCCCAAAAATATCTATGAGATCTTTTATTGCTAAGGTCTAACATCTTATGAGAAGGTTGATACTTTATTTTCCCTTTAGATTGTTCAGTAAAACATGTAAACTTATGACTTCTGTTATCGTAATACGAGACCTTATGTCTTTTTGAAGGAGCTCTTGCGATCTCGTCACGCTTGACCTCGTAAGTTTTTCTATTTCTGGTCCTCACACCTTTAACTCTTAAAATTTATGGTCGGAACAAGCTAACGTCTTAGAGTTTTTTACGCTAATAAATTGATCCGACCTTACATGAATATCTTTTATGTTTTCTACAGGAAATCTAAAAAAGTCATCGTACAATGGTCTGCTCGTGTCTTATTCTCTCTTTAATGCTGCCCCAACAACGTCTTCGTTACAGATTGACAAATCATACAACGTTTCTCCCGTTCGTTGATACATATTCATAATATAGTCTCCCTACTTGTTATACATTTTGTTGATAATAAATCAATTACTAAAAGTGCTTCAATGGCCTTTGAAATCTCGAATCGTCCTTTCGGTAGGCTATTGAACTAGTAAAATGTGTGTATTGCAGCCGATATACCTAAAATTTGGTATCATCCTCTGTTTCTCTCGTGAACCAGCAAACTCATCGTAATTCTTGGAATGGTAACCGGATGACCTCAAATATGATGAATCCCTGGATTTTCCATATTTATTCTCGATCTTGTTATCATCATTAGTAAGCTAAGACTTAAATACTTTTAAAGATAAAGATTTCATATGGACGGTGGCAAATTTAATAAGTGATTCCATTATCAAATATAGAATCAAGATGATGAAGCACAATCAAGAAACAGTATGATTATGAATACAGTTTTTTTTAAGAATATGATTATGAATATAGTGATTTTTTATGTATAAAATACGATCACATTTTACATCGAGCATTTTACCTTTACTTATATAGTTTACAAAAACATTTCTGTATATATATTTATTCTCTAACCACTACACATTTTAACGTGTTATCGTACCCTAAATGTTGGTCACGTTTTCTAATAAATGTATAGACACGTTTCTTAGTAACTTATAATATAGTGACATGCGTCATACTATCATAATCGTTCGAATGTTCTCATCATACGTTGGTTTTTTACCTCCTTCATAACCATTATCTAGTGACTTTTATATGACCCTCGTCTCATATATGTTCACCTTGTGCTTTAGTTGTCTTGTATTATCTGCAACGTAACTTTTTATTATTATTTATATAAGCTTACCTCGTCATTATAAGGAGTATATATTATTAATAAGACATATCTTTATCATTAACGAATTTAACTTTAGGCTATATTTTCATAAATTCTTGAGGGTTTCAAATAACGTCTCTTCATAATTTCCTTTATTAGTTTTGATTATCATATCACCATATAAACTTCCATATTTGTGCCCAAACTATTTAGCAGTAATATGATTAACAAGTCTTGCATACGTTGCTCCAACATTATTTAAACCAAACGATATTACCTATTAAACATATAACACTTTTATGTTATAAAAGTGGTACCATCTTCATCAATGAGATGTATTTTAATCTAATTATTTCCTGAATAGGCATCTATGAATTAAAAATATTGATGACCATCCCTTGTATCCACTAATTGATCAATTCGAGGTAAAGAAAAAACATATTCCGCAATATTTTCATTAAGACTAGAGTCAACGCACATTATCCATGGTCTCAGCCTATTATAAATGTATAATGTGTTACAAAGAAAATATCTACTAACTCGAATAGCATCATATCATTTCTGCGTGAATACATCAACGTTTCCTTCAAACAGTCCAATAATTTTCTTTTCAAATTGTCTTCAAAATCTCCCACAATCTTCAAATTAACTTCATTTTCTTTTCAGTTTTATTTAAATCCTTCAATAGATCATCAACCTCATCCTCCTTTGAAACGGAGATGCGTTCGAAATATTTCCGTCAGCACATCTTCTGAAGACCTTGTAGGTGCTATGACACCATATGTTCAGGAGCCAATAAAATATAGTAGATATATTTAGTTGTTTGTTTATTTCCTCAAACCACCACAAGTTTTTCGTTTACAATGTACTTGACATATAAATGATAAGATAACGTCATTTATTCTATTATATGTAGTTGGGGTCGTCCTAAAATCGCATTGTAGGAATTTGGATCATTAACTATCATGAAGAATATAGTAACAATCTTTTTTGTTTTTTCTTTTTGAAGCGGTATAGTTAAGTCAACTTCCCCAACACAATCAATTGACCGACCGATAAGACATACCAACTTTTTGTGAGTTTTCTTGAACGGTGAGATGCATATCATTTGATCATATCTTGTCTTGTAGAATAAATTAGCCAAGCTCCTAGTATCAACCATCATCATTCTCACAATCACTCAACCAATCAAGAGGGTTACCAACAATGCGTCTTCATGAGGATTCATTAATCCTCTTAATTCATCATCATTGAACTAAAAAATTGAATCAAGATTATGTGTATTTGCAAAAAAAGATTCATCCATCAAATGGATTTCTAGATATTATATGTATTTGTTTGTTGAAAAAATTGTTGTTCCCGACAATGTAACTCTTACAAAAATGGCGGACAACTCTTGATGTTAATCTTGTTCTTGTCGCTTTGGACTTTCTTCTTGTTTTTTCTCTTCAATCTTTTTATTTAATTTTATTTTAAAAAACTCCATCAAATATCGATTATGGATTAAAACTTTAAATTTCATCATTCATTGGAAATAAATCCCACTAAATTTCCCATTGTCATTGTGATATGCACAATAATACTATTTATTTCTCCCATTGACTCGTGAAAACATCACTATTAGAGTTCGGTAATTCAAGCGATCCATTTTTTTCTATCATAAACGAAATTTATGGACACATTCATATGATTGAAACATTGATGTAAATTATCCTAATAAAAGAAAATAGATCTATTTCTTGGGTCTATAGCAACTTCCTATTTTCTCCAACCACTTCAAATTTTTGTGTATCCTCCACTTTAATATACCTTTATTTTTATTTTGATAAGTCTCTCATATAACCTACCGGGAACTTGATTGTATATACCAATAAATTATACTCACAAAGAAATCTTCTCTTAAAGGTTGAGAACATTACATTCTCATTAAAACCTTCCAAAGTACGCATATCCTTAATGAATCGCTAAGTATAATCCATTAAAAACTTCTCAACCTCTTGGAACAAAGCCATTATGTGATCTCACTGTCTCTAATACTTTATGAGAAATATAGTGATTGCAAAATCATGTCCAAAAGTCAGCAAAGCTGTCAACTAATCCTAACGGATATTTTGCACACTATTCTTCTCGCAAGGTGGCGAAGTAACAATTCTAGAGTTCATTATCGGATATCTGCGACCATGACCTCCAATTGATCGTTTATATACTCCTAGCCCAGTCGTCACGATTTGGTTGTTAGATGATCTCTTTGAAGGTGATTCAAGCCAGAAAGTATCAAATATGATGAAGTAATATAACTCTCATATTTTTGTCAAAGAATTAAGACTTGTTATTGATAAAAAATAATAGTAAAGTGTAATTTTATGAAGAAATAAATTAACCCTTTTTGCAATGATCAAGTCCTCTATTTATAACAACTTTATTTCAATTTATTCGGGATGGGTGATGCATGCATCTTATGACGTGTTCCAACCTTCTATTATATAAATTACTATTTCACCTCTCAATTCTTACGAGTATCTTAGTCATCCATCATATCTTCCTCAACCTTCCACTATCTCCTAACATATTTAACCATCTTCTGGTATCTTCTCACTCCTCGTGTTTAAGTATCTCTCATCATTTAATTGTATTCATCTTATTATAAGTTATTCACTTGAATTTTGACCGGAAAAAATCATATACTTTGATGATGCATATATCTTCTACGATTGCTTCTACTGTTTTTAGATGTTATTACTCATTTATTTTACCGATAATCTCTTTCTATCTATTTTTATGGACCTTAATCTAGCCGACGCCTTATTTAAAGATGTAGTCAATGTATTTACCTTAGTGATATTATTATTTATCTTTCTCAAACAAAGGTAATGGCATGACATCATCATATAACAATATCACAAACTACGCGAACGAATTGAATCGTACAAGACTAAGGATGAGGTAAAGATAATATACCAACAAAAAAAGTGGGGTGGTTAGTTTCCTTTACGATCCCAACCCCAATCTATAAACCTATTATCTATACAAGAGCTAGTCTCATAGCCAGTACCTCAGATAAAGTCACTGCTAGAACCAGTCTCATAAGTGATACTCGAATTAGACAGGTTACCACGTATATCACGGGAGATATGGTCTATATAAATGTTATAACGAGTTTATTAATAAAGAATTAGTATGTTATGTTTTATTTAAAGATAAATGTATCTTCTTTGGTCGGAAACACAATAAAGTAAACTTTTTTGTTTGACAATTCACACGTAGAATTACTTAGTAGGGACTTAAGCTTCCAATATGTCGTTGAGGAAGCATTCAAAGAAACTATATGCGAGCCAATGTCGGACGTGTTGTACCAATGACAACCGAATAGTTCACTAGAATGTGCATTCGAGAAAAAATATCTTACATCGACTAACATCTTCTATTTTCATTTTAGAAAGATGAATGTCATGTTGGATGATAAGTCTAGTTGGATAAATATACCGGTGATAAGATGGTCTGTCGATGTAGATGACAAAAAACGCTGAAACATACGAGATGTGATATTGTCGATCTTTCTTGGTATCCCGATCAAAATAGCCAAAACAGAGATTAAGTTTAACAAATGGAGTGGGTTGAAGATGGTATGGCTAAAAAAAACTTTCACCGTCATTTGTTTTCTTGGCTGATTAACTCTGAATGAGGTACAATTTTTTCTCATTACTCTACTATTGTCTCTGTTACGATTTACGAGAACACTCCGCCAATGATAAATGCCAGGCGACTATATTTCTTGGAAGACTTATATGCATTCGATCTGTATAGGTGGGGAATTCTCATTTTTTACAAACTTGTATTGTATCTTACGTTATGCTTCCAAAAAAAACGATATTAATGCTTTTGAAAAATCTTAAATATAAGACCATTTCTAAATTTACAATGAGAGTATTACCGTGATTACCAAAACTATATCCAAGACCATTTCTAAATTTACAATGAGAGTATTACCGTGATTACCAAAACTATATCCTACAAGTCGTTTAGGATGGAACTAAAATATTATATTACCAATCGTTAGAAAATTGTCTTATAGTCGGATATTTAATAGTTGGTACTACCATTTTATTCAACAATATTTTTATAAAGCTTGTTGGAGAAGTACCACGATCAATATATTTGCGTAATAAAATCATACGATTTGGATAGCTTTGATGGAGTCAGCTTTTTATTGATGTGGAAGAGCGGTTCATCAGTGGCTAACCATTTTAGCCTCTATAGAACATAAAAACCCTACGATCGTTCAAAAATCCAGAATTAAAACATGTCTACTTACTGTATCAATAGATATGGTTGTTGGGTGTCTACAAAATAGATATATGATCAAAATCTATTAAATAACATGTTATACCATTCCACGTAGTCATTTTTGTCCACAAATATTTTATATATATATATATATATATATAAAAGTGTACACGATTCAACATAAAATTAATATTTTTTATTGGCATAAAAGTGTATATATGATACAAAAGATTACATACTTAGTAAATTATATTTTTTAATGATATAAAAATGAATATATGACACATAAAATTATATACTCAATAATACTTGTGACCTGATTTACCTCTGCTACGCTTTTTTATGACCATTCTTAAAAATGCAGATATTATTGATATGTTTGTTCATCCAAATCCAAAGTAGTTGCTATGTTTTATTTTTTTTAGTCAAATATTGAGATTTTATTTCATTAATTAAGGGATACACGTTGTAAAAACAGTTTAGAGAAACAAAATCCCCAAATTGAAACAAACCAACCCTAGTTCTCTTTTACCTCTTCGACTTTCACCTTCATCTTCATCAAACGAGACGAAACCTATCAATCAAAACCAGAAAAACCAGTCAAAGGCTTCACTCTCCAGACTTCACCAGACAAAAGCCCATTAAATCTAAAAGACCAGCCAAAAACTTCGATCGTCAGCTCAAAACCAAGTAAAAATCCAACATAATTGATCACGAAGCAGAAAGAAACGGGAGAGAAAACAAGCCTATAAGCTAATTGAGCGCCCACGTAAGAATAATTATTGAACAAACTATAAATCTTCAATTTGTTAGGAATTAGGGTTTGTTCTCAGATAACACAACCCTAATCCTTCAAGAAAAGCTATGGCTTTTAAGATGATCGGAGCCCTGATTTCGTTGAACTCAAAATTTCCAGTGATTTACTAGTTGAGGTCGCTAACCAATTTTCTGTCTCATTATGTTCTCTAAAGATATGGATGATTTTCATATTCAATGAGACTAGCTTGAGGCAGCAGTTAATAGTACCTTTAAGGTACCAATGGCTTCTCCCAGAGAGAATTATTTCACCAAAAACTCTTGAGTCCGTTTCTACATCCAACATGTTAATTCATTTAGAGTGACATAGCATGAGGCCATCCATCAAGGCTCTAGCTTCTGCTACAATTGGCTTACCCTTTCCATAAACACGACCAAAACCAAAATGGATCTTACTAGAGTTGTCTCTTACGAAACCTCCTCCAAAATATTCACCAAACACAGAGCATGCCCCATCTGTGTTTAATTTGTAGTGACCCAGTTTAGGCGAAACCTAAGATAGAGATATTGGAACAAGAAGCATTTTTAGGTGATTTATGCAACCAATTGTAGAACCAATAGAAGAGTCTTTGTCCCAGAATTTTCTCTTCAATAATTTGGCTTGATTGAGACCACTCAGAATGTAAATAACATCCTTAATCAAGTCAGAAGAGATCATATTTTTACCTTCGATCTTCTTCTTATTTATAGCAAACCAAAGAACCCAAGTTATAATTGAAGGAAGAATAGAACTTAGGTCGACTTCCTTTTTAAAAGACCAATACCATGTCCTCACTGAATGAGTGAAGGACATGTTTTAAGTGATGTAGATATTGAAGATAGCAGCCAAATAAACCCATACCTCCCAAGCTTTATTACATTCAACAAAGACATGTGTTATTGACTCAACATTGTTGCAATTTGGCACTTAGAAGCTAAGTGAATGTTTCTTTTTTACATGATTGGATCAAGGGGCAACCAGTTCTTGAGAACTCTCTAGAGGAGAAAATAAAATTTCCTATGAGTTGCTCTATTCCAAGTCTTCCTATAGACGTTATAAAATTTTCTTTCTTGATAATTTCTTTCCCAATAGCTTTAGTGTCAAAGAAACCAGTCTCACTGAGTTCCCAGCTTATAGAATCCTCACCATTATAGCTTAGGGAAACTTTAAGAACATTTTGAATCTGTTCAGAGTCTAAAACATTCAACAATAAGGAAGTATTCCAACTACCATTGTCCCAATCAGAGTATGATTTCACCAAAGGGCGAAAATAGGTTGATCTGTCCATATTCCCACAGAGGTTGATCAAAAGCACAGAAGTAAACCATATCTCTAATAGAATGTCCAAATTACCGAACTTAGCTTGCCAAACAACAAATTTGTCAGCCCTATCCCTGAGACTCCAAAGCATTTTCCACACATAGAAGCTTTTAGAATGTAAAGGAAATAATAAAGGATGATAATTATTAAAGTAGATAGATTTGATTAACTTGGCCCACAAAGAATCTGACTTCTCAGCCTAAACCAGAGCTTGAAAGAAAACACATCCTCTAAATTTTCATTCCTTTTCAAATTCAGCCTCCCTTCATCATAATCTTTGCATAGATTAGACCATTTACACCAGATAATAGTAGTTTTCAACTCCTTAGATCCCTATACAAATTTAGTATAAAGAACCTTCAATTTCTTGATTACGGACTTAGGAATTATGGAGTGTTGGATAGTGTAGATAGGATACATGGAAAGAAGATATTGAACAAGGTTCAGTCTACCCCCAAAATATGGGAGTTTATGATCCCACTCACATATTCTATTTCTAGTCTTAGTGATAATATTTTCATATTTGTTGATATTTATCTTGTTATCAATCACAGAACCCAGGTAACCAAAAGGAAAATGAGAGTGTTTGAATCTCAGCAAGTGTTCAAGCTTTTTGATCTGATGAGAAGAAGTCTTCACATAGGTAATGAAACTAGACTTCTCTTTATTAACAAGATGCCCAGAAGTTTTCTCATAATGACTAAAAACATTTAGGATATTGAAGACAACAGATGAAGAACCATTACATAAGACCAGGATATCATCAGCAAAACATAAGTAAGGTATTTTTAAGTTTCTTTTGCTTTTGTAGTTGATAGAGAACATATTAGTAGATAGAATGTTTAGATTACTAAGGAGGTATTCCTGTGCAAGGATAAAGAGACCTGGTGACAGAGGGTCGCCCTATCTTAGTCCCTTATTGGACATAAAGAACCCTCTAAGCTCACCATTTACTAGAATCGAAAAACAACAGTTAGTAATATTGCTTTAATCATTCTGACAAAATCAGCCCTGAACCCAAAAACCACCAATACACTTTGTAGGGAAAGTATGGTCCAACCTGTCAAAGCATTGTCCATGTATACCTTTAGGATTATATTTCCTCCTCTAGCCTTCATAGAAAGATCTCCAGCCAATTCTTTAGCAATCATATTATTCTCATGGATGCTCGTATTCTTGACAAAGGCCCCTTGCTCAGAGGAAATCAGATTAGGTAGGATGATGGAGAGCCTAGCATTGATAAGTTTATACAATTCTGTTGAAATAGGATGTCAGACTAATAGGCCTAAACTTCTTCCAATTTTTAGGTGAGGACACCTTAAGAATTATGCATAAAACAGTGGTGTAGACACCTTTAAGACAATGACCATTTCTGAAAATATCCTTAATAGCATCACATAAGTTTTCCTTAATAGCAGGCCAGCAGTGCCTAAAGAACTTCCCATTAAACCCATATGGCCCAGCAGCAGAATTAGGACTTAGATTCTTAATGATAGTAAAAAATTTAGACTCTATAGGAATACCCATAAGCATGTCATTGTACTCCTAAAAAACCAGATTAGGTATACACTCTCTCAAAATGTTTGAGCTCCACGGATTAGGCAAATCAGAGATAAGAGATTTAAAATGATTAACAGTTGATTCGCCAACGTCGTTAGGGTCTTCAATCCAACCAGAGTCCTCCTGAATTCTAGAGATTTTTTATCTCTCTATTATTTTCTTCACATATTTGTGAAAAAAATATATTTGTTTCTCGATCTTTAGACCAGTTTAGAAAAGTTTTCTTAGCCAAAAAATCATCCTCTATTGAAAGAAGTAAGAGATGATTTTCTTTAGCTTTATCCAGTAAACTTCTATCATTAGGAGAGCTTTTATTTTGTAGATTAGCCTCAAGAATAGAAATGTCAGTGTCAATGTGCTTTACAGAATCAAATATATTCCCAAAGACAACTCTATTCCAAACTTTCAACATGGCTTTAAGATGCTTCAATTTAAACAAAAACTTTTTAATAGGGGAGCCAGTAGCTTCAATCATCCAACATTCCTTCACAAAGCTAGAGAATTGATCATGCCAACACCACATATTGAGAAACTTGAAAGAGGACTTAACTTTAGTTATCTTTGAGGAAATAGAGATTAAGAGAGGAAAGTGATACGAGTAAGTTTTAGAGAGATGAATAACATTAGTCCGCTTAAAGTAGTTGAGCCACTAGTTATTAATGAGAACCATATCCAGCCACCTGCACTACCTCCCATTAGACCAAGTAAACCTATTACCTAAAAAACCAGCATCAAACAGATTACAATCAAACATAAAATTGTTAAAGTCATTCATGCTGGTAGTGCAATTAGAGATGCAATGCAGTTCTTCCTCATGGTTAGAAATAGTGTTAAAGTACCCAAGAGCAATTCATTCACTCTCCACATCTTCTAAACTCCTTAGACTGTCCCAAAGAAGCATCCTCAAACTCTTAGTACACTTAACATAAATCACAGTGACCTTGAAAGGCCTGGGCATAGAAGTGTGCTTTATTTTTAAGATGCAAAAAACTGATCCTCATTAAAAATATAATCCAACTTAAAGTCTCCTTTCCACATGAACTAAATTTTGTTAATGATGTTGTTGAGAAAACCCTGAAAACCGAGTTTTTTGGCAATAGGTTCTAGCTTAAAAAAAGTGACCATAGGCTCCTAGAGAGCTAAAAATCTAGCTTTTTAGATCTGATTAAGAATTTGATTATGACTTGAGATTGTTTGTTTCCAATACCAAGCATGTTCCAATTTAGGATAGAAATAGTAATTTAGATTATTTGGAAGATGAGTTGGATATATTCTTGTGCATCACACACTTGAATGGTATGATTCTTTTACAATTGACAGTTTTAACTTTCTTAGTTCTCTTATGTTCAGTTTTTTTATTACCAGTCTTGATTTGATCAGTTCTGTTGATAGGAGAGGCAGGGAGGCTGCCAGTAGTTTGTTTAGTTCGAGAAGATGTTTCAAGCAAAAGATTCACACAAGAAGAATAAATCCGATTCAAACAAACCATTTCGAGCATATGTAAAGCTTCAATTACTTCATTCTTGTCCACTCCGAGAGGTACATTATTCTGAACTGTATTCTTCAACCTATTGTCAGTTCTAGTAAGTTGATTTAATACCGTGTCTCTATCATCCACAATAACTGATCTAATCTGTTGATCACTAACTTTTATCTTGAACGCAAGAACCAAAGATTCAAGATTCTAAGGTTTGGAGGCAATTTTATTCTCCAAGGAATTGGTCGTGTTAGCTTTTTTGCATCCCTTCACGGAATGGTCCAGGTGAGAGAAATTTTTGCAATACTTAGGGAATTTACCATAGACCAAATCCTGCCAGTAGCTATAGGAACAAAATGATATACCAATTCCTTTTGGAAGAGGTTTAGAAACATCCAAGATCACTCATACTCTACAGATATTGTGTCCTGCCCTATTTTTAGGAGGCACCCATACATTAAGAGGAGACCCAATGGTATTTGTTATTTCTAAAATAGTAGCTTCATTATACATAAATTCATGTAAGTTTGGGAGATCTGCAAAGATAGAGGTAGGTTGATTCTCTATGTTAGGGTTAAAATTAGGAGACCATTGAAGGAGGCTCATAGTTTTCTCTCCTAGTTGCCAGACATTCCTCCTCCAGTGACACTTCAGATCTTCAATCATACTAAACTCGATGAATATGTGTTTATAATCCCAACTAGTTACGTTCTAACCCCCCTTAAATCTAAAAGAATCCAAAAAAGATTTAACAACACTGTAAATAGTTCTCCTAATGGAAAACTTTCCAACCAACGTGTGATTAGAAATCTCTCTGAGTTTAGACAAATCTTCTGCCTCAAAATGAATTTTAATCTGATCCCTCTCTCTGATAACTGAAACATTCTTGCGATTTATTTTCCCAATGTTTGATTTGAAAAGATCAACGAAATATTTCTTTGTGCCTAACACATCTCCACAGCTTGTGACAGATTCATACACTGGGTTATACCTGATCTTGGGCTGATCTCAGCAAGGTTTTTTCAAGATAAGTAAGTTGAAATCACGATCAACAGATCGATGGTGTGGTGAGGATCACTCACCTTCCTCCATCAGCAGAATCAAACTACAAAAAAGAAGCCCAGAGAATAATAGAATCTAGGATTAGGTTTCCTTTTTGGAGGATTCTTGGAGAGATTGTAACTAACTTTTTCGTACTCTTATATCAGGTTACCGCCCAAAAAACGTGTAATACTAAGTTTTAGCTGCATCTTATGCTAATTGTTTGAAATCATGATATACAATAGACATCATAGGTATTTACACGTACATAAATACATGAGACCTTTCTATTGGATTGGTTTAGGTATCTATTGATTGATTTAGTTATCGAGTCCAAAACTGGTTTGTGGTCCGACTAATAACATTTTTATTAATCAAAATACATCCATAGCTACGGAATTTTGGTACATTGTTAACAGGTATAAAATCATAGAGGAAACAAGAGTGTGATTGTATTAACTGGTAATACTATTGTTAACAGGTATAAAATCATAGAGGAAACAAGAGTGTGATTGTATTAACTGGTAATACTATTGTTAACAGGTATAAAATCATAGAAGAAACAAGAGTGTGAGTGTATTAACTAGTAATACTAAAGCAGTACATTATTTTTGTTCAAGAGTAATTGTTGATCGTGTGAAGGCTAAAGTGTAGTTGTGACAAAAATAAGAATGATGAATATGAGGTTTAAAAGGAATATCACAATGTTAGTAACCTTGGGAATCATGTACATATGATACAACCAGCTTCTTTATAACACTATTGTTTTCTTAAAGGGGAGGCTTTCTCTCCGCCAGAGTCCTCAGAGACATTTTCTGTCAACAAATCTGATGATACCCTTACAATTTTTTCACAAAATTTCTTCACCGCCAATTTACGGATAAGTTCATACAACTCTCTCTTTTCCGAAGTTTCGAGATATAACCAACCTGATTGCCTCATTGTGTCTATATGTGATTGTTCAAAATCCGGTAGATCTAATAACGGTTTCAGTGTGATAACTTCACATATTTTCTCGGCATTCATCAACACATCTTCAACTCTCATAGTCTGCGTCAGCGTAGATATATTTGTTGTCAACTGATCTGACGATAGCTTCGCAATAATTTCACATAATTTCTTCATCTCTATCAGTTTATCTTGAACTTCTTTCGACTCAATCAGATAAAGGCAGTTTCTGCCATCGAATTTGATGGTACCTTGGCCATATTTTCATATAATTTCTTTATCTCCGTCACTTTATTTTGAACTGCCTCCAGGTCAATCATTTTAGACGCATCTTCTGACAGAAAGTGCGTTACCTCCACCATATTTTCACATAAGGTCTTCATTTCAATAAATTTATCTTGAACTTTCTTCACCTCCATGAGATTATCTTCAAGATTCTTCCGTTCCAGAAATGTATTTAACGTTTGAAGACATTTTTCTCTGTAACCCACAAGAGTTGGAAAGGGAAAAGGGAAACGTGTAGTGCTCAGAGTTTTGCCTTCATCGTTTGAATTCAAGCCATCGCTAGTAAACAAGAATCTATGTCACA
Source organism: Limnanthes douglasii subsp. nivea (assembly GCA_036936605.1). Lineage (NCBI taxonomy): Eukaryota > Viridiplantae > Streptophyta > Magnoliopsida > Brassicales > Limnanthaceae > Limnanthes > Limnanthes douglasii. The sequence goes on from JAUPFV010000001.1 coordinate 353,578,638, forward strand.
TTAAGAACCTAACTAAAACTACAATAGAAATTAGCTCGGAATTTGGACATCATCAAGAAAGAGACTTGTATTAGAACTCACAAATCATTAGCGTTCTTGCCACAAATCAGATCAACATCATCGATCTTCTCGCCAGCCTGAAACCAAAACAATATGAGCTTCATTTTTTAGTCTCTTGTTTTCAGTATAAAATATAAACACGTCAAATTACAAAATCTTGACTATCCCAACATTTAGATTCACGAAAAAGATCAGCCGCAATAACAAGATGAGTTATAATATATGAACTAACACAGTGTCCATTAAAGAATTGTGAAGAACATAAATGAATGACGAATAAACTAAGTACCATGGTGGAGAGAAACCAAGATAACTTTCCAAACTGGAGAGCCTTGACTGAAATGGAGAGAAATTCTTCAAAGAAAGTTTCGTTGGCGACTGAGAATGGAAGATAACAACGAACGAAAAATAAAGGTCAACAGAGCGGGAAAGAAAGATAGTAGTTACTGTGGTTGTTATTCTAACGAGTTTTTCTTTATCACTTGCACTTTCTGTATATTGATTATAATATAGTATTTTTCTTCGGCAATTTAAAAACTGGTAGAGAAAAATCTCACAAATATATATCGAATATTAATTTATTTATCAAAAGAAGAAAATATGTTCTATTTACACTCTCACACTCCTATGGTAAAATTCCCAAATCATATTTCTCTCTCCCACTAAATATATAATTCAAGGTGCACCTATGTTTATTGCCATTATTCCAGTCGTGGTTAGTTTTGTTGATTCATTAGTCGGAAGTTGTTTTTAATGACTTTTGACTCCCTTAAAGCTGATCGCGCCTTATTGGCATCTATACTCAAATATATTTCTCTATTGGTCTTTGACTTGACCGGTCGGGTCTTTTTAAGTGGTCTCTGCTAGGTCAATTTAGTACTTAGAGCGACTAAAATTGGATTACGCTAGTTTCCCCAACTCAATCAATTTATTGTTCGGTGGACTTTGATCGTGTTACGTTGAGTACTCACATGACCTCTGATAGGTGATAGCACCGTTCGGATCTATCTTGATCGGATTATGTCAACCTCTTTTTAGGACCTCTGTTCGGTTGTACTTCATGAGCTGGTCTCGGTGTCAAATGGTCTGGTCTTGATATAGTCATTAATAGCGATATATGCACGTTGCTCGTGGGTCAGCTCGTTATGTTACGGGAACCCCTTTGTTGGGTCTTGGTTCACTTATTATAATAATTTTTTTGTATGCATGCGTTGCTCGATTTGTTACGATACGATCTCGTCTTCGAAAATAACATCTACTCTGATATTGACAACTTTATTAGGGCTCTCCCTAGTCCATTGAGTAAGTTTGAAAAATATACTAAATGGAATAAAGAAACTTGGACAAGACAAATGTGACGAATCAGAATCATGGTTTTTGACGTGGCCTTGTGTTGTAGTGTGTCACGGAGTGATGTGATATAAAGTTAATGGTATGATACCACATGCATTTACCCAGTGGCACATGCTTCCATACAGGAGAATGAAAGATGATATCACTTTGATTCTTGGGGAGCAACCTTATCAGGCTCGGGAGAATGGAACGTGTTTATCCACGACCATTTTTTACTAGGGTCTTCGCCTGCTTTTACCCTCCTTCATTAGGGATTGTTCTAGTTTCATAAACATATGCCTTATACAACTTACTACTAATGTCTAGAGGGTACCACTGATCATAATTCTAAGTTCCAAAGTGCTAAATATTCTCGTGTATTTGGCTAATTTCTTAGTTGTAGTTGATGGTTTTGGAATGGACAACTCTACAATTTTATTCCTCCAACTGATGGGGGTAATAAATTTGCTTGATTTACTCACATTATATAAGAAATGGATACACACATTTGTATATGTGTTTGAGAATTTGGACCACGAAAGTGTCGTCATTAATCTTCAATTGCAGAGTCCAAGAAATGCTAAGTGTAAGGGTTATATGTTATATAGTTAGTATGAATATATTCCTTTGGTAAAACATTTTGAACTATTATTTGTATTTGTAGGTGAAGGAAAACACCAAGAGTAGTGCAAGGAAGGGTTTTCAAAAGGTGCGGTAAATCCGTTATTCAGTTTATCGGCAGCTGCAACCGCAACATGGGGCTTGGAGGTATCTCATGTGTTCACGCACATTAATTATCTTTGTTTTGCGTTTTCGTGTGTGCTAGAGTTGAATATTACAGAGGAAGACCAATTAAAGAAAGCGGATAATATGGAGATGGATATGGTAGATGGGTTGCAAGATTTTATGGAAAAAAGTATCGAGACCGTAATCATGTAGAGGTTAGGTTGATGGTTCTTAGGAGTCGCAAGGTGAGAGAGACAGAAGAGTCTTAGTCCTCGCTAGAGAAAAATGAGAATGAGTATGAGATTTTCACTATTCAAGGTGTGGAAGAGAATAGTCACTAAGAAGGCGATCGTGCGCAATCTAGAGAAGACGTGGTTAAGGATGGAGGTCCGCGTCCTCAGAAGGATGATGAAGAAACAGACTAGGAGGTGTGTTATCCATTGTAAAGTAATTGTGTCATACTTAATGTTATACATATATTACAAGGTAAGCTGAGATTGGTGGATGATGATGAGGAACCGATGTGGGTGTAATGGAGAAGTAGGGTAAGGAAACCTTGTTGCCAAAGGTAGTAAAACAAACGGACAAGGCGCCTAAGGTGATCGTAATAGAGGAGTCGAACGATGGAGATGGATCAAAGAAAACGGATGGATATTGGTGACGATTAATTTCGACTGAGGGTAATTTTGTCTCAGGTTTGAGGTGTTTCAAGGGTATTAAATGTTTAGTAAATTGTAGCGAGAGATTTGAGCTGCCTGGTTGTATTTAATTCTCATTACCCTCATTAAATGAAAGTGGTTGGGTATTTATACCCTTAACCTTGGGTGATATGGGCTTTCGGGTCATGATTATGAATTCGGCTCGAGTTCAAAGACACATTAGTTTTTAAGTAAGTAGGTAATTAGCTTACTCATAAGTGATTAAGTTTTTAGTACATTAGTCCAGTTCGGATGTTTTGATGGGTGGATCTTGTCCGAATAGCCCCTGTCCGGTCTTCATAATGAGTGGTGACAAAATCCGGACTCATCAGTAGCCCCTTTTTTAGGTTGCGTTCGAAGGCCTTTGGCAAGACCTAAAAAATAGTCCATATGCACTCATAACTATATCCTGACAGATTTCAAATTGTGTAACGACTTTATCCGGATGGACAAAACTCTGAGAAACTGAACGGTTTTTCCAAGTATTGTGGGACACGTGTCCTTCTCCGATTCGCCACACCGGCCGTTTTTCTTCTAGAACGGCGCTCCCACTTACTCCAAAAAGTAACCTCTTCAATTAATGTGGGTGACATCAGAACCGTCTTTAATCATTTCATCTATCCTTTTGTATTCTCCTAGGTATCGAAGCATCTCATGTTCCTTTACTATAAATTAGTCCACTTTTCACTCTTTCACCATCTTCATTATCTCTACTCTTGTTTAAGTTTCAAAGTTTTCACTTCTTAGAAAACCCTTCTATTGGTGTGAGTTTATGTTCACAGCAAGAAACGCCTTAGTAAAAGGTGGGTGGCTTAACTTGTCAGAGTTAGAAAAAACTCAAAAGGTCGAACGTGAAAAACGCATTGCTGTAGGCCTCCCTGTTTCCTCTATTGACAAATCGGAAACACCAAGTTCAGAGCCTGACCGAGGTTCTTCTTCAGCTAAGAGTGTTAAACCTAGGAGGTTGTTCCAGTCCAACCTTTCACCAATCGTTTCGGGCTCATCCGTCCAGAAATCAGACCCTGTTGTTGAACCAGGGCAGGCAGTCACAAGCTTTAAGAGACCTTCCTCATTCATTGCCATGGAATCGGATGCTGACGCCTCTCCAGAGAAGCTAGTAGATCGAAGAAGAGGTCGTTTGGTGAAAGGGCAGACCCCAAAAACTACGTCTTCCAAGTCTGGAGCTAAAAATAAAAATACAAGGTCAAAAGCACCCATCAAGATTCCTAAGGACAAGTTGTCCGGCCCGGAGGCATCCAGTTCAAGTCTCCAGAAAGAAATCTCCAGATCTGAGCCTCAGCCGGATTCCAGACCACAAGAAGATAGTAATGCCCAACCATCCGGAGGGCCTGCTGCGCCAACCACCAGCTACTCAATCCCAAAAACAACTGATAATCCTTCCATAATAATGGAGGAAGTGTTGGAGGACTCTATTAAAGAAGCCCCTTTTGAGTCCGACGTCTCCGGGAAAACAAGTGAGACTGCTGCTGCCAAGAAAGACATAGGCAAGGAGAAGCTATGTTTAAAACATCCAGACCTGCCGGAGAGCCTTGTGGGAAAAGTGGGACCTTGCTTCCACAAGGTAAGTGTCAAATACATGCTAGCTTTGCAAAAACTTAATTATGCTTTCATTCACACAGCCGAACTGGGTCGGATACGAACAAAATGGAGGATCCCGGAGAATGTCAAGGTGAGGATTTCGGTGGATCCGGAGACACTGATGGATTGCAAGCTCAGTGAGATAGTTTTCTTCACTGAGCTATTCAACTGGGGACTAAGGTTCCCCCTAGACCCATAGATAGTCAAATACTTTCACCTCAACAAACTCTACCCAAGCCAATTGAGCCCCAATGCTTGGTATACCCTCATGGCCTCTAAGCTCTCCGGAATCCCTCTTCCAATGGAGCAATTTTCCGTTGTGGCCAGCCTCTGCAGAAACCACCTTATCCCCTTCTACCATTTCAACATGGGTGATAATTACAAGGTAGTGGACGACCTGCTTGAGTCAGAAAAGAACTGGAAGACTCAATTCTTGTTTGCTAGTGGTGCTTGGGAGAATAGGAGGAAGATAAAAACCGGTGTCAACCCAAGCCTGCTTACCAGCAGGTGGCGAAGTGATGGTAATAATCTCATCTCATAATTCTATCCCTACTTATCACAAATTTGTTTGTCTAACTTGTCTTCTTTTGTTTTTTGGTAGTGCTGCCTAAGGACTTTAGTCACTACTTAAAGGCTGGGCAGACCACTTGCTCCAAGCTAAATGCTTGGGCTGCTGAGAAGGGGGGAAACCGCTTCCACAATGCTTTTATTAGAGGAAATCTAACAAGATCCTACCTTTGGAACCCAACTGACCAGAGGGACTTATCTTGGGAGGTATTAACCACTCCACCCCCTCCGGAAGTAATCCTCAGGAGGACAGATGCACCAGATGGATCGTTGTATCTTCCCGGTAGAGCTAAAGCCCCAAGCAAGATGAAGGGAAAGAAAGGAAAATGCAAGCATGGTATGGTTGAAGCCAATCCTATCGAAGCAGAAAAAACTGCCCCAACAAACCCAGAGGGGCCAGACCAAGGACAGATTGATGTTGCTCTTCTACAAGTAGTGGAGCATGAATGTACTAGAGAAGTAGTTGGATCTCCAAAATCCTCAAAGGCTCCTAAGAAATATAGGAAACGGGAAGCAGAAGGCAAGGATAGGGAGACCAAGAAGAAGAAAACCTCCTAGGGTGATGAAATTTCTCTCCGGCCTCCGGAGCCTCTTCCTCCTGTTGACCCTACTGACCCTACTCAAGAAGAAGGCATCCCTGGTGACTTTCAAACCGGAGGGGGTGCAGGAGGGGATATCAGCATTGATGGCGTCGATATCAGTGGGCTTGAAAAGATTGGTCTTTACTTCGAAAACCTCCCTAAAGATGATTTTGCTGGGCCTTACCTCCCCCCGAGTTCTTCGATCATCGTCACCTTCCACGGTAAGTCTTTCTCTGTCTCAAGTGAAAGAGATGTCATAACTCACTCCATATTAAGTAATATCCAGCTAGTGCTTAATTTGGAGAAGCAAGTACGAGGTCAGTCAGCCATTATTAATGCCCTCAATTCTGACAAAGAGAAATTGTATGGCGACCTCCTCATTGCCAATCAAAATGCTGATGCATTGAAGAGGGAAAATGAGGAGTTCGAGAAAACGAGGAGGATTGGGCCATAAAGCTAGCCACTTTGGAAAATACTATCAAAGAACTCCAATCAAAGCAATCCGAGTGGGAGAGAGATCTCTCTTCTTCAAGAGAAGATGTGAGGGCTAAGGACAAGGTCATTCAGACTTTAACCGATGAAAAGATCTCGCTCGAGGACTCGGTGTCCAAGGCTGCACAAGAAAAAACTGATTTGCTAAAGGAGCAAGAGAGAACAATCCAAGCTAGGATTGATGCTTATACCAACCAAGTGATAGATACTCAGGAGGAAAAGTATGCTAAAGCGAAGTCGGACATGGTCTTGCTCTTTCATGAGAAATTCCCGAAGAGGACACTGGGAGACTTATGGACTTTTGTAGAGTATGAAGACCTCCCCTTCCACACGATGGCTGATGGTGACAAGCATGATTACTCCAGTGGCTGGGATGACATAACCGATAAAAAAGAGAAAACTGGGGAAAGTCCGGATGAGGAAAATTATGACCCTAAGAAGAAGAAAACTAGTGATGATGGGCCATCTAAGAAAGCTCAATCTTGAAGTATTAAATATCTTTTTTTTATTTTTTGTGATTGAACCAAACTCCTTGGATGGCCAAGGCATTTTTGTAATCGTGTCCGGCTCCTGTCCGGATAAACCTTTTGTTTGAAAACTCAAAGTCCTTGGGTGGCCAAGGCACTTCGTATATTTTAATGGGCAATTTTATTTTGTACAAACTTGCATTGTTTCATAGATTTTCAGCTTTGGTGGCTAATGCTTAAACAATCCTTAGTTAGTTTACAAGCATTTTAAAGTGAGAGTGTTTAAATTCTTTGATTTCTCCGATGACAAATGTTTAAGTAGTCATCACTCTATCAATCCGATCTGACATTGATAGAAAATTTCAAAGAAAGCACTAACTAAAATACTTCGAATCTGTTAAGAAGGCATCAAATTTTATTGAAAAGCCCGGACACCTCAATAAAACCTCCCATTGCCACCAGGGTAGGAAAGAGTATGCCCCCAAATATTTACATGAACTTTAAAACAAGTAAATATTTACATAGTCTTCATTCCAAGTACAACCGGAGGTGTTCAATGTACCAGGGGTGATTCAAAACCCTTCCATCCTTATCTTGAAGCGGATATGTTCCAGGCTTAAGCTTTTCACTGACCATATAGGGCACTTCCCAAGTTGGAGCTAGCTTGCCAAACTACTTTTCTTTAGTGTGTAGGAGACTTTCCTCAATACTTTATCTCCTGGTTGAAAATCCCTTCTTTTTAACTTTGGAAGCAAACCTGCTTCTCATCAGTCCTTGATAGTGTGTGGCTCTAAGGTGAGCCTTAACTCTTATTTCCTCCATCAAGTCAAGTTGGCCTCTTACTGCCACTTCGTTAGCGTGTTCAGAGAAATTATGAACTCGAAAAGAAGGAAGAGTAGCCTCTATAGGAGCTATAACATTCATCCATATACTAAAGCAAAAGGATTTTCCCGTGTTGCAGCCCCAAGAGTGGTTCAGTAAGTCCATAATACCTCTTGTAGATAGCTTGGCCATTTACCAGCAGGTCCCTCTAAATTCTTTTTAAGACCAGACAAGATGGTCCTATTAGCTACTTCGACCTGACCATTTGCTTGTGGGTGGAAATGAGAAGAGAAGCAGTGTTGTATACCTCTAGAGGCGCAAAAATTCTTCATTTTCTTGTTGTCGAACTGTGGTCCATTGTCTGTGGTTATCTTTTGTGGAATTCCAAATCTGCAACAAATATTTGATAAGATGAATTTTTCAAGGTTTAGATACCTTGTCTCTGCATCTATCAATGTTTTACTTGTGTAATACACTGGCCACTGTTTCCCCTTTTGATCGTGCACAAGAACCAAACTTACACATAAATGTGATACTGCCAAGTACATAAATAACGACTATTTTGGTGTAGGGGCAAACAAAATCTCAAGAGATGTACGATATTTCTTCAGGTCATCAAAAGACTTATCGCACTCTTCTGTCCCCGCAAATTTCTTAGCATCCCGCAACCATTCAAAAAAGGGATGACTTTTAGCTGAAACTCGTGAGATGAACCTTGAAAGAGCTGCTAACCGCCCTATAAGATATTGGAATTCCTTGACATTCTTTGGTGGTTTCATTTGCAAAATTGCACTTAATTGAATTGGATCTGCCTCAATACCCTGCTGACTTACAAAATACCCTAGGAAATTTCCCCTTGACCACACCAAAAGAACATTTTTCCGGGTTAAGCTTAAGATTATACTTGCGTAATAAATAAAAAACAACCTGTAAAGTACTAAGGTGCTTCTCCTCTTCATGTGTTTTAATAATCATGTCATCAATGTACGTTTCCAAATGCTGCCCCAAATGATCTTAAAAAATGTGATTAACTAGTATTTGGTACGTTAATCCCGCATTCTTCAATCCAAAGGGCATGTCGTATAACAATAGAGGCCCCGCTCGGCTAAAATAGAGGCATGCTTATCAGCTAAAAATGCTCTACGTTTCTGCCGTACTGGTTTAGCGCATGGATTCACAGCCAATTTATGGCTTATAATTGTAGGACTTACTCTTCAAACATCAGCTGCCTCACAAGCAAATACTTCTAAATCCTTTGCTAATAAATCTACAAATCTTACCTTCGACTCTGAAGTCAGTTCATTCCCCAGGCGAAGCACTCTATTAGTAGTCATGACCGTGTCCGCTGTTGTAACATCCGTTGTGGGTGAATCCTCATGTTCTCGTGGATCATCCACTGGTTCTTGCGAGGTAAAACCTATCGTTGCTGGAACAATGCCCCTCCTCCCCCCCCCCCCCCCCTCCATCATTTAATTGCTATTGGATAGGTTTTGAAGGATCCGACGCGATTGTATAACAAGTTCGCGCAGTCCTCTGGCTTCCTCGAATTGTACCTGTCAAAATACCCACTGGATACTTAATGCATTGTCGATACGTGTATGGCGTTTCTTCCATCCTATGTAGCAATGGTCGTCCAATGATCGCATGATAAGGATTCGGCGCATCGGAGATAAAAAATAAAATCTTTAATTCCTTCTTTGTAACTCCATAACCGACTTTAACAACCAGTTCTACCTCCCCAACACATTGGGAATATTTTCCTTCGTATCCTACCAAATTTCACTGAGTAGGTCGATATGGTGGGACATGTTGCATAGGATCAAAACTTCCTTTGAAGATGATATTCGCTGAGCTTCCTCTATCGACCAATACTCTTGTTACCATTAATCCTCTCATGTCCAAATGAACAATTAAGGCATCTTCATGAGGCAAACTTACACCTCTGAGATCATCATCATTGAAAGTGAGATCGGTGACCATGTCTCTATAGTTTCGATAGGAACTTCCATCTATCTGATAAACACCGAACTCATTTTTAGCTCGTTTATTCTGGGTAGACCCTTGTCCAGTAGCCAAACTTCCCCCTGATATGGTTAGTAACCACTGTTGCTTGTTAGCTTCCGACCCTTCTCCAATTGCTAGTTTTTCGGTATTTGTAGGGCGATCTTCCTCATGTTGATCTGGTTGAGTTCGTTTGATATATTGAATCAACTCACCATTGTCTATCAAGCGCTGTATTTCATCCTTTAGCTGCCAGTATTTATCAGTGGAGTGCCCATGGTCATGATACACACAATAGTACCTATTAGATCGCTTAAATCCAGGCGCACTCATTTTTTGCGGAGCTTGGTACCTCGTGCGCCCCTTTGTTCGTTCATAGATTACTAAAATAGCCTCTGCCAATAGAGTGAAACGTCTGTTTGGTTGATCGAGCTGTTGAGGTCTTCGATTGTAGTCCCTCATCGGTTGGTCTTCGACCTTATTTTGTTCTGATTCACTATTTTTGACCTCTAGCTCACGCCGCTCAAGTGACGTTCCTCTTCTAACCTCAAATCTGATAAAAGTGTCCGCTCTTGCAAGCAGATCTCTCATGTTTTCAGTTGGGAACCTGATGAGATCCGCATATAGTTCCCCTCTCCTATCGACCCTTCGTTTCAAAGAAGCCACCGCCATGTTCTCGGGTAGATCTGGTAAAAGATTCATGGCTTGAACAAATCTCTCTCACCTTCACCTTCTTGTTTGTCGTCTCTTATGGAAGAACAATTAGTCTTGTTGCCCTTGTTTGACTCTAGTCCTGATGGTTGATGAGTCTTACTCGCACCCTTCATTCTTGGAGTTAGAGCATGCATAACGTCATTCATACCTGCCAAGGTAGCGTGCATAGCTTGCTCTCTAGCGTCACGTTCAAACACTATTTTCAGTTGCTCTTCTTGCAAATTCTGGAGTCATTGTTTTAGTTGTAGAACTACCGAGTCATTCGTCGGTTCAGTTTCCGCAGCTCTGTGAGCGCCCAACACATTGTCGGTTTGATGAGAATGCGTCTCTTCCCTGGGAGCAATGCCTGTCTGGACCAGATGTCCCTCTGTCACCACCGTTGATTGGGGTATCATATGATTGACCTCTTGAGGAATCGTAGGATCGAGATGACTTACGGTTCTCCTCTGATGAGTTGTTGTTTTGCTAGTTTCCAGATTATCTCTCTCAATTCCTGACCTAGTGACCACCATGGTGATTGGTCAAAGAGTTCCCACAGACGGCGCCAAATTTGTTAAGGAACTAACAAGTTCTGCCAAATTAAGTCTACTACTTTTTAGTCAAGAAAGCGATAACTTTATTCATCAATAGGTTTTCCCTATTTATAATATACAGACTAGTGGGTAGTTACATTAGGTTACGCTTTTAGCGCCACTAGCCCACTTAAACCATTATACGTATAACTATGGAACTAACAACCGTTACCACTGCTATCCTTATAATTGTGGAATAACTAACATGTCTTAAACTCGTGGGTTAATCGTGTGTTAGTATTACAAATAAAGGCTCTGAGTGCAATCTATACTTCAATCCGAGCTGAACTCTCCTTTTAAGAACACCAGAGATGACCTAATTTTTTGAGCTCAAACTCGACCTCGTTAATGAACAGAACCCAACTTGATCTGTTTTGCTGAGCTCGAACTTACTGTTGACGCGCTCAGGTCTTTTCCTTTTACCACATTCCTCGTCTAGCCGATCAACTCTACTATGACGTCATCGAGCTCATCCTGATCTTGAATTCAATTAATCAACTCCACTTTGTCGTCTTCGAGCTCATCCTGATCTTGAGTTCAGCAACACCGTGCATGCTCTTAAGTATGCTCCATTATCATGTTGTGTACACCGTTGAGCTCAGTTTAGTGACGAGCTCACTATATCTTTGAGATCATCCCCGTTATATATCGATAAAGTCAACCTGTTGTTGAGGTTGTCCGCATTATCTATTATTGATGTTGGTCTGTTGTCGAGCTCGTCCAAGCCATAAAGCTCGTTCTCTTGTTTACTGCTCCTCATAATCCAAACTCTCAGTGCTCCTTTCTCGTGTTCTGGGGAATCCCCCCTTATCATAAATCTTATGCAAATCGTCAACCTTGTCCTCCTTTACAACTTCCAAGCGATCGTAAGATAATTCCCTCAACATATCTCTTGAAGACCATTATAGGTGTTATGGCACGCAATATTTTCAAGAGCCAGTGATATAAAGTATAAATTTCTAGTTGTTTGTTTATCACGTACTTGCATTATAGATGATAAAAAGATGTTATTTCTTGTTTTATATGTAGCCGGGATCATCCCAAAATCATATTGTAGGAATTTGGATCATTAACTATCATGAACGATGTAGTAACAATTTTTTTCGTCTCTCTTTTATGAACATATATAGTCAACTCAACTTCTTCAACACAATCAGTGGACCACCGGGTAAAACATGCCAAATTTTTATGAGTTTCCTTGAAAGGTGTGATGCATATCACCCAATCATATCCTACATTGTGGAATAAATTATCTGACCTCTTAGTATCAACTATCATTCTTCTCACAGTCACTCCAGCAATCACAAGGGTTACCAACAATGCGTCTTCATGGGGAGTCGTTAAGTTTCTTAATCCATCATAGTTAAATGACAAAGTTAAAGCAAGACTATGTGTAAGTGCAAAGACGATTCATCCATCAAATGGAATTTTAGATCTTTAATGCATCTCTTTCTTGACAAAATGGTTATTCTCGACAATGTATCTCTTTTGAAAACGATGCACAACTTTTAATGTTTATCTTCTTATGTCGCTTTGGACCTTCTTATTTTTCTTTCCATTCTATCTTTTTATTTATTTTTCCTTTTACAAAATCCACCAACTTTCTATTATGGATTTACCGATTAGATTTAATCTTTCAACTGAAAAAAAAATATACCATTAAATTCATGGGCATTGCAATATGCACAATCATATTGTCACCTTCTCCCGTTGACTGGAGCAAATATCACACTTGAAGTTCGGTAATTCAAGCTACTTTTTTTTATCATAAACGAAATATATAGGTATATTCACATGATTTAATCATAAACTTAGATTATCCTAATATAAGAAGAAAGATATATTCCTCGGGTCGTTAGTAACTTCTAAAATTCTCTTGGCATTGTTCCTAATTTCTCCAATGGGTCTAACTTTTTTTAGATTTTCTTGATTCGCACTATTTCATAGTTTTTTGTAACCTTCACTTTGATATACGTTTATTCTCTTGTTAACAAGTCTCCTATATAACCCATCGAGAATTGATTATATCTATCAATAAATTATAGTCACAAGGAAATCCTCTCTTAAAAGTTGATAACGCCACATTCCCGTGCAACCTTCTAAAGCACTCATTTCCTTAATAAATCACTAAATATAATCCCTTAAGAACTCATATGACTTTTGGTACAAAGCCATTATGTCCCATTATCTCTAATGCCTTGTGAAAAATTATTTGATTTCAAAATAATGTCCACAAGTTATCAAAGTTTTCAATGAATCCTTACGGTAGATTGTTGAGCCATGCCAATGTGCTTCCTTTGAACATCATCAAAAATGCTCGACAAAATAAAATATCGGCAGGGTTAAAACCTAACCTGATACTATAAAACTACTAAAAAAAGTGATGGATCTGTAATACAATGATACTTCCTTATCCTATAAGGATCAAAGTTTTTGGCATTTTTCCTTCTGAAATTCTTTGTTTCAATAGAGATTTAATCTATGTATTCAATTTATTATTTGTCTTGCATCTTGCATTTGACCATTTTGAAACATTTTTCGTTTATATTTGTCCTTTTTTCCTTTTGACGATGCTTCATTACTAAATTCAGCTATTTTACTTCCGGAGGCTCATTCCTTTAAAACAAGTTTATTTTCATGAATCAGATCAATTTTTACAATACTTTTATTTTAAATTTGCATTCTCTGCCAGATTATTATTCTGCATTATTAGTTGTAATGTTGTAGTCATCCTTTCAAATCAATTTTGTAGCTCAATTATCAGTTTTAATGTTTTAGATTAATCTTGTAGTTCTCTTATCGTACCTCATTCATTTACAACTCCAAAATGGATAAAATATAGTTTGAATTATAACCTTGAGAATCCATCGTTAGATTTTGAACATGACTTACATCCGTCGCCTTCTCTTGTTGTGGTACTGCTGCTACCGTTGGACTAATGTGAACAGCTCCTAGTCCTTCCCTAATTAACATTTATGTCTTGAACGGAAGACTTTCCAAAGGATATTCCTGGTACCATATTTGGAATTCCTTGCACACTATTATTACCAAAAGTAGGCAAAGTAACATTTCGATAGTTTATTAACGACGATCTGTGAGCATGACCTCTGTTATATCATTTATCCCCTCCTATCTAATCGTGACCATTTGGTTGTTAGATGAAATCTTTGAAGTTTATTCCTAGTAAAGGTGTAAAATATGATGAATGAATCTCTCGCAGAGTTCTACCAACGAATTAAGACTAGCTATTAATCAAGACTAATAGTAAAGTGTAATTTTATTAAGAAATAAATCCATTTTTTGCAATAATCAAGTCCTCTAACTATAACTACTTTTGTTTCAATTTATTTAGGATGAGTGACATGTTTCAACCTTCTATTATATAAATTACTGTTATACCTCTCAATTGTTAGGTGTATCTTAGTTTTATACAATATCTTCCTCAAACCTTCCACTGTCTCCTACCATATTCAACCATCTTCTGGTATATTCTCACTCCTCATGTGTAAGTATTTTCTATCATCTGATTGTATTCATCTAGTTGAACATTATTCACTTGGAGGTTGGTGCCAAACATCGTCTATTTCTTTGATACTTGTATCTTCTATAATTGCTTCAGTTTTTTACAATGTTATTACTCAGTTACTTTACTGATACTCTCTTTCCATCTGTTATTACGGAACTTAATCTAGTCGATACCTTATTTAAAGATGTAGTCGATGTCTTTACCTTGGTTATATTAATCTTTACCTTACCCAAATAAAGGTAACGAACGTCACTTGATCATATAATCATATCAAGAACTACTTGAACAAATTGAACCGTACAACCCGAGGATAGGTTGAAAGATAATATATCAACGACAAAAATGACGTCATACAGTGTTGGACGTGTTGTACCATTGGCAACCGAATAGCCCATTGGAAGGTGCATCCGGGAGAAGATGTCATACAGGGACCAACCTCTTCTATTTTTTTATTCAGAAAGATTAATGTCACATTGGACTCTAAGTCTAGTTGGATAGGCCTACCAGTGATAAGATGATTTATCGACCTAAATGACAGAAATAATTGAAACATACGAGATGCGGTAGTATCGGGGTTTCTTGGTATCCCAATCAAAGTATCCAGAACGGAGATTAAGTTTAAAAAATGAAGTGGTTTAAAGATGACATGGCTAAAATAGGCTTTCACCACCATTTATTTCCTTAGTTGATTAACTCAGGACGGGGTATATTTTTTCACATTGGCTTATTATATTCTTCTTTTATTTGTACTTGTTATCTTTTATGAGAACACTGAGACAATGATAAATTTCATGTGATTGGATTACTTCGAGGACTTATATGCATTCGATTAGTCCATGTGGGGGATTCCCATTTTTTTACGCTTGTATTGTATGTTACGTTATGCTTCCAATCAGAGTATAGAAAAATGAATACTTTTAATGCTTTGGTTAAATGTTAAAGATAAGACCATTTCTAAATTTGAACTGAATTATTACACTGGTTACCAAGACCATATCGTACATGGTCAGCCCCCAAGGGGTAGCCGAGTTGGTTGAGTAAGACATGATTGTGATTAAAGATCATGAGTTCGAGTCCCTCTACATACGCTTTCTCGGCTGAGCCTGTCATCTTGTGTGGTTTACCTTCTATTGTTGGTTTGCAGTTTGTTGTGTGAGACTGAGGGTTTGCCCTATACACGCACTCATGGTATTCTGAGTAGCGGCTGCGGATTTCCTCGAAAAAAAATATTGTACGTGGTCTATAGAGTCCTTCAGGATCAGATGAAAATATTATATTGTCGATCTTCTATCAAAGTGGCTGGTAGTCGACTACTTAGTGATTGGTAAGAAAAATTTATTTAATAATGTTCTTGTTAATGCAATTTAGTATTGAATTAATATATATTTATATTTAAATATATATATATATATATATATATATTTACATTTATTGCATACTACTTTTCATTTTTGTTATTTCAGGTTAATTTCTAATTATACAAGTATATCCGGACGATCAAACCGTTCGAGGATAGAGTGTTGTTTGACTGCCTATTAGGTAGGGTGACAAGATCAAGCAATATGAACCGGACTGTTTACATCCGTAATTTGGTAATATGCAACCAATATCTTTGTGCGTATTTGGATCGTTTTAGAGTCCAACCTTTTCTCGATGCCGGATAGAGGTTCACTAGTGGTGAACGGTTTTGGCCTGTAGAAAACATAGGTGTACTATGATGGTTGGATTCTTCATATATCTTGTCGTATATGTCATCATAGCATTCGATAATGTGTATCAATTCTGTTTCATGAATCATTTAATTTGATTCAATGTACAAATATAGTTGATCAACTTTTCAGCACCCATAAAACCGAATAGAATGTAAAAGCTAAACGTAACTCCCAATAATTTTAAAACTGATATTTTCTACCTAGAAATCTTATAGGTAATATTCTTAATTAACACACATGAAAGGTATTTGATATATAATGGATGTTGGAGTGTAAAATATATATATATGTGATCAATCGAGGCCTATCAAATATCATCTTATACCATCTCACTTAAGTTGTTTTTATTATTTTTTCCAACAAGTATTACATATAACGCGTACGATATGTATCCCTCGTATTATCAATTCTATGGTGGATATGTTACTGAATTTCATAATTTTCAAACCAACATAAAATTTTCAAAAAAAACAAAAGTTGGCCACTAAATATCCTTTAATGACATAAAATGTACCTATGACACCTGGATTTTAGACTCAATAAGACTCATGAACTGATATAACATCATCTTGTTATTTTAAAAATGTGCAATACTAACCTTTAGCTGCTTCTTATGGGTTCAACTTGAGGTAATTTATTGAACTCATATAGACAACATAGTTAATAAGTGCTTTACATGGTCATAAAAAGATTAAAACCATAGAATTACAAAAAGAATTCCTGTGACAATGTCAATCTTGGTCGTAACAAAAAAAAATATATCAAAATAAATAATGATTCTTCATCATTTCTAAATCAGGTGTTAGAAGTTATAGATAGAGTAATGGTTGCTAGTTTTGTGGGTTTACACATGTACATAAATACATCAGACCTTTCTATTGGATTTGTTTACGTATCTGTTGAATGATTTAACTCTTCGATCCAAAACTGGATTGTTGTCCGACTAATAACATTTTTATCAATAAAAATACATCCATAGCTATCGAATTGTGGTATAAAATCATAGAAACAAGAGGGAGTATTACCAGGTAATACTAAAGCGGTAGGTTATCTTTGTTCAAGAGTAATTATTGATACAATTAAAGAAGCAAACTTTAAAGACTAAAGTGTAGCTGTGACAAAAATAAAAATGATGAATATGAGGCTTAAAAGGAATATCACAATGTTAATAGCCTTGGTAATCATGTACTGTTTTCTTAAAGGGGCGGCTTTCTCTCAGCCAAGTCGTTATCGGCATTTTCTGTCAGCATATTTGATGATAGCCTCACAATTTTTTCACATAATTTCCTCACCGTCAATTTACAGAGAAGTTGAATCAGCTCTCTAATTTTGGAAGTATCCAGTTCCCACAAACCTGTTTGCTGTATTCTGTCTATACATTTTTGTGTAAAATCCATCGGACCTGATAACGGCTTCAGTAGGATATCATCACAAATTTTCTCCCCATTGATCAACACATCTTCAACTTTCATCATCTGCGTCAGCGTCAGCGCAGATAGTTTTTTTGTCAACAGATCTGACAATACCTTGACCATATTTTCACATAGTTTCTTCATCTCTATCAGTGTATCTCGAACTTCTGTGAACTCCATCAGATTAAAGGCGTTTTCTGTCATTGAATTTGATAGTACATTGGCCATATATTCACATAATTTATTTATCTCCGTCACTTTATTTTGAACTGCCTCCAGGTCCATCATTTTAGACGCATTTTCGGACATAAAGTATACCGATACCTCCAACATACTTTCACATAACGTCTTCATCTCAATCAGTTTACCTCGAACTTCCTTCACCTCCATGAGATTATCTTCAAGATTCTTCCGTTTCAGAAATGTATTTAACGTTTGAAGACATTTTTCTCTATAACCCACAACAGTTTTAAAGGGATAAGGAAAAGGTGTAGAGCTTGGAGTTTTGTCTTCATCGTTCGAATTCAAGCCGTCGCTAGAAAACAAGAATCTATGTCATATTAAGAACCTAACTAAACTACAATAGAAATTAACTCTAAATTTCATCATCAAACTCACAAGCCTTGGCATCTATCTACCATAATTCATGCAAGAAACAAACTTGTAACATACTATAGAATATGATTCATTGAAATCTATATTAGAACTCACAAATCATTAGCATCATCCATCTTCTCGACAACCTGAAACCAAAACAAAATGGACTTCATTTCTTAGTCCCTTTCGTTTTCAGTATAAACTCTAAACACCTCAAATTATAAAATCTTGTTAGATTCGCGAGCAAGATCAGCAGAAGTAAGAAAGATCAGTTATAATATATGAACTAGGATACCATATACATTTTGTTGAACAAATTAAAATGTCATTCATCAAAGAAGAGTGAAGAACATAAATGAATGAGGAATATAATCGATGAAAACCGAATACCATGGTGAAAAGAAACTGAGATAACTTTTCAAACTAGAGAGCGTTGATGACAATAGAGAGCGATTCTTAAAAGAAATGTCCGTTGGATAATGAGAATGTAAGATAATAACGAGCGAAAAATAATGGTCAACAGAGCGGGAAAGATAGATAGTGGTTACTATGGTTGTTATTCTAACGAGCTTTTCTTTATTACTTTCACTTTCTGTATATTTATAAAATTATCTAAAATAGCCGATACTGGTTCACCCTTTTTCTTTTTCTTGTTACAAACTTATCACTCAAACTTAATTGAGTGTGTTATTACCGATTAATTATAGTAATAAATAAGTAAAAATATATTTTGTTAGATCAAATCAAAGTATTGTTATAGTAAATAAAACTTAAAAACTAAAATAAAAAAATACCCGTATCTAGAGATAGAAAATACTGAGAAAATAAAATAAAGAAACTCGTCTTCCATTAGAATTGAGAAAGGTGGTTTTTAAGAAAATACCGAACCGTCGGTGGTTACTGTTTGACCAAATCTGTACAAGATATTAGGTTTTTCATTGACTCCTCTAAGCGGGGATCGATAAGTATCAAAATTGTTGGAGGCTTTGTTGGTCGTGGTTTCGCTAAGAATGTGGATGCATTAGTAAAAGAGGCGACTCCGGCAATTTCTAGATGTGTTATTCAATATCTTCTCTTTCTGAGTATGGGGTGTGGTTTCCGGTTCGGCACTAAGCTCAATAGTTTCTCTTTTTGGGTATGGAGTGTGGATTCTAAAAGTTATGTGATCTTTAAGAAGTCAGCTCCACTTAACAGACCAAGAGTAGAGCACAACAACAGATTTTACAAGTATCATCGTGATACAGGGCACGACACTGCAGATTGTATAGCTTTAAAGAAGAAGATACATCTCTTAATAGAAAATGGCAAGTTAGTTGTTTTTGTTAAAGGGCAAAGCAGTGGATTAAAAGCTCTGAGCGCATCACCACCAAAAGCTGCAAATCTGAATTCGATTGAAGAAATTGCACTGGTGATTATATATTGCAACTGTGATGAGTTTGATGCAGCCTCAGAATATTTGGACACAGTTCCAGATCGATTATTTTTTATGGTTGTGGATGAACCAGTAGTGCAAGGACGAGTTCGAAGCTTATGTGAGTATTTTGCGTCCTTAGCAGTATTTGGGAGAGATTCCATAACTTGTAATATTAATAGCTCAAAGAAAAGGCATGCTGTCGGTTTAACGACTCGAGTAGAAGGAAGAATGTCTACTCATTTATATGGCAAACATGATACTCCTTTTATTTTGTTTGATGAAGATGATTTGAGGAGAATAGGAGGCCCTCATAAGGATGTAGTGGTTATGGGGGATGAAATATGTTGAGTTGAAAACTCAACGTGTTTTGATAGATAAATGAGTTATGTGAATGTGTTATTCAAATCTACATATGATGGATGCGTAATTTGGCTTAAATTTATCGGTCTGATCGTACTATAATTTGGTTTACAGGATAACAACTCGGGTGATTGGAGAATCTGAAGGTGAAGTCTGTTTGGGAAAAGGTCTGTTTAAAAAGAAAGTTCAAATTTTGTTCATGGTGGTCGAATGTCCAACCACTTACAATATTATTTTTGAAGCATCCAGCTTTCAAGAATGTATGTTGTAGTGTCTAATGTTCATCAATGTTTGAAATATGTCATTGGAGATCGTGTGGTTGTGGTTCGAAGTGACCAAAACGTGGCTAGAGAATATTATGCAAGAACTTTCTGAGTTTGATGTTCTGATTCCTAGGATCAGATGGTTGAATAGAAACCAAGGAGGTTAACTTCGGATAAAGAAGGAGTAGATGATCCGACGGAAATCTCTGGTTCTTTATCAGTGACTGAGGATATTGAAGAGCATATTTTTTATAATCGAAAAACTTTACGAATAGGAACATTGTTGTCCTCTGAAGAGCACTTTAACAGTTGTTACAATTGTTGTTTGATAATTTGGATATTTTCGTTTTGAAAACATAGTATGTGATAAACTTCTATCTGAAATAATATATCATAGCCTTGTTATAGATTCAAGGATAAAACATGTTATTCATATTAAAGAAGCCTTTCCAATGGAGAATTCGAAGACTATTATTCAACAAATGGATCGCCTCTCTAGGGTCGGACATATTAGGGAGGCACAATATCCTTTGTGGACTGCCAATCCACTATTAGTAAAAAATAAGAACAGAATATGGTGAGTGTATGTTGATTTCACATATTTAAATTAAGCATGTCATAAAGATCCATTCTCTGTCCTTCGAATATATCAGTTGGTTGATTCTACATTTATCAGCTCCTTAAACAGCTATTAAAGATCAAGCGTTAGCAGATTTTCTGGTCAAATTTCATTCGAGACGATCAGATAAGGAAATTGATAAAAAAAGTTTTGCCATAATCTTTAATATGGGTGGTTTGAACAGATTGTGGGTCTAGCATTTTAGGGTGTAGTGCATGGGTTTAACTAGTTGCTCCTTCTATGGAGGAAATGTATCAGGATATTCGATTTGGTTTTCATGCATCAAATAATGAGGCTGAATATGAGGCTGAATTAGCTGGTTTAAGGCTTGCAAATATATGTGGAGCAAAAACCAGTTTGTTTGGAAACAGATTAGCAACTATTGGCAAATCACAAGGCATGTGTATCTGAGGTAAAGAAAGATCAATTAATTTTGTATCTACGCAAGCTTCAAAATTTGACTTTTTTGTTTGACAATGTGATTGTAGAACATATTAACCAATGAGATAATAGACTTGCTGATTGGTAGCAACAATTGTTTATATTGAATAATATCCATGGATATTATTACATGAGAGTCCTTCGATTTTAACACGATTAAAACAATGTAAATATGCTGATGAAGTATTTGTTACTCCATACATTATTCGAAGTGATTTGAGGTTTGATATTAACTTTTTACTAAGGGGTATGTTACCTCAAGATGCATAGTTGGTTAAAAAAGGTTAAGATATAAGGGCCATGGTTATGTTGTATTGGATTGAGTGTTATATACAAAATCTTTAAGTAGACCAGTGTTGCGTTGTTTGGGAAAGTAAGAATCTCAATAGATGTTATCTCAGCTACATGATGGTGAAGGTTCAACTCACTTTGGTTTTAAGTCTTCAACGCGTCGGATTTTGTTGGTAGGTTATTATTGGCCTTCAATTATGAATGATGCTAAGGTCTTAGTTCGAAAATGTGATACTTGTCAACGTTTTGTCAATTCTATTTGTAAACCAGTAGTTCCACTTATATCTTATTATGAAGCTATTTCTTTTGACATATAGGTAATAGACTTGGTAGGACCATTGCATATGGCTTTTGGATGACGTCAAATGATCATTGTGGAAATGGATTACTTTTTGAAGTGGGCTAAACATGAACCATTATCTGGTACAAAAGTCAAGGATGTTATTAAGTTCATTGTGAACAATATATGTTGCCTCTTTGGAGTGCCTTGGAAAATTATCAGAGATAATGTTCCTCGATTTAACAATAGAGAAATGACTTCTCTTTGCGCCTCGAGAGGAATAACACAGTGTTTTTCTATACCTTCTCACCCCCAAGAAAATGGTCAGGTGGAGGTGACTAATAGATCTATTTTATACATAACATGTGCACTAGGGAAATGGCCTAACTATTTGCAAGAGGTTTTGTGGGCTTGTCGTACAACTCCTACAAAGGTTACTCAAGAAACACAGTTTTCCGTAGTGTATGGTATGGATGATGATAGTTATGCAGCATTTATAATACCTTCTTATAGAGTAATTCACTATTCCGAGGAGGTAGATGAAGAAGCAAAAAGAACGTACTTGGACTTAATCGAAAAAAAAAGAGTTAAAGCTCATTTGAATATGACTCATTATAAAAATTTGACGAGGAGTCGATATAATTCGAAGGTGAGAATGAGGTACTTTACAGAAGGTGATAAAATCTTGAGGAAATTATTCCTCCATTCAAAGGACAAACTACTTGGAAAGATGGCCTAAAATTGGGAGGGTCTTTATATGGTAATGGAGAAAATATAGCCTGATACGTATCACCTTTATAATGAGAAGGGAATAATACTTCAGAATGCTTGAAATATAGAACATTTAAAGTTATATTGGGAATGGTTTTTTCTTTTTAAGACTTTCTTGACTAATCAATATACTTTTTCCTACCTTGTTGGCCCAGATAGGTTTTGAGGAGGTGTCATGTACATATTCGAGGTTATTAATAAAATTATCTTTTGGCCAATGGTTTTTTTAATATAAGTATTTATATTATCTTGGTAATTGGCCAAATACTGATCATCTTTGGAGTTGTTGATCAATAGTAAGTGTTACATGTGTTTTAAAAGTATTGTTCAAAGAAACAACCATATTCAAGGTGCTACATTCTTTAAACACAATCATTTCATTTGAGGTGCTACGTTATCTAAGCGCACCCATTTTGTTCGAGGTGTTACATTCACTAAACGCACTCAATTTGTTCGAGGTGCTACGTTCGTTACTAGCACTAATTGTATTTGAGGTGTTAATATTTTATAAGTGCACTATTTTTATTTGATAAGTTACAAATATATATTGGACGTATATTGGAATTCGAGGTCTTTATGACTTGTTTATTAAATTAAAAGTATACATGATAATATAAAAATTAGGAAATAAAGGTGGAAAGAGGAAGGGTATTCATTCATTATAGATAGAATCTGATTTTACAAAAGATGTTATAAATAACACACAAAAATAAGTCACCACACAACATCAAATGACTTAATAACTTGGACAAAAAAGGAAACAAAAATTAATTGTCTTCTTCGGAGTTCTCTTCAGATGAATCTCCTTTATAATTGGCATTATCTTCTAACTCTGTCTATTCGGTAAAATTAGTATGAATAGGACAAAGTCTTCATTGGGATGATTATCCATGGGAATTAATTCCCAAAAGCTTCACAAATTGGCCTTTGGGAACGTTGCGTGGAATTCGCGGAGCAAAGTAATTGTTTGTTGGTCCTTGGCATTTTTTATTACAGCTAGTGTGTCTTTTTCACACTGAGTCATTAGTTTCCACAGCAATTTCATTTTCTTCTTCAAGTATCGTTTTGAGAGCAACTATATCATTCGTCAACTTCTTCTTTTATTCTTCACTTTTATTTAAAAATTCTTGAAGAGTGGAGTATTTTTTCTGCTCCTCGGATAATTCCTTGGCATGATTAGTCTTAGAATCATCTATCTCAGCTTGATGATATTTTTTTAGCTCTTTTGTTTGTTGATCATGCACAAAGCGTAGATAACTGTCAAATCTGTTTTAAACAGGAAAAATAACCTTATTGTCAGGGGCTAACAATCTATTTATAACAAGTTGTGGGGTTGGTGGCTCCATTAAATTTTCGGGGAAGTCGACACACAAGGAGATCCCCCAGACAAAACATACAACCTGATGCATGGTATCACCATCAGAGGAGGTTAAACAAATTCTAGCCCCACATCCCATTGTACTAGATCCACCATATGTTCGGATTAACCACTCTTTCTTAGACTTGTTCTCCTATTCTTTCTCGTGAGGCGTTTTAGTATGAAATTCTACCAAGAAAGTATTGATGACATTTATGGGTTGAAAATTTAAGTGGAACCTATTGGCCTATTCATTCTTTTCCCAACTGGGCAATTGGGCAAAAATATATTTTGCATCATCTTTGTGATTATTGTACCTCTACGAAATTCCTAAGTTCAGTAACAATGCATGTGAAAATGATTATTTAAGTTATAAAAAATAATAGGAACTAAAGATGAGAAAACCCATTGTTGTTTCTCCAAACAAGGTTAAGTTTAGAAAGGTTCTCTTAGAAAATTGATTTACCATCCTCCCAAGCTCATGATATGAAGACAAATCTTTGCTTAGACTTTGTCAGCTTCGAGTAGGTCAACGATTATTTTGAAGTCATCCACCAGTGTTAGATAATAGAAGGGTACTATTGTTTCTTTTGAAAGACCAGTCATGGCGTTGAAGTCTTCAATAAAGAAATGAAGTTTGCTTACTCTTGAATCCATAATAACTTATAAGAGAGTGAACCACAAATTTTGATGTTGTTTGTGAAGGGCAGAGATCCAATAGTTCAAAGTACTCTACTATCATAGGATCCACTGAGAACCGACGAAACCCAATTGATGATCTCAGGATAGACCATGAATTCATATTTTCCACAATCGAGTCTCCCCTTATTTTGGTAGTTAAAGCATTATGTTATATGGCATTCCGCATTTATTTTTTAGGAGAACAGTTTGAGTTTTGCTATAATAAATGCATGGCATGTTTTTCAGCGCCATGATGTATTCATGGAAGAGTGGTTTTAAATTTACGCCTACTGACGCACCAACATCTTCGGGCACTTCAACTGAAGCCTTATTTTTCTTTTATTTCTCTCAGGTGATTTTTGTTTTGAGGCGGCATCTTCTGTATCAGATGTAGCACTGCTCCTTTTAGCTTCGATATATGACAATGTTTTTTCTGAGTTAGTTTCTTCTTCAGATTGTTGGGTTCGATGTTGGGTTTACTTCTTATGTATTTGTGGGAGATTTTTGTGCATCCACATTGGTCTCAACAATCTCCCTCGGCGGAGGATATTCTTGTGTATGGTTATGGGTGATGTTTTGTGAAGTATTGTCAGCCTCGATGTCTCTCATAGCTTCGAATGTTTTCTTTCTAATAGAAACATTATGAGAAATATTAACTTTTGGATGATCTAATGAGTTACCTTGTGTGATGTTTGAGGTGGATTAGAACTGATAGGTGATGTAGCTTCTTATGGTCCTCTTTGAGTAGATTTGTTTGGTTTTATTTGTTATACATATTAAGGAGGAAGAGGTGTGAATCTAGAATATACTTGAGAAGAATTTTGAGGCGCTGATTATGAAGAATTTGTTGGTAAAGGTTGTTGAGGTTATAAGGTGTATGAATTTGAAAACACAGGGGAATCCAAATTAGGATCGAAATTACCGTATAATATGGTGTGAGTTGAGAATTGAGGAGAGTTTTCTATTACACTTGTCTCTTTGTATTCAGCAACCCTCTCACTACAACACAGGTAATCCTAAGCCTTAAAAATTGATTTTTTAGTAATTGGGGATCTTCTCATAAACTAAGATGAAGAAAAATGTTCAAATTAGTTCATAAAGTTTGAAGGTTGGCTGGGAAATATGATTGTTTCGGCAAAGGTAGCCAAACAATTGAGTTTTTAAGTGAAACTAGTTAAGGATTCTCTAAGACAAAAGAAGCTTTCTCTCACTAGAAAGTATTTGTGAATCATAAATAAGGGGTAAAAGATGTATTTATAACGTAAATGAGCGAGAAAACATGGTCAGAGAAGTGGTAGAGGTGGAAAAATGTAATTGGGTAGAAAGTTGGAATACCAACGGGTTTCTTGTAAAGAAGTAATGTGACACTTGTTAGTTGTTAGACCTAATAGCAGGCCTAGTGGGTCATTGCATACATACTAGACCATTCCAAATGTTTCTGACCATTATGGAAATGCCAACTCATGATTCTACATATGAATATTTGAGGTTTGGACAAAGGGTCAAGCTTTTTTTGAGGTGAACATGTGTATAAATCCAGAAAATCACCAATCCATTTATCAAAAATGTTATACATTATCTTGTTGATATGCAACCACAAGAAGACTATACTTCAATTCATTTTAAAAAGAAATATAAGCAAATCCAGCAATCTTTAGCCAAGATCACTGTAATATGGAAAGTTTCATCTGAAAGGCCACTGATGATTAAGATTCAAACATTTTTTTTATTCATTAATTATTCAAAGGTCAGGTTAGCCTGACTTTATGGGGTCCCAGACATCTGATGATCGAGTTGCAATTATAAGAAGACATCAAAAGTATTTGCAGAAGGTTTGCACACCATGTGTATCGTTAACTGGATACCCAATTTCCATCTTGAAGAGAATCATTCATCTTTCCGGTATGGATCAACTTTAAAAACATACCTAGTTATCTCTATAATCCAGACATCATAAACCATCTAGCCAAATCTATAGGGAACTCGATAGACACATGGTCGTGTACAATTTTTGTAAGGCCTGAGTGAAGCTGGATGTTTGTAAACATTTACAAGACACCATATGAGTAACTTTTGGTCAGGAAGAAGGATTATGGGTCATAGTCATCTATGGTGATAAACCTCAGTACTGCTCTGAATGTTATCACATAGGTCATAACTCCAAAATTTGTAGTACCTCACTAGCCATTTACCTACAAATACCTTCCCAGGTTAAAAAATGGATTCCTAAGCTAAACCTAGTGATCATTAATGACATTCATAATAATTCATTCATCAAAGATCACCCCTCCAATACCACTTCCATACCTCAAGATCATACAGATGCCCTTGACTTAATAACCTAACCAAAATCAAACATCTTTTATCAACCTCTAAATCCTAATTAAGCTCGTCATTAGAGCCTACCAATAGAGAAAACTACACCTTAACAACTATTAAAAGCCTCATACCTGATATACAGGAAGCTGAAATCAAAAGGCCCTTGCATTATCTGGAAATAGAAGTTAGTTTGATGTATTCATTCCTCACTGATCCTGAGTAATGTGGTAGTTTATCTCCCATACCTCGTTTCATTGGAAGCCTGCCATCTTCTCTAAAAGACCTTTCCAAAAATGAAAATCATATCAGAAATATATTAAAAAAACCCGAGCAAAGATCTAAAGCCAACCAGCACATCGGTAGCAGCCTCAACCAAAGCAATACAAACTAGAAGGTGTGTTAGACCTCAAACTGGATCTTTCAAATGACTCTAACAATTATCTGTTGGAATGTTATAGGGATTGGAAATAAAGCTACGAAGAGAATAATCAAATCTATAACAAGATCTGAAAAAATTGAATTCTTAGTTATCCAAGAACCAATGATAAGAAATGATTATTTGAGTAAAATTACTCAATCTTTGGGATTTCAGAATGTAATATCTAATATCTCCAATAAGATCTATCTATTTTGGAACAACAACTACACAATACATCATCTACTTGGTCATGATCAGATTTTCCATCTTAGAGTATATCATTCAACTCTTGAGAAAGACTTTATGGTTTCTATCACTTATGCAAAATGCACTCACGATCTAAGAACCTCTCTTTAGGACAAAATAAGAGATGTTGCTGACTAAACAATGAATGGATACTCGTGTGCTGCAATATGCTTGCGAACTATTGATGACTTTAATAACCTAATATCTTAGTGTAATCTAGTGAATGCATAGTGCTTAGGTTCAAAATTCACTTGTTCTAACTCCTATAATGGAAGTGTCTAGACATAGTCGTATATAATGTTTTTTGGTCAAACTAATTTGCTACCACATCAGTTACTCATATGGATAGAACCGGATTAGACCACTCTCCCCTTTGCATCAAATTATCTAGCAACATCACTCAAGTTAAGAGTAACTTCAAATTTCAGAATATGTGGCTTAAATATCCTAACTCTGAGTCTACAATCAATACTTGCTGGGAATAAGAGCATGTTGGTCACCCTATTTAAATATTCTAGAAAAAACTTAAGAGACTCAAAGTTAACCTTAAATTCTGGAATAAAGAAACTTTTGGGAACATATTCAATTTTATAGCTCAATAAGAAGAAAATGTAACATTTCATGAAGTTTGCTACAAAGATTAATCCACCCAAGAGAATAAAACTAACCTGGTCATAATAAATGCAAATCATCTACAGTTACTTGCTAGAGAAAAATATACTTGGAGAAAAAATGTAACACACATTGGAAAGATAGTGGAGATAGAAACACAGAAGCATTTCATAACCATGTTAAGAATAAATTGAAGAAAACCAAAATCTCTAGAATCCAAGTCAACAAAAATTGGATTCAAAACCATAAAGAATTGGAATTTTCTACAATAAACTACTTTAAAGGTCTCCTAACAGACAACAATTACTCCATAGATCTTTCGACGATTCAATCTATTATTCCTAACCTTTTTATTGATGAGGACAACTATTTACTATAAAATTTACCTTCTTATCATGAAATTTAAAACTCTATATATGCTTTAAACTCTAACATCATTGATGGTGTTGATGATTTAACATCAAGTTTTACCACAAATACTGGCACATTATTTATATTGATTATGCTCTACTATAAGAGCATTATTTAATGGTGCTCATATTCCAAATGGGCGGGTATGCTACTGTTGTATGCTTAATTCCTACAAATATGACCTTAAAACTTGGAACGATTTTTGACCTATAAGTCTATGTAATGTGTTTAATATGATAATTTCCAGAATTATCAATGATAAAATTTCTATCCTCCTACCTAAAGTTATCTTTGCTAAACATAGTGGATTTGATAGGGTATCTATCTCATTTATAAAGCAAATTCTAACTGTTTTTTGATTTAATAGTAGGTTCACCAATCTAATCATGAAGTCTATCAACAATGTCAGATTCTCAATTATACTTAATGGAGAAGTTAGGTGGTCTATTAAATCAACTAATGGGATTAGAAAAGTGGATCAACTCTCCCTATTCTATTTATATTAGTTTAATAATTCCTGATAAGAGGCCTTAAACAATTATTTCAAGATCATCCCAGCTTAAGATACAAAATTCCTAACAAGAACACTATCATTTGCTTATCTTTTGTTGATGATACTATTATATTTACTAATATTTTCAAATCCAATGTTTGTTCTCTTAACAGATTCTTACTCAAGTTCCAGAAACAAACAGACTAGTTGATTAATAAAGAGAAATCTTTCTACATCCTTCCTTCATTATCTTCAATTAATAGATCAACTTACAGTCATCAAATTACTAGTTATAAGCAAAGTAGTTTTGTAATAACATACTTGGAAGCCATCATCCATAACAGAACCAGTGGTATTAATTATGAAGATCTTATAACCAAACCAAGGAAGAAAGTTCAAGAGTGGGACCATACCTTACTGTCATAAAGAGGGAGGCTCAAACTCATCCAATCCACCTTGCTATCCTTCCCCAATTATCATATGCACTACACCATTCTTCATGGATCTACTATGAAAAGAATCCAAACCATCTGTAGCAGATATCTTTGGGGTACATTTGATAACCATAGAGCCATACCAAGAACCATACCATAGAGCCATCTCTTAAGCCAGCTGGAGCAAGATTTGTCAACCTACAAATAAAGAGGATCAAACATCAAGAAAATTGTAGATATTCAGCTCACTTATTCCTTGGAAATTATGGCTGAAGTTCATAGAAAATACAATTTTATTGTCCAATATCATGCATAACATCTACTACTTTACTACTTATCCTATGCAAGTTCAACTATCTTATAAGATATCTCAAATTTGGAAGAGGTTACACGGTACAAGAAACATTGCTGATGGCTTCATCCATTGGACTCTTCGAAAAGGGAACTGTGAGTTCTGGCTTG
Organism: Limnanthes douglasii subsp. nivea; assembly: GCA_036936605.1. NCBI lineage: Eukaryota > Viridiplantae > Streptophyta > Magnoliopsida > Brassicales > Limnanthaceae > Limnanthes > Limnanthes douglasii. The sequence goes on from JAUPFV010000001.1 coordinate 353,608,388, forward strand.
ATCGTTGGTGCCACATCAAACCCCTGATTGATCTTATTAATACTAATGAATCTTCTTGGTATATTCAAACCAAAGTTAATAGCTTATAGACCAACAATGGATGAGAATTTAATAGTCTATTACTTCTATCACCTCAATAGAGATAAACAAAATCTCAAAACTATCAGTCAAACCCTCTCTCAAAGACAATGTTCAATAGACTGCTACTACATCAAGGGATTTTTGTTTTAAAGATACTTGGAATTCCCTAAGGAACAAATGAACTAAATAAATATTATACTCAAGCAACTGGAATAACTTGACCCCTAAAAAGTTCTCTTTCTTTTTATGGATACTACTTCATAATTGGGTCTCAGTATATTTAGTCCTCCAAACCAAGAATATTACCCTAGTATTTAATCTCAGGAATGTGGAAATACCGAAATTATTCAACAAACCTTTTCTCAATGCAACTTGGCATAAACTGTATGGTTAAAATGAATAAATATGTCCAAATTTATCATTGGCATACATATGTCTCTCTCTCACATTGTCAAGTTATAGTTATGTTCTGTACATTAAAAAGTTCACATAAAAAAACACTCTGCCTTCAGTTCTCTAATGGACACTTTGGAATCATAGAAATAATAAAAACATTCAATATACAAGAGACTTATTATAAAGTTATTATCTCTCATATTAAGCATGATATAATTAATTTGGATATGGCTAACCTCCTAAATAGGAATTTCTTGATAAATGACACTAGCATGGCCTATGAATTTAAATGTTTTAACGGCCTAAAACAGGCAAGAAAGCTGATGGCAATATATTGGTATCCTCCAACTGCTCTAAGACTCAAACTAAACACATACACTTCTTGTTCACAATCTGGTGAAGCTACTGGTAATGCTATTATCAAAGACTACAAGGAAGATATCAAGGCAGCTATTGGAACAATATATGGGAAACAAGCCCTATCATTGGTGAGACTCGTGCCCTACTTGATGAACCTATACTTTATAATAAAATGTAAATTTTTTTATCTACAAATAGAGACATGTTCTAACTTACTTTTAACTATGATTTATACTAACAGCGCCCCTTGGTATCTTACTCCTATTTTACAATGTTGAAGGAATCTATTTACATAAAAAAGGCTCATCTCCCACATCAACAGAAAACAAAACTCAGTGGCAGACTGGCTTGTAAAATGGACCAACAAATGAAAATACAAGATAGACCTAGCTGAAGATCATATCTCTAACCAGCTTAAAGTTATTGTTGTACTGCATAGCCTATAGACAAGATTTATCAGAGAGTTCAATAAACCCTAGTTTTTTTTCAAAATTATTCTTTTCCAACTACTCTATTTTCTAACAAAATTGTTAACTACAAATTCAAAAATAACATACCTAATCAGTTAATATTTGTGCATAGCAACTTTGTCACAAATTTGTTCTTCAATAGATCATGGCTCTATCAAGCTCATTACCATTTCAAAGCTTCTCCTCTTCTCAAGAGGTTTATCCTTTTTATGTTCTTGAAACCTCTTCAGATTCATCATTATTGAAGAGTACTTCGAGGTCCTCATCCTCAAATCTATCGAGTTCACACTATTATTTTGTTAGCTCTTAGGTCTTCTTGGCTTTCTAAATGGATCTTTTTCTCTTTTATTAATAAAATTTATGAATAGTCTTACATGCCTACTCAACTTATAAAAATAATTTAAAATATATCTCTTTTTAACATAAAATCCATATACATAATAGATAACATTATAATTTTTTAGGTTCTTTTAGATTTTTAAATTGGATTGTTATCAATAAGTATGAAAACTATATAACATTTATATGAAAAATAGGTTAAAAACTTTAATTATCTTTTAAAAAAATTCTGATTTAAAGATTTAAAAATAATACGACTTCTATTCAGTTTTTATATTATATTTTAGTTTAAAATCCTTCACCAAAATCGTAATTTAATTATTATTATTATATTTAGATTTATACTATAAACACAATCTGATCTAACAAAAAATTGATCAATTTAGTGAATGAATATGACGCTTTGAAATAAAATAAAATCATGCATAATAATAGGTCCCCTTTTATAGACAATCGTATAGTGGTATAGCATTTATAAAATGTAAATGTCATGCATTATTTTTTTGTCATCAATTTTAAAACTAATATTCAATTTTACTTATTGATAATTTGGATCTGTTTTTTTAAGTATAACTAACTAAGATTTGTAACTAAACTTCTATATAAATATTATATAATTCTTTATATTTATTGGTAGTTTTTTTTAAAAAAATTGAAATATAGAGTATTGTTGCACTCAAAGATATCCAAGACCAATCTTTACTATCATTTATTATCCCAACTATTAGTATTACCTACCTAATACCAATTTTTTGTGCTTAACTTGCACTTAATACCCAAGTTTCTAATTATACCGTAAATATCATCAACCAACTATATATGCCTTTTTTAAACCAACCTTATTTTAGAGAGAGAAACTTCCAGTAACACCTAAAATATTTTTTCCTCAAATTTAAATATAACACCTTTTGAATATCTCGATTTCAAACTTTTCTAGATTTCACTTCAAATTCATGTGAGATTTGGTGAGTGTGAGATTCGATCTCACATTTTCTAATTCAGTGAGTGAATACGGAGAACAATATGAGATTTAGTTTCAATTTCCATAAAGGTGTGAGATTCGATTTCGAGAGAATACGTGTGAGATTTGTGTCTGATTTTCCATAGATTTATAATTTATATTGAGTTATGAGTTATTTTTAGGTTGTCTAATCTTTTGAAAGTAAACTTTATAGGTTGCAGGTTTTGTTTTAGAATATGTAACGCGTTGGAGTAAAGAGATGTGTGGCGTTGGGTATATTAGATGCGAGACGTGCCTAGTTTCCATACGTCTCGCGTACAAGACATAACTGTGATATGCGAGACATGCACATGCATCATAATGTTGATGCATTGGATACTATGAAAAATATTAGACAAGAGATGCAAAACCTATAAATATATTTTATATACAAGACCTATATATCCCAGACATGCTCTTGAACATAACGTCGATAGATGTAATATTATAATAGGTAGATACGAGACTATAACAATTATTATACTATATGCAAGACTATATGTGAGACGTAATATTCGTATTATTTTTGTCGAGACATGCGAGACTATATTACGTTTCTTAAATGTTATACTTGTAATGAATTATATTTTAGCTTCGCAATGCATGTAAGAAATATCTAAACCTCGAGTGTGCATTTTTAAACAAAATGGTCAAAAAGCAATATTTTCACTTAGTGATGTATTGGTTGGATGTAATTATAGTATAACCTACTTTTACATTGATAATAAGAATTGTTTATTTACCAATAATATTGTGGATTTGTTAGCACTTCTTGATCTTGAGTGTTTAAAAGGTTAGTTTTAATATAAGACATTATGGGGTTGATATGGTTGTTGAAGAAACATGTTGAAAGTCTAGCTAAGTTTATTTGAAGCCTCAAATAATAAATTATTTAGTGGGGAAAGTAGTTTTAGTTTAGGTTATTTTAATCATGAAAATCTTGCTACTAATGGTCGGGTTGATGCGATTAAATGTGTTTCGTAAGTTTTTTACCAAGGTGTTGCAACTCTAAGGTTTGTTTTATGTTGTTATGCCTTAAAGCATTATTTTTGTTTCAAATATATTTATCATCACAGATTTAAAATAAATGTTTATTGTGAAAATAACGTCTGAAAGAGAAGTAAATGAAGAATCTATGCATCCCTTGACACATCGACTTGTTTCATGGTCATCACGTGGTTGGTTTAACTGCGTGCTTGGTTTTTGCAAACAAAGTAGGAAAATTGACATCCAATTTTATTGCTAGAGATATTCAAGATTCTATTAGATCAAAAAATATTTTTACAACGAAGTAAAATATTTAGAATAGGTTTACGGTTTATATATCTTTTATTGTCTCATAGAATAATTTAGAGAAATCTAATAGGAGAGTTTTTAGAAATAGTTTTACTTTGTCTAATTTAAATAAGGGATAATTCCAAAATTCAAGAATATTGATATTACGAGTGACTACCATATGGAATATACTCCGAGTAGCAACTTCAAGCGTTGTTTCATACCATTTGGGTCTTGTCTTTAATATTTTCGTTATTGTCGTGTATTTTGATTTATTGATGGAATATTTTTTTAACACCAAGCATAGAGGAGTATTTATTTATGTCATAGAAAAGATAGTAACAATAGTAAGTTTCATGTGCTAGACTTTCTTTTTTATGCAACTATTTTTGTAATATTATTTTCTTTTAACACCCGGGACTAAATAAATTTTCTTGTATTATAAGCGATACAACCATATAATATACATGTTGTGAGACCTTAGTATCTCATAAATACTTCATGGGAGATCATTCTAAATTATATTTCTTTTATAAAACCGTAAGATATATGTTGTTGAATGTTCCATATGCGAGATAGACTATACCAATCATACGATTTGTGAACAAATATATTTTTGCGCCCTATATAAGGATAGTTTTGAGATAATATACATATGATACCACTTTAATTTGTTTTTCAAATATTTTTCATGTTGCATTTGGTATTGTTGGATGTGAGAATGTTGATAATTGGTTTTGTTTTTTAGAGAGTTTGAAACCTCATTTGTTGGAACGTTAAATCATATTTATTACAGATCATCATTTAAGTATCATTAATATTGTATGTGTCGTGTCTCCATAATGAAATCATTTATATGGTATATTTTTCATCTTATTGAAAATTAGTAGTATTCTCTTTGCCACTCATACCCAAAGTTTAAGGCTATGATGGTTTTTAGTTTTAAAAAATGTACTTATACTGGAACGACTGATATGTTTAATGAAAGGCTTGAAATATTTATTAGTAAAAAAGTAATAATGTTATTAACTTTCTCGATAATTTACATGTTGCTATGACATGTTAGCCGACCAAATATTTTAACCATCATATTAAATATTTATGTAGTATATTTCGGAATTAATTGACAAGATGAACGACTTATCTTCTCTTGTCCATCGGATTGCTTGGAAAGGCCTCCTCGTCATATTTTTTCCTACCTTTTACTCATGCACATTCAGACTAATCACAATCTTTTTATGTACATGTGTTGAAAATTACACCCTCTAACTCTTTAGAGATAGTTGTATCCCTAGTCTCTGTAAGGGTTGATTCACCATCATCACCCATTGTAATTCTAGGATATGCAATAGATCCGCCAATAATAAAGAAATAAATTCTGTAAAAAGAGAGTGAAACTAAATGACAAATTCCAATATGTGGCGTATAATATCAATAAAGAATTTAAATCCATCCCCTCATAGACTTTTCTAAATAGATATTGATATTTACCTCAATCTGTCACATAACAAAACACATAAAGAGCACATTAGTAACACAAATAATAAATCAGTAAACCAAAATAGAATTACGAAAATCCAATCATATATGTATTTATTAACCTTCGTTTGGCTTGACCATATAATGTCGTTATCTGATATTTCAACTTTCCTATTATAAAAATAAACGACATTTTCCAGTGATGATCAGAAGTGAGTCAATTAAACAAATTATTCCCACCTGGAATGGCTATATAGTAAAATAGGGTCTTTTGGAGTTTCCAAATATCAATATTTGTGAGGAAATTTGGTAAATATATTGGGATTTTCATATTGTTTAATAAATAGGTGAAGAGGTAATAGTAGTAAAGAAACGAGGCCCATGTTGTCCATTTTGATGGGACAGTTCACCTGACTTAGGCACTCGAGTCACAACTCATCTGGAATCAGAATATGCGGTAGCTATATTCCCAAAAAAAAGATATGTGACTGTTGTAGTTTTTGTTGCGGCTATGATTGTTGTTTCTTTGACTTTGGCTCTGCCGGTTGGTGTTGCTGTTATAACGATCGTCGGTGTTTCTCTTGGTTTTTATATTGCAATGACTAATGCTTCCCATGTTGCATAGATTATTGTTGCTATTGCTATTGCAGAGATTGTTGTTGCTATTGCTATTACAGAGACTGATGTTGCGGGTGTTATCTATGATTTGTTGCTTAATCGTATCAAAATCAGCCGATGATATGTGAATCATCTATTATTGATCAAGTCTCATCAACTCGGGATTCGTCATTCCATTAAACATTATTAATAATAAATAAAATAAAAATCCCCAATTATTTCCAAGAATTAGATACGAATGAAATGTATTAAATGGTAAGAAAACGAAAAAAGAGAACTAGAAATCTAGGGTTTGGGTATTTTTTTTTTTTTTTTTTTTCGGAGGGAACCCGCAGCCGCTACTCAGAGTGCAATGAGTGCGCACAGGGTAAACCCTCAGTCTGACGCGATAGCCTGCAGACCAACGCCAGAAGGTAAACCACACAAGGTGACAGGCTCAGCCGAGAAAGCGTATGTAGAGGGACTCGAACTCATGACCTTTTGGTCATAAGTATGCCATACTCAACCAACTCGGCTACCCCCTTGGGGCAAAAAAAGATAATTCGATCTAGGGTTTGGGTATGGATTATTATATAAAGGATCGAAGTTTTGAATCGAATTGAGAAAGTATAAACATAAAAAGTGGACAAGACTAGTTTTATTTTGTTTTTTCTTGAAGATATGTTAAATGTATTATGATGATTGACATACGGTGGACACTAAATCATGGATGGCATGGATAACACGTGATAGTAGTACCTGATAAGGGCATAAAATACCAAGGAGAATAAAGGCTCTAATATTTAATATAAAAATTCATAAAGGCCTATTTGTAAAAATAGAAAATGTGAGACACAAGTATAAATACAGGGGATAACATGTGATTAGAGGATATATAGCATGTGACATTGGGACCCGCTAGTAATACTATATAAAGGAAATATTTTGTTCCCCAAAAGGGGAATTTTGAATGATTAGTACTTTATTGTGAATACATTCTCTCTCTAGATTCTTGTACTTATTCGCCTGACATCCCTTTTCGTCCACGTTTCTCGATCATCCATCCTAGATATTCTGAGGCTTATCATTGGCGCCGTCTGTGGGAAACAGAGATACCTGGAAATCATGTTCCCCAAAATCTCGTCCCTATCAAAAATCTAAAATTCGAGGAATGAATACCAAGGCTAGGAAGGGAAAGGTGAAGGAAAAAATTTCTGATAAGGAGATATCATATTCGGAGGGTCGGAACTTTGAAGAGCCGTTTGGCGGGAAATCAGGGTTGAAGCAAACGGTCGACCCTAATTATGACTAGGCAGCAGCTGTTATAATGACATTGCTAGGCTAAATGCTGAGAAAAGGGTGGCTTTAGCCGAAAAAGGTGGCTTTAGCCGAAAAGAAATGTCGGCAGTTTAAGGACATGGCATCAAAGTGGTATAATCGATTGCCGCAGGGATGCATTAAGAACTTCGGTATGTTTTGGATGATGTTTAGACAGTTCGTAGGAGATACCATCGTTAACTGCCGACAAAAGAACGGAGAAAGTTTGAGGGATTATACTCGACGCTTTATAGATGCGAAAACTGATATTGATTATTGTGATGAAAGTGTGGCTCTGACTGGTTATCGATTACGCTCGTTCCCAGGTCCGATGAAACAAGCCGTAACGAATAAACAGGCCTTTACCTTTTCTGCTTTGTTAGCTCAGGTAGAAACGCAGATCCTGATTGAAGAAACAGAAACATCGGAGGTGGTAGCACAAATCCAACAAACGTCTAAAGTTTTGGTTGTTACATATCAAAAGACTCCACAAAAAGAAAACGCGATTCCTCAACCACAACCGATAACTACTGTAGCATCAGCAACACAGCAATCTCACGGGAAAGGATCAGGGAATCAGACCCAGAGGATACGAAATAATTACCAGGGAAACAATTACCGACACATATCAAACAAATGGGTTCGGCCAGATTACTTTTTCGATCTGACTGAGTGTGTTGCGACTATCTTTGACAAGGCAAGGAAAAGTGTACATTTCTGGAAGCCATTTTGTATTGGAACTTCTCGTGAAAGCCAAAATAATCGCTATTGTAGGTATCATGAACATGTAGGTCACAATACCAAAGATTACATCGATCTTAAGAAGGAAGTGCAAGCACACATTGACAGTGGAAAATTGCTCGAATACGTAAAGAAACAAGCTTAGCAGAATGTAGCGGCCAAACAGATTGTAGTTGCACCAAAGTAAGAAATTTCTTTGGTGATATCCGAGGTCACCGATTCGTTTGATATGTCCACTGAGTATCTCAACCCGGATAAAAGCAGGAATGTGATCGAAGTAATCGAGGAAGTAGTACCGGTGGCGCAAGGAAACCCTCTTCTTTCGTTTTTCATGACCCTCTTCTGGTATGTTCTGTATGGACCACGACTTATGCCGGTTGAAACCCTCATCTCATATATGTCTGACTCGGCCTGCGGTTGCCTCCTATTATCTACAACTTACGCTTTTTTAGTCTTTTATATAATTTTACCTTGTCTAAAAAATACATACTATCCATAGGATATAGCCTTAACCGCACTCATCTCTAATCCTGAAAGTAATTTTTGTGAAATAATTTCTTAAAAGATTGTAAAAAACAGTTGGAAGAGGTAACCGATAAATTTGATATTTATGGGGTTTTTTTTCTTTTCTTTTTGAACTTTTGTCATGCGCTAAATACTTGTCAACTCAAACTCAGAGACGGGTAACTAATTCTGTCATGATCCACATGAAAACTCCACGAATAAAAGTTCCTTCTATTTTTCAAAATATTAGAAGGGTTCGTATTTTCTAATTATACGAGGATACAATTGTTATTAAAAATGATTTTCGATAATTATGTAATGTTGTTGATCCTCATTTTAACCAACCACTCAGATTTTCAGTGAGCCATGCCACTCTTTTATACTAAAAGATCCATATTCTTCACAGTTTTGTTTCCTTTCGTCACTATCTTTCTACCATTAGTTGTTGTTAAGCACCATCTCCATTCAGCCCTAATTTCTTCCTCTCGGCCTTCATCGTCAACGTGTTCAATAGGTACTTGCTGCCTCCATTCTTATATTTAGATATACATTGAAAATTACGTAAGGTAGCAAGTCTTGAAAATATATTATAACAAATCCCTCATTTTAAGGGAAGTTGTTTTTGTGTACTTCATCATTCGAAGTATAGGCGTGGCTCTACTTCCTTTTCTCACAAACTCCTCGTTGAGCTTAAATTGTATTTTCTTGGTCTTGGTTGAGCATAAAGTACGATGACTTTGATAAATTTGAAAATTAAACTAATAACTTTCTTTTGTTTATCTAGAAATGCTTACCACAAATACGAAAGCCTCAAAATTAGCCAACAAATATCTTTTTCGTATTGAATTTAAAGATGAAAATTAATTTCTATAACAGTTCTTTGGTCAGTCATCTAATACCTATAGACATATTTCTGAAAAAAGAACATTGGCTTTTTAGGCTTGAGTACTATATTCATGATGATGTCGTGACTCGCATTCCTGAACTTAGTGAATTGGCTCACAAAAATAAGAACATTGTTTTACTAGGATCTTCGATTACCTTTTCCTAGGTTTATAAAAGAGTTTTATATATGTCCAGATTTGTTCCACACAACTAACTGTCAATGAATGGCGTACAATATTTAGCGTATACTGCAAGGTATTAGAAATACATGTACACTTGTAAGCTTATCTCAAAAATACTGATATTTCAGAACTCTAAAATTATTCCTTATATTATGTATTGATTCGAGATAGAAATAAGATCGTCAATTTATCCTCTTCTAACCATCATTGAAAAAATCAGTTTTTTTGTCACTGGGAAGTAAGAGTACCAAATTGAAAATAATAATATGGATAAGCAGACATAAGATAGGGCTCGTTAAGTTATATTATAGCTTGCTGATTTTATATTGCTTTACTAATACTTTCCTTGTAGTTTTTTTGTATTTGAAAGATTCCGGTAAATATTAGTAGATTTTCAGCAAAGTATACAAGAGTAGTGATCTAAATCTTTTACCAGCACTATATGTTGCTGCCTACTTGGCTTGGCCTCTTAAATTACACTATATTCATACATAACTAAATTTCTTGTTAGTGTGCAGGTGGCCAATCCCAGAGACCATCACGACTTCTTATGGAAAAATGACTATAAATGTAACTAGAGAGGAGCTAACTCTCATAACATGCAAGGTTTTCTTCTACAACATATGTACATTAAAAATCAATTTGGTCTTAGATTGAATGTTCTCAATAAAAAGGTATCAAAATATGTTGATGAGGCCTCTCCTAGCAAGATTGTTGGCCAGGCAAAATGAACCAACCACGAAGCAACACCCTCACGTTAGAATGAAGACCCTAACCATCTGCAAGATAACCTTGTCTTCAAGAAGAAAAATAAAAATGATTTTGTTAGAAATCTTTTGCATTCGAGTGAGAATCTTGACATTGAAAGACATGAGCCTCCATAACCAGACATTCCTCCAAACAAAAATTTACAAACGCTAAAAGTAGGGGACAAGGCCCTTTGTCTCCAGAACAATGTCTTTATTTTTTATACGATCCCGTTGGTATCAATAATAAGTCTTCATTCTCTAATATAGTCATTATTCTGAATATAACAAGAGCAATGTTTCTGCTTCTAGTGCAAACGTTGCTATCAACGAGAATAATCTTACCCCTTCTTATAAAATTCAACTTGTTAATGAGAAGCTTGTATCCGCATTTTCTAAGGAGCAATCAAACAAATAACAAGTTGAAGAGCCTACTATAATTGTACCCTTAGGACATGACTAAAATAATAGAAAAGGTATGGTCTCGAAAAGTGAATCTAAGCATAACATAGATCAAGACAATGCTCACAGCGTTGCATCATCGACTATCAAACAATCATCCCTCTCTTATATTAATAAACAACTTGCTATTATATTGTTCGAATATTCAGTGTATTAAGTTTCTTAGTATAGGCCTCTAAGTTCTCTATATATTGAGAGCCTTACTATTGAGTTAATATCTCTAATGCAACAGGTTTGACAGGGAGAGAATAATAATGTGCTTTAGGTTTGGTAAGAATGTTATATATGGAAGATAAAATGAACATTTTCTAATAAAACACAAAACCCTAGCCGCCTCCTGCGGCTACTTCTCTCTTTGTTTTTTAACATGGTATCAGCGCACGTGTGATTCTGGGAATTCTGAACATCCTCAACAAAGATGGCTGGCAATGAAGTCGTGCTCAGTCAAATTCCTGATGAATTAACAATGCAGATTGCTGCTATTCTGAGAAATGGTCTCGGAACACAACAACAAACAACTAACCCCGAGAATTTATCCCTAGGGATTAAACTCGGTGGTGAAAACTATGCCCTATGGGCAAACCTGATGAAGAAAGCAATTGGGGAAGGGGGAGAGGTTCTCACATTACAGGGGAGCCGACACCTCCATCCAAAACTGACAACACATATACAAGGTGGGAACAAGATGATCAATGTGTTTTCACATGGATTATACAGAATCTTGAATCCAGCTTGGTGAATAATGTCTCGCAATATCCCACTGCAAAAGCCCTCTGGGATGGGTTAACCACCACATACGGTTCTGGTACAGATTCGTTACAGGTGTTTAACCTTCATAAGAGGGCTAATTCATTAAGGCAAGGGTCTGATACACTAGAAGACTTGTGGAACTAACTGCAGAACATCTGGATGTCTATAGATTGGCGAGATACGAATCCTATGAAAGACCCAGAAGACATCCAGATCTACAATAAGAATACTCAAGAACAAAGACTCTATCAATTGCTAATGGCGATTAATGACAAGCTGGAACCAGTCAAGAGAGATATCCTTAAAAAGGATCATCTTCCTTCCGTGGAAACAGCATATGCTACAATACGAAGGGAAGTGGCCAAGCTTAATATTTTAAATCAAGTTCCTCTGATAGTGACTCGATTGAAATTGGAATGGGTTTGGCTGCTAAATATTCTGCACAGAGGTTTAAATTCTGATCCAAAGAGAAAGAAGATAAATCCAAGTTGTATTGCACTCATTGTGGGATAAAGAAACACACTAAAGAGACATGTTTCCAGCTGGTTGGCTATCTAGAATGGTGTGAGGACGGTCATAAGGAGAAAAATAACCAGTGTTTCAGATCTAATGTCAAACGGGCTTCGTATACAAGTGGCGGTGAAGATCCGACTAAAAATGAGCAAGGAAGTGGCACTCGTTTTGGAGGAATGGCGGCGAACTCCTATGAAAAACTTGGAGGTAAAGGGATTTAGAAATCAATGAATTGGATCTTTGATTGCGGGGCTAAGGAAACCATGTCTTATGATCCTAAATGGTTTACTGATATGTCATCTCCAAAGAAGTCCTATATTGAGACTGCTAGTAGAGAAATTTGTGAAGTCAAAGGGGGAGGTTCAATTATTTTTTCGGAAAAAATGGAAATTAAAAACTGCCTCTACATTCCTTCACTATCCTTAAAGTTATTATATGTTAGTCAAGTGACAAAACAACTCAACTGTGTGGTTCTTATGTATCCTTTTTTTTTTGCATTTTACAGGACATTTGTACGAAGGAGATCATTGGGCGTGGTATTGAAAAAGGAGGTATCTATTATGTTGATGAGGTAGTTCATAAGGGGCATGCCATGCTTTCTCACGGAACAACCGAAAGGAAACTTTGGTTATGGCACCGGCGACTTGGTCATCCTTCTTTTAGCTATCTTAAAAGTTTGTTTTTAATAATTCCATTCATGAGAAATGTGAAACCTGCATTCTTGCAAAAAATCCTAGGGTCTCATTTAATCAGAGTAATACTAGAGTTGATTATGCTTTTTCGCTAATCTATTCTGATGTTTGGGGTCCAGCACCAAATTCCACTAACAATAAAATCATATACTTTGTTTTATTTGTGGATAATTTCTCAAGAATGACTTGGATATACTTCATGAAAAATAAATCGGAAGTACCATAAATATTTGTTTGATTTTACAAAATTATTTTGACTCAATTTGAAAAGAAAATACAGATTCTTCGTTCGGATAATGGCGCAGAGTTTGTCAACCAAAAAATGCATAATTGTTTCAAAAAAAATGGTCTTATCCATAAACCACTTGTCTAAACACACCTCAACAAAGCGGTACTTCAGAACGAAAAAATCGTACTTTACTTGAAAAAACTCGTGCTATTATGATTGAATCTAGAATTCCTCATTCTCTTTGGCCAGAAGCTCTTGCTACAGCTACATATCTTACAAATCGTCTACTAACCTGATGTCTAGTAAATAAAACTCCATTACAAGTGCTTGCCACCCAAGTTACAATTCCATCTGTTATGACCTTACCACCTCGTGTCTTTGGTTGTTCGGTATTTGTTCATATCCCTAAAACTAGTCGAAACAAACTTAATCAGTGTCCTGAAAAGTGTGTATTTGTTGGGTAAGGTGTTCATCAAATGGGATATCGGTGTTACAATCCGGTTACTCGTCAAATCCATGTCACCATGGACTGTGACTTCTTAGAATCCGATTATTTTTTTACCACCAATCTCGTGCTTAGGGGGAGAAAGTAAGTGAATCACTCGTCCGGTTGCTATATGAAAGTTACTTTGAGGATGTGCCGACAGAGTCGGTAGATAGCGCCACCGAAAACGCCTCTTCCAACATAAAGGAGACTCACGAGGCAGTTCTTACCACCAATGATTCTCCCGAAGACAATGTCCAACAAGAAATAAATTCCATGGATACTACCAGCGAATCAGCCGAAGAAAATGTCCATCAAGAGGTAAACAATTTACGATGTCATAATTCACAAAATACTACTGACCATGACATTTCAGGAAGTTCATTTGTTGAAACTCAAACTCCGGTTCTTCTCCCAAACAAAAATTGAGGAGTTCCTCCTGACTGGTATTCACCGGAACACGTTCCTCGTGCTTCTACATATCCGGTAAAAACAAACAAGAAAGGTATGACAAAAATTGCAAAGGCGTTGTCAGCTATTATTCTCTCTAAACAAATCCCTAAAACAGCTCAAGAAGCTAAGAAGATGACTGAATGGCATGAGGCAATGAATACCGAAATGGAAGCTCTAAAAAAGAATGGTACATGGGAGAATTGTGTGTTACCACAAGGGAAGAAAGCAGTCGGATGTAGATGGGTGTTTTATATAAAATATAAATCTGATGGCATCATTGAACGATACAAGGCAAGATTGGTTTCCAAAGGATATACACAAACATATGGTATAGACTACTCTGAAACGTTCTCTCCGGTTGCAAAGATTGACACTATCAGAGTTTTACTTTCAATAGCCGCGAATAAAGATTGGCCGCTTCATCAATTTGATGTAAAAAATGCTTTTTTACATAGATACTTGGAAGAAGAGGTATATATGGAACCCCCACCAGGGTTCTCTGATGGTTTTCAAGAAAATGAGGTATGTAAACTGAAAAAGGCATTATATGGGCTCAAACAGTCTCCTCGTGCTTGGTTTGGGAGATTTACAATGGGAATAAAGCAGTATAGCTACAAACAGAGTAATGGGGATCATACTTTGTTTTACAAAAAGAGAGGATAATTAGTCACTTGTCTTATAATATATGTCGACGATATCATTAAAACGGGGAATGACGAAGAAAAAATTAGCTCTCTTAGGAAAGAACTCTTCAAGGAGTTCGAAATGAAAGACCTTGGGGGATTGAAGTATTTCCTAGGAATCGAAGTTCTTAGGTCAAGAGGAGGGATTTATATCTCCCAACAGAAATATATATTGGATTTATTAGCTGAAGTTGGCATGGTGGATTGCAAACCAAATGACACTCCTATGGTTGTGAATCACAAACTAAAGATAATTGAAGGGGCCAGACCAGCGAGTAAAGAAAGGTACCAAAGGTTGGTGGGAAAATTGATTAACCTGGCTCACACTCGACCCGACATTGCATACGCGGTGGGAGTAGTTAGCCAGTTCATGCATCATCCTCAGGAACACCATATGGAGGCAGTAATGAGGATTATTCAATATCTCAAAGCCACACCGGGAAGTGGCATAATTTTTAAGAAAAATAGACACCTTGATGTTGAAGTATTCACAGATGCTGATTGGGGAGGGAATCCTAACGACAAGAGATCAACTGTTGGCTACTTTACTCTTCTTGGAGGTAACTTGGTGACTTGGAGGAGTAAGAAATAGAAAGTAGTATCACTGTCAAGTGCTGAATCAGAATTTAGAGGAATCATTAAGGGGTTTACCGAGATACTTTGGTTAAAGAAGATAATGAAATAAATTGGATCCCCTCTGAAGTCTCCAACTCAGTTAATGTGTGATAAGCTGCGATTAAGATTTTAGAGAACCCGGTACAGCACGATAGAACAAAGCACGTTGAAATAGATAGGAACTTCATATAAGAAAAGATTGAAGATGGGACAGTCGAACTTCCGTTTGTTAGATCCGAAGACCAACTAGCAGACATCCTGACAAAAGCGGTTGGTGCAAGAACATTCGAATCTGTTTTATCCAAGTTATGTATTGGTGATCCCGCTACACAACTTGAGGGGGAGTGTTAGAATATTCAGTATATTAAGTTTCCTTGTATAGACCTCTAAGTTCTCTATATATTGAGAGCCTTACTATTGAGTTAATATCTCTAATACAACAGGTTTGGACAGGGAGAGAATAATAATGTGTTTTAGGTTTGGTAAGAATGTTGTATATGGAAGATAAAAAGAACATTTTCTAATAAAACACAAAACCCTAGCCGTCTCCTGCGGCTACTTCTCTCTTTGTTTTTTAACATGACCAAAGCTATTTCCCCCATGAAAATTTTTATTTCCTCCATAATTTGAAATCTCTAAAACATTTGAAACATTATATTACTAGTTTACCCTTGTTTTCTATTCAAATTTAATATTACGTGTCATTAGTGAAATAGATTGCCCTACTGTGTAAAAACATAACATTAAACCCTTTTTAATCCTACATATCTGATTTTGGCAACAATAATTAACCCTAAACCCAAAAAACATTAGTTTTATTGAAGCACGAACGTCGTTCGACCATAGAAAATCAAGAATATCATTCTATGAAGGAGAACAACACTGAAGCACTAAATAAGGTATTTTAATATCGTTTTTTTTTGTTTTAGAATACAGTAATTTGAGCACTTCCCAATTTCAGCATTCCCGATTTTAGCATTTCTGGGCATAACGCCACTGATTCCGAGTCAGTATCTCGGAATTAGTTGTTTTACACAAACGCAATTGATTCCGATAGAATGTCTCGGTATCAGTTGTTCTTAGCAAACGCAGTTGATTCCGAGAGGGTGAGAGCCCCGTTATGCCGGAGAGGGTGAGAGCCCTGTTGTGCCCGGACCCTGTCGCACCACGAGGCGCTGTCAACGAGTCGGGTTGTTTGAGAATGAAGCACAAATCGGGCGGTAAATTCCGTCCAAGGCTAAATACAGGCAAGAGACCGATATCGAACAAGTACCGCGAGGGAAAGATGAAAAGGACTTTGAAAAGAGAGTCAAAGAGTGCTTGAAATTGTCGGAAGGGAAGCAAATGGGGGTCGGCGATGCGCTCCGGTCGGATGTGGAATGGTGATTAGCCGGTCCGCCAATCGACTCGGAGCGTGGACCGACGCGGATTGTGGTGGCGGCCTAAGCCCGGGCTTTTGAAACGCTCGTGGAGATGTCGTCATTGCGATTGTGGTTGGCAGCGTACGTCTCTAGACGTGCTTTGACATCTGCACGCTCCAGACATCGGCCTGTGGGTTCCTCATTCGGCCCGTCTTGAAACACAAACTAAAATAATGGTAAATGTATGGTCTCGAAAAGTGCATCTAAGCATAACATAGATCAAGACAATGCTCACAACATTGCATCCTCGACTATCAAACAATCATCCCTCTCTTATGTTAATAAACAACTTGCTATTATATATTTTCCAAATTCATCGTTAATAATGCAATGCAGGATCAAACACAATCCTGGCATGTCCTATTACAATACCATGAGTTTGACATGCATCTTATAGAGACAACTTAAATTTGATATAGAGGCTCATTTTTATTGGTATACTTTCTTTAATTTTATTTCGACGGATGTTTTATATGATCTCTCTTTGGTTTACAATTCTTCATATGCATCATAACTCGATAATACTCCTTTATCGATGAATGATTCCAGAAGATATCTTACATTTGCCTAAGTCATTGTTGAATACTATCACAGATCCAAATGTCTTAGGTTCAATCTGAAAATTATCAATCATTTGAGGGTATGCTTCTTCAAGCGAAAGTTTGAGAAGTTGGCAACAAATAAGCTAGAAATTGACAGCTGTGTTGTTAAGATATACGTTGAATGGTATGTTCTGAAGGTCCAATATACATAATCGGTGGTTCAAAAAATTTATATAGTTGATCAAAATGTTGAGAAACTTTTACAAAATTGGAAGCTGATTTCCACAATAATAAGCTAGTGGCTTAAAATATTGGATAACTGGACCAAATCCATACTTCGTCTACCAGGATCAATACAAAGAGTATTGAGAATGAGGATTTGAAATTCTAAAATATTGGACTAAGAGATAAAATGAAAGAAATCAAGAAGGATATGGAAGAAGCAAATAAGAAAGTTTTGGAAGAGGTTGTGTAGACTATTAAGAAAAACAAACAAGGCTATGGCAAGTGCATAAAGTCTTCTATAAAGGTTTGACAAGGATGTTGTCCTACACATTTGGAGAATAAATCGTAACATTATCTTGGGTGATCTCAAGTACTTGGTGATCGAGGATAAGTATTCTGATTCTTCTTGCGCTGAAAAAAAAAAGATGAAAGTGACGATAAAAAAGGGTGATGACAAAGTAACCGTTCTTGAAGGAAGTCAAATTTTTTAAGGTGTCGAAGATGCACTTTCGGCTAGCCAAAATGAGGATAACGTCAATTTAATATCACCTCGTACTGATCAAAGTGATGAGGTAGTCACTGAAAGGAAAATTCCACCTCATGTTGGCTAATGCGACCAGGTTGTTGTTGCGGTAATTTGATTAGTCTAAGAGCTTACTACCTCTTAATTTTATCGTCTTTTTTGTGTTTTTTTTTATGTAAACTTTTTTATTTGTAATTTACTTTGAACCGCTACTGAGTTTTTTTTACCTGACTTATCTTTATGTTAGGAATATATTTTTACATTTATTCACGTCATGGGGTCGGTATATGTATTTGACTAATCAATCAATGAACAGTGTGATCACTTGCATAACTATATGACCGATTACCCACGATTTTGGTTCATTAAACAGTTTTGTTACTTTGACGTTTTCAATCAGGGCTCAGTATAGTCGTTTGCGTAATATTTAGGATTTCCATCTTAGGTTTGGTGTAAGTTTTGCGACTTTAACTGAAAATCTTTTTCGTTACTTTTCATGATCATATCGTCTATATACGCCTCCATATATTTTTTTTTCAAATGTTTTTAAATATCTTATTTAGGAGCCTTTGGTAGGTAGACCTGCATTTTTCAAACCCAAAAGCATAACTTTATAGCAATATAAACCTTTTTATGTCTGAAAAGTATTGTTTTCCTCATGATAAAGATGTGTTGGAATTCGTTTCTATCTCGAGTATGCATCCATGAAGGACACGAATTCATTACCCGTAGTCGTGTCTATAAATTTATCGATACAAGGAAGAGGGGAAAAATCCTTTAGACATTTCTTATTGAGGTTGGTAAAATATACGCACATTCTCCACTGCACATTCTTCTTTGATGATGGTCTTGGACATTTTAGAACAAAAAATCCTACATTTTTGGTGAATCGGCCTCACCCTTTTACTAATCGATAACTTATAACATTAAGAGACAAGCTAACCTTAGATACATTTTTAGAGGTCCAAGAAAAAACCTTAGAGTTCTTTTTTAGTAACTCACCAATCTACAATTGAAACTTGGACCAAATTGATTCTCTACTCTAACCATCCATCAACTTGCTATTGTTTCCTCAACTAATACACCCAAAGGTTTGTCACATTAGACCTCTTATTATAGATCGTCAACTTTTATTTCAAATGTACCACTCCCATCAGGTTTACGATCCTCTCTCCCTTCCTGAGTCATGTTGATTACTATTGAATCAGGTGTCTAGGATCTAAGAAGATCACATAACATCTTTTGGAAGCTCTCTGACAGCCTTTAACTATTCCAACCAGGTTTCTAACATGGTACTTCAGGCACTGCCGAAAAGAACATGTCACATCCTTGATTCTCTATAACCAAGGAATTCCTACGATTATGTTATACGAGGTAAGGTCATCGACTATCATAAAACGTATTCTCACAACTTTTTCGCTTCTACCATAACAAATAGTTACCAACAGTTTAAATTTCTCAACACAACTAGAAACATTTCATTTGTAGCCGACCAACTATTTTCTGGTCAGTTTGTATGATGTACCTCAAAGTCTTTCTTCTGTTCTTTCCAGGAATTAGGGTATGGCCCCAACATGGTGTCCTCACCGGAAATACTATGTGGCCACTATTATTTTTCCATATCATGTCTCATTTTATCCAATGCTTTGTTCATCTAGTCTTTGTTAGCCTTCTCTTAGTATCTCTATTACCACATATCGTGTCTACTTTAAGTTTGAAGAACAGAAGGACATCACCCCTATTAATACACTTATGAATCTTTTCCCTCAATTTCTAGTAGTTGATAGTTGCATGACCATGATCGTTATGGTGTGTGCATAAATATCTACCAGATACTTTATTGATAGGCTCTAACTAGTTACGAGGAGGTTGATACTTTAATCTCCCTCTGGTTTTTTCAAATATGATTGCAATATATTCAGTAAAATATGTAAGTCTCTAACTTCGGTTATCGTAATACAAGACCCTTGGTCTACTTGATAGAGCTTTTGCGACCTCGTCACACTTGACCTTAATACTTCTTCTTTTTTCTGGTCTCGAAAGTATTAACTATTGAGGTTTAGGGCCGGAAGAGGTTGCCTTCTTAAATCGTTTGACTCTGATATATTGATCAAACCTTACATTAAAATCAATTATATTTTCAACATAAACTCTAAAAAGTCACCGTACAATAGTCTAGTTAGTGTTCAGTCATATCTTAAATGCTGCCACAAAATAGCCTATTCGTGCATTGACAAATGCTCTTTGTTACTAACAAATCCATTCCTGAAAATGGTCCAAAGCCTTTGAAATCTCAAATCGTTTCTTTCGGTATGTTATTGAACCAGTTGAGTGTGTTAGAAAAAACGTTATGCATGGTAAAATAATGTCTAGATTGAACCTCAACATTATATTTCTGAACTATTCCACATGGCAGTGGCGTAGCCAGGATCGAAACATAGTGGTGTCCTAAATTTTTTGATTATTATCAAATAAATTAAAATAAGATACAAAAGTTATAACAAACATGATTTATATTGAAATATCAAATAATAAGTTTTTATTGTTATAATATACGTTACACAAGTAACTAAAATGTGATTAAAAAAACTAAAATAAAAACATAAAACTAAGTTAATTTTACTTGTATTTTTCTCTTATTCATAGTTTAAAATTGTTGAAGGATAGTTATGTTACTAATCGTGCCACAAATATTACCAAACAATCATTAAGCTATGCATCACTCATTCTATTTTTCAACTCCTTCTTCACATAATTCAAACCCGAGAAAACTAGTCCAACACTCGTCGTTGCTACTAGTAAAAGCAAAGCCAACAATGGACAGAGTTATTATGTTTAATATATTCTAAGTAACTTCGATATAAGGATATTTCTCCTTACAAGGTTGTGTTAGACCCCTTAAAAGGTAAACTCTTCTTACCGAGTCTTGAAGATCTGGATGAAAGCTAGAGATTCGATCTCTTTTCCCTGGATCAGCCTCTAAATGTTCCCAATTTGAAGATTGTGCTTCAATTTCAAGTTGTGGATTATTGACCACCGAAACATGTGCTTCTGGAATAACAAGTTAATCTTGTGTAGCTCTGCGGTTAACTTCACTAATTAAATTAAAGATATTTGTATTTTCTTTTCTAAATTTACTAGTTTTGAAATATCTATGCATCCTATAATGACAAACATAAAAACCAAATCAATAATAAAATTTAAACTTAGAAAGTAAAATAAAAATTATGATTTATGGAGGTTCTATTTGCTTTGAAATTTAACTTTACGGCTCTCTATCTTAAGAAAAAATATAGATCAACCAATGTTAATCTTTGTAACTAGTGAATAGTAATATAAGAGATGTAGCAAACTTAAATTTTGAGAATTAATAACATAGAGACACAATAAATACCTTAGTGTTTGAAGCTTGTAGTTAGAGTTGTCTATAGTAAAAGAGAAATTGTTCTAAAAGATTGTATCTTATAATTAAGGTTTTCTACAAACATCATCAAATTTATATAAATTTACATTATTTTTTAAATCAACATATCTATTTATATAAAAATAATATAGATTTATATTATAAATTCGAAAATAAATAATATATATATTACTTAAATATATTAGAGTTTTATATATAATAAATAATAAATTATATATTTACATTAAAATAATAAATAATAAATATCTAACTTAACTTAAAATAGATATTACCATAGCCAAGTCTCGTACCCAGGATCAATGGGTTTCTAACTTGGCTTTTTACCAACTCGAGAAGATAAAATCCTATTACTAAAGGGGTATGGCTAAATTAGGGCCCAAAAAATGTTAAGCATTCCCAAAATTTAGAGAATCTTTTTAATTCAATAGTCAAAGACGGTTTTACCCTTTGACCAAGAATCTTTATTTTTGTCTTGTAGTGGAATGTGGGTATGGTTAGCCAAATGTGGAAGAACACAAAATTTATCCTCCAAACAACCCTCTTATACTCTAGTCTTAACAAAAATTTCAAAAACTCCCAAAAATTCAAAAACTCCTTAAATTTCAAAAACTTCAAAAACTCACAAATAAACACTTTAACCTCAAAAAATCATTACTTTTTTTTATAAATTCGGAATAATCGAAGGATGGACTCTGAATGTGAGAAGCTTGCTGATGAGCATGGGACTCCAAATATGGTAGTTGTTCTAACCAATTTTTTTTATAAAAGTTTCCATTTTGGTAGACCTTCTACATTTAGAAAGGTAGAACCCGAACGGCCCCGCCGGTTTCAACCCTCCAAACCGGCGGGGAGTAAGAACAATCATATTAAAAAGATGAAGGTTCCCCGCCGGGGCACGCCTTGTCCAGCCGGCGGGTTCGTCGAGTCCCACCCGCCGGGTGGGACACCCTTACTCAGCGGGGTTGTTACCTTGTATCCGGCGGGGCGACCTCCCTTGTTTTGTCCAGAATGTAAGATTTAGTTTGTGTATACTCCCCGCCGGGTTGTAGTATTGGAACCGCCGGGGTGGGTATGTACATCCGCCGGGGTGGGTATATGAATTCGCCGGGGTCAACCCCTATGTTTAAACTCCAATGGAGTTTGAATTAGGCCCTGACCCCCGGCGGGTAGGGAATTGTCAACCGGCGGCTGACAATATCCCCGCCGGTGTGGGAATTTTAAACCGCCGGTTGACAATGTCCCCGCCGGTTGGAACCATGTAGAACCGGCGGGGACCGAACCTTCATTGTGTGAATTTTCTAACCCTTGGGTTGGGGTTTTGGCTTATTTTATCCATGGTCGTATTTGATGCTTCTTTTTTAACATGCATAGGGTGAAGAGTTAAAGAGCGGAGATGGAGGGTTAAAGGATGAGTCAAAGGATTATTTGACTAGTTCGTGCATGGCGAAGGCGGAGGAGGAGGAAATATCGGTGCCTTGCTCCATCGATTATAGCGAGTTGTTCAATACCAAATCCCAGTACTACTCTCGGGCAGACCTTATTGAATGGGTTAAGGAAACCGCATCAGATAACGGGTTTGTCATTATTTTACGCCGATGCGATAGACACGATCGTAAAACTCCGAGAGTAGAGTTTGTGTGCGAAAGATCTGGAGTTTACACAAAACTGGTAGACCCCAAGGATCTAAAGAGGAAGTCTACCAGAACGAAAAAATGCGGATGCCCGTTCGCCCTTAAACGAAAGAATATGGGTGATGATTTGTGGGGAATATATGTTGTGTGCGGCGTTCACAATCACAATACTATATCCTACAAAGAAGGTCATTCCTACGTGGGACGCTTTCAAAAAACAGAGATGGATTTCGTGGTTAGTTCGACGAAAATGGGATCCCGTCCTCGTGATATTCTTGGTGGAGTGAACAAATTGAACCCTAAGAATTCTTCTACAATGCGCACCGTATACAACGCAATACTAAAACACCGGAAGCTCGAGAAAGGCGGTCGGTCGCAATTCCAATACTTGTTGGGTGAACTAAAACGACTAAACTACTACGAATTCCATAGAAAGTCCGAAGACGGAAGTGATATCATAGGCGAGCTTTTTTTTGCGCACCCGGTTAGTTTGGATTTGTTACGAACATTTCCGAACGTCATTTTAATGGATAACACGTACAAGGTGATCAAATACGAGATGCCGTTGTACGAGGTCGTGGGTGCGACTTGTACGGGGAAAACATTCTACATTGGATTTGCTTTTATGTCGAGTGAAAAAATCGAGGCCTACAAGTGGGTGTTAGGATGCTTACATTCGTTGATGGTAATTCACTCCATCGAATTACCATCCATTGTTTTGACGGATAGAGACTTGGCGCTTGTGAATGCGGTGGTGGAAGTGTTCCCCAATGCAATGCACATGTTGTGTCGATGGTACATCAACATGAACGTCCTAGCAAAAACAAAAAAGATCATAAAGGAGAAGATAGTGTCCAATGCCTTTTTGAAAGTGTGGAACGGAATGATGTCCTGCCCACACAACAAGATAAACCCTAAAATAATGTGTCTCTGGAACGAGTTAGAAGATCAATATCTGATTAAAGCATCAATCGAACTTGGTAACACTCACATAGAAGAGGGGCGTAAAGCGTATTGGGAGGCATTGCTATGCCAAATGTACTTATTATACGGGAGGGATGGTGTCCAACCGCCAAAAATTTCAAGGCGTGTTGATGAGGTGAAGGCTAGGTGGTCAGTCCTACTCACACACCGCCTCCATCCGGTTTCTGGCCTCACCGAATTAGAACGTCGTGTTGCCAGTAACTTGTTCAAATGTCAAGACACGGATTCGATAACGGAGGATCAACTGGATAGGGTTCGTTCTGACATTATAGACATCCGCATACAGGAAATGAGTGATTTACTTGATAGTGCCTCTTTGTATCAGTTTGTATTTCGGTTTAATTTTTTTTAGATGAATGTATGTTCAATTGTATGAGGTTGAGGTCTAATGAATGAATATCCTTACAAGAATGTATGTTCAGCTCGAATACAGTGCTGTGTAAAATACAGTAACATTGAACAACAACTAGAAACCCAAACATAACAACTTAACATTACATAAACAACTTAACACATATAATAAAAACATAACAAGTTATAACAACATTACGCAACATAAATAATAAAAACAGGTTCGAATACGACAGATTGCACTATTAGTAGTCGTAACGCAAGCTGTGTAAAACATCGTCGCCATCCTCCCTTGCCATAACCATATCCTCCACATATGCTACCATATCCCTAGTGATATAGTCGCAGACGGTCATGTCCCAGACCTTTACCGCCTCCTCTTTTATTCTTCGCGGCATGAACAACAACTTCGTGAGGGGCTGGACAAAAAGGTATCGTGTCTTGATTTCGTAAGGGCTGCGCACAACGACACCTCCAGTTTCTAAATAACCGTAGTTGTAATACATATGACACAAAACTCTTTCAAAAAATGCATCACTCCTATCTTCACCCTACTTGGCCCGGGAATCCTTGACTACTACAAGCATATAGTAGTCTTCATTAGCGGTAAACTCCATTTGTTTATAAGTGTTTGATGGATGCTATGTTGCTCGTTAACACTTGTCTATTTATAACGGAAGTATATTGTTGGCGGGAGTTTCATTTGGCGGGAGAGTCATATGGCGCGAATTATTTTTTTGCGGGGCAATAATTGTCTTAGGTCCCCGCCGGTCCATGACTTGTCACCCGCCGGTTGACCAAGCCAGCTACTACAGAAAGGAAGAAAAATAAAACGATCCCCTTCCCCGCCGGTTCAGATATTTTCGACCGGCGGGTGACAACTTCCCCGGCGGGTGACAACTTCCCCGGCGGGGAGGTTTCCTCCCCGCCGGTTCTGAATTTTCACCCCGGCGGGGGAGGTGGCCCATCCTCTAAAAAATGTGAGGATGGAATGAGGTATGGTTCCCCGCCGGTCAAGGAATTTTCAACCGCCGGTTGACAATGTCCCCGGCGGTGGAATATTTGTCAACCGGCGGGGTTATCGAGTGGAAAAACAGAATTTCCACTCGATACCAACCGGCGGTGTGAGGGACTACACCCGCCGGTTTGTTTATTCCCCCCGGCGGTGGAGCTATTTTCATCCGCCGGGGAAGTATTCACCCGCCGGTCGAAAATTCCTGACCCGGCGGGGAAGGGGTTATGTTTAAAAAAAAGTACTAGCACTATGTTTTTTATGGGAACTTAGTTTGGAACTTACTTTGGTTGAAACTATAACATGTTCTACTTGTTTAAAACTAGAGTGTGAGTAGGCATATTGAATTAGATAACTTAAATTAAACAACAAAAACAAACTTAAATTAAACAAACAACAAATGGGATAACTTGAAACTAAAATACAACAACAAAGTTACGGTTTATAAATAACAAAGCTAAACCAAATGTCAACAATTTAAAACAGAGGTAATGTTCACAACTAGAATAACATGCAGATCAAAAATCCAACCATAATAATCAGAAGCCACGGTCCGGTAAGCTCCATAACCTTCCTCCCAAAAGACACTATCTCGTCAGTCGAGTCGTCTAACGGCCGAATACAATTAATCGTGTTCACCACATCGATCGCCGACGCCTCCGTTAGAATCCGAGGTGTGATATTAAACCACCCGTACTTCTTCACGTACGCCTTGTACTGGGGGGATGCGGTGTGAGTACTCCCTTCCAAGGGCCTCGAATACCTATCGATCACGTATAGGTGCTCCCTCCAGTTCGTCCAATGCCTAACCAGAAGCGCATACCGAAGACGTTTCCTCTACCAAGACCGGTTCTAGCAACGAGGGGGTCGAGCGCCTTTTCTTGGATCCAACCGAACTGGCGCATCACTCGGTCGGGGTGATATTCCTCGCTCACCATCATTAGGCGAATAGGGTTTCGGTACAACCCTATTGCCTGCTCCGGCCATACCTCACGGACATCCTCGTAAGGTCGGAAAATAACCTACAAAAAAAATTATTTACTCGTCAAACATTTTATATAGAGTAGATGTATATTAGTAAACGTAAAGAAGATAACTTACATCCCTTTCTCCTTGAGCCGCAAGGATGTCACGGTAGTACGGCTTCCCCCGAGCTAATGATACCAGGATCTTTTTGGGCAACCACGCCAGCATCTTCGGATCCGTTGGGCTATAACCACTGTTCACTGGCGCGCGGAAGACGGAGAAGTGGTCATAGACCCAACACTCGAACAAGGCCGAGAAGTCGACCAAGGTCTTCAAGGAGTGCTTCGAAATGCCTCACAAACTCTTGTACAACCACACCAACGCACAACTCCCCCATGCGTACTCACCAACCTTCTCTAAGTCCTCGAGGTGGTGGAGAAAATCGCACTGGATGTTCTTCTGGCTCGTGTTGGTGAAGATAGTACACCCGAGGAAGAACAAGATATATGCCCTAGCTGCTGCCTTCTTCATCTCCGGAGTGCAGGCGGCGTTGGAATCTAAGTACGCTTCCCCTGAGAATGTGGTCCTAAGCCATCGGAGGCCGAATCCGCTCCCGTCATGCACCTCCATTTCCTACTGCACATCAGCAGCCGAAACTCCCAACAGCTCCGCAAACCGTGCGTACGTCGCCTCTAGCGAATCCGGCCTATAGAGGTCAATAATTATCCCCTCAACCGGGAGGTCCAGTCACGTACACGTCATCCAGTGTCAGCGTCATCTCCCCAAAGGAGAACTGGAATGTGTTGGTCTCCTGGTGCCACCTCTCACCGAACACCTCCGCCAACTGGACGTGGTTGTTGAACCTCGGTAGATGCCGCATCAACGGCCAAAATGGTGTCTCCTCGAGGTAAGCCCTAACCCCTACTTGTTTGCTAAGGTCCCACTGACCAAGCAAACCGTATTTCGACTGCACCGTGATGCCCGAGCACGCCTGTAAAAAATTGAAAAATATATACAATGTTAAAAAAAAATTAACTAATCAAAAAAATAATAAATTAGATAACTTACATCGTTTTTGAAGGCGTAGTACGCCTCATGCTGCGCATAGTCGGGGAAGAGAATAACGTTATTTTGGGATATAAAAAGATTTTTCCATCCCTCCGCATCGGTTGGAGGCCCTTCGGCACGGACCTCTCTTCGAGGTGGTGGCAATGGGACCTCCGTTTCCTCCTCCTCCGTATCCTCCTCCTCCTCGTCCACTAGGGCACGCTGCCGTCGGATGGGGAGCACCTCTCGTGGAGGAGAAGATCGTCGACGGGGGGCCTCCCTTGTGGCATTGAATTTCGGATGCCGCAACGATCGTTTCGTCGGGTCCTCGCGCTCCTCGTGCACCTCGCGGTCGGGGCGAACACGCTCTGTCCGATCCCCACGTTCCGGCCTAGCGGCGACCACCGGCCGTCGGCTACTACCTTCACCCTTTCTTGCCGCCTTGGCCGCCTTCTCCTTGGTTAAGCAAGGTGCCTCGTGTTGTCTGCAAAAAAATTAAGAAAATATACAAGTTAGAAAAACATTAAGAAAACATTAAGAAAATATACATAACAGGTCTTCCCCGCCGGTTGGTCAATTTTCACCTCGTGGGTGAAAACTATTTAATTTAAATTGGAGTTTTCACCCGTCGGGTGACAAATATTCACCCGGCGGGTGAAAACTCTAATTTAAAAAAAATGATTTTCACCCGTCGGGGGAATCAGGATCCACCCGGCGGGGACGAAGAACACGGCCAAAAAACCCAGCTTCCCCCGCGGGGTGAATCCCCTGAAACCCGGCGGGGGATCAAGAACACTTGAAAAACCCAGCTTCCCCCGCCGGGTAAGCACCAACTGACCCGGCGGGGGAAGCACGAAACAGTCATTGATGAGTTCTAAAAAGCTCGAACAGCTACCTAAATCAACAAATCAATAAAAAACAAGCATACCCTAGCATCACTAGACAACTATAAACACCAAATCAACCACAAACAAACCTAACCAAAACCAAATATAGAAACAAAGTACATTTAAGAGTAAAAACTTACTTTTTTCCTTTGCCCATTGTAGTTCTTGCCTTGTTGTTGATGTGTAGAGATCTTCGGATTTGAATTTGAGGCTGATTTTGCAAGATTGTAGAAGTTTGGAGTTTGGAGAGGTTTTAGGGTTTTGGGGCTGATTTTGGGTTGGGGCTGTTTTAGAAATGGAAATGGTTAGTGTTTAGGGTTTTGACTTAGTAAAAAACGAAAAGGCTTTTTGGGTATTAGTTTGGGGCTACTTAAATTTAAGTTGGGTATGGTTAAAATTGGGGTTGGTTAGCCAATTGGACCCCAATTTAACCATACCCTTACTAAAGATATATTTTAATGAAATCGGATGGGTTCGTGGGACCCCATACACCTGGCTCCACCTATGCCACGTGGTTTTACGAATTACTTAAACCGTCCTAGGTAGAGGTGTCAAACGGTTTGAACCAGCACCAACCCGCACCGTTTAAGTCTGAACCACGGGTTGCAGTCTCGGCGGGTTGCGGTCTCGGCGGGTTGCGGTCTCGGCGGGTTGCGGTCTCGGCGGGTTGCGGTCTCGGCGGGTTGCTCTTATGCGGTCCTGACGGTCTGGCGGTCCTGCCAGGTTGCAGTCGTAATGGGCCAGTTTCACAGTTAAACCGCCAGTTCAAACCACCAGACGAACCATTTAAGAGCCGTTTACCAGTTCAAACCATCAGCCAAACCATTTAACCATTTAAGAACCGTTTATCAGAATATATTATAATGTTATTTAAAATTAATTTGTAAGTGTTAATTGAATCTAATTTCAATAATTGAGTTAATTATTCTATTTCATGTATTTTAATTTAAATATGTTATCATTTTAATCGAAATTTTATAATCATCAATTATATTTTAAAAAAATAATTGTAATTTGATTTTGATACGTTTGAATAATATAAAAAAATAATTGTAATTTGATTTTGATACGTTTGAATAATATATTACTATTAAATAATATATACCTATTAGACATATAATTGTATTAAAATTTTAAATTATTAGGTGATTCTTTAGATTCTTTCAAGCTTGAAGTGTTTATGGTTAGATGAATTATATAGTTTATTGTATTTTCGAACTATTCAATATTAGAAGTTTATATGCATAAACATAAATTACTTGTAAGTTGTAAAGAACAAAATAAAAATTGAAAGCTAGGTAAGTGATTTAAATAACATTTAATAAAAAATAGAAGCAAAACAAACAATTCATTAAAAATAAAAACCAAACAAGTAACATAGTTGTTCAATCAAATAAAAAAGATAAACATTACAACGATAATGAAAATCAATTGCGAAAAACTAAGGAGCTTCATCGTTGTTGTTGTTAGGTGGTTGACCTTGCAAATGCATGTTCTCCATCATCTGTCGCATATACTCCGACTGTTGGGCTTGAGAGTTTGCAAATCGCTCATTCCATTGATCTTGTCCATGATGCCACTGCTCGTATTGACCATGCCACTGCTCGTATTGACCATGCCACTGCTGGAGGTGACCAAGTTGATCATTCACCCCTACTTGCCACTGCTGTATCTGGCTAAGCTGGTCATTTACCCCCCCCTGCCAATTTTGAAATTCACCTTGCCATTTTGTAAAATCATCATGCCAAACCTTTTGTTGAGTATGCGCAAATTGCATATGATTCATTTGTTGAGTATGCGCAAACTCAGCAAATTCGCGATCGGTTCGTCTTTGTTGTGGCGGTACTCGCGAAGAACCACTAGCATTTGGATCGAAAGACACTTCAGCCTCAACTCGATACTGAGTAGGTGGATTTGGCGGTTTTGTAAGACCGTTCGCAATATATATCTGATTCAAGTCTTCTCTATGGTGGTTCCATGCCTCTAATTTCGAAATCAACTCTCCATCCCAAGAGTATATTTCCTGCAAACGCAAAGAGTTTCTACCTATAGCACTAGTCGGCCTCACCTTCACCGGAGTGTACATACTCACATCAGCTCCTTTCGAAACAAGCAATTTACTCAATATCATCCCATAAGGTAGTTTATCCGTACCACACCTCGCAGCCATATTTCGAATCATCAAGCTGGGTAAATTAATTATTCCCTGATTTCGAATCATAAAAGCAGTAACAAATGTTTGAATATATGAAAGCTGCGAATCATTGTTACTAGGTGGAAGAAATATACTATTTACCAATTTCAAAGCTAATTTCCCAATACCATCCAAATTACCCCGCATGGCTCGAAATTTACCGCTAATTTCCGGAGCTTCCGCACCAGGACAAGTAAGAATCTCTACCGCTTCTTCGTAAGACAAAGGCCAATCAGCACTCCATATCGTAGGGCGATAACTAATGGGAGGTAATTTATTACCGGTATAGATATCATGGGTTGGAACGGAAAAAAGATCGTAGAAATCAGTTTCAAAAAAACTAATGTCTTTACCATCAATCAAACAATTCATTCCTAAACCTCTTGGATCATTTTCGATTAATCTAGCCGTGGAATAAAACTTTCGCACTAGTTCTATATACCAATCACATTTGAATCTAGCTAGATTCATCCAACCTTGGCCATTAGTAGGCTCAATAAGTTTGAAAAAATTTTGCATACCCTCTATTTGGATCAGTTCCTCGTAGTTCAGAAACATACTAGACCAAATTTTTGTTACACCTCGACCTCCTTGCTGATTACTACGGATGCGAATCTCCCCCTCGGGGCGATGTTCGATAGTCTCGCTCTCCGTTACCTCCTGCTCCATGGTTTGAAACAACATTTCTTCCACCTCTCTCAATTCGGAAGTGGTTGGTTCACTACGTCCACCTTTACGAGCATTCTTTTTTGTTTTCGAAGACATTTGCGAAACCTGAAATTTAAATAGAGTTTGAAAAATATAAAAAAAATTTAGAGAAGTGTAGTAGAGAGAGGGGATAGATTTGTAGTGGAGAGGGAGAGATTTGTAGTGAAAAATATAGGAGGATGTAGGGTGTATTTATAGGGTAATTTTGTGTTTTTTTTTTTATTTTCTACTAGCCGTTTGATGACGTCAGCATGACGTCATCAAGCGGACCATCCGGCCACGCGTGCGGATGGTCCGCTTTTGGCCGTTGCCAACGGCTAGTTCGTTTGAACTAGCCGTTGGTTGAACCGGGGCATCCGGATGGTCCGAATTGTCTGTCCGGGCGTCCGGGCGAAACTGTCCGGATGCCCCGGATCATGTGTCCGGACCATCCGGACGCCCATCCGGATGGTCCGGGCGATTTTTTTTTTTTTGTTTTTTCGGTTTTTTTTTTTGGGTCTCCCCTATAAGTAGAGGAGACCCCAACACCAATACTCACACCTCTCAAACAACTCTCTACTTCTCTCTAAATCTATCTATTTGTTCGATAAGTTCTAGAAAACTACAATTAGTTATTTTACTTATTCTACTCCTACTTTCGAAATTGTTTGATTTTTGTTTTTCCGCAAATTGTTTCTTAGTTGTTATTAGTCTAAATTTAGTTGTTCTATCTTGTTATTAGTCTAAATTTAGTTGTTATATCTTGTTATTAGTCTAAATTGTGATTTTATTATTAGTATTTTATTGCATATTTGAAAAAAAAACTGTTATTAGTTTTAAAATGAATTCAAAACGTAGAAATACTGGGATAAACCCACCATCTAATGTGGATCTCAATACCATGGATGATTTTTCTACAGAATTCCCTCACGTTGACACACTCTCCTCCCGCGAAAGTGGTGGTGGAAGTACTAGTGGGGGGAGATCTCGTAAGAAAACATCTTGGATTTGGAATCACTATACTCTATCAGAAGATGGTTTGTTTTGTATTTGTAAAGAGTGCAATAAACGTTATCTTCACGTAAGTGGATCTAGAAATATGGGCACTAGCACTATGGTAAAACATTTAACGAAACATGAAATATATGATCCTACAAAACCTAACCCAACTAATGTTTGCACGAACCCTCAAACAGGTCTTCCTTTTGAGTTTAACCACGATACGTATAGGGAAGAAACAATGATTTATGCAGTCGGTAGTTTACAACCATTTAGTTTTGGGGATTCTTGGAGATACGAAAATTGGATGCAAGTTGGGGTAAACCCACAGGCAACACGCATTCCACGTACCTCTTTGCGATCGCTAGCCTTTAAATATTATTTACAAAGAAAAAAAGAGATTATTCAAACTATGCAGACTTTGCCATGGAATGTTTCGATTACTAGTGACATAGCTACTTTTACTGATTTAGATATGATATGTGTTACCCTCCATTGGATGGACGCCCAATGGGTCCTCCAAAGGAGAATTATATGGTTTGAATCAATTGGGAAGCATACCGCACAAATAATTAGGGAGAGTATGACTGAATGCATGAATGTTTATGGCATTAAAAACAAGATTATGTCTATTTCGTTGGATAATGCATCTTCTAATATTAGTGCTATAACATTTCTTATAGCAGATTGCAATCCCCCTTTTCCAAAATTGTTTCACACCAAATGTTTATGCCACGTACTTCAATTAATTGCGAAAGAAGGAATACGTAAGGTTCAGGGTGATTATATTACCCCTATAAAAAATGGGATCCTATTTTGCTCGACATCCGCTGCTAAAAAAAGAGCTTTTAAAACACTTGTTCTTTCAAATGGGAAAAAATATAAGAAACTTTTATTAGATGTCGAAACTAGATGGAATTCTACTTACACAATGCTTGCACGTGCGCATGTTTTTAAAGAAGAGATATCGACGCTTTATAATACATATCGTGAAACACCAATTGAACCAGATCATTGGAAATTTTGTGCACACATGTTAAGATTTTTAAGACTTTTTAAAGAAAACACCCTAACCTTTTCTTCACAAAATCAACCTAATGCTCATTTGGCCCTTTTCACGATTGCTAATCTTGCCATGCATATGGATGAATTTAGATCACATTATGCATGCGTAGACATGGTGCCTGGAATGGAATATAAGTTCACAAAGTATTTTCATCCAATCCCTGATAGTTATTCATTTGCTTGCCTTTTAGATCCTTTTTCACGAAAAGAAAAATTTGAATTGCTAGTTGATTGCTTTTATAAATCTGTACGGTTTCCTACAGATATACCACCGACCGAACCAATTGACCCTCAAGGGTATATTAGCGGTATATATGATAGTTTGTATAATATCTATGATAAGTATGCTGCAAGATATAGATCAAATACATCTACAAATGTAAGCAGTAGTAACAATAGGGGTAGAGGGAGAAATACTAACTATATTCGATTGGCAATGTTACGAAACAACAATGTTACAGAAACCCCTCAATCTGATAATGAGTTGTATAGATATTGGACCACTAGGTTTGACTTTACGAATTATCAAGACCAAGGTATTGAAGATATCATACGATGGTGGGGTACCAAAACTGAAGAGTTTCCTATTCTTTGCAGGATTGTTAAAGAGATTTATGCTATACCTATGTCTACAGTTGCAAGTGAGTGTGCTTTCAGCCAAGCGAGGTTGCAATACACGACTAAGAGAACAAGATTGACGGGCAAAGCACTTGGAGTGCTTGTGGCAGTTAAGGATTGGACAGCGGCGGATAAAAGGATGCAAGACATAGAGTTCAGAGACGAAGTGAACGTAGACGACATCTTCGAAGATTATCCGGATGATTACGAAGATATACTTGAACAAGAAATTGCGGAAGAAAACGAAAATGACGACGAAGATTTTACTTACGAAGAAGACGAAGCTGGAGATGAATGATGTTTGTAATAGTTTTTTGCTATTTTGTATTGTAATTTGAAAATATTTGTACAACTCCTGGCCCGCACGAGTATAAACTGTGAACGGCTAAATTATCCAAAAATGACTTTACCTTTTATTATAACAACAACAAATGTATTATGAAATACTTATAACTTCATAAGATCTAATTTTGGTTTAAAAAATAATAACAAACACTTGTAAAATTTAAAACCAAATCACAATAGTAATCAAAATGTAATATTAAAATTATAACCGTAGAATTTGTAATATTTTAACATGATAATATATAGTTTTGGTTTGTATTAGATCTAAAAACATAATAATAATATTCAAAATGTGATAATAACATAAGTAATATTTAAAATTTTGGACTATATAATAATTACAACACTAAAAAACTTAATAACCAAAACAAATTAATATTAACAAAAATGTAATAATAATTCTATAATAATATGCAATATCTCAATATTTTTTAAATATAACATTTTGGATATAAAATAAATAAAATCAGCATAATATTTACCAATAAACCACCGGTTTTTTACAAATAAACCGTGGTTTCGCAGTCCTGCCGGGTTGCGGTCTCGGCGGGTTGCGGTCTCGGCGGGTTGCGGTCCTGGCGGGTTGCTCCTTATGCGGTCCTGGCGGGTTGCGGTCCTGGCGGATTGCGGTCTCGGCGGGTTGCGGTCCTGCCAGGTTGCAGTCCTAATGGGCCAGTTTCGCAGGTAGACCGCCAGTTCTTAAGCAGGTTGTCAGCTTTGAACCATGGTTCCTGAACCATTAGACACCTCTAGTCCTAGGTATCCATTTCGGTATGGATCAAATTATTAGGGAAGTAGAGTGTGTAAGCTGTCATTTTTTGTTTTTCCTCGTTATACTATACCTCATTCCTCTCTTTACTCATCTTTACAACTTTATAATTTGACTACTCGTACTCGCTACTCTTTAGCTTTCTTATTTTCTATTTTCACCGCTAGTCTCAATTATGCATCCTCTGAATTTCCATTCACCTTCTCCGTACGATTCTCTTTACTTAATTTTTTGTTCAATCCTTGCTTTCGTTAATTTTCTAATGCCCATACTTAAAAATGTAGATATTGTTAATATGTTTGTTCCAAAACCCTTGCTACATCTTATTATTTTAAAAACGTGTAATACTAACCTTTAGCTGCATCTTATGGGTTCAACTTGAGGTAATTTATTGAACTCATATAAACAACATAGTTAATAAGTGTTTTACATGGTCATAAAAAGATTAAAATCATAGAATCAGAAAAAGAATTCCTGTGACAATGTCAAATCTTGGTCGTAATTTTTAAATAAAAGGTGTGAGAAGTTATAGTTAGAGTGATGGTTGCTGGTTTTGTTGGTTTACACATGTACATAAATACATCAGACCTTTCTATTGGATTTGTTTACGTATCTGTTGAATGATTCAACTATCCGGTGCAAAACTGGATTGTGGTCCGACTAATATCATTTTGATCAATAAAAATCATCCATAGCTATCGAAATTTAGTATAAAATCATAGAAACAAGAGTGAGTGTATTACCAGGTAATACTAAAGAAGCAAACTTTAAAGACTAAAGTCTAGTTGTGCCAAAAATAAGAATGATGAATATGAAGCTTAAAAGGAATATCACAATGTTAGTAGCTTCTTCATAAGACTACTGTTTTCTTAAAGGGGTGGCTTTCTCTCAGCCGAGTCTTTAGAGGCAATTTTTGTCAATAAATCTGATAATACCCTCACAATATATTCACATAATTTCCTCACCAACAATTTCTGGACAAGTTCAATCACCTCTGTCTTTGTGGAAGTATTGAATCTCCACCAACCTGATTGCTTCAATTTCTCCATGCAACTTTGTGTAAAAATTATCGGACCTGTTAACGGGATAGCTTCACATATTTTCTCGGCTCTCATCAACACATCTCCAACTCTCATCGTCTGCGTCAGCTTAGATATATTTGTTGTCAACTGATCTGACAATACCTCCGCCATATTCTCACATAATTTCTTCATCTCTATCAGTGTATCTCGAACTTCTTTCGACTCAATTAGATTAAAGGCAGTTTCTGTCATCGAATTTGATGGTACCTCCACCATATTCTCACATAATTTCTTCATCTCTATCAGTTTATCTTGAACTTCTTTCGACTCAATCATATTAAAGGCAGTTTCTGTCATCGAATTCGATGGTACCTCCACCATATTTTCACACAATTTCTTTATCTCCGTTACTTTATGTTGAACTGCCTCCAGGTCCATCATTTTAGACACATCTTCTGGCAGATAGTGCGTTGCCTCCACCATATTTTCACATAAGGTCTTCATCTCAATCAATTTATCTTGAACTTTCTTCACCTCCATGAGATTATCTTCAAGATTCTTCCGTTCCAGAAATGTATTTAACGTTTGAAGACATTTTTCTCTATAACCCACAACAGTTTTAAAGGGATAAGGAAAAGGTGTAGAGCTTGGAGTTTTGCCTTCATCGTTCGAATTCAAGCCGTCCCTAGAAAACAAGAATCTATGTCATATTAAGAACCTAACCAAAACTACAATAGAAATTAACTCGAAATTTCATCATCAAACTCACAAGCCTTGGCGTCTATATATCATAATTCATGCAAGAAAGAAACTTGTAACATACTATAGAATATGATTCATTGAAATCTAGTATTAGAACTCACGAATCACTAAAGTTCTTTTCACAAATCTTATCAAGATCATCGATCTTCTCGCCAGCCTGAAACCAAAACATAACGAACTTCATTTCTTAGTCTCTTTTGTTTTCAGTATAAAATATAAAGACCTCACATTACAAAATCCTGATTAGCCCAACATTTAGATTCGCGAACAAGATCGGCAGAAGTAAGAAAATGAGTTATAATATATGAACTAAGATACCATATACATCTTAGTGAACAAATTGAAATGTTGTCCATCAATGAAATGTGAAGAACATAAATGAATTAGGAATATAATAAATAAAAACAGAATACCATCGTGGAGAGAAACTGAGATATCTTTTCAAACTAGAGAGCGTCGATGACAATAGAGAGCGATTCTTAAAAGAAAGTTTCGTTGGAGACTGAGAAGGAAAGATAACGAACGAAAAATAAAGGTCAACAGAGCAGAAAGATAGATAGAGGTTATTATGGTTGTTATTCTAACGAGCTTTTCTTTATTACTTTCACTTTCTGTATATTTATAAAATCGTCTAAAATAGCCGACTCGTTCACTCTCTTTTAACAAACTTATCACTCAAAAGTAATTGTATACGATTATTAACTACTTAATTAATATTAATTACTAAGTGAAAATATATTTTGTCAGATCAAACCCATGTATAGTCGCAATAAACAGAACTGCCCACAAAGGGGTAGCCTAGTTGGTTGAGTATGGCATGTTTGTGACCGAGTTCAAGTCTCTCTACATACGCTTTCTCGGCTGAGCCTTTCACCTTGTGCGGTTTACCTTCTTGTGTTGGTTTGCAGGCTATTGCGTCAGATTGAGGGTTTACCCTGTGCGCACTCATTGCATTCTGAGTAGCGGCTGCGGGTTCTCTCCGAAAAAAAAACAGAACTAAAACAATCTGAAACCGTCTTTTTTTTTAAAGAAATTGATTTTTGAATGTTGCTCTTACCTATGATACCAAAAACATATTTGATTTATAAAACATCGGGTTGCATATTTTGATTACCTATAACTATATTAATTAAATTTTTAAGGTAAGTTTATAAACACTAGTTCAATAAAACCTTATGTTGGAATGTCATTGCGTTTGTTAAGAAAACGAAAATTATTCTCACCTCGACATCTGTGATGCCAAAGAGCTCGTTAGTAGGTATGATATTTGCTAAAGAGTAAGTTTAGATGGTACTATCTGAATTACATGATAAGGAGGGTTTAGTTCATTGTGGATTTAAGACGTTGACAATAAGGGTTTTATTGGTTGGATATTATTGGTCGCACATCATGACTCATGCTAAAGACTTAGTCAGAAGGTGTGATACCTGCCAACGATTTGCCAACACTATACGTTTGCTAGCGGTACCATTTCAATTGATTTCTAAACTACTGTATTTGGATAGATGAGGATTAGATTTAGTCAAGTCATTGTATATAGCCTCTGGAGGACATCAAACCATCATAGTGGTCGTTAATTATTTTTCTAATTGGATAGAGGTCGAGCCTCTGTTTGGAACTCAAGAAAATGATATCAAATTTATCTTATCCAACATATGTTTTGGGTTCAGAGTCCTGAGAACAATCACCACAGATAACGACCTTAATTTAAGAACAATGACATAGAAACTTTATTCTCTTCCATACACATCCGTCATTGTTTTTCAGCTCCATTCAACACTCGGGTTAATGGACAAGTGGAGGTTATGAATAAAACTACATTCGATGTCTTAAGGAAGAATTTAGAAGGTATTGTGGGATAATGGCTCAATTATCTTCAGGGGGTATTGTGCACCTACCAAACAACCGTTCGAACAATAACCCAAGAATCTACTTTTGTTTTGATTTATAAGATGGACACATTAACTCCTGGTGAAGAAACACTCTCATCCTTTAAAGTGACTAATTAGTCCAAGGCTTGCAATGATGAAGGAGAATGGTTGAGCTTGACCTAATCAAAGAGAAAAAAAACAAACAAAAGCACATCATCAATTCATTCATTATTAGACTTTGATGTAAAGTCGGTAGGCATCTAGAGTTCGTCGGAGAGAGTCTAAAATTGGGGATAAGGTCCTAAAGGAAGTGTTCTTAGACACCAAAAATAACAGGTTTGTAAAAATATGAGCAAATTAGGAAGGACCATATTCAATAACTGAGAGGATAAAGCCAATAACTTATCTCTTGGAAGACCAAAAACGAAAACCACTCCGGCACCCCTAAAACATTGAACATTTGAGACTGTATTTGGAATGAGTATGTAAAAAATGAAAAATATAATATTTTTTCAGTTAACTATGTAACAACCCGTGGCATGCTTTTTCCTATCCTGGTGGCGTAGGAAGGTTTTAATGAGGTGCCTACATAGCCGGCTGTGAATATAAGTCATTTTCCGTTTATATTTTCCAACTATATTTTTTATAGGTCCAAGAAATTCTGACCAAAAATATTACTTCAAAGGTTCCAACATTAGTTGATCATATTTAAAAGGTTCCAACACTAGTTAGTCATGTTTAAAAGACTCACACACTAGTTGGTCATATTTAAAAGGTTCTAACACCAGTTGATCATGATTAAGAGGTTGGTCATGATTTAAAGGTTCCAAGATTAGTTGTTCATGTTTAAAAGATTTCAATACTAGTTGGTCATGTTTAATAGGTTCCAACGTTAGTTGGTCATAACTTAAGTATTTCAACATTAGTTGGTCAATATCCGGATGTCAATACTTTGGAAACTATAAAGCGCTTTGGTAACGGTCGGGGACTGATCATTTTCGATCGGTAAAACCTGAAAACATAAGTTTATATGAATACTTTACGATAAATTATGAATAAAGATATTTATATTTATAAAATCCAAATAACATCAGAAAATGTGATGGTCGTATAGGGACTTGCGGTTCAAAAAGACACATAAAAAAGTTACAAAATTGAGAACACAAAAACAAAATTATTCAAAATTGTCCTGAGAGTACTCTCTGGGTCGAATTTCTTCATAAGTCTCTTCCTCGGTCTCCCTAATCTCAGAGTCACTGCCATTATCTGTATCTTCCAAATTTATGAACACCTCACATACATCTTGAGATACCTCTTCTGCATTTTTGAATGAAATTTGTGCGATATGATCCTTTTTTTTGGAACCATATTCAAGTCGGATCCTAAGTCTAAATCTAGAAAGGTTTTATGTAAACTAAAGACCATTGTAGATTTGACCTTAGCGTCACGTTGAGTTAGCGATCCCATGTATTCATCGGTGGAAGCCATATGTGCAACCATTTATATCCTTTTATCTTGATTTTTAAGAGTAGTAAGATATTTAACATTTTTTTCTTCTCTTCTTCTGCATCTCTGGTAGTCTTTGTGTGCTCATCGTATTTATCAGTAATAATATCATGGCATAGGTCTTTCTCTTTTTAATTTTCTTTATGATCCGATTATATTTTCAGCATGGTTGTCATTAACTCCGTCAACTCAGCCTCGAAAGTAGGGTTTTGCTCTATGAGCTGTCGGTCAGCAGAGCGAGACCATTTCTCAATTTGAATGCTTGCGCTTTTTAGGCGTGATGCCTCCATCCATAACCTATTGAACCTGTCACGAAAAAATGAAGCATTATTCCTATAAGTTTTGGGTTTTCTCAAGGCGTCCAAATATGGCCTTATGATTCTCCAACTCCACTTTTGGTTGTGTTGCTTCCTTTTCAAATTTTTTCAATAAGAGAAACGAGCTCGTGAAGATTTAAGGGAAAGTGGTTTGTTTCAAGAAGTTGGAATGATCCTGAGCTGGGAAAATCTGATCCTAGTTGGTTTTCCACTGAATGAGTTGGTGATTCATCTCTCAGAATTATGTGTCCAACCCATGTTAGTTCCCCTCCATTATATCTCATAGTTGTGATTTTTCCTCCAGAAGATCTTGCAAATTGTTTCTTCAAGGTAGAATATTATAAGATCTTGCGAGTTGTTTCTTCAAGGTAGAATATTATAATGGTCAGCTATCATAGTAGGTGCAATTTGATCTGGAGAGAGGACAATCTATTTTCCAACGTCGGAACTCTTCTTAACCAACGAATTTTTTTTCTCATCCTTCTTATTTTTATATTTGTGTGTTTATTTTTTATTACTCGGGGTATGGACTTTTCTTTTCTTTCTAACGTCGATGGACAAGCAACATCATTTAGTTGTTCATTGTTTGGTTAATTATTCATTGGGAATAAGTACAATATTTCTACATGTTCTTCCATTGTTTTGTTTGGTTTGTTATTCGAAGAAAACTCTTCACTAGATACAAACTAAAATAATAGAGTAATTTAACATGTATGTGTGATTGATCTCTCGAATCTCTTGATCACCTTTTATTTGAATGCGCTTACCCCTGTGCCATCTTGGATGCCTTAAGCAGAAAAATCGTTTTTAAAAGTGATGAACATTGTTGCGGATCTAAGAAGAAGCGTTATTTAGTTTAAAATAGGAGCCGCTTTAGAAAATAACATTTATTGATGTTAACCATGTGTAGATAATTGTATTTATGTGCATTTTGTCCGTGATGTGTATTAAATGAAAACGTGATTCATGAAAAGTAAAAGTATTTTTCTTATATCTTCTAACCTATAAAGAAGTGATTTGGTTTTAATAAGAGACATTTTAAAAAATAGATTTAAACGTTACACGGATCTTGTAGTTTCGAAATTCCAAAATAGCATTTAGTTCTTAGATTTCCTCCAACACTTGTTAAGACCACTTATAGAGCATCAATTTATTTATTGTGGTTTACCATATTTCTAAATAAAGAATTGCAAAAATATGCACCAATTATACATTCCTTACATCGAGAGTATTACACCACTTCTATCACAAATTTTATAATACATAAATCTTTTTACCTTTATATGCACCTAATTTTGTTAATTTTTTCGAATTCGTGGTAAGTTATGCGATGATTTTTTTGCACTATTTCATTTTTCCTACATACTAAACAATCAATCTTAGTTCTTATTTCAGTTTACTCTCTTCTTACACGATATAATTATGATTTGACAATTCATAAAAAAATAATGTAATCTTAGTATCTTTATTCAATAATATTTTATACATTTATATCTTAAATATTTTAGTCCGAAAATATTTTATATAATTATGACTATTTTTTTAGAGGTATACCAATAGATACTTAAAAGAGATCAGATTCATCAATAAATCCGGCTTTAATTATGCTATTTAGCGGTCATCGTCAGCCAGAAAGCTAGCGATGTTCCTTTTCTCAAACTACTATTGTGGACTACATTGAAGTTAAATCAAGATTAAAGTACTAATATTACTTTGATTTGATCTTTCTTAATGCAAGTTTAAATATTATTGTCATATTAGTGTTTTATTAGGATAATTTGTGAAGTGATATGCAAGCTATGGTGTTTTTTTTATATGACTGCTAGGGAAACCCAATCTGATGGATAGAAGAACTTGTTCATTTTTTAAGTTTTACTTGCTATTAATTTACAAAAGTTGTAATGGTGTAAAGAATCTTGTTATATAATTTTTATATAAACATCTATACTACTTTAAGACTCGGGTTTTGTGTTCAGTTGGTTATTGAGGGAAGATTTTGTGACTCTTCTATTTCTGTTAGAGAAGTCGCATTTGAACTTATATGTAGATACATATGTGTCGCATCTTGATGTTAGTGTGCGGTATGTAGAATTATACTATATTCATCCTTGTTTTGAATGTATGTTTTATTGATTTCATATCCCTTATATAATAATTGTTTTGTAGATATTTTTTATTTTAATTTCATGTCAACTGAAGAAGGATGTGCTGTGAATTCTGGTTGCTTTTTCTGTTACTCTTATCACACTTTCTACAACAATCCTGGCTTACTTGCTGTCAGAGGTTAGTTCTTCAATTCCTAACTAGCTAGCTCACAACCTTTCGTATGATTTTGAATTACCAAATTTTATATTAAGCAAGCTTAAACTAGAGTAAGATGTTTTAATATTAGATACTTTTTTATTTTATGTTATACATATTAATAAACATAATATAAGCATTGAGTAAGGATTCTTGATATTAGTAAATACAAAAACTTTGAAGTAGTCTGATTATGAATATTCACCTTTATCAAAGTTTATTCTGAAATTTCATTTAATCTTAAAGTAGGTGAAATGGTGGCATATAGATGTCAAATTCTAACATTGGTAGTTGTCTGCAAATCTAAAAATGCGATTGGGTATGTTCTTAAGAAATCTCATAAGGATTATGTATAGGATAATGTTTTGCCTCTGAAAATTACACAAAATATTATTGATGGCGATGTTGATGCAGCAGTATATGCAGTCAGAATAATGAAATGATTTTAGGCATCATTTTGGCTGGATACAGAGATACTACCCCAAGCGAGAAGACGAAAGGATTCCTTATTCGAAAACACTAAATAAGATATTTTGACTCCATTACTTGTAAGGCATTCTAGATATTTAACTAATGATTATCTAGTAGTGTTACAGTATCTGGTAAAACCAGTACGTTTGAATGGCTTGCGACTAGGTTTGTTGATACGGTAAATTTCCGTAAATTCTGTAAATTTCGTTGGTGTGTGTTTTCTTATAAAAATTAAAAGGATGAACTTTTTAATTAATATACTAATATCTATTTGGGATCCTTAATAGAATGAATCTCGAATTCCTGAAAAGAGAGTCTGGTTTATTCAGATAACACTTCACTCTTATTCACAACTTAATGGGTTAAAAAATCTACTGAGAAATTATGGGATTGTTACAAGCTTGGCATTGGACGATACGATGAAGTCAATAAGGTTTTTAATCCTTGAAATAAATGTTAACGGAATCAAGTTTACATTTTTCTTTTTTGTTTCCATTATTTTGTAAAATTATCTGCTTCTCTTTCTTAAGTTGCAAAGAACTTTGTCAGATGGAAAAATAGCTATAGAGGGGATTTTTATATTATGAAATCAAAAGTTTGAGGAGATTTAGAATGAAATGAATGTTATTAGTACACCACAGCATAAGATTTAAGGATACTAAAGTTAGTGTGCGGAAAAAAGTTATAAAAATCATACCTGTTATGTGCAATATTACTTTCTACAATATTTTAAAACAATTGTTTGATATGTTACTTATGATAATTTACTGAATTTCGATAGCTATGGATCTATTTTTATTTACAAATAGTAACATGAATAATATTATCAGCATGAATAAAATTAGCATGACTAATATTAACATGAATAATATTATCAGGAATAAAAATAATATGAATAATTTTAACACGAATAGAAATAACATGAATTATATTAGCATATTATTATTAGAAATAAAAATAACAAGAATGATATTAGCAATATTATGAGGATCGATATTAAGTGTATTTTTATGAATAAAAATAACAGGAATAATATCAACAGTATTATCATGAATAAAAATGACATGAATAATAACCAAGAATGATATTAGCAGTATTCTCACGAATAAAAATAACATAAATAATAGCCTAAGTTTCTC
The DNA here is from genome assembly GCA_036936605.1 of Limnanthes douglasii subsp. nivea. Taxonomy (NCBI): domain Eukaryota; kingdom Viridiplantae; phylum Streptophyta; class Magnoliopsida; order Brassicales; family Limnanthaceae; genus Limnanthes; species Limnanthes douglasii. The sequence continues at coordinate 353,652,720 of JAUPFV010000001.1, forward strand.
ATAATCAAGTTTTTATCAACTGAACATGAGCTTATGTTTCAACACACAAAAAAGTCAAATCCAAGTTGAAAAGGCTTTGCTTCAAATTAGGAATGAAATCGTCTCATAATCCTAATTTGTATTGACTATTGAGTTTGTACAAATATATTGATATTTTCATACTACGTTTAGTTTGTACAAATATATTGATATTTTCATACTACGTTTCGTTTTCTACTAGATTAAATTAGGTAACGTATAGTAAACTCCATATGAATTTCAAGTTCTATTATTTGATTCTTTTACAATATGTGTCATTATTTTATATACTCGGTAAAGAAAACCAAAACAATTGACCATCTTATTGCATAAGGATAAAGTACAAACTATAAATAATTGAATTATACAAGAACTCAAATACCATGAATTAACTTATTTTTTTAAACATAGTTGCTTTCGTTGTTATTTGATGTACACTGAGAAAAGTCTTTTTGAGATTGTAAAATCAAATGTTGCTCTTCCATTCATCATGGTACTAATTTGTTAGGATTTTTCAATTTTTGACAGCGGCATAATACATATGCTTTCTCTATTCCTCAAATCATGGGATCCCAAATACTAAGATCCCACATTAGGTAGTAAGCTAATTGTTGTACTCCAACTATAACAGAATGTAGAAAATATTAAGTTATAACTTAACAAGTGTAATAACATCATCTCTTAAGCATAAAACATTAAAAAATTGAGTATTGTATGTAATGAATCAGCCGTGTTGAAACTCCAAAGATTGTATCAGACACGCATTTGGATTTATAATGAACGCATATAATTATTATTATTCTTTATACTAAATGTATCAGGAATTAAGCATAACCTGTTTACTTTTTCACAAACAAAATGGTGCGTACGTATAACCATCTAAACTTCAACCAACACATATGTTTAGTACACCATGTACTACATTTTCTCTAGACTCCAAATTAAGGCAACAAAATGAACAAACTTATGTCATGCCAAAAATTGAAATAACTAAGATTAATAGGAAATTGAGTTAGCTAGACGTCAATGTGCAAATAAATATGCCAAAATAAATGTCCTCTAACATAATCAAATGGATCATTGACCTTCATTTAATTTCCAATTCGTCATAGTAGCCTTGAGATCAACCCAATACTAGTACATAAATACCTTGGCTATTTGTTAAAAGAGAAAAAAACATAAGAATCACCCATTTAATGTGTGTATCTTTTAGGAATTTCAGTAGTCTCAAATGAGGAGTATAAGCTTTCAATATCTTCTATTATATCTTCTTCTGAAGTCCAATCAGATAAAATAGCTGCAATCCACTTACTTTTGATATTCAAACATTAGAATAGGACAAACCTAGATACAATTAAGCACAAATAGTAATTATTATATATCCAAACAGAGACGATGTCTCGACTAAACATTTTAAATGAAATTATATGTTTATACCTACTTTCCAAGCTAAGCCAACGAAGGAAAGTCACGGTGCGAAGACCGGTGGGGAGGCATGATTCTACAAAGGCCCCACACGGTTGTCATCGACAGTCACATAGTCATTGGTTTCAAAAAAACGGTAAGTGATTGTTGACTCTTCAATGAAAAATGCAAAAATATATTGGTAATTCCAGTAGTGACTTGTTAGAATATTTAGGTTATGTCTATGCAGTTTCATGTTGTATGAGGGAAATTATTTCTTATTACATTAAAATATAAATTTTATGTTTTATTAGAACCTTGGCCTATGTGTCTTGTCATAAACACAACGATCGGTTCATAATATTTCAGTTTGTAACATCACTATTTTATCCAAATAACGTTTCTCTGATCCTAGAAATTTTGAAAGAACGGAGTAAATAAAAGCATACGCAATGCAATATAGAACGACATCACCGGAAAGTGATTTTCACACATCAGAAATTAACCTAACCATTTTTTAGTTGTAAATAACTATTTTATCCAAATAACTTTTTTTAATCCTAAAAATAAATAAAAAATAGATATTTAATCTGCATTAGTATAAAAAAAATATAATCTTTTCTACAATTAAATGTTTTTTATTTTACAATAAAAAAAATATTTTTACCATAAAATGAAACCACATGTTATGATTTCTTCGATAAATCTCTCTTTTTCTTATTATCAATTTAAAAAAAAAAATCTTGAATAATATCTTTATAAATGTTTCTTAAATTTATAAACAATGACCATAACATTTCCTGTAGAACCTCGACCACCTCAAATGCTAAACACAATAAAATTAACTCGATCCTAAAAGAAATCACCAACTTAAGTTATTGGTTATTGAAATATAAACTTCTTTTTTATGCCGGTTTATCCATTCAAAAATCCCTTATCGTCCTGATCCAAAAAACGCATATAGTCTCCGAATCGGTAAATTTGAGATTGATGTCTCAAAAATTAAAAAATAGTTACATGTAACCAGTAACAGCCGCATCTTTTATTTCGCCTCCCGAGTCAAAAACAATAAATAAATATGAAGAAAAAAAATCAAAATTCTATTTGTTACCAACTGTGTATCAATGTCCATCTTAAAGATTCCATTTTTCTACATATACGTTCAAGACTCCAATAATCTTCCTAATTTCCTAGGAGTCATTCTTACAAAAACCACACATTTCTAAAGTTTTCCTCAACATTGATTAGGTTTAGGACTTTGTTTTTCGTAAGTTTTTGTAAGAGATCTGCAAAGACAACTATAAAGTTAGGGTTTTTTCTTCTAATTTTGCATGTCACAACAACCTCTCATGGTGATTAACAACGGCGGCACCGCTGAGAAGCGGAAATGGGGACTCACAAAACAAGATCTCTTACCAGAGGAATCATTCAAGAGCTGGAAAAACTACATCCATGCCTTATCCGACACCAAATCCAGACTCAAAGACCGACTCACTGCTCGATCACTCGATGAAACAGAGCTCAACGAGGTACGTGGCCGGAGCGGCAACCAGATGAACAAAACCCTCAACTGGTGGGATATCATATGGTTTGGTATCGGAGCAGTCATGGGAGCCGGAATTTTCGTTTTAACCGGTGAAGCCGCCAGAAACGACGCCGGACCGGCCGTCGTCATCTCATACTTCATCTCTGGTGTAGCAGCGCTTTTATCAGTGCTGTGCTACACAGAGTTCTCCGTCGAACTTCCGATCGCCGGCGGATCGTTCGCCTACTTGAGAGTGGAGCTTGGGGATTTCGTTGCATACATTGCCGCAGGTAACATTTTATTGGATTACGTTGTGGCCGGCGCTAGTGTGGCTCGGTCTTGGACTTCGTATTTCGCTACACTCTGTAACAAAAACCCTGATGATTTTCGAATCTATGTCCCTCAATTAGCTGAAAATTATAACTATTTAGATCCTATTGCTGTTGCTATATCGATTTGTATCTGTTTACTAGCTTGCTTGAGCATCAAGGGATCTTCCCGGTTCAATTCTGTGACTACAATCCTCCATATTGGAGTTGTCCTCTTTATCGCCATAGCCGGTTTAACCCATATTAAAACCGTTAACTTCACTGCGGATTTCGCTCCGTTTGGTATGCGAGGAATTCTAAAAGCTTCGAGTATTTTGTTTTTTGCCTACATTGGGTTTGATGGGGTAGCAACCTTAGCTGAAGAGATTAAGAACCCTGGTCGAGACATTCCAATCGGACTAATTGGATCAATGACCATAGTTATAATTGTATATTGCCTTTTATCTTCGATCTTATGTCTTATGCAACCGTATTCTCAAATCGACGTCAATGCACCGTACTCGATTGCATTCGAAGCAGTTGGAATGAATTGGGCTAAGTACATTGTCTCCTTTGGTGCCCTTAAGGGCATGACAACTGTCTTATTATCTAACATCATAGGTCAAGCCCGATACTTTACTCACATTGGTCGAACACACATGGCTCCACCCTTTTTAGCATTTATAAGCGAAAAAACCGGAACACCAGTCAACGCCACAGTAGTCATGACCATAGCAAACTGCATTGTAGCACTCTTCACTAGCCTCGATGTGCTAGCTAATCTACTTTCGATTGCCACTCTATTCATATTCACCCTTGTCTCACTTGCGCTGCTCGTGAGGAGGTATTACGCTGCTGGGGTTACCGTCGATGGCGATAGAAACAAATTTATAGGGTTTTTGGCGTTGATCATCGGATCTGCGACAGGTTGTTCGGCTTATTGGGCGTTAAGCGACGGTTGGATAGGGTACGTGGTGATGGCACCTGTATGGTTTTTGGGGACTTTGGGGATAAAATTGATGTTGAAGGAAGCTAGGCGTCCTAAACTATGGGGTGTTCCTTTTGTTCCGTGGTTGCCTTCGCTTAGTATTGGTGTCAACGTGTTTATAATGGGCTCGATCGATGGTGCTTCGTTTGTTAGATTTGCTGTGTGGACGTTAATTTTGCTTCTTTATTACTTCTTTGTGGCATTGCATGCTACTTACGATGCTTCTAAAGAAGCTGATGTTTTGGGGCCGGGTGTGGAAGCTGGGACTGCAAAGGCTGACATTCATGGTTCGGCCAATGCTGGAGCTGGGATTGAAGCAAAATGAAGATGAATATTAGTTTCAGTTTTCTTATTATTGTTATGTACAGTGTAGTAGTAAACGAAATCTGGATGTTTGATTTTCGGTTGTTATTGGGAAATTTTAAGAAGCTATTTCGATTCTAAACTTTGAAAAGTAGAATAATCTCTGTTTTTCTGTAGACCTGTTCTTGGCCTGAAAGACCTTTGTCTTTGTAGCCTGTTAAACTAAATATCAGATGACCTCCGGTCTTGTTAGTTGATTCCTCTCACGAGCCGTGCCAGAAAGTTGAATCAAATGCGCTTGTAAAACAAGACTGAACAACAATAAAAAAATATAGATTTGAATTAAAAGACTTTTTTATTTAAATACTCCATTGGTGATTGAAAAGGCTGCAATTTTAAGGTGCTGTCATTTTAACATTTAATAGATGTTCTAACACGCACGAATTGCACGTAAAGTGAGCTCAGTTTCTTCAAAAGGCTGCAATTTTGTTAGGCCAGCCCTATTGCCAAATAGGAGTAGTACAAGCTAGCTACCAACGAAACGCACTTACCTGCCTGCGGCCTATTTCTCATATTTCAGCCTTTTTTGGGCTATACATACAGGTTAAATTTTATGTTTGGTATCGTCCCTTTCCCGAATAAAGTAGGAACCTTTCGCTATTTCTTTCATTGTTATGGACTAATTTACTCATTATATTCTCTTGTATTTAAAAATACATATTTTTTACAATTTATGTATAGAAATTTTAAAAAAAAAAAAAACAACTTTTTGTGGACAGTTAGTGATTAAGACTCAACCCAAAAATATATTAAGAGATAAAAACAAAAACCTAACAAATTTTGTATCTAAAATACTCTTAGGTATAAAATCAGCAAAAGCACTGGTACATATTCTCTTTTCTTTACTTTTTTAATTTTTAATTTCAAAAGTTCATATTTTTAAAACCGTAATTCGGAAGATTGTTAGGAAGAAAACAATCTGAAAATACCATTAGTTTTGGTTTCTTGAGACGAACAAAACTATGTATATTCACGATATGTTTTGAATTGTTTTTAAAGATTATATTTTACACTCATTTCTCATTGTATGGTTTCCTATCTATCATATATATGATTTCGCATCTAACATAGTTGGCATGGTTTCTCATCTATCATAGTTGGTCTGGTTTCACATCTAGCATCTATCATAGTTATCTGGCTTCACATATAGCAGGATAAAAATTAAAAAGGTTTCGCATCTAGCAAAAAAATGTTTAGCATATTTTTCGTAGCAACCGTCTTCTTCGTTTACGGTGTAAAAATAAAAAAATCTAAAGTTTGTATCTTTTAAACCGTAACTCGTACAAAAAACCAAAAATACAATTGGTTTTGTTTTTTTTAAACGAACAAAATTAGATCTATTCATTATATCTTATGAATTATATATATATATATATGGTTTCGCATATATCATATGTTTGGTTTCTCATCCAGAATCTATCATGGTTTCTCATCTAGCATCTAGCAAAAAAATGTTTTGCATCCTCTCATTTATAATGTTCCGTATCCATCGTTACTTAAAGTAAAAAGGTTTTGCATCTTCCAAACTTCATCTTTTTTGTTTACGCTGTAAATCTTTTTTCGAACCAAATTTTCGAGAGACACAAAAATACACTAAAACTGATAATGATAAAAACCGCAAAAAACACGAAAAAAAACAGAATTCAAGTTATCTAAACAAAAATAAGAAAACAAAATAAAAAAATTGAGTTACCTAACCAAAAAAATCGACATACCTAAACATGAATCTAAAATCAAATAAAAACACAATAAAAATCATACGAAGAAAAATAAAGAATAAAAAAGAATGTTAATCGTCACTTGTTATTGTTATGCTACTCATAAAACTAGAGAGAGAAAAAATAAAAAAAATTATGTAAAAAAATAGAAAAAGTTTATATAAATAACTAAAAGTATTTAAGGTATTATTGAGTCTTAAATGGTAAATAGTTGAATTAAATTTGTATTTTGTAGATATAAATGAAATATGGATAATAAGTTGATATAATTTGTGTTTTTTTACCATTTCATCCTATTTTTTATTATAAAAATGTTAAATAAACTAATCTAATTGATAAAAATTATTAAATATTAATAATATTTCATATGGACCTAGTATATAAGACCTAATTTAATTTTAATATTATAATTACCCTTAACCTAGTAGATAAGGGTTAATTTGTGAAAAAAAGACCTTTTGGCTACAGTACCTTCACTCTAATTTTGAATTTTGAATTTTGAATTTATTAGACTCTCTCTCCTCTCTCCTAACCTAACAAACAACCCATTTTTCAAGAAGGTCTGTTCGTTTCAAAATTCTTTGTCGTGATCACACTCTTTCCGGCGAACCTAACTAACCACTGGCAAACTAAGTAACCACCGTCGACCATCGTTCCGATCACCGGCGACCAAAAGTATTGACGAAGCTCAAAAATTTCAGGCTGTTTTTTCCAGCTCCTCATCAGACCACTGAACTACCTCTTCAAGTCATTTCCCGTCGACTCAATCTCGTACCCGGACCGGTGCAGCACTAGGTTACCATCGACTTCACCGGTGAACCAGTTTCGACGTCAGAACGAAAGGTCAGTATCGGCTTTCATTTGCAACTGCATTCCTATTTTCCATTTTTGATCTTAACACTAGATTCACTAGCGTAGCTAATGTATTTTAATGGCAGGAAATCGTTTAGTTTCTGTTTCTGGTCGAAACAAAGGATCGATACAGGCTTCGTTGACATTCCAGTAAGAAACTGCAGTTTTTCAGCTCTGTTTGATAGGTTGCGATTGTTGTACTGTCAGTTTATGATACAGGTTGCGATTTAAGTGTAGTGTTATATGTTGTGATTGCTAGTTTGGTATAGTTCGTGACTGAGGCTGCGTTTTATTTGTTAATGGCACGAATACCTACATTGCATTTAGTCATTATGATTTTACCTAGACCTGATATATGGTTTTACGATTTACGTATATATACTGTGGTTGCTAGATGTCAGTATGGACATTGCGAATTGGTGAAGGGATTGTTAGATTAGTGTACATACATTGCGATTGTAGTAATGATACATTTCTAGATGTCTTCAAACATATATCATTGCTCTGTAACACATTCAGCCGATGTACGATGCCCTACAACAAACTAACCAAAAATCCTACAATTCATGTTACTATATGTCGAAACCGAAAGTTTGTATTTTCAAATTTGGTCATGAAACAGCTATTGTTCCCTTGTCCGAATTTGAAAATTTTGAGTCTTTGCAACAGTACGTTGAGGAAACATGGCAGGGTCTTGTTAGAGGCAACTACAGCATTACCTATTCTTGTGGTGCTTAGAATAATTATTTGTTTAATAAGGAGACCGATTTTATTGGGTTGGAATGTTACCTTGATGTTGAGCGTCTCAAGAGTGTTAGTTTTCTTATTGAAGAACAGGTTGCTGATAAAAGCTCTGCAATTAAACGTAAACAACCAGTTCAAATGTTCTAAGAAACCTCGCATAACCAACGAACTAGTGGTGAAAGCAGTAACTGTTTGGCGATTTCAACCCCCCCCCCCCAAAAAAGGCATCTTGCTACAATTGGATGGTCGGAAGTTATCATCGGTGTTGGACAGTCATTTGCTGATGGTGATGCAGGTCTAAGGTTATCCTTATCTCGTTATGCATTAGATAACGGTTTTGCGTTTAGGTACATGCATAATATCTTTAGTAAGATCACCGTTTATTGTGTAAACAAAGATTTGGACGGATGCAAATGGAGGTTGTATGCTTCTGTTGATTCTAAAACCGGTTTGATGACCATAAAAAGATTTGTTAGTACCCATACGTGCAGTCCCGTATTCACAAAAAAGAAGAGCAGGCATTTGTCGTCCGATTTTATTGCGGATGAAATTCACGATTCTCTTAGGAACTGCCAATCAGTAACAGCTAAGATTATACAGTCCTTCATCAAGCAAGACTACAGTTTAGACGTTTCGTATCGTCTATCGTGGAATGTGTTAGAAAAGGCACGGCGTGTAGTATTTGGAGATAACAATACCTCTTTCGGGTTGCTAAAATCATACTTCAAGAAACTAAAGAGTCGTGACATCACTACGGACTGCCATTTGGATTTAGCTCCCGGAAATGTTTTCCGTCGTTGATTTATAGCTTTCGGGGCGTGCCTTCAGGGTTTCCATTTGTGCCGGCCTTTATTGCACGTTGACGGAACCCGTCTAACACGGAAGTATGGTGGCGTGTTTCTTTCAGCAGTGGCAAAAGATGGAAACAACGGTCAGTCTATTTTCAGTATACTTTTGGTTTACATATGTGCTTTGCTTTTTCAAATTTATATCATGACCTAAGGTTGCTAGATTGGCTATGTTTACATTGCGATTTAAATATGCACGCTAGATAAGCAGACCTAGGTTGCTAGATTGGTTATTTTACTATGATTGCGATTTACGCCTACTTCAGTTTGCTATATTGTAGAATAAATTACTACATGGTTTTGCTAGATAAGTTTTAGGTATATTGCGATTTAATTTCATTCACCCAAGCAGCTTAGTCTTACTGTATACCTGTATCTTTTCTGTTTCAGGCCTATTCCCCGTAGTTTTTGGTATCTTTGGTAGTGAAGACTCAAACAACTGGTTTTTGTTTTTGCAAAGTCTAAAACCGCATTTGCTAGGGCGCCAAAGAACTTTCATTTCAGATCGTCATGCCGGTATTATTAACGATGTCGCAACTCTTTATCCTAATGACTACCACGCGTATTGTATCTTCCATCTGATACAGAATTTGAATAAAGCTCTTGAACACACTAATAGAGTCTACAAAAACAATATGCTAGTGATGTTTAGGAGATGTGCTTATGCCCCGATTGTGGACCTTTTTTATGAACGTTATGTTTAGTTTGTGCACCAAGGGGGTGATCGTATTGCCAAATTTATAAACAATTTTCCACTAGAAAATTATGCTCATGCATATGTTAAAGGAAAATGGTATGGGGTGATGGTATCAACAGCTGTAGAATCGTTCAATTCGCAGATTAAAAAGTTGTGCCATCTGCCTATAGTGGAATTGGTCGACCGGATTAGAGTTCTTCTTATGAATCAAATGTCTCGACGTTTGGAAGAGGGTCTAGCTAGAACACACAATTATGCCCCGAGTTTGACAAGTTGTTCAAAGAGAATGTACAATGCGGTCGGACGTGGTTAGTTCGCAAGTCTTCAGGCGCTTATTTTGAGGTTTTATCAGACCCAGTCATGGTGGTCAACATCCTTGATTTCAAATACACATGCGGTTCTTGGCAGAAAGAATGTTTCTTATGCGCTAATGTATTGGCTGCAATAGCATCTCTAAACGAAGATCCGATGACATTAGTAGAGCCCTTTTTTCAGTTCTGTAAATTTTTGGTCGAGCTATTCTTTTAATATACCGGCTATAACAGAGTTTGGTGAAGCTACTACCAGTAATGATGATGGAGAGCCAGTGGTTAATCCCCCGAACGTTAAAAGACGAGCGGGGCGGCCAAGTAAAAAATGTATTTCATCAAGAGGAGAGGTAATCACCAGCCAATCCCGTTGTGGACGCTGTTTCAAATCAGGGCATAATATGAGGTCCTGCGATGCTCCATTCTGAACTTATGTTCGTTATTTTTTAGTAACATTTGGATTTTTCTAAATAAGCACTCCTTATCTTTCGACTTATATGTTTGGATACTGTTAATATTGATATGTACAAGGTATGTTTGATTCGATAATTCTTATCATTACTAATGTTGACATTGCTAGATAGGCAACGATTACAATGCTAGATACTCCTTATCCAATTCCTAGTATCATTGAGAATAAGTTTCTGATCCAAATTTGATAGATACGTTTTCATGTGTATGCGATTGTTGGTCTATAACGAGATTGCTAGATACGTTTATTTAGTTTTTCTAGATGCATAATGCTCCATGCACTTAGATTCCACTAACATGAAGTACCTATCAGACATGACCAACGTTGCTAGATTCAACAACTTATGTATGCGATTGTAAGGTTCATATCCATCTGATAGATTAGTTCTATTTAGATTGTGACTCTGCCTTTTGTGTTTCATTTCAAACACTAACGATCCACCCTATGAAGTAAGATGTACCTAACATCACAGATTTTCCTAGTGATTGCGATTTACGGCTAATATAGCCTGCTAGATATATGACATCGATATTGCTAGATACGTGTTATTGTGGTTGTGATTGACATTGATTTATTTGAGATGTTAAGGTTGATCTACATTCCTGTGTTTGCTATTTGAGGTTAATCGAGATTGCTAGATAAACGATAGAATTATGAATAGGTATTGCTAGATACGTATTATTAATATTGTGATTGTCGTTGATTTATTTGAGATGTTTATTCATTTACTCTGCCTGCACCTTTGAAGTGTCCCCTGGTTAGGATTGCGATTTACTAGTTATTTTACTTATAACATTGTGATTGTGAATCCAAACTGCTTTTACAACTGCTCCACTTAACATCTTACTATCACATTTTTAGTTAAAGCATTCAAATCTAAACAAAATGCACAGTAACATAGACAACACAAATACTAATAAAACCATAACAATTTTAGAACATCAGTCAAGGCATTACAACTGCCAAATACACCAACCCTCTAAAAAAATGAAACTGCTTAGAGGGTTGGTGAAAGTTAGCAGTCTATCAAATCATAAAAGGACATTACAAAAAACAAAAAAAAACATAATAAAAGGATGTTGCATGAACTTCTTTAAACCTAATAAGAATCCTCTTAATCTGACCCTTTAGATCCCTCCTCCTCTTCCTCTTCTTCTTCTTCGAATTCTTCGTCCTTTTCCTCCTCTGACTTCTCATCGTCGGCTTCCTCAGAATCATTGTCCTCTCTCTTCTCAGATTCCCTGCTGTCCTGACGTCTCTTCCTTTTTGGAAGTTGTTCACTGTCCGACTCGTAACTGTCGTCCAGCGACCACGAATCCCACGAAGCGTAGTGGTCTTCGTGGTCGGAAGACCAAACAGACCAGTTACCCTCCTCATCGGACGAGTACTCCGATGTGGTAGTTCTCTTGTAGGCCTTATTGTCTAGGTATTAGTCTAAACATCATCCGTTATCGGACGAGTACATAGGTGTTTCTGGTGAAGATGGTACCATTTTCGAGAGTTGTTTTGTTGCAAGGTAGGCTAAACTGGCTGGTGGTTTTCTGGTTGGTATTTTTCTTTGCAGAGAAGTGTGAGATGAATAGACTAAACTATCATCCCCTACTTATAGCGAAACGCAATGCCCAAGGCTATGTCCCATCTAGCAACTATAATTAATTGCAAAAATTCAATTGCATACGTCTAATTAATGCATGTAATGATTCAACTCATCTACCTTTGTCTTTTCAACTATCAAGCTAACCAATAGGATTAAAACATTTACTTTTAATCACTGATGGATGTAGTTAACAGTCATTTCGATCTCATTTAATTTACTCGTCTACCAATAAACCTATCCAGCAGTCCAGTAATATAGTTGGTCCATCTTTAATATGTTATTGCGATTTACGCCTATTAAATACTGCTAGATAAACCTTATTTCAAATTTAAAACCACAACTATATATCATTGCTAGATCCGTTATGTTGATATTGCTAGATACAGCATCTAGCCATTACTAGATACATGGTAAAGACTTTGATAGATACATAATCAAAAAGTTTGATAGATGGGTTGTAATAAAGCAATGGTTATATTGGGCTTATTAATATTGCTAGATGCTTCATATAATGATTGCTAGATACTGTATATTTAACATTTCTAGATGTTAATATAAACATTGCTAGATGTATAATATTAACATTGATAGATACACTATACGGACATTGATAGATACAACATTTCTACATTGCTAGATGCAGCACTGTATAGTTGCTAGATACGAAATATAGACATTGATAGATACTTGAGTCTTAGTCTGATAGATACGCAATATAGACATTTCTATATACTTTAGTATAAGTCTGATAGATACAAATATACATATTGCTAGATACTTGAGTATTAGTCTGATAGATATGAAATATAGACATTGCTAGATACGTGAGTACAAGACTGATAGATACGAAATATAGACATTGCTAGATACAGCATATTAGTCTGCTGGATACGCAATATAGACATTGCTAGATACTTGGGTATAAGACTGATAGATACGAAATATAGACATTGCTTGATACAGAATTCAAGGATGTAACAAAAGGATGATCTTCCAATGTAGTTTAGAAAAACATGGCCCTTGGTAGAAATACTATAAAAATTGATGGTAAAACAAAAGTTTGTTAATAAGTTCAGAGTAATTGTCTAATACTAGCATCCTTTGTTAAATGAATCATACATCCTCCTCCGAAAAAATGAAGTACATACTACCATCGTCTGTTTGTGTTTGTATCATTGAGGAAATGCTTAAGTATTTCAGCTCTTGTTTCGGCGGGAATTTCCTTTCCATATTTCAGAGGAACATACCCTTTCTGAATGATGTCTTTTGCGTACTTACAAACAAAAATACCGCAGTCAAGGCTGTCCTTCTCATGATCTCTTTTGTATCCACCTTTTACATAAGGTATGTATTTTTTCTTCATGCAATAGGCCAACTGCAAAATCAAGTAATCCATTGTTACATTGCAATTTACGATGCTATGTCAATGCTATTTACGACTAATGTCGTTGCTAGATACAGTATCCAGTATTGCAAGATAGGTGAACCAACTATTAAGGTGAAATTCTAATAACACACTGCTAGATACGTTGCTATGGGATTGCTAGATATGCAACAAACACTTACAATATATTTTTAGCATTTAATTCTATACAAGAGCATCAGCTGTGTTTTTTGTCTTATTTGGAATTTGTTTGCTCCACGGCAACAGTGGGTTGTAGCTACTAGCGGTCCCATTCTCCATATCTATAATCAGCAGCGTCCAGTGGTTCACGCCGAACGTGTTAACGGTGCAAAGAGGAACAAGGGCAACGTATGTGTCTGATTTCATTGTTTCAAAAACCTTATCCACAATGAAAGACATATCTCCCTTGATAGCCAGTGTTCCCTATAAATTTTGTTCATTACTATTGGAAGTAGATATTTCCAATATAACACAAATAATTCATGTTCAACTTATAGTTGTGATTCCAGTTATTTGAATGGCACTGGCCATATATGAATACTTATCGTCAAACCCTTTCACACGGACTTTTCAATTTGTATCCTTGAGCAGCTTATATATCCAAGCATCTATGATCTATCAATTAACAATTAGAAGCTTAAATCAGGTAAATGACAATTACTGATAACAAGAACCAACGGTGTATAGGTAGACAACTTAGACGGTAACTTAAATGATTTACCCTATACTATGACATTGCTAGATGCTGCATATTAAGATTGTTAGACGCACAAAGACACATTGCTAGATACACTAATTTAACATTGCTAGATACAACCAGAAACTTTATTACCTTGAAGTCGACTTGAGTTTCGTTAGGCAGTTCCACTATCTTGGTCACACTAATGGAAACCCTATACGAGAACTCCGACATTGGCAAGTACCATACTTCTGGATCTTCTTGTTCTTCTTCGATGTTTATTTTCATCACCTTCTTGTACTCACTGACATTGATGAGTTTCGTTGTCTCTGTAGGCAACGGCCAATCTATGACCGCAATTTGTTGTTGTTTGACCTGCGTCGGAGTAAGTAAGTTCCACATAGGCATGTCATCAACGTGCACCTATAATAAAGCATCAAATTAAACTGTTAACATCACTTTTTGAAGGTGATGGTAAATACAAGAGATGTACTTACATCAACGTCTGTTTGTTCTTCCTCGATGGAGTCCAGTGTGAATCTCTTCTCGTTTGAATTTTCAAAAACCTTTTCACATTCTTCGTAAAATGATTAAGTGCAGTCTACAAAACTATCGCCAGCCAACGGTGTAACAGATCTGACGATTGGATCGTTAGATGCTGCTTTATCTTGTAGGGGTGTTGCATATGAAGATGGCTCGACCTGTTTTAGTTTTTCATCGCGCGTAATAACTTTAATCTTCGCTGCGCATTGCTGTTCTTCGTTAATAATTGGATTTACCTTTACGGGAGATACAGTTTGTGATAGTTGTTCACACTTTGCTGCTTGTTCAATCTTCGTTGTTTCCAACGTATGTACAGTAGACTGACGCGTGTCTTCGGTCGCTGCTGTTTGCACTTCCTAATAACAGAACATAAAAATATCATCAACATACATTGCGATTTTAGTACAAGTCTCATTGCTAGACTAGTTATTAGTCGAGTGTTTCGATTTACGCCTATTAGACAATGCTATATACTGTTTATCTTATTAACATAGTATGATTGTGATTTGTTTGATATGAAAACATTATTATTTTGTTTTGTGTTTGCTAGACTTCAACAATTTTGTGGTTGCGATTTGTTCTACATGCATCTACCAATTAAAATTGAATCATGATGCAAATCATGTCTTAAAATTTTCTAATACTGTCAAAACAACATTTTCATAAAAACAACAACCCATCTTAATTATTATCCAACCTAGAGTTTGAACATTTCAAAACCTGCCAAAACATGTTACTAAATAATTATGAATCTTAATGATTTTAAGATCCACTTACATCTTCAGCCACATTCTCCACCACCTCATCAGAGCCAGCTTCTGGCACCAGGACTTCTGTTGTTGCGTTCTCCACCCAGTAGGTGCTTCTTTAATCTCTTTGGTTGAATTTGCATTAGTCACATCATCCTGCTTGTCAGCTTCTTCTTTGTCTTGACCTGTCTCTGCATTCTGCCCTTCCTTTACGGCTTCTTCAATGTTCTCCAACTGTTGTTTCGTAGTTTTTGTTCCTTTATTTCACCCTTTGTCCAACTGCTCACTTCTGTCCACCATTAGCTCCTGTCCATCAACCTCGTTGTTTACAACTTTGTGTCCGTGTTCAGCTAAAAAAATTCATTTTGCGCACCGGCAGCATGAATTTGGGGTGATAAGTCTGCTACCACATCTCATTTCTCATTACCAGCGTCACAACCAAGTATTGTAGTCCCTTTCTACTTCCCAGCAACATCAATAGCAATAGCTTCCGGTGTAGTAGTTTCTTGCCTTGGTTCAACAGGTGTTTCAGAGTGAACACACCCTCTATCTCCTTCTAACTTCTCCTCTTCAGATACTTCATTTTCTTTTGTCTCATCTGTCTCAAACTCCTTATCTTCTTCCGATGTTTCCTCCTCCTCAACATCCTCTTCTTCTATTATTTTGTCGGTCTCCGAAACTTGTTGGCTCCTCTTGGGAACAAATCCATGCCTCCGAGATTGGTAAACCAATGTTTCTTTAACTACCTTCTCGCTAATATTGGCAGCCACAGTTTCGGTATCCTCCCCATCTTCACGGCAAAACGACATTGATAAGGTGTTAAGAAGATCCCCATCCTCAGCATCCATACTTTCCGCTTCCACCTCGAGCTTCCGTTTCAGCTCATTCAAGTCTTTCATCAATTTTTCAACCTGTATCAAACAAGCATACGAAATAGATTAGACTATTAAAATTGCTAGATACATCATATTAACATTGATATACGCAACATATGAACATTGCTAGATGCATTATTTTTGCATTGCTAGATGCAGTAGATTAACGTTGTTAGATACCTTATAATGATGTTTGCTAGATTCCTTATATTGATGATGCTAGATATGGCATCTAAAAATTTCATATATACAGTGTAACCAACTTATATAGATACAGCCTATAAACGTTATTAGTCCTTAAAACATGGGAATACTCACTTCTTTGTTTTTCTCCTCAAGCGATGTTTTTAACCTTTTATTTTCAGCTTTCAACCGGTGCATCCCGCTTCGTTTTTCAGCGTCCTGTTATCACGCAGCACATACTGTGACAGCCCTCCAAAACTTGGAATACTGGCCCTACGGTTGTTTTTCTTTTTCAACCTCTCCTTTTTTTTACCAACTCTAGACTTCTTGTCCCCAATGAATTCACGCAATGTAACATCGTAATTCTCTGCTTCCTCTGGTGTTGTTGTGTTGTCTTCAACCTCTGTGTTCGAACTCCTTTTACTGCTAGTTCCAGCCCTGTCATGTACTTGTTTCTTCTTCCTTCTTATACTTCTGTTTCCAACATATTTCTTTCTTTTCCTACTCCTTCCTTCACTTGTTTCTGCAGCACCTTCGTAGTTCCTCCCCAAATCAATTTCTCCAAAAGCATCAAAATCTAGCCTCTGTCAATAATAAATCATCGGCCATAACCTATGAAATACAGTATAATATATATTAAGGTTCATAATATAATAATCATGGATGCGTTTTATAAACAATTACTATTGCCAATTAATGTTAAAGTTGATGCGATTTGTTTGATATTATGATTGCTAGATATGTTCATTTTTATGTCACTGTTATATAGATGGTTGCGATTTAGGTACTGGGCTCATGTGCATGCGATTTGTTTGATATTATAATTTGTACATTGCTAGATACGTTAAATACCTGGTCGTCCCTGAGTTCACTAACCATCTGGATCATTTCAAATGTTGACTCCTTACCCTCCAATCCCCACCACTTGTAAGACCTAGAGATTATGTTTGGCCTTGGTATTTTAACGTGTATCAAACTATGCTCCATCAGAAATGGCTGCAAAAAATATAACTCAACATTACAAACACGGTTTTGAAAATAACGTGCTGATCATAAACCATTGTACTTACAAATAGAAGAGCAACGCATCTTATCACTCTACCGGGCTTCCCGGCCTTAATACATTTGTCCAGTAATTTATGCAGCTTCTCAACGATTGCTCTAGACCAGTCATAGTCGTTTATTTTTTCTAGATTCTCCACGTAGAATACTGTTGTCCACCCAACGACATTGCCTGACACTGAAAAGAACAGTATCGAGCATATGAAAAGTATGAACAGACGAGCAACATCCTTCGCTTCGTCCTCTCCTCCTTCCCTTATTGCTCTCTCGATCGATTCCTACAAAATAAATAACATCATAGTAAGAAGCTGCAAGAACAATTCAAGACAGTTACACCTGTTATGACATTGATAGATATAAAGGAAGTTATTGTTAGATAGATAAACCGAAACAGAAGCATACTAATATACTTTTTTGACATTGCTAGATAAAGTAGGCTGCATTGCTAGATACATGTTGAAACATGCATATTGGGTATCATACTAATATGCGTGCAGCATAAACTCAAAATGAATACATTTTTATAGATTTGATTCACCTTTATCAATGCATTAGACACTGATTTGTCGTTGGTTGGCCTGCTCCTCCTTGTCCGTCGACTCAAAAAATATTTCTGCATTAGAATGGAATTGAGCTCAGCTCCATCAGCGAACCGACTGATAAATGCGCCTATTTTATTCATTGGCATTTCCTCGTTCCCGTGTTTCAGCCCAAATATGGAATTCACATCTTTAGTAGTTAGCCTTACATGCTTACGTCCTATCTTGAAAGACTTCCATCTCACATCGTAAAAACTACAAATCGCCTCGATCAGGTTGTGGAATTTTTTCAGCTTCAGATTCTCGTTCCTTACATCGAATGATGTTTTGAGAAACGTATAGAACGGTGTGCCTCATGCAGCCTCTATGTGTTCGGATGTAATTATATCCCGTCTAAGAAGGTTGATTATACTTACCAAGCCTGACCTGTAGAATACTCATATCTTAGTCATGTTTGGCTGCAAACATTCCCATTTGAAAAGTACTTAGTACTAATCTGAACAATCCCATAGTAATATCTATTTCACCCATCAAAAAATTAAACAAACAAAATAAACAACGAACATATACATTAACAATCGAAGACATCACTGGTGCAACTAACTCGACAACAACATTAGTCTCACTTCATTGCTACATTGCTAGACGTGACCAAGTTCAACTACTACATTGCTAGATCTGCAGTGCCTGACAGCAAACTAGTCGCAGACATTGCTAGATACAGCCACAAATATTGTCCACATTGTTAGATAAGACCAACATCTCTGCATATGCATAAACAACTACCTCAACTCTATACATTGCTAGACATTCGTACTTGAACCAGGCGACATTGCGATTCCATAGTACAATAACAACTAACCAGTGTCATCGGTATTGTCCGACACTATTATAACCACGACAAGACTAACCAACCATGTCTAACTACTAATGTTGAAGTAACACTATGGAGTACAACTAAATTTCATCACCATGGAGTAACACTAGCTCTGTACTGTAAACGAAACGCAAAATTTTCGCCGGAGAACGAAGAACTGTCGAATACAGTACTCAACGACATTCAGTACTCCGGCGACGTCGATAAAATCGGGTTTGTTACTCACAGACACACAGTAATATAGACGGCAAAAATAACAACTAACTCAAACGTACGTTATCGACGGTGACGAAGCCAGTGGATGGTCGACGACTGGCGGAGTCCAGTTCTTGATCGGTATCGGGTCGAAAGTTAACGTCATCGGAACAGTTATGGTTGATGCTACGGTTAAAGCACGTTCGGTTCAACTTCGTGTTTTGGGTTCGCTCTCGTTTTTCGTGTTTATCTCTCCTCAAAATTAGAAATGTAAAAGTGGAGGGAATTGGAACCCAAAAGTCAGATTAGAAGGTGAAAAAAGTGGGTTTCAACCAAAAAAACCCCTTTTATACCCTATAGGGTATTTTTGTCCAAAATATGGCTCTATGTATTTTATGAAACTAGTCTAAAATTGGGTACCAATTTAGTATTTCAAAGTTGACTAGGTATTTATGGGTATTTTCCTAAAAAAAATGTTTATTGATAAATTGTAAATATGGACTCTAATATTATATATATATATATATATATATATATATATATATATATACACACTAGTAATAAATCATTTAAAGAATAAATTGGAGAATTATCTTTAATGAGATTTTTTTTCTCAGGTACATAAAAGTTATCAAATTGTCCTTTGGTACCTAAAAAGTCACTTTATTACATATATTCTATATTTATTTTTACTGAGAGCATAGATAATAAGTTATACTTACTATGCTAAGATATAGATGGTCCTAATATGGTTAAAATCTTTGATTAGTCATTAGTGTTACAAACTTGTCATTAAGGTTATTTTTGGGTTTGAAACTGATGCCATAAGTTTAAGAGTGTTACATATATGGTCACTTACGCGTGACAATTAACCATACGGAGGCATGTGAAACCAAAGTTATAAAAAAATTATTATAAATACGGTCATTAGACATTTATACCCAAAATACCCATAAATCGATTTGTTTCTTTGGATTTAAAATATCTAGTCACCGTATTTGTAATCGCGCTAGCGTTGATTTACGATCCCTTTATCATCAACAAGGGGTATTTTAGGTATGAAATGTCCAGTGAACGTATTTGTAACAAAAGAATTATAACTTTGGGTGCCACGTGTCACCGTATAGTTAATTGGCACGCAACATTGACCATATATGCAACATTCTTAAACAAAGATGACCCATTTTTCGGACGAAGGAATATTAGTGGCAATAATGCAACAAGTGTCAAGCACCGGTGACCAGTCCAGTTTTTAGCCGTCCGAGTAGCTATGTATGACTGACTGAAAGTTTGAAAGAGCGATTTGTCAGGAAAACAAAATGAGGGTGGAAAAAGTTTGGTTACTGGATGCTCATTTTATACGAGTCAGATATAGTTTTGTAGTAAATAAAGATTCATCGGGTTTTGACTCAGAATTTAAACACATACATGTTCATAACATACCCAGTTAACCCGCTGTAATTTCAATTTTTTAGACATAAAAGAAAATTTGAAAACTTCTAAGTTCGCTTATTATATTTTGTAATTAGAAGATTGAAAACGTGATTTGAATCATTTATCAATACCTAAATTTGAATCACATGTTTTAACATCGATTTCAAACTTCTGAGTAAATCGGATTTTAGATATGAAATTCACGTTCTACTTGATGTGCTTTACTGGAAAAAAAAATTGTAGGTTTGGTTAGACAAGATCTTTCCACGCCAATAAAGCAATAAAAACTCTTAGTTTTGATAAAAATTAGACTTTTGTTTTGCAACATTCATGATGTAATGTTTGATGCGATTGTGTGCTTCCTTCTTAAAGCATCATTGGTTAAACCATTGGTTGTTGAAGAGCGCTACAGTATTTATAATGATCCAGAAAATTAATAATTTTCATGTGAATACAGTAATGAAGACTATAAGCCAATATAGCCTACTTCCAAAGTTTGCTAAGTATTCGCAATAGTAAGTTAGTTGTGAAGATAACAGGGCAACAAGAAGTGAGTCTTGTCTACCATCCAAATAATAATCATAAATTTATTAGATTTTTTATTCATGATTTTATTCGTGTTTTAATTTATTGGATTTGAATTTTTAGTTTTTAACTAAATTGGAAAATAGTATTTTTGTTGTATTTGTTTTGTTAGTCTTGCTGGAATAAAAATACTGACATTGTTTAACTATCATGATTGACCTTTTTACCTCTGTTAACACTGTTAAATTGTTATTCCTATTATAATATTGTTATTCCTAATTAATCATGTTAGTATTGATAAGGATAAAAACTTGGTCGAAGGGTATTTAGGTAGATGTTTAGATGATATTTTAAATTTAAGGTGAAGGATAGAGAGATAATTGAGTTGCTATATTTATTACTTAGAGAGATAAAGTCCTAACCCCATTAAATGTTATATGTTAAAGCTTTTTTAAGCTGATTTTGGGTTAATTTGTCAATTCGGTCGGGTTAGAAACATGGGTCAAACCCATAGACCAAATAAACTCATTAACTACTTTTATTTCTAATAATTAAAGATTTTCCAAGCGCACATCTGCGTCTACCATACAACTTAGTCAAAAGATTAGGGAACATTATAAGTGTAGATTTTTATCTTTAGTCTAAATTTCCCCCTTCAAGAAATCTGACCCTATGTTATTCACCACATCCAAACATTTTCGACCCCCATCAATTAGTCCTCTTAGCCATCTCAAAGACAGTTTGTGAGGACTAACCGATGTTGATCCAAAATTGTATTGGTTTTATTATTTCAAACTTGACTTGCTGGCATTTCATATCTTCGGTAGTAAAAGTTATTCAATCTACCTTTAATGTTGTTCTTTCAAGTCGGTTATTTTTTCATCGCACGTGTCACTTCTAAATTGGAGCCATGAATTTGTTTCCCCTTAGGTAAAGCCAACTAATCAAGCGAGAGACATTTACACTCTTCTAGAGTCCCCTAGTTATCATTACCGAATCTACTTCTCTAATAGGGCACTCAAAAATTTCTTACAATTTGTATATAAGTTTTTTTCATATTTTTTTACTTCAGGAATTTTTAGAGAGAGATAATTTTCATTCTAGATAGAGTAACAACTCTTCACTGTTGGTATTTAACTATTCACCGACAATCTTTTCCCTTTCTGTACGACATAAACCACCACATATTCTCTTTCTGGCATTATTTCGGTGCTTGCATGTTCACCGCCAAAAACTCTTTAACCAAAGGTGGTTGGTTGAACTTGTTTTAATCATAAGAAGTAAAGAAAAAGGAAAGACCGATATTGGATTGCATGCCTCCTCAAGTATAGTGGTTTTAACTTAACCCATTGATTGCGGAGGAGTTTATCCTTACAACAGGCGTAACATTCCCTTTGAACCCTCTTTAACTTCTCAATCATTTACCTCACTAAATTGTTTTCCTAAATCACTCAAATCATCTCAATATCACGGAGCCACCTCTCATCGAAATCCTTACAATTTTTAATCCATGAGATCGGACACCTAGGAAAACACTACATGTAGAGTAATGAGACAATAAAAAACAAAAGCTAGACCCTCTGTAAAAAAAAAGGTCCAACAATGCAACAAGAAACTGACAGTACCCCCCCCCCCCCCCAACTCCCGACAAAGTCCAAACCGAGGATAGGTCCCCGTAAATCTTTCAACCAAGATTCTACAAATCCAAATAGAGAAGAAAATCCTACCATTATACCAACTGAGTCCTCTCAATATGAAGAAGAGAATGTTGGCACTCAACTTATCGAGCTTCTGGGATCTAGTCTCAAGGGTATGGATGAGAACATTGACGATATCAATAAAGACTCCCTCCTCGAGATATCTAGTCAGACCGGGGAGAATTTGATGCCAGCAAATAAGAAAAATTAAGAGGTGCATGAAGATGGGGATAGCAAGGGTAAAATCAAAGCTCTAACAACTGAAACCGAACTTCTTCCTCCATCTTTAGTCGGACGCGTTTGGCAAACTTTAAAAGGGTTAGTGTTAAATATCTCTATTCCCTAGATAAAATTTCATATGTTTATTTTTATGAATCTGAATTGGAGGCCATTCGAGCAAAATAAGGGTTCTCGTAAACGGTTAAAGTAAGATTACCTAAACCGGGAGAGACTTCGATGAGCTGTGATGCTAGGGAATTCGTATTTTACACTGACATGCTCAACTGAGGCTTTCAGTTTTCCTTGGAACCAAATTGCGAGATACTTGAGTTTGGTAAGATTGTGCCCAATCCACGCTAGCCTGAACGCCTAGTTCGCATTACTGGCATGTATAATAGCTTCAAGATTGTCTAAAAATATGATGTCGATGGAATAGCGGGCTGCTGTTGCAGGACTATCTCGTTATGTCGACATCATCTTCTATTATTTTAACATGGAAAACGACTACAAAAAGATGGATGATCTGTTGGAGGCAGATTAAATTTGGAAAATTCAGTTCATTTTCATCAGCGTTCAGTTTAAGAATGGCAAGAAGTTCACCTCCCAGGATAATTTGAGCCAGCTCACCAGACATTGGAAGAATACTTGTAAGAATCTTTGGAATGTTTTTGAAGTTTCTAATATTTTCTGCAATTTTTTACCATTTATGCCTAAATTCTTTTGTATCATCTATTTTTAAGCCATATATACATTATCTAGTTGACGTAAAAATGAGCTCTAACAATTTGAATCAATGGGAAGAGGCAAAGTGGTCTGATGGATTTGATCAATGCTTCACTCTTGCCAACTTTGTTTGAAGTCCCCTCTGGAGGACTAATACCGTCCGGAAGCTGACATGTGAGTAGTTTAGCATTTCTAATCGGCTTGTTGTTATTCTCGAGAGAACTAAGGATCCTAATGCTCAATTATTTCTTCCGACCAGTATAGAGCCCCCAAGCATCAGAATAAGAAGTATAAAAAACAAAGAATGATCTTCACAGTTAGCTGCCGAAGTGTGAAATAAAGGGCAGTCAGATGAGACTCACTCAGCCTTGTTAGATGATGTTGTTGTCACTATTGAGGGAGGTGAGATTCCCTCAAAATATCATGATCCCAAGAAGAATAAATTACACAATAGGGAAACCAAGGCAGTCATAATAGAGACAAGAAGAGAAAGAAAACCTCAACTCGTTCGGAGATAGTCCTTTGTTCGGAAATTCCTCCTCCAACAATCCTTTTTGTTGATCCTTCATCAGCCATAGTATCCGGTCCTCATTTTCCACTGATTCCCCCTCTAAAAGGTAAATGTTTGGAGATACTGACCCAATTGAAGGTATGGTAGTTTTTGACTTTGAAGCTTTCAAAACTGACTTTCTAGAATCTACAAGTATTGCTACTATTGTGGTGTTTGAAGGGGTTCTCTTTGAATTATCAAAGGAGAACGATGTGTTGAGGTATTTTGTATTGAGCTATTTGGGGATGATCATTGACTTGGAGAGACAAGTGTGGTCGCAAATCGAATCATCACTTCTCTTCAAGAAGAAATAAATATTTGAAAACTTCAATTGAGGAGGAAAAGGCCGAAACTAATAGCATATCCGAAGAGGTCAAATCAGTTAGTCAAAATTTGGTTAAGTAAAAATATGACCATGAAAAGCTGTAATCCAATTATAGATAACTGGAGTCATCTAGATCTGAGGATATTATTTCACTGAGGAAGCAACAAGCTGAGTAAGGCCATCATTAAGCATTTATTTGATGAGAAAAACACTATAGAAGCTCTTATCAAACAACATGAAGATGAGATAGCCTCCCTTACAGAAAAATTCACCCAATAACAATATGATTTTATAGATGCCTAGGATGATAGGGTGATAAATTCCTTACACATAAGGGATGCATCAATCAAGTCGGATATGGTGCTAAAATTCCATAAGAACTGCCCTACACTAGCCTTGGGTCTTTATGGGGAATAGTTCCAGATAATTTGTTGCCTCATGGCATGCCCCTAACCAATCAGCTCGGTATTTCTGAAGATTCTCCCAGTAATGGTTTTGACCAGTAATGAAGGGACTCTGATAGCGAGAGTTCAAAAGAGGGAGAAGAAGAAAACGTCGATATGAACAAGCCCAAAGGCCAATAGATTGTTACGTGGTTGTTTTTGTGCAACTACTTGTTGTGTAAAAGGTTTTTCGTTATTTGAATCAAATATTTGTATATAATCCTTTGGAATTATCAAGGAATTTTTATAATATTCTCTATGGATTTTATTAAGTCCTTTGGTTGCCCAAAAACGTTTTATATCAGCCAACATCTCAAAAACCTAGCTTATTTCCTTGTATATTTTTGTCTTTGATTTTTGGTCCAATTTATCTGAAGGTAATTAATCTTTAAATAAATAAAATTTGAAGGTATTTGAAGGAAATGAAAACTTAACCTACCCAATCTATTCGAATGTAATCTACTCGAAGGCAATAAAAAATAGCATACACAAGCCATACGAAGGTAATCCATTCAGAGGCAATAAATCTTAGCATACACAAGTCATTCGAAGATAATAAAAAATTAGCATACACAATCCATTCGAATGTAATTCATTCAAAGGTAATAAAAACTTAGCATACACAATCCATTCGAAGTTAATCCATTCATAAGTAATAAAAACTTAGCATACACAAGCCATTCGAAGGTAATCCCAAGGAAATAAAAACTTAACATACACAAACGAAACTTGTAAACACATTTTTAAAAGAAAAGGTGGTAGATTTAATAACGAATTTGAAACCTCATTAAAACCTCCATGCTCCACTAGGGTAGGAAATAGTATGTCCCCAAATATTTACATTGAATAAAAAGTTAGTAAATATTTACAATATAAATTTACTCGACATATAACCTTAAAGGTAGTTAATTTTCCATTTTTAGTTAAAGATTGTATTTTTTGCTTTAAAACAACACAGTCTTTAGTATCGTGTCCTACATAATAATGGTACTTACAAAATTGTGTGTTTTGATTTTACTTTAGATTTTGGATAAGTATAGTCCTTTGGAACTGCATAAAATTCTTTAACCTGTCATATATGGTCGCAATATTTTCAATCAGCTCTGCAAAATAACTAGGCTGGACCCACTGATTCCCTATCGGCTTAGAATGTTTCCCTTTGTTAGATTGGCCCTGACTTGGCTGATAAGAACCCCGCCCGGAGTCTCTTGGATGTGGCTAACTGTAGTTTTTAACTGGCTACTAGCTTGTGGAAGAGCGGCGAATGGGGTAGGTATATATTAATGAGGCTGCCTCAATCTCTTGGTCACTTCCACAATAATTTGATTTCCAACATGGTTTTACAAAGCAACCCAAGTCATTATTTTCTTTCGTTTCATTTAATCAGCCAATTCACCAGCCAACAGCTCTTATCAAATTGAAGTTATAGCCACATTTTTGAAGAAATCTGCTAGCCCATCTTTGGTATTCATAAATTGTTGGGTATAATCTTTCCAGGATTTATTTGGGTGTTTCCAACAATGGATTATTGTATCCTCATTCCCTCTAAGCTTTTTACTCCCTAAGAATTGTCTTCGAAATTCCATCCAAAATGTATCAAAAAAATTTATCGATCCATGAGGTAATCTATTATACCATTTCAAGGCATTATCCTTGAAAGTTTGCGATAAAGTTTTGCGCAGTAGCTTGTCGTCATCACCAAAACTCATCATGAAATTTTTGAATTTCTCAAGATAGTTATCGGGGTCTTGGCTCCCATCATATTTTTCTATCTTCAAAATATCAAAACGCATCGGTAAATGTCCGGAAATAATTTTAAAGACAAGGGTGACTGTTACGGGAAATAACAAACCGTTGCCAAAGTAGAAATATGTGAATAGTGAGAAATGAGAAAAGAAAGAAGAAGATATTATTCATCTGGATAATTCTCCTACTAATCGTTTGTTATGTTAGTGGGCGTTTACATCTGTATTTAATCCCACTTAACGTCCCCACTAATACACTTACATTATTTCCCCTATAATTTCGGTCAGACTAATTAAGTGGTTTGACTTAAAAATGATAGCACTATTAAATGGTGAGCCAGGAACCGCTTCCTCTTCTAAATGTTCACTTCGACCGGAAACGTATATCAGTTTGAGCCGGTCTGATCCAAGCTTATCTATACGAGACAACCCGAGCAGAGCTTCAAATGTCCAGGCTTGCTCGGTTATCTCTGTTCATCTTTAGTTGAAACCTCCCTGTATTTTTCCGAGGTCGGTCAGTTACGTGCGAGCTCATTCATTATTTAATTGTTACGTACTCAGCTCAGTCGGTCAACTCATCCATCAGACTCTCTTTGATTCTTCTTTCTTTGTTACTTGTTTGGCTCTTTACTTCTACATTGTCTATTTTCGTAGTCTGAGTTCATCATTTTCCTCTCTTAGTCTGTGCAACTGTTCGGTCGAGGAATACCCTCTCATCAGGGCAACCTCTAGTTTATAGGTTTAGAAATTTTGAAATAATTTATGGACCTATAAAATAAAAATTATTGTTGAGGGAGAAGTAGGGTCGTAGCATAGACCCGTGCTTGACCCAAGCGATTGTTGTCATTATTATTTGCTATTTCAAAGACATGTGTCGACAATGCAACTGCGACGATTCTGACACGACCATATTTTGGAAACAACGCATGGTGCTTTAGTCTTTGACACATTTTCCAAGTGGTTGATGACGTCTTGCCAACATATCCCAAGAGTTTTCTCATAATTTATCAATTCATTACTTACTGAAATCATAATTTCTCTCAAACTTTACCTTGTTCTTGCTAGAGCAAAGGCTGCATTTTCCAATCTAGAAGTTTACTATTGATTTTCATGTTGTAAACCAGGTACGTTATATCTTTTAAGAATGTGCATACATGTAGTTTATCAAAACTGTTTAGAACCCTAGGTTCTACAATGGAGTTTTGCAATTATGTCATCCATCAGATACTTGGGTTTACACTATGTCGAATCAAACACCTCTCGCCTGCTATAATCATGTTGATTCATAACCTTAACTTCTTGCATTCTCAATAGAAATTATGGCACCAAAAAAGACGACGAAGAAGAAACTAGAGAAAACTTCAGAAATTGAGTTTGAAGATATTGGTGTCTTGAAAAACTACTTCTCGCAGATAGCTCTCAAATACGTATATTTAGATGAGTCTGAGGTGCTTTATTTTAGGAATAAATATGTCATTCCAGAAGATATAACTATAAGTGCACTCCTTGTAGGCGAACATCCCTACCACGCCCGTGAAATAGAGACATGCCTATTTACGACCTTTTTTTATTGGGGTTTGCGTCTTCCACTGCATGAGCTTATTCGCGGTTATTTTAGTGTGATAGTCATTTGCCCTATCCAACTATCCGCTAATGGGTAGAGATTACAACTCAGTATTGTACTAAGCTTGCACTTATTAGGAATTAAAGTATGCTTAGCTGACCTGTTACTAGCAACCGACGTGACTAAACTTGCCAAAGCCCCTTTCTTCTATACTCATCTAAAAGGGATGAAAAATATTGTCGAACTTCATTTTTCAGATAGAATTTGAAAGAATATTGTTGTTTTCGTATCCGGCAATTGGGAGCGTGAGAAACCAATTCTGAACCTTCAGTTAGAAAGGAAATGGAAAGTGAAGCGTAAGCATCATTAGAACTAGTTGTATACTGAATTATTTGGCAAGCCCATGTTAATGGTTAACTCATTGATATCCATTCGAGGTGAAGCGGCTAGTCATAAGTGGTAGAAAGAAGGAAGGGCGAAGGATTACGTAAACCCCCTGATCCAAATCGAAAACCTAGCATGTTCGGCGTGGCAACAAGAGCCTAAACAGTTGTTTACACGGTATAACTACCTGAAGTCAAGTTTGTGGTTTGTATCAGAGTTGAAGGTTGCGAAAGACGGGAAGGTGATAATGGTGGATGGGACTGAAGCTACGATAGAGCGTATCAGAGCTCTAATGGAGAAACGATATAGCGAGAATGACAACACTGGTATTTAGCTCTCAGTGCCACAAATGACCCGAAAGGGTAATTAAGTGGGAGATTCATCATCTGCCCCTTGCCAACCAGATGGGCAAGGAGGAAAGCTCGTGATTCAAAGGGGAGAAGAAGTGAATCATGGTGGAGTAAATTCCCCAGAGGGACAAGAAGTTACTCAAGTAAGCAGGGTTCGAACTGAACGGGAGGAGGAGAAAGACAAGGGTTCGCCCTTGCTGATGAAGTCATGGAACAAAAAGCAGAGAGTGATTTCAGATGTTATCCCTCTCACCACCAGGAATTTGCAGTAGAGAGACTAAGAGAGCGCCAATACGGAGGCTGCGCCAGGGAAAATAATGGACCCCTCAGCTCATTTGTCACCCATACAAAGTCAAGGTGACCAGCATAAGACTGGGGGAGGTCTGATCGATCTGGTGGAGGATAGCAAAGAGGAGACTCAGCACAAAATGTGATCTCACCAAAGATAGCAGAAAAAATGAAACACTTTGTCAATACGTCAAACATCACGCCGTCGATAGCAGCAGTGAATGAAGTTGGTTCACTTTCACCAGCAGCTCAAACCTCATGTACAGGAACTTAGCTCAATCCAAAAGGGTGGAGGAGAAAACTGATTGATTGGCAAATATGTCTTCCGATAATACACAACTAAAAGCCAAAGTGGAAGAGGTACAGACAGAGCTCAAACAAAAGAAGCAACAATAGAAAGAAGACTAAATGCGGCGCTAGCAGAAATAGAGGCGCAAATTCTGAGCGTTGCAATGAATATGATAGCCAGAGAGAAAAGATGAGTTGTGGCCGAGCTTATGGCTCTAAATCCTGGGCTAAAGCTTGGGTCCTTATCACCTCTGGTCCGAGAATCATTGCCACATACTCCACTGTTGGATCCTTGGAATATCTTCTTCAATACTGAATCCACCATCTTAAAAGAGTGCGGTTTGAGTCGAGCGTTAAAACGTCCCCTCATCAAGCTTCTGTAATGCTCCGCTCGGACTCGTGCATGGTCATATCGTTCTTCTAAAAGGTCCAAGCTCATTGCCTTGGCCACCAGATTTGTCTCTTCTTAGTAGTGTTCTACTCGATGACTTGGCACAATGATTTCTGCTGGTATGACTGATTCAGTTCCATAAACTAGGGCAAAAGGTGTGTCCCCCGTTGTTAATCGTGGAGTGGTTTCGATACACCCACAATACCTCAGCTAATTTGTCCGTCTATTTTCCCTTGGCTCCTCCAAGATTCTTCTTGATTCCTTCAAGAAATATTATGTTTGTTACTTCCACTTGGCCATTGGCCTAGGGTAATACGGGGTGGAAAATGTTGGAGGATCCCGTATCATTTGCAAAAGTTGGTGAGTATCGAATTTTAGAATTGTGGAACATTATCTGTAATTAAAATTCGTGGGTTACCATATCTAGTTAGAATCTGATTATGAATGAAGTCAAAAACCTCTTGTTCTTGTGTTCGGAATAAAGCTTTGGCCTCAAACTATTTGGAGAAATAGTCCACCACGCTGATAAGAAATTGCCTCTTCCTAGTAGCCATTGGTAATGGGCCCACCAGATCTATCCCCCATTTATCGAAGGGGCATAGAACTGGAACGGTTTGCATCAGCTCACTAGGCATATGTTTTATATTAGCATATTCGTGACACTTATGGCATTGCTGCACCATATTTTCCGTGTCGGCTGCTAAGTCTAGCCAAAAGTATCGTGCCAACAAGAATTGGAAAATTAGCGTTCGATGACCATACTGAGCGCCTGCCTCTCCTGAATGTAGGTTGGTTAGGACAGAATTAGACCCTATACGATCAGGACATAGGTATTAATGATCGAGTCGTACTTTTATTTACTGCCTTGATTTGTAGTGCTCGAGCCTCACTTTTATTGACTGGCAGTTGCTCAGATGTCAAGTATTGCAAATAAGGTTGTCTCCAATCATTGGTATGATCAATTGAATGAATAGCCTCTGTTATGGGTACGAGCTCGGTCATCGTAAGTTGTTGGAGTAGAACCAAGGGGTGTTCGCCCATGGTCGCTGTCTTAGATAATAGGTCTACGACAGAATTTTCCAGTCCTGGGATCTGTTCATACGAGACATGGGCAAAATTGGATTCATACTCCTTGAGTATAACAAGGTAATCATGGGTTCTTTCCTGTTTGGCTTCATAAGTTCCCATTGCTATATTAATCATTAATTGAGAGTCTGACTTAATTCTGATACTATGTGTTCCACAAATCAATGTTAATTTCATGCCACTGAGAGCAGCTTTGTATTCTGCTATGTTATTGGTGATCGGGAAGTTAAAGCAAATTTTCTGCTTAATTTGCTCGCCCTTTGGCAATCGTCGAAATATTCCAGCTCCTCCACCGAATGCATGAGATGCACGATCAACTGCAACAATCTACTCATCCTATTTTGTTGCTTCTAGTTTTCCCGTTTTAGTCTGTTGTTGCCTCGAAGAGGAGAATTCGGCAAGGAAATCAGTGATCACGTGGCTCTTAATAGCTAGCTGGGACTTAAAACGAATGTCATACTCGCCAAGCTCGATACTCCACTTCGTAAGAAGCCCCGAGATATCGAGTATTTGTAGTACTGCTCGCAAAGGGAAAGTCGTTCGCACAGTGATGTCGTGCCCTTAGAAATATGGGTGCATTCGTCTGGCAGCGATAACTAATTCCAAGGCCAACTTCTCAAGATTAAGGTATCTTGTTTTCGCATCCGTTAATGTTTTCTCGTATAATTTACTGGGAACTGCAATCCTTTCTGTTCGCAAACCAAGGCTGAACTAACAGAGAACGACGACACTAACAGATAAAGGAATAGGGGCTCCTCAGCCACCGGCGCAGATAAAAGCTCTGGAGAAGTAAGATATTGCTTGAGCTCGGTAAAAGCCTTGCTGCAATCCTTTGTCTAGGAAAACTTCTTAGCTTCTCGTAGAACCTCAAAAAAATGATGACTCTTGTCCGATGCCCGAGAAATGAACCTGGATAATGTTACTAATCGTCCCGTAAGGTATTGTACTTCCTTGATATTCTTCTGAGGATCCATTTCTAAGATCGCGTTTAACTGGATGGGATCAGTCTCGATACCTCATTGACTCACGACATAGCCTAGGAACTTTCCCTTAGCGACCCCAAAAGAGCACTTAACCGGGTTAAGCTTGAGGTTGAATTGTCGTAGTAAGTCAAAAACTGCCAGTAACGTCTATAAATGTTGTTCTTTAGTATGTGTTTTGACAATCATGTCGTCGATGTACGCTTCTAAATGTTGTCCCAAGTGATCTTGAAAAATGTGATTTATCAGTCGCTAATATGTCGATCCTGCATTCTTTAATCCGAAAGGCATGGTCGTGTAGCAGTATAAGCCCCCCTCAATTTCGAAAGTGGTGTGCTCTTGATCAGAAGGATTGAGACGAATTTGAATGTATCCAGAGTAAGCGTCCTTAAACGATAGGTATTTACACCCATAAGCGGAGTCTACTAACTGATCGATACACATTAAAGGGAAAGCATCTTTAGGACATGCTTGATATAGATCGATGAAGTCCACGCACATTCGCCACCGGACATTCTTCTTTTTTACCAAAACAGGGT
Source organism: Limnanthes douglasii subsp. nivea (assembly GCA_036936605.1). Classification (NCBI taxonomy): domain Eukaryota; kingdom Viridiplantae; phylum Streptophyta; class Magnoliopsida; order Brassicales; family Limnanthaceae; genus Limnanthes; species Limnanthes douglasii. The sequence goes on from JAUPFV010000001.1 coordinate 353,685,200, forward strand.
TCGCTATCCAGACCGGGTACCTTGCTTTTCGGATGTGTCCCATACGAGTCAACTTGGCTGCCTCTTCAAGTATGGCCTCTTGTTTTTCCAGTGAAAAGGATTTGCTCTTATGGCGTATCGGCTTGACACATGAATTTATAGCCAGCTTGTGACATATGATAGAACGACTGACCCAAAAACATCACATGTTTCCCAGGCGAAGACATCCAATTTTTTTGCCAGTAAAGCAGTTAAAATTATCTTAAAATCTGGAGACAACTTACCTCCAATTCGGAGTGTACGACCGCCAGCTATGGGCGCTTCCACTGGATCCGGCGAGGTAGGATCCAATGCCTCCGGTTCAGGGGCCTCCTTGTCGTTTAATTGCTATCGTAACGGTTTGGAGGGATCTTCCGCGATCGTATAACAAGTTCGTGTAGACCTTTGGCTTCCTTGTATTATACCTATTGAGTTCCCCACCGGATACTTTATGATTGCCGGAATGTACATGGTGTCGCCTCTATCATATGCAGCCACGATCTCCCAATGATGGCATGGTATGGGATCTGTACATCAGAGATTATAAACAACATTTTTAGTTCCTTTTTTGTGGCTCCGTAGCCGACTTTCACCAGCAATTCTGCTTCCCCAACGCATTGTGAAGTTCTACCCTCAAAACCGACTAGAGTGCATTGTGTAGGCTTAGAGTTCATGTGATCGAAAGTGTTTTTGAATATTATGTTAGCCGAGCTACCTTCATCGACCAGAACACAGCTTACCATAACCCCTCCAATTTGCATATGAATAGTTAACGCGTCCTCGTGGGGAAGACTCACACCTTTGAGATCGTCATCATTGAAGGTGAGATCGTCTATTGGATCCCTATAACTGCGGTATGGCATTAATTTCGTTCACATCAAGCTCATTTTTTGCCCGCTTATTTGAGGCAGTTCCCTGGAGTGGTGTTGAATTACCCCCTGATGTCGTGTACAAGGATGGGTTTGCCTCACGTCGGGCTGCTCTAGCGCAATGCCGTGGCGTATCTGCCGAGCTCGGAGGGGCTGACTCGCCTCCCAAAATTGCGAGAAGCCACTGCTTCTTATTAGTCTCTCCTCCTTATCCATTGCTAGGTTTTTCGTTGGTGGGACACCGAACCCCTTCGCGGCAATCTTGGTTGGATCGTTTGATAAACTGCACCAACTCTTCCATTGTCGATGAGTCGTTGGATCTCCTTTCTGAATTTCCAGCAGTTGTCCGTAGAATACCCATGGTCTTTATGATAAGCACAAAAATATCGGTTAGATCGTTTGAACCTGGGAGCACTCATCACGCAGGGTGTCTGGTACTTTGTTCTTCCCCTTATATGGTCGTAAATTATGGAGATTACTTCGGTTAAGGGAGTGAACCGTCTGGTTGGTTGTTCGAAATAGTGAGGACGTCGGTTGGTCTCTCTCCTGGGCTGCTCTTCGACGCTTTTCCTTTCCGATCCTCCTTCCTTGGACTCTGATCCGTGTCGCTAAGGCGAACCCCCCCCCCCCCCCTTCTGGCATCATTAACTATGATGAAAGTATCACCTCTGGCAAGTAATTCTCCCATATTTTCTGTTGGAAACTTGATAAGGTCTGCATACAGCTCTCTTTTCCGATTGAGCCACCGTTTCAGGGATGCCACTGTTATGTTTTCCGCTAAATCTGGCAAAGCATTCATGGCATGAAAAAATCTCCTAACATAGCTTTTAAGGGACTCACCTCGCCAGTGGTAGAGATTCATGATCGAATCTCGCTCTCGCTTGAGCTCCTTGTTTCCAACGAATTTTTCCCTGAACGCTTTCCACAATCCAGTAAAGTCGTAGAAGGATCCTTTCGGTAAGCTGCTAAACCAATCTATTGTGTTGCCCTTGAGGGTCATAGAAAGTACTCGGCACAACATTGCATCATCGGGGGTGAACGTCATCATCATGTTACGGAACTTCTCCAGATGTCTTTCGGGGTCTCTTGTCCCATTGTAAGCCTCCATTTGAAAAGGATCAAACTTCTTTGGGAGCTGGGCTTTGAGGATTTTCTCGGAGAATGGTGATTCTTTGAACCTCGGGCAAACCTGGTTATAACGGAGATCTTCATCCTCGCAAGTTCACTTGGAGGATATTTGTCTTGCCTCCTTTCTAGGCCCTAAGATCTTGTTCCAATTCTTACCCCAGCTCTCACCTTCGCCTTCCTCTTTTTCGTCTCGCCAGCATGATCGCTCTGCTCAGTTGACCTTGTTGGCCTCTGGATCCGACTCATGGTTAGCTCGACTCGTCCCTTTGAACTTAGCTGTAAGGGAGTGAATGGCATCGTTCATCTTGGTCATGGTGGTGTGCATGGCCTTCTCTCTTGCGTCTCATTCACACACCACCCGCAATTATTCCTCTTAGAGATGCTGGATTGTTTGCTCCAGTTGTTGGACCACCAAATTAACGGCGGGGTTGGCTTCTACCCCTTCTTGGACCACAGGAGCGTCCACAGGTTGGCGGGGTCGGACGTCGACCCAGGTGTTTAAAGCGATCAATTGCGGCTTTTCCCCCGGATCGAATGACCTAATGGGTGCTACGAGGTCGGCCCCTTGAGCTGTGATAGGGACTGGATACAAGATATTTTTCCTAGGCGAAGGAGTCGTTGCGACCCTCCTGCTCATTGTTGTTTCACTTGTTTCCTGGTTACCTCTCTCGATTCCTGACGTAGTGACTACCATGGTTAATGATTATTATCGATTTCCCATAGACGGCGCCAAAATTTGTTACGGGAAATAACAAAGCATTGCCAAAGTAGAAATATGTGAATAGTCAGTAAAGAGAAAATAAAAAAGAAGATATTATTCATCTGGGGAATTCTCCTACTATGTTTTCTATGTTAGTGGGCGGTTACATCTGTATTTAATCCCACTTAATATCCCCAGTAATACACTTACATCGTTTCCCCTATAATTTCGGTCAGACTAATTAAGTGGTTTGACTTAAAACCGATAGCACCATTAAATGGTGAGCCAGGAACCGCTTTCTCTTCTAAATGTTCACTTCGACCGGAAACGTATGTCAGTTCGAGCGGGTCTGATCCGAGCTGATCTAAACAAAGACCTCTTTATTTTTCCTTGTTGTTTGGTTTTGAGCACGACACAACCCGAGCAGAGCTTCAAATGTCCGGGCTTGCTCGGTCGTCTCTGTTCATATTTAGTTGAAGCCTCCATGTCTTCGTCCGAGGTCGTTCAGCTACGTGCGAGCTCATTCATTATTTAATTGTTGCGTACTCAGCTCGGTAGATCAACTCATCCATCAAACTCTCTTTGATTTTTCTTCCTTTGTTGCTTGTTTGGCTCTTTACTGCTAATTTTTCTATTTTCATAGTCTAAGCTCATCTTTTATCTCTCTTAGTCCGTGCAACTGTTCGGTCGGGGAATACCCCTTCATCAGTGAATGCTTTTAATTATGTCATTGACTGAGCACGTGATCCTCATTGGGAGTAGAAAAAATCCCAGGCTCGGACTGCATAGTAAACTGATCATTTAACAAGCGATCTATGTTGTGGTTAGTTGACCCTTTCTTTTTTCTCTTACCCTTTCGTCCCATTTTCTTCCTTAAAATACCCTGCTTACTTGATCTATGATGTTTGTAAATATTTTTAGCTGGCTTTCTTTTATTCTTATTATGATAATTATCACTAGAAAAAGAAACTTCCGATTTTGATTCTGTTGTTGAGCCCTGAGCAGACTCCAAAGTGTTATAACAATGCTTAGCTCGATGATATTTTTTAGATTCTTGGTGGATTTTTGAGGATTGATTATCTTGACTTTGAGTATTTTATATGGGATTATCATCCGGCTCATCGGATTTTAGATATTATGTTAGTGCCTCCCCCCCCCCCCCCCCTAAATCTTTCTCAGTTTGTCTCTAAGCCTTCAAAGCTTCGGTTTCTGATCGTAATTGATCTCGTTCCTCTTGCATAAAAAAACTTTCTTCAACATCGTTATTTCCATGGGATGTGTGTACGTGTTCATCTTCGACCTTATTCTCCTCATTTTCAAGAGGATAGTTTATCTTTATATCATGATCCATTCTCCAAAGAAATCCGATGGTAAACTTAATACGTTAGGTTTTGGATATTTTTATCTGGGTACCTTACTCTACACTCTCATTGTGGTAAAAAATTTGATAAGGATAAAAATTGCTCGGAGGGTATTTAGATAAATGTCGGGATAATGGATTAAATTTAAGGTCGAGGGTAGAGAGATAATTGTGCTGCTATAATAATTGATTACAAAGATAAAGTCCCAATCCCTTCTAATGTTGTATGTCAGAGCTTTTATAGGCTGATTTTGGGCTAATATGCCAATTGGGTCGGGTCAGAAACATGGGTCAAACTCATAGACCAAATAAGCTCATTAACTACTCTTATTCATAATAATTAAAACTTGCCTAGCACACAAATGCGTCTACCATATAGCTTAGTCAAAAAGTTAGGAAACATTATAAGTGTAGACTTTTATCTTTAGTCTAAACTTCCCTCTCAAAGAAATCCAACCATATCATATTCATCACATCCAAACATTTTTTATCCCCCATCAAGTATGACACTTTAACAGTGTTAATATTGTTATTTCTAATATATTATTGTTATTTATAATATATTCTTTTCTAGTTTTTTTTGCTATAATGAAAACACTATATGCAATAAATCATAAATATATGACCATGCTTAAAAAGATAAATTAAAAAATTACATTGATATATTCTAAGATTAAATAGATAAAACATATAGCTAATAAATATTAACAATCATAAACTTTTCAACAAAATAAAATTATCATCCATTCATATGTAATCCATTCAAAATTACATTACATGTACAAAATATATAAGAAAAAACAATCTTAAAGTTGCATATTCTTCACTCCATAATCCATAGTGTATAAAATATAATGTCGGCATAATCGGGATCATTATCGACTATTGCACAACCAGTAATTTGTAGATTTGTTTAGAAATATTAAAATATAATACTCTTAGGGTGGCGACCAAAGTCCCACACCCCACATCGTTTAAAGATGGGAAGGATCAATGGTATATAAGTGAGAACATACCTCAACTAGTATGAGGCCTTTTGGTAGTGGACCAAATGCAAAGCCGTGAGGGCCTTTGGATGCCAAAACGGACAATATCATACTAGTGTTGAGATTGTGTTGTCCATACTTATATACGGAGGTGGAATATGCGGACCGGACCCCCAAATTCCCAACACGTGGTATCAAAGCGTCAGGCCCAGACGCAACGCGATGGTGGTGAAATTCTCGGAGGTCGAACATGATGAACCAGTAGTCATGCTCAAGGTGAATGATCTACTCTATACATCCTAGTTCAGAGCGTCCATGACTCATCAAGCGGTGGTACTTGATTGGAATGAATAGTGGAGCTAAGGAACAGATGCAGGATGGTCGAGTAAGTAGATAGATCCGCTGTAAAAAAGGCTCTATTGCTCAGGTGGAGCAACTTCTGATTAGAGTGAACGGATGAAAGTCAATTGAGAGGAGGCTAAGTGGTACTTTGTTCGAGAGGAGAATTTGTTATGGTGGCGATCAAAGTGTGTCACATCCCACATCGGTTAAACAGGGGAAGGATTAGCGGTATATAAGTAAGAACATATCTCAACTAGTATGAGGCCTTTTAGTAGTGGACCAAATGCAAAGCCGTAAGGGCCGACCAAATTCATACTAGTGTTGAGATCGGATGTGTTCTTACTTATATAAGGAGGCGGAATATACGGATCGGACCCTATATTCCCAACAAATATAAATTAACAATTTATATTTTCAAGTGTTTTTTCAATGGATTTTATACTCAACTTATCACTCTTAATGTTTTTAGAATATTATCGCATAATGTTGTCAATATCTCCATATTATAGCTATCAACAATCCTTTATTATAAAATATTTCAAAAGTTTCTTTAAAGTTTAATGATAGAAAAATGAGAATGTTAGTATCGATAAAAGAAAAAAAATAAAAAAATAACATTAGTCTCAAAAACTAACCTTGTGAGTTATTGTAGGGTTCAGAAAACAATCAGTCGTATAAATCATATGTTAGATTTTTATGATAAAGATTTGAATACCAAATACCACAATTATTGAAATTTCATCAATTATTAAAATAAACTTGAGAAACCTAAAATAAATTTAGAGCGAAATCTAATTAGATTATGGGAAAACTTGAATATTAGTTTCTCAAATTTCTAAACAAGGATAGAGATAAGTAATTTCCGAGTATTCTTCAATCATAGCATAGTTTATGAGATGTTTTAAAATTAATCAAATAAAAATATTTTAGACGGTTAACGTAAAATATATTTTTCAAGTTCTTATGATATTAGAGTAGATTCATCGTAAATTGTAAAATTTATATGTGAATTTAAAATTTTTGTAAGAAAGTTACACATGAGTTATGTTAGGGGAACAATCAAATATCCAACCAAGATCCGATCTGTCCTTAATAAGATTCGTTAGGTCGAATCTTAGTCACTTAGCCAAAGCAGTAGCCAACAGTTGGCGAACACTTACCCAAACGGTTGTAGGAGGTAGTATGAGCTCCGGCTCTTACCTTTATTCAAGAACAAACTTAACAAGAAAGAACATAAAGTAAACAATTGGACAACAAGAGATTTAACGTTGTTCGGATCATGAAAAAATCATAGATCCACGGACAACGAACACTCCTTTTATAAATAAGTAGGTTACAGAAATACTCTCAAACATAAAAGACTCAATCACTCGTGATTCACATAACCCTTGTTTTAGTTTTTATCTCTCACCTCACTTATCTCTCAAAATACCTATAGCTAATTTCTCTCTCTAGCTAATTTCTAGCTAATTTCTCTCTCTAGCTAATTTCTCTCTCTGAAGAAATATACAGCTCACATCTCATCTTGTCACAAATTGTAAAGCAATATATTCTTCTATTTATAGACCGGTTGTGATAAATCTTAATCCATTAATTAAGAAATCTAATTAATATAAAACACCAAATTAATAGGAAATCTAATTAATATAGAAGAACGAATTAATAGGAGATCTAATTAATATAGAATACAAAATTAATATAATATTGAATTAATATAAAATATCTAATTAATATATAAAATATGATTAATATCGAATATCGAATTTGATACATAAGATCCAATTAAAATATAAAATATCTAACTAATATTGAATATCCAATTAATAATGAAAATCCATATAATAAAATAAATCTAATTAATATAGAAATCTAATTAAGGTAGAAATTTAATTAATACAACAGACTGAGTTAAAAAAGAAGATTATGTTTCGCGCTACTTTTAGCTTACCTTTACTAAGTTGGCATAACAAGATTTTGGGTCGCTTAGTATTTAATGGAGTGAAATACGGTTTTTTATCACTTGTAATGAAGTCAGCTTTTTATCGATAACCTCTAGAACATCAGTGGCTAACCATTTTAGCCTCTGGAACATAAAAAGACTACGTACGGTCGTTCAAAAATTCAGAATTAAAACATGTTTTTTTTTTTTCCGGAGGGAACCCGCAGCCGCTATTCAGAGTGTAATGAGTGCGCACAGGGTAAACTCTCAGTCTGACGCGATAGCCTGCAAACCAACGCCAGAAGGTAAACCACACAAGGTGACAGGTTCAGCCGAGAAAGCGTATGTAGAGGGACTCGAACTCATGACCTTTTGGTCATAAAAATGTCATACTCAACCAACTCGGCTACCCCTTGGACAAAAATACTATTATTATTATTATTATTATTATTATTATTATTATTATTATTATTATTATTATTATTATGTGTATAACATAATAAATGACAGAAATGGAATCCTAAATATAATAAACGTGAGAGATTTGGTCATGCTCATAAATAATGTATACTTTTACAACAGTATTGTCAATAATCCAACTATGTTATTAATCAAGAGAAAGAACAATGAGATGAGTATGACAGTCTTAATATTACTAAAGATAAAGAGTTGATGTCATATGGAATTTGGTTTCTTGACAGTGGATGAAACAATCAGATGTCTACGAAATACTTTATGGATGTGTATGATAGTGTAACCAATTCAGTAATGACCAACTTTTATTTTAAGGTAAATGTATAATTAAGTTCACTACTAAAAAACTAGTTTACATTATGAATACTGTGTTGCTTATTCTTGATCTTACCACCAACTTATTTATTATCGGAAAGATTGGGAAGATGATGAATATTGGATACTTTTTATTGTTCAGAGATAATGTGTGCAGAATTTATGACAAAACATATCCAAGGAATATCACTATACAGAAGTGGAAATGAAACACATGATTTTTCTTTTAAAACTCACCCAATATGAGCAAGCTATATATAGCCGTTTGGATGACGCACTTATGTGGCAATAAAATTTTAGGTCATTGATCAAAGATATTTATCCTTGTTTTTTATTTTAATTTTATACTAATGTAATTGTTAGTTTATTATATGATAGAATGTCAAATGATTTTTGTCTTCATGATTGAAAATGATATAAAAAATGATCTCCATCTCTATGATATAAAAAGGCTATAAGTCATATGATCTCTATTTCCATGATAGTAAAGTTGTAAGCCAAGTAATCTTCATATAAATAACTTCTATAGTTACATAAAGAGGGGTAGGGTTCGTCTACAATGATACATATGAGAACTGGTTAATAAACCAAGCCCAACTGAAAAGTGTAATAGGTCACGCAAAAGGCCATACTGAGCTTTGACTTATAGTGTTAAATTAACAAACTCGTTAATAAACCAAGCCCATATCAATAGTGTAATAGGCCACGCAAGAGGCCTTACTGAGCCTTGACTTAAAATGTAAAATTAGCGAATTGATTAATAAACCAAGCACAATTAACACGTATAAGAGGCCACGCAAGAGTCCATATTGAGTTTTGACTTAAAATGTCAAGTTAGCGAACTAGATGATAAACCAAACCTATAAGGCCATGCAAGAGCTTATATTGTGGCTTAACTTGTGAGTCATATATATATATATACCAACCTCCACATAAAGAAAGATAAGCATCACTATTTTACCTACATACTTACAATTTGCACAGTCACTTACAATAGTTTGGTAAATTCTCCAAAACAAGGGTCGTCAAAACTATAGCGTAACATAGTCAACACAAAAGTAATATAACTAAATATAGTCCTTACGTCATCCTTCAGCAAAGACTATGGGGCTACTCTTTCATATCCAACAAAGAATCAAAGTATGCCCAAGAAACAGGTAACACCCTAGCCACATACTAATTGTTAGTTATACTATTTTTCCCTTTGGAAAAAAAGAGTTTTTATCCTCATAGGATGTTTTGGCCGACAAATGGTTTTAACGAACCATGAACAATTAAGTACGAACCAAGTCGGAGATGACTCTGATGATAATAGTTCGGGTAGGAAAATGAAAATAATCAAGCTTTAACACTTTAAGGAGTCTAGACGACATGGTTGTCATAATTACTTCGGTATGATCGACGATGCCTCGACAAAAATGATAAATGAAAACAGAGCTACGACAATTGATAAAAAAAATAAGCTTCATAAAAAGATAAAGAAAAATAAGAAGGCTGATGTCATTGTGGTTCAAAAGAGAAGAGCTTTCTCTAAAGAGAAGGCTGATGTCATTGTGCAAGAGGTTGACAGGCTCACAAAGATGGGGCACATTAAGGAGTCTCAATATCCTTTGTGGACTGCCAATCCGATTCTGGTAAAGAAGAAAAATGGCAATTGGCGCATGTGCATTGACTTCACAGATCTCAATAGAGCTTGCCCAAAAGATTTGTATCCGGTCCCCCGGATTGATCAGTTAGTAGACTCCACCTCTGGGAACAAGCTGCTTTCCTTTATGGATGCCTTCTCCGGATACAATCAAATTCAAGTGGATCTGAAGGATCAAGAGCATACCACATTTGTCACTGACAGAGGTCTCCATTGCTACAAGGTAATTTCGTTTGGGTTGAAAAATGCTGGGGCTACTTATCAGAGATTAGTAAACAAGGCATTTGCATATCAGATTGGAAGAAATATGGAAGTGTACATTGATGACGTGATGGTGAAGAGTGTGGATGAGAAATTGCACTTGTCCGATCTCCAAGAAACTTTTGCCAACTTGGTAAAAGTGAATTTGAAATTAAACCCAGAAAAATGTGTGTTTGGAGTGCAGTCCGGAAAATTTCTAGGCTATATTATAAGTGAGCATGGAATACAGCCCGATCCGGACCAGCTCAATGCTCTATTCCAAATGGAGCCTCCTCGAAATATTAAAGAAGTACAGCGGTTAACGGGGAGATTAGCTGCCTTAAACAGATTTATCTCAAGGTCTTCGGACAGGTGTGCCCCCTTCTTTCAAACCTTGAAGGGTGCAAAGGGATTCGATTGGACCCCACAGTGTGATGAGGCTTTCAATGAGATCAAGAAGCACTTGTCCTCCCCCAAAACTTTGTTTAAACCAGTTGATGGGGAGACACTCTTTGTATATTTGGCAGTTTCAAGTTGTGCCATCAGTGTTGTATTGGTAAGGGAGGTCGATGGTCATCCCCATCCAGTATACTACATCAGCAAAAGTTTGATAGATGCAGAAAGGCGTTACTTGAAACTCGAAAAATTAGCATTAGCCCTGGTGATAGCTGCCAGGAAGATGAGGCCTTATTTCCAGGCTCATCCCATCATCGTCCGGACTTCTTTTCCCCTGAAGAATGTCCTCCAAAAGGCAGACATTTCAAGCAGGATAACTAAGTGGTCAGTAGAGTTGGGAGATTTCGACATAGACTTTGCTCCTCGAACAGCAGTCAAGGCCCAAGCTGTGGCTGACGTTTTGGTTGAATTTCACTCCGACAGGGATACGGAGCAAAGTACTGACATAAAAGATAAAAATGTATGGGTCGTCCGAACAGATGGTGGATCTAGCACTATGGGATGTGGTGCAGGGGTGTGTTTAACTTCTCCATATGGAGACAAGATGTACCAGGCTATTTGTTTTACTTTCAGGGCATCTAATAATGAGTCTGAATACGAAGCAGCTATAGCTGGTTTAAAGTTAGCCTACATTTGTGGGGCTAAGAGGGTCAGGCTGCTAAGTGACTCCCAGCTTCTTATCCACCATGTTCAAGGCTAGTCTGAGGCTAAAAAGGAGCAGCTTGTGAGATATTTACTCCTCCTTAAAAATGAAGCACACAAGTTTAAAAGTGTTGTTTATGAGCACATACCCCGGGCAAAAAATGAGCTAGCAGACTCGTTAGCAACCTTAGCATATACGGAGTCATATCCATGGATCCATGTGCTCGAAAGCCCCTCCATTCAACTTAGTAAGGGTAAAGAAGAGGAATTTTTTGAAGTGCAAGTGAAACAACCTCAAGACTGGAGGTTTCCTCTCGTGCAATATCTCTCCGATGGTGTCGTGCCTCCGGATAAGTCACTAGCCAGAACATTAAAACACAAGGCTCGTGGTTTCATCATATTGAGAGAAGTGTTGTATAAAAAATCTTACAGTAAACCTCTCCTGCGATGTTTGGGAGATGAAGAGTCTCAAGTAGTCCTCTCCGAATTGCATGATGGTGAGGGATCAGCCCATTGTGGATTCAGGGCTTTAACAAGAAGAGTTTTACTGGCCGGTTACTATTGGCCATCTATCATAAAAGATTCTAAGGAATTGGTAAGAAGGTGTGACCCATGCCAGAGGTACATCAATGAAATTTATGTCCCAGCCATTCTTTTAGAGTCAATTTCTGAGCCTATTCCTTTTGCTCGATGGGGGTTGGATTTAGTCGGGCCTCTCCCAGTGGCATCTGGAGGACGCAAAACTATAATTGTGGCCATAGACTACTTTTCGAAGTGGATTGAAGCAGCCCCTCTAGCAGGAACAACATCAAAAGCTGTTATAAAATTCATTTTATCCAATATCTGATGCAGATTTGGTGTCCCACAAAAGATAACAACAGACAATGGGCCACAGTTCGACAATAGGGAAATGGAGAGCTTCTATGCCTCAAGGGGTATACAACATTGCTTCTCTTCATCTTTCCACCCACAAGCAAATGGGCAAGTTGAAGTGGCTAATAGAACTATACTGTCCGGTTTAAAGAAAAATTTGGAAGGGGCTGCTGGGAAGTGGCCTAGTTTTTTACAAGAGGTCTTATGGGCCTACCGGACAACACCTGGGGCTGCAACACAAGAGTCACCCTTTGCTTTGGTCTATGGGATGGATGCAGTAGCTCCCATAGAAGCAACTCTCCCATCACTTCGTGTTCACAACTTCTCCAAACACGCTAACGAGGTGGCAATCAGAGGTCAACTTGATTTGATAGAAGAAAGACGAGTTAAAGCTCACCTTAGAGTTGCGCACTATCAGGGTTTGATGAGAAGCAGGTTTGCTTCCAAAGTTAAAAGAAGAGATTTCCAACCGGGGGACAAGGTATTAAGGAAAGTCTTCTTACACACTAAAGAAAAGTTGTTCGGAAAGCTGGCCCCAACTTGGGAAGGTCCGTATATAGTTGTTGAAAGAATTAAACCTGGAACATATTGGTTGGAAGACAAAGATGGAAGAGTTTTGACTCATCCTTGGAATATCGAGCATCTCCGGATGTACTTGGAGTAGCATTTGTGTATATATTTACTTGTTTAAACATCCATGTAAATATTTGGGGGCATACTCTTTCCTCCCTGGTGGCACGGGGAGGTTTTAATGAGGTGTCTGGGCTTTTGAATAAAATTTGATTCCTTCTTAAAAAAATTCCAAGTGTTTTAAATTTTGTCCTTTGTCACACTATCCAGATTGAAATAACTAAGGGCTATTTAAACTCTAGCCGGAGAACTTAAACACTCTCACTATGAAATAACTAAAGGCTATTTAAACTCTAGCCGTCAAAATTGGAACAAACAATGAAAGAAGATGAGATTTGTGCAAAACAGAAACATTAATTGAAATAACTTAAAGTGCCTTGGCCTTCCAAGGACTTTTGAATGGTCAAAGTAGAACAAAAAACCTATCCGGTCAGATACCGGATACAATCACACAAAAAATGCCTTGGCCTTCCAAGGACTTTAGTCTGGATAAAAAGTAAAAAAAAGTAAATCATAAGTTAAGGTTGAGCCTTTGAAGATGGCTCACCTTCATCTACTTTCTTCTTTCCCTTGGGATCATCTTCCTCTTCGTCTGGGCTCTCTCCGGTACGTTCTTCGTCATCAGATGAGGAAGCGCTAGAGTAACCTTTCAAGTCTCCATCAGCCATTGTGTGATACGGGAGGTCGTCAGACTCAACATGAAGCCATAAGTCCCCTAGGTTCCTCTTCGGAAACTTCTCATGGAAGAGTAGAACCATGTCAGACCTCACCTTGGCGTACATTTCCTCCTGGATGTCGATCATTTTGGTGGCATAAGCGTCAATCTTGGCTTGAATCTTGGCCTCCTGCTCCTTTAGCAAAGTGGTTTTCTCCTCGGCAGCCTTGGACACTGTATTTTTGAGAGAAATCTTGTCATTGGTCAAGTTGGAGATGATTTGGTCTTTGGCCTTGGATTCTCCATTTGAGGTAGCAAGGTCTTTCTCCAGACCGGACAGCTTCTCCCGGAGGTCTCTAATGGTGTCCTCTAAAGTGGCGACTTTTGTAGTGCTTGCCTCTTGGTTTCTCTTCAACTCCTCAGTTTCTTCCTTTAACATGGTAGCATTGGAAGTGGCAGTGCGAAGGTCATCGGACAGCTTCTCTTTGTCAGACTTGAGATACTTGATGATGTCTGCCTGACTCCGAACTTGTCTCTCCAACACAAGTGCAGGCTGAACGCTTAACAAAGAGTGGGCTATAGCATCCCTTTCACTAGAAACAATAAAGGTCTTGCCATTGAAAGTGACCGTATTTGAGGTGCTCGGAGGAAGGTAAGGCCCGGAAAAGTCATGTCTGGGAAGATTGAGGAAGTATTCACCAAGCTCACCAAGACCGGTGATGTCTACTCCATCAATATTGATATCTCCCCCCTCAACCTCATCGGTATGAAAGTCACCCGGAATCTCCTCGGCATGCGTTGGGTCAGTAGGATCAGCTTGGAAAGAAGGCTCCGGAGCCCGGAGAGAAATCTCGTCTCCCTTAGAAGTCTTCTTCTTCTTAGCCTCCCGGTCTGTGCCTTCGCTTCCCCGTTTACGATTTCTCTTGGAAGCCCTGGGAGGTTTTGGGAGGTTCGCTTCTTGATTTTCAGTCTCTTGCTCCACCACTTCCAAGAGAGCAGCATCAATTTAGCTCTGGGCTGGCCCCTCCGGGTCTATTGGAGCATCCTTCTCTGCATCAGCAGGGTTAGCGCCACCCACCACCTTCTTGCCCTTCTTCTTCTTGCCTTTCATCTTGCTCGGGGCTTTGGCCCGGCCTGGTAGGAAGAGTGTCCCATCTAGTTCATGGGTCCTCTTAAGCACAACATCTGGAGGAGGCTGAGTGGAGAGCTCCTCCCAAGTCAAGTCTCTCCGACTTGTGGTGTTCCACAAGTGAGACCTTGCCAAGTTGCCACTAGTAAAAGCAGCATGGAATCGGTTCCCCCACTTCTTAGCGGCCCAAGCATTAATCTTGCCACAAGTAACCTGCCCAGCTTTCAGGTAGCCACTAAATTCCTTGGGCAGTTCTGCTGAGGCAAAAGTGAGACCAATTAGTATAAACTAACTCTAAAAAAAAGGAAAGAAAAGAAAGAGATAAAAATATAAGGCAGGAGACTTACGGTCACTCCTCCACCTACTTCTGATGAGGCTTGGGTTCACTCCGGATTTGATCTTTTGTCCGTTCTCCCAAGCACCACTAACAAATAGGAACTGGGTCCTCCAATTCCTCTCCGCCTCCAACAAATCGTCTACAGCCTTGAAGTCATCCCCAATATTGAAATGGTAAAAGGGGATGTGGTGGTTTCTGCAAAGACTGGCCACGGCAGCAAACTCCTCCATTGGCAGAGGGATCCCGGACAGCCTTGATGCCATGATGCAAGACATGAGGGTATACCAGGCATTGGGGCTCAGCTGGCTCGGACAGAGTTTTATCAGATGGAAGTATTTGACAATCTCTGGGTCCAGTGGGAATCTGAGCCCCCAGTTAAATAGCTTCGTGAACATAACAACTTCACTCAACTTGCAGTCCATGGGAGTCTCTGGGTGTACAGGAATCCTGATCTTCACATTCTCTAGTATGCCCCACTTCGTACGCATCCTGACCAGCTCAGCTGTGTGGATGAATGAGTAGTTGATTTTTTGCAAGGAGATGAGGTAAATAACACTGACCTTATGAAAACAAGGCCTCACTATTCCTTCGAGGCTCTCCGGCAGATCCGGATGCCTCAAATACATTTTCTCTTTGCCTTTGTCCTTCTTGGCAACTATTGTGCTACTGGTCTGACCGGAGGGCTCAGACTCAAATGGAGCCTCTTCAACAGAGTCCTCCATTACTTCCTCCATAATTGTTGAAGGGATTTCAGCAGCTGTAGTGGGGGGAGGGTTCAAGCTTGACTCAGCCTTGTCTCCGGACTGCTGGGCCTCGGTGTTCTTTTGGCCTCTGCCTCCGGTAGAGTTTCCGGAGCAGGTGCTTCTCTTTGAAGGCTTGGACTGGTGCCCTCCGGACTGGACAGCCTATCTCTGGGGGCTCTAATAGGCACCTCTGACCCGGTGCTGCTGTCTTTTGCCCCCGATTTTGAGGGAGTATTTTTAGACCCTTGGCCTCTAACTAACCGGCATTTCCTCCTATCGACTAGCTTCTCAGGGGAGTGCTCCGTATCCGACCCCATTGCTATGAAATGTGAGGGTTTTTTTAGGCTAGTAGCTGTTACTCCTGGCTCGACAGTAGGCTCCGATTCCTGAACTGAGAAACCAGAGATAATGGGGGAGAGGTTGGTTTGAAATAGTTTTCTAGGCTTAGTGCATTTAGAAGAAGAAGAGCCTTGATCTGACTCTGTGGCAGAGGTGATTGGTCTATCAACAGGTGAAGTGGGTAACCCTGCCGCAATTCGTCTTTCTCTTTCGACTTTTTGAGCCTTCTCTAACTCAGAAAGGTTGAGCCACCCGCCTTTGACCAGAGCGTTCCTCGCTGTAAACATAAACTATTGAGCAAGTTTTTGCTTTAGAGAGAGAAAGCTTTGAAAGATTTTGCAGAGTAAATATGAAAGAGATGGTAAAACAGTAGAAAGTGAGTTTGAATTTATAGTAAATCTGAAGAAAAAAAAAGTTGATTCCTAGGAGAATTCGAAAAGATTGGTAATGATTAAAACATGGTGCTGATGTCACCACCTTTAATTAAGAGGTTGATTTTCGAAGAAGGTGGGTTCGAAATTCAAGGTGAAAAAACGGCTGAAGCAACCATGATAGTCAAATGATTTTCGAAGAAGGTGGGTTAGAATGTCAAATGATTTTTGTCTTCATGATTGAAAATGATATAAAAAATGATCTCCATCTCTATGATATAAAAAGGCTATAAGTCATATGATCTCTATTTCTATGATAGTAAGGTTGTAAGCCAATTAATCTTCATATAAATAACTTCTATAGTTACATAAAGAGGGGTAGGGTTCGTCTACAATGATACATATGAGAACTGGTTAATAAACCAAGCCCAACTGAAAAGTGTAATAGGCCACGCAAAAGGCCATACTGAGCTTTGACTTATAGTGTTAAATTAACAAACTCGTTAATAAACCAAGCCCATATCAATAGTGTAATAGGCCACGCAAGAGGCCTTACTGAGCCTTGACTTAAAATGTAAAATTAGCGAATTGGTTAATAAACCAAGCACAATTAACACGTATAAGAGGCCACGCAAGAGTCCATATTGAGTTTTGACTTAAAATGTCAAGTTAGCGAACTATATGATAAACCAAACCTATAAGGCCATGCAAGAGCTTATACTGTGGCTTAACTTGTGAGTCATATATATATATATATATATATATATATATATATATATATATATATATATATATATATATATATATATATATATATACCAACCTCCACATAAAGAAAGATAAGCATCACTATTTTACCTACATACTTACAATTTGCACAGTCACTTACAACAGTTTGGTAAATTCTCCAAAACAAGGGTCGTCATAACAATAGCGTAACATAGTCAACACAAAAGTAATATAACTAAATATAGTCCTTACGTCATCCTTCAGCAAAGACTATGGGGCTACTCTTTCATATCCAACAAAGAATCAAAGTATGCCCAAGAAACAGGTAACACCCTAGCCACATACTAATTGTTAGCTATACTATTTTTCCCTTTGGAAAAAAAGAGTTTTTATCCTTATAGGATGTTTTGGCCGACAAAAGGTTTTAACGAACCATGAACAATTAAGTACGAACCAAGTCGGAGATGACTCTAATTATAGTTCGGGTAGGAAAATGAAAATAATCAAGCTTTAACACTTTAAGGAGTCTAGACGACATGGTTGTCATAATTACTTCGGTATGATCGACGATGCCTCGACAAAAATGATAAATGAAAACTGAGCTACGACAATTGATAAAAAAATAAGCTTCATAAAAAGATAAAGAAAAATAAGAAGATTACATTATCTAGATATTATATTCGACCTTTTGATAGTCCTTATGTTTTACTACACTTTAACTCAAGGACTATGGGACTCATAATAAGGCTACATTTCGTATATAATATTTGAATAATAATAAAATATAATTTATGATTTGATTATATGTTATTATACATTTATTATTTAAAATATGTAACGAGAATAGATAAATAATGAGAGAGACAAAGAATGGTCTTGTATAACTTGTATAAATCAAAATGGAAACTTTAATTTTATGGGAATGATTTTTTATACAGAAGAACGTTATTTTATTTTATATTCTTCTCTATTTTGTTGTTCTTAAATTTTTTAGTCTTATTTTTCTCTCAAGATGAGTTTGGTGTTTGATTAGAGTTTTTATCCTCATCAGGTATCTATACAATTACCTCCATAATTATTTTTAATTTATTGGTCCAAAGTCTAACTATTTTATATATTCAATTACTTATTAATTAGATTGTTTATCAATAATTGCCTAATACATCATTGAGTTGACCTATAAATTTATGTGAATCTCCAAATTAGATCATCATGTACTACTAACTAATGTATTTACTTAATGAAACTGATGAGTTCGAATTCTACATGCTCCCCGGACAAGGACAGATCGGTCCAAGGCCTCCGGACCGGACAGATCACTTCGAACAGTCAGACCATAGGACTATCCGAACTATGACAAAAGTACTAAAAAAACCTAAACACTACTTGACTAAGCTGCTTGCTCTCCTACTTAGAGCTCATGGGTCTTTGAACATGACCCGGGTCCATTAAACATGATCCGAAAGCCCATAAGGGCCCAAATATTAGGGTATAAATACCCAACCACCTGCATTAAGTGTGGGTAATGAGAATTAACTACTACCAGCCAGTTTAATTATCTCTCTACTCTCTACACTAAAAATAAAACACTCACATACTACTATTAAACGCCAAACAAATTACAAGCCTACCCTCAGACGATAATTATCCTCACCAGAAACTAATATAATTTATTTTCCATAGATGAATTGAACAATCTGGTACATGATGATGAACAATAAAATACTAAAGACATTTTAAGTGCAATGTGATCAAATAAATACAGCATGAATCATATTATTCATATCAATCAACTACATAGATCTATTATAGTGTGTAGCATAAAAATAATATGAAAATTAATCGTGTATATATATATTCTTAATTGGCCCTACTTAAGTGGAGATCTACTTAAGGAGTTAGAGAAGTGAATTAAATGTAAATGAGAATTACAAATATATACTTGCAATATAAAGTGTATACAACAAAATAAAACATATGTCTTGGGTCATATTACAAAAATTTCCACTAATATCAACAATATTTTAGATTAACAACATTCATCATAATGGTGTGTTCTTGAAAAACAGAAGGCAATACTACTTTAGTAAAAGTATCTACTATCATACAGTTTATATGGATGTGATCTATACTGAATTTAAAACTTTGAACTCTCTTTTTAACATACATAAAACTGATATCTATATGTTTAGACTTAGACGAGCTCATGTTATTGTAGGAAAGTTGAACTGAAAAATTATTGTCAAAATATAACTTCGTGGGGTGTTCTATCCCTTTTGCGACAAATAGTCCAGTGATAAAATTAAAAAAACCATAATACTTGACTAGATTCTTCAAATCATACAACAAATTATGTTGATATAGTGGATGAAACAAGTAGTATTTGATTAAAAAAATCCATGATATTAAACATATCTAATAAGAATATGATACCTGAATTGGTTTCAAGTGTATCGACACATTCACCATTATCTAAATCAGAATACTCAATATTCTACAGATTTCCAACTTTATATACGTCAAGATGTCTCCTTTTGTTTGTTGTAGGTAGCAGATAATCCTTTTGATTGCTCCTCAATGATCCATTATCGGGTTGCTTACAGATCTACCCAATAAATTGACAACAAAGATAACGTTCGTCTTTGTACAAACTTGGGCATACATCTAATAAGAATATAATTCTTGAATTGCTTCTAAGTATATCGACACATTCACCAAAATCTAAATCGGAATACTCAATGATCTACAGATTTTCCAACTTTATATATGTCAACATGCCTCATTTTGTTCATTGTAGGTACCAGAGAACCCTCTTGACTGCTCTCCAATGATCCATTATCGGGTTGCTTACATATCTACCCAATAAATTGATAAAACAAATGTATGTCTTTGTAAAAACTTGAGCATATATCAAACTCTCAAATGTTAAAAACATAAGGGATCAATTGTATTTCCTCAATCTCAAGTTTTATGTTTGGATATTAATTAAGTCTTAATTTATCTTTTTTTATATGAGGGTATTTAAGGGCTTGTTATTTTCCATTTTGTAACGTTTGAACATACTCGATATATATATACATGTTTTCATCACTCATTATCGCTCGTGATCAGCGGTATGTTTTCAACATATATACTAAAAATATGGACTTACTATTACTGATATTGTGATACACATAGTCCTCAACCAATTTTATCTCAAAACTAACGGTGATTATTAAGTTTATATACCATAGAATTTGGATCACCGATTACAATGTTCTAAGTTATAGTATATAGATCGTTTTGTCAATATAATCATTAATAAAAGTTGTCTTAAGATCCATTTGATGAATCTCTAGTTTAATTGTATAATTAGTGCAATAATTGTCTAAAACATCCTTTGATGATATTAGAGTATATTTCTCTTTAAAGTCAATCCTTTCATAAAATATATTACCACAAATTATGCTATATTATTACTAGATTACCATAGGAATCTTGTTCGGTTATATAAATCCATATACAACAAATCGACCTTTTACTTCAGGTAATAGGAAAAATTCTCATACCATGTTATTTTGCAATGATTTTATACTCTTCTTTCATAGCATTGATCCACACCTGAGAATCAGAAGTCTTCAAAGCTTCACGAAATCATGACAGATCATTTACAGTTACACCACATGAATCTTCATGTTCTTGAAGATATATTGTATAATATGTTGATATAGCATTCTTATCTTTCTTTTCTCGACCTTCTTAAGTGAACTATTACCTCATTTTGAACTTCTTGATGAGGTAGAGTTTGATCTTTAGGAATAATATCATTTTCTTCCTTATGCATAAGATTAACATTATTTTGAGTACCTTCATGTTCTAACCATGGGCGGATTTAGAGGGGATATGGGTATGACCGGGACAACCTTAAATCAATGAAATAAATTTAGTATAGTGGTAAAGATCTCCTTAAATATACTAGAGGTCATGAGTTCAAATCTTAATAGATACCTAAAGATATAATTTTTTAGGTTTTCATTCTCTTTCCTAACTTCTCTCAAACATTTATATTTAACATTCTTTTATTTTAATATACCAGATATAATTCTTTTTTTTTTCTTTTTTTTTTCTTCTTTTACTTTAGTAAGTCTCTTCAGTTTCTTGTCAGAAAAGTCGATTATGTTTCTATTCTCTTTCCTAACTTCTCTCAAGCATTTATATTTAGCGTTCTTTTATTTTTCTTCTTTTACTTTAGTAAGTCTCTTCAGTTTCCTGTCTCTTTTCTGATTTCATTGCAAGTAAAGATTTACCCAAAAGGCTTGGGAAATTTCCAAAATTAAGCCGGTAATATTATTTTACTAGACTAATTTAAAGGATTTGATTGAGAAAATTACTGTTATTAGGATATTTTATGGTATTTATTTTAGGATATTTTGTATCGATTTATTTCTAATATTTTGTATGGAAACAATATTTTGTATTTTAAAAAATGCTTTATTGATTTTTTTTAAATCAATTACTGTAATGTTTGTTTGTTTGTTTTTTAATGAATATTTTGACAAAATTTATAATTTTTTAACATATTTTATATGGATAATGGATGAATTTTTACGTAATGATGAATTTGTAATATTTTCTATTTTCAATTATATATTAATTGATTTTTTTATTATGTATCATATTTTGCAATCTTTTATATAGAAACAATATTTTTTATTTAAGAAAATTATTGTACTCATTCTTTTTAGAGAAAAGTACCGGAAAATACCCACTCAACTATCTTATTACCCGGTAGTACCCAAATTTTGGATAGTGTTACTGAATACCTCGACTAAAAAATTGGACAAAAATACCCCTCGACTATATATACATATTTTTCACTTCAAACCCACTTTTTTCACCTTCCCATCACCCTAAACAAACCCAAAAGACGTCTAATTTTAGTTACTCACCAGAAACTGTTCGACTTCGTGATACTCTCTCTCTCAAACCTAGTACCCTTACAGCTTCTCAACGTTCGAAATCAGTCGTCCTTCGCACCTTCAACGGAATCGCACCGGTCACCGTCTTTTACTCAGTCCAACGAGTAACCACCTCCTGTTCGAGGAAGTTGCCGTCAAGTCTTCTCCGACCGGTCAATAGGACAGCGTTTAGAAGTAAACAGGTATGCATTATCGTGGAAAGTGTACATTTTTTTATGTTTTTGATGAATTCGAACCACTATTTTCAGTTATTTCACGATAGGCGTTGCTTTTTATACTGGAATGACGTATTTAGTGACCATAGTTACTCAGTCTCTGGGTTTATCGTCGAACGCACGGTAGAAGTTTAGTTTCATGTAATGTGAATACTTTCCTGAGAACTATGATGTATGTTAGATGTGCATTAGGTAGTTGATTGTTGATTTTGGTGTTGTTTGGATATTTCCCAGATCCCTGCAACGTGCATGTAAAAAATAGAACAGTTCGTAGCCTGTACGTGTGGGCTGTAGTATAGTTCGCATCTTTATCACCCGTTATGCAAGAAATTTGCAGCTCGATTCAATTTTTATGTCATGCATTTCGCAGCTTGTATTTACAAACGATTCGCATGCCAGCATGTGAATTGCTTGTAAAAACTATACTAATGTATAGGTAATTCGCAGTTTGTCATGCGAATCGTTTGACATTTTAACTGATAAGACATGAAGTTCGCAGCTTGTGATGCGAAGTTTGTGACACTCCAACTGATTTGTGTTTGTGCAGGAAGTATGACAACAAAACCTAGCTACTACAGATCAGGGTTGGTGAGCCTTCTGAAGCTACTTAAAGAGATGGGTATTACCCATGCCCACATTGAAGCTGCAAGAAACGCACCCTTCTACACGCTTTTGAAAATGGCTTTCAAAATCCGTAATGAGGCAGAGCTGCCAAAGAAGAAATTCTACTCGATCATTCAGTATCTCGTTGAGAGGTTCTCTGTCGATCGAGATGCCTTCTGTATTGGCTTAAAATTTGTAAAGCTAACCGAAGACGATGTGAAGGTCATATTCGGGATGAAGCATGGCACGGAGAAAATAAGTTTAACGAAAACCAGAGCATTTCACAACAAATACGCGCCCGGCGAAGAGGATAAATCGAGGATGATGAAGAAATACTCCATGGGTAAAACTGCAGGAAAGTAGTAGCGAGTAATACTAAAACAATAACGAATTCCATTATAAAGATACGTGTAAAATCGACTTCATCTTATAAAGTAGGATGCTATACTTTTCTAACATAGCCTGTTGTCGTTGGTTTTACAGGAAGGTATACAAAAAGCCATAAGCGAAGGGGGGAGCATGAGTTGGAAGACGTTGCGAGGATGCTGAAACTGTTTTTGTGCTCCACCCTATACTACTCCGTATCTGGAGATATCCTGGGTTGGAGCACGCTTTATTATGTTGAAGACCTGAGCAAAATAAATAATTACGACTGGTCCGGATCAATACTGTACAAGCTCCGACAGTCTATCAGGAGTTGTTTAGCAATCGAAAAAACCCGATCGAGTCGTCGGCTGCGTCACCATTCTAGTTGTAAGATTGATATATTAACTATAAAAATTAGTTATGTACAGAGCATCTTGATGATAAAACTTACCCCCATGCAGCCCTTCTTCATGGAGCACACAAAAATCGGCCTCGAGGTAGCGAAGCCAACCTTGATACCAAGGTTTTTCAAATGGTTAGGATTAGAGTGTCAAGCAGCAACCGGGGCGCTGCTTATGAAAATACCCGACCTGAAAAATGATCAGGTATGAGCTTTTATATAGCTATTGAATTGGGGTTGCAAACCAGTTTGCAACATATCATGCGTTTTGATTGGTGTTATATTTTGAAATTTAACAATCATTTCACAGCCTGACATAAATACTTAGTTCGCAGCTTATTGTTTCCACACAGTTCGCAGCATATTGTTTACACACAATTCGCAGCTCAACATGCGAATTGTTGCAACTCTAACATGGATATAGTTTCACACATTTCGCAACATATCATGCCTTTTAGTTAGCGTTATATTAGAACAATGCATCAATTATTTCGCAGCCTGACATGAATACTTAGTTCGCAGCTTATTGTTTCCACATAGTTCGCAGCAGATGTTTACACACAATTCGCAGCTCAGCATGCGAATTGTTGCAACTCTAACATGGATATAGTTTCACACATTTCGCATCATATAATGCGAACTGTTTGTAAAAAACAATTTGTTTGTCCACACCCTCATACTTTCAAAACAAGCCTCTTGCATCCATTTACTTACATGTGCCTCTGTTGGTAGGTTTTGGAAGGTCCACTACTTCTTACCGATGCTGAAAGCGAAGCTTTCGGAGAACGACCAGATAGTGGAGATGCATATGAGGAACGTATTTCACCAGAAGAAAGATCAAGGAAGAGGAAGAAAAGCACAGCATCAAATCAAGACAAAGGAGACGAGCATCACAGAAAGAAACGAATAAGGTGATGTCTCCCAGACCCGAACAACCAACACTCCCCAAGCCAATGATTCCACCACCACTGAAAGGAAAATCCAGGAAGGATCCCGACGACGATGCCACAACCAGTATGAGTGAAATAATCGGTGATTATTTAATCAAACGCAGAGAACCTAATCCCGAGATTTCTGCAATTGTTGCTGAATCAAATCATTTGAAGACATATGCCGACAAGAAAAAGTACGAGAGGAAGATAAAAAAAACAGGCCAGAGAAGTAAGTATCAATTTCCCCTTAAATAATCAGCACTTAATATGTTTATAAAACGTCTACTATCATTTTTTCAGCTGAAAGAATTGAAACGGAAGATAGCGGATCTTGAAGCACAACAACTCCACGCTGCTATCTCTCAACCAATTTTCCAGATTGAAAGCCCAATAGTTGAGAAGGTACCAGCATTTCCAGATAGAGCAGCATCTACTGTATTGCAAGCATCCATGTCTGATGCTGATCAGCACCATGCTGATGCAGTACTGCCAGAAGAGAGGGATGATGATGCTAACCATTCACCCATACCGGTACAATCTACAAGGATGCACGAAGAGTTGTCGGTGCCCACAGAGATGGACACCACGAAGAGTTGTCGGTGCCCACGAGTCTCCTCCGAATGACCTAAAGGAGATAGAAGATCGTGCGAAAGAAGTCGCAAAACCAGGCAGCCTAGAAGATGTAAGTGGATCAAAAGTTCAATAAGATTCAAATATCTTATTTATTTGTTGTGATGAAATTTATTGAAATAATATTTACTGTTGTATAAATATTCAAACAAACTCAGTGTATCTATTTAAAACAGTCAGTGGTTTCCCAGTTGAATACATATTCCAAACAATGAAATCACATGATATAATGATATCAAACAAATATCAGGACTGTTCCTGTCCAAACAATTCGCATCTTATGTTGTGAATTGTGTATTCAACTAGTAGATTGGTTATTTTAAAATTCGCATGCTAAGCTGCGATTTGTATGAAGGGGATAAAACAAATATCAGGTCAGCATGCGAATCGTTCGCAACAATGATTATAATATGCTTAACCCTTCCACTTTTTTTATTAGAATTTTTATGAAACAGAAGACTGAAAGACAATAACAACAACAGCAGCAGCACCAGCACCAGCAGCACCAAGTTCAACACCAGCAACAACAATAACACCACCAACAACAACACCACCAACAACAGCAGCAACAAGTTCAAGACGAACAACAGCAACACGAACAACAACAACAACACCACCAATAGCACCTGCAGCAACAAGTTCAACACCAGCAACAACAACAACACCACCAACAACAATACCACCAACAACAGCAGCAACAAGTTCAAGACGAACAACAGCAACACGAACAACAACAACACCACCAACAACACTAGCAGCAACAAGTTCAACACAACAACAAGTTCAACAACACAAGTTCAACGACAACAACAACAAGAGCAACAGCAGAAGAAACAACTTCAACAACAACAGCAAGAAGAACAACAAAGACAACAAGAAAAACAACAGCAACAACATATAGTGTTGGCAAAGAGAGAAAGGTTAACACAAGAGATAGCACCGCAGGAGTCAGAACATGTTCATCCCTGTGAGAAGACAGAACTACTCAGCCAAGAAGGACCATCTTTAGAAGACAACACCACATATGCAGATGCACCTCAAAGACCAACGGTGATGTGTGCAAAGTCAGAATTGCTAAGCCAACGTGAAACTGTAGTACCGGTAACAAATCAACTGCAAGCTCAAGAGTCCAACGATAACACAGTAGGTTTACCCGATGCTTTTGTTGATGGTATTTACACTCAAGTTTCACAAACATTTTTAAATGAAATTGATAATGTATATTACGATTCTATAATACAACGGTCTTTGGAGAACATGTCGGAGGATGACTTTAATGATCTCTGCCGACACGATCCAGATCCTATGCCGAACAAGTCAACGGCATTGGTTGTCGCTGACCGTAAGGTAAGGGCTACTTATAATGATTTCGCATCATAACATGAGAATTGTATGGATCTATTTTCAATGTTACAAACGAATATCAGGGTATCATGTGAACTGTTCAGTGGAACCTCGAACAGTTCGCATGCTACCCTGATAGATACTCTGAAGTGTGATCAACTAGAACCAACAGTCCGCAAGTTAGCATGCGCACTGTTTAGGGTAGTTAACATTACAATGACTGACACCCTTCTACTTTTAATTTTTGTTATTTCCTAAGGTCGAGCCAAGTAAAGAGACAGAGGAGCCTACTTTTAATCTACTGACACCAACACAGCATCCAGTGGCAGAGGAAGAGGAAGAGATATTTATAACAGTACGGGAACCGCCAAAAGTAGACTACAGCGAATTACCAAAGAAAACAAAAGTAACTGACCGTATCGATGTGGCAGAATACCACAAAATACAGTTAGTTAAAGCCTACGAGAGCGACACCCCTGATCCAGTGGTATGGCAGTTACCAGATTCCAAATTTACATACGGAATCAGAGTGCAAGCGAGTGATGCGATGGCACTACCTTTAGAACTGGAGCTGGACGTAAAGGTATCCAATTGTCAACCAATTCTCTTTTTTAATGTTTCAAATATGTCTTGTATATTTAACATAAATAAACAACTCCTTTCTTAGGTTATCGACGCTTGGATTCGAAAGATGCTTGAAGAAGCAGACTTCAAAGTTCCATGCACTAAAGCTAAAGGAGAGCAACATGACACCGTACTGATTTCGGGCATGACTACGGTAAGTTTAGCTAAGGTAAATTTCAAAGTTTCAGAAAATGTTCTCATTGTAATGTACTCTCGCTTGGATGCAGCATCAATTGAAAGCAGGCTGGGAAGTAACAAATTTGGTGGACGCAGCTTTTAGAAAGGCGCCCAAAAACGCCAACATCATCATGATCCCAATATGCACCGAGACAAAGGACTAAATAAACCACTGGACGTTGCTCGTCATTGACGTCGACGGCAGGTCAATAACAAACTGCAATCCACTTCTGCCTAAACTGAAAGCCATAGACTACACCACAAAGACACCTACACAACTGGTAAATATTCCTAACTATACTCTTACGTTTAAACACATTTTTAAGTATGCATGATCAACGCATGCTGGGAACTGTGATCGAGATATGCTGCGAAATGTGAGTAAATCAGTTGCATTTCGCAGCCTATCCATAACATATTTCGCAGCATAGGATGTGAATTGTTTTGAACGATGCATTTCAATAAAACAGGCTGCGAAATGCTTGCAGAAAAAATGGATTGGATATCAAACAATTCGCACAGTATGCTTAAAATTGCTTGACATGCCCATGTTGGATTGGTTGTCACACAATTCGCAGCCTAAGGTGCGAATTGTATGGCACCAACTGTTGTTGTTTTGTGCTGGTTCCTAACACTAATTATTATAAACATATCAAATATTTGTTGGAGAGAGGATTCCTACCTAAATCAAGGACATGGTGGAAGGTGAAAACTGAAAGAAAAATCCCACAACAAAAACCAGGCACTCTGGACTGTGGTATTTTTGTCTGTAAATACGCCAGAGATATTATCCAGCATTGATTTGTGCAAATAGAATACGATAAAGATATGGTCACTGCCTTCAGAGCAGAAATATTTGATTTCTTTTTAAATAACAAAGACACCGTGATATATGGGTGATTCGATTTAAAACACTATGCTTTTTTCTTGTAAATACATCGATTGTAATTTTTAATTTGTTGTGCATACATTAACAAATTACATTTTCAGAAATGTGCATATTCCTTATCAAATCGTTCGCATCATAACCTGATATATAAGGGTTGGTTAATATTCGAATAATTCCAACCAAACAATTCGCAGCAAATCCCTGGTATGTCTTAAAACGGGATACTCATCAAACAATTCGCATCCTAACCTGATAGATGCTTACTTATCAGTAAACAGTACGCAGCAAACCCTGGTATATCACATTAAACAACAGTTTGCAGCCTGGTACAGAATAAAAAATTCAAAATATAAAGTTCAAGAATACGAACAGGCTATGGCTTATGCCTTGGTAAACGTTTTCTCCATTGAGCACACAAAAAACAATCTAATCACGTATAAAACCCATTAATTGCTGATTGGACATGGAGGCTATGTCTTGATTACCTCATTTCCCTATAAATAACACTAGTAAACCAAAGGCTATTTTAAAACAAACTACACATTTTAAACCAGAGGTTATTTTTTAACAAACTACTTTCCCTCTTCTCTTCGAATTCAAACAGTCATGTCTTTTTCCACCACCACAACCACCACCTCATACTCAAACTCTGGTTCACTTGGTTCTCTGGGTGACTCCTGGTCATCCTAAACCGTTAACTAGAGCGATGAGTTGATCATGCCAGCAGCACCCCCAAACAGCCCAGTATATGTCTTTGATTTAGACATATATGATGACTACTACTCTGCTGAATCTCAACCAGTGGAAGTTGTTCCAATGGTTGCTGCTGAACCTCTGCCAGAAGAAGTTCCAATGGTTGTTGCTGCACCTCAGCCAGAAGAGATGAAACCTCAGACGGCAGAGATTCCAAACAACAAAAGGAAGAGGGAAGACGAAGCCGATCCATCAAGGAAAAAAAATTTATGCATGATGGACGTAGATAATGAAGATGAAGAGGAAGTGGAAGAGCAAAAGGCTAATGATCAGCACACAGAGGAGAAAGATGGTGAAGAATCCTCTACTGATGACTGATAGAGTTGGCTTTCGTTTTTTGTTTTTTGTTTTTTTGGAATGCAACTAACTAACAGCAATATCTTGTAGTGATATGTGTAAACATTTGTTAGTGCATGAAATATTGTAATCCTCTTTTTTGTAATACAATTTGTTTACAGACTTTCAATCATATAAACGATTCGCATCCAATTACAATTTGCAAATGATTCGCATCTTAACCTGATATATTACTTGTTTTCAACATTACTGATTTTCATGCAATTCGCAGCCTAACATGCGATTTGCAACCCACTGAATGTCCTGGTATTTTTATGAAAGCACGCTTCACAGCTTAGCATGTGAACAAATATCAGCACTTCTGGTTGTTCTCCATTCGCATCATATCTCTTTACACAAGCAGCCAGGAGTCCTGATATATGTTCTGGTCATAATTCGCATCATATCATGCGAATCATATGCGAATAATTGTTGTCATGTGTTCTGGTCATAATTCGCAGCTAGGAGTCCTGATATTTATTTGAAAAGGCATTACGTTATAGCTCAACACAATTTGCAGCATAAAATGCTGATAAATGTTTGATATGATTTTTACTAACGATTCGCATCCTGGTGAAATTTCACACAAATCGCATGGAAACCTGATAGATGTTTGCAACTTGATATCAACATATTATACACAATTCGCAATACTGGATGCGAATTGAATGCAACTTAAAGCACTTAACATTTCTTTACTCTAATAAAAGCATTACAAACACAGGAATGTAAAAATGTTTAGTTTGTTGAACAGAACAATAACAGTACTACAAATAAATGTGGCCAACCAGAATTGTCCACAACACGGATTGTCCTTAAACTGGAACATCACAAGTCCTCCGATTATGGCCTGAGTTTGAACAACGGCCACACCTCAACTGCTTGGTTGAGATTTCTCCTCTATAAGGGATTCGCTTTTTCTTAGGCCTTCCGGAGCGTCTCTTAACGTTCGGAGGCAGAACTTCAACAAACGAAGGATTGTTAGCGCTGGACCCTTCCCTGAAATCTGTTATAGCTTGTATGCTGAAAGAGTAACTTTCCCTCTAATTCTTAACCGTAAAGAATGGCTCTATTACGGTCAATGGATCTTGGTCAGTATATTGTATTGCCGCTAAAGCGTGAGGACATGGAAACACTCTTGTTGTCATGATCCGCAAGAATATTTGAAATCCAACAGATTAACAACAGCCACAGGATTCGAAAAGGCTTCGAACATGGTGGTAGACGACTTACGTACTACCCAAGTTCGGCACATGTCAACATTCTGCTTTAGCTTTATCTCGTACTCGGGGACCAAATTAGTACTCTAACTGAGACCCTCTTCGTATCTTCGTGAAACTTGAGTCATAAGCAAGACTCTAATCCAGTCAATAAACTCAATAATTGGTAGGCCGCAATATTTTTTGATCTGATTTTTAAACGATTCAGTTGCAGTAGAAGCCATAGAGACGTATCGCTTCCCTTTTATGTAAGCCTGCGCATACTTTTCAGGGGGTAAATTTGCAAGAAAATCACTCAATCATGTCACCACCTTCACATAGAAAAACTGTTAGTATATCTTTAAAAAGCTCTCGACTGGGAGCATAAGCAAGACGATGGAAGAAACTCAACATCCTTTTTTATAGTCTCTGTTAGTATGTTCCAGTTTGGCTTTCAAATTCTGCATGAGATGGAAATAACAGTATGCATGATAGCAGTTTGAATACAGGACAGAAACAGCATTAAAGATACTAGAATGACGGTCTAAAATAAATATGATCTCGCGATCCAAAAAATGTGGTTTCAAACACCCCAAAAACCACATCCAATTGTCCCAATCTTCAATGTTAACTACACCAACAGCAATAGAGAATAGTCCTGGAAAAAGGCAGATCAAATGAACACTACAACAGTACCCAAACGTTTAAAATTGTACACATTTTGCATGCTGTCCTGGTAGTTGCGCTCACAATATTTGTTGCTAACTGTGTACAAGCATAAGCTGCGATGTAAGCACAGTTTCAAATACTACCTAATTCGCAGCCTCAAATGTGAAATGTCAAGATTACAACAACAAAAGGTTTGCATATATAGGATGCAAACTGTCATCACATAATTCGTATCCTCAAATGTGAAATGTGAAGATTCGAACACTGCTTAATTCGCAGCTTCGGATGCTAATTGTTGCACAACAATTTCACACAAAAACATCATTCAGATTAACTAGTTAAATGTAACTAACCGTTGTTGCCGTCCTTTCCTACGGAAGTAAGCAAGGTATCCTTATACTTGACATATAAGTGGGTTCCATCGACAAACAAAAATGGACGGCATGAATGAAAACCCCGAAGGGACGAACCGAATGCTACAAAACAGCGCTTGAATCGGTTTCCAGCTAATAACTCCAACTGGCAGTCTGAAGTAATATCCCGGCTCTTTAAGCGTTTGAAGGATCCGCTTAGTAAACTAAAAGAACTTAAACTATCTCCAAAAACTCCCCTCCTAGCCTTCTCTAAAGCATTCCATGACAAACGGTAAGAGATGTCAAGACCGTAATCTTGTTTGACAGTCGATTGTATTGTTTTGGCTGTCAACGAATGGCAGGTCCGTAGAGAATCCTGAATTTCCTCTGCAATCAAATTTGATGTCAAATGCTTGTGCCGCTTATGCTTATGCTTCTGGGAGAAAACAGGACTGCAAGTATAGTGTAGAACATACTTCTTGATCGTCATCAAGCCGGTGCTGGAATCAATAGATGCATAAAGCCTTCATTTGCACCCACTTGTGAACTTGTTTTCACAATAAGCAGTGATCTTATTTGCTGTGTTGTGCAGGTATTTGAAAGAAAAATCATGCTCTAACGCAAACTTGCACAAAGATAACCTCAAACCAGCAGCACCTTCTTCAAAAGTTTGACCCACTCCATTAATAGCATCAGCCCAACCAGTAGTAGCAAGTTGTTTTTTTCTCTGATCAGAATTAACTAAACTGTTACTACTCTCCCCGCTAACTCTTTGATTGGGAGATGGTTCTCCCAAACTCAGGTTACGCTCTTTACGCTTTACACCACAATTCTTACCACCAGAGCTCTTATCAACAGAACTTTCTTCACCAGAACCCTTATCGAAGACGTGTTGTTCTATGAGAAAACTAACCCGTTTTAAATGCTCCAAATCAAGATATAAAACCAACCTCACAAAATCATTCTGGTTATTAAAGAAACAATTATTGTGATCCCCGCAGGAGTAGGTAATTAGGTAGTCACCTGTGGCAAGCTCCTCCCATGTGTTCTCCACATAAGCTTGGATACTTTGAAAGCTTTCAAACTCCGTGAAAGGCACAATTGCGGTTTGGTGACCGTATTTAAAAATACCAACTCGTGATTTGGACATCTCTTACCCTGGATAGAACAGGCTATAAGTTATTAGTCCCAAAAACTATATGCAAATTATTTATTACTGCATCAAGCAATTCGCATCCTATCTTGCGATTTGTGTATACCTACAAGTTGCGGACTGTGCTCAATTCGCATCCTATCCTGATATTTGTTTGTAAAAAAAGTCCTGATATTTGTTTCGAAATACAATACTCTAAAAAGTTCTAGATAGTTCGCATCCTAACATGCAAAAAGTAAAAGCAACTAAAAAAGTACTGATATTTGTTTGAAAATGCAATACTTTAGAGTTCTACACAGTTCGCATCATAACATGCGAAAACGTAGAAAAGTCTTGGTATTTGTATGAATACACAATACTCTAGAGTTTCATGTAGTTCGCATCATAACATGTGAAACGTATGTTCTTCATACAATTCGCAGCATATTTCTAAGAAAATTTTGAAATTCTTTCATGTGATTCGCATGTCACTATGCGAATTGATAAGACAATCAGCATCTTCATCATCGAATACATCAAACCATTTGCATCTTGCGTCGAAGGCCTGGACAACTAAAACTCGTAATCTACACATGTTTAACGTCCGAAATAAAAATCTAAAGCACTACAAAATTAGTATATAACATCAGAAAACAAGGATATGAGTATATAACGACAAATATTAACAAAACAATAACAGATCACTGTAACAAAAAAACAGAGAAAAGCTCGAAATCAGGCTATGGAGTCTAAAAACAGTAAAATATAACCTATTCCAACTGATAAAACCAACAAAATAACTTCGAAATCAGTAGGTAATTACGATTACCTGGGACCAGAAACACAATTACTTGCAAAACAACAGATTTTTGTACGTATAAACACGATCAGTTCCTGTACGTAGAAGACAGTGGTTAGATACGTTTTACACCACCAAACTAAATAAATAAACAGACCTTAAACACTCCGATCACCGGAAAATGTGATTTCAACCGGTCTTCGTGGTGGTTCGTAGGGTTAGATGGTTAGAGCGGCTAACAAATTCAAATCTTCAAAAAGCTAGAAAAAATAGAAAGAAAACTGAAAATTATATTTATATATTGGGTTAAGGGTAGTTAGGGTATTAAAAAATATTAGGTTGTGAGTGACAATAAGGTAGTTGAGTTGGGTATTAAGTAACAATTGATCAAACCTTGGGTAGTAAGTGACATTTGAATAGTTGAGTGGGTACTTTAAGTGCAATTTCCCTTCTTTTTAAGCAAATTAATGTCTAAAATGTATTTAATCAAATTATTGTATACATGTTTATTCTCAATGAATATTTTGGTATCACTAAGAGGAGAATGCATTTACGTTTAGTGGACTATATTTTCATTTTGAGTGGTAATCGAAAATATTTACATATTTTTAATATGCGATATTGAGATATTTATCTTTTATGGATTTTTTCCATAATAGTTTTTTGGCATACTCTAAATTCTGGTCCTGGATCCGCCCCTGGTTCTAACGAGACCATATCTGTATCATGGTTCAAACTCTCAAATTGAACATATGTTTGATTTTGAGCATCTTCATTTTCTAACGGTGCTGAAATGATTGGAATTGTATCTGAATCTTTTGATACCTGAGTATCTTTGTAATCTTCATGAATCTTTATAGATTATTTCTTAAAATGAACATTTTGTTCCTAAATTCTCCCCCACCCCCCAAACTCAACATCCTTACAGAAATTTATTGTTCCCGTTTCAAAAATAATTCTAGCGAAATGATCAAAAAATTTAAAACTCCTTGAATGTTTTGAATAACCAATGAAGTAGCAACTAACCATCTTTGAGCCCAGTTTATTTTCATTCAGTCTATAAAGCCTTGCTTCAGATGAAAACCCCCCAAATATTCGGATGCTTTAAGTTAGGCTTGCGTGCAATCTAAAGCTCATAAAAAGGTCTTTATGGCTACCTTTGTGAGAACTCTATAGATAAAGTGTGAAGCATATTTAATAGTCTCACCCTAGATAGATAGTGGTAGAGTAAAATGAGTCATCATACTTCTCACCATACCTTTTAGTATATGGTTTTGTCTCTCGAATACACAGTTTATGGTAGGTGCCCTTAATATTTTATATCAAAGAACTATATTGCACCCCTATAAGTACTTAGCAAATGGTTCATGATGTTTTTCACCGAATCGTCATATTCATCATATAGATCAAACATGATACACTTAATGCTCTTACCTAGTTGTTTTTCAATTTCGATCTTAAGAACTACAAACTTGTCAAGTGTTTCTTACCTTGTATATTGATATGGTTATTTATGTTTATTTTTCTTTATATCATATTTAATTTTTATTTTGCTTATGTTTATTGTTCTTTGACTCTTGTCACTTATACATATATATATATATATATAAACATATTTCAGATCAATTATGTTGCTTGAAACTAAAAGTGTTTTTAGAAAGTTAAAAAAAAAACTACTTCTTTTATATATATATAAACATATTTCAGATCAATTATGTTGCTTGAAACTAAAAGTGTTTTTAGAAAGTTAAAAAAGAAAACTACTTCTTTTACAAACTAGTTGTTTACTTCTAAACTAGAGACAACGTCTACAAAATAAGTAGTATGTTTTAAACCTGAAAGACTTTATTTATATTTTGATATTATAGATTCCAAATTATTATACTAGTTTTATATTATCTTATAAAGCACGTGAATATACAATATTATTACCAAATATCACTTACGACATATGTCTTGAGAGGTCGATTTGTACGGCCATGCTCAAAATGATGCTCTTATGGGCCTGAATCTCAATTCTCTCGGTATGGAAATGGAACAAACGAGCGAACCTATGTATGAATTCCATTATACCCATAATGCCATATTTGAAGAATTTTTTGTTTATAACTATTTTTTTATCCTGATGCAGTTTAAAACTTGAGACTAAATAGATTTAGGAGATAACTACTAGCTAACAAAATCTTTTTATTTTTTGAGAAATAATAAAAGTGTCTTTGATAAAACAAAAATTAGATTGGAGTTACACTTGTTCAATAATTTTTAAACCAAAATATTGTTTTCTAATTTAAATTTGGTAGCCCGCCAAATTTTGAAGTTTATTTCGACTTAATCAAATAAGTGATTCAGCTCTATAATTGAACCAGAGTTGGTGTTTTTTTCTCTTAAAAATATTGAGCTTCATCTTTGTGTTTAGGTTTTGATTCTTTGACAAGCCCAGTGTGTCTCATTTTTTTTAATTATTTATTTGGATCCATCTTGAGAGTCAACTCTTATATTTGATTCTTTTGTGTATATGAAGTGCATTAAAGTTCTGAAGATTAAGCAGAGCAGCTAGTAACTTTGATCATATTGATCAACCTTGGACCTACAAAACCAGAAGAATACAAGAAGCAAATAAGTCAGGTATTAACATTCTTGATAAATTAGTGACATAGATCCAGAAAAGCTTGGATCTTCTAGTTTACAGTCAATAATTATGCTATCAAATTCATCAATACCTTTTAAACAAACAGTTGAACAAACAAACTATTCTGAAACGTTTTTTTATTACATTAAAATCACCTACAATAATTTTTTAAGGACAATACTTATTATAGATTCGAGTCTACGAATTGTTCTTTTATTGTCTATACCACGAGTGATCCAGTTTAGGAATGATAAAGTCATTTGAAGAGTGAATTGTAGGTTCTAGAGGATCCTTTAATGTGGAAAACCTTTGAGATTATGGGCCTTTGTGAATTTTTGTTTTTATTTTTTCAAGAATTAGAGATAGTGGTAAGCTGATTGTTGATGAATTTTTAGGTGATTCTTGACAATGTTCAAAGATTTCTATTTCATTTAATTAATTAAACATGTTATCTAATTCTAGTGTGTGAAGAGTCCCAGTTATCTCATTACTTGGAACCTATGTGAAGTCAAGTTCAAAACTGGTTCTTTTTTATTTGTGTTATTTTTTTCATGGTGATGTTCATTGTTATGGTACTTATTCTTGTTCTTTTCAGTATTAGGAGGTCTGAGTGATTGACTGATTTCTGGGGATATATAATTCATTTTAGCTATTCCAGTTTTAACTTTTCTTTTAATTCCATTAGAATCTATATTTCTATGGACTGTTATAGAAGGGTTATTATCATTTTTATGATTTTGATTGTTTGAAACAATTATAGACTTAAATTTTTAAACCTATATTTCTTTTTGGGAATTTGGGTTCAAGTTATAGCTTTTAGTATCTTCGGTTTTTTGATGTTTATCTTTTAAGAAACACTATTCATTATTTATAGATCACATTTTACAGTTTGGAGTTTTATGGCCTATATGATCATAGGTTAGGCAATAATATGAAATATCACCATAGGTGATATTTTGCCAATAGTCATCTCTGCCCCTAAAGCCTATCCAATTATTTTAGAGCAGAGATTTTGGAGATATCTAATTTGAACCAAGCTTTACAACAGTTAAAGTTTACTCGAATTTTTTATGGAACCCAAGTTGATAGAGGTAAACCTATGTTCTTAGCAATATTACTCATAGTATCCTGGGAACGAAACCCAGACTGGTGTTATAGGGCACTCAATCCTAGGATGCCATTTTAATAATCTTAGGGAAAACTGGCCTATGGACCATACATTACGTTTTCATATATTTTAAAAAAAATTATGATCTAATTATATTAAAATATGTCTATAGTCCCAGATTGATACACTAAATTGTCCTGTAAATTTGAATGATCGCAAGAATATTTAAATTCTTCAATTTTTGGATGACCAAAGGAGAAAATGGAAAGATGAAAAGCTTGAAGTCCCAGGTATCTTTTTTTCTCATTATGGCCAAGCATGAACTATTTTATTTCTTCTGTGTCTCAAATTATTGTATCTCCTTATGAGTATTTGCTTCAATGAGAGGTATATGTTTTGGAATCATTAGTGCTCGGTCATAATCATAAAATTTTAGATAAAGTTCAATATCTTCCTTTTAGTGGTAATACTCAGGCTCGTTCAAAATGGGAAGTTTATTTCCCAATCGACCATTAGTTACTACAACAACGCATTACACATAAAATACACTACTATTTGACATATGATTCTTATATAATTATGTTTAAAAACAGAATATTACATATGAAACTTAAAACACATATCTAATATGATACATTTAGAAAAATATATTAACATATATTTGTCTCAGTTTAAGAAAAAATAATTTTTGAGCCAATATTAATTGACTTAATTTGGGTAAACCCTCTTTTATGTTGGTTTTTCTATTATCAATTAAACTATTAATGATCAATCCATAATTGACAGTCTGATATTTATGATTAAATAGATCAAACATTAATCTTATTTGGATTGTTACTGTTTGCAATAGTATTAGCCATTAACTATCCAGACCTTAAGTTCATAAATTCACGAACAATCTTCTTTTGGGCCGATATGTTGACTTTATGATTTACTTGTCGAATTAAGGACAACATTAGTCATGGAGTCCATGTATCATTTGAAAATCAAACAACAACAACAACAAAAAAGAACAAGTTTAAACATATCATCTGGTCTCAGGTCCGAAAGAAGACCTTAAAAGGTACACCCATGGTGCACAACTATAGCGAGGTCTTTTCGCTGCATGAGTCTGGGATCTTCGCAACAAACATTTTTATTCATATAATGAACTATTCAGTTTCTGTGGCAACTGCCTCCTAAAAAATGCGATAACAGCAGAGGTTACTATGGTAAAACTCTATTGTTACATATTTTTGTTCAATTTAGGGTCTATTGGCTACGATTTCAACATTTTTTAGCAATAAATTAAACTCAAAATTGAGTGATAAAATATTAATTTTGGTATTGTAATCAAATTCATATAGTAAATCACAAACCTTAACATGTTTTATCTAATCAAATCAATCAAACATAAAATTAAAACCCTAAATACACACCCTAACTAGCTCAAACAACAATCAATTTCCCAAGGGTGAGGAATTTGTACTGGAAATTAAATCCATATATTTTCAGTTGAAACCCTAAAACCACGCCCTGGCCAACACTAAATTTTCCAATGGTGTGGATTATAATACCAATTATTAGAATTTTAAATCACTCAAAATTTAGAAATATATACATACATGAATGAGATATTCTAATTTATGATATCTTTTATCATCGCATGTACAGTATATATCCACTAAATTGCACATAAAAATATGGTAATGTATTAACTAATAATCCAAAAAATTTTGTCATTTTAGACAATAATCAACAATGAAATGAGAGAGTATGGCCATATTATGTGTGACCATCATTTCATCAATCGTATTTCTAACCATTATCTAAAATACATGTTTATTTCTTATGGCATATAACATGACTCTATAACACTAACATGTCGATTCTCAATTGATCCAACTTAATCGAAATAAGATTCCTAATTTTTATAAAATATACAAGAGACGTATGAGAAAACTAAATGTTGTATTATTTTTATGATCGTATACAAACTAAAATTATACATAATATAATCTTAAACTAAACTAAAGATTAAATTGTAAATAAAACACCCATTGTATATGAATATCCTCTAGGCTGATAATTTTCACATGAATATTATTTTTATGTAAGCGTTAAGAAAGATGAAAATAGAGAGATGAATCTTATTTTTTTCTTGTAATCTTAACCAAGTAAAACTTAATCATAGAATGTATTCTTATTTGTTCTGTTTAATTTTCTTGGTTGTAAAGAACCTAATGTCTAATTTTTATTTGGATGTTACTCGGTGTAATCAAAATTTATATACATAAAAAATTATAAATCTAAATCACATGAATTGATTTCAAATCCACTTAATCCATAAAGTTATGGCACATATATGATCTACTTAATTGCATCATTTTCTTCGTGTCAAGTTAGGATTTTTCTTACTAAATACTGGAACAGATATGTCCTTGTGCACAATGGTCATTCCTTCGGGAAAAAAATTAGCATCCATATATAATTCTTATGATGAATGTTATACCCTATAATGAACAAACTTGAGCATACATACAAATATGAGTTGTGGAAATATTTTGTGTCATGAAATTTCCAATCAAGCTCGAGATATTAACTAAGATGACTTATCTTATCTTACCTAAAAACTATAAGATTTTTATATTCTATACCAAAACATTGCGACATTTACATAAAGTGGTTCTGATGAATTTGAGTTCGTAACACAAAAGTTATCTCACCTTGAAGTTTTATATTGAATTTATTCAACGTTAATGTTTTGGTGGCATGCAACGAGTTCCTACTATTTATGACAAGAAATATGTCATCTACATACAATATTATATATGAACTCACTCCCATTGAACTTTTGAAGTATAAAATACTCTACTAAGTTTATCTCAAAATTAAAGAAAATTATAACTTCAAAAGATCATGATACGGTTAATGAGAAACGTGTTAATAGAATAAACGTATTTATTTATGCTAAAAATCATAAACTAAAATTTACATATAAATGTTATAAATGTTTGAATATTCTTTTGCACCGAATAATGTTTGTGTACTATCATAAACAACTAATAAAGTCATTAGGTTATACTGGCCAAATTTTTTAATATCAACACTCCAAAAATATGATTATAATATTCATTTGATGAAGCTTAATGCTAAATATATGTATTATGATATTCTTTGAATAATCCTTCACTTGACTAAAATGAATATTCACTTAAAATTCACCACATTCATATTGAGTGAAGATTGATCGATGTAAGACCTTTTGTATATCTTATCGAATTATGTTGTGAGTCAACTACAGTTTGATATATGAACTTACAACCAACTTTCCATTTTATTAAGATTACAGATAAAAAGTTGAAACATAATTACATGGTATCGACTTTCACTCATGTTACAATTCATGGTTGAGAGTTGGAATTATGCATGATACTACATAAGCGTAAATTAAGTTCTTCTTTTGAATCACAAGAATCTCAATATTCTTATAGAACTCTTTATGATATCACAGAAGCTCAAACTGAAATATTCTCTTACATCATAATGACTATTAGTATTCTTCTAGAACTTTTTATGACATTACAGAAGCTAAAGGTGGGTTCTTTACTTAAAATTTTAATATTCTTTCAAAATTGTTTATAAAAATAATTTGTATAACCTGAATACACAGTATATTATATCTCTCTATGTTTTTGGATCTTTATGATAGACTATACTAACTTTAGTTTGCACGTTTTCTTAAGGATGTTGAGTTTGTTCTTCATGAACAACTATCGCTTATTATTTGTAAATAGAGTTTTGAATATTAATTTCTAAATTAAATTATCATTCTCATGATTAAAATATGATCGATAATGAAAAATAAAATTCTTATAGTTTAAACCTGAATGAATCATTTTGATTCTTCCTCTAAATTCAAAATTGTTCATTTATTACTTCTCTCCAAACGTAATATCCTCACAATTATTATATGGTATCAAATATAAAGTTGGTTGTGAAATCTTAAACTAGTATTTTTATGGGATATACTAACTCTAAAAATTCAATAATTATTAATATATCATAATTTAGTCTCTCTTTATTGGCCTTGTAAGTCTTTATATCTACTGGACTTTGCTAAATGTATAAATATGTCAAATAAGGATATATGTTTTCATGTTCAAGGTTCGTCTACCGAGTTTTATTAACTATGTGTGCATTATCAATTTAATATATCTTTTAAAAATTACATGTTATGATGGTGACATATAAATAAAAAAATTGAAATATGGACCACACTAAAGTTGTAAAGGTAACTTCTGTAGTCGATTCAATCCTCATACCTCTCACGATCCTTTTATAATTATCTCATAATTTCGAAAAAAATTGTGCTAAATTTTACTGAACTTTATTAAGACCGAAAACTACGTAACTAAACTATAGCTTTAAATTATTTCTCTTTAGATATTTTTACCATATAAGCCTTTTTATTGATAAAAACCAAATCATTTGTTCATTTTATTATTAAACTTTTACATTTAAAAAAGTATCATCGTAACTTAACGAGAATATATTGAAGCACAGAGTTAATACGACGTCATATGAAAGGCTAGGCTAATAAAAAAACAATATTTGGTATTTTACCATTTAATAAAGTATAAGTTATTTTCTTATAAACATTTTACTATTGTACTTATGTATAATGAAGTATTTACCATTTTTTTATATTTAACAAACTTAGATAAATTTGAAAAACTAAAACACTAAAAATCTAAAATCTAAAACTTGGTAGTGAAATTTACAAGTATCTTAATAATCTTCAAAGAAACTTTAATATAATATTCTTCATGAATGCTCATAGACTATAATCAAACTTATGCATTTGGATTATACTCTCTTTATTATAGTCTTGTTATACCTCACTAAGATTTCAGACTAAAGGAGCGGTTCATCTATTTCCATAATCTCATAGATATCCTCAAACTATTGATGAATGGACATGTCATATTTTCATTATACAAAACTAGTTCATATGAGTTCTAATTTTCATCATTAAAATGATAACTACAACTTAAGTTTATTGTAAAATGAGAACGATATATTGTCAAACATACAACAGTTAACTTAATTACCCCGTTAATTAACATAAAAAGGTTAAAAATCAAGTTTTTAGATTGGAAAAATATTCATATGAAGCAGGTCGTCATAATCCTTAGCGACGACGTTAGGTGTCAGGAATATATGAAAATAACGAAACATTTCGATGGTCTGATTTGATATTTTATGGGATAATTTACTAAAATTATTCAACATTAAACCAGTCATTAATAAATATGTGTTACATGAATACAATAATGATATCATGCATAATTTCTCACTATGAGATAATTTTTTGCACTGTTTTTTAGGTCACCTTATCGACAAAACTATAGTTTTTGTTGTTAACGCTCAAACCAATTTTGTATACGGCTCGTATAGACATAGGTAACTCTGTGGTAAGACCAACCTACCCTAAAGCTCTAGAATATGGACATATGAAATGTTCACGCATGACTCATGCAAAACACCAATCTTCCATGACAAAGGCAATGATTTTGTTTTATTTTATCATATTATGAAGTGTTAGAATATTCAGTGCACAAGAAACGAAGAGAGTGACTATGAAAGTGATGGAGGGAAGTGTGTTACTGAGATTAGCATGTTTTGATATTATAATGTGTTAGAATATTCAGTGTATTAAG
Organism: Limnanthes douglasii subsp. nivea; assembly: GCA_036936605.1. NCBI lineage: Eukaryota > Viridiplantae > Streptophyta > Magnoliopsida > Brassicales > Limnanthaceae > Limnanthes > Limnanthes douglasii. Next base: position 353,727,938 of record JAUPFV010000001.1, read on the forward strand.
TTTCCTTGTATAGGCCTCTAAGTTCTCTATATATTGAGAGCCTTACTTGGGTTTGCATTATAATAATAAAAAGATTCTCTAATAAACACAAAACCCTAGCCGCTTCGTGGCGGCTATTTCTCTGAGATGCTACGTAGAACATGTGCATGTTAACATGGTATCAGAGCACGTGTGATTCTGGGAATTCTAAACATCCTCAACAAAGATGGCTGGCAATGAAGTCGTGGTCAGTTAAATCCCTGATGAATTAACAATGCAGATTGCTGCCATTCTGAGAAATGGTCTCGGAACACAACAACAAACAACTAACCCCGAGAATTTATCCCTATGGATTAAACTCGGTGGTGGCAACTATGCCCTATGGGCAAACCTGATGAAGAAAGCAATTGGGGGAAGGGGGAGAGATTCTCACATTACAGGGAAGCCGACACCTCCATCCAAAACTGACAAAACATATACAAGGTGGGAACAAGATGATCAATGTTTTTTTACATGGATTATCCAGAATCTTGAATCCAGCTTGGTGAATAATGTCTCGCAATATCCCACTGCAAAATCCCTCTGGGATGGGTTAGCCACCACATACAGTTCTGGTACAGATTCGTTACAGGTGTTTGACCTTCATAAGAGGGCTAATTCATTAAGGCAAGGGTCCGATACACTAGAAGACTTGTGGAACAAAGTGCAGAACATCTGGATGTCTATAGATAGGCGAGATCCGAACCCTATGAAAAACCCAGAAGATATTCAGATCTACAATAAGAAGACTCAAGAACAAAGACACTATCAATTGCTAATGGCGATTAATGACAGGCTGGAACCAGTCAAGAGAGATATCCTGAAAAAGGATCCTCTTCCTTCCGTGGAAACAGCATATGCTACAATACGAAGGGAAGTGGCCAGGCTTAATATACTAAAATGAAGTTCTTCTGATAGTGACTCGATTGAAATTAGAATGGGTTTGGCTGCTAAATATTCTGCACAGAGGCTTAAATTCTGATCCAAAGAGAAAGAAGATAAATCCAAGTTGTATTGCACTCATTGTGGGATAAAGATACACACTAAAGAGACATGTTTCCAGCTGATTGGCTATCCAGAATGGTGGGAGGACGGTCATAAGGAGAAAAATAACCAGCATTTCAGATCTAATGTCAAACGGGCTTCGTCTACAAGTGACGGTGAAGATCCGACTAAAAATGAGCAAAGAAGTGGTACTGGTTTTGGAGGAATGGCGGCGAACTCCTATGAAAAACTTGGAGGTAACGGGTTTGAGAAATCAATGAATTGGATCTTTGAGTGCGGGGCTACGGACACCATGTCTTATGATCCTAAAGACTTTGGTGACATGTCATCTCCAAAGAAATCCCATATTGAGACTGCTAGTGGAGGAATTTGTGAAGTCAAAGGGGGAGGTTCAATTATTTTTTCGGAAAAAATGGAAATTAAAAACTACCTCTACACTCCTTCACTATCCTTAAAGTTATTATCTGTTAGTCAAATGACAAAACAACTCAACTGTGTGGTTCTTATGTATCTATTTTTTTGCATTTTACAGGACATTCGTACTAAGGATATCATTGGGCGTGGTACTGAACAAGGAGGTCTCTATTATGTTGATGAGGTAGTTCATAAGGGACATGCCATGCTTGCTCACGGAACAACCGAAAGGCAACTTTGGTTATGGCACCGACGACTTGGTCATCCTTCTTTTAGCTATCTTAAGAGTGTGTTTCCTAGTCTTTTTCTGAATAATTCCATTAATGAGAAATGTGAAACCTGCATTCTTGCAAAAAATCGTAGGATCTCATTTAATCAAAGTAATACTAGAGTTGATTATGCTTTTTCACTAATCCATTCTGATGTTTGGGGTCCATCACCAAATTCCACTAACAATCAAATCAGATACTTTGTTTTATTTGTGGATGATTTCTCAAGAATGACTTGGATATACTTCATGAAACATAAATCGGAAGTACCAGAAATATTTGTTTGTTTTTACAAAATGATTTTGACTCACTTAAAAAAAAATACAGAATATCCGTTCTGATAATGGAACAGAGTTTGTCAACCAAACAATGCATATTTTTTTCAAAACAAATGGTCTTATCCATCAAACCACTTGTCCAAACACACCTCAACAAAACGGTACTTCAGAACGAAAAAATCGTACTTTACTTGAAAAAACTCGTGCTATTATGATTGAATCTAGAGTTCCTCATTCTCTTTGGCCAGAAGCTCTTGCTACAGCTACGTATCTTGCAAATCGTCTACCAACCCGATGTCTAGGAAATAAAACTCCATTACAAGTGCTTGCCACCCAATTTACTATTCCATCTATAATGACCTTACCACCTCGTGTCTTTGGTTGTTCAGTGTTTGTTCATATCCCTAAAACTAGTCGAAACAAACTTAATCCTTGTGCTGAAAAGTATGTATTCGTTGGATACGGTGTTCATCAAATGGGATATCGGTGTTACAATCCGGTTACTCGTCGAATCCATGTCACCATGGACTGTGACTTCTTAGAATCCGATTATTTTTTTGACCACCAATCTCGTGCTCAGGGGGAGAAAGTAAGTGAATCACTCGACTGGTTGCTATGTGAAAGTTACTTTGAGGATGTGCCGATAGAGTCGGTAGATGGCGCCACCGAACACGCCTCTTCCAACATAAAGGAGACTGACAAGGCAGTTCTTACCACCAATGATTCTCCCGAAGACAATGTCCAACAAGAAACAAATGCCATGGATACTACCAGCGTTTCAGCCGAAGAAAATGTCCATCAAGAGGTAAACAATTTACAATGTCATAACTCACAAAATGCTACTGATCATGACATTTTTCAGGAAGTTCATTTGTTGAAACTCAAACTCTGGTTCTTCCCCAAAGAAAAAATAGAGGGGTTCCTCCTGACCGGTATTCACCGAAACACGTTCCTCGTGCTTCTACATTATGAAGTGTTAGAATATTCAGTGCACAAGAAACGAAGAGAGTGACTATGAAAGTGATGGAGGGAAGTGTGTTACTGAGATTAGCATGTTTTGATATTATAATGTGTTAGAATATTCAGTGTATTAAGTTTCCTTGTATAGGCCTCTAAGTTCTCTATATATTGAGAGCCTTACTTGGGTTTGCATTATAATAATAAAAAAGATTCTCTAATAAACACAAAACCCTAGCCGCTTCCTGGCGGCTATTTTTCTGAGATGCTACGTAGAACATGTGCATGTTAACATGAAGATATGAAATAATTAAGAGGATCTCGTGGCTCCAATAATGATTACTTTGATATGTTAAGGGCTAAGATATCCTCATGAAAGCTTAGATTTCTAAAGGGATATAAATATCATTAAAACTTCAAAACTGAAACAAACAATATTTGGACATACATAACATTACTCCACACATCTCAATGTCCAATTTATTGGTTATAGATCATTACTTTTGTATACTAATGACCGACCATTCATATTAGCACTTAAATACTTCCTAAACCGTATATAGACGGGTTAACATCATTATATTCCTTCTAAAACATAACAAAAACATTCAAATATATGCATCACAACTAAACATCCAAATCTACATATGCATAAAGTATCCAAACATAATAACCCTAAATTGCTGAAAACTAAATGTTTTGATAAAAGTAAGAAAAGGTTCACGGTAATAAAACACGTGAAAAGTATACCAGAATACCTATCGGTGACACTGCGACAAATATCTTGGCATGTGCGATAAACTGGTCGGTCTCGTGGTGAGCAACATGGCTCACCGCAGAGGCTAAAGCCCAGTTATTTTTGTCTTAGTGTAATACATGCTCGTTGTAGCACTGTGGCAATGTAATTATTGGACTTTCATAGTCTAAAATTTAGAGCAACGACTTCATTATTTCCAGAATAAAAAAAATAAACCATTTTAATCTTAAGTTGGGGTTCTATCGAATATAAAGATCGAATTTTTAAGACTTTAATCATGTTTCAGGTAAGTATCAATTTAAACATGAGTACATGCATGTATAAAATTAAAATCTCAATTATAAACATCACAATTACATAATTTTGTAATAATAAAAATAGATTGGAGAAAACATAATCAACTTCTTAATTCATAGGGTTGGCACGTGATGTCATCTTGTATAGCAGGTGTAGAGGCTCGATTTGAAGGTGATGGATTTTCTGAAGGTTCACAAGTTATCTTCTGATGAACGTTTTCGAAGAAAATCAAATTGTTTGGACTCCAAATGAGACACAATATAAATAATTTAAAAACATCAACCGGATATGGGAAGGAATTGAAGTGAGATGATCTAAATTTTTGATTTACAAATATATTTTTGCTCATACATGATAAAATATATTAATATTCGATTATTTTGAGTTCAAAGGTATGTCATTTATCTTTGTTAATTATGAATGGAATATATTGATATTCGATTCCCTTTAGTCCAAAGATATATCCGCTTTTTGTAATGTTCATTCGAAACCATTTACAACTTTGATATAAACATATTTTCGATCAATATTATTTTTAAATTGACAATCCGACAATACATTTTTTAACAAAATTTATAGTGAAATCGTATGAAAAAACGCATGGATCGACTCATCAACCTGACTATGCAATAAAAAATATCATGTATATCGCCATTGTTGTATTTATTGATTTTTGTAAAAAATTGTTTTATGTTTAGACTTTTCGATTAGTTTTAAATATATATTCCGAAATTTTAAATTTATACTCAGATCTTATCTAATCTTCTAATCTTAATCTTAAATTTATATTATTATCTTATATAATTATTATTGTAAACATCAATATTTTTACCATCATAATAGTTATTGGAATTCAAAAAATTTACCATAATTTAAATTGTATAAGTTTTAAGCTATATAACTTTATCAAATATATATTGAATTTTAATTTTTCTTTTCAAATAAAAGTTACTAACAATATTTGGCCTACCCTACTACCAAATAATGATAATAAAATATTAACCTTGTCAGCAAATTTAATTTTAATATCTTATAATTGTATTGTAGTTATATTTCATTAGATATTGAAAAACTAATATATTTATGATATGCGCATTTTTAATTATAAATAAAATATCGTAAATATTATTGGTGGTGATACGTTAATTATCGGTAATGATATAATAATTTTTTTTTTTATTGTTGTTTAAAAATTTATGCTTTTTTTGTATAAATTTATATTTAGTAATAAAGAATATTTTTACCAACACTATTGTTGGGCCATTTTTTACCACTCTTATGAAGTAAAAAGGCTTCTAAGAGGGGTTCCTATGGTTGTGGCCTAAGTAATCTTATAACCAATGTAGGCATACGAATGATAAATAAAATAAAGTTAGGGGTATGGTTAAATTGGGGCTCAATTGGCTAACCAGTCCCAATTTTAACCATACCCAACTTAAATTTAAGTAGCCCCAACCATATACCCAAAAAGTCCTTTCGTTTTTTACTAAGTCAAAACCCTAAAACACTAACCATTCCCATTTCTAAAACAGCCCCAACCCAAAATCAGCCCCAAAATCCTAAACACTCTCCAAACTCCAAACTTCTACAATCTTGCAAAATCAGTTCCAAATTCAAATCCGAAGATCTCTACCACATCAACAACAAGGCCAGAACTACAATGGGCAAAGGAAAAGAGTAAGTTTTTACTCTTAAATGTAGTTTGTTTTTATATTTGGTTTTGGTTAGGTTTTTTTATTTTGATGCTAGGGTAGGTTTGTTTGTGGCTGATTTGGTGTTATATTTGCTTATGAAGTTGTTTATTGTTGTCTAGTGATGCTAGGGTATGTTTGTTTTTTCCTGATTTGGTGTTGTAGGTAGTTTTTCGAGGTTTTTTGAACTCTTCAATGGTTATTTCGTGATTCCCCCGCCGGTTCAGTTGGTGGTTACCCGGCGAGGGAGGTTGGTTTTTTTGCAGGTGTTCTTCATCCCACGCCGGGTTTCAGGGGATTCACTCGGCGGGGGATATATTTTTTTTGCAGGTGTTCTTCATCCCCGCCGGCTGGGTCCTGATTCACCCGGCCGGTGAAAACTATTATTTTAAAATTGGAGTTTTCACCCGCCGGATGAATAATTGTCACCTGGCGGGTGAAAACTCCAATTTTAAATTAAATAGTTTTCACCCGCCGGGTGAAAATTGGTCAACCGGCGGGGAAGACCTGTTATGTAGAAAAACATAGTTTTCTTTAGAGAGCTTCTAACTTGTATATTTTGTTAATGTTTTTGCAGACAACACGAGGCACCTCGCTTAACAAAGGAGAAGGCGGCCAAGGCAGCAAAAAAGGGTGAAGGTAGCCGACGGCCGGTGGTCGCCGCTAGGCCGGAACGTGGGGACCGGACAAAGTGTGTTCGCCCCGACCGCGAGGTGCGCGAGGACCTGACGGAACGATCGTTGCGGCATCGGAAATACGATGCCACAAGGGAGGCCCCCCGTCGACGATCTTCTCCTCCACGAGAGGTGCTCCCCATCCGACGGTGGCGTGCCCTAGTGGACGAGGAGGAGGAGGATACGGAGGAGGAGGAAACGGAGGTCCCAATGCCACCACCTCGAAGAGAGGTCTGTGCCGAAAGGCGTCCAACCGATGCGGAGGGATGGAAAAATATTTTTCTATCCCAAAATAGCGTCCTTCTCTTCCCTGACTATGCGCAGCATGAGGCGTACTACGCCTTCAAAAACGATGTAAGTTATCTAATTTATTATTATTTTGATTAGTGAAATTTTTGTTTTAACATTGTATATATTTTTGAATTTTTTTACAGGCGCGCTCGGATATCACGGTGCAGTCGAAATACGGTTTGCTTGGTCAGTGGGACCTTAGCAAACAACTAGGGATTAGGGCTTACCTCGAGGAGACACCATTTTGGCCGTTGATGCGGCATCTACCGAGGTTCAAAAACCACGTCCAGTTGACGGAGGTGTTCGGTGAGAGGTGGCACCAGGAGACCAACACGTTCCAGTTCTCTTTTGGGGAGATGACGCTGACACTGGACGACATCTACGTGATTACGGGCCTCCCGGTTGAGGGGAGAAATATTGACCTCTATAGGCCGAATCCGATAGAGGCGACGTACGCACGGTATGCGGAGCTGTTGGGAGTTTCGGCTGCTAATGTGCAGCAGGAAATGGAGACGCATGACGGGAGCGGATTCGGCCTCCGATGGCTTAGGACCACATTCTCCGGGGAAGAGTACTTAGATTCCAACGCCGCCTGCACTCCGGAGATGAAGAAGGCAGCAGCTAGGGCATACATCTTGTTCTTCCTCGGGTGTACTATCTTCACCAACACGAGCCAGAAGAACATCCAGTGCGATTTTCTCCACCACCTTGAGGACTTGACGAAGGTTGGTGAGTACGCATGGGGGACTTGTGCGTTGGTGTTGTTGTACAAGAGCTTGGGAGGCATTTCGAAGCACTCCTTGAAGACCTTGGTCGGCTTCTCGGCCTTGTTCGAATGTTGGGTCTATGACCACTTCCCCGTCTTCCGCGCGCCAGTGAATAGTGGTTATAGCCCAACGGATCCGAAGATGCTGGCGTGGTTGCCCAAAAAGATCCCGGTATCATTAGCTCGGGGGAAGCCGTACTACCGTGGCATCCTCGCGGCTCAAGGAGAAAGGGATGTAAGTTATCTTCTTTACGTTTACTAATATACATCTACTCTATATAAAATGTAGTACGAGTAAATAATTTTTTTTGTAGGTTATTTTCCGACCTTACGAGGATGTTCGTGAGGTATGGCCGGAGCAGGCAATAGGGTTGTACCGAAACCCTATTCGCCTAATGATGGTGAGCGAGGCATATCACCCCGACCGAGTGATGTGCCAGTTCGGTTGGATCTAAGAAAAGCCGCTCGACCCCCTCGTTGCTAGAACCGGTCTTGGTAGAGGAGACCATCTTTGCTATGTGCTTCAGGTTAGGCATTGGACGAACTAGAGGGAGCACCTATACGTGATCGATAGGTATTCGAGGCCCTTGGAAGGGAGTACTCACACCGCATCCCCCCAGTACAAGGCATACGTGAAGATGTACGGGTGCTTTAATATCACACATCGGATTCTTACGGAGGCGTCGGCGATTGATGTGGTGAACACGATTAATCGTATTCGGCCGTTAGACGACTCGACTGACGAGATGGTGTCTTTTGCGAGGAAGGTTATGGAGATTACCGGACCGTGGCTTCTGATTATTATGGTTGGATTTTTGATTTTCATGTTATTCTAGTTGTGAACATTACCGCTGTTTTTAATTGTTGACATTTGGTTTAGCTTTGTTATTATAAATCGTAACTTTGTTATTGTATTTAGTTTCAAGTTATCCCATTTGTTGTTTGTTTAATTTAAGTTTGTTCTTGTGGTTTCCGTTTAATTTAAGTTTGACACGATTAAGTTTGTTTAATTTAAGTTATCTAATTCAATATGCCACTCACAATCTAGTCTTAAACAAGTAGAACTTGTTATAGTTTCCACCAAAGTAAGTTCCAAACTAAGTTTCCATAAAAAACTTAGTGCTAATACCCCTTTTTTCAACATAACCCGTCCCCCGCCGGGTCAGCAATTTTCGACCGGCGGGTGAATACTTCCCCGGCGGTTGAAAATAGCTCCCCCGCCGGGGTGAATAAACTAACCGGCATGGGTGGACCCTCACACCGCCGGTTGATATCGAGTGGAAATTTTATTTTTCCAATCGATCTCCCCGTCGGTTGACAAATACTCCACCGCCGGGGACATTGTCAATCGGCGGTTGACAATTCCTTACCCGGCGGGGACGCCTACCGAATTCCATCCTCACAATTTCTTGAGGATGGGCCAACTCCCCCCACCCCCACCCCCCGGGGTGAAAATTCAGCACCGGCGGGGTCGTTTAACCATTTAGGTTTCTTCCTTTGTTTAGAAGTTGGCTTCGTCAACCGGCGGGTGACAAGTCATGGACCGGCGGGGACCTAGAGACAATTATTGCCCCGCCAAAAAATAATTCCCGCCATATGACTCTCCCGCCAAATGAAACTCCCGCCAACAATATAATTCCATTATAAATATACAAGTGTTAACGAGCAACATGGCATCCATCAAACACTTAGAAACAAATGGAGTTTACCGCTAATGAAGACTACTATATGCTTGTAGCAGTGAAGGATTCCCGGGCCGAGTTGGGTGAAGATAGGAGTGATGCATTTTTGAAAGGGTTTTGTTTCATATGTATTACAACTACGGTTATTTAGAAACTGGAGGTGTCGTTGTGCGCAGCCGTGACGAAATCAAGACACGGTACCTTTTTGTCCAGCCCCTCACGAAGTTGTTGTTCATGCCGCGAAGAATAAAAGAGGAGGCGGTAAAGGTCTGGGACATGAGCGTCTGCGACTATATCACTAGGGATATGGTAGCATATGGTTATGGCAAGGGAGGATGGCGACGATGTTTTACACAGCTTGCGTTACGACTACTAATAGTGCAATCTGTCGTATTCGAAAGTGTTTTTATTATTTATGTTGCGTAATGTTGTTATAACTTGTTATGTTTTTATTATATGTGTTGCGTATTGTCCTCGTTTTTTTATGTAATGTTAAGTTGTTATGTTTGGGTTTCTAGTTGTTGTTCAATGTTACTGTATTTTACATAGCACCGTATTCGAGCTGAACATACATTCATCTAAGGAGATTCATTCATTAAACCTCAACCTCATACAATAGAACATACATTCATCTAAAGAAAATTAAACCGAAATACAAACTGATACAAACAGGCACTATCAAGTTAATCACTCATTTCCTGTATGCGGATGTCTATAATGTCAGAACGAACCCTATCCAGTTGATCCTCCGTTATCGAATCCGTGTCTTGACATTTGAACAAGTTACTGGCAACACGGCGTTCTAATTCGGTGAGGCCAGAAACCGGATGGAGGCGGTGTGTGAGTAGGACTGACCACCTAGCCTTCACCTCATCAACACGCCTTGAAATTTTTGGCGGTTGGACACCATCCCTTCCGTATAATAAGTACATTTGGCATAGCAATGCCTCCCAATACGCTTTACGCCCTTCTTCTATGTGAGTGTTACCAAGTTCGATTGATGCTTTAATCAGATATTGATCTTCTAACTCGTACCAGAGACACATTATTTTAGGGTTTTTCTTGTTGTGTGGGCAGGACATTTATTTTATAGATATTAAACTCCTGCCAAATACTTTTCCACATAAACTCCCACCAAAATAAGTCCCGCCGTTTTTTATTTCCCGCCAAATTCGAACACCAACCTAATGAGACTCCCGCCAATAAACAAATAATAAGAGGGAAAATTAACACCATTTCCCGCTCACTATTTTTATGATTGAGCCACATGCATGTACTCTATAAATACTATAATCCGACTATGAAACTTAACACTTAAGTTATAACAATGGGTGATTCCGGCTGGAATGTTTACGAATATGAAAGCCTCCTATGCGCATTCGACTTCGTCAAAGCTACGATGCAGGAGGAGATTCCTGGTTTCGTCGATGCGGTTCTGTGCAGAATGTTCTTCAACCACGGTAGGGAGGCATCGTGTCCAGGGTGTTTAATGCCCCGACCACGTGCCCGCGAAGAAGTCGCCGATAGGTTAGCTTATCTTAAAACAGTGACTATACATATCGAGTCACTTCCTTGGGAAGAACGAACCAAAGTCCGAAAGGTATTTGACATGGGATTGCAGAGTACAATTACGCAGGAGATGGTGTCGGAAGCGATACAGCAGGTGGAGCTAGAAATAGCCGATGCAATAGCCAGCGCCGTTGAAACGTACTCAACTCCCGAGGGAAGTAGTGACTCGGATGGATTCGGGATGAACTATCTGACCCCGTAAAACTGAACGTGCAATGCTAACTCAGAGTTAGCTTATCTATCATTTGGTTTATGTTATGTGCTTATGGATTTCTAATTATGCAATGCTTTAAATTAAATTGTAATGTTTTAATGCAATCACCATATTACGAAGCTGAAGTGTTATTGTTTTCAACATAAAAAACATCCAAACATAAAAACCATAAAAACATAAAAACCATCCAGGGTTTACATTCGTTACAATCGTCTACTCATCAAGCAAAAGCAGATAAATCGGTTACTTCGGGGTAATTATTTTTAAGCTCTTCGTATTTCTTGCAACGAGATGCAATCGGCAATGCCCAACCTTCAGCTTCTGGTGAACGCAACTTTAAGCAACAAGGATGTATCATAGCACATGGGGCCTCCGCCTTAATCCCAAGCTACAAAACGAAAACACGATAAAATAAATTTCTTGATATTAAAATTACCATTAACATACCCCTTGTATGAATACTTACGTTCACGAAATGGTTGGAGTCGACCCAACCCAATCTGATTTCCAACCGGTTTGGCATCTGAGGAGGTGCACCTCTTAGCGGAAGAAAAGTGAAGCCGACATCCATATTTCGGAATAGCCCAACAAAATAGAGTATGCAGTTAAACGCAGATGCAATTGCCACTCCCATCTCGGGCATGGACATCCAATGGTCCTTAGTTCCCACATCGCTAGAACATTTCACACGCTCCGCAACATCAATCAAATCCTCCATGCTAGTAAAAATCTTTACGTAGACCAATGTGTAATCCATCAGCTCGTTGTAAAGGGCATCCATTATCAACCTCCACCCATCTTGTTGCCCGTTCAAGGCGTACGCTATCAAGCGGTACCCGCAATGCCCATCGGATTTAACATCGCTAATGGACTCTACGAAAGGCCTAAAATAGATGGGGAATTGGTTTATGTATCCTTTGGGGTCTACAAAACTTGCCTTCACCGGCATCGTAGAGCTTGACCTACAACCCACCGTTCCACTACTAAGCATTGTCCCACTTGCTTGCGTTGGAATAGCGCTACCTTTCGTACGAGCGGGGGTGGTCCTTGAACCACGTTTGGGCTCCTTCTTCTTTTTCCCTTTACTTGAGGTTGCGGTTGGAAGTTTGAAGTCTCCAAGTAAGGATGGCGTACTAGCATTTTCTGATTGAAGCACATGTTCGTGCCAACTTTTGTCGCGTTTAGTGGATGTATCATCAGTGGCAATAGATAACTTACATTTGTTAGGTGGACGACCGCGCGCTTTTTGCTTAACCAATGGCTCCAAAATGTTAGTTGTTTCGGGATGGACGACGGCAAACCATTGTTTATAAACGTGCTCTATGCGTGCTTCGTCATTGGACGCCATGACATCGCATACTAGTTTGTCAAGCTTGGCTTTAAGTTGCTCATTCGTGGAGAGGTTGGTACGAACTAGGATGTCTAACCTCTTCCAATGGTCATGAAACAACTCAAGCGGCACCTCTATGCCTTTTGCAACAAACTCATAGATTTCGTGGGCGCAAGGCATGCCGTGCGTAGTTCGTATGGCACAACCGCAAGGCATATCCGGTGCGATTGTCATGTTCCGGGCACATTCGACTTTGTCGGCCAAAATTTCCATTACATGGTGGGAGATGTTGTTTTTTAGTTGACCGTACACAATGTTTGTGAATTTATGTAGGGCCAACAACCGGCTCTTTTCAAAGGAAGCCTTAATGTCCCCGTGTTGCAATTCGATCAAAGTATGCAACTTCAACCAAAAAGATTCAAAGTTACCTTTGCTCGTACCGATGAAACGCTTGAGGCTCGAATGAGCGCTCTCCACGCGGTTTGTGGTTTGGTTACCAAAATGCATCCACTTGTTAGTTCTCCACGTGACAAACTTGTCACCGTACGGCCCTACCCAACTTTCGGTATACTCAATCGCTTCCGGATACTCTTTGAAGTCGCGGTGCAATTCCGACCGGTAGTTCTCGTACGCTAACTCCGTTTCCGCCAACATCATTCCGTTCCACACTTTCAAAAAGGCATTGGACACTTTCTTCTCTTTTATGATCTTTTTTGTTTTTGCTAGGACGTTCATGTTGATGTGCCATCGACACAGCATGTGTGTTGCATTGGGGAACACTTCCTCCACCGCATTCACAAGCACCAAGTCTCTATCCGTCAAAACAATGGATGGTAATTCGATGGAGTGAGTTACCATCAACGAATGTAAGCATCCTAACACCCACTTATAGGCCTCGATTTTTTCAGTCGACATAAAAGCAAATCCAATGTAGAATGTTTTCCCCGTAGAAGTCGCACCCACGACCTCGTACAACGGCATCCCGTATTTGATCACCTTGTACGTGTTATCCATTAAAATGACGTTCGGAAATGTCCGTAACAAATCCAAACTAACCGGGTGCGCAAAAAAAAGCTCGCCTATGATATCGCTTCCGTCTTCGGACTTTCTATGGAATTCGTAGTAGTTTAGTCGCTTTAGTTCACCCAACAAGTATTGGAATTGCGACCGACCGCCTTTCTCGAGCTTCCGGTGTTTTAGTATTGCGTTGTACACGGTGCGCATTGTAGAAGAATTTTTAGGGTTCAATTTCTTCACTCCATCAAGAATATCACGAGGACGGGATCCCATTTTCGTCGAACTAACCACGAAATCTATCTCTATTTTTTGAAAGCGTCCCACGTAGGAATGACCTTCTTTGTAGGATGTAGTATCGTGATTGTGAACGCCGCACACAACCTCTATTCCCCACAAATCATCACCCATCTTCTTTCCTTTAAGGGCGAACGGGCATCCGCATTTTTTCGTTCTGGTAGACTTCCTCTTTAGATCCTTGGGGTCTACCAGTTTTGTGTAAACTCCAGATCTTTCACCCTATGCATGTTAAAAAAAACATCAAACACGACCATGGATAAAATAAGCCAAAACCCCAACCCAACGGTTAGAAAATTCACAAAATGAAGGTTCTTTCCCCGCCGGTTCTATATGGTTCTAACCGGCGGGGACATTGTCAACCGGCGGTTGAAAATTCCAAAACCGGCGGGGATATTGTCAACCGCCGGTTGAAAATTCACCACCCGCCGGGGGTCGGGACCTAATCCAAACTCCATTGGAGAAAAAAGACAGGGGTTGACCCCGGCGGTTTCATATACCTACCCCGGCGGTTTTACATACCTACCCCGGCGGTTCAAATAATACACCCCGGCGGGGACTAAACCCAAAATAAATCTAACATTTTGGACAAAACAAGGGAGTTGGCCCCGCCGCATACAGGGTAAGAACCCCGCCGGGTAAGGGTGTTCCACCCGGCGGGTGGGACTCGACGAACCCGCCGGTTGGACATGGCGTACCCCGGCGGGGAACCTTCATCGTTTTATTATGAATGTTTTTACCCCCGCCGGTTAGGATGGTTGAAACCGGCGGGGGAGTTCGGGTTCTACCTTTCTAAATGTAGAAGGTCTACCAAAATGGAAACTTTTATAAAAAAAATTGGTAAGAACAACTACCATTTTTGGAGTCCCATGCTCCTCAGCAAGCTTCTCACATTCAGAGTCCATCCTTCGATTATTCCGAATTTATAAAAAAAAAGTAATGATTTTTGGAGGTTGAAGTATTTATTTGTGAGTTTTTGAAGTTTTTGAAATTTTAGGAGTTTTTGAAATTTTTGTTAAGACTAGAGTATAAGAGGGTTGTTTGGAGGAGTAATTTGGTCTTCTTCCACATTTGGCTAACCATACCCACATTCCACTACAAGACAAAAATAAAGATTCTTGGTCAAAGGGTAAAACCGTCTTTGACTATTGAATTAAAAAAATTCTCTAAATTTTGGGAATGCTTAACATTTTTTGGGCCCTAATTTAGCCATACCCTAAAGTTAGGGCTGTATATCTTGGCTAAGGTTGGTAGAATTTTGTCTTGAATTCTGAGTTCGTCCAAAAATTATTTATTGCCAAATTGAAATCGGGCATTTAAGCGAAATTGATCAGCTTTAAATATCTATATACCGATTTGCGTTATAATACAGCTATTATCTAGATAAAATACATATAAAATATAAAATCTTACCCAATAGCCGAGTCGGTTGAATAAGACATGTTTGTGATCAAAGGTTATGAGTTCGAGTTCTCCAACATACGCTTTCTCGGCTGAGTCTATCATCTTGTGTGGTTTATCTTTTGGTGTTGGTTTACAAGCTATCGCGTCAGACTACGCGGTTTACAAGCTATCCGTCAGACTACCCTGTGCGCACTCATTGCACTCCGAGTAGCGGCTGCAGATTCGTTCCGAAAAAAAAATATAAAATCTTTTAA
The DNA here is from genome assembly GCA_036936605.1 of Limnanthes douglasii subsp. nivea. NCBI lineage: Eukaryota > Viridiplantae > Streptophyta > Magnoliopsida > Brassicales > Limnanthaceae > Limnanthes > Limnanthes douglasii. The sequence goes on from JAUPFV010000001.1 coordinate 353,743,119, forward strand.
AAATTAATTTTCAAAAAAAGCTGACAATGGGCTATTTGTTATAATTAGAATCATCCTAACTCAATTCAGACTATTACATACGGGCCTTACCTTGTGACAATTTCAATTTTGATATAAGTTTTCATTTTATTAAAAAAAAAAAAAGTACTTAAAAGAAAGGCTGTAACAAGGCAAATCCAGTTCACATTTCCACTCCAAATTATATAAAACAAAACCAGGTTCAAAATCAGACAAACTTGTTCGGACCTTTTCCAAATTATATAGAACAACCCCAGGTCCGAACTCAGACCAAAACCAGGGTCCAGATGGTCGTGTATGGTCGTGTTTGGATTCTAACATCCGTATAGAGTCTAACAACAAACCCGGATAGAGAAGCTTTGTGTTTGGATTCAGACACATATGCGCTAAAAAGCCGGAATGGGAAGCTTTGTGTTTGGAGTCAGACCCACATTGTCTGCCACCCGGATCAGGGAAGCTTTATTCATTTGGACCTGGCCTGGTTCTTGAAACAACAACCATGACACCTGTTGAACCGAAAAAGAAAAGAAAACCTGAAGGAAACAAATTATACAGTTGGGATTATCTTCCATAGTTCGATAGAGTCCTGATTAATAACAATGAACACTAAAAGACAAGCCCTGCACACACTAGTTCTTGAATGAACATCTATAAATGACATAAAATAAATATGGTAAAAAACTAAATAACAGATAATAAGTCCTCTCAAGTTCTCTTCTGCTTTCCTTGCCGGTTCTTAACTTTTTCAATCTTCTCAGTTCCTCTGCTCTGTTTACTAACAGACCCTTCTTGAGCACTGCACATTTGAGACTTTAACTTAACACCACCGAAACCCAGTCTTTTCGACATGCTGTCCCAAGTACTCGACCCCTTAACCCGACCCAGTTTCTCAATCTCTTCTCTCATTGTTGAACATTCCTTCTCCAGCTCAGATACCCGCATCCTCATACTGTCCATTCCTACTTTTAGTACCTGGTTTTCCCGGACAGCTGTTCCCCATCCTCCTTCTGTTGATCCAGCAAACCCGCTTCTTAACTGCCTTGACCCGTCTAGATTATCGGAAACCAGAAAACAACCGGCAATGGATGTCCTAAGCTGAAGCTGTTCGAAGAACAGGACTTGTACTATTATTCGCAGGGGTAATCTCTCGTTTTGTGCAGCGTGGGTACAAGCTTCTAATGAAAGCTTTTGACAATCCATCAGCCGGCATAGTTGTTCTCTCTCTGCCTCTGCCAACCATGGGTGTGACTGCATTGCCAACCATAAAGATATAAGCTTTTGACTATAAAATAATTGTTATACTTTGCACACAGCTCCAGGCATAATAAAATTCTTTGCTTGTTTGGGTATATATCAAATATCTGAAAAAATAAATTTTAATCCAGTACTTTTTCCTAATTAAACAGTAACATTATATTAGATTTGTTAAAAAGAAAGAATCAGAAGAAGGCATAACAAAGCTTTTTCCAAGTTTTCCAAGTTTCTTCAGTTATGCTTAGGGGTTGTTTAGTGCATGAGTTATTTATCATAAGCTAAAAAGGTAGTTTAACATAAACAGATAAACTAAGAGTTAGCTTTTAATATAAAACAAAATAAAATTGTTTGGTTTACTAAAAAAGCTTGTTTTTAAGGTAAAAATAGGTACATCGGACTGAAGGCAATAGTCAGCATAACAATAGAAACATAAAAGGAAATTGTGATATGCACGAAATATAGAGAAAAACAAGTTGAAATTAAAAGCGAACAAAGCTATAAAAATAGCTTTAAAGTTTTTTGATATAATTTTAAACCAAAAATATAAGTATGTTTTAGACTAAAAGGCTAGGCCAAACAAGCAAACTTTTTTGTTTATGAGACTAAAGCCAATGGACACCAAACAACTACTTTAGCGCTGGTTCCAACTTTATGACTCTTTCCATGATACTTTTCGACAAGGAACATGTGTGAACACACCGTACCCGTATAAGCTAATTATAGATGCAAGATAAAAGCTTTTTATTTTCCTTTCCTAATGGTTTTGTCATGGTAACCTTAGACTACATTTACTGACTTGTCATGAATAACCAGAAAGAAGAGTACCTTGAGATATATATCTATTGCACGATAAAGACCATCGTCTAACGGTCTGGCATACTCGGGAACAGCAGCAGCAAGAGCCTGAAATTTTGGATGCTTCAAATTTACATCAGGTGCAACTTCAGCAAGATATCCATCAATTAACTTTGCTACTGTTGTGATCGGGGTCAAGGAAGGCGAACCAAGTAACTGGCCATCATCAACCGAACACGGAGATGCTCCACCGGTAATCTGATCCATTGCAAGAAAATGCTCAAGAATCCTTTGCACAAACTCAACATTGTATAGTGTTTCCATAGAATAAGAGTAATTAGGCATCAAGAGATCTTCCAGAGTTGCATGATCAAGCTGCATCCCTATCCTTCTTTCCAAGTCGGATATGACAGAAGGGTTTGCTCGAAGGATCATCGCTGTTCGAAGTAGCCCAAAAAGGAACTTGGTTGAGACAAGGCCTTTTTGTGTTGGAAGTAATCGAGTAACCTCTTCAAGTAATAGCTTCTGGTCTTCTTCTGAAGACGGGGCTCCTAAACCTGCAGGGCGGGTGCTAGGATCATTTGAATCGTGACGTCTGTTCAACCCAGGAAGGAACTTTTTAGCATAGCACACTAGAGACCCTGTTATTATTTCGGATCTGACACCTCGAGATTCCATGGCTGTAATTAACTTCTTATAAAGAGACAAACTTAATGTTGATGCATCGTCATACCACCAATCCGAACTTGAATTTTTCGGCCGTGCCCCTGTGCTTATACCATTCCATAAAACACTACCTCCTGGGCTCTGCATGGGACCACCGTGCTCTACAATTGGCCACCCGAATAAATTTGGGTCAGTGGATGTCTTCATGGCTAGTGACTCGATGCACCTCTTTGTGATGTGAAGGTCGTCCGCATATGTCTGTATACTATCGCAGGTTTGAAGTGCTTTAAGAGAGTCTTTCCAATTTTTAAGGACCACTTGATTTAGAAACGTTTCTGTCTGCAAAACAAGATTTCCATCCCCATATTCCTCAGTCATTTCAAGATGCTCGGCCGCACATCTAAGATACACAACGTTTGAAGCAGTGAGTTCGAGCTTCACTCCATAACAGAATTTCGCCACAAGTTCAAATGTCTTGGCTCCACCTGGAACAGCGGGGAGATTTATGACGCATTTTTCGTCACCTTCTTTTGAGGCTTCTGCAATCATTCTCTCCATAACTCCACTTCTAGAGAGCAAAGGAAACTGCATCAAATGATAGTTCAGTTAATACTACACCATTTAGTTATACTAATTTACCCAAACGTCAATACATCCTACCAGATTTGATCACTGACAACTGATGAAATCCAATAGATGATAGCATTTAAGAATACCTAATAATAATTTAAGATAGTGATAACATAGTTCGAAGATGCAAGAAAGATACCTTATGAAGATGAAAGGACATCTCTTCAACTTCAACGACAATATCACTAGGTAGCCCAGTTGTGCAGAACCTATCATTGTTACATTTTACATGAAAGATCAAACAAGGGAACCCAAAGACCAGCACTAGTAGTCATACTATATATACAAACAAACCTCTATCTTTTTAAGCATAGCTAATTAAGTCATAAAAGTTGTAAAATACAGATCCAGACACATGAGTGACTAATAAGACCATTGTCATAGAGTTCTGGTTGGTGAAACTAAGCTCAATGCCATGAAGCAAGAAAAAAAATAGACTAAATTGGAGGTCACCAATCTTCAATGGCAACATCATCGCCTTTATAAATTTTCGTCAAAATAAATTATTATTAAAAAAAAAAAAAATTGAGGAACAGCATTTAGACCACAAAGCTCCAAAATTAGTTATCAATGGCAGGAAAGAAAATATTACAATATTGATAATTTAAAAATAACACAGGAGAATTTGAGTCACGGAATAAGAAACTTACCAGGCTTGTCCTTGCCTTTGAAAAGCATCAGATTTGGAACCCAGCTTTACACAAGCCATTTTTGGATTTCCCCTAAGTTGAAACCCAATTAGATACTAGTAAACCCTTCTGATTAACACTTCTCCCAGTTAAGCTTTCAAATCCAAAACCCTAAAGCCAAAATGCAGCTATTTCCAATCACAGCACTCTGAATTTAAACCCCAAAAAACGTAGAAAACCCACTAAACTTAACGAAATAAAGTCTCCAACTTTACAAAAAATTCAACACTATAAACCCTAAAACCATCTCAATAGTAGATACCCAAATGCCGGACGAACAAAACAGATCGACCGAGTTTTGAAATTAGGTCAATTTCTCGAATTTTCGCAACCGATTAGAGTAGAACCAACCACACCCACCTAACTATTACTAACCCAGGAGGACTCGTGGATTTAAAAAGCTACTCCTAAGTTGGAAGAAGATGGAGAACAGAATAGAAAACCACTAGAGGACCATTAAAGAGAAAAGCAAAGGAAACAGGTCAGTCACGACGACGGGTGATGATTATGTTTGTTGTGATAAAAATAAATAAATTAATTAATAGATAGTATAATACAATAAAAATATAATATAATATAATAAAAACCCTAGCCCCAAGGGCATTGAAAGATAAAGATGGTGGTAATTAATGGAGAAAAAATGTGAAAACACATGCATTGATGTGGGTCCACTTGGCTTGAAACACACTCATTTGTTTTTTTAGAAATTTGTGTTTACGTTACAATAAATTTTAGTGGTGGTTATTTTTTTATAAGGTTGAATTGATGAATAAAGCAAGGGTTAGAAGATGCTTAAACAATGTGATTCTTTTTAAGCCTAACAAATTGTGAAAATTGAGTGCCGAGATTCTGGCGAAGTGAATATACAATCCAAAAATGAATTCGGAATGTGAAAGATATTGCATGGATACATAAAGAAAATGGTTTGAAATAAAACTATGGGTTACATGTGATATGTATAACACATACCCATTATATTTGTGTGGTGTGGGACGTTACATGTAAGATATAACCTATTATATGTGTTCAAAAAAATATATCCTAATTATTATGAGGGTGTATGTAACATCAGTGTGATATACATTTAATATCGCGAAATTCAGATAACAAAATATATTCGTTGTGTATATCATAAAAAAAATAAAAAATAAATTATAGCGATGATATCTATTAAATTGGTAAGTACATATGTTATACGATTAGTCGCGAAATACTATGTATAGTTATAATTAACGGAAATATGTCGCAGTTATTATGATGTTGTTCATGGCAACGAATGAGATATACAATTAAGTTTTTCACAATCAGTAGCGGAACCAGGAATCCAGGTGAGGAGACTAGATATGTTTTAATTTTTTTTTCATTTACCTCGTACTTTTAATTGATTTTTTAATAATTTGTGTGAAAATATTTAAAAAAAAATTAATCCTAACGTTATTATTGATTAAGAAAATCATGAATATTTATTGAAATTAAATATATATAAAAAATTCTAAATTTGATTTATGGGGCATATGTCTAAATAATCTTAAGTTTATATGTGAGTTAATACTAGTTATAGCATTTATGTATAAAATCAAAAAGCTTCGTACTAGTTCTGATATGTTCTTATTTATTTGTCATTGATCCTTCTCATACCTATCCGATGTGGAAATTTGGTCGGAAATAACAAATTCTACCACTTTTACCTCCCCTCAGTTGAGTTACCTAATGCTCACTCTAATTAGTTTGTTTCATGATTCATATCTAAGTGATAAAGTTTTACAATGGATATATTTATTCACTCTTATTAGAGCATCTTAGAAGTTCATTAGCGTCACTTCAATTAATCAAGTCACACTATCTTTATACACTCTAATAAAGTCACTCCATTTGATGAGCATGACTGATGGTTCATCATCTTCGACATCCAAGAATTTCATTCATATCACGTTTTCGTCTAGGTATGGAGCTCTAATACCAACTATTAGACCCAAATAATAGTATATCAAACACACGCGAGATTAGCTTCAAAACAACCAACCAAATAATAAAACAACCAATTTATTAACAAAATAAAACCAAAAACCTAATCACTGAAAAATAATCAACGGTAAAATAAATCAACAACCAAAACATTTATATGAAAAGACCACTTCGTTGTGAAGAGTAAAAGACCACTAGACTTATGAAGATTCCACCAAAAACACTTCTACTATTATGATAAGTTGAAGGTAAAAGTATATCTAATTCAATATAATAAATATCTACAACCCACCAACAATTTTAAACATAATAAACTAACAAAAACAACAAAAATGAATAATATTACAAAAACTACTTCACTATTCCAAAAGTGATTTCTCCCGAACTGTAGCATCAAATAACAATCCAACCGGAAATATTGAAGCTTTATATGTCCCAAACATGCTGTCCAAGTTTCAGCCACAACCGACACCGTTTGACCATTGATCAAACATTTTAAACATGACTTCTTTAAAAATTCCGAAAATAAAAAAATTTCCAATACTAATCTACGTTGAGGCTTGGGGGGGCTCGCGCACCCCCTAACCCCATAGTAAATCCGCCCCTGTTCACAAAAATGATTATATTCTTTCATTGTAGAAGAAATTTAAATTGATGATGATCGGTGAGTTACATATAGGTTATTATGTCGATTTTAATTTTGTTTATGATGATATTAAATATGTGATTGATAAAAACATTTTTTATTAAGATTTTATTGTTTTAAAAATATTATTAATCTATTCTAATGTTATTTTATATTTTTTATTTTATTTTAAAATATATATATATATGTTAATTTTATGGGAGAAAATGTGCTTTTGTTTATCGTATCTGTTAGAATATTCAGTGTATTAAGTTTCCTTGTATAGGCCTCTAAGTTCTCTATATATTGAGAGCCTTCCTTGGGTTTGCATTATAAAAAAACAGTTCAATACAAAAAGGAACATTTTCTAATAAACACAAAACCCTAGCCGCCTCCTGCGGCTATTTCTCTCTTTGTTTTTTAACATGGTATCAGAGCACGTGTGATTCTGATAATTCTGAACATCCTCAACAAAGATGGCTGGCAATGAAGTCGTGGTCAGTCAAATCCTTGATGAATTAACAATGCAGATTGTTGTCATTCTGAGAAATGGTCTCGGAACACAACAACAAACAACTAACCCGAGAATTTATCCCTAGGGATTAAACTCGGTGGTGACAACTATGCCCTATGGGCAAACCTGATGAAGAAAGCAATTGGGGGAAGGGGGAGAGGTTCTCACATTACAGGCGAGCCGACACCTCCATCCAAAACTGACAACACATATACAAGGTGGGAACAAGATGATCAATGTGTTTTCACATAGATTATCCAGAATCTTGAATCCAGCTTGGTGAATAATGTCTCGCAATATCCCACTGCAAAAGCCCTCTGGGATGGGTTAGCCACCACATACGATTCTTGTACAGATTCGTTACAGTTTTTTGACCTTCATAAGAGGGCTAATTCATTAAGGCAAGGGTCTGATACACTAGAAAACTTGTGGAACAAACTGCAGAACATCTGGATGTCTATAGATAGGCGAGATCTGAACCCTATAAAAGACCCAAAAGACATTCAGATCTACAATAAGAAGACTCAAGAACAAAGACTCTATCAATTGTTAATGGCGATTAATGACAAGTTGGAACCAGTCAAGAGAGATATCCTGAAAAAGGATCATCTTCCTTCCGTGGAAACAGCATATACTACAATACGAAGGGAAGTGGTCAGGCTTAATATACTAAAATCAAGTTCTTCTGGTAGTGACTCGATTGAAATTGAAATGGGTTTGGCTGTTAAAGATTCTGCACAGAGGTTTAAATTTTGATCTAAAGAGAAAGAATATAAATCCAAGTTGTATTTCACTCATTGTGGGATGAAGAAACACACTAAATAGACATGTTTCCAGCTGGTTGGCTATCTAGAATGGTGGGAGGACGGTCATAAGGAGAAAAATAACCAGCGTTTCAGATTTAATGTCAAACGGGTTTCGTCTACAAGTGGCGGTGAAGATCAGACTAAAAATGAGCAAGGAAGTGGCACTGGTTTTAGAGGAATGGCGGTGAACTCCTATGAAAAACTTGGAGGTAAAGGGTTTGAGAAATCAATAAATTGGATCTTTGATTGCAGGGCTACGGACACCATGTCTTATGATCCTAAAGACTTTGGTGACATTCCATCTCCAAAGAAGTCCCATATTGAGACTGTTGGTGGAGAAATTTGTGAAGTCAAAGGGGGAGGTTCAATTATTTTTTCGGAAAAAATGGAAATTAAAAACTGACTATACTTTCCTTCACTATCCTTAAAGTTATTATCTGTTAGTCAAGTGACAAAACAACTCAACTGTGTGGTTTTTATGTATCCATTTTTTTTTTGCATTTTACAGGACATTCGTACGAAGGAGATCTTTGGGCCTGGTACCGAACAAGGAGGTCTCTATTATATTGATGAGGTAGTTCATAAGGGACATGTCATGCTTGCTCACGGAACAACCGAAAGGAAACTTTGGTTATGGCACCAGCAACTTGGTCATCCTTCTTTTAGCTATCTTAAAAGTTTGTTTCCTAGTCTTTTTTTGAATAATTCCATTCATGAGAAATGTGAAACCTGTATTCTTGCAAAAAAATCGTAGGGTCTCATTTAATCAAAGTAATACTAGAGTTTATTATGCTTTTTCGCTAATTCATTCTGATGTTTGGGGTCCAACACCAAATTCCACTAACAATCAAATCAGATACTTTGTTTTATTTGTGGATGATTTCTCAAGAATGACTTGGATATACTTCATGAAACATAAATCGGAAATACCAGAAATATTTGTTTGTTTTTACAAAATGATTTTGACTCAATTTGAGAAAAAAAATACAGATTCTCCGTTTTGATAATGGAACAGAGTTTGTTAACCAAACAATGCATAATTTTTTTCAAAACAGATGGTCTTATCCATCAAACCACTTGTCTACTTCTCTTTTTGTTTTTTAACAATATCAAAGTTCAAAAAAACTATTAAAATACGAAATACATTTTTCATAAAAACAAAATAATGGAAGTGGTGAAACTACTTTACTTTGAGAGGATATTTAATACGTGATTCAAACTCCAGTCTAGGAAAAAAATAGTTTAAATTTTGACAACAAATTTTGTGTGAGATTATTTTATGTTAGATAACATTTCTAACATTAAAAAAAGAATAAGATATCATCATTGTTATAAAAACGGTTAGGTCGGTAATCAAAGTCATGAACAAAAACCTTACATGCATTGACTAATTTGATTGTGCAAGATTACATAAGGTAGCAATAAAAAATGAAGTTTTTTTCACCGTTCTTAAGGTATTCTAGACATGGAAAAAATTTATGAACCAACCGATAAGAACAATATAAAAAAGGGTCATATCTACATACATATCTTTAATTTATTATTAGATTTGAACTACGTCTCCACATACATGAGACATTTGCGTGAAAAATATTGATTGCTCTTAATTTTAAATTGAAAAATAAAACACGCATAAGATATATTACGTATAAAAATTATAAGATAAAAATCTCAAAAATATCAATGCAATGTAGCGTACAGAAAGAAACGTAAATTATCTAAAAAATCCTTTCGGTATAAAAAAATAAAACAAGTTACAAAACCATATGAAGGTATTAGGTATGCGATAAGAGTTACCACTTTATTAGAGATTGTTACCTTCAGAACAATAATGGGAATATAAAATATACTGAGGAATAAATATGACAATGATGACATAAATTAATGACATGGTGACTAAAACTTTTAAAATTGTGGTATGACAGATATACCTTGGTATATGTTGGTTATTAGAAAACAATATTCAAGATATTTAGAGAAAATGAAGCGGCAGAAACAGAAGAAGAAGCAACAATAGATGAAACCCTAATTCAAGAGTAACATGATGAAACCCTAATCTAAGGGTAACAAAGATTTAAATTTTCAGAGATAAAAAATATATTATTCCAAAAACTTCAAAATAACTTAAGGTATGTGAGGCTTTATATAAAAGCTTCTCAAAACCCTAAATTATAATACAAGGAAATAAAATAAATATTTTAAAACAAAACAAAATCAAATCAAATCAAATCAAATCTTAATATAATTAGATTTGATTTAAATACATAAGATATTTGAATAAAATAAAATAAAATAAACAAGGCTTTTGTTTGGACTTTCTGGGCTACATCATCCTCTCCTGGTTGACAAGAATTCGTCCTCGAATTCACAGCACCATCACCATCAAGAAGCCAAATTATTTATTTTATTTTATTCAATCGTCACATTGGGAATTATAATTGTTGACCTTATCGGAATAAGATAAATTCTTCTCGAGTGTTCCTTATTCGAAGTCACATTGAAGCCATCCAGTTGAAGGAAAAAAATAGTTTCAAAAACTTTTTCATAGCCTGAAGACAACATCCCCATGTCCAGTTTATGAAAAAATGGTTTTGAAAACATCTTCATAGCCTGAGACAGCATCTCGATAAGCAATTTTTACCTTGATTCGACGATTGGTAGCCAATTTAAACTCCTTCAGTAACCGGTCAATACGATCGTCATTGAAACGCCTAGTGTGTCTCCCGCATACCAAACGATCTTTGAGATCTTCATGGCCGTATGTTGTTCTCTCCTTTAGACCTTGAATCGGATGAAATCAAGATTCAGAAACATTCTTGACCCGTAGCAGGAACTGAGGCTCTGATACCAAACTGATGACGCGGCGGAAATAGAAGAAGAAGCAACGATAGATGAAACCCTAATTCAAGGGTAGCATTATGAAAGTCCAAACATAAACCTTGTTTATTTTATTTTATTTTATTCAAATATCTTATGTATTTAAATCAAATCTAATTATATTAAGATTTGATTTTATTTGATTTGTTTTTTTAAGTATTTATTTTATTTCTTTGTATTATAATTTAAGGTTTTGAGAAGCTATTATATAAAACCTCATATACCTTTAAGTTATTTGAAGTTTTTGGAATAATAGATTTTTTATCTCTGAAAATTTCACTCTTTGTTACCCTTAGATTAGGGTTTCATTATGTTACCCTTGAATTAGGGTTTCATCACCTTAGATTAGGGTTTCATTATGTTACCCTTGAATTAGGGTTTCATCTATCGTTGATTCTTCTTCTGTTTCTGCCGCGTCATCGGTTTGGTATCAGAGCCTCAGTTTCTGCTACGGGTCAAGCATGTTTCTGAATCTTGATTTCATCTGATTCAAGGTCTAAAGGAGAGAACAACATACAACCATGAAGATCTCAAAGATCGTTTGGTATGCGGGAGACACACTAGGCGTTTCAATGACGATCATATTGACCAGTTACTGAGGGAGTTTAAATTGGCTACCGATCGTCGAATGAAGGTAAAAATTACTTATCGAGATGCTGTCTGAGGCTATGAAGAGGTTTTCAAAACCATTTTTTTCATCAACTAGACATGGGGATATTGTCTTCAGGCTATGAAAAGGTTTTCGAAACTATTTTTTTCCTTCAACTGGATGGCTTCAATGTGACTTCGAATAAGGAACACTCGAGAAGAATTTATCTTATTCCGATAAGGTCAACAATTATAATTCCCAATGTGACGATTGAACAAAATAAAATAAATAATTTGGGTTCTTGATGGTGATGGTGCTGTGAATTCGAGGACGAATTCTTGTCAACCAAGAGAGGATGATGTAGCCTAGAAAGTCCAAACATAAACCTTGTTTATTTTATTTTATTCAAATATCTTATGTATTTAAATCAAATCTAATTATATTAAGATTTGATTTTATTTGATTTGTTTTTTTTTTTAATATTTATTTTATTTCTTTGTATTATAATTTAGGGTTTTGAGAAGCTATTATATAAAGCCTCATATACCTTTAAGTTATTTGAAGTTTTTGGAATAATAGATTTTTTATCTCTGAAAATTCCACTCTTTGTAACCCTTAGATTAGGGTTTCATTATGTTACCCTTGAATTAGGGTTTCATCTATCGTTGCTTCTTCTTCTGTTTCCGCCGCGTCATCACATATGATGTGAAAATATAAAACAATAAGTTAAATCTGAAGAGCAAAAGAACGTTGAACTAATTTTTACAAGTTGCAAGATATAATGATTATTAATATTCGGATATGGATGAAAATCTTATTTTTATCATAATCTTTTAAGATAGTCTATAATTTGGTTTGTGTAATATTTTATTAGTATGGGTTATTCATACAAAATAATGGTTAAATTATAAAATAGTGAAGCTTTTAAATAAAATATCCTATATTTATTTATGTGTAAAAAATAATTACATGTTATAGAATGATACACTTGTTCATATAAATTATAGTACCACTAATAAGATAGTTAAAATATGACTTATAAACTGTGAGATATATCAATATGTGAAATATGAATTGTGTTAAATAAAAAAAAGTCTTGCAAAAACTTTTAAAAGTGTAGAAAACTATAGATTTAATTCACAGTGATATATTCAAATTAAACGCGTCGCGATAATAATAAAAATAGTCTATAATTTTTATAGATGATTGCTCCGTATTTACATATGTTATTTGTTTTAGATTAAAAATAAAATTTGTAAAGTCATTAAATTCTTAAATAAGAAGTTGAAAATAATTAGAAATTAAAATTAAATTTTATATAATAGTAGAGATAATGAGTACTTTTTAAATGATTTTTTCATTTTGTGTGTGAATAATATGGGATAGTATTTTGAATGTTTTTGCATCGCAGCAAAATAGATCAGCCAAACATATAAAATAGTTAATGTGTAATTTTATGTTAGATGGATCTAAAATTTATATTAACTTATAAAGTAATTTTTTTTAACGATGTGCCATATTGTTAATTGTAATTTTTAATGAAAATTGAAATATCACTATATGTATTTTATATTTATAATAATATGAAGTCAAATAGTTTATTTTAAAATATAAAAAATTGTTTTATTTTAAGTTGAGTATAAAATTCATAAAAAGTGTTATTTAATTATACGAAAATAGTAAAACTTATATGATAGTTGATAGGAAACATTATATACCCCTTTGATTAGAGAATCTTGATCGCTCACTTGAAATTATACTAAGGACATAAAAAATTATATTACTAAAATAAGTATTACAAATTTAATGATGTCATTTTTTCTATTTTCTCTAGTTTTTAATCCAAATAATTTTGTATTTTATTTTTATTTATAGCGGTCGACCTCCGATCAGTTGGTAGGAAAAATTATTTTGTACTCGTATCTCATGTAATACGTTTGTGTTATAAGTAAGTTGTAGGTAATCCTTATCACATTTATTGGATTGGTACTACCTTTTACCAATACTTTTCTACGGTCAATATGATGTTTTTAACTTTGTATTATTCGTTATCCCTTTTGTTTGTACGATATTATGGATCATAAATAATTAGAATTTCATTAGGTTTGGTACTTGGACCGAGATGATTTCGTATTTCTTGATCGGGTCGCTATTCACGCTTTTCTCGTGGCTTATCTTGTTTTGATAGGTTGGATATTATTTGAGGCCCTTTAGATTGTTCCAATGAACAATGTTACTTTATGTAAAGGTACTTGATTACTAGCAGGGATTGTTCTTACGAGAACCATTTTCCCTCTCTTTATGGTTACTTCACCGACCGGTGACTTTTCCCTTATATTAGCAGAAGTTTTCTCCCTGTTATGTGGTCGATTTTGAAATTTGAGGAAACGTCATATTCATTGGAGCTACAATCAACTTTTCTAATTAGACGAGATTTTTTAGCCATTTCTGGGCCATTATATTACACGAGGTGTTTTTCATCTAAGCTTATTGGCTCACTAACGAGAATAAAAGTTACTTCTTCGTGCAATGATGCACATTTTCTATAAGTATTATTTAATTAATAAGGGTAAGTAGAAATTCAAATAAACTAAAAATAGTAAAAAAATTGGTAAACCTTACAACAACATCTACATTAGAATTTTAAACATATGAATCTCACATACGAGTATGTTAGGCACTTGATTCGATGTATAATCATACATATATATGTTATCAAACTATTATGTCAAGAATTGGTGAACTCAATATCAAAATAAAACTTCCAAAAATTATTTAGAAATGATGGCAACTCAATTTGACTCTACCAAACATCTATACATCAAATTTTACAATGGATAAGAACAAGTTAGTGGTAAAAATATCAACATATAAAATTGAGTTCTATCTAAGAGGTGAGGTATATGTTGGTTGTTATCATAGAGATATAAGTTTTGAAATATTAATATAATTTAATCGATATGTCAAATTTTATTTTTAAAGATAAAAATTAGAATGTAAAGGTGAGACTCCCTTTAATCGGAGAATGTATTCCCTTAAAATATAATTCTTGATTTAGATAAACACGTGACCAAAGTAATACAAAAAAGATGATGTTGAATTTTTTTAATAAAATGTTTATGTATGCGAGATTGACGGTTTAGCCGTACGAGATAGCTGGTCTAAATTTATGATTAATAAATATTCCGGTTAACTTTTGTTATTTACATTAAGATAAAATTCGAATAAATTAATTATTATTTTTAAATTATCTTCATAAAGATATTAGAGATGTAATGTAGTGGACTATATGGAATTTAAATTAAATGAAGTTATCGAGAAAAGAAAATACGAAGATAATTCTAGTATGAATTACAATAACCTATGATTAAAATAAAGGGACTAAGGAGAAGAATACAACAATAAAAAACATGGAAGACATAACATAATCAAGTTTGATACGATAATAGTTTGGTAATTTCTCGATATATTCTACAAATTTGAAATAACAAATTGTCGTCGTGATAATTAGATATACATGTTGCAACCATCTAGACATCATATATTTAAAATATTGAAAGTCAGTGGTTATGATGGTACATTTTACTGTAACGACATGACTTGTTTTTACCTCCACAACTATTATATTGAGCGTCACCGTTTACTAATTGTTATTTGTCACGATGAACATGAACAAATATTATTCCATATTTGCAAAATTTCAAAATTAAACAACTGTATGAAAGAAGGTGCATTATTTTGAATTTTCTTAAATTATATAAATAACTAAAAAATTCAAAATCTAAAAATTCAAAACCTTTTTAATTATTTTTTATATTTTAAAAAAATTTATTCAAATTGATTACTCAAACTTAACTTTTTTGTTCATTGTATAAAAAAAATAAAATTTTGGCATATTTAAAATATTTCATACAAAAATCGAAACAATCATGATTTGAAGATATTTTTAAAAACATATTCTCACTTAAATTTTTATAAGTGGTTATCCATTCTTTGTATTAATTTAACTAAATAAATATATAAGGTTTGTGATATATAAACAGGTTATAATTTTGGTAATCTTTTTTCCAAAATCAAAATTATGGAATTTTTTTATTGACAATACTTCCATTAATAAAATAATAATAATAATAAATATATCACACACCTTTTTTTATTTATTGAAGATTACAATATTAAACACTACTTTATTTAAAAATCAAAACAATCTTTTAAAAAAACTAGTTGATACAAAAAAAGCAAATCACGGAAGATAAGTGCTTCAATTAAACTCAAGTACCGCAAGAGGTAAATACTATAATATAAGTCTAGTTTAACCAATAGTTTAGTAAGAAAAACTAGATTTTCGTTCAAACTAGATATATTTAAGATTTTTTTATCGGTGGACCGTTTTCCAAAGTTATGTTTATGCAATGCTGGTGAGAGGAGTCTAGACTGACTGTATATGGGTACACGAACAAGCAATAAATCATATAAATGTAGCAGTAAATGGTGTACCGAACAAGCAATAAATCATATAAATGTAGCAGTAAATGGGATGAACTGATAATATATATAATATTACAATGACAATACACATATAAAGTGTTTGCAGTAAATGAACCGTGAACTGACATTTCAAATTGTCTGTTTGTTTAGGGTTTTTTTATTAATTAGTTTAATATTATCTTATGTAATTTATAATTATATAAGAGAAATGTTGTCTCTTTAGTGGAAGATGATTGTAGTGTGGATTATTTATTTGCCACAGAGGAAGTATACACAAAAAAGATTGTTCGAGTAGGTTACAAATACTAAAACTGACAACGGGTTCATCACTATATTAAGGTGTCGTGATGATTGAAAAAAGTAGAAAGACCCCTATAATAATCTTCAAATGTGAGAGATCCGGATCGTATAAAAATTTGGTGAACCTAAAGGATCTTAAGAGGAAGTCAATTAGAGAAAATAAATATAATTGCTCTTTCTTGCTTAAATGATATATGATGACTCATGAGGAATAAGACTTCAAGGTCAAATACAGGATTCACAACCATGATATTATGAAAACCTTAGAAGGTCATTCGTACTCGACACACTTCATTAAAGAAGAGTTGACATTTGTACATTATTATTCGTACATGGGTACTCGTCTGCAAAAAAATTTGAGCGAAGTGAAAATATTACCCTAAGAATATATCATTTATACGCACTGTATACAACGCA
This sequence comes from Limnanthes douglasii subsp. nivea, assembly GCA_036936605.1. NCBI lineage: Eukaryota > Viridiplantae > Streptophyta > Magnoliopsida > Brassicales > Limnanthaceae > Limnanthes > Limnanthes douglasii. The sequence goes on from JAUPFV010000001.1 coordinate 353,759,752, forward strand.
CAATACAAAGAAATTTGTAGAATGGTGGTTGGTCGCAGTTTTAATACTTTTTAAGCGAACTAAAAAGGTTAAATTATTTCGAATGACATAAATCGAGTAGAAAAGAAAGTGATATCATTTTACTTTGCACATCATTCTAGTGTGGATTTTTACGTACATTTCAAAAGATGATAATAATGGATCATACCTATAAGATAATAAGGTATGTAATACCGTTGTTTAAAGTCGTTGGAGAAACCTTTACCAGTTTGACTTTCGACATCGAATTTATGTTTATGTATAATGAGAAAGTTAACAGTTACAAGTGGGTATTAGATTATTTATAATCTTTGATAGTTTCTAACAAAATTAAAGGAGCATCCATAGTTTTGATGGATATAGACTTAACGTTAAATAAATACAATTGACATATTAGGTTTCTGTCATATTAATATGAATCCCCTTAGGTTCACGATGTAAAGCGTGAAGGAAAAATGTTTTCAATGGTTTTATGAAATTGTGGAATCAAATAATGTAGTCGGTGAATGAAATAACAACCATAAAAATCATAATAATAATATGATTTGTAAGTTCAAAGATTATCCTCAAGAAGTTAAATACACCAAAACTTATTGGTTAATTCTTTATTGAAATAAGTTGTCACGTGGAAAAATAAAAAGTTCATGTTTTTTCAGAAACATATCCACTAACCGCGTGGAGAGCGCTCCTTTGGTCCCATAGCGTTTTATCGGTGCAAACAAACTTAACTTCGAGTTTTTATAGGTATGGTGCATTATTTAGTCGAAATATAACATAAATCGATTAAAGCACCATTTGAAAATATTTGTTTTACAACACAATACAATTTATATACAAGGTGTTCAATAATATTAGAGGTTAACACCCCTAATATTACATTATGTTTTGTTTAGGATGAACTTGAAAGTACTAAATGGAAGTTACATATACAAATTTCAATCGTGTTATAAAAACTACGAACGATATTACATATTTGCATGAGATCCACGATTTTTTTAACAAAAGATATAACATATTCTTTAGAATATTTGGATGATCATTGATAGAGGTTATGTATAATGGTTTGTACAAATCTAACAACGAAAGATCTATTGTAAAAAAAACAGATAAATTTATCCATGACATCATGACAATCAATAACGAAGGACATATGGAACATATTTATAAAATATGGTTTGAAATAGTCTATTTGGGAAACAACTTAAGGTTTAGAGCCATTAGAGTATTTAAAATAAATTGTGGTCGTCAATAAATCAAATGTAAATTATCACGCATTTCGTCCACAAAACAAGATATATCATATTACGACCACATGCTAGATTCAGAAAAACAAGTGCACCTTCACTAGGTAATATTTTCAAAACTTCATTGGTCATATTATGTAAAGGGAGCGGATTTCTGCCAGTAAAATTACAGAGATGAAGCAGAACTTTATTTTCTCATTTTGAACTATTGACACAAGCAAGTGGTTATATGTATCTGCACAACAAGGCTTTTGTAGTTGAAACTCTCGCAATGCCTTCACTATCAAGTTGAACGTTTAGTTGTAGCATATCACCAATAATAGTTGAACTAACGAGCAACAATATTGATTCCAAACTAATGTTTCATGATTCGAAAGGTTACTTACAATAATTATCTATCTACTTTAGACCTTTTATAACTATGATTAACGATGTTAAATCCAATGGGCATTGAGGGTCAATTTTTTACCTTCTAAAAGATAACAATATGTTATAAAATATGGTTAGGAATGTTATTTACGATGATCTTATGGATTTTTATAACATTTACATTCAGATATTTAGTGGTACAGATGGGTTATTAATTGGCGTTGAATATATAAAGTACTATGAAGATATCATTGGTATAGCAAATTGTATGACAATACCAGAGATGAGAGTTGTACTCACATCACAGTATAACCACATCGTCCAATTTATAAGGCAGTCAGTTTTAACATATATTAGTTTTAATTTTATACCATGACAAGGTGCACCCCTCCGATATTATAGAGAAAGGAAATTGGTTTGGACTTTATTAAATAAAAACTATATTTTCAATGTAAGTTTTTCATGTCATTGTTCGAATTAATTAACAATATTTGGTAGATATTTACATTAGAATTTTCTTTTATATAAATTTCTATTGCAATAGATATTCGTTGTGAAAATTTACATCCTTGTTGTATAATATTTTGTACTACATCAACAGTAGATTGATAATTACTGATTAAATCATGCTACAAAAGATATCAAGAGATTAAAATCCGTAACATCATGGTCGTCAACCCTGAAGTGACTCATTTAGAGAAATAAGTTTAATATAATGTGCATTTTTTAACTATTTGTCATTGTAATATTTTGCACTAAACATAATTATGGATTTGATTTTAACGTTTTTTTGTAATGGTAATTAAATATCAACACAAGGCGTGAGTAACTTATAAAAATGATATTGAACAAAGCAGCAAATACGGTAACTTAAGAACATAAAGCGAACAGTGAACATAAAATACGACAACACGTATAATTTTAGTTAAAGTCATATTCATCATTAAATTTATATTCATAAACAAATGCGCAATTGGTTAACGCATCCGCTTGTTCAGCGGGAAACTCCTCCACATAACCTATTATATCATCTGTGAAATCTTTAATTTTCAAATTAAACTCCTAATAGGTCTCTTTCATGACTTCGTACGAGAGGTCGAATCTCAAACCATTGGTTCTGATTTCAAATATATAAACATGAAATAGATTTATTCACGAATGTGGAGGCGGAGAGGGAGTTACTTCATACTCGTACATATTGTACATCGGAATTCGTTCTCTTCACATGCTTGACGGTTTGTAACAATATAAAAAATTACAAGTTTGATTAGTTGTGATAGCTGATAGATGAAACAATTATGTCATATTTGAATAACTAGTTATAGAGAAATGGATGATGTAGTTGGTGGGATTTGTATTTGGCTAACATATTAGTTGGTGGAAAGTTGTAATGACACTTTTAATGTTATTGGCGGTATGATAGTTTTCACTGGTGCAACACTGTGCATTAGCAGTATGTATAAGATACACTGCAAAACAATCCAGCACCCGCAATATATAACTACACAGTAACAGTGTGCAAACCCAAAAAAACAAAAATCGATTATACTGGTGTGTTACTGTACAAATTAATTGGTTTATATAACAAATTAATTTATTTGTAGTTTGATGATATTGCACTACGATGTTCAGTGCAAAAAAACCTTCATATATTATTTTTAAACTTTGTCGATCTCTTAAAAAAAAATGATAGAAGCCTGACATTGGATTTTTACTTCTATAGAAACGTAATAACTTAACTTATTTAATTATTTATTGGCTTTGGAAGATAGTCTACCTAAACGGACCCAAAAAATATATTAAATTCGTAAAAAAAAGTTGGGGTTAACCCATATAAAGGCTGAATAGCCTAACTTATTTAAGTATTATTTGGTTTCTGAATAGCCTAATTCATTCAAGTATGATTTGGTTTTGATGTGGAATCTCTTAAGTCTTACTAATAACTCATGAGGTGCTGAAAGATAGTCCCGTTAACAAAAGAAATCGAACCCATAAAAAGATAATTTTATTTTGTTCTTATAGACCCTCGAGACCGGACGGACGGACGGGTGCCATCAGAATCGAAGGGGTTCGCTTCGCAAAGAATTGACTTCTTACCCAAACCCAAATACTACTATTATATAATTAACCAAGTCACTCTTGAGTCATTATAAACTATTGGTTTGTTAATTCCTTCTCCCAGCTGTGCCATGTGGAGGATTGCTTTGCTTTCAACTTTTAAAGAGAGACAAAGCAATAGAATACATAGTTATTAATAATCATCGTGTTCTAGGCGATCGTGTACATAAAATATATCATGGGCTGTTGGGTTTGCTTTTTTATCCACTCTTTTTGTATTGTGGTGAATAATCTTAGCTATATACTTTATGGTTTGTTTATTTGGATACATTATATTTTCTTTATTGAGATGCGAAATTAATTATAGTTAACGTGATACATACACACGTTATATCTATTATTGATAGTAGTTAAAATTAGGGGTAAAATTACTTTAGGCAACGGTTGATAAGTTTGGAAATATTTACCATTAGTGAAAACCGGATATGGGTAATCCGGACAATAATTACCCACTGAAGTATCTGGACAGGACAAAAGCAAACACTACACACATTTTAACCAAACTAATTGCTAATCTGCTTAATAAACTAATGAATCTTTGAACTCGATCCGATTTCATAATTTGACCCGAAAGCCCATGAATCTATAATTAAGGGTATAAATATCCAACCACTGTCATTAAAACATTTAATCCCTACAAAACACCCAAACATTTAATACCATTGAAATTCCCCAAAACTCCTGACGAAATTACCCTCAACCAAAAATAATCCACACCAAATTGGCGACCACAGTGGGAAAAGAAGGTGCCTGAATCTAGCATTCAAAACCAGCAAGAAAAAATTAGTTCGGATGAATCCGGACGAGCAAGGTGTGCCACCACCTTTGATAGAAGTGGTGGGAGAAAACGATGAGTACACGATTGAAGAACGAGACATGCTGAAAGCTGAAATGGAAGCCTTGAGAGCTGTTGAAATGGTGGAGTTAGGCTTGAAAGAAAAATCAAAAGTGTTAGCCATTCACCACACTGACAATCCAAGGGAGCATGACCCATCAACAAAGACTCATTTGAGTGCTAAAAAGACTCATGTCATCTCAAAGAAGTCTCACCGGTTTAAACCGGTGGAGAGCTCAGAGCCAGAGTCCTCTAGTAGCTCCTCGAACAAGGATGGACTTGAGGAGTCTCTGTCATCCAGCAGTGATGAAGGCAGGTCCAAGAAGAAGCAAAAGTTGGTTAAAAAATATTCAAGAAAGAGGGACAGGCATGGAAGGTTGAAAATGCATCTGGATAAAAGGCCATCTCATAGCCACAGCCCATAGCCGGAGGCATATAGACCACCTGTTGATGGATCCCTTCGTTTTCAATGATGAGCCAGGTATTTTTGCAACTCCCAATGAAGATACTGTCTTTAGTCGTGGCCGAAATTGGAGACAATCTCCATTGTCCTCCAAAATACTGTTCGGAAACCTTCCTAAGAGGTTTGACAATACCAAGATAGAAAAGTATGATGGGAGCAAGGATCCAGATAATCATCTGGAACAATTTAAAAAAATTATGATGAATTTTGACGATGATGACAAGTTGCTCTGCAGAGCCTTCTCTTAATCTTTTACAGGGAGTGCTCTGAAATGGTACAATAGCCTACCACAAGGGTGCATCAGGAACTTTGATACGTTTTGGGTGGCCTTCCGGAAGCAGTTTGTTGGAAGTAAGGAGGTGAAGAGCAATGAAGACACTATTATCCATTGTTCCCAAGAGCCAAATGAATCGTTGAAAGACTATATAAGTCGGTTCGTGAACACAAATAATGGATTAGCTGATTGCTTTGAACAAGTAGCAATAGCTTCTCTGAGACAGGGTTTGAACCCTGTGAATCTTACCGATTTGGTAACCATGAAGAAGGCCATGACGTGGGCCGGTTTATTGAACCAGGTGGGAAAGAAAATCATTATAGATGAAACAAAAAAGACTAGAGTGCACATGCAAGTGAGATCTGCTCCAACTGCACCAAACCAGAATCAGTCCGGATACAAGGCTAAGGAGGCCGGACAGGGTCCCAACAAGGCCAAGGCTCAATCTCGCCCAGCTCCAGCTCAGAGCCAGCAGTCCAGAAATAAACGACGACCTTGGGTCCAACTGGAGCGGTTTGCCGAGTTGAAAGAGTATGTGGCAACCATCTATGACAAAACAAAAGATGAGGTGCATTTTAGGAAGCCGACAGCGCTTCAATCTCCTAGGGAAAGTCGTAATACTTGTTTCTGTCAATATAATCATGATATTGGCCATAACACAGAAGATTGCATCGCTTTGAAACAAGAGGTGCAGAATCTGATTGAAAGAGGAAAATTAGGTGCTTATGTTAAGAGAAGAAGTAGGAACATGCATGATAATGCTCATCGGACCGGCCCAACTAGGCATGGGCATTCGGTTCTTCGGTTCAGTTCGGTTCGGTTCTTTCGGTTCTTCAAAACTAGTACCCATTTAGGAACCGAATAAATTTCGGTTCGGTTCGGTTCTTAATAATTCGGTTCGGTATGGGTACTTAACTCGGTTCCAATCGGGTAGTTTTGGATACTTTAAATGCTTTGCAATATCAACGTATATAAAACTATTTTACACTTTAAAACAATAAAACAATGTTAAATTGTAAGAAAAAATAATAATAAATATAAGAAATATTCAAAATTAATATATTAAAGAATAATATTAGTGATATAAAAAAATGGAGAGATGATATCAATATAAAGGTTGGTATTTTGTTATATTGTTTATACGCATAATAGTTTGTAAATATGTCGTCACTTTGAATAAAGTATGTTGTCATTTATTCAAGAAACCTAATTAGAGATCAATTATAAAAGACAAATTTAGGGGAATCTAACTTTGAAAAAGAAAATATATTTTTAAAACAATTCAAAATTAAAGGTTTATACATAGGTTCGGTTTACAACGGGTACCCACGGTTCTTCGGTTCGGTACGGTTCGGTTCCGAGAACCGTGGGTAATTGAAAACTGGAACCGTTCGGGTATTATGAAAGAACCAAATCTACTTCGGTTCGGTTCTTTCGGTTCCGGTTAAAATGCCCATGCCTAGGCCCAACGAACAATGCAGGGACATCGGCTCCGGATGGGGCCATGGTAATTATTGAAAGATTTGATGTAGAATTAGAGTATTTGGATCCTGATCCAGCCCGGAATAAGGTGGGTGTTATAACAGAACATACCAAGACGGTGTTTGGGCTCATAAGATTTTTTGAGTCACTTACCATATTTGGGGGAGACACAATGACTGCACCAACTCCTTCTTCAAGGAAGAGGCACGTGCACACTCTGGCTACTCAGTTGGAGGGAGGCATATCCTTCTATCAATCTCAAATTCATTTACCTTTCATTGTTTTTGATAAAGATGACTCGAGGGATATAGTTTGTCCTCATGAAGATGTTGTGGTGATAGGAGCATCAATTGGGGGCAATGACATTAGGCAAATTTTGGTGGACATTGGCAGCTCAACCAATATCCTCTTTTTAAGTTCCTATAAACAAATGGAGAATCCGTCGGTGATTCAACGTTCGAACAGGTGAATTGTGGGTTTCACTAGAAGCTCTGCGGACGTGGTTGGGGAGTTTGAGGAGGAGGTTTTGTTGGGCAAGGGCCCTTTCAAGAAAATGGTCAGGGTACTTTTCGTTGTGGTAGATTGTCCTATGTGTTACAATGTGATCTTGGGAAGATCTTGGATCTCCATGATGCATGCTATGGCTTCAACAGTTCATCAATGTTTAAAATATGTTGTTCAAGGACAAGTGGGAGTTGTCCGGAGTAGCCAAAAGATAGCAAGGGAATGTTATGCAACCGCGCTTGCCCCTAGAACTTTGGGGGTAGTTCGGATAAATGAAGATTAACAGTTGGTGGGGCCCTATGAGGGAGAGGGTAAAATTGATGACCCTAGAGAGACCCCTGGTGTTTTTATACCAATTGAAGAGGTTGAAACCCACTCTCTGGCTGAAGGAAGAAGTGTCAAGATTGGATCTAAGATGACATCAGAATTAAAAAAAACAAAGTGTTATTCTTTTTAACAAACCACCAACATGCTTTTGCTTGGTGTAATACTGATGTAACCGGAGTGCCTGCAAATGTTATATCACACCAACTATCTATCCGGAGAGATGTAACACCTGTTGTGCGTAGAAGAAGAGCTTTCTTTAAAGAAAAAATTGATGTCATAGTTCAAGAGGTTGAACAACTTACCAAGATGGGGCACATAAAGGAATCTCAGTACCCTTTATGGACAACCAATCCAGTGTTAGTAAAAAAGAAAAATGGGAAATGGTGTATGTGTATCGACTTTACTGAACTCAACAGAACTTGCCCAAAATATTTGTATCCAGTCCTTTGGATAGATCAGCTGGTAGACTCCACATCTGGGAACAAGCTATTGTCCTTCACGGATGCCTTCTCCGGTTATAATCAGATACAAGTGGATCTAAAAGACCAGGAACACACTACTTTTGTTACAGATGGGGGTCTCCATTGTTACAAGGTGATGCATTTTGGATTGAAGAATGCTGGGGCTACCTATCAAAGGTTGGTGAATAAAACGTTTCCTGATCAAATTGGGAGAAATATTGAAGTATATATTGATGACATGATGGTAAAGATTGTGGAAGAAGAATTACACTTGGCAGATGTCCAAGAGATGTTTGCCAACTTAGTAAAAGTTAATTTAAAGTTAAATCCAGAAAAATGTGTTTTTGGAGTACAGTCCAGGAAGTTTTTGGGGTATGTGATTAGTGAGAAATGGATACAGCCTGATCCAGACCAGCTTAATGCCTTATTACAGATGGATCATCCTCGAAATATTAAAGAAGTGCAAAGATTGATAAGAAGGCTGGCTGCTCTAAATCATTTTATCTCAAGGTCTTCGGATAGGTGTGCCCCATTTTTCCAGACTTTAAAGGGTGCTAAAGACTTTAACTGGTCTCCAAAGTGCGACCAGGCGTTCGATGAAATAAAAAAGCATTTATCTTCCCCCAAGACTCTCTACAAACCTATTGATGGAGAAACATTGTACATATATTTAGAAGTGTCCGAATGTGCTGTAAGTGCGATACTAGTAAGGGAGGTGGATAGTTATCCTCGTTCGTTGTACTACATCAGCAAGAGCTTGATTGATGCTGAAAGAAGGTACTTAAAACTTGAAAACTAGCACTGGATTTAGTAATTGCTGCCAGGAAAATGAGGCCCTATTTTCAGTCTCATTCTATTGTCGTCTGGACGTCTTTTCCCTTGAAAAACGCTTTTCAGAAGGCAGACATATCAAACAGGATGACCAAGTGGTCAGTAGAATTGGGTGACTATGACATTGATTTCGCCCCTCGAACTGCAATCAAAGCTCAATCTGTTGCTGATTTCCTAGTTGAATTCTATTCAGACAGAAGTACTAAGCAAGCTGCAGATGAAAGAACTAAGAAAGTATGGGTTGTCCGAACAGATGGTGGATCAAGTACCATAGGTTGTGGTGTTGGGATATGTTTAACATCTCCGTATGGCGACAAACTATACCAGGATATATGTTTTGCTTTTAGGCCTTCTAACAATGAGTCCGAATATGAAGCTGCTATAGCTGGTTTGAAATTAGCATTTCTATGTGGAGCTAAAAGAGTTAGGTTAATGAGTGATTCTAAGCTTCTTATCCACCACGCCCAAGGTCAATTTGAGGCAGAAAAGGAGCAGTTGATTAAATACTTATTCATTCTTAAAAAAGTGGCAACCAACTTTAAAAATGTCAGCTATTAGCATATACCCAGATCGGAAAATACACTAGCAGACTCCTTGGCAACCATAGCGTACTATGAGTCCTACCCATTGATTCATGTGCAAGAATGTCCATCCATACAACCCGATTGGGGTAGGTAAGAAGAGGAAAGCTTAAGTATACAAGTGGTTCAACCCAAGGACTGGATACATCCCCTTCTTCAGTACATTTCTGGTGGCATTTGCCTTCGGAGAAAGCTGTGGCAAGGAAAATGAAGTACAAGGCTTGTGGATTTTTATTCATAAGAGACATTTTATACAAGAATTCATTTAGTAGACCTCTCTTGCGTTGTTTGGGGATTGAAGAGTCTCAAATTGTGCTATCCGAACTACATGATGGTGAGGGGTCAGCACACTGTGGCTATAGAGCTTTAACCCGAAGATTTTTATTGGCCGGATACTACTGGCCATCCATAATGGAAGATGCCAAGAAATTGGTAAAGAAGTGTGATCCATGACAAAGATATGGTAATGAAATTCATATCCCAGCTGTCCTCCTGTAATCGATTTCTGAGCCAATACATTTTGCTTGTTGGGGACTGGATCTAGTAGGGCATCTACCGATGGCATCCGGAGGGTGCATAACTATTATTGTAGCCATTGATTATTTTTCAAAATGGATAGAAGCAGCCCCCCTAGCAGGAACTACTTCAAAAGCTGTTATAAAATTTATCCTGTCTAATATCTATTGCAGATTTGGGGTTCCACAAAAGATAACCACAGATAATAGGCCACAATTTGATAACAATGATGTGGAGAGTTTCTGTGCCTCTAGGGGCATTCAACATTTCTTCTCTTCTCCTTTCCACCCACAAGCGAATGGTCAAGTTGAAGTGGAAAACAAAACCATTCTGTCCTGTCTCAAAAATAATTTAGAAGGGGCTACTGGAAAGTGGCCAATCTATTTATAAGAAGTACTGTGGGCCTACCAGACTACTCCTAGAGCTGCTACACAAGAATCTCATTTTTCCTTGGTATATGGGATGGATGTAATTGCTCATTTAGAGGCAACTCTTCCATCATACAGAGTCCATAATTTTTCCAAACATGCTAATGAAGTGGCAGTCAGAATTCAATTGGACTTAATAGAAGAAAAAAGGGTTAAGGCTCATCTTAGAGCCACCCATTATCAAGGTTTCATGAGGAGCAAGTTTGCTTCCTGAATCAAAAGAAGGGATTTTCAACCGGGGGACAAAGTATTGAGAAAAGTCTTCCTACATACTAAGGAGAAGCAGTTCGTCAAGCTAGCTCCAAATTGAGAAGGGCCCTATGTGGTCACTAAAAAGCTTAAGCCTGGGACATACAGGCTTCAAGACAAAGATGAAAGAATGTTAAACCATCCTTGGAACATTGAACACCTCCGGATGTATCTAGTATGAAAGTTGTGTAAATATTTACGTGTTTAAAGTCCATGTAAATATTAGGGGGCATACTCTTTCCTACCCTGGTGGCGCGGGGAGGTTTTAATGAGGTGTCCGTGTTTTTTAATGAAATTTGACGCATTCTTAAAATATTCGGAGTGGTTTGATTTACAGTTTCTTTAAATCCTTCTAAGTATCTTTGACAGATCGGATTGATCTGGTGGAATGATGACCATTTAACAATTGTCATCGTAGAATTTAAACACTCTCATCTTAAAATACTTGTAAAATAAATAGGGGCCATTTAAACATCAACCATTAAGATTGTGCGAATATGAAACAAAGCAAGAATTTAGTAAAGTAAAACTATCCGGCTAAAACCGAATGATGATATTAAAACATAAAGTATGCCTTGGCCATCCAAGGACTTTAAGTTTAAGAGGAAAACTTGACCGAACTCAAACCGGATACAGTTACAAAATTGCCTTGGACATCCAAGGACTTCAGTATATCATAAGGATAAGAAAAAACAAAAAATATTTAAAACTTCAGGCCTAGTTTCCCTTGGATGTTCATGCATCATCTTTTTTCTTCTACGGATCTTTGGGTTCGTCATTGGAACTCTCTCCGGTTCCTTCTTCCTCATCAGGGGTGTCGTCAAGACCACTAGAATAGTTTTTCTTATCACCATCCACCATCGTATGAAATGGGATATCTTTATATTCAACGTACTGCCACATGGTACCGAGCGTTCTCTTCGGAAATGTTTGATGAAAAAGCAAGACCATGTTAGATTTAACTTCAGCATACCTCTTTTCTAGGGAATCTATCACATCGTTGGTGTACGCATCAATCTTGTCTTGGATCGTCTTTTCCTACTCTCGCACCAGGTCCTCTTTCTCCTTGGTAACCTTGGACACAGCCCCTTCAAGAGAGGTCTTGTCACCGGACAGGGTTTGGATAGCTTTGTCATTGGTCTTCACCTCTTCCTTTAAGATGGAGAGCTCTTTCTCTAAGCCAGAGCACTGAGTTTAGAGCTCTGTGTTATCCTTCTCCGAAGTAACCAGCTTGATTGCCAGATATTCTTTCCCTTTCTTCAACTCCTCGAGTTCTTTATTTAATGCCTCAATAATTTGGTTGGCATTAAGAAGGTCAGAGGATAAACTCTCCTTATCTGTATTGAGGGTATTGATGAGGACATACAGACTTTTTACTTGCCTCTCCAAGTTGAGCACTGGCTGAATATGGCCCAACCGAGAGTGGGTCACCGTATCATTTTCCCCTGAAACAGTGAAAGACTTACCATTAAAAGTCACCATGTTGGAGGAGCTTGGGGGAAGGTAAAGACCAGCGAAGTCATCTTTTTCAAACTCTCCAAAATAAAGGTCAATATTTTGGAGGCCACTGATGTCTACTCCTTCCAAATCCCCTCCGGTACCCTCTCCGGTGTGTAGATCACTTGGGATTTGCTCTGCCAGGGTGGGGTCTGTTAGGTCGGCCGGAGGTAGAGACTCCGAAGGCCGGAGGACAACTTCATCCCCAGGGAGACTTTCTTCTTCTTGGCAGTCCTCTCTTCACTACTTGCTCCCTGTTTTCGGTCTTTCCTATGAGGTTTTGGAGGATCTTGAGGTCCACTTGCCTCCCTAATGCTCTCATCTTCAACTACTTTAAGTAGAGTAGCATCAATCCCCCCTTGGGTCTGCGCTCCTTGGTTCTCCGGAGCGATCTCCTCTGCAGCACCCTGAACAACCTCTGTTGTAGCTTTTTTTTTTCTTGCCCTTCTTCCCTTTCATTTTTCTTGGGGCTTTGGCCCTAGAAGGCAAAGACAGTTTGCTATCTTTCTCCTTTGCTCTCTTGAGAATAACGGCCGAAGGGGGTGGTGTAATCAGCTCCTCCCAAGTAAGATATCTCCGGCCCGTTGTGTTCCAGAGGTGGGACCTCACCAAGTTGTCTGAGGTGAAGTAGTTGTGGAAAATGTTTCCCCAACGGTCAGCAGCCTAAGTGTTTAATTTGACAGAGGTGGTATGCCCCTCATCCACATAATTGGGAAACTCATTCGGCAACACTAACCCAAGAAAAGAGAAGTAATTTAGAAACGATTTTTTTACTAAGTAAGAAAGACAAACATAGTAAAATACTTACCTGAGATTTTCCATCTACTCGTGAGCATATTGGGATTGACATCAGCCTTAACTTTCCTCCCATTCTCCCACGTCCCGCTGATGAATGAAAACTGAGTCTTCCAGTTTTTCTCTGACTCAAGCAGGTCATCCACTACTTTGAAATTGTTGCCCATATTATAATGGTAGAATGGGATATGATGGTTCTTACAAAGGCTGGCCACTGCAGAAAACTGCTCCATTGGGAGAGGAATCCTGGACAGCCTTGACACCATAATACAGGCGAGGAAAGTACACCAAGCATTGGGACTCAACAGGCTTGGGCCGAGTTTTATCAAGTGAAAATACCGGACAATTTCTGGGTCCAAGGGGAATCTGAGCCCCCAGTTGAACAACTCGGTATAGATGACGATCTCGTTGAGCTTGCAATCCATCAGAGTCTCTAGTGTGACCGCTATCCTCACCTTGAATGACTCAGGAATCCCCCACTTTGTCCGCATCCGACCTAACTTAGCAGTATGAGTATAGACGTAATTAATATTCTGCATGGCCAGCAGATACTTCACATTGAACTTGTAAAAGCAAGGTCCCACTTTGCCTTCCAGACTCTTTGGCAGATCCGGATGAGTCATACAGACTTTCTCCTTGCCTTTTCCCTTTTTATCGGAGGTAGCATCCCCATTTTGCCCAGAAGCTTCCGTTTCGAATGAAGCCTCTTTAACACTGTCCTCCAGCACCTCTTCCATTACTATGGAAGGTTTGTCAGTCGTTGTGGATGAGAGGGTGCTGGTTTGTGGCTCAACATGTTGTCCAGAAGGTTGAGCATCGGTCTCTCTTAAGGATCTGGTGTCCGTTTGGGGCTCAGCTCCGGAGGACTTAGTTTGGAAACTGATTTTGGTAGCCTTGGATCCGGAGGGTTTTTCTCTTGGGGCTCTAATAGATGCCTCTGATCCGGAGGCTTTATCTTTGGCTCCAGATTTGGAGGGCCCTATTTTGGAATACTTGGGTTGAGAGCCGGTTCCTAGGCCTTTTACCAGGCACGTTGTCCGGCGAGGGTTAGTTTTTTTAGGAGATTTCTCGATATCTGACCCCATAGCAATGAACGGAGAGGGCTCTCTTGCACTCGATACTACTTTCTCTTGCACAATAGAAGGCTGAGACTCATGAACTGAGGAGCCTGAAGGGATTGACGAGAGTTTTGGTTGAAATAAACGCCTAAGTTTGGTGTTCTTGGCAGAGGATGATCCCTGACCAGCTTCTAAGGTTGGCAAATCAAATTTGCTAGTTGGACAGACTGGAAGACCAGCAGCGATACGCCTCTCACGTTTGAATTTTTGGACTTAGTGGGAGCGCCGTTCTAGGAAGAAAACGACTGGAAGAGCAAATCGAAATATGACACGTGTCCCACGATCCAGAACCAAAGCCTTGAAATTCTGAGAAGAATTCAGTCCGGATAAACTCTAAACTGAATACATGAGCAATCCAGAGAATGTTGTTATTGCCTAAGTAAGTTTTTTTGTCTTGCCAAAGACCTTTGACAAAACCTAAAAAAGGGGCTACTGATAAGTCCGGAATTATTCACCACCACTCACTGTGAAACCCGGGCAGGGATAATCCGGACAATAATTACCCACTGAAGTATCCAGACAGGACAAAAGTATTAAAACACTAAACACATTTTGACTAAGTTAATTGCTAATCTGCTTAATAAACTTATGAGTCTTTGAACTCGACTCGATTGCATAATTTGACCTGAAAGCCCATGGGTCCATAATTAAAAGTATAAATACTCAACCACTTTCATTAACGAGGATAATAAACAATTAATACAACCAGGTAGCTCAAACCTCTCACTACAAAACACTCAAACATTTAATACCATTGAAATTCCCCAAAACTCTTGACGAAATTACCTTCAACAAAAAATAATCCACACCAATGGTTACTCTTTTTTTATGATAAATACACAGTAAAATTTAAACAATGTTTTGACATTTTTTATATAAAAATAGATTTATTTTATAACATTTAATTTTGTCACTTTTTAATAAAGAAATTTATTAATATTGTAACATTTTTTTATAAACACATCTACGTAAATAGTTTTGGCATTTTTATAACCATAATGATTGATTTTAAAATAGTTTTGATAATTTCAAATAGTAAATATTATCAAGAGAATAGATTTAGTACTTCAACTTTCACTATTGTTTATCTAATATTAATTTTGGTTACTATTGTTTATCTAATATCTAGTTTTGGTAATTAATTCACATTTAATATCTAATTCTCTAAATAACACTTTAAATTCGTACTTCATCGCAAGTAAAATAACCACTTCTCCTTTTTGAATTAAATTCTTTTTTAAAAAATTCTTTTTATTTTATTTTTAAAAACCAGTACTTTTCAAACTGGTTCGAAAAAAAACGGAAAGTATAATAGTTTTTGATTTTTTTAGGACGAACAAAATTACAAATTATTGAATATATAAATCGAGTACATTTTATTAGGTTGGTCCAAAAACAATTCTCCAAACATTAATATTTTTTTTTGTTTTTTTTTCGGAGGGAACCCGCAGCCGCTACTCAGAGTGCAATGAGTGCGCACAGGGTAAACCCTCAGTCTGACGCGATAGCCTGCAAACCAACGCCAGAAGGTAAACCACACAAGGTAACAGACTCAGCCGAGAAAACGTATGCAGAGGGACTCGGACTCATGACCTTTTTGGTGATAAGAATGTCATGCTCAACCAACTCGGCCCCCAAGCTCCAAACATTAATAATTAATTACATTTTTATTTGATATTATATATTATATATATTTATATATATTTACACACGGTTAGAAATTAAATTACTAATAACCATCTAAATCTTATACCATAAATTCTTTCAACAATACTTTTGATATACAAACACGTATAACATTCAATAATCAGTTATTTTTTACTTTCAAAATTCGATAGAAATTCTAATTCAAAAAACACGTACATTATCCATACTTTCTTTATGGAAATACGAAATTAATTATAGTTAAGGTGATACACGTATTATATCTATTATTGATAGGGGTAGTTAAAAATTAAGGGTAAAATTACTTCATACTTTTATGATAAATACGTAGTAGAATTTGAACATTTATTTTGTGCGTTTTTTATAAAAATAGATTTATTTTATAAATTTTATTTCCATCACTTTTTGATAAAAAAAATTAAATAATATTGTACCATTTATAAACACACCTACATAAATAATTTTGACATTTTTATAATCATAATGGTTGATTTTAAAATAGATTTGATAAGTTTAAATAGTAAATGTTACCACAGTATCCAAAACTACCGTTTACTATGACTCGGTATTTCAATCTTTTATACCGGTTATCTAATATTCAATTTTGGTTATACTGTTTATTTAATATGTAGTTTTCTTTAATTAATTTACATTAAATATCTAATTTCTTAATTTTTTTTAAATATTCATATTTTATTATCGGTCAGATAATCACTTCTCATTTTTTATTTTTATTTTTATTTTTTAAGAGATGAGTATCTTTTAAATTAGATTCGAAAAAAAATCGGAAAATACAATCGCTTTTCATCTTTTTAAACTAACAAAATTACAAATATTAAACCTATAATTAAACAGAGTACATTTTATCAGATTGGTCCCATATCAATCTCTTAACATTCATAATTAATTATATATTGTTCCGAAGGGATATCCGAGTTGGTTGAGTAAGACATGTGACCAAAGATAATTATTGCGTCAGACGGAGGGTTTATCCTATGCGCACTCACTGCACTCTGAGTAACCACTGATGGATTGCATTCTGAGTAGCCGCGGATGATTCCTTCCGAAAAAATAATAATAATATTTTTATTTGATGTTAATATATATATATATATATATATCACTGATTAAATCATACTACTGCTAATCACCTGGTCTTATATCATAAATTCTTTCAACAATACTCTTGAATATACAAACACGTACAACATTCGATAATTAGTTATTTTTAAATTTCCCTTACCCAATTTGTTTCTTCTAAAAACACATACATTTTTATTTTTTTTAAAACGAACAAAACAAAATCCATGAGTAATACTTTTTTGAGAATTTGTTTTCTTATTTCCGGATCCAAATTACACGTAATTCTGAACTGAAACACAATTGCATTTTAGCAACCAAATTACATGTAATTCCTCAACTGGAACATAGTTGTTTTTTTAAACGAATTTCAGCACCAAATTATACATATTTCCGCAACTGGAACACAATTCATTTTTTTAAAAAAAGTTTTTTCAACCCAAAAATATACATATTTGGCAACCACAAAAATTTAGATAGTTCACATATAATTAACACTAAATTAAACAAAAACAAATTATATTTTTTTACACACGATCATACTCATATAGCCATCAAAATCATATTTTCGCCACTATTTTCTTTTTTATTTATGTAACACATTTACACGTAATTGTACAATTAAAATACGTTTTGTTTTTTCGCAACCAAAATACACGTAATGTCGCAACTATAGCATAAATATTTTAGCAACCAAATTACATGTAATTCCGTAACTTGAACTCAATTGTTTTTTAGCCAACAAAAATTACAAATTTCATAACTAAAACGCCATTATTTTTCTGACTTATTTTGCAACTCAATTACACGTTATTACGCAACTAAAAATATTTTGAATATCATTTTCATGAATATGACATTTAAAAAAATAAAAAAAATAAAAAATAAAAACGATTAAAAAATATTTTAAACTACTATATAACTATTTATAAATACTCATTAATCACCGTATTATTATTATTATCAGTTATTAGTAAATTAATTAATATTGAGTCGTTATTGGTATTTTATATAAATATATAATAGATTACTACTGAATATTTTAAATATAATTAACTCCTACACATGAATAATAAAAATGAAAAATAGATAATATTAATAATATACCAATTAGAATGGTCTTCGAAAATAGAATTGACGAATATAAATATCTTGATACACTAAATGCATTGCATCTCACTTCATCTACACTACCAATATGATCAAGGGCATAAGAGTAACAAACTTTTGTGATGCTAGTTTAACTCCAGTAATAAAATATTGAGAAATTAAATTATTGTTCTTTACACTGAAAATACAAAAACATAGCTTAATGAAAGAAAAAACACGTTAAGCATAATAGTGTATGGCAGATGCACAAACAGGCCCATAATAAGTACAAGCTTACATTAAACCCAAATCAAATTAATTTTGGGTTTTAATAACAGTTTCCTGATTAATTTATTATTTTATATAAAGTAAAGTATTAAATAGAAATAATGAGATCTGTACAAAATATATTTTGGTGAAAGGTCACGAACCGGACCAAAAAAAAACGCGATTCATGATTTAGAAGTAAAAAATATTAGTTTTTTTTTTAAAATTATTATGGTGATATGATCCATCTTATCAAATTGTCTTTTTTTTTTAAATTGAAATTTTTATTTGAATTACAAAAACCATAAAAGTTTAAGAACCTGCTAGCAAAATTTAAAAAATTCTAACTTTACTAAGTCGGAACCCTAGATCGATACAAATCTCTTCTAAACGAAGAATAGCCAAACTAGAGAAACCAAAACAGCTATAAAACTTCAACCTGCTCATCTCAAATCAAATGCCGATCCCAAATCAAACCCGAAACGCCATGAACCCCGCACAATAACATCAATTTGCTACCATTAATCCGTAACATAACCAATACCCAAACTTTCATGAAGGATTATGGACAAAAATTTATCTGGGGCAGTTGACTGAAATACTTCAGTTTTCTGCTTACAGCGAAACGTCCATTTTGCCAACCAATCGACGGTGAAATTCTGAGATCGAGGGATGAATTTAATGGTCATGCATTGGTGGAACAAGCGTCTGCATATTGGGAGGAGTTTGGACAGAGGCCAAGGGTATTTGTCCTTAGCTAAGTAATCAACCAGCGCTTTGATATCGGTCTCTATATTCACATTCTCCCAGTTTCTGTTTTTGCAAATCAGAAGGCCTTCAAGAAGAGCTCGAGCCTCCGCCATCAGAGGAGGAAGCTTCCCGAAAGTATCACCAATGCCCAGCTCCAAGTCTCCCTGGTGATTTCTAAAGATCAAACCTCCCAAAGCTTCCCCAGAATAAGAACTTGCTCCGTCGACATTTAGTTTTCTTCTGTCTTCCACCGGATGAGTCCATTGAACGTAAATCTGCTTACTGTTTTTTTCATAAACAAATTTACTTCGTATAATATTCCCAACGTCTAGAGTATTTTGCCAATGCTTCTTCTTTAACTTCGTGTCTAGACTGCATATCATTCTGTTTATGTAATAAATATCAAAATTAGTTGTAGTTATTCTGTTCTTAAACTTCAAATCGTTTCTAAATTTCCAGATAGCCCAACATATTATAGAAGGTAGAATGTGAGTAATGTGAATTTTTTTCTTAGAAAACCAAAATTATTCCCTTATAATATGAGTGATGCTCATGAAAGCCTCAATTTTAATGTTAAAGATTAGGCTGTAGTGTTTCCAAATGGACCATTCTAGCTTACAGTTAACAAATAAATGATTTCTATTTTCATAGTTTTGACAGAAGACACATTTGGAAGCCAGACTAATATGTTTTAGTTGTAAAGTAGAATCAATAGGGATAATTTTTTAATGAGTTTCCATATAAAGAAAGAACACTTCCTGGATGTTACGTGATTCCAAATCTTCTTGTATAAAGAAGATTTAAAGAAGTGACATCTGACTTTCTCCCACGCTTGCTTAATATTAAACTCCAAGTTAAGAGAGGTAGTCCATATCATCTTATCATCCTTAGAAGAATCAATCTTGAATAAAGAAATTTTATGGATTCTGTCTTCATCAAGGAAAGACTTCAGCATGTCAAAGTCCCAACCATTTCTTTTCCAAAAGGAATTGACCTTCTATTCTAGAAACCAAATATTAGAATCAGGATTTTTGTAGTCCATGATTGAAGGTTGGTTATGCCAATTCTCCAACCAGAAGTCCATATTGCCTCTGCCAAGAAACCATTTAGTGTTAGATTCTGCTAAATCTTTAATATTAACCAATCTCTTCCAAGTCATTGAACTAGATTTATTGTACCTAGATTTTAGGGGATAGCAGTTTGTATTGTAGATATCTTTCATAAACTTAGCCCAAATACTGTCTTGCTTTCGATACTTGAACCAAAGCTTTTGTGACAGAGTGGTTTGAATATCATTAAATTATCTTATATTTGAAGAGTTGAAAGATGGTCCGAGGGTGATTCTGTTGTGAGAGGATTTGTTGATAGAGGATTAAGAAGTAGAAGAATATTTGTGTTAGATCTAGAGAGAGAAAGTGCTTAGAAGAGTAGTGAGAGAAAGTCGTACTATTCATCTCGAAATTCGTGAAGCGTGTGTGGTCCTTTTATAGTACAATTATGGACCCCACACGCTTTAATTCGGGTTAATTACATCTTTTGGTCCCTACTCTAAAATTCCTTCCTATTTTGGCTATATCTTTACAATTAACGCATTTCAGCCCTTATACATTTATTTCTATGCATTTTGGCCCATATACATTTATTTCCATGCATTTTGGCCCCTATACATTTATTTCCATGCATTTTAGCCCCTATACATTTATTTCTATGCATTTTGGCCCTTGTCTTTTATTCTCCCTCATCAGTAGCCCCCCAGTCTTAGTAAAAAATTGTTTTGCTAAGACTGAATAATTCTTCTGACCGGCCAAAATCTCTTCGAAAAGTTGTTCCTTCGAACTTCATAAGTCCCTTAGGCACAAAAGGTTGCTCCACGAAACCTCTTCGAATAACTTTTAATTCGAAAAGTTGATTCTTCGAACTTCATAAGTCCCTTAGGCACAAAAGGTTGCTCCACGAAACCTCTTCGAATAACTTGTAATTCGAAAAGTTGCTTCTTCGAACTTCATAAGTCCCTTAGGAAAAAAGTGAATTACTTGAAAGTCTCCTCGAATATCTACCAAGACCCCTTCGAATTTCTGCTATACCGAGTAGCCCCCCCAATCCTTGGAACTTTTTTAGCCTGATCATCGTCGGATAATTAGGTACTTAGGCGAAAAAATGTTGCTAGGATTGATGATGTCATTGTACCAGCAGCGATGTCAGCATGATTTTGTAGAAACGGTACCAATTCTTTTGTCAGAAAACCCTTCCACTTCCCATGACAATCTCTGACACGAAACTCTTCATCTTCTGCTATAGCTAGGTTGCCTATATGGACCATCATACCCCTAGGAAAACAACAGAAAAATGTCCCCGGGCCTCTTCTGCACGAAAGCCCACTAGGATTCTATAAATACCAACATTTTCCTTCATTAATGCAACTTTTGTTCAATTAGTTCTAGAGAGATAAACTGGCGAACAAACCCCGTCGAATTCCTGAGTGGTTATTGATCAGTAAACGATTCGAAGAGAGGGTTGCCGCTGGTGAGGACGTAAGACCTCGTCCCCCTCCACCGACTACAACTTTTTTTGGTGCCTGGCCCCCTTCGCACAATTCGACCGCCATTATCCCTCAGGAAGTAGCTCGTCAAAGCTTACTCACCGAAACAAACCCGTCAAGAGAAATGGGCAAAGAAAAATCTCACAAACATTCATCAGGTTCGAAGAGGAAAAAATCCCATAGAGATAAGAAAAATTCTCACGAGCGAAAGCGGGCCAGGGGGGATTCCCTAACCATTCGAGAACCCACTGTCCCAATTAATGTTGAAGATCGCCCCCGAAAATCTCCAAGCCCTCGAAGGACTTCGAGGAGTCCTCCTCGGAACTCAGTGAGTCCTCCTCGAAGGCAAGACTTGGAGCGCAATCGAAAGTCCTCTTCGAAGGCAAAAACTACACCAAAGTATTGAAAGTCCTCAAAGGCAAAACCTAGAACACAATACTGGAAGTCCTCCTCGAAGGCAAAACTTGCAACATAGTACCGAAAGTCCTCCCCGAAGACAAGGAACGGAAGTGTCTAGTCTGCCCTCCACACCGTCCATGACCATCCATGGTACTCAATTCTCACCTTCAAGAACACTTATCACCGAGGAGGATATGCAGATTAGGCATGAAGAAACGTTAGACCCCATAGTTATGGAACCTTTCAACAAGCTCCTCGGACAGAAAAAGCCTATTACCTCCTCGTCAGGCCCTGCAAATGGTGGTACTTCCTCTTCGGCAATATCCGAGGAACAAGCTCGCCGGATTGCGCCAAAATCGAAGGGGGATGTGACTTTGCCCTTGGAGTTAGATAATATTGTTGGCAACAATATCAGGGGTATTGAAAATAAGCACATGGTGGCCCTTGCCAATATTAGGTATAAGTATTTTTCGAAGGCAGATGAAACCATGCTTAGGGCTCGATGGGGCATCCCTCAATATGTCAACATCCGATTTCCCTCGGAGGGAGAGACGCCCTTATCTGTGAGGGATCATGAGGTGGTGGTCTATACAGAGATCATGAATCGGGGGCTGAGGTATCCCTTAGACCCCTTCTTTATTGAATACCTCTCGAAGATAGATCTCTGTCCCTCACAGGTTGGGCCCAATATGTGGTTCACCCTAATGGCTTGCATAATGGCCTCAAGGCTCTCAGGCCAGGAATTTTCATTGGAACAAATCATTGGGCTGGCTGGTCTTGCTCGAAATCCGTACTTCCCCTTCTACTCGTTGACCTTCAACCGGGGGCAAAAAGTGTTGAAAGATCTTTTGGAGGCTGATAAAAAATGGAGGCAGCAGTTCCTCTTCTTCTCTGGTTGCTGGGAGACCGGATCAGAAGCCAGTTCTTCGAATCCACACAAGCTATCCTTGAAATGGACCATGAAATGTAAGTACTAGCTCTTCCCTTTACTTCTCGAACGTAACTTCCTTTACTCTGTATATTTTCCCTTCGAACTTTATAGGTCCCTCGAAAAAATCATATATTTTCGAAGACACACGTGTTTTTCGAACAGCATGCTCGGTGTTACCATTCTTATCCTTTATTATTTGTTCCAGCTATGACCGGCGTATCCAAACCCTACACAGAGTATGTCGAGGGAGCCACCACCATTTTTACCAATCTTCGCCTTTGGGCAAAAGGCCAATGGGACAATCGATTCCGTCAGTGCTTTACCGACGACAACTTGGCAATGAGTCGATTATGGAGGCTGAATCCCCTCGACCGCCTTAGCCTGAGTAAATTAATGACGCCGCCTTCGGAGAGAGAAGTCTTAGAACGCTGTAGCCAACAGGATGTGACAATCTACCTACCCAAACGCGCTCGGTCACAAAGTCATTTGGAAGAACCTCAGAAGAAGAAGTAACACCAACTCAACTCCTAAACCCCGAAGTAGTAACCAACAAACAACAACCTCCCTCAGGGAATTCTGGAGCATCAAGGTCAAAAGCTCCTCAAACAAGCGAGGTTCCTCGAACAAATGAGGTCCTTCGAACAAGTGAGGTCCCTCGAACAAGTGAGGTCGCTCGAGCAAGTATCATCGTTCCATCTAAGTCCATTGCCCCTCTCTCTGCTCCCATCCTCCCATCAAGGAAAGATGGCAAGAAAAAAGACTTAAAAGGAAAAGGGATTCTTCTCGAGCCCATCGAAGAACAATCCGAAGGGGGAGAAACCCCCAACAACAATGAGCAGACCAATTTCGAAGGAGAGGTCCATAGTATCACAAATGATGAAAACATGGGTGGCCAGTCACCCAGGGAATCTTCCTACTATTCGCCTCTTATTGAGGCTTCTCACCCGGCTTCTCTGGAAAACAGCCCAAGGCTCGCTCCTGTCCCTGCCCCTCGAACAGACCCTCCACTGCTTGTCCATCCAGACATTGCTTGTGGTAACTTCTCTGAATTCGACTCTGCAGCCTTAGGATCTCCTTCAAGCTCCTTCGAGGTTCCCCTGGACGACGAATTCTCAATGAGTCTTCGAAGAATATTACATACTTCGGTGAACCATGGAAAAAAGATGCGCCATCTGGAAAAGCGCAAAAACTACTATAAGTTCAAGGCTTCAGTTGCTGCCTCCCAGCTCGTGGAAGCCAAAAAAGAGTACGCAGTGGTCGAGGGCCAAGCCGATGCGTTGTACGAGCGTCTTTCTGCTGCTGAGCATTATATAACAGTAATAGAACATTGTTGCCAAAAAGAGAGGGACTTATACAAGAAAAAGACTGACACCCAAGAGCTGTTGATATCTGAATACAAGACAGGGCATCGCAAGGCGTGCGATGCATTCGAGCAATGCAGTGAAGCTTTTAAAAATGTAGTTGATGAGCGCGACAATTTGAAAAGAAAAATTAGAGGTTTCCCAGTAGAGATCGAAGAGGCACAGGATAAAGCTGTGGATGCTTATGCAGCCACATGTTCAAAGAAATTCCAGGCTCGAGATGCTGCCACTCGAGCCGGTTTATTAACCCAGATATACACTGATCATCCTGAGTATGACCTGGGGTCTTTTTGGAAGCTTGTCCCCCCAGAACTTCGCCCCCCGCAAATAGTTGTAAGCGAAAGTGAAGACTCAGAAGGTGAGGAGAGTGATACCTCGAAAAATGCTGAGTAAACAAAGTTGCTGTAGGGATATTTTTTTTGTGTATGGCCTAAGAAAGGCCACTTTTTGTGATGTCTGGAATATTTCAACTTATCGATATAGCGTTCCTCGAACTTATTATTCCACTAACTCTTCGAACAATAGTTATATACTTGCAACTAAGCCTGCGAACTCCAACTTATGCGGCCTTCGAATGTAGCCCTTCAAATAATAATGACTGATAAATTTACCAAGTTTTATACTTGGAATTATGCCTTCGAACAATAATTACTTAGATTGATGCACCAAGTCGTGCACTTGCCATTAGGCCTTCGAAGTCCAACTTATGTGGCCTTCGAATGTAGCCCTTCGAACAATAATGACTTAGATAACTTTACCAAGTTTTATATTTGTAGTTAGGCCTTCGAATTCCAACTTATGTGGCCTTCGAATAACGTGCAGGATCTCTAATAGAATTTTATGTTTGTAATAAGGCCATCAGACTTCAAACTGAATGGCCATCGAACTCGAATTTATTGGCCCTCGAATAATTTTAAGGTCTTCGAAAACAATCGGAAAGAGAAAATATTCTAACTTATAACTGAAAATTGCTTCGAGGTACACCTTAATGTAACCCAAAGAATAGTTTGAAGGTCCCCAAAACATCGTCGCACACTTTTAATGTGACCCAATGAATAGTTCGATAGCCCCAAAAAATAATCGAAGATCAGAAATTCAAGGCACATATTATTGTGACTGAAAAAATAGTGTAATTGACAACAATTCGAGGCACATATCACTGTGACTCCAAAAATAGTGAGGGACAACAATTCGAGGCACATGTTACTGTGACTCAAAAAATAGTGTGAGGGACAACAATTCGAGGCACATGTTATTGTGACTCAAAAAATAGTGTGAGGGACAACAATTCGAGGCACATGTTACTGTGACTCAAAAAATAGTTGAAGGCAAAGAAATTTTGTATTAATGGGATCATCGAAACACCTCGTTAAAACCTTCCTGTGCCTAACAGGGTAGGAAAGAGTGCGTCCTCACCAAAAATTTTCCCGAGGGATACATAGATAGTGAAAAGAAATACAATATTTTCTCCGAACTCTGCTAATCGAGGTACAACTTTAAATGCTCAATATTCCAAGGTAGGCGGAGATATCTTCCGTCTCTATCTTTCAACCGATAAGTGCCCGGTTTTATCCTTTCGGTGACCTTATAAGGGCCTTCCCAATTAGGGCCCAGCTTCCCCAAACTCTTGTCCTTAGTGTGTAAGAAAATTTTCCGTAGGACTTTGTCCCCCACCTGAAAGTCCCTATGGTTGACTTTGGATGCATATCGGCTCCTCATAAGAGTTTGATAGTGCAGGGAAGCCAAATGTGCCCTCTGCCTTTTTTCCTCCACCAAGTCTAAAGCCAATGCTCTATGCTCTTCATTGATGTTCGAGTCATAAGTTGCTATTCGATGTGAAGGGAAGAGGATCTCCGGAGGGACCACGGCATCCATTCCATAAACTAAGGAAAAAGGGGACACAGCGGTGGCTGTTCGTGGGGTCGTTCGATATGCCCACAACACCTCCTGTAAATAGTCGGGCCATTTCCCCGCCTTACCTTCTAGGTTCTTTCTCAACCCGTCGAGGATGGTGCGATTAGTTACCTCCACCTGGCCATTTGCCTGAGGGTGAAATGGTGCCGAGAAACATTGTCGTATTCCCCTGGACACACAAAAATTCTGAAATTCTTTGTTATCAAACTGCGGTCCATTATCCGTTGTAATCTGCAATGGCACACCAAAACGACAACAGATGTTAGACAAAATAAATTTAATCACGTCCTTGGCTTTCGTCCCCGCGAGTGGCTCAGCTTCCACCCACTTAGAAAAATAATCAACAGCCACAATTATCGTCTGTCTGCCCCTAGAGGCCATTGGTAGAGGTCCGACCAAATCAATGCCCCATCTGTCGAAAGGAACTGCCTCTGAGATGCTTTCCATCAATGCTCCTGGTTTGTGGATTACATTTGCATACCGCTGGCACGTGTCACAATGCTTGACCAGGTCTTTTGCATCAGCCGAAATAGTTGGCCAATAATAACCTGCCAAGAATACCCTATCAAAGCTTTATATCCACAATGAGCAGATCCTTCACCGTCGTGCAACTCGGAGAGGATGATTTGTGACTCAGGTCCATTCAAGCACCTCAGTAATGGCCGACTCAGAGATTTCTTATATAACGACCCGTCCTGCAAAATGTAACCATTAGACTTAAATCTAACTTTTCTGGCTTCATATTTGTCGGTGGGCAAAATGTCATGAGCCAAAAAATCAATGAGGACTGTTCTCCAATCAGGTGTGATCGCATGATTTTCCTCGGAGACGTTCATCACATGGTCTTTACCGGTTGAGATCGACGGGCGCGTCTGGACCAAAACCCAGGGATAACCTTCTGTCCGCGAAGTAGAAGCAAGAGAATCCGGGACGACATTCAATTCCCGTCGGACATGTTCGAACTTAACGTCCTCAAAACCCAACGCCAAATCTTTCATCAGTTTTAAATATTGTATCAGTGTTTCCTTTCTTGCCTCGGACTCCCCCGAAACCTGATTTATTACCAACTGAGAATCACTGACCAACTTTATCCGTCGAGCCCCGCATATCTGAGCTAAGCGTAGGCCGGCCAAAGCTGCTTCATACTCGGCCTCATTATTAGTAGCTTTGAACCCGAAACGGATGGCTTGGAACATAGCGACCCCTTGCGGGGATATTAACTGAACACCTGCCCCGCAGCCTGAGACGTTCGACCCCCCATCCGTCCGTACTACCCACTCTTCCTTGGCAACTATGTCAGATACCTCCTGTTCGTCCCTGTCGGAATGGAATTCAACCAGAAAATCTGCTAAAACCTGTGCCTTTATCGCTGTGCGAGGTTCAAATGTTATGTCAAAGTCTCCCAGCTCTACGGACCACTTAGTCATCCTGCCAGAGATATCTGGTCTTTGTAATAGACTCTTTAGGGGAAACGTTGTTCGAACCACAATTGGATGGGCTTGAAAGTAAGGCCTCATCTTTCGCGCCGCTGTTACTAACGCCAAAGCCACCTTCTCCAAGGTAAGATATCGTTTTTTGGCGTCCAGCAAACTCTTGCTGACATAATAAATTGGCCTCAGGAGAGAGTCAGCTTCTCGGAGGAGAACAGCGCTGACAGCACACGTGGATACTGCTATGTAAACAATCAACGTCTCCCCCGCTAAGGGTTTAGATAAAACTTCCGGAGAGGTTAGATACTCCTGAATTTGACGAAATGCCGTCGAACATTCTTCAGTCCAACAAAAGTGCTTGGCATTCCGCAATACTTTAAAGAACGGGGCACACTTGTCCGATGAACGAGAAATAAATCGATTTAGGGCAGCCAATCGCCCTGTCAAGATCTGCACCTCTTTAATGTTTCGAGGAGGGCTCATGGTGATCAACGCTCTTAACTGCTCTGGGTCCGCCTCAATGCCTCTTTCACTAATCACGTAGCCAAGAAATTTACCCGATCGTACTCCAAAAATACACTTTTCTGGATTGAGCTTGAGGTTGACCCTTCGCAAGTTGTGGAATGTCTCGGTGAGGTCAGCGAAATGGTCGTCGTCTTTCTCACTCTTTACCAACATATCGTCGATATAAGCTTCCATATTCCTCCCAATCTGCTCCTCGAAAGTTTTATTGACCAAGCGCTGATAAGTTGCCCCCGCGTTTTTTAAACCGAACGGCATGACCTTGTAACAGTATAGACCCCGCCCGGTAATAAAAGAAGTGCTCTCCTCATCGTTGGCAGCCAATCGGATTTGATTGTAGCCCGAGTAAGCATCCATGAAAAATAGAAATCGATTTCCAGAGGTCGAATCTACTAATTGATCAATGCGCGGGACAGGAAAAGGATCCTTAGGACAAGCGCGGTTTAAATCTGTGAAGTCGATACACATCCTCCACTTGCCGTTCTTCTTCCTCACCAACACCGGATTTGATGCCCATAAGGGATAGTGCGACTCGCGAATATGACCAATACCTAAAAGTCGCTCGACCTCCAACAAAATTGCTGAGGCCTTTTCCGGGGAGACAGGCCTCCTTTTTTGGACTATTGGTCGGACATCTGATCGCAAGGCAAGTTGGTGACATATAATCTCCGTCGACACCCCAGTGACATCCTGCGCACACCAAGCGAACATATCGTGTTTATCAGATAAAAAAGCAATTAACTTTCCTTTAAATTCGGGGGAGAGATGGACCACTATTTTCAGAACTTTGCCCGCCGCGAACTCATCTGTCGCAGAATCCTCCTCCGGGACCTGAAATCCGGGGGCCTCCCTCGGATCATCACAAGGGATGACCTCGCAGGGTAGCCCCTTTAATTGCTATGCTGATTCAGAGGCCCCCCCTCGAACTCCCTTGGAGGACAGTGCGATTTGGTAGCATTCTCGTGCCATCTTCTGGCTGCTTCTGACCGTACCGATATTGTTCCCGATAACGTACTTTAGACATTGATGCACCGTGGAGATGACACCGTGCATCCGAGACAACCAAGAGCGTCCCAGGATAGCATTATATGAGGTGGGTGCGTCAACCACGATGAAGAGCACCTCCACTTCTTTTTTGAATGGTCCACGACCCAACTCCACCATACATTGGAACTCTCCCACGACAACCGTTGTGGCTCCAGTGAAGCCCACTATCGTTCTATCAGATCTTCGGATGACCGGTGGGTCAGAAATGCGACGATAGGTGCTCATGAACAGGATGTTCGCAGAGCTTCCTGTGTCAATAAGTATTTTTTGAATCTGATCCCCGGCAATGCCCGCCGCAATCACCACAGCGTCCTCATGAGGTCCTGCAACATTACGCATATCATCATCATCAAAACAAATAATAGGAGAAGGTGATCGATGCATTTGTGCGGAGACTCCAGCTTCGATCTGGGTGGTCAAATTCACCATGTGCCTTTTGCGAGAGCTGTTCGAATTCCCGGCGATAGTGTCTCCGCCAAAGATTGCTAAGGACTCAAAAAATGCACAAAGACTATCCACCTTCCCCCTTGGAATTTCCTCTTCGACCAAGTTTACGTTGTTCCTCCCGACTTTCGGGTCCAAATACTCTTGCTCGATGTCAAAGTCGTCAATCCCTTCGGAGATTACCATGGTAGTGTCAGTGTTTTTCTGGACAGCTTTTACTACGGTGTTTTTCTGGGAGTGTTTTTTGACATACTCCAACAACATTCCATTCTCGACGAGGGCCTGCACTTCCTTCTTTAAGGCAATGCAATCTTTGGTGTCGTGGCCCACATCCTCATGATACTTGCAGTATTTGTTTACGCTTCTGCTTTCCCTCGGTGTTTGTATGGGAAAAGGCTTCCTGAACGTGACCGAAGACTTGGCTTTATCAAATATTGCTGCGACATTTTCCGTCAACTCCGCATAGTAGTCGGGTCGAGTCCATTTGTTTGACATGTATCTTCCCCCTTGATTGTGGTTTGACTGATTACCATAGTACTGCGGGTTTGATTTTTGCCTCGGAGGATACTGACCCATGCTTTTAGCTGGGACGTTTGATCGAGGGACCTGAGTGCTTGACTCGGTCCTCTGGAATTGA
The DNA here is from genome assembly GCA_036936605.1 of Limnanthes douglasii subsp. nivea. Lineage (NCBI taxonomy): Eukaryota > Viridiplantae > Streptophyta > Magnoliopsida > Brassicales > Limnanthaceae > Limnanthes > Limnanthes douglasii. The sequence continues at coordinate 353,789,937 of JAUPFV010000001.1, forward strand.
TTATGGTCCAATTGCTCTCCGGAACCTTTCTCCGAAGCTTGAGTTTCTTCCACCAAGATTCTCTTCTCAACTTGATCTAGCAATGCCCCGAAGGTCATTGCTTGACTTTCTGCCACAGTGTCTTTTAACAACCCTAGGAGCAAACCCATCCTGAACGCCGCAAGCGCGACCGAATCCTTGCAGTACTCCATATCTGTTTTGGTTTTTACAAAGCGATTGGTATAGTTTTTCAGGCTTTCCCCCACTTTTTGTCGACAGTAGATTATAGTATCTCCGTTGGCCCGAAACTTCTTGCTTCCAACGAAGTGCTGTCTAAAGACACTCCAAAACATGTCAAAGTTCTTAATGGAGCCCTGAGGTAATCTGTTGTACCACTTAGATGCCACTCCCTTGAAAGTTTGAGAGAAAGCTCTGCACAAAAGCTTATCATCGTCGTCAAAAATTTATCATAAAGTTCTTAAACTGCTCGATGTGATTATCCGGATCCTGAGTCCCATCGAACTTTTCAAGCTTCGAAATGTCAAAGTGCTTCGGGAGATTCCCCACTAAGATCTCTGATGACAGAGGATAAGCTCTCCAATTGTGCCCTGTGCGATAAACATTAGACCTCAAATTGTCGTTATTTGAGAAGTACAAGCCCTCCTCGGAGGGCAGGGTGTATTGCTGCTGCCATTCTGAATTTCGTGGGCCCATCTCATCTTTCCCAAGACACTTTGCCTGCTCGTGAGAACGATCAGCAACTCGGTCGTGGCGACTCTTCTCCCGCGAGGATTTCCTCTCCGAACTCTTCCCCCTTCGGGCACCAGTTCGCCTCTGGTCATGTTTTGTCCTCCTGTGGTATTTTCGGGGAGATGATTCTGAAGTACTATAGCGCGAGTAGTCACTCGAAGTAACCGAGTCCGATCGGTACTTTTCTCTCCTCCTCGGAGATCGTCGCCCACGCCTCCGATACTTATCATCTCTTTTCTTAGGACGAATTTCGACGTCCCGCTCCTCCCTTTGATCGACGGGTTCTCTTCTTACCTCAGATCGAACATTTCTCAGGACGGCTTCTTTCTTCGCCTTCAACCTTTCGATTTCCAACAGTAGTTCCTTCCTCTGAGTCAAGAGGGCGGAGTCGTCGAAGGTGTTCTCGACTCGTCGTCCTCTTTCTCCATCGGATTCCAAGTCATCCTGGAAGTCATCCGCCTCCATGTTTTCCACACAGTGATCAACCAAATCGTCCCCCGAGCCTTCCATGGTTCTCCTCGAAACGGGAATTATTTTTAAGAAACGGTTGTCGTCGAAGCGATTTTCGTTTCCCACAGACGGCGCCACTGAAGAGTTGAAAGATGGTCCGAGGGTGATTCTGTTGTGAGAGGATTTGTTGATAGAGGATTAAGAAGTAGAAGAATATTTGTGTTAGATCTAGAGAGAGAAAGTGCTTAGAAGAGTAGAGAGAGAAAGTCGTACTATTCATCTCGAAATTCGTGAAGCGTGTGTGGTCCTTTTATAGTACAATTGTGGACCCCACACGCTTTAATTCGGGTTAATTACATCTTTTGGTCCCTACTCTAAAATTCCTTCCTATTTTGGCTATATCTTTACAATTAACGCATTTCGGCCCTTATACATTTATTTCTATGCATTTTGGCCCCTATACATTTATTTCCATGCATTTTGGCCCCTATACATTTATTTCCATGCATTTTAGCCCCTATACATTTATTTCTATGCATTTTGGCCCTTGTCTTTTATTCTCCCTCATCAATATTCAAACCACCTTCATCAAAAGGTCTGCAAATATTATTCCAAGAAGTCCAGTGAATTGCTTTAGTTTCAAACTTGTTCCTCCATAAAAATTTGTTAATTTTTTTTCTATTCTATTAATCGCATTTTGAGGAACCATAGTATTATGCATCCAATAGTAAGGCATAAACATAAGTATAGTAGAGATAAGAGAAAGTCTTCCCCCGAATAACAAGTTTTTACTGTCCCAGTCCATGATCATTCTATTGATGTTATCCAACAACTTGCTAAATTTTTTTGATTTATTGTTGCTGCTTAAGGTAACACCCAAGTAGCTGATAGGGAGATGGTCTGTCTTGAAGCCAGTAGTAGTTTCCAGCTCTTGGATTCTACTTTGCTGAAGAATATTTGAGGTAATTATTTGAGTATTGTCTTTATTTATTATCTGCCCAGAAATAAGCTGATAATTGTCTAGAAGTTCACTAAGCAACTGAATAGAAGAATTCAAACTGCTAGTAAAAACTAGGATGTCATCTGCAAATGAAATGCTAGGGATTACAATAGATGATCTAGATGCAAATGGCATATTATTGTTTTGATTATACAAATTTACCAATCCTCTAATCAAAACCTCCTCACCTAGAATAAACAAACTTGGGGACAGAGGGTCCCCTTGCCTCAACCCTCTAACAAATTTAAAATAGCCATAAGACTTTCCATTGATTAGAATGGAAATAGAGACAGAATTGATCATAACTTTGATTAACTAAATGAATTGATTATAGAATCCAAAAAGAGAAAGATCTTTTTAAATAAAATGAATAAACATCAGGTCAAATGCTTTGGACATGTCCAATTTGACCATGATGTTACCTTTTTTAGGTTTTCTGCTCATGTCGAAAGCCATCTCCCTAGCAAGCTGAATATTGTCGTGAATAGATCGATCTTTGACAAAAGCCCCTTGAGTGTCAGTAATAATCCTAAGGAGAATTTTAGACAACATGCTATTAAGAAGCTTTAAATAAAATTATGTTAGTTAATGAACAAAGGCTAATTGGCCTAAAGTTATTCCAATAAGTAGGGTTACTATTTTTAGGAATAAGAAAGAGTCCCGTTGAGAAAATGCCCCTAGGGATATCACTGCCAGCCAGAAAAGAATTAATAGCCAAAACTAGATCATCTTTAATAATATGCCAACAGATTTTATAAAAATTCACATTGAAACCATCTATGCCAGATGCACTGTCTGGATTCATAGAGTTAATAACATTCCAAAGCTCATTAATGGAAGTACCTTCATTAGGTCAGCATTTGAATCCTCAATTACCATATTAGGGATAGAATTCAAAAGATAATTTCAAAGACAAGAATTCTCATCCTCCACAGAATTATAAGCCTTTTTAGAATAAATGTCTTTGTAAAACTTCAAAGCAGACTCTCCAATATCATCAGTATTATAAATCCACTTGCCATCAGCCTTAATAGCCTTAATAGCATTCCTTCTTCTCTTTTTAGACACATAAGAATGAAACATTTTAGTGTTGTTATCACCATTGTTGAGCCAAAAATGGTAAGATTTCTGTCTCCAATAGTCATCTTCGTTTTCTAAGAGCCTGCAAGAATAGACTATTAGCTTTCTTTAAATTCATTTTAGTTGTTAGAGTATTAAGGTTATAATGTAATAATTCAGCTTCTTTGACCCTAGTTTCAGTCTCCTTAACCTTATTGAAAACATTACCAAAACAATTTTTATTCCAAAGTTTAAGACAACTTTTTAATCTTTTCAATTTAAACCAGTAGATCTCACTATGAGATCCACTAATTTTCAAATTCCAATTATTTTTAACCACTTCAAGGAATGAAGAATCATTTGACCACATATTCATGAACTTAAAGCTTTTGTTAAAGACATTAGACTGATAAGAGTTATTAGTATTAGCCATAATCATAAGGGGAGCATGGTCAGAGCAGGCTCTAACCATGTGGATAACCTTAATATTACACTAGGTTAAAGACCAGATAGCATTAAATAATACTCTATAGAGCCTTTTCCACTTAAAACTTATGTTCCACGTGAACTTAGGACCGAAGAAGCCAGGATCTTCTAAGTGGAAATCATTTATAGTTTGAATAAAATCATCCATACTGTTATGATCAATCTGCTTACAACCAAGCTGTTCGTCTGAAGAAGTAATGACATTAAAGTTGACAACCACTAGCCAACCATGATGAGAAATTGAAAAAGCTCTCAATTGCTGCCATAAATCCAACCTGAGCATTCTGTTACACTTTGCATAAACAACTGTTAAGTGAATAATAATATTATTATCTATAGTAACCTCCAAATTTAGACACTGATCATGATTAGCTAAGATATTAATACTCAGATCAGTACCCCAGAAAACCCAAATTTTGTTTGAACTGTTAAAACAATCATTAGAAAACCCCAACAATTCAGAGATAACATAAATATTATCAGATCTAGTTAAAGGCTCTTGAACAACTAGAATACTAATTTTGTCTTTGAAAATCACATCTTTCAATCTCCTCATAGTTGAATTGTTATTAATACCACGAAGGTTCCAGCTAATGATCTTAATCATTATCAGATAGAGATTTATTCTTCCTGTTTTCACTTCCGTAATTGAAAGACTTCATTATTTTTGAACTTGGTTTCTTTATCTTCTTTGCTGACTTGAGTTTCTTTTTCAGAATAATGCTGAATTCCTGACCAGTTAGAGACTGATTCTTCACCACCAGAGATAGTTGAAGACTCCCTATATTATCCTGTGTTGGAGAGTAGGTGCCTGAAGCCAAGTCAATATTTCCATAAAGATCAAGATTATCACTTTGCTCCTGAAGATGTTGAATTTCTTCGATGATCTCAACTTTTCCAGGGCTGTTAACACCAAGACTGCGCTCCTGATGATTTTGTTGTATATCATTGTTACTAATAGTAACATTTTCTATAGCTTTAATCATAGAATTATTTTCAGATGTAACTTCAATATGCTTGTGAACTATTATAGACTTCAAGTTTGGAATACATTCAGTTTTAGAATCAACAATTTTATTCCATTTCTTCTTATCTGTCTTAATATCACCATCTTTCTCATGATCAGCGTAACTCTTATCTTTTTTTTCTTGAGAATTCTCTTTCTGGCCTGCTAGCTTAGTCCTTTTCTTACAATCCATATAGCAATGACCCAAATGATAGAATCCATTACAATATGCAGGTAAGTTTTTATACTTTAGATTAATCCAACATTCGTCATTTTTTCCGAATTTGATCCAAATACGGTTATGGATCTTTTTTGATAAATCAATTTCAATTAGCGAAAAAACAGAGTTCTTGTAGGCTCTATTATCTTCTGGGACTTCTATCTTGTACACTTTGCCTAAGGTGGAGGCTATTTCCTTCATGATGCTAACATTATATAGATACTCAGGAAATTTTTCAAACTTGGTCCAGACTAGCACAGATGGGTTTTCATACTTTGGATGGAATTCAGGAGACCATCACAAAATTCTCATTGTTAGGTTTCCAACTTTCTATACGTTTCTTGCCCACATTTTACAGACATCCTCATCAAGAGAAAATTCGAAGAATACGGGATGCAAATTCTAGGTTGTAGTGAGAACACGACCTTTAAACTTCAGCGAACTGAGGAAGCTTTCGAGAACATTTTTCTTCGGTAATCCTAAAGAAAACTTACCGATCAGAGTTGTTTGATTTCAAACATAGTTTTTCTTTAATTTCTTGATGAAATTGAACCGAAACATGGTCTGATTTCCATTTTACATTTTCAGGTTTGAATTCAGCATCATGAATTCTTGAATTTTCTTTAGCGAACAAATCAACAAATGGTTTCTTCTCTGATTGGTTTTCACCGAAACTTTGTTTTTGCATTTGGGTTAAAGCTTGAAAGTCATCTTCAAAGAGAGTATTATTTATTATCTCCATGACAGAGATAATCCAAACAGAGTAAGGAAAAAGAAAGGAAAGATGAAAAGAAACTGAAATCTTCAACGACGAAGCACCGGTGACGGCTCTGGTTTCATTCTTGGAGGATATATCAGTTATATAGAACTATGATAAATTCTTATCAAACTGTCTAGTATAAAGGGACAATGGTCGAAACAGGAATGCTGAGGGTAGTAATAAGAAGACAGAATAGGAGAAGAAGACTTTTGTTGGTTCAGAGATCATTCTTCGATCCAAAGCTCTTCCATCTAATGTTCCTACCAATGATCCTTCTAAATTCTTTTTTAGGCCCTGTAAAATTGTCCGATTTGTCACGTCAACCTGTCCATTAGCTTAAAGATGAAAATGAGAAGATAAACGGTGTTGAATTTCTCTTGACGTACAAAATTACATCCATATATTTATTATCAAATTGAGGATCATTATCTGTAGTGATATTGGGAATCCAAAATCGACAGCATATGTTGGAGAGAATAAACTTTATCACTGCTTTAGATATTATTCCAAACAATGGTAGCGCTTCTACCCACTTGGAGAAGTAGTCTATTTCCACAATTATGGTACGACAACCCCCATAAGCCATTGGAAGGAGTCCAACTAGATCAAGTCCCCCTCTATCAAAAGGTATTGGTTCGGACAATGATTCCATGGGGATGGTGGGCACATGGATTGCATTCCCATATTTTTGACAAAGATCACATCTTTTCACCAAATCTTTAGCATATGCCATAACAATTGGCCAATAATATCATACTTACAATAATCTTCTAATCAGAACTTTATAACCACAATATGCTGATCCTTCTCCATCATGCAACTCTGATAAAACACTCTGAGACTCATTGGATCTGAGGTAACGTAGTAGAGGTCTGCTGATTTTTTTTATAAAGAACCCCTTTTAGAATTAGGAAACCACGAGCTTTGTATCTCACTTTCTTTGCCAAAAGCCTTGTCTGAAGGTAGAGCGTTATTAGTAATAAATTCTTGGATTTCATTCCTCCAATATTTAGAGAGTAAATCAGATAAGTGTAGGGTTTCTCATACTTCATTCTCCTTTCCTGTGGTTGAATCTATAGAGGGACATTCTTGCATAAGAATCCAATGGTATGTTTTGGAATATACTATAATGGTTAAAGAATCTGCCATGACGTTCTCCGATCTGGGGATATGCTCATATTTAATGCACTTAAAATTAATAGCGACTTTCTTTAGCACTTGTAAATATTTTATCAAGTGGTATTTCATGGTTTTAGACTCTCATTAAGCTTGATAAAGGAGAAGTTGCGAATCACTCATCAATCAGACTCTTTTAGCCTCACATATTTGAGCTAACCTTAAACCAACTATGACCACTTCATATTATGACTCATTGTTGGATACTCTGAAACCAAAATATATAGGTTGATACATAGTATCACCATAAGAAGAGGTTATGCAAATTTCAGCTTCACACCCCATGGTACTAGATCCACCATCCGTTCGGATTACCCATTCTGTCTTAAACTCACGGGCTTGAGCTCCTTCACGAGGCCTTGCCGAATGAAATTTCACTAAAACATCAGTCAGAACTTGAGCTTTGATTGCAGTCCAAGGTGAAAATTCAATATCATAATCCCCAAGCTCAACTGACCATTTGGTCATTCTCCCCGAAATATGAGCCTTTTGTAGTATATTTTTCAGTGGAATTTTTTTTCGAACTGTGATAAAATACGCTTGAAAGTAAGGTCTCGTTTTTCTAGTTGCTACTTCCAATGCTAACGCTAATTTTTCTAGTTTCAGGTACCTTTTTTAGCTTCCAACAAACTATTTCTTATGTAGTAAACTGGTCGGGGGTAATTATCCACTTCTCAAACTAAAATAGTGCTTATCGCATACCCCGATACTGCTAGATACATATAAAGTCTTTCTCCATCAATAGGTTTGAACATCGTTTTAGGTGAAGATAAATGATTTTTTATTTCAGGGAAAGCTTGATCGCAGTTAGGAGACCAATTAAATTTTTTAGCATTTCTTAAAACTTGGAAGAATTGTGCACATTTGTCCGGTGATCTTGAAATAAATCAGTTCAATGCAGCTAACCTTCCAGTTAACATCTGAATTTCTATAGTATTTCGAGGTGGATCCATAGCTAACAAAGCGTTTAACTGATCTGGATCAGCCTGAATTCCTTTCTCACTTATAATATACCCAAAAATTTTCTAGATCGGACTTCGAAGGTACATTTCTCCATATTTAACTTTAAATTGATGGCTTCCAAGTTAGAAAATGTTTCTTGGAGATCAGATATGTGATCTTCCTTCTTAGGTATTTTTACCATTATATCATCAATGGAAACTTCTATATTCCTACTAATTTGATTAGTAAATGCCTTATTCACCAACCGCTGATAAGTAGTTCCAACATTCCTCAGTCCAAAAACATTACCTTATAACAATGGAGCCCCATATTGGTAATAAACATAGTGTGGTCTTGATCATTCAGATTCATCTGTATCTTATTATACCCAGAGAAAGCATCCATAAATGACAACAGCTTGTTCCCTAACATTGAGTCTACTAGCTGATCTATCAGAGGCACTGGAAATGGGTCTTCAGGGAAATCTCTATTGGTATCCGTGAAATCAATGCACATACGCCTTTTTCCATTATTTTCTTGACTAAAACTGGGTTAGCAATCCAAAGGGGGTATTGATACTCTTTGATATGCCCAATTTTGGTTAACTAATCTACAACTTGAATAATTGCTTCAGATTTTTCTATAGAAAAAGCTCTTCTCTTTAGCATCATTGGCCCAACATCAGAGCTCGCAGACATCTTGTGATTAATTATACTAGCTGGTACTCCCGTTACATCCTCGTTACATCAAGCAAAAACATGTAGATTACGATACAAAAAGGATAATATTTTTTCTTTTAGCTCTAAAGACAATTTAGATCCACTCCGGACACTTTTACCTTCTGCCAACGAATGAATTTCAATTTCTTCAACTGGATTATCGCACTAGGAGCCTCCCTTGGATCATCTATCTCGTTTAGTTTTCTAGAAGGCTCCACTAATTGATGTTCATTGTCAACCTTCTATGCTTTTGTCGACTTTGGAGCAAACGTAATGATATAAAATTCACGGGTCACCTTGTGGCTACTTCAAATAAAATCCACTTATCCTCCTATTGCATACTTCAAAAATTGGTGGATACTGGAAGCTACTGCATGCATCCTAGATAACCAAGATCTACCGAATATGTCCTTATAGGACGTTGTACATCAACCATTATAAATAAAACCCTTACCATATTTTTAAATGGCCCTTTCCCCAACAAGACCTCTTCTTCAAATTTTCCAATTACATCGACTCAGTTCCCAGTAAATCCTACTATGGTCATATTCGAACGTTGGATGATCAAGGGGTTTTTTATTTGTTTATAAGTCGATATAAATTATATATTCGCTGAACTTCCTGTATCAATTAAAATCTGACGTATATCATTACCTCCAATGTATGCCCTTATCACCACATCATCTTTTTGTGGGTCCACAATATCCCTTAAATTATCTTCATAAAAAACAATGAATGGAGCAGGGATTTGATAAAGATGTGTAGATATTTTTCCCTCTAACTGAGTTGTTAGGCTATTTACATGTCTCTTTCTTGAACAACTTAAGGGTGCATTCATAGTATCTCCCCCAAAAATAGTTAAAGATTCAAAGAAGTTACACAGATCGGATAGTGTTGAAGTATTTTTTACTATCATCCCAACTTGATTCCAATATGGATCAGGGTCTAAATATTTTAAATCTACATCAAACCTTTCTATATGGAACATATCATCTTCTTGTCTAGATGAACCTATATTTTGTCATGGGCCAGTTGGTGACATTGCTCGCGTTGTATTCGCATTAGACTGAGAGTGAGTATTAACTTGTCGGTTGTTTCCTTGCCTTTTGACCTTAGATGACGATTTACCTCTCTCAATCAAATTTTGCACTTCTTGTTTTAAGGCGATATAATCCTGGGTATCATGGCCCACGTCATTGTGGTATTTACAAAAATGTGTATTCTGGTTCTCTGTAGGAGTTTGAATTGGTGTTGGTCTTCTAAGATGCACACAATTCTTAGTTTTATCATAAATGGTAGCCACACTTTCACCCAGTTCGGAAAACCATTTAGGTTGAATCCATGGACCCTTCTTGGGTTTAAATTCTTGGGCTTGAATTGATTGATTATGTCTTGGATGATGTGACCCGTGTCCACAATCTTTAGGCATGTAATTAACTGTATCATTGGATTGAGTACTGGATCGTGAGATCCACGTTATAGGAACATATCTATTTTGTCGCGGTACTCTAGATTTCTTAGTTTTCTCCCCGATAATCTGTTTTCTGACCTGATCAGTAATCCTCCCTATGTCATTGCTTTTTTTTCCGAGTCACTGAATCAGCCAACTCGCCCAAATTTAACACTTGTCTCAAGAAAAGAATTGCTGTCTGTCCAAAACAATCAGCAAATCCGTTCTTTGTTTTCATAAAACGACTTATATATTCCTTTTAGATTCATTCGGTTCTTAGGCAGAATGGATGATAGTACACCATTCTTTTTGAGCTCTTTACTTCCCACGAATTGTCTCCAAAATGCCACAGAAAACATTAAAAGTTTTTAATACATCTATGTGGTAACTATTATACGATTTTAAAGCACTCATCTTGAAAGTTTGTGAGAAAGCCTGACATAAAAGTTTATCATCATCAAAATTCATCATGAAATTTTTGAACCGCTAGAGCTGGTTATCAGGATCTTTGCTTCCATCATATTTTTCCATTTTGGAACTATCAAACCGCCTCGGTAAATTTTTAGCAAGTATCTTTGAGGACAAAGGTGATTGCCTCCAATTGTAGTTACGGCTAAACATATTATCTTCATCAAGAGTGACAAGTATATTATGGTTCAGACTGGATAGCAAATTGATCACTTAATAGATGATCAATACCGTGATCTACTGGCCCATTTATTTTTCTTGGATATTTATTATTCTTCATTTTCCGCTTCCTATCTCATTTTCAGTTATGTTTCTTGGTTAACCTTAATTTATTTTTCTGACAGCCTTAGTCGGTCTTCATGAAGAAGACCCATCAGAGTAAGATGTTGTATTTGAATTTCCAATAGAATTCCAATGCTCTTTTAGATTTAATATGAGCCTTTTATGATTGCTCATTTTCACCTTGTTTGTTATTGTCCTCATGCTCATCTGTAGATGTACCTCCCACATTGGATCTTTCTTTCACTACTCGTTCTGCCTGCCTTTGGGCTCACAGAGCTTCAATCTCAGCCCTCAACTGATCACGTTCATCTTACATGAATGGTCGTTCCTCCGTGTTGTGATTTACATGAGACACAATAGCATGCTCATTCTCATCTCTTATTCCTTTATTTTCTTGAGGTAGAACTTCTTGCATATTGAGATCCATATCCCAAAGATTTCCAAACTTCGTATTACAAGTAAGGTTTTGAATAGAGTTATTCAAGTACCTCTATCTCCCACTGTGGTCACCACTTTGATAAGGGTAAAAAGTATCGTGAGGTAGAATTGGAAGATCTTTTAGTAATATAGTGTTTAAGGTTTTTGCAGAGAGTAGTAAGATAAAATAATTGCTTGTCTTTAACATTTTAGGAAAAAGTTCAACCTATTTAATGTTGTTGGTGGGGGTATATATTTTTTTCTATGACCAATGAACCATGCGGGTCGGATCTTATATTCATGTCAATCATATGAGCCTCCAAGCCCATATACTAAGGTACTAGGCAAACATTTGAGTCATAGGTACACTTGAATGTTGTTCATTCTGTCTCAACTGCCATTTCGAATAAAAACAGAATTACTTTAGTACTTTTGTAGATATCCGATTTGATCAACCAGAATTAATTCATGTGTATTAAAAAAGGCATGAATGTTTTTTTATATTATCAAAATGATATTTTTTGTTGGTTTTATTTTTCATTTGTAGTCACCACGGATGACCACAAATGTATATCCAAAACAAACAAAAGTGACCACAAATTCAAAACGAAACTAACGAAAATGACCGTTTTGATAACAATAAAATATCACTTTTTTGATACACATGACAAATTCTGCGGACCAACCAAAATTCTAATCTTTCCATATTTTTAAATTTTAAACATAAATTTAGCTATTGAATATAAAATAATAGATAGAACTTAATTCTTCAAAAGGCTTCTAATTTAAAATGGATTAAAACTTTAAACTCTAAATCTTTTTATCTATCTATTTGTATAAAATAATGCTAATCGACAATAAGTACTGAAAAAATATTCTAACTGAAAAAATATATATTAATGATTAAACCTAAAGTTAAATAAAAAAAATGGTGTAGTGTTGCAAAAGGAGAGGACATAGGGTGCAAAAGCAGAAGAGCTTTTCCACTGACGGATGAGTGTTATGGTGTCGCATGCCGTGTGTTACTAGGAATCTATGGCATGCACCATTGTACGCTTTTTGTGCATGAAATCATGTGTTATGATCACCCCTATTCTTTGTTACGAATTTCAAATATACCTCATTTTACGATTTGTCTTATAATAGCCTCCTCCTTAAATCTAAATGGGTTTTATATAATTATAAACGATATATAATTTTAAATTGCATTTCATTTTATTGAAGCATAAACGGTTTAAGGAACGTCTTTCTTTCCCAGTCAAATCCACACTTGACTAATTTCAGTAACAACGGATTTTGAGTGCATTGAAAATGGAATTTTAAAACATAATTTATTAAATAATTTATTTAAAACATAGTGATAAGATTTGAAGCATCAAATCTAATTGAATAAACAGAATATAAATCATTTCATTCCGTATGTTAATTTTTTTCTTTCAGTATTATGTGGCGTACTATAATAATTTAACATAGGTTTTAGTTATATACAACACATACTGATGCCTATATTTTATGTTTAGATATTTTAATCTTTTGAAAAACTGAACCTAAACTATCCAGTCAACTATTCTATTGTCATCTAATATTCAGGTTTGTTCTATTACCTCTTAATATCTATCTTAATTATCTAATTATCATTTAATAATTAACATTATTTTAATATCCTAACAACCGTCAACTCACTATATAAGCACAATTTTCTATTTTCTTCCTCCTTTTCTAGCTTTTAAAGATTTGAATTTGTTAAGCCGCTCTAACCACATAACCCTACAAACCAACGTGAACCACAAAAAAACCACAATTTTCAGATGATCAGAGCGTTAAAAGGTCTGTATATTTCTGTAAATTCGGTATAAAATCCATCTAACTACTGCTTTCTACGTACATGAACTGATCACACATTAATCAGTTTTTTGGAATCTCTGTTGTTTTGATTTTACGTGTTGTTTTTAGGTAATGGTGATTAACTACCGATTTTGAAGTTATTTCTTGGATTTCTTAGTTAGAATAATTGTTATTCTACTGTTTCTGTTCTTAGTAAATCTTGTTTGAGTTTTTTCTCTGTTTTTTTGTTTTTTGTTTTATGTTCCAGTGATTATTTGTTATTATGTTAGTCTATGTCGTTAATCATTATTTAACTAGTTATATACTGATTTTAGTGTATTAGATGTTGATTTTGAACGTGAAACATGTGTAGACTATGAGTTTTTGTTGTCCAGACATTCCCGTCAAAAGATGTGAATTGTTTTATGGTTATTAGCGCAGACGATGCGAATTATTTTATGGATATAACAAGGAAGATGCGAATCGTGTTAATAACTCTCAGGAAATCCTGATAGTTGCAAACAACTCTTTGCAAATATAAGAGTTGCAAACAACTCTCAGGAATCCAATAGTTGTAAGCAACTCTTTGCAAATATAAGAGTTGCAAACAACTCTCAGGAATCCAAGAGTTGCAAACAACTATCAGGGAATCCTGAGAGTTGCAGACAACTCTTTTGCAAATATAAGAGTTCCAAACAACTCTAAGGAAATCCAAGAGTTGCAAACAACTATCAGGAAATCTAAAAGTTGCAAACAACTCTCAGGGACTATTGCGAATTGTTTACATTTAATACTTGATTTGCAAACAACTCTCAGGTAATCCAGAGAGTTGAGAACAACTCTGATGCACTATTGCAAATTTTATACATTTTGTTCATGCTTGAGTACTAAAATAAGATGCAAATTGTGCAACTCCGTTGTAGTAGACATAAAATTGCGAACAATTCGCATCTTATAGATGTACACAAATCTCAGGAGATGATGCAAGTTTCTCAGTGCATGAACTAATAACTTACTTTATGATTGTTCAGTGCAGGATAATGTATGTCTAAATCACGAGTTTGTGTTTTTAAATATGGTCACCAAACTGCAATTGTGCCTTTCACGGAGTTTGGAAGCTTTCAAAGTATCCAAGAGTATGTGGAGAGAACATGGGAGAAGTTGGTCACATGTGACTACCTAATTACCTACTTCTGTGGGGATCACACGAATTGTTTCCTTAATAACCAGAAATATTTTGTTGGTTTAGTATAATATCTTGGTTTGGAGCGTTTAAAACGAGTTAGTTTTCTCATAGAATAATACGTCTTCGATAAAGGTTCTGGTGATAAGTGTTCTGGTGATAAGAGTTCTGGTGATAAATGTTATGGTCTAAAGCGTAAACAACATAACATAAGTTTGGTAGAACCATCTCTTAATCAACTAATTAGCAGGAGGAGTAGTAACAGTTTAGTTAATTCTGATCAGAGAAAAAAACAACTTGCTACTACTGGTTGGGCTGATGTTATTATAGGAGTGAGTCAAGCTTTCGAAGAAGGTGCTGCAGGTCTAAGGTTATCTTTGTCCAAGTTTACTTTAGAGCATGGTTTTTCTTTCAAATACCTACACAACACATCAAACAAGATCACTACTTATTGTGAAAATAAATTCACAAACGGATGCAAATGGAGACTTTATGAATCTATTGATTCTAGCACCGGCTTGATGACGATCAAGAAGTATGTTCCGCACCATACTTGCAGTTCCGTTTTCTTCCAAAAACATAAGCGGCATATGCATTTGACATCGGATTTGATTGCGGAGGAAATTCAGGATTCTATGTGGACCTGTCATTCGTTGACGGCCAAAACCATACAATCGACTGTCAAACAAAATTACGGTCTTGACATCTCCTACTATTTGTCATGGAATTCTTTAGAGAAGGCAATGAGGGGAGTTTTCAGAGATAGTTCAAGTTCTTTTAGTTTACTAAGCGGGTACTTCAAATGATTGAAGAGCCGCGATATTACTACGGACTGCCGGTTGGAGTTATCAGCTGGAAACCGCTTCAAGTGTTGTTTTGTAGCATTCGGTTCAACCCTTCAGGGTTTTGATTCATTCCGCCCAATGTTGTTTGTCGATGGAACATTCTTATATGGAAAGTATAAGGGTGTATTGCTTACTGTTTTAGCAAAGGACGACAACAACAGTTAGTTTCATTTCTTTAAATCTGAATGATTAGGATATTTTGTGGAAAAATTGTAAACAAATCGCAGCCTATATTTGCAAAGAACTCCAGGGTATCCTGAAAGTTGCAAACAATGCGCATGGAAATACAAGAGTTACAAACAACTATCAGGAAATCCTGAGAGTTGCAAACTACTTGCAAAATATAAGACTTGCAAACAACTCCCAGAATATCCTGAGAGTTCAGAACAGTTCTTTGGAAAAAGAAGAGTTGCAAACAACTATCAGGAAATCCTGAGAGTTGTAAGCTACTCTTTGCAAATATAAGACTTGCAAACAACTGCCAGGATATTCTGAGAGTTCAGAACAATTCTTTGGAATACAAAATTTGCAAACAAATCTCAAGTAATCTTGAGAGTTGCAAACTAATCTTTGCAAATACAAAAATTGCAAACAAGTCCCAAGATATCCTGAGAGTTCATAACAACTCTCAGGTAATCGTGATATTTGAAGACAACAACTCTCAAGCGCTCATGCGAATTGTTTACATTTTTTACATGCTTTAGTTCTATTATATTGACCATCCGAGGTGCCTTGTTTCAGGAGTATTCTCTGTTGTAATTGGTATAGTTAGAATTAAAGATTGTGACAATTAGATATGGTTTTTGGGGTGTTTGAAACCTTATTTGTTGGAGCGCCAAATCACATTTATTTCAGACCGTCATTCTGGTATCGTTAATGTTGTTTATGTCTTGTATCCAAACTGCTATCATGCATACTATTATTTCCATCTCATGCAGAATTTGAAAGCCAAATTGGAAGACACTAACACAAACTATAAAAAAGGATGTTGTCTTTCTTCCATTACCTTGCTTATGCTCCTAGTCGAGATCTTTTTAAGGATATACTAACAGATTTTCTATGTGAAGGTGGTGACATAATGAATGATTTTCTTGCTAATTTACCCCCGGATAAGTATGCACATGCTTACGTTAAAGGGAAACGATACGGGTCTATGGCTTATACTACGACAGAATCTTTTAACAATCAGATAAAAAAATATTGCGGTCTACCCATTGTTGAGTTTATTGACTGGATTAGAGTCTTTCTTATGACTCAAGTTTCACGAAGATACGAAGATGGTTAAACTGGATTACTAACTTGGTCCCCGAGTATGAGAAGAAGCTAAATCAGAATGTTGACATGTGTCGAAGTTGGATAGCACGTAAGTCTTCTACAACCATGTTTGAATTCTTTTTAAATCCCATGGCGGTTGTTAAACTGTTGGATTTTAAATATTCTTATGGATCATGGAACCAAGAGTGTTTTCCATGTCCTCATGCTTTAGCGGTAATACAATATACCGACCAAGATCCTTTTACTATAATAGAGCCGTTCTTTACGGTTAAGAATTACAGGGAAAGTTACTCTTTCAGGATATCGGCGATAACCGATTTTGGCGAAGGGTCCAGCTCTAACGATCCTTCGGTGGTGGAAATTCTGCCTTCCAGCGTTAAAACACGCCCTAAAAGGTCTAAGAAAAAGTGAATCCCCTCTAGAGGAGAAACCTCAACCAAGCAGTTGAAGTATAGCCGTTATTCTTAAACAGGTCATAACAAGAGGATTTGTGATGTTCCGGTTTAAAAAAAATTCTTGTTGTGGAAAATTCTCGTTGGCCACATTGATTTGTAATACTGTTATTGTTGTGGACAATAAACTAAACATTTTTAGAGTTGTTTGTTGATTTACACATATTTCTCTTGTTTGTACTACAACAATATAATGTTAGATGTTTGGTTAGTAAAGCTAATTTCCCAAGCAAATTTCAGGAACATAGTTTCACACAACTCTCAGGAAACCCTGCGAGTTGCAAGAAATTCACATACACTATGGAAAATTGTTTGCAATATCTGCATATGACATTACAAACAACTCTCAGGTATTCCTGAGAGTTGCATACAATATCTGGGTATAATATTGCAAACAACTCGCATTTCCTCCTGATAGTTGTTTACAACTTCTACTGGGGTGCGAATTGTTTGCATATCCACTATCTGGGTATAATCTTGCTAACAGCTCCCAGGTTTTCCTGAGAGTAATTTGCAACTCAGACTAGAGTACGAATTGTTTGCATGTCCACTATTTGGGTATAATCTTGCAAACAACTCCCAAGATTTCCTGAGAGTTGTCTGCAACTCCTACTAGGATGCGAATTGTTTGCATGTCCAATATATGGGTATGTTCTCGCAAACGACTCCTAGGATTTCCTGAGAGTTGTTTGCAACTACTAATAGGATGCGAACTGTTTGCATGTCCAATATATGGGCATGATCTTGCAAACAACTCCCAGGATTTCATGAGAGTTGTTTGCAACTACTAATAGGATGCGAATTTTTTGCATGTCTAATATATGGGTATGATCTTGAAAACAACTCCCAGGGATTTCCTGAGAGTTGTTCGTAAGTACTAATAGGATGCGAATTGTTTGCAACTACTAATAGGATGCAAATTGTGTGCATGCCATTCACCTAAGATTTGTTTGCAATATAAAATACTTCATAAACTTTTTACACTGATTAAAAGTTTATACAAAAAAGAGATTACAGAGCCATAACAGACTTCATGCACTAACAACTTAGAAATAAACACTATCTACTTTAGTGTTTGTTAGTTTGCATTCCAAAAAAACAAAAAACAAAAACAATGACTATCAATCATCACTAGAGGATTCTTGACCTTCTTCCTCCTTTTCATGCTCATCATCAGTCTCGCCATTATGCTCTTTCTCCTCGTTATCTACATCCATTATGATTATATATTTGGTCCTCGATGAACCAACATTGTCCTACATCTTTCGTTTCCTATTTGGAACCTCTGCTGGCTGAGGTGCAACAACCAGGGGAACCACTTCAATTGGTTCAGAGTCGGCAGAAAAGTAATCCTCGATATTAAAGTCCATAATAGAGGCTGAGCTGTTTGGTGGTGCCGCCAAAGTGATCAAGTTGGAGTTTATGTTGGTGGTTATAGAAGACCAAGAGCCACCTAAAGAGCCAGAGGTAGACATGATGATTGGAAATTGAAGATGTTTATGAGTGTTTGAAATATAGAGTTTGTTTTTAAATTAAACTCTGGTTACTAATATGATTTATAGGTATGGAGGGAGTCTTAGTGAGGTGGTGATGTGTCTATATTAATCATTACATAGCCTCTTTTCTCCAATCAAAAATTAATGGCCTGTGGTGATTAGATGACTTTTTGCGTGCTCAATGCACTTACTGGTTTACCAAGGCGGAAGCAATAGCCTACTCGTATTCTACATCCATGTTTTCTAATTATTTAATATATATCAAGATAAGATGCAAACTGTTAATTGTAGTTTACTCCTAAGAATTGTGTAGAAGTAGTTGCTTGTGTACATTGGGAATTGTTTAGTAAGAAATTTGTTTTTCTTATAGCAGGGAATGATGTGAATTGTGCCAAATACGCACTGTTTTTAAAGTGAGTTCGAAAATGTCATACATTGCACATTTCTGACACAAAAAACTCTATATCTAGCAAGAGTACATTACAACAAGAACATGCGAATTTTTTTTTAGTTTATATCTAAACTTACCGTAGTCATGCCAGAAATCTGTATGCAGTTAAATTTCGCTTCAGGAAATTTTTTTCATAGAACTTTTCAATTTACTTGTTCGAGCATCTTTCGAATCCAAGCGTCCACAATCTATGAAACGAGTTGTTTATTTACGTCAAATATATGAGACTTGTTTGAAACATTCATGAGAGTTGGTTGATAATTGGATACCTTGTAGTCCATGTCCTTTTCAAAAGCTAGCGCCAACAAATCAGTCATTTGCACATTAAGTCAGTAGGCAAATTGGGACGTTGGTAAATTCCATACTACTGGATCGGGGGAGTTTTCTTTGGCTTTAATTATCTGTATTTTATGGTATTCACCGATATCGATCCGGTCAGTTGTCCGTGTTATCTTTGGCCAGCCGGTGAGAGTTACTTGTGCCTCTGGAGCTTCTGCCACACTTACGACTGCATCTGCCTCCGGATGCTGTGTCGGTGTCAATAGATTAATATTTGGCCTCAGGTCATCCTCCTTATCTGTCTCTTCCCTTCACTTGAACATATAAAATAACAAAAATTAAAAGAGTTTGTGTCAGGCATCATAATATTACCTTCCCCAAACAACTCTCAGGATAACACGTGACTGTTCGAGGTTCCAATTAAATAAAATACCAAACAATTCGCAGAATATCTTGGGAGTTGTTTCCAACTTTTAATATATTCTAAACAACTCTCATGATATGTTGCGAGTTGTTATAAAATTGTTATACATATATGCAAACACTAATAAAATCCTAATACATACGTTGCAAAATTATTTAAAATCCTGCTTACCACACAGTCGGTGACAACTAATGCCGTTGACTGCTTCAACATAATTTTCGTATCCCGTCGACAAAAATCATTTATCAAACCCTCCAACATATTCTCCAAAGACCGTTGTATGACCACATCGTACTCAACATTATCAATTTCTGTCTCTGAAACTTGAGTGTAAAAACCATCAAGAGATACATCAGGTAAACGTACTGTGTTATCGTGCATATCGGTCGACTATGGAGGTTGGCCTTCTATGTTTTGCGGTTGATTCAGTACTGGTCCTACAATTTCACCTTGTCTTAGTGATTCTGACTTTGAGAAGGCTATTTTTTCAGGTACATCCTCGTCTCGCTTTTGGTCTTCTACCAGTGCTTCTCCCTAGCTAAGTAGTTCCGACTTCTTACAGGGATTGGCAGACCCTGACTATTCCGGAGCTACATCTTGTGTTAGCCTTTCTCTCTTTGCCAAGGTTAGGTGTTGTTGTTGTTTCTGTTGTTCTTGTTCTTGTTGTGGTTGTTGTTGTTGTTGTTGCTACCCTTGATTTTGTTGTTCTTCTTGTGGGTGTTGTCTGTCGGCCTGCTGTTTCATACAAAATACAAAATGAAAAAGTGGAGGGGTTAAGTATCAATACACTATGAATTGCAAACAAGTCGCATGATAACCTGAGAGTCGTTTGATGCCGCAATTTATATAGAATATCAAACAACTCTCATGATACCCTGCGAATTGTATGATACCAAATTCCATACAATATCGAACAACTCTCAGGAAATCCTGAGAGTTGTTTGGACTACCATAATAGTCTAATATTTGTTTGAAAGTGAACATATAGCGAATTGTGTAAAAATATATCATAACAGTGCACGAATTGTTAGTAAGTGAAAACCGCAGACTGTTTTAAATATATACACTAGTTTTGTTTGAATATGTATACAAAATCAAAATTAGTAGACAATTTCATCACAACAATATATTAATATATTTAAATCTTAGTGTACTTTGGATCCACTTACATCTTCACAGATTTCTGCATCTGTAAGTCCAGATTCTTCAGGTGCCACTTCATTCTCACCAGCTTCCACCTCCTTAGCTCTGTATTCTTAGCAGCCTATTTCCTCTGGCGTGCGAGGTACGAGTTGTCGGTAATTCGCAAGAGACACATGTCTTTCTTTCTCCTTTGGAAGACTCAGACCTGTCAGTGCCTCCTGTGTAGGAGGAGACTTGTCTGTCTATCTCCCCGTGGTGTCTGTCTCGGTGGATACCAATAACTCTTCATGTCTTTGTTCAGATGGCTCGTCTGCCTGTTTTTCTAAAACCACCATTACCGCAGGACAATCATTCGTATCGTCCTTTTCAGGTACAATGGATGGTACCGGTATGGGTGAATGGTTCCCATCATCGTCATTTTTAGTGGACGCTGCTTCTACTGGAAAATGGGCTATGAGAGAGCATTTTCGAGTTTTTGTGCATCAAGCTCCGCTATCTTCACTATTAATGATTCAAGTTGAAAAAGTAATAGCAAACGTATTATAACATGTTCCGTGCTGATTAAAGAGACTAAATATACGTTTACGTAAGGCTCAGTTTCCTACTTACTTCTTTCGCCTATTTGTTGATCTTCCACTGGTACTTGTTCTTATCGGCATACGTCTTCAAACGTTTTGATCTTGCTTCAGTTCCAGACTTCTTTGGAGTAGTTTGTCTGCGTTTGAGGATAAAATTGCCGATCGTGTCACTCATACTATCGTCTTCCTCATCCTCAACCTCATGCTAGGATGTCCCGATCGGTGTTGGTGGAAATACTGGGCGGGGGACTGTTAGTGGTTGGGCTCTAACTGATATCTCCTGATTGGATTCTTTCTGTTTTTGTGTCTCCCGTTTTCGTATTTTTGGGACTGCGCTTTTCTTCGGCTAAAATCGGTGCAGGATCTGGATCTCCATTACCTACTTCTCCTCCGAATGCTTTCCTTTCAGCCTTAGTAAGACATAATGGACCTTCCAAAACCTACAAAGGGAGGAGCATGAAAGTAAATAGTTGCACACAGTTTGTTTGGAAAATATCAAGTTATAGCCCGATTGTTTTTTACAAACAAATCGCATCATACCCTGAGAGTTGTTTGGAACTCTATCAGCTTGAAGTTGCAAACAACTCTCAGGATAACCTGAGAGTTATTCTCAACTCTATCATCTATTGGATTGCTAACATCGCTCAGGGTTTCCTGAGCATTTGTTCGAAAATTATAAGCTGCGAATTGTTTGATACAAAAATTTAATAGAATATCAAACAACTCTCAGGTTTTCCTGAGCATTTGTTTGCAAATTATAAGCTGTGAATTGTTTGATACCACAATTTAATAGAATATCAAACAAATCTCAGGATATCGTGAGATTTGTTTGATACCCAAATTCAATAGAATATCGAACAACTCTCGGGATATCCTGAGAGTTGTTTGTTACTCTGATAGAAAAGAGTTGTCTGCAACTCTAATGCCTGATAGTGTCTATATAACAATATGTTTCATACTTCATCATCTTTCAGCAGAGGTATTCTTAAAATCAGCGACACGGTCGATGATAGGCACTCAAATCCCTACCATTTGAAAAACCTTGGGATCAAGGTTAGCTTTACGACCTCTAGGCCAATTGTTAAGTGCTTTATGACGCAAGGCTGCATCGGAACAAGTATTATCATCAAGATGCTCCATATATAACTAATATTTACACTAAATAAATCAATCTTACGATTAGAAGTGCGACGCAACCGACCAGACCAGTCATAATCGTTTATTCTTCTAAGGTCTTCAACAAAATAAAACACACTCCAACCAATTACATCTCCAGATACAGAGTAGAATAGTGTTGAGCACAAAACAGTATCAATAATCGGGAAACATCCTCCAACTCATGCCCCCCCCCTTCGCTGATGACTCTTGCTATACCTACCTGTATAACCCACGACACCATGCTATGTTAGTAAAGTTCAGCATCCTGCTTATAAGAGAAAGTCTATTTACAGGTACCTTTAAAATGGTGTTCGTGATGGTTTTACTATTCGTCGGTCCTATCTTCCCCGACGTTTCACCCATGAAGTATTTCTTCATCATCCTTGATTCATTCTCCTTGCCGTTTACGTATTGGATGTGGAATGCTCTGGCTTTCATTAACGACATTTCCGTTGTGTCGTGCTTCAGCCCGAATATGACCTTCACATCGTCCGTCATTAGCTTCACAAACTTTGATCCAAATCGGAAGGTGTCTTTATCGACCGAGAACCTCTCAATCCACTAAATGTTTGAATAAAACTTCTTCTTTGGCAGCTCTGCCACATTCCATAGGTCGAACACCGCTTTCAAAAGTGTGTAGAAGGGTGCGTTTCTTGTAGCTTCGATATGGGCAACAGTAATACAATACCCTTTCAGCAGTTTAAGAAGGCTCACAAATCCTGACCTGCAATAACTTGGTTTTGTTGTCATACTTCCTGCAAAAACATAAATCATCAGCTGCATGCAAATTGTTCCCACAAAGGGACTCTATCATCTTGTAGTTACAAACAACTCTCAAGATAGGCCGCGAATTGTGTAGAAATCTATCAGCCGGTATTTGCAAACAACTCTCAGGATAGCCTGCGAATTGTTTGCAAATATAAGCTGCAAATTGTATGGAAAATAAAGGAAAACGAGATGCGAATTGTTTGCAACTATAAAAAAACGATGAAGCTATGAATTTTTTACATTCGTACGTGATAAAGATGTGAATTATACTACAACGCACATGTACATGACGCGAATTGCTCTATTTTTTACATGCACGTTGCAGGGATCTGACAAATATGGAAACAACACTAAAACCAAGAAACAACCACTTAATACACATCTAATATACATCAAAACTCTCAATAAAGTATTAATATTACATTCAACCTAACAAACTTCTGCGTTTGATGATAAACCCAGTAACTAACATACCAATTTCCATCGCTAAATACTTGATTTCAGTAGAAATAAGCAACGTCGATCGTCAAATAACAGTAACAAGTGGTTCAAAGTCACCATAAACGCAAAAAAGAGACATTTTCCAAAATCGCGATGTACCTGGTTACTGTAACACGTTCTTGCTTCACTGGCTGGTGTAGACTTAACGACAAGTTGTCGAACGGTTGCTAGTTACTAGCTTGATGGAGTAGAAGACGGTGACCGGTGGAAATCCGGTGAAGAAGGACTGATTTTTGGGTTGAAGGATTTCTCTGGGTTGATAGGTTCGTGGAAGTTGAACGATTTTTGGTTGTTTCTAAAACATTACACGTGTTTGAGTTGGTTTAGGGTGCCGAGAAGGGGAAAAAAGTGGTTTTGAAGTGAAAATGGGTATATATAGTCGAGAGGTATTTTTGTCGAAAATTTAGGTTGAAATACCAAGTGACACTATCCAAAATTTGGGTACTAGTGTGTAATTAAATAGTTGAGTGAATATTTACTAGTACTTTTCTCTTTAATCTATCATAATTTAATCCAACTTTTTTTTTCCAAATTTTATATTTTTATTTTATTTTTAATCATCTATATCATTTATATATTTATAAATTTAAATTTAGATATATTTTTGCTAGATCTTACACCGCTAAAATAGATCCGCTAAAATCTCCTTTTTTTATATCACATATTGAATATTTTTAATTTTATCCAGAAAAAAAAGATATAAATAATTTCTGTTAGATCCAACACTATTTTTGTTTTCTAATTTCTTTTAATATATCCATTTTCCGAATTACTCATCTACAAATCCGACTATATAGTAACGTTAAAGTATATCGTACAAGCATATAGATTTTTTTAGGTTTGAATTTCTAATTTTAAAATTTCAATTTTCCGATTTTAGTTGTTTGTTGGTTAATTTGTTGATTGTTTATTGTTTGGAAATGACAGAGCTAGGTTTAAGATATTTTTTTTCTATAAAACGGTTATGAGTTGAGGGAGTTAGAGTTTTAAGATAAGGATTCAGTTTAAGTTGTTTGTCACAGGCATCATGCGAAATTCGTAGTGGTTGTTGCGTAAGTCGTGCAACCAAGATACATGTTGTCGCGAGGCAACATGCAAAAGAGATGACATTTGTCGCGTGAACTATGCGAATTTGTTAATTTTTTAGACAATTCAGGAATTTTTTTATATTGTCTTTGTTTGCTTCCGCATATGTATACTTAACTCGTTTCTTATGTTGTAGCACGCTAATACAGTATATATATATTTTAAACTATATTGTTTGCGTAAGATTTAATAAATTTATGTTTGGTTTATATTCTTTATTCATAAAGTTATTTTTTATAGATATGGTTAGAACAAAGACGATGATGAGAGTTAACGATCACACACCGTCCCCCGTATCACCACCATCACGAAAACGTTTTAGGGTTGATCTAACATCACGTACCGTGCAATATACTCACCGTGACACATATGTAGAGCCATCCGCTATCGAGAGTACTCTTGAGACAACAACTGAAAGTAGTGGTGGACTGTCATCGTCATAACAAACCTCGGATGAGGTGTTCGCACGTACTAATTTCCACATGTCGAGCCTGTATCCCAAATACAAGAAGCACAAAGCTTACAACGTTTTCTGGGATGATGTAAGTTTATTTAAAACTTCAATATATGACTAGTATTCCATACTATTTATGTTTTAATATTATTTTAATTAATTTATTCTAATTTGTTTTGTAGCCTCGAGTGAACCTACATTGTTTCTCTATGTACGATAATATTCAGATATGGGACTTGAGCCATCAGACTAGAGTATGTGAGCAGGTTATGGGTATTTCGACTGGGCTTCTTATCGATGCTCTCTCTTGTGGATATATTAACATCCACACGATTGAGGTCTTCCTCGAGTGTTGGTTTGTGAGGTAATCATCTTGATATTTCTCATTCGACCAGATGATTGTGACGTTTGACGACATCCATATTATTACGGGTCTTCCCATAATATGTATTCATATCACTCTTGTAGAATATATTGGTGATAATGGGAGGTATATTGCGTCTGTAGATATACTTGGTATTATATCTATTCAGCTTACGTCCAGACTTAGTAAGGGTAAAAATTATGTTACTATATCGTGGTTGAGGGATATTTTTTCAGCTAAACACTATCAAGATGGTATTGTGATCGATCATCGTGCCACTCATGCTACCTCGACTTATATATTATATGTGTTAGGTAGTACTATATTTTCCAACAAGACTCGCAATATGGTTTACTTAACTATCTATAATTGGTTCACCTTTACCGTATGCTGGGTAAGTATAAATGAGGTTAGGTGGTTTTGGCCCATTTATACCATGCCTTTAGACATAATTCACTTCACGGTGCTAGTGATATATGTGGGTTTAATAGGATGTTAAAGGCTTGAATTTATGATCATTTTCCTTGGTTGACAACTCTGATTTACAATGAGTATGATATTATTACCTTACAGTATATGTGTCGTTATGCACCATCGAGTGTTCGCTTCTCTCATACTATTTGAGCTGATACGCGATATACATAAATATGTTTCGTGCAATCAACGTAAATTTCGATTAACACTTTAAAATCTTAATTTTATTTTGTTTCATTTATTTATACTAACTTTTGAACTATGTTGTATGTAAACTTATTTCATATGGATATCTTCAAGAGGTGTGACGGTTTCGGAAGTTCAGCTAGATCGATCATATGTTGAGGTCGTCCGATGTAGTAGGTGCATATTATTCAGAGCATATAACACGTTAGATGGGGAACATTCTAACGATACCAAACACTTTATGTACTTTATTTCCCAAGACGTGTAGACGAGTTGGGTTTAGGTTTGTATGGGATGTGAGGACTTGGGACAGTTGGCCATCTTTATCTCATCACAGATAAAATATGATGCATACAAGGGTGGGATGGTTGGTACATACATTATGTATCCTATTTGAGTTAGGACTAACCTGTGGTGCATAATGGTAAGCTTGGACTCGGTAGGGTTTGATATGGGGAAAACCCTACCGCAGGCACTTATGGTACCGCGGTGATGTATTAGATCAGATAATGGCCTTTCGGGTACGTGGTAATACGATGACGTTGTAGAAAGTTACAGATCCATTAGATAAGTAACTGCGTATCGTTGAGAGCTATCTAGGTCAAGGTCTTTTAAAGAATGTAGTTCACGTTTCTTATTAATTTAACCACATACTTTACTCTTTGTTTATGATATTTGTTTATGACTTGTTTATGACTATTCTGATGCTTGTTTATGACTACTATGATCTTTGTTTATGCTTGTTTATGACTTGTCTGTGACTATTATAATCGTACTAAGAACGATAAAAACTATCATAAACTCAACAATATATAACATACATGAAAGATAAAGAACAAGTACACTAAACATAAACTGAAAGATACATAATAAACTGAAAGATACATCATAAACGGAATAACATCATAAGCAAATACATTGAAACAAAAACAACAACTATATTAAACATAACTAAAATGCGGGAACCAACTCATTCCATACGCCATTCTTGAAGATGATCCTTCCAACCCTAATTGCTCTAGGCATTATTAAAAAAGGTTGTCGTTCAAAAAGTCAAATATATGTTGTTTAATGATATCATAAATATGGGAACCAAATATAATATTTTTCACTTTCCTTGCATCCTTCGGAAGGTCAGAAACCCGAATAGTTGGAATCGAATTCAGATAATTATAGTATATTATACAAATAATTTCATTAAAATAAACCCGCTGTATTATATTTTGACTATTTTTTAAACAAATTTAATGACTTTCAACCTGTGGTGGTCTTCTCAAATAGTTAATTACATGTCGTACAAAATAAATTTTTGATTATATATGATATTGAATATATGAAGGATGTGCTCCTTTTGTGAAGCTATTTATGGAGAATGAAGGGGCACTAAACTATATTGGATGGGAAATTTATGTTTACAGAAGAATGAGGTGGTCAGTTCCAATTTTAGGAGGGAAAATAACATTAAATCACATAGACTATGCGATTTACAGTGCTAAAATCACACATAATGCGTGACCCAAAGAAAAAGAATAGCATTTAAAATCTTTACATAATATAATATCGCAAAGCTTATGCGATGTATGGACAAAATATCGCACAAACCGTGTGATATAATGTTATTCTTAGCTTTAAAATTATAATAATTTTTCTTTATGTCGCAGGTTATCTTCGACATGTTACCCATATTTCGCAGATAGTGTGTGATTTACCGTATTATATGGAATTTTAGACCAAACAATCATACATTAATCATAAATTGAGATATCATTAAACATAAGATGAATATACACCAATAAGCTCTCTGTACAAGATGAGATTTACTTATAAAAATAGCATTTAAGTTCAAAGTACAATAAACATTTTAACTTATTAGTCAAAATCATATCCAAGGTTAAATTTCAAAGATGTGTAATTTTCTATCACATCCTCTTGTTGAGCAAGTCGATCCTCCAAATAAGCTATCATATCTATTTTAATAAAATCAATAAATTTTAACTTTTCACACATTGAAAGCCTCT
Source organism: Limnanthes douglasii subsp. nivea (assembly GCA_036936605.1). NCBI lineage: Eukaryota > Viridiplantae > Streptophyta > Magnoliopsida > Brassicales > Limnanthaceae > Limnanthes > Limnanthes douglasii. Next base: position 353,818,060 of record JAUPFV010000001.1, read on the forward strand.
TTTACTTCATAGATTAACTCCTGGTCGACCAAAATGACACTAGGTTACGCACAAATATTATCTACCATCACACCTCGTAGAGCACTTGTAGTTGGCTTTCTTCTCTATACTCATAAACATTTAACCAACGATAAATGTAATTTATGTTAAAATTAAACTTACAATCTTAAGAAATATAATTTTATACCTCGTTGTCTTGTAAGTACAATCCATGATCAGTATCGTTAAGGGTGGGATTTATTCGAGCTGCAGACCGGACCGAGAGAATATTGGGTTAATTTGGTTTTATACAAGTCTTGTAAAATATACCTAAAAATGTGTAACATTGAGGGTATTTCATGTAATAAGTAATAAATATGGTTAAGATAAGTAGAATAATGAGTTGAAGTAGCCATGAGTAGACCAACCATGTGGTCCTTAGGTCCACAACAATTACTATATAAGAGAACATTCCCTTTTTGGGGAAAAAACCAATTATTACTTTATTTTACTTTTGATACTTTCTTTCTCTAGCATTCTCGTGTTTCTCTCTCTAGAATTATGCTCCCGAGAATTTATTTGACTCATTATCCCCCTAGATATTTTTAGAACTATCATTGGCGACCACAGTCGAAAACATATGGTATCTGGAATTTACTTCCGAAACCAATAAAACAGATTTAAATATGCACGAGGAACTTTCAACTAGGGTCGAGAATTTAATGACTGGTGCTGAATCCGAGGAATAACGATTGAAGAGAAAGAGTTCCAAGAACAGCACTATAACCATCAATTTTTTAAAGAGTAGCTCGAGTAATCCGCTCTAGTGGCACATGAGAAGGAACTGTTGGAAGACATAGCAAAACTGAACGCTGAGAAACATGCAACAATGAATGCCAAGAAAATATGAACCAAAATTATGAGAGAACGATCCTCCGAATAAAATGAAGCTGACTATGGCCGTTGTGTAAATAATAGCATATAAAACCAATATTTCAAAATGGAGTTGCAAAACAAAAACCAAGATGGAAGATTGCAAGGAGTTGGTCGCCTATATAGCATATAAAATGGGACTCCTCTCGAAATTTTAAGAGACAATATTTCCAAAAAGTTGGAAATGACATTTGGCGCTCTGCTGGTGCAGGTAGAAAAACAAATATTTGTTGAAGAATCTCAAGCTTTAGATTTTGCTTCGCTGTCTCAATAATGGAATAACTTGCAGTCACCGGTGGTGGTCTTTCAATAGTGTCCCACCCCAACTGCACATCTACAACCAATTCAAACTTTTCATCATTATTCCATGTTTCGACCAAGAATACCGAATCAATTACAGTTGAAATCGAGGACAAGTCAACAAGTCGTAAACGTTCAACAAATAAAAACACCAATGTCAAATAAAGAGGTAACGCCCACCCATTTTGCTGAGTTTTGACTGAAGGCGTGACTATGATTTTTGACAAGGCTCAAAATCATATATAGTTCTGAAAGCCTTTTTCTGATCCAAATTTCGAGGGAGAGTATGAGAAACCAATACCGCAAGTATCATGATGACATTGAACATGAGATGAAGGAATACATAACACTAACGAAATAAATTCAAAATTGACGATTTTCGTTAAGTGAAATGCACAACAAAATATGATGGTGAGGAAGTAGTAGTGGCTCTGAAGCAAGGAAATAGTCGGATAAATTGGGAACCTGTTGATTCAATTAAAGTGTCAATGAAGTATCTAGATCACAAACCAGACCGAATAATTATTTTGATGGTAGAAGAGCCTAAATCTAAGGGAAAGGTTAGTGAGCTATATCAATTCTTTGAATATCTAACTATTTTTTGTGGTAATTCTATTTCAAGGATTACTATTTTTCCCCAAAAAAGACATATCATAATCCTTGAAACCTAGTTGGAAGCGAGTGGTTTACCCTATTTATATAAAAACCCATCCCCATTACTTTGTTTCAATGATAATGAATGAGAGAGGTGGTATGACTACATGATGATGCAGTGGTAATTATGGTTGTCATCCCTTGAGATAAAATTCAATTGGTTCTGATTGACACACGTGGCTTTGCCAATATTTTATTTGTGATGACGTATGAGCAGATGGAAAACCCCACGAGCATCCTCTGATCTGATCAAATGATTATGGGTTTTACGGGAGTAACTGCTGAAGTTGTTGAAGAGTTCAAAAGGATGGTGGAGCTGGACCTTGGTGGATGGGCCAACATCGTACAATGAAATTCTTGGTAGGTCTTGGTTATCAAGAATGCATGTGGTGGCTTCAATTGTTTACTAATGCTTTAAATACGTGATATGATGTAACATATGAACTATTGAACGAGCCATAAAATTGTTAGAGAGTGTTACCAAACAATTTCGCCCTGATGCAAATTACAGGGGTTAAACCAAAGAAGGATTAACTGTTAAGAGGGCCAACCTTGAGGTCTGATCCGGTCTATGATCCAAGAGAGACCCCCAGAATTTTTTTCGTTGATGAAAATCTTGAGAACTATATTTTTCTGGTGGACAGAGTTTGAAGATTGGTATTATATTATTTCCAGAGGTAAGGGAGAAGTTAATTCATTTTCGTCAACAAATTTATACATGATTACATGGTGTACCAAGAACGTTATAGGGGCTACCCGAGGAGATCATTTATCATAGGTTAGCTATTTGATGCAACGTCCGTCCAATTATTCAAAAAATAATATTTTTTTCTTATGAAAAATCTGAGGCAATCATGGTCGAAGTGTATCAATTATCTAAGTTGGGCCATATACGAGAATCTCAGTATCCGTTATGGACAACCAACCTAATATTGTTAAATAAGAATAATGGAAAATGGAAGATGTACGTGGACTTTACTGACTTAAAATAGCTCGTCCAGAGGATCATTTTCTAATTCCAAGAATCGGTTAGTTGGTACACTCGACTTCGGGAAATAAATTATTAAGGTATATATCGATGATATGCTGGTGAAAAGCGTTAGGGATGAACAAGGATTTCAAGTTCCATATCAGACGCAATGTTAAGGTATATATCGACGATATGTTGGTGAAAAGCGCTAGGGATGAAGACTATTTTTCAGATTTGGAAAAAATATTTAGTTAAGTCCAGAGAAGTGCATGTTTGGAGTCTGGTCCGTAAAATGTTTGAGATACATAGTCAGTAAAAAAAGGATAGAGACCAACCTGGTACATTTGAATTCTTTGAACACTATATATCCTCCTAGTCCTATCAAAGAGGTGAAAATACTGATTAGAAGTTTGGTACCTTAAAAAGAGTCTTGTTTAGATCTTCAGATATATGCACTCAAGTTTTTCAAGTGCTAAGAAATGCCAATTATTTTAACTGGACTCCAAAATATACTGAAGCTTTTATCCGATCAAGGAATATCTTTTTTCCCTTGAGATCTTAACAAAGCCAAGTCTGGGAGAGAGGTTGTTCAAATATATAATAGTACTCGATCAAAGTGTGAGTGCGGTGTTAGTTTGTGAGACTAATTATTGTCATCGACTGGTGTACTATGTAAGCAAAAGCCTTATAGATGAAGAAACAAATATTTTAAGTTGGAAAAAATCCTCTTGCTTTGGTGATCGCGACTCAAAAAATGAGACACTACTTCCAAGCATATTCAGTTGTGGTTCGTAATTCTTTTCCTCTGAAGAACGTGTTACAAAAGCCCGATGTGTCGAGTCAGATAACTAAATGGTCTGTAGATTTGGGAAATTTTGATATTTATTTTGAGCCCCGAACGATGATTAAGGCCTATGATTTGTAAGATTTTTAGGTCAAGTACCACTCCAAGCTACCATATAAGGAGATAAGCCAAGAAGAAATAAAGGTTAAGTGGATTGTTCGGACCGATGAAGGGTCGAGCGCTTCGGGTTGTAGGGTAGTAATTCAGTTAATCACCATGGCTGGAATAACAATGCATCAAACTATACAATTCGGATTTCAAGATTCTAACAATGAACCATAATACGAGGTTGTTTTGGCACGATTGAGACTTGCAAACACTTGTAATTATGCTTCGGGGAAATCTGAGGCCAAGAAAGACCACTTAGTAAAATATATGAAATCTTTGAAGGTATTAGTAGTTGTTTTAAAAGTGTGAGATATGAATACGTTTACGTGGCTGGAAATTTTGTTGCTGTCTCTTTAGCAATTGCGTCATACTCTAAAGGATATCCTTGGATATTCACGTAATAAATCCCTCGATGGTAAGAAAAACTTTGAGAAACATGCAAATTCAGATAAGGCTTTCCAAATTTCAGCATTAATTAAAAATATTAAAGATACATGAATATTTTGCCAGCAATGTTTTACCAGTTGACAAGGCGATTGCTAAAAATGTATTGTTTAAAGCGCAAAAGTTCACGATCCTTGGAGGTATCCTGTACAAGAAATTATTGAGCACTCCCTTTGATCGATGGGGTATTAATGTAGTTGGGCAATTGCAAACGGCTTCCGGAGGACGACATACCATGATAGTGGTCGTAAACTATTTTGCTAAATGGATCAAAGCTGAGCTGATGTCCGGAATGAAAGCAAATGATGTGATTAAATTCATTTTGTCAAACATATGCTATTATTTTGGTGTTCTGAGGTGATTAACGATTGATAAACATACACAATTTGATAACAAATTTGAAAGTTTTTTGTTCTTCTCAAGGAATACAATAATGTTTCTCGGTGCCTTTTCACCCACAAGTGAATGAGCAACTTGAAGTCACAAACAAAACAATCTTTGATGTTCTTAAGAAAAACTTAAAAGGTAAAGCTGGGAAGTGGCCAGATTATTTACAAGAAGTGTTATGGACCTATCCAAATAATCCTCTAACAACAACACAACAATCACTTAAATGAGGAAAAAAGAAGGCAATCACAACTAAATTCTCTACATTATCAGACGCTGATGAAAGACAAATATACATCTAGGATTAGACGAAGATAGCTTAAATTAGAAGATAAAGTCTTCATGAAAGTATTCTTACATACCAAAGAGAAACGACTCAAAAAATTGAGATCGAACTAGGAATGACAATACACGGTAACTGAGAGGGTAAAGCCCAAAACGTACCCAGTTGAGAGACCAAGACGAGAGGCCACTTCAGGACCCGTGGAATATTGAGCACCTTAAATTATATGTAGAGTACATATAAAAAAGTTGCACAATTTTTATTTGGTCTATGTAATGATCGGTTGTATACTTTTTCCTACCCTGGTGGCACATGAAGGTTGTAACGAGGTGCCCACATAGCATGTTTGTGAATATAAACCCTTTTTCTGTCTTACATTTTTTTTGTAGGTTTCAAGGATAATATTTTTTTTAATTTTTTTAGATCCAAAGGGTCTTCCAATGGAAGTTGGTCAACACTCACCTATTTTTATTTACGGATCTGAGGGATCTTCCAGTGAAAGTTGGTCAGCATTCATCTATTTTTATTTCTGGATGAGAGGGGTCTTCCAACAAAATTTGGTCAACATTCGACTATTTATTTATTTATTATTAGAGGGATTGCTTCGGGGACTAGTTGGAGACTGATCAACTCCAACTAGGGATAACCCAAAGAGACAAAATTCTACTAAAAAAGAAGCAAGACATATAAAATTTATTGATAAAAAATATAGTCTACAAAATTCACTGACCGCACAAACTTGTCTAAAACAAAAATTACATATGTTTCAGCCAAAAAAAGAAAAATGATATAACCAAAATGTTACGAAGTGTTTCACGTTGCAGGAGCTTCCTCAAAGCCCAATTTGGAAGAATAATTTGAGGAACTTCCCAAGCGAAACTCCTGCTGGGCGATAATTTTCAGGCACAAACTCCCAATAACTACCTAGCCTCAAGTCTAGTAAACATTCATGCAGGTCCAAAATCAAAGTGGATTTTACCTTGGCATCCTGAGCCTCTAACTTACTCATTAACTCCGCAGCATAGGCAGAGATAAAAACCTTGTTAGCCTCGACTCATTCTTTTCCTAACCCTAAGTATTTGACCATCCACAAAAAATAGTTTTGGTTTTCTCATACCCTTTTGTAAGAGTGCATATGCAAGGCATGCTCTCGCTCAAGCTTAAAGCGTTCCTAATCAGTATCAAACCATTGTTCTTCCGTTCGGGTACGTTTGAGCCGATCCGTGACCGTTTATTTAAGATTGGAAACTTCTAATTCCAACCTTTTGTCCTCGTCCTTCAATTTTTTAGTCTCCCCTTTGTAAAATGGTCTTTCGAGCTGTTAGTATACGCAGTTCCTGCTCAAGTATGATGGCATGATCTATGGGCTCGTTTATTCGCAGATCAAGCACATCATTTGTGAAAAGATCGAAGGGCTCGTGGGGGGGGGGACTTTGGAGATGCAGCAGTGGTATCCATGTTATCATTCTCAGAGGATTGCCCATTTTCTCGTTGGTCGTCTTGCGATACTTCTCAGCTTTATCTGAAGGGATGAGGTCCTCATTCTGTATTCGAAGAGAATCTGGCATGCTCTCCATTCTATAACCACGACCCTTTCAGTGGACGGTGAGTTATCTTCTAAAGTTTTAAGGTCCGCTAGGGGTAAATTATCCTCATCATTGGCCATATACTTGTGCTTTCTTTTTTAGGAGTTCTTTTTTGATGGCCTCCATGGAAACAACTTTAACTACCATCTTGTCTTTCTTATTATTTACCGGACCTTTGTTATCATTTTTGGAAACTCGGTGGCTTGAAGCCCTTGACCGATCATGGAGAAAGACTAGCGGGTTGGGTGCTTCCAACCTCTGTAGTAGTTCGATTTCAGTAGGACGTCATAATTTTATCTATAGAATGACTCTTTGTTAGATCAGCCCACAGAGGTGGCTCTTCGCCAGGTTGGACGAGGTGAAACACCTATGGAACTCGTTAGACTAAGTCTTTTTAGTCAAGTTCTTAACTGGGTAAAACTATCCTTGGCAGCCTCTCTGTGTTCTTTAAAAGCCTCTGGTCTAAAAAAAAGGTTGTTTGGAAGAGGTAAGTTACCTTTTTTCCCACTTAAGAGAGAGTCAATACAAATTATCGATCGACACCTCGAACCCTGTCTCCCAAAGGTACGATATGTAGAAGAATATCTGTTTTGATTTCTTGTCAGCCTCCCACTGATCATCAACTATTTTGAATTTATTCCATAAGGTAAGCGAGTTGAATAGGCCATATGGGTACTTTGATACGGTGGTTAGTTCCACGACCTGTTCCATAGAGAATCCAATTTTGGAGAGCCTCGAGGCCGTGATCTAAGCCATCAAGGTGAACCATAAGTTCGACGAGATAAAGTTTCCCCAACTCGAATAATTCTACCAGGACAGGGTCCAAAGGAAACCAAAGCCTCCAATTTAATATTTTGGTGAATACCACTAGCTCATTTTGTTGATGAGATGTTTATTCTCTACACTGTTGAGGTTCTCGTTAATTGCCACAATAATTTTTGGGATGAGGTCCACTTCAGATTTATATTTCTCGATCTTTGAAGCTTTTTTCTTCTTGGCATGAACCTCAGTTTCTACTGTTTCTTGGGTGTTAACACCTTGTTGGTTATCTACTTGATTTTGATCGATATGAGCAGCATTTTGGCCTTTGGCCTCTTAAAATGATTTATCAACTAGGTGTCTGTGCCTTTTTTCTCGGAATGGCTGGATGGGTCGTGGCTCTACGAGCACCACTGGAGACTCAATACGGTTTAGGTTAACCTCCCGAGGGGTATCTAATTTTTGATACGTTGATATATGAGACTTCTCTTTGGAAAAATTTGTTTTAGAGGAAATCTTGGTCTTCACATACCGCTTTTCCTTCAGTCGAGGAGACTTCTTTTCTCTTCGGGGCGTTATCATTTGCTTTATCTGTTTTCTTAGATTATTACCCATTGGAAGATAAGTAGCCTGTGGGACTTCTTTATTCGAGGTTCAAGATCACCCTTGTCCTTTTCTAAGCGGGGTGCTAAGTGCGAGGATTTGTGGAAATGTTTTTCGAGTTTGAAGCTTCAAATGCCTTAGACTGTATTTTGGTCGGTGGCCATTGACTGTAGTAGATGGTTTGGCTCATAGGCACCGATACATGCTCTTTGTCTACTATCCCAGTACTTCTCTTATGTTCAGCCCTTTCAGATATTACAAACCAATCTAGGGTAGTGAATATTTTTTGTATGAACAGTGGATATCTGAGGAGGAAAAGCACCAGAGTAAGGTCGTGTAGTGGTTGGATGATAAAAATGGGTTTCTCACGACGACGAAGAAAGATTCTACATTCTCTCTCTCTCTCTACATTCTCTCTCTCTCTCTCTCTCTCTCTCTCTCTCTCTCTCTCTCTCTCTCTCTCTCTCTCTCTCTCTCTCTCTCTCTCTCTCTCTCTCTCTCTCTCTCTCTCTCTCTCTCTCTCTCTCTCTCTAAAATAAGCATCTGAGGATTGTGAGAAGATAAGTCTATTTATAGAGGAGTTTTTGAGCCCTCAACAGTTATATAAACCTATGGAAGGGGAAAGGTTTCATAGTCCCTCATCTATGCTTTCAAGAGCACGCACATAGGGAAGTGAAAATGTTTTCTTGTTTGGCAAGTCACTCAAAATTTAATTTTAAAGACCTATGGCACAGTTCCAATGGCTGAGAAACATGTGGACGAAAAGATAACACGCGTAACTAATGAATATCGGGTCAACAACCCCCGTGGAAGAATCATCTGATGGAGAGGTGACCTGAGTCAGTCCAATGAAAATTATGAAAGCATGGAAGAGGTGGGTCGAACATATACCAGGCACCATTATATATAGTCCTCAATCAAACATTTTCGCAAGGAATAAGGGCGCTAATGATAAGGGTGAAATTTATCCAAGTTGCGGACCAAATCAGAAAAATATTAGGTTAATTTGGTTTTATATAAGTCTTGTAGAATAAGCCTAATAAATGCGTAACATTTAGGGTATTTTATTTAATAAGTAATAAATATGGTTAAGATAAGTAGAATAATAGGGTGAAGTAACCATGACTGAACTAATAATGTGGCCCTTAGGCCCATCACTATTACTATATAAATCAACATTTTGTAAGAAAAAATAGTAATTATTTATTTATACTTTTAGTAGCTTCTCTCTCTAACATTTCTATGTTTCTCTCTCTAGAATTGTGCTCACGCGCATATCTTTGACTCATTATCCCCCAAGATATCTATGAAATTATCATTGGCGACTACAGTGGGCGACTTCTAGTACATGAAATTTACTTCGAAAACCAATCAAATATATCTAAATATTTTTGAAGAATTGTTTATAAGAGATGAACTCTAACATGCATGAGGAGCTTTCAGCGAAGGTCAAAAGTTTGATGATTGGTGTTGTATCTGAGGAACAATTATTTGAAGAGCGATAGTTCGAAGATCAGTACTATAATGATCAATTTTATGAAAAGTAACACTATTATGTGCGAATGTACACAACAAATCAATACTGGTAGTTACAAAAAAAAAAATTGGTGATGACAACCATTGTATCACTTGTCTGATCCCACACATAGGAATTATATTCCTTCAATTTCTTCAACAAATATTTCATTTGATATTGACCACCTTTATGAACATCACGATTTTTTTTATGGAAATTGTAGATGATACGTATGTTGGAAATATTTTTCGGGTTATGCGTCATTAAACCAACATATATTTCCGTAAGACGTGTACCAATGTAAGACAAAATACGAACTAGTTCCTCTTTGTCCGACATGAGTTTACAAGCTTGCGGATGACCTTCTAATCGGACATAAGGTTTGTGGTTGTGTTCCTGTTTAAAATGGTCAATCTTCATTGATGAACTAGTGCATTAACCAAATACGCTATTTATTCGAATGAACAATTACCTTTTTTGATAAAAAATAATAAAATATGAATAACTTAGTGATTTACATCTTCGGTTGTATAAACCCTCTTAGTGCAACGTGGATTGATACTTCTAATTTTTGATCAAATACTTGTTACGACGATTCAAACACTTTGGTAGATATTTGTTCCCTCTTTACACAATTTTCTAGTTGCTCGTTCACTCAGTGGAGTGACAATATATGAATCACACTAGAAAAATATTAGAGATGGACAGAAAATGAGAGAAATGGAAGATTTACTCATAATTTAGAGTACACGGGAGATATAATTAGGATTTTGAAATATTATTCATATTTAGTAGATTGTTTTTACTAAATTATCTAGTTCCTAAATAAAACTCAAGCTTTTTGATTGAGACCGTTTATTATCATCTCATATTAAATCATTCATTTTTTATTCTTAATTTTTATGGTCAATGTACTAAACATTGCAAGGGATCATAACTTTTAATCAACTTTTATGGCCTAATAACTAAAGAATTGGATTAATGGTTCCTCCCTTAAGCCTATATCTAATCCAATTGGTATCTGCATTATATACCTCTACGATACTTATTATTAGTTTTAGGTTCAATATATAACGTCAGATTGATTAATTTTATTTAATTAAACAAATGATAACATATCTACATATTATGTATTTACATGTTATGAGACATTCCAAGTTCAGGATATCCTTACAATCTTCCACTTGGATAATTCCATTGTACTAAAACGTATCCATATGAATGAGAACATATAAAGCGATATTTTTATTGATAACAGACTGTATGCACACCACATGATAGCTAACAATGAACCAAATTTTATCAACCACACATTGTTTTTGCATAATTGATCATATGAATAATCAATTACCAACTACCACCCTAATGACTCTCGAGTTCTCATGGAGCATAACATGAAATTGACACGAACTCGTAATCACTACGTGTCGACATCCAACTGGTCATACAAAACTAAATCGATATCGCTTAAAAGTCATGAATAAGAGAAATTACTAAAATATTATATTATTGATCAAATAGTATGCATACAATATGAAATAGTACAATCTGATGAAATAAAAACAAAGATGCAATGAAACCAACCCTCCACTAAATTTGAACAACCTCTAGACTAAGAACTCCCACATGAATCATGTGCTCATAAAAGACTTTGGGTGTTGAAATATTAGTATATGGAGATAGATGAATCTTGGTATTGAATGAAGGAACTCTTTTTTACTAATTGTTATTATCATTTTCCTAACTATAGTAAACTGAAAGTATTTTCCAATATTGGATGCTATTAAGTGTGCTGTAAATGTTATTCTCATAAACTATGCTGGTATAAATCATATTCTGTGTTTTAACATCCACTTAACCTATAAAATCATGCGCTTCATAGATATTTATAATCGTCTAACTTTATTTATGTCATCATTTGATGTTGAATAATGAAGACCTCCCAATTCACACCATGACAGAGGGCGACAAGCACAACTACTCCAGTGGAATAGATTCCACAACTGATGATGAAGAGGGAACTGGGGAGAGTTTGAGTGCCGAACTCAAAAGTCCTAAAAAAGGTAATGAAGATGAAGGAACGTTCGAAGGGAACAAACCCTAAGGTCTTATATTTATTTTTTTGTCTTTTTGAACTGCTAAAGTCCTTGGATGGCCAAGGCATATTTTGTAATGTTTAAACATCTAAAGTCCTTGGATGGCCAAGGAATATTTTGTAATGTTTAAACGTCTAAAGTCCTTGGAGGGCCAATGCGTGTTTTGCTTTCCTTTTTGGTTCAAGTCCGAATAGGTTTAATCTATCAAACCTTCTTTTATTTAATACTTTCGTTCCTTTAAACTTTTCATGGCTAATGTTTAAGTAGCCCCTAGCATTTCAGAAGTATTATAGTGAGAGTGTTTAATATCTCCGATCACATATATTTAATAGTCATCACTTAACCAGGTTTTTCCGATCTAGTAAAGATCCAAGGTGTTGAAATTGAATTGTAATAAAACCACTCCGAATGTTTTAAGAAGGCATCACATATTATTAAATAAAAAACCGGACACCTCATTAAAACCTCCCCGCGCCACCAAGGTAGGAAAGAGTATGCCCCATAATATTTACATTGATATCTAATAAGTAAATATTTACACACAAATTTTATTCTAAATATAACCTGAGATGTTCAATATTCCATGGGTACTTCTAAATTCTTCCTTCTTTGTACTGAAGCCTATATGTCCCAGGCTTAAGTTTTTTAGAGATCTCATAGAGGCATTTCAAGTTCGGAGCTAGCTTTCTGAATTGCTTCTCCTTGGTGTGTAAGAAATTTTTTCTTAATACCTTATCTCCTAGTTGAAAATATCTTCTCTTGACTTTGGAAGAAAATCTACTCCGCATCAAGCCTTGGTAGTGAGTTGTTCTTAAGTGAGCTTTAACCCTTCTTTCTTCAATTAAGTCAAACTAATTCCTAATTGCTATCTCATTAGCTTGTTTGGAATAGTTGTGGCACATTTATGATGGTAGGGTAGCTTCTATGGGGGTAATTGCATCCATCCCATACACCAAAGCAAAAAGAGATTCATGTGTAGCAGCCATGGGAGTAAATCGGTACGCCCACAATACTTCTTGCAAATAACTTGGCCACTTCCCTGCAGCTCCTTCTAGATTCTTTTTTAATCCGGATAAAATAGTCATGTTGGAAACTTCAACCTGGCCATTTTCTTGGGGATGGAAAGGAGAAGAAATGTAATGCTTAATTCCCCTAAAGTACTAAAACTCTCCATATCATTGTTATCAAACTGTGGCCCATTGTTTGTGGTAATCTTTTGAGGATCCCAAATGTGCAACATATATTGGATAAGATGAATTTAATGACAGCCTTTGAAGTAGTTCCTGCCAAATGAGCTGCCTCTATCCATTTTGAGAAGTAATCAATAGCAACTATAATAGTTCTGCACCCTCCGGACGCCATAGGCAAAGGTCTAACTAAATCCAATCCCCAACGAGCAAAAGGTATTGGCTCAGAGATAGACTCCATAGGTACTGTTGGCACATGAATTTCATTTCCATACCTTTGACATGGATCACACTTCTTTATCATTTCTTTAGCATATGCCATTATGAATGGCCAATATCCTCTTCTTAAGTTCCTATAATCAAATGAAGCATCCGGTCGTGATTCAGCGTTTGAACAAGTCTATTATGGGTTTCACTGGAAGCTCTGCGGACGTGGTCGGGGAATTTGAGCAGGAGGTTTTGTTGGGCAAGGGCCCTTTCAAGAAAATGGTCAGGATACTTTTCATCATGGTAGATTGTCCCACGTGTAACAATGCGATATTTGGAAGATCTTGGCTCTCCAGGATGCATGTTGTGGCTTCAACAGTTCACCAATGTTTAAAGTATGCTGTTCAAGGACAAGTGGGAGTTGTCCGGAGTAGCCAGAAGATAACAAGAGAATGTTATGCAACGACACTTGCCCTAGAACTTTGGGGGTAGTTCGGATAAATGAAGATTAACAGTTAGTGGGGCCCTCTAGGGGAGAGGGTGAAATTGATGACCATAGAGAGACCCCTGGTGTTTTAATACCAATTGAAGAGGTTGAAACCCACTCTCTGGCTAAAGGAAGAAGTGTCAAGATTGGATCTAAGATGAAATCAGAATTAAAAAGCAACGTGTTATCCTTTTTAACAAACCACCAACACGCTTTTTCTTGGTGTAATGCTGATGTAACCGGAGTGCCTGTGAATGTTATATCACACAAACTATCCATCTGGAGGGATGTATCACTCGTTGTGTAGAGAAGAAGATATTTCTCAGAAGAAAAAGCTGATGTCATAGTTCAAGAGGTTGACCGGCTTGCCAAGATGGGGCACATAAAGGAATCTCAATACCCTTTATGGACAGCCAATCCGGTGTTAGTAAAGAAGAAAAATGGAACGTGGCGTATGGGCATCGACTTTACCGACCTCAATAGGGCTTGCCCAAAATATTTGTATCCAGTCCCTCGGATCGATCAGTTGGTAGACTTCACAACTGGGAACAAGTTGTTGTCCTTCATGGATGCCTTCTCCGGTTATAATCAGATACAAGTAGATCTGAAGGACCACGAACACACTATTTTTGTTACTGATAATGGCCTCCATTGTTACAAGGTGATACCTTTTGGGTTAAAAAATGTTGTGGCTACTTATCAAAGGTTGGTGAATAAAGCATTCGCTAATCAAATTGGAAGAAATATGGAAGTCTATATTGATGACATGATGGTAAAGAGTGTGGAAGAAGAATTACACTTGGCAGATCTCCAAGAGACTTTTGCCAACTTGGTAACAGTTAATTTAAAGTTAAATCCAGAAAAATGTGTTTTTGGAGTATAGTCCGGGAAGTTTTGGGGGGTATGTGATAAGTGAGAAAAGGATACAGCCTCATCCAGACCAGCTTAATGCCTTACTACAGATGGATCCTCCTCAGAATATTAAAGAAGTGCAAATATTAACAGGAAGGCTGGCTACTTTAAATCATTTTATCTCAAGGTCTTCGGATAGGTGTGCCCCAAATTTTCCAGACTTTAAAGGGTGCTAAAGACTTTAACTGGTCTCCACAGTGCAACCAAGCGTTCGATGAAATAAAAAAGCATTTATCTTCCCCCAAGACTCTCTACAAACCTATTGATGGAGAAACATTGTACATATATTTAGCAGTGTTCGAATGTGTTATAAGTGCAGTACTAGTAAGGGAGGTGGATAGTTATCCTCGTCCGGTGTACTACATTAGCAAGAGACTGATGGAGGCTGAAAGAAGGTACTTAAAACTTGAAAAACTAGCACTGGATTTAGTAATTGCTGCCAGGAAAATGAGACCCTATTTTCAGTCTCATTCTATTGTTGTCAGGACATCTTTTCCCTTGAAAAATGTTATTCAGAAGGCGGACATATCAAGCAGGATGACCAAGTGGTCAGTAGAATTGGGTGACTATGACATTGATTTTGTCTTTCAAACTGCAATCAAAGCTCAATCTGTTGCTGATTTCCTAGTTGAATTCCATTCGGACAGAAGTACTAAGCAGGCTGCAGATGAAAGAACTAAGAAGGTATGGGTTTCTGAACAGATGGTGGATCAAGTACCATGGGTTGTGGTGCTGGGATATGTTTAACCTCTCCGTATGGCGACAACCTATACCAGGCTATATGTTTTTCTTTTAGGGCTTCCAACAATGAGTCCGAATATGAAGCTGATATAGCTGGTTTGAAATTAGCCTTTCTATGTGGAGCTAAAAGAGTTAGGTTAATCAGTGATTCTCAGCTTCTTATCCATCATGCCCAAGGTCAATCTGAGGAAAAAAAGGAGCAGTTGATTAAATACTTATTCATTCTTAAAGAAGTGGCAACCAACTTCACAGATGTCAGCTATGAGCATATACCCAGATCGGAAAATACATTAGCAGACTCATTGGCAACCATAGCATACTCTGAGTCCTACCCATGGATTCATGTGCAATAATGTCCATCCATACAGCCCAATTGGGGTAAGGAAGAAGAGGAAAGTTTAAGTATACAAGTGGTTCAACCCATGGACTGGAGACATCCCCTTCATCAATACATTTCTATTGGAATTTTGCCTCCGGAGAAAGCTGTGGCAAGGAAAATGAAGTACAGGGCTCGTGGTTTTTTAGTCATAAGAGATATTTTATACTAGAAGTCATTTAGTAGACTCTCTTGCGTTGTTTGGGGACTGAATAGTCTCAAATTGTGCTACCTGAACTACATGATGGCGAGGGGTCAGCACACTATGGCTATAGAGCTTTAACCCGAAGATTTTTATTGGCCGGATACTACTGGCCATCCATAATGGAAGATGCCAAAGAATTTGTAAAGAAGTGTGATCCATGCCAAAGATATGGTAATGAAATTCATGTCCCAGCTGTCCCTTTGGAGCCGATTTCTGAGCGAATACCTTTTGCTCGTTGGGGAATGGATCTAGTAGGACCTCTACCGATGGCATCCGGAGGGTGCAGAACTATTATTGTAGCCATAAATTATTTTTCAAAGTGGATAGAAGCAGCCCCTTTGGCAGGAACCACTTCAAAAACTGTTATAAAATTTATTATGTCTAATATTTGTTGCAGATTTGGGGTTCAACAAAAGATAACCACAGATAATGGGCAAAAATTTGATAACAAGGATGTGGAGAGTTTCTGTGCCGCTAGGGGCATTCAGCATTGCTTCTCTTCTCTTTTCCACCCACAAGCGAATGGTCAAGTTGAAGTGGCAAACATAACCATTATGTCCGGTTTCAAAAAGAATTTAGTACGGGCTGCTGGAAAGTGGCCAAGCTATTTACAAGAAGTACTATGGGCTTACGAGACTACCTTTGGAGCTGCTACATATGGGATGGATGCAATTGCTCCTATAGAGGAAACTCTTCCACCATACAGAGTCCACAACTTTTCCGAACAGGCTAATAAAGTGGCAGTCAGAAGTTAATTAGACTTAATAGAAGAAAAAAGGGTTAAGGCTCATCTTAGAGCCACCCATTATCAAGGTTTGATGAGGAGCAGGTTTGCTTCCAGAATCAAAATAAGGGATTTTCGACCAGGGAACAAAGTATTAAGAAAAGTCTTCCTACATACTAAGGAGAAGTAGTTCGGCAAACTAGCTCCAAATTGGGAAGGGCCCTATATGGTCACTGAAAAGCTTAAGCCTGAGACATACAGGCTTCAAGACAAAGATAGAAGAATCTTAAACCACCCTTGGAACATTGAACACCTCGGGATGTATCTAGAATGAAAGTTGTGTAAATATTTACTTGTTTAAAGTCCATGTAAATATTAGGGGGCATACTCTTTCCTACCCTGGTGGTGTGGGGAGGTTTTAATGAGGTGTCCGAGTTTTTTAATAAAATTTGATGCCTTCTTAAAATATTTGGAGTGGTTTGATTTACAGCTTCTTTAAATCCTTTTAGTATCTTTGACAGATTGGATTGATCTGGTAGAATGATGACCATTTAACATTTTTCATCGGAGAATTTAAACACTCTCATCTTAAAATACTTGTAAAATAAATAGGGGCTATTTAAACATCAGCCATTAATATTGAGCGAATATGAAACAAAACAAGAATTTAGCAAAGTAAAACTACCCGGCTAAGACCGGATAATGATATTAAAACATAAAGAATGCCTTGGCCATCCAAGGACTTTAAGTTTAGGAGGAAAAGCTTGACCGAACTTAAACCGGACACAGTTACAAATGTGCCTTGGCCATCCAAGGACTTTAGTGTATCATAAGGATAAGAGAAAAACAAAAAAATATCAAAAACTTCAGGGCTAGTTTCCCTTAGATGTTCCTACATCATCTTTTTTCTTCTTCAGATCTTTGGGTTCGTCACTGGAACTCTCTCCGGTCCCTTCTTCCTCATCGGTAGTGTCGTCAAGACCACTGGAATAGTTTTTCTTATCACCATCCACCATCGTGTGAAATGGGATGTCTTCATATTCACCTTACTGCCACATGGTACCGAGCGTTCTCTTCAGAAATGTTTGATAAAAAAGCAAGACCATGTCAGATTTAACTTCGTCATACCTCTTTTCTAGGGAATCTATCACGTCGTTGGTGTATGCATCATTCTTGGCCTGGATCGTCTTTTCGTGATCTTGTACCAAATCCTCATTCTCCTTGGTAACCTTGGACACAGCCTCTTCAAGAGAAGTCTTGTCACCGGACAGGGTCTGGATAACATTGTCCTTGGTCTTCACTTCTTCTTTTAAAGTGGAGAGATCTTTCTCCAAGCCAGAGCACTTGGTTTGGAGCTCTGTGTTGACCTTCTCCGAAGTGACCAACTTGGTTGCCAGATCTTCTTTCCCTTTCTTTAACTCCTCGAGCTCTTTCTTTAAGGCCTCAATTTTTTTGTTGGCATTAAGAAGTTCAGTGGATAAACTCTTCTTATCTGCATTAAGGGTATTGATGAGGGCAGACTGACTTTTTACTTGCCTCTCCAAGTTGAGCATCGACTGAATATGGCCCAACAGAGAGTGGGTCACTGGATCGTTTTCCCCTGAAACAGTGAAAGACTTACCATTAAGAGTCACCATGTTGGAAGATCTTGGGGGAAGGTAAGGGCCAGCGAAGTCATCTTTGTCAAACTCTCCAAAATAAATGCCACTGTTTTGGAGGCCACTGATGTCTACTCCTTCCAAATCCCCTCCGGTACCCTCTCCGGTGTGTAGATCATTTGGGATTTGCTATGCCATGGTGGGGTCTGTTGGGCCGGCCGGAGGTTGAGAATCTGAGGGCCGGAGGAAAACTTCATCCCCCTGGGAGACTTTCTTCTTCTTGACAGCCCTCTCTTCACTACTTGCTCCTCGTTTCCCGTCCTTCTTAGGAGGTTTTGGAGGATCTTAAGGTCCACCTGCCTCTCTAATACTCTCGTCTTCAACTACTTTAAGTAGAGTAGCATCAATCCTCCCTCGGGTTTGTGCTCCTTGACTCTCCGGAGCACTCTCCTCTGCAACACCCTAAACAGCATCTGTTGTAGCCCTCTTTTGCTTGCCCTTCTTCCCTTTCATTTTGCTTGGGGCTTTGGCTCTGGAAGGCAAAGCCAGTTTGCCATCTTTATCCTTTGTTCTCTTGAGAATGACGGGCGGAGGGGGTGGTGTAGTCAGTTTCTCCCAAGTAAGGTCTCTTCGGCCTGTTGTGTTCCAGAGATGGGACCTCACCAAGTTTCATGAGGTGAAGCAGTTGTGGAAAGCATTTCCCCAACGGTCAGCAGCCCAAGTGTTCAGTTTGGCACAGGTGGTCTGCCCCTCCTCCACATAATCGGCGAAATCCTTCGGCAACACTAACCAAAGAAAAAGAAAAGTAAGTCATAAACAATCTTTTTACAAAGTAAGAAAGACAAACATAGTAAAATATTTACATGAGCTTTTCCATCTACTGGTGAGCATGCTGGGATTAACACCAGCCTTGATTTTCCTCCCATTCTCCCATGTCCCGCTAATGAATAAGAACTGGGTCTTCCAGGTTTTCTCTGACTCAAGCAGGTCATCCACCACCTTAAAGTTATCTCCCATATTGAAGTGGTAGAATAAGATATGGTGGTTCTTACAAAGGCTGGCCACTGCAGCAAACTGCTCTATTGGAAGAGGTATACTAGACAGCCTTGACGCCGTAATACATGCGATAAGAGTGTACCAAGCATTGGGGCTTAGCTGGTTTGGACAAAGCTTTATCAGGTGGAAATACCTAACAATTTCTGGATCCAAGGAGAATCTGAGCCCCGAGTTGAACAGCTCTGTGTAGATGACAATTTCATTGAGCTTGCAGTCCATCGGAGTATCCGGCCTAACTCAGCAGTATGAGTATAGACATAATTGATATTCTGCATGGCCAGTAGATACTTGAGATTGACCTTGTGGAAACAAGGTCCCACCTTGCTTTCCAGACACTTCGGCAGATCCGGATGGGGCATGCAGACTTTCTCCTTGCCTTTCCCTTTTTATCGGAGGTGGTATCTCCGGTTTGGCCGGAAGCTTCAGTCTCGAATGGAGCCTCTTAACGCTATCCTCCATTACCTCTTCCATCACGGTGGGAGGTTTATCAATCGTTGTTGATGGGAGAGTGCTAGATTGTGGCTCAGCAGGTTGTTCGGACGGTTGAGCATCAACCTCTCTTAAGGGTCTGGTGTCCAGTTGGGGCTCAGCACCGGAGGACTTGGAGTGAGAGCTGATTCTGGTAACTCCGAGTTTGGAGTATTTTTATTTTGGGGCTCTGATAGGTGCCTCTGATCCAGAGGCTTTATATTTGGCTCCAAACATGGAGGGCCTTATCTTGGAAGACTTGGTTTGAGAGCTAGTTGCTTGACCCTTTACTAAGCGGGTTGTCCGGCGAGGGTTAGTTTTTTCTGGAGATTTCTCGATGTCCGACGCCATAGAAATGAACGGAGAGGGATTTTTTGCACTCGATACTACTTTCTCCTGCACAATAGAGGCCTGAGACTCCTAAACTGAGGAGCGTGACGAGATTGGCGAGAGGCTTGATCGGAACAAACGCTTAGGTTTGGCACTTGCAGAAGATGATCCTCGATCAGCTTCTGAGGACGGTGTGTCAGGCTTACTGATTGGAGAGACTGAAAGACCAGCAGTGATACGTCTCTCACGCTCAACTTTTTGTGCTTTTTCTAATTCTGAAAGATTTAGCCAACCACCTTTCACGAGGCGTTTCTCGCTGTGAACATAAACCTACCCAAGAAAGATTTTGAAAGAAGAAGTAA
Source organism: Limnanthes douglasii subsp. nivea (assembly GCA_036936605.1). Lineage (NCBI taxonomy): Eukaryota > Viridiplantae > Streptophyta > Magnoliopsida > Brassicales > Limnanthaceae > Limnanthes > Limnanthes douglasii. The sequence continues at coordinate 353,838,175 of JAUPFV010000001.1, forward strand.
AAAGCTCTGAAAATAAGAAATAACCCAGTGATTAATATGGTGAAACAGATAAAAGGAAGTAATTTATACTAGTGAGGCAGAAAGTTACTAATACCTAGGAGAAAACGAAAACGCAAAGGTAATGATTGAAGGCGGCGCTGACGTAAGAAATATTAAATGTAGGATTTGCTTTTGGGGATTAGTGGGAGCGCTATTCTAGGGAGAAAACGGCTGGTAAAATGAATCAAAGTGCGACACGTTTACCACGATCCAGGGCAAAACTCTTGAAATTCTGAGAAGGATTCAGTCCGGATAAACCCTGAACTGAATGCATGAGCAATCCGGAGAATGTTGTTATTGCTTAAGTGAGTTTTTTGGTCTTGCCAAAGACCTTTGACAAAACCTAAAAAATGTACTACTGATGAGTTTGGAATTATTCACCACCACTCACTGTGAAAACCGGACAGGGGTAATCCGGACAATAATTTCCCACTGAAATATCCGGACAGGACAAAAGTATTGAAGCACTAAACACCTTTTGACTAAGCTAATTGCTAATCTGCTTAATAAACTAATGGGTCTTTGAACTTGACACGTTTTCATAATTTGACCCGAAAGCCCATGGGTCAATAATTAAGGGTATAAATACCCAACCACTTTCATTAATAAGGGTAATGAACATCTAATACAACCAGGCAGCTCAAATCTCTCACTACAAAGTACCCAAACATTTAATACCCTTAAAATTCCCCAAAACATCTGCCAAAATTACCTTTAGTCCAAAATAATCATCACCAGTTTTGAATGTAAAATTCAGATACCTTCATGCTCCTACTGTGGTCGCCAATTTGATTTGGTTTATTTTGGGCAGAGGGTAGTTTGGTAAAGTGTTTTGTGAAGTTTAAATGTTGATCACCCTCATTAATGAGAATGGTTGGGGTATTTATACTCTTAATTCATGACCCATTGGCTTACCGGTCAAGTTATGAAACTGGGTTAAGTTTAAGGACCCATTAGTTGTTTAAATAGATTAGCAAATAGCTTAGTCAAAAGGTGTTTTACTTTTGTCCTGTCCGGATTTTTTAGTGGTGTGTCATTGTCCGAATTACCCTTGTCTGGATTATGCAGTGGGTTGTGGTTGAAGTTTCTGAACTCATCAGCTTCAGAGGTCCAGCAGAATGTCTTGCACTTCATACACTCTGTAATAGAAGCCATGAAAGTGCTGAAGTTATATATGAACCGTCTGTAAAAGGAGACCAATCCGTGAAAAGAGCAAACTTTAGTGATAGAAGTAGGAATAGGCCAGTCTCGCACAGCTGCCACTTTCGACTTATCCAATGACAACCCATCCTTTGACACAACATACCTCAAGAAGACGACCGAGTCTGTCATAAAACAACATTTATCGAGTCCCCTATAAAACTCCTTTCACCTCAAAACAACCATTATTTCGCGTAAGTGCTGGAGATGCAGCTCTTCCGTGGTACTATATAAAAGAATATCATCAAAGTACACAACAAGAAATTTTCCGATGAACGGGTGAAATACCTGGTTTATAACCCGCATGAACATGCTAGGAGCGTTAGAAAGACTAAATGGCATTACCATCCATTCAAATAGACCTTCTCGAGGTCTTGAAGGCTGTTTTCCACTCATCCACCATACGAATACGAATCTGGTGATATCCAATCTTCAAATCCAGCTTCGTAAACATAGTAGCATCATTCAATTGATCCATTAAATCATCACGGTGAGGAATAGGAAACCCGTACCTAACTATAATTGTGTTGGCAGTCCGACTATCCATACACATTCTCATTGAGCCATCCTTCTTTGGTGTTAAAAGTGCAGGAACCACACAAGGACTAAGACTCTCACAGAGGTGGCCTTTCGTCAATAGTTCTTCCACCTGTCTGCGAGTCTCTTCATGATTTTTTGGTCTCTTCCGATAATGCGGTCGGTTTGGTAGGCTAGCACCCGGTACAAGGTCAATCTGATGCTGGATATCTTTCAATGGAAGAAGACATGTAAGTAGAGTATCTGGAAATAAAACAGAAAACTCTACTAATAGCGGTCGAACTCGTTCAGGTATACCAGCAAATGGATCAGTACTAAATACTTTAACCACAAAAAGATAGACAATCCTTGTTTTATGAGCATGTTCGATAAACGCCTTTCGAGTTAGAAATTTCTTACCGACTCCTTTGATACGGCAATGGCAGGTTTTGGGGAGACCTCTCTAGTTGGTGTTAATATGAACCTGATATTATTCCATATTAAACTACAACGGTTCCTCCTACCATCATATGTGACAATTCTATCATATTGCCAGGGTCGGCCTAGCAACAAGTGACATGCATCCATCCCAATGACATCACACCATGATTTATGCCTATAGTTACCAACAGAGAAAGATATCAGACATCTTCTAGAGATATTTACCTCACTACCTTTCTTTAACCAGGAAATCTTGTAAGGGTTTAGGTGGTCTTCTGTTTTCAAGGCCAGCTTCTGCCCAACTTCTTCAGAGATAACACTTTCGCAGCTTCCTGAATAAATAACAAATTTGCATACCTTTCCCCCAATAGTACAAGTCGATTGGAAAATATTGTTCTGTAGCTAATAATCTTCTTCACTTCTGGCTTTTGGCGTCAAACAGATACGCCTTAAAACCAATGTCTGACCAATATCTCCTCCTGTAACCTGGTCCTCTGGAACCTCATCAACAACATCCTATGGTTCCTCATCCAACTGTGGGTCACCTTCCAGGTAAAAATCGGCAGTGTAAGCAAACAGACCCCTCGATTATTGTGGTTGTTGTCATAATTTTAGACACTGTAAAGAAACGTGCCCTACTTCATGACAATGGTAGCACCCGACCTGTGAGAAAGTAACTGTGCGACTAGGGACCTGCAAATTAGCACATGTACACATAGGAGCAGCAGTTGGTACTCCTGGGTTAGGGCTTGGAACTTTCCTTTTTGGGAACGCCAATGGAGTTGTTCTGACAGTATCTCCTCCATAAGGCATTTGTGAAAGGGCTTTCTCCAGATATATTGCGCGCTGATGTGCTTCAGACACATTCACAGGGTCAAACATGTTCAGCTGGTCCTGAAACTACTGTCTCATCCCCCCTATATAGCAAGATACTAGATGATCTGTTGAATCAGCAATATCGACACAGTTTTGTAGCTTAAAAAAATCGTTAGTGTATTCTATAATAGTTCTTCACCCTTGTTCAAGGTTTTGGAACTGCTGATACATAATACGCGGATAGTTGTAAGGAAAAAATGCAGCCCTCAAGTGCTTCACAAACTTAGCCCAAGTTTTTATTTTTGGCTTATCTTGTCTTGATCTGGTCTGCTTGAGTTGTTGCCACCAGGATCTAGCTCGGCCTCAGAACTTAGTTGCAGCTAACTGTACCCGTTTTGCATCCGGAACCTCCTTGAAATCAAGGACTTCTTCAACTGAGGTGATCCAATCTACAAAACTCTCCGGTTCGAGACCCCCTACGAACTCTGGGATCTCTAGTCTGAATCTAGATTCCCACCGGTTGCTGGCGTTCGGATCAGAATCTCTTGCTGGTGGTTGCTCAAAGACTTGTTCACAACAGTTTTGTGGGTAATATTGACCTCTACCTTGTTCTCGTCAAGGAGCAAACAGATTCCGCTCGCGGCCGGTCTCTCTCTTAGATCTCGACGGCTGGTTGCTCAAACTCGGAGCTCGAAATCCATTGGTTTGGTTGTTCAACAGCCTGCGTAGTGCTTCTTGTACGTCTCTCATCTGATTTCCCAATGAGTGCATATGTTCACCAACCTGGGATTGGAATTGACCGAATTCTTTACGGTCGATCGATTCGGCGATCCGAAGAGTGGACTTCCTCCGCAAGGATCGCTTTGGCGGCATACCTTCGTTACCCATGTCGTAGGAACTCTGAACCTGATACCAATATGGTAGCGTCAAGCTACAAGATGGAACAAACGGCTGAAAATACAGAGAAATAAAGATGAACAACAGAAAGATAGATAACTCTAACCCTAGGTCAGAGTAAAAGAGACTTCAGAGAAAAATCATATTCTATTCAAAAGAGTCTAAGGCAAAACTAGGGTTTAAGAGCCTTTTATAAAAGTGCTCTAAACCCTAACCCAAAATTACAACTTTTTCCTTATGCAATAAAATAAAGCCCAGCCTAATTTCAAAGTGATTGGATCTAGTTAAGTATTTTAATAAAATCGAACAAAAATAAGAAAATGTAGAAAATTCACTAAAACAGCAAAACGAGGGTTTAAACGATGGAATTTATGGTTTCTCGACGCGTTCGATTAGAGTGGTTGCAGCGCCTAATTCTGTTACCTGGCCTCCAAATAAAGCCCATGTCTGTTTGTCCAAAAAGGCCATATAGCCATGGACTCGTGCAACTACATCACAAATTATACTAAATAATAACACAATTTAACGAATGAATAAAATATATCAAACCCTTAATCACCAAGCAAACTTGTCAGTATACGCATCAAGTAAATGAATGTGTTCATCAAATTTTGACCTTTGATTGAATTATAGAGGAATAAATTGGTATTATAATGTTTAATTGATTTATTGAATAATGGTAGAGCTAGTCTGTTTGCTAAGTGTAAGGGGAGGGTGGTTGCTACTTACTGAAGTTGACAAAAAATCATAGATTAACATTAAAGTTAGTTAATGATTGTTTCATTACAGGTAATAAAAAAAATTCATGTATGACTTATATCCAAACATTTGTAACCATTGCACTATTGCAAAAGGAATCCATAATTTTGTCTAGTTTGATGATTAAGCATATGGAAAATAATTATTAAAAAATATATATTTTTGTGGTATGTTGATATCTCATTTTCTTGTGAAAAAAAAAGATTGATGTAAGTGAATATATTGAGCGCCCAATTTCATATAAAGGTAAAAAATAAAAGATTTCTCTCAAAAATCAAGAGATATACACCCATGATCGACGCATCTGGTCGAAGTGAGAGATGTATCAAAATTTTGAAGTGTTTATGCATGATATATGGTCGACCAATGATTGTGCATAACCTTTTCTGCCCCGAGGATGACAACGAATGTGGGAATCATAGAGATCTAACAATACAGTCGGAGCCACCACAAGCACCTAATATTGCTAGTAGTAGGATGAGGAGATTGAGCGAACATGAGATGTTAGAGGTCATGTATGAAATGCAAGGTCGAATTAAGGACACCATTTAGCGATTGAGTGATTGGTTTGGGCGAGAACAATTGCAAAACCAAGAGTTTTTAACCGAATCTTATGATTACCGATATCGTTTTGTTAATTACTTCTAAGATTTTAATGTGCAGCAAAATGAGTTTGGGTTTATGATCAATATTTTGGTAAATATCTGAATGATTTTCCTTCACAAGCACGTACCATTTCACATGCATATACCTCTTCACATGCACTTACCCCTCCATCGGTCATTCGTAACATTTGTATGACTAAAAATGAAGTTAATGATATGTTGAAAAATGATGATGAACTATTGGTATCGGATAGTGATTCTAGAATCGACAAATATAGTTCCGGCCGGCGCACCATGGATGAGGACGAAAAATGATGACTTAGAGATTTAGTATTTTATCGTATAAATATCAAATCTTGTATTTGGTTGTTTTCATGTTAGTATTTGGTTGTATGATAAATATTTCAGTTTTGTCTGTTTCGACTAAAATTAAAGCTCTAATCACGTTTATTTGTTTAATTATATATTGTATCAAAAAATTAATTTTGTTTATGTTTCATTGTCTTTCATATTTCAATTATTTTGTTTACCATAAATATCTTAGTTTTTCTCACTCAACTAAATGTATTTACAAAAATTAAAAAAGAAAATCAATAAAAAAATATGTTAACAAATATAATAAACTAAAAAAATATATCAAATAAATTCAATAAAGAGAAAAGTACCAGTAAATACTCTCTCAAGTATCTAATTACCCGGTAGTACCCAAATTTTGGATAGTGTTAGTTAGTACCTTGAGTTAAAAATTGGACAAAATTACCCCCCGACTATATAGACCCATTTTCACTTCAAACCCACTTTTTTTCCCCTTCTCATCACCCTAAACGACCCCAAACACGTCTAATTTTAGAAACCACCATAAATCGTTTGACTTCGTGATACTCTCTCTTTCCAACTCGAAACCCTTCCAGCTTCTCTCTGAAATCAGTCGTCATTCGCACCTTCAACGGAATTGGACCGGTCATCATCTTTTACTCCGTCCAACGACTAACGACCTTCTGTTCGACAAGTTGTCGTCAAGTCGTCTACGGCCGGTGAAACTACAGTGTTTAGCAGTAACCAGGTAAGCATTCTCATGGAAAATGTTTTTTTTTTGCGTTTTTGATGACTCTGAACCACTTGTTTCTGTTATTTCACGATCGACATTGCTTTTTATACCGGAATGAAGTATTTAGTGACGATAGTTGGTCAGTTAGTTTCTGGTTTATCGTCGAATCCAGGGTTGAACTTAGGTTGCATGTAATGTTAATACTTTCCTGAAAATTATGATGTATGTTAGATGTGCATTGGGTAGATGATTGTTGATTTTGGTGTTGTTTCCATATTTCCCAGATCCCACTAACGTGGATGTAAAAAATAGAACCGTTCGCAGCGTGTACGTGTGCGTTGTAGTACATTTCGCATCTTCATCAACTATGATGCAAACAATTCGCAGCTTCATATCTGTTTATATTTCATACCAATTCGCAGCTTGATTGAATGTGTATGCCATACATTTCGCAGCTTATATTTACAAACAATTCGCAGGCCAGCCTGCGAATTGTTTGTAAATAATCTATTGACATGTAGGCAGTTCGCAGCTTGTCATGCGAGTTGCGTGACACTCCAACTGATAGATAGTCAATTCGCAGATTGTCATGCGAGGTGTGTGACATTCCAATTTATTTGTGTTTGTGCAGGAAGTATGACAACAAAACCAAGCTATTACAGGTCAGGGTTGGTGAGCCTTCTCAAGCTGCTGAAAGAGAACCGTATTACCCGTGCCAACATTGAAACTGCAAGAAACACACCCTTCTACACGCTTTTGAAAACGGCTTTCGACATCCGTAATGAGGCAGAGCTGCCAAAGAAGAAATTCTACTCGCTCATTCAGTACGTTGTCGAGAGGTTCTCTATTGATGAAGACGCCTTCCATATTGGCTCAAAGTTAGTAAAACTAATTGCAATGATGTGAAGTTCATATTCGGGATGAAGCATGGCACATAGGAAATACCGTTAAAAAAACTGGAGCATTTCACAACAAATACGCGCCCGACGAGGAGGACGAATCGAGGATGATGAAGAAATACTTCATGGGTAAAAAGACCAGGAAGATAGGACCAATAAATAATAAAACAATAACAAATTCCATTTTAAAGGTACCTGTAAAATCGACTTCATCTTATAAAGTACGATGTTGTACTTTACTAATGTAGCATGTTGTCGTGGGTTTTACAGGCATGTATAGAAACAGCCATAAGCGAAGGGGGGGGGGCATGAGTTGGAAGACGTTGCAAGGCTGTTGATACTGTTTTTGTGCTTAACCCTATTCTACTCCGTATCTGGAGATATCCTGGGTTGGAGTACGCTTTATTTTGTTGAAGACCTCAGCAAAATAAACAATTACGACTGGTCTGGATCAATATTGTTCAAGCTTCAACAGTCTATCAGGAGTTGCTTAGCTATCGAAAAACCCGATAGAGTCATCGGTTGCATCACCCTTTTAATTGTAAGATTGATTTATTCAGTATAAAAATTAGCTATGTACAGAGCATCTTGATGATAATGATTGTCCCCATGCAGCCCTTCATCATAGAGCACTCAACAATCGGGCGAGAGGTAGCGAAGCCGACCTTGATCCCAAGGTTTTTCAAATGGTTGGGATTAGAGTGTCAAGCATCTACCGTGTCGCTGCTTGCTAGAATACTCAATCTGAATGATGATCATATATGAGCTTTATATAGGTATTGAATTGAGGTTGCAAACAGTTCGCAGCATATCATGTGTTTTGTTTGGTATTATATTAGAATAATGTATCAAACAATTCGCAGACTACGAAGCGTTCTGTTTGGTACTCTGTATAATTAAGGTATCAAACAATTCGCATGCTAAGATGCAAGTTGTTTGCAACTTTAAACTGATAGAGTTTCACACAATTCGCAGCATATAATGTGAACTGTTTGTAAAAACCAATTGGTCTGTCTACACCCTGATACTTTCCAAACAAACCGCTTGCAGCTATTTACTTTCATGTCCCTCTGTTGGTAGGTTTTCGAAGGTCCACTATGTCTTACTGAGGTTGAAAGCGAAGCTTTCGGAGGAGCAGTATATAGTGGAGATGCAGATGTTGAATCTATTTCACCGGAAGAAAGACCAAAGAAAAGAAAGAAAAATATAGCCCCAAAACCAAGGAGACGAGCATCACAGAAACAGAAAGAATCGAATCAGGTGATATCACCCAGACCCCAACAACCAAGACTCCCCCAGCCAACAATTCCACCACAAAGACTCACCCATCCAATGATTCCACCAACGCCGATCGACACATCCCGGCAGGAGCCCGAGGACGAGGGCACCACTAGTATGAGTGACACAATCGGTAATTTTGTCCTCAAACGCAGCGTGGCTACTCCAAAGAAGTCTGCAACTGTAAGGAAATCAAAGCGTTTGAAAACATACACTGACAAGAACATGTACGAGAGAAAGATAGAAAAACAGGCCAAAAAAGTAAGTATGAAATTGACATAATCGCTATAATCAGCACGTAATATGTTATAATACGTATGTTATTAATTTTTCAGCTGAAAGAATTAAAACTGAAGATAGCGGAGCTTGAAGCACAACAACTCCACAATGCTATCTCTCAACCAATTTGCCAGATTGGAAGCTTAGAATTGGAGAAGGTACTACCATTTCCATCTAGAGCGGCGTCCACTGAATTGCAGGCATCTGTGCATGCTGAAAATCAGGATAAGGACACGAACCAGGACAGAAAAATGCAGGATACTGATCAGCATGATACTGATGGAGTATTGCCAGAACAAAGGGGTGATGATGGGAACCATTCACCCATACTGGTACCATCTGGTAGGATGCAGGAAGAGTTTTTGGTATCCACAGAGACGGACACCACATAGAGACAGAAAGACAAGTCTCCTCCTACACAAGAGGCAGCCACAGTTCTGAGTCCTCCAACGGAGAAAGAAAGACACGAGTCTCTTTTGAATGACCAACAACTCGTACTTCACGTAGCAGAGGAGATAGAAGATCGTGAGAGAGAAGTGGCAGACCCAGATAGCCTTGAAGATGTAAGTGGATCAAAAGTACACTAAGATTCAAATATCTTATTTATTGTTGTGATGAAATTTTTTCTATAATAATATTTATTGTTGTATATGATAAGGAAGAATAAAAGACAAGGAGAAAAGTGTGAAGAAGAAACATGACTGGAGAAAATAGCAAAGAAAAAGTATGATAGGAAGAAAATGCAGAGAGAAAACTGTGTAAGGACTGAATTGTATAAGCTATCTAAAGAAATAGCCTGAATAGGAGAAAAATAAAATATAGGGACTAAAGATGTAATTAACAGGAGTTAAAGCGTGTGGGGTCCGCAATTGTACTATAAAAGGACCACACACGCTTCACAAATCCCGAGATGAATAATATGATACTTTATCTCTCTACTTAACCTAATAACTCTCGCTTTCTCTCTCTAAAATTGACACTAAGAGATTTCTGTATCACCGAATTGTCACTAAGTAATCCTCGTATCGCATAATCACCCCTGGACTTTCTCGAAACTCTTCAGTGGCGCCGTCTGTGGGAAGCGAAGATCGCTCTGACGACAATCGCTTCCTGGAAATAATTCCTATTCCGAGGAGAACTATGGAAGACCAAGGGGACGATTTGGTTAATAATTGCGAGGAGAACCTGGTAGGAGATGACTACCGGAACGATATGGTATACGAGGGACCAGGGGGCCAGCGAGTTGAAAACACTTTCGACGACTCAGATCTGTTGGCTCGAAGGAATGAATTGCTGCTAGAGATCGAAAGATTGAAAGCAGAAAAGGAAACCGTACAGGAAAATCTTCGATCCGAGATAAGGAAAGAGGCAGTTAATGAAAAGGAGAAGCGCGAAACTGAATTTCGTCCCAAAAATAGGGACGACAGATATCGAGGACGCGATCGGTGATCGCCAAGGAGAAGAGAGAGGCGACATTCAAATTCGGCTGACTCAAGTGATTACTCTCAATACAGCTCCTCGGAGTCGTCCCTTCGGAAATACCACAGAAAGAAAAAACGTGATCGTAGGCACACCGATTTTCGAAGAGGAAGAAGCACGAAGAGGAAATCTTCGAGGGAAAAGAGTCACCATGCCCGAGGTGGTGATCGGTCTCATGAACAGGCAAAGTATCCTGATAGGAAAGAGGACATAGGCCCGCGGAATTCGGAGTGGCAGCAACAATACACTCTACCTTCCAAGGAGGGGTTTTACTTTTCGAATAACGACAATTTACGATCCAACATTTATCGTACGGGTCACAATTGGAGAGCCTCTCCTCTGTCCTCAGAGATTTTAGTTGGGAACCTTCCAAAGCACTTTGATATTTCAAAGTTAGAAAAATTCGATGGGACGCATGACCCGGATAATCACATCGAACAATTCAAAAAATTTATGATCAATTTCGACGATGATGATAAGTTGCTGTGCAAAGCGATTTCTCAGACTTTCAAGGAGGTAGCTTCTAAATGGTATAATAGACTTCTGCAGGGCTCCATAAAGAATTTTGATATGTTTTGGAACATCTTCAGACAACACTTCGTAGGGAGCAAGAAGTTCAGAGCTAACGGAGATACGATCATCTATTGTCGACCAAACGTTGAGGAGAGCCTCACGGATTACACTAATCGTTTTGTCAAAACGAAAACAGACATGGAATATTGTAAAGATTCGGTGGCACTTGCAGCTTTTAGGATGAGCCTACTCCCCGGATTGTTGAAGGATACGGTGGCAGAGATCCAAGCAATGACCTTCGGAGGGTTACTAGATCAGGTTGAGAAGAGGATCTTGGTGGAAGAGACTCAGGCGTCGGAAAAGGGGTCTGGGGACCAGTTGGATAAGAATTAATTTCAAAGATCCGAGTTGAGTAACCAAGGCCTCCGATCTAATGTTCAGGCCAAGAATGCAGGTCAATATCCGTCGAGGCAGAAATCAAATCCACAATACTATGGCAACCAGCACAATTACAACCAAGGAACGAGACCCATGTCGAATAAGTGGGTTCGACTCGACTATTTTGCAGAGTTAACAGAAAGTGTTGCTATAATATTTGACAAAGCGAAATCTACGGTACCGTTCAGGAAGCCTTTTCCCATACAGACTCCAAGGGAAAGCAGAAGTGTTAATAATTACTGCAAGTATCATGAGGTTATTGGACACGATACCAAGGATTGCATAGCTTTGAAGAAAGAAGTGCAAGCCTTGGTCGAGAATGGAATGTTGCTAGAGTTTGTCAAAAAGCATTCCCAGAAAAATGCCGTGGTAAAAGCTGTCACGAAGAACACTGACACAGCCATGGTGATTTCCGAAGGGATTGACAACTTTGACATTGAACATGAATATCTAGACCCCAAGGAGGGGCGGAACAATGTCAATATGGTGGAAGAGATTATTCCGAAGGGGAGGGTGGATAGCCTCTGCGCTTTCTTCGACTCCTTGGAAATTTTCAGAGGAGACACTATTACGAGAATTTCTAACAGCTCCCGCAAAAGGCACATGGTCAACCTAACTACCCAGATCAAAGCGGGGGTGTCAGCGCAAATGCACCGATCGCCTTCCCCCATTATTTGTTTTCATGATGATGATATGCGAAATGTTGCAGGCCCCCATGAGGATGCGGTAGTAATTGCGGTAGGCATCGCTGGTGATCAAATTCAGAAGATACTCATCGATACAGGGAGCTCCGCGAATATATTGTTTATGAGCACTTACCGAAGAATTTCTGACCCACTTGTTATCCGAAGATCTGACAGGACTATAGTGGGCTTTACTGGCGCTACAGCAATGGTGGTTGGAGAATTTCAGTGTGTGGTCGAATTGGGCTGTGGACCATTCAAGAAAGTGGTAGAGGTACTATTTATTGTTGTTGACGCGCCGACATCGTATAACGCCATCCTGGGTCGCTCTTGGTTGTTCCGGATGCATGGCATAATCTCAACAGTGCATCAATGCTTAAAGTACGTGGTAGGAAACAATATTGGGATAATCCGAAGTAGCCAGAAGATGGCACGTGAATGTTACCAGATAGCCATATCCTCGAAAGGGGTTCGGGGAGAAACTTCAGACAAAGCATAGCAATTAAAGGGGACTCCCCCCCGAAATCATCCCATAAGATGATCCAAGGGAGGCCCCCGGATTTCAGGTCCCAGAAGAAGATTCTGCGACACATGAATTTGCGAGTGGCAAATTTCTGAAGATTGGAGTCAACCTCTCTCCAGAATTTAAGGAGAAGTTAATTGATTTTTTATCTGATAAACTTGATATGTTTGCTTGGTGTGCACAGGATATCACTAGAGTGCCGTCGGAAATCATGTGTCATAAACTTGCGATACGACTTGATGTCCGACCCATAGTCCATAATAGAAGACTTGTCTTCCAAGAAAAGGCCACGGCAATTCTTTTGGAGGTCGAGAGGCTACTGAGCATAGGCCATATTCGCGAGTCGCATTATCCCGTGTGGGCGTCGAATCCAGTGTTGGTACGAAAGAAGAATGGCAAGTGGAGAATGTGTGTTTATTTCACGGATTTAAAGAGAGCTTATCCTAAAGATCCATTCCCTGTGCCTCGCATCGATCAGTTAGTGGATTCGACCTCCGGAAATTGACTGTTGTCATTTATGGACGCTTACTCAGGATACAACCAAATCCGATTAGCCTCTAACGATGAGGAAAGTACTTCTTTTATTACCGGGCGAGGGTTATACTGCTACAGGGCCATGCCATTTGGATTAAAAACGCGGGGGCAACTTATCAGCGCCTAGTCAAAAAAACCTTTGAGAGTCAGATTGGGCGGAACATGGAGGCCTATATCGATGATATGTTATTCAAAAGTGCACGGGACGGAGACCATTTCGCCGACTTAGAAGAGACATTCCGTAATTTAAGCAGAGTCAATCTAAAACTCAATTCGGAGAAGTGCATTTTCGGGGTGAGGTTGGGTAAATTTCTCGGTTACATGATCAGCGAAAAAGGCATCGAGGCAGATCCAGAACAGATAAAAGCTCTGATCACAATGACCTCCCCCCCCCCCCCGGAAATATCAAGGAAGTACAAGTTCTGACAGGGAGATTGGCCGCTCTGAATAGATTCATTTCTAGATCTTCAGATAAATGTGCACCCTTTTTCAAGGTACTGCGAAATGCGAGACAGTTTTGTTGGACCAAGGAATGTTCGACCGCTTTTCATCAAATCCAAGAGTATCTGACGTCCCCTGAGGTATTTTCTAAAGCATTGGTAGGGGAGACATTAATTATCTATGTAGCAGTATCAGGATGCGCGGTCAGTGTCGTTTTACTCCGCGAAGATGAGTCTCTCTTGAAGTCTATCTATTATGTCAGTAAGAGTTTGTTGGATGCGGAGAAGCGATATCTCACGTTGGAGAAGGTAGCTCTAGCTGTGGTAACGTCGGCTCGAAAGATGAGACCGTACTTCCAGGCCCACCCTATAATTGTTCGGACGACTTTTCCCTTGAAGAGTTTATTACAAAGGCCTGATATCTCTAGTCGGATGACTAAATGGTCAGTGGAACTGGGAGACTTTGACATAACATTTGAGCCTCGAATGGCGATAAAAGCCCAAGTTTTAGCTGATTTCTTGGTCGAGTTCCATTCGGATAGAGAGGAAAAAGAAATCCATGACTTTGTTGATGAAGCGAAATGGGTGGTACAGACAGATGGGGGGTCGAACATCTCGGGAAGTGGGGCCGGTGTTCAATTAATCTCCCCAAAAGGGATAGCTATGTTCCAAGCCATTCGTTTCGTTTTTAAGGCTACTAATAATGAAGCTGAGTATGAAGCTGCACTAGCAGGCTTGCGTTTGGCTCAAATATGTGGGGCCTAAAAGATTAAACTGGTCAGTGATTCACAATTGGTGATAAACCAAGCTTTGGGAGAGTCCGAAGCCAGGAAGGATAAGTTGATACAGTATCTGAAGATATTGAAAGGTTTAGCATCTGAGTTTGAGGAAGTCATGTATGAGCATGTTCGACGAGAATTAAATGCTGTCCCAGATTCTCTCGCCTCCGCTTCACGAACGGAGGGTTACCCTTGGGTTTTGGTTCAGGAGCGCCCCTCGATCTTGGTTGATAAGGAGCATACAATAAGTATCCCGGAGGAAATTAATGTGATTACGGATGATTGGAGGTCGGCCATTATCGATTTTCTAGTCCATGATACTTTACCCGCCGAAAAAAAACGAGGCTAGGAAAATCAGGTTCAAGTCTCATGGCTATATTTCGCTGGAAGGAGTGTTGTATAAGAAATCTCTGAGTTGCCCGTTATTGAGGTGTTTGAATAAGCCTGAGTTACAAATCGTGCTGTTTGAACTACATGATGGGGAAGGTTCGGCCCATTGTGGGTATAAGGCATTAATTAGAAGAGTGTTCCTGGCTGGCTACTATTGGCCTACTGTTGTTGCCGATGCAAAACAATTAGTAAGACGATGTGACACATGCCAGCGCTATGTGAATGTAATCCACAAACCTGGGGTGTTACTGGAAATTATTTCAGAGGCAGTCCCATTTGACACATGGGGCATTGATCTAGTTGGGCCCCTACCAATGGCGTCTGGGGGCAGACAGACTATAATCATAGCAGTCGATTATTTTTCTAAGTGGGTAGAGGCTGAGCCGCTAGCAGGAAGAAGGGCCAAAGATGTGATCAAGTTTGTCGTGTCTAACATTTGTTGTCGTTTTGGTGTACCATTGCAGATCACAACGGACAACGGACCTCAGTTTGATAAACAGGAGTTCCAAAGTTTCTATGTATCGGGGGGTATACGACAATGTTTTTCTGCACCATTTCACCCTCAGGCTAATGGGCAAGTGGAGGTGACTAATCGCACGATTCTCGATGGTTTGAAGAAGAACTTGGAAGGGAAAGCGGGAAAATGGCCCGACTATTTGCAGGAAGTGTTGTGGGCATACCGGACGACTCCACGAATGGCCACTACTGTGTCTCCATTTTCCTTAGTCTATGGAATGGATGTCGTTGTCCCTCCAGAGATTATTTTTCCCTCACATATTGTAGCAACATATGCCTCCGACACGAATGACCAGAGTAGAGCACTGGCTTTAGACTTGGTTGAAGAAAAGAGACAGCAAGCACAGTTGACATCCCTCCATTATCAAACTCTCTTGAGGAGTCGATACGCGTCTAAGGTAAAGCACGGAAATTTTAAGGTGGGGGACACCTTCCTACGTAAAGTTTTCTTACACACAAAAAAAAAAGAGTTTGGGAAAGTTGGGACCGAATTGGGAAGGTCCCTATGAGGTCACAGAGAAGATAAAACCAGGCACATACCGATTAAAAGACAAGGAAGGGCGATATCTCTGTCTCCCTTGGAACATTGAGCACTTAAAATTGTATCTTGATTGACGAGCTAGCTAGCAAGTAGTGTTTGTATTTTTTCTTCTTCTTTGTATCCCATAGAACGAAATTTAGCGAGGGCACACTCTTTCCTACCCTGTTAGGCACAGGAAGGTTTTAATGAGGTGTTTCGATGAGCTGCTTCAATACAAAGAATTCTTTGCCTTAACTAGTTTTGGGTCACAGTAACATGTGCCTCGAATTCGTGTCTCTTCGAACTATTTTTGGGTCACAGTAATATGTGCCTCGAATTCGTGTCTCTTCGAACTATTTTTGGGTCACAGTAACATGTGCCTCGAATTCGTGTCTCTTCAAACTATTTTTGGGTCACAGTAACATGTGCCTTGAATTCTTGCCTCTTGGAAATATTATTTGGGTCACACTAATGTGTGCCTCGAATTTTATTTGACTTTATTATCATTTGGGTCACATTAAGGTGTGCCTCGAATTTTATCTGACTTTATTATTATTATTTGGGTCACATTAAGGAGTGCCTCGAATTTTATCTGACTTTATTATTATTTGGGTCGCATTAATGTGTGCCTCGAATCTTATTCGCCTATATTAATATTAGGGTCACATCAATATAACTCAAGTTATTGTCTCTTCGGATGATCATTTGGATCACAATAATGTGCTCCTCGAATTCCATCTTTCTGACCCATTATTAGGCTGAGTATCTACGTTTGGTTCGAAGGATTTGCCTCTTCGGATCACTGACAAGAACATAACATTTGGGGCCTTGGACTGAACTTATATATAAAAATAAAATTTTGTTACTTGTCTTACAAATTCAAAACATGCCTTATAAAATCAGCGCATTATAACATGCCTTAGTCACATTACAAAAAGAAGCCCTATAGGGCCTTACACAAAACATTAACACCTTATACATCTTCCCTCAGTCTGAATTTTTTGAGGAGACACTCCCCTCAGCCTCTGAGTCTTCACTGTCACTTACTATTATATGGGGAGGACGAAGCTCCGAGGGGACAAGTTTCCAAAAACTCCCCAAGTTATATTCGGGATGCTCAGCATGGATTTGGGTAAGTAAACCAACTCGAGTAGTGGCATCCCGGGCCTTTAGCCTACTTGTGCACGTAGCTGCATAAGCATCCACAACTTTATCTTTCTCTTCCTCGACCTGTCTAGGAAAGTTCTCAACCCATTTAAGTAACTGATCTCGATCCTCTTTCACCTTTTTGAAGCTCTCAGTACATTCTGTGAATCCATCGCAGGCCAGACGATGCCCTCTCTTGTACTCAGCTATCAATAGCTCTTGAGCATCAGTCTTTTTCTTATACAAATCCCTCTCTTCTTGACAGCACCTCTCCAGCATTATCACATAGTTTTTGGAGGCAGATAAGCGCTCATACAAGGCATCGGCTTGTCCCTCGATCACTGCGTGTTGCTTCTTGGCCTCTTCAAGCTGAGAGGCAGCTAACAGCGATTTAAACTTATAATGATTTTTGCGCTTCTCAAGGTGCCGCATCTTTTTTCCCCTATAAACTAAGGTATGCAGCAATTTTCGAAGAGACAGTGAGAACTCATCGTCTAAAGGAACTTCGAAGGAGCTCGATGGAGACCCTAATGCTGCAGAATCAAACTCAGAAAAACCACCACCAAGAGTGTCTGGATCGATGTGCTGAGGAGGGTTGCTCCGAGGGATGGGGAGAGGTGCTAACCTTGGACTATTTTCGAAGGGGACCGGGTGAGAAGCTTCAGTAAGAGGCGAATGCGGGGATTGATGAGAACTTTCCTCGGGTGAGTGGCCACCTCTGTCCTCAGGCTCACTTGAAATTTCTTGGGTCTCTTTGCCTAGAGCGGCCTCCTGATTGTCATCAGGCGTTTCACCATCCTCGGATAATTCTTGGATGGGTTCGAGGACAGCTTTACCTTTCCTATCTTTTGCCTTGGCCTCCTTTTTCGATGGAAGGATGGGAGCAGGGGGAGGAGGAATGGAGTTCGACGACCCAACATTGTTTGGGGGAGGAGGAATAAAATTCGATGACCCAACATTGTTTGGGGAAGGAGACCCTTGGGTGTTGACCGTTCCTTCAGGGTTCAGCTGTTGATTCATGGAAGCATCTTCTTCTGGAGGATCCCCAAGATGACTCTGCGAACGAGAGCTCTTGGGAAGATATACCACTATATCTTTTTGACTCACACACTCTATCACTTCTCGTTCCGAGGGAGGAGCCATCAATCCTCTCATGCTAATTCGGTCGAGGGGATTGAGCCTCCACAACCGACTCCAGGCGAGGTTGTTATCCATGAAGCAGAGGTGAAATCGATTATCCCAGTGTTCTTTTGCCCACGAGCGAAGTTTAGTGAACACATTCGTGGCACCCTCAACGTAGTCAGAATAGGGCTTTGATATCCCAGTCATAGCTACAACAAGTAGCCATTATCAAGTCCAGTCACAAACTAAAATTCGATGAACAATAAGTAATTTCAAAGGATATGCACTTACATTTATTGGTCCACATCAGAGATAGCTTGTGAGGGTTCGAAGGAGTAGCCTCTTACCCGGTCTCCCAGCAACCGGAGAAAAACACGAAATGCTGCCTCCATTTTTATCAGCTTCTAGTAGATCTCTCAGGACTTTTTTTCCTTGGTTGAAAGTCAATGAGTAAAAGGGAAAGAAAGGATTCCTGGCTAAACCAGCAAGGCCAATGAGTTGCTCTAACGAAAATTCGTGACCTGAGACCCTCGAAGCCATGATGCAGGCCATCAGAGTAAACCACATGTTGGGGCCAACCTGTGAAGGACAAAGGTCTATCTTCGCCAAATATTCGATGAAGAAGGGGTCTAAGGGATACCTTAGCCCCCAGTTCATGATCTCCGTATATACCACCAGCTCGTTGTCCCTCACTGACAGAGGCGTCTCTCCTTCCGAGGGAAATCGGATGGTAATGTAGGAGGGGATGCACCATCGAGTCCTCAGCATCGCCTCCTCGTCTTTCAAAAAATACTTGTATCTGATGTTGGAAAGCGCCACCATATGTTTATTTTCGATGCCCCGAATATTGCGACCAGCAATACTATCTAGTTCCAAGGGCAGCATGATGTCCCCTTTGGATTTTGGAGCAATCTGACGGGCTTGCTCCTCGGATATTGTTTGGCACGAGGAGGTTGCATTATTCGAGGAACCTAAAGAAGGGATTGTAGGCACTTTTGGTTCGAGGGGCGTTGTGGCAGGTTTTTTCCCTTTGGTATTTAGACTCTCACTTTGCCTATTTTGCATATCCTCTTCGGTGATGAGCGTTTTTGAAGGCGAAAATCGAGTCCCATGGATGGTCATGGATGGGGTAGAAGGCAGACTCGACTCATCTAATTCCTTTCTTCGGGAGGACTTTTAGAGGTCCGATGAGGGATTTTGGATATTCGTGGAGGACTAACAAATGTCCGAGGAGGCCTGGTAGACGTTTGAAGAGGGCTAGCAGATGTCTGGGGAAGCTTTTCGAGGGCTGTTGGGGAAGTAGGCTCTCGGATGACCAGGGGCGTCTCTTTGGCACGTTTTCGCTCATGCGAGCCTTTCCTGTCCTTGTGAGATTTCTTTCTCTTCCCAGACGAGTGTTTGTGCTGCATGTCTTTACCCATGTCTCCGAGGAGGTTAGATTCACTATGAAGGCTTCGTCGAGCAACTTCGAGGGGGATAATCGCAATCAAATCTGCTGAAGGAGGCCAGGTACCAAAGAAAGTAGTAATCGATGGTGGAGGTTGAGGCCTCTCGTCTTCTCAGCAGCAACTCTCTCCTCGAACCTCTTGCTGATCAACAACCAATCAGGAATTCAACGGGGTTTGCTCGCCAGCTTTCTCTCTCTAGAAGTGTTTGAACAAAAGTTGCATTAATGAGGAGAGAAGCTCAGTATTTATAAATGAAGTTGGGCTTTCCTCACAGACCAGGCCCGGGGACTTTTTCTGTTGTTTGCCTAGGGGCATTATGGTTCATGTAGGCGTGAATTATCCTGACACAAGCTACAGAGGAAGATGTAGAGTTTTCCTAGTCATAAAATGTCAGGGGAATAGGGAACATTTTGAAAAAAGATATGCTGACAGATATGGTTGCTTAATGACGTCATGATAAAGTTTAATCCTAGCACCCCTTCTAGCCTTGATTTGAATTCATTCGGGGCACTGATACAGTCAAATTCGAGGGGCTTATATGGCTAAAATGGTGCAAGGATTGGAGGGCTACTCAGTTATCAGGAGAAGTTCGAAGAAAAGAGATCTTCGAAGAGAGATTTATGGCGTTAGAAGTTCGAGGCAAGAAAAGATGGTGCTCGAGGAGCGATTTTCGAGAAGCGATTCATGGCTTCGATAGTTCGAGGCAAAGGGTGGAGATTCGAAGAAAGAAGATGTTCAAGGAAGATGTTTTGATTTTTGAGATTCGAGGAGAATGGTTTTTGCCTTTCAAAGGTAATTATTTGAAGGTGTGTGAAGCCAGCAATCAGAGAATTATTCAGTCCCAACAAAAAAAAAATTACTATGACTGGGGGGCTACTGATAAGGAAGAATAAAAGACAAGGAGAAAAGTGTAAAGAAGAAACATGACTGGAGAAAATAGCAAAGAAAAAGTATGATAGGAGGAAAATGCAGAGAGAAAAATGTGTAAGGACTGAATTGTATAAGCTATCTAAAGAAATAGCCAGAATAGGAGGAAAATAAAATATAGGGACTAAAGATGTAATTAACAGGAGTTAAAGCGTGTGGGGTCCGCAATTGTACTATAAAAGGACCACACACGCTTCACAAATCCCGAGATGAATAATATGATACTTTCTCTCTCTACTTAACCTAATAACTCTCGCTTTCTCTCTCTAAAATTGACACTAAGAGATTTCTGTATCACCGAATTGTCACTAAGTAATCCTCGTATCGCATAATCACCCCTGGACTTTCTTGAAACTCTTCAGTATACATATTCAAACAAAGTCAGTGTATGTATTTAGAACAGTCAGTGGGGTTTTCGTGTTAAATACATATTCAAACAATCCATCATATGATAATTATCAAACAAATATCAGGACTGTTGTGTAGTCCTTTCCAAACAATTCGCATCATATATTGCGGATTGTTTTATACTCTATTAGGTTGGTTATGTCACATATCGCAGCTTACCAAGCGAATTGTTTGAGATGGATAACTCAAACAAATCTCATGTTAGCATGAGATTTGTACTCAACTATGATTATAATATGCTTAACCCTCCACCTTTTTATATTATAATTTGTATGAAACAGGAGGCCGACAGATAACAACAACAACAACAACAGCAACAGCAACAAGATCAACAACAATAACAACAAGAACAACAAAAACAAATAGCCTTGGCAAAGAGAGAAAAGGCTAACACAAGACATAGCTCCGGAAGAGTCAGAACGTGTCAATCCTTGTGAGAAGCTGGAACTACTCAGCCAGGGAGGACTATCATTAGAAGATCAAAACAAATATGGAGATGTACCTCAAGGAATAACGGCGGTGTGCGTAAAGTCAGAATTCTAAGCCAACGTGAAATTTTAGTACCAGTACCAAATCAACTGCAAGCTCCAGAGTCAAACAGTAACACAGTAGGTTTACCCGATGCTTCTATCGATGGTATTTACACTCAACTTTCACAGACACTTTTAAATGAAATTGATAATGTATATTACGATTGTGTAATACAACGGTCTTTGGAGAACATGTCGGAGGATGAATTTAATGATTTCTGCCGACACGATCCAAATCCTATGCCAAACCAGTCAACGGCATTGGTTGTCGCTGACCGTGTGGTAATGGCTATTTTAAATGATTTCGCAGCATATCAGGAGAATTGTGTAGATATATTTGAAGTTTTACAAACGAATATCGGGGTAGTATGCAAAGTGTTCAGTGGAACCTCGATCAGTTTGCATGCTATCCTGATAGTTACCCTGTAATATATTCAGCTAGAACCAAACAATCCGCATGTTAGCATGCGAATTGTTTGGGGTCGTTAACATTATAATGAATGACACGCTCCTTTAATTTTTATTATTTAATAAGCTCGAGTCAAGTAAAGAGACAGAGGAGCCTAATTTTAATCTACTGACACCAACACAACATCCAGTGGCAGAGGAAGAGGAACAGATAATTGTAACAAAACCTCAACCGCCAAAAGTAAAATACACCGACTAGTCAAAGAAAACAAAAGTAACAGACCGTATCGATGTCGCAGAATACTACAAAATACAGTTAAAGCCTACGAGCATGACACCGTTGATCCAGTAGTATGGAATTTACCATCATGCAAAATTTCCTACGGAATTAGAGTGCAGACGAGTGATGCGCTGGCGCTACCTTTAGAACTGGAGCTGGACGTAAAGGTATTCAATTGTCAACCAATTCTATTTTTAATGTTTCAAACAAGTCTCGTGTATTTAA
This sequence comes from Limnanthes douglasii subsp. nivea, assembly GCA_036936605.1. NCBI lineage: Eukaryota > Viridiplantae > Streptophyta > Magnoliopsida > Brassicales > Limnanthaceae > Limnanthes > Limnanthes douglasii. Next base: position 353,860,261 of record JAUPFV010000001.1, read on the forward strand.
CATAAATAAACAACTCCTTTCATAGGTTGTGGACGCTTGGATTCGAAAGATGCTTGTAGAAGTAAACTTCAAAGTTCCTCGCATGTTCTCGTTGTAATGTACTCTCGCTTGAATGCAGCATAATCTGGACATAGGGTGGGATGTATCAAATCTAGTCGATGCAGCTTTTAGCAAAGCGCCTAAAGACCCCAACATCATCATAATTCCATTATGCACCGAGACGAAGGAACAGATAAACCATTGGACGTTGCTCGTCATTGATATCGACGGTAGGTGGGTAACAAACTACAACCCACTGCTGCCTAAACTCAAAGCGATAGACAACACCACAAGGACACATATCAAGCTGATAATATTCCTAACTATTCAATTACTTTTAAACACATTTTAAAAATGCATGATCAGGATATGCTGCGAACTGTGACCAAGTCAGTTGTATTTAAATGCAAACAATTCCCATGTTGTCATGAGATATGTTGGCAACTAAAAAATCCTGATATTTGTTTGAAAATGCAATCCGTTTTAGTTTCATTCAGTTCACAGCGTATCCATAATAGAATTCGCAACCTAGGTTACGAATTGACTGGCATTCACGAAATGGCTTGGATAATGAACACTTCGCAATATAGGCTGCGAACTGTTTGCAGACAAAATGGATTGGATGGTGAACAATTCGCAACATAGGCTGCGAATTATCTGACATCCACATGTTGGATTGGTTGTCAAATAATTCGCAATGTACGATGCGAATTGTTTGACAATCACAGTTTAAGTATTTGTGTTGATTCCTAACACTAATTATTATAACCAGATCAACTATTTACTGGATAAAGAATACCTACCTGCTACAAAGACAGGATGGAAGGTGAAAATGAAAAGAAAAATTCCACAGCAAAAACGTGGCATCCTTGACTGTGGTATTTTTGTCTACAAATACGCTAGAGATATTATCTAGCATGGATATGTGCAGCCAAAATACGATGAAGATATGGTTACTAGCTTTAGAGCAAAATGCTTGATTTTTTCTTAAATGACGGAGACACCAACAAGTACTGGTGATTTTCTGTAAGATATTATGATTTTTTTGGTGTACATACATTCATTGTAATTTTTTGGTATATATAGACTTTTTTTAATTTCACAAATGTGCAATTACCAGATATATATAGGACAGATGTCTTATCAAACAACTCACATGCTAACCTGATATATAAAAGTTAGTTAGTATTCGAACAATTCCCACCATTCCATGATATATATTAAAAACAGAATCCTCACCAAACAATACGCATTCTAACCTGATACATGCTTAGAAAAATACCACATTAACAAACTACAGGCTGCGAAATTAAAACTAAAAAGTTCGCATCAACTCCTGATATAAAATAAATAATTCAAAATCGATCGTTGAAGAATACAAACAGGCTATGGCGTCTGCCTTGGTAAACGTTAAGTGCATTGAGCACGCAAAAAGCAATCTGATCACCAGAGCCCATTAAATGTTGATTGGACATGGAGGCTATGTAATGATTTATATAGCCACACCACCTCATAAGCTTAGACTCCCTCCATGCCTATAAATAACACTAGTAACCAGAGGCTAATTTTAAAACAAACTCTATTTTTTTTTTTAAACACCTCTTGTTCTCTTCAAATTCAATAAGTCATGTCATTTTCCACCACCACATACTCTGGTTCACTAGGTTCTCTGGGTGACTCCTGGTTATCCATAACCACCAACTGGAGCGATGACTTAATCATGCCGGCAGCACCACCAAACAGCCCCGTCTCTGTCCTTGATTTAGACATTGAGGACTACTTTTCAGCTAACTCTCAATCAATGGAAGTGGTTCCAATGGTTGCTGCTGAACCTCAGCCAGCAGAGGTTCCACCTCAGACGGCAGAGGTTCCAAACAACAAAAGGAAGAGGGACGAAGACGTCGGTCCATCAATGACCAAATTTTTATGCATGATGGACGTAGATAATGAAGAGGAAGAGGAAAATGAAAAGGTTGATGATCAGCACGAAGAGGAGAAAGATGGTGAAGAAGTTTCTAGTGATGACTGATAGAGTCTGTTTTTTTTTTTGGAATGCAACTAACAAACACCAATAGGTTGTAGTGATTTTTTTGAAAATGTGTTAGTGCATGAAGATTGTAATCCTCTTTTTGGAATCCATTTTTTGTATAAACTTTGAATCATATATAAAATTCTTATCCTATTACCACTTGCAAATAATTCCCATCTTAACATGAGATGTTGTTTATCAATATTATTGATTTACACACAATTTGCATGCGTACCTAAGTATTGTAATACTTTGTCGTTCCATTCAATTCGCAGCATATCATGCGCTTTGTAATCAACTGAAAGTCCTGCTATTTGTATGGAACCACGATTCGCAGCATATTATGCGACGTGTAAGAAAATTTTAGGACTTCTGGTTGTTTACAATTCGCAGCTTATCATGCGATATGAAAGCAACCAGAAGTCCTGATATTTGTTTGAGACATAATTCGCAGCATAACATGCGATTCATAGTTAATTAAAAGGTCATGATATTTGTTTGAAAACACAATTCGCAGCATATCATGCGCTTTGTGATATTTTGTTTGAAAATGCAATATTTTAGAGTTGAAGGCAATTCGCATCACATCATGCGAATCGTAAGCAACTAAGAGTCCTGATATTTGTTTGAAAAAACATTACGTTTGAGCTCAATAAAATTCGCCGCATATACTGATAGTTGTTTGATATGATTTGACAAACAATCCATATCCTGGTGAAATTTCACACAACTCGCATAGAAACCTGATAGATATTTGTAACATTATATCAAGATATTGTACACAATTCGCAATAGTGGATGCGAATTGCATGCTACTCAAAACACTTAGCATTTATTTATTGAAATAAAAACAAAACAAAAAAATATATAGATGAACAAACAACTGTAAAAAAAATGTTTAGTTTGTTGTCCAGAACAATAACAGTATTACAAATAAATGTGGCCAACAAGAATTGTCCACAAAACGGATTGTGCTTAAACTGGAACATCACAAGTCCTCCTGTTATGGCCTGATTTTGAACAACGACCACACCTCAACTACTTGGTTAAGATTTCTCCTCTAGATGGGATTCACTTTTTCTTAGGTCTTCTGGAGCGTCTCTTTACGTTCGGAGGCAGAATTTCAACAAACGAAGGATCGTTAGCGCTGGACCCTTCCGTGAAATCCGTTATAGTATCTTTCCGTATAATTCTTAACCGTTAAGAAGGGCTCTATTATAGTAAAGGGATCTTGGTCAATATATTGTATTGCCACTAAAGCGTGAGGACATGGAAAACACTTTTGTTGCCATGATCCGCAAGAACATTTGAAATCCAACAGATTAACAACAGCCACAGGATTTGAAAAGACTTCGAACAAAGCGAAAGACGACTTACTTACTAACCAAGTTCGGCACATGTCAACATTCTACTTTAGCTTATTCTCATAATCGGGGACCAAATTAGTACTTCAGCTTAGTCCATCTTTGTATCTTCGTGAAACTTGAGTCATAAGCAAGACTCTAATCCAGTCAATAAACTCAACAATCGGTAGGACGCAATATTTTTTGATCTGATTGTTAAACGATTCTGCTGCAGTAGAAGCCATAGAGCTGTATCGTTTCCCTTTTACGTAAGCCTGCGCATACTTTTCCCGGGGTAAATTAGTAAGAAAATCACTCATTATGTCACCATCTTCACATAGAAAAACTGTTTGTATATCTTTAAAAATCTCCCGACTGGGAGCATAAGCAAGACGATGGAAGAAACTCAACATCCTTTTTTTATAGTCTCTGTTAGTATGTTCCAGATTTGCTTTCAAATTCTGCATGAGATGAAAATAACAGTACGCATGATAGCAGTTTGGATACAAGACAGAAACAGCATTAACGATACCAGAATGACGGTCTAAAATAAATGTGATGCGCCCCAATAACCACATGCAATTGTCCCAATATTCAATACTAACTATACAAAGAGCAACAAGGAATAGTCTTGGAAAAAGGCAGCTCAAATGAACAATACAATAACACTCAAGCGTGTAAAAAATGTAAACAACTCGCATGTTGTCTTGAGAGTTTTTCTCAAATATACGCTGCGAATTGTGTACAATTATAGGTTGCGAATTGTTCACAGTTTTATGGTTACATCCACTAATTCTCATCCTCTCTTGCGAAGTGTCATCAAATAAAAAATACTGCTTAATTCGCAGCCTCTCATGCGATTCGTTCTCAAATATCAGGATTCCGTGACAATGGTGTGCAACTATAGGATGCGAAATGTTGCACAAAATTTCAAACAAAACATCATAAAAATTCAGATTAAATAGTTAAATGAAACTAAGCGTTGTTACCGTCCTTTGTTATGGCAGTAAGCAAGGTACCCTTATACTCAGCGGTGGATCTACGTTGGGCCCGGAGGGGCGTAGGCCCCCCCCCCCCTCCTAAAATATATGTTTTATAATTTTTTTTAAGGTAATAATTATTTAAATAATATTAAAATAAAACATTCTACGCCCCTTTAACTAAAATATATATTTTGTAATTTTTTTTAAGGTAATAATTGTTTAAATAATATTAAAGTAACAATTCTACAATCCTTTAACTAAAATATATATTTTATAACCTTTTTAAAGTAATAATTATTTAAATAATATTAAAGTAAAAATTTAAGATAATAAATTTTTTTAGGAATGTTTTAAATTTATTGTGTGATATAATGGTAGAAATTTTTTAATTTAAAAATTAGTATGTTGACTTTTTTAAAAGAAAAATTTTAAATTAAAAGTCTCAAATAACAATGGAAATTTTAATCTACAAAATCTCGGATTATTGCTATTTAAAGAATAATTTAAGTTAGAAATCTTGAATATTTTAAAAGGAAATTTTAAGTTGATATTTATAAATGGTTGGATGTAGTCTCGAGCATCTTAATCTCTAGGAATACTAAAAATCAAAGTATTCTCAATTTGTTTTTGCCATAATTTGTTTTGATTTAATATTCCTTTAATCTTTCTAATTAATTATGTTTTATCTCTTACTTTTATTTAGAAAAAGATATTGAGTTGGTGAAAAGGAACAACACGATCCCAAGGAGTTTCACCAATTTATTTTTTTCAAGGTATGTATATTTTTTTGTTTTTTTTTTGAAATTTTATTATTATTTTGATCTTAAAAACTTGTTAATCAATATTTTTTCTGACTTGTGTTCATTTAGGAAAGTGAAGATACATTTACTTAGTTTAAAGACAATATATATGAAAATATTTGTTAGTTTTTTTAATATGTATTTAAAAAATATTTTTTATATAAAACAATTGACTTTATTTCCATCCATTTCTCAAAAATATATTTTATACATTTATCTTTTGAAATATCTTTTATATATTAAATAATTTTGTTATATTTTATTTTTTAAAATATCTTTTAAAAATAATATATTAAAATTTTCATCTATGTCTTAAAAATATGTTTTATTACTGCATGAAGCAACTCGCATCCTATCTTGCGATTTGTGTATATCTATAAGCTGCGAACTGTGTATAATTTTAGTATATAATTGACCAATTGACATCTTGTCGTGAGAGTTGTTTGTAAATCAACTTGTACACTCACACTAACAAAAAATGTAAACAATTCGCAATTGTACCTGAGATTTAGTCTCAACTATTAATTCCCTGAGATTTTTCTGAAAGATTATAAGGTATGATATATTACACCATTCGCAGCATCTCATGCGATTCGTAAAGCAATTAAAAAAGTCATGATATTTGTTTCGAAATGCAATACTTAAAAGTTCCACACGATTGGCAGCATATCATATGATTCGTAAAGTAACTAAAAAGTCCTGATATTTGTTTGAAAATGCAATACTTTATAGTTCCACACAGTTCGCAACCCAATTGTGAGTCTTGTAAGCAACTAAAAGTCCTGATATATGTTCGAACATGCATTACGTTGGAGTTCTATACAATTCGCAGCATATACTGATAGTTGTTTGAGAAACTTTTAAAATTGTTTCATGCAATTCGCATGAAACCATACGAATTGGTAACGCAATTAGCATCTTCCTCATTGAATACATCACACAATTCGCATCTTGTGTCGAACACCTGGACAACTAAAACTCATAGTCTACACATGTTTCACGTCCGAAGTCAAAATCTAATACACTACAAAATTAGTTTATAACATCATAAACAAGGACATGAGTATATAACGATAAATATTAACAAAATAAGCACAGATCACTAGAACAAAAACAAAAAAAACAGAGAAAAGCTCGAAATCAGGCTATGGCGTTTAAAAACAGTAGAATAAAACCTATTCTAACTCAGAAAACTAACAAATAACTTCGAAATCGGTAGATAATTACGATTACCTGAAAGCAGCAACACGATTACTAAAAAACAACAGATTCCAACAAAGAACGATCAGTTCCTCTACGTAAAAAACCGTCGTTAGATAGGTTTTACACCACAACCTACACAAATAAACAGACATTTGAACGCTCTGATCACCGGAATTGTGCTTTTAGTCGTGCTTCGTGGTGGTTCGTAGGGTTAGGTGGTTAGAGCGGCTAACAAATTCAAATCTTCAAAAGCTAGAAAAAAAAAGAAAGAAAACAGAAAATTCTGATTATATAGTGGGTTAAAGGTAGTTAGGGTATTGAAATAATATTAGGTATTAAGTGACAATTAGATAATTGAGTTGGGTATTAAGTGGCAATTGATCAAACCTTGCGTACTAGATGACAATTGAATAGTTGAGTGGGTATTATAGGTGCAATTTCCCTTAAATAAAGAGGAAAGTACCCCTAAATACCTACTCAACTATCAAACACCAAAATGGTACCCGCTTTTGGACTAGTTTCATAAAATACCTAGAGCCATATTTTGGACAATTATACCCACTAGGGTATAAAAGGGGTTTTTTGGTTGAAACCCACTTTTTTGTACCTTCTAATCTGACTTTTAGGTTCGATTTCCCCCCACTTTCACATTTCTAAATTTGAGGAGAGAGAAACACGTAAAACAAGAGGGAACCCAAAAGGCGATTTTGAACCCAAAAGGCGATTTTGAACCCAAAGTAGTTACTTTCAACCATTGACCGTAACCGGCGAGCCGATTCCGATCAATCACTCGAACCGGAGAACACCATTGACCACCTACTCCGTCGAGCCTCCTACTCCGTCGAGCCTCCTACTCCGTCGAACACAATCGAGCAGGTATGTTTTTTTGTCCAACACTGTCTGTCTGTGAGATATATGCGTCGATGTATAAGCGTCGCCGGAGTACTTTTAATACTCCGGTAGTTAGAATATATAAGTTTGTCCTTAGTCCCGCAAGAATAACTCATTTCTTTTACAGTGATAGTCGATACTGTCGAGACAGTACGTGTAGTTTGTAGTGTTCATCCCCCAGTCGATGTTAGTTGATAGTTGTGTTGATAGTGCCTACCGACGACATCGACAAGAAGTTGTTAGAACCTGCCCTGGTTGAAACCTGAATGTGTATCGTCGTCTATCAGACCTATAGAGCTGCCGGTTTAACTAGTGTTAGTTTACGTAGGGGGGTTAGTGATCTAGCAATGTAGTTTGGCCCTATCTAGCGGGGTCTGGGAATAGTTTACATGTCATAGTGCACGTCTAGCAGAGTAGTATATGAATTTGGTCACATCTAGCACTGTTACAATGCAGTGAGTTGTACGATGTTGTGGAGTAACTTGAACAAGTGTTGTCTCCAAGAGTTAACGTATATAGTGGCTGCTTAGCTTTATTGTTTTAGTTACCATGGGATTACTAACTAGCTTGAGATGTGAATGTTAACAGGGAAACATGACAAAAACAGAAGTATTCTACAGGTCCGGGTTGGTAAGCATAATCAACGTACTTAGACGGGATATCATTAAATCAGAACACATAGAGGCTGCTAGAGGAACACCGTTCTATACCTTCCTGAAAACATCGTTCGACTTAAGGAACGCAGTTCTGAAGCTTAAAAAGTTCCACTACTTGATCGATGCGATTTTTGGTTTATATTATGTGAGATGGAAGTCTTTCCAGATAGGACGGAAGCATGTAAGGCTGACGAGGAAAGATGTGAAGGCGATATTTGGGCTATAACACGGTAACGAAGAGATGCCGATGAGCAAATCAGGCGCATTTATCGCTCGGTACGCTGATGGAGCTGAGTTAGATTCGATTCTAATGCATAAATATTTTTTGAGCCCAAGGACGAGGAGGAGCGGGCCAACAAACGACAAATCAGTGTCTAATGCGTTGATAAAGGTAAATCTAGTCTGTTAAAATGTATTCGTTTTTAGTTTATGCTGCGGGCATATGAGGATGATACCAAAATCTGCATGTTTATGCATGTATCTATCATAGTAGTATACTATATCTAGCAGTGTGGTAGCTGTATAATAGTATGTTGGAGTTTGAGAATATGCATTTAGCAATGTCTTGGTTCATATCTATTAATATCGTATTAGGGTAACTGCCTTAAATTGTTATTGTTGTATTCTTGGTATGATGTTGTTGATTTTGTAGGAAGCGATCGAGAAAGCAGTAAGGGAAGGAGGGGAGGATGAAGCAAAGGATGTTGCTCGGCTGCTGATATTTTTCATATGCTCGACACTGTTCTTTTCAGTGTCCGGCGACGTCGTCGGGTGGACAGCAATATTCTACGTGGAGAATCTTGAAAAGATAAACGACTATGACTGGTCTGGAGCCATCTTGGAGAAGCTTCATAAATCACTGGACAAATGTATTAAGGCCGGGAAGCCTGCAAGAGTGATCAGATGCGTTGCTCTGCTGTTTGTAAGTACAATGGGTTATGATCAGCATGTTTGTTACAAAACCGTTTTTTTAATGTTGAGTTATATTCCGTGTATCCATTTCTGATGGAGCATATTTTGATAAACGTCGAAATACCAAGGACAAACATAATCCCTAGATGTTACAAGTGGTGGGGACTAGAGGGCAAGGAGTCGACATTTGAAATGATCCAGATGGTCAGTCAGCTCAGGGATGACCAGGTATTTAACGCATCCATCAATGTCCAAATTGTAAAATCAAACAAATCTCATACCCACGAATCCAACACACAAATCACAGCCATCAATATTACAAACACAAAAAATAAACATATCTATCGATAAAAAAATCAAACAAATCGCATACAATGTAGCACCACATCATAACATCAACATGTCTATGGATCATAATTGTTTGTAATTCGAAGTAATGATTCTAATATTTTGTTGCTGAATGTATATTATACTGTATTTCTTAGGTTGTGGCCGATGAGTTACTGTTGACAGTGGCTGAATGTTTTGTTTATGAAGAAAATGATTCGCGGAGGAAGTACGAAACTGCTGGGGAAACAAGTGAACAGAGGAGTAGGAAAAGAAATAAATCTGTTGCGAACAGAAGTACAAGAATGAAGCTGAAACAGGTAGATGACGGAGCTGGAACTAGGAAGAGAAGAAGTTCGAACACTGAGGTAGATGACGATGTTACATTGGGGGAATTCATTGGGGATAGGAAGTCAAGAGTTGGTAAAACAAAAGGGGAGAGGTTGAAAAACAAAAACAACCGTAGCTCTAGTATTCCAAGTTTTGGAGGGCTGTCATATTATGTGCTGCGTGACAACAAGAAGCTGAAAAAACGAAGCCAGTTGCACTGGTTGAAAGTTGGAAACAAACGGCTGAAAACGTCGCTTGAGGAAAAAATTGAACAGGTTAGTATTACCATGTTTTTTAAGTACTAATAAGCTTTAGATGTTGGTTAAACTGTACATAGGAAATGTTTAGATGTTGTTTGCTAGCAGCATCATTATAATTGATTTAGCAAACGTAATTATAAGTTGTCTATCAACGTTAATATGTTGTATCTATCATTGTAAAAATAATATAAATATGATGTATCTCGCAATGGCAGATGTCTAAGTATTTCGTATGCTCGTTTGATTCAGGTTGAAAAATTGAAAAAAGACTTGAACGAGCTGAAACAAAAGCTGGAGGTGGAAGATGAAAGAGCGGATGGTGAGGATGACGATATGCTGAACACCTTATCAATGCCATTTTTCCGTATTGATGAGGACAATGTTGAAACTGTGGATGCAAACATTACTGAGAAGGTGGTTAAGGAAACATTGGTTTACAAATCTCGGAGGCATGGATTTGTTCCCAAGAGGAACCAACAAGTTTCTGATACCGAAAAAGCAACATAAGAAGAGGATGTTAAGGGGGAGTCAACAGCAGAAGACCATAAGGAGCTTGAGACAGCTGAGGAAAAAGAAATTGAAGTATCGGAGGAGGAGAAGTTAGAAGTTGATGGAGGGTGTGTTCAATCCGAAACACCTGTTGAACCAATGCAAGAAAGCACTACACTGGAAGCTATAGTTGTTGATGTCACTGGGAAGTAGAAAGGGACTACAATAATTGGTTGTAACGCTGGTAATGAGAAAGGGGAGGTGGTAGAAAGGGACTACAATAATTTTGTTGCCGGTGCGCAAAATGAAGTTTTCTTAGCTGAACAGGGATACAGAGTTGGAAACAACGAGGTTGAACGACAGGAGCTGATGGTGGACAGAACTGATTTGTTGGACAAAGATTCCAACAAAGGAACGAAAACACTGAAACAACAGTTGGAGGAATCTGAAGAAACTGTAGAGGAAGGACAGAATGCGGAGACAGGTCAGGACAAAGTAGAAGCTGACACAGTAGCAACTACTGTGTTGGAGAATGCAGCCACAGAACTACAGGGGCCAGAACATGTCTTTGAGAATGTGGTGGAGAATGTGGCTGAAGATGTAAGTGGATCTTAAAATCCTTAAGATTCATAAATTTTCAGTAATTATCTTTTGGCTTGTTTTGAAATGTTCAAACTCTAAGTTGGATAACATTTACAGTATCTGGGTTGTTTTTTGTATCAAAAAGTTAGTTTGACAGTATCTGTGTAGTGTAAGACATGATTTCAATGATTGTCTCAATGAGTATTAGTTGATGCATGTTTGACAAATCGCAAACACAATATGTATATAGTCTGATTGATAAAAAAATAAGTGAAATACCATTTTCACTGCAAACAAATCGCAATGTATAATAGGCGTAAATAGCGTAGTTCTACTGGAAACGCATCTAGCAATGATATTTGTGCTTATATCGCAATGTATGTTTTCAAATATTGTAATGTTATGTTATTAGGTAGTGGAAACAGCGGCGCCTGAAGACACACGACAGTCTAATGTAAAGACTTTGGCATACACTGGGATTGAAAAAGCAGCAAAGTGCGAACAACTATCGCAAGCTGTCTCTCCATTAAAGATGATTCCAATTATCAACGGAGAAGAGAAATCCGCAGAGAAGATTGAAAATGTGTCACGGGTCGAGCCATCTTCGTACGCAACACCACAACAACATAAAACAACATCTAACGATCTCATTGTCCGATCGGTTACACCGTTGGCTGACGATAGCTTTGTAGACTGCGCTCAATCATTTTACGCAGAAGTTGACAAGGCTGTTGAAAATTCAAACGAGAAGAGACGTACACTGGACTCCATCGAGGAAGAACAAACAGACGTTGACGTAAGTAGATATATTGTAATATCAATAAACCTTCAAAAAATAATGTTAACAGTTTACTCTGATGCTTTATTTTAGGTGCCCGTTGATGAAATGCCTAAATGGAACTTACTTACTCCGACGCAGGTTAAACAACTACAGACTGCGGTCGTAGATTGGCTGTTCCCGACAGATACAACAAAACTGGTCAATGTCAGTGAGTACGAGAAAGTGATGAAACTTGCCAAAGAAGAAAAACAAGAAGATCCAGAAGTATGGTACTTGCCAAAAATGGAGTTCTCCTACAGGCTTTCCATTAGTGTGACCAAGATAATGGAACTGCCTAACAAAACTCAAGTTGACTTCAAGGTAATAAGGTTTCAGGTTGTATCTATCATAATAAATTTGTAAGTCTAGCAATGTGTCTATGTACGTCTAGCAATATTAATATGCAGCATCTAGCAATGTGTCAAATTAAAGTTACAGTCTTAGTTGTCAACCTATGAACCGTTGGTTCTTCTTTTCAGTAATTGTCATTCAACTGATTTGAGCTTGCAATTTTGTTTATATACGTACTAGATTCTTGGATATATAAGCTGTTAAAGGATTCAGATTGGAAAGTCCCTCTGAAAGGGTTTGATGATGAGTATTCCTATATGGTCAGCGCCATTCAAATAACTGGAATTGCAACTGTAAGTTCCCAGGGAATTATTTGTGTTATATTGGAAACATCGACTTCCTATAGTAATGACGCAAATTTGCAGGGAACACTGGCTATCAAGGGAGATTTGTCTGTCACTGTGGACAAGGTTTTTGAAACAATGAAACCAGACACATATGTTGCACTTGTTCCTCTTCGTACCGTTAACACGTCCGCCGTGAACCAATGGATGCTCCTGGTTATAGACATGGAGAATGGGGCTGCCAGTAGCTACAACTCACTGTTGCCGTGGAGCAAACACATTGCCGATAAGATGAAAAACACAGCTGATGCTCTGGTATCAAATTTAATGCTAAGGATCTTGGTTGCCTATCTAGCAATGTCGCATACTATATCTATCAATGCATATAGTAGTACATAGCAATGACTACTACTCGTAAATCACAATGTAACTATGGATTACTTGATTTTGCAGCTGACCAATTGCATGAAGAAAAAATACATACCTTATGTAAAAGGTGGATACAAAATAAAGACAATGAGAAATATCCCACAGCAGGAGAAGGATAGCCTTGACTGCGGTGTTTTTGTTTGTAAGTACACAAAAGACATCATTACGAGAGGGTATGTTCCGCAGGAATATGGAAAGGAAATGCCGGCCGAAACAAGAGCTGAAATAGTTAAGCATTTCATGAATGATAAAAACACAAACAAACATTAGTAGTATGTAATTCATTTTTTGGTACCCACTTTTATGATTCGGATAAATTAGGATGGATGAATTAGACAATTAATATGAAATAATTAGAAAACTCTCGTGTCAACAGCAATTTTCACATCACTGTTACATCCTTCAATGTTGAATCTAGTAATTTCTATATGTTGTATCCATCGGAGTAGTTTTCAAGTAAATCTCAATGTTTTTATTATTATATATCAGACGTGAATTAAATATCTAGCAATGTTATATAATGTATCTATCAGACCACTTTTTAACAGATCTAGCAACTTCATAGTGCGACATCTAGCGTAGTCTATATAGTCTTATCTATCAGACTATTATTGACGTATCTAGTAATATATGTATGTCCTATCAATCATACTTAGTCTAACTTATCTAGCAATGTCTATTTTTCGAATCTATCAGAATCCTAAACAAGTAGTGTATGTAGCAATATACGAAATTCATATCTATCAGACTTAAACTCAAGTAAATATGAAGGGAAATGTTTTTCTAAACTACCTTGGAAGATCCTGCCTTTGTTGCATGAATAAATTTCACATCACTAAGCAATTCTTCAATGATGTATCTAGTATTTTTTATGTTCATTATCTATCAGAGTAATATTCACGTATCTCGCAATGTATATATTCATATATATCAAACTTTTACTCAATTATCTATCATACTTATATCCAAGTACATAGCAATGTCTATCCGACTTATCTATTAGAGTAATAATCAAGTGTCTATCATAGTCTGAATTACATATCTATCAGACTAACTATCTAGTATCTATTAATGTCCACATGTCAAAACAGCTTTGTTACGAACCATATAGTCCACTTTTGGATTATGTGTCTATCAAAGTCGATACCATTTAGCAACATCAGTATTACGTCTCTAGCGTGGATAGGTTTTAAATTTTAAATATTATATATCTAGCATTGTCGTTTAGGCATAAATCGCATATAACATATTAGTGATGGACCAAGTATATATTTGGACTGGAGGATAGGTTTATTGGTAGATGAGTAAATTTAATTTTTTGAAATGACTGTTAACTACACCTATCAGTGATTAGAAGTAAATGTATTAAACCTATTAGTTAGATTGAAAGTTGAAAAGATAAAGGTAGATGGACTTGAATGATTACATGCATTAAATAGACGTGTACCATTAAAATTGTGAAAGTAATTATGGTTGCTAGATGGGACTTAGCCTTGGGCATTGTGTTTTGCTATAAATAGAGGGTGATAGTTGAACCTATTCATCTCATACTTCTCTGTAAAGAAAAAAAACCAACAAGCAAACCACCAGACACTCTAGCCTAAGTTGAAACCAAACCACCATCGATAATGGCACCTTCCTCACCATTCTCACCAATGAACTCCAGCGACGAAAGATGGTCAACTGACTATTACGTAGACAACAAGGCTTACAACCGAACTACAACATCGGAGTACTCCTCTGATGAGGAAGACGACTGGTCCGTTTGGTCTGAGGACCACGAAGACCCATACACTTCATGGGACTCATGGTCATTTGACGACAGTTATGAGTCTGACGATGAAACACTTCCAAAAAGGAAGAGACGTAGGGACAGTTGGGAGTCGGAGAAAGGAGAGGATGATGATTCAGAGGAGGCAGACGATGAGAAGTCTAAAGACGAAGAAGACGAGGAAGTGGAAGAAGAAGAAGAAGAAGAGGGATCTGATGAAGAGGATTCTGATTAGGTTTAAGCATGTTCATGCAGTTTCATTTCATTATCTTTCTATTTTGTTTTTTCTAAATTTTTATTTATGCTTTGTTGGACTGTAACTTTCACCAACCCTGTGCAGCAGTCTCATTTTTTGACAGGGTTGGTGTATTTTGAAGATGTGTAGCATTGACTGATTTTCTAGTAATGTTAAGGTGTTATTGCATTTTGTGTTCTGTATCTTAAAATTTTGTGTTAAGTTTTGAATGCAACAAGTTAACATTGATATGAAGCAGTTGACTGAAGCAGTTTTAATTGCAGTTATAATCCACAATCGCATGGTATGTAAACTAATCTATCAGATGTAAGTTAACCTTAAAGGCGCAGTTTATATATACCTAATCTATCCAATGTAAGCTAATTGTATCTATCAACCACTACAAAACGAATCTATCAATATAGATGTCATATTTATGTCATCAATCTATCTGGCTATATTATTCGTGAATCCCAACATCTATTAAATAACGAGATGAATCAGGCAGGGGAGATTTAAAGGACCTCTTGAACAAATGCAAGTAAGGTATCAGATGGATGTAGACTAAAATAGAATACATAAATTGATGTATCCATCAAATGTATAATCCAGGATCTATCAATGTTACATAGCGTGTCTATCAGAGTATTACTTGTGAATCTAGCAATCTATATCAGATCTATACTAAAGTATATATTAATGCATATGTCTCGTATCTATAAGAGTTTGGAAGCAGTTAACGAATATCTAGCGTTGTAATCGCAGCGTATCTAGCAATGTAGAAATTAATATCTATCAGAGTTTGAAACAAACAGACATGGTACATATCAATGTTAAAAGTATCCAAAAATATAAGTCGAAAGATAAGGAGTGCTTATCTATGTGATGTAAAATGTTACTAAAAAATCGGTAAAAAACGTTTAGAACGGAGCATCACATAACCTCCTATTATGCCCCGATTTGAAACATCGACCACAACGGGACTGGCTGCTGGTAACTTCACCTCTTGATGGAATACACTTTTAACTCGGCCGCCTAGGTCGTCTTTTAACGTTCGGGGGCATCACCACTGGCTGTCCATCATAATTTGCAGTACTAGATTCACCGAACTCTGTTATAGCTGGTATGTTAAAAGAATAGCTGGACCTGTAATTCGCAGCACTAAAAACGGCTATACTAATGTCATCGGATCTTCGTTTAGAGATGCAATTGCAACCAATGCATGAGCGCATGGGAAACATTCTTGCTGCCAAGAGCCGCATGTGCATTTGAAATCAAGTAGGTTGACCACCATGACTGGGTCTGATAAAACCTCAAAATAAGCGGCAGAAGACTTGCGAACTAACCACGTCCGACTGCATTGTACATTCTCTTTGAACATCTTGTCAAACTCGGGGCATAAATGTGTGTTCCAACTTAGGCCCTCTCCTAAACGTCGAGACATTTGAGTTATCAGAAGATCTCTAATCTGATCGACCAATTCCACTATAGGCAGATGGCACAACTTTTTAATATGGGAATCGAACGATTCAACAGCGGTTGATGACATCGCCCCATACCGTTTGCCTTTGACATATGCCTGAGCCCATTTTTCTGGTGGCAAATTTCTTACAAAGTTGCCAATACGCTCACCCCTTGGCGCACAAACTGACCAAAACGTTCATTAAAGAATTCCACCGTCGGGGCATAAGCACAGCCCTTAAACATCACTAGCATATTGTTTTTGTAGACTATGTTAGTGTGTTCAAGAGCTTTATTCAAGTTCTGGATCAGATGGAAGATACAATAAGCGTGGTAGTCATTAGGATAAAGAGTTGTGACAGCGCTAATAATACCAGCATGAAGGTCTGAAATGAAAGTTATTTGGCGCCCTAACAAATGAGGTTTTAAACTTTCCAAAAACCAAAACTAGTTTTCGGAGTCTTCACTACCAAGTATACCAAAAGCTACGGGGAAGAGACCCGAAAAGGTGAACAACAGTACTACATTGACAGGGGTGAATGGACTTAAATCGCAATGTATATATAACATATCTATCAGACTCGGGAAGCCTGTGTAATAATTAACGTAGCACACTAAAACAGGCTTAAATTGCAGTGTAAACATAACTAAGCTAGCAATCTATCATAACTAAAACAGCAGGGTATGTAACCTAACCTATCAATCAGTGCAAGTATATCGCAACGACACACAAAAACACAACCTATCTATCAGAATAAGGCAGTATGTGAAATCAACAATGTAGCAATCTAAAATACGTGTAAATCGCAAGTACATCAAAACAACCAATCTAGCAATCTATGTTAACCTATCTAGCAGAAATGTGTAGTGAAACATGGACTGACCGTTGTTTTCATCTTTTGTCACTGCTGAAAGCAACACGCCACCATGCTTCCCTGTTAGGTGGGTTCCGTCAACGTACAGTAGAGGGCGGCACGAATGGAAACCCTAAAGACACGCCCCAAACGCTATAAAACAGCGACGAAAAACATTGCCGGGAGACAAATCCAGATGGCAGTCCGTAGTGATGTCACGACTCTTTAGTCTCTTGAAGTATGATTTTAGCAATCCGAAAGAGGTATTGCTATCTCCAAATGCAACACGCCGGGCCTTCTCTAACGCATTCCAAGATAGACGATATGAAATGTCTAAACCGTAGTCTTGCTTGATGGTGGACTGTATAGTCTTAGCTGTTACAGATTGGCATTTCCTAAGAGAATCGTGAATTTCATCAGCAATCAAATCGGACGACAGATGCCTGCTTTTCTTCTTTGTGAATACGGGACTGCACGTATGGGTACTGACAAATCTTTTTATTGTCATCAAATCGGTCTTAGAATCAACAGAAGCATAAAGCCTCCATTTGCAGCCGTCCGAATCTTTGGTTATACAATAAACGGTGATCTTGCTAAAGGTATTGTGCATGTACCTAAACGCAAAACCGTTCTTTAATGCATAACGGGATAAGGATAACCTTAGACCTTGAGCACCATCTGGAAAAGACTGTCCAACACCGATAATAGCTTCTGCCCATCCAGTTGTAGCTAGATGCCTTTTTTTGGGGGTTGAAATGGCCAAACAGCTACTGCTTTCACCGCTAGTTCGTTGCATATGCGAGGATTCTTCGAACAGTTGAACAGGTTGTTTACGTTTAATGGCGGAGCCTTTATCAGCAACATGTTCTTCGATAAGAAAACTAACACTCTTCAGACGCTCAACATCAAGGTAACATTCCAACCCAATAAAATCGGTCTCCTTATTAAACATACAATTATTCTGATTACCGCAAGAGTACGTAATGCTGAAGTTGCCTCTAACAAGCCCCTGCCATGTTTCCTCAACGTACTGTTGAAAAGACTCGAAGTTTTCGAATTTGGACAGCGAAACAATAGTTGTTTCGGTACCAAATTTGAAAATGCAAACTATTGGTTTCGACATTGTGTACCCTGAATTGTAGGAGTTTTGGTTAGTTTGTTGTAGGGCAGCGTACAACAGCTGAATGTGTTACAGATATAAGTACATGTCTAAATGGTAAATGTTTGAACACATCTAGCAATATCACATAACTAAAATCGCATGGTATATGCCGTCATGGTATATGGTTGAACACATCTAGCAACATATCATAGCTAAAATATCAGGGTATATGCGGTCATGGTATATGGTTGAACACATCTAGCAACCTATCATAGATAAAATATGAGGGTATATGCAGTCATGGTATATGGTTGAACACATCTAGCAACCTATCATAGCTAAAATCTCAGGGTATATGCAGTCAGGGTATATGGTTGAACACATCTAGCAACCTATCACAGCTAAAATCTCAAGGTATATGCAGTCATGGTATACGGTAGTACACATCTAGCAACCTATCATGTCTAAAATCTCAGGGTATATGCAATCCGGGTATATGGTTGAACAAATCTAGCAACCTTTACCATACAATAACAACCAACAAATCACAGCCTTTAACATACAACACATAACACAAATCGCAATCTATATAACAGAGGTGGAAAACTGAAATTTTTTACAGGAATGTAATCGGCGCCGGTATCTATGGTTTGAATCGACCAGAAACAGGAGTTGCTATCGTCGGAACTGCTATCAACGGGGACGTCGTCGGAGCTGCTATCGTCGGAGCTTCTAATATCAAGATCGAAAATGGAAAAAAAAATTACAGTTTAAGAAGAGTCACGATACCGTTCTATATTATCCAGACGTCGGAGCTGCTATCAACGGGGACGTCGACGGACGTTAGTGGTGCACCGGTCGAGCTTGGAGATTGACTCGACGGAAAATGACGGTTAACTTCTGCAACCGATTACAGAGCACCGGTCGAGCTGGTACGTTTTCCTCCGATTACAGAGGTCGTCGAATCACGGCTGACAGTGAACGGAAGTAATAGGTTCGATGGTGGTTATATCGGAATTCGCCGGTGATTAATCGGAGTTCGCCGGTGGTTAGTATGTAATCGCCGGAATTAGTGTAATCATGTCGCCGTTTTTTGAAAGAATAGATGTTCTTAAAAATGGGTTGTTTGTTATGTTAGAAGAGAGGAGAAAGAGGGGCTAATAAATTCAAAATTCAAAATTCAAAAAGTAATAAGAAGGTTGTGTATCCAAAAGGGTCCTTTTTTGACAGATTAAACCTTATATACTAGATTGAGGGTAATCATGGTATTAATAAAAAATTAGTTCCTAGAAATGGATATGTTTAATGAGACGGGTATTAAGGGAGCATTAACCCGTTTTTAAATATTATATAATCATAAATTTGGCCGAAAAATACTTAGTATGTCATTTCCTTATTACTATTTACCATTTTATTAGAGACTTCAACTTTAGCGCACACTGTGTTATTTTTAATAAGATTGGACTTTTGCAGGTCTTGTGTAGTGCTGATCTATATTTAGACTAGTGGTTGATAGATGGATGGATGATTGGATGAACAATTTTGTTCTCTAATGATTGTTGCAAATTGCCTATATTCTAGTTGGTTGTTTTCTGGTTCGTGATCAGTAGCCAAGGAAAGAAGATAAGTCATCTGCTGAGTAGATTTTTTTTCTGCTCAAACGTACCCATTTTATAGGCAACTTTTCAAACATTGCTACTCTTACGACTTGTTGCTTTTACATCACATTTTCCTTCTCTGACCTTCCTGCAAGCCATTATTGTTGACTTTCTCCTTTTGTCTCCAACAAAGAGATGGTGCCCAGACATTACATGTAATCACTCTTGCAAATTGTATGATTATTAGAATGAGACGGTCAAAACGCCTTGACTTTCCAAACACAAAATATAGATTTAAATAGAAGGTAGGTTGCTGCAATCACAATATACAAAATTATATACATTCCAGTTTTATAGGCATATGAAAGTTACTATGCTTTACATTGTATTAGTGTTGGTGCTTCTGTGCTTCCACGCTAGCTTAGTTGTTAATAGTCTTACCAACTTAACAACTGATGAGTCGGCCCTTGTGGAAATCAAAACGCATATCATGAGGCTTAACTCTGACGGACTACTCATAGCTACCAATTGGTCAGCCTCCGCTCCCGTTTGTCGGTGGATTGGCATCTCTTGCGGAGGTCGTCACGGAAGAGTCGTGGGTTTAAACATTTCTAATATGGGAATTAAAGGTAATATTCCTCCGCAGATAGGGAGCCTATATTTTCTATCGTCTCTTGATCTTAGCCGCAATAGTTTCAACGGGCAGCTACCACAGGAGTTCTCTCAGTTACGACGTCTACAGTCTATTAGATTACGCAACAACTACTTGAGTGGTGATATCCCTGCATGGTTAGGGACTTTACCAAAGCTTAAACTTTTGAGTTTCTATATGAACAATTTCACAGGAACCATTCCTCTCTCGCTGTTCAACTTATCAAAGTTGGAGTTTTTGGATTTGTCATCCAATTATTTGCTCGGAAACATCCCTTCAGAGGTTGCTAAACTTGTCAACCTGAAGTGGTTTGAAGTCAGACAGAACAATTTATCAGGAAGTATACCTTCATCCATGTATAATATGTCTTCGCTTCAAACAATTGATTTGACATATAACAGGCTATCCGGTACCCTACCAGATAATCTGTGTGACTTTCTACCAAATCTTGAGAATCTTATTCTCTCTGGAAATGAGTTAGAAGGGCAGCTTCCTTTGAGTTTAGGAAACTGCAGAAGTCTTCGGATACTATCGTTGTCGATCAACAGGTTGAGTGGGAGGATACCAAGGACCCTTGGAAACTTAACAAACCTCGAGGAGTTATACATTGGTGATAACAATATGGAAGGTTTGAGACCTTCACCTCACTCTCAGTTATGTATCTATTTGACATTGAAAGTTTCACAAGTTTAAATTCTCATGCTTCTTATTGTTCTTTAACGAATACTATTTTTTCGATTGCAAGGTGAAATACCAAATGAGCTGAGTAATATTTTGGGTTTGGAATATTTTGCTGCGGCTAATATGAGACTTGAAGGGACTCTTCCACCTTCTATCTTCAACTTGTCGTCTTTGATAAGCCTTGCTTTGTATAATAACAGTTTATCCGGTAAGTCTATCGATCTTTACTTACTCAAACACCGTCGACCAAGGTGTGATTTTTAGCTAAACTCAATTTCTGCGTTACATTACAGGTACTCTTCCATCTAGTTTTGGTTTTAGGACTACCAATTTAGAGGAACTCAATCTAAGAACAAACTATTTTAGTGGTGTAATCCCACACTCTATCTCTAATGCTTCCCTACTCACTAGCATAGAGTTAAGTAGTAACAAATTTTCAGGCTCTATTCCGTATACATTAGGAAATCTACTAAACCTCCAATGGCTCAATCTTGGTGATAACAATTTTGTGACCCAAGATTTAAGTTTTCTCTCTTCTTTAACAAATTGTAAGCATTTAGAATTTCTCTCCCTTTCCCGTAACTCATTGATCAGCGGAATGCTCCCCACTTCTATTGGTAATTTCTCTACATCTCTCCGTAGAGTTGTTATGTCTAATTGCAACATTAGAGGCCAAATACCTTCAGAAATAGGCAGCCTTACCGGTCTCATACTATTAAACCTTCGTGGAAATAAACTTGAAGGATCTATTCCATCAACATTCGGAAGATTAAAAACTATACAAGGATTGTCTATTTCACATAACAAACTACAAGGGGCCATCCCTTATGATCTATGTCTCTTGAAACAACTTTATGTTTTGGAAGTAAGTGCTAATAATCTCGAGGGACAAATACCGATATGTTTTACGAATTTGACTTCTCTGAGGAATCTTAACTTGAGCTTCAACAACCTTAATTCCACTATACCTACAAGTTTTTGGAGCCTTTCCAATCTTTTGCAAGTAGACTTGTCATCAAATTTGTTAGCTGGTAATCTGTCATCAGAGGTTGGAAATCTTAAAGTTCTTGTCTCGTTGGATCTTTCAAGAAATACACTATCAGGTATTCTACCGGGCAGCATTGGGGGTTTAAAGAGCCTACTTTATCTTTCGGTGGCCAATAATAATTTTCAAGATGAAATTCCGATGTCCTTAGGAGACTTAATAAGTTTGCAATACTTATATCTCTCGAACAACAATCTGAGCGGAACCATACCTATCTCCTTAGAAGCATTGAAGTATCTCTATGAGTTTAATGTATCTTTCAACAGATTACAAGGACAGGTTCCGACTGGAGGATCTTTTGAAAACTTTTCAGCTCATTCTTATTTGGGAAACTATGCACTATGTGGCTCACCAAGACTTCACATGCCGCCGTGCAAAAAGACTGCACAAACCAAAGAAAAAAAATTAGAGCTTCTTTTAATATTGATTTTGCCAGCAATGGTGTCAATGGCATTGATAGCTCTATGTGCGATCATTTTTATAAAATACCGCAAACAAAAGGTTAGTATTCCGAACGAGGAAATTTCGATAGATCTTGTAGCATGGAAAAGAGTTTCGCATCTAGAAATAGTAAGAGCCACGGAAGGGTTTGATGAAACCAATTTGCTTGGAGTTGGGGCTTACGGCTCCGTGTACAAAGGAATCCTTTCCGATCAGTGCATTGTTGCTGTAAAAGTTTTCAATCGGCAGGTGGAGATCGCATTAAAGAGTTTTCATATTGAAAGTGAGATTTTTCGAAATCTTCGACATCGGAATCTTGTAAAGGTCATTAGCAGCTGCTGTGACGATGACTTTAAAGCTTTAGTGCTTGAATTCATGCCTAATGGAAGTCTTGATAGATGGTTATATGCTCACAACTATTTTCTTGATATAAAAGAGAGGTTAGACATCATGATAGACGTTGCTGCAGCTCTTGAATACCTCCACCATGGTTATTCAACTCCCGTCGTACACTGCGATCTCAAGCCGAGCAATGTGTTGCTGGATGAAAATAAGGTTGCACATTTGAGTGATTTCGGCATTTCAAAACTTTTGGATAAAGGAAGGTCAATGACAGAGACCATCACGCTAGCAACTATTGGTTATATGGCGCCAGGTGATGTTTCTCTTACTATAAATTTATACAGCAGTTTTAACTTTACAATTATCTACTATCAACTTTTCATGACAAAACTTGATGTACTTTCGAACGCAGAGTACGGATCAATGGGAACTATTTCAACGGCAAGCGATGTTTATAGCTATGGAATATTAGTTATGGAGACATTTACAAGAATCAAGCCTACAGACGAGATGTTCGGTGGAGATTTCAGCTTAAAGGATTGGATGAAGCAGGCCTTAAACGACAGGGTAGCTGAGATTATCGATGGGAATTTGTTAGAGACAAGAGATAAGCATTTTACGGCTAAAATAAATTGTTTATCTTCGGTCTTGGAATTAGCTTGCAATTGTTCTTCCGATTCGTCTCACGAAAGAAGCAACATGATAGATGTGATTGCTGCACTTCATAAAATCAGACAACAATTTCTCAGAGATACCACACAAGTTTAATGCTAGAAAATCAGAGTTGGGGCCTTAAACTAAAGGAATGGTAACAAAACCTCTTGTTGCGGCAAAAGTTGATAGACTACATGCACCGAGATTGATACTTTGCTATCATATAAAAAATTGAATGAGATGTATTTAATTTAAGGAGATTAAGTATCTACTCATTACTATATTGTTATCTAATATTTCATTTTTTATTATCATTATTACTTAATACCCATCTCAACAATTTAACTCACACTTAATACCCAACATTTTTTTAATACCCACGCTACTCTCTTCCACCATATAAAGAGAAATTTCTGTTTTCTCCTTCCTTTCTGGCTTCTAAAGATTTGAAAATTTGAAGCCTCCTCTAACGACGTAACCCTACGCCAACAAAAACCACCATGAACCACCAAGAATCCACAACTTTCAAGTGATCGACGAGTTTAGGGTCAGTATATATATGTAATGTCGATATAAAATGCATCTTTGTACTGTTTTGTATGTACATGAGCTGACCATACGTTGGTAGAGTTTTTCTTCCTCTAGTTGTTTCATCTTACGTGTCTTTTGCGGCTACCGGTCTCTAACTACCGACTGCGAGGTTATTTGTTGATTTTCTGGGTTGAGGTATGACTTTTCGAGAGGGTATGAGAGCTAGTATTGTTTTCTCTATTTTTTACTTTTTTTCTTGACCGAATGTTGGTTATTATGGAAATTCAAAGCCTTAATCATTGTTTAATTAGTTATATACTGTTTTTAGTGTATTTGATGTTTTTTAGCGTGAAACAATATATAGACTAGGAGTTATAGGTGTTCATGCATGTCTGACAAAGGAAGCGAGATGTTTGGGATATGATGCGAATTGTTTGATATTTTAGCATGTAAAAGATGCGAGTTGTTTGGATCAGGATGCGAAATGTTTAGATTTTTTACCTGTAGAAGATGCGCGTTGCTTGCATTATGGGAATGTGAGTTGTTTGTTTTCCCGTTTCGCGAGTTGTATGGCTAATAAAAATGAGAATTGCGGGTTGTGTATACTATTGTGCGCTCTTTGTATAATATTAACAATGCGATTTATGTACAATATATTGAGAAATTGGGAGTTGCATATATATAAAATTTGATATTGTGAGTTGTGTGTCTAATTAGAATGGAACCTCAGAGTTGTGTATA
Source organism: Limnanthes douglasii subsp. nivea (assembly GCA_036936605.1). NCBI lineage: Eukaryota > Viridiplantae > Streptophyta > Magnoliopsida > Brassicales > Limnanthaceae > Limnanthes > Limnanthes douglasii. The sequence goes on from JAUPFV010000001.1 coordinate 353,885,097, forward strand.
CTATTGTGTGTTCTTTGTATAATATTACAAATGCGAGTTGTGTACATTATATTGAGAAACTGAGAGTTTCATTGATAACATTAGATATTGCGTGTTATATAATATTAGTAATGCGAGTTGTGTACATTATATTGAGAAATTGGGAGTTGTATGGCTAAATAAAATAGAACTGAGAATTGTATATGGTGTGGTTTATTTTTGTCTGAGGGTAATCTAGTAAAGTGTTTTGGGTATTTTGTGGCAATTTTGTTTAGTGTGAATTGTAGAGAGATAATTAAGCTGCCTACTAGTCATAAATTCTGATTACCCCCATTAATGAAAGTGGTTGGGATATTTATACTTAATTACTAACCCATGAGCTTATTGGGTCGGGTCATAAAGTCGGTTCAAGTTTAAGGACCCATTAGTAATTTGGTGAGATGTGATTAACAACTAGCTTAGTCAATACTTAATACATTTCTCCAGTTCAGAATTTTATTGTGGTGGTTTGGTCCGAATTGTCCTTCGGATTTAGTCAAGGCACAGTAACTCAAATATCCGAACTCATCAGTAGCCCCTTTAGATATTGCAAATGATAGAGCTAAAACTAAAAAAAACCCAACATTTTCCGATCTGTTTGTGCCATTCGAACTGCAAAAGTTTTTCTTCAAAAGCGACTCGTTCGTATTTTGGTCGAACTGACTTTTCAACTCAAAATTCTAAGAGTTTTCCTTGAATCGTGGGACATGTTTTAGTCTTTGGTTCGACCTCTCAGCCATTTTTCTCCTTGAATCTTGTACCCACTAAGCTAGAAAATTACATAGGCTTTAACTTACACATCTTGCAGCTTTTAATCATTGCTCAAAATCGATTTACCTTCTCCTAGGTAACTGCCCTTTTTTTACTGTTATATATAAACCTTTCTACTGTTTCATTATCTTCACAAATCATAAACATTCTTAGAGAGAGAAATCTCAGTTCATCTCCAACTTTGTCCTTGAAGCATACACGTTCACAGCCAGAAACGCCTTAGTAAAAGGAGGTTGAAAGAACTTATCTGAATTAGAGAAAGCACAAAAAGTAGCGAAAGACAAACGCATCGCTGTTGGTCTTCCTGCTTCACCAATTGAAATAAATAATTAGCCACAATTGAATACAGATGAGGGATCATCTTCCTCAAAACCCTATAAGGTTAGGAAATTTCCATTTGTAGCAAACCTTTCACCTTTCCCATCTCGGTCCTCAGTCCAGGAGTCCCAAAATCCTTTACCCAAGGAAAAAGTTGTTTGTAGTGTAAGAAATACCTCACCTTTCATCGCGATGGGATCAAACACAGAAAAGTCTCCAAACAAATTAACTCATCGTCGGGTCACACGTCAGTCTAAACTAAAATCCACTCCCACATCTTCAAAGCCTCTAGTTCCGAGGCAACAAAATATGTACCACAATCTGTACTACAAGCTAAATCACACCAGACTTTTGAAGAAGGAATTATATATTATTGAAAAAACTCGGACACCTCACTAAGACCTCCCCGCGCCACTTGGGCAGGAAAGAGTATGCCCCAAATATTTACATTGATTATAAAAAAAGTAAATATTTACAAAAGAGTTTTATTCTAAATATAACCTGAGATGCTCAACATTCTATGGGTGCCTTAGAGCTCTCCCTTCTTTGTCTTGGAGCATGTATGTTCCTGGTGTAACCTTTTCACAGACCACATAAAGGCCTTCCCAGTTTGGAGCCAGCTTACCGAAGTGCTTCTCCTTGGTGTGTAAAATACTTTTTTTAAAACTTTGTCCCCTACTTGAAAACCTCTTCTTTTAACTTTAGAAGCAAATCTACTCCTCATCAAACCTTGGTAGTGCATTGTTGTTAGATGTGCTTTAACCCTTTTTTCTTCTATCAAGTCCAACATATTCCTAACTGCTATATTATTAGCCTGTTCAGAATAGTTCTGGACTCTGTGTAATGGTAAAGTAGCCTCTATGGGAGTAATTGCATCCATCCCATATACCAAAGCAAAAGGAGACTCTTGTGTGGCGGCCGAAGAGTAGTACGATAGGCCCAAAATACTTCTTGTAAATAACTTGGCCACTTTCCTGCAGCTCCTTTCAAATTCTTCTTCAATCCGGACAAGATAGTTTTATTTGCAACTTCAACCTGGCCATTCGCTTGAGGGTGGAAAGGAGACGAACAACAATGTTGAATTTCTCTAGAGGTACAGAAGGATTCCATGTCTTTATTATCGAACTGTGGCCCATTTTCTGTAGTAATCTTCTGGGGAATCCCAAACCTACAACATATGTTAGATAAAATAATTTTAACAACTGCCTTCGAAGTGTCATACATCCACCGGATGGCATAGGAAAATTCCCCACCAGATCTACACCCCATCTGGAAAAAGGTACTGGTACAAATATGGACTCCATAAGTAATGATGGCACATGAATTTCATTCCCATATTTCTGACAAGGATCGCATTTTTTCACCATTTTTTTAGCATCTTCCATTATGGTTGGCCAGTAGTATCCTGTCAACAAGACTCGCCGGGTTAAAGCCCTATAGCCACAATGTGTTGAACCTTCCCCATCATGTAGTTCAGATAATAAAACGTGGGATTCTTCAAACCCTAAATAGTATACGAGAGGCCTGCTAAAATACTTTTTGTAAAGAACTTTTCTTAGTATTAAGAAACCACGAGCCTTGCACTTAACCTTGTTTACCACAGCTTTATCCTGAGGTAATATCCCATCGGAATTGTATTGGAGAAGAGCATATCTCCAATCTTTAGGTTAAATAACAAGTATATGTATATTTTCTTTATCCTTTTTCTTCTGATCTGCCTGTACAGATGGATATTCTTATACAAGAACCCATAGATAGGATTCACAATAGGCTATAGTTGCCAATGAATCTGCCAAAGTGTTTTCCGATCTAGGAATGTCCTCATAGCAAATATTTTTAAAGTTTGCTGCCATTTCTTTTAACATCTGCAAGTATTTGACCAAATGTTCTTTCTTTGCTTCAGACTGTCCTTGAGAATTGTGGATGAGTAATTGAGAATCACTCATTAATCAGACTCTCTTAGCCCCACATATGAGAGCTAGCATAAGACCAGCTATGGCTGCTTCATATTCAGACTCGTTGTTAGAAGCTCTGAACCCAAAGCATATAGCTTGGTACATTATATCACCATATGGGGAGGTTAGGCAAATTCCAGCTCCACGACCCATAATACTTGATCCACCATCAGTTCGAACTACCCATTCCTTTTTGGAATAGTTTCCCGATTCATGTCTAAGGGATCTATAAGCATGAAACTCCACCAAGAAGTCAGCCACTGATTGGGCTTTAATTATTGTTCGAGGGGCAAAGTTAATATCGTAATCACCCAATTCCACTTACCACTTGGTCATTCTGCTTAATACATTAGCTTTTTGAAGAACATTTTTTAAAGGGATAGATGTTTGGACAATAATAGAATGAGCTTGGAAGTAGGGTCTCATTTTTCTTGTTGCAATTACCAACACCAACGCCAATGCCAATTTTTCCAATTTCAAGTATTTTCTTTCAGCATCCAACAGACTCTTACTGATGTAATACACCAGATGAGGGTAATTGTCCATCTCCCTTACTAGCACAACACTTATTGCATATTGTGACACAACTAAATACACATAGAGCTTTTCTCCCTGAACAGGTTTGAAAAGAGTTTTTGGTGAGGACAAATGTTTCTTTAGCATTTCTCAACACTTGAAAGAATGGAGCACACTTGTCTGATGAACTTGATATAAACCTATTCAATGCAGCCAACCTTCCTGTGATCCTTTGAACTTCTTTAACATTCCGAGGAGGATCCATTGCTAATAAGGCGTTAAGATGATCTGGATAAGGCTGGATTCTTTTTTCACTTATTATGTAGCCTAAGAATTTTCCAGATCGGACCCCAAATACACAATTCTCAAGGTGCAACTTTAAATTTACAGCTTCTAAATTGGAAAATATCTCTTGAAGGTCAGATATACATGAATCTTCCTCCGGGATTTTAACCGTCATTTTATCTATGTAGACTTCCATATTTCTACCAACCTGATTAGCAAAATCTTTATTCACCAGCCTCTGATAAGTAGCCCCAACATTTTTCAACCTGAAGGGCATTACCTTGTAATAGTGAAAACCTCTATATGTGATGAAAGTACTGTGATCTTGATCCTTCGAATATACTTGTATCTGATTGTACCCTTTGAATGCATCCATGAAGGACAACAGCTTGTTTCCAGATGTAAAATCTGGTAACTGATCTATCCGAAGAATGGGATAAAGATCCTTAGGGCATGCCCTATTGAGGTCAGTGAAATCAATACATATACGCCACTTGCCATTATTTTTCTTGACTAACACAGGGTTGGCAGTCCACAAAAGGTATTGAGATTCTTTAATGTGACCCATCTTGGTTAATCGGTCAACTTCTTGAACAATTAAATCTTCTTTTTCCTTGGAAAAAACTCTCCGTTTTTTACAACAGGTGCAATATCACTCCGGATTGACAACTTGTGTTAAATAACATTTGTTGGTACTCCGATAACTTCATTGTTGCACCATGCAAATACATGCTGATTATTCATTAAAAAGGACAACAATCGATGTTTCAACTCTGGTACCAGCTTAGAACCAATCTTAACATCCTTGCCCTCTGCAAGGGAGTGAGTTTCAACCTCTTCAATAGGTATTATAACACTGGGTGCCTCCCTAGGGTCATCGATCTCATTCTCCTCAGTAGAAGGCTCCAATAGCTGCTAATCTTTATTAATTTTGACTGCCTCTAGAGTTTTATGAGCAAGAGCAGTTGCATAGCACTACCTGGCTATTTTTTTACTACTCCGGACAACAACTACTTGTCCCTGAACAACATATTTGAAGCATTGGTGGACCATAAAGGCCACAGCATGCATTCTAGAAATCCAAGACCTCCGAAATATTGCATTATACGATGTTGGGCAGTCCACCACAACAAACAACACTTTTACCATCTTTTTAAACGGCCCTTTGCCCAATAATACTTCCCCTTCGAACTCCCCTATCACATCTGCAAAACTTCCTGTGAAGCCTACAATGGTTCTGTTCGAACGTTGAATAACTGCTGGATTTCTCATTTGCTTGTAGGAGCTTAAAAACGGGATGTTTGCCAAACTGTCAGTATCAATCAGAATTCGGCGTATATCGTTTCCCCCTATTGAAGCCTCTATGACCACCATATCCTTATGAGGTCCTACAATATCCCTCAGGTCATCCTTATCAAAAACTATGAATGGGTATGAGGATGGGCACTCATGGGAAGACATTTCACCATCTAACTGGGTGGCTAAATTATGGCATGCCTCTTCCTTGATGAAGTGGAAGGTGCAATCGTTGTATCTCCTCCAAAAATGGTTAACGATTCGAAGAAACTGATCAGTCCGGAAACTGTCTTAGTTTTCTCTGATATTACTCCCACTTGATTTCAACCAGGAACATGATCCAGATACTCAGAGTATACATTAAACCTTTCAACAATCACCATTTCACCCTCTTATGTAGATGTCCCAGGATTGTACGAAGGGCCTGTCCATGGAGCATTGGCTTGGGCACTATCTGGTCTGTTCCCACTTTGCTTTTTACGTAGGCTCCCAACTTGCCCCACTTAATAAGGTTCTGGACCTCTTATTTTAATGCTATGCAATCCTGAGTATCATGGCCGATATCATTATGATACTGATAAAAATGAGTGCTTCGGTTCTCTCTGGGGGACTGTAATGATATCGGCTTTCTAAAATGCATCTTGGTAAGGATAAATATCGTCTGAGGGTAGGCTTGTAATTTGTTTGGTATTTTATAGTAGTGTGGAGGTATTTAATATTTGGAGTAGAGAGTAGAGAGATAATTAAGCTGGCTGGTTGCAGTTAATTCGCATTACCCACACTTAATGCAGGTGGTTGGGTATTTATACCCTTATGTTTGGACCCTTATGGGCTTTCGGGTCATGTTTAATGGACCCGTGTCATGTTCAAAGACCCATGAGCTCTAAGTAGGAGAGCAAGTAGCTTAGTCAAGTAGTACTTAGGTTTTTTAGTACTTTTGTTATAGTTCGAACAGTCCTATGGGCTAAGTGTTCGAAGTGATCTGTCCGGTCCGGAGGCCTTGGATCGATTTGTCCTTGTCCGGGGAGCATGCAGAATTCAAACTCATCACATCTTATTTTTAGTCTTATCATAGATTGTACCTACACTCAACCCCAGTTCAGCAAACCATTCAGACTGAACCCAGGGCCCCCTCTTACTTCTTGTTTGTTGGCTCTGAGTTTGGCTGGATTGATTCTGTCTCAACCGATTGGACCCTTGTCCAATCTCTTTTTCCCTATAACCAGATTGGTTAGTGGCTGGATTAGCTATTGTTGTAGTGGTAGACCTCACTTGACGATGTACCCTTGTTTTCTTTGTCTCTTCTACATTAATATGTTTTCCCACTTGGTTCAATACAACTCTCCAGGTCATAGCCTTCTTTTGAGTCACATAATCAACTAAATTACCTGGATTTAGACCTTGCCTAAGGGAAAAAATTGCAACTTGTTCAAAGCAATCTGCTAACCTATTCTCTATATTCACAAAATGACTTATGTACTCCTTTAGGTACTCGTTCGGTTTCGGAGCATAATGGATAATGGTGTCCCCATTACCTTTTAATTCCTTACTTCCAACAAATTGCCTCATGAAGGCAACCCAGAATATATCAAAATTTATTATACACCTCTCAGGGAGGCTGTTATACCATTTAAGGGCACTCTCTATGAAAGTTTGGGAGAAATCCCTACACAAAATCTTGTCGTTTTCGTCAAAATTCATCATAAATTTTTTAAACTGCTCCAAATGGTTATCCGAATCTCGACTCCTATCGTATTTCTCCATCTTGGAGCTATCAAACCTTTTGGGAAGATGGTCGGAGAGTATTTTTGTTGCGACTGAAAACAATATCTTCATTAGGGGTTGCGAAAATACACGGTTCGGACTGAAAGGAAAATGGATCAATCTGCAGCTGATCAATATGCTTGTGAGCTGACCTCTTACCTTGATACCTCTTAGCCTACCATGTATGTCCCTCTTTCTTGAATTCTTTTTAATTAACCTAATTTTCTTTTTAGATCTCACTTCATCATTACTTGAAGGTAGTGATTCTTTAAGTTCTGCCTCAGTTGATGAACTGTTGGAGAACTCAGATGCTGAACTCTAAACAAGCTTAGATCGGTGTGTCTTTTTTGAGCTGAGATCAGTCTTCAAAGATTGCTCATTATCTTCAGGATTGTCAGTGTGATGAAGTACTGACGCTCTGGATTTCTCCTTAATTATTTTTTTCTGCTTGTTTTATTGCTCTCAACGCCTCTATTTCAACCCTCAGCTGGTCTCGCTCCTCGATGGTATACTTATTTTTTTTTCTTGCACTTTCCACCTCTGGGGTGGAACATTCTGCTCATTCGGATCCATCCGAACTATTTTGCTTACTGGTTTTGAATGTAAAATTCAGGCATTGGCTTCTCCCACTGTGGTCGCCAATTCGGTGTGGTTTATTTCTGGTCGAGGGTAATCTAGTAAAGTGTTTAAAAGGTGTTTTGGGTATTTTATGGTGTTTTGTGTTTAGTGTGAAGAGTAGAGAGATAATTAAGCTGCCTACTAGTCATAAATTATGATTACCCCCATTAATGAAAGTGGTTGGAGTATTTATACTTAATTACTGACCCATAGGCTTATTGGGTCGGGTCATGAAATCGGGTCAAGTTTAAGGACCCATTAGTAATTTGGTGTGATGTGATTAGCAACTAGCTTATTCAATACTTAATACATTTGTCTAGTTTGGAATTTTATTGTGGTGGTTTGGTCCGAATTTCCCTTCGGATTTAGTCAAGGCACAGTAACTAAAATATCTGAACTCATCAGTATATACTACTGCGTCTTCTTTGTATAATATCAACAATGCAATTTGTGCATAATTTGTTGAGAGAACCTGGGAGTTGCATTGATGAAATCTGATATTGTGAGTTGCATTGATGACATCTGATATTGAGAGTTGCATTGATAACATCTGATATTGCGAGTTGTATGTCAAATTAAAATAGAACTGAGAGTCATGTATACTATTGTGTGTTCTTTGTATAATAACAATAATGTAATTTATGTATATTTTATTGAGATAATTGAGAGATGCATTGATGACATCTGATAATGTAAGTTGTTCAATTATTGTACTTAGAGTTATTAATTTGTGTTATTTGCGAGTTGTTTTTTATTACTAACTTACTTATTGGTATTTTTATACCACATGACTGCTTTATAATTGTTCAATGCAAGGTAAGGTATGTCTAAACCAGGAGTTTGTATTTTATAACATGGTCACCAACCTGAAATTGTACCTTTCAAGGAGTTTGAAAACTTTCAAAGTATCCAAGAGTACGTGGAGAGAAGATGGCGGGAGCTGGTTAGAGGTAACTACATTATTACCTACTTGATGTAGCCCAAAAAGTCCAAACAAAAACCTTTTTTATTTTATTTTATTTTACTCAAATATCTTATATTATTCAAATAATCTCTAACTGTAATAAGATTTGATTTTATTTTATTTTAGAATATTTATTTTATTTCCCTGTATTCTAATTTAGGGTTTTGAGAAGAAGCTCTTATATAAAGCCGCATATGCCTTAAGTTATTTTAAGTTTTTAGAATAATATATTTTTTATCTTTGAAAATTTCAATATTTGTTACTCTTAGATTAGGTTTTATCATGTTACCCTTAAATTAAGGTTTCATCTATCGTTGCTTCTTCTGTTTCCCCGCGTCATCAGTTTGGTATCAGAGCCTCAGTTCCTGCTACCGGGAAAGCATGTTTCTGAATCCTGATTTAAGATCTAAAGAAGAGAACAACATCTACGACTATGAAGATCTTGAAGATCATTCAGAAGGAGTTTAAATTGGCTATCAAACATCAAATCAAGGTAAAATTTGCTTATCGAGATATAGTCTCGGGTTATGAAGAAGTTTTCAAAACCATTTTTTTTCATCAACTGGACATGGGGATATTTTCTTCAGGCTATGAAAAGGTTTTGAAACCCAGTTTTTTCATCAAGCGGATGGCTTCAATGTGACTTCACATAAGGAACACTCGAGAAGAATTTATCTTATTTCGATAAGGTCAACAATTATAATTTCCAATGTAACAATTGAAAAAATAAAATAAATTTGGTTGTTGATGGTGATGGTGATGGTGCTGCAAATTCGATGACGAATTCTTGTCAACCAGGAGAGAATGATGTAGCCCATACAGTCCAAACAAAAACCTTTTTTATTTTATTTTATTTAAATATATTATATTATTCAAATCAAATCTAATTGTATTAAGATTCGATTTTATATTATTTTAGAATATTTATTTTATTTCCTTGTATTCTAATTTAAGGTTTTAAGAAGCTCTTATATAAATCCTCATATGCTTTAAGTTATTTTAAGTTTTTGGAATAATATATTTTTATTTTTGAAAATTTCAATATTTGTTACCCTTATATTAGGGTTTCATCATGTTACCCTTGAATTAAGGTTTCATCTATCGTTGCTTCTTCTTCTATTTCCGCCGCGTTATCACTACTCTTGCAGGGACCACAAAAATTGTTTCTTTAATAATGTGAAAGATTTTGTTTGTTTAGAATTAAATCTTGAATGGAGCGTTTAAAACGGATTAGTTTTGTTATAGAACAACAAATCCTTGATAAAGGTTCTGGTCAAAAGCATAAACAGCCGATCGTAAGTTAGGGAGAACCCTCTCATATCAACTAACTAGTGGGGAGAGTATTAATGGTTTAGTTAATTCTGACCAGAGAAAAAAAACAACTTGTTACTACTGGTTGGGCTGATGCTATAACAGTTGTTGGTAAAACTTTTGAAGAAGGTGTTGCAGCTCTAAGGTTATCTTTATGCAGATACGCTTCAGAGCTTGGTTTTTCTTTCAAATACATGTATAATACAGCAAACAAGATCACTTCTTATTGTGAAAATAAATTTACAAGCGGGTGCAAATGGAGAATTTATGCATCAATTGATTCCGCCACCTACTTAATGATAATTAAGAGGTGTGTTGCGCACCATACTTACAGTCCCGTTTAATCTCAAATAAATAAGAGGCATATGCATTTGACATCGGATTTGATTGCAGAGGAAATTCATGAGTCTATCCGGACATGTCATCGTTGACACCCAATAACATACAATCGTCTGTCAAACAAGACTACGGTTTAAATATCTCATACCGTCTGTCATGGAATGTTTTAGAGAAGGCACGGAGGGGAGTTCTCAAAGATAGTTCAAGTTTTTTTATTTTACTAAGGGGGTACTTCAAACGATTGAAGAGCCGTGATATTACTACCGACTGCCAGTTAGAATTATCAGATGGAAACATCGTCAAGTGTTATTTTATAGCATTCGGTTCATGTCTTCAAGGTTTTCATTCATGCCATCCGATGTTGTATGTCGATGAAACCGTTTTAACCGGAAAGTATAAGGGTGTATTGCTTTCTGCTGTATGAAATGACAGCGTGAACAGTTAGTTTCATGTTTTTCTTATAATTAGATGGATTGCGAGAATTATTTGAAAAATATAAATTACACATTACGAATTGTTTGTTAACGAAGTGCAAGTTGTTTCCGTAAAATATATACATACGAGTTGTTTGACTTATAGTTTAAATATGATGAATATGAGATTTCTTTTGCACTATGAAGTGCTATTTGTTTAGTATAGTATACACATGCGAGTTATATGATTTATATTTTGTATACAAATATTAGAGTTATAACTTTACCCAATGTGACTTCTTTCCATTGTAATATAACGTAACGTGAGTTGCTCTATAACACATATTACGAGTTGTTTCTGTTATGGTGAATAACCGTATCGCGAGTTCTTTTACAATTGATTTTGCGGATTGTGTAAACCATTTGATCATGCTTGTCTTGTATTTCAATATTATTCCTGGTTGCATTTCTAATCGCGAGTATTGAGGATTCTGGCAATTGGTTGTGGTTTTTGAAGTGCTTGAAACCTCATTTGTTGGAGCGCCAAATCACATTTATTTTGGACCGTCATTCTGGTATCAATACTGTTGTTTCTATCTTGTATCCAAACTATTATCATTCGTACTGTTATTTCCATATTATTCAAAATTTGAGAACTTCTCTGGATCATAGTAGCAGACACTATACGTCCAGTATGTTATGTTTCTTCTATTATCTTGCTTATGCTTCCACTCAAAATATTTTTAAGGATATACTAACAGATTTTCTTTGTGAAGGTGGTGACATAATTAAATACTTTCTTGAAAATTTACCTCCAGATAAGTACGCTCATGCGTTTGCTAAATTGAAACGATACGGGGCCATGACTTTCAATGTGGCCGAATCTTTTAACGCGCAGATCAAAAAATATTGCGGCCTACCCATTGTTGAAGCCTTGGACAATATTAAGAGGTGCTAAGCTAGAGGTGCTAAGCTAGAGTACTAATTTCACGAAGATATCAAGAGGTGCTAAGCTAGAGTACTAATTTATGCCCCGAGTGTGAAAAGAAGCTAAAGCATAATTTTGAAAAATGCCAAACTTGGGTAGTCCGTAAGTCTTCTGCAGTTGTGTTCGAAGTCTTTTTATACCATGTAATGGTTGTTAATATGCTAGATTTCAAATTTTCTTGCGGTGCATGAAAGAAAAAGTGTTTTTCATGTCATTACACATTAGCGGTACCCAACAAGATCCTCTTACTATAATAGAGTCGTTCTTCATGGTTAAAAATTACAGGCCAAATTACTCTTTCAACATACCGGCGATAACCGATTTCGGTGAATAATAAAGCTCTAACGATTCGTCGGAGCTATAAATTTTGTCTCCTAATGTGAAAAGACGCCCTGGAAAGCCTAAGAAAAAACAAAATCTATCTAGAGGAGGAGCAACAACTAAGCAGTTGAGGTATGGCCCTTGTTCGAAAGCAGGTCATAACAGGAGGACCTATGATGTTCTAGTTTAAAGATCGATCTATTTGGTACATTGATTTTCCATAATTGTAAGTTTTTTATTACAACCTTTTGCGAGTTGTTTAGTTTGCAATGAGAAAGTGCGAGTTATTTGTGTATTGAGATAACAAGTTTCTTTGTATATAAATATCTCATTTCACGAGTTGTGTACTATTTATATTGCGAATTGTGTACTTACCGTTGAGAAAATGAGAGTTGTTTGTATGTTTTTTCCTATGAGTCTTCCATTTATATTAGTCTCAACCATTTGCGTGTTCTTTATAAATTTAATATGTGGGTTTGTTTACAAGTTGTTTATATATTACTATCATGAGAGTTCTTTGTAATGAAAATGTTAATATTGGTATGTACACAACAAGATTCTGAGAGTTGTTTTTATATTATTGTCATGAGAGTTGTGCGTAATTGGATTTAGAGAGTTGATTGAAATGAGTCAGTGAGTTGTTAGGATATGAGGGTTGAGTGTGTTGTTTGCAGTGGGATTCAGAGAGTTATTTAGGATAATATTAAGAGAGTTCTTTGTAATTAAAAAGCATGAGTTGTTATTGATAATGGACCAATGTCATTAACCATCATAAACTTTTTACACTAATAAAAAAATTATACACAAATGAGATTAGAAGGCCATAACAGCCTTCATTAAAATGAAAAATAAAAGCAGTAACAATCAGTCATCAATAAAAGAGTCTTCATCTTAAGACTCCTCTTCACGTTCATCATCAGCGTCTTCCTGGAGGTCCTCCTCACCATCTACATCCATCTGATGGGCCTCCTCCGACGTACCAACATCTTCCTCCTCTTCCTCTTCTTCGTTTGTCTCTTCCCTCTTCCTTTTCCTGTCTGAAACCTTGGTTGGTTGAGAGTCAGCCACCAACTCAACTGACCCAGAGTCAGCTGAGAAGTAGTCGATATCAAAGTCCTATACAGAGGTTGGACTGTTAGGAGGGAGGGTGACAACAAAGAGATTAACCCAGATCTTCTTTTGGTTGTGATGGAAGACCATGAGTCTCCTAATAAACCAGAACTAGACATGGTAATTGGAGTTCAAGATGTGTTAAGTTTTTTATTTCAAGAGTTTATTATTTAATTACCTTCTGGTTACTAATATTTATAAGAAGTGAGGGAGTCATATTGAAGTTGTAGTGGTGGCTATGGTAATAATTAAACCTGCATCCCATGGGTCTCCTCTGACGTACCAACATCTTCCTCATCTTCCTCCTCTTCATTTGTCTCTTCCCTCTTCTTTTTTTTGTTTGGAACCTCGGTTGGTTGGGAGTCAGCCACCAACTCAATTGACCCAAATTCAGCAGAGAAGTAGTCGATATCAAAGTCCAGTACAAAGGTTGGATTGTTGGGGGGGTGCCACCAAAGAGATTAACCTAGAACTTCTTTTGGTTGTGATGGAAGACCATGAGTCTCCTAATGAACCAGAACTAGACATGGTAATTGGAGTTCAAGATGTGTTAAGTTTTTTATTTCAAGAGTTTATTATTAATTACCTTCTGGTTACTAATATTTATACGCAATGAAGGACTCATATTGAAGTTGTAGTGGTGGTTATAGTAATAATTAAACCTCTTCTGTCAAATCAGCAATGAATTAGCTGACATAAATAGATGGATTTTTGTATTCATCGGCATTTTATGAATCGTTTAATTAAAATTCCAACTGAGAGTTGTTATGTAATTGTACTTAATATATATCGAGCTGTTAAGTATAAATTCACGTAAATATTGTGAATTATTTAGTATAAATTCAATAATGAGAGTTGTTAACTAATACACAAACGTGAATTGTTTAGTATTCAATTTTTGTACACGTTGTGAATTGTTATGTGGAGCTCAATGGTCAGAGTTGCTAACTGTTACACAAGAGCGAATTGTTTGGAGTTAAAATACATAACCATTTGTGATTTTTTTTATATGACGAACTTGATTGTTGTGCAAAATTACCCACATTAATCATATATACACCAAAACCTTCCAAACAATATATGGACACCAAAAATATTCCCAACCAATTTATCTAGAACTACATGTTAGTATTGGTATCTAAAAGATATGTACACAATTTTCCACATAAAAAATATGACTACCGATGTTGGTTAGTGTTTTCATCATTTAGGAAATAATAAAACATTCCAGCTCTCATATCTCTTACCATATCTTTTTGGTAAGCCTTTGGCACGCAGGTTTTCGATAATATCTTTGGTATATTGAAAAATGAAACTACCGTAGTCGAGGGTGCCTTGTTTTTGTTATGGAATCCCTCTGGAATTTTTTACTTTATATCCATTCTTTGACTAAGGTAAGTATCTATTTCGACACAATATGCCAACTGTTTATAAGATTTTTATGCCATGCATCAGATACTAATAAACAGCGAGTTGATTAATATAACGTCATATTGCGAATCGTTTACTAAAAACCAACATTAAGTTGTTTATTAACATCATATTGTGAATTATTTTAAAAAAAACAAGATAGAGTTCTTTTAACTAGATTCTGCAATTTGTTAGAAATTAAATTGAGAGAGTTGTTTGAATTGTTTTTTACCCTACAAGTCTAAAAACATGGTAAAATCTTACCATCGGAGCAGTTTTCCTTTTGTGTAGTTTGTTGCATGTTTATTAAGAGGCAGAAATGGGTTGTAGTTTGTTGTCGTCCTTTTGTTTATATCAATAACAAGCAATGTCTAATGGTTCATTGTATCATTCTTAATGCTGCAAATTGGAATGAGCACAATGTTTATGTCTGGCCTCATGCTTTGAAATACTTCGTCAACTATATGTCTCATATCATTTCTTTCGAACATTGTGTACTTCATTAAAGGAAAAAGTACATTACAACAAGAACATGAGAGTTGTTTGTAGTTTATAGCTAAATTTACCATAGTCATGCTATAAATTTATATGACGTTGTATTTGGCGCTAGGGAAACCTTTACATGCAACTTTACAATTTAATTCTTTAAGTGTAATAAAAATCCAAGCGTCAATAATCTACCAAATGACATGTAAAGTGAATTGTTTAGAAAATCCCACAAAGATAATTGTTTGAAAAGATAATCATATAGTGTATTAAACAGCGAATTGCATGAAACGCGAATTGTATGAAACGAGAATAAAATAGTGCATTAAACAGTGAATTGTATGAAATGAGAATTGCATGAAAAGCGAATTGCATGAAAATCGAATTGTTTGAAAATATAATCAGATAGTGTATTAAACAACAAATTGCATGAAACACGAATTCAATAGAGAGCGAATTATATGAAACACTGGAATAACGAATTATTTGTAACTGGATACCTTGTAGTCCAGGTCTCATTTGAAGGGTAGCGCCAACACTTCACTCACGACCACGTTAAGTTTATAGGAAAACTTGGACATTGGTAAATATCATACTGCTAGATCTTCTCTGTATTTTCTGCTTTTAATTCGTTGTACGTTGTGGTATTCACGGATATTAATCACTTCAATTGTTGGTGTAGTATTTGGCCAGTCATTGAAAGTTACTGGTGCCAGTGCCGCTGGAGCTTCTAAAACACTTGTCTTTTCCACCGGCGGTTGTGTTGGACTCAATAAATTAAAATTAAGAAGCATGGAATCCTCTTCAACTATCTCTTCCCTTGACTTGAACATATAAAGGTGGTTCTCAAATTATAAAATCATATAATTATTTTAAAATCCACTTACCATACCATCTGCGACGATCAATGCAGTTGACTCCTCTGCAACCTTCTCAGCATCACCAGCTTAATAAAGTCTATTAATCGCATCCTCCAACATATTCTCCAAAGTTTGTTGTATCATAATATCGAACTCAACATTATCAACTTCATATAAAAGCAACTGTGTAACTTGCGATTCAAAACCATCAAAAAATACATTTGGTAAACATACTATGTTATTGTGCGTATTAGAAGATTCTGAAACTTGTTCTTCTCTGTTTTCAGGTTGATTCGGTACTGGTTCCACAACTGCTGCTTGGCTCAATGGTTCCGACTTTACATAGGCCAGATTTTGGTGTTCAGCTACCTCTCTGTCTCGTTGTTGGTTTTCTATTGGTGCTTCTTGCTGGCTAGGTAGTTCTGACTTCTTACAAGGTTGAGCAGACTCTGAATCTTCCCGTGGTACAGGTTGTGTTGCTTCAGTTTGTGTTAACCTCTCACTCTTTGCCAATGTTGGGTGTTGGTGTTATTGTTCTCCTTTATGTTGTTGTTCTTGTTGGGGTTTCTGTTGGTTGGCATGCTGTTCCATATCAAAATGAGAGTTCTTCGCACTAAAAAAGAACTGAGAGTTCTTTGCAATCCTACAATGCGAGTTCTTCAAAACTTTATATGCATCACGCGAATTATTTGTTTTTAAACATGAGATTTGTTTGAAAATGCATATTCTCCGATTTGTTAGTATGAGACTAACGAGATATGTCTGAAATGCGATTTGTTGGTAACACAAATAACTCTAGTTTTTCAAATAGACCAACACTAAGAAGATGCGAGTTGTTTGAAACAGACACAACGAGAGTTGTTTGGAAAACATACCACGAGAGTTGTTTGTGAAACATATTACGAGAGGTGTTTAAAAAACTGATTCTGAGAGTTGTTTTTAAATAATTATATGTTATCTCTTTTATAACACTAGCCCTGATATTTTTTCAAAAAATAACATAACAAATATTAACAACCCAACATTTTTGCTACCCATATATAATATCAATTAAGACACAATATATCACAAAATATATTCACATAGTTGTATCTTAATGTACTTCGGATCCACTTACATCTTCACGACCTTCTGCATCCGTCAGTCCGGTTTCTTCGGCTTCCACTTCCTTCTCACGAGCTTCTACCTCTTTCGCTCTAAATTCTTCGCAACATCATTCCTCTTGCATGTGAGGTACGAGCTATCGGCCATTCGTCTGTGCCTCCTTCAGAATGGAATTATATGTTTATGTCTCCTTTGGAGGACTTAGACTTGTCGTTGCCTCCTCTAGAGGAGGAGACTTGTTTGTCTTTATCTCCATCATATCTGTCTCTGGGATGAGCACTAACTCTTCCGGTCTGGATTCAGATAGCACGTCTGTTCCCTTTTCAGAAACCACCAGTTCCGCAGGATAATGAGTTGTATCTTCCTTTTCAGGTATAACATATGGTACCGGTACTTGTGAATGGTTTCCATCATCGTCCTTCTCCTCAGGTAGTAACTTCATCAAACTTTTCAGCCTTTTGCATTAGCATGTCCTGATTCGAGTCCTTATCCTACATTTCATATGGCACAAGTGCATGCATTTCAGTAGACCCCGCTTTTGTTGATAGTGCAGGTCTCTCCAGTTCCTTCTCCTTGGCAGGTTTTCCAGTGAAGTAAAAAAGGCAACGCGATAGCATTGTGAAGTTGTTGTTCTTCAAGTATCGCTAGCTTTGACCGCGACTCTTCAATTTACGACAATAATACCAGAACCATTATAATTTGTTCAGTTTGCATTAAAAAAATTAAAGATATCTAACAAGGCTCAAACATATACTTAGGCTTTGAATAGTACATCTGATGAGTCCGAATTCAGGATGCTCCCCGGACAGGGACAGATCAGTCCAAAGCCTCCGGACCGGACAGATCGGACAGGTCACATGGACCGGACAGATCACTTCGAACACTATGACCATAGGACTGTTCGAACTATGACAAAAGTACTAAAAAACCTAAACACTTCTTGACTAAGCTACTTGCTCTCCTACTTAGAGCTCATGGATCTTTGAACATGACTCGAGTCCATTAAACATGACCCGAAAGCCCATAAGGGCCCAAACATCACACTATAAATACCCAACCACCCACATTAACTATGGGTAATAGAAATTAACTGCTACCAAGCTGCTTAATTATCTCTCTACTCTCTAAACACTTAAAACATCTACACATTACCACTTAAACACCCACATACCACCATAAAACACCAACTGAAATTACCAGCCTACCCTCAGGCGATTATTATCCTCACCAACATCGTCCCTCGAATATCGCGTTTGGTGGTAGATAAGCCCTTGACTTGTAAATGTCCGTTGACAGTCCATCGACTATCACGTTTGGATAAAGTTAGCCCAGAGGATCCTCTGATCTACCAGAGGCTGCCACCTATCACCATAGTCCCCAGATTTGTGTATCACCATTAGTCCCTTGTATTAGGTCAAACCCAAAACTTAGTCTGCAACATTAAATGACCCACATACCCTTATAATATTCAACTTGGCATTAATAACTGAGTGTGTGTATCCATGTGGCATTATTTATCCTACGTGAAATATTTGTTTTAAGATAATCCTTTGTAACCTTATCAATCGGTCATGTTACATCTTCATTAGTTTAATTTAATGAAATACTTAACAAAATCTAAAACCTAGATTGCATTCTCCTTGAACAGAGATACTAAACCCGTTTCGAATTCTAATCCCTAGATTTTATCCTCTTCACTCTTTCTTGTTCTAAATCAAATCCCCAATCGAAACGGAACCCTAAATCTATACCCAAATCTATATGGTCCTAAATCTATACCCAAATTGAAACGGAACCCTAAATTTTATTTCTTAATCTCAGTCTGTACCCAAATTGTTGGCACTTAAAAAAAATCCTATGTATATACCTACACAGTTGATTAGGATAGAATTAGGAAGAAATTGGGATTTTCAGAGTCCATCAAAGTGAGAATTCCCATCCCTGATGAGACTTCAAAGTATAGCAATGCTAAAGAGCTAGTGGTATATACGGAAGTACTTAATTGGGGACTTCGGTTCCCTTCGGACCCTAGATAGTCAGATATTCCGACTTGGTAAAGTTATGCCCAAGTCAATTAAGTCCCAAAACTTGGTATACCTTATTAGCCAGCATCATTGCTTCAAGTTTGTCCAATATTCCAATGCATATGAAACAGTTTGTTGTTGTGGCCAGCTTATATCAAAGCCATCATATCCCCTTCTATTATTTCAACATGGGGAATGATTACAAAGTGGTCGATGATTTACTGGAGGTTGATAAACCTTGGAGGACCCAATTCATCTACATTAGTGGTGCCTGGGAAAATAGAAAGACTATCATTTCCAAAGGAAATCCAAGTGTGCTAACTAGATATTGGGAAAGTTCAGGTAAACACCTTACAACTTTCTTTACTGTTCATTGATATTAAACTTCACATCGGATGTCAATATTAAATTTCACACTAGATGTTGTTATAAAATTTCACATCAAATGTTGATTTTAAATTTCACATCAGATTTGTCTTTCAGTGTTTTCAATGATGTTCTCAGAACATTTGGAGGAGGGACGAACCACTTTTACAAACTTGAATCAATGGGCCACAAAGAATTTGGAAACTGCTTTGCACAATTTTTTTACTGCAGCTAACATGGTGAGGTCCCATTTGTGGCGAACAAGCTCAACCAGGAAGCTCTCGTGGGAACAGTTTATCAGTACTCCTGAAGCTGTTGATATATTTAACAATACAGAGGAAAAAGATGGTAAGCCTTATTCACCAACTATGAACAAGTCTCTTAGCCATCTTGACAAAATTAAGAAGAATAAAAAATATGGTGATCCATCTCAAAGACTTCCCAATGTGGGTAGTTCGGGACTGCAAGGAGAGATTGATGATGCATTGTTGGATGCTGTTGCGATTACTGTAGGTGAGGCTAAAGAGCCACCGCATCTCCAAGGATTAAAAGGAAAAAAGGTCAAAAGAGGAGCAAGGAAAGTAGTGATAAGAGAGCAGAAAAAAGAAAATAAATGACATTGGTTCAGAGATTATACTCCAACCCGAATCCTTTTCTCTATTAGTTCCATTGAAATTGCTTCCCAAGAAGTTCATGTTGATCATCCCTCTCGAGTGTTTCATGCTGCTAACCAGCCTTCTCCTGAAGGCGAAATGAATTTAGACGACATCGAAATGTTTTATTTTAGTGAGTTTGATAAAGAGGATTTTGACCAGACTTTCCCCCAATCTACTACCATCGCCAACACCGTGACCTATGATGGCGAATTATTTGAAGTGTCCAGTGAGCATGATGCTCTGGGCTATGCACTTTTTAGGTTATATAAGGCCAATCGTTGACTTGGAAAGGTAAGACGGATCTCAAGCCATCGACATGGTTTCTCTTTGTACTGAAAATCAAGGCCTGAAGAATTTCATCTCGGTCGAACAGACCAAGGTTGAGACTTTGAGCAAGGAATAATTACAACTTAGTGGTGATTTGGTACAAGTTAAGTCTGATCTTGAAAAATCATAGGCTAGCTATACTGAATTGAAATCTACCTACCACTTCCAAAGAAATTAATTCCTTGAAGAAAACATTGACCAATGAAAATAATGTCAATGATCAATTATCCAAGGAGAAAAAATAATTACAAGATCTTCTCAAGAAAATGGATGATGAGATCATTTCTTTGAAACAGACAAAAGCCCATGACATAGCCGCTGCGAGGAACGAATATGCTGAGGGGGTGTTTAAATCTATGGATCGGAAGGAAGAGTATGTTATATCGAATATGTTCTTATTGTTCCACGAAACTTTTCCCAAACAGTCTCTTGGGAAGCTGTGGAGTTTTGTGCCATATGAATAAATTCCCTTTCATACTATGGCACAAAGTGATAAACTCAACATCTCCTCGGATGAATCCAAATCTGATGATGAAGTTGAGGAGGATTCAAGTGATGATAAAGAGGAGAAAGAAGCAAACAAAACAGTGCTGAGAAGAAAACCAAAGGGAACGAGCCCTAAGGTTAACTATTTTTATTGTGTTGGTATTTTGAATCAAAGTCCTTGGAGTATACAAGGCATTTTGTTGTTTGCATATCGGATTTTCTAGAAAATTTATTCGTACAAGTCCTTGTGGTTTACAAGGAATTTTTGTAACGTGGATCATATTATTTTTATGATCATATTTGTATTTCTCACCATCTTTGCTTTCATTTACTTAGTATTTTTCCTTCTCTTCTTTTATACTTCTATTAATATCCGATCATATTTGAATATGATAAAACCATATACGTATATTAAATCTGATCATGGTATTTAAAAATTATTTTCTTTATAGGAATTAAACACTTAATCAGTCTTGCATTATCTAAGATATTCAAAGTTAACCCATTTGAATGCAATAAGTGTTTAATAAGCCTTTAATTCTAACCCACTTAAAGGTAATCCATTTGGGGGAAACAAGAGTTTAATAAGACTTTAATCCATTAAGTGTTTAATAAATCTTTAATCTATCTGATCCACTCAAAGGTAATCCATTTGAGGGAAACAAGAGTTCAATAAACCTTTAATCCATCAGGTGTTTAACAAGTCTTTAATTCATTTGATCCACTCAAAAAAACACCTTTAAAAGAGCAAAGGATAGTATATTGATTGAGATCCGGACACCTTATTAAAACTTCCCCGCGCCACCAAGGTAGGAAAGAGTATGCCCCCAGATATTTACATTACAGTAAAACAAAGTAAATATTTACAAAATGAGTTTATTCTAAGTATAACCTGAGTTGTTCAACGTTCCAAGGATGCTTCAACAGGTTGCCTTCTTGGTTTTGGAGTTTGTATGTTCCTTGCTTAACTGTTTCACATACGATGTATGGTCCTTCCCAATTCGGAGCCAACTTTCCAAACTGATTTGGTGTGCATGAATACTTTTCTCAACACTTTATCTCCAACTTGAAAATCTATTCTTTTTTTTACTTTAGAGGAAAACCTACTCCTCATCAAGCCTTGATAATATGCAGTTCCTAAATGTGGTTTCACTCTTTTTTATTCAGTTTTCTCATTCTCTCTTTCGAAATAATTTTGAACTCTGAAGGAATGAAGAGTAGCTTCTATAGGTGTGATAGCATCCATCTCATAAACTAGAGAAAATGGAAACTCTTGTGTGGCTGTATGAGAAGTGGTTCGGTATGCCCATAGTACTTCTTGCAAGTAACTCGTCCATTTTCCAACAGCTCCTTCTAAATTCTTTTTAAACTTGAAAGAATTTTCTGATTTGATACTTCAACTTGTCCATTGGATTGGGGATTAAAAGAAGAAGAAAAATAGTGTTGAATTCCTCTCGATACACAAAACATATCCATGTCTTTGTTATCAAACTAAGGACCATTATATGTGGTGATGCGTTTGGTAATATCAAATCAGCAGGATATGTTGGAGAGAATAAATTTAATGACTGATTTAAATGTTATTCCAGAAAAAGGTGCAGCTTCCATCCATTTAGAGAAGTAATCTATTACCACAATTATGGTACGACAACCTCCTACAGCCATTAGAAGAGGCCCAACTAGATCAAGTCCCCATCTATCAAAATGTATAGGCTTGGATATTGATTCTACGAGGACTGTTAGCACATGAATTACATTTTTATATATTTGACAACGATCATATCTCTTCACAAAATCTTTAGCATCTTCCATAATGGTAGGCCAATAATATCCTGCTAGTAAGACTCTTCTAGTCAAAACTTTATAACCATAATGTGCTCACCTTTTCCATCATATAATTTTGATCATTGGATTTGAGGAAACGTAGTAGAGGCCTGCTGAAATATTTTTTTACAAAGAACCCCCCTGAAGACTAGGAAACCATGAGCTTTATATTTCACTTTATTATCCAAAGCTTTGTATGGAGGTAGAAATCCGTTAGTAATACATTCTTGTATTTCATTTCTCCAATATTTAGAGAGTATATCAAATGCGTGCAGATTTTTCTCCTACTTCACCCTTGTTTCATGTGGCTGCATCTATGGAAGGATATTCTTGCATAAGAATCCAAAAGTATGCTTCAGAGTATGCTATAGTGGCTAAAGAATCTGCCATGGCATTTTCCGATCTGGGGATATGCTCATATCTGACGCATTTAAAGTAGATGGTGACTTCTCTTAGCACTTGTAAATATTTTATCAAGGGATCTTTCATAGCTTCAGATTACCATTGAGCCTGATGAATAAGAAATTGAGAATTACTTATTAGTCATATTCTTTTAGCCCCACATATATGAGTTAACCTTAAACCAGCTATGGACGCTTCATATTCTGACTTATTGTTAGATGCTCTGAAGCAAAAACATATATCCTGGTACATGGTATCACCATAAGGAGAAGTTAAGAAAATTCCATCTCTACACCTCATTAACCTAGATCCACCATCAATTCGGATTGCCCATTTTTTTTAAACTTACTGACTTGAGCTTCTTCATGAGATCTCTTATAATGAAATTCCACTAAAAATTCAGGTACAGCTTGAGCTTTCATTGCAGTCTGAGGTGCAAAGTCAATATCATAGTCTCTAAGCTCAACTGACCATTTAGTCATCCTTCCCGATATGTCAGCCTTTTGCAGCATATTTTTCAGGGGAAAAGAAGTTCGAACTGTGACAGAGTGATCTTGAAAGTAAGGCCTCGTTTTTTTAGTTGCTATCACCAATGCTAAGGCTAACTTTTCCAATTTTAAGTATCTTTTCTCAAATTCCAACAAACTCTTGCTTGTATAGTAATACATACGGGGATAACTATCTACTCTCGTACCAAAACAATACTCACCGCATATCTCAATATTGCCAAATACATATAAAACCTTTCTCCTTGAACTGGTTTGAACAATATTTTCGGTGAAGAAAAATTTTACTTGATTTCAAGAAAAGCTTGATCATGGTGAGGAGACCAGTTAAAATCTTTGGAACTTGGAAAATTGAGCACATTTATCTGACAATCTTGAAATAAACCGATTCAATGCAGCCAATTTTCCAGTTAATATATGGACTTCATTGGTATTTCAATGTGGATCCATGACTAACAAAGCATTTAACTAATTTGGGTCAACCTAAATTCTTTTCTCACTTATAATGAATCTGAATGTACATTTCTCAAGATTTAAATTCAAATTTATGGCTTCTAAGTTAGAAAGAGTTTCTTGGAGATCGGATATTTGGTATTCCTCCTTAGGAATTTTCACCATCATGTCATCAATGTAAACTTCTATATTCATGTTGATCTGATTAGCAAATACCGTATTCACTAGTCGTTGATAAGTAGCTCCAGTATTCTTCAACCCAAGTAGCATTACCTTATAACAATAGAGCCCTCTATCACTATCGGTTATAAAGGTAGTGTGATCTATCGGGGGTACTGGGAAAGGATCTCTAGGGCAATCTCTATTGAGATCTGTGAAGTAAATGCACATACGGGTTGCCTATTTAAAGAGGGTATTGAGATTCTTTGATATGTCCCATTTTGGTTAACCGATCGACTTCTTGAACAATCGTTTAAGATTTTCCTCTGGAAAAAAAAACTCTTCTCTTCTGCACCACTGGCCCAACATCAAACCCTATAGATAATTTGTGACTAATCGCACTGGCTGGCACTCCAGTCACATCCTCATTGCACCATGCAAACACATGTAGATTATTAGATAAAAAGATATAAAAAAATCTTTTAGCTTTAACGGTAGTTTAGATCCGACCCTGACAGTTTTACCTGCTGCCAAGCTATGATTTCAACTTCCTCAACTGGGATTACCGCACTAGGAGCCTCCATTAGATCATCTATCTCATTTTGGATACAGAAGGCTAACTGATATTCTTTGTCATCATTTACTGCTTCTAATAATTCTGAAGCAAGAGCAGAGACATAGCATTCACGAGCTACCTTTTGACTACTTCAGACGATTCTCACTTGCCCTCCCATAACATATTTCAAACATTGGTGGAACATGGAAGATACCGCATGCATCCTGGATAGCCAAGACCTACCAAATATAGCATTGTAAGATGTCGGACACTCAACTACTACAAACAAAACTCTTACTAACTTCTTGAATGGCAATTTACCTAATAAAACCTCTTCTTCAAATTCTCCAATTATATCAGTTGCACTTCTAGTATACCCTACTATGGTCCTATTTGAACGTTGGATCACTGAGAGATTCTTATTTTCTTGTAAGTTAATAGGAACAATATATTTTCCAAACTGTCTGTATCATTTAAAATCCAAAATACATCATTGCCTCTAATGGATGCCCTTTTCACCGCAAAATCATCATGTGGCCAGCAATGTCCCTTAAATCATCTTCATCAAAGACAATGAATAGAGCAAGGCTTTGATAAAGATATGTAGACATTTTTCCCTCTAACTGAGTCGTTAGGCTATTAACATGTATTTTTCTTGAGCAACTTGAAGGTGCAGTCACTATAACTCCCCCAAAAATAGTTAGGAATTCAAAAAAGTTACACAGATCGGATATTGTTCAAACCTTTTATGTTATCATCCCAACCTGATTCTGATCCGGGTCAAGATCTAGATATTCTGAACCCACATCAAACCTTTACATAACCACCATAGCATCTTCTTATCTAAATGCTCCCATACGTTACCCTGGACCAATTGGTGATCATGCGCGGGTCATATTTGCATTAGACTGAGTATTGGCTTGCCTATTGCCCCCTTGATTTTTAACAAAAGCTGAAAATTTGCCTCTCTCAATTAAATTTTGCATTTTTTATTTTAAGGCGATACATTCTTGGGTGTCATGACCCACATCATTGTAGTACTTACAAAAACAAGTATTCTGATTCTCTTTAGGAGACTGCATTGGTGTTGGTCTTCTAAAATGTACAACATTCTTAGTTTTATCATAAATAGTAGCCACACTCTCACCCAGTTCAGCAAACCATTCAGGCTGAATTCGTGGACCCATCTTGGGTTTAAATTGTTCGGATTGACTTGATTGATTATGTCTTGACCGATGTGATCCTTGTCCAGAATATTTAGTCTTATAATCAACAGTGGCCTGAAATTGAGTACTAGCATGTAGAATTGGCGCTGTAGGAGTAGACATTTATGGCGCGGTACTCTAGATTTCTTAGTTTCTTCCACAGTAATCTGTTCTCCAACCTGATTTAATAATCCACCCTATGTCATTTTTTTCTGAGTTACCAAATCAGCCAATTCACCGGATTTAAATCTTGTCTTAGAGAGGCAATGGCCACTTGTTTAAAACAATCAGCCAATCTGTTCTTTGTATTCACAAAATGGTTGATGTATTCTTTTAAAGATTCATTCGACTCTTGGGAATAATGGATGATAATGTCACCATTCTCTTCAAGCTCTTTACTCCCCACGAATTGTCTCTGAAATGCCATCTAGAACACATCATAGTTCTTTATTGATCCATGTGGTAAACTATTATACCATTTCAAAATACTCTCTTTGAAAGTTTGTGAGAAAGCTCGACATAAACGTTTGCCATCATCATCATCAAAGTTCATAAAAAATTTGAACTCCTCGAGGTGGTTATCAGGGTCTTTACTTCCATCATACTTTTCCATTTTGGAACTGTCAAACCTCATGGGTAGATGTCCGGAGAGTATTTTTTAGGACAAAGGGAATTGTCTCGAATGATGGTTACGACTAAATATTGTAAGTTCATCAAGAGTGGAAAATATACCTGATTCACACTGGGTAGCAAATTAATCACTCAATAGATGATCAATACTGTGATTTGTCGACTCTTTTATTTTTTCCTGATATTTATTATTTTTCATTTTTCCCTTCATGTCCCTTTTCCTAGAATGTTTCTTGGTTAACCTTATTTTCTTTTTCTGATGGCCCCACTCATTACTGGATGAAGAAGACCCATTAGAATTAGTGGTTGAACTATCAGAAGAATCTGATGTACTCATTACTTGTTTTTCCCGATGCGCCTTTTTAGAATTAATATGAGCCATTGGGGACTAATCATTTTTACCTTGTTTGTTATTGTCCTTAGACTCATCTACAGATATACCTCCCGCATAGGAATTTTCATTCAATGATCTTTCAGCATGCCTTCGGACTCCCAAAGCTTCAATCTCAGCCATCAACTGATCACGTTCATCTTGCATGAATGGTATGTCCTCTGTATTGTGATACACATGAGAGGCGGTAGCATGCTCATTTTTGATCTCTTATTAATTCATTCTCATGAGGTAACGCTTCTTGTATATTGAGATCCATATACCAAGGATTTCCGAATTTTGTATTACACGTAAGGTTTCAAATAGAGCTATTCAGGTACCTTTACCTCCCACTATGGTCGCCAATTTGTTGATGGAAAAATTTGGTTCAGTGGTAAAAAAAAGACCTTTTAGTTGATTAATATTAAAATATTTTTTAGAGAGTTGTGAGATAAATAAGGTGTATACTTGTATTTAATGTTTCTAAAAAAATTCCAACCTCTTTAATGTTGTTGGTTACGGTATTTATACTGTTTTCCCGTGACCCATGGGTCGTGCGGGTCGGATCTTATATTCGAGTCAATCATATGAGCCCCCAAGCACAAAATTTAAGGTGATATGCACATAGTTGAGTCATTGGTCCACTTGTGTTACTGTTTATTTATTTGAACTTTACTTATCCAATCCAAATTTCCCCTCCGGATAAAATCAGGCTTACTACGACATCCCTCCAATAATATTCGATATGATCAAACATGATCAAATTTTAAAGCTTCAGTTTGTATTTTATGTAAGCACATGATTAGATTTTATTTCTTTACTTCGAATTTTCCCAAAGCTTGATTACTTAAATCAGTGAGCAATATAACACGTATGGTTCCACAAATATGGGCTAATTTTGGTTTTGATATGGTTGTTTCATATATTACTTTGTTGTTGGAAGTATGGATATTAAACTTAAGATATTAGCATGATAATTACTTTGATGGAGATGTCAATTGTATTCCATATCCATATCCATAATTGTTGGAGTCTTCCTCCGTTCAGATTATCTAAAATGGTTATGGATTTTCTTTAGAGGGGTTTGGATTTCCGCTTGGAAATTGATGAGAAAATCAATCAAGAATTTGGCTTTAACTACATCATTTGGATCAAATTAGATGTCAAGATCTTCGAGTTTGGTTGATCATCTTGGTAATCCTCCTGATGCATCAGGCTTCTAAAATATATGGAAAAAAGTCCGGATGACAGTTGTCTAAGTTTGGAAATAAGGTCACATATTTCTTACAGAAAGCACCAATATTAATGTAAATTTTTCTAGTTACAAGTATATCATTTTAGCTTCTAAAACAGATTTTCTAACATTTTATATGGACCAACAAGTAGTTTTTTTTTCTTTTATAAAAATGACACTTATTTGATGGCCATAAACTAGTAAATATATGTATAAGATATCACATGGGTTTGGCCATATTAGAATCTCAAGAGAAGCAAAGTGTTCTTTGATTTTTTTTAACACTTCATCATATTATGGAGTCCATCTAAAATGTCTTAGACCCTTTAAAGTGGTAATCCTTCATATCTGAATTTCTTTGATACTATATGATGGTTCATGGCTTCAAAATATTATAATTTATTTAGATCTGCTTCAATCCTCTTTCTATTCACCATTGACGATATTCATGACCAAACCCTAAATGTGTGTCTTTCCGAGTTTAGCTTCAGATTTACAAGATAAAGGTTTCTGATGGTTTCTTCAAGGTTTCCCAAATGATCATTGATTGGTTCTCTTGTTACTATCATATCATTTATATATGTTTTTATATTTCTTCGTATTTGTGAGGAAAATACCTTGTTAACAAAATTTTGGTAAGTTGCTCAGGAATTCTTAAGGTCGCATGACATTAATTTGTAGCAATGCAATCTTCTTTTAATTACAAATACCATATGTTATGCATCCTCTAGGCTCGTAACTATTTGATTATATCTTGAATATATATCCACGAATGATTTCATCTTGTTTCTCAAAGTGGATTTTACTAACTAATTAATGTGTGGTTTAGAGAATGGGTATTTGTGTTATACTTTATTAAAATCGATAAATTTCACACACGTATATCATCTACCATTTTTATTTTTAACCAACACCGGGTTTGTTTTCCATATAGGATAAAGGAGTTCTCTTATATGAACAATCTAACTTCGCCTTGTTACTTTGGAAATAATGGTTTTTATTTTCTCGTGAGAGAAAGGTCTTCTTATATATTTTATTGGTCTATAATTTCTATTAATACATAGTCAATGGCATGCTATTATGGATGGGACACATATTACATCGTTTGTAATCTAAGTGTATATATCTAGGTTTTTTAAAATAGCTCTTGTAAAACTTGGCTAATACTAACCAAATGTTCTTCCGTTAAAGTGACTTTTAATCCTAACCACAATAACTAAAACTAAAACAACCCTTAAATCAATCACACTTCCAAAATATCCAAAAATATTAAATAGATTAACTGCAATTTGGTCATTTTATTTATAAATAACCAACAAATCTAAAGATATTACACACCTACAAAAAACATAAAAAAAATAGTCTCAATTCAATTTTTATGTGCAAGTAAGAATGCTTATTTTTGCAGTTACACCTCATCTTATAGATAATATATATTTGCAAGTGAAATTGCATCATTTTTTGTAAGTAGAACTGATATCACAAAAAATCATTTTCATAAATATTTTTTCGCAAGTATAAAACTCCATTTTTTGAAATAAAATAACAACAACTACACCTGTAATAACAATACATATAGTTTTCACGAAACCAAGGTTTGCAGATTATCCTATCATTTTAGTTTCCTCGTAAATTTTATATGAATGTATGACTAACATCGTATACAAATCGATATGATATGTATATATTGAACTAAAAACCAATAAAACTATATGATGGGGATATAATACACGGGTTAGTGATAAAACATGAGGGGCAATTAAAGAGCTTGTCTTCATTTATGGGTCTTATCATGCTCAATCGAGGAAATCGTTTAAAGACCTTGTCTAAGGATCTCATCATGCTTAGTTGAGGACCTCATCTTGCCAAGTTCAACTGAGAACCTCATCTTCAGGAGCTTATCTTGAGGATTCATTTTCAGGACCTCATCTCATTAAGTTCTGTTAAGAAAATATGACACAAGCTTACCAAAAAAGTTGTTATACGGTTATCACTTCATTTATATGTGTCATCATATAATAGATTATCAAAAAAATTGTCAAGTGGTTGTAGCATAATGACACGGGTAATTTAATAATTGGTAACACGTGTAATTAAATAATTGGCAACACCTGTAATTTTGTTATTGGTAGAATATTCTTTGTAAATTCTATAAATAAGGACCAAAATCTTCATTTGATGATTGATCACACACTTGATAAGAAAAACATATTATACACTAAGTAGTTTCTTTCGCTTTATAGTTTATTTTACTAAAAACTCTTTAGAACATTTATTTTAGTATTTCATGAGGTTTTAGGCTTTATCACTATAAAATACTGAAATCGATGCATCAAACTTTGAAAATTATTGAAAACAAATCAATATTAAAACTAGAACACCTACTTGATCTTCAAAATACACCGTAATAGAGTAAAATAAGCTAAAAAGTTAACGAACGTATAGAGAAAACAAGAAAAAAAAACTGATAAACCTAACCATTATGATAAAAACAACCTTATCAAAGTAGATGCTGGTAAGTTTGAGTTTGTTAAAGTTATCATATTTCATTCCCTTGTAAACCTCACAAACTCATCTTTTTCTATATTGTTCATCTATTCTTGCGAGGTTTTTCTACTCAGGCGAATTTTCTCATAAACCTCAAACGCTCCTCTTTTTCTATATTGTTCATCTATTTCGGGGAGTTAATTTCTACTTCAATGAACTCCGGCAAACTCCATTTACTTCAATCTTGCGACATATTCATATGACTCAAACCCGAAATGAAAGTTACAGGAGCAAAGATTGCATGGAGCAAGCTGACCGTGTCCAAAGATGAGGGTGGCCTTGGGATTCCAGACTTGAAAATCTGGAATCAGGCGGCCGCCCTAAAGCTCCTCTGGTCCATCCTCACTCGAAACAAAATCTCTCTATGGACGCAATGGATTATCACAGAAAAAATTAGGGCAAGCAGCTTCTAGTCCCTCCCCCTTCCATCCTCGGAGTGCTGGAGTTGGAAGAAAATCCTTAAGCTAAGAAGCAAAGCAGCAAATCTCTACCGAGTCGAAATCGGAAATGGAGCCAACACCTCCATCTAGCATGACCCATGGCTATTCCCTACGTCCCTCGTTAACCGCTTTGGCCCTCAAATCCTGAACCTCACCTGTCTCAGAAACCTGAAGACGGTAAAAGACATCTGTTCAGAGGGGATTTGGTCCTGGCCTGCCCACGCCAGAGCCCCCAATCGACATCTCCGAGACCACCTTTGAGAAATCACCTCAGCCTTAGTTGCTCTCCCGCCAGCCTCTTCTGACCCTGACCTTTTTATTTGGATCCCAAATAACTCCAAACCTGAATTTACCATCAGTAGCACCTACTCCGCTCTCAAGCCCCCGACTCCTAAGGTCAGATGGGCTAATCTCGTCTAGAATAAATTCTCAATCCCCAGACACTCCTTCATCACTTGGTTAGCCATCCACAACAAAATATCTACCCATGACAGAATTATCTCTTGGGGCCTCGACTGCCCTGTCGCTTGTGTCCTCTGTAATAGTGCCCCTGAAACCTTAGACCACCTCCTAATCCTCTGCCCCTACTCCTCTGCAATATGGGAAATCTTATCCCAAAAAATGATCATTCCCCCTATGCCATCATCTTGGACTCAATGGCACGAGACTGCAAGCTCATGGGCCCCCTCTGATAAGAACCGTCGCCTTCACTGGAACTCTGCTTTCTGCGCCACGATTTACTACATACAGAAAGAAAGGAACAGCAGAATCTATAATGATAAGCAATCCCACTTCACTAGCACTTTCCATCTGGTCCTTTCCGACCTCCGCTACAGATTCAAAAGATCGAAATACCCCTTCCATGGCTAATTTCATTTTGTAATCCCATCCTTTCCGACTTTTTGTACCTTCTTTTACCCACCCCAAGAACCTTTGTAAACTGTTTATTTAATTAATTTACAAACTTTTTATACCAAAAAGAAGGTCCAAGGGTGATCCTAAGTAAGTATTCATTGTTTGGATTTATATATTTTTTTTATATATTCTTCAAAAAAATTAAACGGTTCTTTGATAAATATTTAATTCCTAGTTAGATTTATATATAGATGTGTTAGTTTCTTGGTCATGAGTGTTGTTGGAGACCTATTTGCGAAACAAATCGAATTTTTGGGCCAAGTTAGAAAACTTGAGTCGGGATTCTGGGTTATTTTCTGATGCAGTGAAGATACACTAGGTTGTGTACCCCGGTGCACAAGTTGTGCACCCTAAGTACACAGTTTGTATACCCTAGGTACTAGTCTTTACCTCAACCTAGTATTTTATTATTTCTGTATCGCGTCAATTTTCATGTTTACCTTATTGTAGTACCTATATCGTACTTATTTGTGGTGGGTCTTATCTAAATTAGATTATATGATTTGAACTCATTCCGTCAGAAGCACCTCCGAAAAGTTCTCAAGTGGGAAAAAGTATTGACAATGTTAGGGTCATGTTTGATGCTCGTGAGAAAAGGCTAGTCCATTGATCAAAGCGTACCCGAGCTAGAACTGAACAAGTATAGGTGAAAGCTTGTAGCTTGGAACTAGATATTTCTTTTATGGTTATAACTCTGCATACAGTGTTATTTCATTTGTATCTTGTAATTATGTTTTTTTATTTTATATTCTTAAAATATTGTATTTTTTTTGGATAAAAAACATTTAAATAAATAGAGAGTCCGTACAAATATCTGAGGCATACCTTGAGGAGATACAAAAAATAAGTGAAACTTATAAAAAAGTACTAGACGGCCGAGGTATAAATAGTAGTAACATCGGCATCACTACTTAGATAGAAATAAAAGAGCGGAGGTGGGAATAATATCACTGAGCATCCAGAGACCCCGCGACGACCTGATGAAAGCTTCAGAAGTAAGGACTGCGTAAGGTCCCAAACGAAATGTCTGGACAATCGAGAATACAGAGCATCAGTCGATGGTCCTGTCGGAGGACATATCCATTTTTCCATTTTCCTCTGGGCGAAGCCTTTTTAGGAGGTGACTCGACCTCCCTTTTACTATCGTCCTCAGTGCTTCAGACGAGGTCATTTTTAACCTCATCCAAAGTGGCTGAATGAAGCCCAAAATTCAAATCTTGCCGAAAGAAAGGTCCAATAAAAGACGACAATGGTACTTTCAAAGTGCGTAGACTCACATTTTAAAAATCTAAAAAAATAAAATCAATAGTGTTACATTTACCCCGACACAACCATCTTAAAAGATATATTAATACTAAAATATAAAATACTAATATTTTAGTCAAGTTAAATCTAAAATTTAACGTAACTAAAATAAAATAATAATTTAAACAAATAAAAATTCATAGTAAAATTGTAAGAGTCCAAAACAAAATAAACTAAAAAGTTAGGACCCTTAACAAATACTATTTCTTTGTTAACCAGAGTAATTAAGCTTAAATATATAATAACGTGGACCACCAAAAACAAGTGTCAGAACGAGTAAAAGAGTAAAAGGCAGCCCTCAAGGGGTAGCCGAGTTGGTTGAGTATGGCATTCTTATGATCAAAAGGTCATGAGTTCGAGTTCCTCTACATACGCTTTCTCGGCTAAGCCTGTCACTTTGTGTGATTTACCTTCTGGCGTTGGTTTGCAGGCTATCGCGTTAGACTGAGGACTTACCCTGTGCGCACTAGTAGCGGCTGCGTGTTCCCTCCGAAAAAAAAAAGAAGAGTAAAAGACAGTACGAGTATTTCGTACGAAATTATCGCTTCCCAAATCCAACCAGATTTAACGTTTCCAAATCTTGAGAGTGAGCGACAAAGATCGGAGCAGAAAAGAGGACGACCGCGGGTCGCGGCACTGGAAGGTCTGGTACAATCTTCCGTGAAGCAAGAAAGGCTAAATGAACCGAGAATGAAAGATGGGAGGTTTGGCCGAATTCGACCGAGAAAACGCTAAACCGGGAATAGAACTTTGATCCGGTGTTCTGAGTGAGCATCGCGACTGAAAATCTAATTAAAATCGGTCCTGGATTGAAACGAACCACCATCAACCAAGATCCTTCATCTCGAGAATAAAAAAACAGAAGATGTACATCACTCCTGACATAACACACTTGTTCGATATTCCGAAACTAAGAAAATCTCGCCAACGGTTGTTCGAAGATGGAACCGCATTTGATACGTAAGAAGAGAGAAAAGAAGAAAAGATGGAATTGGCTTGGGTTTCAGACCAAAAGGCGGGAAATCGGAGTGTTTAGACACTCTCACCAGACTCTTTTTATTTTATGTTTAATGTTATCGATTTAAATTTGATACTTTCAAATCGGTAGCATAATAACACTAAATTAAATGAAAAATATTTAGAATAAATGCGTTAAAATTACAAATAATTTCAAAATAGAATGAATGTAATATTAAACAAATTCGTGAAAATTGGACACTTCAACGTAGATGCTCCGTAGATTTCAGTATATTTATATCTTTTTGTATCAAGTTATAATTGGTAGTTCCCAATATACCATTCATACATTATTATCTAATAATAATAATAATAATAATAATAATAATTTTTTGTTGTGAAACAAAACATCACTATAATACGTAACGTAATCCTCTGTAATTCGATCTGTATCATTTCTTTCCGATAATGTCAAATTACACAAATGAAAATAACCAAAAAAAATAGACACAAAACTAATCAAGGTATACAAAACTAATCAAGGTATATGTACCAGTGGATCAAGACTTGATACCGTGATACATAGGCCAAGGTACCGACAGTATCAAGGCTTGGTACCACCAGTTATGTCTTTTGCATCATTGACACCAATGTTTACATAACAAAAGTACTATGTTAGAAGGTGGCCAGGATTCAATCAATATTTTTATAAATTTGAATTTGAATATAGGTTTTACCTTCTAAGGTTCTTGCATATCATATTCAATCTTTTTTTTATCACTTAATAATCATGGTGGGCGGAATTAAGGTTAAAATCAATGTTTTAGGTTTAAATTTTTTTCATGAACATGATTAAGATCTTTGAAATGAATCAAGTTTAATTTTGTAATGTTTAAGATAGAAATGTATTAGGTGTTAGTAGATAGGTTTAGTAGATTTTTTTTTATTAATGGTACAATTATAATTAGATTGGTAGGTTGAGGAATACAGATCAAAGCTTAAATTTGGTCAAATTAGATTTTTTTTTATACCATAAATACAAAATTACACAAATATTTTGTAAAATTTAAATACGGGTAATCTACGGATATCTATACATAATCAAAATTATTTACCTATAATAAGTCAGACTTGATAAAGTATTAATCACCACCTCGTTTTAGAACTTAACTACTAATAACCACCTCGAATTTTTATTAATAATAACATTATCCCTTAACCATTTTTCTCTTCTAGTTTGTATTTTCTTTAAGAGAAAAGTACCTGAAAATACCCACTCAACTATCTTATTACCCGGCGGTACCCGCTTTTAACATAGTGTTACTTAATACCCAGACTAATAAATTGGACAAAAATACCCTTCCACTATATATACCCATTTTTCAATTCCAACCTACTTTTTCGACCTTTCTATCACCCTAAACAAACGCAAAATTCTAATTTTAGAAACCACCAGAAAACAAACCGTTCGACTTCGTGATACTCTCTCTCTCAAACCCCAAAACCCTACAGCTTGTCACCGTTCGCACCTTCGAGACTATCGCACCGGTCAGCGTCTTTTACTCACTCAGACTACACACCTTCGAAATCGTTCGACAAAGTTGTCGTGAAGTCGTCTCTGAAAGCTTCAATCTCGTTCTCCGGCCGGTGAAATTTAACAGGTATGCATTATCGTGGAAAACGTACTTTGTTTTGCGTTTTTTACCAATTTGAACCACTTTTTTCTCTTAATTCACGATAGGCGTTGCTTTTTATACTAGAATGAAGTATCTACTGACGATAGTTGCTCAGTTTATGGGTTTATAGTCGAAGCAAGGGTAGAATTTTAGTTGCATGTAATACTAATACTCTCCTGAGAAATATTATGTATGTTAGATCTGCATTAGGTAGTTCATTGTTGATTTTGGTGTTTGTTGCATAATTCCCAGATCCCTGCAACGTGCATGTAAAAAGTGTAACAGTTCGCATCCTGATCACCCACTATGCAAGCAATTCGCAGCTCGATTGTATGTTTATACTTATTTACAAACAATTCGCAGCTCAAGCTGCGAATTGTCTGTTAAAACAATATTTATATGTATACAATTCGCAGCTTGTGATGCGAACTATTTTCTGACATTCCAACTGATTTGTGTTTGTGCAGAAAGTATGACAACAAAACCTAGCTACTACAGATCAGGGTTGGTGAGCCTTCTGAAGCTACTCAAAGAAATGCGTATTACAAGGGCCCACATCGAAGCTGCAAGAAACACACCCTTCTACACGCTTCTGAAAACGGCGTTCGAAATCCGTAATGAGGAAGAGCTGCCAAGGAAAACATTCTACAATATCATTCAGTATATCATCGAGAAATTCTCTCTGGAAAGAGACGCATTTAGGATTGACAACAAGTATATAAAGCTAACTGAAAACGATATCAAGATCATATTCGGGTTAAGGCATGGCACCGAGAAAATGGAGTTAACAAAAACCGGAGCTTTTCACAACAAGTATGCACCCGGCGAGGAGGACGAATCAAGGATGATGAAGAAATACTTCATGGGTAAAACTGACAGGAAAGTAGCAGCTAGTAATACCAAAACAATAACAAATGCCATTATAAAGGTACGTCTAAAATGGACTTCATCTTTATAGAGCAAGATTCTGTACATTTCTAACATAGCATGTTGTCATTGGTTTTACAGGAGGGTATAGAGAAGGCCATAAACGAAGGAGGGGAGCATGAATTGGAAGACGTGGCGAGGATGTTGATACTGTTTTTGTGCTCTACGTTATTCTACTCTCTATCTGGAGATATCCTGGGCTGGAGCACGGTTTATTACGTTGAAGACCTCAACAAAATAAACAATTATGACTGGGCTGGATCAATACTGTTCAAGCTTCGACAGTCTATCAGGAGTTGCTTAGCAGTAGAAAGAGTTGATAAAGTCGTCGGCTGCGTCGACCTTGTAGTTGTAAGATTGATCTATTCAATATAAAAATTAGTTATGTACATCGCATCGTGTTGATAAAACTTGTCCCCATGCAGCCCTTCATCATGGAGCACACAACAATCGGCCATGAGGTAGCGAAGCCAACCTCGATACCAAGGTTTTTCAAATGGTTGGGGTTAGAGTGCCAAGCATCAATTATGACATATCTTATTAGAACACCCTACCTGGATAATGACCAGGTATAAGCTTTATATATGTATTGAACTGGGGGTGCATACAGTTCGCAGCCTGATATGAATTTTACTTCGCAGCTTCTTTTTCAACACAGTTCGCATCATATGATTCACACTTAGTTCGCATCATATGGTTCACACTTAGTTCGCATCATATGGTTCACACTTAGTTCGCATCATATGGTTTACATTTAGTTCGCATCATATGTTTTACATAAAGTTCGCAGCATATTGTCCCATACGCATTTCGCAGCTCGACATGCGAAATGTGATTTAAAATCACACATTTCGCATCATGTGATGCGAACTGTTTATAAAAAACAATTTGTTTGTCTACACCCTCATACTTTCGAAACAATTAATTTACTTACATGTGCATCTGTTGGTAGGTTTTAAAAGGTCCATTACAGCTTACCGAGGCTGAAATTGAAGCTTTCGGACCACAAGAAGATAATGAAGATGAAGAAGCAACGGTATCTACTTCACCGGAAGAAAGACCTAGGAAGAGGACGAAAAGCACAGCATCAAAACCAAAACAAAGGAGACGAGCATCACAGAATGTAATGAATAAGGTGATGTCTCCCATCAAACATCCAACACCACCCGAGCCATCGATTCCACCACCAAGACTCCCCAAGAAAACGATTCCACCACAACCAAAAGGCAAATCCAGGCAAGAGCCCTCCGACATCGACACAACCAGTATGAGTGAAACAATCGGTGATTATTTATTCAAACGCAGAGAACCTAATCCTGATATTGCTGCTCAATCAAAGCGTTTGAAGACATACGTCGATAAGAACAAGTACGAGCGAAAAATAGACAAACAGGCCAGAGAAGTAAGTATGACTTGAACCTTAAATAATCACTACAATCAGCACTTAATATGTTTATAAAAAGTTTGCTATCATTTTTGCAGCTGAAAGAATTGAAACGCAAGATAGCGGAACTTGAAGCACAACAACTCCACAATGCTATCTCTCTGCCAATTTTCCGTACTGAAAGCCCAATAAAGCAGGTACCAGCAGCACTTCCAGAGGGACAAAAATCCACTGATCAGCAAGCATCTGTGTCTAATACTGATCAGCACCATGCTGATGGAGTACTGCCGGAAGAAAGGGACAATGATGCCCACAATTCACCCATCATGGAGACACATACAGAGGAGGTAGATAATGTAAGTAGATGATATGATGCTATCAAACAAATATCAGGACTCTTGTGTAGTCCTGTCCAAACGTTTCGCAGCTTAAGCTGCGAATTATGTAATAAACTGGTGAGTTGGTTATTACACAATTCGCATGCTGAGCTGCGAACTGTTAGGAATGTATAACATAGATATCAGGTCAGGATGCGAATCGTTCTCACCAATGATTAACTTATGCTTAACCCTTCCACCCTTTTGTTTTTTTTTTTTTGTATGAAATAGGAGACAAAAAGACAACAACAACACCAGCAGAAACAGCAAGACCAGCAACAACAACAACAACAGCAACAAGAACAACAGCAACAACAACATCCCCAGCAACAACAAGAAGAACACCCCCAGCAACAACAACAACAGCAACAACAACAACAACAACAACAGCAACAACAACAACAACAACAACAACAACAACAAGAACACCCCCAGCAACAGCAACAAGAAGAACAACAACAACAACAAAAAAAACCAACAGCAAGACCAAGAAGAACACAACCAGCAACAACAAGACCAAGAAGAACACGAACAGCAACAACACCAAGAACACCCCCAGCAACAGCAACAAGAAGAACACCACCAGCAACAACCCCGGCAACAAGAACAACAACAACAAGAGCAACAAGGACAACAAGAACAACAACAGCAGCAACAGATAACCTTGGCGAAGAGAGAAAGGCTAACTCAAGAGATAGCACCTCAAGAGTCAGAACCTGTCCATCCCGGTGAGAAGACAGAACTACTCAGCCAGGAAGGACCATCCTTAAAAGACAACACCACTTCTTCGGTTGAACCTCAAAGACCAACGGTGCTGTCATCAAAGTCAGAATTGCTAAGCCAACGTCAAACTGTAGGCCCGGTAACAAATCAACTGCCAGCTCCAGAGTCCCATGATAACACAGTAGGTTTACCCGATGCTTTTGTTGATGGTATTAGTACTCAAGTTTCACAGGCATTTTTAAATGAAATTGATAATGTATATTACGATTCTATAATACAACGGTCTTTGGAGAACATGTTGGAGGATGACATTAATGATTTCTGCCGACACGATCCAGATCCTATGCCGAACAAGTCAACGGCAGTGGTTGTCGCTGACCGTGCGGTAAGGCCTACTTATAATGATTTCGCATCATAACATAAGATTTGTGTCTAATGCTGATCGGGGTATTACAAACCAATATCAGGGTAGGATGTGAACTGTTCAGTGGAACCTCGAACAGTTCGCACCCTACCCTGATAGATACTAATAAATTTATTTTACTGGAACCTTACATTTCGCAGCCTAAGATGCGAAATGTTTGAACTCGTTGCACTTATAATCAGTGACGCCCTTCTACTTTTGATTTTTGTTATTTACTAAGCTCAAGCCCAGTAAAGAGATAGAGGGGCCAAGTTTTATTCTCCTGACACAAACGCAGCCTCAAGTGGCAGAGGAAGAAGAAGAGTTTGTAATAACAATACGGGAACCGCCAGTAGTAGAATACAGCGACTGGCCAAAGAAAACAAAAGTAACTGACCGTATCGATGTGGCAGAATACCACAAAATACAGTTAGTTAAAGCCTACGAGAGCGACACCCCTAATCCAGTGGTATGGCAGTTACCAGAGTCCAAGTTTACATACGGAATCAGGGTGCAAGCGAGTGATGTCATGGCACTACCTTTAGAACTGGAGCTGGACGTAAAGGTATCCAATTGTCAACCAATTCTATTTTCAATGTTTCAAATATGTATTCTATATTTAACATAAATCTACACCTCCTTTGTTAGCTTATCGATGCTTGGATTCGTAAGATGCTTGAAGAAGCAGACTACAAAGTCCCATGCACTAAAGCTAAAGGAGAGCATCACGACGCCATACTGATTTCTGGCATGACTGCGGTAAATTTAGCTCAGGTAAATTGAACAAAGTTCTCAGAAATGTTCTCACTTTAATATACTCTTGCTTGGATACAGCATCAAATGAAAGCAGGGTAGCAAGTGGAAAATTTGGTGAACATGGCTTTTAGGAAGGGGCGCAAAAATGCCAACATCATCATGGTTCCAGTGTGCACCGAGACGAAGGACAATGTAAACCACTGGACGTTGCTCGTCATCGACGTCGACGGCAGGACAATTTCAAACTACAATTCGCTTCTGCCTAAGCTTCATGCCACAGACACCACCACAAGGACACCTGCACTACTGGTAAATATTCCAAACTATACACTTAAATCTTGAACCCATTTTAAGTATGCATGCTGCGAAATGAGATCTGGTATGCTGCGAATTGTTAGTAAATCAATTGTTTTTTCGCAGCCTATCCATAACTTAATTTGCAGCCTATCCATGTTGGATACAATTCGCATCCTGTTCATAACTCAATTCGCAGTCTGTCTATAACTCAATTCGCAGCCTATAAAGGTTGTCATACAATTCGCAGCCTAAGGTGCGAATTGTGTTGGATTCATTGTCATATAATCCTGATATGCTACAACTCCACTTGTATCCAAACTGCAGGATGCGAAATGCTTACAACTCCACTAGTAGCAAATACAAAAACACACGAATGTACAGAACAATAACTATGCTACAAAAATAAATGTGATATTTCCTTAAACTGGAACATCACAAGTCCTCCGGTTATGGCCTGATTTCGAACATCGGCCACACCTTAACTTCTTGGTTGAGATTTCTCCTCTAGAAGGGATTCGCTTTTTCTTAGGCCTTCCGGAGCGTCTCTTAACGTTCGGAGGCATAACTTCAACAAAAGAAGGATCGTTAGCGCTGGACCCTTCACCGAAATCAGTTATAGCTGGTATGCTGAAAGAGTAACTTTTCCTGTCATTCTTAACCGTAAAGAAGGGTTCTATTACAGTCAATGGATCTTGGTCGGTGTATGGTAATGCCGCTAGAGCATGAGCACATGGAAAACACTCTTGTTGCCATGATCCGCATGAACATTTGAAATCCAACAGATTAACAACAGCCACAGGATTAGAAAAGACTTCGAACATGGCAGAAGAGGACTTACGTACTACCCAACTTCGGCACATGTCAACATTCTGCTTTAGCTTCTTCTCGTACTCGGGAACCAAATTAGTACTCCAGCTGAGACCTTCTTCGTATCTCCGTGAAACATGAGTCATAAGCAAGACTCTAATCCAATCAATAAACTCAACAATTGGTAAGCCGTAATATTTTTTAATCTGATTGTTAAACGATTCAGTTGCGGTAGAAGCCATAGAGCCGTATCGCTTCCCTTTTACGTAAGCCTGCGCATACTTTTCAGGGGGTAAATTTGCAAGAAAATCACTCATTCTCTCACCACCTTCACATAGAAAACCTGTTAGTATATCTTTAAAAAGCTCTT
Source organism: Limnanthes douglasii subsp. nivea (assembly GCA_036936605.1). Classification (NCBI taxonomy): domain Eukaryota; kingdom Viridiplantae; phylum Streptophyta; class Magnoliopsida; order Brassicales; family Limnanthaceae; genus Limnanthes; species Limnanthes douglasii. The sequence continues at coordinate 353,927,026 of JAUPFV010000001.1, forward strand.
GACTGGGAGCATAAGCAAGACGGTGGAAGAAACTCAACATCTTTTTTTTATACTCCCTGTTAGTATGTTCCAGTTTGGCTTTCAAATTCTGCATGAGATGGAAATAATAGTACGCATGATAGCAGTTTGGATACAAGACAGAAACAGCATTAACAATACCAGAATGACGGTCTGAAATAAATGTGATCTGGCGATCCAGCAAATGTGGTTTCAAACACCCCAAAAACCACATCCAATTGTCTCAATCTTCAATGCTAACTACACCAACAGCAACAGGGAATAGTCCTGGAAAAGGCAGATCAAATGAACACTACAACAGTATGCAAACGTTTAAAAATTGTAAACAATTCGCATGTTGTCCTGGACAATTCGCAGCTTGTCATGCGAAATATGTGTAACATTTTAATTGCTCATGCAAAACAGTTCGCAGCTTGTCATGTGCATTCGCAGCTTGTGACAACTTTAAATAATACCTAACTCAAGCTGCGATGTAAGTACAGTTTACTCAGCAGCCTAAAATGCGAAATGTGAGGATCACAACACTGCTTAATTCGCATCACCTGATGCGAATTGCATCAGCATTTTCACACAAAAACATCGTTCATTAACTAGATAAATGTAACTAACCGTTGTTTCCGTCCTTTGCTACAGCAGTGAGCAATGTACCCTTGTACTTGCCATATAAGTGGGTTCCATCGACAAACAACATAGGACGGCATGAATGGAAACCACTAAGGGACGAACCGAATGCTACAAAACAGCGCTTGAATCGGTTTCCAGCTGACAACTCCAACTGGCAGTCTGAAGTAATATCCCGGCTCTTCAAGCGTTTGAAGTATCCGCTTAGTAAACTAAAAAAACTTGAACTATCTCCAAAAACTCCCCTCCTAGCCTTCTCTAAAACATTCTATGACAAACGATAAGAGATGTCAAGACCGTAATCTTGTTTGACAGTCGATTGTATGGTTTTGGCTGTCAACGAATGGCACGTCCGGAGAGAATCCTGAATTTCCTCTGCAATCAAATCTGATGTCAAATGCCTGTGCCGCTTATGCTTATGCTTCTGGGAGAAAACAGGACTGCAAGTATGGTACGGGACATGCTTCTTGATCGTCATAAGGCCGGTGCTTGAGTCAATAGATGCATAAACCCTCCATTTGCACCCGCTTGTGAGCTTATTTTCACAATAAGCAGTGATCTTATTTGTTGTGTTGTGCAGGTATTTGAAAGAAAAACCATGCTCTAACGCAAACTTGCACAAGGATACCCTCAGACCGGCAGCACCTTCTTCAAAAGCTTGACCCACTCATGTAATAGCATCAGCCCATCCAGCAGTAGCAAGTTGTTTTTTCCTCTGATCAGAATTAACTAAACCGTTACTACTCTCCCCGCTAACTAGTTGATCAAGAGATGGTTCTCCCAAAATCAAGCTACGCTCTTTACGCTTTACACCACAATCCTTACCACCAGAGCTCTTATCAACAGAACTTTTATTACCAGAACCCTTATCGAAGACGTGTTGTTCTATGAGAAAACTAACCCGTTTTAAACGCTCTAAATCAAGATATAACACCAACCCAACAAAATCATTCTGGTTATTAAAGAAACAATTATTGTGATCCCCGCAGGAGTAAGTAATTAGGTACTCACCTGTGTCAAGCTCCTCCCATGTGTTCTCTACATAAGCTTGGATACTTTCAAAGCTTTCAAACTCCGTGAAAGGCACAATTGCAGTTTGGTGACCATATTTAAAAATACAAACTCGTGATTTAGACATCTCTTAACCTGGACAATACAAGTTATTTGTTATTAGTCACAAAAACTAGGTGCATCAATGAAATATTTACTACTGCATCAAACAATTCGCATCCTAAGGTGCGAATTGTGTATACCTACAACGAGCTATTCGCATCTTGTCCTGATATTTGTAGGTAAAAAAGTCCTGATATTTGTTATTAGTCACAAAAATTGTCCAAATTATTTACTGCACCATCAAACAATCAGCACGTAATATGTGGAGCCTATGTAAATCCTAAGGTGCGAATTGTGTATACCTACAACGAGCTATTCGCATTTTGTCCTGATTTTTGTAGTTAAAAAAGTCCTGATATTTGTTATTAGTCACAAAAACTGTCCAAATTATTTACTGCACCATCAAACAATTCGCATCCTATCTTGCGAATTGTGTATATCTACATAGAGTTATTCGCATCCTATCTTGCGAATTGTGTATATCTACATAGAGCTATTCGCATCCTGTCCTGATATTTCTATGTAACACCGGTCCTTGTATTTGTTTCGAAATACAATACTCTAACTGACCAAAAAACTCGTAATCTACACATTCAAGACAAAACTAAAGCACTACCAAATTAGAATATAACATCAGAAAACAAGGACATAACTATATAACGAACAATATTAACTAAACAATAACAGATCACTATAACAAAAAAAACAGAGAAAAGCTCGAAATCAGGCAATGGCATCTAAAAACAGTAGAATAGAACCTATTCCAACATAGAAAACGAATAAAAAACTTCGAAATCGGTAGGTAATCACCTAAAAAGCTCGCAACACGATTACTTGTAAGCTATAAGATTCCAAAAAGCGACGATCAACTCATGTACGTATAAAACAGAGGTTAGACAGGTCTAACACAACAACTTACATAAAGAAACAAACCTTTAGCAGCTTCCGATCACCGGAAAATGTGATTTCAACCCAGCTCGTGGTGGTTGGTAGGGTTAGGTGGTTAGAGCGGCTAACAAATTCAAATCTTCAAAAAGCTAGAAAAAATAGAAAGAAAACAGAAAATAAGGTTTATATAGTGGGTTAAGGGTAGTTAGGGTATTAAAATAAAATTAGGTTGTAAGTGACAATAAGGTAATTGAGATGGGTATTAAGTAACAATTGATCAAACCTTGGGTGGTAAGTGACAATTGAATAGTTGAGTGGGTACTTTAAGTACAATTTCCCTTTCTTTAATGTCATATCTTTCAAACCATAGCTCCAAAAAAATCCGAAAATATCATTTATTTATTTTAAAAACGAACAAAACTATATCCATGAAAAAAATGAATTTGTTTCTAATTTTGTTTGGTTGTGTAATTACATGTAATTGGGTTGTGAAATAAGTCTGATTGTGTAAAAAAAGATACAACTTGTTTTTATGAAAATAAGTGTTAATTGGGTGCGAAACAACTAACTTTTTCGTACTTGCTAATATATGTGGGTTGGAAAAACTTATTTTTATATATAAAAATTAGATTATGTTTAAGGGTTTAAAATTATGTGTTATTGGGATGCCAAAAACAACTTTTTCTTTGCGTAAGTGCAAATGTGTTGCGAAAATAAGAAGAAAATTGTTGCGCAAATAGGACTTTTGGTTGTGAAATAAGTTATATTGTGTGAAAACAAATACACCTTGTTTTTTTGAAAATATATGTTAATTGGATACAAAACAACTAATTTTTTTTAATTGCTCAAATATGTATATATTTGTGTTGAAAAACTTGCTTTTAAAATAAATATAAAAAAAATAAAAAATTACTACATTTGGTTGCGACAATACGAATAATCGGGTTGCGAAATTAAGAAGAAAATAGTTGCATAAATAGGACTTCGGTTGTGAAAAACAATTGTGTTAGAGTTTCTTTTTAAATGTCATATATTTCAAACCATAGCTCCAAAAAATCCAAAAATAGTATTGGTTCTGTTTTTTTTAAAAGGAATCAAACTAGATCCATGAAAACAAAGTTATTGCATTTGGTAGCGAAAATATGAGTAATCGGATTGGAAAATTAAGAAAAAAAGAGTTACGCAAATAGGACTTTAGTTGTGAAAAAAAATTATGTTAGATTTTATTTTAATATCATATCTTTCAAACCATTGCTCCAAAAAAATCAAAAAATATCATTGGGTTCTTTTTAAGATGAACAAAACCAAATCCATGAAAATTTGATTTTTAATTTTTTTTTATTGCATTCGGTTGCGAAAATAAGCGTACTCACATTGCACAATGGTAAAATCAACTGTTCTAGTTGGGTAATTAAGAGTAATTCGGTTGCGAAAATAAAAAGAAAAAAACATAAATTCTTTAAAATAATCACTCATTGATTTTGTTTTGGTCGTGTTTAAAAATAAAAATATATGTATTTTTAAAATTTTGAGTTTGAAAGATCTAGAGTTTTGAAAGTTATAACCAAGTACAAACACGCCAATTGAAAAATTAAAAACCACATAGAATAATTTCTATGTAATAATCTGATTTAGAAATGGATTATGTTGAAATGTTTAAAATCTCATTAAAATTTATTGCATAAATGTTTAATTTGAAAGGTTTATGAGTTTCAATTTTTGAGAGTTTCAAAAGCTAAGAAAGAAGATGAGCGAATTTAGTTTTTCTATATTTACACTCCAAAAATATTTTTTCGATTTTATATAGCATATTGTTTTGATAGATTTGAGAATCTAAATTGTTATTAATAATTACAATTTTTTTTGGATGATTATTATTAGTAATTTACTCTTTAAATATTAAATAATAATAAATAATTTAACACGAGATAATAAAAAATAATAACATTTTCAGATACTAAATGGTAATGATTACAATTATGAATCTTTGACTTTTATTCTAATATCTAAATATTTTTAATTCTAATCGTATTTTCGATCTTGGATTGATGAGTTATTAGATGGTCACTCAAAGAATTCCTTCTTTTTCAAGAAGCTCTGAGTAACCTTTACTCCTTCTTCTCTGCGTGTAATTACTTATCTTGGCCTTCATCAGCAGCCATGAGGTCCCTAGAGAAGAGTTCTCTGCTCTTCCCTCGACAAGATCCTCCGAGAATCAGCCCAAGAATCTCTTGCGCAAATCTTTTATTGATGTGGTTGAACCAAGAAACAAAATCGAGGTGATGATCAAACCTGAATTCTGCAAGGAAAGTAAAGATCATAATACTGTCCAGTATTGTAAAGAAGTGAAGGATTTATTAGTTCATCAGTCTAAAATCACTTTGGTGGGCAAGTTCAGTAAAGAAATCCTCAAAAGATCCATTATGATGGAGCTCTTGAATAAGTTTAAGTTTATGGGTACTTACAGTTTTGAGATGATGGATCCTCGTCATCTTCTTTTGGAATTCTGTGTGAAAGAAGACGCCTGTCTTCTTTTGTCCAAAAAAATTTGGAATGTCAACGGTGAGACTATAAGGCTTCTTCGTTGGAGTCCAGGGTTTAGCAGGAAGTATGAAAATACAAAGGCTTTGATATGGACTCGGTTCAAAAGAATCCCAAAGTTCTTGTTTAATCGCTCTATCATAACAGATATGGCTAACACGTTAGGTACTCCTTTTAAGGTTATTGTTCCTGGAAAAAAACAGAGCATTCAAGAATGTTTGTTATGCGCAAATAGAAATTGACATTTCTATGAAACTAAAGCATAAAATCTGGGTGTGATTTGGATCCAATGATGGATGTTGGATCCCAATTAGCTACAAAAACGTACCTGCCTACTGCAACACTTGCTTCCACATTGGGCATAATGACTTTGTCTGCAAAAAAACATAAGAGATCAGGAAAGAGTTTAAGAAAGAAAAGATGATAGTAAGAATAAAGATGAAAATGTTAAAGTGAATGAATTACCTACTAATGCTAGTCACAACAACAATAATCAAGCTGAGGGAAGCCAAAAATATCGCTAGATACAGAAGGAAAGAAATACTAGCCAACAAATACAAAGTTTCAGTAAGGTGTATGGAAGAAAGATCAAGTCTATTGTTGTAGGAAATAACAATAGAACTGACTTAAATGGGGACCAGTTAAGTCAGTCTCAACATGGTATATCTAATAATCAAAGAAGCAAAGAGATAGACAATTTGGAGATAAAAGATGCTTTGAAAAGACTGGATAAGTACACTCACTCAAGCCCTATTGAGGAAGAGGTAGTGTCTCCTGTTTGTGAAAATATTGGCAGCAGTAACGTCACTCCTACAGAGAGAGGAGGCCAGTATGATCAAGATTTTAACACTATTACTAGCAAGAAAATCAAATCTGCCAAGAAGGACAGATGACACCAAAAATTGATCATTAACTCCCTAAAGATAAGTGGGAGCAAGCAACATCAAAGGTCTTTATCTGAATTATCAGATATTAAGTTGGAACATAAGAGGTATTAATAACAATCCCTCTTTGAGAAGACTTAATTCTATTATCAATTTGGAGAAAATCAAAATTGTGGCTATTCACGAGCCTATGTCTAATTCTGTTAATATTTCTAACGTTGCTAATAGTTTAGGGTTTCAAAAAACTTATTTCAATGTGTCTAATAAAATTTGGGTCATCTGGTCTACTGATGTTTTTATTGAGATTATTGATGACTTTGATCAGTTTATTCACATGAAATTGCAGTATCCAGAGATCAAGGATAGTTTTCTGTTTAGTTCTGTCTATGCTAACAATCAGAGATACAAAAGGAATGCTCCTTGGGATAGGATGAAAGCTATTTCTACTGAGGGCAAGGCTTGGATTACTGCGGGGGACTATAATAATATCTCTACTTATGATGATCAAATTGGATGCACCACTAATGACCATATCAGTAGAGATAATTTTAATGACATGATCAGATGTTGTGGGCTTGAAGATGCTGGATTCTTAGGTTCTAGATATACTTGGTGTAGAGGTTCTCGTTGGAAAAGACTTGACAGATCTATGGTGAATGAGAAATGGTGCAATGATCTTGGGATTCAGGTTAAGCACATGGTCAGAACTTGTTCTGACCATGCCCTGACCATGCCCCTCTTCTTATCACTTCACCTATAAAATCGATTAACTATGGTAATAAAAGTTTTAAATTCCTTAATGCTTGGACTAATGATAGTTCTTTCTTAAGTATTGTGCAGCTTAATTGGAACTCAAAAACCAATGGAGATAGTTATACTATCGTTTGGTACAAGTTGAGAAGGCTTAAAAGTCTGTCTTAGGGATTGGAACAAAAGCCACTTTGGCAATATTTTTAACAAGGTTAAAGCTACTGCAGATGAGGTGGCTAAGATGGAGGTTATTCATGTTAGGGATAACAATCACATTTCTAAGGAGGCCCTTTCTAAAGCTAACAGCTTACACCTCAAAGCTCTTAGGGACGAGGAGGCTTACTCGAAACAAAAAAAAATTATAATTGTTGGCTCAAGAATGGGGATGGGAATACCAAGTTATTTCATTCCTATGCTAACAAGAAGAAAAGAAGTAATTCTATTACTAGCATAAAAGATTATCATGCATGGATATATAATCCTGAGGACATTGGTAAATCTGCAGAAAGGTTTTTTAAAAATATTCTTAATTCTGATTCCTATTTAAGCAAAGAGGATGAAAGTAATTGTATGAATGATCCCATTTTTAATAACATCCATATGTTAATTTCAAAAAATGATAATGATGCTCTGATGTTTTCAACTAATAAGGAAGAAATTTGGAGCATTATTAACGATATGAACAATGACAGTGCTACTGGCATTGATGGTTTTAACCTTCATTTCTTTAAAATCTGTTGGGATATTATTAATGAGGACTTATGCAATGCTTTTAACTCTTACCTCAAAGGAAACAGCATTCCCTCTGGAATTTTTGCTACTCGGATATGCCTGGTCCCTAAAATTTATAATCCTACTGGTTGGTCTAATTTCAGGCCTATTAGTCTTTGTTCTCTGTTTAACGGAATTTTTTCTAATCTCATTAATACCAGATTGGCTAAGATTTTGCCTAAGATCATCTCTAGCTATCAAGGTACTTTTATGAAGGGAAGACTCATTCACGAAAACATCTTGATAGTAAAAGAGATGATCCATGACATCAACAGAAAACCCAAGAGTGGGAATGTCATTATCCAGTTGGATATGTCCAAAGCATTCGATAGAATGGCTCACTCTTTTATTCTTAAGGTGCTGTCCAAATTTGGGTTTTTTGTTGATTTCATAAATCTTATTAACAAGCTTATATCTGGTGTGAACATATTCATTCTAATTAAAGGGGCTGTTATGGGTTATTTCCACCAGAAGAAGGGTTTGAGACAATGAGATCCTTTATCTCCTAGTATTTTCATCCTTGATGAGGAATTTCTCATTAGAGGGTTATATAATCTTCTCTATAATAACAACAAAATGTTTTATGATACTAGAACTAACCTGGTTGTTCCTTACTTAGTCTTTGCAGATGATATTTTTGTTTTTTCTAACAGCCAAAGCTCTTCAATTGACCTGTTAAGCAAGCACTTGGAGAATTACCAATTAGTATCTGGTCAAGTTATTAATAAATAAAAAACTAAGCTTATTATCTCTCACAGATTGAACTTTGCTAGAGTTAATAGCTTAAAGCTCAAAACTGCTTTTCTATTGATACTCTCCCTTCAAGTTATTTGGGGATCACTCTCTGCAGCAATAATAAAAAGGAAAACTTTAGTCCTATTCTTGATAGAATCAGGGACAAAATTAATGATTGGGATTCTAAGCACATCTTCTTTGGTGGGAGATTGACTTTAATTTCTTCTGTTTTACTTCCTATAACCTATTATTGGATGCAGAATAGTAGGAGTCCTAACTCTATTATCAACAGTTTGGAGACTATTTTTAACAGGTTCTTATGGAGATCCAATTTTAATGAGAAGACCATACATTGGTCTAAATGGAGCTATGTTTGTAGGCCTTTTGAGAAAGGCGGCTTGAATATCAAAGCTCTAAAAGATATCCAAACTTCCTTCTCTCAAAAGCTCTGGTTTATTTTCAGAAAAAATACTTGTCTTTGGTCTAATTTTTTACACAATATCTATTGTTCTAACAGTCACCCTCTTAAAGCTAAATGTAAAAGTACAGATTCTCTAATTTGGAAGCGACTTACTGAGATTAGGGATCTTGCTGAGTGCAACATCAGTTGGATTCTGGGAAAGGGCAATGTTGACTTCTGGCTCGATGACTAGCATAATGGGCCTCCTCTAGCAATGGAAAACAGCTGGTACATTGAGGCTTCAGTGATGTCTTTTTGGAAAGACAACACTTGGGATTACGATTGCTTGAACTCCTTTCTTCCCTGCGAAAAAGTAAATCAGATTAGCAACTTTAAAGTTAACACTGATAAAGAGGATATGATCATTTGGAAGCTTTCTACAAGCAACAGCTTTAATACTAAGTTAACTTGGGAAAACATTAGAGAGAAGCACAACAAGTCTAGCCTTTTTCAGAAAATTTGGAACAACAAAATCCCCATGAAGTTCTCTTTCTTCTGTTGGAAGCTTATATCTAATTTTATTTCTATTGATGATGTTTTAAGGAACAGTACACTTAGTCATTGTTTCTAAGTGTCAATTTTGCAACAACAATTAAGAGAAAAAAACATCTCTTTATTAGCTGTTGCTTTGCTTGGCAAATGTGGAACTATTTTAGTTCCTTACTTATTGTCAGAATTGGTAGATATATGTCAATTACTCATATTATTAGAGTATGACTCTGGCACTCTAATAATAAGTTTCACATTACTCATATTGTTCTCTAAATTATTAGTTGGTATATTTGGAAGAATATAAACTCTTCCAAATTTAAAGGCTCTCATGATTCGGTCAATAAAACTATTGAGAAAATCATTAGAGTTATTAGAGGCATTGATTTTTCTAATTGTTTGACCAGTAAACACTAGGCATGGGCATATGGGTATGGAACCGAAGAACCGAACCGAATCGAACCGAAATAACGGATTCGGTTCGGTTCCGGTTCCTTATAAATACTCGTACGGTTCCTGATCTTAAATACTCACGGTTCTCGGTTTGGTTCGGTTCGGAACCGAGAACCGAATAGTACCCATAAAGAACCGAATAAGCAATAGTATCCTTGAATATCCATGCATCAATGTTAGGTTCCAAACGATTATTTTGGTTACAAAGTAACCATTTGGTTAGAAAGTAACCATTTGGTTCTTTTCGGGTTCAGTTCCAAACAGTTTTTTTTGTTATAAAGTATCCATTTGATTAGAATATAACCATTTCGTTCCTTTCGGGTTCGTTTCCAAAGGTTCTTCTGGTTACAAAGTAACCATTTGGTTAGAAAGTAACCATTTGGAACCGAAACCCGAATGTAACCGAACCGAACCAAGAAGAACCGAACCAAACCGAATTTTAATCAGTTCCTAAATGGGTACTAGTTTTAAAGAACCGAGAACCGAACCGAATATTAATCGGTTCATAAATTGATACTAGTTCTAAAAAACCGAAAGAACCGAACCGAAGAACCAAACGCCCATACCTAGTAAACACTGGTCTAATTCCTTTAACGCGGGAATCAACTTAGGATGTCAATCTGTTGAGCATATAAAAGAAAGAATTACTTACTTTAAATGAAGGCCTCCTGAGAAAGACCGGCTCAAATTAAATGTTGACGGGGCTTGTTCCCATACTGGGGAAGCTATAGGAGGTATCATTGTTAGGAACTGGGAAGGCAACGTCATTGTTGGCTTTGGATTTAGGTTTGGCAAGCTGAATCCCTTGCTCGCTGAAGCAAGGGCTCTTATTGAAGGTCTTCTGGTCTGTAGACGCAAGGGTTTGATGAATGTTGATGTCGAGACGGATAGTCCTCCTTTTCAACATGATTGCGAAAGGAGCTGATCACTGGTTCACTAAATCGCTTATAGCTATCTGTAGGAAGCTTCTTCACTCGAATGTGTCTCTCAGACATATCTCTCGTGTCCAGAATCAAGCATCTGATTGGATCGCTAAATGGATGTTTTCCTGTACAGACAATAAGAAATTCACCCATTTCTCTGCTCCTAGTGAGTTGCTATCGGCTCTCTTTCTCGAAAGCCTTGGTATGGGGTATATTTCTACGGATTAAGTGTGAGAGGTTGGATTCGTAGCTGCTTTGATATGGATTAGGAGCTATTGAGGAGTTAGGGTTTATCGAATTGGAGCTTTCCTGATTTGAGGACGGCTATTCTTTTCCTGATAGCTAATTGATCAGCTTTTGGATGGCGTTTAGGTGTAAGCTTGGTTTCTGTCTAAAGAAAGCTTGAATGCTTTTCAATGTCGAAGTCCTGCCTTTTACTCGAAGACTTGTTTTTTTTGGTTTTACTGTGATAAGATCTTGTATTTGTTAATTTATTTTAATTAGCTCCTAAAGCCTTTGTATTCTTTTAATTCAGTAATAAAAGAAGTTATTTGCTTAAAAAAAAATACTAAATCGTAATAAAAACGGGTTTTTAAATATTTATTAATAAATAATTTTAGTTTTGAACCTAATTTGTATACAAAACAAAACCTCGTAAACAAGACAACTTTTTATGAAAATGAGAAGGGCAAGGCTAAAATGAGACCCCATTTGGCTATAATGAGACCCCTCTATAATGAGACCCCATTTGGCTATAATGAGACCCGAAAAAAGACACATTTACCCCTGATATAAAAGCCATATTTTCAGCCCATTTTCTCTCTTTTCTCTCTTTTCTCTCTTCTCTCTCTACTCTCTCTCAAACTCACCAAAAATCTCGAAATCAAAACAGCAAGTTTTCTCAAATCCAACATCAGAAACATCTTAAGGTACGAATCCTTTACATATCCATGTAATTTTTATGCATTTTCGTTTAGTATTTTTAGTGATTTTTAGAGTTTAGTGTTCTTGATAAAAAGTCGGATTTTCATGTATATTTAGTTGTTTTTTTCGAAAAAAAACTTCAGATTCGTGTTAGTCGATTCAGTAGGATCGTTTTGGTACCATGCATGATGAATTTGGGTTGGGTTTTGGGGATTTGGGTTCGATATCGAAATTTGGGGCTGCTGTTTCTGGAAATGGGGATCTGCGAACTGTGCCCTCGCAACCCGTGCAAAATTGCGAACGACCCGTTCGCAATTTTGCATGGGCTGCGAGGGGACAGTTCGCAATTTCACCTAATTCAGAATCTGAGACTTTGTGAAATTGCGAATTGGGGATTCGCAATTTCACCAAATTGCGAATTCCGAGTTCGCAATTTTGGTGAAATTGCATGGCCCCAATTCGCAATTTCACAGTTTATATATTTTTTGTAAATTTTTTTTTTTGCCAAATAGTTTCTATCTATCCCAAATTTATTAATAATTTATATGTTGTATTTCAGCATGCCTCGCAAACAGCAGCACACACCTGTTCGACATTCAGGAGGCTCGAGCGATGATGGAGAGCACTCCGACGTTGTGTCACGGTCACGGTCCGTTAGGCGTAGGCCTAGCGCTTCCACTCCGGCCCCTGTTCTATCCCAGGGGTTTGAGACATTCGACCTGTTATTTCGGAGGGTGAACCCCCACGTACCTGGTCTATATCCAGAGTATGCACAGCACGAGGCTTACCGTGTCTTTGCTGGAGAGGTAAGTAATGACGTGTTTTAAAGTACGTTTATATGTTCTATTGTATTATTTCTAACTTGTTTATGTCTTATGTAGGCTCGTCGGCACTCACGGCCCTACGCTATGTACGGTACCCACCGTGCGTGGGGTCTTGCTGGGCAGCACAGGGTAAGGGAGCAGGTTATGATGACTTGTTTCGGCCCACTGGTAGATGCGTTGGAGCGTTGGAATACCAACGTTCATCTTGTAGATGCCTTCCTGGAGAGGTGGCATTCGGAGACGAACACCTTTCACTTTAGCTTCGGTGAGATGACGGTTACGCTAGACGACGTCCACGTCATCACTGGTCTCCCGGTCACAGGTGATGATTTCGTAGTTCAGTCTTTTCCTAGTAATGGACAGCGTGAGGCTTGGTATTCTAGTGCATTAGGCATAGATTTGGATGACCTTAGGTATGAGTTAGGGCGTAACAGGGGGGGTAATGGTAGATCTGTTCGTTTACAGTTTTTACGCGAGAAGTACATGGTACGTAGATATACAGATGAGAACATGTCTGATAGTGATGTAAAGTGCGTCACTAGGGGTTATCTGCTGCATATGTTGGGTTGTTGTGTTCTAGTGAACAAGACGGGGAATAGTATATCTTTAGATTACCTCCAGTTTGTAGAGCATTATACCTCCTCCGTTAGATATAACTGGGGACAGCATATACTAGCTCAGCTGTACCACCACCTAGGGAAGTCCTCGCTGCACACGACTTCAGGGATTGCGGGTTGTATTGCCTTGTTGGAGGCGTGGATATACGATCACTTCTCCACCTGTTTGCCTACGATTAACACGAACTACGACTGTTCTATGCCGACGATGTGCCGATATGTTCCGACGCCGTTTCGTGCGGATGATGAGACTCGGATTAACATCCGACAGGGACTGATTTCGTTGACGGCGAACCATGTGAGTTACAATGATTTGTTATATTTGTTTCCATAGCTTTAATTTATTATTACTTTCATTTTTGGAAGATTATTAACTAACATTTTCATATGACACAGGTTTGGTTCATGCCTTACGAGCATCATCGTGCTTATTTCCCTTCTCAGGATGTGGCTTGGATTGACCACACCCTGAAGGCGTTCGACGTAGTTGAGGCGTACTATCCGCTTCGGGTGGCTCGACAGCTAGGGCACGTTCAGGACATACCACCGGCGCTGCGGACTGTTGTACCCGTACATAGGCGAAAGCGTGTGAACACGCGCTTCTTGTGGGATGAGGCCACGTGGATATCATGGAGGTCACACGTTGTTGACCCGAGGATTCGCGGTGACAGGTACATTATAGGCGGTCCTGGCACGACCACGACGTACGATGTATGGATCAGTGACCACCTATGGTACGTTCTTATTGATCCTAGTATTATTGCTCCATCTGCGGCGCATGTTCCGGAGCCCCCTAGTGCGATGACATATCAGGCACGACTGTATCAGCTTTCCGATCGTGTTACTGATGTTGATTCTAGAGCGGAGTCGATGAGTGTGGAGGACTTGCGTCGGGAGATACATGAGTGTCACCTTTTAGGGGTCCAGTACCGCCAGTTCGATTGAGTTTGATACTACATTATTTTTTTGCTTTGCTTTAGTTGTTGCTTTAGTTGACATGGTTGTATGGAATTGATTTTGGTTCTTTATTTGTTGCTTTTGTTCGGATTAGTTGATAGCACCTTATTTTTTCTATTTTAGTTCTACTTAAGTTGTTCCTTTCACTTATATGATGTGCATCTTAAAAACAACAACACTTAAAATGTAACACCTAGATTTCTCCCATAATATAAAATACACAAGGAAATTACACACATAGCCTAAAAGCATTTCGTGATTAAACATACATAAGCAACTAAATTAAAGCAAACTGTAGATAAACTAACCCTCAGTCAGCATTGGACACTTAGTTCTACGGAGTCGGATAGTTCATTCCATACCCATCTGAATCACTACTTCCTTCGGGAGTTGAATTCAAACGAACGCCTGTCGCTATTGCGTCTGCTATTTGTTGCTCTTCCGACTGTGTCGCTAAAGACACCATCTCCGGCGTGATTGTACTTTGCGATCCCATGTCGAAAATCTTTCGGAGGTTGGTTTGGACTTCCCAAGGAAGTGACTCGATTTGTAAAGTCACTGTTTTAAGGTAAGCTAACCTTTCAGACACTTCTTCGCGTGTGCGTGGTCGAGGCATCATACATCTCGGGCAGGAAGCCTCCCTACCGTGGTTGAAGAACATTCTGCACAAGACCGCATCGATGAAGCCAGGAACGCCCTCTTCTATTGCACCCCTCACGATGTCAAATGCGTTTAGGAGGCTTGCATCTTCGTCTACGTTCCAGCCTGAATCACACATTGTTATACCTTAAATGTTTAGTTTCTTAGTCTGATGGTAGTATTTATAAAATCGAACTGGGTGGTTCAACTCAAAATTTGTTAGCGGGAAAGGTTGTCTTTGTTCCCGCTCAAATCTGTTTTTAGCGGGAAACCTTCACTCCATTCCCTCCATATGTTTCCATACAATATAATAATATTCTGATGAAACTAATAGCTGTCTAGATTTTTGAATGTACTGTTGTTATCCTGCAACACCTAATATTTAAAAAGGTACAATAACTATTCAGTGCAATAATAGCAGGGGTCTCATTATAACAAAAATTCCATCACCAGGTTTACCGCTATAACGAGACACCTAAAAAAGTTGCCGCAAAAAATATCTGCTTTAAATGTAGTTCCCGCCCAAACAACCACGACCCTATAAATAGACGTGAAGCACTATTCGAGTAGTAACAATTTAACCAATGGAGTTTACCCCTAATGAAGATTACCATTTGCTCGAGGCAGTGAAACTCGCCCACCGAGAATTGGGAGAAGATAGTAGCGAAGCGTTTTTCGAGCTGGTCTTGTGTAATATGTACTACAACTACGGGCGTTTAGGAACTGAAGGTATTGTCGTGCGTAACTGTGACCAAATCAAGGAGAGATACATTTTTTGCAAACCAATGGATCGTTTGTTGTTTCTACCTTTTAAAATTAAGCAAGAAGCAGCTACCGTCTGGAACATGACCGTGGTAGACTACATCACGAAGGATATGGTAGCGTATCTTGAGAATAGGATTACTGAGAGGGAAGAGGGGATTCAGTCTGACGACAACTTGGGATACGACTTTGACGATTGAGCATTGTGATATGTTTTTAATAGTTTCCACCCGGTAGTGTCTGTATTGTCTGTTTGTTTTACTTAATGCCATAACTTGTTAAAGTTTTCATTACCTAGTTTTGTAGACATTATTTGGTACCCGCTACTTCAAACAACAACTAATTAAAAAGTCACACCTCAAAAAAAAAACCAGTGATAAGAAAGCAATAACTTCAAACAACAACTGATAAGGAAATTGACAACTTCAAACAACAAACAGTAATACGAAAATCACAACTACAAACTACAAACAACAACTGATAATAAGACAACAAACAGTAATACGTAACACTGCATAAGTGGAAGGCTTAGTCGTAGTCGTGTCTAAGTTTGTATTCCACATCATCCACTTCACCCCTTGCAATTATTTTGTCCTCTAGAAATGCTACCATATCCCTTGTGATGTAGTCTATCAAGGTTAGGTTCCAAACAGAGGCTGCTTCTCGCTTAATAAGCGATGGCAAGAAACACAGATGCTGTATTGGCTTGCAAAAATTGTATCTGCTTTTGATCTGCTCACGAGTACGTATAACGACACCTCTTGTACCGAAACGACCGTAGTTCATATACATCGTACATAGCACACGCTCGAAAAACTGATCGCTTGTATCTTCCCCCAGTATCTCGCGTGCAATCTTCACAGCTCGGAGCATGTGGTAATCTTCGTCCGCCGTAAACTCCATACGTACACGTTAACGAGTTTTAAATTTTCGTTCGTGCGGTAGGTTGCAAAAGTGTCGTATTTTGTTAGATTTTATGTCCCATTTTATAGGAGGCGAGTCAATTTTGGTGGGCGTTTAGTATTTGGATGAGGTCTCATTATAGCTCAATCCATACTATTTCGAATGCAATGTTGTTTTTCGCTATAATGAGACCCTTATTTGAAGAACGTGGGTTGTAATAATTAATTTCTATATGTGTGTATTTTTGTATATATTATGTGTCACCACATTAGTCGCCCATCCAGATTACGTTATCCTTACATGTCTGACAACGTTATCCTACTTTTAAGTAGGTTTTAGTCGGTTCATATATCTTATCTTATACTTCAAATCACAGTTAATAATAAAGGTTTTAAAAAAATTCAGTTCAAAATAAATTTAGTTTTGTAGTCGGGAAGGTCACAGAATTAGACCATTTTAGGCTACTTTGATGTAGTTTTTTTTAACTTTTTTGAGTTTTTTTTTTTTTCTCCGCAAAATTCAAATCATTAGGGCCACTTGACTAATGTTTGATGTTGGTTAAAAAAAATTTAAGTTTTGGAGTCGAGAAGGTCACAGGATTAGACCATTTTAGGCTAGTTTGATGTAGTTTTTTTAACTTTTTTGAGTTTTTTTTTTTTTTTTCCCCGCAAAATTCAAATCATTAGAGCCACTTGACTAATGTTTGATGTTGGTTAAAAAAAATTTAAGTTTTGGAGTCGAGAAGGTCACAGAATTAGACCATTTTAGGCTAGTTTGATGTAGTTTTTATAACTTCTTTGAGTTTTTTTTTTTTTTTTTTTTCCGCAAAATTCAAATCATTAGAGCCACTTGACTAATGTTTGATGTTGGTTGAAAAAAAATTAAGTTTAGGAGTCGGGAAGGTCACAAAAAGTTGAAAAACAATTTTTACAGAGGGCATTGCGAACACGGGTGCTTGTAAAACGCCGGATTTGCGAATGCAGGCCCATCAAATTGGGCCAATTTGCGAACACCCACTTCGCGATTTTGCCAAATCGTAGTGGTGGGAGTTCGCAATTTGGCCAAAATCACGCGTTCAAAGTTCGCAAAACCGCCACTGGGCCGAATTTTTAAATTTTTTCACACTTTTTTGGATAAAATTGTAATTTTTTGGGGAACTACCAATTTATTTGTGGTGTGCAACTTGTTTTTACAACAATTATAACTAATGGAATTTTAAAAATAAATAAAACGTGGGAGTATCGATTACAAAACGAAGTGAAAGTTCTAAAAATATTCGTAGACACAACGGAGTTCGGTTAAACACGTAATGCAAAATAAAATTATTAGTCTTCATTCAAATCGAAGATACGTGGTGGCTCTTCGTGTGCGGTCGATGGTTGCGCGGGCTTGATTTGGTTATGTTTGTTCAATCTCTTGTCGAGCGGTATTGCCCAACCGGTCACTTCATGATCCGTACGAAAGGGATACCAAGTAGGATATATTTCCGGAAGTGGTCCATCCAACGAAACCTACACAAATAAAAGGTAGATAAATATTTGGTCACGAAAATAATATATAACATTGAAACACACTTTAGTAAACTTACTTTGACAAAATGGTTACCATGAACGAAACCTATACCAATTTCGAGGTTAGGACATGATCGAGGAGGCACACCACGTAGAGGTAGATAAGTGTACGATTGGTGGAGTGAAATGTGGTATACGACACATTGGTATCTAGTGGCTATCACTAACCCTAAATCGGGTAACGTCATCCAATGCCTAGTACCTGCACCATACAATTCGAACACGTTCAACCTTCTCACAAGGTTATCTACACCTTGTGATCCATCAAACACTCTCTCCCATAGCTCACGTTCGTTTTGCAATTCGCCGATCAAATCTCTTCTAACTTGGTCCCATGAATCGGATTTACCATATACCGTCAAAGCAACGGCTCGGAATCCGCAATTACCGTCGGGAGAGACGTCTTCGACGCTAGAAATGTAGTCATGCAAATAGCTAGGAAACCAACTCTCGTACCCGCTAAAATCTTTGCCCTTTGATGATTTTTTCGGTCGAGGCACTTTATCTTTCTTCGGTTTAGCCTTGGCTTTCGCTTTTTCTTTCGTCTTGGCTTTTGGCGCTAGAAATGTAGCCGTGCTACCTATCGTGCCGGGAGTGCTAGCGCCTAGACTTCCATCGTATTCCCACTCGCTAGGGTCCCGTTGAGTTGATTTGTCCCGACCGGCTTTTTTCCTACCCTTAGTAACAACCGGCTCCTTAGGTTCCAAAACATGACTTCTAGCGGGATCTAGGATTTGCATCATCCTATTTATAATGTGGTCTTGGATGTGTTGCCCGTAACCGCGGATGGTGCTACCTATTAAGGAGATTTTTCGAGTGAGCTCGTCTTCGGTATCAAACTCCTCATTAGGTTTGATCCTTAACGTACTCCAATAGACATCACACTCATCTTTTCTAACCGCCCGTCCTTCTTTATAAATCAAAGCTAATTCGCATGCACATGGTAAATTATGAGTTGTCCTAATAACACACCCACACACTCCGGGTGTGAACCATATTTTCATGGACTTTGCGAGATTTTCTTCTATTAGTTCAATGGCTTGAGATGAAAGCTCACCTTTGACATCCTTGTAGATGGTTTTGTTAGGCCCCCTAGTTGAGTTTCTTGGACGATACCTACTACGCTCGAATGACTCGAAAATGTTAGAGTGTTGAGCGGATAGGTGCGCATGAACATGTTTCCAAAATTGTTCGAACGTGCATAGACTACTACCAATTGCCCGCTTGAGGCTAGAGTGAGCACTCTCCGCCCTACAACATGAGATAAAATACATTAGACTACTAACACTTTATATTTTTAAAAAATGGGTGGAGAAGGAAATATAACTCACCGGTTGCTAGTTTGGTTGCCAAAGTGTTTAAATTTGTTCGTGTGAATGTTGAGGAATTTGTGTCCATATTCGTCAATCCATTGCTTCATAACGTAGTCGAGAGCCAATGGACAAAATGCGAAAGTGTGGTGCATATCGGCAAGGTTTTTGTTATAGTCTTCGAGCGTGGCCGAATAGGCTACCCTTTGGTAATATTCCCCGAACTCATCGGCCATTTCCACATTCGGTAAAACTTTTCTAGCGTAAGAGGTGACGTTCTTACCAATATGCCAAGTGCATAACATATGAGTTGCGTCCGGAAATATATCGTCTATAGCATTCATTAAAGCCAACTACCTATCGGTGACAATGATGTTAGGAAATGGGCACTTGTTGTTCGTCAACACCATCTTTAGAATACTCAACCCCCAAGTGTAATTCTCTTGTTTCTCGGAACTCAAAAAAACAAAAGCAACACAAAAGGTCTTCTTCGTCGAAGTTTGGCCCACTATTTCAAGTAAAGGCATCTTATATCTTGTAGTCTTGTACGTGCTGTCCATTATAAGAACTTGAGGAAACGTGCGCATAAAATCGATGCTTTTAGGGTGTGCAAAAAACAACTCGAGGATCTCGTCCGTTGCTTCACAACTTCGCTCCCAAACATAGTACTCGTGTTCTTTTAACTTAGTAAACAAGTATTGCATTTGGGTCTTGCCCGCTTTATCAACCAAATCATGTTTTTGCCGCATGTTGTATATCGTGCGCATGCCTGATACATTTTGCGGGTCTTTAATCTTCAACCCGCGATATATCTCTCTCGGTCGAGAACCGACTTCCGTTTGACTACGAACGAACAATTGTTCTTCGACTTTTAGTCTAGCGGCCCGAGAGTGACCGTCCAAGTGCAAAAATGGATCGTGGTTGTGTTTCCCGTTTAGCACAACCACTTTCCAATAACCCGGTAGCTCTGAGACCGGACTCCCTCTTAAGTAGAACGGACACCCGCATTTTTTCGATGAACATTCTCGGCGCTTCTTAACATACCCCGGTTTGGGGTTAGGTTTGTAAACCCCGTGCCTCTCGCACCTAAAATACATCCTAGGAGTTTTCATGCTTTTTGTACCGTCGTCGTTTTTACTCCGGACCAAAATGAATCCTAGCTTTATGCTTTCGGACTCGACCCAATCAACCAAATCGGCTTTGGTGTAATAAGTGTCCGTACTAAACACTTTCGTGTAATCGGCCATCGAACATGGCGGTGGACCGGGTTCCTACAGAGTTCATTCATGCAATTTTATGAGAACATATATATACCTACATGATCATATAAATTCCAAAACAGGGCGTTTTTGCGAATTCCAAATTCGAAAATTCAGCGAAATTGCGAACTACAAACTCGAAATACAGCCTAAATTGCGAACAACCCGTTCGTGGGTTTGGCTGTTTCGCGAACGGGCCGTTCGTGAATCAGGCTTATTTGCGAACAGCCCGTTCGTCTATCTGGGAATTTCGCGAACGGGAAGTTCGCAATTTGGCACGAACTGCGAATCCCCAGTTCGCAGTTCATCACTTTTATAGCGGTACCAGCGCTATATTCGCACTGACTCGAAAAATTTCGGAAAATACCTCGTTTTGGGTTTCTAAATGGTCCGTCAACGGCTCTTCTTCCTCCGATGCGAAATCATCAAAGTTGCAGCTGAATCCTTCACTCCAATCACTCAAATCCATGTTTTTTAGAGATTTTAGGTAGTTTTAGAGAGAGAAAGCTCTAGAGAGTGGTTGGAGAAAATTTGGTTTTTGGTTCAAAATTGTGACTTATAAGTGAAGGGCAAAATCGACAATTCACATTGAAGAAAAAAAAATTCTGAAATTGGGGTCTCATTATAGCCAAATGGGGTCCCATTATAGCCTTGCCCAAATGAGAATACACAGATAAAACATAGTTGCGTTTTTGTTTATTTTATATTAGAAAATAGACGTATATGACAAGACCAATCTTATCTAATTTCCACTTCACTACGTTGACGTCATTAACCACTGCTTTTGAACCTTCTTTACTCGTCTTATTTTGATCCCATAACTAAGCTGTGTAAATACTGACTGTTTGCCGGCCCTGTGCTTTGGACCATCTTAGAGAATGCACTCTCGTTGTTTGATAACAGTTTCTCCGGTGTATCATATTCCAGAACCTAAAAAATATCAACTAACTTATTAGAT
Organism: Limnanthes douglasii subsp. nivea; assembly: GCA_036936605.1. Taxonomy (NCBI): domain Eukaryota; kingdom Viridiplantae; phylum Streptophyta; class Magnoliopsida; order Brassicales; family Limnanthaceae; genus Limnanthes; species Limnanthes douglasii. The sequence continues at coordinate 353,948,396 of JAUPFV010000001.1, forward strand.
GTTTTAAGTCAATTAAGATATAGAATAGAATTTGTGTTGAATATACGAGGAACAGAAGCGGATAAAACAATATCTGAGAATTACTTTTTCAACATACCTGACCGGCACTAAGAACAAGTATTCGATCGCAATCAATAATTGTATTTAGTCTGTGAGCAATGACAAGCATGGTGCAAGATTTGAATTCTTCACGAATGGTATTCTGGATAAGAGCATCTGTTCGAACATCAACAGCTGCAGTTGCTTCATCAAGAACAAGAATTTTCGATCTTCGCAGCAACGCACGAGCAAGACTTAATAGCTGCCGCTGTCCAACACTGAAGTTCTCCCCTCCTTCCATAACCTTGACATGTTATAAGAAAATATGTCTCAGTATATGACTTGATTTTTTAAATGCTGTACTACACAAATTTAGAGCAAACTAGATTACTTTCGAGTCACTTGAAAACTATAAAGAATTACTATAGAATCATTTATACATCTACAAAACCAAGTTTCTCAATATCTCCAGACATACACAAATGCATAGAGAAGAAAAAACAAGTTTTGTAGAACTATTAGAAAAAAATATATAATAAGTTAGGCTTTCCCAACAAGCATAGCTGTTCTTAATAATTGGTTGCCCAAACAATTATGTAATATCATATGAGATCAAAAAGTTAGATATTCAAACTATCTAAACTATGCCCAATTTAATTATGTCGGACAGTTTACAAGAGCCACTGAGTAAGAGCAATCCGAGTCTTTCCTTGGGTGATCCGAAAATGCAACAGCTTTATAAATGCTTTACGTAATATAATGCCCGACTATAATATTCAAGAACTTCATCTTTTTTATGATATCATACCTCAGCTTCAAATCCAATGTAATTAATTAGAACATCTATATGTCAATTATACCTCAGCATCCAGACCTAGAGAATTCCCCGTGATGACATCCTTTAGATGTGCCCTCTCTAGGGCCTCCCAAAGGTCAGCATCATTGTGTTCGTCAAAGGGATCAAGATTTAATCGCACAGTACCTAGACAAAATAGGACAATCAGCAGATTTCAATAGCATGAAAATGAATTTGTTTATTACCAGATATAACTTTTCATGGGTCCTTTGTGGCAGTTCTTTTCCACAATACCGAGCCCGTATTTCTCCATGGATAAAATATCTCATATGAAACAAGCTCTCCAGAATTTCAAGTGTTAGTTTTCTACCAATAGGTTTCCTTCACATGCCGTTATAAAAACAAATCTAAAATCAAAGACTTGTGTTGAGATATATTACCATATCTTATGTGATGGACGTTCAGTTAGCAGTTAAAAAGAATGTTCATTTCGATTAAGAAAAATATGAAGAACTTTTTAAATGAAGACAAGTTAAACTGAAATGTATTGGTAATATGTTATGTACAGCCGGGCACATAACAAGATAGCATACAGTTATAGAAACTCATAAGCGTCTTTATATATAAAAGTTACTTGAATAAATTTAACTAAGCTTAACATGTACCTGAGAAAAGAACTGGGAATTGGGGTATGATACTGAGGACCCTCCTTAAATCAGTTAATCCAAGCTTAAAAACATCATAATCGTCAATCAAGATTCTTCCGCTTTCAGCTTCTACAATCCTAAACAATGCATTCAGCATGGTAGATTTTCCAGCACCAGTTCTTCCAACCACTCCCACTTTTTCGCTAGGAGAAATTGCAAAGGACAACCCATGCAAGACTGGAGGAAGTTCTGGTCTGTAACGCATAATAACGTTCTCAAACTTGATTGATCCTTCCAGTGGCCAACCAGGTGGGAGGCGATTACTCTCGATTATATCTGGAGCCTCAGAAGTAATATCTACATACATGCCAACACGCTCAACAGCGTTTAAACTATTCTCTGCTCGGCTGGCTTGTCTTAACACACCAGACAATAGATTAGTGATATTTAAAGTGTAACTAAGAAGAAGACCCATCCTGGATGCAAATTCGGCTTGGTTTTCTGCCTTTCCGTTTTGCACGACAGCAAATGTTGCTATCAACCAGATCATGAGTCCCCCTAACATTTCCAACCTTATGGTGAGCCAACGATTTAAACTGGTGTTTGCAAGAGTGAACCTGATGTTATTATCCATGGATCTCCCATTGATGTTTGCCATGCGATCATATGATTTGTATGCACGGATGCTTGACAAACCATTCAGTGCTTCACCAAATTGAGCATAAACAGGAGATCTCGTAACAGAATCCAGACGTTTTACTTCGCGCGCTGTGCTCTATAAAATGCAAATGACTGCATACTGTGAGTGTTGGATCAACAAATCAGCAATACCGAACGAGAAAAGGAAATCAGCTTACAAAGAAAAAGATTAAAAAAAAAAACCAACATGAAAGTTACTGCGTAAATTTGCATGTATTTAAGCACAAAGACATCTGAGCCGAACAAGATATACCATGCTCAAAGATAGACATGAAAGCATGTGCACTACTAAAGTGACAAAACATTACCTGATAATATAGGTAAGCTGCATAAAACAAGATCAGAAGTGGCATTATGGCCCACAATGATATTGTGCTAACGATTCCTATCAGCGCGAAAGTGGAAAGGAGCTGCCACAACTGACCCATAAAATTGTTTATGAAACTGGCAACTTGTTTATCTATATCACCAGTATCCCTCGAAAACCTATTAATTACACGTCCAATTGGGTTGGTGTGGAAAAATAGCATCGGAGCTCTTAGAATAGAATTCAGCATACAGTCGTGCAGTTTTTTGGCTGCACGTAGACTGGAGGTGATCAACCAAAAAGAGTTTGCCAGCGTCACAGTTACCTGATATATATTTCTGAGTAAGTCTTCATGCGATAGCTATGAATCAATTAGACGCAATTTTTTAGACTTTTTCTGTTTTGTTTGTGTTTCCATGTTTAATTGATAAGAGCCAATAGTACCAGGGTACTTCCTTGAAATGCTATTGACTCGCTAACTTAATATGGTTACATCTTCTCATTATAAACGCACCTGACCAAAACCGAGGAGGGCATAAATAAAAATGTAGTATCCCCGGTTATAGCTCATTGAAGTGCTTTGATCTGTCCAAAAACTTAACCAAGTGCTACTTGATATTCTAAGAACTTCAGTAGTCAAATAGCACGTCAAGAGTATAATTACTACCCATGAACCTCCTAGTGCATTCTTGTACCTGCATACATATTAATCCTTTTACCAGATTTTCAGAAACTGTTGGTAATAGTTTTAAACAAAAATATTTATCCTGTATTTGGCTAGAAAATGAAAGAAACAAAGATGGCTTTGAGCTAAATACGTGTCACATGTGATAGAAACATATACTCAGCAAAAGCATGAAAATGTTAGCCGACTATCCAATGAAACCTCACCGTTTCTTTAGGCTTTGACATAATTTTTTGTATTATACATACATTGTTAAATACTTTTAAAGATAGTAAATATATCAAGCTTTATAATGGTTGACAAAAGAAAATAAAAAATACCTGGAAACCATGAGCGTAAATACTATGTTTTACCTTGTTAAAACTTGCCAACTAACGATTCCTGTTTCTCTTTCTTCTTGCTTGATAAGTATAGATCTCCCTTCTTTCCCTTTTCCCAGAGAGCTAGTATTTTTTTGCATATTTTTAAATTCAAATGCCCCATTGCCAGCAGGTTTTGAACTTATTTTATCGAAGTGTGTCGTATCCTCCTTTTCTTCCTCTTGTTTTTGCATTTTTTCAGTATTTCCTGCGTTTTCCATCAATTTTTGAAATAGCCTCCCACTTCCGGAGAGCTCCTTGAAGGTTCCTTCCTCTTTAATCATACCTTCACTAACCAGAAAAATTCTATCCACCTGCGGAAGAAAATGTAGCTGGTTCGTAACAAGTATCCTAGTTTTTCCTCGTAATTCCTCCTTGATACAGCTGTTAAAAACCTGCAAATAATATAAAATTAGACCAATACAATATAGCCACAAACTAACTTTTTTGGGAGCTTGAGTCGACAGAAAGAATATCCAATATTATATATAGACTCTACACTCGTCTTACGTACATACAGACGGTGTAATTGCCAGTAAACTCAGGTGCAAACCACCCATACATTCGCCAAGAGTACAGAATAAAAAAGATTAAGCATTTAACTATAGTACTTCAAGCTTTGTTACAATGTTAAATTAAACAAAGGAACATGGTGCCAACATTATAACGATCAACCTTTGTATGGAAACAGTTCACTTTTAATGTGCAATTCCATTAAACAGTAATTGTAGCATAAATTCATTAGCTTTCAGACTTAATACGATTTATAATGCATAATCTTATCAATAGGCTCAGGGCAAACCATAGTTGAGCGAGACAGTTCCTCTAGACAAAAAAAAAGTGCTGTAAGAATTGGTGGAGAACTTATTATACGTTAAATGCAAAACTGATACCTGCTTCGCGACATGAGCATCAAGAGCACTTAAAGGGTCGTCAAATATGTATACATCTGAATTGGAATAAACCGCCCTAGCCATGGAAACTCTCTGTTTTTGTCCACCACTGATATTCACGCCCCGCTCCCCAATCTCAGCAAGATCATGTCCCTGAGTAAGCATGTTTAAAATAGTCATTAAGACGCCTCCAGCTGGAATAAACTAAAAATGGTCCGTAAGCTTGTTAGTCCACTTAACAGGAAGTATATCAAGATCTTTCTGTAAAGCGGTAACATCAATTGCCCTCCGATACCGTTCCACTGCAAAATCAGCGCCAAATAATATGTTTTCACGAACCTGAAAGACATGTTTTGTTGTAAAAACCGTTCATTCATGAGTATAACCCCTTAATTATAAACACAGCAGGCAGAAGAATATAACCCTCAGCCCAAAAAAAAACATATATATAAAAACAACAATAATGATCCTGCAACCCACATATTCTAATTGTAGTGAATTTATGATACTTTCTACTGTAGGTACATACTGATATCCTAACATCAAATTTTACAAACCAGAAAGTATATTTTCTATAGATTTTGTAAATCAGAAGCACATAATCCTGGCAGTTCACACCACAACCTCTATGACGGAAGGTAGTCATATACTTTCTATGGAAAAGCTTTAACTCACGGTGGCATTGAAAATCCATGAAATCTGTGGAACAAAAGCAACAGTTCCTCTAAGAACGACACTTGAATCTTCCACTGAAGGCAACTCCCCAAGCATTGCTGACACAAGTGATGTCTTTCCTTCTCCAGTTCCTCCAACAATTGCTACCAAGCTGCCAACTGGAATATCCAAATTGATATTTGATAACGTTGGTTTTTCATCCTGCAGAATAAGCAAATTTATAGATTTCGATTCGTGCAAAAACATAGCTAAAGAGAATATCTTTTAATTCCATTATGTGAGTTATTAACTTGGTCGTTAGACATCCGTATCAAATTGCTTCTGCTAATACATTACTACGTTATTCATTCTACGAATCAAGTAGCATAAAAGACTCGCATATGCAGTGAAACTTGGCAATTAAAATTCTAGGATGTTATTTAGGCTCTGTCCCGACACAAATTTAAGGACAGTAAGTAACTTAATGAATTATCTAACATCATTTGAGAACATAGGTCTGTTGTTCAAATCATGGAACCCCACCCTTCATTTGATAATTAAGAAGTGCTTATTAATAATTGGACATTCCATTTATCACAGCTGGGTGATGTACCGCTCCAGACTTTTGCTTGAATCAATATACAAAGCTGTCACCAACTGATAGATCAGACGGCATGCTGAATTTCTTATTTCTCTAAAAAAAATTGGGGCTCTTCCATGAGCGGTTATACTATTGGAATAACTCGATCTATTATTTGACAATAATTTTAGCACCTAATTCCTTTCCGCTCCCTCAACATAACAAAACTCAAGCTGCAACCTCAACTGGTTATAAGCTCTATTACCTGGCAGTAGAACCCTTAAGCCATATATAGATTAAAGAACTATAAAAACAAAGAAAGTTACTCACTTTCAAATTCCATGAAAAGTATCCATTTTTAATTGAGATGGCTGGTAGACCAGGTTGAAGAGGTGGGTTTGGGAGTAGAATTCTCTCGTCAGCTAGAAGTAGTTCTTCAATGCGTTGCAATGATACATTTGCATTTACAACCTTCACCAATTATAAAACTGAAGATAGTTATAAATAATTGATACTATTTGAACAAGTCAAACTTCGAGAGTTTCTTATCCGACAGCAAAGCAATATAAGACAGTAATCCCAAATAGCTTAAGTCATCTCTAAGCTACAATTGACTCGGCCTTAAACGGGTTTTCAGTATGCCATTTTTGATTGATAGGTTTCATATTCTAGACATTTAGCATAGCAGATGGAGATAGTCTATAACAAATTCACTCTATGCAGAAAAATCCATCATATATGCAGTGCATTACATTCAGGAGAATGCAATATGGAAAGATCAAGGTTTGCATGACAAACCTGACTTAATAAATTAGGAAGCATGTTCATAGGATATCTAAGCATTGCAAAGAGAGAAAGGGATGTAAATGCTCTTGCAGGTGTCAACTCCCCACCTAGTATAGAGAACATCCCAAATGAAACTACTGGCACGGCTACTGGTATGCTGTTCAGTATAAAACTGTTGAACTGAAAGAAAAGGCAGTGAGTTAGAAACATAAATATAGAGTTAAAGTAGTTAATCGTTTCATCATGTACATTCTTATGTTGCACATAGTAGCTACTATGCCATACATAATATAGAGCTCGTTAGTATGCAGGTTTATATGGATAGACCATTTTTGCATGCATGTAATACAGAGATGCAAAACAATAATCATTTTTCCTAAAAGTTATAAAAACTATGCCCCTGAAGACTCTAAAACTACTGCCTGGACTCCATAGTAAATCATACATATATATGATTTTACAGACCATGATCAATAAGCATCTGGTCAACACATACTAGAGGAAACATGCAACAACTATAGCATCAGATGTTCGAAAATCGAATGTTGTTAGTATATAGAGGCTGTAATTGTTAATGAATGAACAACAAAACAATTTACAGACATAATTCTTAGTACATACAGCTGATAGTAACTGGGCATTACGGTACCGCAAAAGTTCATCATTCCGTATGCTTTGGATTCTAGACTGGAAGCTTTTCTCCCATGCATAACATCTAAAAAGGGCCACGAGCTAAATAATAGTCACAAACACTAGAGCAAACCAGAAACATTTTACAGAAAAAGCCAACAAACTTCAGCCTACTTTACAGTGTCCATGGCAGCCAAGACTTCATTCATGATGCTGACTCTCTTGTCAGTCCATTGGAGGGCATCTTTAGTAAGCTTCCGCATTTCACTTACCACAAAAGTCTGAAACAAAACTAAAGCACTTATATAGGAGGAAAGTAAAAATGATAATGGAAGTAGTAACATGCGAAAAAGAAATGGACCGTGATGTTACCCATCTGCAAATTTATTAGCATGATAATTTTTCACTGAGTTAGTATCAGGAAGATTTAAATTCAGGTTGAGGGGCATTACAGTATGCAAAGTAAGTCTATGGAAAAATATTTCCAGCCATGAAGGTTGGCTTTCTTGGGGCAACGAAATGAAAATTTATGATGCCATAGTAATTAAGGACAAGCAATCTAATCATATGCTTGGAAAACTTGTTTTTCCAGCACACCATACATGGTTGTTTCTCGGAATTTCACAGACAGATTATTCGTGGTCCAACAATTAGAATAATGTTGTGCATGATAAAGAATTAACTATTGAGCTAACCACATTTGGTTACATTCTTTATTTTAGATCCAAATAAACCAAGGTGGCTTGGCATGTTGGCATTCGGCTTGAACTTAGTAACCTCATCAGGTATCCCAATTTCGAACCATGCTTAATATATAATTAATAATAAAATATTATTTTTCCAAATAGGTTCTTCTAAGCTTGTGGTTATCTTGGTCTATAAAGAGTCCGAAAGAAAATTACTTTCTATATTATTGTGCAAAAGATTTTATGGAATTTTATTTGATACTCTGGCAGTTTCATATGAGACAACACTTCGAAGTCCGAAGAGACTTTTATCATTTAGCTTTATACTTTTATTTTCTTTTTTCTTTTCAAGCTGTCATATATGTAACTAGTTTTCCATTCACCTAACCTCCCCCCACCCATCCATACACCCACCCACCCACAGGAAGATAAAAAAAAAAAGAAACCCAAAATCAAGGAACATATCTCCACAGCTTTTCATGAATAAAATCCTAAACTAAATCAGCAGATTGTAACTAAATCTTTGTTACCTGAAAAGGTACCAAGAGAACTAGCATCAGAGACCCAATAAGTGAAGCAACTCCAAGTTGCTGGTAAAGTAGAATCATAGCCACGCTAATACGAAATGGAGCCGACCAAAGTCCATGAAGTTGTTGGCTTATTTGCTGAACAAATCAGGGGATTTTATAATAATGAGTAAATTATCATCATCCCTCAGTAAACAGTGTGTATGAACAACAAAAGACAACTTCTGAATGACATTGATTATCAGATATTAGTGGTTTAACTTTCAGTGGAAACATATATTATCAAGAGATGATTCAGCTCAGTGAGTAAACTAATTTGGCATCTAGATGTCTCTTGTGGACTTTCCAAGTAGTCTCTAGACTAATGTTTTTTTTTTTACTTCTATTGATTATAATAATATGATGAAAGCAACAACTATATGAAATTAAAGGTGTTGGATACGTGCAGCTTCGAGTAGACAAGAAACATACCTGAAGTGCATTTGCATCTGTTGTAATCATATTTGTAATCTTCCCAGATGGAAATTTCTTGCGAAACTCATTGGTTAGCCGTAAATACTTACGGAAAATAGCGGCCACCTATACTTAGAAAAATAGTGTTCAGAATGAAGCCACTTCACAAGGCTGAGGCCAGTGGAAAAGAGATACAAGTTAAACACTTTTGAAGTCAATATTCATTACCAAAGTTGACCTCAATCGAAATCCAACACGCCAAACATTCTGGAAGTATTGCACCTCAGTAAGGACGCAAACTGTCTGAGCTAAATAAAAGCTTGTCAATGGAAAAAAATAGTTACTGCCAAAGCATACTCTTAGGTATTTTTTCATATATATATATAGCAACATTTTCATATAATCCATGACTTGCATAAAGCTAACATTTTTACAGAGCCTACATTTAGAATGAGCATTGAGCATTGTAGAAATCAACACTCCTACCACATACAGATTCAAGGAAACAGTGAAACCTCTTTCTTTGTTAAATTTAGCTAGAGCTTCAAGTGCAGTCACGGAAATAGCAAGGAGGACGAAACATAAACAAGTTTATAAGTGAAAATTTTGTTATATGTTCTAGATGCTAACATTTTTGCTTACAGACCTCACATAGAGCAATCTAAAAGCTAAACCGCTAAATATTTTACTAAAGTTTTGTCCGGTGAAAGACGGTGGCATCAGCAACCTTCAATGCTAACTCCATGATTATTTGAGGAATTAAATAATGACAGCAAATTAGAAGCCAATTAACACAAATAATATATAAAATCTCATATGAAAATACTGTTACTATCTTGAAAACTCAATCAGAATAACTGAGTGATTCTTTCATATTTATAACTTCAATAATTAGAATTATTTTACAGCCAAACTGGCCACAGTTATTGACACAGACAACCGACTAATGTCAGTAGTACATCTGAAGCAGCACACAAGATGACTTCAAAGTATATTCAATAAGTTCAAAGCTGTGGTATCATGAGCCCAGATGAAGTTAGAAAACTAAAATCTAAAAATCTGATAAATTAACAAGACAATATCTATTAATATCTACACCAAGATTAGTATTCAGAGAAAATATTGACACTTTGACAAGAGTTTACAGGATATGTATGTCGCACTCTTCTTAGCATTCGTGAAAGAAGTAAAAAAGGTAATAAATTCTTACCACCCCAACAAACATCAAGAAGGCATAAATGTAACCGATCCAAGCTGGATCACCTCGTTGCATTGACTGCAGACCATACAAAAATATTTATTAGGTTGAGTGGCATAAAAAGCATAAGGATATTTCTATCTTGATGAACATAATAAGAAATTCTTAGTCATTAGGAGTACCAAAATATATGAGCTGGTATAGCCATTTACTCCTGTGACCGGAACTAGTAACTCAATATAAGAGGTATAGATTATAAAGGAGAATCAACTACGATACAAAAGCTTCTTATTACAAAACTTGGTGTAAAATGTGCTCAACCAGAATAACTGGTCCATGGAGTCGAGTTGAACATACATTAGATATGACCAGTGATATGTTTTATCGAGTAGGCATTTAGTCAATGCATTTGTGTAGTGATTTTTTTATTACTAAATTCAGGACTCTGCCCCTACGTAGCTTGTAACCTGCTTTTCCTAATTTATTCTAAACGTAGCACACACAAAATCAAGAAAGCTGACTCAGATATTATGGGTTGAAATAGTAAAACCTTACCTGTAAGAGGCGGTTCAGTATAACAGGCCCCACAAATTGAGAAAGATCACATCCAATCTGAAAGACCCGTGAGAAAGGTTATAAGCTCCACGAGAGTTATTAAGTATGAACTTTAGAAATAATATAGGAGAGGCAATGAAGTTTTAAAAAAATGGAGAACAACTTTCTTACAGAAAGATTGTTTATTCAAATTGGAATCACGTAAGAAGAAATGATCAAGCAAAAGTCATTTCGAGATGATTAAGTTAATAAAGTCTCAAAACTGCATCCCTTTGTATGTATTGGAGTCATATACCGAGGCGCTCTCTTTTACTTGACAGCACATAACTTCCATGTGTCACAAAAACTGTTACGGATAATTGAGAAAAGCGCTCTCTCTTACTTGAGGGTACAGAACGTCCATGTCTCAAAAACTATTATGGGTATTTGGGAAACACTTTTAATGTCACTTGGGAACTGTACAAAGAAGTGATTATCAACACTTTCCCATATAACACTTTTATACTGTAAGTAAACCAACTAAAACAATCCAATTCCGCAAGTGTCCATAATTGCAAAGGAGCCCGCCATGGTTATGTAGTCTCTCCTAGCTGTAGGAATTTAACAGTTCTAGGGATTTGTGTCCGGAGTAGAAAGGAGCTCATTACCTTAAAAAGACCTCCCAACCAAAACCTACAGAACAAATGATATGTGTTGGTAGATTAGACTTCAAAGAAAAAGAACCATTCTACAAAATTAGAAGGTTCAACGTGAAAGAAAAAATAAAAATGTTAATCAACTGATACCTTCCGCCAAGGCTATTATTCAATGCTCTTAGAAGCCATGGTTTGGACCGCATGGATTCTTCAGCCCAGGATTTCTTAAACCTAAGACAGCCAATGATTTATTAACGTGAAGACCACTATAAGAATGTAGTAAAATATGGCAAGGAAGAAACGTGTTACGAACTTTTCAATTAGAGTCTCTGTTCGATCCCATGAGTCCAAATTCCAGACACTCTTCTCAGTTATAGGCTTTTTATATCCTACCTGCATCAGTGGTGTGATCCACCCCATGTGTATTCCTAGAATTGGAGAATATACAAAGGACTATCAGGAGAGCAACTGCCATCTAAGAATGCGACTATACAAAACCAATGTATGGTCCCTTATCTGTCACAAGCCACATGCAACTATGCGACTTCCAGCTACAAGGACATGGGTCCAGAAACTACTTACTTGAAAACACGCTAGCATGTCTCTCGGGGCATATTTGCTCTCCCTCAGGTAGTGCTTCATACGCAAGGTTATGTATAGGCTCATCGTACATCATCAAATAACCTGGATGGTGATCCAAACTTGGAACATAAAAGAGAAGAAGAATCCCCAACAAAATCTGCATCCACCATCAGAGATGTCAGAGCAACACTTACAGATAATGGCCTAAATTTAAAATCCCAGGTCTTAAGCCTACACATACACATGCTCTTGGCCATCTTCTTACAAGTAAGTCCCTAATGTTGATAAAGATGATTCTTACTTAAAAGTGTGCATGGAATAACACACTAATTTTTTACATTTGTTTTTGTTCTGATTATTGTTACCTACTATATCTACATGTATCCCGATCTAAATCAAGTGGGAATCGTGTTCCTTGAAGTCTTACAATACCATGTAAAATTAGGACTTATCTACATAATTTTTCCCTACAAGGTTTCTAAATCTGTACAGCTGATTGGAACCTTCGATTCATGTACCACAGAAAGCAGGCATCAGAAGAGGTATTACGTGACCAGTATAATATACAACAACCAGAAGGAAAGAAAGGAAAAAACCTGGCAGCAAAAGATGCTGATATACAAATACAGTGTGACCCTACAAGAATAAATACAATTTTGACATTAATGGCAACTTGATATAAATAAATAGGAACAACACTAAGTATGGCGCTGCAAATGTTAAATAGGGTCAATCCTCCCGCACAAAACTCAAAATATACAGGAAACAACAGTAAGTATACTAACGCTGTCAATGCAGATGTTAAATAGGGTCAATCCTCCCACCCAAAACTCAAAATAGACAGGACCTTTGCAAAAAGTAATCCCAAGGGAGAAAAGTTTTTATTTTCGAAATTATTTCAAGAATGAATGTTTTCTTATCATGTCATATCACTAAAGGTTGCCTCTAATCTACGCGTAAACATCAATTCTCAGATGCATTTACTGACTGGTCTTCATCAGGCTGAGCAAATGCAGATAAAAAATGAAATAAAAACATTTGAAACTTGCCAAGATAACAGTTGGCTCCCCATGTGAAGATGGGAGATAAATTTACTTTATTATATACTACTCTTTCAGTAATTCATGCTAATAAAACTTATCTAGCTAGCATAAAATGAAAAAAAATAAAAAAAAATTGCTCGGTATATATGAGTTCAAAGCCTTGACTAAACTTGTACAAAAGGAGGTAGGTACATATTGTCTTATTCCCGACAACTGAATCTTAATGGAATCAATTAAGTCTTTGCTCTGTATGTAAGAATTCTAATCCTTGAGTAAACTTTTACAAAAGAAGGTAGCTACATATTGTCAAATTCTCGACGATTGAATCTTATTGGAATCAATTACTTTCCTCTGTATATATGAGTTCAAAACCTTGACTAAACTTTTAAAAAAAGGAGGTAGCTACATATCATCAAATTCTCCACAATTAAGTCTTATTGGAATCAATTTATTCGACCTGAATGGCGTCATATTCTTGACTGACTCTCAAATGGCAGACCCGTCAAGTCATCGATTTCCATAGATATTGATGAAAGATTAATTTCTTATGGTTTGAATCTAAATGAATCATTTATGATTTATTTTATATAATTAAAGTTGTTCACTTATTACTTCCTCTCAAACCAAGTACCCTTAAAATTAATGTATTGTCTAAATCTGGTAGTGAGTTCCTAACTAATTTTTTACATTATAGAATCTATGCTAAATTAAGATAACTAATACTGTATAAGACACTTGCCATCAAGTCGAGAATAAATAAGGAATTTGTCCATTACAACATGTAATATATAATTTAACAAAAGAAATAACTTCGAAATAAATTTTGATATGGAACTGGATGAACTAGTTATAATGGAAAGCTTCAGAATATACGATGCGTAGCTAGATATGTTGCTCATGCAGTAATTACATTGGTACCAAACCATTATACTGGTTTAGCAAGCAGCTCAGTGTTTCACATTCTTGAACGTACTCAAATTACATAGAAGCTACAAATTTGTCACATTTTTCAGATCATATGTGAAAATATATAGCCTATAGGGTTAATTTACTCTGTTGGGACCATTAAATATGCTTTGTACAATGTTCAAATAAAACTTGCTCAGTTACCTAGAAAAGTGGAGAAGAAAAGAAGATATATCATAATCATGAATAAAGGTTGTAGTCACTAAGAGAAAACCTTCTGTTTCATGTTTATTGTTGTGAGCAAGAGTAAAACGAGTAATCACTGGAAAAAAATCTAACCTGCCGCGAGAATTCTTCGTGGGAAGTATGAGATCCAACAGCACAACATCCCCAACCAAAACATAAATGAGACAGAACCGAACATACCATCTGAATTCTCTGATATATATTTTAGTTTCTAAGCAAAACATGATAAGCATGGAGCACCAAGCCAGGGCCTCGATCGTCAAAGAAGACATCTAGCCAATATAAACAAAAACAATCAGAAATTATTACTACAGATATAAAATAGAGATTTACAAATAAAAACGTCTCATTTTCTTACATGCTATATGAAGTCAACAATAAAAACTTTGGAAGTACCAAAAGTCACTATATTTTGAGTATAATCTAGGCCATTCAAGAGAGCTAAGAATTAAAGAATAGAAATAGCACCTCAAAGGGAGCAATACCAGTCTCTCCGTCCAAGTTGAAGAGTGAGATGCTCATTACCAATCTAACAATGGGACCAACAGTGCAATAAGCAGACAACAATCCCAGTACATAGTTATAAAAAATCGACCGCAAACGGAACCTCTGAAGTCTAGCATTATATTTGATAAGCCAAATTCGACAAACACACAAACCCAACAGAACCAAATGAGAAATGGAAATCACTAGAGAATCAATCACGCAGGGTGTGTATGCACCAAAAGTACTGTCAGCTGTTTTTGCCCAAATCCTATTTGCCCCTGGCTGGCAGTACCAAACCAGTGGCTCAAATCCCATTTCTATTGTAAGAAATTCTGTCCAATTTATGAACTATCGATTGCCTGTTGACGCACAATCTGCAACCAAACCAATCGAAGCAATTTAACCAAACACTCGATCAAAACCCATAACAAACACTGCAAGAATTTAACCCAATATTTTAAAAGAGAGAAAACAAGAAGAAAAATCTTGACTCGAGAACGTTTGTAGTCATTAAAGCAGTAAAATCAACACAATACTCACAGTCCAATATCGGATACAATGTGTAGGATAGCTGGTTCTATTATTTTACTTTTAAAACCATAGTTTTCTGTGTGGTTTTCTCAGCAACCCAGCACTAGTAAGAAAAAGTGGAGTTGTGCAAGAGGAAATCTGTCATTTTTAACAAGACAGTGCTACTTTAGCAGTAGTGAGTAGTGACAGCCGAATTCAGATATTTTTAGTGCGGCACAATGACCTTGGAAGAAGCGCGAATGCATGGCGCTACCGCCACATATATTTAGGGAAAAACTCAAAGTTAAGACAAAAAAAAAATACTAACAATTTATTAGCACATCCCCTCGAGTTCATCTCTTTTATTTGAGCCCACTAGTTGTGGGTTTAATATTTTCGAATCCAATCCTTAAATTTATTTAAGGTTGTTATGAGTCTGATTCGGTTCGAATTTTAACAGAACAAAATCGGACAAGTGAGTATATCGATTTACAAGTTTTAATATCTAATTTTTTTTGTTTCACATATATCATCTACTTTTTTTAATACGGTCCAAAACTGAATTTGTGGATCTAGTTTAATTTTTTAAATTATATATTGTAAAGAGAAAAGTATCAGTAAATATTTTTTCAACTATTTAATTACCAAGTGGTATCCGCTTTTTGGATAGTGTAATTTGGTACCTCGAATTGAAATTTGGACAAAAATACCTCCGACCAAATATAGCCGCTGGTAGTACGAGGTGTTTGCAATTCTCAGGATATCATGAGAATTGTTTGCAACTCAGGATTTCGTGAACAACTCTCATGATATCATGAGAATTGTTTGCAACTCAGGATTTCCTAAACAACTCTCAAGAGATTATGAGAATTGTTTGCAACTCAGGATTTCCTGAACAACTCTCAAGATATCATGAGAATTGTTTGTAACTCAGGATTTCCTGAACAACTCTCAGGATATCATGAGAATTGTTTGCAACTCTCAAGATTTCCTGAACAATTCTCATGATATCATGAGAATTGTTTGCAACTCAAGATATCATGAACAACTCTCAGGATATCATGAGAATTGTTTGCAACTCAGGATTTCCTGAACAACTCTCAGGATATCATGAGAATTGTTTGCAACTCTCAGGATTTCCTAAGCAATTTTCATGATATTATGAGAATTATTTGCAACTCATGATTTCCTGAACAACTCTCAGGATATCATAAGAATTGTTTGCAACTCAGGATTTCCTGAACAACTCTCAGGATATCATGAGAATCGTTTGCAACTCTCAGGATTTCTTAAACAATTCTCATGATATCATGAGAATTGTTTGCAACTCAGGATTTCCTGAACAACTCTCAGGATATCATGAGAGTTGTTTGTAACTCTCATGATTTCTTGAACAATTCTCAAGATATCCTGAAAGTTGTTGCTCGTGAAATTTTATTTAAAAAAATCAAAAAATATCATCAATGGATCTAGCTTTGTTCATTTTAAAAAAACAAAAGCGATGATACTTTCATTTATTTTTTTCGAGCTCCAGTTTGAAAGATACGAATCTTTTAAAAATAAAATAAAAAGAAAAAGTAGGAAAGAGAAATTTTGGTTACGTGGTTGTTATGAATGATGAGGGCAGGTAGGGTATTAAAATAATGTTAGGTACTATGTGGTAATTAGGTAGTTGAGATGGGTATTAAGAGATAATTGATCAAACCTTGGGTACTATATGACAATAAAATAGTTGAGTAGATACCTTAGGTGCAATTTCCCTATTATAAACTATATGTTGGTATTAAACTATAATAGCTATTTTAATATAAACTATATAAAAAATAAAAATAATGATATATATATATATAATATTTATTAATTATTAAAAGACCGTTTCATATTGTTTGAAATAATATATAAGTTTTGTTATTCTAATAATTAGTAATCAGGTTCTTTAATTAAATAATGTTCATAATAATATATTTACCAATTAGATTCTTTAAATAAATTTAATATCAAATAATATAAATATTTTTTAGTTATTGATTTTTTTAAATATAAATTGATCATTAGTCTTTATTATTTAACTTAACATCTTAGGTTAGTCACCCAAAGCTATGACAGATGTAGAATCGATATTCTAATTTATTTTTTTATGATTTTGACGATAAAGATGAAAATATTGTGATAAGTAGTGGTGATGATCGATGATGATATTGGAAACTAGGAAAAAAATCAAAAATGTTTAGCATTTGTTTTAATGTTTTATTTTATTTGATTTAAGACATGTGTTAGATTGTTTCTTTTATAAAAGATTTACGGTTGTTTCTTTTGGTAACATTTTAGTGTTTATTTAGTTAACTTTATTTTGTTTTAAAAATTAAATCTTAATTTTCGTTTAAACTATAAAATAAAGTCAAATTTGAGCTAGGTTCGGATTGGATTGTACCCGATTGAACAATCTGAATAGTAAAAATAGTATTTACGGGGTCATGTCAGACTGATCTGCGGATACGAACGGATTGGGCTCAGATTCAAAAATATTAAACATGCAAGCTAAGCCGAGTTGGGGTTAAGTAAAAAAAACAAGCTCGATCAGTTCGGCCCAAATCCGGCCCATTGCCATCTATATATATATATATATATATATATAACGTTTTTTAACTTTATAAATTTATCTTTTAACCATTCAATTCTTTCAAGAATCCAACAATATTATTTTACTCCGATGAGTTGTATTTACTCGGTCATGGCTCAAATAAAATGTGAAAATGATAATTCTAGATAAATATTCAAAAAATCATAATTTTTTATAAATAAATGATTGGTTAGATTTGCATACAAATGTGTTGGTATATAGAGTTTGCATAATATTGGTGGTTAATTTACGATAGAAGTCAAATAATTTCGCTCGCTTTAGAAGATTTAATGTGTTAAGGTTTTTCTGATTCTTCGCGATTTGCAAGTGTTCTTCATTGAATTGGTAGTGTTGTCCCTCGATAATACTAGCGCGTAACTAGTGCACCACAAGTGCAGTCTTATGTGCACTCGCAATGCATAACCCATGTACTTCTAGTTCAGTTAATCCACAATGCAAGATATATGCCCTGACACTTGTAATACAACTAATACACACTAGCGGTTCATATGCATATGTACTGACACTACAACTAATACACACTACAGTGCATAAGCCCCTTGTGTTGGTAGTACAACTAATACACACTATAGTGTATATATCCTTACATTGATAGTATAGCGGGACAGTCGAACCTATAACAAAGATGTTAGAATTTGACTAACTTTATTTTTTTTAATGTACGCAAGCAAACAGGCGCATCATCCTTACAGAGCTCTTGATCATAGAAAACTTTGATGGAGGTTAAAGCCACGCGTGATGCTGATGAGGAAAGGCCATTCAATGTTTAAATTGATATTGCGTACCACTATTAGCACTGAGTCATTTAAGCTAAAAGATGAGCATATAGAACGATTATTATGTTGAATCAACTTGGGAGTAAAAAATGTTATTATAAAATAATATCACGCTAGAGGTGGATCATCTAGAGGTGGCGATGATGAGGAAAATTCATGCCATTAGTCTGATAAATATGTGTCCTTTACAGATTAGCACAAAGAGAAACATGAGAAAAATACTTTATTCTCGGATCAAAACAACATCTACCTATTTCCAAACTACGTGGAACACGAGGCGTACCATATTTATATGACAAGGTAAGTTTAATGATATGTATATATTTTTAATATTTTTTGTATTCTTATATGTAATAGATTATAAAAATGCTTTGTTTTGTTTTGTTTTTTTTCAGTATTGTAGTTCTCTAAACGTCTAAAATTTCTACGGGGTTTGAAAAATTATGAGACATATTCAACCAGATTGAGATGTTAAATTTATTGGTCAAGACTTTATTGGGTCTCTCGTTTCTTGCCCATCTATGTTCCACTCAAACCTTCAGTTGAATGAGTTTTTTGTTGGGTGATAACACTGTGAGACGAATACATTCCACTTTAGTTTTGAGGAGATGATTATCACCCTTGATGATGTGTACATCTTATGACAAGCCCCAGTTGTGGGTAAAATAGTGGAATCATAAACCTTTGAAAAGAGTGAGGAGATACATACCGAGTACGCCTAATTGTTTGGACTTTCATCAATTGTTTTTCGTCAAGAGATCGAGAGGAAAAAAGAATTTGTTTTTGGTATAAGATGACTTGGGGATCATTTTACAAGAGATGCGTATCTAAATTCAAATCCAAATATGACTAGTGACATGGTCGTACAAGCTTCACGTGCGTACCTTATGTATTTTACCAGATGCACAATATTCATCGATACCAATTATAAGTCTATAAAATCATACATACTATAGGTTTTGGATGACATATACAAAACTTTGAGAAGTTTATTTGGGGGTTTGCGTTAGCTTGGCTTTATCATGGTTGGGGAGATGCATCAATAAAGACTTTATATGATTTCATCGGTATGTTTGAATGTTGGATCTACAACTATTTTCTATGTTGTTATCCTCTGTTGAACGAAAATTGAAACTAAAGCTTCTTATTTGGTCGCCGAAGCGTATGATTAGGCGAATGTGCAACCAAAAAGAAACTATTGAGACACTCTGAGTGGTCTTATTGGGAAGAGTGTGAGTACATTTTATTTCCTCTTAATTTGTTCTTTTGGTGATTAATATTTGATTTAGTCATTGTTAACGTTAGATTGAATTATTGTTACATATTGTATTCCAGTTGTGTATATGATAACTCACTTTTTGATATAAAATGTATGGTTATTCGACTATCCAGTTTGATTTATGAAAATTGTTGAAAGATACACGTCAGATGGAGTGATGCGGAAGTTCAGACGGATCCGGGATAAACTGGCTCCATATATAGTCAAGCAAAAGGTGTTTAGAGTATTTGATGTGTGTGGGGATTTTTATTTTAAAATTAATCATTTACTTACAAAAGATATTTTAGGTTATATGGAGCAGCGCCTCGCTCAACAAGCGAATGATGACAAAAATTGCATATAATTTGAACTTTTTAATTGGGATAATAGTCTATAATGTTATGTTCTTAAGTTATTGTAATCTCTACATTGTAATTGTCATTTTATGTTTAATGTCATTTTTGTATATGGTTGTGTGTAATATTAAGCTCTCTCGTTACCAAAATAACACTAATCAAATATAGTAAACAAAAGCGTCTTTAATGCAATAACATTACAATGTGATACAACAAGGGATAATATTTTATGAATTCATCTAGATCGATTGTTTTGGGGTTGATAATACATAGATTGCGAACTTTTATCTTGTGATATCTTTTGCAACGAGATGTAATTTGTAATTCGTAATTTATGCGCCAAACAATCCGATACAACGAGGATGTATCATTGCACAAGGAGTGTCCTTCACAATATAAACTATATATATATATATATATATATTATAACGTAAATATCAACCGCATATTGTATATTAATTCGAACAACACATGAAATACTAACATTGATAAAATGGTTGTTGTTAACAAAACTCAACTTAATTTCCTCCTTTTGAGATATGGGATGGGGTGCACCTCGTAATTGTAAGAAAGTGAAACTAATATCCACCAATTGTTCATTCCCTGCAAAATGGATGATGTGGTTATATTTTGATGCAATCGCAATTTATTTATAACTCCGATATTGTCAACCAAATTGTTATACCAACGGTATCTTCAGAATACTTTATACATTTATAAATATTTAATAATTCATTCATACGACTGAATATCTGCATGTAAACATTAGCAAAATCCATAAGCTCATCATAAAAGGTCTACATATCTTGTTGGTTGTACAAAGAAAATAAAATTGAATGATACTCGTTATATCTATCGGTTTTGACTCACATGTAGAAAATATCTAAAATAGATAGGGAATTGTTGTAAGTAATATTTTTTTATCATCATTTATAATTAATATTTTTTCTTGTTCTTCAATTATTATTGGCGGTGCGCTACGATTAACCATTCCACTTCAGAATGAAGGCATCATAGGATTTCCAATTACATAATATTTCTCGTGCCAATATATATAACCACTTGCTTGGGTGGGTATTTCAAAATGAATATAGGAAGTTCCACTCCCACTCTTCAATTTGACTAGCGAAGTTTTGCTTCTTTTTGACAATATGGTCGGTGAGTTTTGAAAATAATATCAAGAGAAGGTACACTTGTTTTTTTACAAATCTAGCATCTGCTCGTAATGTGAGGTATGTTCTTTGGTGGACAAAGTGATCGATAATTTACGCTTGACCGGTTTAAGACCACGAAATTTTTATTTCTCTAATGGTTTTAAAAGATAATTTTTTATGGATATACTATTTCAAAACAATTTTGTTGATATGTTATATACATCATTCGTTATTGGTTTTTATGACGTCGTGAACAAGTTTATCCATTTTTTATTTTAATAACTTTTTTCATTAGATTTGTATGGATCATTACATGTAACTTCTTCCAATGGTCGTCCAAATGTTTTAAAGTTTCATTATATCTTTTAAAAAAATCATGGATCTCGTACATATAGGGAATATTGTGCATAGTTCGTATAGCACAAGTGAAATTTGTATGTATACCTTCCATTTTATAACACTTTTGAATTCTTAAAAAATATAAAGAAATTTTTGAGACGTTATCTCTAATATTGTCGAACACATTGTGTATAAATTATTATCGTACTATAAATCGAATTTTTTTCAAATGAAATTTTGATTGCTTCATGTTGCATTTCGACTAAACAATACACCATACCCAAAAAAAAGTGAAGTTAAGCTTGCTCAAACAGATAAACACTTCAGGAATGAATGAGTGTTCTCCATACAATTAATGGTCTTATTTTAAAAAACATGAACTTGTTAGCTTTTTTGCGTGACAAACTTATCAATATAAAGAATTGACTAAGAAGTTTCGGTGTATCCAATTTCTTGAGGATAGTCTTTGAACTAACAAAACATATCATTTTGATTCTTATTGAATACTGTTTTCTTTTCCGAGTACATTATCTTATTTTACAATTTTAAAAAACCATCGAAATCTATTGTATCTGTCATTTAAGAACATTGACATAGGTTGTCATTCTCAAGTGGTCTTAAACCGGTCAAGCGTATTCAATAGTTGACAGTATATCCTTTGTTAATTCATTGAACATGGATATACTGTTTTCTTTGTTAATACAAGGATGTTTCCATTAGTTTGTCACTGACATAGTATATGAGTTGTATTTAAGAACATTTGTTCGAGAGTATCCATCAACACCAAGTTATTTATCCTTTAAAACTATAGAAGATTCTTCATTTATGTTAGAAACCATAAACGATTGCAAACTATTTAATACCCACTTGAATTGTTAAGTCTCTCTTATGACATAAATGAAAAATCAATATCGAAAGTGAAACTGATAGAGGTTGTTCCAACAACTTCAAAAAATGACATCTCGTACCTTATTACCTTATACGTGTTATTTTTTATTATCCATTTTGAAATATTATAGAAAATACACACTAACATAATGTGCAAGAAAAAATATGAGTAATGATATCACTTTTTACTTTGTTCAGTCTATGTCATTTGAAATTATTTAACACTATCAGTTCATCTGACAAGTATTGCAATTGTGACCGATTGCCTTCCTCTAACTTCAGTTATTTATGTTGAACATTCTATACAATGCGCATAGACGACGTACTTTTAGGGTTCGACATTTTCACTTTGCTCAACATATATCACGGACAAGTACCCATGTAAGAAGATAATGTAAAAATGCCAACTCTTCTTTATTTAAGCCTCCGGAGTATGAATGACCTTCTTAGTCTTCTGTGGTATCATGGGTGTCAATCTGTATTCGACCGGTGATAAATCACATTCGTTAGAAATCAGTATATACTCCTTAAGCATGAAAATACATCTGCATTTCATTGTTCTGATCATCTTCCTCTTAAGATCATTTGGGTTTACCAACCTCTTATAATATATGAATCTCTCGTATTCGAATAATAATTTAGTAATATTTATAGTTTTTTATCATCACAACGCCTTAGTATAATAATCAACCAATTTCCATTTCCGGTTTTTGTAACCCACTCCCTCAACCTTTCTAGTGCATAATAGCCATTTGTGGTAATTGTAATCAATTTACAAATTGATTTAATTCTTATTAAATCTAAGAAATTCCTAATCTACTAATTGATAAACCAAATTATAGTCCGTACACTTAGACATCAAAAACAAAAACTTAAAAATATTTAAAAACCCATAAGAATCCAATCTTAAAAATAAAAGAGTCCGTGATGGAATTGAGTACAAAATAGATTGAAAATCACAAATAGAGATATAAACTTCATCATTTGTTTAGTTTATGGTTTGAATAAAAAAAACCTTCTTTCTCGAAGATATAGTATTTGGTTTTAGTCGATATCGACAAGACGAGTCGTCATCAACACCAAAAGTAGACTCATATAATCATCATTATTTATCTTAAGCGTCATCTAATATCGTTTAGTAACATTAAAATCAATGGACTCATGGGTGAACCAATATCTATGCATATGGTCAACACATGTTGACAACATTATTAATTGATGTTGACTATAATAATCGATATTGGGTGATGTTTATAGTAAAAAGTGTCGAACACATGAGTCAACTATTGGTGTTAATGCAGTCAACCAATGTCGACCATACACATTGATATTAGTTATTTGGAACCATTATTCCAGAATTTATTGTCTTTGTTTACATAAAACCATGATTTATAACTTACGTTTTCGTTGTTTAGTTTATATAGGAGAGCCAAATCATTATGAAACCTAAAGTGTACAAAAAAATAATTGCAGGTATTTACGACGCTTATATATTATATAATATCTATACTTATTAAATAGCTAGAGCAAATGGGTAAATGTATGGGATACATGATTTATAAGATTTATAGAGGTGATAGGAAAAGTAAGAGAATTCTAAGATTAATTTTTGCGTGCGAGAAATAAAGACCATATACACAATAATTTAATAGACTTTATATTAAAAAAATACATCAGAGAATCAAAAAAACTGGATGTCATTTGAGTCTTACAAACTGTCATGTTTAAGTCAAAAGTAGAGGACTGTAAAATTTGTATGAGAAATACATAATCATAATGTTACGAATTTCTTGGACGGGCGTTTAAGATCAAGAACTTTGAAAAAAAATGAATTAATTATTAAATTATCTATGGTGGGTTCCCGTTCTTGTGAAGTTTTAAACGGTTTGAGGAATGAAACCCAGGAATGTATCCAACATATATAATATTTATAATACAAGACAAAAACATAATATGTTGGAAATGTGCGGCCAGTCGTACATGCAGTTTTGGTTAGGTAAATTGAATGAAAATAATTATGTCGTATAGCATCAGACAAAAGCGTCATAGTATAAAATTATTACACATATAGATTTTTCGCACATATGAAAATTATCGATATCTTAGGAAATTCCCACATATATTAATTGTTGATAATACTTAAAATACTACAATATATGAAATATCATTATTTGAACTCGTTGTGGCTCGTTCGGGTTACGTCGACAGGTTTAATGTTTTGCATTGTATTTATTTTTATGAATGTGGAAAAATTAGACAACTATATTTGGGCGATATATTGTATTTTGTTGCTCATGAAGTATAAAAATACATATAATCTATTTTTATGCTAATATATATGGAATTAGTGTTGATGGCCGCAATCGACAAGATATTTACAAAAGGTACAAACTTGTTATCCAAAAGACATATAAGCAGGAATATTCTTTCAAATACGAACAATTTGTTCAAAGAATGAATTGTGTTAGACGAGTTTCTTACTTTATAGAATTCAGTCGTGTATTCGAAAAATGTTTTTGAGTTGCAATAAAAAAACAATAATGAAGGAAAAATATAAAACCTATCCAAAAGCGTTGGAGTATGCTGAAACACTTTGGCTCAAACCGTACGATAAATGTTTTTTGTATGCATACACTAATCTTGTAAAATACTATGAAAATACGAAAACTAACTAGTAAGATCATTCATCTTATATATGAAGCTAAATTCAAGTAACATAGCCGAACTAATATTTTGTTATCGTTATTTGTGTAAAAAACATTCATCGTTGAAGCGGTATATCGGAACGAACCAGCTAAACTTTGAACAATTTTGGATAAAAATTCATGCTTTGTTTGATATGTAATACACAAAAATAAAAGTATCATTTTATCAATGTAATAAATTTTTAGTATTTGCTTATAATAGTGTCATATTCAAACGGGTTAGAGAATGGGTCAACGATACATGTCTTAAACTCATGCTCGAACGATACGAATATGATAAAATAGTTTTTTGAAAGTGGATTATGGATATGTTTCTAGATATAATCATGGGTTTCCTTGTGCATGTGAGATAAGTATGATGGTAACATAAGGTTGTG
This sequence comes from Limnanthes douglasii subsp. nivea, assembly GCA_036936605.1. NCBI lineage: Eukaryota > Viridiplantae > Streptophyta > Magnoliopsida > Brassicales > Limnanthaceae > Limnanthes > Limnanthes douglasii. The sequence goes on from JAUPFV010000001.1 coordinate 353,973,792, forward strand.
TTATGAATTTATCTATGATCGGCAAAAGGTGGCAAATTATAACATTTTTTATAGAAGTTGTTTTCAACTAGGATGAATTTGTGGAAAATTAGCTTTAAAAATGTTAACTTTACTTTGTGTGAGTATAATCCGGAACATAGGTTTTACATATATCAAAGGTGTTTGAAGTAATTGATTCCAAACAATCCCATGTTGTCCCTTTAAACAACTAGTCAAGATGAAACGATGTGGAAAAAAGCTTGATAACGATAGTTTGATGAAATGATTGAAATCATAATTTGAGCATGTCATCGAAGAAACCGAGTAATAATCGCACACCTTCCCACTACACCTCTTTAACCGCGAAAAAAATCCAAGTACCGTAAGACCATTAGCTAGTTAAAAAAATAAAATCATGTATCCTAAAACATCTAAGACCTCTTAAAAAGACCCAAAATAAATAAAAAACAAAAACTTAAACAAGATTCGTTGTATTGCGATCATAGACACACATATATACATCAGTTGATTTCCAAGGTAACATAAATGAAAATGAATGGTTATTATAATTTTATGGCTATTACTCATTCTATTTCTGGAATTCAAATGTATGACCGTATTTGAAGCAACAAACAATGAACAAACTTCCTTCGAACTTGACTTTATATGAAGTCATTTACGGTGGTTGCCAATTTTTAAATGAAGAACTAAAGAGGTTAAAATGCGTTAGTATATATGGCGGTTCCGAGAACTGGATGTCAGCGTTAACAATTTTTTCCGTCATTACAAGTGTTGTTATATGCAGTGTTTGTTCATTTTTGCTAACTTTCTTGACAACTTGTTTACCTCTAAATGGTGTTATGCGTCATCTCACAAAATAAAGAGAAGTTTGCATTGCTCACTTAAAGGACAATCATCTTGTTAACGTAAATAATTTTATGAATTAAATTTCATGTTAAGTTCGTAATAATAATATATTATAAAATATTGTTACCATTTAAATAACATGTTCTTCTTCATCTTAAGGTGTCACTACCTCTTACTCATCATAGTTGGATATCGTATTGGCGACATGATAGTGTAGAGTGAATGAGTCCATTATTGGATCAAATTTTCTTATTTATATGAATCTATAGGCGAACTAAAAATGTATCTCATTTAAAACATTTATTCGTTTTTGTGTGTGCAAGTATTGTATGGATTGCGTTGCTTATTGTATGAATTAAGTCTTGCATCTATTCATTTACTTGCAATATTTTCAGTTTATGGTGTTTTCCCAAGTTTAACTAAAATTGATATTATTTAATATCACAATGACGTCAATATCGATAAAGGATGCTGACATTGTACTCAATATCAACGTGATGATGCAACATTAACGGTTATTTAAAAACTTGTTTGCTCCTTATATCGACTGACTGTGTCGACATCATATGAATATTTTTTACCATCTCATGTCGACATGAACCGTCTATATTTGTGCGAACCCTCAGTAAAACTATAAACATTTGAAGTAGTAACCAACTAAAATCGGAAAGATAGTTGACATAAGTTTAAACATGTGGACTCTTAATGTCGACATTATGGGTCAACATGAAGCGTAATTTAATTTTTACAAGTCACTAATGATATTTATCATTGATTTTATATTAATTTTATGGTATTTTTAATTAATAATACATAAAATTCTATAATTTGTTTGAATTTGAATTTGTTAGTAAGTTGAGAGACAAAATGAGCAAAAATGAGCTATACTGCAAAAAAAGAGCTATAATTGAAGAAGATGATTAAAGTCAAGGAGTCTAAGAAAATAAATAAAGAATAAAGAAAAGAAGAATCAAATATTTAAAATTAAAGACTAATTAAAGAAGATAAAATTTGTTAACCTAATAATAAATTATAATGTCTTGTTATTTAATTTAATCGAACATAAAAAAAATATTTTATTTTATTTGATGAGAATTATGATTTTATTTTTTGTGATGGAAAAACATGGTTAAGGGTAAAAAATGGGAGATCTTTTAGCTAGTTAATATTAAATATTTTTGTAGAGAGTAATGAGATAAATGAGGTGTATGCTTGTATTTAATGTTTCTATAAAAAGTATAAAGCTAAGTTGGTTGAGATATTTATGCTATTTTGAGATACCCCATGGGCTTTTCAGGTCGGTTCTTATTATTCGGTCCATTATATGAGCCCCCAAGCCTATAATTTAAGGTACTAGACACATAGTTGAGTCATTGGCCCACTTAAGTTGTTGCTTAGTCACTGAATTTTAATCATTATCTTCGAATTTCCCTTCAGATAAAATCAGAATCACTATGATATATTTCCAATTACATCTGATCAATTTTTTATGAAGATGATTTTTATTTTTAAGAGATAAGCTTTAAATTCTTTTTTATAATTTTTCCTATAAATCAATATCTTACACACAAAACACATCAAAACCAATGAAGATAGTGCACATAACACTTAGTTCTTCACCTTTCACCTTTTATTTTTTTATTCTTTACATTTCTTTCATGTAATAATGCTCAGTAAGAGCTAAACTTTTTGTTTGGTCATACAACCTCTATGTATACATTTATTATTGGTGAGTTTAGATTTTACCTTAGGAATTTATTATAATCGAATTCTAGAGAGAGAAAGAGTTAGATAGTTTTTAGAGAGAGAAAGTTTAAGTACAAACGAATTCAGTAGAAAAAATGTTCAACCCCTTTATTAGGTAAGCCTTGCCCTTATATAGAGGAGCCAAGACTTAATCTTAAAGTGAAATCTGTTACAAAAGATGACAAATTGCCCTTTAGTCCTTAACAATAATACATCGTCACAAGTGTGCTCTAAACTTATACTTTATATAATTTAAGGACTAAACTTACATTATTTACACTTTACTTCTTAAATTTACATTACTTACAATTTATTCCTTACAATCCTACTTCCATATTAGTAGCCCTCTAGTTCTCATGTCAGTAAATGAATGAGTACTAAAATGTCTTCGAATTCTTCCATATGTCGTATCAGTTGTTGCGATACCAATTCAAAGTCCAAAAATCAATCAGAAAATGTAAATTCGAAGCCAAAAACTTTGGTAAATTCGATGCAACAAAAAACAAATGTAAATTCAAAGCCAAAGCTTCTTCTCGAATCGTATTCTCGTCGAATCATTATGGAAGTAGAGCTTCAAAATGTAATCATCGACTTTTATCAAAAGTGTACACAAATGTAACCGTTTCATATTACCGTTCAAATCCATCATGACTATATAACTTCTAAACCCATAGCTAGATGCCTAGTCTGACAGATGTTGAGCTCCTAATTTTCTCACTGCTTTCTATTCTGACATATCACCATCAAGGTCCCTTCCTCTTCACACGTATTCCTATTCCTATAAATTCAGTAGTAGCCTTACTTTTCATTCTCACAACACAAATCACTTGAGAGAAAATTCAAACACTTGACTACTTTCATCGCGTTCTTCATTTTTCCAGTATCTTCATCTAAAAACCCAAGATTTCCGATCAATATTCATCTTCTCCGGTCAATCTTCATTCGATTTATAAGAAAAAACTTAAAAACAGAAAATCCAAGACTAAGATTCCCAAAAAACCAAAATCTCCAGCACCTGATAACAACTTAGTCTTCGGATTGTATGACTACTTTTGCATTATCCAAAGAGCGGAGGAATATAAAGCTGCAGGATTAATCAATAACGCTCATGTTGGAACAACCACCAAAAAAACTTCCTACGGTAATTTCGATTCAACCAAAATTCATGCTTTCTCTGATAACCGAAGAACATCCCTCTTCCAAAGTTCTAGCTCATAAAACACCTCGAGTCTCTTATTCTCAAATTAAAGTTTCTCATTTGATTAGTGAAGAATCTTCTTTAAAACAAATATCAAATACTTCTTCTTCGAATCATCCTTCAACTTTTTTAGCCATGGGAGACGAATTAGAAATCATTATGACCCCCCCCCCCTTCTAACCAAGTACTAAAGTTTCTCCTTAGAGAGAAATAACCGAGGAAGTTCCTCAAGAAAATAATCCTTCATAAGAAACTGTGGATCCATTGCCTTAACAAAATCCTTCCCAATCTGGAGAAGAAACATCAAGATCCAATGAAGCTGATTCCGAAGCTACCAAAACTGATCATGAAACTGAATCCGATGACGAACTCAGAAAATACTCGTAAGCCTCAAAAAAAGAAGAAACTAACTTTGTTTCCAAAGAAGAAAGAGCTGTAATTGGCATAAATTTAAGGGATCTCGAGGGTAAATACATCATTCAACTGAAAAAGGTTCGATACATATATTACAAAAATAACCAGGTTTCGGATTTAAAAAAGCAATGGGTAATGGGAGATAACATAACAGTTTGACTGCCTAAAGAATGAGAAACTCCCTTAGACTGCAAAGACGAGGAATTAGTAGTCTACCCCGAAATCATCAATTGGGGTCTTCGGTTTCCACTGGATCCTATGATCATGGAATACTTCGAACTTCTCAACTTATGCCCTACTCAAGTGACATCGAATCAATGGTTCACTCTTATGTCAGTGATAATGGCATCTCGAATATCCAAGATTCCAATTAGCATAAAAGATTTCATCTCCTTAACTCAATTATCGAAAGGTCCGAAGCTACCCTTCTATTACCTCACTCTGGTGGATGACCTAAAAATCATCGACGATCTCTTAGAAGCTGATAAATTTTGGAAGAAAAAATTCATCTTCATCTCAGGAGCATGGGAGAACGGCAAGGAGATTTCTGATGCCAACCCATCAAAGCTAAATCTTATCTGGAGAAGCAACCGTAAGTACTTCAAAAATTATACATTTTGAAATAAATTTCACATATTGTCTTTTTTCTTCTTTAACGATCTTCTTGCATAATTATTCCAGAAATTTTGAGGCGATATTCAATTCGTTAATCAGCTACTAAGGATATTTTCAAGAAACTTGCCGTTTGGGCTGAGAAATAGTGGAATAATGCTTTCCATACCGCCTTCCAACCAATAAATTTCCTTAATAGCCACCTATTTCCAATTACCGAATGATCCTTGCCACCTCAAAATTTGATGTCAGAGCCTAATCCCATAATAACTTGCAAAAGGTTGGTTCATCCCGACTGTAAAGTCTTCCTCCTTATTCGTAACAAGTCAGAAAGTCATCTACAAAAAAAAGGTATTAAGGAAAAGAAAAGTAAACAGGAAGCTAGCACATCTTGTGGTAGCCCTTACCTCCATCGAAGCCCAAGCCTCGAAAACGAAAAGCAAGAGAGCATAATATTTCACCCATTGAAGAAGGGAAAGATCTAGAACCGTCTTCGAAGAAAAAGAAAACTTCTTCAAGTTCCCATGGAAAGAAAAGGAAACAAGCAAAAATCACTGCGTATACGCTGGTCGATGAAGAGGAGATCACTACTGTTGAAAATCAACAAAACCCTTCGGTTGAAGAGAAAACAGCTAATGACAACACCTTGATAATCATCAAAGATAATGGTAATGGTGAAAATCAAAATGCTTAAAACTTCGATCTTGACAGTTTCATCAATTTTAATAATACACTAGAGCTTGTTGGAGAAAACGATACTGTTCTTCAAGACATTCAAAATCATATGATCAATTTTGGAAGACCAACAACTGTCGAAGTGTCTCAAGAAATTATTTGTCCCTCTGCACCAACCATAACTTTAGATATGATTTCTTGTCCTATTCCAACATAAATTCTTCCTCCTTTTCCAAATCCTGCGATTGCTGTTGCACTTCAACCATTTACCGAACTTGATGTTGCAGCGAAAGAACTTGCTTCCCAAGTCGAAGTTTCTCAAAACCACCTGGAACAATAGGCCAAAGACATGGTCCGCTACAAAGATCTTGCTGAAGATGAGAAAAAAATAAAGGGAGATTTTCAATGCAAAGTGGTCGAGCAATTTCATATGTATGAATTAGCAAGGTCTGAGCTTATTCGAGGCGCTCTCTTCATGAAAAATCATCTGCGAACAACACATTTTGCTGACAAAGAAGCGTTGAAGGCTTCCCATGAAAAAGATATGGATAAGGTCAAAACTGATCATACTAATGAACTGGCTGCTGAAATATCCAAATCTAAAGGTCTCCAAAATTCTCTTACCCTTTGCGAGGCAAAAAATAAAGAGTTGATCGATGAGATAATTAAATTGAAAAAAAAAAATGAGGAGGAAAAACTGCTGGTGTTGCTGTTGTCAAAGCTGAATTTTCAAAAGACATGTTGGTTGCTATTAACAATGGTAAAGAAGAAACTGCCATTACTCTTCTCCGAGAACTTCATGTTACTTATCTGAAGATCAACCTCACAATTTTTTGGAACGACATTCCCATTGAAAAACGTCCAAGTGAAGCTTTCAATCCTATCCCCGACTCATCATCTTCAGAGAAAGAATCATCCGAGGAGGATGAGTCATCTGAATAACTTTATTACTTTTTTTGTATTTGTCAGATTAGAAATTTTCTTTTTGTACTTCAAAGAATTAATCTAATTGACAAATGGTTTTCTTACTTATTATTTTTATTCTCTTCATATATTATCTGATGCTATAATTTTAAAATAAATATGATAAGTACTTTGAACTTTCAACATATAATTATAAATTGTAAACTTACCACTTTAAATACCTTAGTGAAGTTGGTGAACATGGTTGAACTTCGAAAAACTTCAGTGTATTATTAAGCGTTGCACTTCGCGAAAACTGTAATGTGTTTATTGAACATGGTTGTTTCTTCGAAAAGTGTTATAAACACTTCGGAACATTCTACTCTTAACCAACCTCAAAGATGATCAGTCTTTGATAAGTTGTTAAGATAGTTTTATTCAAATATGTATAAACAACCATTGGCCAAAAACGAATTTTACTAATAATATTGAATATGTACACAGTGCCTCGTTAAAACCTTCCCGGGTCAAGAGAGTAAGAAAGAGTGCGCCATTTGAAAGTGAAAATTATAAAATACAAAGACAAATAGATTCCCAATAAAGCTTCGAGTGTTGTATATTCCATAGATGTTGAAGCATCCTCCCTTCGAAATCACAAAGACGATAAGACCCTGGCTTTATTCTTTCAACAACTATATAGGGTTCTTCCTAGTTCAGAATCATTTTTTCAAGGCTTTTCTCCTTTGTGTGCAGGAATACGTTTCTCAAAACCTTATCACCTTCTTTGAAGTATCTTCTCTTCAACTTTAAATCATATCTATTCCTCATAAGAGTTTGATAATGTATTACATTCAAATGAGCTCAAACTCTTTTCTCCTCAATTAAATCTAAATTTTCTCTTCTGACTTCATCATTGGATCTTTCAGAATATTGATTTATCCTAAAAGATGACATCATAGATTATATGGGGCTGACTGCATCCATTCTGTATGCCAAAGCAAAAGGTGTTTCTTTTGTAGCCTCTCTAGGAGTTGGCCGATAAGCCCAAAACACCTCTTGCAAATAGTTTGGCCATTTTCCTGTTGATCCCGTCAAATTCTTCTTCAAGCCACAAAAATTGTTATGTTTGTTACCTCTACTTGTCCATTAGCTTGAGTATGAAAAGACGTCGAAAAATATTGATGAATTCCTTTCGACGTGCAAAATGAAGCCATCTCTTTGTTATTAAATTGAGGGTCATTATCTGTTGTAATCCTACGAGGAACTCCAAAACGAAAACAAATGTTGTTCACAATAAACTTGATCACATCCTTTACCTTTGTCCCTGATAACGACTCTGCCTCGAACCATTTTGTAAAATAATCCACCGCTACGATTATCATCTGTCTTCCTTTAGAAACCATCAGCAAAGGACCCACCAGGTCAATCCACTATCTATCAAATGGTATTGCCTCGGTTATAGACATAAGTGGCACCACTGGCCTATGAATAGCATTAGCAAATCTTTGACAAGTATCACAACTTCGAACTAAATTCTTAGCATCATTCATGATTGTAGGAAAATAGAATCCTGCAAGTAAAACTCGTCATGATAGAGCTTTAAACCCAAAATGAGCTGACCCTTCACCATTATGCAATTCTGATAACACCTCTTGTGATTCTTGCTTGCCTAAACATCGTAATAATAGTCTGCTCAATGCCTTTTTATACAATATTCCATCTAACACTATATATCCGAAGGCTTTACCTCTCAATCTTTTGGCCAACCTCGAATCATTTGGTAATGTTCCTTGAGTAAAAAAACTGAGAATATCTTCTCGCCAATCGCCTCAGATATTTCATCTATAACAAGGAATTCCTCTATGCATTTGCACTGATTAGATTGAGTAACAATTGAAGGATTTTCTTGTAAAAAAATCCAAGGATATTCATAATTGTAAGCGATATTTTCTAAAAAATCAGCCACCATATTACTCCATCGACCAATATATTCCACAACCATTTTGTCAAATAGAAGCATTAAATTCCGAAGTTCCCTAAGATATAAAATCAAATGATCCTTTCTTGCCTCGGAAAATCCAGACACTTGATTTGCTAACAAATGAGAATCCGTTTACAAGTGTACTAAAGTTGCTCTAATATTTTTTGCCAATCTTAAACCTACCAAAACAACTTCGTTAAAACCTTAATTTTCAGTTGAATGATGTATTTAGCCTCGAGATTCGTTAAATTTCTGCCAATTGCAGCTCTTTCTTCTTCGGAAACAAAGCCATTTTCTTATTTTTCTCAAGGCTTTGACAAAATTTGGGATGATGATAACAAATTTTTTATGTTTTTGAAAGCAGTTTCACATTCCGATGTCCATTCAAAACTACCTGGTCCTCGTAAATCTTGAAACAAAAGAAAGCATTTGTCAGAAAATCTAGAAATAAATCGACTAAATCCTCCTAGCCTTACTGTTAGAATTTGCACTTCTTTGATATAACGAGTCGAATTCATTGTTATCAAGACTTTCAACTGTTTTGGATCAGCTTCTATTCCTTTTGCACTGATGACAAAACCCAAGAACTTCCCTAACCAAACTCCAAAAGTATATTTTTCAGGATTTAACTTTAACCTGATTGCCCTTAAATTCAAAAAAACTTCCTCTAAATCATCAAGATATACTTCATCCTTTGAACTTTTTACCATCATGCCGTCTATATATACCTCCATATTCCTTCCGATCTGAGTAGCAAAAGCTTTATTCATCAATCTCTGATAAGTAGCTTATGCATATTTCAATCCAAAAGGTATAACTCTATAACAATACAAGCCCCTATCAGTTATGAGAGTTGTGCATTCTTGATCTTTTGGATCCATTTGAATTCGATTGTATCCTGCAAAACCGTCCATGAAAGTTAAAATTTTATTGGTTGAGGTAGAATCAATCAGATGGTCTATTTGAGGAACATGAAATGGATCTTTGGGACAAGCGCGATTCAAATCTGTAAAATCCACACACATTCTTCATTTCCCATTCTTCTTTTTGACCACTACCGGATTTGCCATCCACAAAGGATACTGCGACTCCCTTATGTGTCCAACCTTAGATAATCGATCCACTTCGGTAACAATTTCTTCTAATTTTTTCTGAGGAAAACACTATCCTTTTCTGAATAACTGGCTTCACTTTCGGATCAATAGCCAAGCTGTGACGAATTACCTCAATTAGTACTCCTCTTACATCCTCTGTCTTCCAAACAAAAACATCTAAATTATGAGATAAAAAATCTAGCAGTTGTTGACGTAAAAGTGGGGTCAATAAGGTTCCAATTCGAAGCATCCTTCATTCCGAAAAATTAAACTCCTCGATTTCTTCACTTACCGTTAAAGACCCTAAGGTTTCCCTCGGATCGTCAACCCTTTCTTCCAAATCCGATGGCACCCTTTCTAACTGTTATTCATGCATTAAATCCCCACTGCTGGTAGCATTCCCTAGCTAGCTTATGGTCGCCTCGAACGACCCCAATCTGATCTCCAACCACATACTTGAAACATTGATGAATTGTTGATACAACCACATATATTATTGAAAGTATGATCTTCCAAAAATAGCATTGTAACTCGTGGGACATTTCACCACCATAAAAAGTACATAGACCTTCTTCTTAAATAGTCCTTTGTCCCAAACTTACTTCACCCTCGAATTCTCCAACAACACGAGCTGTTGCACCCGTAAATCCTATAATTGGTCGATCTGATTGAGAAATCCGAGATGGATTTGTCATTCTATCATATGTTGAATTAAAAAGGACATTAGTAGAACTGCCAGTGTCAATAAGCACACGTCGAATTTCGACGCCAACCACCTCTACTCCAATAACCACATCATCCTCATGTGGCCCTATTGTACCTCGTAAATCATCCTCATCAAACAAAATAAAAGGAATAATCTTCTTTCCATACAAATGTGTAGACATTTTCCCTTCAATTTGAGTTGGCAGGTTGACAATATGTCTCTTCCTCGAACTATCTGAATTACCAGTCATCGAATGGCCTCAAAAAATGGCTAACGATTCAAAGAATTTACATAAATCTCGCACATGCCCCTTTTCCTAACGCGCTCTTCGACTGCCATCAAAAGCAACCTGTTCGGGTCTCCACATATTCAGAAGAAGCATCAATATATTTCAAGCTTTGAATCTAAAATCATCAAATTCTTAGCTGGCGCAACCTTCAAAGTTGATGCAACATTATTTTTCGAACCGCTCCCTTGCGACTTTACATAAGTCAGAAGCTTCCCATTTTTAATCAAAGTTTGAACCTCTTTTTTCAGAGCAATACAATCATTGGTATCATGCCCAATATCATTATGATATCTGCAAAATTTGTTGTTCCTTTCCTCCCCTGGCCTACTTATTCGAGCTGGCTTCCTAAAATTTACGAAGCTCTTGGTCTTATCCCAAATCACAGCTACATTCTCTGTCAGGTCAACATAATACTCTGGTTTAATCCATTGATTTGGCCTTGGCCTGTTATAGTTGTTAGATGGAGCGTGATTTGAATATCCACCACTCCGAGGAGGAAAATTGTTATTCTTTTGTCTTGTCTGCTAATTGCCATTTCCATTCGAGGGTTGCCTTTAGTTATTGACCGCCTGAATCTAATTATTTGGAGTGCTAACCGGTCCTCCTCAGACTCTAGTTGACTCCTCGACTTTAATCTGATCCTCAACTTGAACCATCAAAGCTCCAAAAGTTAAGGCTCTTCTTTTCGTAGTCTCATTGGCCAGATTCCTTGGTAATAATCCTTGGTGAAAAGCTGTCATCGCCACATTCTCTTCACAGTTATCCAAACTAGCTTTGGTTAAAACGAATCTCTTCGTATAATCGTTCAACTTCTCTCCAAATGCCTCTTTGCACTGAATAATGGTATCTCCATTTGCTCTCATTTATTTACTCCACATAAACTGCCTTCGAAAAGGAGTGTAAAAATCTATAAAATTTGAAATGGATCCCATCGGAGTTCGATTGTACCACTTTAAAGTTGTTCCCTTGAAAGTTTGCAAAAATGCAAGACACACCAGCCGGTCGTCATCTTCGAAGTTCATCATATAGTTCTTAAATTGTTCGATGTGGTCAACAGGATCTTGCATCCCATCGAATGTTTCTACTTTGGAAATGTCAAAGCGCTTCAGAAGCGTAATAGAGTGAATTTGACTTGTCAACGAAAAGTTTCTCCAGTTGACACCTTGAACAAACTAATCATCTGTTCCCATTACAACATATAGATTTTGATCACTCTCAATATATTGATTCGAAATGTTTTCTTCACACCATGTAGAACGCGGAGCATTGTCATTTTTAGATTTTCTTTCCTTTTTATACTTCCTCGGCTGCTCTCTGTCCGATTTCTTTTTCGAGGAAACCCTGTATCTTTTAAAACTCAAAGCATAGCTTTCTACCTCTTCATCATTAGAGGTTATATACTTTTTCTTATCTTTTCCCCTTGCGAGAGGAATAGCGTTATTTAGGATATACGAAGCGCACTTTTTTATGCTCAGTTTTAGCTCGCCGATCGGCACAAGACCGATTAGATTGATCTTCCATATCAGTATTTTCATTCTCTTGTCTAACCTCGGATTTAAGCTTCTCCGAGTGGATTTCTTGTTATTGTCGTTCATATTTTTCATTTAGTGCATTTATCGTGTCTATAAGCTGATTCATACGCACATCAATGTCTGATTGAGTTTGGATCGGAGATGATCCATCCAGCCTATTTTCCTCTCTTTGTAAATCATCTCTTAAATTTTCCATCACCGATCGAAGCGAATGATTGTTTTCTGGATTAATTTTATAAGATTTCAACAAAAAACACAGCAAGATTGTATCAAATTCGAACAGATAAAGTCACTGATTCTTAATTCTGTCCCAGTGAAGTCGCCAATTTGGTGAGTTTAGATTTTTCCTTATGAATTTATTATAAGCGAATTCTTGAGAGAGAAAGAGTTAGAGAGTTTTTAGAGAGAGGAGTTAAGACTTAACCTGAAAGTGAAATACATTACAAAAGAGGACAAATTTCCCTTTAGTCCTTAACAATAATACATCGTCACAAGTGTGCTCCAAAACTTATATTATTTATAGTTTAAGGACTAAACTTACATTATTTACAATTTTGTTCTTAAATTTACATTACTTACAACTTAGTCCTCAAAATTCTACTTCCATATCAATTATAAACTAATTTTTCCATTCAAATCTCTTCATTACATGTTTATTTTAAGTATTAATAGTAGACTTAATGTGTTTAATTTTCTAAGAGATTAATTGATTGATAATATAATTAAGTTAAGACCGAAAAGTACAATCTACTTTAGATTTTTACTAATACCACTTGTTGAATGAGTAGTGCACTACGGTCGTGACCTCCTGAAGTCTAAACTAAATTCTTAGAATTTATGACCCAACCCTATGAGGTAGAGGACTAGAGATATAATTAGCCATACAATAAGGTCAGTTGTGTGAGATCGAGAGATGATCACAACACTCTGAAAGAGAACCTGGATTTGCAAAAAAATATGTTTAGATTTAATTAATTATTGAAAATTCTTAATAAATTGTATAGACATGTTCTAATGATATTGGAATAATTTTTCATATTGATTTTAACTTTTAATTTTGCTTTCAATTTTTTTTAATCTTTTATTCAATTTTAGTTTCCTACACCACTCTTGATCATTTGGATCAAATAATTAAAATCTAATTTTTAGTTCATTAATTAGCAAAAAATAGATTTGAGATTTAAATTTAAATACGATTGTTTTGCTATGGTTCTATGATCGAGTCTCAAAATACTCATTAAAACTACAACGGAAATCGTAGAGTTACGATTTTCATCAAATGTTTTATATCATTTTGGAAGAAGACTAATCATCTTTGAAGTTGTTGACCAAAAGTAACTGTTTTGATTTGAGGTGTTATACGCTTATTATAAACACTAAAACAACCATGTTCGACGTGCTACATTCTCTAAATGCACTACATCTATTCGAGGTTCTACGATCTCTAAATTCACTACATATATTCGAGGTGATACGCTATTTAAACGCTTTACATATATTCGAGGTGCTACGTTCTTTAAACGGACTAAGTATATTCGAGGTGCTACGTTCTTTAAATGCACTAAATATATTTAAGGTGTTGACATTTTTTAAACACACCAGTTGTATTCGAGGTGTAAACATTTTCTAAGGGTACTATTTTTATTTGACAAATTACAAATTTATGTGACATATGTTGGCATTCGCTGTGATAATGACTTGTTAATAAGATTATAATTATTCTTGATAAGGCAAATGAATGCGGAAACAAGAAAGGTATTTGTTCATTGAAGTTAGAATCCGATCTTACAAAAGATGTTTTGAATACCGCACAAAAATAAGTCACCACACAACATCAGATAACTTTATAACTTGGACAAAAAGGAAACAACAATTACTTATCTTCTTCGCAATTCGCTTTAGATAAATCTCCTTGTTCAGTGGAAATTATTCGGATGACTCCGTCTCTTTGGAAGAATCAGTGGGGATAGCATTGAAGGGTTCGCTGGGACAGTTATCTATGAAGATTAATTCCTAAAAGCTTCCTCTGGGAACGTTGCGTAGAATTCGCAGAGTAAAGTAATTGTTTGTTGTTCCTCGATATTTTTTATTGCAACTAGTGTGTCCACTCCACATTGAGCCTTAGAAGTTTCCTTAGTAGCTTTGTGTTTCTTCTTCGAGTGTCGTCTTGAGAGCAGCTATATTATTCGTCAACTTTTTTTTTCGCTCGTATTTAAAGATTCTTAAAGAGTAGAGATTTTTTATGCTCCTCGGATAATTCCATGGCATGTTTGATCTTAAAATCATCTATCTTATCCTGACGAGGAGTCTTAAGCTCTTTTGTTTGTTGATCATGCAGATATCATAGATGACGTTTGAGGTGGATGACTCTTTTAATATATTGCGAACTATCAGCTTGGAACACATGAAATTACTCCTCGATTTGTCTGCCAAATATTTCTCTATCTTTTTCTCTGCAGCAACATGTTTTGTATATCGAACCATATCTGTAGCCATGGTTTCCAAGTGGCTTCAAGAAGAATTTATTTATGTGCACAATGCTTTTGCTGCGTTTCAATATTGGGAAAAGGTTGTAATGTAAGTAAAACTTCTTCAGATGACTATTGGATATGGATAGACCTTTGATTATTGAAAGGCATAAGAGCAACGGATGAAGGAGCCAAATGAAGGCCTGGATTCAGTCTTTCAGTTAGAACATGAGTAGTAACCTGACGACCAATTTGTTGAAGTTGTTCTTGGATATGTTGGACCCTCATATTCATATCCTTGTAGAGGTATTGAAGCTCATCTGCACTGAAAGGATCATCAGGAAAGAAATGGTCATCTCATCGGTGATTTTCTGCTGCAGCTTTTCTTTGACGATCTTCCACCAAAGTTCCTCCTTGATGATCTTCTACTGCAGCTTTTTCAGCTTCGACAAAATGCACTTCTAAGACAGCTTCTTCAGAATGTTTTTTTGCTATCTTACCAGGTGAATTTTTAGAAGTGCTCTTTTTCTTCTTCGAGGCAACATTTTTTTAACAAGGTTCTGACTCGACTTCTTCTTCAATTGTAGGAAGGCTAGTTTCAGTTGCCTTCTTTTTTGTCTTCCTTTGATGCCTCAGATTTTTTGAAGGGCTAGCGCCAGATGTACTAGCTGTTTTTTGTTTATTTTTTTCTTTCTTTTTTGGGTAGATGACTTTCAGATTTGTTTCGAACAGGTAGAGTGACCTTACCATCAGGTGCTACCAATCTTTTCACAACCAAATTTGGGTTTGGTGGCTCCATTAAATTTTTGGGGAGGTAAACACCCATGGTGATCCTCCACAAATGGCTGTTGATAAAGTTTATGGGCATAAAAGCTGAGTGGAACCCATTGCCCCATTCATTTTCTGCCCAAGTAGCCAACTTGGCAAAAATATCTTTCGCATCCTTCTTGCAACCATTGTACCTCTTTGAAATTTATGAGTAAAGTGCCAATACACGTGAAATATTAAATATACGTTATACAAAGTAAAGAAAAGATGAACAAATAAAAGAACTTACTGTTGCTTCTCCAGTCGAGGTTGAGTTTTGAAGGGTTCTCCTCGGATATCTCATTCCCATTCTCTCAACCTCCAGATATGAAGACAAATAGTTTCTTTTAGAATTTGTCAGCTTCGAGTAGATCGTCAATTATTTTTAGATCATCTACAACTGTCAGATAGTAGAAGGGCAATACCGGTCCTTTAGAAAGCCCAGTCATGGCGATGAAGTCTATAATAAAGAGAGGGATTTGGCTTAGTTTAGAAGCCATAATTACTGATAGAAGTGTGGAACATAGATTTGGTGTTGCATGTGTAGGGAATAAGTCTAAGAGTTTGAAGTACTCCACTATCATAGGATCTAGTGAGAATCGAAGACCCTAATTGATAATCAATTGATAGACCACCAATTCATTTGCTCCGCAATCAAATGAAGTCTCTCCCTCTTTTGGTAGTCGAGTGTAATATTATTTGTCATTCTCCATTGCTTCTTCAAACGACCAGCTTGAGCCTCATTATAATAAATATATGGAACGTTTTTAGTGCCATGGTATATTCGGGGAGGAGTGGTTTCAAGTTTACACTCACTGAGGCAACAACGTCCTCGTGAATCTCAACTAGAGATTTTTTTTCTTTCATTTTCTCTCTGGTGCTCCTTGTTTTAAAACATCATCTTCAGTGTGAGATGTAACACCACTTTCATTAGCCCCGAAATTTGAATAAGTAGCTTCTGAATCAGCTTCTTCCTCAGAAGCTTCGTCTATTAGTTGAGGATGATTTAAGATTGAGACTAGGTTTGATGATTTAAGGTTGAGACTAGGTTTTCTTCTTGAGTATTCGAGGGAGTTTGCTAAGACTCTGTGATGGTCTCTGCAATCTCTCTCGGAGGAGGGGATGATGGTGTAGAGTAATTTACAGTATTTTGTGAAGTATTGCCAGCCTCGAGATCTCCTATAGCTATTAACGTTTTGTTTTTAATAGGAAAACTTTGAGAGAGATGAGTTTTTGGTTGGATCCGAGTAGTCTTTTTGTGCAACAATCGAGGTATATCAGAGCTGATGGGTGATGCACTTTTTTATAATATTATCATAGTAGATATGTTTTGAGTTACTTTGTGATTCTTTTGAGAAGATACAGTTGTGGAACCATAAAATGTTGGAGATGGATTTCGAGGTGGTAATTAAGGTGGTGATGATGATTGTCGAGGAGATTTTAGTAAATGATTATTTTATGGGTTGGATGAACTTTGAAGCCCATGGGAACTCTGATTGGGATTAAAATTGCCGTAAACAGTAGTTTTGGTTGAAAATTGAGGAGAATTATCTAATATTCCTGCAGCTTTGTATTCGGCATCCCTCTCACTGATACACACGCAATTGTAAGCGCAAAAGACCGTTTTAAGTTGATAGGGATGTTTTCATAAACTAAAATGAAAAACAATCTTCAAATTAGTTCATAAAATTTGAAGGTTGCTTGGGAAAAATGAATTTTTCGACGAAGGTAGCCAAGAAATTGAGTTCTTAGGTGAAAGTGGTTAAGGATTTATTCAGGAAAAAGTTGTTTTTTCTCACTAAAAGGTATTTGTGAAGCACAAATAATGGGTGAGAGAAGTATTTATAAAAGAAATGAGATATAGAGAATGGTCAGAGAAGTGGAGGAGGCGGTGATGATTATTGGATATACATATGGAACATCAAACGGTTTATTGAAAAGAAATAATATGACACCTATTACTTGTTAAACCTAATGGCAGGCCTAGTGGGTCATTGCATGCGTAATAGGCTACTCTAAAAAATTTTCAGACCGTTATGAGAAGGTCAACTCATGATTCTACATATGAATATTCGAAGCGCAAACAAATGATCAAACAAGTTTCGAGGTAAACATGTGTACGAGTTTATTCGAGGATGGCAAGAATATGACATGACATTTCTAAATCAGTTGATAAACGACTTATATTCGAGGAAAACCTGAATGTGTTTTTATTCGAGGACAACAACTGATTGAGAAAAATCCTTTTGACAAGAAGATGAGAAGGTCTAATCTGAGGAAAATTAGATTTTGGCAAGAAACAGTTTCCGTTTACCATGATTTCCGATGATTACTAATTCTTATTCACCGTCCTTCGTAAGAACTAAAGGGCTACTGATAAAGATATAAAATATTGATATCCTAAATGTAATAGAACTAAGGTTATATATAATAAATTGTATACTTGTTAGATGACTTTTAAACTATTTGTAAATATAGAGGGCTATAAAACAATTAACCCATTTGTATAACTAATTTTGTTCTACTAAGTCTAGTGCACCTATAAATAAATCCCGATGCAATGGATAAAGGGTGACGCTTTCTGATTAGACAAAACTTATTTTATATTTTAATTTCTCTCTATACAAATAAACACTTTCTTTACTTTATTATATGAAAGGTTTCTTATTTTTTAGAATTCTATTGCATATTCGACAACTGATGTTGAGTTGGAGTCAAACATAATAACCTTTAAGTAGATCTATATAGCATATCCTAAAGCCTTGAAGTACACTGAAAAATCTTTGTTCAAATCTTATGGAAAAACATTCCATTACGCATTTCCTAACATGGTCACACATTATAAATAAAAATCTTGTCATGTTAGGTTGCAATATGTTGTCAAATCTTTTGTAAATTATTGGGTAATTTATATATTATCAACTAATTCTACCCCGACAGGTCGTAATTTGTTGCTTTAAAATTTTCAAAATTAAAAATTATATTTCTTCCTTGTTCTCAAACTACAATCCTAAAACGATGGCTAAAAATTAAAATCAATGGCGAAACAAATAGTTACGTATAACATAAGTAGAAGTAATATTCAAATGCATAAGAAATGGTCAAATACATACCTAGTATAATACATAGTTAAAGCTAACAGTCAAATAAATAAGTTAACTAGTATTAATGACGTTGAGAACAATACGTATTGGTTAGCTCTATCGTATTTTAAAATGGATCATTTAACTTCAGGAGTGACATGTCTACATATCTCTCCCGATCCTCTTCGAAAATCATATAACATTCGCCTCTCATGTACCCTTCGTATGATCTGTAGATTGGGTTATCTTCTCCCTCTCATAGATTTCCTCCTTGTGAATAGTTGAAGCTATTACATACCAAAGGATTCTCTGAACCCAATAATCATGGTCTGGAGCTGTAGTTGCACTCTTAACCCCCCCCCCCCTCCTCCCTCATGTCCTTAACTCTTTATAATATTGATAAAAAAAATTAGGTGAAATATCCCAAACCAAATCGATACAACTGATATACATACTGGCATTTCTACCATCCCTGTCGAGTTTATTCTCGAATTTATGGTACGGGCTAGACATGGTCAGAATGGTAAAGTAAACGACCATACAAGTATGGTTCTATATTGTCTCTGCATCTAATAATGAAGTCCAAACATGATATAAGCTCAAACCGTTTGACAGTCCACAAATACTCATAATGTTGGAATATAATCTATATTATAATAAAACGTGTTATTTTATAAATTTCAAGTAATAAATATATAAAGTCCATGACAATAATATAAATAAATACATATCGTATCAATCGTCACATGAGGTCGAGCGATTCATTGTATAATAACTATCCTAACTAACAATATCCTTCCAATTCTCTGTTCACTGTAGCTCATGTACTTGGGTGTGACATCATGGGAGAATAAGCCGATGAGTTTCGTGGTTAGAATTGAAAAAAATGGTCGTATATCAAATACTCAAACATAGTAATAAATCTATTCCATTTTTCCGTATCATATTCGTCCGTCAAAACGTAAAAAACTATGAAGCTCAGCAAAAACATGCATCATATGTGCATAATAATCCAAAATAGCTAAGTCATCTCGAGCATATGATTAATCGATCATTCTTGTTGGTAAAAACCATGCAACTGAAGCAATCGTTCTTATCGGTAAAAACATGCATCTACTACTCCTTTCGGTAAAAACCATGCAATCGAACAAGAAAATGAGGTACACGCATGTGTAACAACATATCTGATTTAGATTCAACCAACCATAGTAACATATAGTGGTTAAAGTGTCTCTCAACCATGTCATCCTCACCACACTCTCTGTCATGCTATCGACAAAAAAAACACACAAAACAACCTAAATATTATTTCATCCCTGACAATCTTATCTTTTATCTTCCCCTAAATAAACAAGATGCTCACAGACTAGAAGACCTGTAGCGTCCACATTGCCTTATTTGATTGTCATTTCCCCAAACGAGAAATGAAAATTGGTCGTCTTTGGGTGGAATATTTATACAAATACCTCTTCATAAAATAGACCAGCATGCTCAAGTCCAATATGAACCGAATACCGTGTTTTGTACAACATCAACGATAAGTTGTTGCATGCTCAAGTCCAATATGACCAACAAAATGTTGCATCATAAAAATTTAAAAAATCCATCTTCGGGTCTCTCATACCGTCAAATAAATATATACGTATATAATTAAACAAACTATTTGAAATATACAATAAAAATTTGAAAACATATTATATAGTTACCCTTTATTGATGAACGCGGTATGGTTTATGAAGCCCTTGCATATTCTTGGTGTATGTATGTGAAACTTATTACAAATGTTGTAACTTTCGAGTTTTAAGATATTTGCTGGTCATGAAATTTTAATATATTCGTGAAAAAACTGTTTTCTGATTGATTTTCATAATGAGTTCAGGCTAAGGAAAAAAATCCCTAAATACACGTCGGATGTGTATTCTGACCGGCGTATTTGATGGTTCAACTCATTCTTGTTGATCGGACGCGAAGACATATAAAGATGACTCTATAATATGTCAAGATAAACCAATTACATTGCATAGATTTAGATCATCATTTTGATACCATCCTATCGCAAAAAAAACAAACAAATTAAAACCAGAAAAATCAAACTACAATAATACATATATATAAAATTATTGCTACAAACTTCGGCTTCGATAGGAATCCAAAAAATATGAAAAAAAAATCTTTTATAAGCAACAAATCTGATAATCTTTGTTTCATATCTATATTAGAATTAATAACACCGAGTAGCACATCTGAAGACATAAATTAGACGTTGCCTAACTTATAGATTCAACCTAAAACCACTATAAAAAAAAAAACCTTTTTAAATCGTCTTTTAAAACCTATGATTCTTAACCGTAAAGATCAACAGAAATTTATGAAAAATCTTAAACAACACATAATAAAAATTAATTAAAATACGATATTATCCTTTGACCTAAAAAATATTTTACGAAATCGTAACTTTCATTATCATTTTTAATTATCATTTTTATACGATAAGAAATCACGTGACTACCTGTCTAAATAGAAGATAAGACAACTTGTCTAAGTTTTGGAACCATATGTTGGAAGTTGGAACCACACATTTGATTCCTCTTCATGACCTAAGCCGTGACACAATTCACATTTCAATTTTAAATTTTAATGCGACTTGTCGTAGGTGTAAGTTTTTGTAATGCGATGTATTTAGGATTTGCAAATGTAGATATATAAAGAAGAGTAACTTTGGATCAAATGTTTTAGTTATAAAATTCAGTTTTTTGTTGTATTAGTCATTTATTAATATATATTTTCTGTAGTTTTATTGTATCGTTGTTAATAATCTATTAATTTTACATTTTGTGGCTATATTCTAAAATTATATTTATATTTAAAATGATTTTTACAAATAAAAATAAAAATTAATACCAATTAAAATCCAAAAGTCAAACTGTTATCATCTACTATTCATATTTTCAATTTAACTCTTATATTTTACCATTGAAGATTCAATCATTTTTAATAATACGTAAATCACTCTTGATTAACTATATAAGATATTCATTTATAGTTGTTATTTGCGGATTATAAATAGAATTTTAGACCTGTCTGGTCAAGTCCACCAGCGTACATTCTAGATTCAAGATAAGATATTATATTTCTTTAGAAAATGTTAACCGGTGCCCTCGGACACTGGTTAAGGAAGAAAGAAGTTACTCTTCCGGAAATATTTTATATTATATAAAATAAAAATAAATTAATTCAAATATTAAATAACGGAATCTTTCCGAAAGAAGTAACTTCTTCTTTCCTTAACGAGTGCCCAAAAGCACCGGTTAGCAGGACCTTATTTCTTTTTGTATTGATATAAATTTTACATGGATTTTATGTTTATCCTTCCGATTACATTTCAAGTCCACCCGTCTACATTCCAGATTCAAGATAAAATCTTATATTTCTTTTTGTATTGATATAAATTTTACCTCAATTTTATGTTTATCCTTCCAATTACATTTTCAAATCCATATATACAAGCTATTGCTAATTTCTATAAATATAATCACCATTTTTATATCATGTTATAACGCATCATAGTAACGATCTTGTCAATAATTGGATGTGCCTTTAATTTGATAGATATGGTAGTTTTGATTGGAGAACAGCTGGACTTCTCGTAATCCTAAAAATTACAGATTATATATAAGTATATTTATGTTTGAAAAATTGTAAATCAACGCTTGGCTTGGACCACTATTAACAATGTAAATACTATATATTATATCTATTTACACTAATAAATTAACTAATTTAAGTAATAAAATAAAGTAGTACATTCATGATATTTATTTTTTTGATTGTGAAGAAAAAAACTTAAATAAGAGAAAAATAAAATAAAAATGAAAGATTACAAATAAAAAAGATGAAATAATATATATAAAATTATATTTCTTTATAAATGGACATTGACTATAAAATATAAAATAAAAACCACTTACATTTTATTTATATGGACATGGATCATAAAGTCTATTATCAAAACTAATACGGATAAAATCTATTATTTAGCTATAAAAGATGGATACTATATCAAAGTATATCTATAATTTTTTATCTTTCTAGAAAATCATAGAGGCAGACATCCTTTCTATTTTTTTTGCCATATTTATCATTTTCGCGTTTGTACGTTTCTTTTTCGTTCTCTAACTTTCGCCGTCATAATTATTTCCAAACCTTTATACAATACAGAAAGTTGTTGGTGACACGTTAATGTTTGAGTTCCTAAAAGTAAACTCTTTCTTGAATCTGGTTTGTGGTAAGAAGGTTTTGTTTGCAATGTCTCATTGACATGGATAAGTATTTTTCTAGCTTTCTCTATCCATCTGGTATCTTCATAACTTTGGTTTTTTTTACATCGAGAGTAACGTAGTTATGAACAAAACTCCATAAGTATACAATTTTTACCGTAGCTTAATGAGTATTTAAACACTCTATATCATATCTAAAGATAATGTTTTTATAAAATTAAAATTAAAAATAAAAGAAGTTATTAATAAAAAAATCTAGATATAAAAAGTTATTAATAAAATGAAAATAAAAATAAAATTATACTAATTTAATAATAATAAAAAATATTAAATTGTTTGAAACATATAAAAGGAAAGAGAAAATATTTTTGAGTCAATATTAAAATAAATCTATGGTTAATATATATATATATATATATATACTAAGTTTTAAATAATTAAATTAAATTTATGTTTCAGGATGTTGGTGATTATTTCTCGACCTTAGACAACTAACCATTTTGTTGGATGGTTGTATCTCTAGCCTCATACCTTATAAAATCCGGTCATGCAATCATTGAACATAATGGTATTAGCATATTTCAGAATTATATTTTATCTCTCGCAATTAATCCTGTATAAAATTGATTATATACAATCCCCATAACAAGAAGGGTTAACTCATGCTAATCATATTTTATTTTATTTGACAACTTCTCATCCAACCGAACATACCATTACTAATCATTAATCATATATCGTCTACAATAGTTTATGTAAAGAGTTGAAGTTTGATGAATTCATTATTCAAACGTATTGAGATATACACCCACATCCAACCTCCCCAAAAATAAAATTACATGAATACATACAATACTAAAGTCTGACCAATCTCTATATTATTGTTTGTAATCTAAATTGTTGGTAATTAGTACTATGTTTCTTAATTATTATTACTTATATTAATGACAATGTTTAGTTCCAAAATATTTAACTTTTTATATAACTTTGTTAACATTAAATAAAAAATAATATAAATATATACTAAAAATAACAAGTTAACAAACACATATTATAATTTTAACATAAATGAATATGATGCAGACAGTCCGGTGAATTGACAGTTTGGAGCTCCGGTGTCAGATTTTGACCCACAGCACCTTGTTTCGAAGGAAACGACGTCACGAACGCAAGTTACGAGCTTTGCTCGTGAGCTATGGGCTTTTTTGGGCATTCGGGCTCATCTATCCTCTTCTGGTTGACAAGAATTCGTCCTCGAAGTCACAGCACCATCACCATCAAGAATCCAAAATATTTATTTTATTTTATTCAATAGTTACATTGAGAATTATAATTGTTGACCTTATCGGAATACGATAAATTCTTTTCGAGTGTTCCTTATTTAAAGTAACATTGAAGCCATCAAGTTGAAGGAAAAAAATAGTTTCGAAAACCTTTTCATAGCCTGAAACAACATCCCCATGTCCAGTTGATGAAAAAAATGGTTTTGAAAACCTCTTCATAGCCTGAGACAGCATCTCGATAAGAAATTTTTACCTTGATTCGACGATTGGTAGCCAATTTAAACTCCTTCAGTAACCGGTCAATACGATCGTCATTGAAACGGTTGGTATGGCCCCTCATACTCAAACGATCTTCCCGATCTTCATGACCATGTGTGCTGTTCTCTTCTTTAAACCTTGAATCAGATGAAATCAGGATTCAGAAACATGCTTGCCCCGTAGCAAGAACTTCGGCTCTGATACCAAACTGATGACGCGGCGGAAACAGAAGAAGAAGCAACGATAGATGAAACCCTAATTCAAGGGTAACATGATGCAACCCTAATCTAAGGGTAACAAAGAGTGAAATTTTCACTTATAAAAATATATTATTCTCAAGACTTCCAATAACTTAAGGCATAAGAGGCTTTATATAATAGCTTCTCAAAACCCTAAATTAGAATACAAGGAAATAAAATAAATAATCTAAAATAAAATAAAATAAAATAAAATAAAATCAAATCTTAATATAATTAGATTTGATTTAAATACATAAGATATTTGAATAAAATAAAATAAAATAAAAAGGCTTTGCTTGGACTTTCTGGGCTACATCAAACAACGTCGACATTAACATCAAACAACGTCGACATTAACGATGCATAGGGTAAAGGATAATTGCATCTATACTCGTCTTGTCTTTGATGATACTTAGATTTGTTAAAGGTTTCAAGTTTCTCTTTAACAAGATAACACCTAAGATCTTCCAACTGCTCGCCGATAATTTTATTATTCATATTCATTGAGCATATCTTTAATGTTGTGTCTTGCAATTCATGTGTAAGATTGAATACGCAATAAAGTCAAAGCTTCTTGAGATAATCCCACTTAGCACGAAATTTATCCTTACTACATGGTGATAATAATGAGATTAGATGATTGTTTCTATAAATGTAGTAGATTATGTTTACCCCGACAATGTAAAAGTTGTTATAAAAGTCACTCTTTGTTATCGATATTACATCGTCGATATGTGTCAACCATGCAAGATCATTTGTACACAAAATCAAATTCTAAATCTATGGCTTAATGTCTGGTGTGAATTATTTCTGATTAAAGGGTATATATGGAAAGAGTTTTATTTTTTTAGGTATTTATTATTGGAGTGAAGGGTAGAGAGATGAAAGAGGTGTGTTCTAGCTATTAATTTTTTTTACCCTCTTAAATGAGGGTGGTTGGGGTATTTATACTTGTTTTATGAACCATGGGTCATTCAGGTTGGACTTTGGATTCGGGTCAATCTTCAAAGCCTAAAATCTAAACGGGTTAGCACACAGTTGAGTCATGATTTACTTAGTTGTATTGTTCATCATAGGTTTGGTGCAAAACATGTCTGAATTACCCATTCGGTTTAGGCAGTAGTACCCTTCCAAAAATATCTGAACCTATCAGTAGACCCTTTAGGTCTTTCAAAAATATTTTGGAAGAGCTAAATTATTAATGAAAATACCTAGATCATATTCGATGTGTTTTTCGAAGAGTTAGCTACCGAGGAGAAGACCCTGACCGAATCCAAAGTGTTTTCTTTTTGTAGATGGAAGAATCAAAGGTTATAATTTTGAAAAATAACACGTTTCCTATTCTGATTCGACCTCTCAGTCGTTTCCCCCGTTGGTACTTGCACCTATTTTTCAAAAAGTAATTAGGGTGTACTTAATAGCCCATAATCATTACTTGAACGATTTATCTCCCCTAGGTGAAACACTACAGTGGTTTTTTTCATTTATATAAGTCAGTTTCACTGTTTCATTTTTCAGAAGCAAGACAATTTTTCTAGAGAGAGAAAGCTTGAGTTTGTGACTTTGTTTTATACATAGTAAATTATATGTTCACATCCACAACTGCTCTGATCAAAGGAGGTTGGTTAAATCTATCTGATTTAGAAAAATAAAAAAATGAGGTAAGAATCGCAGCAGACTCTCTGCTTCTCCAAGTGAAGTAATTAGCCAAACGGTACAAGAACCGAACAAAAGCTCATCGTCATCCAGAACATCGGTAATCCGAAAACCTTCATTTATCCTGACTTTATCTACCCTAGAATCTGAACCTTTAGTTCAAGTATCCCTAGATCCTTTTTAAGGATAAAGCAGTTTCTAGTGTTAAAAAACACTTATCATTTCTCGCCATGGGATCAGACATTGAAAATGCCACACCTCGAAGAGTCACTCGACTCTCCAAGGCCAATAGCACCCCTTCATCTTCAAAAAATATTAGTTAAGAGACATTAAAACCTCCTGCCCAACCTCCCGTGGGCCCGAATCCATTGCCTCCCATTAATGAGGCTACCCAAATTGAGAAAGAAGCCACATGTGCTAAATCGGTCACTTTCGGAGTGCCTGGAAGGAAAAGTTGGGCCCAATTTTTGTATGGTTGATATGAAATACTTAGTGTCCCTTCCAAAAAAAATCATACGTGTATACACATACTGCCGAATTAGATCGAATAAGAACAAAATGGGTCTATTAAGGTGAGATTCCTATTACTCCGGAAAATCCTATGGATTGTAAAGCTAATGAAATGGTGGTATACACCAAAGTGCTGAACTGAGGTCTTCGTTTCCCCTTAGACCCGGAAATAGTCAAATACTTTCATCTAATCAAGCTTTGCCCAAGTCAGCTAAGCCTGAATGCCTGGTATACTCTACTTGCCAACATTATTGCTTCTAGGTTGTCAAACATTCCAATGCTTATGGAGTAGTTTGCTGATGTGGCTGGTTTGTGTAGAAATCACCAAATCCCTTTATCATTACACCATGGGAAACGACTATATGTACTTTAGTAACCTCCTTCACCAGCGTTTCCCACAACCGATGAGCCAACTATTGAAGGAGAGGTTAAACTAGATAACCTTTTTAATATGTACTTTAGTAACCTTGATAAGGATAACTTCGGTCAGACCGTTCCTCATACCACAATAGCCAATGCTGTAACTTATAATGGTGAATATTTCAAGGTATCGAGTGAGCAGGATACTTTGGGCCATGTAGTTTTGGGATTCACCAGGTCAATATTCGATCTGGAAAGACAAGTCAGGGATCAGCCTAAGGATATAACTTCTCTTACCATAGACAACCAAAACTTAGAAAATTCTTTTTCATCTGCTCAACCAAAAGTAAAGGCTTTAAATAAAAAGAAAGAGAAACTGAGCACCAAACTGCGCCAATCCAATAATGCCCAAGAGGACATCCAGACTAAGTATTCTGAACTGGAAACTACCACCTCTAATGAGGTCAAGTCTCTGAAGGAACAACAAACCAACAATTCAAGCACTATCAGCACCTTAACCGAAGAAAAAAAGAAGTTATAGAAACTTCTTAAAGAGAAAGAAGAAGAAAATATTTCTCTAAAATATAATCAAGCTCAAGAGATAGTTGCAGTAGTAGAGAAGTATGCTGCTGGTGTTGTGAATTTTTGGAAAAGAGAGATGAAAGTATCAAATAAGATATAGTTTTGCTATTTTATGAGACCTTTCCAAAGAAGAACCTTGGACTTTTGTGGAAGTTTGTACCATATGAAGAGATACATTTTCATACCATGCTAGATGGTGATAAACATGGTTTTTCTTTACCAAGTGACTTTGACACTGATGAGGGAACCGATGAAAGCTCAAGCACCGATGCCAAGAGTCCCAAGAAAGATGACGTAAAGGAAAAAACTGAAGGGAACGAGCCCTAAGGTTATTGTGTTTACTTTTTATGTTTAAGACTAAAGTCCTTAGGTGACCAAAGAATTTTGTTATTTTCTTTCAAATTTTGTTTTGTGAACCAAAGTCCTTGGATGGCCAATGCATTTTGTGTGATGGTGGATCAGACATATTCTGATCAATGTGTAATGTTAAGTTTCCCTTCGTATGTATTTCTTTCTCTTCTTATGTCTAGTTTTTAATTAGTATTTAATTCTTCCGATGTGTTTAATAAGATTTTAATTCATTGAATCAGTTCAAAGATATTTCATTTGAAGGATGAAAATGTTTAATAGATCTGATCACTTCAAAAATATGTTTAATAGATCCGATCACTTCAAAGATACTTCATTTGGAGGATGAAAATGTTCAATGGATCCAGTCACTTCAAAGATACTTCATTTGAAGGCCGAAAGTGGTTAATATACATTTAATTTATCCGATCTCCTCGGACTCACCACAATCTTTAAAAAATCATAAGATAACATTGATTGAAAACCCAACACCTCATTAAAACCTCGCCACGCCACCAGGGTAGGAAAGAGTATGCCCTTGAATATTTACATTGAAGTATAACAAATTAAATATTTACAAAATAATTTTATTCTAAGTACAACCTCATATGCTCAATATTCCAAGGGTGCTTCAACATGTTCCCTTCTTTGTCTTGAATTCTATATGCTACTTGCTTGATTCTTTCACACACCATGTAAGGGCCTTCCCAATTCAGAGCCAGTTTCCCAAATTTTTTCTCTTTGGTATGCAAAAAAAGACTTTTCTTAATACTTCGTCCCCTAACTAGAAATCTCTTCTTTTTACTCTGGATGCAAATGTACTTCTCATTAAACCTTGATAGCGTGTTGTTCTTAAATATGCCTTCACTCTTCTTTCTTCAATAAGATCCAACTGATTCCTTAATACCATCTCATTAGCATGTTCAGAATAATTTTGTATCATGAATTATGGAAAAGTAGCCTCTATAGGAGTGATTGCACCCACCCCATAAACAAGGGAAAAAGGAGAATCTTGGATGGCCGTTCGTGGAGTAGTTTGGTAGGCCCACAATACTTCTTGTAAATAACTCGGCCATTTCCCTGCAGCTCCTTCCAGATTCTTTTTCTACCCTGTTAAAATTATCCGATTAGCAGTTTTAACCTGCCCATTAACCCGAGGGTGGAAAGAAGAAGAGAAGCACCGTTGAATTCCTCTGGAAGTTCAAAACGTCTTCATTTATTTGTTGTCAAACTGTGGCCCATTTTCCGTAAATTTGTTGGAGAATTCTAAATCGGAAACAAATATTAGAGAGGATAAAATTTATGAATTCCTTTGAAGTGGTTCCAGCTATTGGTGTAACTTCTAGCCGTTTAGAGAAATAATCTATTGCCACGATTATCGTTCGACGACCTATGGACGCCATGAGAAGATATCCAAATAAGTCCAAACCCAATCTATTAAAATGTATGGGTTCAGATATTGAATCCATAGGAATTGCATGCGTATGTATTTCATTCTCATATTGCTGGCAAGGATCACATCTTCTGACTTTATCTTTGGCATCTGCCATTATAGTAGGCCAATAGTATCATGCTAACAAAAATCTATTGGTTAAGGCCTTAAAATCATAATGTGTTGATCCTTCTCCATCGTGCAATTCAGATAGAACATTTTGAGATTATTCAAAACCTAAGCAACGTAGAGAGGTCTGCTGGAATATTTTCATAAAGAATTTCTCTCAACACCAGTTAAGCACGAGCCTTGTACCTGATGTTTTTAGCCAGGAATTTATTTGAAGGTAAAACTCCATGGGAAATAAATTGATGTATTTTATACCTCAAATCTTTGGATTGTATGCTAGTTATGTTCATACTTTCTTCAAATTCACCATCTTTCCCTTAAGCTGAGCTTATGAAGGGGCATTCTTGCATAAAAATCCATGGGTGTACTTCAGAATAGGCTATGGTAGCTAAAGAATCTGCCATAGTATTCTCCGATCTAGGGACATGTTCATACCGGATGCTTTTAAAACTTGTGGCAACTTCCCTCAGTACTTGCGGATACTTTATTAACTAATCTTTTTTAGTTACAGAGTACCTTTCAGCCTAACGAATAAGTAACTGGGAGTCACTTACTAACCAGACCCTCTTTGCTCCACATGTTTGAGCTAGTCTTAAGCAAGCAATGAATGCCTCATACTATGATTCATTCTTGGATGCCCTAAAACAAAAACATACAACTTGATACATAGTATCACCATAAGGGGAAGTTAAACAAATTCCAGCCCCACATCACGTCGTACTAGACCCACCGTTTGTTTGGATTAGCCACTCTTTCTTAGACTTGTTTTCATGCACTCGTTCGTAAGGCCTTTTAGTATGAAATTATACCAAGAAATCAACTATAGCTTGAGCTTGATCGCCGTCTGAGGCATAAAATAAATATCATAGTCTTCAAGCTCAATTGACCACTTAGTTATTCTTCTTGATGTGTCAGCATTTTGTAGAACATTCTTTGAAGGAAAAAATGTTCGAACTGTAATCAAATGTGCTTGAAAGTATGACCTCGTTTTTCTGGCTACTATCACCAACGCCAAGGCTATTTTTTCTAACTTTAAATAAAAAATTTATGCTTCTAGCAAACTTGTGCTTATGTAATTGACGGGGGTAATTATCCACTCCCCTTACTAAAATAGCACTTACGACATACTCAGATACAACTAAGTACATATAAATTTTATCCCCTTAGATAGGTTTGAACAATGTCTTGGGTGAGACAAATGGTTTTTGATTTCAAGAATGGCTTGATAACACTGCGGAGGACAATTGAAGTCTTTAGCATTCCTTAAAACTTGAAAAAATTGAGCAAACTTGTGTGATGATCTTGAAATAAACCTATTCAATGCAGCCAACCGCCCGGTTAGTCTCTGAACTTCTTTAGTACTTCGAGGATGATCCATAGCCAATAGAGCATTTAACTGATCCGGATCGACATGTATCCTTTTTTCACTTATGACATATCCTAGAAAATTTCCAGATCAGACCCTAAAAATACATCTCTCTGGGTTTAATTTTAGGTTGATGGCTTCTAAGTTAGAAAAAGTTTCTTGAATATCGGATATGTATTCATCCTCCTCGAGGCTCTTCACCATCATATCATCTATATATACTTCTATGTTGATGCCAATCTGGCTAGAAAATATTTTATTTACCAATTGCTGATAAGTAGCTCCAACGTTCGTCAACCCAAAAGACATCACCTTATAAAAATGAAGCCATATGTCCATGATAAATGTAGTATGATCTTGATCGTTCAGATTTACCTGTATCTGATTTTAGCCTGAAAAGGCATCCATGAACGATAATAACTTGTTCCCCGATGTGAAGTCTACCAACTGATCTATCCGAGGTACTAGAAAATGATCTTTAGGAGATTCTTTGTTAAGATCATTGAAATCAATACACATGTACCATCTTCCATTCGTTTTCTTGATTAAAACGGGGCTACATGTCCACAACGGGTATTGAGATTCTTTAATATGGCCCATATTCGTTAACCGATCAACTTCTTGTACTATCACATCGACTTTTTCTTTAAACAAGGTCCATCTTCTCTGTACTACCGGTCCAGCATTAGATTGGACTGACAATTTTTGGTGGATTACTTTGGATGGTAACCCAGTTATATCATCATTGCACCATACAAACATATGTAGATTGTTAGACAAGAAAGACAATAATTTTTGTTTCAAACTTAATGGTAATTTAGTGCAATCTTAACACTTTTTCCTTCTACTAGACAATGGATCTAAACTTCTTCTATGGGTATTATAACACTACGAGCCTCCACTGGATCATCTATTTCATTCTCTTCAGTGGAAGGCTTGAGTAGTTGTTATTCCTTGTTAGCCTTGACCGCCTCCAATGAATTTGAGGCAAGAGCTGCTACATAACATTCTCTAGCCATTTTCTGACTGCTTCGGACAACACTCACCTGTGCACTGATAATATATTTTAAACTTTGATAAACAACGTGCATCCTAGAAAGCCAAGATCTTCCAAATATAGCATTATAGGTTGTTGGGCAGTCAACCACAACGAATAATACCTTTACTATTTTATAAAAGGTCCACTACCCAACAATACTTCCTCTTCAAAATCACTAATGATATCTGTCGAACTCCCCGTAAACCCCATAATAGTTTTGATTATTGAATAACCGAAGGATTTTTCATTTGCCTATAAGTATTCAGAAATATAACGTTTGCCGAACTACCAATGTCAATCAAGATTTGACGTATGCCATTACCCCCAATTGATGCCCCTATCACCACAACATCTTCATGTGGCCCCGCAATATCTCTTAAGTCGTCCTCATCAAAGACTATGAAAGAAGCTGGGGTTTGGTACATATGTGTGAATTTTGTTTTCTTCCACCTGAATAGTCAAGCTGTTGACATGCTTTTTTTAACAACTTGAGAGCATTGTCACAGTGTCTCCGCCAAATATGGTTAATGATTCAAAAAACTTCACCAGATCGGAACTGTAGTAGATTTATCCACTATCACCCCCACTTGATTCTAATATGGGTCAGGATCAAGGTATTCAGAGTCCACATCAAATCTTTTAACAATCATCATGGCATCTTCCTGTCTGGATGTCCCTGAGACTGTTGCAGAAGTCGGTCGAGGAGTATTGGCATTGGATTGTATATTATTTGGTCTGCTACCCTCTTGTTTTTTAACAAAAGCACCTAATTTTCCTCTCTCACTGAGATTTTATACTTCTTGCTTCAATACTATACAATTATGCGTGTCATGACCCACATACATATGATATTTGCAAAAACGGGTACTTCAGGTCTCTTTAGGAACTGTAGCGGGGCTGGTATTTTAACGTGCACATCATTCTAGTTTTTTAAAAAATTCTCGCTACACTCTCTCCCAACTCAGCAAACCATTCAGGATGAATCCATGGGCCCATTTTACTTCTAATTAGTTGGTTTTGATTGGACTGATTCTGCTTGGGCCGATGTGATCCCTGTACGGTTTTCTTTGATTTGTAACCGGATTGAGTTGTTGCTTGTGGAATTAGCACTATAGTGGTGGATCTGTTCTGACGAGGCACTCTAGAGTTCTTAGTTTCTCTAACAGTAATATACTTTCCAACTTGATTCAACAACCCCCCGAAAGTCATTGTTTTTTTCTGGGTTACCGAGTCGACCAAATTACTCGGATTCAGGCCTTGTCTTAAAGAGGCGATTGCTACTTGTTCAAAACAATCAGCTTGCCCATTCTTCTTGTTCACAAACCTACTAATTTATTCATTCAAAGATTCATTTGGATCTTGGGAACACTGAATAATCATATCACCATTCCCTTTAAGCTCTTTGCTTCCTACACATTGCCTCCGTAATACTACCTAGAATATGTTAAAATTCTATATTGACCCCTGAAAGAGACTGTTGTACCACTTAAGGTCACTTCCTTTAAGGGTTTGTGACAAGACACGACATAGTAGCTTGTCATCATCAACAAAATTCATCATAAATTTTATAAATTTCCGGAGATGATTGTCCGGATCTTTGCTTCCTTCATACTTCTCTAGTTTGGAATTGATAAACCGCTTAGGTTGATCTCCAGAGAGTATTTTTGAAGACAAGGGTCATTGTCTCCAATTTTGGTTACGGTTAAATACTGTATCTTCATTGGGAGTAACAAAAATAAGAGCCACAACTCGTTTAGACCGATGTGTTTTCTTAGAGCTGGCATGAGTTATTATGGACTGCTCATTTTGACCAGACTCATCAATGGGGTGGGGTGCGGATGCACCAGACTTCTCTTTTGTTCATTTTTAGCTTGTTTTTTTTACCTTTAAAGCCTTAATCTCAGCACTTAGCTGATCACGTTCATCCTGCATGGATTGTTTTTCATAATTATTATGATTGAGATAAGTTACGGTAGTGTGCTCATTATTCTCTCTTACACCTTTAACCTCTGGAGGTGGAACGTCTTGTAGATTAGGATCCATCTGTTTCCATGCCATCCGGATTGCTTTATTCACTGGTTTTGAATATGAAATTCAGGCACCATCGCCTTCCACTGTGGTCGCCAATCTGTTTCCACGCCATCCTGATGATTTACTTAGTTGTATTTTTCATCATAGTTTTGGTGCAAAACATGTTCGAATTACCCCTTCAGTTTAGGCAGTAGTACCCTTCCAAAAATATCCAAACCTATCAATGTCAGCAATAATAGTTCGATATATATATATATATATATATATATATATATATATAATGGTAATATAAGGATAACTATATCTTGGAAATGAATCCGTTTCTAACACGTGAAGTATAACAAAATCTAGGTACTAAATCATGTATTGACACGTGTTGAAGAATGATTACATATTATGATTCATGTTTGGGATCAAAATGTTATTGTTTGTTAAAATCATCTTAGTTTATGTTCGAACACTCACATCTTTGGACTCTAACTTTAATGTATAAACACTTAATTGTTTCGTCCATTGAATGATTAAATTTGAACATTTAACCTTAACAAATCAGTTTTAACATTAAATTAGAAAATATGTATAAAAATATAACAAAATAATTTAGCTCCATCCCTAGCTAGTTCCGGACATTGGAATCTTCAACCCAATTTTACTCATCAACATATATGTATTTATGTATATGATGAATGAGGTTCTCGTTCACTTGAGTCAACTGACGTTCGATGATTTTATCAGTAATACCTAAAAAGAACAATTGAGACGCCTCTTGTGTGGTTTTTTATGGGAGGTAAAAAACTTGATAAATCAGAAGCAATCTCATATAATCATACGTGATAGAGACTTCTTATTATCCACGTATATGTAGCATCATGGTGAAACGATTCGTATCATATATGTAGTTTATTTTGCAAACAAGTTCTTCAAAAAAGATGGTCCTTCATCTGCCCTCATTTTATTCAACATGCTGCTAACTTTAAGAAAAAAATGAATTTTCGGCCGTACTCCACTCCATATTGTAGATATGATAGATTATATATGTTGAAATTTTTCTATCAATATATATCATAGAAAAAATGTATAACTACGTTAAACTACTTATTGATAAGGTTTCTTAAAACAAACCAATATCATACGAATACGTGTTTTGTTATTGTCTTAAAAAATATACATATTTCAACATACAAGGTTGAAATTAATTTACATTTGAAAACAAAAATTAAACTGATTTTGATATTGTAGGTCAAAATTACTTTACATTTTACAATCCAAAATACAACTAATTTCGATGTGAAGGTCAGAACTACTTGAAACAATATATAAATATAAATTAAACTTATATCTACCATGTGGGTCGAAATCAGTTGTAAAAAATAAAATAAAACAGTGTATATAATTTTTACTAATAGGATCGAAAGTTGGTGTATTTTGCCTTTCTAATTAATCTAAGAGTATTATGTTGTATTCAATCTACTGGCTCAAAATATGTTGTCTTTGTCAAAAACTATGCTTATCTAAAAACTATGCATATCTATGGTCTACCTTATCTTATCTTATCATAAATGAGTTATGTTAATGCTCACCTAATGTTTATAGTACTTTTGCATTATGTTTACTCTATTATGTTCACTCTATTAGTTTATTAGATATAGAACATAATCTTAAATATGATAATCTACTATAATATTTATAATAAATTACGGAAATAAATAAACTATATACGATTACATAATATAAGTTAAATATTCAAAAGTACAATAGATCATATACATTGTTAAGTATTTGACTTTTAGTGTGAAAATCAAACAATAAAAGTAATTCTAGATAGAGAAAATGACTTGTTTACTTTTGAAATGAGAACCAATTGATAATCTAGAATTAAAGAGTAAATGTCAATCAATCTGTATTCCATAATCCCCTCTCCTATTTATAGGAATGAAGGATAAATAATAGATTCGATTATCTATTTGGTTAAATTGCACGTTGACCCTCACTATATATATATTCAATATTAAATTTATCCTTTTAACTTTACACAACTTTCACGATAACCCTTTTCCCTAATTACTTTTAATCCATGATAATTTATATCCTTATTAGTATCTCCCTAGTGTTTATGAAGTCTGATGAATAAAGACAAAAACTTCTTTGGGCTGCTTCGAACAAAACTATCAATCTTTTTCAAAAATTGATTTGTGTTTTTCACGTCTTCCTCAAAAACTTTATGATGACTACTTTAAATGTTCACCATGTCCACTACAAGAATTATCCTCGAAACTTTGTGTGACCTTTCTGTGTTTGATTTGAATATACACGTGAATTTTTTAATCATTCATCTAGATTAGGCTAGAAACTCATGGAGTGCACCTAGTACGCATGAAGCGTGATATTTAATTTTAACAACTTAGGTGTCAATATACTTTTAGAGTAGGCAACCGTTTGCCGATTCATATTTCAACCTATCGCACATATCAACCTTTTGCCTCCCTTTCTCAACTCCTTCTCCACTAGTTCTATAAATATTCTATCTGAACCCATTTTCCCATCACTTACAAACTGTAGAGATAAAAACATAAATACGTTTGAAAGTTTTATTCCATCACACTTACACCTAAAACTATCAATTTCTCCGTTTCTCATTCGTCTTGTTCATGTCTGATTTGAAGATCTTTCTCCATTTCATTTTATGAAATAACAAAAACCGAGTAAAGAAAACCTATTTTTTATCTCTACGACCACTTCACCATTACTCAAATGACTACTGAATATAGAGTAACAGGGGTGATTGATAACTCTTCAAGGCTTTCTACTTATACCACTATATACATAGCTTTCAAACCTGACCATAACACTTATGGGAACCAAAATCCTTCCAAAATAATACCTGAAACTTTCTCACAATAATCCCCTCAACAATCAAAAGCTAAATTGGATCAAAATCCCACACAAGCATACTCTTCTAACAGTTCAATTACTCCTCAAGTTAACCGTAAACAAACACAAGGGAAATCTCCTAAAAAATAATCTGAAGTGTCTTATGCTAATACACGACCCCTTCTCAAATCAACCGCAAAAAAACACCTCGAATACATTCAGAAGCTCATCCTCAAAAGAACCAACTTCCTTGAATAAGTTCATTTGTAGTAATGGAAGATTATGAGAACATCAATACTTTCACAGAACCCTGCATCTTCTCCTCCCTTGAAGAAGATGGTTGTGACAAACAAGGAGTCACAGAAAAGTCCTTCGGAGATTAACCAACAAACCTTAACGACTGTCCTGAATAATTCACAAGCTGCTACTACCAGCACTGCCCTTCCTAAACTTCGAGATGAAGCCTCTGACGAGAATGTTGAGTTAGAATCGAGGACAAAGACTGACTCTAATATAAAAAAATATAAAGAGCATTCCTCCCTCAGATTCCAAGGATAATCTTT
The DNA here is from genome assembly GCA_036936605.1 of Limnanthes douglasii subsp. nivea. Lineage (NCBI taxonomy): Eukaryota > Viridiplantae > Streptophyta > Magnoliopsida > Brassicales > Limnanthaceae > Limnanthes > Limnanthes douglasii. The sequence goes on from JAUPFV010000001.1 coordinate 354,011,090, forward strand.
TGAAAAAGCCAGCTCCAAAGAAAAATAAGAAGAAGAAAAAAAACCAGTTGCTTTGCCCGATGACATCTTTGCAAACTTGAACGGAAATCTAAAGAAAGTCCTCCCCAAGTATCTTATTACACTAAAAACTGTGAAATTACAATCAATCCAAGGAAGAGATTGTAAAAAAGCAATGGGGCCTTCTAGATAATATAACGCTTCGGTTACATATAGTGGGAGATACTCCACTCTTTTATAAAGAAGATGAACTCATGGTCTACCCATAGATCATAAATTGGGGCATTCGATTTCTGCTGGATCCAATACTAGTAAAATACTTTGAGATCATTGACTTATGTCCGACGCAAGCAAGCCCAAACCTATGGTTCACACTCTTATCTAGTATAAAGGCTTCAAGACTTGTCCAAATACCCCTCTCAATCAAATAATTTATCGCACTGACTGGACTTTCCAAAAATCCGATGCTACCCTTCTACTATCTCACACTTAGAGATTTTTCTTTATCTCTAGAGTATCAAAAAATGGGAAAGATATTTCTGAGGAGAACCCTTCAAGGCTGGAAAAGTACTAGTAAGTGATACAATCCCCTTTGCTTTTCTTGCACTATAATTATGTTTCAAATCTTTTATGTATTATTGTTCAATGTAGAAATTATGAGGCGATACAAAATCCGCTATACTGCTGCCAAAAACATTTTTGCTAAACTTTCTAAATGAGTAAAAAAAGCATGGTGCAACGAATGCCATAGTGCCTTTTTGCATCTGAATTTCGTTAACAACCATCAATGGAGGATCTCTTCGGATTTTTTCGCCCTAGCTAATGAACGAATGAAGCCCCCAATCTATGAGATGTCGTAAAAAGGCTTGCAGCTTCTGACACATGTGTTATACTACATGTAGATTGTAGAGCCACTCGTCTCCAAAGAAAAAGAAGAAAAAAAATACGGACTAGCTCTTCCAAAAATCTGAAGCCAAATAAAACTCAAAGGAATACGAAAAGGAAAACCAATGATAATAACCCCCAACCACCAAAGAAGGAGCTCTAGCTGAGCCTTCAAAAAAAAAAAAGACCATTGCTTCCAAAAATAGAAAACTACTTCGAAAATCCTGCCAAGACTTGTTATAGAGAATATTTTTGATGCGTCTCCTCAAAATCCAATTCCTCATGTCGAGGAGATAAAAGAAAGACAGAAGGTTGTTGGAATAGAGAATCAGGGAACATAGAATATGTTTGGAAATAATACTACTAATACAAGATATTTACAAGGACATGGACCATGAAATCCAACAAATGAAAAACTACATAGCACAAATCGGTCAACAAATTACAGAATCCAATTTACCATAGAATCTAAATTACAATCCTCCTCATGTATCTTCCTCAGCTTCACTTGCTATGTATGATAACTATCCTCTTCATCCTGCTTGAGAACCTTCCGAGGAAGTATTAAATATACTCCGACCTTTTACTGGCCTTGAAGATACAACAAAAAAACTACGCGAAGAGGTCAAGTCAGCGCAAGGTAAATTGGAGAATCTTGCAAAAGATGTGATATGGTGGAAAAATGAAGCTGATTATAGTAAAAAGCTGAGAGACATTTACAATCAACACCTTCTCGAACGATTCCAAGCCTTCAAGGTTGATTGATCAAAATTTCTCAAGAGAGCCATCCAAATCAAAAGTCATTTGGTTGCGATTAATGACCAAAAGAAATAAAAAATTGAAATATACACATGAAACTAAACTGAACGAGGTTAAGGAAAAACATGAGATTGAGCTAACCGAGGAATGTTTGAAGTAATCATCTCTGAGGGAGAAATGAAGAAAATACTTGAAGAGTTGGAATTATTTAACAAAAAAAGTCGAGGAACAAAAACATCTTGTCATAAAAGCCGCAGAGGATAAAATCAGAATAGATAGCCTTGCTGCTATCAAAATAAGCAAAGAACATACAAAGATATATTTCGCGAATTTCATAAAGCGTTTTCGAGGAGAAATTTATTATAATTCTGGAAGTTGATTCCAGTAGAACGAAGCCCTAGAGAGGCTTTTGAGACTGTCCCAACTGAATCATTCGAAGAAATTAAATCTGAGGATGATGAAAATTCCTTGGAAAAAGAAGGGAGCTTCTCAGAAGGAAGCTCAGACAATGCTCCCAACGATAATGAGAAGTAAGAACCGGTATTGTTTTGGAACGTTTCTTTGTTGAATCATTAATGTTTGTAGTGATCGTTGTTATTTTATTGTTATTTATTGTTGTTCGTTGTTAGGTGAGCTGTTAACATTCGTGGGTGCTTAAACATTTAACACTTATATTAACATTTTGTTTGGCTGAAAATGCCAAGTATCGACACCTCCTTTTGTTTGCATCTCTTGTAATAAAAACCACCTCGTTAAATGTTTAACACCTCATATTTCATATTGTGTAATTATCATGTCAAACGATACTGTAAATAAAGGTTAACAGTTAGAATTTTTATCGCCATACAACTTGGAACTTAAAACAGTTCTTTAAATGAATGTTAGCACTTCGAATAATATCACCACTTAAAAAAACACTTCGAATAATGCTTTTAATGGACGTTAGAACTTCGACTAATACCAACACTTAAATTAACACTTCAAACAATACTTTCAATCGATGTGAGAACTTTGAATAATATCACCATTTAAATTAAGACTTTGAACAATGCTTTAAATGAACGTTAGCACATCGAATTACACTTCAAACAATTATTTTAATGGGTCTGGTTTAATTTGTTCTATCACTAAATAAGGAGCTTCCCAGTTTGGAGCCATTTTCCCTAGCTTCTTATCCTTTGTATACAATAAAACTTTCCTCAACACCATATCTACCACCTTAAAATATTTTATTATTACCTTCAAATTATAACGACTCCTCATCAAAGTTTGATAATGAGTCGAATTCATATGCGCTTAGAACTTCTTTTCTTTAATTAAATTTAGCTCTGTCAAATTTTTCTTTATCCATTCTGAAATGGAACCGTTTGTTAATTCCACCTGTCCATTTTCTTGAGGATGAAAAAGCGTTGAAAACATTGTATAATTCCCCACGAATTGCAGAAAGAAATCATTTATCTATTGTTAAACCGAGGGCCGTTATCCGTAGTAATCTTCCAAGAAACTCTAAAATGACAACAAATATTATTAACAATAAACTTGATAACATCTTTAGCTCTTATACCTGAAAATGGATCAGCTTCATCCCACTTCAAAAAATAGTCTACTGCCAAAATAAATGTTTTTATCCTCCCGAGGCCATGGGTAATGGCACTACAAGATCTATTCCTCATCTATCAAAGGGGACCGCTTTGGAAATTGAAATAAGTTGTACTGCTGTTTTATGGATAGAATTAACAATTTTTTGACAAGTATCACAACCTCGTACCAAAGCACCACTCATAATTTAAGGCCAATAATAGCATGCTAACAAAACCTTCCTCATCGAAGCCTTAAATCCACAATGAGAAGAACCTTATCTATCATTTTGTTCGGATAAAATTTCATGAGACTCATTCTTACCTAGACTACGTAATAATGGTCTACTTAGAGAGTTTTTATATAACATTCCATCCAATATTGTATAAACATGAGCTTTGTACCTTAATTGTTGAGCTAACTTGACATCTTGAGGAAATATCCTTCTAAGCAAGAACTCTGTTATTTCAAATCGCTAGTCGCCTCAAACATTTTCTACACTGACAAACACCTCCTCAAAATACTTACACTGTATCGATTTTGACAAAATCGAAGAACTTTCTTGTAATAATATCCATGGATACTCCTCTGTATATGCAATGGTTGCTAAATAGTCTGCAACCGTGTTATCCCCTCGACTAATATGTTCGACAACCACTTCATCAAACAGAAAAGTTAACCACCGAAGCTCACAAATATATAAAACTAATGTATCTTTCTTAACCTCGGATATCCTTGCCATATGATTTTCCACCAATTGTGAATCTGTCTTTAACCGAATTGTGTTCGCCCCACAAATACTTGCATGCATTAAACAAACTAAAGCAACCTCATACTCAGCTTCCTTATTTGATGCGTGAAATCCAAATCAAATAGCCTGATACATAGCTTCACCAGGATGAGTAATCAATTGTACCACCAGACTTGATCCCAATATGCTAGAATCACCATCTGTTCGAACCATTGTTTCCTAATCGGACCGGCTCGAGTGAAACTCAACAAAAACATACACTAAATCTTGAGCCTTAATAACTGTTTGAGGAGAAAAAATTATATCAAAATTCCCCAATTCAACCGGCCACTTAATCATTCTGCCAAAAATATCTTATCGTTGTAACACATTCTTCAATGGAAAAGAGGTTCGAACAACAATTGTATGAGCTTGAAAATAAGGGCGAATTTTTCTAGCAGCCACCACCAAGGACATAGCCAACTTCTCAAGCCTTAAGTATATTTTTTCCAATGCAAGTAAACTTTCAATCATATAGTAAACTGGTTTAGAAGCTTCACTCTCCTCCCTTATCAATACAACACTAACATCAAAATCTGACACTGCTATATACAAGAATAGTTGTTTTCCCATGCGAGGTTTGGATAAAATTTCAGTTGATAACAAATGCTCTTTAATCTTTGAAAACGACACCTCACATTCTGGTGTCCACATAAATTCCTTTGGTGAACGCAAAACTTGGTAACAAGGAGCACCATTGTCCAAAAATCGAGAGCTCTATTAAGAGCAGCCAACCTCATTGTAAAAATTTTCACTTCTTTGATTGTCTGAGGTGAAGTCATTAATACCAAAGATTTTAAATGATCAAGATCAACTTATATTCCTTTTTCACTTATGATAACCCCCAAAACTTGCCTGACCTTACACCAAAGGTGCATTTCTCTGGATTTAACTTTAATAAAATAACTCTTAGATTAAAAAACGTTTCCTCCATATCTTGAAAGTGTTCACCATCGATTGAAATTTTGACTAGCATATCATAAATATAAACTTCCATGTTTCTTCAAATTTGAGAAGCAAAAACTTTATTTACCAATCTTCGATATGTTGCCCCAACATTTATAAGACCAAATTGCATAACCTGATAACAATGCAATCCTCAGTCAGTAATAAACGTGATACTTTCTTGATCTTTCAGATTCATCTGAATCTGATTATAAACCGCAAATGCATCCATACAAAAGGATTTTATTCTCTAACGTTGATCAACAAGTTGATTAATTCATGGGACATGAAATTGATCTTTAGGACATACCGTGTTTAAAACTGTAAAATCAACACACATTCTCCAATGTAAAATCAACACACATTCTCCATTTTCCGCTCTTCTTTTTAACTAACACTAGATTAGCAGTCCATAATGAATATTGTACCTCCCGTATATGTTCGACCCTGGATAAAAGATCCACCTTTGCCATGATTGCCTTAGATTTTTCTAGAGAGAATGCTTGTCTCTTTTGAATAATAGGTTGATCTTCGGATTTAAAGCCAAGTTGTGACATATCACCTCAGATGGAACCCCTACTACATCCTCGATTTTCCAAGCAAAAACATAAATGTTATCAAACAAAAACTGCAACAGTTGGCAACACAAAGTAAATGACAGTAATGTCCCTATTTGTAAAGATTTCCCATTTAGAAATATGTACTCCTCGATATATTCTCCCACTACTAAAGAACCGAGGTTTCCCTCGGATCATCCACATCTTCCTCATCCAAAACTAACAACTTAATTGTTATTCAGTCATTTGTTCACTAGAAACAACCCTTTTAGAATGCAAAGTTGTTACAAAACATCCTTTTGCCACTTCACTTCGAATCACTTCGACGTAATCCCCAGTTACATATTTCAAACACTAGTGGACAGTTGAAACACATCATACATTATGACAATCAAGATCTCGCAAAGATAGTGTTGTAACTGGTCAGATATTCAGATAGAAGAATCATGGATGGGTTACACATCCTATCATATGTTGAATTGAATAATACATTTATTGAACTTCGGGTATTTATAAAAATACGTCAAATTTCAGTCCTTGCAATATCCGCTCCTATTACTACTGCATCCTCATAGGGCCCAACTATTCCCCTTAGATCGTCATTGTCAAACATAATAAAGAGCATTTTATTCTTCTCATACAAGTGGGTGGACATTTTAACTTCTAGTTGGTATTTTGCCAAACTTATCACATATGTTTTTATAGAATTGCTAGTATTACCAGCCATCGTGTCTCCTCTCGAAAATTCTAAAGATTCAAACTACTCATAAAAATTCAAACTATTCCTTGAACGACTGGTTCATCCACAGCCAACATAATTAAACAATTCGGGTCCGAATCTGAAAATTATGTTGATGCATCAAACCTTTCAAATTTAGAATCCATAGTCATCAATGTATTCTCCTGCTTCGAATATATGTTAACAACTTGTTGTGCTGATGTGCTCAGATTATTCCTTCCATTACTATCTTTTAATAATACTCGTTAACTTGCTGTTTTTGATCAAAATTTGAATTTCTTTCTTCAATGCTATACAATCAGCAGTATCATGCCCTATGTCATCGTAATACTTGCAAAACTTGTTGTTTTGCTCCTCTATTGGCCTATTTATTGGAGCTGGTTTTCTAAAACTGACATGATTCTTAACTCTTTCGAAGATGGTTCACACATTCTTTGATAACTCCATAAAGTATTTTGGTCTTATCCACCGATTGGGCCTCACCCGAGGAGGTTGATAACTAGATGGTTGAGTAGGTGCTCTTCATGATCGAGGAGGAAGCCTAGTATTGTCCTCAGACGAAATGGTACTTGAGAATTTGAAGCACTTCCCTGATACCCTTGGCCAGTAGTTGCATGCCCCGAATTTCTTTAAGCGAAATGATCCACCTCGAACTCTTGTGGACTCCTCCACTTTAATATGTTCCTTAACTTGAGCCATCAAAGCTATAAATGTCAATGACCTTCTCCTCGTAGTCTCATTTGCTAGATCCTTTGGAAGCAATCCTTTCCTAAAAGCTGCCATAACAATAAGCTTTTCACAATTTTCTAATTATGTCTTTGTTAACGCAAATCATATAATAGAATCTATTAGCTTTCCCCTACTGCGTGTTTGCATTGTATTATTGTGTCACCATTAGCTCACATTTCTTTGCTCTCTACAAATTATCTTCGGAATGCAGTGTAAAAAATCCCAAAGTTGGTTATAGATTCCCTCAAAATTCTATTATACTACTTTAAGGCGCTACCTTTAAAAGTTTGTGAGAATGCTTTACACACCAATCTATCATCATCCTCAAAATTCATCATATAATTTTTGAACTTCTCAATATGATCATCAGGGTCCTGTGTTGCATCAATTTTTTCCATCTTCAAAATATCAAAGCACCTAGAAAAAAAGGATTTACCTAATCTCAACAGATAAATGAGAATTCTTTCAATCCACTCGTTGCATATATTGATCATCTTCAGTTGTTCCCATAACAGCATATAAGTTATGATCCGCAATATTAACATTTTGATTAGATGCAAACCCTTATACAATGAGTTGCCCCTCACATTTTGAGCCCCACCATCCTTCTTTGATCTACGCTCTTTGCTTGATTTTCGACATCGACTTCTCTCCCTTTTTCGACGAATGCCAATATCTCATTTTGTGTAAATGAATCACCCTCAGAATTCGAGCTATAGAATTCACAATCACCAGATGATATGTACCGATGCTTATCCTTATTTTCCTTTTACGAAGAACGATGTTCGTTGCGTGACTGGAAATGTACTTTTTTATGGTCACTTTGAACTCAGCAAGCCGTGTAATATTCATCAGACAGATTTTTCGGTTCTTTTCCCTCTTCAGCTTGTCGTACCTCGAATTTTATCCTACCTGATTGAATTTGTTGCTCTCTTCGAATATACTCATCGTTAAAAACTATTATTTTTTTAATAACTGATTCATTCGTTTTTTATTGATACTGCTCATGCTGTTTTAGATTTTGATTATCACCTCGATTTTCTTCTCTACATAAACTTGATCAAAGTGTTTCAATTTCCTCCCGCCCTATAGGATCAGCTCTAATTTCCAGTTCTATCACAACGTCAATCAATAATACTAATAGCAAATTTCTTGGTTTTAAAGTTGTTATCAAGGTATTTCGTATTCTTCCACTATATTCGCCAATGTTAAGTATTAGAATTTTAGTGTGAAAATCAAACAATAGAAGTAATTATATAAAGAGAAAATGACTTGTTTACTTTTAAAGAGAGAAACATTTTAATCGAGAATTAAATAGTAAATGCCAATTAATATTTATTCTATAATCCCCTCTCCTATTTATAGGACCAAAATGATAAATAACAGATTCAGTTGTAGATTTCGTTAAATTTCATTTTGGCTCTCACTATATATATATATATATTCAATATTAAATTCATCTTTTTAACTTTACAAAGCTTTAACGATAACCATTTTTCCTAATTACTTTTACTCCCTGATAATTATAACCTTATCATACATTATACAAATAAATTAAATATTATACATAAAATCACAGAACTCGATCAGGTCCCACAAACCAATATTTTTTTCCCGGAGCGGCATTATCAGATATCACGCTTTGCACTTGGCCACGAACCTCCGATACCGACACACATGCTATTTTATGCACCGCGTGCGTTGGTTAAACTAATTTCTCTTCCTCTATCGGATCATGGATAAAATATACCAAAAACTTCGAGGAATAAAGTCATCATAGTCTCGGTCCATAGTATGGAAGTCCAACCTTCGACCACCATCAGACCTTTTTGGTCATCTGGTAAAATGTGGACTACCAGTCCATCACAAGACACAATATGTTGGTCTTTCTACTCTTGCAACAACTTTGTTCTTTGAACAAAATAACCAATCATATATTTCTATATCTTGTCTCTGCAACTAATAACATAATTAAACCCTGTTATATCCTCATACATTTTTATTATCCACATATACTTATATGGTTAGAAAATAACCTGAAATTACAAAAAATAATTATATCAAATATACATTAATTCAATACAAAATTAAAAACAAATATTAGCATTATGCAATATACATGGCTACCATATAATGCAATTGGTATGATTGATGAAATTAAGTTGGTAAATATGGGTTTCGAGAGTGATAATTCAGATGACACTACTTATGAGAGAGGATGTATAGTTTTTCATTTGGGGTTGGAAACAGTGATGAGATTCAACTAATCTGTTATTGTAAAGATGATTTAGTTGTTGCTCATATAAAATGTACATAAATTTAGTTTGTAATAAAAAAGACTTGATTTACGAGATATGTGGATCCGAGATATACAGGCCATCTCTGTTAAATATCACCACTAATAATCCTAATCATGTGGCTACATGAATACAAACAGAAACAAAAGCTTAAACTGAAGTACACATTGACATTAATGTTTATATAATCTTAAGTTTTATTGTATTAGTTGCTGATGTATTAAAAATTGTATATAATTATGTTCTTAAGTATACAATTATATTGGTGTTTATTAGAATTATTAACCTTAAAGTTAAAGTTGGTTGATTGTTTATATCTAACTTTAGTTATTGCCTTTATAATATGTTTCTTTCTACTACCAAGAAAAAAAACGTTTTTTTGTTATACTTTTATCATGATCATGCATATCAATTGTTTGATAAAAGTCTAATTATTTTTTACTAAGCTATTTTATTCGTTGATGATCATGAATATGTAAGTAGTAAGTTAAAGAATAAGAAAACTATGCCTATAAGTTGAATATTTTCAGTTTGACTTGATAAAAGGTTAATCTCCAATGATAATTGATTTTTATCTTGCTATATGCAAACTTAGTACAAATTTTAGCAAAAATCTCAAAACATTTAACCCGGATTTTTCACAATTCGTACAAATTTAGTATAGCTTTTTTTAATAGATAGTTGGTATGCATTTTTTCATGATCGTGAAAATTCATCTCAATTCAGTTATGATGACATTTAGTAATCGTCTCTTATATGTATGTATGTATTGCAATTAGAAAATTGAATTTTACTATAATATTGATTGGTATTGTTGTAGTAACATAGAATTGTTTGCCAGTATTTTCCAGCATTATAAGTAGTGCATAATATACTTTCAACATCGAAAGATAGGTTCTAATATGTTTTAGTTTCTCATGTATAAACACATGGCCTAGCTAGTGAGTGACATTAGTAGGTAACATAGTTTTAAGCGATGTGCGACACCCCGCGACGACGAGGGGTAAAAAATGTGCGGCGACGCGACGAGCATTGCGGCAAGAGTTATTCCTTTTACCAATACTTATTAATTAAATAATATATATTATAGTAAGATGATAAGAAATTAAGTCCAAAAATCAATAAAAATATTATAAAATCTGAACTTCAAATATTTTAAGACATTCAAATGCGATTAAACATAAAAAAATACTCAAACTACATATAAAAAAAACTTAAATACCATAATCAATTATAATATCTTCTATCTCATTGGTCATTTGGCTCATATACATCCCACATAGAAGGCAGCGTGCAATAGAAGGAGGCAGCGTGCAGTGGAAGAACAAAAAGAGATTTTCCGTATAACAATTCAGTATTCAGTATAAAATGTGCATAAATTTTATCAACATAAATAAATTGATTAGATATTTAATAAAATCATTAATTCAGTATTTAGTTTATATTTAAGATAAGTTAGTGGTTTCGAGTCGAATGGTTTGAAAGTTAAATAGTAACTATTACTTCAGAATGAGTTTACTTTACTTTATACATAACGTTTCTGTTCAATTATATCAGTTTAAGTAATTAAAATTAGTTTATATATAATAAAAACAATAATAAACGTAGCCAGTGGAGTAACGCTCGCGATGCAACGTAACGTTACGCCGCCGCGACGGGTGTTTTTCTATTTGGACCGTTACGTGACTCACCGTAACGATTTTTGAGCGTTACACGCTGTCGGACGGCACCGCGACGACGTTTTTTAAAACTATGGTAGGTAAGTAATATATATATATATCAAACCAAAAGCAAAACTAGACACAAACCCTTCATAAAATTTTAATTTTTACTATAAGAATATCTAACAAGTAGACTTTATTTTTTATTTAAACATCACTAAAATGTATCTAATTATATATTAGTATTGTTCAATATATATGACTACTTCATAAAATTCAGTTGGAATAAGTGATTAAAGTGAGTTGGTAAATATAGATGTAAATAGGGATAATTTATATGATACTACCAATGAGAGAAAATTTAGAATTTATCATCTCGGCTTAGAAAACACTAACGAGATTCCACTCGATTGTTATTTTAAGAATGATTAACTGTTACTTATAAAAAATATGCATAAATTTGGTTTACAATCAAATAAAACTTGATTTGCGATATACGCTACTCCTAAACATGCAGCTTATCTCTGCTAAATAATCACCACCAATGATCATAATCCTATGAATAAAAAAATATAAATAGAAATAAAAGCTAAAACTGAAGTACACAATTGTATCGGTGTTTATATAAGATGTTAACATATTAATTGTTTTATTCATAAACATTATATAGTTAAGCTTAGACGTACACATTGGCATTGGCGTTTATTAGAATTGTTAATGTTGAAATCGGTTGATTGTTCTATATATAATCTTAGTTATTGTTTATATAATATGTTTCTTTCGACTACCAATAAAGTTTTCGTTTTTTGTTATACTTTTATCATCATCAAGCACACCAACTGTTTGATAAAAGTATAACTGATTTAAGCTATTTTATTCGTTGATGATTATGAAGATGAAAGATAGTAAGTTAAAGTGAGTTGATTATGTTGTAGTTTTATATGAGAAACATTAATCTCCAATACCAATTGATTGTTCTCTTCTATTGTGGAAATCTAGTATGCATTTTAGCATGATTTTTATAAATGTCAACCATAGTTTACATGATTTCACAAATCATACAAACTGAATACATTTTTTTTGTACGATTTCACAAATCTACAAATTGAATACAACTTTTGTACGATTTCACAAATCGTACAAATTGTGTAAATTCATCTCAATATAATTACGGCGCAACCTATTAATTGTCTTTTATATGTGAGTATTCTAATTAGAAACTTGAATTTTATTGTATTGGTTGTTATTTGTATATTGACATAAAATCATTTGTCAGTATTTTCAACCAATATTAGTGGTGCATAAATTACTTTCGACTTCTAAAAGTAGGTTTTAACCTATAAGGTGGAGGCCCGAGAGGTTAGAGAATTTCTTAAAGCCTTCTTTGAAAAGGTTTATAGAGCTAGGATAAACATAACAAAAATCATTAAGCTTATGTCATTTTTAGTGGAAGCCAAAAAAGGGTGTTCTGAGAATACTTGAAATCATTTGCACAATGAGATAAAAAAATAAAAAACGATAGATGGTTCTCCTGTCACAGATCGTTTTTACCATTGAGAGAGCCAAATTTATTGTCATTAATTCTAATCTAATAAGATGAAGTTAAAATGCACTGAATTATCCAACCAATGATAAAATCTATAACATAAAGAACGGTAAGGATAAGATGCTACCGAACATTGTTGAAATATTTAATCATGTCAATCTTGAGGGCGACATGGGGAACCTTCATGTTGATATGATAAACATGAAGAAGTTCTTGAGTAAATAGGATATTCAGAAATACTAAGATCGAAGATAAAAATCGATTGCGAGGATTTTATAAGAGAGGATAGATAATTCTTGACCTTGTTAGTAAGGATCTTGAAGATGACTTTGTAAGTAACATTTCAACATGCAATAGTTTTGACTTTGGAAGAAGAAGATAAGTTGTCCAATTTCAGGATAAGAGAAATAAAAGTCTTATTCCAACATGGGTCCATGCGACTGTATTAGAAGAAGTTATAGACAATATCATGGCTGATAGAGGCCCAAAAGAACTTGAATAAATTAACATTGTATACGTCGGGCCTGATCGCTTTGTTACTGTTAATACTGAATAAGGGTGCAGGTTGAGGCCACCTATCGAGAGACGCCAACAGAAACAGGGGGAAACAACCATGTAAGTAGCAATCATGCACAACTAAGATACCTACAGACGTAACACAAAACATAACAAGGCTTAGTGTCAGGGTAGTTAAGCCTATGTCGCAGTTCATTTTTTCATTTGAAGCAACAATAAGGCTAGCAAAACAACCAGAAGAAGATAAGAAGTGACATTGATAAACACAAGATGGGTGAAATTGATGCACGAATATCATAAAACATTCAATACAATTATGAGGGTGGTTAAGATTGCAAAAAAAGACCAGTAAAAGGACTCTCAAAAGAGTAAGTTTGATGATTTTCCATCATTAGAGAGTGAAAATAAAAGTTCTAACGGTTTTTAAAGAAGAATGAAAAAAAAATATGTACATGGAATTAATAATTCATCATCTTCAAACCGTAAGACTTGAAAAAGAAAGAAATAATTGAGAATAGACAAATTAGTGGAGGTTTTTTGAAACATAGTGACACCCATGTCGATTTGTTTTTACAATTCTATAAAAAATGAAAAGTTTAATAATCTTATATTTATCCTATTGAATAATTTTTAAATAATTTTTATTTTTTAAATTAAGAAAATTCAAATAAAAAAATTATAGGTCACATGGTAATTAAATAAACTAATTTTAAGCTTAGTACTTTAAAAAATGACATAACAATATAATAATATACTTATTATTATAAATCACTATGCAATGTATCACAAATGGCTCAAACACGGAACATAAATAAAGAACAGATCGAAAAGAACACAAGATTTAACATGGTTCAACAATTGTCTATGTCCACGGGTGCCGCCAGAGAAAAGTGTTTCACTATGATTGAAAAGGGTTACAGATTTCAAGATTGCGTTTTGTGTAGTCCTAGTAGTCTATTTATAGGGAATAAATAGAACTTACTAGATAATTGGACTAATGGGCTCATATCACAAGAATAACAATGATACTGTCACAAAACTTATTTGTATAGCCGAACACAATACACTGTCAAGACCCAATAACACTATGACAGACACAAAATTGTACTGCCAGACACAGTACACTGTCAAGGCAGTATTCGACTCATTTACAATAAATCTTCCCCTTGAGGCGAATATCATTTCTCCACTATTAACAAAGAAACTTCTCTTCTTTTGACTCAGCAAATGCCCCTAAGGCATTCACTCTATACTGCGAACACCAATCCAGTTTAGGCACTCCCTAAACGTTCGAACCGATACTGCTTTGGTCATTATATCTTCTAGATTATCGTGTGTAGGCACTTTCTTCACATCAACAATTCCCTTTGATATTATATCACTAATAAAATGATACTTGACATCTATATGCTTTGTACGCTCATGGTATATATGGTTCCTTGTAAGGTGTATGGAGCTTTGAATGTCACAAAACACTTTTGTAGTAGTCATATTCAAGCCAAAATCTGCCACCAAACCTTGCAACCATATTGCCTCTTTAACTGATTCTGTTACCGCCATGTACTAGCCTTTGTTGTAGACAAAGCTACAGTATCTTGCGATTGTCCTTTCCAACTGATCGCAATCCCAACTAGAGTAAATAAATATCGTGTTAGAGATCTTCTTTTATCGATATCATCTGCAAAATCAGAATCAACAAAACTAGCCATTGATCATGCAACATCATTTAGCGATCCACCAATATCGGTCTTGTTAAAAGTTAAGCCAACGTTCGTAGTATTCTTAAAATAACGAAGTATCCATTTTACTGCCTGCCAGTGTTCTTTCCCATGAAATCCGATGTACCTGCTAACTATACTAACCGCATGTGAAATATCAGGACGTGTGCATACAATAACATACATGATACTACCAACTGCACTTTCAAATGAAACCTTCGACATTTGTTCCAACTCAACATCGTCCTTTGTCGCTCCTGTTGCAGACAACTTGAAATGAGTAGCAAACAGAATGCTAAATGCCTTAGCATCAAACATGTTGAATTGTTGTAACATTTTATAAATATAGCTTCGTTGAGACAAGTGTAGTGATCCTACACTTCTATACCTGATAATATCACGAATAAAATAATACCTGACAAACTCGGCATTAAGCTGCTTCTTTATCTGCACAAGGTGTGACATACTACAAGCAGCAATAAGCATATCATACATATACAACAACAAGTAAACATAAGAATCATCTGACATATTTTGATGATACACACAACTATCATATGGACTCCTCGTGAACCCTTTTGACACAATGCATGTATCAAAACGTTTGTACCATTTCCTAGGTGACTGTTTCAAACCATACAGTGAATTTTTCAGCATACAAACTTTGTCCTCCATATTAGGTTTGATAAATTCCTCTGGTTGTCTCATGTAAATTCACTCCTCCAACTCACCACGTAGAAATACAGTCTTCACATCCAACTACTCAAGCTCTAAATCTTTCAAAACTACCATGGCTAAAAAAACTCGAATTGAAATATGCTTTACCACTGGAGAAAACACTTCATTGAATTCAATTCCTTCCCTTTGAGTAAAACCGTTAACAGCCAGTCTTGCCTTGAATCGAGATGCCTCAACCCCTAGATTACCTTCTTTTTTCTTGAACACCCGTTTACTGCGTACTACCTTCTGTTCTTTAGACAAGTCAATAAGCTTCCATTTTTTATTCTTATGAAGAGATTCAATCTCTTCCCCCATAGCACCAATTTATCGATCTGCCTCTGAAATTGGTATAGATTCTCTATAGCTACTAGGTTCCTGCATCTCAACTTCTTCAGCAACTGACAGAGTATATACTGGTGGTGATAATTATCGCCTGAGGGTAGGCTTGTAATTTTTTTGGTGTTTAATAGTAGTATGTGAGTGTTTTATTTTTAGTGTAGAGAGTAGAGAGATAATTAAGTTGGCTGGTAGTAGTTAATTCTCATTACCCACACTTAATGCAGGTGGTTGGGTATTTATACCCTCATGTTTGGGCCCTTATGGGCTTTCGGGTCATGTTAAATGGACCCGAGTCATGTTCAAAGACCCATGAGCTCTAAGTAGGAGAGCAAGTAGCTTAGTCAAGTAGTGTTTAGGTTTTTTAGTACTTTTGTCATAGTTCGAACAGTCCTTTGGGCTAAGTGTTCGAAGTGATCTGTCCGGTCCGGAGAGCATGCAGAATTCGGACTCATCATATACAACTAGATTCGCATACCTTTTTGGAAGTCTAATATCTTTACTTTCTCTGCCCAATGCTATGCTATAAGGTTGTTGTTTTGGTTCTAGCGCATCATCGTCACTATCATCCGATGCTGACGCTTTACCTCATAATTCTAGATCCACATCAGAACCACTCGAATTATTGGACCTACTAGGAACTCATTCTACTTCAAGCTCCACCTATTTACTCACAACCGATCCTGATTCGACCATTTCTCCTACTTTGTTATGACTGTCTATCGAAGCAAACCATAATAACACTCCCTTGGAGAACGTAAAGATTTTTTTGCAAACTACCTTTCATGCACACAATTGAGCCTTTTATCAATTTGATTACACCATCTTCTGCACGGTACTTGTAACTCCGAGAGTCTAGTGTCCCAAGAGAAAGCAGGTTTTTCTTTAACCCAGGAACATGCCAGCACGTCAATATTCTAACAACCTCGTCAAACATTCTGATTCTGATGTTACCGATACCACCAACAGTCAACGAATGATCATTCCCTAAATAGACAGTTTCCTACATTGGCTTGTAAGTATCGAATCACTGCTTGAACTGACACATATGATATGTAGCGCCAGTATCGAGTACCCAAGATTTTTTCCCATAGTCTGAACTCACAGACAGTACATCTCCTTTACCACTGTTTTCATTATTACCGGAATTTTTCACACCTTAAACAATGTTTGCTGCATTTTCCTTTTGATTTCCCTTCTTACCATTCAGTTTCGGATAATCTCTCCTATGATGACCCTGCTCATCGCATTCATAATAATTTGAGTTATTTACCTTTTATTTGGACCTCTAGTTCTTCACAATTAAAGAGCTTGTGTTGTTTCCAGATCTTCCCTTAGTCATAAAACCTTCTCCTTCAGCCTGATTTCTGGCTGCAATTGTCTAAACTCCTTTAATTTTAGTGCCCCTTTGACATATGCTAGCGATAACTTATCCTTATCATATATTATGGTATCCGTAAAGTTTTCATAGGGAGCTGGTAATGATCTCAATACAAACAAATCTTGATCCTCATCCGCAATGTTGATATTTATGTTCTCTTAGTCTATTACAATTAATTTAAAATTATATAAGTGATCAGTTATGGACATACTTTCTTTCAATCTGAAATCGTACAAGCGCTTCTTCAAGTATAACCGCTTTACTAACTGATTTCTCTGAGTAAATATCTTCTAGCTTCTTCCATGCGCAAGAAACACACTTCCAACCACTAATCTCGCCTAGAACATTGTCTTGCACACTCATTAAAATCCAACACAAAGCCCTTTCTTGAAGATCTTGCTTCTTCTCTTCTTTCATCTCTTCTGGTAACTTATTCTCCACAGCCTTCCACATCCCTTGCAATACCAATGAAGATTTCAGTTTAATCTTCCACAACGCAAAGCTCAATTCCCCATTGAATTTTTCAATCATGTATTGTGTTGCTGTAGACACCATTGTGAAACCCTAATGACAAAAACCCTAATTTCACAACGTGGCTCTGATACCAATTTTGTTATAAATCACTATGCAATTTATCACAAATGGCTCAAGCACAGAACATAAATAAAGGACAGACCAAAAATAACACATGATTTAACGTGGTTCGACAATTATCTATGTCCATGGGTGTCGCTAGAGAAAAGTGTTTCACTATGATAGAATAGGGTTACAGATTTCAGATTGTCTTTTGTGTAGCCGTAGTAGTCTATTTATAGGGAATAAATAGAAGTTACTAGATAATGGGCCTAATGGGCTCATACCAAAAGACTAACAATGATACTATCACAACACTTATTTGTACTGCCGAACACAGTACACTGTCAAGGCACAATAACACTTCACATTTCCAGACACAGTACGCTGTCAAGGCACTATTCGATTCATTCACAACACTTATTATTTGATAAATTATAAGTTTGCAATTATGCGCATCATTAAATTAAAGAAAGTATAAGAAACATACCAAACACTAATATTTAGTGTCATATAGTACATCAAGTATCACTATTACCTATCTAATACCAACTTTATGTACTAAACGAAAGAAAAATATATAATTTTTTAATAATACTCCAAAAACCCATGCTTCTTCATGAGATACATAATAATTTATCGTTCTTTGAGCTTATATTTCTTACTATTTCTTCTTATTTTATTTTAAAAAATGTATATTCAAACCAGAGCTCAGAAATGTTTTGGAAAGTACTGTTGACTGTGCTTTACGACAAATAAAACTAGATCCATTGATGATATTTTTTTATTTTCTTTTTGCCAGAACTAGTAACCCTTGTCTTGCATTAAGTTTACTTGGTCTCGCATCTCATACTTCATTTTCCCCTGGTCTCGCATGATGAAATGAAGGGATGCGAGACCAAGCATGACAAAGTTGATAAATACACGACCTTGTATGTTGGTGAGATGCGAGACATGTCATGTAAAAGTGGAGAGATACCAGACATGTAATACTTGATAATAAATATGCGGAACCAGACATGATAAATGTGAGAGATTATGCATTATTAAATCATGCGAGATCAGACATGATAAATTTGAAAAACTATGCATTATTAAATCATGGAAGATCATACATGATAAAGTTAAGAGACCAGACATTATTATATCATGTGAGATCAGACATGATAATATTGAGAGACCATACATTATTAAATCGTGCTTATTTAATAATTTATCGTTCTTTGAAAGTTTATATTTCTTACTATTTTTTTAATTTTATTTTTTGAAAAAATCTGTATATTTCAAACCAGAGCTTGGAATATTTTTGGAAAGTACCATCGGTTTTGCTTTAAGACGAATGAAACTAGAATAATTGACGATATTTTTTTGATTTTCTTTTCGCCAGTACTGTAACCCTCGTCTCACATTAAGTTTACATGGTCTCGCATTAAGTTTACTTCATTTTCCCTGGTCTGGCACGATGAAATGGATGGATGCGAGACCAAACATGATGAAGTGGATATATGCGAGACCTTGCATGATGAAGTGGTGAGATGCGAGACTGCTCATGCAAAAGTGGAGAGATACGAGACATGTAATACTTGATGATAAATATGCGGAACCATGCATGATAAAGGTGAGAGATCATGCCTTATTAAATCATGTGAGATTAGACATGATAAATTTGAGAGACTAGACATTATTAAATCATGCGAGATCAAACATGATCAAGTTAAGAGACCAGATATTATTAAATCATGCGAGATCAAACATGATAATATTGAGAGACTATACATTATTAAATCATGCGATACTATATATGATAAAGTTGAAATACCAGACATTATTAAATCATGCGAGTGAGACCATTCATGATAAAGTTGAGAGACTATGCATTATGAAATCATGTCAGACCCAACATGATGGGATAGATGCGAGACCATGCATAATGAAGCGAAGAGATGCAATATATGTACTACTTGATGATAAAGATGCGAGATCAAAATTACCAAACCTGATGATTTTTTTTATAAAAAAGTTCAATAACAAACATGAAGATACTTTCAGATTTTTGTTCCAGACTACCGTTTGATACGGACGGTAAAAAAAAACTAGAAAATATAACATTTAATTAAAAAAAAATGATTATTCGTGATTATTTATTTTAGTCTAAATATATGTCGGTAGTTTATCGATTCTGGATATTCGGTGGTAATGAAAATCTTGGACAGAAATATATGTATCGTTCACCCAAAAATTGAAAAATTAATGTAGGAAATATATGTTTTGATTTTTCTGACTACAACAATTTGTTTTGGTATAGGGTTTTGTTTGTAGCAAATGTTAATAGGCTAAACGCAACCAGATTGATACTTCACAATATCGACAAAGAAAAATGAATGAGAAAGGTGCAGTGCGATTATAAATGTATTGCATTGCTGTACCAAAACATCTGTTACACACTTACGGTTAAGAAAAATATTGAAAGCATACTTGGTAGTTTTGAGCTTCATTACTACCCGACTCAGATAAACTAAAGAGTCACTTCTGTTTCATATAATTTATTCAAAACAAAAATATTTTCATCTGTCGCAGCCCAAAACCTTAGAAAATGTACAGATCATGTTTTTGTTCCTCCAGCATATCGGTTCTTACTATGCGCATCTTCTCGTCTTTTGGTCTGAGAACTAAGCTATGTAAGTACTCAGAATTTGCAGGGCCTGTACTTTGGACCATCTTCGAGAATGCACTCTCATTGTTTGCTAACAGTTTCTCAGGTGTATCGTATTCCAGAACCTGAAAAACATCAACTAATGGATTACAACTGATTTTAAATGTAGGATGAAAGAAATTTTACACAACTAATGAAAATTTAAAAGCAACAAGTGATCATGTAACAAAGGAAAATATGTTGGGAAACTAGTATGAAGGAAGCAAGCAACAAGTTCGAAAGTATATATTAATCTAGATTCGTAGATTGTCTTTATTTTTACAAGTTCTGTATATTTGCAGCAGTTATTATTGTGATAAAGTAACGAAAGGAAAATAACCATTTTTTTTTATAAATACTGTGTAATTGCCACCACAAATATATTTATCTAAAATTAAACAAGTAATATGAATATTTTTATATATTATTGGTTGTAATTTTTTTTACATAAACTTCTTAAATTTGCTATTTAGTCTCCTATATAGAGTCTGTTGGGATGTTTTTAAACTAGTATAATCAATAACCAGTATATTTGGTACAATGTTTCGATATTTAATTAAAAATTAAAATCAAAATTATATTGTCGACAAATATTTACTTTTTATCGTAATAGGTACGCATAGATTTGGTTTTTTGAATTTTTTAAAATACAGTTAAGAATTGGTTACAATCTTATGTACGTAAGATTTGAGGGTAAAAAACACCGTTAAACCCCATGTCTACCACTTGTATCAACATAGTCCCCTTCCTTCACCTCTGCATAAAACTCATCCATTCGTTTTATTAATTTGCAAATATAGTCCCTCTCACATGTGAAGCCCTGAGAGACTGACACGTGACATCATGTTTTGTTCCAAGATTGGTCTCCCATTTTTTTTTGCCAAAAATACCCCTCCTAATGCCAAGTAGGATGCCAACTCAGATTTACCATTTACCTTAAGAAATTACCATTTACTTAAAAAAGTTACCATTTACCCACCATAATTATAAACGGACCGGGTCGAACCCACTTTAAACTAACCCAACCTGGAAATTAAATCAATTTGTTTAGAAAAACCTCGAAATAGGGATAGAACCTCTAACCCAATTATTATATAAATTTGAAAGAGATCGAATGTCCATTTCAACCCAATTCCTTTCTCTTCTGCTCTGCTAAACAAGCCTCAATTCCTTTCTCCTTCACCACCACCCCGATATTTAGTCACTCCATCTCCAACGCCACCGAAATCCGTCAAGATATAAGCAATCGCCCTCAGCCGAGGCAGCGGTCGGGCTGGGATGGTCCGACCGAATACCCAAAAGCCTCCACCTATTGATGACTGCTGCCAAACGAAGAGGAAGACGAATGCACCGATCCATAATGCACTGAAGATGGTTTTGGAGGAAAAGAGTACAAAAGTGAGTGATCATCGAAGGTCTTGACGGTGTTGTTGATGAAGTGAAAACTGATCCGTTTGGAGATTCTCCACCATGATTTTGTTCTTAATTAACAGAAGGGTTTTGCTTTATATGTAGATTGAAAAAAACATATATATTAGAAAAGGTGACCAATAGGCACCCAACCGGAAACTCAATTAAAATAAAAGCTGGCTAGGGTAACCGGCACTGTAGAGAGAGAAATTTGCATGATTATTGGTGTTTTTTATTTTATTTTTTATTAAAGACTTTTATTTGATAAAAGCCAATAGACCCAAGGCTACAAGAATCCAAAACTGGTCCTGAGACAATACTTGTCTCACGCCTAATTAAGAAAAAAAGATAGAAAGGGAAACACAACCTTAATTGAAGATCTACCTTACCTTTTAAACTCTTCTCATTCACCTACAGTTCAGTTCACTCTTAAACAACTTTTCTTTCCATTACTTGTGAGGAAAACGATTTCAAAGACAATTTGCAGAAGAAATGAAACTTTTGTTTAGGTGGAAGCAGAATGGAAGACGACGACGAAAGAAAGATGGGTTCTTGAAAAGAAATGACCTGTAACATTCAAATTGGTAAATTGGGGTCTAATTTGTGAAACGGGTCGGGTTGGGTTATATTGTAGTGGGCTGCGCTAGATTATATTGGGTTTCGGGGTGGGTAAGTTAAATTTGGGTTCGACCGGGTCCGTTTATAAAATTAGTGGGTAAATGATAACTTTTTAAGGTAAATGGTAACTTGTTAAGGTAAAAGGTAAAGCTGACTAAGCAGCTGAGTTGGCATCCTACTTGGCATGGAAGAGGCATTTTTTGCAAAAAAATTAGGGGACCATTCTTGCAACAAAACTTGGTGCCATGTGTCAAGCTCTCGGGCTTCACATGTGCGGGGGATTAAATATGCAAATTAAAAACCGAAAGGGGATGAGTTTTATGCATAGTTGAAATAAAGGAGCTAAATTGTTTTTTTAATAAATTCATTTAGATATTTTTGGAACTTGTCGGTGGTTTCTAAAAGTGGTTTGAAGTGTTTTGTCGATGAGTATTCTCAAGTTACGTAGCTTTATCTAATTATGGAGGAATTCGAATTCAATTTTATTGTTGAGTTTGTATTTAATCGTTCGGTTTGTATTCGATTTGTATTTTTAAGAAAGGATAATGGTAAAACTATTTCTCAACTATATTTCAATCATTTATGAAAGAAAATAGAACTACATGAGATATTTTATGCA
Organism: Limnanthes douglasii subsp. nivea; assembly: GCA_036936605.1. Classification (NCBI taxonomy): domain Eukaryota; kingdom Viridiplantae; phylum Streptophyta; class Magnoliopsida; order Brassicales; family Limnanthaceae; genus Limnanthes; species Limnanthes douglasii. The sequence goes on from JAUPFV010000001.1 coordinate 354,034,156, forward strand.
TACACCATAAGAACAAATGGTAGCCGAAAAAATAGACACCTTTTTGAAATTTCTCGTACACTTCTTTTTCAACCGAAAGTACCAATATTTCTCGTACAATATTTCTATTGCACATTTTTTAATTAATTATATACCATATTCTAAGGTTCTATATTATTTATTTTTTCCATACAATTTTTTTCAAACGAAAGTTCCAAAATCATTTTGGGCATACAATATTGTATAAATTTATTTACTTTGTAAGGGATGTTACTCCTAACTATACAAAATTGGATAACAAATCTTTAAATTGTATTTACTTTGATATTCTAGAGTTTCAAAAGGTTATAATTATTTTTCTTCATCTCTAAACTTATATGTTGTCTCTATGTATGTTTCATTTTCTCAAATATTTCCCAGATTTTACCTTGGAACAAATAATAATGATAATGATCTATCCATTTATATTGTAGTTCAGTTCTTTAATATTATGGAATTTGTTACACTTCCTCTACCTTATCGATCTCCTATTACACATGTTTATTCGGCTAAAAACTATGGTTCATCATCGGAGTTGGTCACTTGTTTCAAAACAGCCATTGAAGTTACATTTTTATGAAAACCGTCACTTTGTTGCATCAATGGTCATTATTGTTGATTTTTTTTGCATTTTTGGTCACTGCTAGTGACCATGGACGCAAAAAACCAACAAAAGTGATAGTTTTGATACAAATATAACTTCAGTAGTTGTTTTGAAACAAGTGACCAACTTCGGTGACTAATCAGAGTTCTTAGCCTGTTTATTCCCAACGTATAACACCTCATCTATTATTTCCATTACCAATTCTTTTCTTTACAGATCCTGTTATAAAATATAGTGAGTACAATACTAATTCTTCCATTGTTTTTCGAAAAAGAATAAGATCGTGTACTTATATAATTCTCTCAACCTATATGATGTCGTTACATAAGCATTCCTTATTTCTCAATCGAATATTGGATTTGGGCGAAATGGGTACTCAAACCAAACATCTCGACAAGCACAGCAATTATTTAGACCCTCAAATCAAATATTGGATTTAGACGAAATTTAGACCCTAAAATCTAGCTTTTAGGGACCAAAAACTTTATTTTAGTACGTTTTGTAGAGTTTTAAATATTTTACGTATTCAATTAAAGTTTTAAAAGTTTTAAACTTTTGGTCACATTCAGATTTGATATGACTTGATGTTATTATGTTTGTTTTATTTTCTTATTTTTGTTTTAGGGTTTTGAGCGATTTCTATTTATGGTATTCTAAACCCAAGCTTGAACGATTAGCTTTTGTTGAGACAATGTAAATAAAATATACCAACTTGGGTTAAGTTTGTGAAACATCTAACGGCTCCGTTTTTACCATTTTATTTCAAGGCGAAAACCCGTCTAAGAAAATCCAAACTTAACCCTAATTATAAATGGGTAAAACCGATGAAGAATGACATATTTGACAAGTAAAAGTATGATGATGATTATTTATGGTCAACTATCTCTCTGGAATCGGTGTACCAGAAGAAGTAACAACTGAGAAGAGTTTCTCTTTATTCTGATAAAGTAAACAATTACAGTTATTTGTTCAATTTTTAATGGAAAAAATGTAAAATTTTGTTTGATGATGTTTATAAATCTGGTTATAAGAAGAAAATTTTAGAATCCGAATTTAAAGTGAATCATTCGGTTAAGAATATGGATGAGTTATGTGTAAGATAAAAGAAAAGAATTGTGTTTTAAAAAAAATTATACTTTCAATTAGAAACTCGAGAAGTCTATATAATGTATAACTTATTGGTGCAAAGGCTAGCAAAAAACCTAATGCGGAAGTTTAAGATAAAGAGAATATGGTTGTGGAGACTTTGATAAAAAAGCTGAAATAATCTATGATTTTTCGAAGATTTTAATGCTTTCTAACGAAAACGAGAAAGAGGAAAAAGAAGATAAAAGTGTAAAAGTTTAAAAAACAAGCTACTAATTATGGATCTTGCATGATAAAAAAGAATGGGAGAGGCTTACAAAACATGAAACATTTCATAATTGACTTAGATACACCAGATAATAATACAGTTGAGAAATCAGAAACTGTTATTCTGACTTCTCAGCATGATGAAAATGCTTTACTTGTTATGATGGCGTGGATAACTTAACACAATTAAACAGATTATTTTGTGGGAATAGTTTACATTACAATTGTATTTACAAAGTGTTGATCCTACTAATGATGAGAATTCGAGGGCGAATTCTTCTCATGCGGGAGAGAATGATGTCATTAAATAAGTCGGTTTTATTTCTCAATCGGATATCAGATTTTTGCGAAGTGGGTATTCAAATCGAACGTCTCATCAATCCCAACAACTATTAGAAATGTGACACGCTTGTCATGAAGTTTGGGCCCTAAAATATAACTTTTAGGGATCCAAAACTCTATTTTAGTATATTTTGCAGTGTTTCTTTTAATATTTTTAGTATTTAATTAAACTATCAAATTCAACCTGGATGCGTTCAAATTTGATTTGATATGATTTGATTTTATTATGTTTGTTTTATTTCCTTATTTTTGTGTTTGGGTTTTAAGCGATTCATATTTACCTTGAACGATTAATTTTGGTTGAATTAACATATTTTCTTGAACTTGTTAAGTTCTTCGTACCCTAAGGTTAACGTTCTATCACTAAATATGATCACGTATACCGTTCAACCATTGTTTTTATTACATCTTTTAATTCTAATTATATTGTTAAAATTGTTTGAGAAGTTTTATGTCATTTTGGCTGACAAGCTGAAATTTTTGAAGAGATGAATATATTAGATGACAATGGTACTTGGAAGTTGGTTAAATTGTAACCCGGTAATTATTTGGTCCACTAGCCAATTACATTATTATATTACAAGCCCTAGCCATGGTCTATATATTGTGGTGAATTAACCATCTTCTGTTTCTCTCAATTGTCTCTATGCATGACTATCTTTCCATGTAATCATTCAAAATCACTACGTAGTCATAAAAAAATTGCACCAACTTTTTTATATTCCTTCACAAAGCTTTTAACTGTTTTAATGAACTGCGAAAAAAACCAAATCAATTGCATTCATGGTTCCGAAATTCCTAACCCTAAGATATCTCTCAATGTCGGCCACTCGCTTAGTCACTTCAAAGCATTTTTCCATACATCGACCTCCATCAATTTCCCACTTTTATCCGTATAAATTCTTTTTTTTCCTATCAAAAGCCAACCATAATGGAAGGGATAAGATGTTGTTGGGATAATCTTATCCCTGATAACCTTCCAAATAATGGAAGATATAGAAAACCATTTTCTTATTTTCTCTCACGCATAGGTTTTGTTGGAAAATTAAAAGGATCTAGTGTAAGCTCTTTCTTTTATTATAGGTTTTTCTTTTTGTCCGACATGGATACTCGAGAATACGTTCTGAACCATGATGAATAAATTTCTAAATTCGTATTATTCATCAAGTTAGAGTTGGATTTGAGCTAATGCATTCGCCTTGTGAGCAAATACCAAAGTGTTCATGGATTTTTGGCACGACTTGATATTTTTATTTACCATTAACAATCGAAAAAATTGCACCAAGTTTTTTATATTCCTTCACAAAGCTTTTTTAATGGTTTTAATGGACTGCAAAGAAAACCAAATCAATTTCGTTCATGGTATTTTTTTTTTTGCTAGACTATTCAATCCGCGAAACAAAAAGAGTTGTCCTTCTTTAATCAAATCAAACAAGAACAAACTAAAGATATGTGAACCTAAGATAATTTAGTATGGTTGAATTATGAGTTTGATAGAGGTTGTTAGCATTATAGACCGTTAGGCATTTGGCTTACTACCTAATTTGGTTTATATGTTGTAAACCCTAGATACACTATATGTATTGTGATGTATTATCTTTGTAAGTTATACATTTCTGTTCAATAAACATAAGTGACTTCTGTTTTTCTAAATTGCATCCATGATAGTATATCATGGACAATCTCACAAATAAACCATTTATGAAAATTAAGTTCCGACATACCTGACCGCCATCAAGAACAAGTATTCGATCACAATCAATAATGGTATTCAGTCTGTGAGCAATGACAAGCATGGTGCAAGATTTGAATTCTTCACGAATGGTCTTTTGGATGAGAGCGTCTGTTCTAACATCAACAGATGCAGTTGCTTCGTCGAGAATAAGAATTTTCGATCTTTGCAGCAACGAACGAGCAAGACTTATTAGCTGCCGCTGTCCAACACTAAAGTTTTCCCCACCTTCCATAACCTTCAGAAGTTATAATGAAATACGTTTCAATTCGGGCATCACAAATTAGCATGTAAAGATACAAGTAACGAGTGATATCTAATACCTCAGCATCTAGACCTAGAGCATTCTCTCTGATCACAGTCTTTAGATGTGCCCTCTCTAAGGCCTCCCAAAGGTCAGCGTCATTGTGCTCGTTAAATGGATCGAGATTTAAGCGCACAGTACCTGGACAAAAGAGGACAAATAGTTTAAATTGCATCGTTACATCGTGATTGTGAAAATAATTTTATATATAAAACCAATGACCGATGTTACAACTATAAAAATTCACATATTATACAGAATGTACGTACACTTTCATGTTAGAAAGTTAGTTTATTTTTTGATGAAATAATATTAAGAACTTTTCAAATGAAGACAAGCTCTACAATAATTGATTGGTTATCTCTTATGTTCAGACAGGAACATAACAAGACATGATGAAGTAGTTGCATCTTGTTTCGAGTCTTTGAATTAAAAATTGCAAGAATAAAATTAATTAAGCTTGGGATATACCTGAGAAAAGAACTGGGGATTGGGGAATGATACAGAGGACCCTCCTCAAATCAGTTAGCCCAAGCTTACAAACATCACAATCATCGATCATGATTCTTCCGCTTTCTAATTCTACAATTCTAAACAATGCATTGAGCATGCTAGATTTTCCAGCACCAGTTCTTCCAACAACTCCCACTTTCTCGCTTGGAGAAATTGTGAAGGACAATCCATGCAACACTGGAGGAAGTTCTGGTCTGTAACGCAGAATAATGCTCTCAAACCTGATTGATCCTGCCGAAGGCCAACCAGGTGGGGGTCGATTACTCTCAATTATATCTGGAGCCTCAGAAGAAAGATCTATATACATACCCACACGCTCAACAGCGTTTAGACTATTCTCAGCTTTGCTGGCTTGTCTTAGAACACCACTCAACAGATACGTGATATGTAAAGTGTAACTAAGAAGTAGACCCATCTCGGATGCGAATTCTGCTTGTTTTTCTGTTTTTCCGTTTTGCAAGACTGCAAATGTTGCTGTCAACCAGATCATGAGTCCCCCTAACATTTCCAATCTAATGCCAAGCCAGCGATTTAAACTAGTGTTTGCAAGAGTGAACCTGATGTTATTATCCATGGATCTTCCACTAATATTAGCCATTCGATCATGTGATTTGTATGCACGGATGCTTGACAGGCCATTTAATGCTTCACCAAATTCAGCATAAACAGGAGATCTTGTAATAGCATCCAATCGCTTCATTTCGCGAGCTGTGGTCTGTAAAATGCAAATGCTACATATTCTAAGTGTTGGATCTGTTAAAGTGGTGACTTCGGTTATACATATTAACCGTTTACCAAATATATAAGAGCAAAAAACTTAACATGGAAGTTACTACATAACCTTGTAAAGAATGAAAACTTCTAAGACAAACAAGAAACTGCTTGCAGAAAGATGGACATGAAAGCATGTCCACTACAAAAGTAATAAAACATTACCTGATAATATAAGTAAGCTGCATAAAACAAGACCAGAAGTGGCATTGTGGCCCACAATGATAGTGGGCTAATAACGCCTATCAGCAGGAAAGTGGAAAAAAGCTGCCAACTTTTAGCCATAAACCCATTTATTAAATCGGCGACTACTCTATCAATATCCCCAGTATCCCTCGAAAACCTGTTAACTACACGTCCAACTGGGTTGGTATGGAAAAAAAGCATTGGAGCTTTCAGGATAGAATTCAGCATTGAGTTGTGGAGTGTTTTGGCTGCACGTAGACTTAATATGATCAACCAAAAAGAGTTTGCCAGTGTCACAGTCACCTAAAGAAAATCATAGAAGTAAGTCTTCATGCTGTGAAAAAGTTATACGAAATTTATCTGCCTTTTTATTTTTTAATTGTGTGTTTCCATTTTCGGATAAATCAAAGCTACGAGATAAAGCAGGTCTTTCCTTCATATGCCCTAGAATCAATAACTTAATATGTGTCTATCTCTAGCTACAAACGCACCTGACCAAAACCTAGGATTGCATAAACGAAAATGTAGTATCCAGGGTTATAGCTCTTTAAAGTGCTTTGGTCTGTCCAAAAGCTTAACCAAGTGCTACTTGATATTCTAAGAACTTCGGTAGACACGTAGCATGTCAAGAGTATGATGACTGCCCATGAACCGCCTAATGCATCCTTGTACCTGCAAAATAGAAGCAGCACTAAACATATTGATAATAGGAACGAACAAAGAGATCAGTGCTGTGCGGCGAAGATTTAAATAGCAAATAAAAGGAATAGAATGAATTATATCTAAACACATGTCGTGTTTGTTAGAAACAGCAATAAATTCAGTTTGTGTAAAAAAGACTACACTTAGATTCTATGACTTGACCCTCTGGTCAAGTGTAATCACCCTTATAGCTAAGCTACTTACTCACTGTAACATCAAATCCCTATAAGCAAGCACACTAGCATAAAAAAGATATCAGTAGAAACGCAAAAATGGGAGCCGAACCGGCAGTGACATCTCTCCGTTGACTTGTTACAGATGTTCACAAGTTGGTCTATAGGCTTTACTACAACATTTAGGATTGTACATTCATTGGAAAAAATGTAAGGAAAAATAAAAATATCTAGCTTTATTATCAATGACAAAATAAAACGAGTTCTGGAAAACATAAGTTGAAGTTCAATGTATTACCTCGTCAAAACTTTCCAACTAACAATTCCTGTTTCTCTATCTTCTTGCTTGATAAGTATTGATCTCCCTTTTATCACACAGCCTGTATTTGTCTCCATATTTTGCACAGCAGTCGCCCCATTAGCAGGTTTTGAACTAATTTCAGTCAAATTTGTCACATCTTCCTTTTCTTCCCCTTGTACCTGTGTTCTTTCAATATTCCCTGCATTTTCCATCAGGTTTTGAAATAGCATTCCATTCCTGGAGAGCTCTTCAAAGGTTCCTTCTTCTTTAATCAAACCTTCCACAACCATAAAGATTCTATCTACTTGCGGAAGAAAATGTAACTGGTTTGTAACAAGTATCCTGGTTTTTCCTCGCAATTCTTCCTTGATGCAGTTGTTAAATACCTGTGAATAATTTAAATTGGACCAGAATTTTAAAACTCTTATATGCATGCAGATGGTGTAATTGAATTACATTCAGGTGGAAACACCCAATTGTACACCAAGATAAGAAAATAAGAGAGAAAGAGTCATGAGGCATTTAACTATATTACTTTTAAGTTTGCTACCGTGCTTATAAAACAAAGGAGCTTGGGACAAACACTAAAAATATATCCTTTCTATGATTACAGTTCAGTTAAAAGATACAATTCCAAATAAGTGATAATTGCAGCATCAGTTCGTTAGCTTTTAGACTGAATAAGATAAATAATGCATAATGATACCTTCAAAATACGGCTCCGACAAAACAAGGCACTGCTCTAAAAGTAGGTTAAGAACATCTTATATACTAGATGCAAAATTGATACCTGCTTTGCCACACGAGCATCAAGAGCACTTAAAGGGTCGTCAAATATGTATATATCTGAGTTGGAATAGACCGCCCTAGCCATGGATACTCTCTGCTTTTGCCCACCACTGATATTTACACCTCGCTCGCCTATTTCAGTGAGATCACGGCCCTGAGTAAGCAAGTTTGATATAGTCACTGAGACTCCTCCATTAGGAGTAAACTGAGAAAACTAAATAAGCTTGCCAGTCTATTTACAGGAAGGATATCGAGATCTTGCTGTAAAGCAGTAACATCAATTGCCCTCTGATACCGTTCCATTGCAAAATCAGCCCCGAATAATATGTTTTCCCGCACCTACAAGAATAAATCTTGTTGTGAATTGTAAATTTATTATTTTTTATGAGTATTAAGACCTATGGTATATAAGAGAAGAAGAATATGTAGGAACTACATACTAAAATACCTCTATATCCGGACAACTAATAACTGATATTGAACTTTACAAAATCAGAAGGGTTATTTTACATAGATTTCGTAGGACACAAGCATGTTATTATGGTAGTTTACAGCACAGTCATTATGGTGTAAGTTAGTCATTTACTTTTGAATGAAAAGATGAAACTCACGGTGGCATTAAAAATCCATGAAACCTGAGGAACATAACCAACAGTTCCTCTACAAATAACACTTGAATCTGCTACTGAAGCGAGCTCTCCAAGTATAGCCGACACAAGTGATGTTTTTCCTGCTCCAGTTCCACCAATAATTGCTACCAAACTGCCAACTGGAATATCAAAATTGATATTTGATAATGTCGGTTTTTCATCCTGACAAAGAAGCACGTTTAAAACATCTGATACATACGAAAATAAAAAATTAAGGAGAGTATCTTTCACATTCACTGTGTGAGTAATCACTGAGTCCTTAGACAAACTCCTATCAAATTGCTTCAAATACCCCTGCAACATTATAGAATGACTCGGATACAATTTTGTATATTCTACAAGTCAAGCAGCATAATATATTCTAGCAATCTACACTAGAACTAGGCATTTATTCTAGGGTCTTATATGAGTTCTGTTTCTCGTTTCCATATAAAGAAGTTGGGGTTCTTTCAAGAGCACTGCACTTACTATTTAACAATACTTTTATCCGCTACTTCCTTCCCCAGAACATAATAAACTGCAACCTGAACTGGTCATGAGCTCTATATATATGTTCCACAAAAGTATTCCATATAGATAAAAAACTCATAAAAGCAAAGAAAGATACTCACCTTCAAATTCCATGAAAAGTATCCATTTTTTATTGAGATGGCTGGAAGCCCAGGTTGAAGTGGTGGGTTTGGCAATAGAATTCTCTCTTCGGCTAGCAATAGTTCTTCAAGACGTTGTAATGAAACTTTTGCATTTATGACCTTAACCAATTATAAAACCGATGATAGTTAGTATAATTTTGAACTAATTTGACACAAGTAAAACTCCAATGGTTCTAATATACAGCAAAGAAATACAAGACAGGAAACACAAATAGATAAGTCACTCTAAGCTAGAATTGACTCCGTGAGTCTCAAAGAGGTATTTTTACTCAACCTGTTTTTGCTGGTTGATAGTTTTCGTATTCTAGCCACTAAATTAGCATTAGATGACATATAGAGGTGAGTATGTAAGGAAGACAACTCATGCTAAGAAAGCCGGCCTATATGCAGTGCAATACAAGCAAATGAATACGATATTGTAAGACCAAGGTGCGTGCTATAAACCTGGGTTAATAAACTGGGGAGCATGTCCATAGGAAATCTAAGCGCTGAAAATAGAGCAAGTGATGTAAATGCTCGTGCAGGTGTCAAGTCCCCCCCAAGCATAGAGAACATCCCAAATGAAACAACCGTCACGACTACTGGCATGCTGTTCAGTATAAAACTGTTGAACTGATAGAAAGGCAGCACGTTAGAAACATAAAAATATAGCTAAATTAGTTCGTTATTTCATCATGTACATACATATGTCGCACGCTACTCCACCAAATAAAATGCAATGCTCATTAGTACATGTATTCTATGGACAGAGTACAAACCACTTCTGCATGCAACTAAAGAGAAGCAAGAATTTTACTAATATATTGAACAACAGTCCCACTGAAGATTCTAACTCTCCAGCCTGAGCCATATAGTAAAATCATATAAACGGACCTCGAAACATTTAATTTACAAGATATAATCAATAAGCATTTGTGCAACACATACTAGAGGAACTAAGTAATAATCATAGCATCTAAAGTACAAAACTCCAACCCTGTTACTATCTAGAGGCTGTAACTGCAACAGAATGGACAACAATATAATTTTCAAACTTAATGTTTGGCGCATACAGCTGATAGCAACTGTGCTTTACGGTATTGCAAAAGTTCATTGGCCCGTATGCTTTGGATTCTAGACTGGAAGCTTTTCTCCCATGCATGACATCTGAAAAAACTCCAAATAGTTACAGACACTAGAGCAAACTGAATAGTGTTTAAAGATCAATATTTTTAAAACTTCAGTATACTTTATGGTGTCCATAGCAGCCAAGACTTCATTCAAGATGCCTACTCTCTTGTCAGTCCACTGGAGGGCGTTTTTAGTAAGCTTACCCACTTCACTTATCACAAAAGTCTGTTGTTCAAAAACAAAAGTGAAGCACTTATATAATAGGAAAGAAATAAATCATTTAAGAAAGAAGTAACGTGCAAAAATAGAAAACACAATGATTGTTGCTCATCTTTTATATCGGCATCAATATCTATTTATCTGTAATATTTAATTAAATTTACAAAATCATGATGTTTTCTCATGAACAACAAACAAGAAATTTAAATCTAAGCTATACAAATCATAGAAACAAATTCAAAATCTTAATCCAAAAACCAAAAAAGAATCCGAATATTATCTATAACAGCTGGGAAGAAAGCATAATTCAATCCATCGTGTTTTCGTCTTTTGGAATCAATAAATTCCTATAATAAAAAATCTAAGATTGTAGTTTTTGGATTTCCCAAAGCAGTTGGATTTTTCAAACCCATTTTTTTGTTTTCAAATTCCAAAATAGCGACCGTCACCAATATACCGGTGTAAAAACATAATTTACTCCACGAGGGATTTAACAAATATGATGATTGATAGTTGTACTTTTGTAGTATACTTTATTAAAAAAGTTATTTAAAAATTTATAAAAGAATAGATGGAGTAATGAATTCAGATTGTAAATTGTTAAAGTCTACTCAAATGGATAAACAAAAGAATTAAAATGTATTTTCTAAGTTTAGGATTAGAAATTGTTCGGAGAGAAAAACAAATATGTATTTTTTAGATAAATTTTATTGGGTTTAGATTAGGTAGATGGGAAACACCTAAATGTTAGATGTAAAAACATGAATGGTAGATGCTAGATTTGTGTAAATAAAATATTAGATTCGAAACTATGATAAGTGTCTTAGATTATTCAAAATCTATAAATTCAGTCTCTGCCCGTGGTCAACCACGTGCTAGATTTGTTAAATGTTAGAGGTAAAAACATGAATGTTAAATGTTAGATGCTAGATATGTGTAAATAAAGTACTAGATTCGAAACTATGATTAAGTGCCCCTAGATTATTCAAAATCTATAAATTCGGTTTTTGTCTGTGGTCAGCCACGTGTCTCGATAATTAAATGGTACGAGTCTCACATATAGTTCATCAGACTTTGAATTCCATTTTTATTTTTTAAATTAATTTTTTTAATACTTTTTTTATTTCACTCAAAATAAAGTATTAAAAAAAAAATCGAGCCTAAAATATTAAAAAAATAAACAAATAATATTAAAAATATATATTTATTTTGCGATACCCTGTTTTCAGAAGAATAAAAAAACAAAAATAAATAAAAAATATTAAATTTATGAAGACACGTTACTCAACTAAAAAAAGACCACGTAGAAAATAAATTTTTAAGTTTTTATTTTTATAATTGATATTTAATATTGTGAATATATAGTGTATATATATACTTACTTTTGAAAGAAAACAATCTTTCTTTCCTTGTTTGTATAAATGAAGGTAAAGGTTATAATTTTTCCACCTTCCCGTTAGATCCTGTCACGACTTTGAACCCAATGGGTCGCAATCTAGCCGTGGATCTAACAGAAAGTTTGGAGGTTATAACCTTTGCAAAAGATGATCATATATTAAGTCAGCAGAATCTTCATAATAATTGTTACCTGGAAAGGTACTGAGAGAAGTAGCATCAGTGACCCAATAAGTGAAGCAACTCCAAGTAGCTGGTAAAGGAGAATCATAGTCACAATTATGCGGAATGGACCCGACCAAATTCCATGAATTTCTTGGCATAGTTTCTGAGCAAATCAGAGGATAATGTTAATAATGTCATGGTTTGGTTATAACATGCAGATTCGAAGAGTCAGAAACATACCTGGAGAACACTGGCATCTGTTGTAATCATATTTGTAATCTTCCCAGATGGAAAATTCTTGCGAGACTCATTGGTTAGCCGTAAATACTTACGGAAAATAGCAGCCACCTATAATTAGAATGAACGATCTTTCTTAATTAAACCACCTCATAATGGTGGATGCATTAAATAACCCATCAATAACGAATTTCATTACCAAAGTTGACCTCATTTGAAATCCCACACGCCAAATATTCTGATAGTACTGTGCTTCACAAAGGACGCACACTGTCTGAGGCAAATGAAAAGCTTGTCAATGGATAAAAGAGTAGTAACTGCCCAAGTCTAATCTTATGCTTTTGTTTGTAGCAAAAGTTTCATATATGCAATCTCAATAAACTTAACTTTTCTAGGTAATCCACATTTAAAATACAAATTGAGCATTGTGGAAATCAACAATCTACCACATAAAGATTCAAGGAAATGTGACGAGCCTTACTAATTGAATTTTAGCTAGACACTCAAGCACATAATCATGGAATATATACTAGACAAAGGGTGGGGAGACAATTCTAATATCTTCGTTGATGCAGAACCAGTAGATAAATTAGATAGGGTTTGGAATCACTCCAATGAACTTCGCGTTTAAAGCTTCACACCAAGTTTAAGTTTTACGCTCAAAGTTTTTAGACTAGATTTCTTTTCACAGGATATGATATGAGTAAGACTATTTTTTTAAGAGATAGTAGAAACTTCTAAGGCTTACAATACATTCAAAAAATTCTAGGTTTCATGACTTCTTAAAATGCATTATAACTCCACAAAATATAAATATTTAAAAAATGGAAGAAAAAATAATTGTTATTCTTTTACATTTTATTGGGTTTTCTAATTTATTTTTAATTTTTTTTTAAGTTTTTCTCATTAAAAGTAATTTGGTCCATTTATTTTTTTCTGGGGACAGCGTCTTTAGCAACTAGGGTTAGTAACACCCCAGATAACAAAGACGGTTTTAGCCAGACCCATATAAGAATTTGGAAACAATGTTGATGACTTGAGGGTGTTTAACTGATATGGTGCGCTCTTTGCATTCGTGAAAACAAGAAAGATAATATAGGATTGTTACCACCCCAACAAACATTAAGAAGGCATAGATGTAACCGAGCCAAGCTGGATCATCCCGTTGCATTGACTGCAGATCATAAAAGATGTCAATCAGGTCGGATACTAAAAAAAACTACACAAATTGCATGTTTAGGTTAATGACATTTATATCTCAGTGAACAAAAAAGAAACCTACTAGACATTAGGAGTACCAAAAATATGTGAGCTGGTATAGAAAGTGCTTTCATGTCGCCGGAACTAATGAGTTAAATGTTTGTAAGAGGGATAAAATCCAAATTTAGTATTATTTCTGTCACACAAGCTTGTACCACAAGACTCTTACAATGTGGTGATAAATATGCTCAGCCAGAATAATTTTTTTGGGGACTAGAGTTGACTAGGCATAAGTTTATGCCCAGTGTTGCGTTTTATTGATTAGGCTTCAGCGTCTTTGTGTAATAAACTTGTAATCACTAAATCCAGAGGTATGCCCTAAGTAACTTGGACCCTGCTTTTGCTAATTTATTCTAAACATTAACACCGGAAAAAAAAACTCAAATATTCGAAAAATAAAACCAACCTGTAAGAGGCGGTTCAGTATAACAGGCCCCGTAAATCGTGAAAGATCACATCCAAGCTGAAAGGTCCTCAAGTATGGTCATAAGTTCCTCGAGAGTTACTAAGTATGAACCTTAGATATAGAAGTATAATACATCTATAACTTAAAAACTAATAGAAAATCAGGCTTCTCGAAGAAAGATTAATTATTCAATTTCTGATCAAATAAAGTCATTCCAAGATGACTGTGTAATCAAGTTATGGAGAAGTCATTGCAGCGAGATAATGCGGCAGTCCCTTTTATCTGATGATAAATAACTTTCTTGTGTCAAAACTGTTAAATCTACTTGGAACCCTTGTAATATGAGAGCTGTATAAATGTCAATAATCAACATTTTGCTTATGACACTTTCTTACAGTAAGTAAACCAACTCAAACTATCCAATTTCGCAACTGTCTTATAATTACATTGCATCTCGCAACTGTTATGTAACTTTTCCTACTCATAAGAATTGAATAATTCCAAAGATTTCTGTCCAGAGTAAAAATTTGAAGGAGCATATTACCTTAAAGAGACCTCCTAACCATAACCTACAACGGCAAAAAAATATGTGTTGGTTGCTTTAGAATTAAAATAAAAAAGTTCCTACAAAAATTACAAGGTGCAAAACTCAGGGAATAGAAATATAAAAAAGGCTATTAAAGCCATACCTTCGCCCAAGACTATTATTCAATGCTCTTAGAAGCAATGGTTTGGACATTTGGGATTCTTTAGCCCAGCATTTCTGGAACCTACAATACCCAATGCATCCACCATTTAACACCACTATAGAATAGAAAATGCAGAGGAAGCAATGTAGTACAGACTTTTCAATCAGAATCTCTGTTCGATCCCATGTGTCCAACTTCCACACATCCTTCTCAGTTATAGGCTTTCTATATCCTACCTGCATGAGTGGTGTGATCCACCCAAAGCGTATTCCTGAAATTGAAGAATATACAAAAGACTATAAGAAAAGCAACATAATGTTAACTATGTATATATATCAATGTACAGTCCGTTATCTGTTTGAAGCCACCTGCAAATATGTTACTCCTAGCTACAAAGGCACGGCTAAAGAAGTGCTTACTGGAAAAGATGCTAGCTTCTCTCTCGGGACAAATTCGCTCTCCCTTAGGTAATGCTTCGTAGTCAAGGGTGCCTATAGGCTCGGCATGCATCATCATATAACCTGAATGACGGTCCAAATTTGGAACATAAAATAGAAGTAGAATCCCTAACAAAATCTGCATCCAACAACAAGAAAGTCAGTGCATTCTCAAATGTACATTTATACATGTGTACTCCCAGATATTAAGACTACTTGACCTTATGTATCTTCTTGAAGCAAGTCCCTAATGTCAGTAAAGATGATCCTTACTTGATCCTTACTTAAAGCGTGCAGTAATAACGCGTTAACACCATAAACTTGCCAGTATAATTTTACATTTGTTTTTGTTTTTACCATTCGTGACTACTCTATGTACCATAATCTAGATCAAGCTGGTATCGTGTTCTGTGAAGTATTAGAAGGGTGTGTCAAATTAGGACTTATCTGCCTTTTTTGTTCAATATGGTTTCTATCTGGTTACAACCTTCATTTCGTGGCACATGGACAGCAGTCATCAGAAGCGGTGTTATATAACCAACAGAGTTTACAAAAGCTAGAAGGAAAGGCAGCATAGCAAAGAGAAAAAACCTGGCAGCAAAAGATGCTGAGATACGAATATAGCCCCAACCTGCAACGATATATAAAATTTAAAAAGTTGATATGGATCACTAAAAACACCACTGCAAATGTTAAATAGGGTCCATCCTGCCACCCAAAATTACAAAAATACAGGAATGTATGCAAAAAGTATTCCACAGGGAGATGGGTTTTATTGTTGATATTATTTTACCGAGTGGCAGTCTTGGCCCAATCAGAAGTGCGATGTGTCTGGAAACTTGGGATCATAAGTGGATTCGAGTACCATTCGTAATCAACATTTTCTTACTAGGTCATACTGATATACCTATTAACCTGACTTATCATATGTATCCACCAAGTGGTCCTCTTCTCAGAGGTTAAATTTGAAGACCTATTTGGAATGAATCTATATGGCCAAATTGCCCTCATTCTGACTACTGACTCCAAACAAGCGCCCATCAAGTAAATATGTCACCAACTTACGGTATAAATAATCCTTATATTAGAACTTGGCAAAGAGTGAAATAAATAGACAAGTTATGACGAAGTATTAGTATAGTACATGGCCAGCTAGAGACTTTGCAGCCACTATATGTACGTCGATACAAGCAATTGTAGTGGTTTTGCAAGAAGCTTGTCATATTACAGTCTTGAACTTCTCTTTCAATTACTTAGAGGCTACAGTTCTCTTTCATTCTTGAACTAATGTAGAAAAGAAAATAACTAATCTATTATAATCCAAAAAATCAAGGGTGAACAAAAGAGTAAAATGAGTAGTACCAGAAGATGAACAAACCTGCTGAAAGAATCCTGTAACGGAAGTATAAGGTTCAACAGCACAACATCCCCTAGCATGACAAAGATGAGACAGAACCGTACGTACCATCTGACCTCCTTAATGTATATTTTAGTTTCTAAGCAGAACATAATAAGCATGGAGCACCAAGCCAGGGATTTTATCACCAAAGTAGACATCTAGCCGACATAAAAAACATTGATCATAAATTATTGCTAAAAATAGATAATACATATTTACACATGACCTCTCAATTTCTAATGTATTAGGAAACCAAAAGAAGATAAAAATAAACTTGCTCAAGGAAGCAAGGACCAAAAAAGGATACTATTATTTTTTCGAAACTCAGATCTATTTCATTTAAGAGAGCTAAGAACTAAAGGATAGAAAAACTACCTCAAAGGGAGCAAGACCAGTCTCTTGGCCCAAGTTGAAGAGTGAGATGCTCATCAACAAGGTAACAATAGGACCAACAGTGCAGTAACTAGACAACAATCCCAATATATAGTTATAACAATTTGACCGCAGATGAAACCTCTGAAGTCCAGCACTATATTTAATAAGCCAAATTCGATAAATACAAAGACCCAATAGAACCAAATGAGAAATGGATATCACTAGGGAGTCGATCACGCAGGGCGTATATGCACCCAAAATCCCGCTCACTGCTTTTGCCCAAACTCCATTGGACCCTGGCTGACAGTACCAAACCAGTGGCTCAAATCCCATTTCAGAGTCTGTCCAATCCTTTTTATAAATGAAAATTCGAATGCTATCAGGAATCTGCAACAAAACCAATCAAAGGAAATTAAACGAACATCCGATCTAAGTCAACTTTACCCTAATAAACTATCGAATCGTTTGACAGAGAGAAAACAAGAAGAAAAGGCTTGAGTTAAGAGCTTATAATCACTAAGAACAAAGAAAAAAGCAATACTATACTCCGTCCAATATCGAAACCGGAACTTCTATCAAGTTTTCTAAGCAGCCAAACACTAATAAGGAAAATAGAGTAAAGAGTGTTGTCATTTTAGCAAGCAAGAGCTGTTTTACCAGTTTTCCGAGACGAGACATCGACGTTACTAAGAATGGCGCGATATTATATATGCTAAAGGAAAATGTCCAAACAGTTCAACTCAGGCCTTGCATTCCATGCTACCGTCGTTGATTTTAAATTTACATTGTAACTGCCACTTGAGAAAAAAAAAATTTAAAAACCATTTTTAAATATAGAGAAAAGTATGAGTAAATACCTTCTCAACTATGTAATTATCCGGCGGTATTCTTCTTTTTAGATAGTGTCTCGAACTGAAATTTGGACAAAAATACCTCCGACCAAAATATAGGCGCGCTGGTAAAAAAAAAAACTACTCGTACAATTCTCAGGATGCGAATTGCTTGCAAATTCTCAGGATGCGAATTGCTTGCAAATTCTCAGGATGCGAATTGCTTGCAAATTCTCAAGATGCGAATTGCTTGCAATTTCTGAACGATTCTCATGATAAGATGCGAATTGCTTGCAATTTCTGAACGATTCTCATGATAAGATGCGAATTGCTTGCAACTCTCAGGATTTCTGAACGATTCTCATGATAAGATGCGAATTGCTTGCAACTCTCAGGATTTCTGAACGATTCTCATGATAAGATGCGAATTGTTTGCAACCCTGGGTTTCCTGAACAATTCTCATGATATGATGCGAATTGTTACTGGTGAAATTTTATTTTTAAAAAAAATCAAAAAATATCATCAATGGATCTAGTTTTGTTCATTTTTAAAAAACAAAAGTGATAGTACTTTCATTTATTTTTTTCGAGCTCCGGTTGGAAAGATACGAATCTTTTAAAAATAAAATTAAAGGAAAAGTAGGAAAGAGAAGGAAAGAGAAATTTTGGTTACGTGGTTGTTCATGAATGGTGAGGGTAGTTAGGGTATTAAAATAAAGTTAGGTACTATGTGATAATTAGGTAGTTGAGTTGGGTATTAAGTGACAATTGATCAAACCTTGGGTACTAGATGAAAATAAAATAGTTGAGTAGATACCTTTGGTACAATTTCCCTTAAATATATTTTACTTTTTATTCTTTTAGTTAATAGCTGGATCTAAAGGAGATCCAAAGGTCCGGTATCAATTAAATGAAGAGAAAACTACCCATAAATAACTTCGCAAATATCTAATACCAAACTAGTAACTAAAAATTGGATAATTTCATAATGTACATGAACCTAAATATTGGACATATATATCCCAAGGGTATATATAAGAAAATTTAGGGTGGAACCTACTTTTTTTTTTACTCTAAAGCTAGATTTTTGGGTGTCCATTCCTTTTCAAAGTTCACTTTTCTAATTTTGAAGAGAGAGAGACACGAACCCATAAAGGTACCAAAAACATTAGCTAGTGAAGACAGGAAACCCAATTTCCAATGAACTGTGTAATCACCCGACTGATGAAGCCGCCGACGACGACGAAACCGTAAAGCTTGACGACGCCGGTGTAGAATGGTTGAAAGACCTATATTAGACGTCGGTGAAGTACGTACGTTACTGGAGGTGTCCTTACTATCTGATTTTACTTGTACAGGTAATTTTTTTTTTGTAAAAAAGAAGATAGAGCAGTGATTTATGGTGAACTACCTCGGTTTTTCTTTTCTATTTCTGGTTTTACTGGGGTTGGTTAACGATTTTAGAAGTTTTATTGTTTTAGTAAGTCTGATTTTATCCATGAGAGTTCTTTGCGTTACCCTGTTCTTCATTGTTGGGTTTTTTAGTTTAGATTTGGGTTTGCTTTTGGATTTTGGTTATGGATGGTGATACTTGTTTCGTGGTTGTTAGTTTGATTTGGTTAGTTTTGGTTCGTGGTTGTTAGTTTGATTTGAATGGTGATACTTGTTTCGTGGCTGTTAGTTTCATTTTTGTAGGTAGATGATGCTAGATTAGTTTTAGAAGTATAGGTAGATGAGCTAGATTAGTTTTAGATTTGTAGGTAAAGGATAATAGATTAGTTATAAAACTATTGGTAGAGGATACTAGATTAGTTTTAAAACATTGCTAGATAAGACCATAGATGGTAATGCAAGATTGATTTTGTCATGCTAAATTGTGAGTAAATACTGGATTAGTTGTAAAATATTGATAAATAAGACCATAGATGATAATGGTAGATTGGTTTTGTCATGCTAGATTGTGAGTAAATGGTAGATTAGTTTTAAAACATTACTAGATTATACCATGATTGCTAGATATTCCCATGTAACATATTGCTAGATTAGGCGTGTTAATGATAATGAGATGTTCTATGTAACGCATTGGTGCTTTGTGGTTGCCAATAGAAATAGGTATATGACATTGCGATTTATGACCATGATTTCTACATATAATAACGCTTGTAACTTTTGCATAACATTGCTAGATAAGACGATACATGGTAATGTTAGATTGGTTTTGTCATGCTAGATTGTGAGTAAATGCTATATTAGTTGTAAAACATTGCTAGATAAGACCATTAATGATAATGTTAGATTGTGAGTAAATGGTAGATTAGTTTTAAAACATTGCTAGATTAGACCATGCTTGCTAGATATGACTATGAAACACATTGCTAGATTAAGCGTGTTAATGATAATGAGATGTTCTATTTAACACATTGGTGCTTTGTGGTTGCCAATAGAAATTTGTATATGACATTGCGATTTATGACGATGATTACTAGATATGACCATTCTTGTAACTTTTGCATAACATTGTTAGATATGACCATGCTTGTAACTTTTGCATAACATTGTTAGATATGACCATGGTTGCTAGAGATGACAATGATTGTTAGATATGACCATGTTTGTAATTGTTGCATAACATTTCTAGATATGACCATGATTTCTAGATAAGACCATGCTAGATATGACATTGTAATTTATGTGTCAATAGGACCATGTTATATACTTGATTCATATGTATATTGTTATTGTCATTCGAGTATGACATGGCGATTGTAGTGTTATTGTTAGTTTGCTAGATATGACCATGATTGTTAGATATGAACATGATTGCTATATGTGACCATAATTGTAATTGTTGCATAACATTCCTAGATATGACCATGGTTGCTAGATATGACCATGGTTGCTAGATATGACCATGGTTGCTAGCAATGTTATGATAACACTTTGTTATATTGTGGTATGACATTACGCTTGTAATGTCACCGTTAGTTTGCTAGATTGTAGTCTGTTGCATGCCATTGCTAGATATGATCATGAATGATAATGTGATTTTCTATGTAACACATTGCTAGGTATTCTATGTAACACATTGTTAGATTTTGTGTATTATTGATAATTCGATTTTCTATGTAAAATATTGTTGCTTTGTGGCTGGAAATACAACTTATTAACTCAAACTTGTACAATGCATGACATAAGAAGAAACGAATTCTATCTGGAGGAGAAGTAACAACCAGCCAGTTGCGGTGTGGTCATTGTTTAAAAGCAGGACATAACAAGAGGACATGTTACACTCAATTTTGAATTTTCGTTTGTTGTGTGATATAAAACACGCGATTGTTGTGTTATGTTCATCATTTCTAATCCTACACTAATCTTGCATTTCTGTGGCCTCATTCATATTTCTTGAAAATATCAGAAATAGCATCCTTTGCAGCGACAATCGCATCCTCAAACATGTCATACTGAAAACTATATACCAGATTATATAGAGTCAACCCTACCAAAACAGCTACAATAAATGAATTAAATACACAACACAACTTGTTTATAACTTAGCAATCAACATAAAAACATGAAACACACAATTACGTTGCATCATACAAGTTTGAATTAGTAAAGTGTTATCATATCTAACAATGTTATGCGAAGTTATGATATATAGCAATGTTATGCAACAGACTACAATATAACAATGTCATACCCTAATCTAGTAAAATGTTATCATATCTAAAACTTTTATGCAACAAATTACAATATAGCAAACTATCAATGACATTACAATCGCAAAGCTAAACCCCAATCTAGCAAAGTGTTATCATAACATTGCTAGCAACCATGGTTATATCTAGCAACCATGGTCATATCAAGCAATGTTATGCAACAATTACAATCATGGTCATATCTAAAAACCATGGTCATATCTAGCAATCATGGAAATATTAAGCAATCATGTTTTAAGGTGCAGTGTAATCATGGTCATATCTACCAATCATGGTCATATCAAGAAATCATGGTCATATCGAGCAATGTTATGCAACAGTTACAATTATGGTAATATCTAGAAATCATGGTCATACAGTTAATACATTAATCGCAATGTCATACAATTAACACATAAATTGCAATGTCATATCTAAAAATCATGGTCATGCAGTTAGCATACAAATCGCAACTGGGACATATTAAGATTATATATCATATATATCACCTCATATAATTGATAAAATTTTCTAGAAAATCAAAGGTTATATTGACATTATAGATCATGTAAAAGGAAGTTGGTTACAAGTGGATGTTCTTATTGTTTAAAATCAACAGACCAACAAAAAATGGTAAATTCAAGTACATTAAATGGAAAAGAGAAAACCAATCTAATAAGCTTGTCTACATTAAGATCTAAATAATGTATTTGGTAATCAAAATTTTAATAGGAATAGAAAAGAGAATTGATGATCATTTCTTGGTGATATTTCTCTCAAGTTCCCTCTTCAGCATAACCGAGAAATCATCACCGACTTCATCATCGTCCCACTCGTCTTGCCACAGTTGGGTCACTTCAGACGATTTTTCTTCGTCATCCAAATCTTCCATTGTTGTTTTTATTAAGGTATTATAAATCCAATCAAGAAAAGTAATGTAGAAACGACAACTACACATTCACATCAGAAGTTAATAGAATATGTCATTTTCATTGTCAGTCTACATTTGCAGTAAATATAAATTAATTAGCCATTGTCATTCTACATCAGCCTAGCGACATGGTTATATCTAGAAATGTGTTACATGGTCATATCTAGCAATCATGGTCATATCTAGCAAACACTATCATCTCTAGAAACCATGGTCATATATAGCAATGTTATGCAAAAGTTACAAGCATGGTCATATCTAGCAATCATGGTCATAAATCTAGGTGTCATATACCTATTCCTATTGGCATTCATAAAGCACCAATGTGTTACGTAGAATGTATCATTATCATTAACATACCTAATCTAGCAATATGTTACATGGTCATATCTAGCAATGTTATTCGATAGTTACAATCATGGTCATAACTAGAAATCATGGTCATACCTAGCAGTCATGTTTTAAGGTGTAGTGTAAGCATGGTCATATCTAGAAATCATGGTTGTATCTAATAATCATGGTCATATCTAGCAATGTTATACAACAGTTACAATCATGGTCATATCTAGCGGTCATGTTTTAAGGTGTAGTGTAAGCATGGTCATATCTCACAATCATGGTCGTATATAGTAATCATGGTCGTATCTAGCAATCATGGTCATATCTAGTAAGGTTATGCAATAATAACAATTATAGCCATATCTAGCAATCATGGTCATACAGTTAACACATAAATCGCAATGTCGTGTACTTATTCTTGAATCGTATCATCTTCAACTAAACTCGCATCATGTTCCTACAACTCTAAAATTTATACCTAGACTATTGGAAAACGTACAAAACCACGATTATACAATAAATACAATTTTAGATACGTTTAAACCTCATTTGAACTTATAAATCAACTTAAATGCAAGAAATCGTAATGTTATAATTTCAGTTTAGCTGGAAAAAAAACCAATGAAGGTATCACAAAACCTAAGATGTGGCTACCGGTGGTTGACGGTGGTGAACGAAACAAGTTGTTGATGGGAAAAAATTACTCATAAATCAAATCGATTGTCTGTTTAATCAAAGTTTCGACATTAAAATCACTGAAAAATTTCATTAAACGTACCGGTGGTTGACGGTGGTGGCTATCGGTAGCTGATGGTGGTGGACGGGGTGTACAGTGGTAGCCGGGTGGTTGTCGAGTGGGTACCGGTTTGTCACCGAAGACTTTATTTTTTGAAAATAAGCTTCTTTTGGGAAAACAAATTTTTTTAAGGTTAAGAGAGATGGGGCTGGTTGGAAATTCAAAATTCAAAAAATCTGATTGGGTCAAAATATCATGTTTTTCTTAAAAAAATGTCTTATATAGTTGGTTGAGGGTAGTTAGGGTATTAAAAAAGATTAGGTATTGAATGAGAGCTATTTAAATGAGATGGATATTAAGTAAGTATAAATCCATTTTTGGGTACTAAATGACAATAGGTTTGGTGAGTAGGTACTTAAGGAGGAAATTGCTTCAAAGTACTTACGACTATTATACTTCCTTTTAATATCCAATTTTTTATTATTATTATTATCTAATACTCATCCCACCTATATGACTCAGAATCAATATCTATTTTTTAATAATATCTTAAATGGCCACACTTCACCACCGACCACCTAACCACTTCTTATTCTTAAACCAAAATTTCTCTTTCTTATTTTTTAAAAGTCATATCTTTGAAAAATCACATGAGTTCTTTGAAATATTAAACATGTGAAATTTTTGAAAAAATAATAATACTATTTTTTTTAAATCAACCATGTGAGTAGTTTGAAGAATCAATCATACGAGTTCTCTGAAAAAACAATCATGAGAGTTCTTTGAAAAATAAATTATGCGAGTTCTTTGAGAAAATCAATCATTAGAGTTCTTGAAAAAATCAATCATGTGAGTTCTTTGAACAACAAATAAAAAAATAAAAATAATGTCATTAATGGATCTATTTTTGTTCGTCTTAAAAAACCAAAGTCAATTGTACTTTTGGATTTTTTTCCAAAACACGGTTTGAAAGATACAGGTTTTTTAAAATAAAGATAAATATGAAAAAGTAAGAAAGAGAAATTTGAAACAAATAACTCCTATATAGAGTACTGAGGGTATTTTTGTCTATCATTTGGGGTGATGTACCCAATTGACACTATCCTATTTTTGGGAATTAGTTCGTAATAAGGAAGTTGAGAGAGTATTTACCGATACTTTTATCTTAAATGAAACTATTATCTATTTTTGTTTTTATATATTTTTAAGAAATACTTATTTAACTTTTATATTTATCACTTTAGACCAAATTATCATTTAGAAAATATCTTTAATTAATTATACAAAAGATTTTAAAAAAAGTTATTGACTTTATTCTTCTATTTTATACGATAATAATATTGTGTTTCTTTATCTATACAAAAAGAATATACAGTAGGAAGTTATATTTCTCTTTTGATTTCCAGTTTTTTGTTATTTTTTTCATATGATTTTCTTCGTATTTGTTTATTTGATTGTTGTTTTTATTTGATTTCGACGTTTAATTTTAAATTGTTATCATATAAGTCTGTTATTCACATTCTATGTTTTTTAGTGTGTAACTCTGTTTTACTCATGATTTTGGTATTTTATCTGTTTTTACTTTGATTTGTTGTTGAAATGTTGTATTCATTTGTGTTTTACTTGTTTTTTGTTTTTTCCAGTTTTCTGTGAAATATCACTGAGAAAGGTTTTTACAGTAAAAATGAAGGAGACGAAGGTTACAAAGAAGACGTAGATTACGAAGAAGATGACATTTGGATAAATTCGAAACTTGTTCAATGAGAAACCAGGTCAACTGTGATAGATGCTAAACTAAGCCAACTATGATAAATGTCGTATAATGAGAAACCATACCAACTATGATAGATGTTAAACCATATAATGAGAAACCAAATTAACTATGATAGATGTTAAACCATATAATGAGAAAGCATGCTAACTATGATAGATGTTAAACCATATAATGCGAAATCAGGCCAGCTATAATAGTTGATAAACCAAGCTAACTATGATAGATGTTAAACCATATAATAAGAAACTAGTGTGAAATATATTAAGAAACTAGTGTAAAATATAATTTAGATTGATTTTGGTTTCGACTTATGTTTGGATTTGATTTTGGTTTATGATTTGAGTTTGAATTTTATTTTATTTTAGTTTATTTTGATTTCGATTGGGATTTTGATTTGAGTTATGGTTTTAGTTTTGATTTTTGTATATTGTTTATAATTTGGATTTGGTGTAGAGATTTAAATTATATATATATATATATATATATTGATAATTAAAATTTACAATTTGGAATTTGGAATTCGGGAATGAGGAATTGAAAATAAAATTGAAGATTTTATATTTGATATTAAGATTTAAGATTTCGGTTTTGGGATTTACAATTTACAATTTGGAATTTGGAATTTGGAATTTAGGATTTGGGATTTGAGATTTGGGATTTGGGATTGAGATTGAGACTGTGATTAAGATTGGGATTGGGATTGAGATTAAAGATTGGAGATTTGATTAAAATATATGACGAGGTAAAAGAAGTATGAAGAAAAAAATATGGATAAGAATAAGATGCGAAGAAGAAGAAAGCGTGAAGAAGAGATGAAGAAAAAGGTCATTTGAAAGTTTGAAGATAATTTAAAGATTGAGGCAGCTTACAGATTTCTTCACAAATGCTATGTCGATATCTTGTATTTGTTATTCAGGGTGACAAATTCTCAATGCTTATTACTATTATATTGTAAGTTTGAAATATGGTGTTAAAGATATTAAAAAGAGATATTTGACTCATTGTATTAAGCCCATCAGCCCATATTATTACTCTATAAATAATGGTTTAAATTATATATAAATACACAATTCCATTTAATAAAAATCCTAACCGTCTTTTATTTCCCTCATTCCGATTGTTTCTCTATTTTATACAACAAAAATATTCTAAATTAGATATTATCATCCACATGGATTTAAAGTATATTTACTTGTTCTAGTTATATTCCAATTATTCAGTTGTAATCAATATTAGGTTCAGTTGGACCGTCATGTCATAATAGAATTATCATGAATATTATAATGTATATACCAGTTGGATTAATGTGAATCGAAAGAGAGGTTTCCTTAATATTGCAATATAGTTATTGGACTTTATGAGGCTAATAAGATTGTGGTTCCCTAGTTGTACGAGTTCGTTGAGTTATAATGAATGGGCATAATGGATAACTTTTGTAGAAAGAGAAAAGGTACATGTTCTTCATATGAATGTACAATTAAGTTTTTTAATATGTATTTTAATCATATTTTCGAATTGATTAGGGGTATAAAAGAGAGATTTACACAACCTTTTATATCATCTTCGATCCAAACTATACATTTTTTTTATTTTTTTTATTTTTAAATATATAAAACTTTTTTTTTCCAATTGTTTTTATGGAAAACGGGAATTTTGTTTAATCCTCAAAGGAAGTTAAATAAGTGATAATTGAGATAGAAGTATAAACTACATTTTCATCTTTATCTTCATCTTCCTCCTCATCATCATCATCTTTTTCTTCTTCATCATCATCTTTTTCTTCATCATCATCATCATCATCATGTTCATCTTCTTATTCTTCTTCTTCATCACCATCATTTTCTTCTTCTTCTTCTTCTTCATTTTTTCTTTGGATTCGAGACATATAGGTTAGATGATACATGCTAGATATAATTTTTAGATGATGGATACGGTACTAGTGTAAAATAGAAATGATAGATGCGAGACATAAATGCTAGATGATAGATGCGAGACATGATAAATATGGGACAAATATAAAATGGAAATGGTAGATGAGAGACGTAATGCCTAGATGATAAATGTGAGACTTAATTTTTAGATGGTAGAAGTAGGATAAATGTAAAATAGAAATGATAGATACAAAATATAAAGACTAGATGACAGATACGAGACATAAAATATAAAAATATAAATGATAGATACGAGACAGAAAAGCTAGATGATAGATGCAAGATTTAGAAGTTGATTCAAGAAGTTTAAGCAAGATTACTTGGGATAACGAGCTGGGATTTAGAGTGAAAGAATTTCTGCATTCGAATCATTTAGACTTAAAGTGGAAAATAATCATCTCAGTTCAGTTAATTAGAAAGAAGATTGAAGATATGTTATGTTTCAAGACAATCAAGAAGAAAGAAGATTAGAAGATTACCAAAACCGAATTAGGGTTTCACTAAAATTAATTGAAAAAGGGTTTAAAATCTCTTGAATTAGTCAAGTACCATTTAACTGGATAACGAATCTAAATTCCTTCTGCAACCCTAAAAATCCACAACTCCGAGAAATATTCAATGAAACAACACCTAACCATCCAAAATCTCAACAATGAGAACCAAACTGCTCAAATAGCTACCCGTCAGCAAAATCAGATGACGACCCAGAAAAGGAATATAATAAGTATGATACAAGATTCCGCATAAGACTTTCCCCCACTCAAGAATAATTCGAAATATGTTCGATAAAAGAGTAATCAACTAGAATAGTCTCAAGAAAAGTATACAAGAATGTTGCTAGACCTACGCTAAACCAGAATGAATTCATTTACGAAAATACCAGTACTTCAAGCAAATGAGACTTCAACGTTGTTCATTTATCCCAAAGAGATAAGTCTTTACTTATTGATAATGCTAAGCTCACTTTAATTGTGAAATTTTACAGGGTAGACCACCCTTGCATGCCATACAATCATTCTTGTTCAACCTAAAATTAACTGGTTATTTTAGCATATTTCTTTGGGACTAGAGACACATTTTTATAAAACTGGACCTTATAGAATACCTTAAAATTATGAGGAAAATAAATATCTAATCAATTGGTCAGCATTTCATGAGATTATTAAAATGGAAGCTAGACTTCAACCCTAGGAAAGAATCACCTGTGACCCCAGTGTGGGTTAACCTAAAATTACTGAGTACTTATATAATAGGGATACTTTAAAAACTATAGCTAAAACATTAAGAAAACTTTTAAACATATGGGTTCCAAGTAAAAATATAGCTAATTTTAACTACTGACAATCTTGGATAGAACTAGATGTATCCAGGCCTCTCAGTGATAAAATTTGGATTGATTTCGACCAGCAAGATAGTCTCTGGTTGGAGGTTGTAGAAACTAGAAAAAGATTTATTATACCTTGGAATTTGAGTACAAGTTAAAGACATATATATAGGATCTGAAAATATCTTATTATTATACTAGTCTACTTTAATAATATCTATAATAGATTATGTTTTAATATTGACTATAATAAATTATTTACTCAATGTATATTATTATTTCCGTTAACACCCCCCCCCTCAAGCTTGTGCGAAAGTACTTGAAACTGTCATAGCTTTGATAATAACGTTCTCTTTGAAACTTGAACTGAAGTACTTGAAGTGCAAGCTTGATCGAAAGACTGAAACGAAATCACACTCCCCCTCAACCTGGAGCTTATATATTAATCATGCCCAACTTGTTACAAATATAAGTAATTTGTGATCCATTGAGTGCTTTTGTAAATATATCCCATAATTGTTCTCATGTTTTGACATATCTCGTATGAATGAGATTTTGTTGAATCTTTTCGCGGATAAAATGACAATCAATTTTAATATGCTTCGTTCTTTTGTGAAAGACATGATTAGATGCAATGTGCAGCGCCACTTGATTATCACATTATAACTTCGCATGCATGGTAGTCTTGATGCCAATATAATTTAACAGCCGGAAAATCCAAATTATCTTACAAGTAGATTGAGCCATGGCTCTATATTCAGCTTCAGCACTTGATCTCGATACAACATTTTGTTTCTTACTCTTCCAAGATACCAAACTACCCCCTTATAAAAACACAATAACCAGTGGTCGATCTTCTATCAGCTTTAGATCCAGCCCAATCTGCATCTACAAAACATTATATATTTGTATGACCAATACTGCCATACCACAATCCTAGTGCATGAGCTAGTTTGAGATAACACAAGATATGTTCTAATACTTCTCAGTAATTAACTGTTGGAGAAGACATAAACTAACTTACAACACTGAGTGGATATACAATGTTTGGTCGAGTTACTGTAAGGTAATTGAGTATTCCTACTAATCAACAATACTTTTCTGGATCACTAAACAATTCTCCGTCATCTTTTAGTAATTGCGAATTAGGAACCATTGGTGTATTACATGGTTTTGCTCTTAGATTTCCTGTTTCCATCAACAAATCTAGAACATATTTTTTCTGCGATAAAAAAATACCTTTGATGCTTCTTGTCATTTCAACCCCCCAAAAATACTTCAATGGTCTTAAATCTTTTGTTTGAAATCGCGAATGTAAAAATGTTTTAAGTAATGAAATACATTTAGTATCATTCCCAGTAATAATGATGTCATCCACATATACATCGACATCTTCAACCCAAGTTTATTTAGTGCATCACTAAACTTGCCAAACCAAGCACGTGAACTTTTTTTTAATCCGTTCAATGATTTATACAAACGACATACATTTCCTCTCTCCCCCTGAGCAACAAATCCAGGTGGTTGCTCCATATGACTTATTTTTGGAGGTCTCCATGTAAAAATGCATTTCTAATATCTAACTGATGTAATGGCCAATCATTTGATGCTGCTAAAGAAATAAATGAACGAATAGAGGTAAACTTAGCTACTGGAGAAAAGGTTTCAGAGTAATCAACACCATAGGTTTAAGCATATCCTTTTGCAACAAGCCGTGCTTTGAGACGATCTAACGTCCCATCTGGATTCATTTTTTACATTAAACACCCATCTACAACCGATAACTTTCATTCCATTGGGTAAGTCAACCAACTTCCAAATACCAGTATCTTCTAATGGTCTTATCTCTTCAAATATTGCAACTTGCCAGCCAGAATGACATAATGCTTCGTGAACAATTTTTGGAATGGAAATAGAATCAAGAGATGCAATAAAAGCTCGGGTAGAAGAAGGTAATTGATCATATTTTGCGAAAGAAGAAATTGGATAAGTACATTGTCTTTTACCTTTTCGAAGAGCAATATGAAGATAAGGAGTGGACTCATTATTTTTTGAAGCAGGATCTGGAGACGAAGGAATTGGTAGTGGACATGATGGAGGATGTACTTTACGTCGAGAATAAACATATCTAATATGAGGTCGATATGGTGGAGGTGGTACATCAGATCTTTGAACGGTGGCGTACATGAGTAAATCATCATCGACAGTAGTTATTTATGGATCGATATTAGACAAACATGGAAAAAATGGAACATGTTCTAAAAATGTAACATCCTTAGATACCATGTAACGATGAAGAGATGGAGAAACACATTTATAATCTTTTTGAAACCTAGAATATCCAAAAAAACATATTTTAAATATTTGGGATCTAATTTTGTACGAGTAGGACTTACATCCCTAACAAAGTAAGTACAACAAAAAATGCGTGGTTCAACAGGAAATAGAGGTTTAGATGGAAAAAACACGGAATATGGAATATTATTTGAAAGGCCAGTAGACGACATACGACTAATTAAAAAACAGGCAGTGGAAACAACATCTGCCCAAAACAATTTCGGTAATTTCATTTGAAAAATAAGTACACGAGTAACCTCTAAAAGATGTATATTTTTTCTTTGAGCAACGCCATTTTAAGATGGTGTGTCCACACACGAAGTTTGGTGAATCATTCCTTTTTGTTCCATAAATAAGTGAAATGCATTTGGGCAATATTCTTTTTACCATTATCACTTCTTAAAATACGAATAGGACAATTGACTTGGGTATTTATTTCTGCAGTAAACGTGCAAAATATTGAAAATAACTCATAACGATTTTTCATTAAATATAGCCATGTAACACGGGAATAATCATCAACAAAACTAACAAAATATTTAAACTAGTTTTAGAATCAACGGGACAAGGATCCCAAATATCTGAATGAACTATTTCAAAAGGAAATGCATCCGTTTATTAATACGAGGATATGATGGAAGACGATGATGTTTAGCAAATCTACATGACTCACACTCTAATGATGTCAAATGTCAAAATTTAGGATAAATTTATTTTAAAGAGACTAAAGATGGATGACCCACATGAAAATGTGCTTCAAATGGAGATGTAATACGAGAACACACAGTAGATGTATGATTATATTTATCAAGATAGTAGAGACCTCCATTCTCATGCCCTCTACCAATTATTGTATTTATTCGTAATATCCTGTAACAAACAATGATGAGAATAAAAGGTAACAAAACAATTTAGTGTTTTAGTGAGTTGGCTAATAGAAATAAGGTTGAATGAAAACTGAGGGATATGTAAAACAGATGTCAAAGAGATATTTTTAGTGGGATTAACAGTCCTTGAACCTAAAAAATGAGATGATGATCCATCTGCCAATGTTACATTAGAATGATGTGTATTTGAAAAAGAAGTAAAAACTTGTTTATTACCTGTCATATGTTCTGTGGCAGCAGAATCAATGACCCAATCAGAGGAAGAAGAAAGAAGACATGTAGTTGAGTTACCTGACACACAAGCTGCAGGGTTTGTAAGATTTTGTGACTTTAAAGACTCTTGGTACTTGGAAAATTGAGCATATTCCTCAGCGGAAAGCACATGTGGTTCCTCGTTAGTTGCCCTATTAGAAAATTGTTAAGATAGTTGAGGACAATTCCACTTTGTATGACCACGTTCATGACAGTAAAAACATTATACACTGTTTAAATCTCGAAAACCATGTCTTGAATAACTATTAGTATCACCATGGTTATCGTAACTGTTACGTCTATTGTATCCATCTTGACTATTGTATCCACCACGACTACCGCGATTATTATACCCACCACGATTACCACGATCGTTTGATCTACCACGACTACCACAATAGTTATATCCACCACGACCACCACGAATACCATATCTGTCACAATTATTGCAACTATAAGCGCCGCGACCACCACGACCATTATCACCATCCCGATTATCAGAAACACCAGTTTTATTGGTGTTGATTAATGCACTAGTGACAGGTTGTACTGTCTGTGAGTTTTAGGTTCGAAGAAGTCTGGTAAAAATTTCATGTAGAGATGATATCTCAGATCCAACAAGGATTTGAGATTTTGCACTATCAAACTCTAAATGAAGACCATCAAAAAACTCAGTACAACCATTTGTTCTCGTTGCAATTGTTGACTTTTATTATCAGTACTGAAGGGTAACAAAACATTAAGTTTTTGATATTTTAGTGTAATTGGATTGACTAGTCGACCAATATGGTCATAATATATTATCGAGCAAGTTGGAGAGTGTGGAGTACACGCTTGTTAGAATATATTATGATTAGTAGGTCCAAATGGCGGAGCCTGGCTGAGGTTAATATATATTTTAATTGATAAGGGCTATTCTGAAAATCCATTTATAATTTGGATTTGAATTTGAATATTTTAGCCCGGTTTTATCATTTGAATATTATAACCGTTATTGGACATAAAAATGTTTTACAGTTTGAGAAATTTGGTTGAATAAATAAGTATGGTTCCGTTGAAGAAAAATAAGAACAA
Organism: Limnanthes douglasii subsp. nivea; assembly: GCA_036936605.1. Lineage (NCBI taxonomy): Eukaryota > Viridiplantae > Streptophyta > Magnoliopsida > Brassicales > Limnanthaceae > Limnanthes > Limnanthes douglasii. The sequence continues at coordinate 354,067,052 of JAUPFV010000001.1, forward strand.
CAAAAATTATTCACTCTCATTGTTTAAAATAAAAAATCTGATTTTATCCGGTTGAAAATTTTGGAGAACTACCAAAATAATTTTAATATGAAATTGTTAGTTAAAACAAGACTTCAGAGTTTATCCAGAAATATCTAAACAAAATTCCCAACAAAAGATTGAAATTATATGTTCTTGCTTTATGAAGAGATTTGTGTGAAGATGTTCTTGTTTTAAGCAAGGATTTGTATGAAGATTTAAATTAAGAGATTTTTTTATCATTCGTAGGAATCCATAATCAAGTATCAAAGCATTGGAACTATGGTATCATCCTCTTGTGAGTTTTTCTCCTTTGACTTTTGCTCATGGATGAAAATGGTGATAATCTCTGAATTGTTCTAAATTCTGTAAATGATACACACACTCGATTAATTATTACTTTGGTTTCTAAAAGTGTGTATCTAGGGCTAAAAAATAATTTTTTTAAAAAATGCTTGAACTGATTGGCTATATGAAAAAGTATATTTTGGTATTTTGTTTCTCTAAAGAAAAAAAAAATTCTAACCAAAAATACTGAAGTTTAATTTCTGTTTAAACTGATTCGAAATCAAACTGCATGTGCGACACTTAGTCACTTGGTTGGTGTGGATAACCAATAATTTGCAAAATTTATTGCATCATAAGAAAAACTAAATAATTTCGAACTGAAGACAATATTCTGCCTTAAAAGTTAGGATTACATTTGTTAATAAAATTGCAAAGTTGTTAACCTAGCGGTTATTAATATATATGTTGCAGTTTTATTAACAGTTCGGTTTGATAAAAGCCTACAAGATAAAAGTGTACAGGTAAAGGTTGACATATATTGGGTATAAGTAACTTGTTTAATATAGATCAGGTATACATGCATTTAAAGTCAACTGATCAGGTCTAAATGAAATAAACGAAATTTTGCATGTTTAATCATTAATAGTTTTATAAATGTCCACATGATTTCTAACATTGCATGCATATAAGGTTTTTGAATATTATATATACATTTATCCGCGGTTTAATATATTAAATAAATAAAAACGTTGTTGCGCACATGTGATTTACTATTTGACATGCAAAGCAGATTAAGTATGGTTTATAATAAATAATGCAGTTTATATAAATGGAAACCGGTATCTGTGGTTTATATATTGCAAATCCAAATCATATGAATTTTGCATGTTAGCTGACATTTCGCCGATGTTGATTATTAATTGATTTATATGAGGTTCAAATTATTTTATAATATAACAAGTTATTTGTAAGATAATGGTGTATCATGAAGATTTCATGTGCAAGTGGAACTTGTTATATTTAATTAAGTTATTAAGATATAATATAATTTACGGTTCTGGTAAATTTTGATGTTATTCATAAGTGAGTTATGATTTGTTTTTACGTCGATGACATGTTGTTATTTTTCATTACCAAATCAATTTGATGAAACCAAGACATTCTTATCATCTAGTTTTGAGATGAAAGATTTGGAGGAAGCTGAGAGGCTTCTTGGTATATGTATGTCATGACTAGCACTAGGCTGGATATTGTCTTTGTTGTTGGAAAGCTTAGCATGTATACTAGAAATCCTAGTTTACATCATTAACAATGTTTGAATAGAGTATTCAAGCATTTGAAAGGAACCGTGGATTATGGTTTGACTTATACTGGATTTATTTCCGTACTCGAAGGATATAGTGATGCGAGTATATTTCCAATATGAAAGACATCTCTTCCACAAGTGGATGTGCATTTCTACTTATGGGATGTGTTATCTCTTGGGATTATAAGAAACAAACTTGTATTACTGATTCAACAATGGAATCAGAGTTTGTGAGTAGCTAAGAAATTTAATGTATAAAATTTTGTTGTGGTAGTGAAGCTGCCTTGGCCAATGTCTATAAACAAGTTCACAAAAGCAGGTCTTGACACTTAGGTGTTAGACATAATATGGTTCGTTAGCGCATCACGCATTATGTTTCAGTAGAGTTTGTGAGAACTCAATATAATTTAGCCGATCATTTAACCATAGGGTTAAATAGAGATCTTGTGCACAAATCGGCTATTGGGATAAGATTAAATTCTATTTGAAATCTCTCATGTTACGATACCCAATTCCCATCTAATATGACATTAGGTGTTGAATTCAATGTAGAAAGCTTAACACCTAGAGAATGGAACACATTAGTAGTATTATCCCAACGTATGTGTTCAGACATGCAAGTTGTGAAGGTTGAAGTTTATCTTCTTAATATCTCTTTTGAAAAATTGCATATGCATGTGCAAGAGTAAAAGATCTACCTATTTAAGCATGAAGTTTAGTCGTTCAAGAAGCTAGGACTTGGCTTTGATATGCTTAAGAAGGATAAGGACACAAGGCTAGTAAAAGATAGTGTCAAGTGAGAACATTTGATAATGTAAATTTATGTGTATATTATCTTCGAGTATTCATTCTGGATAGTAAAGGTTCAATCCTTAGTGATACCTTGATATTCGAATATTTAAAATGTGTAATATACTAATATGAAATTCAATCGTCATGATAATTCATTTATGCATAAATTTGTTATTTGGTGTGATTTTGTTTTAGTTAATCACAAATTGTACTAAAATGAGGGAAGATTGTTGGATATTTTAGTGCAATTGGATTGACTAGTCGACCAATGTAGTCATAATATATTATCGAGCAAGTTGGAGAGTGTGGAGTACACGCTTGTTAGAATATATTATGATTAGTAGGTCCAAATGGCAGAGCCTGGTTGAGGTTAAAATATATTTTAAATGATAAGGGCTATTCTGAAAATTCATTTCAAATTTGAATTTGAATTTGAATATTTTGGCCCAGTTTTATCATTTGAATATTATAGCCGTTATAGGACATAAAACTGTTTTACAGTTTGAGAAATTTGGTTGAATAAATAAGTATGGTTCTATTGAAGAAAAAAAGAACAACAAAAATTATTCACTCTCAGTGTTCAAAAGAAAAGCTCTGATTTTATCGGGTTGAAAATTTTGGGGAACCACCAAAATAATTTCAATATGAAATTGTTAGTTAAAACAAGACTTCAGAGTTTATCTGGAAATATCTAAACAAAATTCCCAACATTAAGTTCTTCGTAGATGCGTTTGAACACCATAATATATGTCATAAGAGACTTATCTTGTTTTTCAGTACGACAAAAAGATTTGCAGGCATCATAGATACGCGATATATTACATTTTCTCGCATATAGAAATTCCAGATATTCCATTAACTCTTTAACGTATTCACAATGATTAACAAGACTAAGTAGCTCAATAGTGATTGTATTTCGTATCTGAAGAAAAAGGCGAGCATCATCACACATCTAATTTTTGGTTGTGTCACCCGTATGAAGATCTTGTGTCAACTGGTCATCTTTTGCTATACTTCGTAAATAGATACGAATCGTTTTACTCGAATCTAAGTAATTGGATTCGTTCAATTTTTTTTTCTGTGATTTTTGTCATCACATGAACCAAATCAGACATACTTTTCCTATCCTCCATCTAGATTTTATTTTTTTATAAAAACCCTAATGGCTCTAATACCATGTAGAAACTAGAAAAATATTTATTATAACTTGGAATTTCGGTACAAGTTAAAGCCATATATATATATATATAGGCTATGAAAATATCTTATTATTATACTAGTCTACTGTAATAAAATCTAGTCTACTCTAATAATATCTATAATATATTACGTTTGAATATTGACTATAATAAATTATTTAGTCAATTTATATTATTATTTCTGTTAACCGATGTCAAATATGGATACTAACCTAATTATTGTCCAAGTTATTTTTATTTTGGACATACTATTGATCACTAAAATAAAGGGAAAACCCCAATGAATTTCAAGAGAAAATCAACAAAGATGACACATAAAATAGTCTTAAAGAACAACCTAAAGTAAAAGTTAAATGGAAAAATAATATTGATACTACTGAAAATAATATTAATATTGTTAACATCAATAATCAGGCTCCAAATCAAGATTATATAGATACCTAAGGTCTCAAAATCTTATTGACAAGCAACATTGAACCAATAGATGAATCAAATTTAGACATTATAGAATCTCTACATTTTATAAACCTTAACAATAAGTTTAATAATTTAATTGACTCTTCTGATGAAGAGCTAATAAATGAATTCCTAAAACCTACGATGGCTGGTAGCTTACCAACTACTCCTTTCTCTACCCAAATTGAAAAATCCCTAGATTTTACTGCAATTACACCCAAAAGAGTTAAAAAATCTAAATTTAAAAAACAAAGAAAGTTATCAATAACCTTAAAAAAGTTACAAAGAATCTTTATACCACTAGTCTTAAATGACAGTTAAAATTTTAAAATGGAACACTAGAGGTATGGGAAACAAAAACACAATAAGAAGATTGAAATTTATAACTATAAAAGAACTCATAGACTTTTTGGCTTTACAGGAACCTATGGTTTCTGAAAACAAATTCTCTTCAATCTTAAAAACTTTAGATTTTCAGCATGGTGCTATCAACTTGAATAATAAAATTTGGGTCCTTTAGAAATACAACTTTAAGGTGGATGTTAGCTGCAATCATGAGCAACTCATCCACCTTAAAGTTCATCACATTAATAGTAACAAGGAATTTATGACTACTTTTAACTATGTAAAATGTTCTATAAGTAATGGATTTCCTCTTTTGGACAAAATGAGAATCATTGCCAATAATCCACTTGAGTAGATTATTATGGGAAATTTCAGTCGCAATACTAAAGCTTCTGAACAACTTTCTTGTAGGATTTTATGCTTAAAAAGTATTACTGATTTCAATAATACAATCTCTAATTGTAATCTTGAAGAAGCTAGATTTATTGGTACTCCTTTTACTTGGTCAAATAAAAGAAAGTATAAAAGATGGATATAATTCTCATAAACAGCCAAATAAAAAACTACTTTGATAATACTCATATCACATATTGGGCTAAAACTTGTTCAGATCACTGTCCTATAATAATAACATTATCAAACATCTCATTTAAACCAAAGGCCTCTTTCAAATTTCTAAACATGTGGAAATTACATCCACAATTAAACCAAACCATTGAGGATTCATTGGTGGCTCCAATGTATTCTCAACCACTCCATACATCTTTGGAAATATCTTCACTGCTATTGCCAAAGTAGAGGATAAAATTAGTTACCTTGAGAATATTTATCAATGCTCCCAAAATGATGAAGATAAAGAAAATTTATCAATAGTAATGTCAACTTGATTATTCTCTTGGCAATAAAAGAATATTATTGGGAACAAAGGAGTTGTATTGATTGGAACAAGAGGATAAAAACACTGTTATGTTTCACAGTTACGTCAAAAAAGAGAGTAAATAGCTGGTATTCTCAATAATGAAATATGTATTGAAGAAAATGATAAAATTGGTGATTTGGTTGTTAATTACTTCAAAGAACTCTTAACAAACCCCCATCTCGTTGATCAATTTGACAACTTAAACATTATTCCCAACCTTATCTCCAATTCTGATAATCAATATCTCATGGAAAGTTCATCTTATATTGAGATTCAGAATGTTTTCAAGAGCCTTAATCCCAACAATATTGCTGGCCCAGATAGATTCAATACTACATTCTACCAAACTTGTTAGCCCATCATTAAATTAGATATTTTCCTTGCTTTTAAGGAATATATTGCTGGTAAAAATGATCCTAAATAAACCCATTATACTACAATTTGTTTAATTCCCAAAATTGACAATCCTAAGCAGTAGAAAGACTATAGGTCAATTATTCTTTGCAATGTCTTTAATCGATTGGTTTTTAAGATTATTAATGACAAACTAATTGTAATCCTCCTTAAAATTATATCCCATGAGAAAGGAAGATTTGTTCATGAAAGAAACATCCATGGACATATTCTTCTTTCTCAATAGCTCATTTATGACTTAAACAAAATATTTAAAGGCATCAATATCCTATTGAAGGTTGACATGGCTAAAGCCTTCGATAAAAAATATCACACATCCATCTTAAATACGCTTAAAGCCTGTGCCTTTAATAATACTTTTATTAACCTTTTAATTAATGGAATAACATCTACTTACTTTACAATAATTATAAATGGTGAAACAAAAGGTTCTTTCAAGGTCTTAATGGTATTAGGAAAAAAGATCCTATATTTCCCAGATTGTTTATAATTGTAAAACAATACCTTATTAGATGTATAAATATGCTCTTCAATAATTACAACCAAATGATGTACAAAATAAGAAGTAATCTTAACATAAAGTGTCTGACATTTGCTGATGACTTTGTCATCTACACAAATGGATCTAGAAATAATATAAATAGATTAAATATATTCTTGAATTTGTACCAAAGATTATATGCCCAAAGCATTAACAAAGACAACTCAAGTTTGACTGCCTCCACCGACATTAATAGAAAAAGAATTAAAACAATTAAAGAGGCCACTAGATTTAAAAGTAAGCCATTACCTTCAAAATATTTGGGAATTTCCATTCAATATAGCAATAGAGCCAACCTTTATGATGACTTAGTCAGCAAGGTTAAAACTAGAATCAGTGAATAGAATAACAATACCATTTCATTTGGAGGCATACTTTTATTAAGGGAGACTTACGTAATAGGTCTAAAATTTGTCTCTATTTATCCAAGCATACCCTAACAGATCAATTTTACAAATAGATCCAACGTATTTAAAAAAAAACTCAATTATCTATAAAAGCAAAACAATTACATCCAGAAATTAAAATATTTAACCCAAATTTCAAAATCAATTCTTTCTCCTCAAACTTTCTTTGTCATATTATCAAATTCATTAAGGTTAAAATTGTATTTAAAATTTAAATTTGGACTAATAGGTAAATAAAATCATATTTTGGTAGATATTGGTAAAATCTATTTGAGGCTGGACTTATTAGTAAATTGGATATGTTTTTGTACCCAATTGGTATAAATCCCTTTTATTAATCCAAGATGTTCTTATGATTAGCCCCAATTACCATATACAATGTTGTAATATTCCCAAGTCTGTTCTAAGAAGAATTGAAAGACTTATGAATAGATTTTTGTGGGGTTAAAAAAACTACCAAAACTGTAATATGGACTAAATTGGAATTTAATTTGTAAACCTTATCGGGAATGTGGTTTAAATGTTAGGAAGCATTATGATCTTCAAACCACATTATCTTGCAAATTATGGTACGGATTTAGGGAAAACAAATCCTTATGGGCCAACTACATGCATTCAATCTAGTGCAAAAACATTCACCCTTTGCAAATCATCCCAAATAAACTTGGTTCTAAAATCTAGAGGAGATTATTTTCCACGAGAAAGATTGTTGAACCATTCATTCATTGGAACTTAGGCATATGTATTCTTGACTTTTGGCTTGATACATGGATTGACAATAAGCCTTTAAGAAGACTGTCTGATAATGAAAATAATTTTTGGTATATAATAGAGACTGTGAATAGTTTATGGGTTGATAACAATTAGAATTTAGAGAGGTTAAGATATCGTGTGACCCCCTCCATTATAAATAAGATCAATAACATCAAAATAAACAATAACAGATAGGATTAAATTATTTGTTCTCTGGATAAATCTGACAAATACAACACTAAGATTACTTGGAACCACATTAGAACTAAGAGTGTTGTTTCAAATCTTTTTGCAAAGATTTGGAACTCCACCATCCCCACTAAGTACTCTTTTTTGTTATGGAAAGTTCTAAAAGGTTGTATCTCAGTGGATCCCAACCTTCAAAAGAGAAACTTTAGTCCGGATTCCAAATATCAATTTTGTAAAGACATTGAAACCACCAACCATTTGTTTGTAACCTGTCCAACAATATGGCCAATTTGGAACCACTTTGGTGTCTTATTTAAAATTTCAATTGACAATTACATGATCATCCATCATCTAATCAGATGCTGATTTTGGTCCATCCAAAAGCCAAACCATATCATAAATATTCTTCCAACTATCATATGTTGGACAAGTTGGTATTTGAGGAATAAAACTAAACATATTGGTTCTTATATTTATCAAAAGTATATTATAGATAAGATCTATAAAGTTTTATCTAATCATGATTGCTCCAACACCCTTAATAGAAAATTATGGCATTGTGACCTTAATGTAGCTAAAAACCTTGGTTGTTTCCTGCACGCATTACCTAGTAAAGCTACCATTGTTCATGGATTCCCCCTACGACAAATAGGGTCAAACTGAAAACTGATAGTTCTTGCCTCTTTAATGGAGAATCCAGTGGTGCTGGTATCTAGAGAGATACTAATGAAAATATTTATTTGCATATGGTAACCTTTATGGTAAATAATCTCCTCATATTGCAGAATGTAGGACCATTCGAGATGGTCTGCTCATTTGCAATAAAAAAGGCCTTAAAAATATATAGATATAGAAACTCATTCATCCTTCATAATTAATATGTTGGTTAACGGACCATAGTATTTAAACTTTATATTAAAGTGTTGCAGATCATTAATTGCATATGCAATAACCATCAAATACATTTCTAGAGTCCAAAACCAAGCAATAGATTGACTTGCTGGTTGGAGCCTAAAAAACAAATTGAAGTTGAACATTGACAGTCACCAAATCTCAAACCCTCTAAAAACTATAACATTTCTCGAAAGTTTAGATTATAGTTACTTGATTACTTGATATTAAATGACTATAAATTCAATTTCAATCATTTATATATATATATATATATATATATATATATATATATATATATATATCGTCATCAATGATCATATATATATATATATATATATCGTCATCAATGATCATATCTCACTTATTTTTTAAATTTGGTTTTATGGAGCAATCTCTAATACAGAATCAAAATTCCTTCAAACCTTTAAATGAAAGGATGATCTCATAGAAGCTGCAGTTGTTGTTGACAAAGTTGTGATGTAACCGCTCTAAGAAAATGGTAGATTACCATGCCAATTATCATTAGCTGAAGTTGTATAATCAAGTAAAGCTGTTCCAATTTACTCAAAACACTTGCTTCCTGCCTAAGCTTCATGCAACAAACAATAAGTTCTTCCAGCTTAGAATTTACTTTCAGTTCATGATTGTTTATAATTCTATTCAAATGGTAAAGAGTTTTATTTAATCTCAATAAATAGTGCATTGTATTATGCTATAACATTATAAAAGAATACTTAAAAATAAAACGGATGTTTACAAAAATCTAGGTTGTATAGGAATAAGATTGATTATGTCAAAGAGTCAATTTAGGAGTTCCATGTTAAAGTTGGTGGAGGTTGGTGCCTCAATTAATTATATGGAAAATGTAGTCCTATGTATTGTAATTTCAATAATGAGAGAGACGAGGATTTTAATTAATTTACTTTGTAATCGACAGTTTATGCATAAGATTTTGTCTTTACTCGTTCGTGTTCTTCGCACTAATCGCTTAAATAAAAATTGTCGTACTGATGTAGCAGGTGAGAGCTGAGGGTTGGCAACAACCCACCTTTATTCCTACTAAATCAATCGAATAATTTTCGTCAGTCAATGATTTATCATATAATTATGATTTATCATATAATTATGATTTATCAAATAATTAGTAGGTAAAGTTTCAAATTCAGTTTTCATATCTTTATGGGTGTGTAATTGGCTGCCAACTAAAGAATAGATCCGGTTCAAAATAATGAAGGTCCAAAACAGGCAGGCTGTATCTATTAAATGTTTTTATCAGTTATTATATTATTTTAAAAAAATCACTTTAATAAATATGCTAAATCAGATATTATATTATTTAGTTTGTTAGATCATTTGTTAATTTTTTTAATAAAATAAAATAAAAAAAATTATATAAATATTTTTGTTGCCGAGATTTTTGTTTAAGAAGTGTACATGACTTTAACAGCACTATACTTGATTGTCAATGTGAGGGTGCAGAGTTTTCTTCCTCTAAATTTATCTAGACTAATAACATAAAACAAAAAAGGCTTGATAGAATTTTGTTTGATTGAGCATGGTTGAATTATTTTGACAATTCCACTTCTAAGCACTTATTTAAAATTTGATCTGATCATTCACTATTAATTATTACTATCTCACCCTAATAGAATCAAATCATGGATAATGCACCCATAATTCCTTAAAACTATTATAGTATCAATCCAGTATGGTTTTCTATTATATTTAGTGGTCAATTACAAAGGTATTTCAAGTAGAGCTGTCAATTTTGGACACGACCTGTAAACCCAACACGAACACGACCCAAAATTTTAGGGTTAGAGACTTGATATTTCAGACCCGATGAAATTAAGACACGACACGAACCCGACTAAAAAAAAACGGGTCGGGTTCGGGTTGGGTTCGTGTCACCCGAAACTGACCTGTAAAACCCGAAAAGACCTGTAAACCCGAAACTGACCAGTAAAACCCGAAAAGACCTGTAAACCCGAAACTGACCTGTAAAACCCGAAAAGACCCGTAAACCCGAAAAGACATGTGAAACCCGAAAAGACATGTAAACACAAAAAATACTTATAAAACTTTATTAATGAAATAATTTTATTTTAAATTTAAAAGATATAAAATAAATAGTATACTTAAAAAAGTATATAAGGGAGGACAAATGATGGTTCACATATTTGCTATAAAGTTTTAAATTTTATTCTTCTTTCACGTATATTAATAAAGTTTTGAATCTTTTATCTTTTGTGTATATAGATTATAATATTAAGAATAAAAAATGGAAATGATTTATTATTTGACAGTTTTTTTATCTGATTCGTGTGAGTTTGCTAGATTTATTAGTAGATATTGAATGCATTCAATCTTGTTTTGTGGGATGAATCGATTTACAATTCTAGTGGTTATTTGTTAAGAAGTGACAACTTAGTGGTTATTTGATATTTTCTGAAATTTATTTAATTTATCTCATGTTTTTTTATGTTTAGGTGAGATGGCAAACCCATCATCACCATATATTTTACGGTAAGATAACTTCACTGGTGATAGTAAAGCCGGTGTAAATATATGAAATAACCGTATCTTGACTTTATATAAATATAGTGGACCAATAAAATTTCAAAAGGGGATGTAGCTCAAATGGTAGAGCGCCCGCTTTGCATGCGAAAGGTACAGGGTTCGATCCCCTGCATCTCCATTTATTAAGTTTTTCCTTTATCCAAAATTCGTGTCAAACAGGTCGGGTTCGTGTCAAACAGGTGTTTCGTGTTGAATACAATTTCTTGTCAAACAGGTCAGGTTCGGGTTTTTGAACCTGACACGAATTTCGGGTTCGTGTCACATGTTGTAAAATTTCGGGTTGGTCAAACCCAACACGAACACGACCTGAAACCCGAAATTGACAGCATTAATTTCAAGTCCACAAAATTTCGGGTTGGTCAAACCCAACACGAACACGACCTGAAACCCGAAATTGACAGCATTAATTTCAAGTCCACAAACATGTGACACGAACCCGACCTGAAACCCGAAATTGACAGCATTAATTTCAAGTCCACAAAAAGAGTTAGACAAGGGGGTCATATATCTATTAGTTTCTTTATTATTTTCATGATCTTACAATGCTTGCCATTTGCAGATGATTTAATAATCTTTACAAATGGATCCACTCATAATATCAAAAGAATAAGTTGGTTCCTAAAGCACTACCAAATAAGATCAAGCTAGAAGCAAAGTGATTGAAAACCTTACTGGATTTAAGCATGGGTAGTTACCAATCAAATATCTAGGTATTCCTATTCGAACAAGTAATAACATTTTTCACTATGATGAACTAATAAATAAAAATAGGAATAAGATCATTGATTGAGACAATAAAATCTTTTATTTTGGGGGGTATGCTTATTGTAATCCAATTAGTGTTTATGGTGATTTCAACTTATCACCTTCAAAGTAGTTTACTTCTTAAAGCAGTTATCAACATGATAAAAAATATGCTCAACAAATTCATATGAGGTTCCAATATTTCTAAACAACGAACTCACTAGTCAAAATAGTCTCATTTATGTAAGTCCTATGAAGAATGAGGTTTAAACATTAGAAGATTGGAAGACATTCAACTTTTTTATTATTGTAAACTTTGGTTCCAATTCAGGAGGCAAACATATCTATGGTCCAAATAGATGCATTCAATTTATTGCAAGAGTTATCACCATTTACAAGTTCAAGCTACCAATAAAAGTTCAAAAGGCTGGAAAAGGTTATTAAACATCAAGAAAATTGGTGAATTTCATATATATTGGCATATTGGTAGGGTGAAATTGATTTTTGGATTAACAAATGGTGTGAAACAAAACCTTTTATTCTTCTTTCTGATGAAAAGGGCAATCAATGGTATCAAGAGGATAAAATTATTAATTATTGAAAAGACAGAAGTTGGGATTTAGAGAAACTTAAGGCTGTTGTTCTTCCTACATAGAATGACATCAAAGATAAAGGCTATAAATTGGACTTCTATAAGAAAATTCGGAACAACACAATTCTAAAAAAATGCTCCTTTCTCTTATGGAAGTTGATTAACAACTAGATTTCAGTTGCTACTATCCTTTAGAAAAAGAAATTTTATATTGCTTCAAAATATCAATTTTGTGGAGGCATTGAATCTATTAATCATCTATTTGTACAATATATACTTCTTGAAAAGTTTGGAAGTAGTTTACATGATTATTTGGTATCTTAATTGGGAGTCATATAAAATCTCCCATCTTGTAAGTTCTTGATATTAGTCAACAAATAAATAGATACATATGAGAATAATCTTCTCTCCAATTATTTGTTGGGTTTTGTGGATATCTATGAATAAAGTCAAATTCTAAGACCTTAAAATCACTATCAATTTTATCAAAGACCATTTTAAATCATTACATCATGTTTAGAGAGTGATAACTTGTTAAAAGGATCTTATTGGACCAAATATTCTAAAGTAGCTACATCCTTAAGCTGTATGCAATATCTAAAGAAACCTGTAAAAAAGTTTATCTCTTAAATGAAACCTACCTCTTAGAAACATGTATAAGCTAAACACAAATGGTTTCGTTGTTTATGAGGAGAATCAAGTGGTGGGGGTCTTATAAGAGATACCTAGATTGATATAATTATGGCTTATGGTGGAACCTATGGTAAACAATCTCCTATTGTAGCATAATGTAGATCTCTATTAGATGGATTACTTATTAGTAAAAAGAAGGATATCAAAAATCTTGATATAGAAATAGACTCTACTATTTTAATTGACATGCTCAAGGAAACAAAGCTCCTTAGTTCTTGGAACCACCCATTAAATGCTACATGTAGTTGATAACTTCTAACATGACTATAAGGCACATCTACAACGAACAAAATCAAGTAGCCGATTGGCTTGCTAAAATAACTTTTCAATGCAAAAAAGACCTCGATTTCAACCATCCCAAATAAAGCTCAACTAAAAGATATTATATTACTCGAAAGTCTAAATGTTGGGTACCTAAGGATAAATGACTAATTGATTCAACTAGTTATAAAGCCAATTAAGTATAGAAAAGTCTCAAATGGCTATTGGTTTCCCTGTGATACTCTGGCTTTCTCAATGAAGCTCAACTAGGATAGGAATGCTCAAGTTCAAACCCTTAAGCTTCTCTGAATTTATGGGATTCACAAATCTTCATCTTACATCTTTATAAAAAAACTTTTGGATTAAAATTTCATGTTCTCATTCTTTCAATTATTATAAAAATTTATATTATTACTAACAACTGCTTAAGCATGTAATTTTACCTGAATTTTCTTATCCAAAGAACTTATTTTTTTTTCAGAAAGATTTTCTTAGCTACCAGAAGAAGACAAAGAAATAGAATTCATGAAGAAATCTGGAGGAGCATAAAAAACTTAAATTGGCCCTCCCAGACAGAAGAAGAACTCAAATAATAAAAAATTATTCTTAAATTCGAACTTCGATAAAACAATTTATAAATACGAACTAGAGACAAAGGAAAAAAACACCAAAGAAGCTAGTCTAAATGGTATCAAACAACGATACCTACCTGCTCAAACTCCATCTATAAGAGCTCTGTCCACTTCAGTGTTAATAACATAGCCGTATTTCTTTAACTTTAACTTAAGTATCCAAAAATTGGTTCTCAACTCAAAAATCGAAGAGGAAAAGGCTAGGAATAAAAACCGGAAAAAGATAAGAAATTAAAATGTCAATTTTGATTTATCGAGATTCTAAAAGCCAAAGGGCGCCAAAATTTTTAGTTCTAAATTTTAGCTTGTTCTACTAAATTAATCGCGGGCCTTATCTTCTTTTAAGGTGTGTAACCTTCAAAGTTTTAATAAAATTTTATTTTATGGTTATATATATATATAAATATTTGGAACATATATTGAAGAGAGGTACAAAGTTTTAAAAAACGAATATATCAACATGGAAAAGAGAAATTATAAGACTATGAGCAGACTCCAATATTGGGTCAAAAGTCAGTCTAAACATACAATAGTGAGAGAGATGATCCAAGATCAATCGTATACAGTTGTCAGTTATTGCAAACATAAAAATAGTCGGTAGCTGCATATAACAAATTTAAGTTGGGAAAAGATAAAAAGATTACACTGACTAGACAACCTTAGTACCAAGGAATCTGAAACGTAGGTCTAAAAGCATATGATGCAAAACCGCAAAGGCTAGGGCGAGATGGGATCCAAATATATTTTAGTACCTCCTCCACCAAACGTGCTATATTACAGCACTAAAACACAACACGAACGTCAAAGATATCATATGCAAAAGAGAGGCCTTTTTGAAGCCTCGTTAATCTAATTATGATATTTTTCGTCATTTATTGCAAACCCAAGTTTTGTACTAGTGAATTAAGCACATAAATAAGAAACAATACAGTTCGGAGGGGACTTTAGTCCTGAGCTTATGAGCTTATCTCGAGTAGACATCTTAATTTGGATGACAAACCAAATAATAAAGGAGTGACGTGCTATATTGTATTTTTGTTATACTAACACAACTCACCCGACATATTAAGTGGATCTACGGATGAAGATAAATGTCTATGATGGTAAAATTTTCTTTTTCACTCTTGGCGGTCCAATAATGGATATTGTTACAATTGATACTTGGAGAGGTGAGCGAGAGAATGATGTTGTTGATCTCTTGAAGATTGTGATTTCATGTAGACTTACAAACCTAATATGGGTTGGCCAGTTTTATTGTCCATCTAATATGATATCGAGAACCTCGAGATTGTTACCAAGCCTAGAATCACGAATTATACTTTTCCCATAATGGGTTACCATACAGGTAGAGAGAAATCACGTGCCATACCAAAATAAGTTAGACTAACTATTATCGATTGACATCCTGTATATTTTACAAACCAACGACCTAATGCATGAAAGTTTCCTCCAAGCCTAAGAAGGAGAGAAGCCTATACGTAAAGTGCATTTTTTTTAATTTTAATTTTTAAGTTTTAATATAGTCACATCATATAGAATTATTTTTATTACTAACAATACACCAAAAATATTTGAGTCTGATGAGTCCAGAAATTCTCACCACTCATTGTAGAAACCGGATATGGGCAATTCGGACAAAAGCCACCCACTGAACCATCCGAACTGGACAAAAGTACTAAAAACTAATCACATTTTGACTAAGCTAATTGCTAATCTTCTTAATAAACTAATGGGTTTTTGAACTCGACCTGGTTTCATAAGTTTGACCTGAAAGCCCATGTGGCCCATAATTAAGGGTATAAATACCCAACCACTTTCATTAATGAGGGTAATGAACATTTAATACAACCAAGCATCTCAAATCTCTCACTACAAAACACTTAAACATTAAATACTTTTGAAACACCATAAAACACCTGACCGAATTACCTTAGTAAAAAATAATCCACACCGAATTGGAGACCACAGTGGGAGGAGAAGGTGCCTGAATTTAACATTCGAAACCATCAAGAAAAACCAGTTCGGATGAATCCGGACGAGCAGACAGTGGCACTAACTTTGGCAGAAGTGGTGGGAGAAAATGATGAATACACGATTAAAGAGCGATATAGATTGAAAGCTGAGATAAAAGCCTCGAGGGCTGCTAAAAAGGTGGAGATGGGCTTAAAAGAAAAATCAAAAGTGTCAGCCGTTCACCACACTGACAATCCAAGGGAGCATGACCCATCAGCAAAAACCCATGTAAGTACTAAAAAGACTCATGCTAGCTCAAAGAAGTCTCACCGGTCTAAACTGGTGGAGAGCTCATATTCAGATTCAGAATCTTCTAGTAGCTCCTCGAACGAAGATGGAGTTGAGGAGTCCCTATCATCCAGCAGCGATGAAGGCCGTTCTAAAAAGAAGCAGAAGTTGGTCAAAAAGTATTCAAGAAAAAGGGACAGGCATGGAAGGTTGAAAATGCATCTAGGAAAATGGTCATCTCATGGTCACAACCATGACCGAAGACATGTAGAACGACTGTTAATGGATCCTTTCGTCTTTCATGATGAACCAAGTATCTTTGCAACTCTCAATGAAGATACTGTGTTTAGTCATGGCCGGAATTAGAGACAATCTCCACTGTCTTCCAAGATACTGTCCGGAAACCTTCCTAAGAGGTTTGACAGCACAAAGATGGAAAAATACGATGGGAGTAAAGATCCAGATAATCATCTGGAACAATTCAAAAACTTTATGATGAATTTTGACGATGATGATAAGTTCCTTTGTAGAGTGTTCTCCCAGTCTTTTACGGGGAGTGCTCTGAAGTGGTATAATAGTCTGCCATAGGGCTGCATCAAAATTTATGATACTTTTGGGTGGCCTTCCGGAGGCAGTTCGTCGGAAGTAAGGAAGTGAATGGCAATGAACACACTATTATCCATTGTGCCCAAGAACTAAATGAATCCTTGAAAGAATATATAAGTCGCTTTGTGAACACCAAGAATGGATTAGCTGATTGCTTTGAACAAGTAACAATAGCTTCGAGGAAGAGGCGTGTTCATACCCTGGCTACTCAACTGGAAGGAGGCATGATTTCCTATCAATCGCAAATTCCTTTTCTCTTCATTGTTTTTGATGAAGATGATTTGAGGGACATAACTGGTCCCCATGAAGATGTTGTGGTAATAGGAGCATCCATTACGGGCACTGACATTAGACGAATTTTGGTGGACACCGGCAGTTCAGCCAATATCCTCTTTTTAACTTCCTATAAACAAATGAAGAATTCAGCAGTGATTCAACGTTCAAACAGGTCAATGGTGGGTTTCACTGGAAGCTCAACGGACGTGATCGGGGAGTTTGAAGAGGAGGTTTTGTTGGGCAAGGGCCCTTTTAAGAAGATGGTCAGCGTACTTTTCATTATGGTGGATTGTCCCACATGTTATAATGCCATTTTGGGAAGATCTTGGCTCTCCAGGATGCATGTTGTGGCTTCAACAGTCCACCAATGTTTAAAATACGCTGTGCAAGGATAAGTGGGAGTTGTCCGAAGTAGTCAAAAGATAGCAAGGGAGTGTTATACAACGGCACTGGCCCCTCGAACTTTGGGGGCAGTTCGGATTAGCAATTTGAGGGGCCCTATGGGGGAGAGGGTGAAATTGATGACCCCAGAGAGACCCCTGGTGTTTTAATACCAATTGAAAAGGTTGAAACTCACTCTCTGGCTGAAGGAAGAAACGTCAAGATCTGATCTAAGATGACATCAGAACTGAAGAGTAATATGCTATCTTTTTTAACAGACCATCAGCATGTTTTTGCTTGGTGCAATGCTGATGTAACCGGAGTGCCAGCAGATATTATATCACACCAACTATCCATCCGAAGAGATATAACACCTGTTGTACAAAAGAGGAGAGCTTTTTCTAAGGAGAAAGCTGATGTCATAGTTCAAGAGGTTTACCGGCTTACTAAGATGGGGCACATAAATGAATCCCAGTACCCTTTATGGACAACCAATCCGGTATTAGTAAAAAAGAAAAATTGGAAGTGGTGAATGTGCATCGACTTTACAAACCTTAATAGGGCTTGCCCAAAAGACCTATATCCGGTCCCTCAGATCGATCAGTTAGTGGACTCCACATCTACATTGATGACATGATGGTAAAGAGTGTGGAAGAAGATTTACACTTGGCAGATCTGCAAGAAACTTTTGCCAACTTGTTAAAAGTAAATTTAAAGTTGAATCCAGAGAAGTGTGTTTTCGGAGTGCAGTCCGGGAAGTTTTTGGGGTATGGGATAAGTGAGAAAGGGATACAGCCTGATCCAGACCAACTTAGTGCTTTAATGCAGATGGAGCCTCCTCGGAATATTAAAGAAGTACAAAAATTGACAGGGAGGTTAGCTGCTCTAAACCGTTTTATCTCAAGGTCTTCGGATAGGCGTGCCCCGGTTTTTCAAACTTTAAAAGGTGCAAAAAAATTTAACTGGTCTCCACAGTGGGACCAGGCTTTCGATGAAATTAAAAAACACTTATCCTCCCCTAAAACCTTGTTTAAACCTGTTGATGGAGAGACACTGTACATATATTTAGCAGTCTTTGATTGTGTCATAAGTGCAGTGCTAGTAAGGGAGGTGGATAATTATCCTTATCCGGTGTACTACATCAGCAAAAGCTTGATAGATGCTGAAAAGAGGTATTTAAAACTTGAAAAATTAGCACTGGCTTTAGTAATTGCTGTTAGGAAAATGAGACCCTACTTTCAGTCTCATTCTATCATTCTCCGAACGTCTTTTCCCTTGAAAAACGTTCTTCAGAAGGCAGACGTATCAAACAGAATGACCAAATGGTCAGTGCACTTGAGAGACTATGATATTGATTTTGCCCCTCGAACGGCTATCAAGGCTCAGTCTGTTGCTGATTTCCTAGTTGAATTCCATTCGGACAGAGACACTAAGCAAGCATCAGGTGAAAAGTCTAAGAAAGTATAGGTTGTCCGGACTGATGGTGGATCAAGTACCATGGGTTGTGGTGCTGGGATATGTTTAACCTCTCCGTATGGTGACAAAATATACCAGGATATATGTTTTTCTTTCAGGGCTTCTAATAATGAGTCCGAATATGAAGCTGCCATAGCCGGTTTGAAGTTATCCCTAATTTGTGGAGCCAAAAGGGTCAGGTTAATGAGCGATTCTCAGCTTATTATCCATCATGCACAAGGTCAATCCGAGGCAAAAAAAGAGCAGCTGATTAAATATTTGTTCATTCTTAAAGAAGTGGCACTTAACTTCAAAGAAATCACCTATGAGCACATACCCCGAATAGAAAATACGTTAGCAGACTCATTGGCAACCATAGTATATTCTGAGTCTTACCCATAGATTCACGTGCAAGAGTGCCCATCCATTCAATCAGAGCAAGGAGAGGGGGGGGGGAAGTTTAAACATACAAGTGAGTCAACCTCAAGACAGGAGGTATCCTCCTTTTCAATACATTTCAGATGGCATCTTGCCTCCGGAAAAAGAAGTAGCAAGGAAAGTGAAGTATAAGGCTCGTGGATTTGTAATCCTAAGAGACGTTCTTTACAAGAAGTATTTTAGTAGACTTCTCTTGCGATGTTTGGGGATTGAAGAGTCCCAAATAATGCTGTCTGAACTACATGATGGTGAGGGATCAGCGCACTGTGGTTATAGAGCTTTAACCAGAAGAGTGTTGTTGGTCGGATACTACTGGCCCTTTAAAATGAAAGATGCCGAAGAATTGGTGAAGAAATGTGATCCATGCGAAAGATACGGTAATGAAATTCACATCCCAGCTGTCCCTTTAAAGCCAATTTCTGAGCCAATACCTTTTGCTCGTTGGGGCCTGGATCTGGTGGGACCTCTACCTATGGCGTCTGGAGGGTGCATAACTGTCATTTTTGCCATTGATTATTTCTCAAAATGGATAGAAGAAGCCCCATTGCCAGGAACTACTTCAAAAGCTGTTATAAAATTTATCTTATCTAATATTTGCTGCAGATTTGGAGTTCCACAAAAGATAACCACAAACAATGGGCCACAAGGCATTCAACATTGCTTCTCTTCTCCTTTCCACCCACAGGCGAATGGTCAAGTTGAAGTAGCTAACATGACCATCCTGTCCGGTCTTAAAAAAAATCTAGAAGGGGCTGCTGAAAAGTGACCAAGCTATCTACAAGAAGTATTATGGGCCTACCGGACTACTCCCGGAGCTGCTACACAAGAATCCCCATTTGCCTTGGTATATGGTATGGATGCAATAACTCTTATAGAGGGAACTCTTCCTTCATTTAGAGTCCATAATTTTTCTGAACATGCTAATGAAGTGGCAATCAGGAGTCAACTCGATTTGATAGAAGAAAAAAGA
This sequence comes from Limnanthes douglasii subsp. nivea, assembly GCA_036936605.1. NCBI lineage: Eukaryota > Viridiplantae > Streptophyta > Magnoliopsida > Brassicales > Limnanthaceae > Limnanthes > Limnanthes douglasii. The sequence goes on from JAUPFV010000001.1 coordinate 354,087,442, forward strand.
GTTAAGGCTCATCTTAGAGCCACCCACTATCAAGGATTGATGAGAAGCAGGTTTGCTTCCAGAGTCAGAAGGAGGGATTTTCAACCAGGGGATAAAGTGTTGAGAAAAGTCTTCCTACATACTAAGGAGAAGCAGTTCGGCAAGCTAGCTCTAACTTGGGAAGGACCCTATGTGGTCAGTGAAAAGCTTAAGCCTGGGACATACAGGCTTCAAGATAAAGATGAAAGGATCTTGAATCACCCCTGGAACATTGAACACCTCCGGTTGTATCTAGAATGAAAATTATGTAAATATTTACTTGTTTAAAATCCATATAAATATTATGGGGCATACTATTTCCTACCCTGGTGGTGCGGGGAGGTTTTAATGAGGTGTCCGGGCTTTTTATTGAAATTCGATGTCTTTTTGAAAAATTCGGAGTGGTTTGATTGATAGCTTCTTTGAAACTTTTTAAAGTATCACTGACAGACCGGATTGATTTGGTAGAGTGTTGACCATTTAAACATTTGTCATCAAAGAATTTAAACACTCTCACTTTAAAATACTTGTAAAATAACTAAGGCCTATTTAAACATTAGCCATCGAAATTGGGTAACTATAAAACAATACAAGAATTATGTAAGGTAAAATTCCCCGGCTAACACCGGGGAATGATATTAAAATATGTAAAGTGCCTTGGTCATCCAAGGACTTTGAAGTTTTAAAGAAAAGGTTTATCCGGACAAGAGCCGGACACGGTTACAAAAATGCCTTGGCCATCCAAGGACTTTAGTCTAACACAAGAATTAAAGGAAAATAAAAAGATGGTTAAAACATTAAGGCTGAGCTTCCTTAGATGTTCCAACCTCATCTGGTTTCTTCTTGGGTTCCTTGGGTTCCTCGTTAGGGCTCTCTCCGGTCCCTTTTTCTTCATCAGTAGTATCATCATAACCACTGAAATAGTTGTGCTTATCACCATCGACCATAGTATGGTGAGGGAGGTCTTCGTATTCCACATATCGCCATAAATCTCCGAGTGTCCTCTTCATAAATTTTTGATGAAAGAGCAAGACCATGTCTGATTTGGCTTCAACATACCTTTCCTCTTGGGAATCTATCACCTTGTTGGTGTATGCATCGATCTTGGCTTGGATTGTCTTCTCCTGCTCCTTTATCAAATCATCTTTCTCATGGTTAACTCTAGACACAGTATCTTCGAGCGAAATTTTGTCACTGGTTAAGGTTTGGATGACATTGTCCTTAGCCTTCACCTCCTCCTTCGAAGTGGAGAAATCCTTCTCCAAGCTAGAACACTTAGTTTGAAGTTCTCTGTTAACCCCCTCTGAAGTGGCCAGCTTGGTATCCAAGTCCTCTTTCCCCTTCTTCAACTCCTTGATCTCTCTCCTTAATGCCTCAACATTCTGGTTGGCGTTAAGGAGATTGTTGGATAAGCTCTCTTTGTTTGTGTTGAGTGTGTTGATGAGGGTAGATTTACTTCGCACTTGTCTTTCCAAGTTGAGCACCGGTTGAATATTGCTCAATAAGGAGTGGGTCACCATGTCATTCTTCCCTGAAACAGAAAAAGACTTACCATTGAAAGTAACCATGTTCGAAGAGCTTGGATGGAGGTAAGGGCCAGCAAAATCGTCTTTCTCAAGGTCTCCAAAGTAAAGGCCAATCCCTTGAAGACCACTGATGTATACTCCATCAATGTTAATATCCCCTCCGGTACCCTCTTCGGTGTGAAAATCACTTGGGATTTTCTCTGCCTGTTTTGGTTCTGTTGGGTCGACCGGAGGAAGAGACTCCGGAGGCCGGAGAGCTACTTCATCCCCCTTGGATATTTTCTTCTTCTTCTTAGCTTCCCTATCTCCACCATCTGCTCCCCGTTTTTGGTCTTTTTTGGGAGCCTTTGAGGGTTTTGGAAGTCCAACTGCCTCTTTGGTACTCTCATCTTCTACCACTTGAAGTAGAGAAGCATCTATTCCCCCTTGGTCCTGCACCTCCTGGTTTGCTGGGACGATCTCCTCAACACCACCTTGATTGACCTCAACTGCATCTGGATTTTTCTTGCCTTTCTTGCCCTTCATCTTACTTGGGGCTTTAGCTCTGCCCGGCAAGGCCAGCCTCCCATCCTTCTCCTCTGTCCTCTGTAGGATGACACCCGGAGGAGGTGGTGTGGTCAATTCTTCCCAAGACAACTTTCTCCGACCGGTTGTATTCCAGAGGTGGGACCTCACTAGGTTGCCAGCGGTAAAACAATTGTGGAAGCGAAATCCCCATTTGTCAGTAGCCCAAGCATTCAGCTTGGCACAAGTTGCCTGCCCCTCCTCCAAGTAGTCGGAGAACTCCTTCGGCAGCACTACCTAGAGAAGAAGAAGAGAATTTAAGTAAACAAACTTTTTATAAGGAAAGAAAAACAAACATGATGAAATATTTACCCGTGCTTTTCCATCTACTGGTGAGCATGCTTGGGTTGACACCAACTTTAATCTTTCTCCCATTTTCCCAAGCTCCACTAACGAAGGCTTGTTCTAGCAGCCTCCGGACCATATGATTTATCCTTAGGGACTTTGATGGATACCTCTGACCCTGTAGTTTTGTCTTTGGCCCCAGATTTAGGAGGGGCTGATTTCAGAGAAGTTTTCAGTCCGGATAAATCCTGGGCAGAGCACTTGAACAGTCCGGAGAATATAATTAGTACTAAAGAGAGATTTTTTAGGTCTTACCAAAGGCCTTCGACAAAACCTAAAAAAAGGGCTACTGATGAGTCCGGAAATTCTCATCACTCACTGTAGAAACCGGACAGGGGCAATTCGGACAAAAGCCACCCACTGAACCATCTAAACTGGACAAAAGTACTAAAAACTAATCACTTTTTGACTAAGCTAATTGCTAATCTGCTTAATAAACTAATGCGTTTTTGAACTCGAACCGGTTTCATAAGTTTGACCTGAAAGCCCATGTGGCCCATAATTAAGGGTATTAATACCCAACCACTTTCATTAATGAGGGTAGTAAACATTTAATACAACTAGGCAGCTCAAATTTCTCACTACAAAACACTTAAACATTAAATACCTTTGAAACACCATAAAACACCTGACCGAATTATCCTCAGTAAAAAATAATCCACACCAGAGTCAACTAGTTGATTCTAGGTTTTTAATTCTAGAATCCCAACCCCCTTCTTATAAGGGTAATATAATAATGAAGCGATCCACCTTAGCTCTAGAGGCCTTCATCGATGGCCAGACCAGAGGAACCGTTAGAGAGATATCTTAATGAGAATACTTGAGTGACGAATGAAGATACATGACCAATAAACTTGAACCGTAAAAAGAACATAATTAATAAGCTGATGTCTACCAAGACCGTAACTTACCATGGAGAGGAAAATGTGACTTTTACCGGGACTGACTAAAAGAACTGAGAAATTAAGGAATTTATTTAGATCATACTTGATGAGATTGACTGAGTTAAGATCATTGAGATAGAAGACCATATGAAAAATAAGGGTTAACTATTTGACATTTACAATGGAATTTAAAGTTCATATAATTTATTTTATCCTTAAAGATACTGGAAAGGATTTCATGATAATGACGGATAAAAATAGATAAAAGGTCCATTTGTCATATATTTTTTCTAACATGAAAATTTCCATGCGGATCATAATTAGCGTTAACACTAGAAGAGGGAGTGAAGATACATTAGATTATCCAAGTGATCATCACATCCAGGAAGTTCATGGCCATAATAATGTACAAAATTAGGTGTCCCCCACGTTTTCAATGGATTTCATAAGGCCAATTTTAAGTGTAGTAATTATATATTTATAATTTGTTTGGTAATCCTAAAAAGATCTTAAGAAATAAAATACGCCTCAAACAAAAGTTGATTAAGATTTGTCTATTATATAAGGAAATTACTCATTGATTTTTTATCCTGAACTTTGGAAATAATCTTATAAATGGCATTGCAACAAGAAATATGCCTAAAATATTCGAGAAACGAATGAGAGTTTATTTTTAGAATGAGTGCGATATAAGTGAAATTTTGTGAAAGGTTCAGGAGCCTAGAGTTAAATAACTAGATGACCTACTTATAAAGATCATTGCCCATTATATTCTAGGAATACTTGAAAAAATTCGTGTTATAACCATCAGGTCTCCGAGTTTTGTTGTTATCGAGTTTTGTTGTTATCCATACCGAATAACGTGTTTTTTTATCTACTCATACGTTACATGGCGAAGCATGCAAGTCTTATCCCGAGGATTTTTTTGTTTTGAAATAAAGGCAGAGATTCACAAAAGTCTCGGGTAGTGTGGAGGGTAATTTGTTCATTAGAGATTAGAGAAGTAGTTCACAAAGAAATTGGCAGCCCCCACATGAAAGGTAACAAGATCACATTTAACTATTAAAGATTAAAACTATTTTATTACGTACAATACATATTTTAATATTATTATGTAATTTTTTTATGTTACGAACTCTAAGGTCGAGCCATGAGTCTCTTGATTTTTGTTTAAAAATAATTCTTCAGCTTTGCTGAGAAAAATAAAAGAGAAGGAAGCCTTGATCTCTGTTGAGACAATAAGGGGGTTGAAAGGTTCATGAGCTATCTGGGATTAAGCATGTTATAGATCATTTTGGGCGTTGAATATCCGAAAGCTAATATCACTAGATTCCTGGTTGTTAAGACCATTGATGATATATTGAAGTCGAGACAAATTTTATGAAACTGGACTCATTTCCTGACAGAGATGAATATGTTCCAGCTATATAAGACAATTTTATTATAATTAGGGTGATACTATCACCTATTTTAAAATCTAAAGTATTTTTTTTTATATGTGAACACGGGGTGATAAGATTTAAAGTGACAATGGTATGGTCTGACGTGCGAGGAATGACATAATGGGAAAATATAGAGGAAATGACTCATCTCAATCATTATCGATTAAATACACGGTAAATTTTAGATAAAATAACATTAAGAGTTTCTTTGTTCTTCTAGGAGAATCAGAAATCCAAAGAATGGATAATACTGAGTTCAAACTGGTAGCAACAAGAGTTGAAATCTTCTTTTCTCATGGTATATTCTTTTCTCATGGTTTATTGTTGGCGGAACTAATATATTCCTCCGACTTCTGAATTTCATTAAAATCCCAAAAAATGACTCACAAATTACTCAATCCAAAAACAAAATGACTTCCAGATCCACTAGAAGGGGTGGTGGTCAGGCGAGTTGTTAAAACCATACATAGCAGAAAAACAAAAAAATATAGAAGTTAAGCATTTAGCTTTATAGGGAATTTATTATAGAAAAGATAAAAGGACAAAAATGGATATTACGCATAGATTCCAAGTAATCCTTATCATTCCCAAAAAATGAGAAGCGTGATTAATAACATAATACAAATGAAAAAAGAGGAAACTACCCCTAAATACCTAGTCAACTTTCAAATACCAAAATGGTAACCACTTTTAGACTAGTTCCATAAAATACCTAAAGCCATATTTTGGACAAAAATACCCTCTAGGGTATAAAAGGAGGATTTTTGTTTGAAACCCGCTTTTTTCACCTTCTAATCTGACTTTTGGGTTCCAATTCCCTCCCATTTCATATTTCTAAATTTGAGGAGAGAGAAACACGTAAAATGAGAGAGAACCAAAAAGATAATTTTGAAACAAAACTACTCAACCGTCGACTATAAACGTTCCGGCCACCGTGACTATCGATCCGATACGGAGCTCTCCATCTACTCGACCTTCGTCGACCACCATCCACCGCCTCCGTCTCTGTCGAACAAGTACGTTTTTGTTGCCGTCTTCCGTACTGTCTGTCTGTGTGAATGTAACTAACCAGTGAGCATTAGGCCAGATTGTATCGACGTCGCCGGAGTACTGACTGTCGATACAGTTATGTACTGAACAGTTTTCTTTTCTCCGGCGAGATTTTGTCGTTTCGTTTACAATACGGAGTTAGTGTTACTCCATGCTGTTGAAATTCAGTTGTAGTACGTAGTGTTACTCCACCGTAAGTAGTTAGACATGGCTCGATGGCACTGGTTAGTTGTTATTAGTGTCGATAGTGCCATCCGACAACATCGATGGCACTGGTTAGAAGCTGTTTTTCTTGAAATTGCAATCTGTAGCACCTTCAAATCACAACGTACAGGGTTGAGGTCGTTTTTTGTGATTATGCAGAGATGTTGTACTGGTCTAACAATGTGGACTGTATTTTTGGACGTATCTAGCAATGTCTGCGATTAGTTTACTGTCAGCACCGCACGTCTAGCAATATAGTAGATGAATTTGGTCACGTCTAGCAATGTAGCAATGCATTGAGTTCGACGTTGTTGTGGAGTTAGTTGCACCAATGCTGTCTTCGATTGTTAATGTATATGTTGGCTGCTTAGTTTTATTGTTTTATTGTTTGGCTGGTGAAATAGATATTACTATGGGATTGTTCTAGTTATTACTAAGTAGTTTTCAAATTGGAATGTTTGCAGGCAAACATGACAAAGACTGGAGTATTCTACAGGTCAGGGTTGGTAAGCATAATCAACCTACTAAGACGGGATATAATTAAATCCGAACACATAGAGGCTACTAGAGGAACACCGTTCTATACCTTTCAGAAAACATCGTTCGACATAAGGAACGAGGTTCTGAAGCTGAAAAAGTTCCATTACCTGATCGAGGTGATTTGTAGTTTTTACGATATGAGATGGAAGTCTTTCTAGATAGGACGTAAGCATGTAAGGCTGACGACAAAAGATGTGAAGGCCATATTTGGACTGAAACACGGTAATGTGGAGATGCCGATGAATAAAACAGGCGCATTTATCGGTCGATACGCTGATGGAGCTGAGCTAGATTCCATTCTAATGCATAAATATTTTTTGAATCCACAGACAAGGAGAAGCGGGCCAATGAACGACAAATCAGTGTCTAATGCATTGATAAAGGTGAATCTAATCTATAAAAATGTATTTATTTTGAGTTTATGCTGCAGACATATCAGCATTATACCAAAATTGGTATGTGTATGCACATATCTAGCAATGTAGTATACTATATCTAGCAATGTGGTAGCAGTATAATAGTATGTTGGTGTTTGGGAATATGCATCTAGCAATGTCTTCATTCATATCTATCAATGTCGTAGTAGGCGTAACTTCCTTGAACTGTTCTTGCTGTATTCTTAGTATGATGTTATTTATTTTGTAGGAAGCGATCGAGAAAGCAATAAGAGAAGGAGGAGAGGACGAAGCGAAGGATGTTGCTCGTCTGTTGATACTTTTCATATGCTCGACACTGTTCTTTTCAGTGTCAGGTGGACAGCAGTATTCTACGTGGAGAATCTAAAAAAAATAAACGACTATGACTGGTCTAGAACCATCGTGGAGAAGCAACATAAATCACTGGACATATGTATTAAGGTCGGGAAGCCCGGTAGAGTGATCGGATGCGTTGCTCTGCTATTTGTAAGTACAATGGTTTATGATCAGCAACTTAGTTTCAAAATCGTGTTTGTAATGTTGATTTATATTGTGTGCAACCATTTCTGATGGAGCATATTTTTATAAACGTTGAAATACCAAGGCCAAACATAATCCCTAGGTGTTACAAGTGGTGGGGATTGAAGGGCAAGAAGTCGACATTCAAAATGATCCAGATGGTTAGTCAGCTCAGGGACGACCAGGTATTTAACATATCTAACAATGTCCAAATTAAAAAATCAAAAAAATCGCACACACATGAATCTAACACCCAAATCGCAACCATCTAGCTCACAGTAAAAAAAATGAACATATCTATCAATCATAACATCAAACAAATCGCATCCAATGTAGCATTAATTGGCAATAGTAATTGTTTGTAAATCACATCAATGATTCTTATATTGTGTAGCTGAATGTATATTATACTGTATTTCTTAGGTTATGGCCGATGAGTTATTGTTGACAGAGGCTGAATGTAATGCTTTTGCAGAAATTTATTCGGGGATGAAGTACGAAGCTACTGCGGAGACAAGTGAAGCGAGGAGTAGGAAAAGAAAAAAATCTGTTGCAAACAGAAGTATAAGAAGGAAGGAGAAACAGGTAGATGACGGTGCTGGAACAAGGAGTAAAAGGAGTTCGAACACTGAGGTTGAAGACAACACAACAACACCAGAAGAAGTAGAGAATTACGATGTTACATTGCGGGAATTCATTGGGGGAGAAGAAGTCGAGAGTTGGTACAAAAAAGGGGAGAAGTTAAAAAACAAAAACAACTGTAGGTCCAGTATTCCAAGTTTTGGAGGGCTGTCACAGTCTATGCTGTATGACAACAGGAAGCTAAAAAAACGAACCCGGTTGCACCGGTTGAAAGCTGAAAACAAAAGGTTAAAAACGTCGCTTGAGGAGAAAAACGAACAAGTGAGTATTCCTATATTTTATAAGGAATAATAACGTTTATAGGATGTTTCTATATAAGTTGATTACACTGTATATAGGAAATGTTTAGATGCTGTATCTAGCAGCATCGTTATAAGGGATCTAGCAAACATCGTTATAAGGTATCTAGCAGCGTTAATCTGCTGCATCTAGCAATGTAAAAATAATGCATCCAGCAGTGTCAATATGTTTCATCTAGCAATGTTATAAGTCTAAACTATTTCGTATGCTCATTTGATACAGGTTGAAAAATTGATGAAAGACTTGAATGAGCTGAAACAGAAGCTCGAGGCGGAAGAGGAAAGTGTGGATGGTGAGGATGAGAATCTACTGAACACCTTATTAATGTCGTTTTACCGTGAAGATGAAGAGGATACCGAAACTGTGGCTGCCAATATTAGTGAGAAGGTAGTTAAAGAAACATTGGTTTACCAATCTCGGAGGCATGGATTTGTTCCAAAGAGGAGCCAACAAGTTTCGGAGACCGACAACATAATAGAAGAAGAGGATGTTGAGGCGGAGGAAACAATGGAAGAAGATAAGGAGTTTGAGACAGCGCAGACAAAAGAAAATAAAGTATTTAAAGAGGAGAAGTTAGAAGGAGATGGAGAGTGTGTTCACTCCGAAACACCTGTTGAACCAAGGCAAGAAACTACTAAACCGGAAGCTATTGCTGTTAATATCGCTGGGTAGCAGAAAGGGACTACAATACTTGGTTGTGACACTGGTAATGAGAAATGGGATGTGACAGCAGACTTATCACCCCTAACTCATGCTGTCGGTGCGCAAAATGAAATTTTCGTATCTGAACAGGGACACAGAGTTGGAAACGACGAGGTTGATGGACAAGAGCTAATGGTGGACAGAAGTGAGCAGTTGGACAAAGGGTGCAACGAAGGAACGAAAACAACAGTTGGAGAACACCGAAGAAGCCATAGAGGAAGGACAGAATGCAGAGACAGGTCAGGACAAAGAAGAAGCTGACAAGCAGGAAGCCGTGGCTAATGCAATACAACCAAAGAGATTGAAGAAGCACCTACTAGGGTGGAGAATGCAGCAACAGAAGTCTTGGGGCCAGAACCTGTCTCTGAGAAGATGGTGGAGAATGTGGCTGAAGATGTAAGTGGATCTTAAAATCGTTAAGATTCATAAATATTTAATAATATGTTTTGACAGGTTTTGAAATGTTCAAACTCTAGGTTGGATAATATTTAAGATGGGTTGTTGTTTTTATGAAAATGTTGTTTTGACAGTATGTGAAAAGATTAAGACATGATTTCCATGATTGACTCAATGTGAATTAGTAGATGCATGTTGAACAAATCGCAACAACAATATGTCTGTAGTCTAGCAATCACAACATAAAAGAATACCGTTCCAATATCAAACAAATCACAATGTCTAAAACGCGTAAATCGCAACACTAGACCAGTAATTAGTCTAGCAGTTAGACTTGTACTAAAATCGTAATGTATGTTGACGATATTGTTATGTTCTGTTATGTTCTGTTATTAGGAAGTGCAAACAGCGGCGCCTGAAGACACGCGCCAGTCTAATGTACAGACGTTGGCGTACCATGGGATTGAACAAGATGAAAAGTGTGAACAACTATCACAAGTTGTCTCTCCAGTTAAGGTATTTCCAATTATCAACGAAGAAGAACAATCCGTTGCGAAGATTAAAGTTATTACGCGCGTTGAAAAAGTAAAACAGGTCGAGCCATCTTCGTATGCAACACCACTACAAGATAAAGCAGCATCTAACGATCTGATTGTCAGATCTGTTACACCGTTGGCTGACGATATTTTTGTAGACTGCACTCAATCATTTTACGAAGAATGTGACAAGGCTTTTGAAAATTCAAACGAGAAGAAACATACACTGGACTTCATCGAGGAAGAACAAACAGACGTTGACGTAAGTAGATCTATTGTATTATCAATAAACCTTCAAAAAGTAATGTTAACAGTTTAATTTGATGCTTTATTGTAGGTGCACATTGATGACATGCCTACATGGAACTTACTTACTCCGATGCAGGTTAAACAACAACAGATTACGGTCGGTGATTGGTCGTTCCTTACAGAGACAACGAAACTCATATATGTCAGTGAGTACGAGAAGGTGATGAAAATAAACACCAAAGAAAAACAAGAAGATCCAGAAATATGGTACTTGCCAATGTCGGAGTTCTCATATAGGGTTTCCATGACCGAGATAATGGAACTGCCTAACGAAACTCAAGTCGACTTCAAGGTAATAAGGTTTCTGGTTGTATCTAGCAATGTGTCTTTGTACGTCTAGCAATGTGTCTTTATACGTCTAGCAATATTAATATGGAGCATCGGGCAATGTCTTAGTACAAGGTAACTCATTGAAGTTACCCTCTAAGTTGTCTACATATACATTGTTGGTTTTGCTTTTCAGTAATTGTCATTTACCTGAACATATCGTGATTGTGTTTTGATAGATAATAGATGCTTTGATATATAAACTGCTCAAGTATACAGATTGGAAAGTCCCTGTGAAAGGGTTTGATGATAAGTATTCATATATGGCCGGCGCCATTCATTTAACTGGAATCGCAACTGTAAGTTCACCAGGTATTATTTGTGTTATGTTAGAAATATCTACTTCCTATAGTAATGACACAAATTTGCAGGGAACACTGGCTATCAAGGAAGATTTGTCTGTCATTGCGGATAAGGTTTTTGAAACAATGAAACCAGACACATACGTTGCCCTTGTTCCTTTTTGCACCGTTAACACGTCCAGCGTGAACCACTGGACGCTCCTGGTTATAGATATGGAGAAGGGGACTACTAGTAGCTACAACCCACTGTTGCCATGGAGCAAACACATTCCAGATAAAACGAAAAACACAGTCGATGCTCTGGTATAAAATTAAATGCTAATAATATATTGAAAGTGTTTGTGCCCATATCTAGCAACCCCGTAGTAACGTATCTAGCAATATGTTATTAGAGCTGCACCTAAACAGTTGGTTCGACGATCTAGCAATGTCACATACTGTATTTAGCAATGAAAGTAGTCATAAATAGCAATGATATAGCATCGTAAATCGCAAGTAACGATGGGTTACTTGATTTTGCAGTCGGCCTATTGCATGAAGAAAAAATACATACCTCATATAAAAGGTGGATACAAAATAAAGACAATGAGAAATATCCCACAGCAGGAGAAGGATAGCATACGCAGAAGACATCATTCAGAGATGGTATGTTCCGCGGGAATATGGAAAGGAAATGCCCGCCGAAACAAAAGCTGAAATATTAAAGCATTTCTTGAATGATCGAAACACAAACAAACGATGGTAGTATGTAATTCATTTTTTGGGAGCAGGATGTATGATTCTGGTTAACAAAGGATGGGTGTTTTAGACAATTAATCCGAACTTATTAGAAAACTTGGGTTTCACTAGAAATTTTAATAGTATTTCTACGAAGGAAAATGTTTTTCTAAACTACCTTGGAAGATCCTCCTTTTGTTGCATGAAAAAATTTCACATCACTGTTACATTCTTCAATGCTGTATCTAGTAATTTCTATATTTCATATCTATCAGAGTAATATTCAAGTATCTCGCAATGTCTATATTTGTATCTATGAGACGTATTGATGCAGACAGATTAGCGCTAGAATTTATGAAGACATGCGATCACCCGAAGAATACAGCGAATTGACAGTTTCAGAGCTTCCAGTGTCCGATTTTGACCCACAACACCTTATTTCGAAGGAAACGACGCCACGATTACAAGTCACCAGCTATGCTCGTGACATACGTCATTTTTGGGCATTCAGGGTCATTTAATATTTTATTTTGAATTTTTATTACTTTAGGGAATTTTTGGTATTTTCGTATTAGGGTTTTCATTCGAACTCTTATTTAAACAGACTTTTCGTCAGAAGAGTCACCAGCAGGGTACCGAGCCTTGGTTAGAACTGCCCACACATCACCAGGACGAATTCGAATCTGATGGTATCCACTTTTCAAATCAAGCTTGCTGAACATAGAAGCACCACCCAACTGGTCTAAAAGATCATCTAGACGAGGTATAGGAAACATGTAGCGAACAATGATCTTGTTAATAGCTCGGCTGTCCACACACATACGTCAGGAACCATATTTCTTCGGTGTCAGCAACACCGGCACTGCACATAGACTGAGACTTTCTCGAACATGCCCCTTCTCCAACAAATCCTCCACCTGTCGACGTAATTCCTCATGCTCTTTCGGGCTCATGCGATAGTGGGGCCGATTTGGGAGAGCAGCACCAGGAACCAGGTTGATTTGATGTTGAATATCCCTCAAAGGAGGTAACTCGGGGGGAAAAGTCCCAGGAAACACATCTGCAAACTCCTGCAAAAAAGACTGAACTGCAGGGCTAGCAACAGGAAACACATCTGCAAACACATCAGTCACAACAGGATCACAAAACAACAAGAATACCACACCAGGTTCTTCCATGGCCGCCTGAAAAGGAGCACGGGACAACAAGGTTGTTGTGGAAGGACCAGAGCCAATGCTGAGGGACCGATGCTTTGGCGGTACTAGAACAATCTTCTTACCCCGAAAAAAGAATGAATAAGTATTCGCACGACCATCATGCACAACAGACAAATCATACTGCTAAGGGCAACCAAGCAATAAGTGACAAACGTCCATAGGCACTACATCACAAAACACCTCATCCTGGTATGTCTACCTTACAGAAAATGATACAAGCACACGTTGAGACACAGTGATATCAGTACCTTTACTCAGTCAGGCCAACTTGTATGGTTTGGGGTGCGACTCTGATTTCAGCCCGAGCTTCGAAACCGCTGTCTCGGAAATTACATTCTCATAGCTACCAGCATCAATAATAAAGGTGCACACCTTACCGCCAATCGTACAAGTGGATTGAAACACATTATTCCGCAGCCAGTCACTCTGATCAGGAATACGAGGGGAAAGAAAAGTGCGTCGTACCATCAAAACTGTACCAACATCACCAGTCACAACCTCCGTCGTGACCTCAGTCATATCATCATCAAATGTATCAAACTTCAGGAGACCATCAGGAACAATGGGGGCCGGTTCAAACGCCTCGTGAGAGATAGACCCCTAGCACCCGCAACATTCGGACATTCTGCCTGACGATGCCCTAACTCACCACAACCAAAGCAACGTAACTTACCAGCAGAACGATTGGTCGCACCAATGGGAACAATGAGAACGGTTGGACATGGAACTGGTGCGGGCGCTGAGGTCCCTGTAGGAGAACCAGTTTGTATGCCAGTCTGGGTCCGGCGAGCCAACTGTTTTTCTACCTGGAGGGCACGCCGATGTGCTTCGGAAACAAACAACGAGTCGAACATGTTCAAGACATCCTGGAGTTGAGGGCGCAAACCCCCAATATAGCGGGATACCCGCTGATGTGATGTCTTGTTCACCTCCGTACGAGCAAGCAACTGATAGAACTCCTCCGTATACTCGTCCACAGAGCGTGGTCCCTGACGAAGATTATGGAAACGCTGGAATAGTTCTTGCTCAAAATTGTAAGGCAAGAATTCCTTGCGGATTTTCTTCTTCAACTTCTCTCAGCTACGTACTTGTTCCTTGCCTTCCCGCGCACGGATCTTTTTTCACCTGCTGCCACCAAGCTTGTGCCCTGCCGTGCAGGTGGATGGTAACCAAAGCTACCCATCTCTCCTCAAGAACTTCCTTGAAATCCAGCACCTCCTCAACTTGGGATAACCAATCAACAAACTCTTCCGCCCGAAGGCCACTATCAAACTCAGGAATGTTGACCTTAAATCCAAGCTCCCAACGGCGGTCCAGATTAGCGTTCCATTCTGGCCTTTCGCCAAAAGGGTTATCGGGACCTTCAGCCTCCACATCGAGTTGCCTGGTAGTAAGTTCAGCCATCTGACGGGCAAGATACTCGACCTGACGGCGCAGGTCAACATTCTCGCGATCTCCGAAATCACTCGCATCTCCTTCCACAGCAACGCCGCTGCGACCTCAGGTTCTTCCTCGCACCATCTCGCGGGACTGCATGTGTCTGATACCAATATGATATAGAGTAAACGCATAGAATCCAATATAGGGGAAACCCTAATTTTCTTTATCAAAATTCAACTCCTTTACATTGTAAACAAAGTCTGTTTCAATAAGAGTTCGAATGAAAACCCTAATACGAAATGACTCCGAATGCCCAAAAAACGACATATTTCATGAGCATAGTTGGTGACTTGTAATCGTGGCGCCGTTCCTTTCGAAATAAGGTGCTGTGGGTTAAAATCGGACACCGGAAGCTCCAAAACTGTCAATTCGCTGCATTCTTCGGGTGATCGCCTGTCTTCATAAATTCTAGCGCTAATTTGTCTGCATCACGTATACTCAAGTATCTAGTAATGTTATATGTTGTATCTATCAGACTATTATTCACGTATATAGTAATGCCTATATATCGTATCTATCAGACTAGTATTCATGTGTCTAGCAATATCTATGCGTCTTATCTATCAGACTTATACTCAAGTATCTAGTAATGTTATATGTCGTATCTATCAGACTATTATTCACGTATATAGCAATGCCTATATATCGTATCTATCAGACTAGTATTCACGTATCTAGCAATGTCTGTGCGTCTTATCTATCAGACTTATACTCAAGTAGCTAGGCATGCCTATATATCATATCTATCAGACTTATACTCAAGAATCTATCAATGTCCATATGTCGTATCTAGCAACTATATAGTGCTGCATCTAGAAATGTCTATATTTCAAATCTATCAGACTTATACTCAAGAATCTATCAATGTCCAGATGTCGTATCGAGCAACTAACAAGTGCTGCATCTAGCAATGTCTATATTTTAAATCTATCAGACTTATACTCAAGAATCTATCAATGTCAAAATGTCGTATCTAGTAACTAACAAGTGCTACATCTAGCAATGTCTATATTTTTCAAATCTATCAGACTTATACTCAAGAATTTATCAACGTCCAGATGTCCTATCTAGCAACTACAAAGTGCTGTATCTAGCACTGTTAATATACTGTATCTATCAATGATTATAGGCAATATCTAGCAGTATTCATAAGCCCAATATAACAGCTTTGTTACAACCCATATAGCAAACTTTTGGATTATGTATCTATCAAAGTCGTTACCATCTAGCAATATCAGTATAACGTATCTAGCAATGATATATAGTTGTGGTTTTAAATTTCAAATATTATAGCAGTGTATAATAAGCGTAAATCGCAATAACATATTATTGATGGACCAACTATATTACTGGACTGGTGGATAGGTTTATTGGTAGACGAGTAAATTAAATTCTTCAAAATGACTGTTAACTACACCTATCAGTGATTAAAAGTAAATGTTTCAATCCTATTGGTTAACTTGATAGTTGAAAAGACAAAGGTAGATGAGTTGAATCATTACATGCATTAAATAGATGTGTAAAATTAAATTTTTGAAATTAATTATAGTTGCTAGATGGGACGTAGCCTTGGGCATTGCGTTTTGCTATAAGTAGAGGCTGATAGTTTAGCCTATTCATCTCACACTTCTCTGCAAAGAAAAACACCAACCAACAAACAACCAGCCACTTTAGCCTACCTTGAAACAAAAAAACTCTCGATAATGGCACCATCTTCACCAGAAACACATATCTACTCGTCCGACGACGGATGGTCTACGGACTACTACTACGACAACAAGGCCTAGAAGAGAACTACCACATCTGAGTACTCGTCCGATGAGGAGGACAACTGGTCTTTTTGGTCTGAGGACCACGAAGACCCTTACGCTTCGTGGGACTCGTGGTCGCTGGACGACAGTCACGAGTCCGACAGTGAACAACTTCCAAAAAGGCAGAGACGTCGAGACAGCTGGGACTCGGAGAAGGGAGAGGACGATGATTCTGAGGAAGCCGACGATGAGAAGTCGGAGGACGAAGAGGACGAAGAAGTGGAAGAAGAAGAAGAAGAAGTAGAAGAAGAAGAAGAGGAGGGATCTGAAGGGACAGATGAAGAGGATTTTGATTAGGTTTAAAGAAGTTCATGCAGTTTCCTTTCATCATGTTTTTGTTGTTGTTGTTGTTGTTTGTAATGTCTTTTTATGCTTTGATGGACTTATAACTTTCACCAACCCTCTGAGCAGTTGCTTTTTTGAGAGGGTTGGTGTATTTGGAAGATGTAATGCATTGACTGATGTTCTATTAATGTTATGGTTTTATTAGTATTTATGTAGTTATATCTTAAAAAATTTGGTTAAGATTTGAATACTATAAGTTAACATTGATAGTAAGCAGTTGAGTGAAGCAGTTGTAATGGCAGTTTGGATTCACAATCGCAATTTAGAAATAACTAATCTATCAAAACTAGGTAAACCTTAAAATCGTAGACAAAACTTGATGCATCTAGCAATGTTTGATATGGCTGATAGGAACTTCCATTAACTGGAATGTAAATCAAACTTAACGCCTCAAAATAAATCAACGCCAATCGCAACCACAACAAAACGTATCTAACAATATTGATGTCATATATCTATCTTCAATCTACCAGACTATATTAGTCGTGAAGCGCAGCGAATAGTAAATTCTGAAATGAAACACTAAGGAGAAAATCTAAAGTACCTACCAAACTAAATATAACTAATATATCAGATGGATGTGAACCTTAAAATCGCATACATAAACTGCTTTATCTATTAGACGTATACTCAAGTATTTATCAATGTGATATGTCGTGTCTATCAGATTATTGTTCACGTATTTAGCAATGTCTATATATCGTATCTATCAGATTTATACTCAAGTATCTAGTACTGCAGATGTTTCGTATCTAGCAGACTATTATTCACATATCTAGCAATGTTTGGCAAATCGATAACGAGTATCTAGCGTTGTAATCGTAACGTATCTAGCAATGTAGACATTAATAATGATAAGAATCATCGAATCAAACAGACTTGGTACATATCAATGTTAACAGTGTCAAAAAATATAAGTCGAAAGATAAGGAGTGCTTATCTATCAAAATCCAAATGTTACTAAAAAAATCGGGAACATAAGTTCAGAACGGAGCATCACATAACCTTCTATTATGCCCTGATTTGAGACAGCGACCACGACGGGACTAGTTGGTGGTTACCTCTCCTCTTGATGGAATACGCTTTTTCCTCGGCCGCGCAACTCGTCTTTTAACGTTTGGGGGATTAACCAATGGCTCTCCATCATCATTACCGGTACTAGCTTCACCAAAATCTGTTATAGCCGGTATGTTAAAAGAATAGCTCGACCGGAAATTTGCAGCACTGAAAAAGGGCTCTACTAATGTCATCGGATCTTTGTTCAGAGATGCTATTGCAGCCAATGCATGGGCGCATGGAAAAAATTCTTGCTGCCAAGAGCCGCATGTGCATTTGCAATCAAGGATGTTGACCACCATGACTGGCTCTGATAAAACTTCAAAATAAGCGGCAGGAGACTTGCAAACTAACCACGTCCGACCGTATTGTACATTATCTTTGAACAACTTGTCAAACTCGGGGCATAATTGTGTGTTCCAGCTTAGACCCTCTGCCAAACGTCGAGATATCTAAGTCATAAGAAGAACTCTAATCCGATCGACCAATTCCACTATAGGCAGATGGCACAACTTTTTAATCTGCGAATTGAACGATTCAACAGCTGTTGATGCCATCGCCGCATACCGTTTGCCTTTGACGTATTCCTGAGCCCATTTTTCTGGTGGCAAATTGCTTAGAAATTTGGAAATACAATCACCCCCTTGGCGGGAAAACTGAGCAAAACGTTCATTACAAAGGTCCACAGTCGGGGCATAAGCACAACTCTTAAACATGACTAGCATATTGTTTTTGTAGACTCTATTAGTGTGTTCAAGAGCTTTAGTCAAATTCTGTATCAGATGGAAGATACAATACGCGTGGTAGTCATTAGGATAAAGATTTGCGACAGCGTTAATAATACCAGCATGACGGCCTGAAATGAAAGTTATTTGGCGCCCTAGCAAATATGGTTTTAGACTTTCCAAAAACCAAAACCAGTTGTCTGAGTCTTCACTACCAAAAACACCAAAAACTACAGGGAATAGACCTGAAACGGAAACAATACCGGTGAACCATAGTACTACATTGCCTGGGTCAATGGACTTAAATCGCAATTTATATAGAACCTATCTATCAAAATAGGCAGCCTGTTTAATCGGTAATATAGCAATCTAAAATAGGCGTAAATCGCAATCACATCAAAATAACCAATCTAGCAACCTAGCTATGCTTGTCTAGCGTGCATTATAAAATCGCAATATAAATATAACCAATCTAGAAATCTTAGCTCATGATATACATTTAAAAAAACAAAGCACATACGTAGACCAAAAGTGTAGTAAAAATGGACTAATCGTTGTTTCCATCTTTTGCCACTGCTGAAAGCAATATGCCACCATGCTTCCCTGTTAGATGGGTTCCGTCAACGTATAATAAAGGCCGACGCGAATGGAAACCCTGAAGACACGCCTCAAACGCTATAAAACAGCGACGGAAAAGATTGCCGGGAGCTAAATCCAAATGGCAGTCCGTAGTGATGTCACGACTCTTTAGTCTCTTGAAGTATGATTTTTGCAATCCGAAATACGTATTGCTATCTCCAAATACAACACGTCGGGCCTTCTCTAACACATTCCATGATAGACGATTGGAAATGTCTAAACTGTAGTCTTGCTTGTTGGAGGACTGTATAGTCTTATATGTTACAGATTGGCAGTTCTTAAGAGAATCGTGAATTTCATCAACAATCAAATCGGACGAAAAATGCCTGCTCTTCTTCTTTGTGAATACGAGACTGCATGTATGGGTACTAACAAATCTTTTTATGGTCATCAAACCGGTTTTAGAATCAACAGAAGCATAAAGCCTCCATTTGCACCCGTCCAAATCTTTGTTTACACAATAAACAGTGATCTTGCTAAAGGTATTATACATGTACCTAAATACAAAACCATTCTCTAATGCATAACGGGATAAGGATAACCTTAGACCTGCAGCACCATCAGGAAATGACTGTCCAACACTGATGATAGCTTCTGCTCATCTAGTTGTAGCAAAATACCTTTTTTGGGGGGTTGAAATCGCCAAACAGCTACTGCTTTCACCACTAGTTCGCTGCATATGTGAGGATTCTTCGAACAGTTGAACAGGTTGTTTACGTTTAATTGCGGAGCCTTTATCAGCAACATGTTCTTCGATAATAAAACTAACACTCTTAAGACGCTCAACATTAAGGTAACATTCCAACCCAATAAAATCGGTCTCCTTATTAAACATACAATTATTCTGAGCACCTCAAGCATAGGTAATGTTGTAGTTGCCTCTAACAAGACCCTGCCATGTTTCCTCAACGTACTGTTAGAAAGACTCAAAATTTTTGAATTCGGACAGCGGAACAATAACTGTTTCGTGACCAAATTTGAAAATGCAAACTTTTGGTTTCGGCATTGTGTACCCTGAATTGTAGAAGTTTTGATTAGTTTGTTATAGGGTAGCGTACAACAACTGAATGTGTTACAGAGCTAAAACATGTCGAAATGATATATGTTTGAAGACATCTAGCAATCTATCATAACTACAATCGCAGTGTATGTAAACTAATCTATCAATCACTGCACCAAAGTCGCAATGTCCATACTCACATCTAGCAACCATAGTATACATGCACAAATCGCAAAACCATATGTCAGTCCTAGGTAGAATCGCAATGATAAATAAAATGCAGCCACAGTCAAGAACTATACCAATCTAGCAATCACAACTTATAAATCTACCCATAAATCGCAACCTGTACCATACACTGACAAAATAGCAATCGCAACCTATAACACAGAGCTTGAAAACTACAATTTCTTACCGGAATGTAATCGGAGCCAGTATCGATGCTTTGATTCGACCAGAAACAGAAACTAAACGATTTCCCTGCCATTAACATACATTAGCTACGTCAGTGATTCTATTGTTAAGATTGAAAATGGAAAAATAAGATTGCAGTTGCAAATGAAACACGATATTGACCTTTAGTTCTGACGTCGGAACTGCTTTAACGGTGAGGTCGACGGGAACGTAGTGGTGCACCGGCCAGCTACGAGATTGAGTCGACGGCAAATGACAGCTGGAGGTAATTCAGTGGTCTGATGAGGAGCTGGAAAAAATAGACTGAAAATTATGAGTTCGTCGATCGTAATGGTCGTCGGTGATCGGAACGTTAGTAGATGGTGGTTATATGGTTCGCCGGTGATTAGTTAGGTTCGCCGGTGGTTAGCTAGGCTCGCCGGTAAGAGAGTTAAGAGAGAGGAGAGAGAGTGCCTAATACACGTCGTCGTTTTTTGAAACGAATAGACGTTCTTGAAAAATGGGTTGTTTGTTAGGTTAGGAGAGAGGAGAGAGAGTGCCTAATAAATTCAAAATTCAAAATTCAAAAGTAATAAAGAAGGTATTGTAGCCAAAAGGCTCCCTTTTTTCACAAATTAACCCTTATATACTAGGTTGAGGGTAATTATGGTATAAAAAATAGATTAGGTTTTAAAAGTGGATATATTTATTGAGATGGGTATTAAATGAGTATTAACCTATTTTTGGGTACCAGATAGTAATAGGTTTGGCCAAAAAGTACTTAGTGTGTCATTTTCCAAAAAAAATGATGTGATTATGAAATTCCCTTTAAATAAATTAACTTTACAGGGATGGGAAAATATTATTGATTAGATAAAAAGATGTAGAAAAGAAAGGAACCAAAGTTTAAACTACACAAAAGATCAAGTAAAGCCGAAGATAGAAACACTCATAAACCCTTGGCAAAAATAGAAAAAGGAGTCAGACTTTTAAATAGGTCTATTGGACAACCATCTAAAGGCATGCATACGCATTTCCGATAATCTAACCCTTCTTAATGATTTTATTCAGCCCAACATAAACCTTAATAGCTGGGTTCGGATCACCGAGAGACCCAACACCCTATTTTTAAGGTATAAAAGCATATTAGCTTATATGTAGACGCTTGGACCAACAAGATATTTTTCGTTTTGGGCTTTGGCGGTCTGCATGGATTTTGTTTTTGGGGTGCACTTCCAAAAAGACTCTTGTTAGTTGAGGTGGAGCCACAATTATATACACTCCCTTGTTTTTTCTGGATCTTACCAATGTGGGACTAAAGTCTTCTATGAGATGAAGTTTATATTTCAACACTCTCCTTTAAACTGTATCACATCAATCATAACGATTTCAGCGTTTAAGCCTATGTTGGGGCTCCGAATTTCGCTAGAAATTTGGCGTTTAAGCCAGTTCTGGCTACGAATTTTTTGACGGTTAAGCCATTTTTATGGCTCTGATACCACTTTGCTGGTGTAGAAGACATAGATTTAATGGTGAGAATAAATGAAAAATAAGGAAGCAGAGGAGTTACCGGTTCTATTCATTCATTTAGTAGCTGGAGCTTTAAATACAAAATAAAAGTCACTAACATAAGCTAAACTACTAACATACGTTAAATAAAAACATCAAGTAATCTAAGCGTGTTTTAGAGAATTTAGAACTGTGACTTTTTCAAAATTGTTTTTGAAGTTTCACGATTCCCATAAAATTCTCAAAATTTCTCACACGATTCCCACAAAGAACGAGTAGAAAAACTGCAGAAACTGGACCAATAGTAAACAAAAGAGAACAACTATCTAAACAACTTCAACACTCCTCCTTGTTTAGATGCTATTTAGATTTTTTGGTCTTCTTTTCTTCTCCGAATTTTTGCACCCTTCACTAGCAGAAACAATTTTCACTTTCTGTCTGTTTTTTAGCCGAAAGCTCAAGATAGTTTTTTTCTTCCGAAGATAGAAGTAATGCATGATTTTTCTTTTTAGTACCTACATTTGTCAAAGCATTGACATTGTCACCGACTTTCCAAATACTTGACGATATTTGGTTAAACTGTAGATAGAAATCCTTTAGATGAACATCATCAATTTGTTCTCGAAGCAATGACCCGTGACTTGTTTGATGACAAAAGTTCCCAAACATTTGATTAGACAAATGCAATGAGGACTCAAAATTAGAACCATAACCAACATCATGGACATCTTGAGGCAAGTTGGTTAACCTGATACTTTCCTCTACATGAATTTCAATGGCACCATAAGATACCTCACTAAAATGCGGTTTAGAATGATGTTTCGACATATCATAAGAAAGTAATTCTCGTTTCTCCATTGGATTTAGAGCAAACCTTTTTCTTTTCATTTTAACATTGAATAAGTCTTTGCCGCTAGCATTTTTTATCAAACACTGTTTATTCTCAAACAACATTTTATAGCCTTTATCGAGTAATTAACTAATATTTAACAGATTTTGAATAATTTTTGGTACAAATAAAACATCTAAAATAAACTTTATACCTCCATACCTTGCTATAACTATTGTACATTTTCCATTGACTACTAAGTGTTCACCATTTCGAATCTTCACTCTCATGACTTTAATGTATTTTAATTTCTCAAATAGATCTTTATCATATGTCATATGATTTGTGCATCCGCTGTCAATCAACCATCTATCACTCAATTCTCTGCCTGGAAGACAAGTGACCACAAACAACATATCTTTTTCTTCTTCTTAATCAGCTACCCGTGCATCTGATTCTTGCATCTGCATCTGACCTTTGATTTTGAAAATTACAGCTTCATGTCCGAGTTTATTACATTTAGAATATTTAGCATCAGGTTTCCTCCAACACTTGTATGGTGGATGACCTTTAACTTTACAGTGACGGCAAGGCCGGTAGGATTTTTTGACACGTGCTTCCTTTTTTTTTGAAAATTGCTAGATGAATCTCTACTCGTCTAGTGATTTTTTGAAGTTTGTTTTTTATAAATGTTGTTGTCTTGATGCTTTACATGTAAGGCACCTTCAATCACTTCTTCTTAACTCATAGACCTTCTTTTCCCTTGTCCTTGTAAGACATTTAAAAGCTCTGTAAGAGAGATATCTGACAGATCTTTGGTATTCTGCAGAGTAGTATTGGTGGTTTCGAACTTCTCTAGAACTGTCACCAATATATTTTCAACAATCCTGGAGTTTTTAATTCAGACCCAAGAAATCTCACCTTGTTGGCAATGTTGAGAAGTCTATCAGAGTACTTCTTCACGCACTCAGACTCCTTCATCTTCTACAACTCAAAATCCCTAATTAAATTTAGGACTTTCATTCCACAAATCCTTTTATCTCATTCGTATTAAAACTTGAAGTAATCCTAAATTTTTTTGGATGTTTTGAGAGACATTATTCGTGTGAATATCATCTGAGATGTAGCTGCAAATAGGCAAGCTTCTATCTTTGATTTTCTCGTCTTTTTTTCCTTATGTGCTTTGATCCGTGCTATAGTCGGATTTGCTGGAAGTTGAAGTATAAACTTCATCCCATAGAGGACCCTCAATCCCATATTGGTAAGATCCAAAAAAACAAGTGAGTGTATATAATTGTGGCTCAACCTCAACTAGCAAAGGGCTTTTTGGGAGTACACCCCAAAGACCAAACTCGTGCGGGCCCGCAAGGCCCAAAGCGGACAATATCTTGCTTGTCCGTGAGTGTCATATTCCGAATTTGACACTCACCAACAACTCGTATCAGAGCCTTCTTCTTAAGGGATATGTAAGGTTAAACTGTAAATAGATTTTTCAATCGCTGCACCACCAGTCTTCGATGGAGACAATTATAAAATGTGGGTAGTTCGTATGTAGACTTCTTTTTTTCGTATTCCAGTAACTCCTTTGCTTCACTCATTTCATTTATTCTCACCATTAAATATCTGTCTTCTACACTAACAAAATGGTAATAGAGCCCTCTTCTTAAAGGATTTGTAAGGTTAAAATAAAAAGAGATTTCTCAATTGTTGCACCAACAAAGTGGTATCAGAACCCTTTTTTTAAGAGATTTGTGAGGTTAAAATGGAAATAGATTTTTCAATCGCTGCACCTCCAGTATTTGATGGAGACAATTACCAAATGTGGGCAATTTGTATGTAGACTTCTCTTTTTCAGGTTCCGATAACTCCTCTGCTTCTCTCATTTCATTTATTTTCACCCTTAAATTTCTGTCTTCTACACTAACAAGCACGACTAGGGCTGTCAACGGTTCTCCGGAACCGAGAACCGGACCGGGGCCGGACCGAGAACCGGACCGAACCTTAACGGTCCGGTTCGCGGTTCCATTCTAAAAACCGAAAATCGATAAGGAACCGAAACAAAAAACCGGTTAGGAACCGAACCGATAAACCGATAGAACCGATAAGGAACCGAACCGATAAAACCGATAGGACCGAAGGAACCGATACGGAATCGAACCGATGAAACCGATAAACCGGTAGAACCGATAAGAAATCGGACCAATAAAGCCGTTAAAACCGATTATTTATTATTATTATATATTCTTTTATAAATTATAGTACCAAAATTAATAGTTAATTACCAATTTTTTAAGAAAATGAAAGATCAATTTATAAACTTTAGTTTTTATATCATTTATTTTAATAAAAAAATAATTAAAAATCAATTTTTAATTGATTTTATTTCTTTAAGTGGACCGAATCGGACCGGAACCGGACCGAAACCGGACCGAAACAGGACCGGACCGAACCGAACCGGACCGGACCGAACCGAACCGAAAGCTTAGCGGTTCGATCCGGTTCCAAAAATTAGAACCGAAAGCTTAGCGGTCCGGTCCGATCCGAACCGATAAGCTTAGCGGTCCGGTCCGGTTCCTTCAAAACCCGGACCGAACCGGACCGATAACAGCCCTAAGCACTACTTAGCAGGAAAAAAAGTGGAGCATCACTAAATCACTCTAAAAAAATGAAGATGAAATATATCAATAAGTGAATTTAAATTTGGGTCAAATTAGTCGTTTTAATAATATATAACTGACAAATTTGAAGATATCAACCTGTCCATAAGAGTATATATTTGTAAGATGATCTTTTATCAGTTCAAATGATATCGAGTATTGAAAATTATCTGGTAGTACAAAATATCTATGTCTGAACAAATCCTTGTCAGACTGGGAAGTGCCAGTTTTCGGGTCTTCAATCAATATATTCTTTAGCTTTTTAAGAAGGAACAACATTTTTCTAGACACCTAATGTAGAGTCCCATTATTTGAGGACAAATTCGTGTATAACAAGTGACTCTTTTTTTAAGTCATTAATAGTCTGAATTGTAGTTGTTCATATAGTCTCTGTAGCACAGCGATGAGGATAGTTTGCCTTACGACCGCTTATATATCAAGGTACATTTGTTGATTTGGTGGGTCCGGCCTATTTATGTTACGATGAGAGATGATAATGTTGGTTTTGTCCAGCCGTCTAATCCGTTCGGGTTTTGTCCGGTTCGAACATAGAACGGACGGGTGCATATTTAGAAATTATAATCTACAAATGGACTGGATACGAACTTAAAAGTCATAATCTGCAAACGGGCTGCTCAAATCGGATTTCTAATTCGTCGGACCCGATTTGATATGAAAATTATAAAAAAAATATAAAAAATATTATACTATTTATAAAATAATATATATATATATATATAGATATATATTTGGTCTTTATTTCTCATGTCTACTGTACCAAATATCGACATCATATGAAATATCTGGTCTTGTACACACCATAACATACATCAAAGAACAAATGCAGAAGAATAAAAAATTAATGACATACATTCTTTCTCTGTTGTAGGACACACTTCTAGCTAATGGTGTATTAATTGGCTTGACATTTTTCATATCAAACCTTTCAAGTACACGTTCCATATATTTCTCATGTGATAGCCATAACTTTCCAGCTTTCCTATCACGAGTAATCTCCATACCTAAGATTTTCTTTGGTGGACCCAAATCTTTCATATCAGATAATTTGACTAAGTGTTTCTTTAAACTGATAATCATCTCAACATCTTGCCAAACTATCAACATATCATCTACATGTAAAATAAGTATGATGAACTTACCTCCAAGGAAATCTTTAAAATAGACTCAAGGATCAGCATTGGTTCGTTTGTAACCATTATTAATTATAAACGAGTCGAATTTCTGATACCACTCTTGGGGTGCTTGTTTAAGCCCATTAAGACTCTTCTTCAACTTACAAACAAACATTTCTTTCCTTTCTCTTCAAAATGTTCAAGTTTCTCCATGTAGATTTCTTCATGCAAGTCACCATATAAAAATGTCGTTTTTACATCAACTTGTTCTAACTCAAGATTTAGAGATATAGTTAAACCCATTATAGGTCTGATAGAAGTCATATTGATAACATGAGAAAATATCTCATCAAAATCAATGTTATTTTTTCTGGTCGCATTCTTTTACCAAAAGTCTAGCTTTTCATTTGATAATTTTCTCACAATCTCTTCTGTTCTTGAAAATCCATCTATTCTTCAAGAATTTCTTTCCTTTAGAAGGTTTCACTAGCTCATAAGATTTATTATTTTTTAATAAATTCATCTCTTCCCTCATAACCTTAAACCAAAGATGTTCTCCTCATGAGATAATACTTCTTGATAATTATGTGGCTCAACGTCTCCAGTGACTAAAATAAACTATGAGCTTGGATACTTTGTTGAAGGTTTTCTCTCTCTAGTTGACCTTCGAACTTGTATATTATTCACATGTGGGATAAGATGCTCCCCTTGATCATGAACTTCTTCATCTAGTATGGTCTCATCAAAATTATTGACAACAACATAATCTTGTAAATCACCACCAGATGGAACATCCTCGATATCATTAGGAACCACCTCAACATTATCATTTTCTGGCTGATTTACGTAAGGAAAAATAGAACAAGAAACATCATTAGTAGTGATAAGGGAATAATTCGCCGGAATTAATAATAAAGAAGTTAATTGTGAATAGAAGGAAATTAATGTGACTGTAATAGCATTTGTCGCTTATTAGAGGTTAATTTGTAAACAATATATTTGACGAAGGACCAAAAGAGAAATACAACAAGCCCACCAAGGACATTAATGGGTCCATATTTCCTTACGATAAAAGGAGACCCATTATTCTTGGTAGTGGGGACAATCTTTGAATATAATATTCTCTTTCTACTTTCTCTCTCTATAATATTCTGCCTAGGTCCAAGATCCAACATTATTCACTCTGAATCATTTATTCTCTCATCATTGCCGCTGTCTGTGGGTCGGGAGAGAAGTGGCCCGAGCCGTTTCATTGTCCGAGGGCGAGGAAGCCCCGGGTCGTGAATATTATGCGCAAGGTCGCGACAAGCGTTCGACCCTCATCATGACCAGGAGACGGATTCTGGAAGATATCGCAAAGTTGAACGAAGAGAGAGAGAGAGAGAGAGAGAGAGAGAGAGAGAGAGAGAGAGGGCGCTAGACAAAAAGAGAGCTCGGGAAGCTAAAGGCAAATGGCCGACCGTAGACGACCACGATGAGGACTACCCAACTATTGACCATCGTATCGATGCCCAACCTGTTCGGTATTATCGCGAGTCGCGCCCAGAGGACAGACAGACTGGCAGAGCGGAGCGATGCCCAAAAGTAACCCGAGGGACTTCTCCCGATTACACTGCCGATGATTCATCGGAAAGAGACTGTCGGTGCGAGTTAAGGTCGCACAAACGAACACAGAAGAGTCGTTCCCGACGAAATAGGGCACCCCGTTCGGACTCTCCTTAGTTCAAAAAGGGTAGCACCAAGAAAAGAACGCCAGTTTCGTTTGAGAAAGAAGAGATGCAGACAGGAAGCAGAGAAGAGCGGGTAGTTATACCCCGGGTCCAGTGGCAGCACTCAAACAGCCAGAACCTGGGATACCGAACCACCAGCCAATTCGTTAACCCGAACGATGAGGGCCTGTACAGAATTCAGACCGAGGGACTCGGAGGCGGAGTCGTCGGGTTCATGATGAGTTGGAGGGCTTCGCCGCTTTCTGACGAGATATTATCGGGACATCTCCCGAAGAAATTTTGATGTTTCCAAATTGGAAAAATATGACGGTAAAGGGGATCCGGATAATCATCCGGAAGCTTTCAAAAAAATTATGCTGAGCTTCGATAACAACGATAAACTTTTGTGTCGAGCATTTTCAATGACGTTCAAGGACCGAGAATCCAAGTGGTACAACCGACTACCACAGGGTTGTATTAAGAATTTTGGGATGTTCTGGGTAATGTTTTGTCAGCACTTCGTCGGTAGCAAGAGTTTTCGAGCCAACGGAGACACGATCATGAACTGTAAGCAGAGGCTGGGAGAGAGCCTAAGGGATTATACCAGGCGTTTCATTGACGCTAAGACCAACCTCGACCACTGCGAAGAGAATGTGGCACTAACGGCGTATCGCCTAGGCTTGCTCCCAGGACCTATGAAGCAAGCGGTTACCAAAAAACAAGCGTTTACGTTCTCCGCTCTTCTGGCCCAAATAGAATAATGGATATTGATAGAGGAAACTGAAGCGTCCGAACTAACGGCGCAGATTCAGCAGAGCGCACAGGCATCAGTCGTCATATAACAAGGGACCTAATCCAGCTACGGGCTGCCAGCACAGCCGATAAGTTCGATACCACCGAGCCCGATCCAGTCCTTACCTGTCAAGACATCGGCTCCTCCGAGCTAAAAATCAAAACAGACCAACCAAGTAGCGTCGCAACCTATGTCCAATAAGTGGATCCGACCTACTTATTTCGCTGACTTGACGGAATGTGTGTCTTCGATCTACGATAAAACTAAGAAAAATGGGATGTATCAGAGGCCTTTCCCTATACCGACGCCTCGAGAGCAGAGGAACAACCGGTACTGCCGGTACCATGAAGGCATAGGACATGATACTAAGGATTGTATCGCCCTTAAAAAGGAAATACAGATGCTGATAGAACATGGAAACCTCCTGGAATACGTAAAGAAGAAAGCCCAGCAGAGTGCCGCCTCAAGAGAAGTCGTGACCGTACCGAAGTCTGAAACGACTATGACCATTTTCGAGGTGACCGACCCTTTTGATGTGTCCGTCGAGTACCTCGATCCCGACGCAAACCGTAACCTCATCGGAATCATTGAAGAGGAAGCTGCGGGAAGTAACAGGAATGTAAGGAACCTTTGTCAATCTTTCGAATCACTTACTATTTTCGGGGGTGACTTTATGGCAGGAACCACTCATTCCTCTAGAAAAAGGCATATTGTGAACTTGGCCACCCAGCTGGAGGCTCGGGCCTACCCCCACTCTAAAGTCATCCCTTCCCCGATCCATTATTTTGACGACGACATGAGAGATGTTGCCGGCCCTCACGAAGACGCCATCGTTATCGGGGCAGCCATCGCAGGGGAAGAAGTCCGACGTATCTTGGTAGACACTGGAAGCTCCGCTAACATAATCTTTGCATCCACTTTCGTAAAGTTTAGGGTACCCTCGGTCACTACCAGGTCGGACTATACTATCGTGGGGTTTACAGGTTCAGCAACAGACGTGGTCGGGGAACTTGAGGGCATCGTTCAACTGGGCCGCGGACCATTCAAAAAGGAGGTCACCATCTTGTTCATCGTGGTCGACGCTCCAGGCTCCCATAACGCGATTTTTTGCAGGTCATGACTATTGCGAATGCACGCGGTGTTTGAAGTACGTGATCGGGAACAACGTGGGTGTAGTTCGAAGTAGCCAGAAAGCGGACCGAGAATGTTACCGAGCAGCTTTGACACCCCAATGGGATCAGGAGATGGTCCAAGCGCGGGATTAGCAATTAGAGGGGCTTCCCTTGGGATCGTTGCCCGTAGATGATCCTAGAGAAGCTCCTAGTTTTTTTACCACCGATGAAGAATGTGAAAAGTACCAATTACTGAGGGGAAAATACTTCAGATTGGAATCCGATTGTCATCAACTTTCAGGGAACGATTGTTATCATTGCTGCAAGGCAATTTGGACTTATTTGTATGGTGCTCGAGAGATGTGACTGGATTCCTGGAAAACCACGTCATTCACAAATTGACTGTCAACAAAAATGTCAGACCCGTTTCGCAAAAGCGTCGGGCATTTTCTCCAGAAAAAGCAGAAATCATCCCGAGAGAGGTCAAAATAATGATCAGCGTCGGTCACATCAAGGAGTCAAGTTACCCGCTATGGACTTCGAATATAGTCCTAGTAAAAAAGAAAAACGGGAAGTGGAGAATGTGTGTGGATTTTATCGATCTAAATCGGGCATGCCCGAAGGATCCCTTCCCGAAGACAAGGATTGACCAACTAGTAGACTCCACATCGGGGAACAGGTTGCTCTCTTTCATGGACGTGTTCGCGGGCTACAACCAGATTAAGTTACACCCAGCAGATCAGGAAAGCACGACTTTTATCACAGGCAGAGGTCTATATTCCTACAAGGTTATGTCGTTTGGGTTGAAAAACACCGGGGCGACATATCAGAGGCTGATTAACAAGACTTTCAGTTGTCAGATAGGGAGGAACATGGAGGTTTACATCGATGATATCTTGGTAAAGAGCGGCACAGACGAGGCACACCTTTTCGATTTAGGAGAAACTTTTGACAACCTCACAAGTATAAATCTCAAGTTGAACCCGGAGAAGTGCTCTTTTGGGGTAAGATCGGGAAAATTCCTGGGTTTCTTTGTTAGCGAAAAGGGAATCGAGGCGGACCCGATCCAATTGCAAGCCCTTACTGACATGATGCCACCTAAGAATATAAAGGAAGTCCAGATATTGACCGGGCGTCTCGCAGCTTTGAACCGATTTATCTCTCGTTCATCTGACAAGTGCGCTCCATTTTTTCAGGTCCTGAAAAATGCTAAAATTTTTGCTTGGACACCGGACTGCGATGCTGCCTTCCTAGGAATTAAAACCTACTTGTCATCCCCGAACCTTTTGAAGAAGCCGCTGGCAGGAGAGACCCTTTTCCTTTACATAGCGGTTTCGGACTTTGCGGTAAGCGCGACTGTGATAAGCGATTCGGGAGCGGTCCCAAAGGCGGTGTACTTCGTAAGCAAAAGTTTACTGGATGCGGAGACGCGGTATCTAAAGCTGGAGAAAATGGCTTTAGCATTGGTCACCACAGCACGAAAAATGCGGCCGTACTTTCAAGCACACCCTATTGTCGTCCGCACCACATTTCTGCTCAAATACGTCCTCCAACGCCCGGACATGTCAGGGAGAATGTCCAAATGGTCGGTTGAGTTGGGCGATTTCGACATCCGCTTCGAGCCTCAGACCGCCATCAAAGGTCAAGCCCTGGCTGATTTTATAGTAGAATTCCATTCTGACCGACCGCACGAAGACCCCTCGCACGAATCAACCAAACAAGATGAATGGAACGTCCGAACCGATGGCGGTTCAAATGTCAACGGTTGCGGCGCGGGCATACAGTTAGTTACACCAACGGGTATCAGTATGCATCAGGCAGTCCGATTTGGCTTCCGAACTTCGAACAATGAAGCTGAGTATGAGGCCGCCCTGGCCGGTCCACGACTAGCACAAGTATGTGGAGCTACACATGTGCGCCTTATCAGCGATTCTCAACTTGTGATCAACCAAGCCTCGGGAACGTCGGAAGCCAGGAAAGAGCATCTGGTTCAGTACCTGGCAGCGCTGCGAGTCTTAGCCGCATCTTTTGCCAAGATAACTTAAGAGCATGTCCCGAGTACGAAAATATGGTAGCCGATTCGCTAGCATCAGCTTCATGCTCAAACAGTTACCCATGGGTGACCGAACAGGAAAACCCATCAATTATACGGAGCAAAGAGCTGGATAACCGACCAGAAATGGCTTGTCACGTTTCGTCAATAACCATCTCGGATTGGAAAAAAGATATTATCGCCTTCCTGGCCGAGGGACATCTACCAGACGATAGTCTAGCAACTCGGAAAGTTCGAAACAAATCCCGCGGATACATCTTACTAGGAGGCGTCTTATACAAAAAGTCATTCAGCCGGCCTTTGCTGCGCTGTTTGGGAGTAAACGAGTCACAGATAATTGTATCAGAGTTACATGACGGAGAGGGTGCGGCTCATTGTGGTTACAAAACGCTAATAAGGAGAATTTTCCTCGCCGGTTTCTATTGGCCAACGGTTACGACCGACGCACAACAGATAGTGAAAACATGTGACACGTGAATGCGATCAATATTCTCGCGGCCCCGTTAGAATCAATATTTGAAGGCCTCCCTTTTGACCGATGGGGAATAGATCTCGTCGGTCCATTACCAATGGCGTCCGAGGGGGAGGCAGACGATCGTAGTAGCCGTGGATTACTTTTCTAAATGGGTTGAAGCCGAACCGTTGTCGGCCACAAAGACCAAGGACATCATAGAATTCATCTGGTTGCACATCTGCTGTAGGTTCGGGGTGCCTCAAAGACTCACTATGGATAATGGACCCCAGTTTAATAGCCACGAAATGAAGACCTTTTGTACGACCCACAGAATTAAGCAATGCTTCTCCTTCCCTTTTCATCCCCAAGCAAATGGACAAGTTGAAGTGACTAACCAAACCATTTTGGACGGGTTCAAAAAGAATTTGGAAGGAAAAGCCGGGAAGTGGCCGGATTACTTACAAGAAGTGTTATGGGCTTACCGAACAACGCCTCGAACGACGACCAAAGAGTCGCTTTATGCCTTAGTTTATGGAATGGATGTCGTCGCCCCAGCAGAATCAATCTTTCCATCATTCAGGGTCGGTACTTATACGGAAAGCAAAAACGATGATGCCAGGCGCTTAGCTTTAGATCTGATAGAAGAGAAAAGGGGTCGGGCTCAGTTACACGCTTTGCATTATCAGACCCTGATGAGAAGCAGGTACGCATCCAAAGTACGTCGGCGAGAGTTCAAAGTTGGGGACAAAGTTTTACGAAGAGTTTTTCTGCACACCAAGGATAAAAGCCTCGGCAAGCTTGCTCCGAACTGGGAGGGGCCATATTCAGTGACCGAGCGAGTTAAGAATGGGACATACCGGTTGCAAGACCAGTGCGGGCGGTTAATAAGACTCCCATGGAATATTGAGCATTTAAAACTTTATTTTGAATAAGCTTTGATAATTGTTGTAATCATCTATGTAAACAAACCTTTGGTCGGGGATGTACTCTTTCCTAACTCAGTGGCGCGAGAAGGTTTTGATGAGGCATCTACGGAAACCAACCATTTTTAATTAAAAATTCTTTTCGCCTTTATATCTGTGATTTTTCCGCAAAGAGCCTGCCAGCTGACGAGTTGACAGACCCTATGGTCGGATTTTTAATTTAAATTGATCTACAGAACCTTAAACGGTTTTTCAGTCTCTAAACTGATCTACATATCTATTTACCGACCCTATGGTCGGATTTTCAATTTAAATTGATCTACAGAATCTTAAACGGTTTTTCAGTATCTAAACTGATCTACATATCTATTTACCGAACCTTTGGTCGGATTTTCAATTTAAATTGATCTACAGAACCTTAAACGGGTTTTCAGTATCTAAACTGATCTACATATCTATTTACCGACCCTATGGTCGGATTTTCAATTTAAAGTGATCTACACAACCTTAAACGGTTTTTCAGTATCCAATCTGATCTATATATCTATTTACCGACCCTATGGTCGGATCTTCAAACTTAAATTGATCTACAGAACCTTCATCGGTTTTTCAGTTTTCGAACTAATCTACATCTTTAAATCCCGACCATTACAAAATGCAACATTCACAAAAATATAAGTACGAAAGCAATATGGATTGTCTGGAAATTTTGTTTACAGAAAAAGTTTATAGGGGACTCTGCAGTCCCCAAAATTAACAGGTCTTAAATAACAAAATACAAAAACACAACGCTGAGGACGTCGGGAATCAAACATCTTCTTCCTCCGACTCGGTGTCGTCCGACTCCTCGTCCTCACAAACAACACCAGAAGGGCGGTCTTCTTCTGGAACGTCTAGCCACATTGACCCTAGGGGAAGGTCAGGGAAGCGATGATGAAAAGACAGCACGTATGCGGCCTTGGCCTCGGTTGTCTCCTTCTCCATCCACTTCTTGCATTTTTCAGCAAAAATAGTATTGGCCATCTTCAGATCAGTGATCTCCGGCACCAAGCCCGCGGCCCGATCCTCCCCGGCCTTCCTAGTATGCTCCAAAGCTCCTTCGATCTCCTTAAGCTTTCCCTCAGCCAATTCCTGAGCCGCTTTAGCCTTTCGCAACTCCTCTTCCAAGCCGGTAACTTTCGCCTCCGCGCGCGACAGCTTCTGGCTCAGGTCGACAGCCCGACGTTCTTTCAAGGCCAAGGGCACAAGCATGTTGTACAGGGAAAGGGCCAATCCGTCAGTAATCTGCAATGGAAAAGGATGCGGACTCCCGGGCACCGACAGCACCGGAAGATTCGTGCTACTAGACGATGCTGCGGTATGTGTAGAAGCCTTCGGGGGACTAGCATCGTCAGGGATCACCACTATGGGGTCGACCATCGAAACACCCTTAACCTCCCCATACTGGTCGAACAGCTCCGGAACGGTAGCATTATCAGCACCAGCAGCAGACCCACCTTCCTTCCTTGAGCGCTTAGGCTTCTTAGCCTGCACCCCCTCGGCATCGGCCTTCCCTTTCCTTTTGTGCGCAAGCCCCTGAATCCGATCGGCCTCTCCACCCTCAGTAGCAGCGTC
Source organism: Limnanthes douglasii subsp. nivea (assembly GCA_036936605.1). Taxonomy (NCBI): domain Eukaryota; kingdom Viridiplantae; phylum Streptophyta; class Magnoliopsida; order Brassicales; family Limnanthaceae; genus Limnanthes; species Limnanthes douglasii. The sequence continues at coordinate 354,122,593 of JAUPFV010000001.1, forward strand.
CTCCTGGTACACCTCCGCGCCCACCTCCTCAGCCCCGAAATTGTCTTCCTCGACATCGTCATCGGATTTTGGGCGCTTGCTAAGCGCCTTGTTGCGCTTTGGGAGAAATAGGTGGGCATCGGGCGCCTCCGTCTTTGCGATCAAGTCCTCCATACTTGGGGGATGACACAGCTGCTCAATAGTGAGCACCTCTGACGAGCAACGCCAGAGGTTACTCATAATGAGGTTGGTGTTTTTAAAGGTCCGGTGCATTGCCCGACCCTAGTGCTTTTTGGCATAATCACACTTGGAAGGTGACTTTGCCCGATTTGAAGTAGTCCTTCTTCAGCCTCTGGACGAACTCATTCGACACTACACAAAAGATCGGTTAAAAAAAAAAACTTACCATCGGGAACCCAGGTCCGGAGCAATTGTCTCGGGTTCTCCTTACTGTAAGGGCGGCCATTTTCCCAGCAGCCGGTAAGGAAGACGAAGCGATGCTTCCAACCCTTGTCGCCCTCAAGAAAGTCATTGACTATCTTCCATGTGTTTGCCAGAGAAGAATAGAAGAATGGGGACTTGGGAGATTTCGACAGCCCGGACATGGCTATGTACTCCTCCATGGGCATGACCCGACCCGAAAGGCACGAGGCCATAATGCAGGACATCAGCGTGTACCATGCATTGGGCGTCAGCTGAGAGGGGCAGATTTTGAGAGTTCTGAAGTACAGAGCAATCTCAGGATCCAAGGGGAACCTGAGGCCCCAGTTGAACAACTCGGTGAAAACCACAATCTCTCGTGACCGAACATGCACGAGAGTCTCTCTAGGAACGGGAAACCGAATGGTAACGCACTCCGGAATGCCCCAACGGATCAACAGCTCTTCTTGCTTAGCGGCAGGGAAGTTAAGATACTTGCCCTCAAAGAGAGAAATAACGTTGTTCGCGGGTAACCAGCGGTTATATTTGGTGGTTATGACCGCCTCTATTTCCTTGGGAAGAGGCTCCTCGGGAGGGGAAGCGGCGTTGCCAGCAGCGGCAATACCGTCTTCTACGGGCAGAACGTCCACCTTTGATTCTTCGGTATTTACTACCGGAACTTTGTCAGAACTAAGGGCGGTGGCAGCGCCCGGGTCGGATGGTCGAACAAGAGGGTTCGTAGGGCCAGAACTGCTGCCCGTTTGTGCCAGATGAGCCTCGTCTTGTTGCTGACGAGCCCGTTCAGGATCCAATTCCGTAGGCGTTAGCGGCCGTTGGTTAAGACCTAAAAACGTCACAGCAGTGTTAGTACCGGTTCGGTATCCTCGTATGAAGGGAGTAAGCTGAACCATCTCAGGAGAATCACCCCCTGTAGGAAAAGTTGGAGAGCTGGTTTCCCCCATAGACAGAAAGTTGGCTTTGCCACGGCGACGGGGCGGAAAAGAGGACAGAGCAATGTAAGGATTGACAGACGAAGGCGTCGGGCGATTTAATCGAGCAACTAGGGAGCGTGGAGAGCTATTGCTAGAAGGAATGACAATGGGTTCTGGGGTCCGAGCCCCGGATGCTTCGGGCAAGGTAAAGGACTCGGCGAGGATCGGGTAAGGAAGAACAGGGTCGTGGGGTTGCGGTACAAGCGTGAATGGCTTGGTGTTAGGACTCCAAATTAATCCCGCACTTCGGTATTCTTCAGCACGGTTACCGATGCTTGCCCAATCTACAAAACCAAACCCCGGACAAGCACGGTTACGGTTACTCGACGCGTGCTTGTCGACGCGTGCTAACTCGACGCGTGCTTGTCGGCACTGATAAGGGAATAATTCTCTGGAATTAATAATAAAGAAGTTAATTGTGAATAGAAGGAAATTAATGTGACTGTAATAGCATTTGTTGCTTATTAGAGGTTAATTTGTAAATAATGTATTTGACGAAGGACCAAAAGAGAAATAAAACAAGCATACCAAGGATATTAATGGGTCCATCTTTCCTTACTATAAAAGGAGACCCATTATTCTTGGTAGTGGGGAAAATCTTTGAATATAATATTCTCTTTCTACTTTCTCTCTCTAGAATATTCTGCCTAGGTCCAAGATCCAACATTATTCACTCCGAATCATTTATTCTCTCATCAAGTAGTATTAAAATATACATTACTCAAAAGATACGCACCCTTCTCGTGCTCACATTATACCACATCTATACTCCTCAAGATCTTAGATTCTGAAGCCATACTCTTCATCACCATATCCAACAAAAACACAAGGATTAGTTTTGAATCAGGTTTAGATCTCTATTCTTTTTGAACATGCATGTATGCCTTGCATCGAAATATCTGAAATGTGAAAATGTAGGATCCTTTCATTTCTATATTCTCTCGAGAATATCAAAATTAAGAGTTTTTGAAGTAGTGTGATTAATTAATTATACAACACAATTACATGCTTAAGCCCTAAATATCTTATGAATCTTATATATTTCTTGCATATATCTCTGATTCTCTACAATGGTTCGGTTCATTCTCTCTAGAACTTTACAGTGTTGTGGTGTAATTATTGTTGTTCTTTCATATCTAATACAATAATGTGAGTTATAATTTTTGAACTTATTCGAAGTATACTCACCATCATTATCATATCGAAGACATTTCAAGTTTCTCCTTATCTTTATTTCTACCATGATATGAAGTTTCTAAAAATTCTCGAATATTTGGATTTTTTGTCTGTAACATGTATACCCAAGTTATTCGAGTAGCATCATCAATAAATATAACAAAATTTTTGTTACCTCCAATAGACTCCACTTCTATCGGACCACAAATACCAGAATGTACTAACTCCAACTTTTCTTGTTTTCTAGTGGACTTTTTAAAAAACGAAGCTCTATATAGTTTTCATGCCAAACAATAGTCACATTGGTCAATGACATTTGCACACAACAAATTCAGATGCAAATCAGGAATATCACGCACATACTTTAGTGTAAGTATGTACCTAATTCACGTCTTCTCACAAATATCACCTAACCCAACAATACTAGCTGAGCTCTGATTTCCCATCGTGACACTACCAAAATTGCCACTTTTGTAGTTCAAAAAATATTCTCTATTAAGAACAAAATGATATGAAGCACCTATATCTACAAAGACAATATGAATCTGAACCACGAACATGATAGCACTCACGAATAACACAAATCAATTATGCATCATTATTACTTATAGAAGCAAAAGCTACAATATTTTTATTATCAGTTCCACTTTGTGAATCTAGATTGTTACCTTTTTCTTTCTTCCCCGATAACAAAGCTTTTGTATATGAACAAGCTTGACACAATAGTTGTATGTTCTAATCTCTTTCCAATCTCTGGACTTGGATATTCCCTTTGAGTTACCACAAAATTAAAAACCTCTATTCTTGCCTCTTTCAGTATTCAAGGCAACAAAAGCTTGTTAATTATCAGCTCCCATCTTCTTTCTTCTAATCTCTTCATTGAACATGATTTATTTGAAAATTTTCAAAGATAAAACACGATATGGAGCAAAATTGCTAATAGTCATAACTAAAGTCTCCCTATTATCTGGTAACAAACTCAATAGGAACAAAGGTTGCACCTCATCATCAAGAGTAATCTTCATAGTAGTCAACTTGTTAATAATATCTTGGAAAATACTAAGATGTGTAGAACCGACGTACCACTTTTTAACTCAATATTAACAAGTCTTTAATAAAAAAATATTTGTTATGAGCGGTGTTTCTTTCATAAAAACCTTCCAATTTCTTCCAAAGATCATACGGGTCAGACTCTTGAGAAACATGGTTGAAGATGCTAAGATGAACCCATTCTCGAATGGTTCCCAAAGCCTTTCTTTTCAATTTCTCATAATCGTTTTCTTGTTTGTCTTAATGTTTTAATCGTTTAGCAAAGTTACCATCACTATCTTCAACTGGCTCAATTGGATCAAATAAATCTTGAGAATATACAGATCTTCTATCATTGGTATCCAAATAGAATAATTTGTTGACGTTAACTCAATCATGGAGTTACCATGACTATAATCCATATCGCTAAATAAACCAATAGCTCATATACCAAGTGTTGGGAATATGGGTACCGCATATTCCCAACAAATAATATCAAAGCTCCAAACTCAGACAAAACGCGATGTGGATAAAATTCTCGGAGGTCAAACATGATTAACCAGCAGTCGTTCTCAAGATGAATGATCTACTCTATTGATAACTAGTGTGACCTAGTTTGATTTTCCCGTGGCTCATCAAGCGGTATGACTTGATTGAAGTGTACCGAGGTGGTACTTAATTGGAGTGACGTTGAGGAACAAGGCAGTATGGTGATAAAAGTGAGCATATAGAGATCTGTTGTAATGCTTTATAGGCCAGGTAGTGAATTTTGGCACAACCTGATTAGAGTGGAGGAATGAAAAGTCTGTCGAGAGAAGGCTAAATGACACTTTGTTCGAGAAGAGGATTTATTAGGGTGTCAATCAAATTCCTACATTGGTTAAACATGGGAAGATCAATGGTATATAAGTACGAATATAAATCAACTAATATGAGGCCTTTTGGAAGTGGACCAAAAGCAAAGTTGTGCGGGCCTTCAGGCTCAAAACGGACAATATCATACTACTGTGGAGATTGATTGTTTCGTATTTATATATGGAGATGTAATATCTGGTACCCATATTCCCAACAAATGGTATCAGAGCGTCATACCCAAATCGAACGCAATGTGGTGGGTGATGTGGTTGAAATTCTCAGATGTCGAACATGATAAACCAACAACCATGCTCAAGGTGAATGATATGTTCTATAGAACGTAGTTCGGAGTGCATGTGGCATTAAGGAACGAACAGTGTGATCAAATGTAAGACCTAGTTCAAAGTGCCTATGAAGTGGCATTAGGGAACATGCAGGGTGGTCGAGTGAGCAGATAGATCCGCTGTAAAGCTCAATGGGTCATATGGGAAAGCAACCTAATTAGAGTGAGCGGATGTAAGTCACTTGAGATGAGGTTAACGTGGTACTTTGTTGGGGAGGTGGATTTGTTAGAATAGCGACCAAAGTCCGACATCCCATATTGGTTAGACATGGGAGGAATCAGTAGTTTATAAGTAAGAACATATCTCAACTAGAATGAGGCCTTTTGGAAGTGGAAAAAATACAAAGTTGTGCGAGCCTTCGGTCTCAAAACGGAAAATATCATACTAGTGTGAAGATCATATATTTTTTACTTATATACGGAGGCGGAATATGCAGTACCCATATTTCCAACACTTCTGGCTATGAATGACAATGTTGATTTTATCCAGGCCGGTCTGAGCCGGTCGGGTTTTGTCCGTTCCGAACATAAAACGGACCGAGTACAGGTTTAGAAATCATAATTTGCATACGGACTGGGTTCAGGTTTCTAATTTGGCCAACCGGTTCGGCATTAAAATTATAAAAATAATAATAAACTATATATAAAATAAAAATAAATAAAAATAAAAATAATATTATATATTTAATATATATATATATATAATTAAAATTGATGTCCGTGGGCCGAGCTGGATTGACTCGTGAACATAAACGGACGAGCGCGGGATCTGATAATATTAGATCCAGAGCAAGTCGGTCCGGGTTCAGACGGGTCGGTCCGAAAGTGATCCACAGACGACTCCTTGCCATCCATACTTATTTCTCTTTTGACTTCTGATGGGTGTGACAGGTTAGATTTTATGTGGTTGTGACAAGATTTCTGTAACCGTGACATATCAGAATTTGTTTGTATGACATGTTAGATTTTTTGTTGGTAGATTAGATTTTCTAGTGGCTGTGACATGCTAGATTTATCGTGGTATATGTTAGTTTTTTGTCGTTGTGACATGCCAAATTTCTATAGGTTTGGCATAACCGATTTTTAAAAAATTACATAACATGACAGTTTTTTTTAGTCGATGCACAAGGTTAATATAACATATTTTTTAGAAATAATAGAGATTGTATTTTTTTTAAATTCAACATGATAGATTTTCTAAAAACAACGTGACAAAACAATTTTTTTAAATTAACAAAACATGATAGGTTCTTTAAAAATAACATAATATGACAAATTTTTTAGTTAATAAACCTGTCATGACAGATTTTTTGTCCGATCTTTTGATTTTGGTCGAAAATATAAACTTTTGATTAAGAAAGAATTATGTTTAGGTATTGAGATCTTGATGGGAGCGAAGGAGGAATAACTAGGACGACTAAAATAGTCGTACGGGTTACCTTTCTTTAGGAACTCAAAGTGCACCATTGGTTCAAGTTTAGTCAATCAAGACAGACTCTGACTCTTGGCTACTTCAAACCAAATCTAGTCCACCCAACCTTTCGTGCACTGAACTCAAACCAAAGTTAGTCCACGAATTGAACCATCTCAAAGATGAATATTCTGGGACTTGTATTTTATCTTGCACATATAGCAAAACAAAATCAGTATGTAACCCAAACCGTCCCTTCAAGACTTGTTTTTCATACTTTGAATTCTTACACAAATACCAAAAATATCATTTGCATCTATGGAATTGCACTTGCTAAAAGTTCAGCCGAAAATTAAAAACCAATCCATATATATATATATATATAAATATTGAATGAATCGCATCAATTAGTTCTATCAAATACACAAAAAAAATATAAAACCCTCTTATTTATTTTATTTAAAAATGAATAGAAAATACATTTACCGTTTATTTTTTTATTGCTTTCCATTAATCCACTCTTCGGTATTCTACAATTATTTAATGAACTCCAAGATTTGTTCTAAAGATTCATGCAAATGGATGACAATCTGTTAGTTTAGGTTTGGTTAAAAGGATATGAAACCCTGACTCATTCTTATATAGGTTATACAACTTGAACTTTAAGTTATATATTCTTATTAACATATATCGTCTTGTGATTGGGGACCACAACCGAGTAAATTGAATCTATCAATTTATTTCTTGACTTATTAGTTCAGACTAAAGTGTTAAGATTTGGGCCCAATCCTTCACAGTATCAAAATTCGACACGATTACCACACTTATAAGTCCATAACGCATTATCTCACCTATAGGTCCAATACACAATTAATTATATAAAATAATTAATCTGATGACTTTTATTATTTGACTATTTGAGAATGACTAAACATATTTTTGGCATATGAGTCAATAAATATTCCAATAATCTCCCACTTGGACCGTCATATACTACTCATGAATATATTTAAATTCAATATGGGCCCTCAATCAACTATCAATAAGCGAATAGTACAACCTCATACATGATCAATAAGCAATAAAAGACTAAATACCTATTTCTCATAATGTGAATAATAAGATGCAACAATAATCATATTAATGTCATTAATCTATTACTTGGGCCAATTATGGTTTGCAGTTGAAGAGTAATATGGCTTGTATTCGTACATATCTACTCTTAAATAGTCATATATTTGGATATTTAATATAGTAACATATATCAATAAATATAATCAAACATGTATATTGCAATAAAACTTTATGTACACAATATCTTAAATATCATCACATCTTATTACAAACGCTCCCACCAAAATTAACAATCCTCTACATTAAATTCACCCATACTGATGGTGTGTTCTTGGAAAACCTTAGGCATAACCATTTTTATAAGAGGATCTACTATAATGGAATTTGTGCCAATATACTCTATATTTATCTGACCTTTTTGAATTATCTCTTAACATATATGAACTTTATCTCTATGTGTTTCGACCTAGAAGAGTTCACATTACTGTTGAAGTACTACACTACAAAGTTATGGTTTGAGTATAACTTCATGGTACCTTTCATCTCTTGTACAACATGCAAATCAGTGAAACAATTCGCAGTCATCATAACTGGTTCGATACCTCCAAGCATGCAACAAATTTTTCTACCATAGTAGACGATGCAATAAATGTTTCCTTTATATTTTTCTAGGGTATTACACCTCCAACTAATAGGGATATGTTTCCCGAAGTGCTTTTTAGTGTGTCCATGCATCCATAATAAATTAAGTCGGAATGCCAAATGATCTCCAACCTTTCTGACTACCTATATGACAATATGTACCATTTATTTCCTTCTAGTGGTCCATAACTGGGTTACTTATATACCTACCCAACATATTTACAACAAAGGAAATGTCCGAACTAGTATAAACTTGAGCATACATTAAACTCCCAACTGCCCACGCATAATGGATCATTTTCAGTTCCTCTTTCTTAAGTTTTATCTTTGGAAATATATCCAGACTTAGTCTGTCACCCTTTTCTATAAGGGTACTAAGGGGGTTTGGAGTTTTTTAATTTATAATGTTATAACATACTTTCAATACATGCCTTCTGTGATTATCCTAGAATATTATGGGAGACATCCTGATGTATTTGAAATCCTAACATAAAACTGACATCATCGAGATCCTTCATATCAAACCTATTTGATAAAAATGTGTTTGTAATGTGTAGCAATTCCTTATTATTCGAGGCAAGAAGTGTGTCATTAATATATAATACTAGAAATATGAAATTACTACCACTGAACTTATGATACATACAATCCTCAGTCGAGTTGACTTCAAAATCAAGAAAGACTACCACCTCAAGAAATTTATGGTACCACTCATGAGAAACCTGTTTGAGGCCATAAATGGGTTTCTTAAGCCTGTAAATCATATTTTTTGAGTTACCAACTACAAAGTGTTCCGGTTCTACCATAATCGTTTCTTCAATATTACCATTGGGAAAAACGGTGTTCACATCTATTTGATGAAGCTCAAAATCGAAGTGTGAAACTAATTACATGATTGTTCTAAAGGAATCATTCATCGACACTAGAGATAAGGTTACTTTAGAATTAATTCCTTCACGCTAAGTATACCTTTTGTTACAAAACGTGCTTTATGTTTTTCCACATTATCTAGGGAATTGTGTTTGGTCAGTTACAACCAATTTCATTTTATTCTTCGCGTAATGGGACAAGTTCTCATACTTGCATTGATTTATACTCTTCCTTCAAAGTGTCAATCCACTTATGAGAGCTATAACTTTCCATGGCCTGTTTTTAGGATGAGGGATCATATAGTTTTAGCACACGACTCAATATGTTCCTGAAGATATAGTATAAAATCTCGATGTATGGTATTCTTTATTTCTCTCATAAACCTTCTTAAGAGAACATTTACCTTTTGTTTCACTTCTTGAAGATTTAAGGTTTGATCTTCATGAGCAATGTTATTTTGATCTTCTTGTAGAAGAAAAACTTGAGATTTATCTTGTTCTAGTTGGACCATAACCATATCATGGTTAAAAACCCCAACTGGAATATCAATGTTCAACGGAGTATTACCTTGTTTTAATGGGACCAGAATGATTGGCATAAATCCTAATCTTTTGATAGCCAAGTATTTCCGTCAAAACCATAATAAATCTTTACAAATTCTTTATCAAAATAAACATTTGTTCATTTATTGTTTCCACAAAACTTAACATCCTGTAGAAATTATTTCGCTCTCGTTTCAAATATACTATTAGTCAGATGATTATAAAACTTAAAAACCCTAAAGTATTCAGTATATCCAATGAAGAAGCAACTGACTGTTTTTAGGTCAAGTTAATTTTCCTGAGGTTCGTAAGCTATTTCCTCAATTAGACATCCCATATATGTAGATGCATTAAATTGGGCATTCGTCCATTTTAAAGCTTGTATGGGTTCCTAATAGTTACCTTAGAGGGTACCATATTGAGTATATAAGTGGCACATTTGATGGCTTTCCCCCAAAAAGATGATTTACTTATCCTACTTCAAACCATATCTTTTAGGTGTATGGTTCCGTCTCTCATATACATAATTCATGCAGGAAAAACCCGGATGAATGGTGTACTTGATAAATATAAATTATTATCAAACTTTTATTAACAAAAATTATATAATTAAAAGAAACAGTAAATTTATTGTTTCTCATAAGACAATAATATCCATACAAATATAAAATCGGAGAGGAGGAGCCTTGTATTTATAATGAGAAGTTCCATCATTATGCTAAAGTTTCCCCAATGTTGATCAAGACAAGCACCTCGAGAAATCAAAAAAATGAAAATCATATGTGCGTGCGCCGCTAGTCTATGAGAAACTAGTCCCTAGGTCAAGTAAAAGATGACACATGGAAGGGCCTCCCAAACCCTACAAGGCTGATAGGACTTTTCTAAGAGTCGAGAAGTTATGAGTACAATCAAAGCTGACATCATCACTCATAACGTAATCATGATGAACACTTGAGGGAGGTAAACCGTCATAACATATATATAAATAAACCATTGTCTGTAGGTTAGACCAGAGATAATGCGTGACACGAGTACACATGTTTGGTTTTCAAAAACTTATTTAAGAAACCTCAAAATATTTTTAGATTAATTTAAAAGAAGACCCCGAGGCATCAAATCTGGAAATAAAATGTCATTGAGGTCCAATAATTCGAAACAAACCAACTCAGTTTACATAGACAATCACACATTTAGGGTGGACAAGTACCTTTTGAAGTTGTTTAAGTCCCTCGAGGTGAGTTTATTCGTAGTCCCTTCTTGGGGTAAGCTCAAATTTCACTGACCACTGTGAAGTGAAGTAGCCTAATTGAACAGGAAAAGAGCTGGCAAACTAGCACCTGTAAAACTTACTAAAAGGAGTTCTGGTAAACTTGTCTCAACCGGTTCCACAGGAATAGATGGTCTACTGATAAAAGAAATATATTCGCAAAATGATTAGTTTTGGAACAAATTTAGGCCTTCTATTGGGTAAATATGCCTAAAGCCTTGTAACCGAGTCTATGTATTAATTGGCTAAATAAGCTTAAAATCCTAATTTGGTCACTAAAAATATAAGGAATCACCCTCCAGTAAAATGATTAACAATTATTTATTACCATTAGTAATTTATTACTTTACTTTCTCTTTAATTGTTTTTTCTCCATAAGTATTTGACTATCAATTATATGTGAGTGCTTATTAGGCTTATCAAATATAATAATATATTTATTGTTTGACACTAAAGTATAAGTTTACAATTATGTACATCATTACAGTATAGAATAAAGTTAGGAATGTTGGAATATTAATTTTCTGATATGCTAATTATATATTCGATCATTATCTTAAGGTGGTATAATAATAAAACTAAACAACTTAATTATATATTATATAATTAATCGGGTTTTCCACCTAGAGGTAAAAAAGTGTCGTAGATATATAAGTGTGGTAACCATGTTGAATTTGGATACTATGAAGGAGACGAACCAAATCTCAACACTTAAGGCAGAACTAATAGTTCAGATACTAAATTAATAAAATTAATTTAGTGGATTGTGGTCCTCGATCACAAGAGATTATAAGTTATGGGCTTTATACAACTAGGGTTTTAGTGTATTTTCATATTAAAGGGATAACTGGGGTTACATACATTTCTTTTAACCTAAATAAAAAAGACCACTCACCACTTTTGGTGAGAGGAAGACTAGCAACTGTTTCGAAGAAACAGAGTGTTGAAGAAATTTAAAGCAGGATTCAAGAGTAGTAGAATCTGAAGAATAATTATGGATAATAGCAGCAGACAAAATGATAACTCTTTGTTTACTCTATTTTAGAAAATTATACATAAGGTTTAATAATTTTCCATATGTTCAATAGACTAATTTGATGTGATTCGGTTAGTTCTATCAATTGGTATCAGAGTCTGAAACCCTCTCATAATTTATAGGATAACTAATACTTAATCTATAATTGAATCAAACATGGTTTTCTTTACTATAAAGAATCCATACCATTTGGAAATGATTGATCAATTAACTTGATTAAAGTATGGATTTTGGGTTTATATGAAAAGCATGAATACAACGATTTATTCTAATTGAAATCGTGTTTATATGTTTAATTTTTGTGAATAAATTCGTTATATGGATATTGATAAGGGGATAAAATATTGTGAGGAATAAGCAAAATTAGATAAAGAAAGGGATTTAGTTGATGTAATAAAGTATTGAGGATAAAACATCATAAGTATGTAATATTAAGGGAGTCATGTGTAATGTTTAATATTTATGGTTAGAGTTAGTAAAGTGGTATGGTGTAAAGACTCACATAAGAAGGGGTATATATGTAAATAAATGATTTACTATTTGTACCATATAATGGACCACCCCTTTTGGGGGAAAATGTCAAATCATTAGTTAATTTTTACTACATTATTCCTTTTGTCTCTTTCTCTCTCTAATCATTCAGTTTCTCTCTGTAAAAAAAAATTCATACAAGCATTGTTGTGACAAATACCCTCATACAAATATCATCGTGATAGGAGACATCACTAAGAAATCTCTAAAAAGTATCATTAATTTAGGTTTTTTGAATAATTTAGGGTTTGACTGATGGTTGGATATTTTCTCACATATTAAACATCAACCAATTCCTAATTCATTGAATTAATTCAAACCTACCAGGACAACGGTTCATCGACAACTTAACCCCTGATGTATTACCGATCGAAGATTTTCCATCGATATTTATCGTGGCCTACGAGCTGCCGAGGCTACAAATGAACACTACGACTTGCGAGGTAATTTGCAAACCTACGGTTGTCGTGATGACAACATCGGGGGGTTGCGGGTTGTGCGAACGCCCAATTTTACTTTTTAATTAATTGTTAATTTGTTAATTAATTTTAATTTGTTTTACTTGTGAAACTGTTTGGGCATGCTGTTTTTTGTATCTTGATGTGAAATAATGTTTTTAAGTGTTTGAATGTTTAAATAAATATGCATGACTAAGGTTTCGAATTCTGATAGGTGAATCATGGAATCAATTTATCGGTATTCTGGAAGTTTAATTGTTCTCTTTGAGAATCATAGAATTTATGTTCTTCTAACTGGACCATAACCGTGTCCGGGTTACAACCCCAAAATGGAATATCAATGTTATTTTGAGAATTACCTTATTTTAATAAGATCGAAATGATTAACATAAAATCCTAATATTTTGATACCTGAGTATCTCTGTTAAAACCTTTATGAATCTCTACATATTCTTCCTCAAAATAAATATTTATTGTTTTATCCTTTCTCCATAACTCAACATCCCGTAGAAACATTTTCATTCTAGTTTAAAATACTACCAATCAGAGGGACATAAAACTTAAAAACCCTAAAGTATTCAGAATAACCAATGAAGAACCAATTGATTGTTTTTTGGGTCACGTTTCTTTTTCCTAATGTTTGTAAGATGTTTTCTCAATTGGACACCCCATATATGGAGATGTTTTAAGTTGAGCCTTCCCCCATTCCAAAGCTCTATGGGGCCCTAACAGTTACCTTATTGGGTACTTAATTAAATATATAAGCGACACATTTGATGACTTTCCCCTAAAAAAATAATGATAAATATGATTTACTTATACTACTTCTAACCATATCCTTTAGTGTACGGTTCCGTCTCTCAGATACATCATTCATGTGAGGAAAACCCAACATTGTATCCTAAGGGACTATGCCACATTACTGTAGGTATTTTATAAATGGTTCTTGACGTTGTTCTCCCGATCTATCATATGTACCATAATATTCACCACCACAGTCAAATCTAATGCTCCTAATGATTTTACCAGATTGTTTTTCAACTTCGGTTCTAAAAGCTTTGAAATTTTCCAAGGTATCAGACTTTTCATGAATAAAGTAGAGGTATCTGAAACAAGAGAAATCTCAGTTAAATGATGTAAAGTACTGGTGCTCTTACCATGATTCCTTTGGAAACGGTCCACATATATTGGTATGTATCAATTCTAATACATGAGTCGCTCTATGCCACTACTCTTTTGTTTTTGGTTTGTTTTCATTTGATACACTCGATACATGTACCAAAATCTAAGTAATCTAAATGACCCAGCAAACCTTCAGGTACAAGCTTCTCCGTCCTAACTTTGCATATATGATCGAACTATATATGCCATAGTTTAGAGGAAATTCTGAATAAATTATTTAATTTGGTAGTGCATTCATGACAATTATGTGATTATTAGTTCTATTTAATAAATAAAAATTATGTCCTTTTATCAAACTTTTATCACCAACAATCATATCATAAAAAGAGAAAGTAAATTTAATATTTTGTATAAGAAAATAATATCTATAAAAATCTAAAACCGAAAAGAATTCAAGTTGTTTCCAAAATTGGGAACAAACGTTACATTCTCTAAAAACAATACATGTCCAGAAGAAAGTTCCAAATTCATATCACAAATTTCCAACACATAGCATGAACTCATGTTTGCCGTAAATATAGATCTTTTATCCTTACCTAGCAACATGTTCCTTATTGTACTCTGCAAATAAATATAAACATTAGTTGTTGCATTCGAATAAATCCAACATATATTCTTTTCCATGGAAACCAAATTACTTTCCAAAATAAACAAAAATGTGAGATTTCCTTTACTTAGCATGTAAGCGTGGTGTTTCTCACAGTCCTTCTTGAGATGTCCTTTCTCATTGCAAAAAAAACATCAACCAACTGTCGATTCTTCATGATTTTTTTCTTAATCGGATTATTGCCTCGTCATTTGCCAACAAACTTTTGCTTATGCATCATCCCCTTATTGAATGCTATCATGTTTACTTTAGACATTACCCATTTATGTATTTCCTCCCGTTGTGCAGCGTGTACAATGAATTATTGATTGTTCATTCCCTCATGCGATATTGACTGACAAGTGAAACCCACCACACACTCTTTAGGTAAGTATATGCCTATTGCCTTTAAATTTTGGGCAATATTAGATATTGGTTAAGAAGGAAAAGGTAGAGATGCAACATCTCATTAATGAGCTCTCTACCAAGAAATTTACCGACAAAGGTAAAATCAGTGAGCATATTCTTGGAATGTCTATAATTGCCTAAAAGTTAAAGATAATAGGTGTAAACTTACCTGAATCGTGTGTGGTGGGGTTCACTTTTCAATTTTTATCGAAAACGTTAGGCATTTCTAGTCCACTTATAATTGCATGTAGGAAAATGGACAATTAATGAATTTATTGCACACGCCTCACAAGATGAGGAAAGGCATAAATAGGTAATTAGTAAAGTGAACGTGGTAGCGTCCAATATGGGATGATGCCTAAAGGAAAATCTGATGCAAAGGATCATAACATTTTCTGGCTAAGAAAAAAAACCCGAGGAATCGACGGTTGGTCAATTCTTTTCCTACAAGGAGTAAGGATATCTCAAGAAGAACTGTAATAAATATCGTGCCTACATGCTAAGAAAATGTACTCTAATTTCTTCGGTTGTTTTAGAAAGTAATTTGGTTATGTGTAAAAGAATACATGGTGGGTTGATTTGAGTGTCACAATTTATGTCTGTATATATATTTTTCAGAGTATGTTAAAGAATAAGATGTTAAGTGAGGATGAAAGATCTATTTTTACAACAGATGAGAGCTTATTCAATATGTTGGAAATTTGTGATTTGAATTTTGAACTTTCTGTTGGATATGTATTGTTTATAGAGAATGTAATTTTTGTCCTCACGTTTCGAATGAACTTAATGTCCTTTCCAGTTTTAGACTTGTATGAATATTCTTGTCTTATGGGAAATAATAAATATTCTCTCTCTTTTACTGATATGATTGTTGATCATGGAAGCTTAATAAAGGAACATAATTTTTAATTATTAAATACTATTAATAATCATAAAATTTCCATGAAGGCACAACTTGTACGAAATAAAATTATTCAATCCAAAACCTCTTCTAAACCATGATACAAATGATTAGGTCATGTATCGAAACTTAGGATGGACAAACTTGTAAATGAAGGCTTATTGGATCCCCTTAATTAATATGATTTCGGTACATGTATAGATTGTATCAAAGGGAAACAAACCAAAACAAAAACGTTAGAGGCATATAAAGTGACTAAAGTATTAGAATTGATACATACCAATATTTTTGGACCATTTCCAAAGGAATAATGGAACATACATCGACACTTCATATCATTTATAGATGAATTCTCTCATTTTGAATACCTCTACATCCTTCATGAAAAGTCTAAGGCCATGGATAAGTTTAAAACTTTTAGGAACAAATTAGAAAAAACACTTGGTAAAAATATTAAGAATGTTAGATGTGATTATGGTAGTGAATACTATGGTTGATATGACAGATCGGGTGAACCACATCAAGGGACGCTTGTAAACTACCTAGAGGAGTGTGGTATATTCTCTGAGTAGATAATATCGTTTTCACCGAATATGAATGGTGTATCTGAAAGATGGAACCGTACACTAAACAACATCTATACCATTATCATTATGAGGGGAGGCCATCAAATATATCGATTATATACTCAACAACGTACCCACTAAGGCAACTTTTAGGACCCCATATGAGCTTTGGAACGAGCGCAAGTCCAATTTAAATCATCTGCATATATAAGTTTCCAGCTGAGGCAAGAGCTTAGAAACCTTAAGAAAAAAACTAGACAAAAAAAGGTAGTTGCTTCTTTATTGGTTATTTTGAATACTCAAAGTTTCTATACGGTGTTAAGTTTGTGGAGGGGGGATAATAATAGAACATATGTTCATTTTCAGGAAGAATATGTAGAGATTCATGAAGCTTTTAATGGAGATACTCAGTTATCAGAAGTTTCGAAGTTTCTAGATGACGTTGATTTGGGGAGACGAAGAATAATAAAACATATGTTCATTTTGAGGAATAATTTGTAGAGATTCATGAAGGTTTTAATGAAAATACTAAGTTATCCAAAGTTTAAAATTTAGTTCCAATTATTTTGGTCTCATTAAAACAGGGTTATACTCAGAATAATATTGATATTTCACTTGAGGGTTTTAACCAGGATACAAATATGGTCCAATTTGAAGAAAAAAAACTAAAGGTAATATTCGAAAAGAAGATCCAAATGAAATTGTTCATGATGATCAAACTTTACCTCTTCAAGAAGTGAAAAAATAAGTTATATTGTCTTTAAGAAGGTCCACAAGAGAAAATAAGAATGTTATACATCCATATTTTATAGTATATCTTAAAGAACATAACGTATCATGTGTTGGAACTACAGGTGATCCCTCATCCTAAAAATAGGCCATGATAAACTATGAATCTCAAAAATAGATTGACAATATGAATGAAGAGTATAAATTGATGCAAAATAAGGTGGTATGGGAACTTGTCCCATAACCTGAAGGGAAAAAAACTATTAGTTGTAAGTGGGTTTACAAAACCAAACACAATTCATGGGGTAATATGGAAAAATATAAAGTATGTCTTGTAGTGAAAGGTTATAATCAAACGTGTAGGAATTGATTATAAAGACACCTTATCTCTAGTAGCGATGAAAGATTCCTTTATAACAATCATGATATTAGTTGCACACTTTGATCTTAAGATTCAAAAATAGATATGAATATCGATTTTCCCAATGGTAATATTGAAGAAATTATTTATATGGTGGAACCAAAACATTTTATAGTAGATAACTCAGAATCTGGTTTACAGGAGTAAAAACCCCATCAATAGCTCAAATAGGCTTCTCGTCAATAATACCACAAATTCCTTGAGGTGATAGTCTCTTTTGAATTTGAGATCAACTCGGTTGAGGATTGTGTGTATCATAAGTTCACTGGGATTCATTTCATATTTTTGATATTGTATGTTGATCACATACTATTTACCTCGAATAATAAGAAATTATTATACACTACAAATGGTTTCTACCATACAAGTTTGATATGAATGATTTGAATGATGTTAGTTTTGTGTTGAGAATCCATATACATCGGGATCGTGCCCGTGCTATTATTGATTTACCACAAAAGGTATATATTGAAAGTGTGTTACAACATTACATATTGGTAAAATGAAAACCATTGAGTACACTTATAGCAAAGGGTGATGAACTAAGTTTGGGTTAATGTCCAAAGATAACACTTGGGATTAAGAAAATGAAAACAAAGTCTTATGCTTCAACAGTTTGGAGTTTATATATGCTGAAGTTTGTACTATGCTATACATTGTCTTTGTTGTTATGTTGGGGAGGTATGTAAGTAACCTAAGTATGTAAGACTATAAAACAATAAAAGAGGCACATGGTGATATATAAGAAGTCAGAAAGGATCGAGATCATCAAGTATTCTAACTTAGTTTTTTATGGATGTAATGACACCCTAAAAAGCACTTCGGGTAATATTTTTTATTAGCCGGAGGTGCAATATCCTTGAAAAATGTAAATTAAACACTTATTGCATCGTGCACTATGATAGAATAATGTTTTGCATGCTCTGAGGTATCGAACCAGTCATATTAGTTGTAGAATTTTGTCATTGATTGTGTGTTATAAAAAGGATGGAAGGTCCCATGAAGTTTTACTGTGAAAATAATTTTGTAGTACAGTATTCTAACGTGAAATGAGCTCGTTTAGGTCCACACACATGCACATAAAGTTCATATCTATTCAAAAGAGAGTTTAGTTGGGTCAAATAAGTATAGAGCACATCGACACAAACTCTATAATAATGGATCCTCTTGCAAATTCGGTATTGCCTAAGGTATTCAAGGAACACACCTTCAATATGAGTGTAACTGATTTAGAGAACCATTAGTTTTAGTAGGATTTTTGTAATAAGATCAAATGATATATAGAACATCGACACAAACTCCATAATAACATATCCTCTTGCAAATCCGGTATTGCCTAAGGTTTTCAAAGAACACACCATCAATATGAGTGTATTTGATTTAGAGAACTGTTGGTTTTAGTGGGATTTTTGTAATAAGATCAAATGATATAGAGAGAACATCGACACAAACTTCATGATAGTAACTATCCTCTTGCAAATCCGGTATTGCCTAAGGTTTTTAAGGAACACACCATCAATATGAGTGCAGTTGATTTAGGGAACTCTTAGTTTTAGTTGGAGTTTTGTAATAAGATCAAATGATATTTGTGATGTATACATAAATGTTTATTGCAGTATATATGCTTAGTTATATTTATTGACATCTGTTACTTTAGTAAATCTCCAAAGGTAGCATTATTTAAGAGTATATATGTACGATTATAGTTCATATTAGTTTTAAGTTGCACGCCATAATTGGCCTAAGTAATTGTTGATGAAAATAATGTGAATATTGTTACATCATATAGTCACATTACCCGAAAGAGGTTTTTAGTCATTTATTTTTTATTGATCATGTACGAGGTCGTACCATTCACTTATTGACAATAGATTCAGGGATCCCGTTAAAGTTGAATATATTCTTGAGTAGCATATGACGGTCCAAGTTGGAGATTGTTGTAATATTTATGGTCTGATATGCTAAATATATAGTTGGTCATTGTCTTAAGGTAGTCCAATAATAAAAGTATAATTAATTGGTTATTGAGTCTATAGGTTAAAAAGCGTTGTGGGCTTATAAGTGTGGTAACCAGGTTGAATTTGGACACTTTGAATGAGAGGGTCCAAATCTCTAACACTTACGTCTGAACTAATAACTCAAGGATAAAATCAGTTAAATGGATTGTGATGCGTGATCACAAAGCGGTATAAGTTATGGGCTTGATACAACTAGGGTTTTAGTGTATTTTCATATAAAACGAATAACTGGGATTCAAATATGTCTTTAACATAAATCCAAAAAGATCAATCGCCGCTTTTAGTTAGAAGAAGACTAACAACTCTTTTACAGGAATAGAGCAATAACAACATACAAAGCAGTAAGTCTTTTTAGTCTATTCTAGAGTAGAAAGTTATATAGGGTTTATTAATTTTCCACATATTTAATAGGCTAATTTGACGTGATTCAGTCATTTCTATCAAAACAATCTACTCCTTGGTGCCTTGTGTTAAAAAAATATGTTTTGATTTTTTTATTACAACTATTTTTTTGGGTGTTAGGATTTTGTTCGTAGCAAATGTTGATGGGCTAATGCACAGACATTGATAATCTATAATATCATAAAAGAAAATGAATGAGAAAGGTGTAGTGTGACTGTAGTTGATTGTAAATGTATTGATTGCTGCATCATAACATCTGCTTCTAAACGCACTTCACAGTTAAGAAAAATATTGAAAGTATATATGGTAGCTTTGAGCTTCATTACTACCTGACTCAGATAAACTAAAGAGTCACCGCTGTTTCATATTAATTATTCAAAACAAAAATATTTTCATATGTCGCATCCCAAAACCTCAGAAAATGTACAGATCATGTTATTGTTCCTCCACCATTTCGGCTCTTACTATGCGTATCTTCTCCTCTTTTGGTCTGAGAACTAAGCTATGTAAATACTCAGAATTTGCAGGCCCTGTACTTTGGACCATCTTCGAGAATGCACTCTCATTGTTCGCCAACAGTTTCTCAGGTGTATCGTATTCCAGAACCTAAAAAACATCAACTAATGGATTATAACTGATTTTAAATATAGGATTCAAGATGCAAGATCTATTGCCAATGGTCCATGCATAAAATAGAATAAAATAAAATTGAAAGAAAAAATAACGTTAAAGAATAAAGTGTTTCATTCTCATAGAAAGAAGGTTAGAGATTTCATGTTTCAATTTAAAGAGAAAAAGGTCAATGATTTCAATGTTCTATTTCTTATAACCCTAAAAGTATACTATCTTGACAGACTCAATCACTTTCAACCCCCTTGACATAAAAAGATACACTTGTCACAAAATACATCAACACAGTACACTATAAACACAAAATTCATAAAAGAAATATTACGGGTTTCTATACTATCAATCATTGAAACTTCAAGATTATTAGACTCGTTCTCAACTAATATGAAATTATATTGAAAATATGTTTCGATGGAAAATTAAATTTTATAAAACTAATGAAAATTTAGAAGCAACAGGTTATCAGGGCAACAAAGGAAAATATGTTGGGAAACTATCATCAAAGAAGCAAACGCAACGAAATTACAACTAACTGATCGTTCTCAAAAGTAAATTGTTGAAACCAAATTTAAATTAAATTCAGTATCAATTGGATATTAATTATATTTTATTATTCATATTGTATATTGTTTAGAGAGTTGATTTTATATTTAAAATAACATATTATATTAGTCAAATATATTATTTTCTTATTAAAATAGAATAATATACTAATATAAATATAAGAGATGAATTTGTTTATAAGAATTAATATATTTAAAAGATGGAAAACTCTCTCAAGAAACTCTGTTCTTGAGAAAGAACAGAGTAAATTTTTTTAACTTCAATTCTGTGTTCTTCTCTGGATTTCTTTCCCTTCTTTGATTATGAATACCGTTATGGAGTTTGATTCGACGGAGGAGTTTCCTAAACTTAGGAAATTGTCGAAAGCTGAAGATCAAGAAGTCAAGGGAAAGGGGTTGAGGAATTTTGTTGACAAAGATAGAGAGTTTCCAGGTAATATGATTATAAACCCAGTTTATGAAGAATCGTCCAAAGAGAATGATGGAAAGATTCAGAAAGAATCGTATACAAATCTTTTAAAATCTGGAAAAACAGAGTTTGTTCATTCAAACGTTTCTGTTTCGATATCAAATGATATTCCGATTATCAAGTTTGATGTTGGGGATAAAGAGAAACTGTTAAAGGTCTCAAAGCATACTCTTATAGCCAAGTTTGCTACTGGCAAGCCTTCGATGGATATTATCAGGAAGTTTTTGTCTAAGTTCAATTTCGTTGGCAGTTTCAATCTTTCTGTCTGGGACTGCAGGCATGTATTTGTTGAATTTTCTGTGGTTGATGATATGAAGAAATTATGGTCAAGAAATGTATGGGCGTTGGGAAACAAGACAATGCGCCTTTTAAAGTGGACGCCTGGTTTCGATCCCAACTTGGAATGTCCGTTTACTCCGTTATGGGTCTCTCTACCAAAGATTCCAGAATTTCTGTTTAATTATTCTACGATCAATGAAGTGGCTAAGGTTTTGGGTACTCCATTAAAGGTTTGGGTTCCTTCGGTTAATAGGGCAAGGCAGAATTGTTGTAGAGTTTGGGTGGAAGTGGATATTTCCAAGCCATTAATTCAACAGGTGCAGATAAAATTTGGGAAAGATGATTGTTATGGGATTGATTTGGTGTATGATAATATCCCGTTATATTGCAGTAACTGTGCCCATATTGGTCATTCTAAGGATAAGTGTAAGAAACTGATGGTTGATGGAGAGTCTTCAATGAAGGTTAAGGTGAATATGGAGGGTCTGGTTAGTTCAGGTGTGCCTGATCAGTTATCTTCTTCTCAATTCCTCGAAGAGAATAAAGATAATAATGTAAAGAAGGATGGGATTTGTGTTGAGGATCAAGTGAATAAAGATGAGAACTGTGGTGAATAACATGTGGTTAAGATGGTTCTGTAAAGAATAGTGATAATGGTCGTTGGTTACAATCTGTGGTGGTTGACAAAGGTATTGTTAAGGGGAAGTTTGAGCAACAGGAGATGGAAGCTGATAGTAGTTCATTTCATGTTGAGAATTCTGTGGAGAACAATGGTGGCTTTTCTGCTCAACTTAAAGAAGGGGATATGATAGATGCTTTGAAGATGTTGGACAAAAGAAATATGTTTGATGTTCTTAGTGAAGAGGTTCATGATTCTCCTAAGCATGATGGAAGCCTGCCTACTTCTCCAGTTAAGAATAAAGGTGAGAAAGATAGAAATGAGTCTAAAAAGGTAAAAAAGGTGTCAAAATTGTGGACTTCAAAGGGTCCAGTATCTTCAAAAATCATGAAGCTGAAAAGGCCTCATAAATCTGGTTCTGATTAATGACTATAGCTATGTTGAATTGGAATACAAGAGGGCTTGCAAGTAAAGAGTCTATTCAAATATTAAAGTCAATGGTTAAATCTTCAAAGGTTAGTTTTGTGGCTATTCAAGAGCCTCTGGTTAAATCTGAAAGGATGGTTCTCCTGGCTAATAAGTTGAGGTTTAGTGGTTATATCTGTAATGTGAATAACAAGATATGGGTTTTTTGGCATCAAGATTTCTGTGTGAATATGGTTTTGGACACTGAGCAGATGATTCATCTTAAGGTTGGTCATCCTTCCTTGAATAAAGTGTTTGAGGTTTCTGTTATTTATGCTAAGTGCAAGAATGAGCAAAGAGTTGTCCTTTGGGATTCCATTAGAAGCCTGGATGTTCAGCATGAATGGATTTTGCTTGGTGATTTTAATGTTATTTCTAGTATCCAAGAGCAGTTGTCTTGTTTAACTATCTATCAAAAGGGAATGGATGCCTTTAATGACCTTATTCTGGATTGTGGTCTTTTGGATGCTGGTTTCAGTGGCTGTCCTTACACTTGGTCTAATGGAAAAAAGTGGAGGAGGCTTGATCGTGTCCTTTATAATAGTGCTTGGTTGGAGTTTTTTTATTATACTTCTGTCACTCATCTTGCTCGTAGTTGCTCTGACCATTGTCCAATGGTGATTAAGATTTCTTCTAAGATGGAAAGGTCTAAGTCTTCGTTTAAATTCTTAAATATGTGGACTACTCATGATGGTTTTTTGAAATTAGTTAAGGAGAGTTGGCCTGAGGTTATTAGTGATGAGGTGAGGAATCCCATCATGGTTTTCTGGCTCAAGCAACAACGGTTGAAAGCTGTGTTAAGATCTTGGAATAAGAATGTTTTTGGCAACATTTTTGATGCCATCAAACAGTCTGAAGAAATTATTAATAATAGAGAAGCTGCTCTTCAGAATGTGGTTAATGAAGTTAACAAGACTTTGTTAAATGAGGCCAAGGAGAATCATTTGCTATTGCTGGATAGGGAAGAAATTTATTGGAAACAGAAGGCTCATGCCTCTTGGCTAAAAGATTCTGACAGGAACACTGCTGCTTATCATGGTTTTGTGAAGAAAAGGTTGAAGAGGAACAGGGTTGATAGAATAAAAGTTGGGGATAGCTGGTTATCTGATAAGGATAGTATCAAGGCTTCTGCTGTGGATTACTTTAAAGGTTTGCTTGCTACTGATATTAGGGATGAGAATGAACAAGGTCTGAATGGAGTTATCCCTTCTCTTGTCACTGAGGAAGATAATAGCTACCTTGTTAAGGTCCCTGAATTTGATGAGATTTATGGGGTGGTGAAAGGTTTGAATTCAGAGTCTGCTGCTGGTCCTGATGTCTTCAATGGGGAGTTCTATAAGCATTGCTGGGATATTGTGGGAAGAGATCTGTGTAATGTTGTTAAAGCTTTCTTTGAGGGGTGTGCTTTGCCTAAAGGTGTGAAAGCTACCATGATTTGTTTGATTCCTAAGTTGGATAATCCTAATAGGTGGAAGGACTTTCGCCCTATTAGTCTTACCACTGTTTTCTCTAGAATATTGGGTAAGATTGTTAACAACAGGCTTTCTAGCATTCTCCCTAGATTGATTTCTGATGTGCAGGGAGGGTTTGTCAAAGGAATATCTATTCAGCATTCTATCCTTCTTGTTCAAGAGCTTTGTTTTGACATTGATAGTAATAAGAAGAATGGTAATGTTATCATCAAGACAGACATGACCAAGGCGTTTGATAAACTCAGACATAGGTTCCTGTTTGATGTTCTCAGGATGTTTGGTTTTAGTATTGAGGTTATTGATCTTGTTAATGGATGCATTGGTAATGTTTCATCTTCTATTCTTGTTAATGGTGAAATGGCTGGTTACTTTTCTAATACTCAAGGGTTAAGACAAGGGGATCCTCTTTCCCCGAGTCTTTTTATATTAGCTGAGGAGTACTTGATTCGAAGTTTTAATATGTTATCTAGTGATAGTCACAGATTCAGGTACAAGTCAAGGAGTAATCTGAATGTTGTTTGCTCTGCTTTTGCTGATGATTTTATGGTGTTCACTGATGGAAATGAGCATGTTATGGAATCTATTAAAGCTGTTATGGATCACTATCAATGTGTCTCTGGTCAGGAAATCAACACAGCTAAGTCTAAACTCATTATTTCTCACAAAATGCCTGTTCATCAAGTTGCTATTATTGAAGATATCTGGAAAATTAATCATTCTCATTTACCATTTAAGTATTTGAGTACAATCATTGCAAATAATACAAGAATAGCTAACTATGAAAGTCTTATAGACAAGGTTAGAAGCAGGATTATGGAGTGGGACAAGCTTCACTTATCATTTGCTGGTCGCCTGTGGTGAGGATAAAAGTAGCCTGAGGGTAGGCTCGTAATTTCAAGTGGAGTTTTAAGGCGGCGTGAGGGTGTTTCAGAGTGGTGTGAAGGTGTTTCAAGGTGTTTCAAGGTGGAGAGAGAATTGAGCAGCTTGGCAGCAGTAAATTTTTTGTTACCCATAGTTAATGCTGGTGGTTGGGTATTTATAGTATGCAATTTGGGCCCTTATGGGCTTTCGGGTCAAGTTTAATGGACCCGGGTCATGTTTAAAGACCCATGAGTTTTAAGCAGATGGGCAGGTAGCTTAGTCAAATAGTGTTTAGGTTTTTTAGTACTTTAGTCATAGTTCGAACTGCTTTGGGCTTGCAGTGTTCGAAGTCACCTGCCCGGTTCAAATGTCCTGTCCGAATTAAGCTCTTGGATCCTGTCCCGTTTACGGAGAGATTTACTTTGGGCTGCCCTTCCGGGGAGCACTTCGAATTCGGACTCATCAGGAGCCCCTTTTTTAGGTATTTGAACAAGTATCCTTGTCAAAGAACTGAAAAACAGTCCGATTCAGGAAGTGGTTCATCAATTCGAAGAGAGTTGAGGACAGAACCGGACAGACCAAACGTTACGAATTCCAAACGGTTCTTGTCAGAGTTAGTGGGACACGTGTCACTCTCTGATTGGTTACTTTAGCCGTTTTTTCACCTTGAAAGTTGCACCACATTCTCGAACAAGTTACCTATTTTAAATGCCATAAATGACATCAGCGCCGTCTTTTAATTATTGCCCAACTTTTCGGATTCTCCTAGGAATCAAACCCGTTTTTCACATTTACTATAAATTCTTTTCACCTTTTACAGTCTCACTATCTCTTTCACTTTGCCATTTCACCCAAAGCTTTATCTCTCTAAAACTTCAAAATTTCCTTAGTTGTTTATGTTCACAGCAAGAACATCACTGATCAAGGGCGGTTGGCTTAACCTCTCAGAATTGGAGAAGGCTCAAAGAGTTGAAAAAGAAAAAAGACTTGCAGCAGGGCTTCCAGCATCGCCTGTTGAGAAACCAGCCCCTTCAATCGAAGAATCTGACAGAGGTTCATCTTCTTCTAAAGGTACAAAACCTAAAAAACTCTTTCAATCAACACTCTCCCCCATAGTATCTGGCTCTTCAGTTCAAGAGTCGATCCCTATTGTTGAACCGGGGGTCACTGCCACAAGTGTTAGGAAAAAATCCTCTTTCATTGCTATGGGGTCCGATTCTGACCACTCCCCAGACAAATTAATCATGAAAAGGCCAAGTAGGTTGGTTAAAGGGCTTTCTTCCAAAAATACTAGCGAATCAGGGTCCGGGGCAACTATTAGGACTCTCCGGGAAAGGCCGGACGGTCCGGGGGCTAGCAGTCCTCTACCTCCCAAAGAAACTTCAACCTCAGAAACTCAAACTGAGGTGGTAAGTCGAAAACATTCAGAGAGCCAACAGTCCGGAGGATTAGCTGTGCCAAGCTTCATCCCTCCCCGGGCTGTTTCTACAGAAGCTCCCCCAACAATAATGGAGGAGAGAATGGAGGACTCCACCGAGGAGGTTAGATTTGAGTCCGAGTCCTCCGGACAAGCTGAAACTGCTAGAGTTGCTGCCAAGAAAGGCAAAGAAAACTTATATCTGAGGCATCCGGACCTGCCGGAGAGCCTCGAAGGGAGAGTAGGGCCATGCTTTCACAAGGTGGAGTTCAAGTATCTTTTATCTCTGTTAAAGACCAAGTGTGCGTTCATCCATACTAAAGATCTGGGACGACTGCGCACTAAGTGGGGGATCCCTGAGAATGTAAAGATTCGAATTCCCATCGATCCAGAGACCCCGATGGATTGCAAAAGAAATGAGATAGTCTTCTTTACGGAGCTATTCAATTGGGGACTTAGGTTCCTACTGGACCCAGAAATAGTACGCTATTTTCACTTAGTCAAGCTATGTCCATCACAGCTAAGCCCTAACGGCTGGTACACCTTGATGTCATGTATTATGGCGTCTAGGCTATCTGGAATTCCTCTTCCTATGGAAGAGTTTGCAGCTGTGGCTAATTTGTGCAAGCATCATCAGTTCCCTTTTTATCATTTCAACATGGGGAACGATCTTAAAGCTGTTGATGATCTCCTGGAATCGGAGAGTAAATGGAGGAGCCAGTTCTTGTTTGTCAGTGGCTCATGGGAAAATGGCAAGAAAATCAAAACCGGGGAGAATCCTAGCCTTCTTCGAAGTAGATGGAGGAGCGATCGTAAGTTTTTATTTTAAGTTTCTGTTCGATCCTCTCTTTCCTTTAAGTTTATACTAATCAGTTTTTCTTTTGTTTTATCAGAGCTGCCAAAGGAGTTCGGGGACTATCTGAAGGCCGGACAGGTCACCTGTGGCAAAATCAACGCTTGGGCCGCAGAGAACTGGGAGAACCGGTTTCATAAAGCCTTCACTGCTGGGAACTTAGCAAGGTCTCACCTGTGGAACACCACGGGTCGAAGAGATCTAACTTGGGAGGAGCTCTCCACACAACCTGATGAAGACATCGTGCTGAGAAGATCTCACGAACTGGATGGGACTCTTTTCCTATATGCCTCTTCATTCTTCCATGGTGATCTCTTTTTCTGGAATACTTTTTAACTTGCTTTTGTTTCTTCTTGGTTCGTCCCTCATCACTGCTAGAGGACAAGGACTTTTCATTTCCCTCACTGTCCGAAGAGCTGTCCGAAGACTCTGAACTCGAGTCAGAACTCTCCACGGGCTTGGACCGGTGAGATTTTTTAGAGCTGGCATGCGTCTTCTTAGTGCTCTCATGAGTTTTGGAAACCCCATGCTCTCTTGGGTTATCGGTGTGGTGAGCAGCTGATGCTTTGGATTTCTCTTTCACGCCCATCTTGGCTTTTTCAGCCCTCAGAGCTTCTATCTCAAGTTTTAACCTGTCGCGCTCTTGGACAGTATACTCATCATTCTCTTCCACCACTTCGAGCAAAGCTGGTGGAAGCTCTGGATTATCCGGATTCATTCGGACATAATTTCTTTACTTGGTTTTGAATACTGGATTCAGGCACCGTCGCCTCCCACTGTGGTCGCCAATTTGGTGAGGATAAAAGTAGCCTGAGGGTAGGCTGGTAATTTTAAGTGGAGTTTTAAGGCGGCGTGAGGGTGTTTCAGGGTGGTGTGAAGGTGTTTCAAGGTGTTTCAAGGTGGAGAGAGAATTGAGCAGCTTGGCAGCAGTAAATTTTTTGTTACCCATAGTTAATGCTGGTGGTTGGGTATTTATAGTATGCAATTTGGGCCCTTATGGGCTTTCGGGTCAAGTTTAATGGACCCGGGTCATGTTTAAAGACCCATGAGTTTTAAGCAGATGGGCAGGTAGCTTAGTCAAATAGTGTTTAGGTTTTTTAGTACTTTAGTCATAGTTCGAACTGCTTTGGGCTTGCAGTGTTCGAAGTCACCTGCCCGGTTCAAATGTCCTGTCCGAATTAAGCTCTTGGATCCTGTCCGGTTTACGGAGAGATTTACTTTGGGCTGCCCTTCCGGGGAGCACTTCGAATTCGGACTCATCAGCCTGCAATTGATCCAGTCTGTTCTTGTTGCCTTTCCAAACTATTTTCTTCAGCACACTTCTCTTCCTGCTGGTATCATTCAGAGGTTGGAGGTCTTGTTCAGTAAATTCCTGTGGGGGACAAATGAGGATAAGAAGGCTATTAGTTGGGCTCGTTGGGACAGATTATGCAAGCCTTATAGAGAGGGTGGTCTCAATCTTAGGAAGCTTATAGATA
Organism: Limnanthes douglasii subsp. nivea; assembly: GCA_036936605.1. Classification (NCBI taxonomy): domain Eukaryota; kingdom Viridiplantae; phylum Streptophyta; class Magnoliopsida; order Brassicales; family Limnanthaceae; genus Limnanthes; species Limnanthes douglasii. The sequence continues at coordinate 354,151,537 of JAUPFV010000001.1, forward strand.
CTCAACAGGTTTATGCGATGAAGTTATGGTATGAATTCAGAATGTAGCAATCATTATGGGCCAGATACATGATGTCAATCTATTGCACTAATAACATTCATCATATCCTTGCTATTGCTCCTCAAAGAAAGTCTAAAGTATGGTCTCGTATTCTTAATGCTAGAATGATATCAGAAGATTTTATGTTTTGGCATCCTGGGTGTGGTAATATTGCTTTCTGGTATGAGAAATGGTGCTCTGATAAGTCATTTATCAGGATTGATAATGATAGAGATAGAAGACTTTTGTGGGACAGTACCAATGATCTTGTGAAGGATTTCTGGATGGGGAATTCCTGGGATTTTGACAGACTTAATGCTATGGTCACATCTACAGAGATTGGCAAAATAAGGGAGGTCAGAATTTCTAACAGAGAAGATGTTTTGCTCTGGTCCCTTTCCAAGAATGGTAATTTTTGTGTTAAAGATACTATAAACCATATCAGGTCTAAGGGCAGCATTTCTAGTCTATATGACAAGACTTGGAATGCTGTAACCCCCAGGAAGTGTTCCTTCCTTTTGTGGAGGGTCCTTCATAACTGGTTGCCTACTGACAGTGTTATGCAAAGGAAGGGTTTCATGCTTGCTTCAAAATGTGTTTTTTGCAATAACTGTGAGTCTACTAATCATGTTCTAGTGCAATGTCAAAATGCATGGTCTGTTTGGCAATACTTCAGTAACATTTTTAGGGTTCAAATTCATACCTATATGTCTGTTCCTCACATTGTTATGAGGTGGTATTGGGCTGCTGGTAAGAAATGTGATATTTTCAGCATCCTTCCTGCAATTATTTTATGGTCTATTTGGGCTGGTCGTAACATGAAAAAGCTAAGTAATGAGAACGTTAATTCTACTTCTATCATCAAGCACATATTGCTGATTCTTTCTAGCCTAGATCATGCCAAGGTCTTACAGAGTAAACACTGGGGTAAGTTTGCTAAAGAAGGTTCTGATATCGGCTGCGTGAATCAGATTAAACTCAGGAATAGACCACTCTTTCTGAAGTGGAAATGTCCTAAGAATGGTAGGTATAAACTTAATGTTGACGGAGCATGTACCTCTAATGGAGAAGCTGGAGGTGGAGCTCTGATTCGTGACAGCAATGGTGACATTGTTGCTGGCATTGGCAAGGTGTATGGGAAAGCTTCACCGTTGATTGCTGAGAGTCGGGCGCTCTTGGATGGTCTGATTCTGTGTGACAGGTTGGAGCTCAACAGGGTGGACATTGATATTGATTCAATGATTCTTGTGAAGTTGATTATGTATGGGAATTGCCCATGGTTTCTGGATCCTCTGCTTAAGTGTTGCAGAATCTTCATCAAGCCTACAATGGTGGTTAGGCATGTTTTTCGTGAAGAGAATTTGGGGGCTGATTGGGTGGCAAAGGAAGCTTTAAAGAATCAAGCTAACTTAGAGTTCAATAGTTCGAATGCTCCTTCAAAACTGAAGGCTATTGTGCTTTTGGAGAAGATGGATTGTGGCTATTTAAGGCTTGTTGACTAAGAATTTTGGTATTAGGGTTTATGGTTGAAGGAGATTTGGGGAAGACGATGATACTGTTTGTAATTAGGGTTTGTGATTCCTTTTCAATTTTGTAATATTGTAAACAAGGGCTTCTTTTTGCCATTCTTTTCAATTGAAATCCTTTATTAAAAAAATATATATAAATATAAGAGATATACAATATATCAAACACAACATCAAAAAATTTTGATAAAAATTTACTCTTTTTATATCTCACTTTTTATATATTTTTTATTTTCAACAATTGGTATCAGAACCTAGGTCGTAAAAGAAAAGTGCGTTGGCCGCTCGAGAAAAAAGATAAGAACATTGTCCGTCGGAGGGAAAAAAAAGAAAAAAAAGAAGAAGAAAAAAGGAAGAGGAAAAAAAGAAGATAAAAAAGATAAAAAAAAGGCCCATTCGTATTGTTTAATATTTAATTTTAAAATAAAAAAAATTATTTTCATAATACAAAATCGATAAATAGAACCAAACCCGTAGTTTCTATAGACATTTATGTTTTATGATAGTATTTGAGTAGGGATTTGGTTTTTGACCTTTTAAGATGCGGTTAAGAATTGATTATAACTTTATACAGCTAAGATTCAAATTTGAAAGTTATTATTTAAAAAAAGAACAATTATATAATTTTTATATTCATACGTAATTTAACTTTTTCAAAAGATTTTTGGGTTTTTAAAGTATTTTTAGTGTTTTAGAACGTTTTAAACTCATACAAAATGAAAACTAAAGAACCCAAAAATGGTTTTAAGTATTTTGTTGGTTTTAATAGTTTAGAAATATTTTCAATATTTTGTAAATTTTATGCTCAAATTATCAAGTTACTTGGTCAATTTGTATTTTAGAAAGTGATAATGGTAAAGGTTTTTTCTCAACTGCTTTTGAGTCATTTATGACAACATGAAACTACATCACACTTTTTGTGGATACACTATCTAAAAATGGTATAGCCGAAAAAAAACATATTCTTGATGTTTCTTGTGCACTTTTTTTAAAACGAAAGTGTTAAAACCATTTTGGGGATATGTTGTTTCCATTACATGTTTTTTAATTAATTATATACAGTAATATATCATTCATAATAAGATTTCATATTTAAAATTCATCTAAATCTTCATTCCATATTTAACGCGGTATCATTGGTTGTACTTGCTTTGTTAGGGATGTTAGTTCTAAACATACAAAATTGGATAACAAATATTTCAAATGTATATTTTTTGGATATTCCAAAGTTTAAAAATGTTATAATTATTATTCACCATCTCTTAACTAATATGTTGTCTATATGGTTGTTACATTTATTCTAATCTTTCCCAAAGTTTACCTTGAAATAAATTGTAATGATGATGATGACATACCGATTTATATTGTAGTTCAATCCTTTAATATTAAAAATATTTCTCAACCTCATCCATCTTCTCGATCTCCTATTACACATGTTTATTCTCGAGTATAACACCTCCTGGTTGTATATGTTGATGACATCAATATTACTAGGAATGATATTGAAGACCTTTTTAAATCTAAATCAAAGTTCAAGACAAAAAATTTACGACATTTGAAGTACTTTTGGGAGTTAAAATTGTTAGAATTATAACCCGCTAGCTATTTGGCCTACAACACTCTATATATTGTGATGTATTGGCACTTTACAAAATATATTTTACTAATCAATAAACTTATTCGTCTTTAATTTATCTCAATTATCTTAAACGTGTTTATCATAGAATCATAACAAGGGGCGTTCAGAACAACAAACAGAGACAATTATTTGATATAAGTCTCCTCTTTGATAACCTCATGAACAACAAACAAATACAATTGTTCCATGCAATCCTTCAAAATAAAGACGTAGAGTTATAAAAAAACTACATCAATCTTTGATATTCACCCATAGTATTGTTAATGGTTCTAAGAACCACAGACCGAACTGAGACCAAACTAGTAACTATTGAACCGATTATTATCGATCATGTTCATGGTTCCTCCTTAAAAACCAAAATCAAAACCGATTCTGAACAAAACCGTTATAACATGGTTGGCCACGATGATTATGATTGTTTTTATTTATCTCCCAATTCTTAAATCTAAATAACTCTCCTTCTCAATCTCTCGTCTTTTCAAAGCAGTTTTCCAAGCATCGACCCTAATTGAATTCTATTTGTATTCATTAATTTTTTTCCAAGATACTATGATTCCAAGATTACCGTCTATCAAAACGAAACATGATGGAATGGATAAACATACTTTTAGGGGAATTTCTTGTCTCCGATAACCTTACAAATTGTGACGGATATGAGAAACCAATTACTTGATTTACTATCACACATATGTTTTGTACACAAATTAATGAGACCTAGTGTAAGCTTCTTCACTTTTTATATTCAAAGTGTAAATTTATTTTCTTTTGGTTTGGCATAGATACTTGAGAATACCTCGTGAATTATGATTAATATATTTAAGTTAGATATATTCATCATCTTAGAATTGGATTTGAGCTAGTCAAGACATTCGGTTTGTGAGCAACCATCCAAAATGTTTATAGATTTTTGTACGAGAGTTAGGTCCGCCTGTAAAGACCTTATATTTGTTTATCGTTAAACATAGAAAAACCAGTAAAAACCAAACCAAATTTAACCGGACCAAACCGAACAAGTTTTTATCGGGTTCGGTTTTGGTTATGTAAATTAAAATCGAATCTATTATCCGTTTGATTTAAACCATTAATTGTATCGGTCTGATCCAGTCCAAAACTGGACCAAACAAGACTTATAAGAGCATTATTCCCTCAAAGTAATATAACATTTGAATACCTTCAAATATGCAAGTTCTTTAAAGGCTAACTGATCCCACAAATCAAACATAACAACATCAAGAACAATAATACACATCATTTTCTTTTAAACCACAAATTTCATACTCTAAATGGTATTGTTTAGTGAAGCTGGACTGAGTATACAGTTTCGCCAAAAAAAAGAAAGAAAAATCTAGATGGAAAAAAGAAAAGTATGTATGATTTGGTTCATGTGATGACATAAATCACAAAACAAAAATTGAATGAGTCCAATTATTTAAACTAGAGTAGGATGATAATTTGAAATAAGATCTTCCTACAGATGACAACCAAAATTTGAGTACGTGATGATGCTCGCCATTTTCTACAGATACGAAACACGATCACCACTAAGGTACTCAATCTTGTTAATCGTTGTGAGTACGTTAAAGAATTAATGGAGTATCTAGAATTTTTATATGCTGGTAAAGGTAATAGTTCGGGATCTATGATGTTTGCAAAGCTTTTTATCATACTAAAAAAACAAGATAAGTCTCTTACAACATATTTTATGGAGTTCAAACGCATCTACGAAGAACTTAATGTTTTGTTACTCTTCAGTACTAATACTGACATTAAATTCAACAATTACAACGAGAACAAATGGTCTTAATGAGTTTTATTGCCGATCTTCCGTGAGAGTTTGAAAGTGATAAATCTCAAATCTTCGCTAGATCTGAGATACCATCTTTACATTAAATGTTTTCCAGGCTTCTTCAAAATGAAAACTCATATACAGTACAACATGTCGCTAGTGCATTAATAAGCCGCAATAAACCTGGTTCTTCTGATAACTGTCATAATGGTTGTGGTGGTCGTGGCGCTTATGGTTAGAATAATCGTGGCAAATCTGGTGCTCGTGGTGGATACAACAACCGTGGTGGATACACCAATCGCGGTGGTTGTGGTGGTTATAATAGTCAAGATGGATACAATAGACACAACAGTTGTGGAGAGTATTGTAAATATAATGACACTAATAGTTATTCAGGACGTAGTTTTTGAGATATAAGCAATGTCGAATACTTTTAGTGTCATGAATGTGGTCATAAAAAGTGGAATTATCCTTAACTACCGCAATAATTTGCTAATATGGCAACTAACGAGGAACCTAATATACTTTTTATTGAGGAATATGCTTAATTTTCCAAGTACCAAGAGTCACTAAAGTCACATGATCTTACAAATTCTGTAGCTTGTGTATCAGGTAACTCAACTACATGTCTTTTTTCTTCTTCCTCTAATTAGGTCATTGATTCTGCTGCGGAACATATGACAGGTAATAAACAAGTTTTCACTACTTTTTTAAATACGCATCATTCTAATGTAACATTGGAAGATGGACCATCATCTCATGTTTTAGGTTCGGCGACTGTCAATACCACAACAAATATTTTGTTGACATCTGTTTTACATCTTCCTCAATTTTCATTTAACCTTATTTATATTAGGAAACTCACTAAAACACTTTTTTTTACCTTTTACTCTGATCATTTTTAGTTTCAGGATCTTACGACGAATACAATAATTTGTAGATGGCATGAGAGTGGAGGTCTATACTATCTTGATAAAGACAATCATACATCTACTGTGTGTTCTGGTATCACATCCCCATTTGAAGTACATTGTCATATGGGTCATCCATCTTTCATCTCTTTAAAACAACTTTATCCTAAATTTCAGCATTTAACATCAATAGAGTGTGAGTCATGACAATTTTCTAAACACCATCGCCTTCCATCATATCCTCATATCAATAAATGGGTTACATTTCCTTTTGAAATAGTTCATTTGAATGTTTGGGGTCCTTGTCCCGTTGTTTCTAAAACTGGTTTTAAATATTTTGTTAGTTTTGTTGATGATTATTTTTGTGTTACATTGCTTTGTTTAATGAAAAATCACTCAGTTATTTTCTATATTTTGGACATTTTCTGTAGAAATTAATACCCAGTTCAATTGTCCTATTCGTATTTTAAGAAGCGATAATGGTAAAGAATATTGCGCAAATGCATTTTAATTATTTATTGAACAAAAAAAAGAATGTTTCATTAAACTTCGTGTGTGGACACACCATCTCAAAATGGTGTTGCTGGAAGAAAAAATATATATCTTTTATAGGTTACTAGTGCACTTCTTTTTCAAATGAAAGTATCAAAATCGTTTTGGGTAAATGCGGTCTCATCTGTCTTCCTTTTAATTAATCGTACATCGTCTGCTGTCCTTTCAAATAAGATTATATCTTCCGTGCTTTTTTCATCAAAACCTCTATTTTTTGTTGAACCACACATTTTTTGTTGTACTTGTTTTGTTAGGGATGTAAGTCTTACTCGTACCAAATTAGATCTCAAATCACTAAAATGTGTTTTTTGGATATTTTAGGGTTCAAAAGGTTATAAATGTTTTTTCTCCATCTCTTTATCGGTACATAGTGTCTAAAGATGTTACATTTTTAGAACATGTTCCATTTTTTCTGTTTTGTCTAATATCGATCCATAAACAACTACTATCGATGATGATTTACTCATGTACACATTGTTCAAGGATCTGATGTACCATCTCCACCATATTGGCATCCCATTAAACATGTTTATTCTTGACGCAAAACACTTCCTCCATCGTGTCCACTACCAATTCTTTCGTCTCCAGATCCTGACACAACCGATAATAAGTCCAGTCATGATCTTCCCATTTCTCTTAGAAAAGATAAAAGACAATGTACTTATCCAATTTCTTCTTTCGCAAAATATGAACAATTACTTTTTCTACCCGAGCTTTAATTGCATCTCTTGATTTTATAGCTATTCCAAAAACCAGTCGCGAAACGTTATGTTATTCTGGCTTGCAAGCTGCAATGTTTGAAGAGATAAGAGCATTAAAAGATATTGGTACTTGGAAGTTGGTTGATTTACCTACCGGAAAGAAAGCTATTGATTGTCAATGGGTGTTTAATGTCAAAATGAATCCATATGGGATAATAGCTTGTCTCAAAGCACGACTATCGCAAAAGGATATGCTCAAACTTATGGTGTTGATTACTCTGAAACCTTTTCTCCAGTAGCTAAGTTTACCTCTATTCGTTTATTTATTTCTCTACCAACATCAAATGATTGGCCATTGCATCAATTAGATATAAAAAATGCATTTTTACATAGAAACCTCCAAGAAGTCTATATGGAGCAACCACCAAGATTTGTTGCTCGGGGAGATAGGGAAGGTATATCGTTTGAATAAATCATTGTATGGATTCAAGAAAAGTCATCGTGCTTGGTTTGGCAAGATTAGTGATGCACTAAATGAATTTGGGTTGAAGAAGTGCAGTTGTGATTATTCGGTTTTTATAAACCTTCTGCAGATGAAATTATACTCGTGGTTATATATGTTGATGAAATCATTATTACTGGGAACGATAGTAAATGCATTTCATTGCTTAAAACATTTTTACATTCATAATTTCAAACAAAATATTTAGGATCATTGAAGTATTTTTTTGGAGGTTGAATTAACAAGACGCAAGAAAGGTATTCTTATATCGTAAAAAATATATTTTGGATTTGTTGATTCATAATTCGCAATTACTATAAGATAACGGAGAATTATTTAATGATCTAGAAAAATATCATCGATTAATAGAAAAACTCAATTATCTTACGGTAACTCGACCAAACATTGCATATCCAGTAAGTGTTGTAAGTTAGTTCATGATTTCTCCAACAGTTAATCATTGGGCAACACTTGAGCATATCTTGTGTTATCTCAAATCAGTTCCTGGACTAAGATTGTGGTATGACAGTAATGGTCACACTAATATAGATTGTTTTGCGAATGCAGATTGGATTGGATCTATAGTTGATAGAAGATCGACCATTAACTACTGTATTTTTGTAGGGGTAATTTGGTATCTTTAAAGAATAGGAAACAAAATATTGTATCAAGATCGAGTGTTGAAGCTGAATAAAAGATATTGATCGGATAGTTTATTATAGTCGACACTACTTTATTGTATACATTACTATAGTAGACTATATATTATTATAGTAGACTAGAATTTTATTAGGATATATACATATATACATATATATATATATATGGCTTTAACCTGCATAATTGTTAAGGCTCATTTTAAGAGTGAAGCAATATAGCCAGTTAGCTATTTAGCCACTAACAAATAAGGTTATTATATTAGAAAACCTACACATATTGTGATATATTAGCTATTTGAAAGATATATTTTTCTAATAAATAAACATAACCGTCTATGCTTTTTTCAATTTTGCATAGAGGATAGATAATATCATGGACAATCTCACAAATAAACTCTGAGAATTATATTTTCGACATACCTGACCGGCATCAAGAACAATTACTCGATCACAATCAATAATTGTATTTAGTCTGTGGGCAATGACAAGCATGGTGCAAGATTTGAATTCTTCACGAATGGTCTTTTGGATGAGAGTGTCTGTTCTAACATCAACAGATGCAGTTGCTTCGTCAAGAACAAGAATTTTGGATCTTCGCAGCAACGAACGAGCAAGACTAATTAGCTGCCGCTGTCCAACACTAAAGTTTTCCCCTCCTTCCATAACCTTCACAAGTTATAGTAAATTATGTTTCAATAAGTGCATCACAAAGCAGCATGTTAAGATATAAGTGACAAACGATATCTAATACCTCAGCATCTAGACCTAGAGAATTCTCTCTGATCACAATCTTTAGATGTGCCCTCGCTAAGGCCTCCCAAAGGTCAGCATCATTGTGCTCGTTAAATGGATCAAGATTGAAGCGCACAGTACCTGGACAAAAGAGGACCGATAGTGTGAATTAAATCGTTACATCATGATCATGATAATAATTTTACATTTAAAACCAATGACTGATGTTACAATTATGAAAATTCACATATTATACAAAATGTATGTTCGTTTTGAGGTTAGATAGTTAGTTTATTTTTTGATGAAATAATATGAAGAACTTTTCAAAGGAAGACAAATTATGTTCAGGCATGAACATAACAAGACATGATAAAGTAATTGCATCTTGTTCGAGTCTGTGAATTAAAAATTTCAAGAATAAAATTAACTAAGCTTGGCATATACCTGAGAAAAGAACTGGGGATTGGGGAATGATACAGAGGACCCTCCTCAAATCAGTTAGCCCAAGCTTACAAACATCACAATCATCGATCATGATTCTTCCGCTTTCTAATTCCACAATTCTAAACAATGCATTGAGCATGCTAGTTTTCCCAGCACCAGTTCTTCCAACAACTCCCACTTTCTCACTTGGAGAAATTGTGAAGGACAATCCATGCAACACTGGAGGAAGATCTGGTCTGTATCGCAGAATAATGTTCTCAAACCTGATTGATCCTGCCGAAGGCCAACCAGGTGGGGGTCGATTACTCTCGATTATATCTGGAGCCTCAGAAGAAAGATCTATATACATGCCTACACGCTCAACAGCGTTTAGACTATTCTCAGCTTGGCTGGCTAGTTTTAAAACACCACTCAACAGGTAAGTGATATTTAAAGTGTAACTAAGAAGTAGACCCATCCTGGATGCGAATTCTGCTTGTTTTTCTGTTTTTCCGTTTTGCAAGACTGCAAATGTTGCTGTCAACCAGATCATGAGTCCCCCTAACATTTCCAATCTTATGCCAAGCCAACAAATTAAACTACTGTTTGCAAGAGTAAACCTGATGTTATTATCCATGGATCTTCCACTAATATTAGCCATTCGATCATGTGATTTGTATGCACGGATACTTGACAGGCCATTCAATGCTTCACCAAATTGAGCATAAACAGGAGATGTTGTAATAGCATCCAATCGCTTTATTTCGCGAGCTGTAGTCTGTAAAATGCAAATGCTACATATTCTAATTGTTTGATCAATGAAACCTTGTAATACAGATTAACCGTTTACCAAAAAGAGCATAAAACTTAACATGGAAGTTAGTACATAACCTTGTAAAGAAAGAAAACCTCTAAGACAAACAAGATACTGCATGCACAAAGATGGACATGAAAGCATGTCCACTACTAAAGTAATAAAACATTACCTGATAATATAAGTAAGCTGCATAAAACAAGACCAGAAGTGGCATTATGGCCCACAATGATAGTGTGCTAATAAGACCTATCAGCAGGAAAGTGGAAAGAAGCTGCCAACTTTTACCCATAAAGCAATTTATTAAATCAGCAACTACTCTATCAATATCGCCAGTATCCCTCGAAAACCTGTTAACTACACGTCCAACTGGGTTGGTATGGAAAAAAAGCATTGGAGCTTTCAGGATAGAATTCAGCATTGAGTTGTGGAGTGTTTTGGCTGCATGTAGACTTAATATGATCAGCCAAAAAGAGTTTGCCAGTGTCACAGTCACCTAAAACAAAAATTGTAGAAGTAAGTCTTCATACTGTGAAAAAGTTATAAGAAATTAATCTGCCTTTTCTTTTTTTATTGTGTGTTTTAATTTTCCGATAAATCAGAGCTACGAGATAAAGCAGGTCTTTCCTTCATGTGCGCTAGAATCAATAACTTAATATGTGTCCATCTCTAGCTACAAACACACCTGACCAAAACCTAGGATTGCATAAATGGAAATGTAGTATCCAGGATTATAGCTCTTTAAAGTGCTTTGATCTGTCCAAAAACTTAACCAAGTGCTACTTGATATTCTAAGAACTTCGGTAGACACATAGCATGTCAAGAGTATGATGACTACCCATGAACCGCCTAATGCATCCTTGTACCTGCAAGCCGAACCACAACTAAATATATTGATAATAGGAACGAACGAAGAGATCTGTGCTGCGCGGCAAAGATTTAAATAGCAAATGAAAGGAATAAAATAAATTATATCTAAACACATGTCGCTTTTGTTAGAAACTATAATAAAATATTCAGTTTGCGTAAAAAAGGCTACACTTAGATTCTATGATTCGACCCTCTGGTCAAGTGTAATCATGCGTATAGCTAAGCTACTTACTGTAACATCTAAATCCCTATAAGTGCACACTAGCATAAAAATAATATCAGTAGAAACATGAAAATAGGAGACAAACAGCAGTGACATCTCTTCGTTGACTTGTTACAGCTGTTCACAAGTTGGTCTTTAGGCTTTACTACAACGTTTAGGATTATACATTCATTGGCAAAAACGTAAAAAGAAAGTAAGTTGAAATTCAATGCATTACCTCGTCAAAACTTTCCAACTAACAATTCCCGTTTCTCTATCTTCTTGCTTGATAAGTACTGATCTCCCTTGTATCACACAGCCTGTATTTTGCACAGCAGTCGCCCCATTAGCAGGTTTTGAACTGATATCACTCAAGTTTGCCACATCTTCCTTTTCTTCCCCTTTTACCTGTATTCTTTCAATATTCCCTGCATTTTCCATCAGATTTTGAAATAGCCTTCCATTCCTGGAGAGCTCTGCAAAGGTTCCTTCCTCTTTAATCATGCCTTCCACAACCATAAAGATTCTATCTACTTGCGGAAGAAAATGTAACTGATTTGTAACAAGTATCCTGGTTTTTCCTCGCAATTCTTCCTTGATGCAGTTGTTAAATACCTGTGAATAAGTTAAATTGGACTGGAATTTTAGAACTCCTCCTATATGCATGCAGATGGTGTAATTGAATAAAATTCAGTGCGAACCACCCAATTGTACACCAAGATAAGAAAATAAGAGATAGAGTCATTAAGCATTTAACTATTTTACTTTTAGCTCTGCTACCTGCTTTGCTCTAAAAGTAGGTTCAGAACATATTAGATACTAGATGCAAAACTGATACCTGCTTTGCCACACCAGCATCAAGAGCACTTAAAGGGTCGTCAAATATGTATATATCTGAGTTGGAATAGACCGCCCTAGCCATGGATACTCTCTGCTTTTGCCCACCACTGATATTTACACCTCGCTCACCTATCTCAGTGAGATCATGGCCCTGAGTCAGAAAGTTTGATATAGTCATTGAAACTCCTCCATTGGGACTAAACTAAGAAAAGTACATAAGCTTGTCGGTCCATTTACTGGAAGGATGTCGAGATCTTGCTGTAAAGCAGTAACATCAATTGCCCTCTGATACCGTTCCATTGTGAAATCAGCCCCGAATAATATGTTTTCGCGCACCTACAAGAATAAATCTTGTTGTGAAAAGTTATTATAAATTTATTAGTTTTTTATGAGTAGTAAGACCTATGGTACATAAGAAGAAGAAGAGTTTGCAGGAACTACACACTAAGATACCTCTATATCAGGAAAACTAATAACTAATATTGAACTTTACAAATCAAAAGGGTTATTTTACATAGATTTCTTAGGACACAAGCATGTTATTATGGTAGTTTACAGCACAGTCATTATGGTGTAAGTTAGTCATTTACTTTTGAAAGAAAAGATGAAACTCACGGTGGCACTAAAAATCCATGAAACCTGAGGAACATAAGCAACAGTTCCTCTACAAATAACAGTTGAATCTGCTACTGAAGCGAGCTCTCCGATTATAGCCGACACAAGTGATGTCTTTCCTCCTCCGGTTCCACCAATAATTGCTACCAAACTGCCAGCTGGAATATCAAAATTGATATTTGATAATGTCGGTTTTTCATCCTGAAAAAGAAGCACGTTTAAAAAATCGATACAATTAAGAGAGCATCTTTCACATTCACTGTCAGTGATCACTAAGTCCTTAGACAAACTACTATCAAATAGCTTCAGATACCCCTGCAACATTATAGATTGACTAGGAGACAATTTCGTATATTCTACAAGTCAAGCAGCATAACATACTCTAGCAATATACAATAGAACTCGGCTTTATTCTAGGGTGTTATATGATTTCTGTTTCTCGTTTTCAGTAAAAGAAGTTGGGGCTCTTTCATGACCACTGCACTAACTATTTAATAATACTTTTATCCACTACTTCCTTCCCCTAATAAAATGCAACTTGAACTGGTAATGAGCTCTATTACTTACCATTAGAACCGTAAATTTATATATATATATGTTCCCTAGAAGTATTCCATATAGATTAAAAACTCATAAAAGCAAAGAAAGATACTCACCTTCATATTCCATGAAAAGTATCCATTTTTTATTGAGATGGCTGGAAGCCCAGGTTGAAGTGGTGGGTTTGGCAATAGAATTCTCTCTTCGGCTAGCAATAGTTCTTCAAGGCGTTGTAATGAAACTTTGGCATTTATGACCTTAACCAATTATAAAACCCATAATAGTTAGCATAATTTTATACTAATTTGACAAAAGTAAAATCCAATGGTTCTAATAATACAGCAAAGAAATACAAGACAGGAAACACAAATAGATTAAGTCACTCTAACTACAATTGACTGTGTGAGACTCAAAGAGGTATTTTTACTCAACCTGTTTTTGCTGGTTGATAGTTTTCGTATTCTAGCCACTAATTTAGCATTAGATGACATTATAGAGATGAGTATGTAAGGAATACAACTCATGCTAAGAAAGCCGGCCTATATGCAGTGCAATACAAGCAAATGAATACGATATTGCAAGACCAAGGTGCGTGTTACAAACCTGGCTTAATAAACGGGGGAGTATGTTCATAGGAAATCCAAGCACTGAAAATAAAGAAAGCGATGTAAATGCTCTTGCAGGTGTCAACTCCCCTCCAAGCATAGAGAACATCCCAAATGAAACTACCGTCACAACTACTGGCATGCTGTTCAGTATAAAACTGTTGAACTGATACAAGGGAACAAGTTAGAAACATAAACATAAAGCTAAATTAGTTCATTATTTCATCATGCGCATACATATGTCTGTAACACGCAAACAAAATGCAAAGCTCATTAGTACAAATATTCTATGGACAAAGTACAAACCACTTTTGCATGCAACTCAATACAAAACTCCAATGCTGTTACTATTTAGAGGCTGTGACTGCAATAGAATGAACAGTATAATTATCAAACATAATGATTGGCACATACAGCTGATAGCATCTGTGCTTTACGGTATCGCAAAAGTTCATTGGTACGTATGCTTTGGATTCTAGACTGGAAGCTTTTCTCCCATGCATGACATCTGAAAAAGGATTCCAAATAGTTAGAGACACTTAAACTAAATACTATTTAAAGATCAATATTAAAACTTCAGCATACTTTACGGTGTCCATGGCAGCCAAGACTTCATTCAAGATGCTTACTCTCTTGTCAGTCCACTGGAGGGCGTTTTTAGTAAGCTTACCCACTTCACTTATCACAAAAGTCTGTTGTTCAAAATCAAAACTGAAGCCCATATATAGTAGGAAAGTAATAAATTATCAAAGAAAGTAATAACATGATAAAATTGAAAACAAAATGATGTTGCCCATCTTTTAAATCATGATAATATTATCCGAAGTTTGTATCGGTCCTTAGAATTAATATCAGGTATCGAAAACTTGCCCTGTCCGGGTGGCTCTGGTAACCTCGTTATAGCCCCCCCCCCCCCCCCCCCCCCCCCCCCCCCTCCCCTTCTAATAAGCGTGCTTTAAATGAAGCATTTATTTAAAAAAATTGGAAATTTTTATTATTTTTTAAATAAATTTAATTTAATTGAATCATGTAATTGAAAAAAAAAAATCTTCTGAACGAACCTTGGTCACGAGTTATAGATGCAAGTTTATCCTCCAAGAGTCGCTCATCTTTTCTTTAAAGATGTTTTTTTTAACTATTTTCGTTTTGATGTTTGGATTTATGAGATTCAAACATGTTTTAGTTTAATTTAATTTTCCACATCCGTGTATAACTCTTTTTGTTTGTATAGTATTTTCTATTTTGGTTGATTCCTACTGAACTATGAGTGAATATATAGGTAGATTTTGTGTTGGAATTTTTTTAAATCAATCACACATTTTATCTTTTGTTGTGGTGGATTAATTTCCGAAGATGACACATTAGATGTGCGTTAAGGTGAGTAGGGTTTTTCAAATAGACTTGTTCTTTGAGGAAGTGGTGCGTTGACATGAAATACAAAGGAATATCATTTCATATCAACACCAAAGTTTTTACCATTTTGAAAAACACTTTGGAAGAAAATAAGAACTAAATTGTTGTTTTCAACAAATTATCATCTCCATACAGATGGCAAAATCAAATTGGTGAACCGTACACTATCTATTTTACTTATAGTTACCGTGGATAAAAAATCTTAGCAATCAGTAAAGATGTTCACCACTCATTGAGTTTGTTTATAATCATGTTATCCATTCTGCTACTAAACTATCTTTTTTAAAAATTAGCATGGATTAGAGCCTTTGACATCATTGAACTTATCTTGCCTATCACCATCGGAGTATTCAAGCTAATATGAAATGAACAAAGCTAAACTTGTCAAAAAAAACAGACCATAGAGCTAAAGAGAACCTAAAAGGGAAAACATAGCAATATAAGCGTCAATGAGATAAAATTGAAAAAGATTAACCTTTGAACAAGTAGAATGGGTTTGAGTACACATGAGACCTCAATTCTGTTCCAGAAAACAAAGTTATAAGCTTCTACCCCGCAAAAATGGTTCATTCAAAGTTCTAGAACTTTTTTATAAAAATGCTTACAAATTGGAGCTTTCAAGAGATTTGAACATTTCTGCAAGTTTTGATATTTATGATTTATCACAATTATAAACATATGAACCGGATTTAAGATCAAAACCTTCCCAAGATGGGGGTGACTAGGACATCCAAACATATACGATTGAGGACGAGCATGAGATCATCAATGACGAACTATTGGGATTGGTCATATAACACGCTTAAGAACAAAATCTCAATGGAGGTGAACAATCAAAATGATGTCTACCAAGAACCAGAAATCTGAACAAATCCAGTGTTCGATGGCTCATCTTCAAACTCTTCTCAACAAACAAAGGAAATCAACATCCAGAAGGTAAAATCGTACGCGGATGGTGTTTCCCCAAAGAAGAAAGATTTACAACACGTGAAAGCTTTGTACCAGAGTAAGGATAATCAAGTCTTCATTACTCTTTGCATCAAAATTCACTCTTATTGCTAAATTTTTGTATGGTAAACTAAAAATAGACGAAATAAACACCTTCCTTTCAATTTTTTAGATTTTTTTGGACCTTTTAATTAACAAATTACAATTATAAGCATTTGCTAATTAAACTAGACAATTTAGAAGATTTAAAGATATCGTGGCAGAAAAACATCTACATTATATGGCAGAATACTTTCACTCTTTTTTTAAATGGACATCATTTTTTAACCAAAGATTGGAGTGCCCTCATACTCCAATTTAGGTTACATTCCCAAAAATTACCAGAGTTTTTTTACAACTCTAATTCAATTCATCAGATTGATAAGGCCACAAGATTGCCCATAACAATCCAGGTTCCATTCGGGATTAAATCAAGCTTTAACTATTGTAAAGCTTGGCTCATTGCTAATGTTTCAACTCATCTTCCCCAAAAAAATAAAGACTAGTTAAGGGGATTATGAAGGTTTCTAGCTGGATATAACCTATGATGATATCTCTGCTTATTATACAAAATGCAATCATATAGGTCACACTGAATTTTGTTGTAATAATGAAGCCATAAAAAAAACAATAGGGAGAAAATAAATATTTAGAAGAAAAGAAAACTTAATACTTAATAAAAAAGAAATGAATCCACATCCTCCAAAAAGAAATGTGAGTTACAAAGTTAAAATCAATTATTATCAATAATAAAAAAATCATAATACAATCCATAATTCATATTCAAATATTTAAAAAAAAACTCAATTAGGAGTAGCGCTCGATCTCAACAATCTGATAACAACTTGTTATATAAATCTTTTTTTGCCAAAAATCATTCACTTCACAGGCATGTATAATTCTCAATCTAAAAACACCAATAATGAGACATAAAATTATCAATCTAAAAGCAACAATAATAAAGAAGTGAACAAAATAATATTGATTTCAAATCAAGAAATTTGTGAAGGAGACAATAACAAAGAAATCATTAAAGCTCTTGACACAATAGACTTAAGAAACACCATCTCATTATCTAACGAACTAAACTCAAACGGAAATTCAAATCATGTTATTATTTGATTTCGATGTTTAATTTTTTGTTGTTTCATATAGCTCGATTTTTTGCATATTCTTTGTTTTTGAGTTTGTAACTCTGTTTTACTCGTGATTTTTGGTTTTTTTTTATATTGACTTGTACTTGAAATGTTGTATTGATTTAGGTTTTACTCGTTTTTTTATTTTTAATAAAATGTCGTTGAGAAAAGTTTTTACAGTAAAAATGAAGAAGCTAAAGTTTTGGTAGAGGCAAAACCTATTTAATTTTTGTAATGATAGTTGAAAAAGTTGTATTTTCAATAATGATAATTGAGAGATGAGAGACGTAGAAATGATAAACGAGAGAAGTATAGACGATAGATGATAAATGTAGAAACGATAGATGAGAGACGCAGCGAAAATAGATGAGAGAATAAAAAACGAAAAAACACGTGATGTAAAACCATACCAACCATAAATGATAAGAAATTGCATAATGCGAAACCAGGAAAACTATAAATGATCAGAGATCACGTGATGCGAAACCATGCCAATTATAAATGATGAGAAACCACATGATGCAAAATTAGACCAACTATAAATAATGAGAAACCACATGAAGGGAAACCACACAAACTACAAATGATGTGAAACCAAGCCAAATGAGAAACCGCATGATGCGAAACCATACCAACTTTAAATGATGCGAAACCGGACAAATTATGAATAATGTGAAACCAAGCTAAATGAGAGACCGCATGATACAAAAGCAGACCAACTTTAAATGATGCAAAACCTAACAAATTATGAATGATGCGAAACCATGCCAAACGTGAGATTGCATGCTGCAAAACCAGACTAACTTTAAATGATGCGAAACTGGAGTAACTATAAATTTTCGAAACCATCTCAACTATAAATAATGAGAGACCGTATAATGCAAAAACATAACCAACTATAAATTATGAGAGATGAAAGATGCCGGACCAAAAAAATAAATGTGAGACTAAGGTTAAATGGGCTCGCGATTTAAAAAAATAAAAATAAACATATATCATGAATGGATCTAGTTTTGTTCGTCTTAGAAAGCAAAACCAATAATATTTTCAGATTATTATTTTTCCGAGTTATGGTTTAAAAGATACAAATATTTAAAAATTAAATTAAAAAGATGTGTACAATTTTTTTATGATTTTATATAAAAAAATACTTTAAATACCTAATTTGTTAAATTTATCGGATAATAATCAATAAAAAATCATCAATTTAACCTTATTTTCTTCCACCAAATTATAGTTTTAGTTTTATTTTTATTTTTTATTTTTATTTTTTATTTTTTTTAAGGGATAAAACCCTAATTTTAATAAATAAAAACAACTCCCAGAACCGTGTATAGAAGATAGGTTTAGGCCAAAGCTATTTCCTCCATGTTATTTTTTATTTCCTCCATCTTTTAAACTTTCAAAAACACTAGTGACTTGCTTTTACCAAATTACCCTTATTTTTATTTCAAATTTATCACTAGATGCCATTTATCTAATTAAAAGTCTTATATGAAAAAACACAGCATTAACCTAACTTTAATCCAAGATATATGATTCCACCTCTAAAATTAACCCTAAAACAAAGAACTTCAATTTTATTGAAGATTAATCATGGAAAATGAAGAATAGTAGGATATCCCAAGGCGAACCCAAGATCAAACCCTAATCGATTCTAACAATGAAATCAAACCCCAAATGAAACCCTAATCGAATCTAACATAGAAATCTAACTTCAAACTCTAATCGAAATCGAACAACAAAATCTAACTACAAACCCTAAATTTGATAATGGGGAAGAACCTAGAATTTCTTTCTCCAAGCTTTCTCTATCTTCGAATCAACTGTTGTAAGGTAGTGATAAGTGAAAAATGGGTTTTCTTCTTTGTAAGGTAGTTCTCTAGGGTGAAGAATGCGTTTTGTTGTACTAAATTGGATGGGTATGTTAGGGTAGTAGTTTTGTGAAGAAAAAATGGGTAAAAGGACAATTTTGTAACTTCCTTTATGGAGGAAATAACATCATGGAGGATTTTTCAAATGATGGAGGAAATAAAAAAAATGATGGAGGAAATAGCTTTGGCCTAGGTTTATATAAGGGTTCAAGCGAAATCCTAAAACTAAAAATATGAAAATTACCAAAATAGCTTAAAGTATTCAAATATATAATATCACATATCAAGAAAATCAGGTTTCAAATTATAGTTTTAGTTTTAGTTTTGACCATGTTTTTAATTTTTCAAAATTGTTGTTTGTTATTTTCCTAATATTAAATAAATAATAACTATCCAAAATTATGGGAGACTTACGTAATGGGTCTAAAATTTGTCTCTATTTACCCAAGCATACTCCAACAGATCTATTTACAAATAGATCCAGTCTATTTAATAAAAGACTCAATTATCTATAAAAAAACAAAATAATTACATCCCCAAATTAAAATATTTAACCTCAATTTCAAATTCAATTCTTTCTCCTCAATTTTTATTTCATATTATCAAATTCATTAAGGGTAAAATTGTATTTAAAATTTAAATTTGGACTAATAGGTAAATAAAATCATATTTTGGTAGGTATTAGTAAAATCTATTTGAGGCCGGACTTATTAGTAAATTGGATAAGTTTTTGTACCCAATTGGTATAAACCCCAATTATTATATATATTCTCCAGTTTTTATCCTTTATTACTAATTAAGACTTAGCTAATTAGTTATTTATTCCTTATAATACCTAAAAAAAAGTTAAGAGTTAAGTACTTATAGTTATCCATAATTAAACATATTCTCCGCTTATTTTTGAAAGGAAAAGAGTATCTTCCCTTTCTTTATATATAAATAAGAGTCAAGGTTATAATTTTCCTAACTTCCTGCTAGATCCGTCACCACTTCGACCCAATGGGTCGATCTCAACCGGTGGATCTAATAGAAAGTTTGAAGGTTATAACCTTTAGGATAAATTAATCCTATATTAAGTCAGCATAATATGCATAGTAATTGTTACCTGAAAAGGTACCAAGAGAAGTAGCATCAGCAACCCAATAAGTGAAGCAACTCCAAGTTGCTGGTAAAGGAGAATCATTGCCACAATAATACGAAATGGAGCCGACCAAAGTCCATGAAGTTGTTGGCTTATTTGCTAAACGAATCAGAAAATGATATTAAATGTGATGGTGTTGGTGTTGGTTATTACATGGAGATTCGAAGAGTCAGAAACATACCTGAATAGCACTGGCATCTGTTGTAATCATATTTGTAATTTTCCCAGATGAAAAATTCTTGCGAGACTCATTGGTTAGCCGTAAACACTTACGGAAAATAGCAGCCACCTTTAATTAGAAAGAACGGTCTTTCTTAGTTAAGCCACCTCACAATGGTTGATGCATTAAACAATCCATCAAAAGCGAATTTTATTACCAAAGTTGACCTCATTTGAAATCCCACACGCCAAACTTTCTGAAAGTACTGCGCTTCCAAAAGGACGGACACTGTCTGAGGCAAATGAAAAGCTTGTCAATGGATAAAAGATTTTTAGACCTACCACATAAAATTTCAAGGAAATTTGACAAGTTTATTAAATTGAATTTCAGCTAGACCTTCAAGCGCAAAATCATGAAAAAATACTAGGCAAGGGGTGGCCAAACATAAAATTGTAAGTGGAATAATTCTTATATCTGCATTCTATCTGCTGACTTCTTAGCTTGCACAGATCAAAGAAAACAGTCAAGAAACCAAGCTGCTAATTATACCACAGAACTTAAATCCTGGATAACAAGTAGTCATCCACAGCTTTCAATAAATAACTCCAAGAATGTTTGAGGGATTAAAAAATGACCCTCTCAACATTACTGTGTGGTCCTTTTATATATGTAACTTTAATGACCTGTGAATATTTAGCAGCTAAACTGCCTACTACAGTTATTGACAGAATATTTAGTCATCAGCTATAGCACAAGCTAACGAATAATGTCTAAGCAGCACACAAGAGGAGCTCAAAGGATGCTAATTGTAAGATATGGAATCAGAAGGCCAAATGAAGTTACACAAATTACTAAGATCTACACACCTGAATACCTAATAAACTAACAAGATGCTATTTATCAATATCGCCAATTTTGCTAAACCCAGTTGCATTTTCCTTTTCCTTCTCGATATTTATAAAATTGCCACTTAACCAAATGACCATAATACCCAACATTTATAATATTACTTCTATCTCATTAACTATTTGATTAAAAAAATCAAAACGATACATAAATATTTAAAGAAAGGAAGAAATGTTTTTGTTATTCTTTTACATTTTATTGGGTTTACTATTTTTTAACCAAAATTTTAGGGTTTTTTCATTAAGAGCAATTCGGTCTCTTTTTCCTTTTTTACTGGGGATAGCATCTTAAGTGACTAGGATTAGTAACACCGGAGATAACAAAAACGGTTTTAGCAAGACCCATAAAGGATATGGTGCGCTATTTGCATTCGTGAAAAAAGAAAGATAATAAAGGATTGTTACCACCCCAACAAACATTAAGAAGGCATAGATGTAACCGAGCCAAGCTGGATCATCCCGTTGCATTGACTGCAGATCATAAAAAATGTCAATCAGGTGGATAGTAAAAAAAGCTACGCAAATTGCATGTTGGTTAATGACATTTATATCTCAATGAACCAAAAAAATACCTAGTAGACATTAGGAGTACCAAAGTCTATGAGCTGGTATAGGAGTACTTTCGTGTCACCAAAACTAATGAGTTAAATGCTTGTAAGAGGAATCAAATTCTAATTTAGTCTTATTTCTGTCACGCAAGCTCGTTAACCACAAGACTTTTACAATGTTGGTGATTAATATGCTCAATAATTTGTTCTGGGACTAGAGTTGAATAGCATAAGCTTATGCCCAGTGTTGTGTTTTATTTAGTAAGCTTGAGCGTCTTCGTGTAAAAAACTTGTAATTACTGAATCCTACGTATCTCGGACCCCCCGCTTCTGCCAATTTTCTAAACATTTACACCCAAAAATGAAAGGAGCCCAACTCAAATATTATGGATTCAAAAAGATAAAACCAACCTGTAAGAGGCGGTTCAGTATAACAGGCCCCACAAATCTTGAAAGATCACATGCAATCTGAAAGATCCTAAGTAAGGTCATCAGCTCCTCGAGAGTTATTAAGTATGAACATTAGATATAAAGTATAATATAGACGATGTAGTAACTTAAAAACTAATAGAAAATCAGGTTTCTCTAAGAAATATTCATTATTCAATTTCTGATCAAATAAAGTCATTCCAACATGACTGTGTTAATCAAGCTATGGAGCAGTAATTGCAGTCGGATAATGCGGCAGTCTCTTTTATCTGATGATACGTAAATTTTTTGTGTCAAAACTGTTTAATGTAATTGGGACGCTTGTAATTTGAGAGCTGTATAATTGTCAATAATCAACATTTTGCTTATGACACTTTCTTACTGCAGGTAAACCAACTCAAACTATCCAATTTTGCAAGTGTCTTCTAATTATATCGCACCTGGCAACTGTTATGTAATTTTTCCTACTCAGAAGAATGAATAGTTCCAAAGATTTCTGTCCAGAGTAAAAAATTGAAGAAGGATCATATTACCTTAAAGAGACCTCCTAACCAAAACCTACAAAGGCAAACAATATGTGTTGATTGTTTTAGAATTAAAATAAAAATGTTCCTACAGAAATTACAAGGTGCAAAACTTAGGGAATAGAAAATTAGAAAGGCTGTTAGAGTCATACCTTCGC
Source organism: Limnanthes douglasii subsp. nivea (assembly GCA_036936605.1). Lineage (NCBI taxonomy): Eukaryota > Viridiplantae > Streptophyta > Magnoliopsida > Brassicales > Limnanthaceae > Limnanthes > Limnanthes douglasii. The sequence continues at coordinate 354,174,768 of JAUPFV010000001.1, forward strand.
CCAAGACTATTATGCAATGCTTTTAGAAGCAATGGTCTGGACTTTTGGGATTCTTTAGCCCAGCATTTCTGGAACCTACAATACCCAATGAATCCACCATTTAACACCACTATAGAAGTCTATTAATAGAAAATGCAGAGGAAGCAATGTAGTACGGACTTTTCAATCAGAATCTCTGTTTGATCCCATGTGTCCAACTTCCACATATCCTTCTCAGTTATAGGCTTTCTAGATCCTACCTGCATGAGTGGTGTGATCCACCCAAAGTGTATTCCTAAAATTGAAGAATATACAAAAGACTGAGAAAAGCAACAGAATGTAACTATGTAAATATATCAATGTACAGTCCGTTATCTGTTGGAAGCCACCTGCAAATATGTTACCCCTAGTTACAAGGACATGGATAAGGAAACTGCTTACTGGAAAAGATGCTAGCTTCTCTCTCGGGACAAATTTGCTCTCTCCTAGGTAGTGCTTTGTAGCCAAGGGTGCCTATAGGCTCGGCATGCATCATCACATAACCTGAATGACGATCCAAATTTGGAACATAAAATAGAAGAAGAATCCCCAACAAAATCTGCATCCAACAACAAGAAAGTCAGCGCATCATCAAATGTACATTTATAAATGCGTACTCCCAGATATTAAGACTATACTTGACCTTATGTATCTTCTTGAAGCAAGTCCCTAATGTCAGTAAAGATGATCCTTACTTAAAGCGTGTAGGTAATAACGCATTAACACCATAAACTTGCCAGTATAATTTTACATTTGTTTTTACCATTCTTGACTACTATATGTACCCTAATCTAGATCAAGCTGGGATCATATTCTCTGAAGTATTACAATGGTGTGTCAAATTAGGACTTATCTGCCTTTTTTGTTGAATATGGCTTCTATATTTGTACATCTGATTAAGACTTTCATTTCGTGGCACATGGACAGCAGGCATCAGAAGAGGTGTTACATATGACCAACAGAGTTTACAAAAGCTAGAAGGATAGGAAGCATAGCGAAGCCAAAAACCTGGCAGCAAAAGATGCTGATATACAAATATAGCCCCAACCTGCAACAATATATAAAATTTAAAAAGTTGATATGCATCACTAAAAACACCACTGCAAATGTGAAATAGGGTGCATCCTGCCAACCAAAATAAAAAAATACAGGAACATATGCAAAAAGTATTCTAGAGGGAGATAGGTTTTATTGTTGAAGTTATTTCACCGAGTGGCAGTCTTGACCCGAGCAGAAGTGCAATGTGTCTGGAAACTCGGGATCATAAATGGATTCGAGTACCATCCGTAATCAACATTTTCTTACTAGGTGATACTGATATACCTACAAACCTGACTTATCAGTTGTATCCACCAAATGGTCCTAATCGAGTTGACCAATTTCTGAAAAATAATCAAATTGAAAGCTATAATTCTTTCCAAGGTGACAGTCGGCTCCCCAGGCGAAGATGGTAAATAAATGTATTCTATACTCCCTGTACTACTCTAGTAGTAATTTGTGCTGATAAAACCAATCTAGCATAAAACCAACTTTTTCCCTTTGCTCTATGTATATGAGTTTAGTGCCTTTACTGAACTCTTATTAAAGGAGGAAGCTACACCATCAAATTCTCGGATGTAAATTTGAAAACCTGTTTGGAATGAATCTATATGGCCAAAATTGCCCTCATTCTCTCTTTTGACTCCAAAAAAGTGTCCATCAAGTAAATATGTCATCCACTCAGGGTATAAATCACCCTTATATTATGACTTGGCAAAGAGTGAAATAAATGGATTAGTTATGACGAAGTATCAGTATAGAGTACATGGCCAGCTAAAGACTTTGCAGCCACGATATATACGTCGATACCAAGCAATTGTTGTGGTTTTGCAAGAAGCTTGTCGTATTACAGTCTTGAATTCCTCTTTCAATTACGTAAAGGCTACAGTTCTCTTCCATTGTTGAAGTAATGTAGAAAAGAAAAGAACTATTCTATTATAATCCAAAAAATCAAGGGTGAACAAAAGAGTAAAATGAGTAGTATCCAGAAGATGAACAAACCTGCAGCAAGAATCCTGCACCGGAAGTATAAGGTTCAACAGTACAACATCCCCTAGCATGACAAAGATGAGACAGAACCGTACGTACCATCTGAGCTCCTTAATGTATATTTTAGTTTCCAAGCAAAACATAATAAGCATGGAGCACCAAGCCAGGGATTTTATCACCAAAGTAGACATCTAGCCGCCATAAAAAACATTGATCATAAATTATTGCTACCAATAGATAATACATATTTACACATGACCTCTCAATTTCTAATTCATTAGGAAACCAAAACAAGATAAAAATAAACTTGCTCAAGGAAGAAAGGACCAAAAAAGGATACTATTAATTTTAAGTGTATATTGAAAATATTCGAAACTCTATCTATTTCATTCAAGAGAGCTAAGAGCTAAAGGGTGGAAAAACTACCTCAAAGGGAGCAAGACCAGTCTCTTCGCCCAAGTTGAAGAATGAGATGCTCATCAACAAGCTAACAATGGGACCAAGAGTGCAGTAAAAAGACAAGAATCCCAATATATAGTTATACCAATTTGACCGCAGATGAAACCTCTGAAGTCCAGCACTATATTTAATAAGCCAAATTCGATAAATACAAAGACCCAATAGAACCAAATGAGAAATTGATATCACTAGGGAGTCGATCACGCAGGGCGTGTATGCACCAAAAATACCGCTCACTGCTTTTGCCCAAACTTCATTGGACTCTGGGTGACAGTACCAAACCAGTGGCTCAAATTTCATTTCAGATACTATCCAATCCTTTTTAGAAATTCGAATGCTATCAGGAATCTGCAACAAAACCAATCAAAGGAAATTTAACGAACATCCGATCAAAATTAGTAAGAAAGCTGTACAAAATACACGTCTCTGCCCAACTTTACCCTAATAAACTATCGAATCGTTTGACAGATAGAAAACGAGAAGAAAAGGCTCGACTTAAGAGCTTATAATTACTAAGAACAAAGATAAAAGCAATACTATATACTCCGTTCAATACCGAAACCGGAACTTCTATCAAGTTTTCTGAGCAGCCAAACACTAATAAGGAAAATAGAGTAAAGAGTATTGTCATTTTAGCAAGCAAGAGAAACTTTACCAGTTTTCAGAGACGAGACATCGACGTTGCTAAGAATGGCGCGATATTATATATGCCAAGGAAATGTCCAAGCAGTTCAAATAAAAATATCAAAATGTTAATATATTATTTTAAAAATATATTTTAGGAAAATTACACCTAATATACCTACTCAACTATTATAGCGTCGTCTAATACTAATACAAAGTTTTTTTTATTACCACTTGATACTCATCTCAACTATTATACTCACACTAAATACCCAACATACTTACACTACCCTCTACTAACTATATAAGGATAATTTACAGTTTTCTTTCCCTTTTCTAGCTTTTAAAGATTTGAGATTTTGAAGTTGTTTTCTAACCACCTAACCCTACGACCAACAAAAACCACCATGAACAACCAAGAATCCACAATTTTCGGGTGATCGACTAGTTTAACGTTTGTATATTTATGTAATCTTGGTATAAAATGCATCTAAGTACAGTTTTCCACGTACAAGAGTTGATCATACGTTCATAGAGTTTTTGCAAATCTGTTATTTTCATCTTACATGTTTTTGTTAGCTATTGGTGTTTAACTACTGTTTGTGAGGTTATTTCTTGACTTTTTGAGTTGAGATATGTGTTATTCTACTGGTTCGTGAGTTAGTAAATCTAATTCAATTGTTTTCATTATTTTTTGGGTTTTTTCGAGCGATTATTTGGTATTATGTTAATCTAAATCTTAAATCGTTACTTAACTAGTTATATACTATTTTTTAGTGTACTCGATGTTGATTTTAAACGTGAAAGAATATATAGACTATGAGTTTTAGGTGTCCAAGAATTCCTGACAGGGATGCGAGTTGTTATGGGAATTCATGCGAATTGTTTGATGTTTTTATGTGTAGAAGATGTGGATTGTGTTAAATGAGGATGTGAGTTGTGTACATTATGTTGAGAAACTGGGAGTTGCAATAGAGTTGCAAACAACTCTCATATAATAGAGGTGCAAACAACTCTAAGATTATAGAGTTGAAACAACTCTTTGATAATAGAGTTGAAACAAATCCCAGATTATAGAGTTGCAGACAACTCTCATATAATAGAGTTGCAAACAACTCTCAGATTATAGAGTTTCAAACAGCTCTCAGATAATAGAGTTGAAACAACTCTCAGAAAATAGAGTTGTATGGGTGATTAAAATAGATATGAGTGTTGCATCATACTGCGTGTTCTTTGTTTAGTACTATTACTATTGCGAGTTGTGTACATTATGTTCGGAAACTGGGAGTTGCATTGATAACATTTGATATTGTAAGTTGTTCAATTAGAGTACTGAGAGTTGTTCATTTGTGGTAGTGTGAATTATCTGTTATAACCTTGTCACATGACTGCTAGATAATTACTCAATGCAAGGTAAGATATGTCTAAATCACGAGTTTTTATTTTAAAACATAGTCACCAAACTGCAATTGTGTCTTTCACAGAGTTTGAAAACTTTCAAAGTATCCAAGAGTACGTGAAGAGCACATGGGAGGAGTTGGTCAGAGGTAACTACCTAATTACCTACTCTTGCGGGGATCACGAGAATTGTTTCTTTAATAATGAGAAAGATTTTGTTAGTTTAGAATTATATCTTGATTTGGAGCGTTTGAAACGGGTTAGTTTCCTCATAGAACAACAATTTTTTGATAAGGGTTCTAGTGATAAAGGTTCTGGTCAAAAGCGTAAACAGCCTAGCATAAGTTTAGGAGAACCCTCTCATAATCAACTAACTAGCGGGGAGAGTAGTAATGGTTTTGTTAATTCTGATCAAAGAAAAAAAAACTTCCTACTACTGGTTGGGTTGATGCTATTACAGGAGTTAGTCAAGCTTTCGAAGAAAGGGCTGCAACTTTAAGGTTATCTTTGTACCGATATGCCTTAGAGCATGGTTTTTCTTTCAAATACATGCACAATACAGCAAACAAGATCACTGCTTATTATGAAAATAAATTCACAAACAAATGCAAATAGAGACTTTGCGCATCAATTGATTCCGGAACCAGATTAATGACGATTAAGAGGTATGTTATGCACCATACTTGCAGTCTCGTTTTCTCCCAAAACCATAAGCGGCATTTGACATCAGATTTGATTATGAGGAAATTCATTATTCTATCCGGGTATGTCATTTGATGACAGCCAAAACCATACAATCTTCTATCAAACAATATTACGGTCTAGACATCTCCTATTGTTTGTCATAGAATGCTTTGGAGAAGACGAGGAGGGGAGTTTTCAGAGATAGTTCAAGTTCTTTTGGTTTACTAAAGGGGTACTTTAAACGATTGAAGAGCCACAATATTACTACTGACTGCCATGTAGAATTATCAGCTGGAAACGTCTTCAATCATTGTTTTATAGCATTCGGTCCATGTTTTCAAGGTTTCCATTTACGGTGTCCAATGTTGTAAGTCAATAGATACCACTTATACGGCAAGTATAAGGGTGTATTAATTTCTTTCGTAGGAAAGGACAGCAACAACGGTTAGTTATATACTTCTCTTATAATTTGATGGGTTATTAAATTTGTGTAAAAATTGTAAACAACTCTCAGATTATATTTGTAACAACTCTCTGGTAATAAATTTGCAAAGAAGTCCCAGATTATAGATCGCTAGTATACTGTTACAACAACTCTCAGATAATAAGTTGCAAACAACTCCCAGATTGGAGTTGCAAACAACTCTAAGATTATAATTATAACCAATCTCAGATATTAATCTACAAACAACTCCCATATTATAGATCACTAGTATACTGTTGCAACAACTCTCAGATAATAAGTTGCAAATAACTCTCAGAATAGAGTTGTAAACAACTCTCATATTATAGGTATAACCAATCTCAGATAATAAAGTTGCAAACAAATCCCAGATTATAGATCACTGGTATAGTGCTGCAACAACTCTAGTTACAAATAACTCTCAGACTCAAGTTGCAAACAACTCTTAGATTATAACTTGCGAATTGTGTTGATTTAGATGGTAAATCTGTTGCGAGTTATTCTATAATTTACCAGGATTTAGTGCAACTTTTGACCATATTTGTCATGTATTTCAAGATTATTCCCCATTGCAATTGGTATCGTGAGCATTGAGGAATCTAAAAATTGGATGTGGTTTTTAGGCTGTTTGAAACCTCATATGTCAGAGCGCCAAATCACATTTATTTCCTACCGTCATTTCGGTATAATTAATATTGTTTCTGTCTTGTATCCAAACTGTTTTCATCCGTACTGTTATTACCATCTTGTTCAGAATTTGAGAAAAACTCTGGAACATACTAACAGAGACTATAAGTTTAGAATGCAATGTTTCTTCCATCGATGTGCTTATACTCCCACTCAAAAGCTTTTTAATGATATAGTAACAGATTTTCTATGTAAAGGTGGTGAGAGAATTAGAAAAGTTCTTGGAAATTTACCTCCGGATAATTATGTTTAGGCATATGTTAAAGGGAAACGATACATGGCTATGGCTATTGCGGCTGAATCTTTTAAGGCACAAATCAAAATATTATGTTGCCTACCCATTGTTGAGTTGATTGACAGGATTAAATTCTTTCTCATGACTCAAATTTCACGAAGATACTAAGAGGCGTTAAGCTAGAGTACTGATTTATGCCCCAAGTATGAAAAGAAGCTAAAGTAGAATGTTGAGAAATGCCAAACTTGGGTAATACGTAAGTCTTCTGCAGCCTTGTTCGAAGTCTTTTCAGACCCTGTAACGGTTGTTAATTTGTTGGATTTCAAATGTTCTTGCGGAGTATGGAAACATGAGTGTTTTCCATGTCCTCACGCTTTAGAGCAATACAGTCTACCAACTAAGATTATCTTACTATAATAGAGTCGTTCTTCACGGTTAAGAATTACAGGTCAAGTTACTCTTTCAGCATACCAGCAATAACCGATTTCGGTAAAATACCAAGCTCTAATGATTCATTGGAGGTGATATATTGAAATTGCCAATGTGAAAAGATGCTCGGGAAGGCTTAAGAAAAAACGAATCATATCTAGAGGAGAAGAAAAAACCAAGCAGTTGAGATGTGGTCGTTGTTTGAAATCAGGTCATAACAGGATGTGAATTTTTAATACTAGTACTGACATTGCAAATTGTTTTACCCATCGATGAAATGGGAGTTGTTTGCATGTCTTTCCCTTGAGTCTTTACCGAGGGAATGCGAATTGTTTGCATATTACTTTACTAATAGTTGTTTGAAAATAGATTAAGAGAGTTCTTCGTAACTGTGAACTGAGAGTTGTTTGCAAAATATCAATGCTTCATAAACTTTTTACACTAAAAAATAATTTATACAAAAAAAGATTACATAGCCATAACAGGTTTCATGCACTAAAAACTTCCAAAAAAATACTACCATCTTTAGTATTTGTCAGTTTGCATGTAAAAAAACAGAAGCATTAACAATCAATCATCACTAGAGGATTCTTCTGTTTCTTCCTCCTATTCACGCTCATCATCAACATCTCCCTAATTCTCCATCTAACGGGCTTCCTTCGATGTACCAACATCCTCTTTCTCTTTCTCATTCGTGTCTTCCCTCTTCATTTTTCGGTATGAAACCTTTATTGGGTGAGAGTCAGCCACCAACTCAACCACTTCAACTGACCCAGAGTTAGTTTTTGATTACTTCTTGATATCAAAGTCCAGTACAAAGGTTGGGCTATTTGGTGGTTTTATCGGAGGGATTAAGCCGAAGCTTCTTTCGGTCGTTATGAAATACCACGAGTCGCCTAAAGAACCGAAGGTAGACATTGTGATTGTAAATGAAGATGTTATGAGCTTTTGAATTATATAGTTTATTTTTAAATTACCCTTCCAGTTACTATTATGTATAGGAAAGAAGGGAGTCTTAATGAGGTGGTGGCTATGTTAATGATTACAGCCTCCTCTCTGTCAAATCAACAATCAATGGGTTGTGTTTGATTAGATGTTTTTTTGCGTGCTCAAGGCAATTACAGGTTACCAAGGAAGACATCATAGTCTGTTCGCATTGTTCGGTATGTTTACAAATTATTTAGTATATATCATTGGGAATGTTGCGAACTGTTATGTCAAGCTCATTACTGAGAGTTGTTGACTACTGCACAAACAAAATTTGTCTAAAAATGTTGTTTTTTGTATATGTTGAGAATTGTTTTATCAAGCTGGATTGTGAGAATTATTTAGTAGTATATTTGTTATATACGTTGCGAATTGTTTTGTCAATATTGAGTGTTGTGCTAAACTACCCACAGTTCTTTCAAGTGAGTTCGAGAATGTTATACATTGCATATTTTTGAAACAAAAAAAACTCTATATATACACCAAAAAATTACAAGCAATATATGTACATCAAAAAAATTCGAACCAGTCATATGTTCAACTCTATATTAGTGTTTATATCCAAAAGGATTCCTCCACAGTTTTCCACATAAAGAAGATGACTACCAATATCGGTTAGTATTTTCATCATTTAGGAAATAATAAAAGATTTCAGCTCTAAGATCTCTTACCATATATTTTCGGTAAGTCTTCTGCACGTATCCTTTTTCGATAATATCTCTGGCGTATTAACAGATGAAAATACCGCAGTCGAGGGTGTCTAGTTTTTATTGTGGAATCGCTCTTGCATTTCTTACTTTATACCCATTCTTTGTCTCTGGTAGGTATATTTTACTGACACAATATTCCAACTATTTATAATAGTTTATATCAGGGATCATGTACAAAAGAAATATCAGATAATAGAGTAGCAAACAACTCTCACATAATAGAGTTGAAACAACTCTCAAATTGTATAGTTGCAAACAATTCTCAGATAATAGAACTGCAGATAACTCTTAAACTATATAGTTGTAGCAAATCTCAGATAATAGAGTTGAAACAACTCTCAGATAATAGAGTTGAAACAACTCTCAGATAATAGAGTTGCACACAACTCTCAGACAATATATTTACAAACAACTCTCAAATTGTAGAATTGCAAACAACTCTCAGATATTATATATGAAATCAACACTCTAGATAATAGAGTTGCATACAACTCTCAGATATTATAGTTGAAACAACGCTCAGATACCAGAGTTGCATACAGTTCTTAGATAATAAAGTTTCATATAACTCTTAAATTGTAGTGTTGCAAACAACTCTCAGATAATAGAGTTGTCAACAACTCCCATATGATAGAGTTGCAAACAACCCTCACAAATAGAGTTTAAAACAACTAATACACAATAAATTTACAAACAACTCTTAGATAATAGAGTTGGTTAGTAACATTTTGATGTGCGAGTTGTTTGCAACTATATTATCTGAGAGTTCTTTAAAAAAATGTTTGAAAATATACAAATACCCAATGAGTCTAGTAACAGTTAGAAATATTACCAACAGAGCAATTGTCCTTGTTGTGTAGTCTGCTGTATGTACCTTAAGAGGAAAAGTTGGTTATAGTTTGTTGTCATCCTGGCGTCTATATCAATAACGTGTAGCGTCTGATGGTTCATTCTATCCTTCGTAGTGCTGCAGACTGGAATGAGCATAATATTCGTGTTTGGGGTTATTTTTTCAAATACATCATCAACTGTATTTATTATTTCCTCTCCTTTTTCCACTGTGAACCGCATTCAAGGAAAAGTACATTACAATGAGAAAGTGGGAGGTGCTTGTAATTTATAGCTAAACTTACCTTAGTCATGCCAGAAATTTGTATGACATCAAATTTGGCTTCAAGGAAAGTTTTGCATGGAACTTTCCAAACTATTTCTTTAAATATCTTTAGAATCCAAGCGTTCACAATCTACCAAATGACAGGGAAAACGAGTTGTTTAATAAATTCAATATAGTGAATTGTTTTGAAAAAAATTCAGACAATGTATTAAACTGCGAATTGTTTGGAAAACTAAAAAAAGAGTTGTTTGAAACATATCTAAGAGTTGTTTGCTAACTGGATACCTTGTAGTCCAGGTTCTTTTCGAAATTCAGTGCCAACACTTCACTCACGACCATGTGAAGTTTGTAAGAAAACTAGGACAATTGTAAATATTATACATTTGGATCTTCCCTGTATTCTATGGTTTTAATTTGAAGTACTTTATGGTATTCACCGACATCGATCAGTTCAATTGTTGGTGTAGTCATTGGCCAGTCAGTGAGAGTTATCGATGCCAGTGCTGGTGGATCTTCTAAAACATTTACCTTTTTCCCCGACTATTGGGTCGGTGTCAATTAATTAAAATCAGGTAGCATGTCAACCTTCCCCACTGTCTCTTCCCTTTACTTGAACATATAAAGGTACGAACGGTCAAATCATAAAATCCAAAATACACATATTTTATATATTATTATTTACAAATCCACTTACCGCATGAACTGCGACGACCAATGTCGTTGATTACTCAGGCATACTCTTCATAGTCCGTTGATAAAATCTATTAATCACGTCTTCCAAAATATTCTCCAAAGTCCGTTGTATCATACCATCGTACTCAACAATATCAATTTCATCTAAAACCGACTGTGTAACTTGTGAGTAATAACCATCACTAAATACATTTGGTAAACATACTGTGTTATCGTGCGTATCAGAAGACTCTTGAACTTGGCCTTCTCTGTTTTCCGATTGATTCGGTACTCATCCTACAACTACCACTTGGCTCAGTGGTTCTGACTTTACGTAGCCCATTTTTTGGTTTTTAGCTACGTCTCTGTCTCGTTGTTGGACTTCTACCGGTGCTTCTTCCTGGCTGAGTAGTTCTGACTTCTTACAGGGATGGGCAGACTCTGAATATTCCCGTGCTACAGGTTGTGCATCTTTGGTTTGTGTTAGCCTTTCACTCTTTGCTAATGCTGGGTATTGTTGTTGTTATTCTCATTTATTTTTTTGTTCTTGTTGTGGCTGTTGTTGGTCGGCATGTTGTTTCATATCAAACCTGAGAGTTATTTGGACTAACAAAACAAACCTGAGAGTTCTTTGCAACCGTACACTTCGAGTTCTTTGAAACCATACATACATCTAAAAGTTGTGTGTTTTTAAAAAACAAGATTTGTTTGAAAATGAACAATTTTACAAAAATTTATATGAGACAAACAAGAATTTTTTGAAATACATACCACGAGATTTGTCTGAAATCACAACGCACATTAAAATGCAAGTTTTTCTCAACATAAATAACTCTCAGATTATAGCAGACAGGCTATCACTCAGCATATGCGAGTTGTTTGAACCAGACAAAACGAGAATTGTTTAGAAAACATACCACTAGAGTTGTTTGGAAAATATATCATGAGTTGTTTTCAAAATGGTTTTGCGGTTTGTGTTTAAATACATACATTCTAGTTCTTTTAAAACACTAGACTTGTTACTTTATTTTTAAAAAACAACTTAACAGCCCAATATTTTTTCTACCTTTACATAATATCAATCAGGACACAATATATCACAAAAAAAAACACATAGTTGTATCTTAATGTACTTTAGATCCACTTACATCTTCATGACTTTCTACATCTATAATTCCATATTCTTCGACAGCCACTTCCTTCTCATAAGCTTCTACCTCCTGAGCTCTATATTCTTCGCAACCTACTTCATCTAGCATGTGAAGTACGAGCTGTCGATCATTCAGAAGAGACTTATGTGTTCGTGACTCATTTGCATGACTAATACATGTCGTTGCCTCCTCTGTAGGAGGAGACTTGTCTCTCTGTCTCTCTGTTGTGTATGGCTCTATGGTGACCGATAACTCTTCTGGTCTTGGTTCAGATTTTACCGGTACCGGTGAATGGTTCCCATCATCGTCCTTATCCTCTGGTAGTACTCCAACATACTTTTCAGCCTCCTGCATTTTCCTATCGTGATTTAGGTCTTTTTCCTGAAATTCAAATGGCACAAGTGCCTGCATTTCAGTGGAACCGGCTTTGGTTGGCAATTTCGGTAGCCCTGGTTCCTTCTCCTTTGCAGGCCTTCCAGTGGAGGAAAAAGGGCAACGACTGAGAATTGTGGAGTTGTTCTTCTTCAACTGCCGTTGGCTTTAACCTTAACTCTTCAATATGCGACGAGAATACCAGACGCATTTTATAATTTTTTGAGTGCGGATTAAACAGATTAAATATATATAACAAGGCTGAAGCATATACTTACTTCTTTTGCTTGTTGGTCGATCTTCTGCGCATACTTATTCTTATCGGTATAGGTCTTCAATCACTTTAAAGTTGCTTCAGCTCCAGTTTTCTTTGGAGTAGCCTCTACGCGTTTGAGCATAAAACGATTAAGCGTTTCACTCATACTTTCATCTTCTACGTCCTCGTCCTCCGGCTGGGTTGTCTCAGTTGGCATTGATGGAATCGTTGTCCTGGTGAATGTTTACGGTTGGTCTATGGTTGTGATATCCTTATTAGAGTTTTTTCGTGCATGGGTTGCCATTTTCTTTGTTTTTGGGGTTGCGTTTTTCTTCTTTTTCCTCGATCTTTCTTTCAGTAAAACTGGTGCAGCATCTGGATCTCCATTTCCTGCTACTACTCCAAATGCTTCTCTTTCAGCCTCTTTTAAACATAAGGAAGCCTTCACAACCTACAAAGGGAAGAACATCCAAGTTAATACTTGTGCGCGAGTTTTGTAATAACAAGTTATACTCGGAGAGTTGTTTGCAACTATAGTCTGAGAGTTGTTTGTAAGTCTATTGTCTGACAGTTGTTTGCAACTCTCAGAGTCTGATAGTTGTTTTCAATTCTACAGTTTGAGACTTTTCTGCAACTCCATTATCTGAGAGTTTTGTGCAACTCTATTATCTGAGAGTTGTTTGGGAACATATTTGAGTGTTTTTTGCAACTACAATATGAGAGTTGTTTACAACTATAAAGTAGTTGTGTTGTTGTTCTCTTATGAGAGTTGTTTGTTATATACAATTGTGGATTTATGTTTTTATAGGAAATATGACCACAAAACCAAGCTTTCACAGGTCCATATTGTTGATCCTAATGAAACTGTTGAGAAAGAACAATATTACTTCTACCCACATCAAAGCTACGAGAAACACACCCTTTTCCACACTTTTGAAGGTGGCATTCGACCTCCGACAGGGGGAGTTAGTGAAGATGAAGTTTTTTTCGAATATTCAGTTGAATATAGAGATGTTCTCGGTTGAGAAAGATGCCTTCTTTTTTGGGTCAAAGCTAGCGAAGCCAACGACGGATGATATACATGTCATTTTTGGCCTTAAGCCCAAAACAAAGGAAATGACTTTAACAAAATCAGGAGCATTGCATAGCAGATATGTAAACAAAGTGGAAAATGATTCAAGGATGATGAGAACATACTTTATGGGTAAAAGTTTAAGAAAGATACGACCGACAAATATTAAAATCGTATCGAACAACATTATAAAGTTACAACTAAATCTAGTTTATGTATAATTAGGATTTTCACCTGCACTAACATAGAATGTTATGGTGGGTTTTATAGGCAAGTATAACAAGAGCCATCAACCAAAGGGGGAGCATGAGTTGGAGGATGTTGGCCGAATGTTGATATTATTTTTGTGCTCAACCCTATTCTACTCAGTCTATGAATATGTAATGGGTTTGAATGTACTTTATTTTTGTCGAAGACCTCAGCAGAATAAACGGCTATGACTGATATTTTTAAAGCTTCTCCAATCGATCAGGATTTGTGTTGCGGAGGGAAAACCCGATAGAGTTATCAGATGGGTCACACTTGATGCGTGAATAATTGCCAAAAGAATATATTTGGGATCTTGAATCTGATGTGACTAGAGAGAGAAAGTGTAGAGAGATAAAGTGGAATCTGAGAAAGTAATATTCAATACCCTTTTTTAGGCAAGTGGGTCTCCCTTTTATACTAAAATAAGGCGGACCCATTTAACCTATTAGTGGGCCGTTCATTACATACTAATGAGGCCCCTTCACTATTACATTGTTGCAAATCGGTCCTTGAAGTACCTTAAATACCCGATTAATCCCATCGGCTACTATTTATTGCGTTTTTACCCCTATCGTTTGGATCGGCGAATTCCGCCCTCATCAGTAGCCCCCCAGTCTTCGGGAACTTTCAGGAGCGGAGACTTATGAAAAAGCTATCGCCGATCGTCCGACCTCATCTCAGAATTCAGATCATGTTGGCTTCTACTTCCCGATGCTCGGGGTTACTTCTTCGGACATCTTCCCGCGCCTCGTCTTCTTGTTTTGTGGGCTTCTAATCCTAAGCTTCTCTTGATGGGCCTGGCCTTTTGTCTGAGCCTGGCTGCGATGGCCCACTTCTTTGCTGTGTTGTGGCGAGTGCTTACATCAGGTTCCGTCAGACCCAGGTCGACACGTGTCATGAGCTAATAGGCCATTCTCCTGTCAGGCTAAATCCCTAGAGAGACTCTTCGTCTTCCCGCTGTGTTTCCGTCGATTGGTATCCCCCGATCTTTCAAACCTCCCTATAAATACCCCAAAGCCCTTAGTGTCTCTCAGAGGCTTTTTAGAGAGAGAAAACGCTGTCCGCACATTTCTTAGAGAGAGAGAGAGAGCTCGCCCGACCCGTCCTTGTTCTGGTTCTTGTTGTATGAAACCCGGACGCTCACAGAGAAAACCAACCAAGAAAAAAGGATCTGAGTGGAGCTTCGAACAGTGGTCTAGTATTGGTGATAGGGCAGAGGAATACCGACGCGCTGGTCTGATCTGGGGGTCCAACTCCAAACCTTTTGTTCCCGCTCCACCTCCTCACGATCCTGTTCTCGCCACCCCGGTTCCCGCAGAAGTTTTCCTTGCTTCCGATCTTCACGCTTCTTCAACTCCCGAAGCTAGTCTATCACCAGAGCCCATCGTCCTTTCCTCTAGCAACAGTTCTTCTCATTCCCCGGTAGTCTGTCCGGAAAATCCGACCCAATTTTCCACAAACTCGCTTGTACCCCGACGTGCCCGTAAATCCACCTTTTTGACTATGGGAGAAGACGAACTACCCAAGTACTCGGAAGGAGGTAATAGTCCCGAAATGGTTCAACTTACGCCCTCGATTAGAGGGATTCGGACCGGTATTAACACTGCGGTCACTTTTTTAGGTCTGCCAAAAATGCAGCTAACACCTGAGCAAATGGAGGCGGCTCATAGGGCCATGGCTCGCGGCGCCCCCGATGCTTCTTCTTCCCGGGTTCGGCCGTCTGACCCAAACGCCGCTGCTGATGCTTCTTCTGGGATCCGACCGTCTGAAATAGACGCTGCTGCTGACCGTTGCTCTAACCCAGTTCCGACCCACGAAGCTGGAGAGCCGGAAATCGATGTTGCTCCCGCGGGAGTTTGTGTTGCCGCAGCTGGCCACGCGGCTAATAACCAGGATGATCCCTGGCCCGAGGCGGTTGAAGCTGCTATTTCGACCAAGTACTTCGATTGGCTTCTGACCAGGGACGTGGTTTCTCTCTTCGAAGGGAAGTACCTCTACTTCCCTGAGTCCGATCATAGTGAGATGCTGATCCGCTGGGGAATCCCTGAGTGTGTCACCGTTCGATTCCCGACCCCGGGGGAGACACCCGTTCACGTCAGACCCAGAGAGATCGTGGTGTTCACTGAATTGTTCAACTGGGGTCTGCGCTTTCCATTGGACCCCGAGATTGCGCTCTACTTCCGCACCCTTCAAATCTGCCCGTCGCAGCTGACGCCCAATGCGTGGTACACCCTGATGTCCTGCATCATGGCTTCCCGCCTCTCCGGTCGAGCTATGTCGATGGAGGAGTACATCGCCATGTCGGGTCTGTCGAAATCCCCGAAGTCACCGTTCTTCTATTCCTCTCTTGGCAATAAATGGAAAATTGTCAATGACTTTTTAGAGGGGGACAAGGGGTGGAAGCACCGGTTTGTATTCTTGAGCGGGTGCTGGGAGAACGGGCGTCCATACACTAAGGAGAACCCGAGGCAACTGCTGCGGACCTGGGTCCATGATGGTACTGCCCATTTTTTTTTTTTTTTTTTTTTTTACCTTGTGTGATCTTTGCGCAGTGTCAAAGGACTGGCTGCAGGGGGTGAAGAAGGACCATTCGACAACCGCGGAAGATACGTTCGAGGTGCTAAAAAATTATGCCCGCAGGAATTGGGGTCGGGGCATGCACCGCACTTTCATGGATAAGAACTTGTTTATGAGCAACCTTTGGCGGTGCTCATCCGAGGCTCTTTCTATCGAACAGCTGCGGACGCCTCCCAGCTTAGACGAAGTGATGGCCCGCACCGGTCGTCCCGGGTACATACTGTACCTTCCCAAGCGCAATAAGGCGCCCAGCAAACGCCCAAAGTCAGATGACGAAGGGGGGGAACCGGAGGCTAGAACCGAGGCAGAGTGTGACCCGACCAGGACGGCGGCGCCGGATGCGGAACGATCAGAGGCGAGCCAAAATCCGACGGTGGTGCAGAAGAGGAAGACCCGTGCAGAGCCGGGGGGGTCTAAGCCAAAGAAGGCCCGAGCTGTGGAAAAGGATCGGGTGACAGTCCGTCCAGAGGTGGTTGCTCCAAGGCCTGTCCTCTTGGATCACGTTGAAGGCGGGGATCGCGCCGCAGTCGACGTTATCTCTATCCCGGACGTCACTGAGACCCCGGAGGCTGCAGATCCCGATGCTTCGTCGGCGAGCGGCCCCAAATTCCCGGTGCTGACGACGATGGGCAGCCCGCACCCTTTTCCGCTTCGGGGAACGGATGGACTGGCGTTGTCGCTGTACAGCTTGCTGGTACCGGCGGCCTTGAAAGAGCGCCGGGCTAGGGAGCTTGGCAAAAGGTTATCCGCAGCGGAGGCAAAGATTTCCAGTCTCACCGCGCAGGCGAAGACGGCAGAAGAGGCTCTGGTGGTGGCGGAAGGTCGGATCGCTGAGGCTGAAAGACTGGCTACCGAAGCTAAGACAGCTACGGAGGCAGCAAAACAGGCGATGGAGTCGGCGCAGAAAACCGCGGAGGGTGCGGTGAGCGCGTCGGAGGCGGCGAGGAAAGCCGCTGAAGACCGCGCCTCAGCTCTGGCCTTGAAGGTTCAAAAGTTAAAGTCCTCGAACGGTGCCTTCCTCGATCGATGTAGACGATGGTCGGACAAAGAAGCCGCAGATGCTAAAGCCGCGTACGTCCTGTCTCTGCATAATCGGTACCCGGACCTTTGCCTCGGATCGCTATGGCTGGACGTACCCGAAAAAGATCGTCCCGAGGGAATTGTAGTGGAGGAGTCCGACGATGCCGACGATGAGGAGGACAATGATGATGCGGACGAAGATGAGGACCAGTGACAGTTCTTCCCTCTTGTTTTTTTTTAGATTTCTGTTAAGCTGCGGGGGCCATCTATCCCCCTGTATTTTGTGTTGCACCACTTGAACTTGTGTTTGCTTTTATTACTTTGGGGGTCATGGGGCCCCCTGTGACCTTATTATACTTAATTTGCTTAATGAACCGTTTTTCTCTTCATAATTTTTCGTTGGGAAAACCAAAATGTGGATCGGTAGAAACCGAAAAAACCTTTTAAGGTTCTGGAGATCGACTTATCATCGAAATTTTTTCCAAAAGGTCGGAAAAATCAAAATGTGGATCGGTAGAAACCGAAAAACCCTTTTAAGGTTCTGGAGATCGACTTTTCATCGAAATTTTTTCCAAAAGGTCGGAAAAATCAAAATGTGGATCGGTAGAAACCGAAAAACCCTTTTAAGGTTCTGGAGATCGACTTATCATCGAAATTTTTTCCAAAAGGCCGGAAAAATCAAAATGTGGATCGGTAGAAACCGAAAAACCCTTTTAAGGTTCTGGAGATCGACTTATCATCGAAAATTTTTCCAAAAGGTCGGAAAAATCAAAATGTGGATCGGTAGAAACCGAAAAACCCTTTTAAGGTTCTGGAGATCGACTTATCATCGAAATTTTTTCCAAAAGGTCGGAAAAATCAAAATGTGGATCGGTAGAAACCGAAAAACCCTTTTAAGGTTCTGGAGATCGACTTATCATCGAAATTTTTTCCAAAAGGTCGGAAAAATCAAAATGTGGATCGGTAGAAACCGAAAAACCCTTTTAAGGTTCTGGAGATCGACTTACTTCAATAGAAATGATGATGCCCAGCTCGTCAGCTGTCCAAAACCATAAGGAGTTGATTTTTTTTTTTTAAAAGGGCAGAAAGTTTTTTGATTATCAATAATTCGGGTCGGGTTGTGATCGGTGCCTCATTAAAACCTCCTCGCGCCACCAAGGTAGGAAAGAGTGCACCCCCGATCATTACAAACTTGGACTAAAAACAAAAAGTAATGCGAAATACATCATAAATTACAGACTATTCTAGATATAACTTCAAATGCTCGATATTCCACGGTAGCCTTAGGAGTTGTCCGAGCCGGTTCTGTAGGCGGTATGTCCCGCTCTTGATTTTCTCGACTACTTCATAGGGTCCCTCCCAGTTTGGTGCGAGTTTCCCGAGGCTCTTATCCTTGGTGTGCAGAAACACCCGTCGCAGAACCTTATCACCAACCTTAAACTCTCGACGACGGACCTTGGTGGCATACCGGCTTCTCATCAAAGTCTGGTAGTGTAAAGAGTTTAATTGGGCGCGGTGGCGCTTCTCGTCGATAAGATCGAGCTCTAGCCGTCGGTTGACATCATTCGTCTCTGCCTGATAAGTTCCGACCCTGAAAGAGGGAAAAATGGATTCCGCAGGGGTGACCGCGTCCATGCCATAAACCAAGGCAAAAGGTGATTCCTGGGTTGTCGTGCGGGGGGTTGTTCGGTAAGCCCACAATACTTCCTGCAGGTAGTCGGGCCATTTGCCGGCTTTTCCCTCAAGATTCTTTCTGAGGCCATCCAGAATGGTTCGATTTGTGACCTCGACCTGGCCGTTCGCTTGTGGGTGAAAAGGAGCAGAGAAACATTGTCGGATATTATGCGAGGTGCAGAACGCCTTCATTTCCGCACTATCAAACTGTGGTCCGTTGTCCATCGTTAACCGCTGCGGCACTCCAAATCTGCAACAAATGTTCGCCCAGATGAATTTGATAATATCCTTGGTTTTTGTGGCAGACAGGGGCTCAGCTTCGATCCATTTTGAGAAATAATCGACCGCGACAACGATCGTTTGCCTTCCTCCCGATGCCATGGGTAATGGTCCGACGAGGTCGATTCCCCATCGGTCGAAGGGCAACCCTTCGGTTATGGATTCTAGATGAGTTGCGGGAATATTGATCGCGTTCCCAAACCTTTGACACGTATCACAAGTTTTCACTATGAGTTTTGCATCTGTCGTTACGGTCGGCCAATAGAAACCTGCGAGAAAAATTCTTCTAATCAAAGCCTTGTATCCGCAGTGCGCCGCGCCCTCCCCATCGTGTAGTTCAGACAAAATTATTTGGGATTCATTGAAGCCTAAACATCGAAGTAGAGGTCGGCTAAAGGACTTCTTGTACAGAACATCCCCCAAAAGAACGTATCCCCGTGCCTTGTTGCGTAGCTTTCGTGCCGAGGCGGTACCGTCGGGGAGCCGACCTTCAGCTAAAAACGCGATGATATCCCGCCGCCAGTCTGAATTTGCCACTGAAGAGACCTGGCATGCTATTTCGGGTCGGTTATCCAGCTCATGTCGTTTTATAATGGATGGACTTTCCTGCTCTATTACCCAAGGATAACTGGTAGAGCAAGACACGGTCGCCAAAGAGTCTGCTATCATGTTTTCGCTTCGGGGGACATGCTCGTATGTGATTTTGTCAAAGGAGGCAGCCAGAATTCTCAAGGTCGCTAAGTACTGCACTAGGTGTTCTTTCCGAGCCTCCGCACTCCCCGTGGCTTGGTTTATTAAAAGTTGGGAGTCGCTTACGAGGCGTACTTGTTTTGCCCCGCACACTTGTGCCAACCGTAATCCTGCCAAAGCTGCTTCGTATTCAGCCTCATTGTTCGATGTGTGAAAGCCAAAACGGATGGCCTGGAACATGCTCAATCCCGAAGGGGTGATAATTTGTACTCCCGCCCCACAACCACTAACGTTGGATCCTCCATCGGTGCGGATGGTCCATTCGCCCCCTGTTACCTCTGGTGAAGATGTTTCCTGTTCCGGCCGCTCGGAGTGAAATTCGACCAAAAAATCGGCCAAGGCCTGGCCCTTGATCGCTGTTCGGGGCTCAAATTCGATGTCGAAATCCCCTAACTCCACTGACCACTTGGCTATTCTCCCGGACATGTCTGGTCGTTGAAAAACGTATTTTAGTGGAAAAGATGTACGGACGACAATGCAGTGCGCTTGGAAGTACGGGCGCATCTTCCTCGCGGCCGTTACCAGAGCCAACGCCATTTTTTCCAGCTTCAAATACCGGGGTTTCGGCATCAAGCAGACTTTTACTTACATAGTACACTGCTGTCGGAGCCGGCCCTGATTCGCTGATCAGAGCTGCACTGACCGCATAATCCGTAACCGCAACGTAGAGGAACAGGGTTTCGCCCGCAGCAGGTTTGGTTAGGCGGTTCGGGGTCGAAAGGTACTCCTTGATCCCCAAAAATGCCTGGTCACACTCATTGGTCCAAACGAAATTTCTCACCTGTCGCAGGACCTGAAAAAACGGAGCGCATTTATCAGATGAGCGGGAGATGAATCGATTTAGCGCGGCCAATCGCCCAGTCAATATCTGCACTTCTTTTACACTCCGAGGAGGAGTCATGTCGGCTAGGGCTCGGAGTTGGATAGGGTCGGCTTCGATGCCCTTCTCACTGACGAGGAATCCCAAAAACTTCCCTGATCGGACGCCAAAAGAACACTTCTCCGGGTTCAGCTTAAGGTTTACCCTTCGTAAGTTATCAAAAGCCTCTCCGAGGTCGGCAAGGTGGGCCTCATCAGTCCCACTTTTAACCAACATATCGTCAATGTAGACCTCCATGTTTCTCCCGATTTGATCCTCGAAGGTTCGGTTAACCAGTCTTTGGTATGTCGCACCCGCATTCTTTAGTCCGAAGGGCATCACTTTGTAGCAGTATAGCCCTCGACCGGTGATGAATGTGGTATTCTCCTGGTCCGCGGGGTGTAGCTTAATTTGATTGTAACCGGCATAGGCGTCCATAAAAGATAGTAGTTTGTTACCCGATGTCGAGTCCACCAGTTGATCGATCCTTGGCATCGGGAAAGGATCCTTTGGGCATGCTCGATTGAGGTCGGTAAAATCTACACACATCCTCCATTTCCCACTTTTCTTCTTGACAAGAACGGGGTTAGATATCAACAAGGGGTACTGCGCTTCCACAATATGTCCGACGCCGGTCATCCTTTCGACTTCCCGCAGAATTACCTCTGCTTTTTCGGGAGAAAAAGCCCGACGCTTCTGAATTATCGGTCTAACATTCCTGTTTATGGTCAACTTATGAATTGCAAATGACTCTGGTACTCCCGAAACGTCCCCGGAGCACCAGGCAAATAGGTCAAGATTCTCCCGGAGCAGAGCCAGCATCTGTTCCCTTAGGGTGGGTAAAATGTTCATCCCGACCCGCAGACATTTCCCGGTTGCAAAACGATGCAGCTCACACTCTTCGTCTGTCGTTAAAAGGCTTGGGGCCTCCCGAGGGTCGTCCACCGGCTGCGATCCAGGGGAGCTCCCCCTTAATTGCTATGCCTGGGACGGGAACATTTCTTGGTCTTTCTTGGGTGCCAACGCGGCTCGGTAACATTCCCGGGCCGTTTACTGGCTGCTTCGCACTACTCCGATGTTGTTTCCCACCACATACTTCACACACTGATGAATTGTAGAAGTCACCGCATGCATGCGCGATATCCAAGATCGTCCCAGAATAGCATTGTGCGAGGCCGGCGCATCAACTACTATAAACAGAACCGTGACGTCCTTTTTAAATGGGCCGCGGCCTAACTGTACTACACCCTCGAATTCTCCGACAACATCGGCCGCCGTTCCGGTAAACCCGACGATAGTATGGTCGGATCGCTCAATTACTGGCCGAGTTCGGAACTTGGCAAAGGTTGAAGCGAAAATGATATTGGCCGAGCTACCGGTATCTATCAAAATTCGCCGAACCTCTTCACCCACGATCGCTGCTCCGATCACTATAGCATCCTCATGAGGCCCGGCTAAGTCCCTCATATCATCATCATCGAAATGCAGAATTGGAGAGGGGGCACTTCTGGTTTGGAAGCAAGTTCTGGCTTCCAGCTGGGTGGTCAAGTTGACGATGTGTCTCTTCCTGGAAGAATGCGTTATCCCTGCCATCGAATCCCCCCCGAAGATGGTCAAGGATTCGAAAAGATCGCGCAGGCCTTGCACTTGACCAAGGCGTCCGTCAATTTTTTCATCAACAACTCTGATATCGTGCAGAGTTGGGGAAAGGGTACGTCTGGTTTGGAAGCAAGTTCTGCTTCCCGTGCCAGAGGATCGGTCAATTTTTTCATCAACAACTCGCCCCTCCCCGGATGCACGCGTGGTTCCCATCGTAGATCCTCCCCCGAAGGCTGCCAATGATTCAAACATTTCACAGAGGCCGAGCACAACGTTGGTGCTTTCTCCCGCATCCTCCTCAATAACCCCGATGATGTTACGGTTGGCCTCGGGATCGAGGTATTCAATCGAAACGTCGAAATGATCGGTAACTTCTGAAATTGCCATGGTCGTTTCTGGCTTCGGTACGATAACCACCTCCTTAGAGGCCGTTGCAAGTTGGGCCTTCTTGACGTACTCTAACAGGTTCCCATGCTCAATAAGCATCTGTATTTCCTTCTTTAAGGCTATGCAATCCTTTGTGTCATGGCCGACGTCCTCATGGTAACGACAATAGTGGTTATTCCTTTGCTCCCGAGGCGTCGGGATAGGAAAAGGCTTTCGGTACATCCCGCTCCTCTTGGTCTTTTCGTAGATTGACGACACGCACTCTGTGAGGTCCGCAAAGTAGGCCGGTCGTATCCATTTGTTGGACATAGGTCGGGAAGTTGCCTGCCCATTTTGTCTTGGCCTAAGACCGGACGGGACGGGAGATTTAGTGAAAGACGGTATGTTCGGGGGTATCGTGCTAATCGGTTGGGCTGTCCTGGCCTGGTCTGGTCGGGAACCCTGCTTTATCACGACCGATGCTTGGGCGCTCTGTTGGATCTGTGCCGCCACCTCGGAAGCTTCCGTTTCTTCGATCAGTATCTGCTTTTCTATTTGTGCCAATAATGCAGAAAAAGTGAACGCCTGCTTCTTCGTGACTGCTTGCTTCATTGGCCCTGGGAGCAGGCCTAATCGAAACGCCGTTAGGGCCACGTTCTCTTCACAATGGTCCAGATCGGTCTTCGCATCGATGAACCGCCTGGTATAGTTTTTTAGGCTCTCCCCTAGCTTCTGTCGACAGTTCATGATAGTGTCTCCATTAGCACGGAAACTCTTACTTCCCACGAAGTGCTGCCTAAATATTGCCCAGAAAGTCCCGAAGTTCCGGATGCAACCCTGCGGCAATCGGTTGTACCATTTAGAAGCCCTGTCTTTGAATGTCATAGAAAAAGCCCTACATAAGAGCTTGTCATCGTTGTCGAAACTCAGCATAAAGTTCTTGAAGGCTTCCAAATGGTTGTCCGGATCTGTTTTCCCGTCGTATTTTTCTAGTTTAGAAATGTCGAAACGCCTCGGGAGCGATCCCGCTAATATCTCATCGGATAACGGGGAGGCCCTCCAGTTGACTCCGAGCTCGAAAGCTCCTCCTCCAAGGCCTTCGGTCCTAATTTCATAGAGTCCCTCGGCTCTTGGGCTGATGAACTGGCTGCTCGTTCGGTACCCATGGTTCTGGCTGTTCGTTGGTTGCCAAGGAATCGGTGGCAACATTTCCCGCTCTCCGCGGCTGGCGACGTGCGTTCCTTCCTTTTCAAAGGATACAGGGGTCGGCTTGTTGGTGCCGTCCTTTTTGTACTGCGAGGGATCTGCCCTGGACCCTCGAATGCGTCGGGATCGAGTCTTTTGCGTCCGTTGGACTCTCTCCCGGCGCAGGTACTCCTCGCCGGACGAATCGTCTGAGGGGTAGTCCGACGTCATGGCCCGACGCCCGTCTGGGTTCCGACGAATCTTGACGGCCTCTTCGTCTTCGGGGGGAGAATCTCGGTAGTACCTGACAGGTCGGGCCTCCACCCGCGACGCTTGGCCGCGACCGGCTGCTCCCCGATCGTCCAGGGCGGGCTCTTTGCCCTTCCCTTCACGAGCCCTTTTCTCGTCCAATGCCCGCTCCCGTTCCTCTTCTAACCGGGCAATGTCTTCAAGGAGCTGCTTTCGGGTCATAATCAAAGTCGACCGCTTATCCCGACCGCCGTTCCACTCCCGACCGGGAGCTCCTGCGCCTTCCGACCCAGTGGCGGCTCGGACGACTTCTCTACCGTCCCTCTCTGTCGCCGCTTCGCTATTCATCCCGTACGATGTGATTTTCAAAGAACAGAAGATTCCTTTTCGGTATCACTGTTCCCACAGACGGCGCCAATGATGCGTGAATAATTGCCAAAAGAATATATTTGGGATCTTGAATCTGATGTGACTAGAGAGAGAAAGTGTAGAGAGATAAAGTGGAATCTGAGAAAGTAATATTCAATACCCTTTTTTAGGCAAGTGGGTCTCCCTTTTATACTAAAATAAGGCGGACCCATTTAACCTATTAGTGGGCCGTTCATTACATACTAATGAGGCCCCTTCACTATTACATTGTTGCAAATCGGTCCTTGAAGTACCTTAAATACCCGATTAATCCCATCGGCTACTATTTATTGCGTTTTTACCCCTATCGCTTGGATCGGCGAATTCCGCCCTCATCAACACTTCTATTCGTAATATTGTTTTGGCTTAATTAAATACTACCACACTAACATAGAGCTCATGATGATAATAATTTTCTCGATGCAGCCTTTCATCATGGAGGGCACAACAATTACTCTACATCTTGTAAATCCAAACATGATCCAAGGCTCTCTAAATAGTGGGGATTAAAGTCCAAATAATCGACCTTTCAGCTGATTGGAAGGCTTCCTCTGCTGCGAGATGATGAGGTATGAAATATATATGTATACAAACAACTCTCATATAATAGTTAAAAATAATTCTCAGAGTATAGAGTTGAAACAACAATCAGATAATAGAGTTGAAACAACTCTCAGATAATAGAGTTGCAGACAAAAATTTCAGATAATGGAGTTGCAGACAACTCTCAGATTATAAAGTCACAAGCAACTCTCAGAGTATATTCTGATAGTTGTTTGCAAACAACATAAAAAATACTAGAATGTGAATTGTTTCCACACATATATATATATATATATAAGTTTATGACGCGATTTGTTTGCATTTACATAAGATGAGGATGTGAATTGTTTTATAATACACATGTAGCAAAATGCGAATTGTTTTATGTTTCACATGCACGTTGCGAGGATCTGGGAAATTTGGAAACAACACCAAAACCAACAAACAACTGAATAAAAGACATCTACTATACATCAGAACACACAAAAATCGATTAACAATACATGCAACCTCAAAAAATACTATGTCAGACGATAAACCTATAAAGTAAAATACCCACTCACGATCCTAACTACGTGATTCAGTAGTAATAAGCAACGTCGATTGTAAAAAAAACAACAAGTACTTGGAAATCACAAAAACGTAAAAAGAAAAGATATTTTCGAAAGTTGAGACGTACCTGGTTACTATAACTCATTCTTGCTTCACAAACCAACATAAACTCAATGGCAAGTCATCGAACGACTCCTGGTTACTTGTTTCAGGGAGGAGATGACGATGGACGTTTGAGAATCGGTGAAGAACGACATAATTCTGGGTGGAGGAGGTTAAGGGTTTCTGGTGTGAATAACGGAGAAGTCGAACGATTAGTTTTTGGATTCTAAAAAAAATAAGGTGTATTTTGGTGGTTTAAGGGGTCTTATAAGGTGGAAAATGGGTTTGAAGAGAAAACGGGTATATATAATCAGGGGGGTAATTTTGTCTAATTTTTAGGTGGAGGTACCAATTGCACTATCCTAATTTTGGGTACTAGTTGGTAATTAGGTAGTTGACTGGATATTTATAGGTATTTTTCTTTATATTTTATAAGATATAACAAAAACATATTTAATATTGATCCAACCAAAATGTTAGGTTACAATATTAGACAAGTTTGTCTTAGTGGGATAGGTTACAATTTTGATTTTTGTTTAATTTTTTAAACTCAATCCTAGAGATGAAGACTAGTTCCACTATTTGATTTGAGTATTCATATAAGATTTTTCTGTATCTTGGATGTAACTGTGTAGTCTTATTTTCATTAGCCATTGTCTTGGTGTTGAATTCCATGTAAAATTGAATAGTTTGTTATAACCTGCAATACAAAGAGTATGGTTTAGTCAGGAAAAATCCTGCCTAGAAGAGTTAGTGGTAATAAGAGCAATTTGTTCATAATCACATCCTTAGTTATTATATCAATCTTAAATAATCAATATTCATGCTTTCAAGAAGAAGAATTGCATTAGGTTTAGCAGGAATAGAGGTTTGAAAAGAAAATCACAATTCAATTTATTCTTAATGGCTAATCTGATATCCAATCAGCTGCATAATTTTATTATCTGTATATAAATTTAGTTGTTATTTGAGATTCAATTAAATTTCTACAGTAATTTAGCATTGATTTGAGGTACAAAAGGGCAAATCCAGAGCTTAGCATATTAATCAGAATCAGAGTGTCTGATTCAATATTTGTATATCTATTATCTCTACAAATAACTAGGCCATCCAACAATGCTCTAGTTTCAGCAATTAAATGAGTGTATTTACCATATAATGTTTCTTTTGATTTGATTAACTCACCATTTTAATTTTTTAAAATGAACCCACCACTAGAGTCACCATTGGATAGACATGAACCATCATGATTTAACTTCATAGCGTAAATGAAGGATATAAAGTTTGGAAGATGCGAAATCTTTTTTTATTTTAAGTACTAATATATACGAAACATGATAGATGAGAAGATGTGAAACCTTTATAATTTTTTTAGCAACTAGATGATAAACCAGAACAACTACGATAGATGCTAGATGTTAGATGTGAAACCAAGCATATGATAAATGTGAAACCATATAATGAGAAACCAATGTAAAATATAATTTAAAAAAAAATCAAAACATATCATGAATGAATATACTTTTATTCATCTTAAAATAACAAAACCAACGATATTTTTGGATTTTTTTTCCGAGTTACTCTTTAAAAGATATGAACCTTTAAAGTTTTAAATTTTTATAGTGTAAACAAATAAGACGATTGTTACGAAGAAGATGCAAAACCTGATTTTTCCTAGATGCGAAACTTTCTTAATTTTTGTACTACGAGATGTGAAACTAGAAAACTATTATACATGCTAGATCCGAAACCACACCAACTATGATACATACTAGATCCGAAATCATACCAACTATGATAGAATAGAAACCAGACCAACTATGATAAATGTTAGATGTGAAACCATACATATGATAGATGCAAAACCATATAATAAGAAACCATTGTAAAATACAATGCTTTTTTTAAAAATCAAAATATATCATGAATAGATCTAGTTTTGTTCGTCTTAAAAAAACAAAAAAATGGTATTTTTTTCAGATTTTCTTTTTCGAGTTACGGTCTAAAAGATCTGAACTTTTAAAATTTAAAATTTTTATAGTGTAAACAAATAAGACGATTGTTACGAAGAAGATGCGAAACTTGATTTTCCTAGATGCAAAACTTTCTCAATTTTTGTACTACGAGATGTGAAACTAGACAACTATGATACATGCTAGCTCCGAAACCATACCAACTATGACAAATTAGAAACCATACCAACTATGATCGATGTTAGATGCGAAACCATACATATTATAGATGCGAAACCTTATAATAAGAAACCATTGTAAAATATAATGTTTAAAAAAATAAAAAAAAATCATGAATAAATCTAGTTTTGTTCGTCTTAAAAAAAATAAAAAATGGTATTTTTTCATATTATCTTCTTCGAGTTACGGTCTAAAAGATATGGACTTTTAAAACTTTAAATTTTTACAGTGTCAACGAATAAGACGGCTATTACAAAAAAGATACAAAACATTTTTTAACTAGATGCGAAACCTTTTTAATTTTTGTATTGCTAGATACGAAACCATACAACTATGATATATACTAGATGGAAAACCAAACCAATTATGATAGATGCTTGGTGCAAAACAAGACAAACTATGATAGATGCTAGATGTGATGCATATGATAGATGCGAAACCATATAATGAGAAATCAATGTAAAATATAATTGTTTTTTAAAACAATTCAAAAGTTATCATAACAGATCTTATTTTATTCGTCTTTAAATAATGAAACTAATGATATTTTGATTTTTTTTTCGAGTTACAGTTTAAAGATACAAACTTTTTAATTTATAATTTTTATAGTGTAAACGAAAATATGATTGTTACGAAAAAGATGCGAAACTTTTTTTTGCTAGATAGAATTTTTTTTTAATTTTTGTACTGCTAGATGTAGAACCATGCAACTATAATAGATACTAGATGTGAAACCATACTAGATGAGAAACCATACCGGACGAGAAACCATAATATATATTAAAAATAATTTTTAAATTTATATATATTAAGATAATTATAAATAAATATATTTATAATGAAATATTATATCATAAAAATGGATGTTTACAAATATCTAGGTTGTATAGAAATCAAACTGATTATGTCTCAAGGAAAAGAGAGAGTCGATTTTGGAGTTCCATATGAAAGTTGGTGGAGGAGGGTTGGTGGTTTAATTAATTAAATGGAAGATGTAGAAATTAGTGCATGTATTGTAATTTCAATATTGAGAAAACCGGGGATTATGAATCTATAGTCTACTTTCTAATCCACAGTTTATGCATAAGATCTTGTCCTTACTCGTTCGTGCTCTTCGCACTAATCGCTTTAATAAAAATTGTGTTAGTGATGTAGCAGGTGAGAGCTCAGGTTTGGCAACAAATCATCTTTATCGTACTAAATCAATCGTATAATCTTCGTGGGTCAATGGTTTATCAAATAATTATGATTTTATCAACACTTTAGAAGGTAAAGTTTCAAATTTCAGTTTTCATATTTTTATTGGTGTGTAATTGGCTCCCAACTAAAAGATAGATCTGGTTTAAATACAATTGAGGTCCAAAACAGGTTATGCTATATCTATTAAATGTTTTTGTTAGTTATTATATTTTTTAAAAATCACACTATGCTAAATCAGATATCAGATAATTTAGTCTGTTAAAATAATTTTTAAAATTATAATAAAAAAAGTATTAAATAATAATAAAAAAATATAAATTCGGAAATTTTGAAGAGAAGTGCGAAGTTTAAAAAACGAAATGTATATATCAACATGAAAAAGAGGAATAGAAAGATTATGAACATGTTAGAAGTCTGTCTATATATACAATAGTGAAATGTGATCCAAGATCAACCGTATCGAGTAGTCAGTTGTTGCAAACATCAAAGTGCTCGGTAATTTGCATATAAAAAATGTAAGTTATGAAAAACTAAAAGAATTACACTACAAGACAACTTTTATATTAAGAAATTCTTCAATTTCCCCACCAAACGTGCTATATTACCGCACTAAAACATGAACGACAAAGATGGTATATGCGAGAGGGAGGCTAGTTTGAAACCTCCTTGATCCAGTTGTGCCAGTTTTGGTCATTTATCGCAAACTCGAGCTTTGTACTAGTGAATTCAGCACACAAATAACAAAATACACGTTCCGGAGGGGAGTTTAGTTCTAAACTTATGAGCTTATCTCGAGTAGACAACTTGTTATGGATGACAACCCAAAGAATAAAAGAGTACAGTATATTATATTTATAATATACTAACCCATCTCACCTGAAACACGGAGTGGACGTACGAGTGATGATAAATATCTTTGATGGTAAAGTTTACTTTTTCACTCTTGACGGTCCAATAGTGGACATCATTACAATTGATACTTGGAGAGCTAAGAGAGAGAATAATGTTGTTGATCTCTTGAAGGTTATGGTGGCTTGTGGCACTTCCAAACCTAATATGGGTTGACTAGTTCCATTGTCCATATCATATGATGTCAGAAACTTTGAAATTGTTACCAAGCTTAGAATCACGAATTGTACTTTTACCAAAATGGGTTACCTGAGAGGTATAGCGAAACCACGACTCATGCTAAAATAAGTCAGACTCACTATTACCGATCGCCATCATGTACATCTTGCAAGCAAGATACCTAAAACTTAAAATATTCCTCCAAGCCCAAGAAAGAGAGAAGCCTATACATAACTCCATTTTTTTACCTTTCATCTAGTCACATAACATATAGTTATTTTTGCTCTTAATAATATACAAAAAATATTTGAGTCAACCGACTCATTCTAGGTTTTAAGGTTTAGAATCCCAAACCCCCTCCAACTAAGGCAAAGTAACAATGAAGAAATCTAGTTAGCTCAAGAGGCCTTCATCTATGGCCAGACCAGAGGAAGTGTTAGAGAGATATCTCAATGAGAACACTCGAAGGAAGAACCAAAATACATGACCAATAAAACTGACCCGTAAAAAGAACATTCTTAATGAGCTAGAGTATACCATGTCTTGGGGTTTTGTTGCTATTGATACTGACTATGATATTTTTTTATTTACTAACCAAGTACTTCAACGACCGGACTTCCCCTTAATGTGAAGGGACAACCATTTTTTTCGACGAACATTGTCAGCGCTTCTTCACAAACCTCGGTTTGGGGTTAGGTTTATAAACACCTTATCTCTCGCACTTATAATACATCCTTGGAGTTTTTTCTATTTTTACTACCCTCTTCATTTTTAACAATACAAATAATGTATTGTAACTTGGTGTTTTCAGATTCAACCCATGCTATCAAATCAGATTTTGTGTAATAACTATTGGTCGTAAAAATATGTGTGTAATCGGCCATTGAACATGGCGGTTGTTCCGTTTTCTACGATACACATGAAACTATATCTAAATCTATGTAATTCGCACTAATTATATCAAAATCTACATAAATCATGCACAATCATGCATGTCATTGGTCAAAACTGCACATACAATACAACAAATGATAGCAAAATTGCGCATGAACGGTACCTTAATTTAGCTTAAAAGCGTGCACAATCACGCATGCAATTGGACAAAATTCACGCACAATCACGCATGAAATTGGACAAAATCATGCATGAAAACTAATTAATTTATACCCAAATCGTTCATGGAGGGTGTGCAGTTCATTCATAATTTTACGCAATACGTGCAAAAACACTGAAGTTAGAAAAACTAAAAAATGTACCTCTACTTGTGTTTTTGTATGGTCTATTAATTGTTCATCCTCTTCGGATGCAAAATTTTCAAGATTGCAAAACAGATCGTCATGTAAGTTGTTCAAATCGATAATCGAGGCCGGATTTAGGGTTTTGTTTAGGTTAAATTTAGTGTTTGGTAGTTGTAGGGTTCGAGAAAATTAGATTCTGGATATTTAAGCTGAAATTTAAGTTTTTATATGTTAGAAGTATTTTGGTCTTTTCTTTTTTTTCTTTATTTATTTATTATCTCACCATAGCATAACCCATGTATTTTTTACATAGAAAGTATGTGTTCAAACATTTTGACCAATAAAATATTAAATTTAATTGTTAATATCTATTCAAGTATTTTAATTTAAATATTCCCAAAAGTAATCATATTCCTCTGTATTCTTCCCTCAAATCGTTTCCCCTTTTTCCTCTTTTAACCGTTGGAAAACGACTGTGCATGTGCTACTGCTTTTACTGTTGAAATTCCATGTTGAAATACAAATTAAAAAGTTCAATCCGTTCCAAAAGGAAGCGACAATTTTTTTGTTTAGGATTTAGGATGATGAAATGCATAAACCTACCCCCTTATTTGTAGTTTTTACAAAGTGAAACCCAACATTATAGGACAAATTTTTTAATACTTCTTTGTGTTTGGGGACCATAACCCGATAAATTCATAATTCAGTTTATTCAATGATTAATTAGTTTAGGTTTAAGTGCTGAGGTTTGGACCCTCTTTATCACAATGCTGAAATTCAACAAGGTTACCACACTTGAGCGTATAATACCTTCTCACCCATAGGTCTAATTCTGTTAATTAAATATTTAAATCGATTACTTTTAATTTGGACTTCCTTAAGACAGTGACCGAATATATTTATTTAGCATGTCGGTCCATCAATATATTAAATAAATAAATTTCAATAATCTCCCACTTGAACTGCCACATGCTTCTCAAGGATACATATTCAACTATAATGGGACCCCTGTATTCATTGTTAATGGGCAAACAGTACAATCTCATACATGACTGATAATAATAAAAGACTAAAGACCTGTTGCTCAGAATGTAAACAATAGGATGCAACAATAATCATATTACCATTATCAATCAATTACTTGGTCCAATTTTGAAGTGTGGCCTAAGAGTAATATGACTTCTAATCGTACGTATCGACTCTTAAATGGTTCTTACCTTTGGAGATCCAATACAATACATATATAAATAAATATTTCCAAGCATATATATATTATAATAAACTTTAATATGCAGAATAATGCAAAATATAACATCAGATCCTATTACAAACTCTCCCATTGAAACTAACAATCCTCTAAACCAACTACACCCCATACTGATAGTGTGTCCCTAGAAAACTTTAGATAAACCACATTTGTTAAATGATCTACTATCGTGAAGTTTGAGTCGATGTTCTCTATACTTATCTTACCTATCTGCACTATTTCTTTAATAGACATAAAATTTATGTCTATGTGTTTGGATTTAGACGAGCTCATGTTGCTGTTAGAATACTGCACTGTGGAATTTTTATCGCAATATAATCTCATGAGACCTTCTATCCCTTGTACAATGTGCAATCCAGTAACAATATTCCACAACCAAAGTGCCTGGTTTGATGGCTCAAAGCACGCAACATGTTCTGCTGCCATGGTGGACGATGCAATAAGTGTTTGCTTTACACTTTTCCAGGATATTTCACCTCCAACCAATACAAATATGTTTTCTGATGTGCTCTTTAGTGTGTCTACGCATCCACCAAAATCCGAGTTGGAATATTCAATGATCTCCAGTTTATCTGACTTCTCATATGTCAATATGTGCCTCTTTGTTTCTTACATGTATCGAAGTACCCTTTGAACTGCTTTCCAGTGATCCATGCATGGGTTATTAACATGTCTCACCAACATATTTACAGCAACAACCATATCCGACCTAGTACAAACTTGATCATACATTAAACTCCCAACTGCCGGAGCATAAATGACCGTTTTTATTTCATCAATACCAAGTTTTATCTTAGGACATTGACCCCTACCAAGTTTGTCACCCTTTGCTATAGGGGTACTTAAAGGTTTGCAATCAGCCAATCTGTAACGTTGTAACACACTTTCAATGTCTGCCTTTTGTGATAATCTAAGAATACCACGAGAGCAATGCCGATGTATCTGGATTCCTAACACAAAACTGGCATCACCAAGATTCTTTATATCAAACTTGTCTAATAGAATTCTTTTTGTAATGTGTAACAATTCCTTATTTTTCAAGGAAAGCAATATGTCAACCATATATAATATAAGAAATACAAAATCAATCTCACTGAACTTGTGACACACACAATCCTTAACCAAGTTGGTCTCAAAATCATAACTGACTATCACCTTAACAAATTTGTGGTACCATTGACGAGAGGCATGCTTGAACCCATAAATGGATTTCCTAAGTATGCAAACCAGATCCTTTGAGTTACTTTCTATAAAGGGTTATGGTTGCACTATATAGATCAGTTACTTAATATCACCATTAAGAAAAGCGGTCTTAACATCTATATGATGGAGCTCAAAGTCAAAGTGTGCAACTAATGCCATGATTGCTCTAAGGAATCCTTCGTTGGTATTGGAGTGAAGGGTTTTTTAAAATTAATCCATTCACGCTGAGTATAACCTTTCATTACAAGATGTGCTTTATATATTTCCACATTAATCATGAAATTACGTTTGGTTTTGTAAATCCACTTACAACCAATTGCCTTTTTCCCTTCAGGTAACAGGACACGATCCTATACTGTATTCTCCTGCATCGATTTATACTATTTCTTCATAGCGTTAATCCACTACCGAGAGTCATAGCTTGCCATTTTATATTTGTAAGATGAAGGATCATCTATAGTTCCAACACATGACTCATCATGCTCTTGAAAGTATACTATATATTATGGACCTATAATATTATTCCTTTCTCTCAGACCTTCTTAAATACACTATATCCTCTTATTACACTTCTTGAGGATGCAGAGTTTGATTATTATGAACGATGTTATTTTGATATTATTGTGGAATATTACCTTGAGGTTCCTCTTGTTCTACCTGGACCATATCCATATCCTAGTTATAACCCTTAAGTGGAGCATGAGTGTTAATTTAAGGAAGACCTTGTTCTAATGGGACCATAATGATTGGCATTACAACCCAATATTCCGATACCTTCATATCCCCGTTAAAACCTTCATGGATATCTTTAGATTATTCCTTAAAATAAACATTTGTTCTCTTATTCTTCCCCCAAACTCAACATCCTCTAGAAACTTGATCATTCATGTCTCAAATATCGTACCATTGAGAGAATTATAAAACTTAAATCCCCTGGAATGTTTGGAATAACCTATGAAGAAATAATTAAATGTTTTTGGATCCCATTTATTTTCTTAAGGTTTGTAAGGCCTCACATCAATTGGAAAACCCCACACATGAAAATGTTTTAAATTGGGCTTATGCTCCTTCATAAGCTCATATGGGGTCCTAACAGTATCCTTAGTGGGTATTCGATTGAGTATATTAGTGGCACATTTGATGGCTTCCCCCAGAGAGATAATGGAAGAGATGAGTGACTTATCATGCTTTTAACCATATTTCTGAGAGTCTGGTTCCGTCTCGCAGATACACTATTCATGCAAGGTGAAACTGTTATTGTGTATTGAGGGACTATTCCACACTTCTCAAGGTACTGTGTACATGATTATAGACATTGGTCAAGTCATTCGTCATATCTACCATAATATTCACCACCATGGTCAGATCTAACGATCTCAACGCTTTTACCGAATTGTTTCTCACCTCGGTCCTAAAAACTATGAATGACATAAAGTACCGGTTCATGTTCCACGATTCTTGTGGAAATGTTCAATGGATGCTGGTATGTATCAACTCTAGTACTTCGCTCACTATATATGCCCATAATGTTTTAAATTTTGGTTGTTTTCATTTGATACACTTGATACATATACCGAATTCAGAGTAATAAAGGGGACCCAATAAACCTTTAGCAACAAGCTTGTCCATCCTAAATTTGGATATGTGACCTATCCGCTTGTGCCACAGTTTGAAGGATCTTTCAGATTTAGTAATGTTGTTTGGTATACGTTGTGTATTCATAGCAATGTTGTGATTATTAATAGCATTCAACAAATAAAAATTATCCTCTTTAATCAAAATTCCATTACCTACAATCACATTATTTTGAGAGAGTGTAAAATAATTTTCCCATCATACAAGAATAACCTTGCATGGACTAAAACTGGTAAGAAACTAAGTTCCTCCAAAAAATGGAA
This sequence comes from Limnanthes douglasii subsp. nivea, assembly GCA_036936605.1. Lineage (NCBI taxonomy): Eukaryota > Viridiplantae > Streptophyta > Magnoliopsida > Brassicales > Limnanthaceae > Limnanthes > Limnanthes douglasii. The sequence goes on from JAUPFV010000001.1 coordinate 354,210,605, forward strand.
ACATGCATTATATTCTCTAGAAATAATACATGTTTAGTGGAAGGTTTTAAAGAAAAATCACAAATAACTAAAACATCACAGGAGCTCTTGTCTGCCGTGAAAATCGACCTTTCATCCTCCCTTAACATCTTGCTCATTAACGTACCCTACAAATTAATACAAACTTGAGTTGTTGCAGCCGAATTAACCCACAAAGTATTTCTTTTAACGAAAAACTATATTACTTTCTCAAACAACAAACGATGTGGGAATAAATTTTCTTAACATGTAAGTCTAATGTTTCTCACAATCTTTTTTATGGTGTCATTCTCCTTGCATAAAGCATTGACCAATAATCGATTCTTTTAAGTTTTTTCTTCTTAATTAGACCCAGACCTGGTCATTTGCCATCCGTCTTCCGTTTAGGCTCTGCCTTTTTTCAGATGTAATCACATTAACCCCAAGTGTTTTATTTTTTAGTTTATCAACCTCTCGTGCAACATGGGAAATCAACTTAGTGATATTCCACTTTTCCTACATACAAATATAGATGGACTGGAAATACTTAAACCGATCTGGAAACGAATGAAATGTGAACCATATTATGCATTATTTAGGAAGGTCTAAACCGATTGCTTTTAACCTTTGGCTAATCATAGACATTCCCATAATATGCTCACCGATTTTACCTTTGCAAGTCTATTTTTTTGTAGCTAGCTCGATGAACAAACGCTGCATCTCTACCTTCTCATTTTTTGGAAAGGATTTCTCAACCTTCGCAAGAAAATCCGAGGTAATGGTAACACCTTTGGAGACAACCCCAGAAAATACTACTGGAATTCCCTGTAATAATAGTGCAATACATAACTTATTTGATTTCTTCCACCTTACATCTGTCGTAGTTTCCTCCGGTGTAGTTTCGAGACTAAGTAGGGTTGGATTGGGAGTTGCCAGTGCATGGTTAAAATCATTTACAGAAAAAAAAAACAACATATCTTTCTTCCGTAATTGGAAGTCCGAGCAATCCAACATGTGTGGAAGTTTTCTGAATAGATCGTAACCAGTGAACACAATGATAAGAATGAACAACACACAAAACACATTTACCATCTTGACATATAATTGAAAACATATGCATGAACATGACAAATACATGTAAAACATAAAATTCTCTAATTATAGATATTGGAGGGAAAATCGTACTAACATGCAATTTTATGAGTTTGAAAAAATACAATGATCATTATTTTAATTGCACAAGTACCAATGAGACCTTTCGGAGGGCCGATGTCATTTACTTAAATTGAAATTACCTTAATTTGATTTTCTTACGTACTGGTGAAACTTTCTTGAGGGGCGACGTTACCTACTAAAAAAATAAGAAGGATGAATTTAATTCATCTTAAGTATCGATGCAAACCTTCCGAAGGGCCCATTTCATCTACTTATAATTAAAAACAACACAATGACCATTTTCAGTATTCCGTTCATGATTAATTTAAAACCACACGCGAACCTTTCTGAGAGCAAGTAATATTTAAATTTAAATTAATCCCCGAACCTTTCGAAGCCTAGAATCCATAAGAAAATTAATTGTAATCTTCAAGAGGGCCGATTAAATTAATTTATTAGTTTCACATACGGGTCGACGATACATCACCATTTAATTCGTCAAACATACATAATTTAGTACATAAATTTATATACAATAATTAGCATTCCCAAACACTTAATATTTTATGAAATAAATTAATTTAGAAATTTTAAATTAATAACACAATTATTTTTTAAAATATGATTACTTTTTTGCTCCCGACTAGCTGTAGGTCCTGGGCGTGAGCCCATCCCACAACAACACTACTGTCACTAGGTTTATGCCGAACTAGTAGCTTCCCACTGCTATCATCATGATAACAATGGGTTTGCAAATCCTCGTAGGTCACGACTTTCACTACATCGTTCGCAATTCATTTACCATGATGAACACCGTTGGACAAACTTTGATTGGCGTTAACATCATTGGTTAATCCGTTAATAAGCCACTGCCCCAATAGTTTTGATTTTATTCATTATTAAAGTTAATTTGATGCTAATTTTGGGAGAACAAATTGGAGACATCAATCAACCCTAAGTTTATCGAAAAAACCAAAATTATTAAAAACATAGTTTATTCATATTAAAATGAAAAAATCATATAAACATGATTTTTTATACGAATAAATCACATAAACATGCGTTTAAAGCCGTTTTTAAATCCATGCTTTGATCAGCTCAATTAACACATAATCCCAATGTCATAAATTTTTATAATAAAAAAAAGACATGCATCATTACATAAACATACCGTTCGATTATTCAATTGAATCCAAAAAAGGGTTTTCATAGCTCTGATACCAATTATTATATTTGATTTGAAATCGCATCAAATTAATATAACAAAACGTGGAAAATAAATATAAACCGTTTCTAGATTTACCTAAAAATAAACAAGAATAAAATACCTTACAGTTTTTTCTGCAACTACCCATTTATTCTTGTTCCTTTCAATTTTGTTTATGAACTTGAGAAACCTATAAAAGGAGTTAGCAAAGAAAAGATATGGCGATAGACTTTGTTTTACGGGTTATGATGGTAAAATGTCTAAACCTAGCCCTTTGCTTATAGTCTTTAAAATGTGAAGCCAAACATTGTAAAGCTCATCATTTAATACTTACTTATTTCTGGGGACAGTAACCCGATAAATTGAATTCATTTATTCTATGATTTGTTAATTAAGAATTAAGTGTTGATATTCAGACTCTCTTCATCATAGTGCCCAAATTTAACCCAAATACCCATAACATATTTTCACCTATAGGTCCAATTCAGTTAGTTAAATAATTAACTCGATTACTTTTAATTTGGACTTCTTTAAGACAATGATCGAATATGTTTATTTAGCATGTCGGTCCAAATTATTGTTGGTTCAAAAATATGTTAAATAAATATATTCCAATAGATGGTATCTCAATAAGGAGCATGACTCATGCTTGTGTTGCAATATATTTATTTAATATATTTATGGACCGCCGATATTTCGGACCGATATGCTAAATAAATATATTTGATTATTGGTTTAAGAAAGTCGAAATTAAAAGTAATTAAGTTAATTATTAAATTAACTAAATTGGGCCCATGGGTGAAAAGGCGTTATGGGATTAACTATGGTAACCGGGTTGAATTTGTACACTGTGATGAAGATGGCCCAAATCTTAACACTTAAGCCTGAATTATTAAATCAGGGATATAAATTGAATTATCAATTTATCGGGTTATGGTCCCAGACACAAAGAAGTAATAAAGGATGGGATTTACAGTGTTAGGCTTCACATTATAAAAACTATAAGTAAGGGGCTATGTTTAGGAATTGCACCATCCTAAACCCTAATAACAAAAATATGGCCGCTTCCTTCAGTGTCTGGAAATCTTTCTTTTCTAGTAACTCGTTTTGCAGGTTTCTCAAAGCCATACACATAATCGCTAAAGAACAAAAAGAAACAAAAGAGAATACTAGATGGAAAGCAGTAGGCAAACCCGTACGTGTTCTTGGTTTTCTATTTATTCATTAGGTAAATTTAAAAAAAAAATTGATTTGTTATATATTATTTGATGCGATTTCGAATAATATAAAACAACTTGGACAATCCATATTTCTCTGCATTTATTTTAGTCAACTGACACAACTTACCACATTTGACTTTTTGATGTTTAGAATTCCCGCTTACCAGTTTCTCAAGTAATGCAACCATTGCTGCCCAATCACTCTGGAATATTAGTTCCAAGCTCATGAAGTGTCTTTATTTCTAGGGAGCTCAACACCATTATTTCGCACGACAAAGCAATCAGTCTTTTTAAAACATAATTAAGTGTCAGAGTTGTGTGCATGAGTGTTTATGTTGTTTTTGGGCAGGCTTTCTGCCCTGCATCTAGCCATTTCTGAATGCAAGATCTTTCGAACATCTACATAAATAAATTGAAGTGTTAAAAGCTGCCACCAAAACAAAACAAAGTTTTAGTTGAACTACAAGATGTTAAAATCTTCATTTATTAAGTGTAAGTACATATAAAGATGAAGTGAGTTCAATAATCCAAATCACTCTATACAAAAAAGATGAAAAATATCAACAATAACTAATGAATCTTTGGTCGTTTTAATAAGTATATAATGATTTGTTCTATTTTAGGCTGGGGGTATTTTGGTAAAGTGTTTTGATAAGCTTGGAGTATTTTGTGTTTAGTGTGAGGAGTAGTGAGATAATTAAGCAGCCTGCTTGTATTAAATGTTGATCACCCTCATTAATGATAGTGGTTGGGGTATTTATACTCTTAATTTAATGACCCATGGGCTTACCGGGTCAAGTTATGAAACCGGTTCAAGTTTAAGAACCCATTAGTCTTTTAAGTAGATTAGCAAATAGCTTAGTCAAATGGTGCTTTACATTTGTCTTGTTCGAATTTTTTAGTGGTGTGTTATGGTCAGAATTTCCCCTGTCCGGACTTAAGTGGTGGGCTGTGACTGAAGTATCCGAACTCATCAGTAGCCCCTTTTTTAGGTCTCGCTAAATATCTTTGGTAGGGTTAAAAAATCAACCAAACAAGATCAACTTCATCCCATCTGCTTGTGTTCGTCTGAACTAAAAAGTTTATTTTTAACACTAACCTAGTTTGAAATTCATCAGGGCTGGTCTCTCTTCCCAGAATTCTAAGAGTTTTCTTCTTGGATCATGGGGCACATGTTAATATTTGGTTTGACCTAACAACTATTATTTTTCCTAGACCGGCGCACCCACTAAGTTTAGAAAGTTACATGGGCTTTTGATTCTTTACACGTTTGAGCAACCTTTCAATAATTGCAAAAACCCTCTTCAACTTCTCCTACGTAATTGCTACTTTTTACTGTTATATAAATACCCTATTACTATTTCATTGTCTTCCACACTCAAAGATTTTCTAGAGAGAAATTCACTTTTATATTTAAATTGTTCTTGAGAGATTTTATGTTCACAGCCAGAAACGCTTTAGTTAAAGGTGACTGGTTTATTTTTGTCAGAGTTAGAAAGAGGAAGAAAGGTAGAAAGAGAGAGCCATATCGTCGCCGGCCTCCCAGTTTCTCCAGGTGAGAAAAATAATCAACCAAATCAGGACGCCGAGCAAGGGTCATCCTCTTCCAGAAACCCTCGGTCCAAACAACTTTCATTCAAACTAACCATTTCACCCCTCCCTTCTGGTTCTTCTGTTCAAGAGTCTCAACCTCCTGTGTCCAAGGAAAAAACCGTTTCAAGCATAAAAAACCCTCTCTATTTATTGCTATGGGTTATGATACAAGGAAGTGTCTGGAGAAGATAACCCCTCGCCCGACGACTCACCAAACCAAAAACCTAATCCACAACATCACTATCAAAACCCTCCGGACCGGAGACAACTAAAGCAGCTTCGCGGGCCCAGCCCTCCGGATCACAACCTCCACCAGACGTTAGGCCTTTAGAAGCTACAAGTGCTCAACCACCCGAACAACCTTCAATGCAAGAAACCGAACTACCTTCTTCTAAGGCCACTGACAAACCTTCCACAATGATGGAAGAGATTATAGAAGACAGCATCGAGGAGGCCCTTTTCGAGACCGAGGCATCAAGTCAAACGGGGGATGCTGCTTTTGATAAGAAAGGAAAGAATAAGACCAAAGGTTGTATGACTCATCCAGACTCGCTTCCGGAGTGCTTAAAGGGCCAGGTGGGCCCTTGTTTCAAACATGTTAGCGTCAAATACTTGGTGGCCTTGCAAAACATTAACTACGTCTACTCCCACACTGCTGAGTTGGGACGAATTCGAACCAAGTGGGGGATTTCGGAGTCCGTAAAGGTAAGGATACCGATTACTCCGTAGACCCCTGTGGATTGCAAGCTGAATGAGGTGGTAGTGTACACCGAAGTACTAAACTGGGGATTCTGGTTCCCACTGGACCCATAAATTGTTAGGTACTTTCATTTAGTCAAACTCTGTCCCATCCAGTTAATCCCTAATGCCTGGTTCACACTCCTTACCTGCATCATGGCATAAAGGTTTTCGAAGATCCCACTTCTGATGGAGCAATTTGCTGCTGTAGCCAACTTGTGTAAGAATCATCATTTTCCATTCTACCATCATAACATGGGGAATGACTTTAAAGTTGTGGACGACCTATTGGATTCCGAAAAGAATTGGAGGACACAGTTCCTGTTCGCTAGTGGAACATGGGAAAATGGCAAAAAGATTAAGGCCAACACCAACCCTAGCATGCTGACTAGTAGGTGGAAAATCACTGGTAATTTCCTTTCTTCTTTTTGTCTTCCAAGTGTTTTCCTTTTTAAATTATAATTTTTCCTATTTTGACTATCTTGTTACTTCTTTTTGAGTGCTACCGAAGGAGTTCACCAGACATTTGGAGGAGGGGCAAAAGACTTGTGCAAAACTCAACGCATGGGCTTCAGAGCAGTAGGGAAATGTCTTCCATAATTACTTCACATCGGGAAATTTCGTGAGGTTTCATATGTAGAACACCACAGGCCGGAGAGACCTCATATGGAAAGAGATAACCACTCTTCCTCCTCCTGGCGTGATTCTCAAAAGGACAGAGGCCAAGGATGTCAAGTTGTTCTTACCTTCCAGAGCTAAGGCTCCTAGCAAGATGAAGAATAAAAAGAAGAAAACTGCAACAAAGTTGGTTTAAGTAGCTACTGAAGGGACTGGTTCGGGGAACCAGGGGGAATTGATGCAGCCCTACTCAAAGCAGTGGAGGTTGAAATAGTGAGGGAGGCTGGAGGGTCGCATAACCCTCCAAAGCCTCCTAATAAGGAAAGGAAACAGAGGGCCAGTAGTGATGAGAAAGCCACTAAGAAGAAGAAGGCTACGCTGGGAGAAAAACTAATTCTTCGTTCTTCAGAAATCCAACCTCCACCAGCCCATGCAGATCCTACCTTGCAAGAAAATCCGAACAGATCTTCGGTCTGGAGAGATTGATGGGGGAGGGAATGATGAAGTGGACATCAGTGCCCTTCAAGATATTGATTTGTATTTCAATGATTCAGAGAATGATGATTTTGCAGGTCCATACCGTCTCTCCAGTTCTTCCAATATGGTGACCTGCAATGGTAAATCATTCTCCATTTCCAGAGAGCAAGTTGTCCTGAGCCACTCCTTCCTCGGTCATATCCTGCCAATACTTGATCTGGAAAGGCAGGTGAAAAGTCAGACCAACCTTATCAACTCCCTCACCTCTGACAAGAAATCTCTCTCAAACAGTCTCCTAAACACTCATCAAAGTATAGAGGAACTGAAGAAGGAGATGGAGGCACTCAAGAAGGACAAGGAGGATTCGACAACTAAGTTAGCCACATTGAGGATGGTGCCATTTAAACCTTAACCGATGAGAAGACTAAACTAGAGAGCACTATTTCGGAGATGACCAAGGAAAATGAGGAATTAAAGAGCCAGCAGGAGCAAGCTATCCAAGTGGGTATTGATAAGTATACCAATGAAGTAATAAACTCTTTAGAAAAGAGAGATGATGGGATCGAGTCTTACGTGGTGTTGCTGTTCCATAAGACCTTTCCAAAGAGGACCCTGGGTCCCCTATGAAAGTATATGGAATATGAAGACATCCCGTTTCATACACTAGCAGATGGTGACAAATGCAACTACTCCATTGGAATCGATTCCACTACTGATGATGAAGAGGGAACTGGTGGGAGTTCGAGTGCCGAACTAAAAAATCCTAAAAAAGGTGATGGTGGTGAAGGAACGTCCGAAGGGAACAAGCCCTAAGGTTTTATCATATATTATTTTTTGTCTTTCCAAACAATCAAAGTCCTTGGATGGCCAATGCACATTTTGTATTACTATTCGGTTAAAGTCCGAATAGGTCCTTTGAATACCTAAAGTCCTTGGATGGCCAAGGCATGTTTTAATTTCCTGTTCGGTTCAAGTTCGAATAGGTTTAATTCATCAAACTTTCTTTTGTTTAATATTTTTCTATAAATTTTTTCATGGCTAATTTGTAAGTAGCCCCTAGCATTTCAGAAGTATTAAAGTGAGAGTGTTTAATATCTCCGATGATATGTATTTAATGGTCATCACTTCACCATGTTTATTAGATCCACTAAAGGCCCAAGGTGGTGAACAAGTGATTTATACTTTAATTGAATTGTAGTAAAACCACTTCGAATGTTTTAAGAAGGCATCACATATTATTGAATAAAAGACCGGACACCTCATTAAAACCTCCCCGCGCCACTAGAGTAGGAAAGAGTATGCCCCCTAATATTTCCATTGATATTTAACAAATAAATATTTACACAAGAGATTTTACTCTAAATATAACCTGAGATGTTCAATATTCTATGGGTGCTTCAAAACTCTCCCTTCTTTGTCCAGGAGTCTATATGTCCCAGGTTTGAGCTTTTCACAAACCTCATAGGGGCCTTCCCAGTTTGGAGCCAACTTACTGAACTGCTTTTCCTTGGTGTGTAAGAAACTTTTTCCTAACACCTTATCTCTTGGCTGAAAATATCTTATTTTAACCTTGGAAGCAAATCTGCTCCTCATCAAACCTTAGTAGTGAGTTGTTCTTTTGGAAGCAAATATGCTCCTTCTAGATTTTTTAATCCAGACAAAATAGTCATGTTGGCAACTTCAACCTGGCCGTTTGCTTGTGGATAGAAATAAGAAAAAAACAATGCTGAATACCTCTTGAAGCACAAAAATTCTCCATATCTTTGTTATCAAATTGTGGCCCATTGTCTGTAGTAATCTTTTGAGGGATCCCAAATCTGCAACATATATTGGATAGGATAAATTTAATGACAGTCTTCGAAGTGGTTCTTGCAAAAAGAGCTGCCTCTATCAATTTTGAGAATTAATCAATAACGACTATAATGGTCCTGCACCTCCTGGATGCCATAGGCAGAGGTCCAATTAAGTCAATTCCTCATCGGGAAAAAGGTACTGGCTCAGAAATAGACTCCATAGGTACTGTTGGCACATGAATTTCATTTCCATACCTTTGACATGGATCACACTTCTTCACCATTTCTTTAGCATCTTCCATTATGGATGGCCAATAGTAACCAGCTAACAACACTCTTCGGGTTAGTGCCATGTACCCACAATGTGTTGAGCCTTCTCCATCGTGTAGTTCGGATAAAATGGCTTGAGATTCTTCAACCCCCAAACAATGCAGGAGAGGTATACTGAATTTTTTTTTTATAGAGAACCGTCCTTATGATACAAAAACCACGTGCCTTGTGTTTAATCTTTCTTGTCATAGCTTTATCCGAAGGCAAAAACCTATCAGAAATATATTGAAGGAGGGAAAACCTCCAGTGTTTAGGTTGAATTACATGTATGCTCATGCATTCCCCATCTTCCTTGTTCTGACTTGGTTGTATGGACGGGAATTCTTGTATGTGAATCCAAGGGTAGGACTCAGAATACGCTATCGTTGCCAAAGAATCTTCCAGTGTATTCTCCGATCTGGGAATATGCTCATAACAAACACTTTTGAAGTTGGCCGCCACTTCTTTCAGGATGAGTAAGTACTTGATCAGTTGCTCCTTCTTGGCCTCAAACTGACCTTGAGCATGATGGATGAGTAGGTGAGAGTCGCTCATCAACCGAACTCTCTTAGCCCCACACAGGAAAGCCAATTTAAGACCATTATAGCTACTTCATATTCAGACTCATTGTTGGAGGCCCTGAAACCAAAACATAATGCAAATCCTCCTCTAGGATTTTAACCATCATTTCATCTATGTATACTTCTATATTTCGGCCAATCTGAGTAGCGGATTTTTTGTTCACCAACCTCTGATAAGTAGCCCCAACATTGTTTAACCCAAAAGGCATCACCTTGTAGCAATGGAGACCTATGTCTGTTATAAAGGTAGTATGATCTTGATCATTCAGATCCACCTGTATCTGTTGTACCCAAAGAAGGCATCCTTGAAGGAAAACAACTTGTTGCCAGACGTTGAGTCAACCAACTGATCTATATGGGGGACTTGATAAAGATCTTTTGGGAAAACTCTGTTAAGGTCAATGAAATCAATACACATACGCCATTTCCCGTTATTTTTCTTGACTAACACCAGATTGGCTGTCCATAAAGGATACCAGGATTTCTTTATGTGTCCCATCTTGGTGAGTCAATCAACCTCTTGACTGCTGGCTCTGACACTGATACTGGTTGGACTGAGTTTGTTTAGTCCGGTTAGACCCTTGTCTGGTCTCCTTAGCCTTATATCCGGACTGGTTAGCAACCAGAGGGGTTGCTGCGGTGGACCTCACTTGACGATGCACCATGGTTTTCTTTATTTCTTGTACATTAATCTGTTTTCCAACCTGATTCAACAAGCCATCCTAGGTCATGGCTTTCTTCCTGGTCACCGAATCAGCCAAGTTCCCAAGATTCAACCCTTCTCTTAGAGAAGCAATTACCAGATGTTCGAAGAAATCTGCTAATCTGTTCTTTGTATTCACGAATCAATTTAAAGAGACATTTAGTTCTTCGGCATAATGGATTATGGTATCTCCATTGCCCTTTACCTCTTTACTCCCAACAAATTGCCTTCGGAAGGCAACCTAGAATGCATCAAAGTTTCTAATACATACTTGTGGTAAGTTATTATACCAGTTAAGAGAACTTCCAGTAAAATTTTGAGAGAAAGTTTTACACAAAAGTTTGTTATCATCATCAAAATTCATCATGAAGTTCTTGAATTGCTCCACATGATTGTCCGCATCTTTACTTCCATTATACTTCTCCATTTTAAAGCTGTCAATTTTTTTGGGCAGGTTTCCGGACAGTATTTGGCAGACAAAGGTGATTGTCTCTAGTTCTTTTTACGACTAAAGACCGTGTCTTCATTAGGTGTTGCGAAAATACCTGGTTCGATCTGAAAAGCAAAAGGATCAATCAACAATTGATCATCATGCCTGTGGGATGACCCTTGCTCGTTCAGATCCATCCGAACTGGCTCTTTTTAACGGTTTTGAGTATAAAATTCAGGCACCTTCGTTCTCCCACTATGGTTGTCAATTTGGTTTGGTTTATTTTAGGCTGGGGTAGTTTGGTAAAATGTTTTGGTAAGTTTGAAGTACTTTGTGTTTAATTTGAGGAGTAGTGAGATAATTAAGTGGCCTGCTTGTACTATCTGTTGATCACCCTCATTAATGAGAGTGGTTAGGGTATTTATACTCTTAATTTAATGACCTATGGGCTTACCGGGTCAAGTTTAAGGACCCATTAGTCTTTTACGTAGATTAGCAAATAACTTAGTCAAAAGATGTTTTACATTTGTCCTGTCCGGATTTCTTAGTGGTGTGTTATGGTCCGAATTGCCCCTATCCGGACTTAAGTGGTGGGCTGTGACTGAAGTATCCGAACTCATCATATGACTGGCAAATTTAAAGATATCTACCTATCCATAAGAGACTATAACATGATCTTTCCTTAGTTCAAGTGATTACGGGTGCCAAAAATCATCTGGTAGTACAAGAGATTTGTGTCTGAATAATCGAATTGTGTATTCATTGATAAAGATGCATGTTTTTCTTCATCGTAAAGAATCCATGCCATTGGGATTATGTGTTAATTGAGCTGGTTAGGGCATGAATTTAGGAATTGTATGAAAATCATTTTATATGATTTATTTGTATTAAAAAACATGTATGAATTTTTTTCACGTTTTATATGAATAAATTTTAATTTTGATAGTTTTGAGATTTTTTTGGGTTAAATTAGGGTTGATTGATGTCTGGAATTTCTTCTCCCGAAATTAGCATCAAATCGACCCTAATATAACAAATAAAATTCAAAACTATTGGGACAATGGCTCATTGACGGCTTAACCCTTGATGTTAACGCTAATCGAAGGTTGTCCAGTGTTGTTCACAATGACAAGCAAACTTCTAACGTTGTGGATGAACAAGTGCAACTTGTGAGGTAATTCGCAATACACTGTTGTCGCGATGACAGCAGTATGAGTGTTATGAATAGTGTGTTTTTTAGAATATGAACAGTATGTGAACAATATTTTCGAGGATGAATAATAATATTGAAAAGAAGCACTATTGATCGAAAACATTATTTATCAAGTTATGAAATCTGTTTTTTTTCCGAGGCAGTGAACAGTAATTTTCAGATGATGAACAATGTTTTTTCGAAAACACCGTTCATAAAAAAACACCGATTATCAAAAATATTATTCATCGAAAAAATAATAAAATAAAAAATTTAATTAATTTAAAATATATGACATGATTTATTTCACAAATATGGTGTATTTGGCATGCTAATTGTTGTACGTTTATTTGTAAATTAAATTGTTTATGCTTGAATGATTAAGGTTTCGTAGATTGGTAGGTGAAACTAAGAAATTAATTTAATGGGCCCTCCGGAAGGTTAAAATTAATTTTCTTATGGATCATAGGCTTCGAAAGGTTTGAGGATTAATTTAAATTCAAATATTAACGGCCCTCCTAAATGTTCACGTTTGAGTTTAAATTAATCATGAACAGGAGAAAATTAGTGAAAATGGTCATCGTGTTGATTTTAATTTTAAGTGGATGAAATCGGCCCTCCGGAAGGTTTCATCGGTGCTTAGTATAAATTAAATTTATCCTTGCAATTTTTTTTATTTTAAGTAGGTGAAATCGGTCCTCCGGAAGGTTTCACTGGTACTTAAGAAAATCAAATTAGAGTTATTTTAATCTAAGTAAATGACATCGGCCTTTCGAAAGGTCTCATTGGTACATAGCAAAATAAAATAATGATCATAGTATTTTTCTCAAACTCATAAAATTGCATGTTAGTATGATTTTCCCTCCGGTATCTATTATCAATGAAATTTATATTTTACATGTATTTTCCATGTTCATGCATATATTTTCACTTATATGTCAAGATGCTAAATGTGCTTTATGTTGTTTGTTCTTATTATAGTATCCGTTGGTAAGAATCTATTGGGGAACCTTCCACCCATGTTGGATTGTTCAGACTTCGAATTATGGAAGGAAGATATGTTGTTGTTTTTATCTGTACATGATTATGACCATGCATTGTCAACTCCCAAACCATCATCCCTTAGTCCGGAAAGTACAACGGAGGAAACTAAGGCCGATGAAAGGTGGGAGAATTCAATTAAGTTATGCATGGTTCTCTTGTTACATGGGATACCAGTAGCATTGCGTGGGGCTGTCCCTAAACGTGTTACCACTGCACTAGTCTTTCTTGCCGAGGTCGAGAAAGCCTTTACCAAAAATGAGAAGGTAGAGATGCAGCGTTTGCTCATCGAGCTAGCTACCAAAAATATAATGACAAAGGTAAATTCCTGGAGAACATTATGGGAATGTCGAGGATTGGACAAAAGTTAAAGGCAATTGGTTTAGACTTACCTGCAGAATGCATATTGGGATTGACATCTCATTCACTACCAGACTGGTTTAAGTATTTCCAATCCACCTATAACTGCATGCTGGAAAAGTGAAATATCAACGAGATGATTTCCCACGCTGCACAGGAGGAGGAAAAACTTAAAGGCACAATGCCTGAGCTTAATGTGATTACATCTACAAAAGGGGCAGGGCCTAAGCGGAAGGCAGATGGCAAAGGACCAAGTCAAGGTCCGGTAAAGAAGAAAAAGCCTGAGGAATCGATTGTAGGTCGATGATTTTTCTGCAAAGAAAAAGGATATCTGAAGAAGAATTGTGAGAAACGTCGGGCTTATTTGTTAAGCAAAGGTATTCTCACATCTTTGGCATTTTCATAAAGTAATATAGTTTATGGGAAAAGAAATACTTGGTGGGTTGATTCGGCTGAAAAAACTCATGTTTGTGTTTCTTTGCAGGGTATGTCAAAGAGTAGGATGCTAAGTGAGGATGAAAGATCTATTTTCATGGCAGACAGAAGCTCGTGTGATGTTTTAGGTATTTGTTATTTTACTTTAAAATTTCTAATGGACATGTATTATTTTAGAGAATGTAATGTATGTTTCCATGTTTTGGAGGAACTTAATTTCTTTTCCAGTTTTAGACTTGCAAGGTTACTCTTGTCTGATGGGAAACAATTGTTTTACACTCTCTCTAAATAATGTAATTGTTGGAAATGAATTTTTTTTAAAGAGGATAATTTGTATTTGTTGAATACTATTGATAATCACAACATTGCTATGAACACACAACGTACGCCAAACAAAATTACTAAATTTGAAAGATCTTCTAAGCTGTGGCACAAACGGTTAGGTCACATATCCAAAGTTAGGATTGAAAAGCTTCTTGCTGAAGGTTAATTAGGCTCCCTTGATTACTCTGACTTCGGTATATGTGTTAAGTGTAAAGGGAAACAAACAAAAGTTAAAAAGTCAGGGCTATATAGAGCGAGGGAAGTCTTAGAGTTAATACATACCGATATTTGTGGACCGTTTCCACAGGAATCGTGGAACGGGTAGCGATACTTTATATCATTCATCGACAACTACTCTCGTCTCGGTTACCTCTATCTTCTTCATGAAAAGTATGAGGCCTTGGAAAATTTTATAGCTTTTAAGACCGAGGTTGAGAAACAACTTGGTAAAAGCATTAAGACCATTAGATTTGACCATGGTGGTGAATACTATGATGGATATGACGGATCGGGTGAACAACGTTTAGGACCTTTTGCACAATACCTTGAGAAGCGTGGAATAGTCCCTCAATACACTATGCCCGGTTCACCTTGCATGAATGGTGTATCTGAGAGATGGAACCGAACAATAAAATATATGGTTAAAAGAATGATAAGTCACTGATCTCTACCATTATCTCTCTAAGGGGAAGCCATCCAATGTTCCGCTTATATACTCAATCGAGTACCCACAAAGGCTACTGTTAGGACTTCATATGAGCTTTGGAACGGGCATAGACCTAATTTAAAGTATCTGCAGGTGTGGGGTTATCCATCTGAGATGATGCCTTACAAACCTCAAGAAAAGAAATTGGACCCAAAAACAGTTACTTGTTTCTTCATAGGTTATTCCGAACATTCCAGAGGGTTTAAGTTTTATGATTCTCTCACTAGTACAATATTTGAGAGAG
Organism: Limnanthes douglasii subsp. nivea; assembly: GCA_036936605.1. NCBI lineage: Eukaryota > Viridiplantae > Streptophyta > Magnoliopsida > Brassicales > Limnanthaceae > Limnanthes > Limnanthes douglasii. Next base: position 354,225,728 of record JAUPFV010000001.1, read on the forward strand.
GAACAACCAAGTTTCTAGAGGATGTTGAGTTTGAAAGGAATAATAAGGGAACATATGTTGATTTTGAGGAAGAATCCATAGATATTCATGAAGGTTTGAATAGGGATACTCAGGTATCAGAAGATTGAGCTGTAATGCCAATCATTTCGGGCCCATTAGAATAAGGTAATATTCAAATTAACACTAATGCTCTACTTGAGGGTTCTAACTAGGATACAAATATGCTCCAGGTAGAACAAGATGAACCTCAAGATAATCTTCAACAAGGGAATAAAAATGACATCGTTCGTAATAATCAAACTTCACCTTCTCAAGAAGTGCAACAAGAGGAAATAGGGCCCTTAAGAAGGTCCACGAGATAAATGAAGAGTGCTATAAGTCTAGAATTTATAGTATATCTTCAGGAGCATGATGAGTTATGTACTAGAACTGTAGATGATCCCTCATCCTACAAACATACCATGGCAAGCTCTGACTCTCGGAAGTGGATTGGCGTTATAAAGGAAGAGTATAAATCAGTGCAGGACAATACAATATGATATCTTGTCCCATTACCTGAAGGAAAAAAGACAATTGGTTGTAAATGGATTTACAAAACCAAACGCGATTCCCTGGGTAATATCGCACAACTGGAGATGACGCATTTGTCTATATAGTCTCTTTATCACAGTTGGATGAGGATCGTGTGCCTTAGAATTGCTGATCAATCATATTAGTTGTTGATCAAGTGAGTCTGGCGTATTGCTTCTGCGAACTGAGCGTGCACAAGTTCAATATATCGCTCTTACGAATTGAGCATGCATCTATGACAGTTTAGATTTTTTGTCGATGTAACAAGTCATATTTTTATAATTGTGGTATATCACATTATTTGTGACCGTGGCAGATCAGATTTTCTATGGTTATTGCTTCTGCATCTATGGAGTTGCACTTGCCAAAAGATTAACCGAATATTAAAAACCAAACTATATATATGATGAATACTGAATGAATCACATCAATAAGCTCCATCAAGTACAAAAATAAAACAAAATAAATTCGCTTTTGATTTCACTTATAGAAAAAACACTTATCATTTTGTCTGCTATTTTTATCCATAATCGAGTCTTCAGTATTCTATAGTTTTTTTAATGAAGTTCAAGAATTATTCTAAGAATACATGCAAACGGGAATTTGAGCTTCCAACCACAAAGATGACGACTATCTGTTAGTTTAGGTTCGGTTGATGGAATACAAAACCCTAAGTCATTCTACTAAAGGTTATACAACTTAGACTTTAAATTATAAATATCCATCAACATATATTGTCTTGTGATTGTGAACCACAACTTAGTACATTGAATTTATCAATTTACTCGTTGATTTATTAGTTAATACTAAGGTATTGAGATTTGAGCCCAATCTTTCATAATGTCCATATTAAACCCGATTACCACACTTATAAGTCCATAACACATTTTTCACATATAGGCCAATATATATTTAGCATATCGGTCCATAAATATTCTAACAATCTCTCACTTGGACCATCATATGCTACTCAACAATATATTTAACTTCAATAGAAACTCTGAGTAAATTGACAATATGTGAACAATACAATCCCATACATGATCAATAAGCAATAAAGGATTAAAGACCTTTGTCTCGTAATGTGAACAATATGATGATACAATAGTCACATTATTGCCATTAATCAATTAGTTGGACCAATTATGATTGCATTTGAAGAGTAATACGACTAATAACCGTACATATATACTCTTAAATAGTTATACATTTCGAGGTCTAATATAGTAACATATGTAAATATATATACTCAAGTATGTATATTACAATAAAACTTTATGTATAAAATATCGCAAATATCATCACATCCTATTACAAATGCACGCTCCTACAAAAACTATTAATCCTCTACATCAACTACATACATAATGACGGTGTTTACTAGAAAACCTTAAGCAATACCGCATCTATTTCTTAACAAATATGAACTTAGTGCATATGTGTTTGGAACTAGACTAGCTTCTAATACTATTAGAGTACTGCACTGCGGAATTATTGTCTCAATACAACTTCATGAGACTTTCCATCCCTTTTACAATATGCAAATCAATAACAAAATTTCACAGTCACCATGACTGGTTCGATGTCTCCAAGCACACAACAAATTTGTCTACTACAATGGATGATGCAATAAAAGTTTGTTTTATCATTTTCCAGGATATTGCACCTCCAGCTAATGAGAATATGTTTTCCTAAGTGATTATTAGTGTGTCATTGCATCCACCAAAAATTAAGTCGGAATACCTAATGATCTGCCCCTTTCCGACTACTTATATGTTAATATGTGCCATTTTATTTCCTTCCAGTGGTCCATATATGGGTTACTTACATACCTACCCAACATATTTACAACCAACAAAATATCCCGCTTAGTACAAACTTGAGCATACATTAAACTCCCAACTGCCAAAGCATAAAAAGTTTATTTCATTTCCATAATCTCAGGTTTTATCTTTAGACATTGATCCAGACTTAGTCTGTCACTTTTTGCTATAAGAGTACTCAGAGGTTTGTAGTTTTCTAATCTTTAACATTGTAACACACTTTCAATATATATTTTTTGTACTAATCCAAAAATACTATGGGAGCGATCCCAACGTATTTAGATTTGTAACATAAAACTGGCATCACCAAGGTCGTTCATATCAAAATTATTTGATAAAACTTTGTTTTTAATGTGTAACAATTCCTTAATATTTGAAACAAGGCGTATGTCATCGATATATAATACTAGAAATACGAAATTATTCCCACTAAACTTGTGATACAATGAATCCTCAACAGATTTGACTTTAAAGTCAAAAGAGACTATCATCTCAAGGAATTTGTTATACCACTCACGAGAAACCTGTTTGAGCTCAATCCTGCAAACTAGATTCTTTGAGTACCTACTATAAAATGTTCTGGTTGCACCATCTAGATCGTTTTCTCAATATTACCTTTGAGAAACGCGATTTTACAATCACTTGGTAAAGCTCAAGATCAAAGTATGCAATTAATTCCATAATTATTCTTAATGAATCATTCATTGACATTGGAAAGAAGGCTTCTTTAAAATCAATCTTTTCACACTGAGTATAAACTTTTGCTACAATGTGTGCTTTATGTCATTCCATATTACCCACGATGTTTTTTGGTTTTGTAAATCCACTTACAACCCATTGCATTTTCCCCTTAAGGTGTTGAGACAAGTTATCATACCATAATGTCTTGTATTAATTTACACTCTTCTTTCATAACGATAATCTACTACTGAGTGTCAGATCTTTCCATGGAATACTTGTAAGATGAAGAATCATTTATAGTTCCAGCAAATGACTCATCATGTTCCTGAAGATACACTATAAAATCTGGATGTATGGTATTATTCCAATATTTTATGAACCTTTTTAAGGGTACATTTGCCTATTTTTGTACTTGTTGAGAATATAGAGTTTGATCTTCTTGCAAAATATGACCTTGAGATTCCTCTTGTTCTAACGTGACTATAAGTGTGTCCTGCTTCAAACCCTCAGGTGGAATATCAATGTTATTCTGAGAATTACCTTGTTTTGATGAGACCGAAATAATTGGCATAAAATCTTAATCTTATTATACATGAGTATCTCTGTTAAAATCTGTATGAATCTCTACATATTATTCCTCAAAATAAATATTGGTTCCCATATTATTTTCTCCAGACTCAATATCCTCTACAACCTCTATTGTTCCAGTTTCAAATATGCTACCAGTTAGAGGATCATAAAAGTTAAAACCTCTAGAGAATTTGGAATAACAAATGAAAAAGCAACTGACTATATTTTGGGTCAAGTGTCTTCACCTAAGGTTTTTAATACATTTAATTAATTGGAAACCCCATATATACGAACTCTTTAAATTGGGCCTTCACCCATTCTAAAGATCGTATACGGTACTAACAGTTTCCTTAGCGGGTACTCTGTTGAGTATATAAGCGACACATTTAATGGATTTTCTCCAAAGGGATAATCGTAAAGATGAGTTACTTACACTACTTCTAACCATGCCCTTTATTGAACGGTTCCATTTTAAGATACACCATTCATGCGGGTTAAACCCGACATTGTATGTTAAGGAACAATGCCACACTTCTCTAGGTATTTTGAAAATGGTCATTGATGTTCACCAGATCTGTCAAATCTACCCTAATATTCACCAGCATGGTGAAATCCAACGATCCCAATGCTTTTACCAAATCTTCTTTCAACTTCGTATCTATAGAGGATCTCGTACCTTTCACGAAGGAGGTAAAGGTATCGAAAATGAGAGAACTCATTGATAAATAATATGAAGTAACATTGCCCTTACCATGATTGATTTGTAAATGATCCACATATATTGGTATGTATCAATTCAAATAATTCAGTCGCTTTATATCCTACTAGCCTTTTGGTTTTTGTTTGTTATCTTTTGATACACTCGATACATGCACCTAAATTAAAGTAATCTAAGGGACCCAATAAACCTTTAGATACAAGATTATCATCCGAACTTTGGATATATGACCTAATCATTTGTTCCACAGTTTAGAGGAATTTTTGGAGTTAATAATCTTATTTGGTACAAGTTATACATTCATGGAAATTTTATGATTATTAATTGTATTTAATAAATAAAAATTATGTCATTTATCAAAATTTAATCACCAACAATCATATCATTAAAAGAGAGAGTGAATTTATTGTTTCTCATAAGATAATAATATCCATAAAATCTAAAATTAGAAAGGAAATTAAGTTCGTTCTAAAACTCGGAACAAACGTTGCATTCTCTTAAAACAAAACATGTTAAAAAGAAGTTCTAAATTCAACTCATGTAATGAACTCTGGTCTGTTGTGAAAATGGATCTATCATCTTCACCTAATGTTATGCTCCTTATTATACTACGCAAAGAAATACAGACATGAGTTGATGCAACTGATGTAACCCAGCATGTATTATTTTCCATATAAGCCAAATTACTTTATGAAACAACCAAAGATGTGCGAGTACATTTTGTTAGCATGTATGCTTGACATTTCTCACAGTCTTTCTTAATATGTTCTTTCTCCTTATAGAAAAATCATCGACCAAACGTCGATTCTTCATGATTGTTTTTCTAAACCGGACCATTTCATGGTCATTTTCCATCAAATATTTGCTTACGCCTCATCCCCTTCTTGGATGCTATCAGTTTCACTTTAAGTATTATTCATTTAAGCCTTTTCTCATTTTGTGCAGTGTGTGCAATGAACTCATTGATTGTTTATTTTCCCGCATTCATTTATAGATGTAGTTGAAAACTTAACCTATTTAGATATTGACTGAAAAGTGAACCGCACTACACAATCTTTAGGTAAGTCTACTTATATTACCTTCAACTTTTGGGCAATCTTAGACATTCCCATAATGTACTCATGAATTATTTCCTTTGCTATTGTATTTTTGTGTAGATAGCTCATTCATTAGTTGCTCCATCTCTACTTTGTTATTCTTAGCAAATGCTATCTCAACTTGTATGAGAAAATTCGTAGCTATGGTAGTATCTGTTGTGACAACCCCATGAAATGAAATTGGTCATCCTTGTAACATTATGGACATGCATAAATTATTAGGCTTTTCTCAGGTCTCATGCTCTCTACTTTCCATAAATGTACTTTCCTAACTAAGAGCATAGGGTTTGAGGTTCATCATTGTATAATCATATTCATTAACAAACAAATATAGTAGCATATCTTATTTCCATATAGTGAAATATGTACCATCGAACATGAGATGTTTATTCTCCAATGGATTGTAACCCAAATAAAATTAAAAAATCACAAATAACACGCATCACATTTATATTTGTAACACATAACGACCAACATGCATAAATATGATATATATGTAAAACATAAAAGACCCCGATAATAGACATCGATGCAGTCATTATGAGTTTGAGAAAAATACCATGATCGTGCTTTTAATTTTCATAAGTACCAGTGAAACTCTCATAAAGGATGATATCACTTACTTAAATTATAATAGAGAAACATACCAGTAAATACCCACTCAACTACCTAATTACCAAGTAGTACCCAAAAACCGGATAGTGTCATTTGGTACCTTCACCTAAAAATTGGATAAAACTACACTCAAACTATATATATCGTTTTTTTTATCTTCAAACAAAATTTTCCCCTTCTGAGTCCCATTAAACCACAAAACATGACCTTATTTGTTTCTTTCAAAACCGTTTGTATACCCATTGAGAGGAGTCAGTCGCAAAACCCTCAACCGTCCTACCTTCACCGTACTCTCTCCCGTTTTTCATAAAAATTCGACCGTCCATCGTCGTATCCTCCATGAAACAAGTAACCACGAACCGTTCGACGACTTGCCGTTGATTTTACATCGGCCGGTGATTAAACCACGAGTTATAGTTACCAGGTACGTCGTTCTTTCGAAAATGTCATTTTCCCCCATTTTTAGTGAGTTCGAAGTGCATTATCATGTTTATTCACGATTGACGTTGGTTATTTCTACTAAAATTAGGTAGGTAGGATCGTGAGTGGGCATTTTAGTTTTATGGTTTATCGGTATCTCCTTAGATTTTTGTGTTGCATGTACTGTTTAGGTGTTTCTGGGTATTGTGATGATATTATATGTAGTTTATTCAGCTGTTTGTTGGGTTGGCTTTCGTTTCCATAAAAAAGTAGTTTATGTGAGCGTGCATGTAAAAATTAGCCACAAATCGCGTTTATGTAGCATGTGCAGTAGAAAAAATTCGCATCATCATCGTATGTGTGTGCAAACAACTCGCATTTTGGTAGTTTATTGGATAGAGCAAGAACTCGTTATTATTACAAAATAACTCGCTTTCCGAGGATTGCATGTTATTTGCTATATGTAGTTGTAACAAACAATTTGCTATATAAATGCTTCAAACAATTCGCTATATACATACACCATATAATTTGAAGTTTATAAGATTTCACATACAACTCGTTTTTTATGTTGACAAACAATTTGCATTCTTAAATACAAACAGCAGAAGCCTTTTGTCAATGCTATTGATAACGGTAGTTGTGTTCTAGATACCTTATGAGAGTTATTTTTTATTTACAAGTGTTTATTCACGTATTTGCAGGCAATATGACTGCGCAAACAAGTTTCTACAGGTCCAGACTGGTAAAACAACTCGCTTTCTGAGGATTGCATGTAATTCGCTATATGTAGTTGTAACAAACAATTTGCTATATAAATGCTTCAAACAATTCGCTATATACATACGCCATATAATTTGAAGTTTATAAGGTTTCACATACAACTCGCTTTTTATGTTGACAAATAATTCGCATTCTTAAATACAAATAGCAGAATCCGTTTGTCAATGCCATTGATAACAGTAGTTGTGTTCTAGATACCTTATGAGAGTTATTTGTTATTTACAAGTGTTTATTCATGTATTTGCAGGCAATATGACTGCGAAAACAAGTTTCTACAGGTCCAGACTGGTGAGCCTCATGCTTCTACTAAAAAAGGACCTTATTACCTCTCCCTACATCGAAGCTACTAGAAACACACCCTTCTACACCTTGTTGAAAAAGGAATTCGACCTCCGCCGGGAGAAAATCGCGACAAAAATGTTTTATGCGCTAGTTCAGACGATTATATAGATGTTCTCGGTCAAGGACAAGGCGTTCCGTTTTGGGTCGAAGCTGATGAAGCTAACGACCAACGATGTAAAGGCCATTTTCAGCCTTAAGGACGACACGAAGGATGTCATCAATGGAATTCTCAATTCTCTCCATACACTAACGTCCGACGATGCAAATAACTCTCTGTTAATAACTCTCTGTACACTAATTGAACAACTCGCATTATCATATGTCATCAATGCAACTCTCAATTCTCTCAATAATGTACACAAGTTGCATTTTTAATATTGTACAAAGAGCACTCAATAGTATAAAAAACTGTCAGACCTAATTTTAATTCTCCATACAACTCGCAATATCATATGTCGTCAATTTAAGTTACAATTCTCTCAATAAATTATGCACAAATCACATTGTCGATATTATACAAAGAATTCTTAGTTCTGTTTTAATTAGATATACAATATCAAATATTATCAATACTGGTGTGGGTTATTTTTGATCGAGGGTAATTGGTATAGTGTTTTTGGGATTTTATGTTTAAGGTAAGATGTAGAGAGATAAGTAAGGTGTGTGTTACCAGTAAATTCTGATTACTCTCATTAATGAAAGTAGTTGGGGTATTTATACTTAATTAATGACCCAATGGGCTTTCGGCTCGGATTATGGGCGTGGGTTAAGTTTAAGAACCCATTAGCCTAAGAGATCAAATGACCAGCAACTAGCTGAGTCACATTCCACTAATTTATTCTGTTCGATTGGACATGGTACTGGTTATGTCCGAACTGCCCTTCGGATATATGTAAGGGGTAATGTCAAATAAATCCGACCTTATAAGTAGCCCCTTTAGGTCTTGCAAAGAATCTTTGGAAGAGCTAACTCGAAAAATAAAACTTAGTATATATTCAAGGTGATCCTCCGATCTGTCGTTTATATCCGAACTGTAGAGATTAACCTTATCGTTAATAATTCCAAGAGTCAGCCTGATCGGAGTTTGAAGAGTCTAACAGTACCGTCAAGAATTCCAAAAGTCAGCCTGATCGGATTTTGAAAAGACTAACGTTACTGTTAAGAATTCCAAAAGCCATTTTTTGACGTGGGACACATGTCGAGTTTTTGTTTGATCTCTCAGCCGTTTTTTCTCCTAGATTCCTGTACCTACTTGGCTGAAAATTTACTTCGGGGGTAACCCCCATACTTCATAGCCCTTAATCATTACTTTGATCCGTTTGTCTTCCTATAGGTAAACTCCCATATCTTCATCTTTATATAAGTTGGTTCCACTGTTCTATTGTCACTGAGAACACAAAAATTCCTAGAGAGAGAAAGCCTGATAAACTTCTTAAATTGTGTATGGGTAGATTTCTGTTCACAGCCAGAAACGCATTGGTGAAAGGAGATTTGCTGAATTTATCTGATTTGGAGAAAGCAAGAAAAGACGCAAGAGTTTCAGGTTGTCTCCCTGCCTCTCCTAGTGGAGAAATCAATCGATCAAGAACAAACACAGACCAAGGCTTATCATCAAAGACATCAAAGGTTAGAAAATTACCTTCTGTCCCAAAAGTTCGAGCGCTGAACTCAAAAGTCCTAAGAAGGGAAAAAGCGATGAAGAAGCCAAATGGAAAAATCCCTAAGGTTTTGTTGTTATTTTTTGTTTAAAACTAATGTCCTTAGACGGCCAAGGCATTTGTTGCATTTTTTTGAATTTCTGTTTTATGAACCCAAGTCCTTGAATGGTCAAAAAAATTTGTAAACCGTGGATCACGTCTATTCCGATCAAGTTTTAATATCGTATCGTTCATAACCAATGTTTAAATAGCTTTCAATATTTATGATTTGTTAAATAAGGGTATAATAACCATTAAATTATTCCAATAACAAATGTTGAATGAATATAATCAAGTGTTTAACAAATCCAATAAACTCAAAGATAGTTCATTTGACAGTCGGGGTGTTTAATGAGTATTTAATATTTGATCACCTCATAATATGGTTAAGTCAAGAAGAATTTTGCACCAGACTTTTGAAGAAGACATAAAATATTATTGAAAAACTCGAACACCTCGTTAAAACCTCCCTGCGCCACCAGGGTAGGAAATAGTATGCCCCCATAATATTTACATTGACGTATAAAAAAGTAAATATTTACAAAATAGTTTTATTCTAAGTATAACCTGAGATGTTCAATGTTCCATGGGTGCTTGAGTGTTCTACCCTTTTTTCTTGAAGTTCGTATGTCCGTGGTTTGACTTTTTTACATACCATATAAGGACATTCCCAGTTCGGAGCCAGCTTGCCGAACTACTTCTCCTTAGTGTGCAAAAAGACTTTTCTTAAGACTTTGTCTCCTAATTGAATATCTATTCTTTCAAATTTGGAGGAAAATATGTTCCTCATTAAACCCTGATAGTGAGTTGTTCTTAAATGCGCTTTAACTCTTCTCTCTTCAATCAAGTCCAATTGATTCCTAACTGCCACACCATTTGCCTGTTCGGAATAGTTTTGGTTCCTGTAGATGGTAGATTAGCTTCTATGGGTGTCTGATTGCATCAATCCCATAAATGAGGGAAAAAGGAGATTCTTGTGTAACAATCCGAGGAGTAGTTTGGTAAACCCATAGTACGTCTTGCAGATAACTTGGCTATTTTCCTGCAACTCCCTCCATATTTTTCTTCAGCCCAGACAAGATTGTTCGATTAGCAACTTCAACTTGCCCATTAGCTTGAGGGTGGAATGGAGAAGATAAATAGTGTTGAATTCCTCTAGAGGTGCAAAACATTTTCATGCATTTATTATCAAATTGTGACCCATTATTTGTGGTGATCTTCCAGGGAACCCCAAATCTGCAACATATGTTGGATAAAATGAATTTTATATCTGCCTTAGAAATGGTTCTAGCTAAGAGATATGTCTCTATCCACTTAGAGAAATAGTCAATCGCAACAAAAGATCGTTCGACATCCACCGGATGCCATGGGAAAAGCCCCAACCAAATCCAACTCTCATCCATCAAATGGTCTTGGGTCAGATATAGACTCCATAGAAACTTATGGCGCATGGATTTCGTTCCCATATTTCTGGCAAGGATCACACTTCTTGACCATATCTCTGGCATCTGCTATTATTGTTAGCCAATGGTACCCTGCTAATAAGACTCTTTAGGTTAAGGCCTTGTAGCCACAATGTGCAGAACCTTCTCCATCGTGTCGTTTAGATAAAACATTTTGGGACTCTTCAAATCCCAAACAACGCAAGAGAGGTTTGCTAGATGATTTCTTATACATAACTTCTTTCAATACCAGGAAATATTGAGCCTTATATTTAATTTTCTTAGCTAAAGCTTTATCCGGAGGTAGAATCCCATCAGAAATAAACTGAAAAATACTATACCTCCAGTGTTTGGGTTGAATGAAACATATGCTCATACTTTCTTCATTATCTTTACCCTTTTCTTGGCTTGTTTGTATTGATGGACACTTTAGCATCAGAATCCATGGGTAAGACTCAGAATAGGCTATGGTGTCTAAAGAGTCTGCCACAACATTCTTTGACATGGGGATATATTCATACTGGATATTTTTGAAATTTCAAGCCACTTCTCTTAAGATGATTAAGTATTTCAATAATATCAACATTCGCTCGAAAATAAACCAAAAAAAAGAGAAACACAGTACTAACTCATATAATAACCAACATTTTCTCGAAAAGTCATACCTCAACCTAAAAAATGAACAAATAACCTCAAATCGGTAGTTAGAAACCCTCAGCCAGCAAGAAACCAGTAAGATGAAACAACCAGAGGAATAAAAGTCTACCAATGTATGATCAACTCCTTTCATACAAAATCGCTCTTAGATGCATTTTATGTTGACATTACATGAATATACTGACCTTAAACTCGACGATCACCTGAAAATTGTGGATTTTTGGTGGTTCATGGTGGTTTTTATTGGGCGTAGAGTTAGGTGGTTTGGAAGCCGCTTCAAATTTTCAAATCTTTATAAGCTAGAAAGGGGGAAAAACATAAATTTCTCCTTATATAGTTGGGAGAAGGTAGTGTGGGTATTTTAAAAATGTTGGGTATTAAGTGTGAGTTAAATAGTTGAGATGAGTATTAAGTAATAATAAAAGAATACTTAGGTATTTGATGGCAGTATAATAGTTGAGTAGGTACTTTAGATGCAATTTCTCATTAAAATAAACCTAATGATGAGAATACTATAAAATAAAATAAAGTCATTTGGGGCCTAATAAGCTTTCTACAAAACTTCATTAAGGTAATAAGAAACTAGGGAGCTAATCCAGATCGTAATATCTCAATTATCAATAATGAACCAGTTTTAATGTCTACATGAATGATGTTGTTAATGTAACACAACAATAAACCATCAATTAAAGCTCTAAATTCAACAACTAATACAATTCTCTTCCCATATAAATGGATAAAATTAATGATGAGATTACCATTGTTATCTCTAATAATAATGCCACTGTTGGATTCACGAGTGGTAGTACAAGCAGAATCACAGTTCAACTTAATAGGGTTGATAGATGGAGGGATCCATTTGATGAAAAATGGAGGTTTGGAAATAGTTATATGATTAAAGCAACCAATTTGTTTAACTGATTTTAAGTCATCAAACCAGTGAGAGTTGTTGAGAAGGTTAGAGATATCAAAGTTGAATAACAAAGATGCATTTTTATTTATTATGAATTTGGAAGAACAAAATTATTTTAGATTGTTTCTGGCTGCCCAAATTGTCCAGCAAATGATGAGAGGAATGGATTGTTCTTATATGAGCTGTTTTATTTGTAAACATGAACCTTGAATGTATCATATGATTAAGAGACATGTGATGGCCAATTATAATGCCAGAGCACCAGCAAAGTACTTCCAAACTTCCTAATATGTTTGGCAATTAATGAATAAGTGAGAGATAATTTTAGAATTTGGGCAGTGTTGGCATTTAAATGCTAATGAAATTTATTTGAGTCGTATGATGTTATCAACAAAATTAAAACCATTAAAAAGTCTCCATAAGATGAAAGAGCACTTCTTAGGGGTGATATGATTCCAAATTTTAGCATAAATATTAGTTTTAGGATGGACACTTCTCAGATGTTGCCAATTTTTCTTAAAGAGAAAGCAAAATCATTAGAAAGTTTCCATATGAAGGAATCTTCATTTGAATAAGTTAAAGATATTTTAGAGATTCTATTGATATCATAGGGGAGGATTATATTTCTGCGAAGGTAAAGGTTCTATGAACCATTTGACCAGTATTCAGAAACAGAAGTACCTTTATACTAGTTATTATTTTCATGGTTTGACACAGTCATAAATGGATGATGATTATTCAAATTGTCTAACCACAAACATATTTGACCTTTGCCAACATACCAATATATATATATATATATATATATATATATATATATATATATATATATATATATATTTCTCACAAGTGGTTCTAATTTTAAGCATTATTTTCCAAACTTTAGAATCATTAGGTTTTGAAGTTATTTAAAGGGGGTGAAAAGAGGGACAACAGATGGAATACATCAACTGGGCCCAAATAGATTTATTTTCTGTAAAAGACATCCAAAGATGGCAAGGAAAGTATCCTGAATTTTAGAAAGCTTTCTGATGTTCAGGTCATTTTCATCAAAAAACTTGCAAATTGAGGACCATTTAGTCTAGATGATCGGATGATAAGTTTCTTTAGAGCCCCACAAGAATTTGTTCATTAATATATTGATTATTTTGATGGTGGTTTTGGGAATATGATTGTTTTGCATGATTTAAACAGAAATTTCCATGAGGACAGACTGAACTAATATCAATTTGCCTCCAAATTAAATAGATTTGATATCCCACTCCATGAACTTATTTCTTATTGTATATACAAGGTCATCATATAGACTAGTATAATCGTATTTATGAATGAAGATGCCTAAGTATTTAAATTAGAGGAAGCTATAGGATAAAACAAATGAATTTTTAATGACATTAATTTTGTTTATATTCACGTTTTCAGATGTGATGAAAACAAATGTTTGTGTGTTAATTAACTGACCATATATTAATTGTTAATGTTCAAGAAATTTGCCAAGTTTCTTAATATTATTTAAAAATCCATTCATTAGGATGATTACATTATCAGCATAGGCAAGATAAAGAATTTTAACAGAGCCTTTGGCAGAGTAATACATTGAGTTATTTGAAAGGAATAAATTTTTTAAACCCTTTTAATAGGTATTCTTCAGCAATGATGAAAAAACTGAATGATAATTCATCATCCTCCTTACACCATTGCTGGATTTGAAGTATCAATGGGAAGTTCCATTAATAAGAATAGAAAAGTTTAGATTATCTATACCTTTCTTAATTAACCCTATCAATTTATCATTGAATCCAATAAAATTCATTATAGCGAAGATAAATTTAAAGGAAACTCTGTCAAAGGCCTCAGCCATGGATAATGTTGCCTCCTCTGTTTTTTTTGTTAATACTATTAACAAGTTTATGATTAGTTAGAATATTTTCTTGAATATTTCTATTATTAATAAATCCACCCTATTTAGGGGAGATAATTTTAGGGAGAATTGAAGCAAGTTTTGTGTTGATTATTTTAGAGATGATTCTATTAAATACATTGCACATACTGATAGGTATGCAATCATACCATAGTGAAAGAGATTCTTTTTTAGGAAGAAGACAAATTGCAGTGGCATAAATACCAAATGAGCAATATTGCCTTTGAAATTAGCTCTAATGGAATTGTAAAGACCAAATTTAATTATATGCCAAAAAGTAGTGTAAAACCCAGAGTTGAATCTATCAACTCCATGAACATTATTAAGGTTTAGATATTTTATGTTAAGGTGAATCTTATCATCATTAGGAGGGATAAGAAATATCTCATTATCCAAGTGAGTAATTATATTAGGAATTAAATCATTAAAATCATAAATATTGAAGTTACTTGATTGACAAGTAAGAAGATTTCTAAAATGATCAATGATAGAAGATGTAATTTGAGATTGATCTTCAATCCATTGATCATTTATCATTACGCCATGAACTTTGTTTCTGTTTTGTCATTTTAACAAAATTTTGGAATGCTTTTGTGTTTTTATTACTAGTTTTGGCCCAATTAGAAGAGATTTTTTGCTCCCAAAACATTTATTATATGGCAAGTAAATCTAAGTAAACTGTCTGGCTTTGGATAAGTTTATTTGATTTTTTGTGTTATTTAAGACTTCTAAGAAGTGCTCAGCATTTTGAACGTTGATTTCAGAATAAAAAATACTATCAAGTATGTTATAAACAACATCAGTATTCCAGAGTTTAAGACGATTATTAAGTCTTTTTAACTTGGTCCAGAAGACAGTTAAAGGATTTCCATGAGTTTATATTTTCCAATTGTTTTCAATAGATTGAAGGAGTTCATTGTGAAGTAACCGCATATTTTAGAATTAAGTGAAGGTTTAGGCTTATAGGAAGAGGTTGAGATGGTAATGTGCAAAGGTGAATGATTTGAACCAGTTCTGGCCTGATTATTCACCTTTGCGATGTCAAAAATCTCTCTCAAATATGCATTTATTAAAATCCTATCAAGTCTTTTCCATTATGTGTTATTACACCAGGCGTATTTGGATCTAATGTAACTTGGATCCTCTGATTTTCAGTTCATAATCATGTTATTAAAATCATCAATGTTTATTAAATTTAAAGTTTTGCAGGCCAACTGTTCAGAGGCATTGTTAATGATATGGTGATTATTTTTTGTATTTTTTTCTGGTTCAATCTTTTCAGGGTCTGAAATTATAAAATCTACTTGATTAGGGATAAGAATATTAGTGAGGCTTGGGTGAGTATTCCCAGTGATATTATTGTTTGGGGTAGAGGGAAGGTGATGTAGCGAAGACTGCGATCAGACTGGCTTCTTGTTCATGTATCGAAATTGGATCAAATAGGTACTCAAATCGAAGATTTTGATGAGCCAGTCAGATTTCAAAACTGTGACTTTTCACAAAGTTTGATACCCAAATTCGACGGCTAAAGCCCTCAAAAACCAGTTTCTATATTTAGGCGCTATTTTTATTTATTTGTTTTATTTTAGACATTTATGTAATTTTCTTTATTTGGAGTTAGGGTTTCCGTAGTGCTATATAAAGCATTCTATACCCTACTTTCCCGTCAGACTTTGATTAATTAAATTTTAGGAATTATTTCTCTAAGTCTCCTTATTTCTCTAACCTAGGGTTAGGTTTTATCGTTGCTTTCTCTTCTAATCTTCTGTCACACCATCAGAAGGCTATCATAAAAATTGGTTTTGGGAGAGGTATGTTCATTTTGCGAATTTTCCATATTATGTAATATGGTGAATTATTGGCTTAATATATGGTTTGAAAGTGTAGAAACTAAAAAAAAAAGATTTATTATAACTTATAATTTCAGTACAAGATAAAGCCATGTATATAAGCTCTGAAAATATCTTATTATTATACTAGTCGACTGTAATAATATATAGTAGATTACGTTTGAATATTGACTATAATAAATTATTTAGTCAATATATATTATTCTTTCCGTTAACACTCCCCCTCAAGCTTGTGCGAAAGTACGTGAAACTGTCGTAGCGTTGATAATAATGTTCTCTTTTATACTTGAAGTGAAGTACTTGAAGTGCAAGCTTGATCGAAAGACTGACACGAAATCACACTCCCCCTCAACCTGGAGCATATATATTAATCATGCCCAACTTGTTACAAATATAAGTAATTTGTGGTCTATTGAGCGCTTTTGTAAATATATCTCCTAGTTGTTCTCCTTTTTTTGACATATCTCGTATGAATGAGATTTTGTTGAATCTTTTTGCGGATAAAATGACAACCAATTTCAATATGCTTCGTTCTTTTGTGAAAGACATGATTAGACGCAATGTGCAGCGCCGCTTGACTATCACACCATAACTTCGCAGGCATGGTAGTCTTGATGCCAATATAATTTAACAACTGGAAAATCCAAATTATCTCACAAGTAGATTGAGCCATGGCTCTATATTCAACTTCAGAACTTGATCTCGATATACTATTTTGTTTCTGACTCTTACAAGATACCAAATTACCCCCTACAAAAACACAGTAACCAGCTGTTGATCTTCTATCAGCTTTAGTTCCAGCCCAATCTGCATCTGCAAAATACTCTATATTTTTATGACCAATACTGTCATACCACAATCCTAGTCCAGGAGTTGATTTGAGATAACACAAGATATGTTCTAGTGCTACCCAGTGATTAACTGTTGAAGAAGACATAAACTGACTTACAACACTGAATGGATATGCAATGTCTGGTCGAGACACTATAAGGTAATTGAGTATTCCTACTAATCAACAATACTTTTCTGGATCACTAAACCATTCTCCGTCATCTTTCAGTAATTGCGAATTAGGAACCATTGGTGTATTACATGGTTTTGCTCCTAGCTTTCCTGTTTCCATCAACAAATCTAAAACATATTTTCTCTACGATAAAAGAATACATTTGTTGCTTCTTGTTATTTCAACCCCCAAAAAATACTTCAATGGTCCTAAATATTTTGTCTGAAATCGCGAATGTAAAAATGTTTTAAGCAATGAAATGCCTTTAGTATCATTCCCAGTAATAATGATGTCATCTACATATACAACATCGAGTATAATTTCATTTGCAGATCGTTTATAAAAGACAGAATGATCACAACTGCTCTTCTTCAACCCAAATTCATTTAGTGCATTACTAAACTTGCTAAACCAAGCACGTGGACTTTTTTTTAATCCGTACAATGATTTATACAAACGACATACCTTTCTTCTCTCCCCCTGAGCAACAAATCCAGGTGGTTGCTCCATATAGACTTCTTATTGGAGGTCTCCATGTAAAAATGCATTTTTAATATCTAACTGATGTAATGGCCAATCATTTGATGCTGCTAAAGAAAGAAATAAATGAATAGAGGCAAACTTAGGTACCATAGAAAAGGTTTCAAAGTAATCAACACCATAGGTTTGAGCATATCATTTTGCAACAAGTCGTGCTTTGAGACGAGCTAGCGTCCCATCTGGATTCATTTTTACATTAAACACCCATCTACAACCGATAGTTTTCTTTCCATTGGGTAAATCAACCAACTTCCAAGTACCAGTGTCTTCTAATGCTTTTATCTCTTCAAACATTGCAGCTTGCCAGCCATAATGACATAATGCTTCGTGAAGCAATGAAAGCTCGGGTAGAAGAAAGTAATTGATCATATTTTGCGAAAGAAGAAATTGGATAAGTACATTGTATTTTACCTTTTCGAAGAGAAATAGAAAGATCAGGAGTAGACTCATTATCGTTTGTAGCAGGATCTGTAGACGAAGGAATTGGTAGTGGACATGATGGAGGAGGTGCTTTACGTCGAGAATAAACATATCTAATAGGAGGTCGATATGGTGGAGGTGGTACATCAGATATTTGAACGGTGGTGTACAAGAGTACGTTATCATCGACAGTAGTTATTTCTAGATCGACATTAGACAAACCAGGAAAAAATAGAACATGTTCTAAAAATGTAACATCCTTAGATACTATGTAACGATGAGAGATGGGGAAAACATTTATAACCTTTTTGAAACCTAGAATATCCAAGAAAAACACATTTTAAGGATTTGGGATCTAATTTTGTACGAGTAGGATCGACATTGCAGCCAAAAATGCGTCGTTCAACTAGGAAATAGAGGTTTAGATGGAAAAAACACTGACTATGGAATATTATTTGAAAGGACAGTAGACTGCATACTATTAATTAAAAAACAGGTTGTGGAAACAACATCTGCCAAAAACAATTTCGGTACTTTCATTTGAAAAAGAAATGCACGAGTAACCTCTAAAAGATGTTTATTTTTTCTTTCAGCAACACCATTTTGAGATGGCGTGTCCACACACGAAGTTTGGTGAATCATTCTTTTTTATTCCATAAATAATTGAAATGCATTTGAGAAATATTCTTTACCATTAGCACTTCTTAAAATACGAATAGGACAATTGAATTGGGTATTATTTCTGCAGTAAACGTGAAAAATATTGAAAATAACTTATAACGATTTTTCATTAAATATAGCCATGTAACACGGGAATAATCATCAATAAAACTAATAAAATATTTAAAACCAGTTTTAGAAACAATGGGACAAGGACCCAAATATCTGAATGAACTATTTCAAAAGGAGACGCATTCCGTTTATTAATACGAGGATGTGATGGAAGACGATGATGTTTAGAAAATCTAGATGACTCACACTCTAATGATGTCAAATGCCGAAATTTAGGATAAAGTTGTTTTAAAGAGATTAAAGATGGATGACCCATACGACAATGTGCTTCAAATGGAGATGTAATACTAGAACACACAGTAGATGTATGATTGTTTTTATCAAGATAGTAGAGACCTCCACTCTCATGCCCTCTACCAATTATTGTATTCGTCGTAGGATCCTGAAACAAACAATGATCAGAATAAAAGGTAACAAAACAATTTAGTGTTTTAGTGAGTTGGCTAATAGAAATAAGGTTGAATGAAAACTGAGGGAGATGTAAAACAAATATCAAAGAGATATTTTTGGTGGGATTGACAGTCCCTGAACCTAAAACACGAGATGATGATCCATCTGCCAATGTTACAATAGAATGATGTGTATTTTAAAAAGAAGTAAAAGCTTGTTTATTACATGTCATATGTTCTATGGCAGTAGAATCAATGACCCAATCAGAGGAAGAAGAAAAAAGACATGTAGTTGAGTTACCTGACACACAAGCTGCAGGGTTTGTAAGATCTTGTAACTTTAGAGACTCTTGGTACTTGGAAAATTGAGCATATTCCCCAGCGGAAAGCATATGAAGTTCCTCGTTAGTTTCCATATTATCAAATTATTGAGGTAGTTGAGGATAATTCCACTTTGTATGACCACGTTCATGACAGTAAAAACATTATACATTGTTTAGATCTAGAAAACCACGTCCTCAATAACTATTAGTATCACCACCATGGTTACCATAACTGTTATGTCTATTGTATCCATCTTGACTATTGTATCCACCACGACTACCGCGATTATTATACCCACCACGATTACCACGATCGTTTGATCTACTACGACTACCACAATCGTTATATCCACCACAACCACCACGAACAACAGACCTGCCACGATTATCGTAACTATAAGCGCCGCGACCACCACGACCATTATGACTATCCCGATTATAAAAAAACCCAGGTTTATTGGTGTTGATTAATGCACTAGTGACATGTTGTACTGTCTGTGAGTTTCCGTTTAAAGAAGTGTGGCAAAAATTTCATGTAGAGATGATATCTCAGATCCAACTAGGATTTGAGATTTTGCACTATCAAAATCTAAAGGAATACCATCAAGAAAACTCATTACAGCCATTTGTTCTCGTTGCAATTGTTGACTTTTAATATCAGTACTGAAGGGTAACAAAACATTAGAAACTTCATAGATGCGTTTGAACTCCATAAAATATGCCTTAAGAGACTTATCTTGTTTTTCAGTAGGATACAAATATTTGCAGACATCATAGATACGCGATATATTACCTTTTCCCGCATATAGAAATTCCATTAACTCTTTAACGTATTCACAATGATTAACAAGACTAAGTACCTCAATAATGATTGTATTTCGAATCTGAAGAAAAAGGCGAGCATCATCACGCATCCAATTTTTTGTTGTGTCATCCGTAGGAAGATCTTGTGTCAAATGGTCATCTTTCTTTATACTTCGTAAATAGATACGAATCTTTTTAATCCAATCTAAGTAATTGGATTCGTTTAATTTTTGTTCTGTGCTTCTTGTCATCACAAGAACCAAATCAGACATACTTTTCCTTTCCTCCATCTATATTTTTTTATAGAAACCCTAATGGCTCTGATACCATGTAGAAACTAAAAAAAGATTTATTATAACTTAGAATTTCAGTACAAGTTAAAGCCATATATATGCTCTGAAAATATCTTATTATTATACTAGTCTATTGTAATTATATTTATAATAGATTAAATTTGAATATTGACTATAATAAATTATTTACTCAATGTATATTATTATTTTCGTTAACAAAAAGGCTTGTTGTATTAAAATGTGAATATTTTCATCAAAAGCACAAAGATGATTGAATAACAGAGCATTTGTTTATTATGTTCTAAAAGTTTTGTCATTATTAAGATCTTGAACATTTTGAGAATGTTCAGTATTGTTAGAAGTTTTAGGAGATTGGGTGGATTAACTGGGGTGATTAATATCCTTATTTAGATTTAGAGTATGAGGTTTAGGGTTTTTAATCTATTATTCATGATGAGTTGTAGGGATGGTTTGTTGATTTTGGTTGGGTTCAAAGGTTAGATGCTTATCATCAACTAAACTTTTGGAGTCTTTGGTCTCTTTGTTACATGAAGAATTAGTCTGGCCCAAGTGTTTGCAAGATTTGCAGTACTTACGTATATCATAATATTTAATGTGTTTCCAAAACCCTTCTTCTTCCCCAAATCCTATCCACAATTTTTGGGGGAAGAGGAAGAGAGGAATCAACAATTATTAGGGATTTACAGCAACTGAATCTTGCCCTATTAAAATATTAAACCCAAATAGACAAAGGAAATCCAACTGCCTTTGCCATTTGCATAATTGAAGCAAGATTATATAAGTATTCGTGGAATTTTGGGAAAGAAGTCCAAATTGGAGTCTCAGGAGACTCCAATTTGAGATTGAAATTAGGATTCTAATTGTCCTATAAAATATACGTCTCGTTTCCCGATTTTAGCGAGACCATCTATGTTTTCAAATTCGATAAAAATGCGTCTATAATCCAAATTACATACACTATAAGGACCTCTAAATTTGGATGTTTTAAGAAAGATTTTTATGTCAGATAATTTAAGTATACGGTAAGAAAATTTAGCAACTATTGTGAATTTAGAAAAAGATAAAAGAAAGGACTTATCTGATTTCTTAAAAAGAACCGCAAGATGGTCATTTTTTTCCGTGAAATTAACTTCTTCGTGTGTTAACTCCATCTTCTTTTGTTTGAACATGTCCACGAAGCCGCCTTTCTGCCAAGTGCCATCTTGTTTTGTAAGAGGAAAATCTTTGAAGACGGCGTTGGATCTCATAGATTGTGATTGAGGAAGCCTGGGGAAATATTCAGAACTTGGTATTGTAGGAACTTGTAAAGTTTCTTGAAGAATCATTGTAGCAATGTCTGGAGTTGAATGAGCTTGCTTAGACTTCTCGCAGCGAGAAATCGATTTATTAATGCGATTTGGTTGAGAAAAAATGCATTCAACCTCGAGGTGAGGTTGAGGTTCCTGAGAGGCCATTATCAATTTATGACATGAGAAAAGAGGGGGATAGGTTTCAATATTTGAATTCGGGTTTCTTAGAGCGGCCAATTCCATTATAATTTCCCATGTTATCTCTATAATAAATTATAATATCCTATTATGTAATCCAAAATAATAAATTAATTCTTTTATTTTATTTAACAAATATTATAATTATATTCGTAATGTGTTTTATTTTTAGAAGATTAAGATTGAATAAAAAGCCCACAACGCATCCTATAAATAAAACACTAACACATCACACGAAAAGGATCCATGTGGTAGAGAATCAAACCATGTTTTTTCTTTCATTTCTTTTACTTAGTTTTTAGGTTTTATGTTAGGATTATACTCAATGTGAATATTTTTTATTTTTTATTTTTTACTTACATAATTTCCTTTAAGTATGAGTATTATTCATAATGCTTTCAATTTCCTACAAGTTAATTTAATGATATTAGATTTAGGTTGAGACTAAGAGGTAAAATGGATTTCAGATCAATACTAATACCATTAAGTTGAATGATTAGAATGTTATGGCCATGACTCAGTGAATTCTGAACTATGCTCTTATATTCTATGACCTAATTGTAGAAAGTAGGGGACTAGAGATATAACTAGCCATACAAAAGGGTTAATTGTGTAAGATCGAGAGATGATAACAAAACTCAGAAAAATAGCATGACTTTTAAATAATTATGATTAAATTGAATTAATTTAATTGTTAAAATTATGAATAAATTAAACATGCATGCTCAAAAGACTATAATACCAATTTCTCCTAGTTTAGAACTGCAAGTTAATTTTTATTCTAGTTTTCTTTTATTTTAATAAATAATTAATTTTTACTTTATGTTTTTTTAATTAGTATTTTTTTATTAAACTTTTCGATTTAAATTTGTAGATTTATTCCTCTGGGTTTGATACACAAGTTTTAAAAATACTCAAAACGACAACATTCATTGTAAACTTGCGATTTTTCGTATTAGGAATCTCAATTTCGCATGCACCTGGTGTTAGGGATAAAATTTCCAACAAATTACCTAAACCATTTTAATAAAAAAAGAAAAATGAAAAAGAAAAGAGGAAAGCGTGTATTGTTATTGCTGTATAAGATCTGATTCCATTTACATCTCGAACTCAGCTCATATTTATAGGAATTATACGAGACTTTTGGTCTCTCCTTATTTATTACATAAACGTTATCGTATACTTGTTTATTTATATTCGTTACATAATATAAATAATAAATATGCAATAATAAACTCCTAATTAAATTATAAATACATTTTATTTTTTACCGGATACTGTATAAGGAGGAGTCACTCATAGTCCTTGAGTTGGAGCATAGCAAAACTTAAGGGCTATATAATAGTCGCATATAATATCCCGTTAGTGGGATCTTGATGTTCTTCTTTTCTTTTGAGGGAGCTTGTTTGTCAATTGTCGTAGCTCTGTCTTCATTCATCTTTTTTATTGAGGCGTTGTTGATCATGCCAAAAAAATTATGCCAGCCTGTTGGCTAGACTCTGAAAAGTCATAAGGCTTGGTTATATTGATTTTCCTAGCAGAACTGTTATCGGAGACGACTCCAACTTAGTTCGTACTTAATTGTTCCTTCCTCATTAAAAACCTTTACCGGTCGAAACCTCTCTTGAGGATAAAAAACTCTATTTTTTCAAAGGAAAATAGTACAACTAACAATTAGTAGGTTGCTATGATGTTACTTGTTTCTTTTGCATGCTTGTATTTTTTGTTGGATATGGATGATATGCGTAGATGGTTAGCATGTAAGACACATAGTTGTGTTTGTACGATAATATACTTGGTAGCAATTGACGCGATGAATTTATGCGAGTGGAGATTTATGTGTTTGTTGAACCTTTATGATATCCTAGCATTTCCTTATAAAATCAAGCTCAGTATGGCTCATTGCATAGCCAGGAAAATAGGAAGTATCCCTCGGCTGATTCGCGGGAGCGACCGGTTCGACCAATTGCGTAACCCAGTGGGCTTGGAGTACTTCGCATATTATACCATGTACAAGATATTTGGCTCATTATGGCCTTTATGTAGCCCGTAGATGTGACCAATTAGCCCATTCGTGTTATAAACTCTATGGTCTGGGCTCAGTTGGCCCCTTGCATAACCGTTAGGCGTGGTCAGTGACCCGTTTGCGGCGTTGTAAGGATGGAGAGAAGTATGCAACAAAGACATAAACATACAAAAACAAGAGATATATATGACTTGGTGCATAACACGGAGATAACTTGGCTTACATCCTTTGTTTCGTGGAAATGGAAATCATTTGGCTTATAGCCGTTTCTCTATAATGGAGATGGATATCATTTAACTTATAGCCTTTGTGTAGCATGAAGATGAAGATTGCTTGACTGGTGGATCTTTCTATCGTGGAGATGGAGATGATTTGGCTCGTAGCCTATTCTATCATAGATATGGAGATTACTCGGCTTATGGCCTTTTCGAATATGGACATGGATATTATTCGGCCTATGGCCTTGTCGAGCATGGAGATACAAATTATTTGGCGTATAGCCTTATATATCATGGAGATTGTGTAACGTATATTATAGAGATCTGTTGGCGCATATCATGGACATGGAGATTGACCCGTAGTCATTTTAACTATGAAGATAGAAATTAGTTGGAGGTCACATGACCAATGACTTGACCACTCTTTTGTAAATCAAATTTATTTAAATTTTGATAACAAAAAATTCATATTATTCGGTTGTCAAAGCCTCTTATTCAATTATCCTAATATTTTTTAAAATTGTCGAAGTTGCGTGTCCCTTCCGCTGTGCGTGTTCTTTAATTTATAATAGTTTGTTTGTGAAATTCATATTGCCTTTATATGTTGCATGTGATCACCTTGTATGCTTTCATTTGTAAGGAAATGAAGGCAGTAGTATGCTGATGTAGATCCATTAGCGAGGTTACTATAATAACTGTTCATCCTAGTGAAAGACTTCGAATAGAGGCTCCAGACAGGCTGATCGGCCAAAACCAAAGCGAGGGGACAAAAGCACCCCACCAGGAGAGAGGAGAGCTGACCGGGGGCGGTCTCTCACGACAAACCTCCGACCGGAAAAATTTACCCATGCACATCATCAGATGATTATCCATGAAGCAGATTTAGTGACGTAGTCCAAATGTTGTGTAATTGTTGTTCCCTCGGCTAGATGTCCCCCGGTTAGGAAGCATAGGGTAAGAAGCAGACGACACCTCGAGCAGACGACACCTGACAGAGATAATGATGAGGGTGAAATATTTACTATAAACAGACGACACCTGATAGAGATAATAATGAAGGTGAAATATTTATGGATGATAGTTTGTAGTGAAACTTATCTTTGAATTTTTTTTTTTTTTTTTTTCGGATACAACAATGCCAGATGATATAAATGTACGTGATATAGATGTAAGTTTTAACGTATTCAACCAATAAGAAAAATAATAGCAGTTGGATGTTTAATATATTTATTTAATATTATCTGCTTATTGATATTTATTTTACTACTAACAAGTATTGATAGTATTGTTTAATGATATTTATTAATATATTAATAAATTGTATATTCAATGTCCGATACCATATTGAATTAATATTTAATTGTACTGTAATTAATGAATAATAAATTTAGTTAATAATTTAAAATTGTCAGATTTATTAATATTTATTGTATTATAATATTATATTTAATAGAGATATTTATTGCATTTCGTGTAATGTATTAACAAATATAATAAATTCTATTTGAAAATATTTATATATAAATTAACATGTAATGTATATTTCGAAATTATCTTGGGTTTATTTACTAATATTTTTTTATTTGTAAGGATGAATAAATTAATAAAGAAATAAGATTGAATAGTTTATCAGTTATGGTCAAGGTAAGAATTCATGTAGAAATTATAGCCATAAGAGGAAAGCTTGTATTCTTATTCTTGTATAAAATCTGATCCTCTTTACATTTCGAACTCAACTCCTATTTATATAAATGAGATCTCATATTTATTACATAAACGTTTCTTTATACTTATTTATTTATATTCATTACAGAATATAAATAATAAATATGCAATAATAAAAGCTTAATTAAATTATAAATGATAAGGGGAGATTCCCCAAATGGGTACGAGTAGGAGGACTGTGACCTTGGACTAGGCAAACAATGAAGAAAAGGACGAGCTCTACAACGTTGACAAGCTCAAAGGCAGATCGAGATCGAGGACAAATATAGCGTTGTCAAGCTCAAAGGCAGATCGATTTCAAAGGCCGATCGAGCTCGAGGACAAATACAATGCTGATGAGTTCAAAGGCAGATCGAGCTCGAAGACATCAGGGGAAGAGTTGACCGACCAGATCAAGAACGTGATGGACATATAATCAAGATTGAGTGCAAACTTAAAGAGGATAAGTTGAACATGTGATCAGTGAGCTCGAGCTCTGCAAACCAGAACAGACCTGATCGCGCTTAAGGAGTGGTCCAGCTCGGCTTAAAGAGTAGATCAGATTGAGCGTTTTCTTACTTGTTATGTAACACATGTTTTGACTCTTAAGTCAAACTGTTTTAGTTACTTGTTCCATAATTATAGGGATAATGATGTTAGTGGGTTACTGGCGCTTAAAGCGCGAACATATGTAGTTCTCCACTAATTTGTAAATTATAAATAGGGAGAACCTATCTATGAATGAATGGATCTTTTTAATAAACTGTTGAGCAAATCCATGGCGTTACCTTTCAGGGTCATGGATAGAGCTCAACACAACATCGCATCATTGGGGTTGAAGGCCATCATCATGTTTCTGAACTGCTCCAAATGCCTTTCTGGATCTCCCGTTCCATCATGTGCTTCCATCATGAACGGGTCGAACTTCCTCGGGAGCCGAGCTTCCAAGATTTTCTCAGAGAATGGTGATTCCTTTAGTATATAAGCCGAAAACTTCGGGCGGATCTGATTGTAATGGAGATCTTCATTTTCTGGAGCGCGCTTGGTTGCCGTCTGCTTCACCTTGTCTCATGGTCCTCTGCTACGATTCTTATTAGACTGAGAAGCTTCAGGCACCTTCGTTGAAATAGCTTTCTGCTCGGACCTTATTGGGCTGAGCAGGTTCAGGCACCTTCGGTGCTTCTTTTTAAGCTTGCTCAACAATTTTTCCTTTGTTTTTTGCTGCATCGTTCCCTTGCTCGCAAGAGAGAGCAGGAGCAGAGGACAAATCCCTAGTTTCACCAACCTTTCGGATCACTTGAGGTAATGCCAGCGAGACGCGGACATTGGTTTTCTCCCAGACTTTCTGCTCTAAAAGCGACCTAATGTGATCCATAGTAGCTTTTGAACCGTCTGCCATTCTCACGTCTTCGTCTTATGTGATTTTGAGCTCCGGAATCGACCACAACCCTGATTTCAAGTAATTATACCGTGTGAACAGTTTATTAGGATCTTGTTGCCAAGTTTTAAAAGCTAAACTACTAACTCTGAGCAAAGGGTTTACGTAGTTCAGCGGTCTCTCTTCTTTCCACTAGCTCTGATTAGACAGTTCACCAGAAAGAAAGGGAGATATAATATTATACAAGAGGTCGTGCAAATTGTTTTCTCATGCAAACTAACAGCACTTACAATTTTTCTTCCATTTTCTTTCTAGTTGAAGGTTTAAAGTGAGGGTGCTATGTTCCCAGTTGCCCGACACAAAGACGAAGGAGTTCTTCCAGTTCCTATTAGAGGAAGGGAGTTCAACAATTATTCTACACCCCTTTAAAATGGGTGTAAAAGAAAGAGGTCTTAGCCATTTTGGTTACGTCAGTACCGGATAGCAGGTCTGTCAGGCATATTTCAGTACTAAGTAAGCGTGAGTGGAGCACCACGTTAAGCAATAGCCTCCAACCATTCGCAGACATCTGAGTAGGCAGATGCCGAGCATACTAAAATAATCATGAATGAGTTCGGGTAGCGGTAACCTCAGCCCTCAGTCAAATAAGGTAGTAAAAATGTAGGTCTTCGTTTCTTGTGTATGATAGGGATGTTCGCCTATACTAGGAGACCTAATAGTCACATCTTCGGGGATGCTACATTTGTCCCTGAGGATGGCAATTCCATCATCGTCTAAGTTAGTGTACTTAGGGGCTATTTGGGAGAAATAACTTTCTAAATCGTTGATTTCTTCATATAAGGGCTTCGTCATTTTGTCGGTTTTAGCCTCCGTTTCCCCTTTTGGTGCCACAATTTTTCTAAAAACTGCAGTTAGGTAAGGATACGAATCAGAATAATTATAGCTGGCGAGGGAAACATATTCGATTTAGAGGAAACGCCTATCGATAGAAGTTAGAAACCTAAAATCTAAGGTTCTCCCAAGCATTCAACAAGAAGTGTTTATTTGATAAGAAATAAGTTACCTGAGTAATGTGAAGAAGAGGATATCAAGCGCCTTTGTTAAAAATAAAGAGAGTTTTCCAGGAAAGTTGAAGCGAAGAATTTTGGTAATTTGGTAATTTTGTCTAAACAAAAGAATACAGTAAGTGTTGGAATGACCATACGATTTTGCAAATAGGCATGTGACGTCACTAATTGTTTGAAAGTTGTGCCAAAAAACTGAATCACCAGATGGTGTCTCCAATAAATGGCGATATCAGAACCGTCGCAGTTACATCAACGACACGTGTCAACAAGAAGCAGTAGCGAGATGGTTCAAATCACCACGAGGATAAGTGAGGAAATTAATTAGTATTGTATTTTAATTTACAGGCTTATTAATATTTTTAATAAACCTATAAACTAGGGGGAGCCCTGATAAGGAGGGATTCCCCTAAATAAGTATGAGCATGAGGATCGCGAACTTAGATTAGGGCAAGCAATGAAGAAAAGGAAGAGCTCTACAGCGTTGACGAGCTCAAAAGAAGATCGAGATTGAGGAAAAATATAGCATTGTCAAGCTCAAAGGCAGATCGAGCTCAAAGGCCGATCGAGCTCGAGGAAAAATACAACGCTGATGAGCTCAAAGGCAGATCGAGCTCAAAGATATCAGGGGAAGAGTTGACCGACCAGATCAAGGATGTGACGAACATATGATCAAGATTGAGTGCGAACTTAAAGAGGATAAGTTGAACATGTGATCAGTGAGCTCGAGCTCTGCAAACCAGAACATACATGATCACGCTTAAGGAGTGGTCAAGCTCGGCTTAAATAGTAGATCAGAATGAGCGTTTTCTTACTTGTTATACAACACACGTTTTGACTCTTAAGCCAAACCGTTTTAGTTACTTGTTCCATAATTATAGGGATAATAATGTTAGTGGGTTAGTGGCGCTTAAAGCGCGAACATATGTAACTGCCCACTAATTTGTACATTATAAATAGAGAAAACCTATCTATGAATGAATGGATCTTTTTGATAAACTGCTGAACCAATCCATGGTGTTATCTTTGAGGGTCATGGACAGAGCTCGAACAACATCGCATCGTCGGGGTTGAAGGCCATCATCATGTTTCTGAAATGCTCCAAATGTCTCTCTGGATCTCTTATTCCATCATATGCTTCCATCCTGAACGGGTCGAACTTCCTCGAAAGTTGAGCTTCCAAGATTTTCTCAGACAATGGTTATTCCTTTAGTATATAAGCCGACAACTTCGGGTGGATGTAGTGGTCGAGGTAGTTTGTGTTATGGTAAATGGTGTAGTTAGAAATTAATTGCTCTGTTGAGAGTAAAATTCTCGACAGCTCTGAAGCAATTGTGAAGGATATCAGAGTCCTCAAATGATTCGCATTGATCTGACTGAGATAAAAGTTCTTTATACTAAAAAAATCCCTAAGTCGAGGATGGAAATGGAATCGGAAGCCAAAATCGAATATGTGGGTAAATAAGACCAGTTTATCGGACTATACTCGGAAAAAGGGTTTCCCCTTTCATTGGAAGGTGAAGCTTGATGTTGTTTGGAATTTTCCATCTGATTTTTGTTCTGGAAAGATCATTGGGCTCGAGATACCTATAAGTTATTCTCTCAAGGACGACGTGATGTGGATAATAGATATTAAAAAATAAGCTCGACTGCTCGACTTGAGGGATCGCCAATTCGATTGGTGCTTGGTCGTTAGAATAGTCTCCAATATATTCCAAAATGGTAGCGATTGGTGGGGAATCTATGTGTAGGGGTTTCCAAAAAAGGAGGATTAGCTCTGAAAAGAGTGAAGATTTACCCGAAAAAAGTAGGCGGTGGCCGGAAAACGATAGTAATTGGAGGCGAGACAAATTTTCTCTCTAGTTAGGAAATTTTTCTTCCTAAAAAGGAAATGAAGAGGAAAATTGATTATGAAGCGCTATGGTACCATGAAGAGCCCTCATTGCGCTGATGTCTGCCCGATATCAATCACCACGAGCACCTCGAGAAGTCGAAACGATGGAAATCATATGTGAGTATGCTGCTAGTCTATGAGAAGCTGATGCATAGGTTAGGTAAAAGATGACACATACAATGTCCATAAAATCCTTACAAGGTTGATAGGATTTTTTTAAAAAACCAGGGAGTTATGAGTACAATCAAAGCTCACATCATCACTCAGGAAGTAATAATGATGAGCACTTCGGGGAGACAAACTGACAGGAGTGCATTATACATGCACCACGTAGCTATAAATAAACTAGTATACGTGGGTCAGATCAGAGATGATACGTGACACAAATACGCAGGTTTGGTTTTATAAGACTTAAAAAAGTAACCCAAAATATTTTTAGATTAGTTTAAGAGAATATCCTCGAGGCATCCATTTCGAAAAATAAAATGTCACTGGGGCCCAATAATTTGAAACAAACCGACTCAGCTGAAATAGAGAATCATCACGTTTATGATGGAATAGTCCACTTTAAATTTTTCAAAGTCCCTCGAGGTGATTTTATTTGTAGTACCCTTTTCGGGTAAGCTCGAACATCGTCTATCACTCTGAAGTGAGACAACCTAGTAGAACAACAGAAGAACTTTCAGGCTAGCACCTGCAAAATTTACTTGGGGGTTTCCTGTACTCTTGCCTCGACGGTTCGATAAGAATATAGAGACCACTGATAAGAGAAATATCTATAAACCAAATGATTAGTCTTAAAATGACTGTAGGCCTCGTATTGGTTCAATAAGCTTTAAGCCTTGTAAGGGCGTCTATGTATTAATTGGCTAAAAAAGCTCAAAAGCTCAAAAGCTCATTTCGGTCATAAAAAATTATAATGGGTCACCCTCACATGAAAGGGTGAACAATTATTTATTACCATTTGTTATTTATTACTTTACTTTGTCTCTCTCGTAGTTT
Organism: Limnanthes douglasii subsp. nivea; assembly: GCA_036936605.1. Lineage (NCBI taxonomy): Eukaryota > Viridiplantae > Streptophyta > Magnoliopsida > Brassicales > Limnanthaceae > Limnanthes > Limnanthes douglasii. The sequence goes on from JAUPFV010000001.1 coordinate 354,257,185, forward strand.
TTTCTCTCTAGAAATTTGACTATCAATTCTAGGCGACTCTGTTTTAGGCCCATCAAATATAATAATATATTTATTATTTGACACTAAATTATAAGTTTAAAATTATGTACATCATTATATAATAGATTAAAATTGGAAATGTTGGAATATTTATGAATCGATATGCTAACTATATATATGATTATTGTCTTAAGATAGTCCAATAATAAAAGTAATCAGATTAATTATATTATATATAATTAATTGGGTATTGGGAATATATGTGAAAAAAACGTTATGAACAAATAACTGTCGTAACTAGGTTGGAGTTAGGAATTATAAAGGAAAAGGCTCAAATCTCAACATTTAAGCCTAAAATAATAACTCACAGACTAAAATAAAATTTAATGAGTTGGGGTCCCGGATCAAAAAACAATATAAGTTATGAGCTTTGTACAACTATAGTTTTAGTGTATTTGCATATAAAAGGAACAAATGTGATTCATATATTCCTCTAACCTAAATCCAAAAAGACCAGTCGCCACTTTCAGTGAGAGGAAGACTAAAATAGTTTTGCAGAAACAAAGCCTTGAAAAACTCTAAAGCAAGATTCAAGAACAATAAAATTTGAAGAGCAATTATGGATAATAGCACTAGGCAAAACAGTAATTATTTTCGGTTTATTCTATAATAGAAAATTATACATGAGGTTTAATAATTGATGCATGTGTCATAAACTAATTGGATGTGATTTAATTAGTTCTATCAATTGGTATCAGAGTTTTGAACCCTCTTATAATTTATATGATAACTCATAATGTATCTATAATTTTATCAAACACGGTTTTATTTATTGTAAAGAATCCACAGCTTTGGGAACTGATTGATTAACTGACTTGGCTAGGGTATGGATTTAAGGTTTGTATGAAAAGCATGAATACAATAATGTATTCGTATTAAAGCATGTTTAGATGTTTAATTATTATAATTAAATTTATTGTAAGGATATAATTTGGATTTTTAAATTAATTTAGGGTTTGATTGATGGTCGTAAATTTTCTCTCAAATTCACCATCAACCAATCCATAATTCAAAAAATTGATTCAAACATATGAGCACAACGATTCATCAACGGGTTAACCCCTAATGTAATTACCGATCAAAGATTGTATGACGACTTTCATCGTGGCCAACAAATTGATGACGCTACAGATGAACGTCGCGGCTTGCGAGGTAATTCACAAACCCACTACTATCACGATGATAACATGCTAAAAAAATCTTTATTTTTTATATTAATTGTTAATTAATAAAATTTATATATTTTTTATTTGTCATGTGAAAATGTTTGGGCATGTTGTTTTTGCATGTGTATGTGAAATATATAGTTTAAGTTCTTGAGTGTTTATATAGATATGCATGACTATGGTTTTAGATTCTGGTAGGTGAACCATGGAATCATTTCATCAGACTTCCGGAAGATTAATTGATCTTTTTTATAATCCTAGGATTCGAAAAGGTTTAATGGGTTAATTTAAATTCAAATATTGTATGCCCTCTGGAAGGTTAATATTCTGGTTTAATTAATCATGGATTGGAGAAAATTTACTGAAAATGGTTCTTAAGATTATTTAATTTCAGTACGTGAAATCATCCATTTAAAGGGTTTCAAGGTGTTGGTGACATTTAAAACCAAATGCTCTTAGTTAGAAATACACACATAAGAAAACTAAATAGTAAGAAACCTGTGAAAATTCTAATTGATTATGCATGACCATTATACTTCAAGGAATACCAATTACATTTTGTAGGGTTGTCCCAATAGATATTACTATTTTTATTTTATTTTCTTGCGGAGGTCAAGAAATTATTTGTTAAAATGACAAGGTAGAGATGCAGCGTCTCATTTATGAGCTCTCTACCAAGAAATTCACTAGCAAAGGTAAAACTTGTGAGCAAATTCTCGGAATGTTTATAATTGCCTAAAATTCAAAGACAATAGGCGTAGACTTACCTAAACAGTGTGTGGCGGGGTTCACTTTCCTTAGCGTAAAAAATTAGGGACTTCTAGTCCACTTACAATTGCGTACAGAAAATATGAACAATCAATGAATTTATTTCACATGCTGCACAAGAAGAGGATAAACTTAAAAAGGTAACACCTGTAGTGAACATGGCAGCGTCTAAGAATTGGATAGGGCCTAAGAGAAAATTTAATAAAAAGTTACGAGACAATATTCCGGCTAAGAAACAAAACATAAAGAATCGAAAATTGGTCAATGCTTTTTCTGCAAGGATAAAGGATATCTAAATAAGGACTGTAAGAAACATCGGGCCTACATACTAAATGATGGTACTCTCACATCTTTGTTTATTTTGGAAATTAATTTGGTTATGTGTAAAATAATACATGGTGGGTTGATTCTGTCACAACAACTCATGCATGTATATCTTTGCAAGGTACATTAAGAAGTAAGATGCTAAATGAGGAGAGAAGATTCATTTTCATAGCAGATTAGAGCTCATGTCATATGTTGGCAATTTGTGATTTGAATTTTGAACATTATACTGGACATGTATTGTTTTTAAAGAATTTAATGTTGTTCCTACATTTTGAAGGAACTTAATTTCCTTTCTGGTTTTAGACATGTATGGATATTCTTTTCTTATGGGTTTATTCTCTTTTACTGATATGATTGTTGATCATTTTATTTTGATAAAAGAACATAACTTGTATTTATTAAATAATATTAATAATCACAAAATTGACATGAATGAACAACTTGTACCAATTAAAATTATTAAATCCAAAAACTCCTCTAAACTATGGCACAAATAGTTAGGTCATATATACAAGGTCAAGATGGACAGGCTTGTAGGTGAAGTTATATTGGGTCTCATATATTACTCTACTTTTGGTACATGTATCAAGTGTAATAAAGGGAAACAAACCAAAACCAAAAATGATAGGAGCATATAAAGCGACCGAAGTCTTAGAATTGATACATAACGATATTTGTAGATCGTTTACGGGCAGTGATACTTCATATCATTTATAAATGATTTCTATTGTTTCAGATACCTCTACCTCTTTCATGCAACGTCCAAGGCCCTAGACAAGTTCTAAGACTTTAGGAGCAAAGTTGAAAAACAACTTGGTAAAAGTATTATGAGCATTAAATACTATCGTGCTAGTGAATACTATGATAGATATGACGAATCGAGTGAACAACGTTAAGGGAGATTTGCAAAAAACCTAGAAGAGTGAGGTATAGTCCCTTAGTATACAATATCGGTTTCATCGAACATGAATGTTGTATTTGAGATATGGAGCCGTACACTAAAGGATATGGTTAGAAGTAAGATAAGTAACTCATCTATACCATTAATTATCTACGGGGAAACCATCAAATATGTCGCTTATATACTAAAACAACTACCTAATAATGACTCTTTTAGGACCCCAATTGAGCTTTGGAATGTGAAAAAGCCCAATTTAAATCATTTTCATATAAAAGGGTTTCCAACTGAGGCAAGAGCTTACAAACCACGGGAAAAAAACTGGACCCAAAAAATAGTTAGTTGTTTCTTAATTGATTATTCTGAATACTCTATGCGTTTTAAGTTTTATAATCCTCTCACTGGTAGTATATTTGAAAAGGGAATGATAAAGTTTATAGAGAATGTTGACTTTAAAGGTAGGAATACTAGACATATATTCATTTTGAGGAAGAATATGTAGAGATCCGTGAAGATTTTAAGGGAGATACTCAGTTATCAGAAGTTCGGAATTTAGTTCTAACAATTATGGTCCCGTTAAAACAAGATTATACTAAGAATAATATTAATATTCCACTTGATGGTTTTAACAAGGACACAAATATGGTCCAGTTAGAATAAAAGGAACGTCATAGTAATATTTCACACGAATATCCAAATGATATTTTTCATGAGAATCAGACTCTACCTTCTCACGAAGTGCAATAAGAAGTTATAATGCCTTTAAGAAGGCCCACACAAGAAAATAAGAATTTTACACATCCAAATTTTATTGTATATCTTTAGGAACATGATGTGTCATGTGCTGCAACTGTATATGATCCTTTATCCTACAAACAAGCCATGGAAAACTTTGACTCTCGGAAGTGAATTGACACTATGAAGGAATAGTATATATCAATGCAAGACAGTGCGGTATGAACATTAATCTCATAATTTGAAAAAGAAAAAGAAATTGGTTGTAAGTGGATTTACAAAACCAAACACAATTCACTGGTCAGTATGGAAAAATATAAAGCACGCCGTGTAGCAAAACGTTCTACTCAACGTGAAGGGATTAATTCTAAAGAAACATTCTCTACAGTAGCAATGAAATATTCCTTTAGAATAATAATGCCATAAGTTGCACACTTTGATCTTAAGCACCATAAAATAGATGTGAAAACCGCTTTTATCAATGGTAATATTAAAGAAACGATCTATATGGTGGAACCATAAAATTTTGTAGTAGGTAACTTAAAGAATATGTTTTACAAGCTTAAAAAATCTATTTATGGGCTCAAATAGGTTTCTCATCATTGGTACCATAAATTCCTTGAAGTCATAATCTCTTTTGATTTTGAGATCAACTCAGTTGAGGATTGTGTGTATCACAAGTTCACTAATAGTAATTTCATATTTTTGGTCTTGTATGTTGATAGCATACTACTTACCTCGAACAATAAGGAATTGTTACACACTACATAGATATTTTTGTCACATAAGTTTAATATGAAGGATCTCATTGATGCCAGTTTTGTGTTGGGAATCTAAATATATCTGGATCGCTCCCATGATATTATTGGATTATCACAAAAATCATATATTAAAAGTGTGTTACAACGTTACGGATTGGGTATTGGGAATACCTCTGAGTACCCTTATAACAAAGGGTGACAAACTAAGTCTCGACCAATGTCCAAAGATAAGACTTGAGATTAAGGAAATGAAAATGGTCCATTATGCTTTGGATATTGAGAGTTTAATATATTCTCAAGTTTGTAATGGGCAAAACATTGCCTTTATTGTGCATATGTTGGTGAGATATGTAAGTAAGCCATGTATGAATGACTGAAAGGTAAAAAAACCATTTGTGACATATAAGAATTCAGATAGGCTTGAGATCATCAGGTATTTGGACTTAGTTTTGGTGGATGCAATGACACACTAAAATGCACTTCAGGAAACATATTCTTATTAGCTGGAAGTGGAATATCCTCGAAAAGTGTGAAGTAAACACTTATTGCATCGTCCATAATTGTGGAAGAATTTGTTGAGTTCTTTGAGGTATCGAACCAGTCATTGTGGTTATAGAATTTTATCACTGATTGTGTGTTTTACAAAGGATGGAAGGTCCCATGCAGTTGTACTGTGAAAATAATTTTGCAGTGTAGTATTTTAACAGTAAAATGAGCTCGTCTAGGTCCAAACACATAAACATAAAGTTCATAATTTTTGAAGAGAGAGTTTAGATGGGTCCGAGAAGTATATAGCACATCGACTCAAACTCCATGACAGTGGATCCTCTTACAAATACGGTATTGCCTAGGTTTTCAAGGAATACACCATCAGTATGAGTGTAGTTGATTTAGATAACTAATATTTTTAATAAATTGTTATAATAGGTTCCGATGATATTTGTGATATTGTAAACATAAAGGTTCATTGCATTATATATGATTGGTTATATTTTTTGGAGTATATATGTATGATTACAGTTTATATTACTCTTGAGTTGCACACCATAATTGGCCTAAGTATGACAATAATGTGATTATTGTTGCATCTTATTGTTCACATTACGAGAAATAGGTATTTAGTTATTTATTGTTTATTGATCATGTATGGGTTGTCCGTTGACAAATAGATTCAGGAATCCCATTAAAGTTGAATATATTCTTGAGTAGCACATAACGGTCCAAGTGGGAGATTGTTATAATATTTATGGATCGATATTCTAAATATATATTCGCTCATCGTCTTAAAGTAGTCAAATAATAAAAGTAATCGGATTAATTATACTATATATAATTAATTGGGTATTTGGTTTATTAGGTGAAAATGCGGCGGGACTTCTAAATGTGGTAGCCGGATTGAATTTGGGCACTATGACCAAATTTCAACACTTTAACTTGAACTAATAACTCATGGACTAAATTAATAAAATCACTTATAGTCTATATACAACTAAGATTTTAGTTTAGTTTTATGAAACGAATGGCAAGATCAAACATTTTTTTAATCTAAATCTAAGTATTTTCAATCTATTATGTAGTAAAAAAATCATATGAAGTTTAATAATATTCTGAATGTTCAGTAGACTAATTTGCGACTCAGTTAGTTTTATCAATAAAATCAATTCTTTACCACCAGCTTTGTTAAAAATATATGAATTTGCGACTCAGTTAGTTTTATCAATAAAATCAATTCTTTACCACCACCTTTGTTAAAAATATATGTTTGGATTTTTCTGATTACAACTATTATTTGTTGGTATTAGGATTTTGTTTGTAGCAAGTGTTGATAGGCTAATGCACGGAGATTAATACTTTATAGTATAATAAAAGAAAATGAATTAGGAAGGTGTATTGTGATTGTAGTCGATTATAAATGTATTGCATTGCTGCATCAAAACTTCTGCTTCTAACCACACTTCGTATTGCATTGTTGCATCAAAACATCTGTTTCGAAACCCACTTCACATTTAAAAAAAGTATTGAAAGCATACGTGATAGTTTTGATCTTCTTTAGTACCTCACTCAGATAAACTAAGCAGTCACCTGTTTCATATTAATTATTTTCAAACCAAAAATATTTTCATATGTCGCAGCCCAAAACCTCAGAAAATGTACAGATCGTGTTATTGTTCCTCCAGCATTTCGGTTCTTACTATGCGCATCTTCTCTTCTTTTGGTCTGAGAACTAAGCTATGTAAATACTCAGAATTTGCAGGGCCTGTACTTTGGACCATCTTCGAGAATGCACTCTCATTGTTTGCTAACAGTTTCTCAGGTGTATCGTATTCCAGAACCTGAAAAACATCAACTAATGGATTACAACTGATTTTAAATACATGATGGAAGCAAAATTTATACAACTAATGAAAATTTAGAAGCAACAAGTTAGCATGCAACAAAGCAAAATATATTATAATTAGTGAGACTAATCAATAATCTATTAGAGCAGTAAACTACTATAATCAATAACCATTACATTTGGTCGATGGTTTAATACTTAATTTTAAAACAAAACAAATTATTTTTTATTATTATACAAAACCAATAAATAAAAATCCAGACTATTTCTACAAATATTTTTGTTTTATCATAGTATTTGTGCACGGATTTGGTTTTCTGAAGTTGTAGGATACCGTTAAAAATTGATTACAACCTTATACAACTATATATAAGATTTGAAATCTGAAGCCATTATTTAAAAAAGAAACAACTATGCAATATTGGTATTCGTACCCGACTTATTTCTTTTAAGGTTTTTGGACTGTTAAAGCTTTTCGATTTATTTTTATTACACTCTTTATAATGTCCTAAGTTGGTAAGAAAAATAAAATTTGAGATTTTTGATATTTTGTTTATTTTGTTTATTTTTTATTTCAATTTTTTCACCTGAAAAAGAAAAGAGTGTGATCACGATGATTATGGTTTAACTATATTTATGATGGTCGCGATGATAATGGTATTTATATGGGTGGATGAAAAAGCTAAAACAATTATGAAAGTTATAATAAATGGAGGATTAAACCGTCGCGCACGATCGTAGTTTTCAAGACTTTAATAACATAGAGTGTTGCTATTTGATTATGTATTTGGTCGCATAAAGTTGTATTTTTACGACAACCACAACAATTCACTAAAATTAAAAAAGAAAATAAAAAAACATGTTATGTTTTTTACTGACAAATATGTTTAGTTTTCTGATAATACTGTAGTTTTTGGGTCATCCAAATCAAGCTCATGTTTTCTAAGCTCATGTTTTCTTTCATCATCAAACTGGGTCAATTGGCGCCACAAAACACATGGGTAATCCATTTTTTAATATTATTTCTAACTACACGTAGATTATTCGGATGTCATTTTAGTAAACGGATCATTGGCTCCAATTTTAGTTTCTCGAAGCGTCCACCTATCTAAAAGTTTTTTTAAAACTTCATTTCAAAATTTATAGAATTTTCAAACTATATTGTTCTTCCACATTTTCTAATCTTTTCTGGAAAATCACTAAACTTTATATGGTTTTCCCATATTTTTTAATCTTTATTTGTTTAAAAATCTTACGAAGAAAATAATTATTAGTAGAGAAGAAGAGTTTCGAGGCCTCTACTCTATATATATATATATATATATATAAAGAAATCATTAGACTTATTTCGTATTTTAGTGTCCAAACTTTATTAAAGTGCAATTCACTGGTATCATTCATATACTCTCTAAAATAATTTTATCATCAACTTAAACATTTAATCTCATTTGCGTGTGAGTCGTGTTAATTTTCTAAACATCGTCGTCTTTCATCATATCATCGAGTCAATAAGAGAACGACGTTTATTTTTTAATAAATATCTTTAGATCTTTTACTAATATAATATTTTCTTTAAAATACAAAATCAAATCACTAAACATATTCTTCCTAATTTAAATAATATTCTCAATTGAATAATATATATTATTCTAAATCATAAAAAATATTTTGTTCAAATCTTTTGACCAATTAATTAATTCAGTGAATTAATTAACTAATATATTTCAAGCTTAATTAATTTTGTACTAACAATGCCTCCCTTAAATTAAGTTTACTCTTGATTCCTAAACTTTCAACATTCTTTTTGAAGACTTGTGTACTTTGTGGATTTGTGGAGATATCACTCATCTGATCTTCAGTTTTGAAATACTCAACTTGAACATCATCATTATTCATGAGCTCTCTCAAAAAAATGATATCAAATCTGGATGTGTTTTGTTCTCCCACAAAGAACTGGATCCTTTATGACTGAAATAGAAGAACTATTGTCACAAAATAAAATGGTTGACTTGACCTGCTTTCTTTTTAGACTCCTAAATTCGGCGCAACCAAAATAAATTGGCATCATGCATAAGATGCAGCAATATATTACAACTACTTGTTTCTTTGAGCTTCATGAAACTATACCGCTACCAAGGTGGAACACATACCCAGAAGTGATTTTGCTATCATCAATGCTTCATGCTAAATCACTATATGTATAATCAATGAGATTCACTTATGTATTAGCTCCATAAAAAAAATATAGTCAATGGTTCACTTCACATATCACAATATTAGTTTGGCAGTTTCTCAGTGATTAGAATAAGGGTTTTCCATGAATTTACTTATCAAACTAACAACATACAGAATGTCGGGCCTTGTCAAAGTCAGATACATCAAATTTCCAACCAGACTTCTGAACATAGTTGAATTGACGATTTTTTCTTCACATTCTTTAGATAACTTCAGACTTGTGATGCATGGAGTAGTGACTGGATTAGCAGTTTCCATCTTGATTTTTTTAAACTTATTTTGCATAGCTCTCTTGTGAAATAAAAATTCATTTCTCGGATTGATGAATTTCAATGCCAAGAAAATGATGAACTTGTCCTAAATCTATCATCTCAAATTCTGCCATCATTGGCTGTTTAAATTCTTCCAACATTCTCACATAATTTCTTGTGAAAACAAGATCATCGACATAAAGCCTAATCACCATAAATCTTCCTTGAGAATCACTTTTGATGTAAAGAGTATGTTCATATGGACATTTTTGAAATCCATATTTTTGAAAATAAGAATTGATGCGGCTGTACCAGGCTCGGGGTGATTGCTTCAACCCATACAATTCTTTTTTTAGCTTGTAAACTTTTTCTTCTTCTCATTTCTTAATAAACTGAGGTGGTTGATCAACATAAACATCTTCTTCGAGAACACCATTCAAGAATAAAGACTTTACATCCATTTGGAACATCTTCCAATTATTTTGAGCACAAAAAATATGAGTAACCGAACTGTTTCAAGTCTAGAAACGGGAGCAAATATCTCTATAAAGTCTTCTCCTTCTTTTTGCTTGTATCTTTTTGCAACTAGCCTCGCCTTGTATTTATTGATAAAGCCATTTGAATTCATTTTTGTCATGTACACCCATTTCACTCCAACAAAACTCTTGTGCGGTGGTAAATCTGTAAGCTTTCATGGATCATTATTTTTAATTGTGCATATATTTTCGTTCATGGCTTTCCTCCATACTCCTTCTTGATATGCATGATCAAACGAAATTTGATCTTCTCATGCAAATACAGCATCATGTTGCACGATTTCATCAGTTACATCATATAGTTCTTGAATACTTCTTACTATTCTGATCATATTACATGAAGAACTTGATGAAAAATTTGGAGAGCCAGGAGGGCTCTGTTCGAGTTACATAGCTTTATTTAATGAAAAATCATTTAAAATTATTTTCAATATTTTGTAAATTCTATGCGTAAATTAATGCTCAGTTTAATTGTTTAGTTTGTATTTTTAAGAACTAATATTAGTAAAGAATTTTTTGTCAACTACATTTCAATCAACTATGGAGCAACATGAAACTACATCACACTTTTTGTGGACACATCATCTAAAAATGGTATAGCCGAAAAAAGCATCTTCCGCTGATATTTTCCATGCACTTTTTTATAAACTAAGAGTGCCAAAACCATTTTGGACATATGATGTTTCCACTACATGTTTATTTAATTAATCGTATACAATATTCTATCATTCATAATAAAAATTTCATATTCTTTTCTTTATTCTATATTAAACCCTATAAAATTGGTTGTACTTTACCGTGTTAGGTATGTTGTACCTATACATATAAAATTGTTTATTCTTTAAAATGTGTATTTCTTGGATACTTTAAAATTTAAAATATATATATATATATATATATATATATTATTCTTCGTCTCTTAACTGATATGTTGTGTATAGGATGTTACATTTATTCTAATATTTTTCTCGTAGGATTGTTAATGGTTCCAATGAACCACGAGCCAAGACGGAACCAATTATTATAGGTCCAATTCCATTTTAATAACTGAAACAAAACCAATTTGTACCGAACCGTTATAACATGGTCGTTCACTATGATTATGATTGTTTATATTTATCTCATGATTTATTAACCCTATGTACCACTCTTTTCTTCTTTTCAAAGCAGTTTTCCAAACATCGATCCTAATCGAATTCCTATTTTTATCCATAAAAATTAATCTTCTTTCAAGATTCCAAGATTGTTGCACATCAAATCAAAACATGATTGAAATAGATAGTTCACAATGTTGGGAGAATTATCTCTCATAACCTTACAAATGACGATGGATATGAGAAACCAGTTACTTGATTTACTATCAAACATAGGTTTTGTAGACAAATCAAGGGGACCTAGTGCAAGCTCATTCACCTGTTACATTTGAAGTGTAATTTTTTTTTGGTCTAGTATATATACTCGAGAATACCTTGTGAATCATGATAAATATGTATAAATTAGTATCATTCATCAACTTAGAATTAGATTTAAACTAGTCAAGTCATTCGACTTGGGAGCAAAAATCCAAAATGTTCATGGATTTTTGGCACGAGAGTTGGCTCCGTTTGTATAGACCTTATATTTTTTTTACTGTTTAAAAACGGAAACCAGTAAAAACTGGTTCAAACTGAATCAGACCGAACCGAACAAGTTTTTACCGGTTTCAATTTGGTTTTGTAAATTAGAACTGAATCTCTTATTTGACGAGTTCGAACTATTAATTTTTTCGTTCCGATCTGATCCAAAACTGGACCAAATCAAACCGATAAGAGCCTTATGAGTAGGTAAAAGCTTTGTGTCTGAGTCATATCCCTACATATGTTTACCATAAAGAAAGTTCTTTATGACAGATTCCTAATAGAATAAGTTCTTCTCGTATTAGCAATAGGAATCCACAAACACTAATTGAATTAAACCTAAAAAGCGAACCACCAAAATCAACAAGGAAAATACGAAACACCAACAATCCCAAACAATTGAACAATACAGAATATCAAACAAACAATAAAATAGAAGTTCGAACAGAAGAACAAAACGAATCACGATTAAGAAAATTTCCTAGACTATTTGATCCTCAAAACAAGTAAAGTTGTCATTCTTCAATCAAATCAAACAAGGGTCGAACATAACTCTAATCTCCGAACCTAACAATGCTCATTATTGTTGTAGTATGAGTTTGAGGGAGGGTATTAGCACTATAGCCCGTTAGCCATTTGACCCACTAGCTAATTATGTTATTATGTCGGAAATCCTAGACAAATTATATGTATTATGATGTATTTGTAAGAAATACCTTTCGGATTTCTTATATAACTTATTAAACCATAAAGTTAATAGATCTTGTAATAATGCGGAAAAAATACTTACAGGATCTAGACATTCTTTGATCTTTAGATTCCGAACTTGAAACAGATGATCTTTGAATCATTTGTTAGGTTATGATCTTCTAAGAGATGCGGAAAAACCAATCTGTTTTTCTTAAGAACTTTTTCTCTCTATATATTTTATCATGTAGTCTTCAAGAAGTGAGAAACTCACTTCTTATATCGAAGTGAGAGAACGGTTCTTCTCTTTTAACCGTCTCTAACTTCCAGACAGTTACTTAATGAAGACCAGTCCTTATTAAATTGCCACTTTTAGGCACTATAACCCGATATTATTTTTTCTTACAAAATAACCCCAAAACTTTACGTTTTGTTTAAGTTGTTTATTTCCGAAGTCAATCCTTCACAGTATTCAGAATTAAACCTGATATCTATACAATTACCTCCATGATACATAATTTATCTACTAGTCTGTCCCTTTCTTTATAATTACTTTTATTTGACTAATATTGACGATAGTCCGATAAATCGATAAAACATGTGACGGTTCAACTCAATGAAGAAATTTCAACCGTATTAGCTATTTGTAAGATATATTTTTCTTATCAATAAACATAATTTTCTTTTTTTTTTCTTAATTTTGCATCCATGATAGATAGTAGTATCATGGACAATCTCACAAATAATCCATTTTTGAGAATTATATATCCACATACCTGACCGGCATCAAGAACAAGTATTCGATCACAATCAATAATGGTATTTAGTCTGTGGGCAATGACAAGCATGGTGCAAGATTTGAATTCTTTACGAATGGTCTTCTGGATGAGAGCGTCTGTTTTAACATCAACAGATGCAGTTGCTTCGTCGAGAACAAGAATTTTCGATCTTCGCAGCAACGAACGAGCAAGACTTATTAGCTGCCGCTGTCCAACACTAAAGTTCTCCCCTCCTTCCATAACCTTCACAAGTTATAGTAAAATATGTTTCAATACGTGCATCACAAAGCAGCATGTTAAGATATAAGTGACAAATGATATCTAATACCTCGGCATCTAGACCTAGAGGATTCTCTCTGATCACAATCTTTAGATGTGCCCTCTCTAAGGCCTCCCAAAGGTCAGCATCATTGTGCTCATCAAATGGATCAAGATTCAAGCGCACGGTACCTGGACAAAAGCGGTCAGATAGTGTGAATTGCATCATTGCATCGTGACTATGATGATAATTTTACATTTAAAACCAATGACTGATGTTACAATTATGAAAATTGACATATTATACAAAATGTATGTTCACTTTGACGTTAGATAGTTTATTTTTTGATGAACTAATATGAAGAACTTTTCAAAGGAAGACAAGCTCTACTATAATTTATTGGTTATATCTTATGTTCAGGCAGGAACATAACAAGACATGATAAAGTAATTGCATCTTTTTCGAGTCTGTGAATTAAAAATTGCATATACCTGAGAAAAGAACTGGGGATTGGGGAATGATACAGAGGACGCTTCTCAAATCAGTTAGTCCAAGCTTACAAACATCACAAGCATCGATCATGATTCTTCCGCTTTCTAGTTCTACAATTCTAAATAATGCATTGAGCATGCTAGATTTTCCAGCACCAGTTCTTCCAACAACTCCGACTTTCTCACTTGGAAAAATTGTGAAGGACAATCCATGCAAAACTGGAGGAAGTTCTGGTCTGTATCGTAGAACAATGTTCTTAAACCTGATTGATCCTGCCGAAGGCCAGCCAGGTGGGGGTCGATTACTCTCGATTATATCTGGAGCCTCAGAAGAAAGATCTATATACATGCCCACACGCTCAACAGCGTTTAGACCATTCTCAGCTTGGCTGGCTAGTTTTAGAACACTACTCAACAGGTAAGTGATATTTGAAGTGTAACTAAGAAGTAGACCCATCCTGGATGCGTATTCTGCTTGTTTCTCTGTTTTCCCGTTTTGCAAGACTGCAAATGTTGCTGTCACCCAGATCATGAGTCCCCCTAACATTTCCAATCTTATGCCAAGCCAACGATTTAAACTAGTGCTTGCAAGAGTGAACCTGATGTTATTATCCATGGATCTTCCACTAATATTAGCCATTCGATCATGTGATTTGTATGCACGGATACTTGACAGGCCATTCAATGCTTCACCAAATTGAGCATAAACAGGAGATCTTGTAATAGCATCCAATCGCTTTATTTCACGAGCTGTAGTCTGTAAAAGGCAAAGGCTACATATTCAAAACGTTGGATCAATGAATTGGCAGTACAGATTAACCGTTTACCATAAATATAAGAGCAATAAACTTAACACGGAAGTTACTACACAACCTTGTAAAGAAAGAAAACCTCTAAGACAAACAAGAAACTGCATGCACAAAGATGGACATGAAATCATGTCCACTACCAAAGTAATAAAACATTACCTGATAATATAAGTAAGCTGCATAAAACAAGACCAGAAGTGGCATTGTGGCCCACAATGATAGTGCGCTAATAAGGCCTATCAGCAGGAAGGTGAAAAGAAGCTGCCAAAATTTCCACATATACCAATTTAATAAATCGGCGACTTCTCTATCAATATCGCCAGTATCCCTCGAAAACCTGTTAACTACACGTCCAACTGGGTTGGTATGGAAAAAAAGCATTGGAGCTTTCAGGATAGAATTCAGCATTGAGTTGTGGAGTGTTTTTGCGGCATGTAGACTTAATATGATCAACCAAAAAGTGTTTACCAGTGTAACAGTCACCTAAAAAAATCATAGAAGTAAGTCTTCATGCTGTGAAAAAGTTATAATAAATTTATCTGCCTTTTTTTTTATTGTGTTTTTCTATTTTCGGATAAATCAAAGCTACAAGATACAGCAGGTCTTTCCTTCATATGCTCTAGAATCAATAACTTAATATGTGTCCATCTCTAACTACAAACGCACCTGACCAAAACCTAGGATTGCATAAATGGAAATGTAGTATCCAGGGTTATAGCTCGTTAAAGTGCTTTGGTCTGTCCAAAAGCTTAACCAAGTGCTACTTGATATTCTAAGAACTTCGGTAGAAACGTAGCATGTCAAGAGTATGATGACTGCCCATGAACCGCCTAATGCATCCTTGTACCTGCAAATAGAAGCAGCACTAAACATATTGATAATAGGAACGAACAAAGAGATCTGTGCTGTGCGGCGAAGATCTAAATAGCAAATAAAAGGAATAAAATGAATTATATCTATACACATGTCGTGTTTGTTAGAAACTGCAATAAAATATTAAGTTTGTGTAAAAAGACTACACTTAGATTCTACGACTCGACCCTCTGGTCAAGTGTAATCACCCTTATAGCTAAGCTACTACCTCACTGTAACATCTAATCCCTATAAGCAAGCACACTAGCATAAAATGATATCAGTAGAAACGCGAAAATGGGAGACGAACCGGCAGTGACTTCTCTTCATTGACTTGTTACAGATGTTCACAAGTTGGTCTATAGGCTTTACTACAACATTTAGGATTGTACATTCATTGGCAAAAATGCAAGAAAAAATAAAAATATCTAGCTTTATTATCAATGACAATAAAACGAGTTCTGGAAAACATAAGTTGAAGTTCAATGTATTACCTCGTCAAAACTTTCCAACTAACAATTCCTGTTTCTCTTTCTTCTTGCTTGATAAGTATTGATCTCCCTTTTATCACACAGCCTGTATTTGTCTCCATATTTTGCACAGCACTCACCCCATTAGCAGGTTTTGAACTAATTTCAGTCAAGTTTGTCACATCTTCCTTTCCTTCCCCTTGTACCTGTATTCTTTCACTATTCCCTGCATTTTCCATCAGATTTTGAAATAGCCTTCCATTCCTGGAGAGCTCTTCAAAGGTTCCTTCTTCTTTAATCACACCTTCCACAACCATAAATATTCTATCTACTTGCGGAAGAAAATGTAACTGGTTTGTAACAAGTATCCTGGTTTTTCCTCGCAATTCTTCCTTGATGCAGTTGTTAAATACCTGTGAATAAGTTAAATTGGACCAGAATTTTAAAACTCTTATATGCATGCAGATGGTGTAGTTGAATTACATTCAGGTGCAAACACCCAATTGTACACCAAGATAAGAAAATAAGAGAGAAAGAGTCTTAAGGCATTTAACTATATTACTTTTAAGTTTGCTACCGTGCTTATAAAACAAAGGAGCTTGGGACAAACACTAAAACTATATCCTTTCTATGATTGCAGTTCAGTTAAAAGATACAATTCCAAATAAGTGATAATTGCAGCAACAGTTCGTAAGCTTTTAGACTGAACAAGATAAATAATGCATAATGATACCTTCAAAATACGGCTCCTACAAAACAAGGCACTGCTCTAAAAGTAGGTTAAGAACATCTTATATACTAGATGCAAAATTGGTACCTGCTTTGCCACACGAGCATCAAGAGCACTTAAAGGGTCATCAAATATGTATATATCTGAGTTGGAGTAGACCGCCCTAGCCATGGATACTCTCTGCTTTTGCCCACCACTGATATTTACACCTCGCTCGCCTATTTCAGTGAGATCACGGCCCTGAGTAATCAAGTTTAACATAGTCATTGAGACTCCTCCATTAGGAGTAAACTGAGAAAACTAAATAAGCTTGCCAGTCTATTTACAGGAAGGATATCGAGATCTTGCTGTAAAGCAGTAACATCAATTGCCCTCTGATACCGTTCCATTGCAAAATCAGCCCCGAATAATATGTTTTCCCGCACCTACAAGAATAAATCTTGTTGTGAATTGTAAATTTATTATTTTTTATGAGTATGAAGACCTATGGTATATAAGAGAAGAAGAATATGTAGGAACTACATACTAAAATACCTCTATATCCGGACAACTAATAACTAATATTGAACTTTACAAATCAGAAGGGTTATTTTATATAGATTTCGTAGGACACAAGCATGTTATTATGGTAGTTTACAGCACAGCCATTATGGTGTAAGTTAGTCATTTACTTTTGAAAGAAAAGATGAAACTCACGGTGGCATTAAAAATCCATGAAACCTGAGGAACATAAGCAACAGTTCCTCTACAAATAACACTTGAATCTGCTACTGAAGCGAGCTCTCCAAGTATAGCCGACACAAGTGATGTCTTTCCTCCTCCGGTTCCACCAATAATTGCTACCAAACTGCCAACTGGAATATCAAAATTGATATTTGATAATGTCGGTTTTTCATCCTGAAAAAGAAGCACGTTTCAAAAATCTGATACAATTAAGGAGAGTATCTTTCACATTCACTGCTAGTGATCACTGAGTCCTTAGACAAACTCCTATCAAATTGCTTCAGATACCCCTGCAACATTAGAGATTGACTCGGAGACAATTTTGTATATTTTTACGATTCAAGCAGCATAGTAGATTCTAGCAATATACACTAGAACTCGGCATTTATTATAGGTTGATATATGAGTTCTGTTTCTCGTTTTCATATAAAGAAGCTGGGGCTCTTTCATGACCACTGCACTAACTATTTAAGAATACATTTATCCGCTACTTCCTTCCCCAAAACATAATAAACTGCAACCTGAACTGGTCATGAGCTTTATTACTTACCATTAGAACCGTAAATTCCTATATACATACATATATGTTCCATAAAAGCATTCCATGTAGATTAAAAACTCATAAAAGCAAAGAAAGATACTCACCTTTATATTCCATGAAAAGTATCCATCTTTTATTGAGATGGCTGGAAGCCCAGGTTGAAGTGGTGGGTTTGGCAATAGAATTCTCTCTTCGGCTAGCAATAGTTCTTCAAGGCGTTGTAATGATACTTTTGCATTTATGACCTAAGCCAATTAATATAAAACCGAGTAATAGTTAGCATATTTTGAACTAATTTGACACAAGTACAACTCTAGTGGTTCTAATTATACAGCAAAGAAATATAAGACAGGAAACGCAAATAGATCAAGTCACTCTAAGCTACAACTGACTCCGTACGTCAGACTCAAAGAGGTTTTGCTGATTATTAGTTTTTGTATTCTAGCCACTAAATTAGCATTAAATGACATATAGAGATGACTATGTAAAGAATAAAACTCATGCCAAGAAAGCCGGCCTATATGCAGTGCAATACAAGCAAATGAATTCGATATTGTAAGACCAAGGTGCGTTCATAAACCTGGCTTAATATACTGGGGAGCATGTTCATAGGAAATCTAAGCACTGAAAATAGAGTAAGCGATGTAAATGCTCTTGCAGGCGTCAAGTCCCCTCCAAGCATAGAGAACATCCCAAATGAAACTACCGTCACAACTACTGGCATGCTGTTCAGCATAAAACTGTTGAGCTGATAGAAAGGCAGCAAGTTAGAAACATAAACATGAAGCTAAATTAGTTCATTATTTCTATGGACAAAAAGTACAAACCACTATTGCATATGCACCTAGCAAGAATTTTACTAATATACTGAATAACAGTCCCACTGAAGATTCTAACTCTCCAGCCTGGACAATATAGTAAAATCATGCATGCGGATCTCGAAACGTTTCGTTTACAATATATAATCAATAAGCATCTGTGCAATACATACTAGAGGAACTAAGTAACCAAAGCATCTAAAGTACAAAACTCTTACTATCTCGAGGTCGTAATTGCAATAGAATGAACAACAATATAATTTTCAAACATAATGTTCGGGACATACAGCTGATAGCAACTGTGCTTTACGGTATCCCAGAAGTTCATTGGCCCGTATGCTTTGGATTCTAGACTGAAAGCTTTTCTCCCATGCATGACATCTGAAAAGATTTCCAAATAGTTAGAGACACTAGAGCAAACTGAATACTGGTTAAAGATCAATATTTTAGAAGCTTCAGTATACTTTATGGTGTCCATGGCAGCCAAGACTTCATTCAAGATGCTTACTCTCTTGTCAGTCCACTGGAGGGCGTTTTTAGTATGCTTACCCACTTCACTTATCACAAAAGTCTGTTGTTCAAAAACAAAACTGAAGCACTTATATAGTAGGAGAGTAATAATAAATCATCAAAGAAAGTAGTAACACGCAAAAACGGAAAGCGCAATGATATTGCTCATCTTTTATATCATGACAATACTATCTGAAGGTTGAGCGACATGAAAATAGGCAAAAGAAGTCTGACCCACTGCTCCATCGGGGTTTAGCCCCCAATGCATTACGGATCAGGTATTGAAAACGTGCTTTAGCGCCCAAGAGCACTAGTTAAATGATGCATTAATTTTTTTTATTAAATATCAAATAAATTTAATTGAATCATATAGTGGTAAAAGTTGAATTTAAGAGAAGAGTGTAAAGAGTAATTTGAACGAAGCTTTTCCCTATATTTTTCGGTGTGTAATTTATTACCACTTTGATTACATAATATTTATACACCTCATATAATATCTTTTATTTAAATTTTGGAATTTTTCACCTCGTTTACTTATTACTTGTAAGTGGTTGCTAAAAAAGTTATTCGTATTATACTATGGTAGCAGTTGTGTTTAATATAAAAATACTATTTCGGGTATGGTTATATATACCCAAATGTGATTTAAGTATATCCATCAAACGCAGTTGACTTTTGTTTGACTTTTTTAGGACGAAAAAACTCTTGAACTTTCATTTAATATCCGAATTGCCACTAAGTAAAAAAAACACTAAGTATATCCTAGATACACTCAATTCACAAAACAATCTATTTGGTTATGTATACCCAAAAAACACAACTCTCTACTAGATCAAACCTCATATTACTACAATTTTGTGAAATTCTTCAAATTGTTCTTGAACATTCAAAGTTGCCTCAAGAACATTCAAACTCTTTTTAATTTTTTTAAACTTCTTCTAATGAAAACACAAAATCAAAACTTGTTTTTTTGAAGTTTTTTTTTTAAAAAAGAAATTAAAGTTTGTTACAAATCATACTATGGTACATTTGCGAAGGCTGAGTGTACCATAGGTACAGGAGGGGCGTACCGGTCGGTACAGAGTGTACCTATGGTACAGAGTGTACCATTGGTACAGAGGGTCTGTACCGACCGGAAAATGGCCTCCAAACACCGTAAAATTATGATTTTTTTACCTAATTCAACCATAACCCTAAATTTTGATATTAAGACTAAGTTTTTATATTTTAGTTCGCCGGATTTTAGTTCGCCGGATAAATTAGAGAGAACTTGAAGGTTTTAGAGAGAAGTTAGAGAGTGTAAGAGAAAAAATGAGGTGGATAAGATTAGTAAAAAAAACCTTATATACCTAGAAAAAGGTATTTTTGTCAAAATTTGGGTAAACTTAAATCACCTTTGGGTATACTCAAAATTGGGTATACTTAAACCCGAATTGGGTATATATAGTTTGACCCTACTATTTCATCGTCAATGGATGAAATTTCATAGGATCTGCACCATTTCAAACTAGATCTGTTACAATGGCATGGTTATATTGAAACATGACGGAAGCCCAGTTACTTTACAACTTCTTTAAACATTTTTTTCTTTATAAAAAATAACATCTTCTATCATTATTGTGCAGCCTAATTTTTTATTATATTCTCCAAGTTCTAAATATTAACGAAAGTCTTTTGTCGATAGGACACATCTCTCAACAAATTCATTGTATTTCGAAATATTTTTGGATTGGGATAACTACATTTTGGATTAAAAATTTATGGTTGATACTGATAGGATGTGTCAAGGCTTTCTGAAGAATGATGAACCTCATTGGAAACAAACTCATAATATGCTAAATATTATTGAGTCTAACTTTAAGTTACATAAAACCTCTATCTCAAAATAATTGGAAATATCATGTTATGCCACTATCATTTTAAATCATACAAAAACATTTAGCACCAAGATAGGTTTGTATAATAAATATTTTCGTGATATATTAATAAAAAAATTCAGTTTCAAATCAACGACATCGGTTGGGTACTCTTAATTAGCATTGTATATAAAGAATAAACAATTTTCTTTTCTTAAGGCATCTTTTGAGAAGTTTGAGGATTATGTCATCTAACATGGTGGTTGTCTAAGATTATTTGTTTGTTGGGAGGGACCATCATAGCTTTTCCTTATATATTAAAAAAAATCATTCATATTTTCTAATAAAAATTCAAATTTATATAATTGTCTAAGTATGGCCATTTAACATGTTAATAATTCCCTCGTATCAAAATCTACAAAAGAAATAAAAGTCTGACTGAAAAAATAATATTTCATTTTCTGACAATTTTTTACTCGTGAAAAAAATATAAAAATGCGTGTCAAAGTTGTAATATGTTGGATTTGGAAAACAAATGAGGCGGTGTATGTTTAATTCAACAAACCATGATTATTTATTTTTTAATATTTGGAACAATTTTATTTTATAACTCTGGTGAAAGTTCATGGGATAAAAAAATTGTTTTTTTTATAATATTTATTATTATCTAAATGTATTCGATTGAACACAAACATGAGATCAATAAAGTACCAACTGTTAGAAATGGTCATATAACATGCTGAAGAAAAATTTCGTGGTCATTTCAACAAGATTGTATAGAGGCTTATAAGACAAATCAAGCATGAGCCAATTTAAAGTTTAGCTACTAATCAAGTCCAATCCATTTTCTACATATTAATGCATAAAATAGCATGTAAAATGCTATTAGAATATCTAGTACAAAAATTATGAAAATGAAGTTCAAGATCATCAAAATAAGTTTCTTATGAAATCTTTTAATATGTTATATTTTTAGTTAGTTTTTTAGGATATCTTTTAATTTTTTTAGTTAGTTTCTTATGATATTTGTAATTTGTTGTCTTTTAGTTTGATATATGTAAAGATATATTCTAGTTTTTAGGACTTTCAATTATGAAATTTCTTCTTAGTTGTAATCTTCATTTGGAGAAATCATTCAATCAAGTAATATAATATGAAAACCAAATTTATACTGAAAGCATGTGTTAGAGACAAATCTATCCCCAAACTATTTTTATGAGAAACGAGTTTAGTTGACCGTGCAATTTGTTTTTTATCCAGAATAAAATTAGTTTGCATTTCTGCTTATCAAAGTTTCCTCATCACCTTTGCAGCGCAACTCGATTCATCCTATAACTTTTAACACTTTCCATCTGATTTTGTTTATGAGTGTTCTTTTAACAGCAACGAGATGACAAAAACATAAGCGACACTAACTATTGCTCGTGAAGTTATGTATTTTAAATGCCAAGAACATAGAGATCATGCTAGAGAGCGTCCAAATCGAAGAGTGATGTTGATCATCCAAAATGAAGAATATGAGTTACAAGATGAATGTGAGGATAAGAAATCAAACCATGAAGAGGAAAATGAGTGTCCAATGTTGGTGATTTATTGGTGTTAAGAAGAATCCTAAGTGCAATAATCCAACGAGAAGAAATCATCAAAATTAAGAACATATTTTACATCATATGCTTAATCAACAAAAGGTTATGTAACCTGATCATAAATGAATGTTCTTGTATTAATGTGGTTAGCAAGTTTACGATGGAAAATTGAGTCTTGCAAAGACTAAACATTCAAGTCGTTACAAGCTACGATAAATCAATGATCAAGTTAAATTACACATCACTAATAATGTTCTTATTCCATTCAGCATAACAAATATCTAGATCAAGTTATGTATGATGTAGCGCATATACAAGTTGGACACCCATTACAAACTTCTATTCATTTATTCATAATAAAAAAATACCAACTTAGCACCTCCTAACCAATTTAAAGTTCGTAAAGTGCAAAAATGAATGACTAAGGAAGTTAAGAAGATAAGTAAATCAAGTTTTTTTTATCTTCTAATGTTGCATGCAAGTCCATGAATGTTGGAAGCACCATACTACCGATCTTTTTCAATAATTGCTTAAATTGAAAAGTTAGCATGCTGGAACAACCAAATGAAGTGAAAACATTTTATCAATATATATTTTTAGAATATATACCTCATTCGTTGGACCCTCTTCAAGACATTGAACATCAAATTGATCTTCTTTATGTTTTTGCATTACTAAACAAGCTAATTTATCACATGAACCCATAAGAAACTAAATAATTAGAGAGAGACTCAAGCCATCTGTTGCCAATAACAATATCACAATTAAAGAATGTTGTATTATCCCAAGACCTTATAACATGGTGAATGAACTTAATCGTGCCCCTATCTTCTCCAATATTTATCTAAGGGTTAATTATCACCAAGTTAGAATGCAAGAAGAAGATGAATGGAAAACAACCTTTAAAACCAACCAAGAATTATATGAATGGTTAGGTGTGTCATTTGAGCTTCTTAATGATCCAAGTACGCTTACAAGAACGGTGAATAAGGTTTTATACATATATATATATATATATATATATATATATATATATATATATATATATATATATATATATATATATATATATATATATATATATATTTAAGTTTATTGCGGTATACTGTGGTGACATATAACATTCACGACAAGCATTTGAGAGAGAATCTAGATCACTTTAAGTTGATTATACAAACTCTACGACAAAAATTTCAATTTTGAACAGTAACCTGTTCATAGACTATCAAATTTAGTGACAGATAGTCGCTAGACTTTCAAAAGTCCATTTGTAGTCTTTGGAGTGTCATGTTCGGATAAAGTTAGTCTCCATACGTGTGTTACCATAAAATTTTATGACATATAGTCCATCAACTATTCATTTCGATAAAGTTAGTCATTTGACTTATGTTTTTTGATAAACTTAGTCTCTTTAACAAACGTGCGCATGAGACTAACTTTATCCAAAATGGATAGCCTAAGGACTACCAAAGGACTTTTGAAAGTTCAAAGACTATATGTCACCAAAATGGATAGTCCATGGATTACCAGCAAACTTTTAAAAGTCTAGGAACTATATGTCACGAAATTCAATAGTTTAGTGACGATTTACTGTTCAAAATGTTAGATAAGCATTGAACACGTGCTATGTATCAGTTATTAAATTAGTTATTATGATAAGATTAAACCATTATTTAGTATTTTCTATATGAGCAAACCATATATTGATGTTTTAAATGAAATGCGATGAACATTTCCATAAATATAGTTTCCGTATCCAATGTATATATATGTCTGCATCTGTAAAACAAAAGATTACACACTAACATTGTGTATTTTATATATATATATATATATATAATATTGTGCATATAT
Organism: Limnanthes douglasii subsp. nivea; assembly: GCA_036936605.1. Classification (NCBI taxonomy): domain Eukaryota; kingdom Viridiplantae; phylum Streptophyta; class Magnoliopsida; order Brassicales; family Limnanthaceae; genus Limnanthes; species Limnanthes douglasii. The sequence continues at coordinate 354,281,841 of JAUPFV010000001.1, forward strand.
CTTTGTTTAGATTACATGAGTTTAACCCAACAGTTGTATCAAAGCCAAACACAAGAAAATATTTATGAAACCATCAAAAGAAGACGAAAGAACTCGAAGGTATGGAGATTTAAACCATAGTACCACAAAGGCCGATGAAATAGTCGTGATGAATTTATTTGATACGGATGCTTAAAAATGGACACCGAGCTGTCCAAACTTTGGAGCAGAGTTAACATAGAAAGGATGATCGATAATAGAATTGACAATCTCGAAGATGAGATTTCCAGCATGCACTCAATTGTGAAAAAGATGAAGACATATAGACAAAGCGCCAAGTTAAATAGCCTATTTAAAGGCGTGAATCACTGTGCAAAAGATCTGGAAATTTATATAATGAATATGGAGCAGATTTTTAAGAATATGGGTGTAAAAAGAGAACATCAAGTAAGGGTTGCTGCTATGAATATGTGTAACGAGGCCAAAAGTTGGTGGAAGAAAAAACTGACAAACGAATACTTACCAGTGATTAAGGTATGGTACGAATTAAAGCATGAGTAACGAGAGTTATCTCCTTAGGCAGATGGATTCTCTAGTCAAATGGGTTCTTGGTGATCCTGAGCAAACCGAAAGTGTGAAGAAATATTGCAATACATTCAAATTGATAATGCGTGACATTGATGGCTTGTCAGATAAAGACAAGTTATACAACTTCGTAGCGTGATTAAGAGGAAAAATACAACACAAAGTAAGAACGGGCTAAAAAAAAATTGACGCAGCAATGAAAACTGCTTTGAAAGCAGACCATTCAAGAGGCAGTCCAACAAAGGATGAGCCAACAAGATCTTCAGAAACTTTTCGGAAAAAGAGGAAGATCATGAAGAAAGGAAAGAAAAAGAAAAAGATCATGAAGAAAGGAAATTAAGGATGTTACATATGTAATAGTCTACATATGACCATAATGTGTCCAAATAATATGTCACCAAAGGAATTAAATGTGCAGATTGATGCAGAAGATGAAGAAGACAACAATCAAGTTTAAGCTTAAGGGGGAGAATGATAGATAAGCATTAAATATGTGTTATATATCGGTTATTAAATTAATTATTATGATAAGATCAAACCAAAGTTTTCATAATATAGTTTATATCTCCAATATATATATATATATGTTTGTCAAAAGTGTCGGAATCTGTAAAACAAGAGATTACGCATTAATATTGTGTAGTTTATGTCTATTTAATATTCAGTATATATCTTTGTGTAGATTGCAGGGACCTTAACCCAACACAAAGCTAAAAAATGTTTTTATGTTAACCTCAAGAAGTGTACATTATCTGTTGATCAACTTGTGTTCCTTGGATTTATTGTGAGTTCTCAAGGCATACAAATTGATCAAGAAAATATCAAAACATTCAAAGAATGACCAACACCAACGACAATTCAACATGTGCGAAATGTTTCATGGATTGGCTACTTTCTATAGAATATTTTTGAAAGTTTTCAGCACCTTGGCAACTCCTCTAACTATTGTGATAAAATATACTTCTTTCAAATGGAAATAAACACAAGAGAACACTTTTTAGACTAGTAAAAAATAGCCTCACGAAAACACTAGTTTTGATTCTTCCTAATCATGGAGTCATATTATAAAAGAGAGTATATTCTATTATTTTATTTGTTTTAAAAATTTAAACAATAAAAATATTAGTATTTTTTTTTAATTCAAATTTTAAATTGCATTTAAAATAGTTATTTCGTATATAGATGAATAAATACAATTCTATTTCGTAAATATATATCTCTCAAATCATGATCAAGGTTTTAAAAATCGTTCAAGGCGTACACCTTGAGGCGTGCACCTTTTTATTTAATGCGTACGCCTCAGTAGTAACGGTCATTCTTTTAAAAATTAATACATGCGTTTCATATTCTCAGACTTTTGACCATCCGTTTCTTTGTCTATAAATTATATGTACTTTCATTCGTTCTTTCATCTCCTAAACTCTTTACTTCTTCTTCTCCTAAATTTTGCGAACATCTTCACAATCTGTTTTTCTCATTTCATTTCGAGGGTAAGTTCTTTATACTTTCTTCTTCTCTTTTACGATTCTATATCAGTTTTGTAACTTTTGTTTAGTTTCCTCTTCTCTTTATAATACTATATAACTATTTATGCATGAGTAGTAACTGTTATCTTATTTATAATACTATGTAATTGTTAGGTAACTGTTTCTTCTCCTCTTTTATCTGAGACTGTTTTGCATACTATAAAGAGAAGAAACAGTTACCTACTCATTCAGAACAGTCTCATATAAAAGAGAAGGTAACTGTTTCTTCTCTTTATAGTTACTCATGCAGAACAGTCTCAGATAAAAGAGAAGGTCTCTTTATAGTTACGTGAGTAGACTGTTTTGCATGCTAAAATTGTTTCATTAATACTTATATAAGTAATATAATCTATTTTGTTTTCGTCTTATTAACAATGTTTGTTTAATTTTGTGTTTGTTTAATTTTGTCCTTGTATAATCTGTGCTAAAAATGTTTAGATATAAGTAATATAATAGGTTCTGTTTTCGTACTATCAGTAATGCTCATGGTTACCAAAAGGTGTACTGTTACTAAAATTTTAACCGCTACTCTATTAATATTTATAAAATATATGTTTAGAAAATGTCTTGTAAAAATAGAAAAGTCCTGGCTTGGAAGTATGGAGAGGAAGTACAAATGCAAGAGAAAAAAGGTTATCTTTATTTGGAATGTAAGTTTTGTAGGAAGGTTATCAAAGGAGGGGTGACAAGATTGAAGATCCATCTTGCCTGTAACCGTCAAGATGCAAAACCTTGTGAGAATGTCCCACCCGAAGTCCGAGAAGAAATAAAAGCCAATATGAAGAAAGGTGATGTGTTAAGGCAAACAAGCCAAGAAAATTTCGAATCTTTGGTCAATAGAGGAGCGGATGTTGAACAATAAATTCCTCCTACTAGAAATTCTACTCAAGTAAGAGGTCTGATGGATAGATTTATGTCTCCAAATGATGATACACAAGATGGTGAGACAAATGTCAAACTTCCATCACACATCAAAGAACAAAGAAATTAGGTATGCTTGGATATCGGACGATTTTTTTTTTGAAAATGGTATATCATTTAATGTAGCGAACAACCCTTCTTTTGCTAATATGCTTAGGTCTATTGGTATGTTTGGACGTGGTTTAAAAATACCATCTAGCTATGAATTATCTACTTGGATTTTAAAAGATGAGGTAAATTCTACGAACTCTATGATTGAAAACATTAAGAAAACTTGGCCAAGTACAGGTGTGACTATTATGTCTGATGGGTGGACAGATATTAGAGGTCGTTAATTGCTTAACTTTTTAGTTAATTCTCCAGAATGAACTATTTTTTTGAAAAGCATTGATACAAGCGATTTAATCAAAGATGCATATTTGATTTTTAAATTATTAGATGATATTGTTGAGGAAGTAGGAGAAGAACATGTTGTCCAAGTTGTTACCGACAACGCAACTGCTTATAAAAAAGCGGGACAAATGTTAATGGAGAAAAGAAAAACTTTATATTGGACACCATGCGCTGCCCATTGTATTGATTTAATGCTTAAGAAGATTTACAAGTTGCCTCCACTTGCAAATGCTTATCGAAATGCTAAGCAAATTAGTAATTTTATTTATGGACACGGGTGGGTGCTAACTTTGATGAGAAAATTCACAAAAAAAGAGAGCTAATTCGTCCAGCTGCAACACGATTTGCAGTCGCAAATCTTATATTACAAAGCATGCTTCAATGCAAGAAACAGTTGGAAAAAATGGTTAGTTCAAACCGGTGGAATAATTCTATTTGGCCCAAAAAATCTGAAGGTAAGACGGTAAAAAAAACATTGAGAGACCCAAACTTTTGGAAAGGTCTAGTATATTCTTTGAAGGCTACAAAACCTTTAGTTGGTGTCTTAAGATTGGTCGATTCAGAAGAAATTTCAGCCATGAGTTTTTTATATGGAGCAATGGATAATGCTAAAGAAGATATTGCAAAAACAATTTACTCTGATTTGTCAAAATACAAAGAAATATGGGATATTATTGATGATAAGTGGGACTATCAAATGCATCGAGACCTACATGCTGCAACATATGCCTTAAACCCACAATTTAGGTACGGGCCTAATTTTTTAAATGATGCAAAAGTCACACTTGGATTGTATAATTGCATGGAGAAACTTATACCGGCAATAGACAAAAGGAATCAAGTTCACTTGGTCATTCGGAAGCAGAAGGAACAAGAAAGAAAGGACCACCTGGTAAAATTCAAATCTACTATCTTTTTGTTGTTTTTAGTGTTATGTATTATAAATTTACAAACTTAATGGTTTTTTGAAGCGCATTGGTGGCGACGTTATGGGACATGTACACCTACATTGCAAAAGTTTGCAATTGGAGTGTTAAGTTTAACATGTACTTCGTCCGCATGTGAACGAAATTGGTCGGTCTTCAATCAAGTTCATACCAAAAGAAGGAATAGGTTGAGCACAACAAAACTAAATGCTTTAGTTTTTGTCATGTACAACAAAAGGCTAAGGTTCAAACAATTGCAAAAGAAGACAAGAATGGAAAACAATGTCGATATCTTAATTGGCGAAGAAGTTAATAGTGATGATGAATGGCTTGTTGGATCATCTCTTGAAGTGGGAGAAAATATTTTTGAAGGAGAAGCAACAGGAAGTAGAACATGTCCAAGAGTGGTTTCAAATGATCAAACAAACAATTGGCAAGAGACTCTAGATGAGCTAGATATTGAGGCCATTGGTCAAAAGGTTGGAGAGTCGGATGAAGAACCACCACAAAATTCATCACTAGCAAAAAAAAAGAATACTAGTGGAATAGGAAGTACTAGTAAAAAAGGGAAGGGAGACAAAAGGAAAGGTGTGGGTATGTCACTAATTCACAAAGACGATTCGGATGATTATCATTCCAATGGAGACGATGAACCCACCATAAGATGCAATGATGGTTCTAGTGACGAAGATGATGATGCATATTTTGATTGATGAACAACAAGTGAACACCTTTTTACACTTTTTTTATTATGTTATTTTGGATATTACGTTCTATTTTGATATTTGTTTTGCTACTTTGAATGCTATGTTTTATTTGAATTTATTTTGAATGTTATATCTTAATTAGTCATGGTTTATATGCTTTTTAGTAATATTTTAATTGATTTACGCCTTTTACGCCTCGAGACACCGTTCCGCCTTTTAGGAACCTACCACCTCGAGGCACCGTTCCGAATTTTCGAACATTGATCATGATTATAAGGTTTTATGACAAAATACGACAATTTACAAAAATAAAATATTAAAAATTAAATAATTTGTTAAATTAACAGGTTTTAAATTAAATAATATATTTCATCAAACTTAATTTTAAAAACTTATAATAAATTATATTTAAAAATATAAAATAAATAAAATAAAAATTAACATATAATTTGCAATATACATTTAAATATCTTGATTTATATATAATTAATCTAATGATTTTAGGTTCTTATAATACATAAAAAATTATGCTTAGTAACCTTTCTAACGAAGGATAAGTTGATTTTTGCCAAATTAAAGAATGACAAACTTTTTTTAACACTGTTTTTCCCTTTTTAAATCATGTTTCACGGTTCACGAAAAGAAAAATTAAAAAAACTAGTTTTAATTTAATTTAAATTTATATTTTGTATTTTAAAAATTGGTTAGGAAAAAACTAAAATTAAATAAACATAGTTTTATTTTTTTATATGGTTTACTCTTAAATAACAATTATATTAATTAATTTTATTTTTAATTTAATTATGTTTAATAATTTTAATTTTGTTTAACCTTATTTTTTTTTTCAGATTACTGCTTTATTTTTTATTATAATCCATGTTTTTAATTTTTCAAAATTCTTTTTAATTACTATTTTTTTAGGATTAAGAACTAATAACTAACCAAAATTTAACATAGTTTTGAACAGTAATTAATCATATCACTATCAACTTTAGTGATAGTTCTTCGGCTAAAAAATGTTCGGTAGTAGTTCATTGGCTACTATTTTTTATAAAGTTACTCCAACACGTGTTGACAATTAGTCGTTTTATTATCCATTTTTTATAAAATTTACTATTTTTTTTTTCTTTTTTTTTCCGGAGGGAATCCGCTGCCGCTACTTAGAGTGCAATGAGTGCGCACAGGGTAAACCCTCAGTCTGACGTGATAGCCTGCAAACCAACACCAGAAGGTAAACCACACAAAGTGACAGGCTCAGCCGAAAAAGCGTATGTAAAAGAACTCGAACTCATGATTTTTTGGGCATAAAATTTACTACTTACATATATACACAGTGGAATAATTTTATTCAATATGGATAATATGTGCACTATTTGTTATAGAAGGGGATGATCAATATATTATTTAATTTAATGTTCAAAGTTCTACACTTACTATCATAACATTCATTTATTATTAGTTAATATTCAGCTAATTTTGTTATTTATTATTTACTATCCAAATTTTTTAATATCCAAATCTCTTTATTGATTAAATAGAGAATTTTTACGAAATGGTTCTTTTTCCTCTATTAGTTTTCTCTATTCTTTTTGTTTATCACTAAAAAAATCAAATCACTTTATCGGTATATATATATAATTTAATCATTTCTTTCTATCGCTTCTCATTATATCTTGTACAGATATAGAGGTAAAAATCAAATTAATTTATTGAAATCCAAATGATGTACATATGTAATACGATTGAAATTATTTTTTCTCGAATCAATATTAAATAATAAACTAAGAAACGTGAAATTAGATGGTAAACCGACAAATTATAATCGAAGGGGTAAAGCAAAAGAATGAGAATGTGTTTCTAAGTTTAGGACCGAAGATTGTTTGGAGAAAGAAAACAATTTTATTTTCAAATACGTTTTATTCTGCTTAATGAAAAAATAAATATGTGAATACGAGACAGATGGTAGATGCGAGACTTAAATATTAGACCAGATAAATGTGAGATCTAAATGTTATAAGTGAAACCTATATATTAGATTATAAATGTGTGGTAAATTGAAATCATAAAATGCGAAACCTAAAACGAAATGTAGATGCAAAACCATCGTAAATAAAAATGTTAGATGCGAGAAAATGATTACCTAATCTCTTAAAAAAATTCGTCTAAAAAAATTCAAAAAATATTATTGATGAATTTAATTTTGTTCGTTTTAAATAAACAAAACCAATAAAAAAAATTAATTTTTTTTACCGACTTGCAATTTTAAAAACATGAATTTTTAAAATTTTAAATAAATAAACAAACATGTATCGATGATTTAGTGTATAAAAGAAGTTGATAAAGAGCCTAATTCATGTAATTATTAATAACTTTATTTTGGACAATATGTAATTGAATTTTTAATCGGATATAATCCGTATCGTCAATATAGATTTATCTTGCAGGCATTAGCATCCAGACGATAAAGATGATTATCATTGAACACAACAATACTAAATAATACATATCAATAAGGATAAATTAGTGTTAGCTACTAAAATTTACTTTTATTTTCATATATATATATATATATATATATATATATATATATATATATATATATATATATATATATATATTACTGGAAGAAAAATATATTTCTTTCCTTTTGAGATGAATGAAGGTAAAGGTTATAACTTTCTAACTTCCCGTTAGATCCGTCACCACTTTGAACCCAATGGGTCGCAATTTAGCCGTGGATCTAACAGAAAGTTTGGAGGTTATAACCTTTACCAAAGATGAATCCTATATCAAGTCAGCAGAATTTGCACAATAATTGTTACCTGGAAAGGTACTGAGAGAAGTAGCATCAGTGACCCAATAAGTGAAGCAACTCCAAGTTGCTGGTAAAGTAGAATCATAGCCACAATTATGCGCAATGGACCCGACCAAAGTCCATGAAGTTCTTGGCATAGTTTCTGAACAAATCATAGAATAATATTAATAATGTCATGGTGTTGGTTATAACATGCAGATTCCAAGAGTCAGAAACATACCTGAAGGGCATTGGCATCTGTTGTAATCATATTTGTAATCTTCCCAGATGGAAAATTCTTGCGAGACTCATTGGTTAGCCGTAAATACTTACGGAAAATAGCAGCCACCTATAATTAGAATGAACGATCTTTCTTAATTAAACCACCTCATAATGGTGGATGCATTAAATAACCCATCAAAAGCGAATTTCATTACCAAAGTTGACCTCATTTGAAACCCCACACGCCAAACATTCTGAAAGTACTGCGCTTCCAAAAGGACGCACACTGTCTGAAGCAAATGAGAAGCTTGTCAATGGATAAAAGAGTAGTAACTCCCCAAGTGTAGTCTTATGTTTTTTCACATTTATTTGTAGCAAAAGTTTCATGTATGCAATCTCAATGAACGTAGGTTTTCTACGCAACCCACATTTGGAATAAGCATTGAATATTGTGGAAATCAGCAATCCTACCACACAAAATTCAAGGAAATGTGACAAGCTTAATTGAATTTTAGCTAAACGCTCAAGCGCAGAATCATGAAAAAACTACTAGGCAAAGGGTGAGTTAACATAAGCAAATTTGTATGTGCAATAATTCTAATATCTGCATTCTAGATGCTGACTTCGTAGCATGCACACATCACAGTCAAGAAGCCAAGCTGCCAATTATACTACAGAACTTAAATCCTGGATAACAATAGTCATCCACAGCTTTCAAAGATAACTCCAAGAATGTTTGAGGGATTAGAGAATGACAACAAATTAAATGCTATTAGCAGAATAAAAAATGATCTCCTATGGAAAAGTATTATCTTAATAACCCTCTCAACATTACTGTGTGTTCTTTTTGTATATTTAACTTAAATGTTTGGCGATTATTTAGCAGCCAAACTGCCTACTACAGTTATTGACAGAATATTTAGTAATCCACAAGCTAATGAATAATGTCTAAGCAGCACACAAGAGGAGTTCAAGGGATGCTAATATACTCTAAGATATGGAATCAGCAGGCCAAATGAAGTTACACAAATTACTAAGATCTACACACCTGATAAACTAACAAGACACTATTTATGAATATCACCGACAAATACAAGACCGGACCAATTTTGCTATCCCAAGTTGAATTTTCCTTCTCCTTTTCAATATTTATAAAATTATCACTTAACCAAATGACCCTAGTACCCCAAACATTTATAATATTACTTCTATATCATTAACCAATTAATTAAAAAATTCAAAACAATATATAAATATTTAATGAATGGAAGAAAAAAAAAATAGAAGTAATTTTACATTTTATTGGGTTTTCTAATTTTTTTAAACAAAATTTTAAGGTTTTTTCATTAACAGTAATTTGGTCCTTCTTTTTTATGGGATAGCATCTTTAGCAACCAGGGTTACTAACACCGGAGATACCAAAAACGGTTTTAGCCAGACCCATATAACAATTTGGAAAAAATGTCGATGCCTTGTATGTTCACTTTTTTCATCGTGAAAAAGAGAAAGATAATAAAGAATTGTTACCACCCCAACAAACATTAAGAAGGCATAGATGTAACCGAGCCAAGCTGGATCATCCCGTTGCATTGACTGCAGATCATAAAAGATGTCAATCAGGTCGCATAGTAAAAAAAGCTACACAAGTTGCATGCTCAGGTTGATGGCATTTATATCTCTGTGCACAAAAAATAAACCTACTAGACATTAGGAGTACCAGAATATATGAGCTGGTATAGAAAGTACTTGCGTGTCACCGAAACAAATGAGTCAAATGTTTATAAGAGGAATAAAATTCTACTTTAATATTTTTTCTGTCACGCAAGCTTGTTAACCACAAGACTCTTACAATGTTGGTGATAAATATGCTCAACCAGAATAATTTGTTCCGGGACTAGAGTTGAATAGGCATAAGCTTATGCCCAGTGTTGTGTTTTTATTGAGTAGGCTTCAGCGTCTTTGTGTAATAAACTTGTAACTACTGAATCCGGAGGTATGCCCTAAGTATCTTGGACACTCCTTTTGCTAATTTATTCTAAAACATTAACACCCAAAAAAGAAAGAAGCCCAACACAAATATTATGGATTTAAAAAGTAAAACCAACCTGTAAGAGGCGGTTCAGTATAACAGGCCCCATAAATCGTGTAAGATCACATCCAATCTGAAAGATCCTCAAGTAATGTCATAAGTTCCTTGAGAGTTATTAAGTATGAACCTTAGATATAAAGTATAATATAGACAACGTAGTAACTTAAAAACTAATAGAAAATCAGGTTTCTCTAAGAAAGATATACAATATACTATTCAATTTCTGATAAAATAAAGTCATTCAAAAATGACTGTGTAATCAAGGTATGGAGCAGACATTGCAGTCAGATAATGCAGCAGTCTCTTTTATCTAGATAATACTTTCTTGTGTCAAAACTGTTAAATGTACTTGGAACGCTTGTAATTTGAGAACTGTTGAAAAATGTCAATAATCAACATATTGCTTATGACACTTTCTTACGGTAAGTAAACCAACTCAAACTATGCAATTTTGCAAGTGTCTTATAATTACATCGCACCTCACAACTGTTATATAATTTTTCCTACTCATAAGAATTGAATAGTTTCAAAGATTTCTGTCCGGAGTAAAAATTTGAAGAAGGAGCATATTACCTTAAAGAGACCTCCTAACCAAAACCTACAAAGGCAAATAATATGTGTTGGTTGCTTTAAAATTAAAATAAAAAAGTTCCTTCAGAAATTACAAGGTGTAAAATTCAGGGAATAAAAAATAAAAAAGGCTGTTAAAGTCATACGTTCGCCCAAGACTATTATTCAATGCTTTTAATAGCAATGGTTTGGACATTTGGGATTCTTTAGCCCAGCATTTCTGGAACCTACAATACCCAATGATTCCATCATTAAAAACCACTATAGAAGTCTATTAATAGAAAATGCAGAGCAGGCAATGTAGTACCGACTTTTCAATCAGAATCTCTGTTCGATCCCATGTGTCCAACTTCCATACATCCTTCTCAGTCATAGGCTTTCTATATCCTACCTGCATGAGAGGTGTGATCCACCCAAAGTGTATTCCTGAAATTGAAGATTATACAAAAGATTGTGAGAAAAGCAACGTAATGTAACTATGTAAATATATCAATGTACAGTCCGTTATCTGTTGGAAGCGACCTGCAAATATGTTACTCCTAGCTACAAGGACACGGGTAAAAATCTGCTTACTGGAAAAGATGCTAGCTTCTCTCTCGGGACAAATTTGCTCTCCCCTAGGTAGTGCTTCGTAGTCAAGGGTGCCTATAGACTCGGTATGCATCATCAAATAACCTGAATGACGATCCAAATTTGGAACGTAAAATAGAAGAAGAATCCCCAACAAAATCTGCATCCAACAACAAGAAAGTCAGCGCATCATCAAATGTACATTTATAAATGTGTACTCCCAGATATTAAGACTATACTTGACCTTATGTAACTTCTTGAAGCAAGTCCCTAATGTCAGTAAAGATGATCCTTACTTAAAGCGTGTAGGTAATAACGCGTAAACACCATAAACTTGCCAGTATAATTTTAAATTTGTTTCTGTTTTTACCATTCTTGACTACTATATGTACCCTAATCTAGATCAAGCTGGGATCATATTCTCTGAAGTATTACAATGGTGTTTCAAATTAGGACTTATCTGCCTTTTTTGTTGAATATGCTTTCTATATTTGTACATCTGATTAAGACCTTCATTTCGTGGCACATAGACAGCAGGCATCAGAAGGGGTGTTCTATATGACCAACAGAGTTTACAAAAGCTAGAAGGATAGGAAGCATAGCAAAGCCAAAAACCTGGCAGCAAAAGATGCTGATATACAAATATAGCCCCAACCTGCAACGATATATGAAATTTGGAAAGTTGATACGCATCATTAAAAACACCACTGCAAATGTTAAATAGGGTCCGTCCTCCCAACCAAAAATTAAAAAATACAGGAACATATGCAAAAAGTATTCAAGAGGGAGATAGGTTTTATTGTTGACGTTATTTCACCAACACCAAGTGGCTGTCTTGACCCGACTGGAAGTGCGATGTGTCTGGAAACTCGGGATCGTAAATGGAATCTAGTACCATCCGTAATCAACATATTCTTACTAGGGCATACTGATATACCTATAAACCTGACTTATCAGATGTATTCACCAAATTGTCCTAATCGAGCTGACCGATTTCTAAAAAATAATCAAATTGAAAGCTTTAATTCTTTCCAAAGTGACAGTCGGCTCCCCAGGCAAAGATGGTAAATAAATGTATTCTATACTCCCTGTACTACTCTAGTAGTAATTTGTGCTGATAAAACCAATCTAGCATAAAACCAACTTTTTTCCTTTGCTCTGTATATATGAGTTCACTGCCTTTACTGAACTCTTATTAATGGAGGACACTACACTCATATTCTCAGAGGTTAAATTTGAAGACCTATTTGGAATGAATCTATATGGTCAAATTGTCCTCATTCTCTCTACTGACTCCAAAAAAGTGCCCATCAAGTAAATATGTCATCAACTCGGGGGATAAATACCCTCATATTAAAACTTGGCAAAGAGTGAAATAAATGGACTAGTTATGATGAAGTATCAGTATAGAGTACATGGCCAGCTAGAGACATTGCAGCCACGATATATACGCCGATACCGAGCAATTGTAGTAATTTTGCAAGAAGCTTGTCATATTACAGTCTTGAACTCCTCTTTCAATTACGTAAAGGCTACAGTTCTCTTCCTTTGTTGAAGTAAATGTAGAAAATAAAATAACTAATCTATTATAATCCAAAAAATCAAGGGTGAACAAAAGAGTAAAATGAGTAGTACCCAGAAGATGAACAAACCTGCTGAAAGAATCCTGCAACGGAAGTATAAGGTTCAACAGCACAACATCCCCTAGCATGACAAAGAGGAGACAGAACCGTACGTACCATCTGACCTCCTTAATGTATATTTTAGTTTCCAAGCAAAACATAATAAGCATGGAGCACCAAGCCAGGGATGTTATCACCAAAGTAGACATCTAGCCGACATAAGAAACAATGATCATAAATTATTGCTACTAATAGATAATACAAATTTACACATGACCTCTCAATTTCCGATGTATTAGGAAACCAAAATAAGATAAAAATAAACTTGATCAAGGAAGAAAGGACCAAAAAAGGATACTATTAATTTTAAGTTTATATTGAAAATATTCGAAACTCTATCTATTTCATTCAAGAGAGCTAAGAGCTAAAGGGTAGAAAAACTACCTCAAAGGGAGCAAGACCCGTCTCTTCGCCCAAGTTGAAGAGTGAGATGCTCATCAACAAGCTAACAATGGGACCAAGAGTGCAGTAACAAGACAACAATCCCAATATATAGTTATACCAATTTGACCGCAGATGAAACCTCTGAAGTCCAGCACTATATTTAATAAGCCAAATTCGATAAATACAAAGACCCAATAGAACCAAATGAGAAATGGATATCACTAGGGAGTCGATCACGCAGGGCGTATATGCACCAAAAATACCGCTCACTGCTTTTGCCCAAACTTCATTGGACTCTGGCTGACAGTACCAAACCAGTGGCTCAAATCCCATTTCAAATTCTATCCAACCTTTTTTATAAATGAAAATTCGAATGCTATCAGGAATCTGCAACAAAACCAATTAAACGAAATTAAACGAACATCCAATCAAAATCAATAAGAAAGCTCTACAAAATACACGTCTCTGCCCAACTTTACCCTAATAAACTATCGAATCGTTTGACAGAGAGAAAACGAGAAGAAAAGGCTTGAGTTAAGAGCTTATAATCACTAAGAACAAAGAAAAAAGCAATACTATACTCCGTCCAATATCGAAACCGGAACTTCTATCAAGTTTTCTGAGCAACCAAACACTAATAAGGAAAATAGAGTAAAGAGTGTTGTCATTTTAGCAAGCAAGAGCTGTTTTACCAGTTTTCGGAAACGAGACATCGACGTTACTAAGAATGGCGCGATATTATATATGCTAAAGGAAAATGTCCAAGCAGTTCAACTCAGGCATTGCGTTCCATGCTATAATACATTATAGGTAAGAGCATGTAAATTTAGATGGTAGTGAGCGTTACGTTGCAAAGAGAAAAGACAATCACTTTATTTTTTTTCTATTGTCAATTTGGTTTTATTCTCATCATACTTTTTTAAGATGTTCATTTAAAAGACTAGATTAAATTAAGATCTCTTTTCTTTTGAAAGGTGAACCGCTATAATGAGATTATTTTTCGTTACCATCAGATTTTTAATATTTATGATGATGGTAGCATGACGGGTTGCAGCACGCCTGAGGATCAGATAGCAAACCAGTCCTCTCCTGTGTTTGAAGAAATCCTTCTTAAAAAATTGAAAACTAACAGGAAAATAAAGAAGACAAATCATAAGATTATCAAGTCCTTACGTTTTAAGGACAATCAGAAGCAATCTTATTCTGATAATGATAAGTCTAATTAGTTGGAACCTTCGTGGTATCAACAATAGTCCTACTATATTGAGATTAAAGGACATGATTTCTTCTAATAAAGTTAATCTTCTTGTGTTACAGGAGCCTATGGTGAGAGTGGATATGATTTCTGTGATTGCTGATAAGCTGGGCTTCACTAGTTATGTTGCGAATCTTTCGAATAAAATCTGGTGTTTTTGGAGGGAGGAGATCAGGGTTGGTTTGCTGATGGATCATGATCAGTGTCTGCATTTAAATGTCAACGATAATAATTCTGATATGGAGTTTCATCTGACAGTTGTTTATGCCAAGTGCAGCAGACATGAGAGAAGGGCTCTTTGGAGTTTGCTTAACTCTTTTTCTGTGGATACGAAGGCTTGGATGGCTGTTGGTGATTTTAACATTATTTCATCCTCTGATGAACAAGTAGGCTGCACTTCCTTGTGTGTCAATAGCATGGAAGACTTTAATGACTGCATTGCTGAGTGTGCTCTGGAGGATGTTGGTTATGGTGGTTCAAGATTTACTTGGAACAGGGGTATGAGATGGAAGCGTTTGGATAGAGCTATGGTTAACAGCAAATGGAATGAGGTATTTAATGATACCAGGGTTCTTCATTTGATCAGAACTTGTTCGGATCATTCGCCCTTACTTATTTCTGCGAATAATGTTGTTAATGTTTGTCACAAGAAAGGCTTTAGGTATATGAATATGTGGGAGAAGGATGATTCGTTCTTGGGTGTGGTTGAGGCTAACTGGAAGCTGCCTATGGTTGCTTCTCCTAATATGTGTTTTTGGCAAAAATTGAAGAGATTGAAAACTTGCTTGAAGGAGTGGAATTCTAATAGTTTTGGCAATATCTTTAATAGTCTTAAAGAGGCTGAGTGTTGTGTGAAGAGGCTGGAGGATTTGTTGGCTTCTAATTATAGTTCTAGTGTTAAGGCTGACCTTGACAAAGCCAATAGTCTCTATGTGAAGAAGCTGAGAATGGAGGCTGATTTTTGGAGGCAAAAGTGCTATAATGATTGGCTTCACGATGGGGACAGAAATACAAAGTTGTTCCATGGTTTTGTTAACAAAAAAAGAAGGAAAGGCAGGATCAAAAGTATCAAGGATGGGGAATGTTGGCTGTATGATGATAAGAGTATAGGTCTGTCTGCTGAGAATTATTTTAAGGAGGCTCTCTCTTCTGATTCTTATACAAGTAAAGAGGATGAAAGCCTTCTCTTAAATGATGCTATTATGGATGTTATTCCATCTTTAGTGTCTGTTGAAGATAATTTGGCTTTGTTGAGACATGTTTCTGAGGAAGAAGTTTGGAGTGTGATCTCTGTTATGAAGGTGGACAGTGCTGCAGGGGTGGATGGGTTCAATCTTCAGTTCTTCAGAAGCTGTTGGAAGATTATTAAATGGGATCTCTGTATTTCTTTTAATAGTTTCATTAATGGTGATTATATGCCTAAAGGCATGTTTGCCACTGGTCTTTGTTTGGTCCCAAAGTCTCAGAATCCTACTAGCTGGTGTGATTACAGGCCGATTGGTTTGTGCACAATGTATAACAGAATTTTTGCTAAGCTTATCAATTCCAGATTGGCTCTTATTCTGCCTAAGATTGTTTCAAGTTGTCAAGGTGCTTTTGTTAAGGGGCGCTGTATTCATGAGAATGTTTTGGTGGCTAAGGAGATGATTTTTGATATTAAAAGAAAGCATAAGACTGGAAATGTGTTGATTCAGCTCGATATGTCTAAAGCTTTTGATAAAATGGCTCTTTCTTTTATTAGGCAGGTTCTTATTAAGTTTGGTTTTTCTAATGGCTTTTTGAGTCTTATTAACAGATTAACCAGCAATGTCAACATCTCTATTCTTTTGAATGGTGGTACATATGGTTACTTTAGAACTTGTAGAGGCCTGAGACAGGGTGATCCCCTGTCTCCAAGCTTGTTTATTATTGGGGAAGAGGTGCTCTTGAGAGGTTTGAAATCTCTTTTTATTAACAACAAACAAATGGTTTACAACACAAGATCGAAAATGATGCTGCTTTGTCTGGCTTTTGCAGACGATATTCTAATTTTTACAAACAGCTTACAGAGTTCTATTAACAATTTAAGTGTTTTTCTAGATAGGTACCAGTTGGTCTCTGGGCAGGCTATTAACAATCAGAAGACCAGGTTGATCACGTCTTCCTCTCTTCTTCATTCCAGGAGGGCGAGCTTGGAAATTCAGACTGGTTACAGAGTGGAGAGTCTGCCTACTGCCTATCTGGGCATCACTTTGTGCAATAGTAGCAGGGCCTGTAATTACATGAAGATTATAGACAGAATTAATGAGAAAATCTCTGATTGGGACTCTAAATTCTTATTATTTGGGGGGAGATTAGTGTTAATCACTAATGTCCTCATGGCCTTCCCCGATTACTGGTTATAAAACTGTATTCTGCCTAAAAGTATTATTAGTAAAATTGAAGGAATTCTTAATAAATTTTTGTGGAGGTCTAAGTTTGATAAACCTATGATTCATTGGTCTAATTGGAAAAGGGTTTGTAAGCCTTTTAGTGAGGGGGGTCTTAATATTAGGAGTCTTTCTGATATTCAGCATGTTTACTCTCTAAAGATTTGGTTTAATTTTAGAAAGAATGACTATATCTGGGCTAATATGATGCACTTAACTTATTCTAAAAATACTCATCCTCTTTATGCTAACTTTAGCAGGTCTGGTTCTCAGGTTTGGAAGAGACTGGTCAGCATCAGAAAGGATGCTGAAAAGTATATCAAATGGGTTCTTGGCTGTGGTGATATAGACTATTGGAGGGATAATTGGACAGGTCAAAACCCTATCTATGAGAACCTTAATAATGCTAATTACCTGGAAGCCAAGGTGAATTCTTTCTGGAGAAATGGTGGTTGGGATGCTGCTTCCATGGTTCCTTTTCTTTCTCCTGAAACATGGAACAATATTCAAAAGATTAAAGTTGATGATTCTAAGCAAGATATTATGATTTGGAGCTGTTCTAATGATACTTCTTTTGTTAGTAAGGATACTTGGAACATGATTAGGCAAAAAGGAACCTACTCAAGTCTATTCAAAAAAGTTTGGAGTCATATAATCCCCAGGAAGTTTTCATTTCTTCTCTGGAAAGTTATTATGCATTTTATTCCTATTGATTCTGTTCTTCAGAAAAGACGTTTTCAAACTGTTTCTAAGTGTCAATTTTGCAGACAATGTGAAGATATAAACCATGTGTTCGTCAATTGTTCTCAGGCTTGGCAGATCTGGACTCATTATAGTCTGATCTTTATGATTAAATTACAGAGGTGTATGGTGCTGACTCATGTTATTAAGTCTTGGCATGACTTTAACAAGAGCAAGGATCATATTACCTATCTTATGCCTGCTTTAATTTGTTGGGCTATCTGGTATAATCGTAATAAGGCTAAGTTTAATGGAGTTGATACTAATCTGAACTCTACTATTAGATATATTGATAATGTAGTTTTATCTCTTAATGCATCTGTTCTTACTGAAAAAATATTGGTCTCATACTAGAAATGCAGGTTTATTAATGGGATGTAAAATAGCGAATTCTAAGCCGATTTACATTACCTGGAAGTGTCCTCCGGTGGGCAGAATCAAACTGAATGTTGATGCTTCTGTGTTGAGGAATGGTGAAGCGTCTGGTGCCGGTATTTTCAGGAATCACTCTGGAGAGGTTCTGAGGTGCTTTGGGAACACCTATGGCAAAATGTCTCCTCTTCTTGCTGAAACTCGGGCTCTGTTGGACGGCCTTCTGATTTGTAGTCAGAATCAATGGCTTCACGTCGACATTGAGACTGACTGCCAAATCCTGGTCAATCTTTTTGCTGCCGGTGTTTCTCCCTGGTATTTGGATCCCGTTATTAGAATTTGCCGATCAGCTTTTGCATCTTCGATGAACATTAGGTACATTTCTCGAGTCCAGAATCAGGCTGCAGATTGCCTGGCCAGATGGACTCTGAAATGTACCCAGATGAATTTGCTCGACATTTCTTCTTTTCCTCCCGAATTGAGAGCCATTCTTCTTCTTGAGAAGATTTGTTTGGGTTATTTGGTCTAGACTGCTGGTTTTTGTGTTTATTTTCAGGGATTGGAGGTGCTCAAAGGAGGGAAGCTTGGATTAATGGAGTTCGATTTTGGAGAATCTTGTTGAAGGAGGAGCCTGGCGGTTCCTGGTTGTTAGCTTTGGTGAAGTTTTGTAGATGGAAGGTTTTTGAAGAAATTTGGGTGCTTGATTAGGGTTTTGTCTGAAGAAGATGAAGTTTGTTCTAGGTCGATGAAGGAGAGAAGTTTTGGGAAGCTTCTGTAGTTTTTAGGTTTAGGGTTTTGATCGATCCTATTTTGACCAAGTAATTTATTTTGACCCTTTGTTCTGGGCTTGTAGGGTCTTGTTGGGTCCTTTTGCCTTTTGGGCTTTGTTTTGTTTCTCGAATATTTCTGGTTTGATTAATAAAGTGAATTTTTGATTAAAAAAAATCGATTTTAAAAACTCTTAGATTTATCAAAAGCTTATATTTATGTTAAAGTATGTTTTTTTACATCATGGTGTAATTTTTTTGAATTTACATAAATAGTTTTAGTGATTTTTAGAGTTTTTTTTCAGTTAAAAAAAATCAAATTTTCTTACCTTTGTAGTTATTGTTTCGAACTATGGTTAGATGTTTATAGTAAATTATGTTGATATCTTCGTTTTGGTATGCTACTTGCTGGATTTGGACAGCTGGAAATAGGATTTTGATTTTATAAGGGTGTCTGCTATTTGATGTAAATCCATGGATGACTAAGTGCTTTGGAATACTAGACGCACACACGATCGTGCGTGTATCTGGTATTCCAAAGCACCCAGTCGTGCCTGGAATTACCAGATCAATATGCATGGATTGTGCAACATCGCGCACGAATTCGTGCGTGGATTCGCACAATTCAGGCACATAAATACATAAATTTGCTTGTTTTTAAAATTTATCTTCCTTTTTATTGTGCATGGGTTATAATGCATTGCTACTTCACCATTTAGGTAATTAGATATGTTTTTTAGATTGTTATAAACTATTTATGTATTTTTCGAATGTTTGATCAAATTGCGATCAATGATTTGTGTATGATTGGAGGATGCCTCCTCGTAGACACTCACCAAGTCAGTCGAATAGAAAAACAGGAGAAAAGATGCAGCCTGTCAGTCCTCATGCAGCGCACGAGTACACCGGTGCCAAAACTTGCTCATTGTGCCCATTACTTGTCGGCAAACTAGGGACCAACAATTTTGTAGGTTCAACCGATACATGTTAAAGTTGTACTCTACTTTCAACTCACGCAAGTCCCACGAGGTCTACAACATCTTAAAAAATTATGTAAGTTTTTAAGTGTTTTAATGTATAATTTTTGGTAAAACATACTTGTTATACATATTAGTTAAGGTTAGAATTATGTGCTAATAGTTGACGCTTATAATGCTTATAGTTGCTTAAAATGACATAAGTTATTAGTGTTATAGTTATTGGTTTCGGTTAAGTTCATTGGTTGTTATAGTTTATTCGTAAAACATGCATCTTTTATACTTTAATATTATTATTTTTCTTTGCATACGATGCTACATATGCGGTGCTACGCTATGTACCAAACTCATCTTGGGTGGGATCTTACGGACCAAACTCGCATTCGAGATGAGACAATGGGTACTAGTTTCAGACCTATCGTTGATTCTCTCACATGTTAGGATACTAACGTTCACTTAGTAGAGATATTTTTAGAGAGCTGTCATCTAGAAACCAATACATTTCACTTCTATTTTGGTGAGATGACGGTGATACTGGATGATGTACACGTTATTACGAGTCTTCCAGTGGCTGGGGTAAAATGTGATATTGTTGAGTTTTCTATTGCAGATGTGAGAAATGCGGCCTACTATTAAAGATTTGGAGGCTGAAATAAAAGAAAACAAAGGGGTAAGCAGAAGGCAAGTTCGTCTCACTTGGCTAAAGAAGACATTCTGTAAAGCAGAGTTTTTTTATGATGTCATCACTGAAAGTGGTGTTCACTGAGCTACGAGTGGTTATTTATTCCACTTGTTTGGTTGTACCATATTAGCCAACAAGTCTTGCAAAAATATAAACCTCGACTATTTACAATTTATCGATGACTAGCGTAGTTCCGCTAGATATAATTGGTGATAGTTGATACTTGCGTAGTTGTAATTCT
This sequence comes from Limnanthes douglasii subsp. nivea, assembly GCA_036936605.1. Lineage (NCBI taxonomy): Eukaryota > Viridiplantae > Streptophyta > Magnoliopsida > Brassicales > Limnanthaceae > Limnanthes > Limnanthes douglasii. The sequence goes on from JAUPFV010000001.1 coordinate 354,302,632, forward strand.
AGCTAGGTAAGGGTTTCTTACACACCATTTTTGGTGTGTCTGGTTTCCTTGGGCTTTAAATGCTTGAAGTTATGATTATTTCCCCTATTTTTATCCTGAGCAATACACCAAATTTAGTATCGCATAACCTACGATGTGCAAATATCGTCTCCCCCGTTTTGACAAAGCCAATGGGCTTGAAACAGTGTTCGTGATTACCTCGTTACATTCACTGACTGCAATGTAAGTTATATTTATGTTTATTTTTATTTTCTGTAATAATTTTATAATTTACGCTTGGTAGATACATTTCACACATTTGTTACTTTTTGTAAATATGGTTCATGCCTTATTCGTATTTAGGCTATCTTCGAGCGTTTTCTGATGTAGCTTGGATTGATGCTATTGTCAAAGCATACTATCCACTACGAGATGCTAAACAGATAGGGTACATTCAGCAAGTAAAACATGCATATTTAATAGTTGGTTCATGTTCAAATGTCGTGCTACTATCTTCAATGCATTGGTTGTTATAGGTATAACGTTAAGGTTAGAATTTTATGCTAATACTTTCAATACAGGTACCTGGTCAGCTACATAGGGAACACTATTTGCAATTGGGACACATCTACTTGGAATCAATGACAGTCCTAAACTATTGACCCCAGTTTTAGAGGTGGGAAGTATGGGTACCACAAAACCTGTGGTACGTACTTACCGATCCTGAGTCGCGTCTTGAGGATGCGTTGGCAAGGGTGAACCCCTCTACATCTATTAAGCGGCCAAGTTATACAATTTTATGGGTCACCTACTCGAGATTGAGGTTTTGGAGGAGAGGAACCCTGACTAAACTATGGAGGAGCTACGCAGACCCTTATACGAGTGTTATCGGCTTGCGCATCAATACAAGGATTGATTGTTTTTTTGTATTTGGTTTTGTTGGCGTTATGACTGATTATTATTATTATCGATGTTTGCGTTATGACTACTTAGCATTGTTGACATATGGTTTATGTATTTTACGACATTTTTATTTTATGTATGATGTTTACATATTTATATTATTGTGTTTAATATTTACATAAATTAGTACGTTTGATGTTTACAAATATGTATGTTACAACTATTATTATTATTGATATTTGATGTTTATTTGACATTCAATGTAGATTACACAAATATATTTATATTTTCACTACAATAATTTATATCATCAATTCATAATGTGGGCTTAACCTGATGTATATAAGTAAACGTGCTATCCTTATCCGCTATGTGTCTAAATCCAATTGGTTATTTGGATTACGTTATCCACTTTTGACATTTGTCAAATGGTGATTTTCCTAGTAAACTTACGTTATCTTACCCGCAAACACAATAAATAAAGACTAGTAGCTCTTGTAAACACATAATAAACACATTAAAAATCACATTGAAAAAATTGAATAATATGTCGGTGGACACGCAAAGAAAATGAATATTTGAAGAAAGCCTCCGCACTAGTCGTAAAAATATATATAAGAGGAACAGGGTGAAGCATAGTGGGATGCAATGGTATGTCAATTGTACTACTTATACGGTAGGGATCGTGTCCATCCACCATACATTTCAAGAAGCACAAAAGATGTGAAAGAAATGTGAACAGGTCTAATCAAACGAGGGGCCATTTTGTTTTCATCCTCAACAGAGAAGAATGCCATACTACATTTAAATTGTTTAACTGTTTGGTCACCGACAGTTTAAATGATGAAAAGCTTGATTTTGTGCGCGGTCAAATACTAAGCAAGTGTGAGGAAGCAGAGATGGATGCACTTTATCAATAGTCACGCAAATTCGTGTTAAGTTCTCGTAGTTACATTTTATTGAGTCCTATGTTATTTTCGTTTAATTATCTTAGGTCATTTTCACCTGTTTGAACTCAAATTTTCATTTTCATTTTTTTTCGTTTTTTAGCGTGAAGTGTTTGTAACGATATAAGTTTATGATTACTAAATTCTTTGCCCTTATTCGATTTTTTTGTTCGAGACACTTTTTTTATTGGGATTTGGATTTAGGTTTGGCTTTGGGTACTAATAATGTGTTAGCTACCAAGGAAGTCATGCTAGCTATCGTACTGGGAGTGCTATTGCCTCGACTACCATCATATTCGAAAAAAAATGGGTTCCTATTAGTTGATTTGTCCTGACCGTATTTTTTCCTACCTTTAGTGATAGTCGGCTATTTAGGTTCCAATACATGAATTCTAGTGGTATCTATGATTTGCATTATCTTATTTATGATATGATCTTGCACGTGTGGACCGTAAGCGCGGATGGTACTATCTATTAACGAGAGTTTTATCGTAAGCTCATTTTTCGTACCAATGTTATCTCTAGGCTTAATCTTTAAAGTAGTCCAATAAACATCACATTCTTTTTTTAGAATCTGCCTACCTTCTTTCTCGACCATGTACGAACCCGATACTAACTTTGAGGTAGGAAACGATCGAGGGAGCACATCATATAAAGATATATATATGTATAGAAAATATGGAGAATCGGTTTACCTTCTTTCTCGATCATAGCTAACTTGCATACACACGGTAAATTATGCGAGTTCCTAATAACACGACCACAAGCTACGGGACTGAAGCCTATTTACCCATCTGTTTTTAGATTTTTCTTTATTAATTATGTGGTCGTTCATAAAAGTTTACCTTTTAATTATTAATAAATAGGCGCCCTAGATGCGTGTCTATGATGAAACTCACTTTGTTCGAATGATTTAAACAATTTAGAGTGTTGAACGTGAAGCAACGTATGCACACTATACCAAAATTGTTTAAATATGCATAGATTTGTGTTGATTTCCCGTTTTAGGCCCGAGTGAGCATTCTCCGCCGTGTAACATAAGATTAAATTAATTAGAATTCTAACACTTAATCTTAAAAACTAAAGTATAAAAATGATAATGACTCACCGTTTGATAATCCGACTTCCCAAATGTTTATAATTGTGCGTGTGTATATTAAGAAATTTTTCTCGAGCTATCCATCGTTTCATGACATAATCGATAACCAACGGACAAAAAGAGTAGACGTAGTGTAACTCGACAAGGTTTTTGTATAATCTTTAAGCGTCGACGAATGGGCAAACGCTTCATAATATTCGAGAAAATCATCGGCCATGTCCGCTTGGGGAAAAACTTTCTTAGTGTACCAGAAAATGTTCTTTTTTATATGCCAAATGCATATCATATGAGTGACATCTGAAAATACTTTCTCGATAGCATATATTAATTCCAAATCTCAATGGGTGACGATAATATTAGACAATACGCACATGTTATTCGTCATCACGCTCCTTATAACACTCGATGCCTACGTGTAGTTCGCTTGCTTCTCGAAGCTCAAAAAAATAAAAGCAATACAAAAGGTATTCTTCATCGATGTTTGGCCAACTATTTCTAGAAAATGCATGTTATACCTTGTAGTTTTGTATATGTTATCCATTATAAGAACTTGAGGAAATGTGCGTAAAAAGTTAATGTGTGTAGGATGGGAAACAAATTCGAGGATCTCGTCCATTGCTTCGTTTGTTTACTCCCAACTAAGTACTCGTATATTTTTAACTTACCGAACAAGTATTGCATTTGGGTTTTGTCCGCTTTATCGACCAATTGGTGTTTTTGGCGCATGTTGTACATAGTACGCATACTAGATAAATTTTACGGATTTCTTATCTTCAAACCATATATATATATATATATATATATATATATATATATATATATATATATATATATATATATATATATATATATATATCTTCGCTGGTAAACGATTGTTGTGAGTTTACAAACAAACTCATGCTCGTCGGCTTTTACCCTAGCAGTTCGAGAATGTTCATCCAAGTGTAAAAATAGTTAGTGGTTGTGTTTCCCGTTTACCACTACCAATTTCAAATAACCGGGTAGCTCTAAGACTGTATTTCCCCTTAATGTGAACGAACAACCGTATTTTTCTATAATAATCTTGGCGTTTCTTCACAAACCCCGGTTTGTAAACATTGTACCTCTCGTACTTAAAATACATCAGTGTATTTTTTTTTGTTTTTATTATCGTCGTCATCTTTATCGATCAAAGTAATGAATACAAATTTGGTACTTTTTGTATCAACACATGCAACCAAATTGGATTTGGTGTAAAAGCTTTTTGTAGTAATTTTTTTAGTGTAATAGGACATAGAACATGGTGGTTGTTTTGGTTCCTACAAAATGTATGAAAATAAGTTACCACAATATCTTAATTCATTCAATTAACAACAAAATAGTTGGAGGATGATCATGCTCACAATAATGCAAATCCACGCACAAATTGTATATGTATTTGGGCAAAATAACACACAAAATTATATTAATATGGGCAAAATAACGCAAGAAATTATTTTGATTTTGGCAAAATCGCTCGTGAAATTGTGCATTGATTTGGTAAAATTGCGCAGAACAGTGCTTGTAATTTTCGTAAATTCACGTATGTTGTTGCACGATTTTACTAATTCCACGAGTGTTATTGCATGATTATATACATCGTAACGCGTGATTTGGAGGTCTTATTTTAAGAAAATGGGTCTCGTTTTAGCCACACCTTTTTTTTAAAGTAGATTTTAGATAACAATTTATTAAGGCATCGATTAGGTATAACTAGCAATCGGTGAGTTATATTATCATTTTTATACTTTTGTTTTTAAGATTAAGTTTTAAACTTCTAATTAATTTAATCTTATGTTATAAGGCGAAGAGTGCTCACTAGAGCCTAATACAGGAAATCGGCACAAGTCTATGCACATTTGAACAATTTTAGGATAGTATGCATGCGTTGCTTCACGTTCAACACTCTACAATTAAAAAAATATTTAGAAGAAGTGAGTTTTGTCTTAGCCACACATCTAGAGAGCCTTTTCGATAAAGAATTAAAAGGTAAAATTTCATATACTACAATATAAATTAGTTAGAATACTCTAAAAGTGACTAGGCAAATAGGCTTCAATCCTGTAGCTTGTGGTTGTATTATTAAGAAAACACATAATTTATCGTGTTTATGCGAGTTATCTATAATTGAGAAAGAAGGTAGGACGATTCTCCAACTTTCCTATACATATCTACCTTTATGTGATGTGCCCCCTCTGTTGTGTCCTACCCTAGAAGTTGGTCTATCGTTCTTACATGGTAACCATTGCGTCAAAGTAAGTAAATCAATGTATCATATAGTATTTTATTTTATTAGTTACACAATATTTATCCAAATTGTGTTTGTACATATTGTCTTGAATGGGCCGTTGCCATAAATCTATTATAGTTGGTTTTCATTTTGTACTAACAAAGACGTAACCGGTTGGGCAATACCGCTCGAAAAATGATTCAATAAATATCATCAAATCAAGCCCGTCCAATCATTGACCGTGCGTGATGGTCCAGGACACTTCTACGATTTGAGCGGAGATCCATGATTAACTACATGTATTATTTGTTTTTTTTTTTGTATCGCATTGACGAATACTTTAATTTAATTTAATTATTGTTTGGACATTAAATTTTAGTCTTAGACTATTTTTTTGTTTGAAACTTCTACGTTTGATATTATTATCTCAATTACTATAAGCTGTTTTTTTTAAACTTTTTTTTGTAAAAATCTTGTAAACATATACCAAAAAATGGAAAAAACTTAAACTTTTCAGTCCAACAATCACACTTCACACACGCAATCACTATAAACATCTGCGCAAATCGGTTCCATGATTGCGTTCAAAACGTGAGCTCTACCTTTGCGATTGGGTTCAAATTGCGAACTCAAAGCGCGCGAAACCGGCATCCTCACGAATTTGGAATTCGCGAAGCCTACTGGAAATATTATCATTTTCATTTTTTGGTAGATTCTAGGTTCCCAAACTTAAATATATTTTTTGATGAATCGTTTACTTTAGTTATTAAACGCAAATGGTGGAAAAATGAATGAAAAAAAGAAAAAGTTAAAAATAATTAGAAGCAGGTCAAACAACAACTTGCGAAATCATAAACTTAGGAATTTAGAAACTCAAACAACAACTTATGAAAGAATAAAATAAAAAAAAAATTTAGGAAATCATAAGCTCAAACAACATCTTAGGAAATCAGAAACTGAAACAACAACCAGTTCCATTTCATCATCTTTCTTTTTTTTCCGTAAGATGGTAGTCCACCGCAACATCACGCATTTCCTCATCCTTGATGGTATCTATGAAGGCATGGACAGTATGCAGCTCCTCCTCCTTCAAACTAGAGGTGACCGGGACCGGGAAGTTGAACAACTTAAACGCAGCATGGCGTTCCCTGCCCTTGAGATTGAAAACTAGGTGTAAAATATTTTTATTTTGATAGGTTCACCTAGTTTTAACCCCGTCCAAATGTCTAGAAATCTTATGCGTCTGGACGTGATCCCTGCCGTATAGGAAATATAATTGACATAGCATTGCTTACGAGTAGTGTTTACCCTATTAATCACTATAGGTTTTAGCCACTTCAACATAGGCTTACGTCAAATAGTCATATTCTACCTGGATCCAAAGAGACATATTTAGAAATTTTGACGTGTTTGATTTTTTTTTTAGGTTGTATTGTTACAATAGTGTAGGGTTTTGTATATTGAGGTTTTTTATTTAGATAACGTAATCCAAATAAACCAATCACTACTAGACACGTGTTAGGTGTGGATAACGCAATCTCATAACCCAATCAGTGTGGGACACATAATAAATTAAAACAACACATATCCTTATGTGCGTCTGTATAAACCTCTGTGATGTTTTAACTTTAGATTTTGGGGTCCAGTTATAACATATAGGGGTCGAGTTATAATGTCATCAAAATGTTAGTAATATATAGTTATAGTAAACGACGTTGTATACATAAAATCATATGGTACATCAATAACTATATCAGTATGCAACGTAGCGAATATGTAAATAAACATGGCTCAATAACATAGACAAAATATAAAGTACAATAAAAACTAAAATCAAATGTGACAAAATAGTCGGTAGAAAATAGTTGCGATACATGTCTAAAATACAGTCAAATGGTCATAGAATACAAAATGTAAACTCAACCACATCAGTAACTATATCAATATCTTTTGTTTGTGTGTGTTAGTCCATATGAAAGTAGATCTAATATAGTTTAAATATGTTAGGCTACAATCACTAATGGTATCATTGAAGTCATCCATGATTTTTTAGCAAATGGATAAGCAAGCTAGCTGCTTAAAGGGGAAAGTCATGGTATTGATATCACCCATTATTATCCAATTTTTAGATTAGTCAGCCACCCTTCTAAGTGTATTCCAGAGTTCAATTTTGTGTCTTCTGATATATTTTTCATACATAATTGAGGCCAAAATAGTTTTATTAAGAGATGAGTGAGTGACCTGAAGGTGGATTATTTGTTTATGTTTGCACATTATAATCATTCCTTCAAAAGATCCATATTTTATTTGATATGTTTGTTGTTGTATTTTAAAATCTAAGAAGCTTAGCAGTTAGGGGTAAGTGATGAAAAATAATAATTGGCTCAAGAACTACTATAAAATCTATTTTTTTCTATGCATTTCGATTTTATTTTTCTTCTAGTGGCTTTGTTCCCAATACCTCTAACATTCAAGAAAATAATAAAAACTGTCATTTATGATAGCCATTTGAATGTCTGTCAAACCCTTTAAACTGTAATACGTTTGATGTAATTAGGTTTTTAGAGAGATTGTTTCTTTTATTTGAATATTTGAAAATGGCAGTTGGGGTTGAAAGTAAGCTGCAAGTTGATCTGTGTTTTGGGAGATGGAGTATATTGTCTTGGGTGGTCTTGTTCATTTGTTTATGTGATACCGAGTCCATTGTTTAGCAAGTTAATGACTTTATTGATTTCAGCTTTATAAATCTCAGGTTTGTGGATGTTTCTATCAATTTGGGTGTCATTTGTGGTATGTGGTAGCTGAGGAATTATGTTAAAAGAGATGTTCTTGGTTAAAGTTTGATTTATTGTGTTTGATTAATGATCATCTAAGGATTGAGTTATCTTTGTGTTTGCATTATTTTGGGCTGACTTAGGACGACTTGTGTTGTTTATGATGTGGGATTTTGTAGGATTGTTGATCGATTCCTGAACTATAATGGATTTGAGTCTGGGTTTCTTTGATTCAGTTGACTTAATTATCTTAGAATTAGTAAGAAGGTTATACTGGTGGGCATCTCTTGATTCAATTTTCTTAGGTTTAGCTTGTTTTCTGCATTCAGTAGATTTGTATCCTATGTGAATGCATTACGAGCAGTAACTTGGCGACGGTATCGAATTGGTGAGAGGTATCTTCGGTGTGGTTACATGAGACAGTATGAGATTTCTTTGAGAAGATGTAGTTGTCCTTAGATAATGATGCAGAGGTCTTGAAATGTCGATAGATGGATTTCTTGATTTTCAAGAAAGAATTTTTTGATTTTCAAGAAAGAATTTCTTGGAAAGAAAGACTCTCTCCTCTAATCATCAGGTCAATCTCGTATTTAACAAACAATATATTTATTTTTTTATTTTTTTAACTTAACACGATATAATCATCAAGTCAATTTCGTATTTAACAAACATTTTTTTTTAATTTTTTTTTAACTTAACACGATGATTTAAGAGCTTGCTAAAGTAATTTTAGGAATTTGTGAACAAAAAATGCTAGAAAAAAGTTGATATATTTCAATACTCAGGGACTTAACAAGCAAAGTCATGTAATCTTCTTTTTTTCCTTTTTAATATTTTTATTCATTTTATTTTTAATTTTTCAATGTTTTTGTTATTTTTTAGACATATATTGCTCGTAGAGAATAACAATGTATTATACAATTTTTGTATGCTAGTTTAAAGATAATAACCAAACTAGACTAGTTTAAAGATATCCCATGATGAATTTACTTTATGCAAACATAAAAGTCATTGGAAGGTTTACTGTCCAAAATTACAAAGTAAAAAAAAAAATAACGATGACGACCAACACAACAACAACACCCCCAACATACTACTTCAGAGATATATCATGAATCTCAACTTAACAAAAAATTAGTTTATGCCTTATCTTTGGACGCACATATCATTGAGAAATTTAAACAATTTATTTCTTTATAACATTATGCCATGTTAGTCTCCTCTCATTAAGGTTTGTATTTGTGTGGTAATTCAGGTAAATCATATCATTTACGATTCTTAGACTTAGGTGATTTTCATCATATGTATCGTGATAATTGCTTTGGTTTATTTTGGGCTAGGGGTAGTTTAGTAAAGTGTTTTGTGAAGTTTCAAAGTATTAAATGTTTGGTGTAGAATGTATTGAGATAATTGAGCAGCTTGATTGTATTAAATATTCATTACCCTCATTAATGAGAGTAGTTGGGTATTTATACTCTTAATTAAGGACCCATGGGCTTATGGGTCAAATTATGAAACTGGGTAAAGTTTTAGGACCCATTAATCTTTTAAGTAGATTAGCAAATAGCTTAGTCAAAAGGTGTTTTACTTTTTTCCTATCCGAATTTTTAGTGGCATGTCATTGTCTAAATTACCCCTGTCCGGATTATGTAGTGGGTTGTGTCTGAATATTCTGAACTCATTAATAGCCCCTTTTTTAGGCCTTGTCAAAAATATTTGGTAGGACTAAAAAGTCCAATAAGCTAGTAATAACTTTGTCTGACCTATCTATGCGGTCCGTATTGGGAATTTTATTTTCATCATTAACTCAGTTTGAAGTCTGTCCGAACTGATTTCTCTTTCCATAATTCTAAGAGTTTTCTTTTTGGATTGTGGGACACGTGTCAATATCTGGTTCGACCTACCAGCCGTTATTCTTCCTAGATCGGCGCACCCACTAAGTCTAGAAAGTTACCTAGGCATTTTATCCTTCACACGTTTGCGCAGCCTTTAATCATTGCCAAACCCTCTTCAACTTCTCCTAGGTAATAGTTACTTTTTTACTGTTATATAAATTCTCTTTCACTATTTCATTGTCTTCATCACTCAAAACTTTTCTAGAGAGAGTTTCATTCTGATCTTCAACTTGCTCTTGAGGAGTTTTATGTTCACAGCCAGAAACGCACTTGTTAAAGGCGGCTGGTTAAACTTATCAGAGTTAGAAAGAGCGAAAAAAGTAGAAAGAGAGAATTGCATTGCTGCCGGCCTCTCAGTTTCTCCAAGTGAGAAATCTAGTGAACCGATTCAAGAAGGTGACCAAGGATCATCATCTTCCGAAAACCCCAGTCCTAGACAGTTATTCAAACCAAGCCTTTCACCCCTTCCCTCAGGCTCTTTAGTTTAAGAGTCTCAACCTTCTGTTGTTAAAGAAAAAGCTGTTTTAAGTATCAGAAAACCTCCCCCTTTCATAGTCATGGATTCTGACGTTGAGAAGTCCTCGGAGAAGACAACCCGTCGCCGGACGACCCGTCTAACTAAAGCTCAATCTACTGCTTCATTGCCAAAGCCCTCCGGATCGGAGGCATCTAAAGCAACTTCAAGAGACAAGCCCTCCGGATCGGAGGCATCTAAAGTAGTCCCAAAGGCCAAGCCCTCTGGACACCATGCCTTTAGAGGCAACATGTTCTCCACCATCCGAACAGCCTCCGGTACTAGAAACTGACCCCCATCCATCCAAGGCAGCCGATAAACCTTCCATAGTGATGGAAGAATTAATGGAAGATAATATCGAAGAGGCTCCCTTTGAAACTGAGGCATCAGGTCAAACGGGGGATGAGGCCTAGAGGGGAAGGTAAGCTCTTGCTTTTAAAAATGTCAATGTTAAATACATGTTGGCTCTACAAAATATAAACTACATCTACACCCACACAGCTGAGTTGGGCCGGATCCGGACAAAATGGGGAATTCCGGAGTCAGTGAAGGTAAGGATACCTGTCACTCCGGAGACTCCCATGGACTGCAAGCTTAACGAGGTGGTGAGTTTCACCGAGGAGCTAAACTAGGGACTTCGGTTTCCATTGAACTCAGACATCATCAGGTACTTCCACTTAATTAAACTTTGCCCAAGCCAGCTAAGCCCAAATGCCTAGTATTCCCTCCTTGCTTGCATAATGGCATCCAGGTTATCAAAAATCCCACTCTCAATGGAGCAGTTTGCCGCTGTGGCAAGTCTATGCAAAAATTATCAGATCCCATTCTACCATCACAACATGGGGAACAACTTCAAAGTGGTAGATGACTTGCTGAAGTCCAAAAAGAACTGGAGGACACAATTTCTGTTTGTCAGTGGGACATGAGAGAATGGTAGGAAGATCAATGCCAACACCAATCCCAGCATGCTAACTAGCAGGTGGAAAAGTACTGTTAAGTTTTCTTTATCTTTATTTCTCATGCTTTTCTTTTCAAATCATAAGTGTTCCCCTTCTGATTAATTTGTCACTCCTTTTTTAGTGCTGCCGAAGGAGTTCACCGGACACCTAGAGGAGGGGCAAAAAATTTGTGCCAAGCTTAACGCATGGGATGCAGAGCATTGGGGGAATGCCTTCCATAATTTCTTCACCTCAGGAAATTTTGTGAGGTCCCATATGTGGAACACCACAGATCGGAGGGACCTTTCATGGGAAGAGCTAACTACACCACCTCCTCCTGGTGTAATTTTCAAACGAACAAAGGCTAAGGATGGTAAATTGGTCTTACCTTCCAAAGCAAAAGCTCCCAGCAAGATGAAAGGGAAGAAGAAAGCTGCAACAAAGCCGGTTCAAGTAGCCACAAAGGGGACTGGTCCGGGGAACCAAGGGGGAATCGACGCTGCCCTGCTCAAAGTGATAGAGACTGAAACAGTAAAGGAGACGGGAGAGTCGCAAAACCCACCCAAACCTCCCAAGAAGGACAGGAAAAGAAGGGCCAGGAGTGACGAGAAGGCTGCTAAAAAGAAGAAAGTCACCTTAGGAGAATAAATAATCCTTCGCCCTTCGGAGACTTTACCTCCACCAGCCCCTGTTGATCCCACTTTACAAGAGAAGATCCCAACAGGTCTGCAGTCCGGAGAGGTTTCTAGGGGAGGGAATGAAGAAGTGGACATCAGTGCCCTTCAGGACATTGACTTATACTTCAATGATTCTGAGAAGGATGATTTCGCAGGTCCCTACCGCCCCTTTAGCTCTGCCAATATGGTGACTTTCAATGGTAAGTCTTTCTCCATCTCCAAAGAGCAAGATGTTCTGAGCCACTTCCTTCTTGGTCACATCCAGCCATTGCTTGACTTGGAGTGACAGGTGAAAATCCAAACCACTCTCATCAATTCCGTCACCTCTGACAAGGAATCTATGTCAACCAGCCTTCTCAATGCCAATCAGATTATAGAAGAACTAAAGAATGAGATAAAGGCATTGAGGAAAGACAAGGAAGATTCATCAACCAAGTTGGCCACTTCGGAGACTGCCAGAACTGAACTCCAAACTAAGTGCTCCGGCTTGGAAAAAGACCTCACAAAATTAAAGGAGGACCTGAAGACCAATGATGGTGTCATCCAAACCCTATACGATGAGAAGACTTTAAACTAAGTGCTCCGGCTTGGAAAAGGACCTCACAACATTAAAGGAGAACCTGGAGACCAATGATGGTGTCATCCAAACCCTATACGATGAGAAGACTTTATTAGAAGGTAATGTGTCGAAGATGGCCAAGTAGAAAGAGGATTCGGTGAAGCAGCAGGAGCAGGTTATTCAGGTAAGTATTGATAAATATACCAACAAAGTGATAGATTCCCTAGAGAAAAGATGTGATGAAGTCAGGTCTGACATGGTGCTGCTCTTCCATGAGACTTTTCCAAAGAGGGCGCTTGGTGCCTTATGGAAATATGTGGAATATGATGACATCCCATTTCACACCATGGCAGATGGCGACAAACACACCTACTCTAGTGGAATGGATTCTACTACTGATGATCAAGAGGGAACTAGTGAAAGTTCGAGTGCTGAACTCAGAAGTCCCAAGAAAGGTGGTGGTGGTGAAGGAACATCCGAAGAGAACAAGCCCTAAGGTTTAATCATATCTTTGTTTTCATCTTTTATTTTTGTGAACATTTAAAGTCTTTGGATGACCAAGGAACATTTTGTAATTGTTATTCGGTTATAGTCCGAATACGTCTTTGAAATACTTAAATTCCTTGGATGGCCAAGGCATGTTTTGTTAATCCTATTCGGTTAAAATCCGAATAGGTTTATTTATCAAATATTCCTGTATTTAACACTTTCTTTCCTTTAAATTTTAATAGCCAATGTTTAAATAGGCCTTAGTATTTCAGAAGCATTATAGTGAGAGTATTTAATATCTCCGATGACATGTATTTAATGGTCATCACACAACCAGGTTTATCCGATCTACTAAAGATCCAATGATTTGTACTTGAATTGAATTTTAGTAAAACCACACCGGATGTTTTAAGAAGGCATCGCATTTTATTGAATGAAAAAACCGGACACCTCATTAAAACCTCCCCGTGCCACCAGGGTAGGAAAGAGTATGCCCCATAATATTTACATTGATATCCAACAAGTAAATATTTACACACAACCTTTATTCTAAATATAACCTGAGATGTTCAATATTCCATGGGTGTTTCAAAACCCTTCCTTCTTTGTCCTGAAGCCTATATGTCCCAGGCTTAAGTTTTTCGGAGACCTCATAGGGGCCTTCCTAGTTCAGAGCCAGCTTAGCGAACTGCTTCTCCTTGGTGTGTAAGAAAACGTTTCTCAATACTTTATCTCCCAGTTGAAAATATCTTCTCTTGACATTGGAAGCAAACCTGCTCCTCATCAAGCCTTGGTAGTGGGTTGTTCTCAAGTGAGCTTTAACCCTTCTTTCTTCTATTAAGTCCAACTGATTCCTAATTGCTATTTCATTAGCTTGTTCAGAATAGTTATGGACCCTGTATTATGGTGGGGTAGATTCTATGGGGGGTAATGGCATCCATCCCATACACCAAAGCAAAAGGAGATTCGTGTGTAACAACCCGAGGAGTAGTTCGGTATGCCCATAACACTTCTTGTAGATAGCTTGGCCACTTCCCTACAACTCCTTCTAGATTCTTTTTTAATCCGGACAAAATGGTCCTGTTAGCAACCTCAACCTAGTCGTTTTCTTGTGGATGGAAAAGAGAAGAAAAACGGTGTTAAATGCCTCTAGAAGCAAAAAATTCTCCATATCATTGTTATCAAACTGTGGCCCATTGTATGTGGTAATCTTTTGAGGAATCCCAAATCTACAACATGTATTGGATAAGATAAATTTAATGACAGCCTTCGAAGTGGTTCCTTCCAAAGGAGCTGCCTCTATCCATTTTGAGAAGTAATCAATAGCAACTATAATAGTTCTACACCTCCGGACGCCATTGGCAGAGGCCCAACTAAGTCCAATCCCCAACGAGCAAAAGGTACTAGCTCAGAAATAGACTCTATAGGTAACGTTGGCACATAAATTTCATTACCATACCTTTGACATGAATCACACTTCTTTACCATTTCTTTAGCATCTGCCATTATGGATGGCCAGTAGTACCCAACCAATAATACCCTTCAGGTTAGTGCCCTGCATCCATAATGGGCTGATCCTTCTCAATCGTGTAGTTCAGATAAAACGACTTGAGATTCTTCAACCCCCAAACAACGCAATAGAGGTCTGCTGAAAGATTTTTTATAGAGAATTTTCCTTATGATAGAAAAACCACGAGCCTTGTGTTTAAGTTTTCTTGGCATAACTTTATCCGAAGGCAAAACCCCATCAGAAATGTATTGAATAACGGAAAATCTCCAATCTTTAGGTTGAACTACTTGTATACATAAGATTTCCTCATCTTCATTATTCTAATTTGATTGTATAGATGGGAATTCTTGTATATGAATCCAAGGGTAGGACTCAAAATATGCTATGGTTGCGAAGGAATGTGCCAGTGTATTCCCTGACCTAGGAATATACTCATAACAAACACTTTTGAAGTTGGATGCCACCTCTTCAGGAGAAGTAAGTATTTGATTAGCTGCTCCTTCTTGGCCTCAGACTGACCTTGAACATAATGGATGAAAAGCTAGGAGTCACTCATCAACCTAACATTTTCACCCCACATAGGAAAGCCAATTTAAGACCATCTATAACTGATTCATATTCAGACTCATTGTTAGAGGCCCTGAATCCAAAGCATATAGCCTGGTACATTTTATCACCATATGGAGAGATTAGGAAAATTCCAACTCCATAACCTATTGTAATTGATCCTCCATCGATCTAGACTACCCAGTCTTTCTTGGGTTTTTCTTCTGAAGTTTGCTTAGAGCTCATGTCCGAGTGGAATTCCACTAGGAAATCAGCAACTGATTGAGCTTTGATAGCAGTTCGTGGGGCGAAATCAATGTCATAATCACCCAAATCTATTGACCACTTGGTCATTCTACTTGATATGTCTACCTTCTGAAGAACATTATTTAATGGGAAATATGTTCGTACAATGATGGAATGAGACTGAAAATACGCCCTCATTTTTCTTGCTGCAATTACTAAGGCTAGTGCCAACTTTTCAAGCTTCAAGTACCTCTTCTCAGCATCTATCAAAGTTTTGCTAATATAGTACACTGGACGAGGGTAGTTGTCCACTTCCCTCACCAATACTTGCGCTTATAGCACATTCTGACACAACCAAGTATATGTAGAGTGTTTCTCCTTAAATGGGTTTGAAAAGAGTCTTTGGTGAGGATAAGTGTTTCTTTATTTCAACAAAAGGTTGGCTGCACTGTGGAGACCAATTAAAATCTTTAGCATTCTTCAAGGTTTGGGAAAATGATGCACACTTGTCCGAGGACCTTGAAATGAAATGATTAAAGGTAGCCAACCTTCCAGTGAGTCTCTGCACTTCTTTAATATTCCGAGGAGGATTCATTTCCAGTAGAGTATTAAGTTGATCTGGATCAGGCTGTATCCCTTTCTCACTTATCACATACCCCAAAAAAATTCCGGATCGAACCCCAAAGACACATTTTTCTGAATTCAGTTTCAAATTCACAATTGCCAAATTAGCAAATGTCTCTTGAAGGTCAACTATGTGCAGATCCTCCTCCAAGATTTTAACCATCATATCATCTATGTATCCCTCCATATTTCTGCCAATCTGGCTAGCGAATGTTTTGTTCACCAACCTCTGATAAGTAGCCCCAGCATTTTTCAACCCAAAAGGCATCACCTTCGGATCCAGCTGTATCTGGTTGTACCCAGAGAAGGCATCCATGAAAGACAGCAACTTGTTTCCAGACGTTGAGTCTACAAACTGATCTATCCGGGGGACTGGATAAAGATCTTTTGGGCAAGTCCTCTTGAGGTTAGTAAAATCAATACACATACGCCATTTCCCATTCTTTTTCTTGACCAACACCGGATTGGCAGTCCATAAAAGATATTGAGATTCCTTTATGTGCCCCATCTTGGTAAGCCGATCAACTTCTTGGACTATTACATCAGCTTTCTCTTTAGAGAAAGCTCTCATTTTCTGCACAACTGGTGCAACGTCACTCTGGATTGACAACTTGTGTGAGATAACGCTTGAAAGTACTCCGGTTACATCAGCATTGCACCAAGCAAAGAAATGCTGATTATTTGATAAAAAGGATAACAACTTTTTCAATTTTGGCGCCATCTTGGAGCCAACCTTGATGTTTCTACTCTCTGCCAAGGAGTGGGTTTCAATTTCTTCCACTGGTAATATAACACTAGGGGCCTCTCTGGGGTCATCAATTTTACCCTCTCCCTCAGTAGGCCCTAGTAACTGCTAATCTTCATTAATCCGAACTGCTCCCAAAGTTTTAGGAGCAAGTGCAGTTGCATAGCACTCCCTTGTTATTTTCTGACTACTTCAGACAACACCCACCTCACCTTGAACTGCACACTTCAAACACTGGTTGATTTTTGAGGCCACAACATGCATCCTAGCGAGCCAGGACCTTCCAAAGATTGCATTGTAGCATGTGGGGTAATCTACCATAACAAATAACACCCTGACCAGCTTTTTAAAAGGCCCCTTGCTCAACAACATCTCTTCCTCAAACTCCCCGATTACATCCGCAGAGCTCCCCGTGAAGCCTACAATGGTTATGTTTGATCGTTGAATAATGGCTGGATTTTTCATCTGCTTGTAGGATCTCAAGAAGAGGATGTTTGTCGAACTGCCTGTGTCTATCAGAATTCGTCGGATATCATTGCCCCCAATAGATGCTCCTATCACCCCCAGCATCCTCATGAGGTCCATCAATGTTTCTTAAATCATCCTCATAAAAAACAATAAATGGAAAAGGGGCTTGGCACTGATAAGAAGACATGCCCCCTTCCAATTAAGTAGTTAGACTATGAAAATTCCTCTTTCTCGACGAAGAAGTAGGCGTTGTCATGGTACCTCCTCCAAAGACGGTGAATGACTCGAAGAAACTGGTCAGTCCAGACACCATCTTGGTCTTCTCTGTTATGACCCCCACCTTATTCCAAGTTGGATTAGGATATAAATACTCAGAATCAACATCAAATCTTTCAAGGATCACCATTGCTGCTTCTTGGGCAAATGTTCCTATATTATTTGTAGGACCCATCCGAGGAGCATTGTCAGGTCTGTTTCCACTTTTTCTTTTGACATAAGCTCCCAGTTTGTCTCTTTTAATAAGATTCTGCACTTTTTGTTTCAAGGCTATGAAGTCTTGAGTATTATGGCCTATATCATTGTGATATTAGCAAAAGCAAGTATTTCGACTCTCTCTAGGGGACTGCAGTGTTGCTGGTTCCGGAAATGAACTTCCTCCTTAGTCTTGTCATATATTGTGGCTACATTCTCTTTCAATTCTGAAAACCACCCTGGTTGAACCCGAGGACCTCTTTTATTCCTTGATTGCAGGCTCTGAAATTGATTATGGTTGGACTGAGTCTGTTTAGCCCTGTTGGACCCTTGTCCGGTCTCCTTAGCCTTATATGCAGATTGGTTTTGAGCTGTTGTGGTGAACCTCACGTGACAGTGCACCCTGGTTTTCTTGGTTTCATCCATATTAATCTGCTTTCTCATCTGATTTAATAATCCACCCCAAGTCATGGTTTTCTTCTTGGTCACCGAATCGGCCAGATTCCCAAGGTTCAACCCTTGTCTCAAGGAAGCAATTGCCACCTGTTCGAAGCAATTGCCACCTGTTCGAAGCAATTGCCACATGTTCGAAGCAATTGCCACCTGTTCGAAGCAATCTGCTAACCCATTCTTGGTATTTACGAACCGACTTATGTAGTCCTTTAATGACTCATTTGGTTCTTGGGCACAATGGATAATAGTATCTCCATTGCTCTTCATCTCCTTACTTCCCATAAATTACCTTCGGAAGGCAACCCAGAATGTATCAAAGTTTCTGATATACCCCTAGGGTAAAATTTTGTACCACTTAAGAGGACTTCCCGTAAAAGATTGGGATAAGGATCTACACAAAAGTTTGTCATCATCATTGAAATTCATCATGAAGTTCTTGAACTACTCCAGATGGTTGTCTGGATCCTTACTTCCATCATACTTCTCTATTTTGGAGTTGTCAAACCTTTTGGGTAGGGTTCCAGACAGTATCTTGGCAGACAAATGTGATTGTCTCTAATTCCTATTACGACTGAAGACCGTGTTTTCATTAGACATATCGAAAATACATGGTTCGGTCTGAAAAGCAAAAGGATCGATCAGCAACTGATCAACATGCATGTGTATGTGGCTGTGAGATGACCCTTTGCCAAGATGCCTTTTAAGCCTTCCATGCATATCTCTCTTTCTTGAATATTTTTTAACTAGTTTCTGTTTCTTTCTGGACCTCCCTTCATCACTGTTTGATGACAAAAAACTCCTCAAGCTTAGCCTCGTTCCGGTGAGTCTTCTTAAAACTAACATGGGTCTTTTTTGAACTCAAATGAGTCTTTGCTGATAGATCATTATCCCTAGGGTTGTCAGTATGATGAATAGCTGACGCCCCTGACTTCTCCTTTATACCTTTTTATGCTTGTTTTAGATCCCTTAACGCCTCCGTTTCTGCTCTCAACTTGTCTCTCTCTTCGATGATGTATTTCTTATTTTCCCCAACTACCTTCACCACAGGTGGTGGAGTTCCCTGCTCGTTCGGATCCATCCAAAATGGTATTTTCTACTTATTTTTAATGCAAGATTCAGGCACCCTCGCACTCCCACCGTGGTCGCCAATTTGGTTTGGTTTATTTTGGGCTAGGGGTAGTTTAGTAAAGTATTTTGTGAAGTTTCAAAGTATTAAGTGTTTGGTGTAGAATGTAGTGAGATAATTGAGCAGCTTGGTAGTATTAAATGTTCATTACCCTCATTAATGAAAGTAGTTGGTGTATTTATGAAACCGGGGCAAGTTTAAGGACCCATTAATCTTTTAAGTAGATTAGCAAATAGCTTAGTCAAAAGGTGTTTTACTTTTGTCTTGTCCGAATTATTTAGTGGCATGTCATTTTCCGAATTACCCCTGTCCAGATTATGTAGTGGCCTGTGTCTGAATATTCCAAACTCATCAATAATGATTTATTATGTTCCATAATTTTCTGTCATGATTGTTGATGGTACTTCAATGTCGTTGGAATGTGTTTGGACATCTGGTTTTTTTAAACATATACCATATTTATAGTTAAGTATCAAATATGTTGGTCACATGGGCGATTATGGTCATGTAGTTCAAATATGTTGGGGTTATGGTATTAGTAGAAATTATAGCTTGCTTTGATTCAATTAGTCAAAATTACATGTTTCACGCCATTTTGTTTTTAGAGCATATTCTTTTTTTTCCATTCTTGCTAATTCACATCATATAACACAGTCTAATCTTGTTTGTATTAATATTTTTTATACAAATCCTGATGAGTATTTATTTGATACTTTGGTTCATGAGTCATACATCTCTTATGTCCCTTATCTATGAAAATCTAGTTTTCGGAAGAGACTGCGTATGACCCTCTTCCGCGCTAGTCCACTCGTATTCGTTAGTCTACTAAACTCCATGATTTTGATTAATACTCTAATTTGTTGTATATGTTTATTATCTAACTAAGCTTATATCCTAAGTATATGCAGTTCATGATACCTATTGGTAGCCTGCTATGAATGATGAACTTACTACTCCACACCAAACTCATGTATGAGATTTGGTTTTGTTATAGTCTGTGAAACATATAACTGATTTCGTTGGGTCTACAAGATTAAAACCAAATCTAATGAATATGTTGAATACTACAAGGCCCGATTAGTTTTCTAATGTTATTCTCAATAGTATGGAATGGATTACGGAGAAACTTTGTCTATTGTTATAAAAATAACGATTATCCGCACTCTCGCTGCAGTTGCTTCTATTTTTTAGTGAAGAATGTCTCATATAAAGAAGTTTATGTGATGAATTCTTCTGGTGTTACTCATGAAACTTGTACATATAGTAAGCTTCTCAAATCTTTTTATGGTATTAAACAAACCTCGCGTGCTTGATCTGAGAAGTTTTTCATGGTGATCACTTTGATTGGCTTCCTACCTAGTCATCATGATTTAGTGTTATTCGTCAAATGTAGAACATCGGGTTGTATTCTATTATATTTGTATGTTGATGACATGATAATTACTGGTGATGATTATGATGGTAGTGAATCTTTGAGGTCTGAATTAGCACATTGTTTTGTTATGAAAGACTTGGGTATGCTACGTTATTTTTTGGGAATTGAGGTTGTTTATTTTTCAAAATGCTACCATTTTATCTCAATCAAAGTATATAACTGAATTGTCTGATCGTGTTTGAATTTACTACTCGATAATATTTGTTAGACGACACTCATTTTACGACTCCAAATTTATATGTACAATTATAGGCAGTGTAGTTTATCTTATTACAATTCGTTTAGACATTGCGCATATTGTTCATGTGGTAGTCAGTTTGTCACTTCTTTTACTATAGTTTATTGGGCTCTGAATCTTTGTATACTCAGATATCTTTGAGGCACTCAGTTTCATAGGATATCATTTACTTTCACGTCTTTGTTAAAGCTGCATACTTACCCTTATGCGGATGAGGCTAGTGGTACTATGGACCACAATTTCACCACTTCATTTTGTATTTCCGTAAGTGACTCCCTTATTTTATAGAAAAGCAATAAACAAGTTTTTATTTATTAATATTCTATATAAGTTGAGTATAATGTCATGAACTCATCTTTATGCAGATAGGAGTCTCAGCCTAATATAGAGATAGAGGTTATTGCTATTGGCAATAAGAGAATCCTCCACCTACCAAAGAATGTCCCAAAGGTATGACAACAATAGGTAATAATGTGGTTGATGAAGTTTGTTCCCGGAGAAGCCTAATTTCTAAACCAATTATTAGTTTTAAATTTTTTATAATATTTATTACTTTTTCAAAAGTTGGGTTGAATAATTTAATTTGGAAAAAATATCTATGAATTTATAATAAGTAATAGTATATCTATAATGATTTCAATTGAAAATAAAGTTTATTTTTCTAAAATGGATTCCATAATGAGTCTATTGACTCATTTTTGGTATTATGCTACTTACAATGTCTCGCACCTTTTGTGAATGATCAAGATTATCCGGGATGTATGTGTAATATATATTTTTGTCATCTTATCTTCTTCGTAATACATTCACTATAAAGCTAAAATGATCAACTGATATTTTTTTTCGTCTTTCTGCAATGTATGCTTTTAATGACTCGCTCGATCACCCTCCATTATAGTCGAATCTGAATGTTATTTTATCTTTGGATCAGCGTACTCCATGGTTTGTTTTCCGGGATTTTAACATTATCCACAAGTATAAGGAATGCATTTTTTTGCAGAATAATAGAGCATAATAATTAAAGATTTTAACTCTTTTCCTACTAGTATGAACTTAGTGTCCTCCGTTCTTTGGGTTACCAATTCTCATGGACAAAGAAGGAAAGTCTTAATCTTATTTCATATAAAATTTACCATATTTTAATCAGTAAGTTTATATGTTTTTCACCCATTATGACTTTTCTCGCACGTCGGATCTGAACCACTGTTATTTTAAATCTTGGTACCTCTTATCCACATGTAAAAAAACACACTTCAGATTATTTCATATGTTGTAGTCACACCTTAATTATAATTTAATTATCTTCTATAGGTGGAACGTGTTGCTCTCTGCTCAAATAAAGAGTCTAGTTTTGTAAAAAAGATCTTGACTTCAATATATCCTCACCGACCATAACCGTCGGGAATCTAGTGATATTAGCTTTCAGGTGTCCAACATCTAAAACAATCTATTACATGTTTAGTCCCACCTAGCACATACACATTTCAACGCATTTATTCTCTTATCAGATCGAGGCTTATATCTCTTTATCTTTCTCAGCAGAGCTAACGAAACATTTTTCAAATAAAAATCAAGAGAGTAATGACTTAAGCTTAGAGACCGTAATATAAACAATTTCTATAATAGTATCAAAATGTGTATCGTACGTAATAAAATAGTTTTAAACTCTAATAGTTGGGGTGACCTTGTCACCTCTCATACAGGGGCTGTCAATTTCTTTGTAAACTATTTCTCTAATATCCTCAGCACCAATTAACCTCCCGAACACCTAATACTTTTGTGGGTCTCCTCATTTATTTCTAATAACATCAATCATTAGAATAAGGGTTTCATGATTCATCCTATAATGTGTGTGAAGATAAAGAACATCTTATTTGGTATTGATAGAAGCAATTCTTTAAACATGATGGCTACAACGCGTATTTTTAAATATTCCTGAAATATAATAGGCAATGATCTAGGCGATGGGGTCCTCAAGTTTTTCAACTCTAGGCTCCTGAGCCCTTCACAAAATTCTAATTTTATCGCTCTCATTCCAAAAAGAGACTCTCATTTGTTCGTCTTAGATTTTAGGCACAATGTTTGATGCAATGTCGTTTATAAGATTATCTCCAAAATTTTGGCTAACAGAATCAATGATTTATTTATTTATTTAATAGACAAATCTCAATCGATTTTTGTTTCGAGGCGTCTCCTTATTTTTTAAGATCTTCTTAAGGGTTACCAAAGTAATTATAAAGATATGAGGGTTTTACTTTGTGTGGATAATTTCTAATCAAAGGGTATTTTTGGTAATTTATCAATTGGGTATTAAATTTTTAAGTAGAAAGTAGGAGATAAGAGAGGTGCGTGCTGGTAGTTAATATCCTTAGAAAAATTCCAATTTGTTGGTTGGGGTATTTATACTTTTGTTTTAGGAACCATGGTCCATTCGGGTTAGATCCCAGATTCGCTTCAGCCTCAAAGATTCCAAAGCCCAAGAACAAAAATGGTTTAGTACACAATCGAGTCACAATCCACTTGAGCTCACTGTTCATTTATCGAACCTTGTTGATCTGTATGAATTTCCCCTCTTGATATTTGTAATGGAAGTTCCAATTATATCTAAACCTATCAGTAGCCCATTTAGGTCTTCCAAAAAATCTTTTGGAAGAGTTAACCAATGTATAGAAAATCTTATCAGAGTTTGAAGTGATTTTTCATTACCATGACATTTAAAGGTGTTGACTTTAACAAGTAAATTTTATTTACACGTGTCAGTCTCTAATTAGACCTCTTCAACCGTTTTTCTTGAGGTCCTTGCACCTATTTCTCAAAAAGTAACGGTCTAGGGTTGACATCCCGTAATCATGATTCAAACGATTCATCTCCCCTAGGTAAAGTACTCAAGTGATTTTCTCACCTATATAATTGTGACGGTTTTACTGTTTTCATTTTTAAAGTGAGAATTTTTTTTTGAATCCAACTTCTAGAGAGATAAACCTCAAATCCCCACTTTATTCTTAATCTTTCTAACCCTTCTCAGAAATTTTATGTTCACGGCTAGAACAACCTTGGTTAAATGAGGCTGATTGAACTTGTCCGAATTGGAAATATAGAAAAAAAACATGAATCATCACCGGTCTTCTTGCTTCTCATGGTGGAATTGTCATTCAAACGATACCGGAGCCGGACAATAGTTTATCTTCTTGCATACCAATAGTATTTCCCAAGAAAAAAATTATCTACTCCACTCTTTAATAAATCTTGAACAATTGGAGCAATCAGAATCACCAATTCATCAATCAAAACAACTCGAACCACCAGTTTACCAACCAAAACAGCGAGACAAAAAATCATTCTCTTAGAGCTAGAGATGTAACCACTCACAAAACTCCGTCCCCTTTCATTTCTATGGGTTCAGATTTAGGAGATAGCCCACCTCAAAGGGTTACTAGGCTATCCAAAGACAAAACTGAAACACACCTGCCAAAGAGGCAAATAAGTCCAATGAAGGCCCTTCAATGGTAAAGTCTACAACACTGCCAATTTTGGATCCACGCCCATCCACTTTTCCCATCGGATCTTCAAATATTGAGAAAGAAGTCAATGAGTAAACATCGGTAGATCAGGCGCAAAAAATAATGAAGGAGACAATGGAAAAGCCTGACTCTGAACCGCTTTCGGAGTGCCTTATAGGACGAGTAAGGCCCAATTTCTCCACGGTTAGTGTTAAGTACTTGTGAGCATTTCAAATAATTTCTTATGTGTATACTTATAATGCTGAGTTGGATAGGATAAGAAAAAAATAAGGCTTTCCGAAGTCTATCAAGGTGAGAATTCTCATCCCTGATGAGACTCCGATAGATAGTAAAATTGTTTGGACCCAGAGATAATTAATTACTTTTATTTAGTAAAGTTATATCTGAGTCAATTAAGACCTAATGTTTGCTACACCTTATTAGCCAGCATTATTTCCTCAAGGCTTTCCAAAATCCTAATATCCATGAAACAGTTTTTAGTTGTGGCCGGCTTATCTAGAAACCATCATATCCTTTTCTATTATTTCAACATGGGAATGATTACAAGGTGGTCAATAACCTGCTAAAAGCTTATAAGCCTTGGAGAAGTCAATTTCTCCATATCAGTGAAGCTTGGGAAAATGGTAAAGAAATTAAGAAAAATGAGAATCCAAGTTTTCTAACCAGATACTGGAAAAATTCATGTAAATATTTAATGAGTCTTTTTAATGTATGTTAGTATTGATTTTTACATCGGATAATTTTAACATTAACTTGTACTTCATATTTGTTTTTTAATGATTTTCAAAATATTCTCCGAACATTTCAAAGAGAGACGAACCACCTTTACTAAACTGAACCAATAGGCCATGGAAAATTGGGAAACTGGTTTCTATAATTGTTTAGCTACAGCTAACATGGTAAGGGCTAATCTATGGAGAACAAGCTCAACTAGGGAGCTTTCTTGGGAAGAGTTCACCAACCATCCCGATTCTGCTGAGATATTCAAATGGCCAAAGAAAAAGATGGTAAACTATTCTTACCCGTTAGCAATAAGGCTCTGAGCCACCTTGATAAAATTAAGAAAAAAGTGGAGACTCCTCTCAGGGACTTCCTGATGCGGGTAGTTCAGGATTGCCAAGAGAGATTAATGTTGCACTATTGGAGGTTGTGTCAGTAACAGTTGGTGAGCCATAAAGGCAAACACCTTCACTAGAAATCAAGAAGAAGAAAAAAGGTCTCAAGAGACACCATGAAGGTAGTGGTGACAGGGTAGACAAGAAAAAGAAAGTAGATATTGCTTAGGATATCATACTCCGACCTAAGATCATTCCTTCCACCATTCCTAATGAAATTCTAACTGAAGTTCCTATTGAAGAAGAGGTTCATATTAATCCTTCATCTCTAGTGTTCCCTACTGTTGACCAACCTCCTGCTGAAGAAGAAGTTAACCTTGATGATATAGAGAACTTTTACTTCAGCGAGTTTGACAAAGAGAATTTTGAGCGAACCTTTCCTCAATTATCCAACATAGCCAACACATTGATTCATGATGGTGAGTCTTTTGAAGTGTCCGATGAGCATGGCACATTGAGCTATACATTCTTAGGCTATATCAGGCTCATAGGTGACTTAGAAAGACAAGTAAGATCTCAAACAAAAGATATTACTTCTCTCAAAACTTAGAATCAAAGCCTAAAGGTCTCTCTCGCATCCGAACAGAACAAGGTTGAGACTTTAATCAAGGGAAAATTAAAAACTGAATACTGAGTTGAAACAGGTCAAGGATGATCGAGAAAAAAACACAAACCAATTATGCCGAACTATAAACCTCAATCTCCTAGGAAGTTAAAACTTAAATGAATCATTGACCAAGGAAAATGCTACCAATAAAAAACTGTCTAAAGAGAAAAATAAATTACAAATCTTCTCAAGAAAAGGGATGATGAAAGTACCGTGTGGAACGACAACGTTGAGAATACGACCGAGGGGAATCATCCCTAAGGGTTAATTTAAATTTTGAGTTTATGATTTGAACTAAATTCCTTGGGTGGCCAAGGCATTTTATTGTTTCATTCGGTTTTCCTTTTGTGAACTAAAGTCCTTGGATGGCCAAGGCATTTTTTGTTAAGTGGGTTGAATATCTCTGATGATCCGACTAGTATTTCATGTCATCTTTACTTTCATTTAATTTTTATTTTACTTTGTCTTTTTAGTGTTTCCATTAAAATCCGACCATACTTAAAATATGGTAAACATTATTCAACTATTTCAAACATTTAATCCTTCTTTAATATGTTCGAGACATTCAAAAGTATTCCATATGAAAGCTAAAAATGTTTAATGGGTGTTTAATTTATCCAAACCATTCACAGATATTTCAAGGTGTTTAATGGGTGTTTAATTTATTTGAACCATTCACAGATATTTCAAGGTTTTTAATTCATCTGATCACCATCACAACCACACCAAATTTTTATAAAAGGTAAATGATAGTATATTGATTAGGATCTTGACACCTCATTAAAACCTCCCCGCACCACGAGGGTAGCAAATAGTATGCCCCCGAATATTTACATTGAAGTTCAACGAAGTAAATATTTACAAAATGATTTTATTCTAAGTATAACCTGAGATGCTCAATATTTTTATAATATAATAAAAAAAATTCAATATAACCTAAGAACATTTTTCTTAACACTTTGTCCCTTTCTTGGAAATCTATTCTTTTAAATTCAGACGCAAACCTACTTCTCATTAGACCCTGGTAATGTGTTGTTGTCAAGTGCGCTTTCACTCTTCTTTCTTCAATTAGATCCAACTGACTTCTCACAACCATGCCATTATCTTGTTCGGAATAATTATCTACTCTGAATGAAGGCAAAGTAGCTTCTATAGGTGTAATTGCATTCATTCCATAAACAAGAGCGAAAGGAGTTTCTTGTGTAGATGTATGAGGAGTGGTTCGGTAGGCCCATAATACTTCTTGCAAATAATTTGGTCATTTCCCATTACTCTTTCTAAATTTTTTTTCAAACATTTCAAAATTGTCCGATTAGCAACTTTGACCTGCCAATTAGCCCGAGGATGAAAAGGAGAATAGAAGCAATGTTGAATTCCTCTTGAGGTACAAAATGTCTTCATGTTGTTGAACTGAGGACCATTATCTGTAGTAATACGTTTGGGAATTCCAAATCGACAACATACATTGGAGGGGATAAATTTTATTACTGTCTTTGACATTGTTCCAGATAAGGGTGCAACTTTTATCCACTTAGGAAAATAGTCTATGTCCACAATGATAGTTCGACAACCACCAGAGGCCATAGGAAGGGGCCCAACTAAATCTAGTTCCCATCTATCAAAGGGTATAGGTTCAGATACTCATTTCATGGGACTACCGGCACATGAATTTCATTTCCATATTTTTTACTAGGATCACATTTTCTGACCAAATCCTTAGCATCTGCCATTATAGTAGGATAATAGTATCCTGCTAAACAAAACTCTTTTGGTTAAAACTTTATAGCCATAGTGTGCTGGCCCCTCTTCATCGTATAATTCAGATAAAACATTTTGAGATTCTTCAAAACCAAAACAACGCAACAAAAGCTTGCTGAAAGACTTTTTTTTATAAAGAACTCATTTCAATATCCAAAAACCATGAGCCTTGTAATAACATAGTCGACTGTTTTTAAAATATAATAATTAATAATAACATTTAACAGATACCGTATACCATAAACCTGTTTTGGACTTGAATTATTTTTGAACTAGATCTATCTTCCACCTGGGAGACAATTACACACCAATAAAAATATGAAAACTGAATTTGAAACTTTTCATATTGATGAAATCATAGTTATTTGATAAATCATTGACCGAAGAAAACTATACGATTGATTTAGTACAATAAAGGTGACTTGTTGCCAAACCTCAGCTCTCACTTGCTACATCACTACCACAATTTTTATTTAAACGATTAGTGCCGAGAGCACAAACGAGTAAGGACAAAATCTTATGCATAAACTGTGGATTACAAAGTAGACTGTGGATTAAAAATCCCACGTCTTTCTCAATATTGAAATTACAATACATGCACTAATTTCTACATCTTCCATATAATTAAATGAGACACCAATCGTCCACCAACTTTGATATGGAACTCCAAAATTGACTCTCTCTTTTTTTAGACATAATAATCAATTTGATTTCTAGCTTTAGAGAGGATCTAGATCTTTGTAAACATTCGTTTTATTTTATAGTATTTCTTTATAATGTTATAGCCAATATTTATTACATTGTATTCATAGCTATTTTATTAGTTTCAAAATTTTAATATAATATTTTGTTTTGTTTTTAATATTATTTTTAGGTCATGATATCATTTTTTTATATGTGAAAATAGGAGATACAAAACTATGAATGGATCTTTGTTCCTCTGCGAATTAGGTCTTTTAATATTCAATAAAAATATTATTTGCTTAAAAAATATGAATGAATGAATTTAACGTATTTTAAAAATATAATTTTTGGTATCATATTTTTTATGTATAAAATAATCAAATATTTATTTTTGTTTATAATTTAATTTTTAAATAAGCTGTATTTTTTAAACCATATTTTGGATTTTTTTTAAAGTAAGATGGTTTTAGTTTTTTAAAACTAAAAGAATTATATCTACAAAATACTATTTTTATGTTTCACATCTATTATTTTTATTTTATACTAATCTCGTATCTATCATCTAAAAATTAAGTCTCGCATCTATCATCTTTTATTATGTCTCGCATTTATCATCTAGTCATTATGTGCTATCATTCATATTTTACATTGGTCTTGCATCTATCCTCTAAAAATTAAGTTCCCTGCATCTATCATATAGATTTTATTATGTCTATCAATTTTATTTACATTTGTCCTTAATCTATCATCTAGCATGTTGGGAATATGTGTACCGCATATTCCGTCTCCGTATATACCACATGTCATAAAGATATACATGCTGATATAACAACATACAATAGATGCAAATTACCACAAAAGTTGAGACTCCAAATTATTTCATTTTTTTGTTTGTGGATCTTTGTAAGGATCTATACTAACTTTTGTTAAGTATAGATTCTCCGTGCAAAGATAAATTGGAATGACAAATTCTATATGGAGTAATTTTAGAAAGATGAAGTAATTCAAGCTTTTTAAAAAGAGAATGTAGTTAAGAGTGGTCATAAGTCAAAATGTCAATCACCTTTATTTCCAAAGTCCACCCACTATTTATAGGCATGGATAGTTATAAGTAAGAGATCAGTTACAAGTTAGGAAATTTCACCCATACTTTTAGACTTAATACAAACACATTTACAAAAACTTGCACTCTCAACCCTTCATATATACATTGTGTATAAAATCTATCATTTAACTATAAAATACTCAAACTATAATACTTTTAATAATTGCTTTCACTCCTCAATTATTTATATATTTATCAACTTTAATTTGAATAATATTTTGATAATTTTGAGTTTGTTCTTCATGAACAAGTACAACTACTTATTCTTAAGTTGGAATTTTAATATTTTTTATAGAGGAAATAATCATTCTCATGTTTTGAATATGATCGGTAATGAAAGATCAAATCTTTATCGTTTGAATCTAAATGAATTATTTTTTTAATTTTTCTTCAAAATCAAAGTTTTCGGTGATTACTTCTTCTCAAACTTAATATCCTTAAAATGTTGTATTCTCTTAAATATAAATTTTATTGTGGGATCTTAAACTAAAATCTTTTAGAATGGAATAATTTCTAAAATGTTAGCTAGTACCATATCGAACTCCAATTTCTCTTCACTAGGTGCATAAAGTTTTTAGACATTCTTAAATGTACAAGTACTTTAAACAGAGTTTTTACTAGGTTTAAGGTTATTATACTGGTTTTAATAACTACTAATGAATGTATTACTTTAGTAAATAAATATTTCATATTTTAACTAAGGCTTTTTACAATAATTCATCCCTCGACTATCAAATCTAGTGACATATAGTCCCTGGATTTTCAAAAGTATTTCAAAAGTCTGGTGGTAATCCCTAGACAATCGAGTTTGGTGACATATAGTCCATAGACTTTCAAAAGTTCATTGGTAGTCCATGGACTATCCATTTTGGATAAAGTTAGTCCTTGTACATGTTAATGAAGGGGACTAAATTAATCAAAAAAAGAAATTCAAAGGACTAACTTTATCTAAAATAAATAGTTTATGACTATTTGTCACAAAAATTGATAGTCTACACACACAGGAGGACTAACTTTATCCAAACTGGATAGTCGAAGGACTACCAACAGACTTTTGAAAGTCCATGGACTATATATCACTAAATTCGATAGTCCATGGATGACTTACTATTCAAAGCCTTTTGAACTAACATAAAATAGGTCATGAAACTGTTCATTAAATTTTCATACCTCCATTCAGGTAAAACCATTAAGGTCATATATGCTAAATTTAAATATTTTATCAAAATAAAGTATACTCAGTAATAAACGAATTAAACTTATCAATGAATTTCATTATGGGGAAATATATTCAAAATAAAGCATTAAGATATCTATGAACAATATGTGTATCTTGACCATCTCTACTTAAAAACTATCCACATACAATTTTTTTACTTTATTAAAACATTTTATTTCTATGTGAGCATCTAATTTCTATTATTTATCATTTTCTCTTGATATATCCAATATATATATATATATATATATATGAAATAGTTAGAAAAATAAAAATATCTTTAAGTCATTGATCAACTAACTCTTCATTGTTTTGTAGATGTTTAACTTAAATGCTTATGGAAAAGGTGAACTTATTTATCACATGATATCAATATATTTTATGGTATGTTACATAAAGATATGTAGCCTCATTTTAAAAGATATATAACTTATCCATTTTACAAATTCTATATGCAAGAGACATCATTATATGCGATGATGTTTTACCATCATTTGATATTGTGTAAAATTAATGTATATCTGAATGAAGATAAATTATGATGGTTGGCACTGTACTAATCCATCAAACATCTCTAACAAGTGAAATTAAATTAAAATGAGGACAAGGTAAAAGATGTGAAAATAATTTTCATAGTGTTTCTAAATTTACCCAGATCTTTGAAAAGGAATTCAGCATGTGTGCTAAATTTTACTTAACCTTGCTA
The DNA here is from genome assembly GCA_036936605.1 of Limnanthes douglasii subsp. nivea. Lineage (NCBI taxonomy): Eukaryota > Viridiplantae > Streptophyta > Magnoliopsida > Brassicales > Limnanthaceae > Limnanthes > Limnanthes douglasii. The sequence continues at coordinate 354,334,231 of JAUPFV010000001.1, forward strand.
TAAAATGAAACTTAGTGCCAATATTATTTGTTATTTTTTGTAGAAATAAATAATCTCATTATAACTATTATTGTCAAACTTTAACATTGAAAACAAATAAATATCTCATTATAATTGAACGGATATGTAAAAATATGACGTCTATAGTTAATAATGACGACCCCATAAAATAAAATACAATGAAACCCACAAACTTAACCCTCTTATAACTGCTTTTCTCATTAAATCCACCATTGATCTTATCTATGATAAATTTATTATTAACCTTTTAATTTTTGTTATTTTGTTAGAAATTTAACAAACTTGGATAAATTTGAAAAATCAAAACACTAAAATTGGTTGTGAAATTTACAAATACCTTAATTATCTCCTTAGAAAAAATTGTTATGATATACTTAAAGAATGTCCCATGAACTATGATCAAACTTATTCGGTTAATCTTACTATCTTTACTATAGTGTACTTATTTTGTGCTTAAATTTCAAAGTAAGAGGGAAAAATTACATAATCACATATTCAAATATATACCTTGTCATTCATAATGCACAAGCATACCATATTTCGATTATACTTAAGTAATCTAATTATGATTGGAAAATGATTTTTATAAAGGTATATATATATATACACACAATAAAATTGAATATAAAATTGAAATTACTAGACAATCAATCAGACAAGGTGTGTATGCACCAAAATATCATCTATTGTTCTTGCCCAAATCAAATTTACCTTGGTTGGCAATACAAAACTAGTGGTATATGAGGCTTTATATACAAAACTAAGGGTAACAAAGAGTGAAATTTTCAGAGATAAAAAATATATTATTCCAAAAACTTCAAATAACTTAAGGTATATGAGGCTTTATATAATAGCTTCTCAAAACCCTAAATTATAATACAAGGAAATAAAATAAATATTTTAAAATAAAATAAAATCAAATAAAATCAAATCTTAATATAATTAGATTTGATTTAAATACATAAGATATTTGAAGAAAATAAAATAAAATTAAAAAGGCTTTTGTTTGGACTTTTTGGGCTACATCATCCTCTCATGGTTGACAAGAATTCGTCCTCGAATTCAGAGCACCATCACCATCAAGAACCCAAAATATTTATTTTATTTTATTCAATCATTACATTGGGAATTATAATTGTTGACCTTATCGGAATAAGATAAATTCTTCTCGAGTGTTTCTTATTCGAAGTCACAATGAAGCCACCCAGTTGAAGGAAAAAAAATAGTTTCGAAAACCTTTTCATAGCCTGAAGACAACATCCCCATGTCCAGTTGATGAAAAAAAAATGGTTTGGAAAACCTCTTCATAGTCTGAGATGACATCTCGATAAGAAAGTTTTACCTTGATTCGATAATTGGTAGCCAATTTAAACTCCTTCAGTAACCGGTCAATATGATCGTCATTGAAACGCTTAGTGTGTCTCCCGCATACCAAACGATCTTTGAGATCTTCATGGCCGTATGTTGTTCTCTTCTTTAGACCTTGAATCAGATGAAATCAAGATTCAGAAACATGCTTGACCCGTAGCAGGAACTGAGGCTCTGATACCAAACTGATGACGCGGCAGAAAATAGAAGAAGAAGCAACGATAAATGAAACCCTAATTCAAGGGTAACATGATGAAACCCTAATCTAAGGGTAACAAAGAGTGAAATTTTCAGAGATAAAAAATATATTATTCCAAAAACTTCAAATAACTTAAGGTATATGAGGCTTTATATAATAGCTTCTCAAAACCCTAAATTATAATACAAGTAAATAAAATAAATATTTTAATATAAAATAAAATCAAATAAAATCAAATCTTAATATAATTAGATTTGATTTAAATACATAAGATATTTGAAGAAAATAAAATAAAATTAAAAAGGCTTTTGTTTGGACTTTTTGGGCTACATCAAAAACTTAGAGCAAAATTAGCCCCATACTCGGTCCAACATCTAGTGTGGGTGATTTTAGTCTTTTATGTTTAAATCCATAAGTTGTATCTCGTTTTCTCAGCAACCAAAAACTAGTAAGAAAAATTGGAATGAGTGACTAAATTTTCTATTTTGAGCAAGAGGCTTAAAACTGTGGATCATGCCTCAACTATTAGGTTTCGATACGTATAGTTCATTGAATTTAAAACGTCCAGTGGGGATTCGTTGACTTGTCGATTTCACTAAAGTCAACTCATGATGCATATCAATTAATACGTTTTTGCCACTTGTCACCAAAGACATCAATCAAAATTGTGACACATAATCTATTGATTTTAATATCATTTTACTTCTTAAAAAATGTCGATATGATAAAGGAACTCGTTTTTTTTCTCAATTTACTCTTTATGATGTTAAAACTCCTCTAAAACAGAATATCACCATTTTTTTTATATTTTACGATTGCTTCAATATTTTGTTATTGTTCTTTATAAAATAATATTATTTAATTGTTTTATTCTTTTTAAAAATCTCTTTTAATTATTGACGGGTACATACATATGGAAAATTGGTCATTAGATGAGATGAAACACATGTAACATAAACATGTTTTTTTAACTTATTATAATGTTTCTAAGGGTGGTTACTACAACCGAGATGATATATATATTAGAAACAAATTTTGGTTGATAATAAACCATCCCTAGATTCTCATAGGTATAATTCTTACAATATCTTCTTTATCTTTTGAAACTCATTTCACTCGTAGACTAGATTGTATTAAAAATTCCTTTGTACTCATCCATCCACGATAAGGACCATCATATCATACACATGTCATAAATGAAATTCTAATTTATATATATGTTGAACCTATAAAAAAACTTGTTGCTACCCAGTGCAAATTTGATGTCTAGGTTCTCAATAGTCGACTTGGGGTGTCATTATATTAAAATATCCTTTTAATATTTTTAGTCCCATCGATTTAGATCCAGAATTTACCAATTCTCGAGCTAATGATTTGGTAAACGGATTCGCTAAGTTCTCACTAGAATGTATGCATGAGACTGATATAATGTTATTTTGAATCAATTGTCTAACATATTCATGTTTTAGACTTATATGTCTAGACTTCCCATTGTAGGTTCCATTGTATACTCTATTTAATATAACTTGAATATAATATTCCCCTTCGAGGTGAATAATATCCATATTGAAAAATCTCTCAACTATTCAGCCTTTTAACTTGTTACAACCAATGCTATAAAATCAGATTTCATAATTGAATGAGATATATATGTTTATTTATTTTTATCCCCAAGACACAACACCATTTTCAAAAGTGAACACCCACCTTACAATATATTTATTATCGGCTAGAATGGTAATCCAACTTGCATCCGTGTATCCCTCAAGTACCCAAGGAAAGTTAAAATATTAGAGACACATGCATTTGGTCTTTTTAAAGTACCCTAAGATCATTCCAACTTTATTCCAATATTTTGTACTTAGATTAATTATAAGTTGACTTAATTCACTCACCATAAAAGATATATTTGCTATAGTGCATAAAAATGCGTAGTTAAACTTCACACTACACTAGCATATTCTAATTGAGTCACTACTATTTCTTCATTTTTTTCCAAGGTTTAAGCTACGAACAGATGGAATATGTTATTCTTTGAATTTCACATGTTTGAACTTATTAAGTAACTTCGCAATATATTTATTATCGGCTAGAATGGTGATCCAACTTGCATCCGTATATCCCTCAAGTACGCAAAGTATTAGAGACACGTGTGTTTGGTCTTTTTAAAGTACCCTAAGATCCTTCCAATTGCATTCTAATATTTCGTACTTAGATTAATCATAAGTTGACTTAATTTACTCATCATAAAAGATATATCTGTTCTAGTGCATAGAAATGCATACTTAAACTTCATACTACACTAGAATATTCTAATTGAGTCACTACTATTTCTTCATTTTTCCAAGTTTTAAGCTATGAGCAGATGGAATATGTTATTCTTTGAATTTTAGATGTTTGAACTTATTAAGTAACTTCTCAATATGATGAGAGTGATTAAGTAACTTCTCAATATGATGAGAGTGTCTTAGGGCATAACCTCCACTATTTTTGAATACTTTTATTACTAAAATAATATAAACTTCTTTACGATCTTTCACCTTAAAGTCGAGGACATAAACCTCTTTGTTTTAATAATATGTTTGATATCATTACTTAGTATGCGCAAGTCATCTACATATAGATACAATGACTATTGCATCACCACAAACTTTAGTGTTTAAACACTTTTCCATCGTATTATGTCTAAACCCATCAGATACAATTGCATGATCAAACTTTTATGTCACTTCTTAAGTTCTTGTTTTAGACCATACAATAACTTAAAAAGCCTACAGACCTTATAATCATTCTTCATGAGTACAAAACCTTTGAGTTGTTCCATATAGACCTTCTCGTCAAAATATCCATTTAAGAAAGCCGTTTTGACATTATTTTGGTGAATCTTCAAAATTTTATACCAATGTAAGCGGAAAGAGCATCCTAATTCTTGTGGTGTTTGCAAATACAATATAAGTGTAAAAATAATATATTCCTTCTTTTTTCAAAAACCTTTAGCTACCAATCTTACTTTAAATGCTTGAATGGTACCATTTGTGGGACATTTCTTCTCAAATACTCACTTACAACCAATTGTTGCTTCCTTATAAAATTTGGGACTGTCTTCCAAATAAAGCACTACCATAATTTTTCGGCTGATTTCTTCACAACTTCTTTCTACCAAATAAAAGAAAATCTTTGGACTTTCTTTCTGATCGTATCCTAAGTTTTTTAGGTCTCTTCTCTCTTTGACTTGTACGAGGTTCACGTGGCTGCTCATCGATCTAAGATATTACTTATAATTTAATTCTATTATCAAATTATTGCAACACATATCATATATAATATAAGTATATAATCAAACTATAACAACACTTATCATATATACTATAATTAAACTATAAGAACACTATCGTATATACTATAAGGCCATAACTATGCTACTTATACTATAATAAAAATACAATAACACTTCTCATATATACTATAAGTATACTATTTATATTATAAGTCTATAATCAAACTATGATAAAATTTATCATATATATTATAAGTATACTACTCATACTATGATTAAAATTCGTATACACTATAAAGCTAATATTATAATACTTATACTATAATAAATATATAACAACGCTATATATATATATATATATATTATAATCAAACTATAAGAACACTAATCACAAAAAGTCTATAAGTTTATAAATATACTATTTATACTATAATCAAACTATAACAACACTTATCACATATAAATAACATATAATATAAATTATTTTGAATTTTGGACAAGTTCATAAAACAAATACCATGTTTTTCATGTGTGGATGTGACGGGCCACGTCTATGATTTGGCAGGTCCGAGACGGACTTGTGATACCACACAGAACAGGAGGACACACTAACCTATCGTGCCTAAATCCAACATGGTTTTACCACTTTGAGATATGACCTTACCGGTATACCATGACGAGTCCATAGAATAATTATCATACTTTGCGTATTTAGACATGTCGTTTTGTGAAATTAGGATACTTAAGAAATATAAAATTATATTATCTCAATCATAGCATAATTTAAAAGAATTCAAATTCATGATTCCAATGCCTTCCAAAAATATGAATAAAGCCACATTATAACTTTAAAGTTTGAAAAAAAAGAAACACGAGTATAATAAATTTTAATATATGTAACATATTTACAAACTTAGTTATATATATATATATATATATATACAAGTAGTGATATGTATTCCAATATGGTTACATTGTGTTATTGTTTAACAAAACTTAGCCAAAAAGGATATTATTTTTGCATTGTTGTTGCAAATAAAAATGGTTTTCTTTTCTAAAACTAATTTATTTTTTAAATTAATGAGGACCAAACTTTAAGTGAGTGAATTGTGGATTAAAACTCACTATTTCATCTAGAGTGAAACACACTGTATTGAGCTAAGTTAGACCTTACTTCACATTAAGCTTCAACTTACAAATCCTAAACGTACTCTCTTTTTTGTGACATTTTGTGTTCGGTACCATTATCATCCTTTTGTTTTACTCTTCTCCTCATATGTAAGAAAATCTACGATGATATGTTAAGATAGATGTCAAATCTATCTTTTACCTAACATGTTAAACAAAATTCTCCAATCAACATGTTAAATCATATAGTAGATGGTGTGGCATTATTTTTTGTTAACTCATATACTAAATTTTAAGAGTGAGTTAACGTTTAAATCAGTTATTTTAAACTTGTTTTTCTTTTTTCTTTTTTCTTTTTTTCTTTAATTTTTTTATTTTAGTGATACCATATTAACAAAACATTTCTTTTTTTAAATAACGATTGAAATCAAGTTTTAAAGGTTAATAAACAATATGCTAAGTGTAATTATTTCTTACATGTAAGGATTTAACATGTAAATTAATACGTACGAGTGTATATGCTCTAACACTTTTTCTGATAGTTTACATTAAAAAAACTTTGATCAGCGAGTCAAACTACAATGCTTGAAAGATATATAATTGCAACCGTTTATGTTAAAAATTATTTGGTTTTAAAGAGGTTCAAACTTTCATTATCGAATCAAACTATAAGATATAATTACAATAGTTTTAGTTTTCATATGATTAATAGCATATTTTCTATATATATACCTATTAAGAATTTAAAAATATTTCTAAAACGAATGAAGAAATTAAATAAAGGTATTTTACGATAACTATAACAAAAGGAAATCTTTAAGACATAAAAAAAATAAGAGAGAGAAAATGATGTTCTATTTTATAAGGCTTTCAAGCGGTAAAAATAAGAAAGAAAAAAAAATCAAAATTATGTTAGTATTTTTTAAGATGTAAAAATAATATTAATGTTGATGAACTATATATCATCATTTTGACTATTGTTTTTCGTGCTAGGTTGTAGAATCTTGTTAATTCACACACGTGAGAGATTAATTTTAGTAAAATAGAAAAATAAAAATAAAAACTCCATCAAATATTTAAGAATAAAAAAATTATATATCAAAACTTGGTAGTCGACGTTCCATAATTTTCAATATAATATAAATTTATTTTAAAAATAGTGGTAAGATTTGACTAAATCGTTGTCCAAAAATATAAGTTCTCCCACTTTAAGTTCTCTCATCAATTAGATAGATTCTCCCATTTTAAACCAAAAATATCTCTACTTCAAAAAATAAATTCTCCAACCCATACACTAAGGTCTCCCACTTTAAAAAAATCTATCTATCTTTTTTCCTCTTCTTCTCTCTCCATCTTCAAGAACAAAAAAAATCCAGAATCATCTTTTCATTTTCTTCAAAAATAAAAACGAGTTTTTACTCTAAAAAACAAAAGCTTCATCAATGGGCAAAGGAAAAGAATATATTTTCTTCTCATTCTTATTTAATTTATTTTTAATTTTTAATTTATTTTTGGATAAAATCGAGATTAGGATATTATAATTAATTAAATGTATGATTATAATCGATTTATGAACGATTTGTTGATATGTTTGTGCTAATTTTATGTTAAACTTAGGTTTTTTAGGGAGTTGGAGGGTTTTATTACAACTGAGCTCATCATTTTTGTTGAGAAACTATGACACAGATGCTCCATATTGCTGGTATTGTTGGTATGCACCACCGACATCAAGTTATGGGTTTTTTATTTTCTTGGGCATCGTACTGCAATAAGAGCTAAATGACATTAGCTATACCAAATGTATTTGTTTGCATCGCCAGTGCTATTAAACCTTACGGAGGTGACAATGTGTCTATATCGTCGGTGCCGTTTAAAACAATATCGTCAATAGTTTTTAATTTCTTGTTTTAAACACATTTAAATAACTAAGTTCTTGTTAATATTATAGTTAAAAGAGTGATGGACCGGGATAAACCTTGAAATGTATAAATGAGGCTCAAATAGAAGAAGGACGAGGTAAACGTGCACGTACCTGATAAACCGAAGAATCGTGTATTGCTACCCCATCGCCGAGGAAAATGAGCATGTGTATATCGAGCGGTATTTACGGATAAACAAGTACGATAGAGCCTGAAAAGACCAAAAGGGTGGCTCACTTAGTCGTCGTGAATATTCATCGAACAAGGACACACGCTCTAAAGCAAATGAGTCTAACATTCCTACTTAAACACCGAGTACCACTCTCGATCTCAAAAATACATTCTTGGCATAATATAATATTATACAATTTTCGGACTACAAGTTTCACGAGGCTTACAACAGCTATATCGAGAATGTAAGTTTAATTATATATTTCAATTTTTTTTAATTTGGTTTATATCGATTAATAGATTATAATAATATTTTTTGTTTGATTTTGTTTCCGCTTTTACAACCTCGAACGAGTATTAACATACATGACATGTATGTACTATTATTAAAATGAGACCTTAGCAACCAGGTGACGATTAAGAATCTGCTGGATGAAATAATTAGACTTCATTTCGTCCTATTATTGGAAACTTACGTAGATTATCCTCAAACTTCCACTTGAACGAGACTTTCTAAGAATGCTGATATAAGGAGACTAATACTTTTCAATTCTCCTTCAGTAATATTACTATGATTAAGACAACGTGTTTGTCATTATTGGCATCTCGATGTTGGGGATAATATTCGAATATGATTATGCTGACAGTTTCACTAAAAATATGCATATTTTGCTCAATTATTGGATGTTTTGATGGTCAATATAAATACAGAGTTGGAGTTGTAGAAAGGATTCAGGTTTGGTCCTCAATGTCTTATTATGTTTTTTCTTTTGAGTTGTATTTGGATAAAAACTAGAATATACCTGTAATATGGTTATATATGTTGCACCTACTTAGCTGATGTATTTTTTTGGTTGCACTATTTTCACTCATGCTAGCCAGAAGTCTGTAAAGATAGACTTTCTAACCTTTTTGGAGCACATGGATACTAAGTGATATAGCGTACGGGACGTGTGCATTGGCCTGGCTATGTATGGGTATGAGAGAATTATTGAAGTCGTCGATATAGACTTGATATGTCTTTATTGGTTTATTGAATTTCTGAATCTACAATCATTTTCAATATTTTTTCCCTCACGTGAATATATAGCACATCCAATTTGAAGCTTGTTAGCTCGTTTCCGAAGAATTTTACAGGCACAAATGTTCGACCAAAAATCTTCTACCACAATATCTTTAATGGTCTCAAGGAGAATGATTTAAGTACTCTTGAATTTTTCTTGTAATTTTTATCAAACCCAATGTTTATCTTAGTTTGTTCTTTGTTTTTTATAGGTTATATTCTAGTCATATATGAATTTGAAGGTGAGGTTTCAAGTATAAGAGGTCGGGCTCTGTCGCAATCTGATTTAGATTATACTTACGATTATACGATATATGTCGTATCGAGTTATGCACCGGTTTGGTTGGATCTAAGAGAAACCGTTGAATCCTAAAAACCTATAGCTTTTATTAAAAAATAAACCATGCTTAATTTATTATACGGAGGCATAATTGGGCATAATGGCATACCGATTTACTCGTTATGGACTGTATGTCACGTCTCTTGGCAGGAAACCGCAAAACAAAGATGTATCAGTACTATGACTTTGTGAAGATGTATGGGTGGTACGTTATAACTCCCATTATTCTGATGCACGTGAGGCGGTAGAGGCTATTCATAAAATCAATTATGTTCAACATCTTCACAACATCGAGGAAAATATTTAGAATTTTGCAAAACGAGTTATAGAAATTGTCTCTCCTTGGCATATTGTCCTTTTAGGTATTTTAATACTTTATTTATTTTCATAGACACCGAAAGAGATTTTGTTGTTGTTGTTGTTATTTTATTAAGTATCATTTATGGGTAGTATTGGATGTTGTTATTTTTCTAAGTATCGAAAGATATTATGTATTTTGTATTGGGTGTTTTTGTTTAATACTAGATATTATATTCGATGATGTTGTTTTAATTGTTATTTTGTTGCTTTTTATGTAATGTGAATGTTATGTTATGTTTCCGGTTAACCACACAAGCATGTGATGGTATAAAAAAATTTAGCGAATCTTTTTTTAAATTTGCTTCATTACACCGGTGATATAAACATTGCATACCGCTGATAGAATAGATGCACTGCCAATATAAAAATTCCATACCGGAGGGTATAGTATCTTACTGGTAGTATAACAATTCTATCCCACTGGCCTGGTGAAGGAAATTTATGGGAATTGTTTGGGTTGTTTTTCGTCTTAATACCGTATATAAATTTTGTATTGGAGGTATAATATCGCACCAGCAGTAAAATAATTATATACCGTCGGTATGGTGAAACAAAAATGATGAGTTTTTTTTTATCTTTTATACCGACGATATGGACATTGTATACCTCCAATACAACATCGCTGTGGATAATCCATACCAACAATGTAGTTTCTTACCAACATATAGAAATTTTATACCATTGGTATTGTGAAGCCAAATTGTTGAGTTTTTTTTATCTTTATACCAGCGTCATAGACATTATATACCTTTACAATGACTGTGCAGTTTCATATCGGAGGTATAACAATTCTATACCGTCAGTACACGAAATAAAAGAACAGTTCACCTTAAAAATCTCATGCCAACTAAATTTCCATCAACTAAACTTTCCGCCAATAAAAAAAACCCACTGAGTAAAAATTTATTGCCAATTTCAAAATTTATTTCTCCATAAAAATCACCTCAAACCTTATTTATTCATCTATTAAAATAGCGTTATAGATCAAACTCAAACTCTCTATTTATACGATATAGAAAGGATTGTCCAAGAAGACAGTCCCTTGTTGCAAACCATCAAGTTTGTGAAGAGAATGAGATCGGATGAGACTACCGATGGATTTTGTACCAAAGTTTTATATACAATATACTATATGTACATGTACATGTACATGTACGACCGTGAAGGAGAAAATTCATATCCAACTCCTCGTAGTCGTGAAGTAGTCTCTAACGGGTACACTCATTTGAAATCGCAACCAATGGTTCAGGTGTTCAACCTCTTGTACAAACTTAGGCAAGAGGTATAAAACTCGTTCAATTTGAAAATTAATGATTTCATTACAAATGATATGTTACGTTATACGGAGAATCAAATCATTGAAACAGATGATGTATAAAATAATTGTAAAAAAGTAACTTTTACGATTGATAGTTCCAGATATTTGTTAGTGAAATTTCATGTTCCGGCTATGTTTATATGGTGGTTCTGTCACAATAATATTCGTATGCAAGTGTTTTTAGAGAGAGAACATGATGATTAGAGAGAGAAACAGACAAAATGAATAATTAAGTAATAATTGACTAATGATTAAACCATTTTCTACAAAAAAAAAAAAGGGTTGGTGTTTTATATTGTACAAATGGTTACATTTTAATTTACAACTTTACCCCTCCTAATATGCTAATTTACACCCCATTTATTTACTAATTATGAACACAAGTACTAGTTATTACAAAATTCACCCTCAATATTTCATGTTTGTTAAGTTCTTATTCAATACTTTATTATATTAAATTAAATTATTTATTTACCCAATTCTACTTGTTCTTTTCAATATTTTCTTCTTTTATCAGTAACCCCCCCAAGTCCTTGTGAAGCTATTTGAACAAGAACTTACTTATAGAGGCGTATTTTTCTTCTTCATGTTCTCCCTTAGACATTTCTTCCACAAGGTCTCTTTGTCGGACCGTTCTTCCACTGTTACTTCTTGCCGAATTATTCTTTTATTGGCCCTTCTTAGGAAATTCATTTTGTCTGATCTCCACAGATTATTATTCCCTTAACTTCCCACCGGATTATTCTTCATCTCACACCTTTTTCAGATTCATAACTTCATTATTGGAAATGATGACCTCATGTTCATCCATTATTTAATCCAGGTTGTGTGCTGGGGTAGAACTTGACATGTGGCTTTCATACTATGGCATGCCCATGTGTCAGAAAAGTTTGAGATTGATGTCATCGTTTACTCCCATTTGTTGACCGTTTCCTAACATACATAAGCATGCCTTCTAAAAGAATTTTTACAAAATGAGAAGGCGTGTCAGAAGAACTTTGCACTTCTCGATACGCATGTGCGTCAAATCATAGGTACATCAGTTGTTCCAAAAAGCTTTCATCTACTCTTGGTACTCGTTACCTAAAAAAACTCTTAAATTTAAGTGGACCTTCGCATCATTTAGAAGCCCATACCCTTCCTATAAATATATGACTCTCCTCACAGCTTCAAAGTTAAACACATTTTTCACTTTTAGAGCAAAACTTTGGTTTAGAGAGAGAAACAGATTGTCACACTAAACACTTTTTTTACCTTTCATGCCTAAGAAATTCAAAGGTCTTGAGAGATATGTACTTTGGGAGTGTTTTAATATAAGAAAGAGAACTGAAGAAACAAAATATACCAGTATAGAAGAAGAACCCAAGCCTTTACAAATCCTCCAAACGAAGTTTTATGGTCATTGGCGTCCTATCTAGAAACATTCCGACGTACCAGGAACCTCAAGTAGTATTATTTCATCTGATCCCCCTCTCCCTCAGCCCATCGGTCAAACTTGTCTGAGGAATGATATGGGTGACCTTGGTTCTACTAAAGAAACTCACAATAGCTCTCAGTTTCTTCCGATGGGTGATAAACATCAGACTCTTAAAAAAATTAAAGGGGGTCGACCAAAAAGAAAGAAATCTCAAGGGTCGGTTAAGCGGTCCACAAAAATAAAACTCACATCATTTGTTATAACCTCTCTGGACACTCCTCGGAAACATTAATCAATATCTGTTCAAACATATAAAGTTGTTGGCTCACCCTTAAAATCTATTCCATAAAGGAAAATTTTAATTTTAATTGACGAGGCAGATAACAACGAAAAATGAGAGGGTATGATTCCTGCATTGTCCCCTTCCACCAGAACTTCTAATTCGATTCAATAGTCTTCTCCTCTTGAAGTTGTAGCAAATTTTCTTGCTCATCAGGAAGACGCATCCAAGAAGAAAAATAAAAAGAAAAAGAAGGGTGCTATTGAATTTCTCTCGAATCTATAAGCCATCATGGGAAATAATATTCGTGAGATTGAATCCAAACATCTGTTGGAACTTTACAAGATAAAGTTCAAGTATTTTTATCCGTTCGAGGAAGTTAAACTCAGGGACCGATGGAGGATTTTGGACTCCGTCAAATTATGATTTCCAAAAGTTAGGGGAGACATCTTTGTCTGTTAAAGATCACGAGTTGATTATTTACATACAGATTCTGAATTGGGGTCTTTATTTGCCCTAATATCCTGATTCGGTAGAGTACTTTCACTTGATACAACTATGTCCGACCCAAGCTGGTCCCAACATGTGGTTCACCCTCATGGTATGCGTCATGGCTTCTCTGATTTCTTAGCTCGGATATTCCATAGAAGAGCTAGTTGGATTAACAACTATGGCAAAAAAACTCATTTTACCTTCTATTCAATATCTTTCATGAAAAAATACAAGACTGTGAACGATCTTCTTGAGGCTGACAAGAAATAGAAGCAAAGATTCATCTTCTTCTCCGGATTATGGGAGACGGGCTTTGAGAGTTTTGACAAGCTTCCCCATTGTCTTACTTTGAAGTGGACTAACCGAGGTACTTGGATTATCCTTGATTTATTTATATTTATTCGAATTATTTATTCCACTAAAATGTTTCTTTGTGAGCACCGATGAAAGGGACAACTAAATCATTCGAGGACTATGTCAAAACAGCTAGTCGGACCTTTTCTGAGTTGAGCCATTGGGCCAGCAATACTTGGAACCATCAATTCCATATATGTTTTACTCCTTCAAACTTGGCCCAAAAGTCACCTTTGGAGGTATGATCTGACCCAAGCTAAGCCAATGAAAGATCTTATGGTCCCTCTCATAGAGAATGATGTACTCAAGCGACTGGAGCGCATGGAAAAACTTGTCTACCTCCACAGTAAGGGTAGAGGTTCTAGTAATGGGGATTCCAAAAAGTACGAAGAGGGAGAAGATAATTCAAATGGTGATACTTGTTCGGACACTGAAGCCGGGAAGAGACAAAAAATTAATGTTGAGCTAGAAGTTGTGGTTAAGTCGAAGAGACATTATGTTAAAGAGAAAGACAAGACGACACTTGTTGATGGAGATGAAGATGATAACACGACTGCTCGAATTTTGACTCCTATAAAAAAATAGTTGTTGTTTGGTGTGGATTATTTTGAACTGAGGGTAATTTTGTCCAATGTTTTAAAGAGTTTTAAAGGTATTAAATGTTTGGGTGTTTTGTAGTGAGAAATTTTAAGCTGCCTGGTTGTATTAAATGTTCATTACCCTCATTAATGAAAGTGGTTGGGTATTTATACCCTTAATTATGAACCCATGGGCTTTTGGATCAAGTTGTGAAACTGGGTCGAGTTTAAAGACCCATTAGTTTTTAAGTAGATTAACACCTAGCTTAGTCAAAAGGTGTTTAGTATTTTAATACTTTTGTCATGTCCGGATAGTTCAGTGGGCAGTTATTGTCCGAATTACCCCTATCCATTTTTCTGAGTGAGTAGTGGTGAATAAATACAGACTCATCAGTAGCCCTTTTTTTAGGCTTTGTCAAAGACCTTTGGCAGGACTAAAAAATTTACTTAGTCAGTAACAACATTTTCTGCATCGCTCATGTGTTTGGTTCAAGGTTTATCGGAACTGATTTTCTTCTCAGAATTCTAAGAGTTTCTCTTTGGATCGTGGGACACGTGTCGCATTTTGATTCATCCTTCCAGCCGTTTTCTTCCTAGAACGACGCTCCCACTAAGCCTGAAAAGTAACTCCTGCATTTAATGCTTCTTACGTCAGCGTCGTTTTCAATCATTACCTAAATCTTTTCGTTTTCTCCTAGGTATCAGTAGCTTTTTTCCTTACTAATATAAATTACTTTCATTCACTGTTTCACCATATTCACCACTCCACAATTACTTTTCTCATAGCTTTTTACTTTTTCTTTCAAAACCTCTTATGGATAGTTTTATGTTCACAGCTAGGAACACTCTTGTGAAAGGTGGTTGGTTAAATCTTTCTGAACTAGAGAAAGCGAAAAAAAATTGAGCGTGAGAGACGTATTGCTGTTGGTCTTCTAGTCTCTCCAAGCGATAAGTCTGATACACCATCCTTAGAAGCTGATCAAGGATCGTCTTCTGCTAAAAGCACAAAACTTAAACGTTTATTCAAGCCAAACCTCTCGCCAATCCTGTCAGGCTCCTCGGTTAAGGAGTCTCAGCCTTCTACCGTTCAAGAGAAATCAGTATCAAATGTTATGAAGCCTTATCTGTTTATCGCTATGGGATCTGACATTGAGAAATCCCCATAGAAAACCAACCCTCTCCGGACAACGCGCCTGGTGAAAGGCCAAGCAACTGGCTCACAACCCAAGTCCTCCAAAATGGGGGCATCTAAGTTAGCAACCAAGGATAAAGCCTCCGGATCGGAGGTATGTATAAGAGTCCCTAGAGACAAACCCTCCGGATCAGAGGCAACCAGAATAACTCCTCAAACAAAATATTCTGGAGTACAGACCCAACCGGACACCAGACCTATTAAAGAAACCGGTGCTCAGCCATCCGGACAGACCACTGATCCACAAGCTGTCAAACCTTCCACAATGATGGAATAAGTAATTAAGGATAACATTGAAGAGGCCCCCTTTGATTATGAAGCCTTTGGACAAGCTGAGGACACTGCTTCTGACAGAAAAGGAAAGGGAAAGGTGAAGGTGGGGATGACTCACCCGGAGCTGCTGGAGAGCTTGGAAGGCAAAGTGGGGCCTTGTTTTCATAAGGTCAATGTGAAGTATCTGCTGGCCATGCAAAACATTAATTGTGTCTATACCCACACCATTGAGTTGGGCTGGATCCGAACCAAGTGAGGGATCCCTGAATCAGTGAAGGTGAGAATACCGGTCACACCGAAAACTCCGATGGACTGCAAGCTCAACGAGATCGTCATTTATACTGAATTATTCAACTGGGGCTCAGATTCCCCTTGGATCCAGAAACCGTCACGTATTTTCACATGATTAAACTCTGTCCAAGCCAACTGAGTCCAAATGCTTGGTATACTCTTCTCGCCTGCATCATGGCGTCGAGGCTGTTCGACATTCCTCTTCCAATTGAGCAGTTCGCTGCAGTAGCCAGCCTGTGCAAAAACCATCACATCCCATTCTTGCACTACAACATAGGAGACAACTTTAAAGTGGTGGATGACCTATTAGAGTCAGAGAAAAACTAGAAGACCCAGTTCATATTCATCAGTGGGACATGGGAGAATGGGAGAAAATTAAGGCTAATGTCAATCCTAGTATGCTCACCAGCAACTTGAAGAGCACAAGTAAGTATTCTAATTTTTTTGTCTTTCTTATTTTGCAAAAAAAAATATTCCTGAATCACCTCTTCTCTTATGTAAATATTTCCGAAGGAGTTCTCCGACTATTTGGAAGAGGGGCAGACCACATGCACCAAATTAAACGTCTGGGCTGCTGACCGTTGGGGGAACGCCTTCTACAACTATTTTACTTCAGGCAACTTGGTGAGATCCCACCTTTGGAATACTACGGGTCGGAGAGATCTCACCTGAGAGAAGCTGACTACACCACCTCCTCCGGCTGTTATACTTAAGAGAGTAGAGGAGAAGGATGGCAAACTAGCCTTGCCCTCCAGAGCCAAAGCCCCAAGCAAGATGAAAGGGAAGGGCAAGAAAAAGAAGGCTGCAGCAGAGGCTGTTCGGGGTGTTGCAGAGGAGATTGCTCCGGAGAATCAAGGAGGGCAGACTCAAGGAGGGATTGATGCTAATTTTCTCAAAGTAGTTGAGGATGAGAAAATTAGGGAGGCAGGTGGACCTCAAAATCCACCAAATCCTTCTAAAAAGGACCAAAAAAAGGGAGCAAGCAGCGATGAGAGGACTACTAAGATAAAGAAGGTCTCTTTGGGGGATGAACTAATCCTTCGCCCTTCGGAGTCTCTACCTCCGGCAGATCTAACTGATCCCACCTTGGCAAAGCAGATCCCCACCGATCTACAATCCGGGGAGGGTACCAGAGGGGATATTAATATTGATGGAGTAGACATTAGTGGCCTCCAAAATATTGGTCTCTATTTCAACGATTTTGAGAAAGACGACTTTGCTGGCCCCTACCTTCCCCCAAGCTCTTCCAATATGGTGACTTTCAATGACAAGTTCTTCACTGTCTCAGGGGAACACGATGTGGTGATTCACTCTCTGCTGGGCCATATTCAGCCAATGCTCAACTTGGAAAGGCAAGTAAAAAGTCAGTATGTCCTTATCAACACCCTCAATACAGACAAGGAGAGTTTGTCTACTGACCTCCTCAATGCCAACCAGAGTATTGGGGCATTGAAGAAAGAGCTTGAGGAGTTAAAGAAGGAGAAAAAATATCTGGCAACCAAGTTGGTCACCTCGGAGACAGCTAACACAGAGCTCTAAACCAAATACACCAGTTTGGAAAAAGATCTTTCCACCTTGAAGGGAGACATGAAGACCAAAGACGATGACATCCGAACCTTGTCCCGTGACAAGACTTCCCTTGAAGAGGCTGTGTCCAAGGTAACCAAGGAGAAACAAGACTTGGTGAAAGAGCAAGATCAGCGAATTCAGGCCCGCGTCGATGCATACACCAACGAAGTGATAGATTCATTAGAAAAAAGGTATGCCGAAGTTAAGTCTAATATGGTTTTGTTTTTCCACCAAACGTTCCCGAAGAGAACGTTTGGTACCTTGTGGAAATATGTTGAATATGAAGATATCCCATTCCATACGATGGTGGATGGTGATAAGAAGAATTATTCTAGTGGAATTGATGATATTACCAACGAGGAAGAAGGAACCGGAGAGAGTTCCAGTGGTGAACCCAAAGATCCCAAGAAAAAAGACGATGCAAGAACATCTGAAGGGAACAAACCCTGAGGTTTTAACTATCTTTTCTTATTTCGTTTTTCTTAACCTTATAAAATACTAAAGTCCTTGGAAGGCTAAGGCATTTTTTATGTTCTAATATTATCATTCGGTTTTACGCCGTACGGGTTTACCTTGCTAAATTTTTACTTTGTTTCATATTTGCTTAATTTTAATGGTTGATATTTAAAGAGCCCTTATTTATTTTACAAGTATTTAAGATGAGAGTGTTTAAAATCTCCGATGACAAATGTTAAATTGTCATCATTCCACCATATCAATTCGATCTGCCAAAGATCCTTAGAATACTTTTAAAGAAATTGTAATCAAACCACTCCTAATATTTTAAGAAGGCATCAAATTTTATTATAAAACCCGGACACCTCATTAAAACTTCCCCGCGCCACCAGGGTAGGAAAGAGTATGCCCCCTAATATTTACATGGACTTTAAACAAGTAAATATTTACACAACTCACATTCCAGATATAACCAGATGTGTTCAATATTCCACGGGTGCTTTAAGATTCTTCCATCTTTGTCTTGAAGGCTGTATGTCCCAGGCTTAAGTTTTTCGGAGACCTCATAAGGCCATTCCCAGTTCAGAGCTAGCTTGCCGAACTGCTTCTCCTTAGTATGCAAGAAAACGTTTCTCAATACTTTGTCCCCTGTCCGAAAATCCCTTCTTTTGATTCTGGAAGCAAATATTCTCCTCATCAAGCCTTGGTAATGGGTGGCTCTAAGATGAGCCTTAACCTTTCTTTCTTCTATTAAGACCAACTGACTTCTGATGGCCACTTCATTAGCCTGTTCGGAAAAATTGTGGACTCTGTATTGGAGATTTTGCATCCATCTCATATACCAAGGCAAAAGGAGATTCTTGTGCAGTAGCTCCAGGAGTAGTCCGGTATGCCCATAAAGCTCCAGGAGATTCTTGTAAATAGCTTGGCCACTTTCTTGTAGCCCCTTTTAAATTCTTTTTGAGACCGAACATAATGATCATTTTGCCACTTCAACTTGACCATTCGCTTGTGGGTGTAAAGGAGACGAGAAGCAATGTTGAATGCCCCTAGAGGCACATAAACTCTTCATATCCTTGTTATCAAATTGTGGCCAATTATCTGTGGTTATCTTTTGTGTAACCCCAAATCTGCAACAAATGTTCGCCAAGATAAATTTTATAACAGCTTTTGAAGTAGTTCCTGCCAGGGGGCTGCTTTTATCCACTTTGAAAAATAATCAATGGCTACAATAGAACAATTTGGGACTCTTCAATCCCCAAACAACGCAGGAGAGGTCTACTAAATGACTTCTTATAATGGATATCCCTTATAATTAAAAAGCCATGAGCCCTATGTTTCATTTTCCTTGCCAGAGCTTTCTCCGGAGGCAAAATGCCATCAGAGATGTATTGAAGAAGGGGATATCTCCAGTCTTTGGGTTGAACCACTTGTATATTTAAACTTATCTCCTCTTCCTTGCCCTGATTGGGTTGTATGGATGGGCATTCTTGCACATGAATCCATGGGTAGGACTCAGAGTATGCTATGGTTTCCAAAGAGTCTGCTAGTGTGTTCTCCGATCTAGGTTTATGCTTATAGCTAACATTTTTAAAGTTAGCTGCCACTTCTTTAAGGATGAACAAGTATTTAATCAACTGCTCATTTTTTGCCTCAGATTGAACTTCGGAATGATGGATAAGAAGCTGAGAATCACTCATTAACCTGACTCTTTTAGCCCTACGCAGAAAAGCTAATTTTAGACCAGCTATAACAGCCTCATACTCGGACTCATTGTTAGAAGCCCTAAAAGCAAAGCATATAGCCTGGTATAACTTATCGTCATACAGAGAGGTTAAACATATCCCAGCACCACAACCCATGGTACTTGATCCACCATCTGTCCAGACAACCCATACCTTCTTAGTTTTCTCATCTGTAGCTTGCTTAGTACTTCTGTCCGAATGGAACTCAACCAGGAAATCATCAACAGATTGAGCTTTGATTGCAGTTCGAGGCGCGAAATCAATATCATAATCAACCAATTCTACTGACCACTTGGTCCTTCTGCTTGATACGTCTGCCTTCTGAAGGATATTTTTCAAGGGAAAAGATGTCCGGACGATAATAGAATGAGACTGAAAATAGGGCCTCATTTTTCTCGCAGCAATTACCAAGGCTAGTGCTAGTTTGTCAAGCTTTAAGTACCTTTTTTCAGCATCCATAAGACTCTTGATGATGTATTACACCGAACGAGGATAATTTCCCACCTCTCTTACCAGCACCGCACTTATAGCACATTCAGACACAGCTAGATATATGTAAAATGTTTCTCCATCAACAGGTTTGTAAAGATATTTGGGGGAAGATAAATGCTTTTTTATTTCATTGAAAGTCTGGTTGCACTGTGGAGACCTATTAAAGTCTTTAGCACTCTTTAAAGTTTGAAAAAATGAGGAACGCATATCTGAAGACCTTGAGATAACAGCTAACCTTCCTGTCAACCTTTGCACTTCTTTAACATTCTTAGGAGGATCCATTTTAATAAGGCATCAAGATCGTCTGGATCAGGCTGTATCCATTTCTCACTTATCACATACCCCAAATACTTTCCGGATTGAACCCCAAAGACACATTTTTATGGATTCTATTTTAAATTAACCTTTGCCAAGTTGAAAAACGTTTATTGAATATATGTCAGGTGAAACTCTTCTTTCAAGCTTTTTACCATCATATCATCAATATATACTTCCATATTCCTCCCAATCTGATCAACAAATTGCTTTGTTCACCAACCTTTGATAGGTAGCCCCAACATTCTTCAATCGAAAAGGTATTACCTTGTAATAATGGAGGCTCCTATCTGTAACAAAAGTAGTGTGTTCCTGGTCCTTCAGATCCACTTGTATCTGATTATAACCGGAGAAGGCATCCATGAAGGACAATAACTTGTTCCCAGATGTGAATTCTACCAACTGAGGTCAGTAAAGTCGATACACATACGCCATTTCCCTTCTTTTTTTTACTAATACTGGATTGGTTGTCCATAAAGGGTATTGAGACTCCTTTATGTGCCCTATCTTGGTAAGTCGATCAACCTCTTGAACTATGACATCAGCTTTCTCTTTAGAGAAAGCTCTCATTCTTTGTACAACAAGTGCAACATCTCTTCGGATGGATAGTTGGTGTAATATATTTGCAGGTACTCCGGTCACATCAGCATTACACCAAGCAAAAACATGTTCTGGTGCCATCTTGGAGCCAACTTTAACATTTCTTCCTTAAGCCAAAGAGTGGGTTTCAACTTCTTCAATTGGTATCAAAATACCAGGGTTCTCTCTAGGGTCACCAATTTAACCCTCACCCCCAGACTGCCTTAGAGTTTTAGGGGCAAGTGCAGTTGCATAACACTCCCTTGCTATTTTTGGCTATTCCGGACAACTCTCGCTTGTCCTTGAACTGTATACTTTAAACATTGGTGAATTTTTGAAGCCACAACATGCATCCTGGAGAGCCAGGATCTCCCAAATATCGCATTGTAACACGTGGGGCAATCTACCACAACGAAAAGTATGCTGACCATCTTCTTGAAAGGGCCCTTGCCCAATAAAACCTCCTCCTCAAACTCTCGGACCATATCCGCAGAGCTTCTTGTGAAGCCCCCAATGGACCTATTCGAACGCTGAATCACTGCTGGATTCTTGATCTGTTTATAGGAACTTAAAAAGAGAATGTTGGCTGAGCTGCCAGTGTCAATCAAAATTCGCCTAATGTCATTGCCCACAATCGATGCTCTTATCACCACAACATCCTCATGAGGACCAGCTATGTCCCTTAGGTTATCTTCATCAAAAATAATGAAGGGAAAAAGAATTTGGGACTGATAGGAGGACATGCCTCTCTCTAACTGAGTTGCTATAGTGTGAACATGCCTCTTTCTTGAAGAAAGAGCCGGCGCAGTCATTGTGTCCCCCCCAAATATAGTGAGTGACTCAAAAAATCTTATGAGCCCATACACTGTCTTGGTATGTTCTGTTATAACCCCCACTTTATTTCGGGTTGGATCAGGATCCAAATACTCTGACTCTATATCAAATCTTTCAATAATTACCATGGCCCCGTCCGGAGCCGATGTCCCTGCATTGTTCGTTGGGCCAATCCGATGAGCATTGTCAGGCCTATTCCCACTTCTCATCTTGACATAAGCTCCTAATTTTCCTCTTTCAATCAGATTCCTCACCTCTTGTTTCAAGGCGATGCAATCTTCGGTGTTATGGCCAATATCATGATGATATTGGCAAAAACAAGTATTACGACTTTCCTTAGGAGATTAAAGCGATGCCGGCTTCCTGAAATGTACCTCATCTTTTGTATTGTCATAGATGGTTGCCATATTCTCTTTCAATTCAGTAAACCACTCCGGTTGGACCCAAGGTCCCCGTTTATTTCTAGACTGTTGGCTCTGAGTTGGAGCTAGGTGAGATTGAGTCTGTTTGGCCCTGTTCGGCCCCTGTTCGGCTTCCTTAGCCTTGTATCCGTACTGGTTCTGGTTTGGTGCAGCCGGGGTAGACCTCACTTGCCTGTGCACCCTAGTCTTTTTTGTTTCATCTACATTGATTTACTTCCTCACCTGGTTTAACAAACCACCCCAAGTCATGGCCTTTTTCTGGTTACCGAATCGGCCAGATTCCCAGGGTTTAATCCTTGCCTCAAAGAATCTATTGCTACCTGCTCAAAGCAATCAGCTAACCCATTCTTTGTGTTTACAAACCGACTTATATAGTCTTTTAGTAATTTGTTTGGCTCTTGGGCACAATAGATAATAGTATCTCCGTTGAAGTTCACCTCCTTACTCCCAACAAACTGGCTCCAGAAGGCCACCCAAAATGTGTCAAAGTTTCTGATACAACCCTGTGGTAGGCTATTGTACCATTTCAAGGCACTCCCCGTAAAAGATTGAGAGAAGACTCTACAGAGCAGTTTGTCATCATCATCAAAATTCATCATAAATTTTTTAAACGGTTCAAGATGATTGTCCAGTTCCTTGCTCCCAACAAACTTTTCCATCTTAGTACTATCAAACCTCTTAGGAAGGTTTTCGGATAGAATTTTGGATGACAATGGGGATTGTCTCCAATTCCGGCCATGACTAAAGATAATGTCTTCATTAGGTGTTGCAAAAATACCTGGCTCACCATGAAAAGCAAAGGGATCCATCAGCAGCTAACCCACATGCCTACGGCTATGGCTGTGGCTGTGAGACGAACCTTTTCCCAGATGCCTCTTTAACCTCTCATGCATATCCCTCTTTCTTGAATATTTTTTAACCAAATTTTGCTTCTTCTTGGATTTGCCCTCGTTACTGCTGGATGACAAGGACTCATCAAGTCCATCCTCATTCGAGGAGCTACTAGAGGACTCAGACTCTGAGCTCTCCACCGGCTTAGACCGGTGAGATTTCTTGGAACTGGCATGGGTCTTTTTTGTACTCAAGCGAGTCTTTGCTGATGGGTCATTCTCCCTTGGGTTGTCAGTATGGTGAATGGCTGACACTTTCAACTTTTTTTCAAACATATCTCTGCCTTTTTAACATCTATAAACGCTTCTATTTCAGCTTTCAATCTGTCTCGTTCTTCGATCGTGTACTCATCGTTCTCACCCACCACTTCTACCAAAGGTGGTGGCACTGCTTGCTCGTCCGGATTCATCTGAACTAGTTTTTCTTGCTGGTTTTGAATGCTAGATTCAGGCACCTTCTTCTCCCACTGTGGTTGCCAATTTGGTGTGGATTATTTTGAACTGAGGGTAATTTTGTCCAACATTTTAGTTTTAAAGGTATTAAATGTTTGTGTGTTTTGTAATGAGAGATTTAAACTGCCTCGTTGTATTAAATGTTCATTACCCTCATTAATGAAAGTGCTTGGGTATTTATACCCTTAATTATGGACCCATGGGCTTTCAGGTCAAGTTGTGAAACCGGGTCGAGTTTAAAGACCTATTAGTTTTTAAGTAGATTAGCACCTAGCTTAGTCAAAAGGTGTTTAGTGTTTTAATACTTTTGTCATGTCCAGATAGTTCAGTGGGCAGTTATTGTCCGAATTACCCCTGCCCCGTTTTCTCAGTGAGTGGTGGTGAATAAATCCGGACTCATCATTGTTGATTCAGATTATGGTGGAGAATCTGTTTCTCAAAGAAAACCTACTATATGTCAAGGGAATCAATAGGGACTTCTAGGGAATGCGGGGAATGCAAAAAATGTTTCCCCTATCTCTTCTTATTTTGATGTTTATGAAAATGATTTTTTCGTCAACAAGATTAACATATTATTCACGTTGCGCCTCTCGTCGAAAGAAAAGCCAATCGGAAGGACCGTTAAAAAAAGAAGTGATCCATAAGAGGTTATATGAAAAGATTGGAGGAGGAGCATGCCCTTGAGAACAAAACTTCCACTGAGCATTTGGCGAAGATTGAAGCGTTTGAAGCTCAACTAAAAAAAAGGAGAAAGAGGAGTTCAACAATGAACGAGATCGTTTTATCACTAGAGATATTGAGCGGAATACTCTTATTGATGGCCTCTTTGATTCTTGTAATGAAACAAAAACACATTTTGAGAGCTCTTTCAAAGAGATTAAAAATCTTACGGTTGGGAATCAATCTCTTAACGATACCACTGAGGAGTATAAAAATATATGTCATGAGGACTACACTACTGATTGTGACTCCCGCTTGGAAGAAAAAAATGCAAACATCCAATCGACTTTAATAGTAGAGATTCATGAACATTTTCTAAATTTAAAGTTAGGAATTCTTGGGGAGCATGTCATATGGTTTTTATATAAATGATTTATTATTTTATATAATATCAATTTAGCGGGTACCCACCGGGTATTACCCAGTGGGTCGGGTACGGGTTGGGTACTCATGAGAAATTTCTTAAACCCATAACTCATCCCGAACCCGACGAATAGTAAACTTTCAAACTCATAACCCATCCATAGAATTTTTTTAAAACCCATAACTCATCCACATCATGTAATTCTAACAATATCATTTGCGATTCATTTTATCCTATGCATCGAAGTAAAGGTCGGCTAAAATATTTTTTATATAATACATTTCTGAGGAAAATATAGTCATATGCCTAATCGTATTCTTTTGTCCATTACTTTGTCAACGAGTAACATACCATTTACCAAGAATTCTTTAACTTCACTCCTCCAATCTTTTGTTATGCTTGTAGAAATTTGAAAATATTTGGTATACCCTCCTACTGACTCAGATCCCCTTGCTATTGAAGGATTTTCGTGTGTGATAATCCAAGGGTACTTCTCGGAATACGAACTCGTAGCCAAAGAATCAACCACATAATTTACAGCCGTATGAACATATTCGTATCTGGTGCTTTCGAAAACCAAAGTTAAAACCTTTAAAACCCTCAAATACTTCATTAAATGATGTTTTTTTCCTCGGATTGACCAGATGCATGATTTATGAGAAATTGTGAGTCACTTATCAGCCATACTTTTTTTACCCTGCAAATTTTAGCAAGTCTTAACCCTGCCAAAGCAGATTCATACTCGGCTTTATTATTGGATGCTTTAAATCCAAAACGGTACATGAAAATTCCTTCTAGAGAAATCAACTGCACCCCAGCTCCGCATCCTAACGCGCTTGATCCCCAATCTGTTGAGACCATCCATTTTGACCTGAATTTTTCTTCATTAATCTCCATATTCATTCGTTCAGAATGAAATTTAACTAAAAATTTTGCTAAGGCGTGTGCTTTGATTGAAGTCCTAGGCTCAAATTCAATATCAAAATCTCTCAATTCAACCAACCATTTAGTCATTCTTCCTCATACATCAGATATTTGTAACATATTTTTCAATTGAAAATATTTATGTACGATGGCAGAATAAGCTTGAATATAAGGTCTCATTTTACGCGTAGTTGTTACCAGTGCAAGGGACAATTTGTCTAACTTTAAATACCGTTTCTCAGTATCCACAAGACTTTTACTGATATAGTACACTGGTCTTGGGGAATTCTCTTCCTCTCGAATAAAAACGGCACTCATAGCGTAACTTAAAACCGCTAGATAAACATACAATGTTTCCTCCAGATTTGGTATTGTCAAAACAATTTGTTTGTCTCAACACTTGGAAAAAATGGGCACATTTGTCCGACGATCGTCATATGAATCTGTTCAAGGTTGTCAATCTTCTAGTTAGAATTTATTCCTATTTGATAGTTCGAGGTGGTGCCATAGTGCTCAAAGAATTTAATTTTATCGGATTAGCTTATATCCCATGCTCACTGATTAATACCCGAGAAGCTTCCGGATCTTAATCCGAACGTACATATTTCTAGATTCAATTTCAAATTTATCCTTATCAGGTTAGCGAAAGTTTCTTCTAGATCTACCAAGTGGTTCTCATCCCTTGCATTTTTTACTAACATGTCATCGATATATACTTGAACATTTCTCCAAATCTGAGTCTCAAAATATTTGTTTGCTGAATGTTGGTAAGTTTCTCCAGCATTTTTCAACCCAAACGACATTACCTTATAACAATGTAAACCTCTCTCGGTGATGAAATTGGTACTTTCCTGATCATCTGATACCATTTTGATATGATTGTATCCGGTATAAGCATCCATAAACGAAATTAATCGATTCTTCGAAGACAAATCCACTAACTGATCTATTCGTGAAACCGGGAAGGAATCCTTTAGACATGCCCTATTCAGATCAGTGAAATCCACACAAATCTGCCATTTACCGTTCTTCTTCTTTACCAAAACCGTATTAGCAGTCCAAAAAGGATATTACAACTGGTGTGGATTATTTTTGGTTGAGGGCAATTTTGTCAGGATGTTTGGGGAATTTCAATGGTATTAAATGTATGGGTGTTTTGTAATGAGAGATTTGAGCTCCCTAGTTGTATTAAATATTCATTACCCTAATTAATGAAAGTGGTTGGGTATCTATACCCTTAATTATGGACCCATGGGCTTTCGGGTCAAACTATGAAATCGGGTCGAGTTCAAAGACACATTAGTTTATTAAGCATATTAGCAATTAGCTTAGTCAAAAGGTGTTTAGTGTTTTTAATACTTTTGTCATGTCCGGATAGTTCAATGGGTAATTATTGTCTGGATTACCCCTGTCCGGTTTTCACAGTGAGTGGTGGTGAATAATTCTGGACTCATCAGCAGCCCCTTTTTTAGGTTTTGTCAAAGGTCTTTGGAAAGACTGAAAAACTCATTCAGTCGATAAGCACATTTTCTGGATCGCTGGTGTAGTTAGTTCAAGGTTTATCCGGACTGAATCCTTCTCAGAATTCCAAAAGTTTTACTCTGGATCATGGGACACATGTCGCACTTTGATTCGTTTTACCAGTTGTTTTCTTCCTAGAACGGCGCTCCCACTAATCCCAAAAAGCAACTCCTGCATTTAATGTTTATTACGGCAGCGCCGCTTTCAATCATTACCTTTGCCTTTTCGTTTTCTCCTAGGTATTAGTAAGTTTTTTCCTCACAAGTATAAATTATTTCCTTTTACTGTTTCACCATCTTCATCACTTTGTCATTCCTTCTTCTCAGAGCCTTTTACTTCTCCTTTCAAAATATTTCTTGGGTAGGTTTATGTTCACAACGAGAAACGCTCTCGTGAAAGGTGGTTGGCTAAATCTTTCAGAACTAAAAAAAGCACAAAAAGTTGAGTGTGAGAGATGTATCGCTGCGGGTCTTCCAGTGTCTCCAATCAGTAAGCCTGACAGACCGTCTTCAGAAGCTGATCGAGGATCATCCTCTGCAAATAGTGCCAAACCTAAGCGTTTGTTCTAACCAAGTCTCTCGCCAATCCCGTCAGGCTCCTCGGTTCAAGAGTCTCACCCCCTCTATTGTGTAGGAGAAAGCAGTATCGAGTGCAAGAAATCCCTCTCCGTTCATTGCTATGGGGTTAGACATCGAGAAATCTCTAGAAAAAACTAACCCTCGTCGAACAACCCGTTTAGTAAAGGGTCAAGCAACTGGCTCTCAAACCAAGTCTTCCAAAACGGGGCCCTCCAAGTATGAGGCCAAAGATAAAGCCTCTGGATCGGAGGCATCTATTAGAGCCCAAAAAGACAAACCCTACGGACCCGAGGCCACTAGAACTAGCTATCATACTAAGTCCTCCGGAACTGAGCCCTAGCCGGACACCAGTTCCTTAAGAGAGGATGATGCTCAACCGTCCGGACAACCTGCTGAGCCACTCATTAGCACTCTCCCATAAAAAACGGCTGATAAACCTTACACACTGATGGAAGAGGTGATGGAGGATAGTGTTGAAGAGGCTCCATTCGAGACTGAAGCTTCCGGGCTGACTGGAGATGCTGCGTCCGATAAAAAAGGAAAACGCAAGGAGAAAGTGTGCATGACCCATCTGGATCTGCCGGAGAGTCTAGAAGGCAAGGTGGGACCTTGCTTCCACAAGGTCAATGTGAAGTATATATTGGCCATACAGAATATCAATTATGTCTATACTCACGCTACTGAGTTAGGCACTAGCACCCTCACATCAACAACGGCTGATAAACCTTACACACTGATGGAAAAGGTGATGGAGGATAGTGTTGAAGAGGCTCCATTAGAGACTGAAGTTTCCGGGCAGACTAGAGATGTTGCGTCCGATAAAAAGGGAAAAAGCAAGGAGAAAGTCTGCATGACCCATCCGGATCTGTCGGAGAGTCTGGAAGGCAAGGTGGGACCTTGCTTCCACAAGGTCAATTTGAAGTATCTACTGGCCATGCAGAATATCAATTATGTCTATACTCACACTACTGAGTTAGGCCGGATCCAGACCAAGTATGGGATCCCTGAATCTATTAAGGTGAGGATACCAGTCACACTGGAGACTCCGATGGACCGCAAGCTTAGCGAAATCGTCATTTATACCGAGTTGTTCAACTGGGGGCTCAGATTTCCCTTGGATCCAGAAATTGTCAGGTATTTCCACCTGATAAAACTCTGCCCTAGCCAGCTGAGTCCCAATGCTTGGTATACTCTCATCGCCTGTATTATGGCGCCATATCCCAAAGCAAAATGAAAGGGAAGAAGGGCAAGAAAAAGAAGGTTGTAGCAGAGGTTGTATAGGGTGCTGCAGAGGAGATAGCTCCAGAGAACCAAGGAGCGCAGGCCCTAGGGGGGATTGATGCTACTCTACTTAAATTAGTTGAAGATGAGAGAATTAGGGAGGCAGGTAGACCTCAAAGTCCTCCAAAACCTCCTAAGAAGGACCGAAAACGGGGAGCAAGTAGTGAAGAGAGGACTGCCAAGAAGAAGAAAGTCTCATTGGGGATGAAGTTTTCCTCCGACCGTTGGAGTCTCTACCTCCGGCCGACCCAACAGACCCTGCCATGGCAGAGCGAATCCCAAGTGATCTACACACCAGAGAGGGTACCAGAGGGGATTTGGAAGGAGTAGATATCAGTGGCCTCCAAAATATTGGCCTTTATTTTGGAGAGTTTGAAAAAGATGACTTCGCTGATCCTTACCTTCCCCCAAGTTCCTCCAACATAGTGACTTTTAATGGTAAGTATTTCACTGTTTCAGGGGAAAACGATACAATGACTCACTCTCTGTTAGGCCATATCCAGTCAGTGCTCAACTTGGAGAGGCAAGTAAAAAGTTAGTATGCCCTCATCAATACCCTCAATACAGATAAGGAGAGTTTATCCTCTGACCTTCTTAATGCCAACCAAAGTATTGAGGTATTGAAGAAAGAGCTCGGGGAGTTGAAGAAAGGGAAAGAATATCTGGCAACCAAGCTGGTCACTTTGGAGAAGGCTAACGCAGAGCTCCAAACTAAGTATTCTGGCTCCAAACGAAGAGAACGCTCGGTACCATGTGGCAGTACGTTGAATATGAAGATATCCCATTCTATACGATGGTGGATGGTGATAAGAAGAACTATTCTAGTGGTCTTGACGACACTACCGATGAGGAAGAAGGAACCGGAGAGAGTTCCAGTGACGAACCCAAAGATTCGAAGAAGAAAAAAGATGATGTGGGAACATCCAAAGGAAATTAGCCCTGAGTTTTTAACCATTTTTGTTTTTTTTTCTTATCCTAATGATATACTAAAGTCATTGGATGGCCAAGTCATTTTTGTAACTGTGTCCGGTTTGAGTCTGGTTTAACTTTTCTTCTTTAAACTTAAAGTCTTTGGATGGCCAAAGCATATTCTACGTTTTAATATCATCATCCGGATCTAGCTGGATAACTTTTCTTTGCTAAATTCTTACTTTGTTTTATATTCGCTCAATCTTAATGGATGATGTTTAAATAGCCCCCACTTATTTTACAAGTGTTTTAAGATGAGAGTGTTTAAATTCTCCGATGACAAATGTTAAATGGTCATCATTCCACCAGATCAATCCGATCTGCCAAAGATAAAAGAAATTGTAAATCAAACCACTCCGAATTGTTTAAGAATGCATCAAATTTCATTAAAAAACCTGTACACCTCATTAAAACCTCCCCGTGCCACCAGGGTAGGAAAGAGTATGCTCTCTAATATTTACATACACTTTAGACAAAAAAATATTTACACGACTTTCGTTCTAGATACATCCGGAGGTGTTCAACGTTCCAAGGGTGGTTTAAGATTTTTCCATTTTTGTCTTGAAGTCTGTATGTCCCAGGCTTAAGATTTTCAGTGATCGCATAGGGCCCTTCCCAATTTGGAGCTAGCTTGCCGAACTACTTCTCCTTAGTATGTAGGAAGACGTTTCTCAATACTTTGTCCCCCGATCGAAAATCCCTTCTTTTAATTTTGGAAGCAAACCTGCTCCTTATCAAACCTTGATAATGGGTGGTTCTAAGATGAGCCTTAACCCTTTTTTCTTCTATTAAGTCCAATTGACTTCTGACTGCCACTTCATTAGCATGTTCGGAAAAATTGTGGACTCTGTATGATGGACGAGTTTCTTCTACATGAGCAATTGCATCCATCCCATATACCAAGGAAAAAGGCGATTCTTGTGTAGCAGCTTTAGAAGTAGTCTGGTAGGCCCATAGTACTTCTTGTAAATAGCTTGGCCACTTTCCAGCAGTCCCTTCTAAATTCTTATTGAGACCGGACAGAATGATTTCATTTGCCACTTCAACTTGACCATTCGCTTGTGGGTGGAAAGGAGAAGAGAAGCAATGCTGAATGCTCCTAGAGGCACAAAAACTTTACATATCCTTGTTATCAAATTGTGGCCATTATCTGTGGTTATCTTTTGTGGAACCCCAAATATGCAACAAATATTAGACAGGATAAATTTTATAACAACTTTTGAAGTAGTTTCTGCCAAGGGGGCTACTTCTATCCACTTTGAAAAATAATCAATGGCTAAAATAATAGTTCTGCATCCCCCGGACGCCATCGGTAGAGGGCCTACTAGATCTAATCCCCAACGAGTAAAAGGTATTGGCTCATAAATCGATTCTAGGGGGACAACTGGGATATGAATTTCATTACCATATCTTTGGTATGGATCACACTTCTTTACTAATTCCTTGGCATCCGCCATTATGGATGGCCAGTAATATCCGTACAATAAAAATCTTCGAGTTAAAGCTCTATAGCCACAATGTACTGATCCCTCACCATCATGCAGTTCGGACAGCACAATTTGAGACTCTTCAATCCCCAAACAATGCAAGAGTGGTCTACTGAATGACTTCTTGTATAAGATGTCTCTAATGATTAAAAAACCACGAGCCCTATACTTTATTTTACTTGCTACTGATTTTTCCGGGGGCAAAATGTCATCCGAAATGTATTAAAGAAGAGGATACCCCCAGTCTTTAGGTTTAACCACTTGTATATTTAAACTTTCATCCTCTTCCTTGTCCTGATTGGGTTGAATGGATGAGCATTCTTGCACATGAATCCATGGGTAGGACTCAGAGTATGCTATGGTTTCCAAAGAGTCTGCTAGTGTATTCTCCGATCTGGGTATGTGCTCATATCTAACACTTTTGAAGTTGGCTCCTAATTCTTTAAGAATGAACAAGTACTTAATCAATTGTTCCTTCTTTGCCTCTGATTGACCTTGGGCATGATGGACAAGAAGTTGAGAATCACTCATTAACCTGACTCTTTTAGCCCCACATAGAAAGGCTAATTTCAAACCAGCTATAGCAGCTTCATACTCAGACTCATTGTTAGAAGCCTTAAAAGCAAAACATATATCATGGTATAACTTATCGCCATATGGAGAGGTTAAACATGTCCCAACACCACAACTCATGGTACTTGACCCACCATCTGTTCGGACAACCCATACCTTTTTTGTTTTTTCATCTGCAACTTGCTTAGTACTTTTCTCCGAATGTAATTCAACCAAGAAATCAGCAACAGATTGAGCTTTGATTGCAGTCCGAGGGGAAAAATCAATATCATAATCACCCAATTCTACTGACCACTTGGTCATTCTACTTGATATGTCCGCCTTCTGAATTACATTTTCAAAGGAAAAGACGTCTGAACGACAATAGAATGAGACTGAAAATAGGGCCTCATTTTCCTGGCAGCAATCACCAAAGCTAGTGCTAGTTTTTCAAGTTTTAAGTACCTTTTTCAGCATCCATCAGGCTCTTGCTGATGTAGTACACCAGACGAGGATAACTGTCCACCTCCCTTACTAGTACCGCACTTATAGCACATTCGGACAATGCTAAATATATGTACAATGTTTCTCCATTAAAGGTTTGTAGACAGTCTTGGGGGAAGATAAATTCTTTTTTATTTCACCGAATGCTTGGTCGCACTGTGGGGACCAGTTAAATTCTTTAGCACCCTTTAAAGTCTGGAAAAATGAGGCACACCTATCCAAAGACCTTGAGATAAAACAATTTAGAGCAACCAGCCTTCCTGTCAATCTTTGCACTATATAACGAGGAGGATCCATCTGTAATAAGGCCTTAAGTTGGTCTGGATCAGGCAGTATCCCTTTCTCACTTATCACATACCCCCAAAACTTCCCGGACTATACTCCAAAAACATATTTTTCTAGATTTAACTTTAGATTAACTTTTACCAAGTTGGAAAGAGTCTCTTGAAGATCTACCAAGTGTAACTCTTCTTCCACACTCTTTACCATCTTGTCATCAATATATACTTCTATATTTCTCCCAATTTGATCAGCGAATGCTTTATTCACCAACCTTCGATAGGTAGCCCCAACATTCTTCAACCCAAAAGGCATCACCTTGTTACAATGGAGGCCCCTATCTGTAACAAAATTAGTGTGTTCTTGGTCCTTCAGATCCACTTGTATCTCATTATAACCGGAGAAGGCATCCATAAAGGACAACAACTTGTTCCCAGATGTGGAGTCTACCAACTGATCTATCCGGGGGACTGGATACAGATCTTTTAGGCAAGCCCTATTGAGGTCAGTAAAGTCGATACACATACGCCATTTCCCATTCTTCTTTTTTACTAATAATGGACTGGTTGTCCATAAAGGGTACTGAGACTCCTTTATATGCCCTATTTTCGTGAGCCGATCAACTTCTTGAACTATGACATTAGCTTTTTCTTTAGAAAACGCTCTTCTTTTCTGCACAACGGGTGCTACATCTCTCCGGATGGATAATTGGTGTGATATAACATTTACAGGCACTCCTATTACATCAGTATTACACCAAGCAAAAACATGTTGGTGGTTTGCCAAAAAGGACAATAATTTGCTTTTTAATTCTAATGTCATCTTAGATCCAATCTTGACATTTCTTCCTTCAGCCAGATAGTGGGTTTCAACCTCTTCAATTCGTATCAAAACACCAGGGGTCTCTCCGGGGTCATCAATTTCACCCTCTCCCCCAGAGGGCCCCACCAACTGCTAATCTTTATTTATCCGAACTGCCCCCAAAGTTCTAGAGGCAAGCGCAGTTGCATAACATTCCCTTTTTATCTTTTGGCTACTCCGGGCAACTCCCACTTGTCCTTGAACAATATATTTTAAACATTGGTGAATTGTTGAAGCCACAAGATGCATCCTGGAGAGCCAAGATCTTCCCAATATTGCATTTTAACACGTGGGACAATCTACCACAACGAAAAGTACCCTGACCATTTTCTTAAAAGGGCCCTTGCCCAACAAAACCTCTTTCTCAAACTCCCCGACCACGTCCGCAGAGCTTCCAGTGAAACCCACAATGGACCTGTTCAAACGTTGAATTACTGCTGGATTCTTTATTTGTTTATAGGAACTTAAAAAGAGGATATTGGCTAGGCTGCCAGTGCCAACCAAAATTCGCCTAATGTCATTGCCCCCAATTGATGCTCCTATCACCACAGCATTTTCATGAGGGCCATCTATATCCCTCAAGTCATCTTCATCAAAAAAAATGAAGAGAAAAGGAATTTGGGATTGATAGGAGGACATGCCTCCCTCAAACTAAGTAGCCAGAATGTGAACATGCCTCTTCCTTGAAGAAGGAGTTGGTGCAGTCATTGTGTCTCGCCCAAATATGGTAAGTGACTCAAAAAAGATTATGAGCCCAGACACCGTCTTGGTATGTTCTGTTATAACACCCACCTTATACTGGGCTGGATGAGGATCCAAATATTCTGATTCTACATCAAACCTTTCAATAATTACCATGGCAACGTCTGGAGCCGATGTCCCCGCACTGTTGGTTGGGCCAGTCCTGTTAGCATTATCAAACCTATTCCCACTTCTTCTCTTGACATAGGCACCTAATTTTCCTCTTTCAATCAGATTATGCACCTCTTGCTTCAAAGAAATACAATCTTCTGTGTTATGGCCAATATCATAATGATATTGACAGAAACAAGTATTACGGCTTTCCCTAGGAGACTGAAGCGCTCTCGGCTTCCTAAAATGCACCTCATCTTTTATTTTGTCATAGATGGTTTCCATATTCTCTTTCAACTCGGCAAACCACTCCGGTTGGACCCAAGGTCCTCGTTTATTTCTGGACAGCTGACTCTGAGCTGGAGCTGAGTGAGATTAAACCTTGGCCCTATTGTGACCCTGTCCGGCTTCCTTAGCCTTGTATTCGGACTGATTCTAGTTTGGTGCAGCTGGGGCAGATCTCACTTGCCTGTGCACCCTAGTCTTTTTTCGTTTCATCTACATTGATTTGCTTTCCCACCTGGTTTAGTAAACCTCCCCATGTCATGGCCTTCTTCCTGGTTACCAAATCAGCCAGGTTCCCAGGGTTCAAACCCTGTCCCAGAGAAGCTATTGCTACTTGTTCAAAGCAATCAACTTACCCATTCTTTGTATTCACGAACCGACTTATATAGTCTTTCAATGATTCATTTGGCTCTTGGGTACAATGGATAATAGTGTCTCCATTTCTCTTCACCTCTTTACTTCCAACAAACTTCCTTCAGAAGGCCACCCAAAACGTATCAAAGTTCTTGATGCACCCTTGTGGTAGGCTATTGTACCATTTCAGAGCACTCCCCATAAAAGTTCGAGAGAAGGCTCTACAGAGCAACTTGTCATCATCGTCAAAATTCATCATAAAAATTTTAAATTGTTCCAGATGATTATCTGGATCCTTGCTCCCATCATATTTTTCCATCTTAGTACTGTCAACCCTCTTAGGAAGGTTTTCGGACAGTGTTTTGGAGGACAATGGAGATTGTCTCCAATTTCGGCCACGACTAAAGACAGTATCTTCATTGGGAGTTACAAAGATACCTGTTTCATCATGGAAAGCGAAAGGAACCATCAACAGCTGATCTATATGCCTCCGACTATGGTTGTAGCTATGAGATGACCCTTTTCCCATATGTCTTTTCAACCTTCCATGCATGTCCCTCTTTCTTGAATATTTTTTACCAACTTTTGCTTCTTCTTGGACCTGCCTTCATCACTGCTGGATGACAGGGATTCTTCAAGTCAATCCTCATTCGAGGAGCTACTGGAGGACTCTGATTCTGAGCTCTCCACCGGTTTAGACCGGTGAGATTTTTTGGAGCTGACCTGGGTCTTTTTAGCACTCAAATGAGTTTTTGCGAATGGGTCATTCTCCCTTGGATTGTCAGTGTGGTGAATGGCTGACACTTTCGATTTTTCTTTCAAGCCTAACTCTGTCTTTTTAGCAGCTCTTAAGGTTTCTATTTCAGCTTTTAGTATGTTTCGTTCTTCGACTGTGTACTCATCGTTCTCACCCACCACTTTTATCAAAAGTGGTGGCACCGCTTGCTTGTCCGGATTCATCCAAACTGATTTTTCTTGCTGGTTTTGAATGCTAGATTCAAGAACCTTCTCCTCCCACTGTGGTCGCCAATTTGGTGTGGATTATTTTTGGTTGAGGGTAATTTTGTCAAGAGTTTTGGGGAATTTCAATGGTATTAAACTTTTGGGTGATTTGTAGTGAGAGATTTGAGCTGCCTCGTTGTATTAAATGTTCATTACCCTCATTAATGAAAGTGGTTGGGTATTTATACCCTTTATTATGGACCCATGGGATTTCGGGTCAAACTATGAAATCGGGTCGAGTTCAAAGACCCATTAGTTTATTAAGAACATTAGCAATTAGCTTAGTCAAAAGGTGTTTAGTGTTTTTAATACTTTTGTCTTCTCCGGATACTTCAGTGGGAAATTATTGTCCGGATTACCCCTGTCCGGTTTTCACAGTGAGTGGTGGTGAATAATTCTGGACTCATCAATAACTCGTGTATGTTATCAACCTTAGTCAAACGATCTACCTCATCCATAATAGCCTCAAACTTTTCTTGGGAAAAAGATCTATTATTCTAGATCAGAAGAATATTACTTCTTACTGCTAACATATGAAAAATGATATCTTTAGGAACCCCTTTCACATCTTTCGTACACCATACAAACAAGTGTAACTTTGTTGAAAAAAATGAATTAACTTCTCCTTAACCTCTAGAGGTAACCTTGTGTCAATTATTAAACTATTATCCTGAGAGAAAACATGATCCTCAAAACTTTTGCCTATGATCATAAACCCGGGGGGTCTCCCTCAGATCATCTACGGGGTCGGATCCCGATGAAGAGCCAACTAATTGTTATTCTTTCTCTGAT
Organism: Limnanthes douglasii subsp. nivea; assembly: GCA_036936605.1. NCBI lineage: Eukaryota > Viridiplantae > Streptophyta > Magnoliopsida > Brassicales > Limnanthaceae > Limnanthes > Limnanthes douglasii. The sequence goes on from JAUPFV010000001.1 coordinate 354,371,352, forward strand.
TCGGCCCGTTAATTTGCTTAGGAGCAAAAGTCGTTCAATAACATTCTTTTTCATATTTTGATTTCTTATAACCGTTCTCACATTGTTCCCCACGACATACTTCAAACATTGATGAACAATTGATGGAACAACATGCATTCTAGATAGCCAAGACCTTCCAAAAATTACATTGTACGACGTTGGAGCTTCTACCACAATAAATAAGACTGTCACTACCTTTGTGAATGGTCCTCGACCTAATTAAACTCTATCCTCGAACTCTCCAACCACTTTAACCTTTACTCCAGTAAACCCTACAATTGTCTGATCTGGCCGAAGGATCATTGGTGGATTCTTTATTTTATTGTAAGTAGTCATAAACATAATGTTAGCTGAGCTGCTAGTATTAATAAAAATTATTTGTATCTCATTCCCATAAATTTCTGCTACAATGACTACCGCATCTTTGTATGGACCATCTACATTCCTCATATCATCGTCTTCAAAACAAAGTATTAGAGATGAATTTATGTACAAGTTTGATGAAGCACCTGCCTCCAATTGAGTTGTTAAGATGACGATATGTCTCTTTCGAGAATAATTCGTTGTCCCTGGAATAGTATATCCTCCAAAAATTATTAGTGACTCAAAGAAAGCACATAGTTTACTTACATTTCCTCTGACAATCAGCTCTTCCACCATATTAATGTTATTTTTTCTGGTTTTGGATCTAAATACTCCGTAGATATATCAAATACATCGATAGACTCTTCATCAATAGGTTCAGCTTTACAGCATTTTCTTGATTCGGAGCAACCAAACAAACTTCTTCAAAAATGTTGTCATTTTCCATTTTTAATCAAGGCATGTATCTCTTTTTTCAACGCCACACAATCATTCGTATCATGCCCAATTTTCTCATGATACTTACAATACCTATTGCTTATGTTCTCCCTTCGAGTCTGTATTGGAAATGGCTAACGAAATTGCACATGTGGACATGTTCTCTGAAAGATTGTGGCTACACACTCAGTCAGCTCGACGAAATGTGATGGTCGTATCCATTTGTGTGATATGGGTTAGACATATTGCTGAATATTCACAACTGATGCATACTCTTTCATTTGTGGAGGTGCACAGATTATCGTTTAGATTGGTACTCAAGCCTGCAAAACGTTTACTGATTGTGAACTATTACGTGGTACCATCAAACTTTGGCGGAACTGATTTTGTTCAAACTGTGCCAAAGATTTCTTTTCGGATGCTTGTGTTTCATCTACCAAAACTCTCTTCTCTACTTGATCTAATAAAGCCCCAAATGTTGTTGCTTGTTTTTCTGCTGTGTTGTCCTTCATTATTCTGGGAAGGAGTCCCATTTGAAAAGTAGTTAACGCTACCATATCCTTAAAACTTTCTATGTCGGTCTTAGCTTTAATGAAGCAATTTGTATAATTTTTAAGACTCTCCCACTCTCTGCCTACAATAAATAATTTTTTTTATTCGCATGAAATGTTTTACTTCCCACGAAATGCTGGTGAAACATATTCATAAACATATCAAAATTCTTGATACAACCCTCAGACAAACGATTATACCATTTTGAACCTGTGGTCTTAAATGTTTGTGAGAAGGGTCAACATAGCAATATATCATCATCATCGTAGTTGATCATAAAATTATTGAATTATTCAATATGATTATTTGGATCTTGTGTCACATCGAACTTTTCTAGCTTAGAGATGTCAAACCACTTAGAAAGATTCCCAGAAAGGATTTCTGGGGGAGAGAGAAGATGGCTTCCAAGTATGACTTATTATATACGCACTGCCCGTGGGCCTTCATTCAATATTGTGTATAAATATTCTTTGGATAGATTGGTAAACTGATTACTCACACGATACTCGAGATTGTAACTTCAAGGAGGAATTTGTATCTGTGAAGTTACATGTTCCCATTGAACTATGTTCACAATCTTGGCAGGCTCCTCAGAAGCAAAGTCTTTTTTTCCAATGCTTGGACTTTTACCTCTTCAAACCCTTGGATCTATGAGATATCCAAGGACCACATTTTCAACTCCTCAAATCATTTCTCTTGTAACTTTTTTTTATTTCGATCATCCTCCTCATAAGATAAGGATCATCCGATTTGTATGATGAGTATTTACTTGATCATGTTGATTCATAACCACACAAAGATCTCACTCTTCTTTTTCAAGAATTATGGATCATCCGATGACTTCTACCCTCGGTATGAGGGATATTATTTTATGTGTTATTTTCCAACTATTTATTCTCTTCGTATCTTCAATTTCAGTCTTTGAGAACTTATTATCGCTTTTTTTTTAACGTTCAATCTTTCAATGTCTTCCAAAAGTTCATTCTTTCGAGATACAAAGACAGACTCTTTTAGTAGCTCCTTAGTACGTCGATCGTTATTATTTCTTTCATCTATTATTTGTTCCTTGGTCTGAAGGTCTCCAGATGAATCTCCGACCACACGATTTTTTATACCAGACTCTAGCTCTCCTCGGATGTTTATCTCCATCACACTTTCGGTATTTTGAAATTATATCATGATTTTGGAACATGGATTCCAGGTACCAATCATATTCCCACAGACGGGGCTAATAATAGTTCCAGAGATTTCTTAGTGAAGTTTTCTGTCCCGAATATGTTCGTATGGTGGTATCTATCACAACAATATTCGTATGCAAGCATTTTTCGAGAGAGAAACGTAATGATTAGAGAGAGAAAGAGACAAAAGGAATATTCAAGTAATAATTGACTAATGATTGGACCATTTTCTCCAAAAGGGTGGTAATTTATATAATACAAGTGGTACACCTTTAATTTAAAAGTTTACCCCTCCTAATATGCTACTATACACCTCATTTGTTTACTAATTATAAACACAAGTACTAGTTATTACATAATGCACCCTCAATAGTACATGTTTGTTAAGTCCATACCCAATACATTACTATATTGAATTAAATCCTTTATTTACCAAATTGTAATTGTTCTTTTCAATATTTTATTCATTTATCAACGTGGCTAAATGATATTATTTTAGCTAATATTATGTGTATTGTTGCATTTTATCTTCAATGTTATTTTATGCTCGTTTAATGTTTCCTAAGTTATTGCATTTGTTGTTATGTAGGTTTTATTTATGTTAAATTTTATTTTTATAAGTTACTCGCCTTTTGTATTGATTTTAAATGTATCTACAATGTTACAATATTTGGAATCAGTTCCAAATATTCACGTTGTGACCTCCCGAGCGATGTCAGACAAGAGGTGCATGAGCTGTTGGATTTGTAAATACTGGATTTCGTTAAACAACATATATTTTGCGAGATTGAGTTGGACCTCATCAAAAGCAGACTCGAACAAATGTTAGTTGATGTTGAAGTACTAGAAATATATATATATATATATATATATATGCAATGTTCTAACTATTTGTAAATTGTTGTGTTATTCGTTCTATATTTGATTCTCAAGTCGTTGAATTTCACATACGACATGTTTATCAAATTTAATATGATGTTTTCAAATCATTAGAACAATAATAAAAAATTATAACATAGAAAATAAAATTAAAGATAAAGTTTACGTTACCGCCGATAGACCCAATCGGAACCTGTGGTGTGTTGCCTTAGTACTCTCGGTGCCGAATTGCAAATGACACCGGCTGATTCCAAATACAATGAGATTTCGATAGGCATCGACGGTGTATAGGCTACGTATGGGCGGTACCAGTGTCTCGTACCGCCAGTGCACTCTACGAATTATTTTTGAAAAAAAATATGCAAACATCAATTAAATCTTGTTATTAGTGAGTTAGATTTAGTTTGTTACCTCTTTTGAAGTATTTTCATCAATAAGGTTGTTGTTTTACATTTTAATTTTTTTTTTAAAATTTAAATTAGAGTTATTTTTGGGTAAAAAAAATTATCATAAAAAATTATTATTAAAAATTTTAATGATTTGGTATTTTTCTTTTGGGTGATTTTGTTTCCAATCCCTATGTTTCTAATACAATGTATGTTTCCTAAATTCTGCGAAAACAAAACCGATCCAACTCTATTCAAAATAGTAAAAGAAAATAAGATAATAAAAAAGTTATTTTTGAAAAAAGCTAAAATTTTATAAAACACAATATAACAAATTAAGGGTGCAACAACTTAGCTCCTAAGGGATAGTCGAGTTGGTTGAGTAAGGCATGTTTGTGACCAAAGTTCATGAGTTTGAATCCCTCTACATATGCTTTTCGGCTGTACCTGGCACTTTGTGTGGTTTACCTTCTAGCGTTGGTTTGAAGGCTATTGCGTCAGAAGATTTATCTTGTAAACACTCGTTACACTCTGAGTGGCGGCTGCGGATTCTTTTTGAAAAAAAAAAAAATGCAACAATTTATATGATAATATTTTGATCCCGGATAACGACATTAGAAGAGGCGCGATTCATATATTTAGGAAAAATGTTCGAACGAATTGCACCGACTGATGGAAAGATACCGTGGATTTTATTCCTACTTTTAAATATATTATTTAATTTTAATATTTTTAGTTTATAAATTAGTATTAAATAAAGAAATTATTATTAATGAAATAATAGCCGAAAGGCTTAAGGTACAGTAACCAGGTTTTCACTACTTTGCTGAGGGAAAACCTAAAATGAAAATTTGAGAAATGCGCAGAGTGAATCAGAAAATGAAACAATGGTTTCCTCTTTCCATCTTTCAAAGCTCTCAACCCTATTAAGCGGCAATCCTTGATCTAACTAAAGCAAAAATAATTGGATCTTTTCTTTCCTTTAAATCTCCCCCATTCTTTTATCATTTACTTCCTGCAATTAGAATTAAGAAAGAAAATATAGTTTTTATCGAAAAAAGCTTCCTGCCAAGGTTATATAGCACAAACAACAAATTTAGAAGAAAACAGCAAACAAACACTCATAGAAGCATAGAAAATAGAGCATGACAAATTTAAGACCGACCCTATTAATAGGATCAGATAATTTTAGAAGTATTCTTCTGCCTAATTTGAAGGGGTAATTTGGACATCTTCTACATTAACTCAGTTGTATGCTGACTTGTTTTTGTTTTGGGCTTTAAAACCTGACCTGAATCCAAAGTCTGATCCGGACAGCACATGGATCATAAAACAAGTATAGATACCTCAACCAACCTCATTTTATAGGTTGGAATTTTTCTAGAGAAATTAATAATTACTATCCACCTCTTTTATCTATCTACATTCTAGTTTTGAAGTTAATATCATATTAAATAAAAGTCTTTGCCCAAAAATACTCTTTGATTAGAAATAATCATCACTAAATTGGCGACCACAGTGGGAGTCGGCGGTGTTTGAATTTCATATTCAAAACCAATGAATAAAGCAGTTCGGATGAATCCTAATGTAGAAGATGTTCCACCTCCAGAGGTTGAATGTGTGATAGAGAATAATGAGCACACTACTGTGTCTCATGCCAATCACAATGATGATCAAAAATAGTTAATGCAAGATGAGCGTGATCAGCTAAGGGCTGAAATTAAGGCTTTAAAAGCTCAGAAACAAGCTGAAAAAGTAATAAAAGAGAAGTATGCAGCATCCGTACTCCACCCTACTGATAATCCTGGGGAAATGGGCAGTCCATAAAGACTCGTGTCAGCGCTAAAAAAACACATCGGTCTAAATGAGTTGTGAGCACGACATTGGAGTCTTCCAATAGTTCATCCAATGATTCATACCGTGAAAAATCATTCTCATCCAGCAGTGATGAAGGCCGTCTAACAGAAGAAATTAAGATTGTCCAAGAAACATTCAAGAAAAATGGATAGACAGCGCTGAATTAAAATGTATCAACGAAAATTAAAGGGTTCAGCCAATCACCACATTGACCGTTTTCTTATCCATCCATTTTCCTTTCAATCCGAACCAGGTATTTTTACTACTCCCAATTAAGATACTGTATTTAGCTATAGCCAAAATTGGATACAATCACCTATGTCTTTGAAAATCCTCTCCAGACATCTTCCCAAACAATTTGAAAATTCCAAGATGGAGAAGTATGATGGAAGCAAAGATTCAGATAGTCATCTCGAGCAATTTAAAAAAATTATGATGAATTTTGATGAGAATGACAAGCTGATATGCCAAGCGTTCTCACAAACCCTTAAAGAAAGTGTCCTTAAGTGGTACAACAGTCTCCCCATGGGTCTATAAAGAATTTTGACATATTATGGGTAACATTCTGGAGGCAATTTGTAGGAAGCAATGAGCTTAAAGGGAATGGTAATACAATTATTCATTGTTCCCAAAAGACAGATGAATCTTTGAATGAATATATTAGTAGATTTGTAAACATAAAGAATGGACTAGCTGTTTGTTTTAAACAAGTAGCAATTTCCTTCTTAAGACAAGGCTTGAATCCGAGTAATTTGGCCGACTCAGTAACCCAGAAAAAGCGATGACTTTTGGGGGCGTGTTAAATCAAGTTGAAAAGTATATTATAGTTGAAGAAACTAAGAACTCTATAGTGTCTCATCTAAACAGATCCACCACTACGGTATCAAAATTCCACCAGCAACAACTTAATCCGGTTACAAATCAAAGGAAAGTATAGAGGGATCACATCGGCCCAAACAGAATTAGTCCAATCAAAACCAAAAAGTTAGAAGTAAAAGGGGTCTATGGGTTCAGCCTCAATGGTTTGCTGAGTTGGGACAGAGTGTAGCGACAATTGATAACAAGACTAAAAATAATGTGCACTTTAGAAGGCCAGCCCCATTGCAGTCCCCTAGAGAAACCCGAAGTACTCGTTTCTGCAAGTATCATAAGGATGTGGGTTAGGACATGCATGATTGTATAGCATTGAAGCAATAAGTGAAAAATCTCATTGAGAGAGGAAAATTAGGCTGTTTTGTTATAAAAATAAGGAGGTATCAAGTCGGATAATACACAATCCAATGCCAATGCTTCCCGAACGGCTTCTTCAAAAGTCCTAGGAACATCCAGACAGGAAGATTCCATGATGATTGTTAAAGATTTGATGTGGACTCTGAATACCTTGATCCCGACCCAGATCAAAATCAATTGGGGGTGATAATGGATAAATCTGTTATAGTTTCCGATCTGGTGAAGTTTTTTGAATCATTAACCATATTTGGGGGAGACACCATGACAGCGCCCTCAAGTTGTTCAAGAAAAAAGCATGTCAACACCTTTCCTACTCAGTTGAAAGGACGAATTTCCACATATTTGTACCAAACCCCAGATTCGTTCATAGTCTTTGATGAAGATGACTTAAGAGATATTGCGGGGCCACATGAAGATGTTGTGGTGATAGGGGCATCAATTGGGGATAAAGACATACGTTGAATCTTGATTCACACAGGTAGTTCGGCAAACATGTTATTTCTGAATACTTATAGGCAGATGAAAAATCCCTCGGTTATTCAGCGATCAACAGAACTATTGTAGGATTTATGGGGTGTTTGGCTGATGTCATTGGTGAGTTTTAAGAAGAAATATTGTTGGGTAAAAGAACTTTTAAAAAGGGTAAAGGTAATATTCGTTGTGGTTGACCATCCAACATCCTACAATGATATATTTGGAAGATCTTGGCTCTTTAGGATGCACCATGTGGCCTCTACTGTCCATTAATGTTTAAAACATGTTGTGGGTGCACACGTGGGTGTCGTCCAAAGTAGTTAAAGAGTGGCTAGAGAATGATATGTAACAGTTTTTGACTCAAAGTCAATAGAGGCAGTCAAGGTTAATAACGAATAGCAACTGATAGGTTCGGATTATTTTGGAAGGGCGCTACTGCCTAAAATCTGGAAGGGTATTTCAAATATTTTTTACACTAAGCATATCATAAACTATCTGACCCATTCAATCATGACTTAGCTGTGTCCTAATACCATTTAAGTTTTGGGCTTTAAAGTTTGACCCGAATTTAGGGTCCGACCCGGAAGGCCCGTGGGTTACGAAATTTTATTATAAATACCCCAACCAACTTTATTTAATAGGTTGGACTTTTTCCAAAAACATTAAATACGAGCATATGCCTCTCTTATATCACTATTCACTACTCAGAAATTAATATCTATCTTATTAATTCCCCAAAATACCCCTCGACTATAAATTATCCACACTAGCAACATCTGGAGCCTTCCACCAATGAGAATGAAATAGATGGTCTGAGGGGGCTCCTAGTGCTATAATACCCATTAGAGAAGTTGAAATTTATTTCCTAGCAGAAGACAAAAGTTTAAGTATTGGTACAAAGTTACCATTGAGTTTGAAACAAAAGTTATTGTCTTTATTGTCTAACAGTCTACATCTGTTTGTATGCTGCAATGATGATGTAACTGGGTACCAGCCAAAGTAATCTGCCACAAATTATCGGTCTGATCTGATATTGGACCGGTAGTACAAAGAAGAAGGACCTTTCCAAAGAAAAAGCAGATGTGATAGTACAACACGTTGATCGGTTAACCAAGATAAGCCATATTAAAGAATCTCAATACCCTTTGTAGACAATTAACCCCGTTTTAGTCAAGAAAAAGAATGGAAAATGGTGCATGTGTATTGAATTCACTAATCTTAACAAAGCATGTCCTAAAAATCATTTTCTAGTACCTCGAATATATCAGTTAGTGGTTTCTACATCGGGTAACAAGTTGTTATCCTTCATGGATGCCTATTCGGGGTATAATCAGATGTACGTAAATTCGAACGATTAGGATCATACTACCTTTATTAATGATAGAGGGTTTCATTGCTATAAAGTGATGTCATTTGGGTTAAAGAATGATGGAGATACTTATCAACGATTATTAAATAAAACGTTTGCTAGTCAGATTGGTAGGAATATGAAAGTATATATAGATGATATCATAGTGAAAATCCTTGAGGAGGAAGAACACATATCCAATCTTCAAGAAGCTTTTTCTAACCTAGAAGCCATCAACCTGAAATGAAATCCAGAGAAATATATTTTTGGGGTCCGGTCTAGCAAGTTTCTAGGATATGTCATAAGTGAAAAAGAGATACAGGCTGATCTGAATCAGTTAAATGCTCTATTGGCTATGGATCATCTTCGAAGTACTAAAGAAGTCCAGTGACTGACTGGGCGGTTGGTTACATTGAATAGGTTTATTTCAAGATCATCAAAAAATATGCTCAATTTTTTCAAGTTTTGATGAATGCTAACGACTTTAATTAGTCTCCGCAGTGTGATCAAACATTTCTTAAAATTAAATAACATTTGTCTTCGCCCAAGACGTTGTTCAAATCTATCCAAAGGGAGAAACTTTATATGTATTTAGTTGTATCAGAGTATGTCGTGAGTGTTGTATTAGTAAGGGAAGTGGATAATTACCCACGTCCGGTGTATTACATAAACAAGAGTCTGTGGAAGCAGAAAAAAGGTATTTAAAGTTAGAAAAAATAGCATTGGCGTTGGTAATAACAGCAAAAAAAATAAGGCCATATTTTCAAGCATATTTGATTACAATTCGAACATCTTTTCCCTTAAAGAATGACTAAGTGGTCAGTTGAGCTTGGAGACCGCGATCAAGGCTCAAGCTATAGCTTATTTCTTACTGGAGTTTCATACTAAAAGGCCTTACGAACAAGAACATGAAAACAAGTCTAAAAAATAGTGGTTGATCCGAACAAACGGTGGGTCTAGTACGATGGGATGTGGGGCTAGAATTTGTTTAATTTCGCTAATGGTGATACTACAGTTTGTATGTTTTGGTTTCAGGGCATCCAATAATGAATCAGAGTATGAAGCGACCATTGTTGGTTTAAGACTAACTCAAATATGCGCAAAGAGGGTCCGGTTAGTGAGTGACTTCCAGTTACTTATTAATCAAGCTCAAGGGCTATCTGAAACTAAAAAAGATCAATTAATAAATTATATGCAAGTACTAAGGGAAGTTTCCTTAAGTTTTAAAAGCATCCGGTATGAACATGTCCCTAGGTCGGAGAATACTATGGCAGATTCTTTAGCTACCATAGCATATTCTGAAGCACACCCATGGATTCTTATGCAAAAATTCCTCTTTGTAAGTCAGTTCAAGGGAAATAGGGTGAATCTGAAGAAAGTATTAATATATATCTAGCATACAATCCAAAGATTGGATGTATGAAATACATCAATTTATTTCTGATGGAGTATTGCCTTAAGATAAAGTCTTGGCTAAAACGATCAAGTACAGTGCTCGTGGTTCATTGGTGGGTTAAGAGTATTATTTATAAAAAGTATTTCAAATGACCTCTCCTACATTGCTTAGGTTTGAAGGAATCCCAAATTTTTCTATTGGATTACACAGTTAAGATGGATCAGCTCATTGTGGTTATAAAGCCTTAACAAGGAGAGTTTTGTTAGAAGATATGGTCAGAAGATGTGATCCTTGCCATAATTTGACAATAAAGACATGGAGATGTTTTGCATTTTTTGAGGAATTCAACATTTCTTCTCTTCTCCTTTCCACCCTCAGGCTAATGGTCAGGTTAAAGTTGCTAATCAGAAAATTTTAACAAGGTTGAAAAAGAATCTGGAAGAAGTTGCAAGGAAATGGCCGAGTTATTTGCAAGAAGTATTGTGGGCCTACCGAACTACATCACGAACGACCACCCAAGAGTCTCCATTTTCCCTTGTTTATGGGATGGATGCAATCACACCTATAGAAGCTAATTTTCCATCATTCATGATACAAAATTATTCTGAATAGGCTAATGAAATGGTTGTAAAGAATCAGTTGGATCAAATTGAATAAAGAAGAGTGAAGTAAAATTTAATAACAACACACTATCAGGGTTTAATGAGAAGTAGTTTTGCATCCAGAGTAAAAAGAAGAGATTTCCACTTAGGGGACAAAGCAATAAAAAAAGTCTTTGCATACCAAAGAGAAACAATTTGGGAAACTGGCTCCGAATTGGGAAGCCGTATACATGGCGTGTGAAATGATCAAGCAAGGAACATATAGACTTCATGATAAAGAAGGCAACATGTTGAAGCACCTATGAAATGTTGAGCATCTCAGGTTGTACTTAGAATAAAATTAACTTGTAAATATTTACTTTGTCATACTTTAATGTAAATATTTGGGGGCATACTCTTTCCTACTCTGGTGGCGCAGGGAGGTTTTAGTGAGGTGTCCAATTTTAAATCAATTTTATCTTATGCCTTTTTCAAAGGTTTTGGTGAGTACGAGGTGATTGGATAAATTAAAAATCTATTAAACACCTCCATCATTCAAATGAAGTATCTTTGAAGTTATCAGATTTATTAAACACCTACATCCTTAAAATGAAGTATCTTTGAAGTGATCGGATCTATTAAACATTTTCATCCTTCAAATGAAATATATTTGAAGTGATTCAATGAATTAAACGCTCATTAAACACGTTGGAAAAATTAAATACTGATTAAATACTAGACATAAGAAGAGAAAAAAGTACATACGAATGGAAATTTAACATTAAAAATTGATCGGAATATATCTAATCCACCATCACACAAAATGTCTTGGGCATCCAAGGACTTTGGTTCACAAAACAAAGTTTGAAAGAAAATAACAAAATGCCTTGGCCATCTAAGGACTTTAGTCTTAAACATAAAGGGTAAATACAATAACTTTAGGTCTCGTTCCCTTTGGGTTTTTCGTTACCATGATCTTTGTTGGGACTCTTGGCATCGGGGTTTGAGCTTTCATCGGTTCCCTCATCAGAATCACTCTCACTTGGTGAAGAATAACCATGTCTATCACCACCTGACATGGTATGAAAAATTATCTCATCATATGGTACAAACTTCCACAAAGTTCTAAGGTTCGTCTTTAGAAAAGTCTAATGAAATAGCAAAACCATATCCAATTTGATACCTTCATCTCTTTTTTCCAAAGAATTCACAACATCAGTAGATACTTCTCTATTGCTGCAGCTATCTCTTGCGCTTGATTCTTCTTTAGAGAAATATGTTCTTTTTCTTTCTCTTTAAGAAGTTTCTATAACTTTTTTTTTTCCGAATAAGGTGCTAATAGTGCTTACATTAGTGGTTTATTGTTCCTTCAAAGACTTGATCTCATTAGAGGTGGTAGTTTTTAGTTCGGAATACTTAATCTGGATGTCCTCTTGGGCAGTCTTGGATTGACGCAGTTTGGTGCTCAGTTACTCTTTCTCTTTACTTAAAGCCTCCACTTTTTGTTGTTTAGACAAAAGAGAATCCTTCAAATTCTGGTTGCCTGTGATAACATAAGTTATATTCTTAGCCTGATCCCTGACTTGTCTTTCCAAATTGATGATTGGCCTGATATATCCCAGGATGGTGTGGTCCAAAGTATCATGCTCACTTGATACTACGAAAGATTCTCCTTCATAAATCACAACATTAGTTATTATGGTTGTTTGGGGAAAATTTCGGTTAAAGTACTCTTTGTCAAACTCACTAAAATACATATAACCTAAGTCATCCAGGTTAACATCACCCTCAGTAGGATGTGGATCGACTGTAGGAAACACCGGAGAGGGAGGATCAACATGTACTTTTTCTTGTGGAGGAACTTCAGATGGGAGAGTGAGAAGAACTTTTGTAGGTCCGAGTATTATCTCTGACCCTATGGCACTTTTTTTTCAAGATCTTCGGTCACTTCCCTCATTACGCCTTTTGTGGACTTTTTTCTTGAGTTGGAGTGATAGATCCGATCCCGCAGTCACACCAACTATTGCAGCAACTGCCTCTAACAAAACGACATTGATTTATTCAAGATTCTCCGAACTAGCTGCTTCGGAAAATTGATGAGATGGGTCAACTTCAACTTTCTTCTTCTTCTTCTTCTTCATCTTGTCCGGATGGCTAGGAGCTTTATTTCGGCTGGTAAGTAGATTTTTCCATTCTTCGCCTCATTTCTTTTAAGGATGACAATCGATGGAGGGAGAGTGGTCAGTTATTCCCAAGAAAGGTCTCTACTTCCACTGGTATTCCACAAGTGAGCCCTCAACATGTTTCCAGAAGTGAAACAATTGTGAAATCCAAGCCCCGAATTCTCCACTGCCCATTGATTTAACTTGGCAAATGTAGTCTTTCCTGCCTCTGAATTCTCTGAGAACATTTTATAAAATACTGCAAAGAGACACAATAATCAGTTCTGTATATCAACATAAAGTCTAAATACTAATAAAAATCTGAACAAGAGTTACCTGAACTTTTCTAGTATCTAGTCAATTGGTTTGGATTTGACTTGTAGTTTATCTTTTTTCCATTCTTCCAAGCTCCACTTATGAAAAGAAACTGATTCCTTCATGGTTTCTCAGCCTCCAACTGAGCATTCACAATTTTTTAGTCATTTCCCATATTGTAATGGTAAAAAGGGATTTGGTGATTTCTATACAAACTAGCCACGGCAACAAACTTCTCCACAGGCATTGGAATTTTTGAAAATTTAAAAGAAATAATGCTGGCCAATAGAGTATCCTAGGAATTTGGGCGTAGTTGGCTTGGGCAAAGCTTGATTAGATGAAAATATCTGACTATTTTTGGGTCTAAGGGGAAACAAAGACCCCAGTTCAGCGTTCAGCATCTCGGTGTATACCACCATCTCATTAGATTTACAGTCCATAGGAGTTTATGGAGTGATAAGACTCATCACTATAATAGAGTCCGAAAATCCTCATATTGTTCTTATCTGATCTAATTCGGTAGTGTGTGTATACACGTAAGATATTTTTTGAAGGGCCAATAAGTATTTCACACTAACCTTACAAAAGTTGGGCCCAACTTTCCCATTCAAACACTCTGGAAGTGATTTACTATTTGGATGTCCCACCTTTCCTCTACCTGTTTGATCCGATGTGGTATTCTCCATATGTCTAGATGTTTCTAATGGGGTGTCTTCCCCACTGTTTTCCATATTTTCTTCCATTATAGTGGGTTGTTGTTCGGCCAATTTAGCACCAATAGTTTCTTTCTTAATCTGAGTAGCCTCGTTAAGGGGAAGCGATGGATTTGGGTCCACCAGAGGTTGGGCATGAGGTTTTATACCTCCTGAACTCATGTATTTTGAAATGGGAGAGATACTTTTAGCCTGGGAGAGTCAAGTGACTCTTCAGGGTGTAGTGTTCTTAGTGTCTAATCCCATAGCAATGAACGGTGAGGGTTTCTTTACGGTTGAAGTTCCTTAGAGAAATTCCTTATGGGTATTTAAACGGAATACTCGTAATCTAATCTGGGTAAATTTGGGGTGAAGGAGTTTTTTGAATTACTGAGGTTCTATATGAGGATGAACTCTTGTTCGGCTCCGGTATTGGCTGGCTAGTTACTTCACCAGAAGAGGCAGAAATTCTAGTAGTGGTTCTTGCTTCCTTTCTTGCTTTTTCCAACTCAGACAAATTTAACCAACCTTCTTTGATCAAAGCGGTTCTGGTTGTGAACATATAAACTTTTAAACTTAAAACAAAATTGCAGCTTTAAATTTTTCTCTCTCTAAAATTTTTTTTTATTCTAAAAAAAGAAACAGTAAAACAGTTTGAAATATAGGTGAAAACACTTAAGTGATTTACCTAGGGGAGATAAATCGTTTGAGTAATGATTATAGGCTAGTAAGTACACCCTAATTACTTTTTGGAAAAAATAGGTGCAAGTACCAAGGGGGAAAGACTGCTGAGAGGTCGAATCAGGATAAGACACGTGTTCTTTTCAAAATTCTAACCTTTAGTTCGTCCATCTACAAAAAGAAAAACGTTTCGGATCCGGCTAGGATCTACTTCTCGGAAACTAACTCTTCAAAAAACACTTCGAATATGATCCAGGTTTTTTTCATTGATAACTTATCCCTTCCAAAATATTTTTTGAAAGACCTAAAGGGGCTATTGATAGGGTCGGATAATTTTAGAAGTGCCATTTTGCATAATCTGAAAGGGTAATTTTGACATCTTCTACACTAAACGTTTTAAAAATAATAAATCTAAGTGGACCATAACTCAGCTGTATGTTGACCTATTTTTGTTTTGGGCTTTAAAACCTAACCCGAATCCAATGTCTGACCCGGACAACACATGGGTCATAAAACAAGTATAAATACCTCAACCAGCCTCATTTGATAAGTTGGACGTTTTCTAGAGAAAATAATAGTTACCATCCACCTCTTTTATCTCTCTACATTCTAGTATTGAAGTTAATATCCTCTTAAACAGAAGTATTTGTCTAAAAATACCCTTTGATTAGAAATAATCCTCGCCAAATTGGCGACCATAGTGGGAGTCGATGGTGCCTGAAAAGTTTTCAAAACAGAGAAAACCCAGTTTTAAAAGACATCTTTATCTTAATCAGAATCAACTGAAACTTAGTCTCCAATGCTAAAATAGCCCAAATTCAAAATTTTAAGCAGAGTTATTCCTTTCAGTCGAATAGGGGCTTGATGTTTAGAAAATTTGTTTTTCATCTTACACTTCAGGGTCCATTTTGTAAGCCAGATACCTGCTTTGTTTTCTTTCCTCAATATGTGAGATAAAGACACCGTAGAAGAGATTAGATTTCTATAGCATTGTAGAATATGTTTTGAAGACCATATATATTTTCCATTTGAGAGAAGGTTAATTAAAATCAAGGAGTTCTGTATCAATTTCGATTTTAGACCATCTATTTTTCTTACAGATTAGTAGACCATCTATAAAGGCTCTAGATTCAGCCAGAACCGGAGTTAATTTAATGTACAGATCAGTATGACCGAGCATGATTTCACCAGAGTGGTCTCTAATGATAATACCTCCACCAGACCCTCCATTGGGTTGACAAGAAGCATCAGTGTTAAGCTTAAAATAATCATAATAATAAGGATTCTATTTCAAGTATAGGGGCTTCTTCTTCTTAGTTATGTAGTTAGTGCAACCCATATCATTTGCAGCTTTAAAATCTTTCTCCAATGCTTATTCTTAAGATTGTTAGTTTGATCCATACTGAAAATAATATGCTTGATGTAATTGATTATAAACTCAACATTTTGAATCTTCCCATTAAATTTGGCTTTGTTTCTGGTTTTCCAAATTACCCAGAAGATGGCAGTGGGAATAATGGTTCTAGCGTCAACTTAATAAGAAGTAGACCGAAACCAGACCTTAACCATATGAGCTATTGTCATAGATTTATCAATTTTGATTTTGAATAACTCAGCAAAGTAACACCAAATACTCTAGAAAAAATCACAAGAGATGAATAAATGTTTATGGGATTCAATGTTAAAACAGAATTTACATTTTGAAACTCTGACTAAATGTCTTTTTTATAAAATCGTATCAACAAGAATGAAGTTTTTAATGAGTTTCTAAAGTAAAAAAGAGTATTTTCTAAGAGTTACAGAATTCCATATTTTGCCAAAAATACTTGACCTGTTATGCTCGCATCTAATATGGTTCTAGGTATCATTTGTGTTGGAAGATGAATCCTTAGATATATTCTAGAAAATTAAATATTCTAAGTTATTTTTAATAGAAGTCTTGTGTATCTTGTCCAAGATAGCTTAAGACATAAATCCTTTAAGTCTATTGTTGTCCCAAGATTTATGATTCCATAAATCTTTTACTTTTTGGTGCATGTACCATAAATTATCCCGGTTATCATTGAGTATAATGAGAGGAGATTGATCATACCCTTTTTTTAGCAAAAATCAATGTCTCTTTTGCCCAAAATCCATCTGATATTAGGCTCAACGGTCTGTTTAATAGTGGTTAATCTTCTCCAAGTATTAGATCCTGCTTTAGTGTAGGATATATGTAAAGGACGAATCTTCTTACGGTAGGTGCTTTGCATGATATTAGCCTATAAACTCTTATTATTCCTGAAGTTTAACCACAATTTACAAGAAAACGTATATTGTAAGTCAGAGAGATTATGAATGTTAAGCCCTCCTTTATTGAAAGGTTTACACAAAGTAGGTCAGGATGGCCAATGAATTCTATTTCTTCGTTAGAAGACCCCTACAAGAATTTATTGAAAGTCTTCTCAATCCTTCTAATGATGTACTTAGGTAAAGAGAAACTTTGACCTCAGTAAATAGGAATAGACATGAGGATCGAGTTAATAAGGATAAGCCTTCCTCTAAAAGAAAGGTTCTTACAATACCAATCTTTAATCTTGTTATTGATCTTGTTAATGAGGTTTATATAATTACTAGCCTTGTTGTTATTATTCAGAGTAATGCCAAGGTAGTCTGTTGGGAGAGAACTATAATTGAAACCAGATAGATTAGTAATGGCTACATCTTTGTGTTGCTAAGTCTTGAATACATGATAATTTTAATCTTCTCATTGTTGATAACTTACCCTGATACATTTTGATAAGTTTGAAGAAACTTTCCAAGATTATTAATAGTTGAATCCAAACTATTAGTAAACATAAGGATATCATCCGCAAAAACCAAAAAATGAATCATTAGGTTAATTGTAGATGAAAACTACATAGATTTATTAGTGCTAAACAGCTTATACAACCCTCTTATAAAAACTTCTTCTACACAAAATGAAGAGACTAGGGGAGAGGGAATCCCCCTTGTCTCAACCCTCTTTTAGTGTTGAAAAAATCGAAAACATTTCCATTGATAGCGTAGAGACATAAACAGAACTAATTAGGTTTTTTATCAGCTTAACAAATAAAGAAGAAAGGCCAAAAGTCTCTAAAACTTTAGTTATGAATATGTAAGAGATCTTATCAAAAGCCTTAGACATATCAACTTGAATCATGATATTATTGGCTCTTTTCTTCTTGTTAACGTCCTAAATTAGCTCTTTCGCAATAAGAATATTATCATGTATAGAAATCTTAAGGATATATACTCTTTGAACTCTTGAAATGATTTTAGTAAATATCTTGATTAATCTATTGTTAATAATTTTTGACAAAATACTGTTAAGAATCCTGCTTAAACTAATAGGCCTAAAGTCCTTCCAACTTGTAGGGTTTGAGGATTTTGGAATAAGGCACAAACCTGCGCCCATTATGCCTTTGGGAATCTTCTGGCCAAGTAAGAAGTCAGTCATTGCAAGGCAAAGATCTTTCTTAATTATACCACAACAGGTCTTGTAAAAGCATCTATTAGATTCATCCATCCTTGCTACGCTTGAAGGATTAAGGTTAGTAATTATTTCGTGAATTTCTTGCTCTTTAGGCTTAGAAATTAGATACTCATTATCCTCATCTGATATCAGGTTAGGAATGTTATCAAATATTGAGTTATTCATAAGATTATCTTCCTCTTCCTTACTGGAATAAGGAAATTCAGTAAGAATGTCTTTGAAATAAGTAGCAGCTAATTGCCCAATAAGCTCATTATCAGTGATCCAATTCCCTTCATCCTTAATGCTATTAATGTTAATTTTTATTTATTTATTTATGTAACTGTAGATAACTTTAGTATTCTTATCCCCATCCTTTAGCCAGGTGGTATAACACTTTTGAAACCATAAAGTTTCATCCATCTTAAGAGCCAGCAGGAGATTAGCATTTACTTTAGAAAGTTCCACTTTAGACTCAGTGTTGTTAACTTCTTGATGATGAATTTCCAGACTTTTAACCTTGTTCTTTGATTCCCGAACTTATTTCAGGCCTCAAGAGCATGTTTAAGTCTGTTAAGTTTGTCATAAGATAAATAAGGGATAGGCAACTATATTTATTGGTAGCGCCAAGCTACGAGATAGAACAGATGACGGAAAGCACAAAGAGAAGAAGGTGAAACAAGGATATATAGACCCTAACCCTAAGTTAGAGTATAAGAGACTAAGAGAAAATTCTGAATTTTTATTCACCAAAGTCTGACGGTAAAATAAGGTATAAGATGCTCTATATAGCACCACACAAAACCCTAATTCCAAATAAGGAAAATTACATAAATGTTTTAAAATAAAATAAATAAATAAATAAAATTAACGCTAAAATATTAAAACTAGTTTTCGGAGGCTTTGCAGGTCGAATTTGGGTATCAAACTTTGTGTCATCACAGTTTTGAAATCTGACAGGCTTGTCGAAATCTTCGATTTGAGTACCTGTTTGATCTAATTCTGATACCTGGGCGAGAAACCAGTCTGTTCGCAGTATTCGCTACATCATCCTTCGCCACTTGGGAAGAATTTGACCTCGAATTCGGAACGCGGAAACATTGACAAAACTGCAAAAATATTGGTGTGTTCACCACTGATTTCAACCGGTACCAGCACAAGGGTGTGGGATGTGAGAATCTGAATGTTGCAGCTCTTGTTAAGAAGTGGTTTCTCAGCTTTGTCCATCTGTGCCATGCCATCGACATTACTATGGTCAGCGATAACAAGATATAATCCACCCACTTGTTCTATGTCAGCCTTTTCAACCCATTTACAAAGCAAAACAGCACCCTTGCGCGTATAAAGAGTTGTTTTCTTTTCAGTTCCAGACTGTGTTTGTTGTATCACATCAAAACCCTTACAGAAAGGAACAATTCCTCTTTTTTGAATAGTAAATGGCTTCTCAAGTTCTACAGAGTATATTTCTACTAGCAGATTCAAAACATTGCAATCTTCTACTTTTAACTTGTTATTGTTTCGTTTATTTCCCCAACCATCACTCAAAACTCCTCCAGGTTCTATTACAAAACCTAACCTTTTATCCATTCAATTACTAATATTTTCTTCTAGCAATCTCTTCATAATATCAAATAAAAAAAATATCATCTTGTATTTTCACGACACGATAATATGCATCCACAGAGAACCGAAACAAGGATTCTATTGTAGGATAACCAAAAATACATGGGACGCGCATATCCACGATAAAAGTTATTGCTTCACAATCCTTCTTCAACAAAATCTCTAGAATGATGTAGTATGGTGTACTGAAGTCTGAGACAATTGTTTGATCTACAAGTTTCTCCTCAACATTAATTAGATCTTCATTATCCCATTCTTTAACATCAGCGTTCTTCTCTTCGATCTCATCGTCGTAGACATCATAAATTGGATCTCCCAATTCCGACTAAGTTTCAAAAGAAATTTCACCCTGGTAGTCAGCCTCATACTCAGCAAAGAGTGAATGGTCGAGTATCGGCGAACCTTCAATGTCACCAACAGCTACTTGATGGATCTCCTTATCATTTGGTTTTTCCAAATTGTAGCTGTGGGTGTGGTTGGATCCTGTGAAAAAGACTTTCACCTTTGAATTTATGGTTGGAGTTTGAAATCCAGTGGTGGTCAACCTTTTAATATCCTCTATCGCTTTCTTCATTTGATGTCGTAGTGAATTCATCCATTCATTTATCTGCGATCGGAACTGATCGAATTCATCACGGTCGACTGATTCGGCAAACGGAATAGTGGACTTCCCTCGCAAAAATCTCTTGGGCGGCATACCTTCGTTACCCACGCCGTAGGAGCTCTGTCACTCTGATACCAATATGGTAGCGCCAAGCTACGAGATAAAACAGATGGCGACAAACACAAAGAGAAGAAGGCGAAATAAGGATATATAAACCCTAACCCTAAGTTAGAGTATAAGAGACTAAGAGAAAAGTCTCAATTTTAATTCACCAAAGTCTAACAGTAAAATAAGGTATAAGATGCTTTATATAGCACTACCCAAAACCCTAATTCCAAATAAGGAAAATTACATAAATGTTTTAAAGTAAAATAAATAAATAAAATTAACGATAAAATATTAAAAATGGTTTCCGGAGGCTTTGCAGGTCGAATTTGGGTATCAAACTTTGTGACATAGTCACAGTTTTGAAATCTGACGGGCTCGTCGAAATCTTCGATTTGGGTACCTGTTGACCCGATTCCGACACCTGGGCAAGAAACCAATCTGTTCGCAGTCTTCGCTACATCATTTATGTTCCAATTTTGATTAATTAGAGAAAAGATTTCACGATCCAGAGTCCACATATCTAGGAATTTAAGGCTTTTATGATTATTAGCTATGTCTTTACTAATGGTAATGCATAACAGGCAATGATCAGAACAAGTTATGGCCATATGCATCACTTTAGTTTCAGTAAAAATATTAGACCTATTAGAGTTAAATGGAACTCTATCAAGTCTTTTCCACTTTGATTTATTAGTTCAAGTGTAGTTAGAACCAATGTAGTCTGCATCCTCAAAAATAAAATCTTTTATCATCTCATTAAACTCACTAGATCTATTCATACAGTAGGAATACAACCAATATGCTCATCCGACATGAAACTACGTTGAAATCACCCATTATAAACCAATTATAGTATAATTTGTATGTTTGATTAACCATTCTTTGACACTTTAGGAAAATTTCACTTATATATGGTCTATTTTTTTTGTTAAGTATACATTGGTTTGAATTCAATGTTTTCATTCTTTTTGCAGAGAGAGTCAACATAGGTTTTCTTTTGATGCAGTAAGTTTCACCTCTTGAATACTTGTCAATAACTTCTCTTGAATCTCATATATGATGCATGTTGTTGAATTATGATAACAAATTTGGAAAATCTTCCATTATTAACCGATCGAAAAGAAAAAAAACAGGAAAAATGTTAACAACTTCCCAATTTAAGATGATGAAATTGATTCCTGATGAATGAAGTTATTAATGATCCAAGTACAATAGACGAGATTAAAACTAATAATTCTATAAGAGATTGAAGATTAAATGGCAAGAATTTCATCTAGAATGAACTCTGTTCTCGGAGATAAACCATAGTCCATCTCTTTAACGTTATGAGTTTGGTTACTTATGTTCTAGTTTATAAATTAGTAGTATTTAACTGCGTTATAATATTTTATTTAATTATTTTGGTTAGTTATTTTTATTACATAGTTATTATATTTTTGTATTTTTGTTTGGAAATTATTTTTTTTTATCATTTTTTTAAGAAATTTATAATTATATATATATATATATATATATATATATATATATATATATATATATATATATATATATTAAGTGTGATTAAGTTTGTTTATTAGTGTATATTTAATTTATTATAAAAAAAATTATTAAAATCTCTAATTATTTAGATACTAAAAAGATAAAAAATAATCATTAAAGTGTTCGGAAAAAACGGTTTGAATGCTAAAGCTTTTTTACATAATAAATATCAAAAGTGTTCATTATATATTCTTGATGTTTTGATCCTCCATCTTCACTAT
Source organism: Limnanthes douglasii subsp. nivea (assembly GCA_036936605.1). NCBI lineage: Eukaryota > Viridiplantae > Streptophyta > Magnoliopsida > Brassicales > Limnanthaceae > Limnanthes > Limnanthes douglasii. The sequence continues at coordinate 354,393,493 of JAUPFV010000001.1, forward strand.
TATTTAGAAAAATTGATTACGGTTTTGCAAAAAAATCATCTTCCATCTTTAACAAAATTAAAAATGACATGAAATACAAAAAAGTAAAAAAAAAAACTTAATCGCGAAGAACACAGAATCTTGAATTTTTTACGTGAATTTAACAAAACAGTTGTCTTCCACAAGCAATCCCACAAGTTTACACCTTTTTATTTGGTTCACTTATCTAACATTATGCTCTCTACCTCGTAGATGTCTAAACATAAAAAAATCTTCATAGATATTAGAAATTTGGTAAACAACTATGTTCAAAACTTATTCATAAACCCCTCGAATGGAGAGGGCATTGCTAGATTCATAATTACCAACGGAAGAAAAGCGGATATAAACATTAATCCTTGGGTGGTAAGATCTCGCAAGTTCAGAAAAACTATTTCAATTCAAAAAAAGCTAATCGTTAAATTAGGGTTTGGAAGCCTTAAACGGGTTTCATCTGTAACCATAAAAAAAGAATTAAAAAATGTACCAAAATCAAATCCTATCACATCTTTTTTTCGGAGTAAACTCGTAGCCGCTACTCAGAGTGAAATGAGTGCGCACAATGTAAACTCTCAGTCTGACGCAATAGCCTGCAAACCAACGCCAGAAGGTAAACCACACAAGGTGACAGGCTCAGCCGAGAAAACGTATGTAGAGGGACTCGAACTCATGATCTTTGGTCACGAGCATGCCTTACTCAACCAACTCGGCTACCCATTGGGGGCCTATCACATCTGAATATAAGCAGATTTGATTTAGAATTTAAATAAAGTACTAAAATATATTTAAAAAACAAATAAAATATGTTAAAACAACATTTTGGGACCCTAAACAATGGGATTTAGGTCCTAAACTTCGTGACATTACTTATCACGTTTTTTCACAGTCGTTAGGCTCGTCAAGACTTTCAATTGAGTACCCGTTTTATCCAAATCAAATAATTGGGTCAGAAATAAGGTTCACTTTTATATTGACATCATTTTCCCTCGCATGAGAAGAATTTGCTCTTGAATTCTCATCATTCAGGATCAGTAGTTTGCAATCGTAATGTGATGTTAACTCCTTACACAAATTAACAAAGAGGAATCGGTACTCGTCATCTTCCAACAGTTTGTTTATTTATTTGACGCAGTACACTTTCTTTTGATGCCTTGTGGGGTGCATCTTTATATTCTGATTTATCAACTCCTCTAATATATGTTGTGTATACGTTAATTATGAACTGCTTCATGATTTGTAATCCCATAATAACCTGCCAAGCGTACAACTCCTTCCCCAACTCCCAAGCAATTTTTTGTCAAAAAATTTACAATCCTCTCATATTCTTTTGGATCTTTCAAGGTCAATAATTAGTACCTTGTTTTTCTAACTGTGGCACTTATATCTTTCTTTTTATATTTCTCATTTTAGTTAGAAAGCACTAAACTCTTTGTAAAATCAGAAATTATTTCAGCTTCTTTATCATTCAAAGTCTCCACTGATAATGGGAGAAAAATATAGGTGATCACTATGAAAATTATGTTAAGGAAAAGGCCTAGGTTTGTGTGTTTAGTGTTTAAGGACCAAAGTAAAGCAAACATAAGAAGTAGAGGGATTAAATGATATGCCCCAAGAACTTGTCCGTAAATATTCAAAGAGAAGGGTGAGAAATCTACTTTAATGGTGGTAATTATGTAATTTTACTACCTGCCTCATTTACTATATAAATGACATTCCCTTTTTGGGAAAATGACCAATGATTAGTCAATTATTGCTACATTTATTCCTTTTCTCTTTTTCTCTCTCTACAAAACACTGAATTAATTATTCATTGTCACTTCATACGAACATTTCCTAGTCTGATCATCTCCCACGAATATTTTTGCTTCTGAACTACACTAAGTATTTTCTGAGTTCATCAGTGGCGCCGCCTGTGGGAACCGAATGGTACCCAGAATTAACGTTCTAAAAACTTCAAAAAATATGGCTACTGAGGTTGATGGAGAGTTAGAGGCCAATCCGACCAGAGATCTGATTGGTGTTGATTCTGGCAATCATTTGATGGAAGACCTAGTCACAAACGAAAGAAACGGCCCAAACCGATATGCTGAGGAGCTACTTGAAGAGTCATTCCTGGTAGCCAGACATAAAGAATTGTTGGAAGACATCGAAAGGTTGAATACGGAAAAAGAATCGGTAGAAAGCTCCAGGAAGGTCAGATCTGAAGTCCGACAAGAGAAAGTTGAGGCTGGCCAAATCCAAGATGCTATTCAAACTAAAGAAAGACAACGAAGAAGAATCCATTGATATTCCAAAAGGCGAGCTAGATCGGAACAAAAATACGAGCAGTCGAAATCAAGCGAATATACTTCCTTGAGCTCTGATGAAATTTCATCTTCGGATACTGATGCCAAATACAAAGCAGATCGGAGGCAAAGAGATTTAAGGACGCATAAGCACGCTCATCGAACTAGTCAGAGAAAGAATGAGTCAACGAAGAAAGGTGATCAAAAGACAAGAAAGATGTTCTCTGGTGAGCAGGATAAAACAGGGAATGTTCGAGTCGAACATATCACTACTCGAGACAGCCTCAACCCGATAGTTATAATCAAGATTACCGAATCATTAATTATTTTACTTCTCTGACTTAGGAAAGACTGTATATGACCACCAATGATGGTCCGGTGGGTGCTTATAAAGTCGGACATAATTGGAGGTCATCCTCTCTTTTCTCAGAGATCCTCTCTGGACATCTTCCCAAGTGGTTCAATATTTCCAAGCTAAAAACGCTCGACGGGACTCAAGCTTTGGACAACCAAATTGAGCAGTTTCAGAACTTTATGATCAATTATGATGATGACGACAAGCTATTGTGCAGGGCCTTCTCCCAAACCTTTAAAATGATGCATCTAAATGCAATAATCGTCTTCCTCAAGGGTGCATAAAGAACTTTGACATGTTTTGGAGTATGTTCCGACAACACTTCTTCGAAAATAAGAAATTCCGGGAAAACGGGAATACCATCATTTATTGTAAGCAGAAAGTTGGAAATATCTTAAAGAAGTACACTAAACGTTTCATTCAGGTCAAGACTGATATGGAATTTTGTGAAGACAAGCTAGCATGGGCTGCTTTCTGAATGGGTCTTCTTCTGGGGGTAATGAAGGAAAATAATGCAGAGACACAGGCCAGGATATTTAGAGCTTTGTAGGATCAGATAGAGAAAATGATCTTAGTTGAAGAAACTAGGGCCTCAAAGATAAAGTCAATATCTTAATTCTATCAGGATCCGACATTAGTCAGGGCTAGTACAACAATGGTGAATGTCCGACCGCAGACTTCACAGCCGGCTACAACTTTCCGACCACGAGCACAAGTTCAAGCAACGAGCCAAACTCCTAAACGGGCAGTATGTTAGATCTATGTCTAACAGGTGGGTCCGACCAGCTTATTATGCCGAGTTGAATGGGTGTGTGTCAACCATCTTTGAGAGAGCACGCACAAATATGCATTTTTACAAGCCTTTCCCATTACAGACGCCAAGGGAGCATGGGAAGAATAAGTATTTTCAGTTTTATGAAGATATCAGGTATCATACAAAAGATTGTGTTGCATTGAAGAAAGAAGTCCAGTATCTGATAGAGAATGAAAAGTTAGTTGATTTTGTGAAAAAAGAATTCCACAGTCGCACCAAAGCAAGAAGTTGCTCCAAAATAAGAGGGAACTATGATGATATCCGAAGCGGTTGACGAAGAATTTGTTGATGTGTTCGATATAGCTGCAGAGTACCTAGATCCAAATTGAGGCAGAAATAGTGTGAACATGGTTGAAGAACCGATAGCTAAAGGAAAGGTTAGTGAATTATGTGTGTTTTTGAATCACTAATTATTCTCGAAAGAGGCATATTGTGAGTCTGGCAACACAGTTAGAAGCAGGAGCTTCATCACACCTATACAGAAACCCATCACTGATTCTTTTCTTCGAAGATGATGACATTAGAGACATAGCTGGTCCACATGAGGACGCAGTGGTGATCGGAGCAGAGTATAGCGGGAAACGAGATAAAAAAAATTTTGATTGATACAAGGAGCTCTGCTAACATAATGTTTATGTCAACCTCCAGGCAGATAAAGAACCCACCAACAATCCTACGATCTGACCGAATGATAGTGGGATTCACCGGAGAGACTACTGATGTAGTCAGAAAATTCTAAGGAATGGTAGAGTTGGGCCGAGGGCCATTCAAGAAGATAGTCACGATACTATTTGTAGTGGTAGATGTACCCACCTCATACAACACTATCTTCAGAAGGTCCTGGTTGTCTAAGATGTATGTTGTACCGTCCATTGTTCATCAGTGTTTGAAGTATGTGGTAGGTACCAATGTGGGAACGGGAAAAAGTAGTCAAAAGATGGCCAGGAAATGTTACAAAGCAGCACTGACCCTCAAACAGGTGAAGGGGTTCGGATCGAAAAAATAATAGCAATCATAGGGGTCTTCTGCGGATTCTGATCCTATTGACGATCCGAGGGAGTCCCCTGGGTTCATGGTCCTTGATGAAGGTTTCAAGGATCATGTTTTTCCCCGGTAAAAGTCTCAATATTGGTATAAGGCTATCTTAGGAGGTAAAATAAAGTTTATTCTAATTTCTTTCTACCAAATTACATTTGTTTGCTTAGTGCACAGAAGATCTCACAGGGGTCCCAGCATATGTCATCTGTCACGTGCTAGCAATACGGAACAGTGTATATCCGATCATCCAAAAGAGAAGATCTTTTTCTCAAGAAAAAGCTGAAGCGATAATGGCAGAAGTGGACCGTTTGACAAAAGTAAGCCACATCCGTGAATCACAATACCCTTTGTGGATGACCAACCCAGTCTTAGTATAGAAGAAAGATGGCAAGTGGTGGATGTGTGTAGACTTCACTAATCTGAACAGGGTAAAGATCTTTTCCCGGTCCCAGAATCGATCAGTTGGTTGAGAAAAGAATATTGTTTCAATTGGACGCAAGAATATTCGGATGCCTTTAATCATATCAAACAACACAAAGTGGTCGGTAGAACTTGGATACATTGATATTGAATTTGATATCAAAGCACAAGCACTAGCTGATTTCTTGGTTGAATTTTATTCTGATCGGGGTGACATGGATATTGATGTACAAAAGTCCGCCCCATAGTGGATAGTCCAAACCGACATGGGATCAAGCTCATCTGGTTGCGGGGCAGGAGTACAATTGACATCCTCGGAAGGCATTGCGATGTACCAAGCCATTCGACTCAGATTAAAATGATCAAACAATGAAGCAGAAATTGAAGCAACTTTGGCTGGATTAAGATTTGCAAAACAATTGCGGAGCCAAAAGAGTCAAGGTGATAAGTGATTCTTAACTCTTGGTAAACCATGATTCGAGATGATCAGTATCAGAGTCCTTGCCTTTCGACTGATGGGGGTATCGACCTTGTCGAACCGCTTCTGATGGCCTCAGGAGGACGCCAAACAATCATTTTTGTCGTGGATTACTTCTCCAAATAGGTAGAGGCTGAACCGCTAGCAGGAACACGAGCGAAACATGTGATCAAATTTATTATCTCTAACATTTGTTGTCGCTTTGGGGTACCAAGGAAGATTATTATGGATAATGGCTTGCAGTTCGATAACAATGAGATGAGAGATTTTTGTGCTTCCAAAAGGATACAACAGTGCTTCTCAGTGCCCTTCCACTCTCAAGCGAATGGTCAGGTCGAAGTAACCAATCAGACAATTTTAGATGGGTTGAGGAAGAATCTAGAGGGTAAAGCTGAGAAATAGCCGGATTACCTACAATACGTTTTATGGGCTTACAGGACCATTCCTCGGACCACAATGCACGAGTCGCCATTCACACTTATTTATGGAATGGATGCGGTAGTACCATCGGAAACCATGTTTCCATCTTACAGATTAAGCGAGTATTGCGAGGAGGGAAATGATAAAGATAAACACACCGAGCTGGATCTAATAGAAGAAGAGAGAAGAATGGAACAATTAAACTCTTTACATTATCAGACTCTAATGAGGAGCCGGTATGCATCAAAAGTTAGAAGAAGAGAATTCCAGGTTAAGGATAAAGTTCCAAGGAAAGTCTTCATTCATACGAACGAAAAGAGACTGGGAAAGTTAGCTTCAAATTGGGAAGGCCCATACGTGGTAACAAAGAAGATAAAACCGGGGACGTACATGCTAAAGGATAAGAAAGCGAGAGATCTTCCTCACCCTTGGAACATTGAGCACCTCAAAGTTTACTTAAAGTGAATGTGTAACATGTAAATATTTTCTTTATCAGTTTATGTAAGTATCAGTGGCATACTCTTTCCTACCCTGGTGGCGCCAAGGTTATATTGAGGTGCCCTAATAGCCGACTCATATATAAAATTCAATTTCCTTCTTAAAATGATTCGTAGAAAGTTCATCTTTTTAACTCAAAACATACTCCAAAAACATTTGGACAAGAAAGTTCATCTTTTTTAACTCAAAATATACTCCAAAAATGTTTGGACAAAAAAGTTCATCTTTTTTAACTCAAAACATACTCCAAAAAAGTTTGGACAAGAAAGTTCATATGTTTGAACTCACAACACACTCCAAAAATGTTTGGACAAAAGAATTCATCTTTTTGAATCATAAGTAAACAAGCATTAGAAAAACTGGAGTCAGATAAGAAATGTTTTAGTTTAACCATTACTCAAAGATTTATCCTATCATAAATCCTCACAACAAGAGGCAAATTACACATAACAAAAGTAGGATTTTTAGCAAGTTCTGTGTACAAACAGTTAACAAAATAAAGAAGAAAATATCTAATGCTTGTTAGTCGGATGCAAAGTTTTCCTTACTACCTTCTGGGGAATCAGACTCCGATGACAACTTTCTGAGTCTTCGCTGGATTCCAAGTCCTCTATAGAGATGCCTGCAAGATTATGTCTTTCTATGACCCGCATCCAAAGACTACCAGGATGCAAATCCGGAAACCTCTCATGCATCTCCAGCACCATAACAGACCTCAGGCTGGCATCGCTTTCTTCAAGACGGGTGACAATACCAGCTACATATTTGTCAAGGCGTTTTTTCTGTTCAGCCTCGAATGTTTTCTTCAAAGATTCATTCTCTGCTAATAACTTCTCAATATCTTCGACTACATTCTAGAAGTATAGCTTGGATTTTTCATAAGACTCATTGAGGCCATCCACCAGAGTGTCCCGTTCAGTATCTTTGCTAATAAACCGCTCTCGCTCATCGTCAAATTTTTTCTTCTCCTCAAAGAATTCAGCTTCAAGGGAAGTAATGGTAGCTAAACAGTCTCCAGAAGTTTTCTTCTTCTTAGAAAGTTTGCCATAGACCTCCTTTAGTTGGGTGGACACTTCGGTTGTCTTGACTAGCTCATCGGTCACCTCCTTTACTTTCTTTTTCCATTCAGCTGTCTCGGAGGTTGAGGTATCTACCTGGGAAAATATCTCGGACTGCTTGGCAAGCTCATTTGTTAAATATTTTACCTTTCTCTTCAATTCAGCCACCTCGAAGGTTAATGTCTTCACTTTAGCCCTTTTTTGAAGGACTTTAATTTTATAGTGATCCTTGAGGTTGGTTTTGCGTTCGAGGAGGGCAGCAACAAAGTAGTTTGTTTAGATAGTTTGCAACGTAGTTGTTCTCGTAAACGTCAAAGTAATCTGAGGCAGGAGAAGGGTATCCTCCCTCTTCTGAATTCTCTTCTTGCGGTGGCCTTCGTTGAAGAACAAATTCCCCCCGAAATCCAAGTCTACCACCATAACTTTCTTTATAGGAGGCAAGCTTGGACAGGTTGTGTTATCACTCTCTCCTCCACTTTCAACCATTTGTTTTTGTTTTTCTTCAACAGTAAGTCTTCTTGGCCTCACAGCATCAGCCCTAACATGCGGCCTCACCTTAATGGTGTTGTCAGCTTCTTTCAATCTCTTTTCCTAATTATGGGCCGGAGAAACAATATGAGGGCCTGATGGGTCCTCTTATTCGACTTCAGGTGGCCTTTCATCATTTTCGAAACCCACCTGAATTTCATCTTGGGGGTTACCCTGAATTTCCTACGGGGGACCACCCTGTATTTCACCTTAGGAACTGCCCTGAGTTTTGCTTTGAGGACCCCCTTGAGTTCCAAATCCTTTCTCTTCGGGAGCCTCACCCTCCGATTCAGCATCCTCTTCGGTTTCCTCTTCACCCTCCTCGGGTTTTTCCGCATCTTGATGGCTCAGAGCCCGGGCACGGGTGAGAAGGTAGATAGTGTTGTCTAAGCACTCCAAGCGTTTGAGGATGGCATCATTTAGAAGAGGCACCATAAACTCAGATATGGAACGTTTCTCACCTAAGTCATACCTCCAAAGGTTGTTTTTTACGAAATTCATTTGTAAAAAGCTTTGATGGATCGTGTGGTCTCAATGCTCACCTGCCCATGCACTCAACTTCTTAAAGATTTCCTTGGTAACTTTGGCATGACGCTTAAAGGGTTTAGCAATCCCTTTCATAGATGTAGAAGGAAAATGTTAGAATTATCCGACTATGACCAGTAAGATAGAAGAACATACAAGAATACTTACCCTGCCCAGACCATTTCAGAGTTAACTGATTCGGAAGGTCCTTGGAATCCTTAAAGTTAGTCTCTCATAATCCGGATATGAAGACGACTTGTAGCTTCTATTTCATGTCGACCTCTAAGAAATCTTTGATTACCTTGAACTGTCTGGAAAAACCAAGAGTAGAATGGGTAATGAGAATTCTTAGCCACACCAAAGATGGAAATGAGTTGTTCCATGGAAAATATGATCTCAGAGAGTCTGGAGGCCATGATATAGGCCTTAAGCGTGTACCAAATGTTGGCGCCAGCTTGAGAATGACACAGTCCGATTAGGTGAAAGTACTCGACCAGAGCGGGATCAAGGGGTAGACGAAGACCCCAGTTCATGAGCTCTGTATATATGATTAGCTCATTGTTCCGAGCAGATAATGGAGTCTCTCCGACGGTGGGAAACCGAATTGTGATGTTATTGGGAATTCCCCATTGGTCTCTCAGCTTTACTTCCTCAGTTGGATGAAAGTATTTGTACTTCAACATGTACAACGCAAGAAGGTGTTTAGACTCAATGTCGTGAAGATTATCACCTAAAATATCCTCTATGTTCGAGGGCAATTCTGTTGTGTGTTTCCTCTTGTTTTTATCTTTCTTGAATGAGGAAGTTTCCTTACTTCGAGGGGGCGGACCAGTGGCATTTTCCGGGGGAGGAGAGGAAGCACATTGGCTCGTCTCGGATAGTCCGGATGCGCTTCAAACACCACCATATTAGGTTGTTCTTGGTCGTTATCAGGCTCAGCAACCAGATTCCTTCCTTGAAGTTCAAGGATGGATGTTAAAACCGTCTCTGACCGAACTCCTTTTGTTGAAGGTCCCATGGGACTCACTTATAAAGTCGTCTGCGGGGACCTCTGTAGTGTCACTTGGGGAGTTGTAGTTGAAGAAACGATTCTTGTTCGAACAGACTTTACTGCTGGGTCGGGAGACCTTTTCCTTTTAACTCTTTACTTTGTATTCATGCTAGTTATTTTTCCTCTTTCATCACTCATGGTTATGAAGGGAGAAGGTGTATAAGGGAATTCAGAAGGAGTTTTAGTCGTTGAAGGGTCAACCTTGTTATCACGAGGACAAGCGTGACTAGGGGATGGAGTAACAAGATTGAGCGAACGTTCCCGGATAGGGGACCAGTTATTACGAAAGTGTGAATCCTAAATTTCTGCAGGTGAAAGATACTCTCTTCCACCATGGGATCTACGCGCAGTGATCTGGTTGGAAATATTTAACCATCTCCAAAGCTTATATCGTTCGAGGTTGATGAACTCTTCAGGCATGAAAATGCAGAGCGGGAAGTTGGTTTTGAGATTTTCTCTCTCGAGAACAAACACTCTCGAATCAAAGATATGAAGAAATCAAAACTGTGAAACTTATAGTCAGAGAAAGAAGTAAATATTTATAGTAAAAAGAAACAGAAGGTGAAAGGTTAAAGATTATAGAACTTTTGACACGCTTCCCTGTCACAGACCGCTTCAAAAGATGCACTGATAAGTTGGGCTAAGAGCGCGACACTTTTCCAGAAGTTACTTTGCCGCCTAAAAAATCTCTGACTCGATAATGGTGAGGTAGGAGCACGCGAATCCAAAGGAAATGATTGTTTAGGTGAGGTCATCATAACCAAATGAGAGGTCATTACTTCCAATGAGTGTTGATCCAGATAATCTGAATGGCGACACCTAAACAGTTTACAAGGCGGCCTGACAAGCAAAGGGCTCTGATCCGAGGAGATGGTCATAGACAAACAAAGACATCTGATCCGAGTAGATGGTCACTAACAAGCAAAGGGCTCCAATCCAAGGAGATTGTCACAAACAAGCAAAGATATCTGATCCGAGTAGGTGGTCACAGATAAGCAACGACATCTGATCCGAGTAAGGTCGAAAAATAACTGTAGTCGACACTCAGACATTTTTGTATGGACTGGGGGGCTACTGATAAGGGGCAAAAAATATAGGTGATCACTAGAAAAATTATGATAAGGAGAAGGCCCAGGTTTGTGTGTTTAGTGGTTAAGGACCAAAGTAAAGCAAACATAAGAAGTAGAGGGGTTAAATGATATGCCCCAAGAACTTGTCTATATATAGTCAAAGAGAGGGATGAGAAATCTACTTTAATGGTGGTAATTATGTAATTTTACTACCTACATAAATTACTATATAAAGGACATTCTCTTTTGGGGGAAAGGGCCAACGATTAGTCAATTATTGCTACATTTATTCCTTTTGTCTTTTTCTCTATCTACAAAACACTAAATTAGTTATTCACTGTCATTTTATACAAACATTTCCTAGTCCGATCCTCTCCCACGACCATTTCTTCTTCTGAACTACATTAAGGATTTTCTGAGTTCATTATCCACAATCACATTCCTTCATGAACTTCCATAGTAGGCTTTTTGCTAGCCATTGCACCAAATATTTGTAGAATATCTAAAACTCCTCCATGTTATAATTAAAAATCTAATTTTTTTTAACACACAACTTTTTTTCTTTATCTTACTTACCATACAACTTATCATTATTCTCAACTGAATGATTCACTTTAATTTCAAACCCTAAAATTTTCTTCTTGGAATCATATTTAGAGGCATCATCAACCAAAATTATACCATTTTATACATTAGAAACTCGAACAAATGAATTAACGTTATTTACCTTATCAGAATAAAGAGAAACTCTGCTCAGTGGTTCACTTTTTTTGTACACCAAATTATTCATTCTTCTCAATATTTCACTCTTATTTCATGTTTTTTAAAATTACTAGGCTCGCCAAGATGTTCAATATGATTATCCAGTTTGCATGAATCTGATAATCGAGTCATAAATAATGTATGCTTCCATAACGACATAATGCATAATCGAGTCAGAAATAATGTATGCTTCTGTAACGACATAATGCATACTTTAAGATTTAGAAGTTAGTAGTCTAAGGGTACTGTAATATATAACAGTTTAGAATAAAATACAAGGAACTGATTGATATTTACACTAAAAATTGCATAATTAGAAAATCTGTCATATTATGTTTTATTCACGTAGTGCAAAAATATGTTATGTCACATTTTATTCATAGACTCAAAAATTCGTCATGCCATATTTTATTCATGTTATAAAATTGTATTGCCATGTTTTATTCATAAGATTTAAAAATCTTATGAATAATTTTCAGGTGCAGGTTAATATGGAATCAATGTAATTAAATTTTTGAATAATTTTGTAAATTCTTGTTCATGTGTCATACATATTAAACTCTTACTTGTTTAAAGTTAGGAAAATGTTACGATCTAGCCTTTGCATTTTGTTTAGCTTTCTAATTTTATTCATGTTTTATATTTAGATTCCAAGATTTATGCTTGTAACACCAACGGAAAAACAATGGCCATGATCTTTCTAGGATGACAGACTAAATGTGTGTTACTGGTTTCTTAATCTTTTTTTAGAAATTTAAATGGAACTCGTTATGGTTATTCCATCAAGCTTAGTGGAACCATTCATTAGTCATGGAATTATAACGATACAATGTATTTAGTCTTGGGTTCTTGAGTTGGAATCGCTAGATAGAATTAGAGTCGTGTTCATATCGATCACTCATTTGGTTTCCTTATTGATTTGGGTGCATTATGGTATAAACATAGTCCACCAGCTTATTTACCAAGTCTATATTTGTATATTTCTCTTCTGTGTATTGTATAAGTCGTGAAATATTTTTCAGGCTTCAATGAGTCTGCACATAAATCATTTGGAACCACTAATTAAAATATTTAGACTTCCACACTATCGAACAAGTGGTGATAATTTTGTATTGTATGTCTATGATTTAGAAAGGTATATATCTCAAGTATAGAATGTTTCTGGGATGTCTATTTTTATAATTGTTTTGTGTATTTTTTTGTTCGCTATGATCCATATCTTAGTTTATATAATGGTGTAACTAGACTTGCTTGATGTTATGGTGAGTTATCAGGCTTTAATATCTTCATTTTGATAGAATGGCAATATATTTCATTTTCAAATGTTTATCATTTGAGTATATTCTTAGTGTAATGAATTTAAAAAGTGCTTTGAATCCTAATTATACATATCATGCTAGCTTCCAAAATTAAAATTAAAAATATAATTCATTACATAATTTGAGATTTAGATCAATAAGATATGAGATAACATTAGTTTCAAACAAATAAATTTTCAAAGAATAAAAGAAAAATGAGATTTTAAATTGGATGAAGAATGAACAACGTAATACTTTGTTGGTGTTATCGAATGATTAGGAATATAGAAGGTCATCAAGTAAATAAATCATGCTTTTAGTCATTGAAACGGTGAAAAACAATTACGATCTAAGAAGAGTGTGTGAAAGGTTGGTCAATGGAAAGAATTGGAAAGAAAAAAAGACGAGGAAAAATATGAGGTTAATAAGAGCTTAGATGGTGAGGAGTGAAATCAGATAAAATTAAAATAGCGTTTTCGTACTTTTAGATAGGACAAATAAAAAAAAACTTAGTTTTGGAGAAAATAACATGTTGGAAATAATTTTAAAGAAGGAAAATACTTTGGGAGCAACATTTTAGGTTGGTATCCGTTACTGATTCACTGTTAATTAAACATTTACTGCAATAGATTTGATTTTTATGACACTTTCATAACTATGTATGTTTGTCCGAAATTGATTACAACAGTTAAAACGATTCCGTGATTCCGTTACAAGTTGTGCATGTTCAACTATTTTGCAAAGCAACAAAATATTATGGGTAGAAGATCATTTATCCGATAGTAATTGTATAATTCGATCTATATTTTTTTAGTTATGGTTATTTTTATTAGGAGTAATGTTTAAATTGAGACATTTGATATTAAAACAAATTATTAATAAAAATACACAATAAGATAGAAAAAATACAAAGTAGTTGCATAAAATTTTCAGCACTATAAAATGTATTATATTATTAGAAATTTTTAAACCGCGCATTTGTTCTTTTTTGTTGTGAATGAGGTTTTCGTTTTATCATACATTCAATTGAAGTTTGGTAATTGTGTTAGTAATACTTAAAAAAAATTAGGACATAATTTATTGAATTAATTTGTTGTCCACATCAACTTATTCCGATTAATTGTGTCGGAACCAAACACGATTAGTAAATCACGAACGAAATCTTTAAACATATATCAAAATATTAGAAAAAAACAAATTCAACCTTATATATTTCAAATTATAGGTTATAGGTTAAATAATATCTAAATGTATCACAAAAAAAACAACTAAAAAGTAATAAAAATATATAGTTTGAACATTTATTTTTGCATTTAACAACAAATAACCAAGATTAAAAAAATGAAAATCATATTAAAGATATCCAAAACCAAACTTTACTACCATCTCGCACCTCAAGTTTCACTATTGTCTCGTTAATATCTATTTTGTATACTTAAGTCTCATTCAATATTCAATTCTCTAAATAATACCTTAAATATTCATGCTCCATCACCAGTCACTTAACCGCTTCTCATTCTTGAACCAAAGTTTCTTTTTTTTCTTTTTTATAAAGATCGGTATCTTTCAAACCAGATTTCAAAATAAAAATCCAAAGGTAACATCGATTTTTATTTTAAGACAAACAAACTAGATCCATTCATGATATTTTTTGTATTTTTTTTGTCACTAACATGGAAGACCAGACATAACCAAACATGGGAGACGAGACATAAAGAATATGCAAGATCATGCATAAATATATATAAGAGACCAGACATAAAGAACACGCAAGACCATGCATAAATAAATATAAGAGACCAAGCATAAAGAACATGCAAGACCATGCATAAATAAATATGCGAGATCCTACATAAAAAACATGCGATACCGGATAAAAAACAATATGTGAGACCAAACATAATCAATTATGCGAGACCATAAATAAAAAAACATACAAGACCATACATAATAAATCATGCGAGACCAATCATAATAAAGTTGAAATCTAACATTATTAAATAATGTGAGATGAGGCATAATAAATCATTTGAGGCCAGACATTGTTTTTTGAAGACGAACAAAACTAAATCTATTGATATATTTTTTTCAGCAGATCGAGTAACCTTGGTCTCGCATGTTTATTTATATCTAGTCTCGCATGTTTTTGTATGCCTGGTCTCGCATATTTTTTTATATTTGGTCTCACATGTTTTTGTATGTCGGTCTCGTATATTATTGACGGAAAAAAAAATCAAAAAAAAAATCAAAAAATTTATCAATGGATCTAGTTTTGATTGTCTTAAAAAACAAAGTCGATGGTACTTTCAGATTTTTTTACCGAGCTAGGGTTTGAAAGATACGGTTTTTTAAAAATAAAAAATAATAGATAAAATAAAAAAGATAAATTTGGTTCAGAGAATGAGAAGAGGGTTCTTGTGGAATTAAGAATAGAAAACAAAATAATAGTAGCGGTATGAGTAGGATATGAAGCATTCAAAACATGAGACTAGGTATAGTATGACCGGAGGAAATACATGGTATAGTATGACCGGATATTTATGAATAGTTCACCCAAAACAATTTGAAACTATAGGTAAAAAATGATGTACACTTAATTTTTTATCAAAATAAAAATTAGTACTTTTAATATGTTCAAAAAATTAAAAATTAAAAAAAAAAAAAAAACAGGTCAAAGACGTAATAATTTGGTTAAAATAATATTTTAGTGCAAATAGAAACTTAATAAAATGATAAAGGATTTAAAACATAAGAGTCTTAACAGCATTAGAAATCTAATCAAATCAAAAAGAAAATATTAGAGTTAATGTATACCAATTTTAAGAATAGAAAACAAAATAATAGTAGCGGTATGAGTAGGATATGAAGCATTCCAAAACATGAGGCCAAAAGCAAACAGAGCTAGATAATGGCCAGTACTAGTGGCCTTACCATACCTTTTCGACCACCAAAACTGAAGAAGCAGCACTCCAGTATTACTTCCCCGACTCCATGGATCCCATCAGTCCCTTTCTCGACGCATTGCAGACAACGTGATGTTGCCGTATCGGTTGCCTTCAATCCTTCTGGAAATTTTGATCTCTCTCTCTCTGATGACGGTGAACCACGGCTAGGTATTCTCTTCTTTTCATAATAGAATTATGCGTACTGTAGTTTCAGCTTATTACCAGGTTTCAGCTCATGTAATATATTGAAAAATAACTGCAGTTTCGTGTATGCTAAACATGAGAACTATATTTGCTTTTTAACCTTAATTATATTATGGCTTGGGTTATCAGTAGTCCTCTAATTATAAGCTTAAGGTGACTAATTCAGAGGAATTTGCGACTCCAATGGCTCGAAAGGCAGGACGATTCGAGGTGGTGATTAATAACGACATAATCCGCACTCTGGACTTAAGTCCATTTCAATCGGCCACTGGAATCATTTCTCCTTCTTCTGGTAAACTATAAGCTACTTAGTAGTTTTTTTATAAACACATGCAGTAAATTTAATTTAATTTTTGAGTCACTGTCTTATCGTATGTACGTACGTAGTCGAGCCAAAAGATTATCTTGAACGCACAATTGGGTTTACGATTGATTATACAAGAGAAGATTTGGCTGACCCTCGCGAGCTGACAGAATACGGTGATATAAGGCTATGGTTTGTTAGACTCGATGCTGCTTATCCTTGGCTACCTGTTTTGCTTGATTGGCGAGCAGGAGAACTCGCTCGTTATGCAGCCATGTTAGTCCCTCACCAGGTAATATTTTGTTATTAGCTTATATTGTCTGTAGGTTGACTAAACTAAGATATACATGTGTAAAAATATTTTTCGGCTTTGCGAGTTCCAACAGAAGACTTGACATTTGATGTTCAGGATTATAAAAACATGAGTTAAGGTAAACATGAAAAACAAAGTTGAGTGAAAACTCTACTAAGTTGGTTCAGTTTGCTATTTTATATTTTGTGTTTGACCTGAATTTGTCCAATCTATTATACGAGGTGACGAACTTGTCTACTAATTACAGAAGTTTGATGTAAATGTTGTGTTTAACTGGGTTGATTGCAGATGAGCATGAGAATGGGCGTTGTGTTTAATCCAGAGGCATTGGAGTTGTTTGTGATGAACAAAGTTTTTATTGTTTACTCATGGTTAAAGGAGTGTAATATTGCAAAGCCAAGGTCCAAGACAAGTGATATGGCTCGGATGCTTGGATTCGGAATTGGAGATGAACTTTTCGACTTGATCGACAACCATCATAATGTCGAAACTTGATAATATTGTCCACATTTTAGTATGAAATATTACAGGCATATTTTTTATGTTCTTGTCTGGCAGTGAAAACAATATATTTTAATGTTTTTATTTTGTTTAAAATGTCAATGAGTCAACTGTTATGGGAAAAAATTTAAAAACTTGACGTTGTCTAGTAGAAAAAACATTATATACTTCTATTTGAAACGGAGGATTTAGTTATAACTTGAGCGTGATAGGTAAAGTCATAGCCATAAATCGGAAGGGCTAGTTTTTTGTTTTACTTTTCTTAACCTCTAGTGTTTATTTATTTTTCTTATAAAAAGAACTAGGGAAATTGCACCTATAATACCCACTCAACTATTCAATTGTCAAATAGTACCTAAGGTTTGATCAATTGTCACTTAATACCCAACTCAACTACCTAATTGTCACTTAATACTTAATATTATTTTAATACCCTTAATCCACTATATAAGCAGAATTTTCTGTTTTCTTTCTATTTTTTCTAGCTTTTGAAGATTTGAATTTGTTAGCCGCTCTAACCACCTAACCCTACGAACTACCACGAAGCACGACTGAAAGCACAATTCCCGTGATCGGAGCGTTAGAAGGTCTCTTTATTTATGTAGGTTGTGGTGTAAAACCTATCTAATCACTGTTTTCTACGTACATGAACTGATCGTGCTTTTTGGAATCTGTTGTTTTACAAGTAATCGTGTTGTTGCTTTCAGGTAATCGTAATTACCTACCGATTTCGAAGTTATTTGTTGGTATTCTGAATTAGAATAGGTTTTATTCTACTGTTTTTAGACGCTATAGCCTGATTTCGAGCTTTTCTCTGTTTTTTTTGTTTTTTGTTCTAGCGATCTGTGCTTGTTTTGTTAATATTTGTCGTTATATACTCATGTCCTTGTTTATGATGTTATATAATAATTTTGTAGTGTATTAGATTTTGATTTCGGACGTGAAACATTTGTAGACTATGCGTTTTAGTTGTCCAGGAGTTCAACACAAGATGCGAATTGTGTGATGTATTCAATGAGGAAGATGTTAATTGTGTTACCCATTCGCATGGTTACATGCGAATTACATGAAACAATTTCAAAAGTTGCTTACAAATATGTTGCGAATTGTATGGAACTCCAACGTAATGCATGTTCAAACATATATCAGGACTCTTAGTTGCTTATAAAAATCAGGATAGGTTGCGAACTATGTGTAACTATAAAGTATTGCATTTTCAAACAAATATCAGGAGTTTTAGTTGCTTTACAAATCACATGATATGCTGCGAACTGTGTGGAACTTTTAAGTATTGCATTTCCAAACAAATATCATGACTTTTTTAATTTCTTTACAAATCGCATGAGATGCTGCGAAATGTGTGATATATCATACCTTATCATCTTTCAGACAAATCTCAGGGAGTTAATAGTTGAGAGAAAATCTCAGGTTCAATTGCGAATTGTTTACATTTCTGGTTAGTGTGAGTGTACCAGTTGATTCACAAACAACTCTTAGGACAGGATGCGAATTGGTCAATTATATACTAAAATTATACACAGTTCGCAGATTGTAGATATACACAAATCGCACGATAGGATGCGAGTTGTTTGATGCAGTAATAAATAACTTGCACTTTATTTTTGGGATTAATAACTAATAGCTTGTTCGGTGCAGGGTAAGGTATGTCCAAATCACGAGTTTGTATTTTTAAACAAGCTCATCAAACCGCAATTGTGCCTTTCACGGAGTTTGAAAGATTTCAAAGTCTCCAAGCTTATGTGGAGAACACATGGGAGGAGCTTGTCACAGGTGACTACCTAATTACCTACTCCTGCAGGGATCACAATAATTCTTTCTTTAATAACAAAAGGATTTTGTTGGGTTGGTGTTATATCTTGATTTGGAGCATTTAAAATGGGTTAGTTTTCTCATAGAACAACACGTCTTCGATAAGGGTTCTGGTGATAAGTGTTCTGGTGAAAAAAGTTTTGGTGATAAGAGCTCTGGTGGTAAGGACTGTGGCATAAAGAGTAAAGAGCGCAGCTTGAGTTTGGGAGAACCATCTCGTAATCAACTAGTTTGAGAGGCTGCAAATTAAGTAGTGTTTTTTATTTGATGACACTTTGCAATAGAGGATGCGATTAGTAGATGTAACCATAAAACTATGAACAATTTGCAGCCTATGATTGTACACAATTCGCAACGTATATTTTGAGAACAACTCTTAGGACAGCATGCGAGTTGTTTACATTTTTTAAACGCTTGAGTGTTGTTGTATTGTTCATTTGAGCTGCCTTTTTCCAGGACTATTCCATGTTGCTCTTGGTATAGTTAGCATTGAAGATTGGGACGATTGGATGTGGTTTGTGTGGTGTTTGAAACCACATTTGTTGGAGCGCCAAATCACATTTATTTTAGACCGTCATTCTGGTATCGTTAATGTTGTTTTTGTCTTGTATCTAAACTGCTATCATGCGCACTGTTAGTTCCATCTCATGCAGAATTTGAAAACAAAACTGGAACATACTAACAGAGACTATAAAAAAGCATGTTGAGTTTCTTCCATCGTCTTGCTTATGCTCCCAGTCGAGAGCTTTTTAAAGATATACTAACAGTTTTTCTATGTGAATGTGGTGACAGAATGAGTGATTTTCTTGTTAATATACCCCCGGGAAAGTATGTGCAGGCTTACGTAAAAGGGAAACGATACAGCTCTATGGCTTCTACTGCAGAATCGTTTAACAATCAGATCAAAAAATATTGCGGCCTACCGATTTTTGAGTTTATTGACTGGATTAGGGTCTTTCTTATGATTCAAGTTTCACGAAGATACGAAGAAGGGCTAACCTGGAGTACTAATTTGGTCCCCGAGTATGAGAAGAAGCTAAAGTAGAATGTTGACATGTGACGAACTTTGGTAGTAAGTAAGTCGCCTTCCGCCATGTTCGAAGTCTTTTCAAATCCTATGGCTATTGTTAATCTGTTGGATTTCAAATATTCTTGCGGATCATGACAACAATAGTGTTTTCCATGTCCTCACGCTTTAGCGGCAATACAGTATATTGACCAAGATCCCTTTACTATAATAGAGCCCTTCTTTACGGTTAAGAATTACAAAGAAAGTTACTCTTTCAGCATACCATCTATAACGGATTTTGGGGAAGGGTCCAGCGCTAACGATCCTTCGTTTGTTGAAATTCTTCCTCCGAACGTTAAGAGACGCTCCGGAAGGCCTAAGAAAAAACGAATCTTATCTAGAGGAGAAATCTCAACCAAACAATTAAGGTGTGGCCATTGTTCGAAATCAGGCCATAACATGAGGACTTATGATGTTCCAGTTTAAGCACAATCCGTGTTGTGGACAATTCTGGTTGGTCACATTTATTTGTAATTCAGTTATTGTTCTAGACAACAAACTAAATATTTTTACAGTTGTTTGTTCATCTATACATTTTTTTGTTTTGTTTTTATTATAGTAGAGAAATTTCAAGTGTTTTGAGTTGCATGCAATTTGTATCCACTATTGCAAATTGTGTACAATATCTTGATATCATGTTGCAAACATCTATCAGGTCTCCATGCGAGTTGTATGAAATTTAACCAGGATGCAGATTGTTTGTCAAATCATATCAAGCAACTATTAGTATATGTTGCGAATTGTATTGAGCTCAAACGTAATGATTTTCAAACAAATATCAGGACTCTTAGTTGCTTACGTTTCGCATGCTATGATGCGAATTGCCTTCAACTCTAAAATATTTCATTTCCAGACAAAATATCACAATCACATGATATGCTGCAAATTGTGTTTTCAAACAAATATCAAGACTTTTTAATAAACTACGAATCGCATGCTATGCTGCGAATTATGTCTCAAACAAATATCATGACTTCTGGTTGCTCACATATCGCATGATATGCTGCGAATTGTAAATAACCAGAAGTCTTGATATTTGCTTACACATTGCATGATATGTTGCGAATCGTGGTTTCATACAAATAGCAGGACTTTCAGTTGGTTGCAAAGCGCATAATATGCTGCGAATTGAATGGAAATACAAAGCCCTACAATACTCAGGTCCGCATGCGAATTGTGTGTAAATCAGTAATATTGATAAACAAGTAATATCTCAGGTCAAGATGGGAATTGTTTGCAAGTGGTAATAGGATGCAAATTGTATATATGATTCAAAATTTGTACAAAAAATGGATTCCAAAAAGAGGATTACAGTCTTCATGCACTAACAAATTTTCAAACAAATCACTACAACATATTAGTTTTTGTTAGTTGCATTCTAAAAAAACAAAAACAAAACAGACTCTATCAGTCCTCACTAGAGGATTCTTCACCATCTTTCTTCTCTTCGTGCTGATCATCAGCCTTTTCATTTTCCTCCTCCTCTTCGTTATCTACGTCCATCATGCATTAAAAATGGTTTTTGATGGACCGGCTTCGTCGTCCCTCTTTCGTCTGTTGTTTGGAACCTCTGTCGTCTGAGGTGGAACCTCTGCTGGCTGAGGTTCAGCAGCAACCATTGGAACCACTTCCACTGATTGGGAGTCAGCTGAGAAGTAGTCCTCTATGTTTAAATCAAGGACAGAGACTGGGCTGTTTAGTGGTGTTGTTGGCATGATTAAGTCATCGCTCTAGTTGGTGGTTAAGGATGACCAGGAGTCACCCAGAGAACCTAGTGAACCAGAGTATGTGGTGGTGGTTGTGGTGGTGGAAAATGACATGATTGTTGGAATTTGAAGAGAACAAGAGGTGTTTTTTAAAAAATATAGAGTTTTTTTTTAAATTAGCCTCTGGTTAGTAGTGTTATTTATAGGTATGGAGGGAGTCTGAGCTTATGAGGTGGTGTGGCTATATTAATCATTACATAGCCTCCATGTCCAATCAGCAATTAATGGGCTCTGGTGATTAGATTGCTCTTTGCGTGCTCAATGCAGTTAACGTTTACCAAGGCAGACACCATAACCTGTTTAGTTGATGCGAACTGTTTAGTGATAATTTCGCAGCCTATAGTTTGTTAATGTGGTATTTTTCTAAGCATGTATCAGGTTAGGATGCGGATTGTTTGGTCAGGATCTTGTTTTTAATATATACCATGAACTGGTGGGAATTACAATGAACGTATGTACACCAAAAAAACCATAATGTCTTACAGAAAATCACTAGTACTTGCAGGTATCTCCGTCGTTTAAGAAAAAATCAAACATTTATGCTCTGAAGCTAATAACCATATCTTCATCGTATTTTGGCTGCACATATCCATGCTGGATAATATCTCTAGCGTATTTGCAGACAAAAATACCACAGTCAAGGGTGCCACGTTTTTGTTGTGGATTTTTTCATTTATTTTTCACCTTTCACTTTGTCTTTGAAGGAGGTAGGAATCCTTTGTCCAAGAAATAGTTTATTTGGTTATAATAATTAGCGTTAGGAATCTGCACAAAAACTTAAACTGTGGTTGTCAAACAATTCGCATCGCACATTGCGAATTGTTTGATAACCAATCCAACATGTAGATGTCAAACAATTCGCAACCTAGGTTGCGAATTAATCAGTATCCAATCCATTTTGTCTGCAAATATTTCGCAGCCTATATTGCGAAGTTTTCATCATATAAGACATTTCGCAACATAGGTTACGAATCTATTTATGGATGCGCTATGAATTACAACTGCAAATTACAATGCGGATTGGTATGAAATATAAACAGATATGAAGCTGCGAATTGTTTGCATCCTAGGTGATGAAGATGCGAACTGTACTACAGCGCACACGTACAGGCTATGAACTGTTCTATTTTTTACATGCACGTTACAGGGATCTGAGAAATATGGAAACAACACCAAAATCAACAATCAACTACCTAACGCACATCTAACATACATCACAATTCTCATGAAAGTATTAACATTACATGCAACCAAACTTCTACTCTGGGTTCGACGATAAACGCGGAAACTGACCAACTATCGTCACTAAATACTTCATTCTGGTATAAAAAAGAAATGTTGATCGTGAAATAACAGAAAATAGTGGTTTAAAAGTCATCAAAAACGCAAAAAAAAATACACTTTCCACGATAATGCTTACCTGGTTACATCTAAACAATATACTATTCACCGGCCGGAGACGACTAAACGGCAAGTTGTCGAACAAGAGGTCGTTACTCGTTGGACGAATTGAATGACGGTGACCGGTCCAATTCCATTAAAGGTGCGAAGGACGACTTATTTCAGAGAGAAGCTGTAGGGTTTCGCGTTGGAGAGAGAGAGAGAGGAACACGAAATCGAACGGTTTCTGGTGATTTCTAAAATGAGATGTGTTTGGGTTTGTTTAGGGTGATAGGAAGGGGAAAAAGTGGGTTTGAAATGAAAATGGTATATATAGTTGGGGGTAATTTTGTCCAATTTTTAACTCGAGGTACTAAGTAACAGTATCCAAAATTTGGGTACTACCGAGTAATTAAATACTTGAGTGAGTATTTACTAGTACTTTTCTCAAAAAACTAATTATATCAATTTATAAATATAAGTTTTATATCTATTTTTCATAAAACTAACCATCTCTATTTTCTCTCTCTCAATTTTGTTCTCGTTTAATTCTCTGCATCTGCTCAACTATACCATCATATTTTCATTGAAACTGCAACTCAACTTTTAAATCGGGATCCCTCACTTATTATTATGAAACGTTTTATCGAAACACTTTATAAAACATTTACAGCATCTTTTCAAACACATCAATTTATTCAATTGACTTATTTCCTCTTTAAATAGGCTAATGGTTTCCCAAATCGAACGCAAAATTGTCTATCAATTCGTCAAAATCAGTATTCTCGGTTTTTTGAAATCGTTTCTCATTTCCTCAAAATACAGTTATTCAAAATCGTACCTCAACACTTCAAGTTTTCTCAACCCTACTATTTTTTTAGTTTCTCAAAAACAATTCTTCAAAATCGAACACTATTTATCTAAGTTCGTTATTTAGAATAATATTTCTCATTTTCCGATTAGTTTTCATACACAAGAAACAAACAAGTAATTTCATTCCACTTAGTTTCTTCAATATCCATGTTTTTATGCATTTCTAACTTTATTTGTTTTAAAAGATACTGGTTTCACATAAGTGAATTACACACAGTTGTGTGATTTGTACCTATTATAAGGTAATTTTATTCTTTTATATCGATGTTTTTTATATGCATTATGTTAAACTTAAGAATGAGTTTTGAGTATTATTAAATATATGTTCTTTATATGCATTATGTTTTTTTTATTTAAGAATAACTTTTATTTTTAAATGTTTTGCTTGATTGACAAAATGCGGTAAAGCTAGTTGATTAAGTTCGGCTTGTGTGTTTGAGTATTGTTAAGTGTTGATTGTCTTTTCTATTTGAGTATTGTTAAATATTGGGTATTGCTTGATATAAGTATTAAAGTTAGTTGATTATGTGTTGCTAGAGTATTTGAGTATTTTAAGTGTTGTTTGTCTGTGTTTGGGTATTGTTAAGTGTTGAGTAGAGACTTATTTAAGTATTAAAGTCATTTGATTAAGTTTTTCTTGAATATTTTAGTATTGTTAAGTGTTTCTTGTCTATTTTTTTAGTGTTATTAAGTGATTTTTGTGTGTCGTCTTTTAAATTGTTTTCGGAAACTATTGCTATGTAATTATTAAATTGTGATTATAGTTTTTGTATAACTTAAAGTCATGTGATTAAGAAAATATTGTTAGTTAGAAACTTTTGAATCATGTTATATTTTGTGTTTTTGTGATTTATTGTGATTTATTTTTCTTATGTTAAAATAGTGTTGAGTATTTAAGAATATGTTTTATTTTTAAAAGTGTTGCGTGATTTAACCAAGTATTAAGTATTCTAAGACTGTTGCTTGATTTGAGAATAAGTTTTAAAGTTCTCAAGTATTAAACGCAAGGTAAAAGTTTTTTATTTAAATACAATGTAAAAGAGTATTGTTAAGTTTTGCTTGTTTGATGCACTTTTATTTGTTTTCATAAACTATTGGCATGTAAGTATTTAATTCTGGTTTTCGTAAGTATTAAAGTCAGTTGATTAAGAAAGTGTTTTTAGTTGGAAACTATTGAAGCATGTTATATTTTGTGTTATTTTTTATTTACTCGTTGAGCCGAAGGTTTTATAAAAAAACATGTGATTATGAGGGAATATTTCAAAATCGCATGTTCTTATAAACTTATGGCATTGTGATTTCGAGGAACTGTCTTAGAATCTCTTGATTTTTTTTCAAAATACTAGCATGTAATTTCGAGATAGACCCTCAGAATTAAATGCATTATTTTAAAAACAAATTATCATTAATGTTTTAATATTGAGTTTACTCGTTTTGCAGCATGTGACCTAGAAAATTTTTAAGGAATATTTTTTGAGTTGACTCATCACCATCAGTGGTAGCGGCAGAAAATCATGTCATAATGGATGATTCACAACTTCTAGAAGTTAATAATCCTTCGTCTAGATTGAGAAGGAATATTAGGTGAGATGTTGTGAACGAACCATTTTTAGTTCTTATACAACAACCAGATTTTGGAGATGAAGAAATTGAGGTATCTATCAATTTTAGAAGATGATAATGAGATGTTTGTGTCGAGATATCCTCATATACGTCAAGACAAAGTTTTACCAACCATGCCGCATATTACGTCTATCATGACCGGGTAAGAATAATTATTTGTTTGTTATACTTTATGTTTTATTTTTTTCTACTATAGCTGATGTGTCAGTTTAAGTTTTCAAAAAAAAGGGTACATCATTTTGTTTATATGCTATTAGAACTGTTGTAAAGCATTAGAAGTTGACCAACCAATATACTATATAGTATGAGAGGTTCTCAATGTCATTCAATTCGGGATAATGTTTAATGTCATCCATAATTTTAGAATGATGGCATTATCAGACTTTCCTATTTGCATTTTTCATTTGGCAAGATGACGGTTACACTTGACGATGTACCCGTCATTACTAGGTTATCAATAAGCGAGAAACTAGTGGAGGTATATAAAAAAATCATCATGATATTCAGGCCAGATTCGTGTGTGGTGTTTTAGCACACTTCAAAGTGTGAATGAATATAAATATTTGGGTAAATGTTGGGTGTATTACTAAGTATTTTTCACATTTGGAAGCTTGAGAATCTTAGGAATCTAATGAATCTTAGGATTCTTTAGAATATTCTGTATAAATTTTATTTAACTAGCTAATGATCTAACGATGTTTTTCAATTGTAGCTGAGAAAGTAGGAGTTAGGTACGATGGTGTTTTTGCAATATCAAATTCCAATAAGTTCCACTTGGTTGAATTGTTGTTTAGGTACATTTCCTATATCTAGCTTTAGTCTCCGTTTTCTCAACAGGTATAATGGCTTTAGTTTTTCTAGTTTGTTCAATTACTTCACAAAAAATTCTTATTATATGTAGTCTACGATCGTGAGCGTAACCATAGATGAGAAAATTTGATCACTGTTATTTCTTTCTCGAAACAATTATCTTTGTTATATATGTCGTGCTTTAACAATTTCAATGTTGTCCACCCATTGTCAACCATACTTGTATCGAATATGTGGTGTTGTATTCGTGGTGTTGTATTCCAATTGGGAACATGTAATAACCTTAAAAATCTAATAATCACACTCAAATTGAGAGATTAAAGTACTTTTTCAAACGATACTTTTATATTCGTGTATTGCATATCTAATTAAAGAATTTACTTTTCCTTAAAATGAATCAAATATAAGCAAGGGATTTGAACAGTGATTCGTCCCTCGACTATCGCGTTTGGTGGCAGATAGTCCCTGGACTTTCAAATGTCCGTTGGCAGTCCCTGGACTATCGCGTTTGGATAAAGTTAGTCCAGAGGATCCTGTGATCCACCAGATGCTGCCACCTGTCTCCATACTCCTCAGTTTTTTGTGTTACCAGTAGTCCCTTGACTTTAGGTCAAACCCCAAACTTAGTCCGAGACATTAAATGACCCACCTACCCTTTCAATTTCCAGCTTGGCATTTCAAATTAAATCAATTTGTCCATGTGGCATTATTATGCATACGTGTAATATTTTTCCCAAAATTCATTTATAACAATATCAATCGGTGCGTTACATTGTTACATTTTTTGTTTTAATTAATTTAATTTAATTTATTATAATAATTAAACCAAATCTAACCCTAGATTTTCTGCAAACGTGAACAGACTTCACTCTTTTCGAATTCCAATCCCTCGACTTTCTTATCTCCTCTCTACTTGGTTCTACAGCAGATCCCATAATCTAAACCCTAAATCTATACTCTAATCGAAACACAAACCCTAAATCTTCTTTCTTTGTATGAAAAACATCAATTGAGTTTGATTTTGTTTTATGTATCAGTGATTTGTCAGAATGGAATCGCATGTTAATGGACTCCTCGTCCTTCTCGAACTCAATCGCCACAGTCCAGAGGAGGGCCATCTTCTTCCTCAACCCCAGTATCCTTTCATAGGAATCAAAATAAAAGCTTATTTGCTTTGTTCCTACCAAATTTGGTTACAGATTTTTTGAAGAACGCAAACAAAAGTAGATTTTTATTTTCTTCAGTGAAAGAAAAACAGGGACCAAAAGTCAAGGTAGTCTTTTTCTTTGTCTTCTTCTCGGATTCGGATTCGGTTTTGTTTTTTTTTCTTTTACTTTACTCTCTCTACCTTTTTTAAAGATAGAAAGTTTCTAGGTTTTACTGAAAAACCGATTTTTTAGTTATGTTGGTGAACCCTTTTTAATGGTGGATAGTTTTGTGGGTTTGAATCTTCTTTTGATTTCATTTGATTTTCCCCTTCTCTAAGTTTTTTTAGTACTTAAAATTACAAGCTTGAAACCTGTGATTTATTAAGACATACTGACTAGCGAAAGAGATTGATTTGAAGCTGGTTGCTTATTTTGACCGAATGTTTTTTATAATTGTTTAGGTGAAAGTCAAATTCAGTGTTACAAAATGGTTGTTTTTGGTTAGTTGAAGACTCTTCTTGAACTATTGAATGAGTACTTTTCTTGTATTAAACTTGTTTTTTCCTTTCAGCTTTAGTTTTCATTGTTGACTGTAGATAAGATTGAACTCTGGTTGTGCTTCTCTTACTTAACAAAGCTGAATTTGACCTTCTTCTCATTTAATATGTTTTTCACTTGTTTGATAAATTCTGTGCAGGTCAATAAAATCTCTAGGATCGTTGGGTTTGGTTAATAATCTATGTTGGATTTCGAGGTAATTTTAACACTGCTATATGGATATTGTAACACGCAGTATTCGGAAGCCAAACAAAGCTTCACAAACACAGAACTCTGTGAATGCACAAGAAGTAGTGTTGAGCTATTCCAGTAGTTTAAACTAGGTGATTATGTAGAAATTTCTCTATTTTGAGTAATATTAAAAAACAAAGTGATTAAATGACACGTAGGATTCATTTAATAGGTGTCACGTAAGAAAAATTTGTCATCTCACCAACAGGGCTGCCAACAAGGATTTTGGTCAAAGGGAAAAATCGTACCTAAAGTCAATGGACTACTGGTGACACAAAAAACTGAGGAGTATGGGGACAGGTGGCAGCATCTGGTGGATCAGAGGATCCTCTGGACTAACTTTATCCAAACGCGATAGTCCAGGGACTGCCAACGGACATTTGAAAGTCCAAGGACTATCTGCCACCAAACGCGATAGTCGAGGGACGACTCACTGTTCAAAGCCTATAAGCAAGTATGTCTCAAGATAACATTTTAAGGAGGCATGCACACCTTCATTCATAATGTTTTTTACATTAAACGTTCATTCAAAATGAAAAAATAATACAATAATTACATTAAATTATAACTAGTTTGGCTTACTGATTTTTTATGCTATTACCAAAATGTTTGAACTTGTTAGTGTAAACATAAAGAAACTTTTCAACGTAAGGTTTGAGTCATGTTTGAGCGTAATTGAAGGCTTCGAGGTACGTCTTGTATTCTTCTTTCATACGTTCTATGTTTGAGTTCAACTTGATTATGGTATCCGAATAAAGATTTGTATCGCAAGACTTTTAAAATATTTGTAATTTAATTTATCCATAAAAAATTCATTAGTCTTTGTTACGATTTTTTATGTGTCGTATCCATAGTATGTGTATCTCTTTCGAAAATATAATGTTAATTTATTTCATTAATGCCAATTTTCCATCCGTCATCATTATTGAGTGTAAGAGATATTCTTATGAATTGATTTAATTAAATCTTTGATTGTGGAAATAAAGTGAACGTATTGAGAGAGATAAAAAAAATGTTGAAATTCTAGAGAGAGAAACAATTAAACACAATCTATTTCAAGAAGTAAAAGTCGGATCATATATTCATTGTCTCATCTCATATATATAGGCTTGTAAGAATACTAACTGAATGAGTTACATAAAGAGACAAATTACACTGTAATCCTTTATATTTATAAATAATATACAACCTTAATGTTATTGTTTAAGTCCCTGATAATTTATATCTTTATCACTAGCCCCCTAGTTCTTATGAAGGTATGATGAATAAGAACTAAAAATCTTCGAATCCATGTTATATTAAAACTACAAATAGCAATATTCTAGATCGTCTCGAATGCAAACCACCTATAATTGCATCAAAACGTCTTATTTTCTTCACTTTTCACCTTCGAATGCATCTGTATTTAACTTTTCCTTGAATCAAGAATTCTTAATATTATACTTAAAGTCTCCTCGAATCGTTATGCAATCCTTTTAAATTCGCTTCGAATGTACATGTGGCTTTTCAATCACTCCTCTGTTAACAACTAGAAACGCATGAAATACTCTAGCATGTATAATGTTGTTAGGCCTAACAGTTTACATGTATCACCCTACTTGGTAGTAGGCAACCGTTTCGCAATTCTCTTTTCATCCAATTGTTGTCATCAACTCTTCATCTTCTTTGTCCATTTTCTCCTTCATTATTCTTCTATAAATATTCCTTCATTAGTTATTTTTTTCACATATAATTTCTAGTGAAAGAAATAGATAATCAACACAAAACCTTATTTCCCCGCCACCTTCACCTGAAAACTCAACTTTCTCGATTTATCTTCATCCTTCTATAGATTAGTTTTAAGATTATTTTCATTCTAGTTTATGAAAAAAACTCCAACTACTAAAACACTCATTTTTTGTATCTAAGACTACTTATGTATCAGTGAAAGAGCTGTTGAATATCGTGCAGCACGAATAATAGAAGATTGTCCAAAATTTTCAACTCAAACCACAGTATACGGTAATTTCATCCCTAGCCAGAATTCTTGTAGGTACCAATTTCCATTCAACCCAGATCTTGACACTTGCTCACCAAAATCTATTCAACAATCACCGCTTTGAAATCTCTCACCTACATCCTCTGGAAACACATCAAACCCTCCTCGAGAGAATCGTAAAGTGATATAGAGTAAATCTTCTTAGAGTGCATCAAAAACATCTCATATAATTGACATTAAAATTCTTCGAATTTCTCGCAATAAAACACCTCGAATTCAATCAAATACGCATTCTTACCGGAATCAACCTTCTAAAAGAAGCTCATTTGTAGCCATGGGAGAATTTGATGACAACAACACTCCACAAAATCCAACATATTCTCCTCCCCTGAAGGAGATAGTTGGGACTAGCAAAGAGTCCCAACAAACTCATTCAAAGACCCCTCAATAAAATACAACAGGAACCTCTAATCTATAAAATACTACTAGAGTTCCACCTCAACTGCGAGAGGAAGCTTATCAAGAAGAATCTAAATCAGAGTAAAAAACATATACAGACTCCAATCTTGAAATTACAGAAAGTGGCGCTGCTTTAGAATCTGAAGGCATTGCCCCGAAGAGAACTGCTCCGGAGAAAAATGCAAGGAAAACGAAATAGCCAATTGGACTACCCAAAGACATTGCTGCAACTATGAGTGTAAACCTGTAGCCAGTCCTCACCGAATATCTCACTGTGTTGAAAATGTGCCATATGAGTATTACATTCAATCACATGCAAAATGATTACAAAGACAATAGGTTTTTCCAGACAATATCATGCTTCGCTTACCACATCTAGGAGAGACTTCACTCTGTTGTGAAGTGAATAAACTTGTGGTCTACCCTGAGATCATTAACTAGGAAATTCGATTCTCATTAAACTGAATGATAGTGGAGTACTTCGAAATACTTGATATGTGCCCAACACAAGCAAGCCCGAATTTATGGTTTACCCTCTTAGTTGTTATTATGGCTTCCAGACTAGGAAAATTCCTCTTATGATTAAAGACTTCATTGTAATAACTGGTATTTCAAAGATATAGTGCTACCATTCTACTATCTCACCCTCGGAGGTAACTTCAAGATAATTGACGATCTCCTCGAAGCTGACGAATTCTACAAACAAAGATTTTTCTTTATATCTAGAGCCTCGGAAAATGGAATAGAGATCTCTAAAGAGAATCCATCAAAACTCAACCTTGTTTGGAAAAGTACTAGTATGTTAATCAATCATTTTTGCTTTTTGTATCTTATATTCCAACTTGTCTTTTATATATTGTTATTGCATGTAGAAATTTCGAGACGATACAAAGCTCGTAACAAAACAGAAAAAGAATATATTTTCCAAATTGTCTACTTGAGTGGAAAGTGCATAAGGTAACGAGTTCCATAGTTCCTTCATGCCCATAAATTTCATCAACAGCCACTTATAGAAAATCTCCCCGAATATTATCGTTTCAGATGAAGAATTAATGGAGCTCCTAAGCCCAAATGACGTTGTTAAAATACTATTAGCACCTAACGCAAAAGTCATACTTTCGGTTCAAACTAGGTCTCAAAGCCACTTGCCCGTAGTAAGAAGGGAAAAAAGCAGATGTCAGCTATTCGACAAATCTGAAGCCACATGAAAGATAGATACAAACTAAGAGGAAAACAAGGGAAACTACTCTTCCAACCATTGAAAAATGAATCGAGGCTGAACCTTCTCAGAAAATAAAAATAATTGCCGCTTTGAGAAAGAAGAAAATTTCTTCGAAAACTCCTCCAACAAAAAATAAAGAGGACAACGTAAAAATACCTCTCTCAAATTTAAATCTAAATGGCAAAGAGACCGAATAAATTATGGTACCAGATCACCAAGGAAATGATAAATTCATCAACAAAGAGACTATTAATGAAGATTAAATTCAAGATATTTATATGGATATGGACCCAGTAGTTTAACAAATCTAAGAACAACTTGAACAAAATATTCATCGAGTTACTGCACCTCTTCTGCCTGAAATTATAAGTTCGAATCTTCCACCATGTTCTTCACCGTCTGCTATTATGATTCATGAAAATTCTTCTACTCCCCATACTCCTCTTACTATCCTCATTGAAGATCCTTCTGAAGAAGTATCAAACACACTTCAACCATTCTCTAACCTCAAAGAAAAATAAAATCATTTATACACATAGGTTAAATCTTCTTGAAGAAAACTGGAGGATATGGCTAACGATATGATCCGATGAAAAAAAATGTGTTACGAGAGAGAAACAAATGAGGGAAATTTTCCACAGACATATCATCGATCAATTCCAAGTTTTCCATGTTGATAGATCAAAGTTCATAAAAGAAGCCGACCAACTCAAACGTCATTTAAGATTTGTTCATTAAAAATAAAGATAGAGCTGAACTTCTCCCATCAACATAAGCTATATTAACTCAAATCAAAACATGAAAGAGAAATGGGCGAGGAATAAAAGAATTACTCCTCTCTGCAAAAATAATTTAACAAAAGTGAGGAAGAGAAGAAAAAAGTAGTTGATGAATTGACATCACTCAAGACGACATCCAAAGAAGATAAAATCCTTATAGTAAAATACGTCAAAATCCAAAGTGGGCTAGAAACCCTTGCTGCTATCAAAAATGCCAAAGAGCAAAAAACAATTACTTTGCTTCACAAATTTCATGCAGCGTTTTCAAAAGAAAATTTGTCAGAGGATTACTTTGTTATATTAGATTTAGAAGTAAATATATATATATATATATATATATATATATATATATATATATATATCATTTAGCATGCTTCAAATCTGAATTATAATGTTTAGGATGTCATTTTATCCTTCCTTTTTGCATGGTTTGCTCCATAATATAAATCCACTCGAACTTGATATTTTATTCATGAAAGTACTTGTTTTCACTTCCATGATAGTTTATTTTTTATTATTATTATCAAGATAAAATTTATTAGAGATTCAACGGAAAAGATGGAAGCTTGAGACATGTATGAACTAAGCTTTCCAAAAACAATAATGGTCATTTTTATTGCTTAGACCCTGTGAGGAAGTTATTTTTCAGATTACAAACAATTAGAAAATATGAATCAAATTTGACAATGCTTAAATATTTGAGAGAGATTTCACGTAAGAGATATTTGAGATATTTTACAAGAATGTGTTTTGAAATCTAATTTTTCTAGATGAACACATTGTTTTGGAGTTTCCCGAGACCAGTCCTATTTTGGTCGTCACAGACATCCCTCTACATTATTTATTCGATGAATAACATATACGTTATGAAGTTAATCGTGACCAAAATAAGAAAATGTGTTCCGGAAATAGGGTTTGTGTCAGGTCTCATCTTTGGCCGCGATCGGCACAAGTGTAATCGCGACAAACCTTTCTTGAATTCTTCTATTAGATTTTTTCACCTACTTTTCTTAGCAAAACTTTCAATTGTTGCTTCACCAAACTATGATGATCTAAATTATTCTTCCGATCATCCACATTTAGTTAACATTTTTTTTTAAATAATTTCTACAAAAAGATATGTATCGATAAAATGGCCTTAGATATGGAAAACTATATATATTATCTTGAAAATAAGAAATTATGTCATAAAGTGCAAGCTTAGAACATGACGAAAGATACTACCAAATAAAATAAAGAATGGTTGATGGAAAAAAATAAATAATGGTTGATACAGAAGATGTACAAAAGAAATAATGGCTAATTTCTAGAGGGAGAAACTCACTCTTAAAACCATTTCTTCTTCAAACAAAAAACCTTAGCTTTATTCTTCAAAAACTGATTCTCATTCAAGATTTCAGAAAACCCTCATCACAATCTTTAATGCTTGTTGATGAGGAGCCTTTCCATCTTTTATTTTCATTTTTTAAGACTAGAACATCTAAAATGTTGGTTCCAAATTTTACCCCTTCTATATTGCTTATGCAAGTTGTCACTCTGGATCTAAACCCAAATAAACTCATCATTTATTCGTTGAGGATTGTTGATTTTACTATCTGCATGCTACTTAATGAAGGATCCAATGAGCTATTGTTTATACTTCATTCTTAACTTGGTACCACCTGCAAGACCTCTTCATCTAAAGAACCCATATATACTAAGGGAGTGACTGGCTGCAAGCGAAATAAAAACATGTATTCCCAGCCATGGCATGAAAGGTGGCTCCAAAGCTCTAGTTTTCTCGAAGTAACTAAGCGAGTGGCTGACTGCAAGCAGAAGAGAAGCTTGCATTCCAACTAAAAACATGAGAAGTGGCTCTAAAGCTCATTCTTTTCAATGCATCAGCAGTACAATTGCATCATGAACTCAGAAGAGATGGTCACTTCAGGTCCTACTATGAAGCCCAGTCTGACTGCTCTTTGTCTATTAATGTTTTTTCTGGCATTCTCGCTGATTGTAAACTTTGTCATCGTTTAATACAATTTAATATGATTATTTCCTACGTTTATAGTGAATGTATCTTAATTTTTTAGTTGGTATTAATTAAGATGGGTAAAATAACCTAAGTTTCTATCATCTCTATCATCTTGAGTAATTCCATATCTGGAACCAAACTTTGTTTGATGAAATCAAAGAAAAATTATCAGCCACTTTGAGCTTGTTCTCATGGTTTTAAACCAACCCTCCACATCAGTCCTCGTGCATATGGTAGTTTTGTCCACTAGGTATTCTAGAACCATTCACAACTGCATCCCTTCTTGGATAATCAAAAAAAAATTACCCACTGAGGATAACTCCCCTTCATTTGGCGTTTGGTATTGCAAAGAAACCTTTCACTCTCTTCGTGATTGGCGTGTAACTCACGATTTATCATAGACGGTCCAACGGTTACTTGTGCGCCCTTTCAAGCTTATTCTTGAAAAGCTCACACGTTGCATTAATTAGAAGCAGCACATCAAAAACCAATACCCACAGATGGTATTTTTTTTCCTCTGAAAAGAGCTCTTACCCCAAAGAGACTTTTTGTCCCTTGAGCCAGAAGCTTCTCTTAACTAATAAGAGGATCCATAAATCTATCAGTTCTCTCTCCTCATTTAATGTGGAAATTTATTTCGTGCAAAATTTAACAATCATTTATTGTTACTGCACTTTCATTATTGCCTATAGCCTGATCCCTCCAAGCTCTTTGTTGAATAAGTTGGAATGAACGTGTGGCATGGACAAAACTATCTGGGTTGCAGTACTACGGCAGGCCAAATCAAAATGGGCGCCATCGAGAATGACCATTCCACCTTCGAAGCAACCCCGCCTCAAGCACAAAAAAGAGTTGTAGTTACTGGTATCAATGTTAGGTGCACGCATATGAATGGTGTGGGCTTCCATAGTTAAATGTTTTGCATTCTTGTTATTGTTTTCCGACTCTATCTATAATAAATAATAACTTAGAACGTTCGGGGCCTTAACGACCCCATTAGACAGATTAATGTGAGTGACTATATTTTGTCAAATAGCATTACCATTACCTGCTTAATTGAGATAAAAGTTAGTATTGGAAAAGTATATAGTATCATGAGAACTAAGTTCCCTTACTTGCACTATAAAACTAATCACGGCCCACCCCTATGTGAGAGTTTGGATTGCTTGGAATCTAAGCGTCTTTAAAATCGAAACCTTGAACATATCGCCCTAGGATATTAAATATAAAATCATGTATCTTTCTAGGAATAATCACTTGTACCTCACGGCTATGTCCGACTTTAATGACCCCTCTGATCGCCAACCCTTATAGAGGGGCCTTACTTGTTTGGAAATCAATAGAAATGAACATCATTGGGTGGTTATGGGAGACTTTAATACCATCAAGCATCACAATGAGAAGATCGATCGAACAGACCTTTGAACCAACTCCATGAGAGACTTCAATAATTGTTGCGATGAAAGCGGCCTCAATGACCTCCGTTATTCTGAGTTCCAATTTACTTCGACTAACAAACACAGTGACGACCTGATATCCTCAAAAATTGATCGTACCCTTGTTAATAACCCTTGGAATGAGTTTTTCCCTCACTCATTTGCTCACTTTGACATCCCCCGTACCTTGGACCATACCCCTATTACACTCCACTTAACCTTTCTAATCCATATCACCAACAAGTCTTTCAAATATTTTAACATGTGGCAATTCCATCCAAGTTACCATTTCATTGTCTCAAACAGTTGGAATGTACCCATTTTAGGAGAATCCATGGATACCTTAAAGCTTCTCAAACTTTAGGCCCACTTTTCTGAACTAAACAAGAGGAATTATAGTAATATTAGCGACCGTGTTGATAAGGCCCGAAACGAGCTCCATCGGGCCCATCATAAAATGGTCATCCACCTTATAAATCCTTGCCATATAGAATATGAGATATTGGCATCCAAAAATTTCATATCTCTGAGTAGAGCTGAAGAATCTTTCCTAAAATAAAAATCTAGAGAAATTTGGCTAAATCTTGATGATCACAACTCCAAATTTTTCCTAAATAATATAAGACCTAGAAATAAGATCATCATCATTAATTACGCCAATGGCAACTCCGTCTCGCAGCCAAGAAGGATTGTCAACATTTTCAAATCTTATTTATCTAATTTATCAGGCTTGCCAAGTCCTCTTAACTATCCCATAATGGATAGAGTTAGGAAGCCCATCATTTCTAATCTCTCCATAGATTCCCAAACCTCAATCATAAGACCGTAAGCGATAAAAAAAAATTAAAAAAATCTTTTTTCTCTATAAATACTTATAAGGCTTTTGGCCCTGATGGCTTCAATACCTGTTTTTTTTTTTTAAACAGTAGCCTACTATTAAGCACGATTTCTATAAAGTTATCCATCATTTTTTTCAAGTTTGGAAAAAATAAACCCTACTTGGAATAAGATTGTTATTGCGCTCATCCCAAAGTCGAACTTTATTGCATCTCATACGGTTTTCCATGATATTGTTTGCCGCAATGTGGTATATAGAGTGATCTCCAAAATCCTGGCTAGTAGAATCAATTGACTCCACCCAGACTTCTTTTGTCCCGGGTAGAAACATCACAAACATTATTCAGCTCTCCCAAGAGCTCTTTCATGGTTACAATACGAATAGAAAAGGGCCTAGATGTGCCCTAAAGATAGATCTCATGAAATCATTTGATGAAATCAGATGGAGATTGCTGCTCGATGTCCTCTACGTTATGGATTTTCCCTTTAAAATGATTTGATGGATCATTCAATGCATCTCATCCCCCATGTATTCCATATATATCAGCGGGAACTACACCTCATCTTTTAAAGGTAAGAAAGAATTTCACTAAGGTGACCCCCTCTCCCCATATCTATTTGTTATTTTCATGCAGGTTCTCTCCAATATTTTGAAAGAAAAAGGAAACTGTAAACAATTTAGCTACCACTACAAGTGCCACGAGAAAAATATTATAAACCTTTGTTTCGTCGATGATCTTATGATCTTTTTCCGTGCTAACAAACCCTCTATCGAGCTCATTAAACACGGTCTCGATGAGTTTGCCAAGAGACAAGTTTTCCTTTCTGGCACCTCGGACGTTGTCAAACAGATTTCATTTCGAGTTTGAGTTTCGTTGAAGGGACCCTTCCATTAAAATATCTCGGCGTTCCCCTCATCTCCTCGCGATTTACCTACAATGACTACAAACCCCTTTTCTAGAATGCCACGAATGGGATCAAATCCTAGACTGCTAAACACCTATCCTATGCTGGTAGGCTCCAGCTGATCAAAGTGGTCCTCTTCGCTAACCAGGTTTATTAGGCATCGATTTTTATTCTTCCTGCAAGAGTGCTCAAGGACCTTTCGAAGCTTTTCAGAAAATTTCTCTACTCAGGCCCTAACATGAAGATTATTAGGGCTAAAGTTCCATGGGATAAAATCACCTTGCCCATAGAGGTGGTCGCCCTAAAAAAACTTCAGGTCCATTTTGATCGAAAACCCGACTTCAATCTGGACTCCATGGATCATTAGCGAAAGGCTCAAAAATAAAATTATCTAAAGCCTCCTTGTTAACTCTTCGCTAAGCTGGAGTTGGAGGAAAATCCCCAAGCTTATATCTATTGTCAGTTCACTTTACAAAGTTAAAATTTGAAACGAAGACTCCACATGCATATGGTACGACCCATGGCTTTTTCCCTAAATACTTAATGGACTATTATGGCCCTAATATTATCCACCATGCCCGTCTCAATGGTAAAGATAACGTCTCTGATATTGCTACAATGGGGATTGGAATTGGCTGACTGTTACACGGCGTGGACGAAGAATTCATATTCAACACCTAGTCGACATTAGAGACGCATCAACCAAGGTCCTCCACCATCCACAAATGAGGATGGATTCATTTGGATCCTCAATCGCAACAAGGGAACCTTCACCATCAGTAGCACCTATGAAGTCATTCGCTCATCTTTTGCTATAGTTAGCTGGGCTACTCTTATATGGAACAAATTTAACATCCCTAGACACTCCTTCATCACCTGGCTTGCCATCCAAGACAAGCTGACCACCAGAGATAAGCTTATTGTCTGGTGCTACCGTACTAGCCCCTTATGCGCCTTTTGTGGAAGCAACCCCGAATCTACTGAACACATTTTCATGAGTTGTAGTTATATCATGCAACTTTGGGATTTCGTTACCCGCAAGGTCAAGATACCCCCGTCGCAACTTACTTGCATTATTGAATCAACAAAGCAGCCGTCTGTATCCCTGGTCACGCGAAGATTAGGCATCATAGAAGAGTCACCTTCTGTGCAGTAATATACCATATCTTGAAGAAAAATGAATGCCAAAATTTTCCAAAACACAGACCCCCTCTGTTGAGCAACAGGACACAGAATTATCTAAGACACAGAATTATCTATGATATTAGCTATAGATTTTATAACCCCAAACGTCTGCCATCTACCATTAGTTGTTTTATCCGCTATTGCCTTATTATAGTCCACTTTAGTCTCATTTATCTCACACTATTTTATTTTCACAATATTCATTCATTTTCAAAAAATGTTATGAACTACTTATAAAACAATATTTCTTCATATATTTTACTGCATTTTATACGAAAGGAAACAGAAATAATGGTTCTATCTCCAGTGCAGAAAACGGCTAAAACTACAGTTACTTGACAAACAAATTTCGTAATTATGAGGATGGAACGTCATTTTATGTGGACAAAGATATTGAGGAATTTTATGATAGCTGAACGTCAGTGTCGATTTGGAAATAATAAGACAAAGTAGTTTCAGATTTTTTTTATACATCTTTATGGGCTAAAAAGCACCCGTGGTCCCTCATGTTTACCACTTGTATCAACTTGGTCCCCTTCCTTCAATCATGCATAGAACTCATCCCCATCCTTTTTTTTACGTTGCATTTTCAGTCCCCCCGCACATGTGAAGCCTGTGAGCTTGACACGTGGCATCAGTTTTTGTTGCAAGAATGGTCCCCTTTTTTTTTCCAAAATTACCCCTTCTCATTCCATATCATCTGCCATGTCAGCTGCCCCCTCAGCTTTACCATTTACCTTCAGTTTTTACCGTTTAACTAAAAAACTTACCATTTACCCTAACTTAATAAACGGACCGGGCCGTACCCTTATTTAATTAACCCAACCTGAAACCCAATATAACCCAGCCCAGCCCACTACAATATAACCTGACCCGTTTCCATTTACCCAAATCAAACCCGTCGTTCTCGTTCTTCTCTCTACCTACCTCTCTCCTCTTCCATGGCGTCTCCTTCTCTCTCCTCTCTTTTTCTCAAAATCCGTCTCTATAGTGGTGAAGTATACCTAAAGAGAATACCATCATCACGAGCAAATATGCTAACTGATGCAATGGGAGTGAGCGATGATGGCTGTCCTAACAAAAGAAAGAAAAAGTCAAGTCCCTGCAAAAAGTCTGGTTCCCAAGGTGTTATGAGGCGCGCAGTTCTGATATTACGATAACGATACATAGCTTTTGGTTTTTATTTTTCTTATTTTTGCAATTTGATCTTATGTAAATATAAGATAATCCATCTTATTATCGTTCTCTCTCTCTCTCTCTCTCTCTCTCTCTCTCTCTCTCTCTCTCTCTCTCTCTCTCTCTCTCTCTCTCTCTCTCTTCTCACTGTTTGGTTTCCGAGAAAATCAAAATTGAGATCTCACAACTGTCACTCTTACACAAAACTTCGATTCTGTATCTCAAAAACCCTTTTCTTTCTTCTTTTCTCGCGAAGTTGTTATTTCATTTTTTCAAATTGAACTTGAGATTTAGCTGCTTTCGCTTAGGAAATAAATTATTTGTGGTGATTTTGAACTTATTGATTTGGCTATGGTTTGGGTTTGGTGGCTCTTAAAGAAGTCAAGTCTATAAATTTGGGGGAAATTATGGCCGGAAGTGTGAAATGATTAAAGATCATCAACCCGAGCCACTTGATTTCTTCATTTGGACTGTTGAGGTAATCCAGATTACTTCAGAATTGAATTCTTCCTTTTGTGTTCTTCTTGAGTAAATCTTGTGTTAGTAAGTGTTGAAGGATACTGGTTCAAATCTTGATGGAATCGATGATGGCCATGGTTTCAGTAGAGCAGAGAGGAAAGGAAAGTCGTAGGGAAGGGATAAATTAGGGTTAGTGTAAATTGGGGTAATTGGGGTCTGATTTGGGTAAGTGTAAACGAGTCGGGTTAGGTTATATTGTAGTGGGCTGGGCTGGGTTATACTGGGTTTTAGGTTGGGTTAATTAAATAAGGGTACGACCCGGTCCGTTTATTAAGTTAGGGTAAATGGTAAGTTTTTTAGTTAAACGGTAAAAACTGAAGGTAAATGGTAAAGCTGAGGGGGCAGCTGACATGGCAGATGACATGGAATAAGAAGGGGCAATTTTGGAAAAAAAATTAGGGGACCATTCTTGCAACAAAAACTGTTGCCACGTGTCAAGCTCACAGGCTTCACATGTGCGGGGGGACTGAAAATGCAACTTAAAAAAAGAGTGGGGATGAGTTTAATGCATGATTGAAGGAAGGGGACCAAATTGATACAAGTGGTAAACATGGGGGACCACGGGTGCTTTTTAGCCCATCTTTATGCGTTCAACACTTTTTATACAGCAGTGGTGGGATGACCTGGAAGCAAAAATGTTATCATATCCACATGTTCTCTTTTATCCGTTACCAAAACACGTCTATTATTTTAGGTCATAAAAGCGAGTGCGGCAGAAAATACAGTTTTTTCACTACCACAAAATCAAGCTATT
Organism: Limnanthes douglasii subsp. nivea; assembly: GCA_036936605.1. Taxonomy (NCBI): domain Eukaryota; kingdom Viridiplantae; phylum Streptophyta; class Magnoliopsida; order Brassicales; family Limnanthaceae; genus Limnanthes; species Limnanthes douglasii. The sequence goes on from JAUPFV010000001.1 coordinate 354,434,931, forward strand.
ACATTAAGCTAACAATGCATAGCTATTTTGAATTTTCAGAAAACTTTAGAGGCACATTGTGTTCTAGCAGGGTATAACGAATGAGCAAGACGCTGTACAGCTACATGCGCGATGCGAGAACTTGATACTAGCGAGTAATATATCTCTAAGTAAAACTACATGTGGCTCAAGCCTGATCATTATGAAATATTTAAGGTCGAGCAGGATCTCTACAGTGGCCAAACTCAAAAGAACAGTTTGGCCATGTAAAATCTATTTATATATTAGCGTCTTTGTACAGAGACACACATTTTCTTGAACAACCTCTCAATTTCCTCACGCCCACACCTTTGTTATAAAAATATGGGTATGGCTATACATACCCAATTCAGGTTTAAGTATACCCAAAATCAACATTTGACTTTTTTTTTACATTTTTACTTTCCATCAAAAAATTAATATCCAAACTGCCATTAAGTAAAAAAAACTACTAAGTGTATCCTGAGTATACCCAATTCACCAAATGACCTATTTCGCTATCTATACCCAAACAAACATTCTTCTTTGCTGAATTTAGTATCCAAATAGCATAGTTTTCTTAAAAATTTTGAAACCAAATCCAAACTTCATAACAAAATCAAGAACATTCAACCTAAAACACAAAATCGATCATGACAGAAGCAGAACTAGGGATCAGTGTGGAAGAGTTGATGTCGCCAGAAAAAAGGGATGATGAATTTTTGCCGGAAAAATAGTTGGAGTCGCCGGAGAAGCAGCCACCGTCGTCGGAGCAGCCACCACCATCGCCGGAGAAGGTAAAAACTCCACCGGTGGCCCATGCACCATCGGTTCCAGGCCATGGAACCGGTGGTGCGTAGGTGACGCACGGTCGGTTCTTGGCCTTTGAACCGGTCGTGCGTCACCTACGCACCACCGATTCCATGGCCTAGAACCGATGGTGCATGGGCCACCAGCCGGTCGGTCCTGAAGCCTTAGCACCACCGGTGCTGAGGCCATAAACCGGTGATGCAGGGGCCTCAGTCCGCTCGGTTCTGAGGCCCCAGCACCACCGGTTCATGGCCTCAGCACCGGTGGTGCTTATGGTCGTGTCCGGCCGGTTCTGAGGCCTAGAACCACCGGTTTTAGGCCTCTTAACCTTGGATTCGCGCATGTTTTTCGAAAAACATCAAGGTTTTTTTATGTTTTTAACTATACTTGAATGCTTATTGTGGTTTTTTGTTGTGTTACAGGGGATGGATGTCGCTAGTGGGACTGAGGCACCTTCCGCTACTGATTACAGTCATTTGTTCTTCACTACCGAGTTCTACACACACGACGCGTTGGTGAAATGGGTTACGAAGATAGGAAAACTCTATGGTATGGTTACCAACATAAGTCGGCGCGACAAAGTAAACAGCATACAAAATCCGAGAGTTTATTTCCAGTGTGAGAGGGGGGGAAATATACTCCAAGAGTTGCAGAAAAATACCGTAAACGGAAGTCTACAGGAATGAAAAAGATTGACTGCCCATTTCAGCTTCTCGGGTCATTGGTTGAACCAGATCAATGGAAATTAGAAGTGAAATGTGGTATTCATAACCATGAGACTTCTTTACATCTAGATGGTCATTCTTTTGCTGGCCGTTTGAATGATGAAGAGATGGAATATGTTGAACGAGCGACCTTCATTGGTACTAACCCCAGAGATATACTGAATGGTGTCAAGAAGTTGAACGAAGATAATGTTTTTACCATGCGGACGATCTACAATGCACGACAGAAAAGTCGGGTTTTAAAGAAGACGGGTAGGTCACAACTTCAATTCTTGTTGGGTGAGCTTAAGTCACATAATTATTATGAATGGCATAAATCTGGTGAAGACGATGGACAAATCATTACAGATTTGTTTTTTGCCCATCCAGTCAGTGTTGACCTTTTGCGGACATTTCCGACAGTTTTGATTATGGATAGTACATATAAAGTCATACGATATGGTATGCCATTGTTCGAGATAGTGGGTGTGACGTGTACCGGATTGATTTTATGTGCGCCATTTGCCTTCATGTCCGGTGAGAAGTTAAACAACTTCAAATGGGTGTTGGAGTGTTTGAAGTCATTGATTTCCGTTCACGGAATTCAAGAACCTTGGGTCATCCTAACCGACAGATATTTAGCATTGATGAACTCCATAGAAGTGGTATTCCCAGAGACAACACATATGTTATGTCGCTGGCACATAAACCAAAATGTTCAAGGGCAAACAAGAAAACACTTCCTCGAGAAAAGTGATCATACAAAATTTGTTACTGCTTGGAAGAAGATTGCGTATGCAGCATCAGAGATTGAATTCGATCACGCCCGACAGGACATGCTATTGGAGTACAAAGATTACCCTCTTGCAATTGAATACACTGAAAAATCTTGCAATTGAATACACTGAAAATCGTGGCTCGATAAGTACATGGACAAATTTGTTGTTTGGAAGACGAACAATAACTTGCATTTGGGACATTGCACAACTAACCATGTCGAGAGTGCTCATTCTAACCTAAAGCGCTATATACGTACAAGCAAATTAAACTTCGAATTATTTTGGGGGAGGGTTGATTCGCTTGTTGAAATCCAACTTGCTGCCATTAGGTCGTCGTTCGAGAAGAGTCGTTACATAGGACTGCATAAGTTTGCGGATAAACTGTTTGATGAGATTCGAGGCAAGATTTCCCACATGTCGTTAGAACTATTTTTCGCCGAAGTAGAGAAGGCCGAAGATACCAAGATGGTCGCTATTGAAGATGGGTCGGATGTTAAAGACACTAGCGTCTGTATATGCGCTATAAAATCTACCCCTGGTATACCTTGCTATCACCAGGTCCGCAAGTGGCGTAAAGGCGGAATTTCTGCCTCTCTAGATGCTTTTCACATCCACTGGACAAGGTTAGAAATAATTCCTCGTACATTCCGTACGACCATGGAAATTCTCAAAGATGATCTGCTAAAGCTAGTAACCGATGTTATGGAGAAAAAAGATGAAATCCGTATAAAACACATTTACAAGAACTGGTTTGAAGTTGTTTATCCTGAAACATCGTCATTGCTAGAGCCATTGGAGAAGCAGATACACCGAGGCCGCCCACAGGTGAAAAGAAAGTTAGTCGTGGATACATCATCCACTAAACGGGACATGAGCGGATGGGAGTACCCGCTAAAAGAGGATGAAGCTAGTCATGACGTAGTCATGCAGTCTTTGAAACCAACAAAAGTTAAAAAGGGTAAAGCAGTTGGTAGTGAAAATACGATTCGGGCAGATGTGCCTAAAGTACCTCGAGCTCGTACTTCTTCCATTGCCTCGCGCGCTAGCAACATCGTACAACCGTCCATTGATCGAGTCACAGAACTAATACATGACCCGAAAGGTTTTTTGCGTTGGTTTCCGATTCACTTCAACCCTTTTATATCGGGTATAAATGATGTTAAGCCAGATGGACATTGTGGATATAGAGCAGTTTCATTTGGGTTGTATGGTCATGAAGAAGGTTGGCGAGGTGTTTGGAAGGCAATATACGATGAACTAATGGAAAACTATGACACGTACAGCAAGATTTATAACGGTAAAGAGGATTACCTGAAGGTTGCAGAAAGTATAAACTACTACGAGACACCAGCATCACCCAAATATTGGATGACAATGCCTGAAATGGGGATTGCGATTGCAACCAAGTTCGAATGCATTGTTTATTTTGTGTCACTTGTGGGGTCTCACAACTGTAGTCATACTTTTTTACCTCTGCACGGTAAACCCCCCATTATGGCCCAAAGACATGAGATTGGGTTTGGATCCGTTGATACTAATCACTTTGTCAATGTAAGTCATTCGATATATAATTATGTTTTTTCTCACCACTATATTACTCAATTGTTGGTTCTAATTTAAGTAGTATTAAACAGCTATCAATCAAGCCCCTTTGCCCTTGCGCACGCATACATCCTACGTGGCAGAAGTTGAAGAGTGAAGAGGCTACGCATTGGGAGCTACCAATAGTTGGTCGCTGCAAGAAATACACGGAACTCGAAAGGAGAAAGCCAGTTTGTTCATTCCCAGAAGTAACTAATCTTGATGAATTTGTTTAGTTGGTTTATGTGTTTTGGTCAGGTTTATGTTCATGTTTCGAACTCATTTGTGTCTTTTGGTCGCTTTATGTCTTTTGGACGGATTTATGTTGTTTAGAACTTTGTTTATTTTACTACATCGTTTTGGTCCTTCTTTTTTATTACAGTAATTCATGAAATTTACCAACTTATAACGATACGCCAATAATCATTTCATAACTTAATATCAAACATCACAAACAAGCAACAACAACATCGCATAAATATTAGTACATAACTTGGGATTGAGAATACAATTAGTCAAAATCGTAGCCTCCATTGTCGCTGAGAATACGCATTGTTTCCTCCTTCGTGAAAAATTGAGAATGAACGTATTGTGCCATTTCCAAAGACAAATAGTCTGTGATCATTAAACCGAAGGAGTCGAATGCTTCATTCCTAACTTCTGGGGGCTCGTTAAACACCAAGAACATCGGTCCACTAGTTATAGACTTGTACCTTGTGGCTACCTTCTCACGAGTACGAGATCGAGGCATTTGTCTAGACGTAGACATTTCGCCGTACATGAAATACATCATACACAAAACTTCATCAAATAACTCATCAACATTATCGTCCGGCCGTTTGAACTTCACAGCTTTAGCAGCCTTGAGCAGATGAGCATCATCAAACACACTCCAACCCATTAAGAAAGACTTCAACTATGTTAGAAGGAGAGTTTTGTATGTTTGGTGTTGTAAGATAGACTTCCTTATATAAAAGAATGAAAGTTTACTTTGGCGGAAATTTAAGAGCGCGAAAACAGAAAACGCGGAAAAAAAAACCGGGAAAAAAATTCCAAGATTCAATTGCGCACCATAGGTACTGTCTATTGTGTACCTATGGTGCACAGGCTACGGTACCTATGGTGCACAGGCTACGGTACCTATGGTGCACAGTCTAGTGTACCGATGGTACACCACACTGTGTACCTATGGTGCACGAAGGTTGCATCATAGGTACACAGTGTGGTGCACCATCGGTGCACTAGACTGTGTACCGATGGTGTCATGCACCGGCCGGTACATAACATGTCGATCGGTGCATGGTACCATCGGTAAAAGGGGGTGGTACCATCGGTACATGCCCCCTTTACCGATGGTACAGCGCACCATGGGTACGCCTTCTTCAGTACCCATGGTGCACGCACTGTTGTACCATTGGTACGCAGTAGTGTGCACCATAGGTACTACTGACTGCGTACCAATGGTGCACAATAACTTGTAGTTTTTTTAAAATTGTTTTGTTTTCGTTTAAAAAAGTAAGTCTTGGGGCATGGATTTAAGTGAATGTTATGGTGTTATTGTTTTCTAACGGGTGATGAACTTTGTTAAATAATTGTTAAAAGGATTGATTGTAAGAATGGTGCGACTTATGTTCGTTTGTGGAATCTAAATTAAAAAACGAATTTAACTTAAGTACAAGAAATCTAAAAGAAACAATAGAAGCAACAAAGTAGATGTCATAAGTCATAATACAAAATACGATAGTAGCTAACTAAAAAGTCCATGAGAATGAAAGATCACAACAAAGCTAAAACAAGTCCAATAATGAGGACAAACAACCAAGGAGAGAAGAGCTGCAGGACTTGATCTCTCCACCTAAGCGCACCCGCTTCCCCACGCTCTACAGGCATAGTAACAATCGAGCGAACAGCGTCTAGCAATCTGTCGTCCGTGGTACGTGGTGGTGGAGTAATAGTATGCCAACCATACTCAGCCAGGTACCTCCAGTAGGTGTTCGTCGCAGACTGTCTATATGTGGCAATGGTAACTGTCAACCGATCCTCAGAAAGCAAGTGCTGACGCCAATCTAGCCATGCGCTCTCTCGCCACGTGTACCTCGCTAGATCTCCTTTCCTGTAACCCGGTCGTAGTACAAGTGTGAGTTCGGGCTCATCCTGAACCCGTCCAAACTGGCGCATAACCCGATCAGGCATGTAGCCCTCGACCGTGCTCATCATCCGCAAAGGATAAACGATGGTGCGGATCTCCTGCACGGGGAACTGGACTCTAATGTCCTGGTATGGCTCAAATATCACCTGTTCTAAAACAGTAAAACAATTAGACTGTTTTAAAATCCTAAAACATAATATCAAAATGTTCATGCCAGATAAAATTTAAAAACTTACATCTGCCTCCTTCTGATCTGCAAGGAGAGTACAGACAACCGATTTGGGGCGGATGTTTTGCCCAACAATCCGTTTCGGTAGCCACTTCACAATCCTAGGCTGCCTCGCTACGTGGTCAGCATTCTCTGAGGCCCTAAACACGGGGAAGTGGTCGTAAATCCAGCAATCGAGCATAGCTACAAATCCATAAAGGTTATGCTTCGATGCTTTCGAAGCATCACCCAAACCACGGAAAAGTAATGTCAATGCACTCGTACCCCATGCGATGTCCCACAACCCAGAATCCATATTCGCCAACCCGTACAAGTAGTCAGCCTTGACGCTTTTCTGACTAGTATCCGCAAAAATAGTGCAACCAAATAAGAACATAAGGTATGCTCGTGATACATGGCGGATAGTCTCAGCATTAGTCTCCTCAACGTAGCGACCCCTGGCAAAAGTCTCCCGCAACCACTTGATCTTGAAGCCAATGCCTCTGGTGGACTGTATCTCTGTGCGGACCTCATCCACTGTCAGATCTAACATACTAGCATAGTAGCTGTATGCCTCATCACGTGGAGCCGTGACTACATCCAGGGTTCGACCAACTACAGGGAGACCTGTAATGCAGCTGACATCGTCGAGCGTAATCGTCATCTCCCCAAATGAGAAATGGAACGCGTTGGTCTCCTGATGCCAACGCTCAACAAAAACCTCATCAAGCACGGAGTGTGTGAAGTACTGAGGCAGGTGGGCTATAAGAGGACCGAAAGGAGTCCGCACCGAAAATTGCTGCACATCTGGCTGAGCACTGAGGTCCCACATACGAAGCACATTATAATGTGCATGTATGCCTAGTTTAGTGCGACCCTATAAATAAAAAACTAAGTCAGAACATAATAATAGTAAAACCTTAGACTAGACGTTTAATAGTTAGGTACTTACCTGTCCTATGAAGACGTGGTACGCCTCATGCTCCTTGTAGTCAGGAAACAGAGGTATCTTGTTGCATATGAGAAATGCAAACGTCTTCCGCTGCTCCTCAATGTGGATATCATCGATATGCTCCTCATCGATGGTGTCCTGCTCAGGGTCCCCAGTGGCATCCACCCTGTCACAAACAGGTGGTGGATGTGTACTAGTATGCGCAGGGGACGGAGCTCTGCGAGCAGGAGAGGGAGGTGGTGGATCACTAGCAATGGGAGGTGGTGATCGATGTGATGACGACGTCTCTCGTCGTGAGGAGCCTCCACCTCTGATATCAATGTCCGCAATCTCTGTGGCTTTTTCCTTCCTTTTCCCATGCTTGATTCGGCGCAAAGACCGATCACTCCGTATCCTTTCCTCCTCCTCCCTAAGACGAATAGTCTCAGGGTCCTCAAGTAAATCTCGTCCGCACTTGGCATCGCGGACCCGCTCATCCTCAACGGCCCGTACAGTCTTAATACTCTTCCCCTGCGGTGGCGGACGTGACCCAGGGGGATACGCCTTGGATCGAGGAAGACATCGCTCCTCAACCGCGTCTGACCTAAAAAATACAAAACAAATCACGAAATTAATAACAGTAACATACGATGTAACCCACAAAACTAAAATCATCAACACTCTAATACGCAACCGAGCTAACTTTATAAAGTAATTTCTTATAAATTTCAAGTTTTTTTAAAAAAAAATGCAAAAGTAAAACCTTTGAAACACAATTTGGGTATTTTTTTTTAAAAAAAAACAGCGCACCATAGGTACGCAACAAGGCGTAGCGAGCGGCACGGGGACCAGTGTCGCTCGGCACACCAGCTCGCATCGATGGTGCTGCCCAAGGCGCACCACCGGTGCACTTTGCCGGCCATTTTCCAGCCGGCAAGTTGGCTGGAAAATGGCCCCTAAATCCTACAATTTTTGCTAAATTTACTCCCTAATTCTAACATAAATCCTAAATTCAACCCTAAATCTAACACAAATCTAAAATTCATACCTAAATCTAACGCAAATCTAAAATTCATACCTAAATCTAACAAAATTAACAAACAAATTTAGTTTAGGAACTTACGTAGGTGGCGGTGGGGGTTTTTGTTCTTGACCATGATGAAGGAGGAGGAGTGGTGGTGGCGGTGGCTCGCCGAAAAAATTGAGAGAGAAGTGAGAGTGTTTGAGTGAGATTTTAGAGAGAAGTGAGAGAAAGTGAAGTTCAAAATGTTGTGGATGAAGTTAGTAAAAAAAATGGCTTATATACCTACAAAAGGATATTTTTGAAAAAAAATGAGTATACTTAGATCATTTTTAGTTATACTCAAAATTGGGTATACTTAAACCTGAATTGGATATATATAGCTTGACCCTAAAAATATAAATTTCTTCTGCTCATAGAGAAAGATGTGAAGATAATGTTGCTTGAGGAAAAGAGACGATATTTACTTCATTGGATGGCACTGGCAGTAGTAAGGGACTATATTAGTGTCTGGGTGATTCCCAGCCCTAGGTAAAGTATAGGATAAAAAGAAACAAAGAGTAAGAAGAACAATTCCTGGAAAATTTTATTAATAATTCCTAGTAATGAACAATAAATCCAGATAGCTGTATAAATTCTCTTTGAAAAAAGAGAAGAACAATTAGTCTATCTACGCTTAACTTTCACTCAACCAGAGTTCACATATAAATAAGGTGCAAGAATTCCAGATGTGCCTTATTCATCTTACAACAAAAATTAATTCTAGGTTCGTCTTTATCTGATTCTCAGACTGTAAACATATATATAGCGAGAAAATCGTGATAAATTTCATTATACTACACTTTGAAACCCTCAAATGGTCGAGGTAAGTTATCATCATTATCTTTTGCATTTTGAGTTCTCTATGTTTCAACGCTGTCCCAGTCAAAAGAGCTGTCTTCGAAATTAGCTTCCGGTTGTTGAAGCCTGTTGCGAGCGATTTTACTCATCACGGAAAGACCTGGCAAGAGGAAATTGATGAAGAAATTATTTTCATTAATATTTATAGCATCAAGTCTGCTACTCCTTCACACGAAGGTCATATAAAGTATTATAGTTAGGGGGTGTACTTTGAAAAAAGAACCTAAAGTTGTTTGGTGTGTTGAAAAAAAAAATAGTCGTGCAGGCTAAGACAGCAAAAAACTAGAAACATAAATCGAAAGAAACTATAAATAAATAAATTCAGTCTTACCTTCAATCATTCTGTAAAGAGATGACCACCATCCATCTCTAGAAATATGGTGTTCATCGAGGGAATCGTCGATTTCTTTGTTGTGCTTTCCTTCCAAAACACCTCGTAGAGTTACGACAGCATCCTTTGTTTTCTTAAGGATACTATTCTCGTCTTCAATTTCCAACCGTTGGAGGTCATTCACTGAAGAGGTGAGGCTCACAGCAAGAGCAAACTGAGCAGCAGCAGCCCAACGCGAAGAGACCAACCACCTCCTCTGACCATCGGCCTCTTGTTGCTCTTCTGTCTCCTGCTTGTTCTCTCTAACTACTAAACTCCGTAAGTACTCAGCATTAGCCGCCCCTGTACTCTGAACCATCTTCGAGAAAGCGCTTTGTTCATTTGAAAGTAGTTCATCTGGAGTATTATATTCTAGGACCTGAAGGGAATACAATAAAATAAAATCTCAGAAAAGATAAAAGCACAAAATAAAAGCTAGTAAAAGGCACATAGTATCTTTTAGGCAATTCCTACCTTGCCAGAATCAAGCAAGAGAATCCTATCGCAATCAATGATGGTATTGAGTCTGTGAGCAATGATAAGCATCGTGCATGACTTGAATTCTTCTCGAATAGTCTTTTGAATGAGAGCATCAGTTCTAACATCAACTGCCGCAGTTGCTTCATCCAGGACAAGAATCTTTGATCTCCGCAGCAGAGCACGGGAAAGACTTAACAATTGCCTTTGTCCAACGCTGAAATTCTCTCCTGCCTCTGACACCTACACAAAAAGGACCGCTATTGCTTAGACTTGACACTTGACATAAAATGTACCAAGTAATTTCGAATAAGGGGAGCTATATATACACTTGTTCTAGGAACAAAAAAGTACTGAATGCAACCTAATAAGAAGTTAACAACCAACTGAAGGCAGTGATACAGAATATTCAAAAATGCAGTATACCAACTTGATAGCAAATACCTCAGCGTCTAGACCAAGAGCATTCCTGCGTATGGCATCTTTCAAATGTGCTCTCTCCAGTGCCTCCCAGAGGTCAGCATCATTGTGTTCCGAGAATGGATCGAGATTAAACCTCACAGTTCCTAAGTGAAATAGAACACAGTTGTTACACAATATTACATTTCATCTGTTATACTTTGAGATTACTTGTCTTCCACAAGACGGTAATATTGATACTAACTTTCGTAGCAAGGTATAGATTGGGTCCTTATAACTTCTCGTTATAAGAAAATAATGGTTAAACTTAGATGTAATGCCTGTCTAGCGAGTTAAAAATTGTTTGAATCATTTAAAATCACATTAGCAGCAATAAAATCAGATAAAAACAAACTAATGTTTACTTATTAAAAGGTAACAAAATATTATTAAGGCTCAATTTCAGCTGCTTATGTGCCTTGGAATTTGGAAGCTTTCAAATAGAGAAGTAATCAATATATTTTTTTAAAGTGAGAATTTTGTAATGCAAACAGCAGATTTATGTGTATGTATTTATAATAACACCGAAGTACCTGAGAAAAGAACAGGTGACTGCGGTATGATGCCAAGAACTTTACGCAGGTCCATCAGGCCAAATTTTGTAATATCACAGTCATCAATAAAAATTCTCCCACGTTCCAGTTCGACAATTCGAAATAATGCATTCAGCAAACTTGATTTTCCTGCTCCAGTCCGTCCAACAATCCCTACCTTGTCAGTAGGAGGAATTTTGAAAGATAGGCCAAACAGCACCGGAGGAAGTTCAGGCCTGTAGCGTAGAACAACATCTTCAAACCTTATAGATCCCGAGGAAGGCCATCCAGGAGGTGGACGGTTGCTCTCAATGATAGGTGGCGCCTCCGAAGGCAACTCTATATAAGTGCCAACCCGTTCAACAGCATTTAAACTATTCTCAGCTAGACTTGCTAATCTGAGAACGCCTGTCAACAAACTTGTAATATTTAAAGTGTAACTGAGGAGTAAACCCATGGTAGATGCAAAAGACTTTTGATTTTCGGCCCTTCCATTCTGTAAGACAGCAAAAGTTGCGACAAACCAAATCATGAGACCACCCAACATTTCTAAGCGGATTCCAAGCCAACGGTTTGCACTCATGTTCACAAGGGTGAACCTGATATTGTTGTCCATAGACTTTCCATTAATCTCAGCCATTCGATCATAAGCTTTATAAGCCCGGATTGTTGACAGGCCATTCAATGCTTCTCCAAATTGTGCATAAACAGGCGATCTGCTTACAGAATCCATTCGCTTCACTTCACGGGCTGTGCTCTATATTGGAGACAAAAATATATAGCCTTTTGGTGTTAGAGGACGTTTGTTGTCAACCAAAAGCAGGATAAAAATTACAAACTAGAAACAAAGTGAATCCAGTATTGCGTATTTGAAATGGGTCTTCATGGCGTTGAAGATAACACAAAAGGTGAAACGAAAGCTTAGAAAAGGAAAAGTACAAAAACCACATGACAGGATAACAGCGAGGCTTGAAAGTGTAACCATATATGAGCTTAATTTGGTTGACAGTAGTATGTGACATAATTTTGAGGATCAGGTAAGGATAGATAAACGGAGATAACACATTAAGTTATTTAATCCAAATGAATATCTTGAATTTTTTAGAAAGAGGCATCAAATATGGGACACAAAATTAAACAATGGAGATGAGCACAAGACTTCTGACACCTTTATTGGAGCATTAAAAGGTCGGACAGAATTATTTACCTGATAATACAGATACGCTCCATAAAACAAAATCAGAAGGGGCATAATGGCCCACAAGGACATTGTGCTGACAATTCCAATCAAGACAAATGTAGAAAGCAGCTGCGAAACTTGCCCCAAAAACATATTCACAAAGATAGCCACATTACGATCAATGTCACCGAGATCCTTTGCGAACCTATTGATTACTCGTCCTAGTGGATTGGTATGGAAGAAGACCATGGGAACTCTTAGTATCGAAGCTAGCATACCATCATGCAACTTTTTGGCGGCATAAAGACTTGACAAGATCAACCAGTACGAATTGACTAAAGTCACCAAAACCTAAATGAAAGAAAGAGGAAACACAAAACCATAAATGAGCTTTTTGAGTACGCAAATTCTTATAAATTAACTAAGTATATGATAATGCAACTATAAAAGAAGTTTCTCTGTCGTCGAATTGCTCGCCCAATACAAACAAGGAAATAAATTATCACTTTCTCTGTCCACTCATACCTCAAACTTAGGGGACGCAAGCTTCTGTTTTACTCACCAGAAATTTATTAAACATATAGTGCTTTGCCACCTTCTACTTCTTACATTTTTAAGCTTCTAAACTATGAGTCCTTATCCAGTTTTACTGTTCCTTTTGTCTAGTCAATCATACTTTATATGTTGAAATCTTTTGATTGTATCAATTATATAACCTGTATCTTAGATAATTGTTTGAATGGACCTACTTTAGGGTTCAAATACATTATTTATTGTGTCAAAATATAAACGAGCACTTTGCAATATTTTTAAAACGATACTCGGTTGTGTACAGCTACTTCAACTCAACATAAATACATTATATAAAATACTGGTATTTAAAAACACAGACATTTGAGATTAAAGAAATATTGTTTATAGAAAAACTTATACCTGACCAAATGATAGGAGAGCGTAGAATAAATTGTAGTATCCAGCCCCATGAGTCTTTGGAGACCCTTGATCAGTCCAACTGCTCAGCCAAATGCTACTTAGAACTCGTAACACTTCTGACATGACGTAACACATAAGGAGTATCAGCACTACCCAAGCACCACCCAGTGCATCCTTGTATCTGGAAAGATTAAAGCATAATATGTTACTTCAACAAATTCAACATTAATACATTTATTTTTATTTTATTTTTATTTATGAATCCTTATAACATCAGAGCGGTGAGCAAGCTGTACCTCGTGAGAACTTTCCAACTAACGACGCCAGTTTCACGTTCTTCTTGCTTAACAAGCACAGATTTGCCTTGTTTTGGCTTCTTTTCTTGGCTTGCATCCTTTGCCAGATCGTTTGCTGCCCCATTAGCAACAGACTTCGTCAAGATACTGTCAATAACTTCGTCGTCTTGCTTTTCTTCAGCATACTCTTCCATCTTTCCTGCATTTTCCATTAGCCTCTGGAACAATGGACCATTATTAGAGAGTTCCTCGTAGGTTCCCTCCTCTTTCACCATACCTTCGTGAACCAAAATAATCTTATCAACTTGAGAAAGAAAATGGAGCTGGTTTGTAACAAGGACTCTTGTTTTGTCCCTTAGTTCTCCCTTGATGCACTTTTCAAAAACCTGAAATGAGTAGTAGTAGCACACATTAGACAAGTGTATGTTTATCAAAAAGCATAATAGATTTATCTTCGAACTACAGAAGCCAGATAGAGCATTCTGAACCGAACAATAATAATTAAAGTACATAGTTATTGTGATGCGGTCAATAGTGTGCTCTGCTTCCTACAACTCTAACTATTCCTGCTACTGCCTGTTTGAACTGGAAAACAGAAACATAACCATTTGTTTTGGTAGTTGTAGGGGCTTTACTCTTAGCCGTACGTGACACCAATTCATAAAACACTAGATGACTAGATAGATTGCAAAAATAAAACAATGCAGATGTTAGTAACCTAGGATGTATTCGTCTCATAATGCTCTCAAGGTTTATGTCAGAGTGTCATCATTCCACCTGATACTGCACCGGGACATTGACATACCAAGTTGCTACTTTATAGATCTAGAAGCTTCCATAGCAGGATAGGATTGACAACCTATCAAACTGGTGAGATTAGGAAATGACCAATTACTTTATGAGTGGGTATTTCTTGTGTTCCACTTGAAAACTTTAACTTAGTCTTATTACCTGATTTAGGTTGTCAAATATGCCATGCTGACTCTAGCATATACAAACTAAATATATTGTACTGCAAGTTTTCATTTACATCAATTAGATATGAAATAATTATACTCAGATTACTACATCCAATATTGCAGGTCATGCCCTCCCTTTAAGAGGAGAAAAACACATCCTCTTCTTGCATTCACGATTCACCTATAAATATAATACTGCTACTACTACTCCTGCTGTCTTACTAGTATGATAGTAATCTTATGGCAAAACATCTATAAAATTTGCAGTACCAATTTTGGGAAAAATACATTCTACAGACGGATGAATAATGTTCATTTAAGCCAATATCTATATAGTATATAAGCCAATAATGTTTTTGGCACCCGATAGCATCTTGTAGGTGTCAAAGATCGGAAAGCGTTCGGAAATTTAAATCTTCTTAGTGTTAACTATCAGTAAAGATTAAAAAAAAAACATTGCTTATAAGAAACACCTAATATTAGAAATTTTAGATTGGTGCGTATACAAGAACATTGTCGTGAACTTAGTTACCTGCCGGCCCACATGAGCATCCAGAGCACTTAGTGGGTCATCAAAGACGTACACATCTGAATTGGAATACACAGCCCTAGCCATGGAGACCCTTTGCTTCTGTCCACCACTGATATTGACACCTCGTTCACCAATCTCAGTAAGATCCCCACCCTGACCATTAGCAAAAACAAAAGGATAAAGATAGTAAAATTACGATCCCATACGTCCATCTCCCAATGAGTATTGATTGTCATATAGCTTATTAATTTTCAAGTAAAGCTCACAGGCAGTAAGTCGAGGTCATGCTGCAACGCAGTTACATCTATCGCTCTCCTATATCTTGCCGAATCAAAAGGAGAACCAAATAATATGTTGTCACGTACCTGTGCAAAATAAAATATAAAGTTACCAACACAACCATATGAATGTTTCAGAAGATGATAGTACATAGATGGAAGCCTGCAATAAGAAAACTAATTCGTCCGAAACTTCAGTTTGCTAGAACTCACGGTTGCATTAAAAATCCATGAAACTTGAGGAACGTAGGCAACATTTCCTCGCATAATAACAGTTGCATCTGATATTGTAGGAAGTTCTCCAAGCATTGCTGATATAAGCGAGGTCTTTCCTTCTCCGGTCCCGCCAACTATTGCAACTAGGCTGCCATTGGGTACATCCAAATTTATATCTGACAATGATGGCTTCTCCATCTGGGATACAAGAACAAAATACTCACGATGTCGCCAAACAGTAATCATACAGAAAATTTTCCTTCTTAAATAGAAAATAACAGCTCTCACACAACCCACACATCTTACTACAGTAAGAGACATGCAAATCATTGTAAAAGACACTTGCTTTATCCATTTTAGCAATTTTCTACCATATTAGATTGTGACTAGTGAAAGTAAGGGATTACAATATCGCAAATAGGGGCATTTAAAAAAGGTTATGGATAGACAAGTAATGCACATTTCATGTATTTTTAAGGAAGTTGTTAACAGTTTAAGCGGCAGTTTAAGGGTGGTAACTCTCTTGCCAGCTAGAACTGATCGGGAAAAGAAAGCTACATCACACATGGACCATTTCGACACAAGCCCGTATAAGATTTCTTTACGAGAAAAACAGCCAACAGCGGAAGAATTGCTAAAGCTTATAAAGAGGATAACCAAAGAAAGCTACTTCATGTTAAACTTGATATTTGCAGTGTACTAACAGAAGGAAAGAACAAGTAGTTTGAGACGTAAACATCGTTATGAAATAAACCTTTGAATCCCAAGCGAAAAATCCATTTTTTATTGAGATGGCTGGAAGACTAGAATCAAGAGGAGGGTTTGGTAGAAGGACTCTCTCATCAGTTGACAATAAGTCCTCCAGACGTTTTAATGACACATTAGCATTTACCACCTGCCAAAACAGGAGAAAGATTAGAAAGTGAAAAGCACCTAACCACTTTATATTAATGTAATTATTGTTTCAAACTTCATAGCAACGAAAGAGAAGATGCAAGTGAAACTAAATCAAAATCATTAAATAAAATTAAAATAGTATCAATAGTACTTTATAATAGAAGAATATCTTACATGTGTATAGGAACTATGTCCTCCTATAATAAAGATTACTATTCTAAATTATATTCTATTAAAAATGGAAAATAGAAACATACTAATACACAGCCAAGACCAAGAACAACGGACCATCAGAAGCAATTAAAAAACCTAAACACATAAACAACAATCTGGAAACAAATCAAAAACAAGAGCTACATATCTCAGAAACAATGCAGGAGACAGTAGACATGAAGCAAATATAAAACAGAAAAGAGTCGAAAAGAAGCTCAAAAATAGGATACAAGCAAAACAGAGATGATTCACTAACATAACAAGCTACTGATCCAAAATACAATTTAAAATAAACAAGAAAAAAAGAAATATGCAAAGATCAAAACCTGGGTTATTATGTTAGGAAGCATATATAGGGGAAACCGGAGTACTGCAAAGAGCGCAAGAGATGTGAATGCCCGTGCAGGTGTCAGATCTCCTCCAAGCAAAGTGAACATCCCAAACGATATAACAGTTACGCAAACTGGAATACTGTTTAGTATGAAACCATTCAACTGCAGAACAAAGCAGACTAGCTGATTAGAAACAAAACAAAAGAAAACATTTCGTGATTGAACATATAGATTAATGTGAAGAGCTGCAATAAATGAGCTGTGCAGCAAATAGTCGTTTCTCTAAATCAGCAGAAGCAAGCAACAAGCAAACACATATAGATGTTCTATAATAGAACAGTTGTCTGATTTATAGATGAACATTTTCTTCAATTACTGAACAACCTCTGAATGTAATTGCAGAATTCATGAGAGGAAAAGTTGAAAGTATCACCACTAATGTGCAGTTTCCTAGCCAGAACATTAAGAACTTGCATACTCTTCGAATTTTACTAAAAAAAAGAAAATAGAACTGACATATCAACATAACTTGAAAGGCATGTAAAAGACGCAAGATATATACAAAACTATATAGTGACAACAATATTTTGACTAAATGATGCTTCATTCCAGCCTTAGAATATATTAGCCAAAAAGCATTAAAGATGTTGGATATATAACTGGCATATCAACATGGAAATCATAGTATAACACAGTAAAATATGGAAAGTCAGTAGCCATACAGCTCCAAGTAGTTGAGCTTTGCGGAACCATGATAATTCAGCATCCCTCACACTTTGAACTTTAGTTTGAAAACTGTTCTCCCATGCATAACATCTGCGACATTCAGTAGTGTCAAAATGGTCACTTAAGTAATTGATTTTGCTTCTCAAGCCGATACAATTATATATATATATATATATATATAGAGAGAGAGAGAGAGAGAGAGAGAGATTTGTTATAAACGATATCATACTTTACTGTGTCCATTGCTGCTAAAATTTCATTCATAAGACCAATTCTCTTGTCAGTACGTTGCAGCCCTTCTTTTGTTAACTTCTGCATTTTGCTTATAATGACGGTCTGTTCAATAATAACAGGGTAGATATGTTAACAACCCCCGTATTAGGCTTCACTTAAGGTATACATGATAGTTAACACAGACTTCACAGAACATTTCTCTAGATACATTCTATATTTCGTTTTTCGTTTATGTAACACTGAAAATGCCAAATCTGATTTGTTTTTCTTCCACAATGTGTGTTAATAAAGATTGAAATCATCACTTAGGAAGCTAGTGTAATATCTTTCCACGGTAGCCATATCCAAAAAGCTTTGGCTCTCCTTGATTTTCAGTTAAGACTTTAAGGGGATGAATCAAACCCATATGCGAAGACAACAATTTTTATTTATTTTATCCTACTATTGCCCCCTTTTTTTTAATGAGGGAGGAGCATTTATAAGCTACTTTGTAGATGGTCCATTTATTAAGATTAAAGGCTTGGATACCTGCAATGGGAACAGAAGTACTAGCATTAGTGCACCGATTAATGAGGCAACGCCCAATTCCTTGTAAAGAAGAACCAGTGCCACAATTATACGAAATGGAGCTGACCACAAACTGTGAAGTGACTGGCATATTTGCTGTCAAAGAAAAATAAAGAGGTGCACACGTAATTAGTTAGTATGCCATCAGACAAATACCATAATAACAGCTACAAACATGAGAAGAAGGCATAGTGGTTTTCGACATGCTTTGTTGAACCACTTCTAGAAATGGAAAGACAGCAAACAATTTAATCATGTCTCGTGCAATTAATACTCTTATAAAATACTTCTACCAAGTATATTAAGCAAGCATAAAGAAAAAGTACCACCTAGCTGAGTAATTGAAAATCAGGTACCTAGTAATTTATTTGAGTAGTTGAAAATTTCAGGGGCATGAGCTAAATGCATGCCAGCCTTTACACCATCGCACATTAAATGAGATGAAATAACAAGAATCGTATAAGGACTTAATAAATTAGAAATGTAGAGCATACCTGAAGTGCTTCAGAATCAGTTGTCATTAAGTTAGTAATTTTTCCTGACTGAAACCCTTTACGGCCTTCATGAGTTAGCCTTAGCGATTTCCGGAACACAGCAGCAATCTACAAATGATAAAATTTAATACAGGGCAAAATAGTGCAGCAAGAAAAATATCGTCTTTGTTAAACAGAACCCAGTTTCCACAAAGGAAAATTAACAATCTGAGATTCAGTGCAACTACCTATCCCAAGTTATAACCACGATAGAAGCGATAAATCTGCTAAAAACTTATATCACTTAAGGGTAGGATAAGTCTGATAACAAATTTCATACTAAGTAACAACTCGTGTAGCTTCACACTAGAATGGCTTGACGGGAAGTACTAATTAAGGCTATAAGTTGGGACTTCTAACTTCGCAAACCAACTGCTTCGAAAGCCTTTTGTATGTTTTCTAGAAACTTGATCAAATAAGTGAGTACATCCCAAGAAATAATGTATGTGGAGACAGGCTGCCTAGTGTAAAAAATTCTTCTAAGTTGCTGAGATGAAAAGATTTGAAGTGTGATTTTAGAACAACGGATTGCAGAAGTGACCATCTTCCCAAGTGCCAGATATATAAAGAATAGACAGCAAGAACGCGAGACATTACCAAAGTAGATCTCACTCGGTAACCCACACGCATGACATTCTGAAAATATTGAGCTTCAAATAAAACCCCCACCGCCTGTATCACAATATACCAGTGTCAAAAAATCTGTGTACTCCTAAGTCCATATTATAAGGTGAAATAAGAAAATGCATCAAGTATTATAACTAATTTCAAGTCAATAATTGAATGGAACAAATAGCAAACTACGCACATCTAGATTTAAATCAAAATTAAGGGCCCAAAATTTATTAACGACGACCAGGCGCATGAAAAAAAAAGGATAACGACATAGGGGCACACTTTTCTCCGAAGTTCAATGCAGAAAAAGTAACATGCGCAAATGGAAAAACTCATTTTGTTTCAGCTCTTATATGGAACAGTTAACATCACTAATTATTATAGCAAACTACAGTTATGCAACTGTATTTAAATAAAGCCATGCAGGAAACAAAAGACTGTTATTGATGATGTTATATATAGACGACAAACACTTTTTATTCCACATTTAATAAAACGTCTATTTGTTTTATGTCTTGGGCGTGAAACAAATCCATTAAATAACGCGAAGGAGCAAAATCACATTCTTTAGCTACCTACAACTTTTACGAATTACATAATTCAACAAGTTAGTCAGTTGGACATCCATCAGCCCTAAATGAAACAGATAAAAATACGAATCATACACATGCATATGTATATATTGAGATTAATTATTTCTCAAGCATACAAAGTCGAAAACTTTATGGAAAAGAGTTCATACCACTCCAGCGAAAATTGAGAAGGCGTAGATGTAACCGATCCAAGCTGGCTCCCCTTGTTGCATAGACTGCAGGTAGATTATTGAATAGTGTGAAATACACCAAACGATAACAATGTAATAGACTAGCCACCACCAAGTCTTTCACCAAACCTTAGAATCAAATTGATTAATTTATGTGGCCTAAGTACAAAAATAGATAGAGGGAGACCAAAACCCAATTATATCATTAATGATGTATCTCTTTGCCTCTTGTCTGCACTTAAACGTGCCTGACTTATAAGTAAAGTACAAAATGTAGTTTGGCGAAATTCCCTTTTGGATGTAGACATCATTAATTCCATGTCAGGCTTGGAATAGAAAAGCACAAACATAGTTTGACGAATATTAATGTGCATCTGTCAATCGATATCTTATCCAGAGATACAGGCTACATCGATAAAACATAATAGTAAAGCACCATAAACGGGACAGAAAGGGGTTTGCTACTTTTACTTGTCATCAGATAAGAAAATGGGGTTTAGTCATTAGAAGAAAACACAAACTGTTCAATAAGCATTCTTATTGATACAATACTTGAAAGTTAACACTTGCAATTCAAACTGTCAATGAACACATAGTAATGGAAAAAATGCAGCTAACCTTAAGGAGCTGGTTCAGTATAAGCGGCCCAACAAATTGGGAAAGATCATTGCCAATCTACAAAAGTTGTGCACAAGTGAGAAAGATAGATTACAGCTTGACAGTCATGCTTCGGTAAAAAAGTGACTATATTTGTTCACCATACATAAACATAACTTGATGGCACAGGGATACAGCTTGAATGCTTTGGAATGTGGACAAACTTTCCAAATCAAAGCATATAGACTATTGAAGATATACATTTAAGTGAACAATTTATAATTAATAAAACATGAGTAGTTTGTAACCCTAATTCGAACAAAAACAATAACAAGCATAATGGAATTTCTTTTTCCTAGAAACATATTACATTTTATAAAATGATGCTATGTTATAAAGAGCTATACATAGAAACCCAACCATAATAGTTAGTCAACTACAATTCCTGTCAAATTTGAACATCAAGAGGGCGATCAAGACCCAGCCTAAAGATTGTTGTGCAAGTTTAACATCAAAACGCAGGGATATGGACACTTCTTTTCAACGACGATATGATAAGACTGGTAGTATAAGCATGCTGAGATTCTTAGACAGTGTGCAAGTATAACATGAAAACACATGGATATGGAGACTTATTCCCCAACAACAATTCGATCAAACCTGTAGTATAAGAATGCACCAAGTTGAACAAGCAAAGAATACGTCTAATCATGCAAATGAAATGTGTCTGAAACATTAAACACTCTGTCAAATAAAGAAGAAGCACAAAGGTACAAATATGAGACAACTCCAGTACCTTCCAGAAACCTCCCCACCAAAACCTACAACAGTAGAAAATGTCATTAGATGCGCCTAGTAAAAATTGAACAAGTATAAAAGGGCGGTGTCACAAATAGAGAAAAAATTTGATATAAAAGGTACGGAATTATTATTATTTCAAGACATTTTCACATCCATTCAGTATACTACTATGAGATAATAAACACCACTATGGTATATAATATACTCTTATGTAGACACTTAATTCGAAACATACAAAGAGTTTGTCTTTACCTTCCTCCGAGACTACTATTTAATGCTCTCAAGAGCCATGGTTTTGGTCTTTCTAACTCCTTTGCCCAGCACTTCTGGAACCTATCAGGTGAACAGAATATGTTACACAACCTTGAGTAGGTTTAAATTATTCAAAACACCCAAGTTAAGGAGATGCAAGAACACACTCGTTATTCAGTGTTTCAGTTCGATCCCATGTATCCAACTTCCAGATGTCTATCTCTGTCAGAGGTCTTTTATACCCCAGCTTCAGAAGAGGGCTCATCCAACCAAAAGAGATTTCTAGAAGAAATTCAAAAGAAAGATTTAGCTAAATAAATTAAAAGGTCAAAGATTACTTCTGAGCAGATAATGGTTGATGTCCACTTACGAGAAAATATGTTCACATGCTTCTCAGGGCAGATGTTCTCTCCCTCGGGAAGTTCGACATAGTCGGAATCGTCAAGAGATTCTGTCCGCGCTCTTGTATAACCAGGATACGGATCCAAGTTAGGAACATGCACGAACATGAGTATTCCAAAAAGAGCCTGAATCAAACCAACAGCCATGGATAAACATAGATATACATGTTTAAGGTCTCATTGACCTAGAGAGTTGATTGAAATCATCCTACCAATCTCTATGAGCTGAGTAAGGCCCCAAAATAAAAGCAATTCATTTGTGCCGATTTTGAACTCATATACGATACCCATATTTTGGTGAAAGCACTAAACAAAACGTTTAGCACTACAGATAGAAAAAATATTGCATGAACTTTTAAGGATTTAACTCACCCAACATAACATAGGACTTCAATAATAACATCACAAAATCAGATCAAACTAATCAATGTAGGTATCTTTTAAGTAAACACATTACTGCTGTAAGAAGATCAGATCAAACTAATCAATGTAGGTATCTTTTAAGTAAACACATTACTGCTGTAAGAAGATAAGATGCCTTATTAGTAGGTCCTTCATTCATTTAAGGCCTACGGCTAGAGCTGGCGGGAGTCTATTCAGCAAGAAACTTCTATATGATGGGACTATCCTAGGACAAACGAGGCACAAACATCATACATATACTAGTTGTTCGATAAAAAAAATTACTTAAAAGATATAAGAAAGAAAGATCACCAACCTGACTAAAGACCTCACTTATGTAAAGATACAGTGTGGACCTGCATAGAACATAAACTATAAGTCTGGCTACCCCAACAATATTAGTGAATAATATTTTCCTAATCCTAGAGCTTATATAGTAGTGACCTTAAATGCAAGTATTTTAAAGGGAGCTAATGATTAGAATGAGCATCACTGCTAAAATGAGATGCAGGATGGTACCTATCATAGAACTCTTTCAAAGAAAAAATGAGATTGAACATCACTGCATCCCCTATCAAGGCATATATGACTCCAAATCTGAGAAACCACCTAAATTCACGGATGTAAACTTTAGTTTCAAGACCAATCATGACCAGCATAGAGCCCCAAACAAGAGCTTCAGTGACCAAGGAAAACACCTGTAAAACAGCCGATGGAAGTGAGATATACATGTGCAAAACATAATTTCTAGATCTTGTTAAGCACGATCCGTTACAGCTTACATGTCTGATAACAAAAAAGTAAGATATACATCTACAAGACACAGCTTGTATATCTCGGCAATCACTTCTTACAACAGCTTATATGCCACGTGCAAACCAATGTTGGGTTCAGGACCTGTCAAGTCCTAATGACGACATAATATAATGTCGACTACATTCAGATATTTAACTAACGACAACGAATAAGAGCCTAGCAGGTAGTTTGTCAATCAACTTGGTATAACTAACTCAGTACAAACCATTCCATCCAGACACATATGAAAACGCAGCAGTTCTATCAATTAAAGACACATAAATTCGTACTAACGTTCAACCGACTTTCACGCACACTGTAGGCTGACTCGCGTCAAACTTTATCCACATACCCCCATGTATAACTAATGCAAACTAGATAGCAGCGGTAAACAAGCAAATTAGAAATTACTTGCAGGGAAAAAACAAGAAGCGAACGCACCTCAAACGGAGCAAGACCCACCCCATCCAAATTCAATACAGAGATTCCCATCACCAGCCTGAAAAGTGGCTCACCAATACAATAAAGAGCCAACAAACCCAGCATATAATTATAGTACTTCGACCTTAAAACGAAACGTTGAGCCTTTGAATCCTTGTTTATCAGCCATATTCGATAGAAGCAGAGGCATAGTACAACCAACTTAGAAAAACTGATCACCAAGGAGTCAGTGGCACATGGAGTATATGCACCAAAGGCATTGTCTACAGCCCCTGCCCAGATACCATTAGCTACGGGCCGGCAGTACCAATCCAAAGCCTTAAAAGTCATTTTTGTTCTCAGCTGCCAACACACCACTCCTCAGTTACAATGCACTAACATGCTACCCCGTCCTTTCGCTAAACCTGCAAGAAATGCATAACTAGCTAAGCCCCTGTATAATTCAAATCCAAAAAAAAAACACAAAGAACTGCTGAAAACTGCAAAAAAAAAACAGTATCAAAACTCATAAGAAACTTTGTAAATCTCTGACAAGAACATTGTAATCAATAAAGAACTGAATATTCCAAATTCTAGCGGTACAAAACAGAACACAAAGACAAGATACCAAAAGCTACTTTAGACGTTCAAAAGTAAATAAGACACACAAAAAAAAAAATTTATATTAGATTTTAATCCGACCTTGAAACACTCAGAACCAAGACAAAATCTAAATCCTGTTCGTTTCGATCAACAGAGCACAGAGCCAAGAACACAAACGAATGTTTATTTTCCGGACTCGATCATCACGAAGAAGATACGACCGAAAAAGAACCAAACCGAATGAGGATAAATCTTAAGCTGTAATAACCAATCATTCGATATCACTGAAACATAAGGTTTATAGTTGCTGTGAAAAGTCAAACGATGAAAAGCTTGTTTTACAAGAGACAACGACGATTGGAGATGAAGACAGACAGAGAGAGAAGAAGAGAGAGAGTGTGCGTACCAGAGTTATGGTTTTCGGACAGTAAAGAAGAGAAGGGGATAGTGAATCTGTGTGGTGGTCAAATACGAAATGATGTCGTCCGAAAGCGATAAAAGGTAGAGCTCTGCGTCACAGCTTACGATGAGTACCTACTCTCGGGTCCCGGTTCAAGTTACACTATCTCCAAAGAAAATTATGGAGTACGGTCTTTTTTAAGGAAAAATATTTACCATTTACAATTATAACGTACAATTACAATGGAATAACTACAAATATTTTTTCACTTTTTTTTTACCTAATAATCATTTGAAATCTAATAATTTTGTGTCATTAATGACGTATTATTACTAATAAATATAGACGAAAAGTAAGAAAGAATAGTCGATATAAACATTTTTTAGGCCAACCTTAACATGTATTAAAAGCCGTCGTTTTGGAAAATATATTAATACTGGTCAATTTGATTTCAATCTACTAAAGACAGAATAAAATAATATTTAATAGTGTACAGATCTAGATCACGGGTCCCAAATTCTCTGATTTCATGGCGATCCCCGATTGGTAGTTTTACTTTTACATACTCCTACTAGCTTCATTAAATGAGACTGAAACCTTTTCATGCTTGCCAATACTATAATTCTTTCTTAGTATCAATACTTGCTGAATATACATCTGACAAAATCATTTTCATCTCCAACACGGTCAGAAGAGCATATATTATTGGCTCACACTAAATTCACCGAAACCAATTTAATATCGTCCAAAGTTGGCATATAAACTCTTTTCTATTTTTGCTTCTCTTTTTATTCCTTCAGTCCCCACTTTTATTTAATTATAAAAATTATTAATAATTCTAAAATACTAAATATTCTAAACACCAAACACAAACTCAATCACTTAAAAATTCATGATCAAACTTAATTTCAAACTTCATCTTATTTTTATAAAACTTTAAATTTCAATATAACACAGTAAAATAGAAAGAAAAAACAAAATATTTATACAAAAGCTACCATTGTAAAAAAAACTAAAAATATTAAAAAGAATCAGGTAAGGGATGAACGAGCGGTACACAGTTTATTCATGTTTTTACCTCATGCACCATCGGTTCCACATCTTATGAACCAATGGTGCAAGAGGTCAAAACCACCAATTTTAACAAGTGGTATCATCGGTTTGAACTCCTAGTACTACTAGTTGGAATGTGGTTTGTTTTGTAGTTGTTGTTTTATGTTTTGGGTTTGTTTTTCGTATATTTACTTTTATTGTTTATGAATTTTGAAATTGCAAAGGAGGATGTTACAAATGGATATACATATTACACTCACATTTTTTATCACAATAGAATGTTATACGCGAGACGAATTATTGAATTGGTTAAGAAGATCGGGACATAAACGGTTGGTTATCAACATAAGACGTCATGATGCTCTGAATAGTATAAAGAATCCTTACATATTCTTTTACTACGATAGATCATGATACTATAACCGGGTGGTACCCGAAAAAAAATCTTAAGAGAAAATTGACCATAACAAAAAAGTATGGTTTTCATTTTTAGCTTAAATGTGTCATGGTAACCTCAGATTAATGGTCGTTAAAGGTTATATTTGTCATTCACATCCATGCAAGTGTTGAACACTTAGATGGTCATTCATATGAGAAAGGTTTGAATAAAGAATAGTTTAATTTATAGATCGTTTTGCCTTCATAGGTACTTGCCTTGAAGAAATTTTAAACGGAGTAAAAAAATTGAACGAAGAAAATGTATCGTCAATGCGCACCATACACAACGCTCGACCGAAAAACCAGATGTTGGAGAAAATCGTTCGGTCATAACAATACATGTTAGTAAAAAAACTCAAAGGATATAATTATTTTGAATGGTATAAATCTATGAAAGATGAAGGTGGTATTAATACTGATATTCCATTTTTGCATCTAGTTAGTGTAGATTTTTATTGACATTTTTAATAGTGTAAATAATAGATAGCACTTACAAGACAATAAGGTATGTGATACAGTTATGTGAGATTACCGGAGTAATATTTACTAGTTTGACTTACTAATTTGTATCCGCGTTTATGACCCGGGATAAAGTAAAGAATTTTAAATGGGTATTAGGCTATTTGAAATTGGGCTTAAATTGCTTCTTCGTCCCTCGACTATCACGTTTTATGTCATTTAGTCCCTCGACTAAAAAATCACGGTTGAGGGTCCCTCGACTATCAAAAATCTATAAATTCAGTCCCCGCGCGTGGTTTTTGTTGTAATGTTGTCACGTGTCACTATAGTTAAATGGTTTGCGTTCCACACATAGTCCTTTGACTTTGATTCCTATTTTACCCTTTGACTAAATTGATTCCCTGAAATTTTCTTTATCCTATGTGGCTTTTTGTGCTTATGTGGACGACTTAAATTATTGGACCGGCCACGTGGATTAAATTTTAGTTTAAAACCACTGTCTCTTCTTCTACATCAGCCTAAACCTAAACCCATGTCATTGAATTTGTTTCTCTCACACCTTATTTCCTCTCTCTTCAACATTCTTTACTCTTCGATTTCCATTACCACTCACTTAATATCTAAACAAAATGTCAAGCAGTAACTCAGTTTATACCTAAAAGGAAAATCAATGTGATTCAAGATGTTACCGTGGCAAACAAGTTATTGTTAGGACTTCTTGGACTGATTTAAACACAGGTAGAAGATTTGTTGGTTGCAAGAACTACCGGGTAAGTTATATTGAACCCTATTTTTGATTTTTTATTCCATTTCGTAAATCTTAAACCTAAATAGAACTCATTTTTAACCCACTTTGTTTTCTTTATATCAGACAATCGAAGCTTCTTGCGGGTATTATTCAATGGGCTGATACACCATTGACAGATCGATCAAAGGATTTAATTATTGGATTGAAATTTTTTTTGTAAAAAATTGAAGCTGAAAACAGTGTGTTGAGGGCTCGAGTCTATCGTTTAAAAAAAATAGTTGTAGTTTATGTTTGTTTTTGTTTTTGTACGTTATTGTTGCGACTTTGATATAAGTTATTAGAGGTGTTTCGGTTGCTGTTTTAGTTTGTATTAAGCTTGTAATTTTGCTTTGTATCTTGATGACAAGCCTAAGTTTGAATGAAAAAACATTTTCCAGTATGTTGTTCAATCAGACAGTAATGAATAATCCTTTATATTACATACCACCAAAGCATCAGTTACACTGTCTGAGATAATTAACACACATACAAACAGACATCAATAAAAAAATTAGGTTCCATGAACTTGATTCATGACCACAAATGCTTACGCCTACAATTAAACACACATACAGACAGGGTATTAAACCCATAATAGGCTTTACAAAAAAAATACAATTAGATAGATATCAACAAAAAACATCTTCCATATGGACACTCATTGGCTCATGTATTGCTTGTTCATGCTGAACTTCCGGATTGTCTCTTCTTCTTTCTCGTCGTGGTTCTTGACGCAATAGCAACTTCTTTAAACTGTTGCGTATCTCTTACATGATTTCAGTTTCCACCGACTTGCTGCATACCAACACAATGAAATCAATTTAGCTAAAGCAACAACATTCCATTATAGCCTACAATAATGAACCTACAACATTCCATTAGAGCCTACAATAATGACTCCCACCAATACCACACATACCTAAAACCATAAATTGAATCATACCTAACCAACAGTCTGCATTTTATCTAACATAACAACCAATAAAGCTTTAAATACTCATACTAATTAAGCAACCAACCAATAAAGACTCACACCAATAAAGCAACTACTTTAAAAAAAAGGTAATGGGGACAGCTTTAAGCATTAGGAGAGAGAGGAATCTTACAGGTCCCTTTATTGGCCTTGGTCCCCCACTATGAGTTGGCCTTGGTCCACCAACTTGCCTTGGTTCAACGCAATAAACCATTGATCCCTGCAAAATCAAGACAATATTATTACATAAATATTTACACTCACAGAAAAATATATGTAAAACAAAGCGTGATCACATCAGGCATCGTGTTTGCTGAACCATCTCTAATTTCCTATCATTCCAGTCATAAGATAACATTAGTTTTATCACTCACATTTAAATAAAACAGAGTTGTAGAAAAAAACTTACTGGGATTTTAGGAATCTTTGAAGCCAATCTTCTAGTTCTATTAGCTGCTGTGTTCAACATGAAAGTTGTAGCATGCGGATTTTATGTTCCCGTAAACTCAACGACACCATTAATGTTTGCGTTTAAGGGAGTTGCAGAAGCTCTGGCCGCAACAACATTGATTTGAGGCTATGTTCTAACATCACCAATAACAAACTGATTGCTTTCAAGATTCACCGAAGAAGCAACAGGTGGAGGAGTCTGACTGGCTTGAGGCTCTACCGAAGAACCAACAGTAGTAGAAAGCTGACTGCTTCGAGGCTCCACTAAACCACCAGCATCTGTAGGTGCCTGACTGTTTTGAGGATCCTGCTCCAAAGAAGCAGCATCAGTAGGCGTACTTTGGGCTTCACCAGATCTACATTTTTGCTTGTTGTGTCCTACTTGTTTGCATATGGTGCATGTTAGCTTCACAAATTTCTTGATGAGTCGTTCTCCTCCAACTACAGGTGGTTCCAGCTTGATTTTGTCTCGCTTTCTCTTCCGTACTTTTGCCCTGCGTTTGGCTTCCATTGGGGGTGGTTTTACTTCAGGATAGTTCGAATTCTCCCAAAACAGCTGGCCATTGATTGGATTCAATGTATGGGCATATATTGCTCTATTTGTCGTCACCTTATAACATGGTGAGACGTAGTCTGCTAGTTGTTTCTGGTTCCACCAAATCACTGCAACCCCATATTCACATGGTATTCCGCTTAGCTGCCACTGCCTAGAAGCACAGCTTTTATCATTTAGGTCTACCACAAATTGCCCCATACCGCATTTGACTTCATATTGCGGCCCTCCAGAAGACTCCACAAAACAATTACCCACAGCTAGGCCATTTGCATCCAACTTCTTCTGGATTGTAGGGCATATCTCTCCAACCCAGGTATCAGAAACCTTATTCTTATTGGCTATTATTTTCATTGTTTGCTATCGGATACCATCCATTAGTGTAATGATGCCTTTATCACGAAGATGTAAGATAACCATGTTGAATGTCTCTACGTGGTTACTGGTCTGGATGTTACATTGTGTAGCATCAGCATAGTGTGACCTTGACCACTGCCTTGGTAGCTTTTCCAACATCCAGTTATATGCCTCCATGTTTACCAGCTTTATCTGCTCCATCTCAGCAACAAACTTTTGTTTGTACGTTGCTCTAGCAGTTGTCTAGAAGATACGTTTCTCTAAACGACCAGCGAAGCTCTTCTTAAAATTGGCATACAAGTGTCTACAATATAATCTATGTTCTGAATTGGGGTAGAGGTCCATCAGAGCCTGCATTAAACCTTTATGTTTTTCACTGATCCACAACCACGCATCCTGATTCTGGATGTCTAAATCCTCACCCAACAGGTTGAGAAACTAGATCCAACTCTCCCGATTATCATTTTCAACAACGGCCCAAGCTACTAGATACATTTGGTCGTTGGCATCAACCCAATAGCCACTAACACCTGGCTCCCAAATGACCATTTTAGAAAGCAACCGTCTAATATAACAACGGGCCTATAACCTGCCTTAAACCTTCTTTTCACAGCCCCCAAACACATGTACATCTTTTCGAAAATACCATCGTCCTATTTGATGATGCATGTAGACCCAGGATTTGTTCTCATAATCTCACCGTAGTAATCCAGAAGTTTACTAAACTGTTGTTTGTCGTTATCTAGAAGCAACTCGAGTGCTATGGCTCTTGCCCTATACCCCTTACTCTTTTTGATCTTCAAACAAAATTCCCTGCTAAGAGAAGAAATCAACGATGACACCGACCAGTTTATGTCTGCCTCCCATTGTGGCTTGTAGTATATTGCTATCCAAATATCGGTTATATTTCGATTCTCATTTGTTGGTACGCATGTATGTTTGTCAACCAGTGTCTTCACAAGCCACCTTCCACCACTTCCCATAGAGCTGCAGTAACACATCCACCCGCAACTGTCTGAGGAACACACGAAGATTATTCTGCTCTTGTCATTCTTCTTCATCATTACAAATCGTCCCTGTTTTATCCCATAGTTTTTAATGGCTTCCTTGCACTCTATTTCCGTAATGAACTCATGGCCCACCTGGAGTTCAACAGAAGCCAATGGAACAGCATGATTAAACTCCTCAAAATGGTGCCACCATTCCTCGTCTTCAACCTCCACATCAGAGTTTGTGGGTGTTAGGAGAATGTCACTATTACCATAGTCTGTCTCGACATAATCCCCCTCTTCTTGTCTAAAATAAGGTGGCACTCTACCCTCCTCTTTAGCACCACTACCCTACTCTTCAACACCCGCTGCCTCAGCTTCAACACCATCCTTAGTGCACACTGCTTCATTCTCAGCACCAACTGGCTCCTCTACATCATGATCTTGACCAGCAGCATCTGGAGCACCTGATTGCACAGCATATGGAGCAACTAATTGCGTAACATCTGGTGCACCTGACTGCGTAGCATCTGGTGAGGTTAATTTTAGTATGAGGGTAAATTTGTAATCTGTTCGGAGTTTTGAGGAGGTTTATAGGTGTTTAATATTTTGAGTAGAGAGTAGAGGGAGAATTAAGCAGCTTGGTTGCAGTTAATTTTCATTACCCACATTTAATGCAGGTGGTTGCGTATTTATACCCTTACATTTGGGGCCTTATGGGCTTTCGGGTCATGTTTAATGGACCCGGGTCATGTTTAAAGACCCATGAGCTCTAAGTAGGAGAGCAAGTAGCTTAGTCAAGAAGTGTTTAGGTTTTTTAGTACTTTTTTCATAGTCCGAACAGCTCAATGGGTTGAGTGTTCGAAGTGTGCTGTCCGAAGTGGTGAGTTTGGTCTGATTTGTCCTTATCCGAAGAGGAGGCAGAATTCGGACTCATCAGCATCGAGCACCTGATTGGACTTCATTCCAATTGACCTCAAGACCCAACTCTCTTCTAAAACTGCTTAATCCTGATATATCATCATCAGGCCCCTGTCCACCAGCATGCCCTTCTTCACCCTCATTTGCATTTTCACCGGTAGTAGCCTCTTATCCATCAACAGCAGCCTCTCTACTAGCCCCATGTTTTCCACCATCTATTGGCCATTTCCCACCAACAACAGCCTCTCCACTAGCCCATGTTGTCTACCATCTACTCCTCCATATAATGGCCATTCCCCACCAACAGCAGCCTCTCCACTAGACCCCTGTCCACCAGCATCTACACCACCATCTACTGGCCCTTCTCCACCAACAGCATCCTCTTTAGTAGCTTCATGTTCACCATTATCTTCATAAATCCATTTCCCACCGTCATTTGCATCCCCACTATAAGTAGCCTCTCCACCAATAGTTGTACCAGTGTCTGTCCCTAAACAATCATCTGTCCTGATACCGACGTCTGCCTCCTCATTCCTTGCACTTTACGATTCGGAATCTGTCGACAACTCTACAACATGAACATTAGTGGGTTTACCACGCCTAGGAGACAAAATTACTTATAATGGACGGAGAACCTCAACGTATATTTTCCTCTGCCTATTAATTAAAGAGCACATGTGCACGACATCCATGTCGTTGGCGATATGAATGAGGTTATTGTCATATGGATAACTCTGCTGGCTCGCACGACATATATATTTGGTCCGTCAAATATAAAAGGGAAAACCTGTCTGGATTGTCGTTATCAACAATGCTTTCTGTGCCCCCACGGTAGCATAAGAAGCCACCTTTGTCTTTGAATTTACCACCATGTCTAATGATGAAAGTAAACAGGTGGGAATTTACGCCTGTACAATAAATAAACAACACATTAACAACACTTCAACAACTATAAACTGACCACAAAGACATACATTCAAAGCAACAAACCAAAATAGGAAACATCTGTCCCCCTAATAGTATATACAAAACGGACCAAATATAGCAACAGTTCTCCAGTGGCCTACAAATGCAAAGCAATACCAGATATAGCAATTTATCTTCAATTATTACACCCATTTCAACGAATCAATGCTACTGACTTCATTATTACACCCATATTCCCATATACCCCCAGTGTTGCTACTGACTTCTAACAAAGTTCCACCCTTTAGGGTTTGACGAGCAACAAAATAATATCAAAAACTGGCTTAAGCCTCAAAAACTGTATCGCTTTTGACAAAACATAAACAAAAAAGACAACCTTTTAGGGTTTCACGAGCAGAAAACTGCATCCACTTTGACAAAATAGAAACGAAGATGAACACCTTTAGGGTTTAATGAACAAAAAAGTATAAAAAACATACCTATATACAAGTCAGAGAAGTCATACTCTTCTTTCACCTTCGATTTTCTCGACTTCCTTGATTTTTTACAACGCTTCATTATGTGGTATCAATTAGGGTTATTGGAAACGATTTAAGGGATACAATTTCTGATTTAATGGCTTAAGGTAAGGATTTAGGGTTCAACAATAGAGGGAGGTAAGGGTTATAGATAGAACTCGAGTTGGGGGGGGGGGGAAGAGTTGTTTTGAAAATAAGATTAGGAATTAGAAATGAAAGGGTAATTCTGATACAAGAATTAAGGTTTGCTGTTTTAATTTGAGAATTAAATCTTTTGAGTCACAAAAAAAACTGGTTCATCTACTTAATCTATCACCTATTCATCCACGTCAGAAAACTTCGCCACATAGATGCCACATGTGCAAGTGCGAAGGGTAAAGCAAGCATTTAAGCATTTTGGGCAACAAACAGGGTTGACTCAAAGTCAAAGGACTATCTGTGGAACACAAACCATTTAGCTATAGTGACACGTGGCAGCATTACAGTAAAAACCACGCGCGGGGACTGAATTTATAATTTTTTGATAGTCGAGGGACCCTCAACCGTAATTTTTTAGTCGAGGGACTAAATGACACAAAACATGATAGTCGAGGGACGAAGCATCGATTTAAGCCTTTGAAATTGTTGATTGTATTCTCACGACATTGAAAAATCGTCCGTGGTTTTAACGAATAGAAACTTGACGTTGATGAATGCTCTTGAACAGGTGTTCCCAAAGACAACGCACATGTTAACCAATGACAAAAGATGCATAAAACATATTTACAAAAAATGGTTTGAAGCAGTCTATCCAGAAATGTCTACCATTTTATAACTTTTAGAGAAACATAAACATCATGGTACCCCACTTATCAAACGAAAATTACATGTTAATCCATCGTCAACTGAATATGTGAATGATTCATAAAAAAAACTAGTAAAACTTTTGTGTCAAACCCTTCTAAAACTCTTAAGGTCAAAGTGTGTAAAAGGGAAGGAATTACATCCAGAATCAAACCTGTAATTTCGAACTACCAACACAAGATAGTGCTCATAGTGTTCCGATAAAGAAACATTTGGTAGTTAAAACTCATTCGATAATGTCGTTATCTTAGTATAGCGTACCAAGTACCAATATTGGTTCTAAAAATTACTTAATGAAAAGTATTATCTGTGATTGCTCTCTAGCGTTTTGGTTAACTATTATAGAAAAGTATTATTTGTGATTCAAGATTGAGTAGTAATCTCAAGATTTCTAATATCATTCCGGGGAGTCTTTAGAATTGGCTAATGCAATTAAGGTATGTTAGCGCTAGAAGCCATCAAAAGTTCTATGAGATCAACACTCTCGTTATCTCTCTATCACCTCCTTGCATTAACAATGTTGATGTGCATTATTGGTCTGCCAATATTGGAAATATACAGTTCACAATTAAAAAAACTAACAATATTATCCATACACCCACCCCCGGTATTGAGTTGTCGAGGTTTTTATGACACAAATATAATATCTTATTTCATTCATTTATCATTTGGTTTTCCATATTAGGTAAGTCATTTATTCAGGACAAGCTTATTAGTTGGATAATTAACTCATATATTAATTGTTCGTTGTGGAATTCATGTGGTGAATCTATCAAGCATATCGTTTTTTATGTTTGTACGCAAGGTATTTGGACTACTTCCAGCTCTAATCTTGGGTTCATCATCTACTGCAGGGTTTGACCATCCTGATATAAAAGGCTTCGATTTGGCTCCCTTTAGATAGTTTCATTTTTAGCATGTTTGCTTTGGTGCAGTCACTTATCACGTTTTGTGGGAGAGTAACTTCAAAAAAATTGCTCTCCTATAGTCTTAACCTCTGTTGTATTGTGTGCTTTCTGACCTTCGATTTAGATTCCTTTAATCTAAGGTGGTCTGCCCGATGTAATTCGTGTGCTCAATTTCTCAGTTCTTTGTTGGTTGCAGGTTCCTCCCCGCTTTTGAGGATGAACAAAACGAAATCCATGAGTGATATATTTATAGATTATATTTATTTTCTTTTCAACCAATTTTTTTTAAAAAAAATTAGTATAAATTTAGTATTTTCATATACATCCATAACTTTTTTTTATGTTTTGTACTTTTTTTAAATGTAATATCTTTCAAACCATAACTCTTTAAAAGTATCCAAAAATATTATTGGTTTTGTTTTTTTAAGACGAATAGAACTAAATCCGTGAAATATCTTTTAAATTAGAAAATTACGTGTCAATTGGTTGCAAAAGTAGAAGAAAATAATTCTCAAATATATCACTAATGGATTTCATTTTGTTCATCTTCAAAAATAGAAATATATATAACTTTTTGAAAAATAATTGAAGTTAGGTTTTGGAAAATATAGATTTTTTAATGTTAAAAAATATTGTGTTACAAAATAGGAAGAAAACAGTTGCTGAAATAAAACTTTGGTTGCGAAATGTCCAATCTATGAAAATATATTTTTTGATTTTTTTCAGTTGTAAAATTTTGTTTAAATTGGTTGAAATAAAATAATCTCCAAATATATCACTCATGGATTTCGTTTTGTTCATCCTTAAAAATACATATTTTGGTTTTTAATTGTTAGAATTTAAAGATGTGGAGTTTTAGATGTTAAAAAAATTAGAGTTGTAAAATTACGTGCAAATATATTACGAAAATAAGAAAAACAATTGTTACAAAAATAAATTTTGGTTGCGGATTGAGTCTTATTGTGTACTTTTTTCTCTCATATTTTTTTTTGTTTTTTATAAAAAATGTTATATCTTTCACACCATGACTCCAAAAAACTGAAAAAGAATATTGCTTTTGTTTTTTAAGAAGAATAAAACTAAATCGATGAAATATATTTTTTGGTTGCGAAATTACATGTAAAATGGTTGCAAAAATGAAAAGAAAAAAGTCTTCAAATATATCACTCATGAATTTCATTCTGTTCATCTTTGAAAAAATATAAAGATATGTGTTTTGTATTTTCGTTGAAATTTAGGATTTGAAACATATGGAGTCTTGAATGTTTAAAAAATAGAATTGCGGAAATATATGCAAATTTGTTATGGAAATAAGAATAAAATAGTTGTGAAAATAGGATTTTGGTTGCGAATAAGTGTGTGTGATTTTTTATCTCTCGTTTTTGTATTTGTTTTAAATATCATATCTTTCAAACTGCAACTCTAATTTTTTTTGGAAAATACCATTTATTTTGTTTACTTAAGACGAACAAAACTAGATTTATGATTTTTTTCAGTTATGAATTTCGTGTAAATTGATTACGAAACTATAAAATAAATATCTATAACACTCATGGATTTTGTTTCGTTTATAAAAAATAAAAATATGTGTTTTTGGAAAACAATTTAAGTTAGGGTTTGAAAGATATTAAGTTTTAAATGTTAAAATAATA
Organism: Limnanthes douglasii subsp. nivea; assembly: GCA_036936605.1. Classification (NCBI taxonomy): domain Eukaryota; kingdom Viridiplantae; phylum Streptophyta; class Magnoliopsida; order Brassicales; family Limnanthaceae; genus Limnanthes; species Limnanthes douglasii. Next base: position 354,471,623 of record JAUPFV010000001.1, read on the forward strand.
GAGCTGTATAAATACGTGCAAATGTATTGCGAAAATAATAATAAAATAGTTGTTAAAATAGGATTTGTTTGCGGAATGAGTCTCATGGTATGATTTTCTCATCCTATATTTTGTGTTTTTTAAATGTCATATCTTCCAAAACCATAGCTTCAAAAAAATATGAAAATGTCATTGGTTTTGTTTCCTAACAAAATTAGATTTATTAATTATTAATACTTTATTTTATTAGTTACAAAATTACGTTTAAATTAATTGAAAAAAATAATATACTTTATAGTTTTTGTGTCTTAAGAAATAGAAATAGAAATATCTTGAAGTTATTTTTAAAGTTAAAAGCCAAAATAATACGAAATTTTGAAGACGTAATTAATTAAAAATAGCAAAATTGAAAAAAAAATGCATTCTTGGAGAAAACTCTGTTCTTCAGTAAGAACAGAGTCTGAATTTTTTTTTTTTTATTCTTTCTCTGAATCTGTTTCTGTAATTGTTCTTCATTGATTGTGAGAATGCCTAATTCCCCAAAGATATCTTCGAATGATGGTTTTCCTACGCTTAGGAATGTAATGGTGTCGAAGGCGGGAAATCTTGAAATCAAGAAAGGTTTAATGGTTTAAAAGTTATCTGATCCAGATTGTAATATTATTTCGAATCCGATCTTTGAAGAGAAAGTTAAAGAACAAGGTATGGACAGGGCTATGAATCAGAAGGGATCTTATGCTGACATGTTGAAACCCAGGAGAACAGAGTTTGAACATATAAATGTCTCTGTTTTTCTTAAGAATGAATTTCCTGTTATCACTTTTGATGCTGGAGATAAGGAGCAGTTATTGAGGATTTCCAAGCATACATTAGTAGCCAAATTCGCGACCGGAAAACCTTCGATGGAAATCTTCAGGAATTTTTTGTCTAAATTCAATTTTATTGGTAGTTTTAGTATCTCGGTCTGGGATTACAGACATGTCTTCGTTGAGTTTACGGAATTAGAGGACTTCAAGAGGCTTTGGTCTAGAAACGTATGGGTTTTGGGAACCAAAACGATGAGACTGTTAAAATGGACTCCTGGATTTTATCCAAATCTTGAATGTCCATTCACGCCGATTTGGATTTCTGTACCAGGTTTGCCGGAATTCTTGTTTAACAGCTCTACTATTACTGAGATAGCGAAGGTTTTGGGAACTCCTTTGAAGGTATGGGTGCCTTCTGTTAACAGGGCTAGACAAAATTGTTGCAGGTTTTGGGTTGAAGTGGATGTCTCAAAACCTTTAGTTCACAAGATACATATAAAGTTTGGTGAATTTGATAGTTATTGGCTTGATCTTGTGTATGACAATGTTTCTCTTTATTGTAGCCATTGCGCCCATATCGGCCACTCAAATGGAAACTGTAAGAAGATGTTGTCTCTGGGAAAGATTTATGGGAATGGTCAGGAGAATGGGAAGGATGAACATGGTTCAGAGATGCCAGATCAAGTTTCTTGTTCTCAAAATATAAACCAGGTTAATGAAAACAGTATCACTCAGGATATAAATAATATTAGTGATCAATTGGTTCAGGATGCTTCTAAGAGGAATCGTGCGTCTGGTCTGTTGTTAAAGTCAATTGTGGTTGACAAAGGGGTTAATGATTCTTTACAAGATGTTCTGGAGTCTAATAGTCCTCTTTCAACATGGCAAAAGGTTACTGCTGTTACTAAAGATAGTGTTTCAAAACATGTTGAATCTTTTAGTGAAGAAACTCAAGGTTCAAAACATGAAGGTTCATCTGACAATATTAATAGAAGAGAGTTGATAGATGCTTTAAAAACGTTAGAAATAAGGAACATGTTTGAATCTTTTAGTGAAGAAACTCATGGTTCTCCAAAGCATGATGGAAGTCTGGGGAGTTCTCCTGTGAAGGGTAAGTTTGAAGAGGTTAAAACGAAAAGACAGGAAGCTAAGAAGACTAAAAAGGTTACGAATATTTGGAATACTAAGGGTCCTGTCTATTTTAAGATTATGAAGCTCAAAAGGGCCCATAAAACTTCTTCTGATTAATGATTATAATGATAAACTGGAATGCAAGAGGGCTTGCTAATAGGGAAACGATTCAAAGGTTGAAGTCTATGGTCATTTCTTCTAAGGCAAGTTTTGTTGCTATTCAAGAGCCTTTTGTAAAGTCTGAGAAGATGTGTTTGTTGGCTAAGAAATTGAAGTTGAATGGGTGTATCTGTAATGTGAATAATAGAATTTGGGTGTTTTGGCATCAGGATTATAAGGTTGAAGTGGTGTTTGATAGTGAGCAGCTGTTGCATCTTAAAGTTGGTCACCCTTCTATGAATAAAGTGTTTCAAGTGTCTGTTATTTATGCAAAATGTAGGAAAGACCAGAGGATCTTGCTTTGGACTCTATTAGAAATCTGAATGTGTCTTCTCAGGAGTGGATTATGTTTGGTGACTTCAATATTATTACTAACAGTCAGGAACAGCTGGCTTGTTCTTCTGTTAATCAGAGAGGTATGGATGAATTTAATGGCCTTATCATGGATTGTAGTTTAGTTGATGCTGGGTTCACTGGTTGTCCTTATACCTGGTCTAATGGGCATAAATGGAGGAGACTGGATCGTGTTTTGTATAATTCTGCTTGGTTGGATTTCTTTGACTGTACTGCTGTTTCTCATTTGGCTAGAAGCTGTTCTGATCAGTGTCCCATTGTTATTAAAGTTTCTTCTAATCTTGAAAGAACTAAATCATCGTTTAAGTTCTTGAACATGTGGGTTACTCACCCTGACTTCTTAAAGAAAGTTAAAGATAGTTGGTCTGAGTGTTTTAATGATGTGGTGAGAAACCCGATTATGGCCTTTTGGATTAAACAACAATGTTTGAAGGTTGTGTTGAAGGATTGGAATAAGAGTGTGTTTGGGAATATTTTTGAAGCTATTAAGCAGTCTGAAGAGAATATCATTGTTAGAGAATCTATGCTGCAAAATGAGTTCAATGGTGTTAATAAGGCTGCTTTGGAGAAGGCTAGGCATAATCATTTATTACTTCTTGATAGAGAGGAGATGTTTTGGAGACAGAAGGCTCATGTGTCTTGGTTGAAGGACTCTGATAGAAATACGTCTGCTTTTCATAGTTTTGTGAATAAGAGGATTAAGAAGAGTAGAATTGATGGAGTTAAAGTTGATGGAATCTGGTTAACTGATAAGAAAGAAATTGGAGATTCTGCTGTTGAGTATTTTAAAACTTTGCTTGCTCCTGTTAGTAGGGTTGTGGCTGTGGATGATATGATGGAGGTTATTCCTTAGTTGGTTTCTGATCAGGATAATAATTGTTTATCTTGTATTCCTGACGATGATGAGATCTATGGGGTGGTTAAGCATTTAAATTCTGAGTCTGCCTCTGGCCTTGATGGCTTCAATGGTGAGTTTTATAAGGAATGCTGGGATATAGTGGGGAGTGATCTTTGTAAAGCTTTTAAAGGTTTCTTTAATGGGTATGAATTGCCTAAAGGTGTGAAGGCTACTCTGATCTGTTTAATTCCAAAGATTGACAAACCTAATAAGTGGAAGGATTTTCGGCCTATTAGCCTTACCATTGTGTTTTCAAGGATAGTGGGGAAAATTGTTAACAATAGACTTTCTAAGATTCTGCCTAAGCTAATCTCTGAGGAGCAGGGTGGGTTTGTTAAGGCAAGGAGTATTCAGGATTCTATTCTGCTTGTTCAGGATTTGTGTTTTGACATTAACAGTAATAGGATAGATGGAAATGTTATTATCAAGACTGATATGACTAAAGCTTTTGATAAGCTTAGCCATAAGTTTCTTCTCACTATTATTAAGTACTTTGGTTTCAATAGCTCTGTTATTGGTCTTATTCATAGCTGTATTAATAATGTGTTTTCATCTATCTTGGTTAATGGGGAGGTGACAGGTTACTTTGCTAACACTCAAGGCCTAAGACAGGGGGATCCTCTTTCCCCAAGTCTTTTTATTTTGGCAGAGGATTATCTGATTAGAAACATCAAGTTCACATCTAATGGTCAGCCTATGGTTAGATACAAGACTAGAAGTAACCAGAATATAGCTTGTTTGGCCTTTGCTGATGATTTTATGGTTTTTACTAATGCTGATGCTGGTGCTATGGGTGCTATTAAATCTATCTTTGACCATTATCAGTGTGTCTCTGGTCAGGAAATTAATAATGCTAAATCAAAGCTCATTGTTTCACATAAGATGAGTTACCAAAAGATTAGTTTCATTAAAGACATGTGGAAGATTAATCATTCTTATTTGCCTTTCAGCTATTTGGGTACTACAATTGCTAATACTACTAGAAGTGCTAATTTTGAGTCTCTAATTTACAAAGTCAGGAGCAAGATTATGGAATGGGACAAGCTGAACCTTTCGTTTGCTGGGCATTTGGTGTTAATTCAGTCTGTTCTTATGCTTTTTCCCTCCTACTATCTGCAGCACACTTCGTTGCCGGCTGGTATCATCAACAGGCTGGAGATCCTGTTCAACAAATTCTTGTGGGGAAGTAAAGATGAAAAGAGAACTATTAGTTGGGCTAGGTGGGATAAACTTTGTAAGCCTTTTAATGAAGGTGGCCTCAACCTTAAAAAGTTAAAAGATGTGCAGTATGTTTACTCTATGAAGACCTGGTTTAATTTTAGAATGCAGCATTCTCTTTGGGCTAGTTTTATGTTGTCTATCTATTGTAAAGATAATATTCATCCTGCTCTTGCTATATCTCCTCAAAGAAGGTCTAAAACGTGGAATCGTATTATTGGTGTTAGAGAGGAGACTGATGACAACATTTTCTGGTTTCCTGGTCATGGTAACATAAGCTTTTGGTATGACAGGTGGTGTTCTGATAGTCCGTTTATAAAAGTCATAAATAACAATGATAGGAGAATTTTGTGGGACAGTGGTAATGATCTGGTTAGGGACTTCTGGTTAAATGGCTCTTGGGATGTGGACAGGCTTAGTACAAAAGTTACCTCTACTGAGATTTGCAAGATTAAGGATGTCATTCTATCTGATAATAGGGATCTTATGTTGTGGTCTTTATCTAAGGATGGAAGGTTTAATGTAAAAGATACTCTGAATCACATTAGAACTAAAGGTAATGTGACTAGACTCTATGCTAAGACATGGAATGTAGTTACTCCTAAAAAGTGCTCATTTTTATTGTGGAGAGTGCTTCACAACTGGTTACCAACTGATGAAGTTATGCAATCAAAACATTTTCAGCTAGCTTCTAAATGTGTTCACTGCAGTAATATTGAAACCACTAACCATGCTTTGGTGCACTGTCAGCAAGCTTGGGCTGTTTGGAGGCACTTCAGTGATATCTTCAGGGTCCAGATTCAGCCTTTCATGTCTGCTCCTCATATTACCATAAAATGGTACTGGGTTGCTCAAGGAAACCGTGATATCTTCACAATCTTACCTGCAATAATTACATGGGCGATTTGGTCAGGTCGTAATAAAAATAAAATCAATAGCGAAAATACTAACTCGGTTACTATAATCAATCACATTATGTTTATCTTATCTAGTCTAGATCAGGCCAAAGTTTTGAACAAAAAGCATTGGGGAAGATTTGGTCGGGAAGCTTCAAGTATGGGTTGTGTTAATCACCTTAACTCCTGGAACAAACCTCTATTTCTTAAGTGGAAGAGTCCAAAGCATGGCAGGTATAAGATTAATAGATGGTGCATGTACCTTTTCTGGTGAATCGGCTGGTGGTGCTTTAATCCGGGACAGCAATGGTAACATTCTTGTTGGTATCGGTAGCTTGTATGGTAAGAACTCTCCTTTGATTGCGGAGTGTAGGGCTCTATTTGATGGCCTGAGATTGTGTCATAATTTGAAGCTGAGTAAGGTCGATATCGAAATCGATTCTCTGGTTCTGGTTAATTTGATTCTTTATGGGAACTCGGCTTGGTATCCGGAACCGATGTTGAGGTGTTGTAGGAAGCTTCTTAAATCGGAAATGGTTATCAGCCAGGTTTATCGTGAGCAGAATCTTGGAGCGGATTGGATTGCCAAGGAAGTTTTAAGGACTCAATTGGGTATGGAGTTTGATGGAAGTAATGCTCCATCTAAGTTGAAGGCAATCGTCTTCTTGGAAAATATCAATTTATGCTATTTGAGGTTATCTGATTAGGGTTTCGAATTGGGGCTAAAGGTGATAGCTGGTGAAAGGTCTCGAGGAAGAAGATGATTAATTTGCACTTTCAGTCTCATTTTCAAATTTGTGTAATTTTGCCTTAAAAGGCCTGTACTTCCTTTCTAATTCAATTTAAACCCTTTTATTAGAAAAAAAAAATATGAAATTTTGAAAATTAAAAATACTAAATAAATAATAATAATTTCATATAAAGGATCATTTATCATTTCATATAAAGGATCATTTATTCTATTAGCATGAGAATGCATCCGTTCAAATAACAAATTATAATAAATATGTACATTTTGTATGAGGTTAGACACTAAACTAAAATTTAAATGATGTCATATCGATATTTTTTAAATAAATGAATTGACATATTTATAAATATTAATTGTTAGGTAATCACATAAAATAATTTTGCTGTGTTTTGATTATAAAAGTAAAACGGGAGAGTGATATATAGAAAATTGTGCGCAAAATTTAGTGGCCAAATTGTGATATCATACGTAACATAATAATACGCCACTCGAAATATTCTAAAAGAAGGTAAAATGTGGCATGTCATCTTATCCTTATAATTAGCGGTGATGAGATGTGGTCAAGATTCAAAATTCTCATGTAAGAACGACGGTTTGATTGATGCGGAGGGATGAACCTCCAGTATAGCACTGATAGATATCCCAAATGTGTGATTTAGATCATCCCAAAACCATCTATATATCATGAACAAAATTAAATAAATACTTTTAATCTTATCTAAAATAACAGGCACGGTTAAAATCTGAAGTACGACAAGTTGAAGAGAAGTACAATCTGGAAAGTCAATATGATTGATCTTTACAACTCATCAGATTCGAAATAACCGGTGGAAAACATATTTTGAGCCTGATAAAGAGCATCGTACTTTGCGAAAAGAAAAGAAAGACAAACATAGGTATATCACATCTAGTGATGATGAATTTGATAGCTCGGAATCTGAAGAAGGAGCATCTAAACAAAAGAGGGTATCTAACGCAAGCTACGGGTTATCAGTTTCAATGACCAAGACCAAATCAGTGGATAAGGCTAAAGTATTATGCTGATTTAACTGACAATGTTGCGTGATTTATGAAAAGGCCAACGGTTATGTAAGCTTAAAAAACCAGCTCCAATAAACAGACTAAGAGAAGAACGTAACAACAGGTTCTGCAAGTATCATAATGATATTGGGCATAATACTGCAGATTGTATAGATTTAAAAAAAAGATACAGATTTTGATAGAGAATGGCAAGTTGGTTGCTTTTTGTTAAAGGGCAAAACAGTGGATCGAAAATTTTGAGCACATCAACACAAGAAACTGCTAACCCGAATTCAAAGAAAGAAAATTCGTTAATGATTTTAGATTCAAAATGTGATGATTTTGATGCAGCATCCGAATATTTGGATACTTATCCAGATCGGTTAATTTTGATGGCTGTAGATGAGCCAGTGAAATATGGACAGGTTCGAAGCTTATGTGAGTATTTTGAATCCTTAGCAATTTTTGGGGAGATTCTATATCTCAGAATTCTAATAGTTCCAGGAAAAAGAATATTTTCAGTTTAGCAACTCAAGTAGATAGAAATATGTCTACTCATTTATATGGCAAACATGATACTGCTTTTATTCAGTTCGATAAAGATGATTTAAGGGAAATAACTAGTCTTCATGAAGATGCATTGGTTATAGGGGCAGAGATATCTGGTGTTAAACTCGACGTGTTCTAATTGATACAAGAAGTTCATCAAATGTGTTATTCAAATCTACGTATAATATGATGCATAATCCTCCTCGAATTTATCAATCTAATCGTACTGTAATAGGGTTTACATGGGTAACAACTCAGGTGATCAAGGAATTCGATGGTGAGGCATGTTTGGGTAAAGGCCCGTTTAAAAGGAAAGTTCAAGTTTTGTTTATGGTGCTTGGATGTCTGACCAGTTACAATGCTATTTTTGGGAGATATTGGATTTCAAGAATGTATGATGTTTTGTCCACTGTTCATTAATTTTTGAAGTATGTCATTGGGTTTGACCAGAAAATAGCAAGAGAATATTATGCAACAACACTCAGGGTTTGAGGTTTTAATTATGAGGGTCGGATGGTTGAATAGCAACCAAGGGGGTTGAGCTCGGATGAAGAGAGAGTTGATGATCCGAGAGAAACCTCGGGTTATTTAACAGTGAGTGAGGATATTGAATAGCATATTTTTTTATAATGGGAAGACTTTACGAATATGAACATTGATATCCTCTAATATGCGTGATCAGTTACTATAATTTTGGTTTGATAACTTGGATGTTTTCGCTTTGAAAACAAAGATGTGATAGGAGTAAAATCTGAAATAATATATCACAGCTTAGCTATAGATCTGAAGATAAAACCGGTTATTCAAAAGATGCGAGTTTTTTCTGTTGAAAAATCAGAGTCTATAGTTTATGAGGTGGATTGTCTCTCCAGGGTCGGGCATATTAGGGAAGCACAATATCATTTATGAATTTCAATCTTGATGTTAGTAAAATAGAAGAATGGAAAGTGGTGAATGTGTGTTGACTTCACGAATTTCAATCGAGCATGCCCTAAAAATCCATTCCATGTGCCTCGAATAGATCACCTGGTTTATTCTACTTCAGGGAATAAAATCCTCTCTTTTATGGATGCTTTTGTAGGATATAATCATATTCAGATATATCCTAAAGATCACGAAATTACTACATTCATTATAGAGTCATGTCGTTTGGGTTGAAGAATGTTGGAGCAACATATCAAAGGGTGGTGAATAAGGCATTTTCTCCTGAGATCGGAAGAAATATGGAAGTGTATATTTATGATATGTTGGTTAAGAGTTCCACAAATGATGAACACCTTGGCGATTTAGAGGATTTTTTTTTTTTAAATTTGAGAGCCATTTGTTTGAAGCTGAATCCTCAGAAGTGTACTTTGGTATCCGATCGGTGAAATTTTTAGGATATGTTATTAATAAAAAATGAATAGAAGCATATCCAGAATAATTGAATGCTTTGGTTTCAATGACATCGCCTCGAACTATAAAGAAAGAGCAAGTTTTGACATGAAGGTTAGTTGCTCTTAATTAATTTATTTCAAGGTTTTCTGATAAAGGTTTTCCTTTTTCCAAGTGTTACGACGACTCAAAAAGTTTGAATGGACATCAGGTTGTGAAGTGGATTTTCAAAAGATTAAATAATTGTTGTTGTCACCAGAGATTTTATCCAAGCCTTGAATTGAAGAGCAATTATTTTTTGTATATAGCAGTGTCTGATTTTGCTATAAGTGTTGTTTTGATATGCGAAGACAAGATAGTATCAAAGCTAGTTTACTATGTTAGTAAATGTGTGTTGTCACTGGAGATAAGGTATTTGAAACTTGAAAAATTGGCCTTGGATTTAGTGGTGGCTGCTAGGAAAATGCACCCTTATTTTCAAGCTCATACCATTGTGATTCGAACTTTTTTCCAAAGAAAGAATGTGTTACAACGACTAGAATTTTCTGTTAGAATGACCAAATGGTCAGTAGAATTGGGAAATTTTTACATAAATTTTTCTCCTCGAACAACTATTAAATGTCAAGTTGTAGCTGATTTTTTGGTCGAATTTTATTCAAGTCGATCAGATGGGGAGATAGATAAAGAGACCTTACCAGAAATTTTAATGTGGATAGTTTGAACAAATTGTAGGTCTAGCATACTGGGGTGTAGTGCAGGGTTCAATTAGTTTCTCTTTCTAGGGAGGCAATGTATCAAGCCATTCAATTTGGTTTTCGCGTATGTAATAATGAAGCTGAATATGAGGCTATGTTGGCTGGTTTAAGGCTTGCAAATATTTGTGGATCAACAATAGTTCATTTGAAAACAGACTCGCAGTTAGTGGCAAATCACATGGCAAGTGTATCCGAGGCTAAGAAAGACCAGTTAATTTTGTATCTACGAGAGCTTTGAAATTTAACTCTTTTGTTTAACAAAGTAACTGTAGAGCATATTAACCGAGAAGATAATACAATTGCTAATTTCTTACCAACAATTGCTTATACAAAAGAATATCCATGTATATTTTTACAAGAGAGTCCTCTATTTTGAAACGATCAGAGCAATTTAAATATGTTGAGGAAGTATTTGTCATTCCAAACATAACTCGGGGTGATTGGAGGTCTGTTATTATTAATTTTTTACTAAGAGGTATGTTACCTCAAGATCCAGAGCTGGCTAAAAAGTTGAGGTACAAAGCTCATGGTTATGTTGTATTGGATGAAGTGTTATATAAGAAATTTCTGAGTAGTCCATTGCTACGTTGTTTGGGAAAACAAAAATCTCAAGATATTTTATCTAAATCGCGTGATGGTGAGGGTTCAACACATTATGGTTTCAATCTTTGACACGTCAAGTTTTGTTAGCATGGTATAATTGGCCTTCAATTATGAATGATGTTAAAATTTTAGTTTGAGGTTGTGATATTTGTTAGAACTTTGCCAATTATATTCACAAATTAGCAGTACCACTTATGTCTATTTTCAAAGCTATCCTTTTTTATAGATGAGGAATAAACTTTGTATGACCATTGCATATGGCTTCAAGAGGACGTCAAATGATCATTGTGGCGGTGAATTACTTTTCAAAGTGGGTTGAGGTTGAACCATTGTCTAGTACAAAAGCTAAGGATGTTATTAAGTTCATTGTGAATAATATTTGTTGTCGTTTTGGCGTGCCTCGAAAAATCATCATGAATAATGATCCTCAATTTCAACAATAGAGAAATGGCTTATTTTTGCGCTTTGAGGGGAATAACACAGTGTTTTTCTACGGCTTTTCATCCCCGAGCAAATGGTCAAGTAGAAGTGACCGATAGATCTATTTTGGAGGATTTGAACGAGAATTTAACACGCGTTCCAAGGAAATGGACTAACTATTTACAAGAGGTGTTGTGGGCTTATCGTACAACTCCTAAAGAGGCTACTCAAGAAACACATTTTACCTTGGTTTGTGGTATGAATGTTGTTAGTCCTGCAGAGTCTACTTTACCTTCTTATAGAGTATTTTAATATTCTGAAGAGGTGAATGAAGAGTAAAAAAGATCATAACTAGACTTGATTGTAGCAAAAAGAGTTTGAGCTCATTTGAATATTACGCATTATCAGACTTTGATAAGAAGTCGATATAATTCGAAGGTAAAAATGAGGGTTTTTAAAGGAGGTGATAGTGTCTTAAGAAAAGTATTACTTCATACAAAGGACAAATGACTTGGAAAGATGACCCCCAATTGGGAGGGTCCTTATATGGTGATGGAGAAAATAAAGTCGGGTACGTAATACCTTTGTGATAAGCATATGAGAATTCTTCAACATCCTTGGAATATAGCACACCTAAAACTATACTGGAAATGATGTTTTGTTTTGAATTATTTTTAAATAATTGGCATACTGTTTCCTACCCTGTTGGCCCATGGAGGTTTTAATGAGGTGTCATGTAAATATTCGAAGATATTATAATAAAATCCTTTTTTGGCCAATGGTTGTTTTAAACACAAGTATTTAAATAATTTGGTAACTAGACAAATACTGATCATATTTGAAGTTGTTGACCAAGAGTAACTAATCTGAACTGTTATACGTTTATTGTCAACACTGTTCAAAGAAACAACCATATTCGAGGTGCTACGTTCTCTAAACTCACTACTAATATTCGAGGTGCTACATTCTCTAAACGCATTATTTATATTCGAAGTGCTACATTCTTTAAATGCACTAATTTTATTGGAGGGGTTAACATTTTTTAAACATATCGGTTGTATTGAGATGGACATTTGATTGTTATAAGGCATGAGATCATATGAGGAAGCTAGTGGAGTATCTGAATTCAAAATCTCATGTAAAAGAAGAGTTTAACCTGATGGCGAATTCGTCGAAGTTGTTCCTGGATTTGTTAAACCTTCAGATCCATATCTTTGTAGAGAGCTTAAAGCTCATCTTCACTGATGGAATCATCAGGAAAGAGGTGGTCATCTTCTCAGTGATCTTCTGTTACCATTTCTCTTTGATTATCTTATGTTATAATTCCTCCTTAATAATATTCTGTTGCAGGGTTTTCAGCCTCGGTAGGAAGAACTTCTAAGTTAGTTTCTTCAGAGTTCTTTTCTTCTATCTTGGCTGGTGAAGTTTTATAAGTGTACTTCTTCTTCGGGCAACAATTTTATTTTATTTTGAAAAAGGTTCAGCCTCAACTTCTTCCTCAATTTTTGGAAGGCTAATTTCAGTTTTTTTTTATTTTGGTTCCGATTTCTTCATTCTTTTATGGCTTCGATTTAGTTGAAGGGCTAGCACTATATGTGATAGCTGTTTTTTCCCCTTTCCTTTTTGGGGGTATATGACTGTCAAATCTGTTTTGCACATGAAAAATAACCTGATTATCAGGTGCTAACAATCTTTTCACATCAAGTTTTGGGTTTGGTGGCTCTATTAAATTTTTGTGGAGGTCGGCACCCAAAGAGATCCTCCACAAATGACTATTGATAAAATTGATGGGTCCAAAAGTTGAGTGGAACCCATTGCCATATTCATTCTCTAACTATGTGGCAAGTTGTGCAAAATTATCTTTGGCATCCTCTTTGCGACTATTGTACCTCTTCGAAATTCCTAAGTACAATAGTAAGCCATACAAAAAAGCTAATTAAGTTATAAAAATAATAAGAGATAAAAATGAGAAAACTCATTGTTGTTTCTCCAAATAAGGTTAAGTTTGGAAGGGTTCTCCTCAGATATTGCTTTACCATTCTCCCAACCTCTAGATATAAAGACAAATTTTTGCTTCCAGAATTTTTTAGCTTCCAGCAGGTCGTCGATTATTTCGAAGTCATCAACCAGTGTTAGATAGTAAAAGTGCATTACTGGTCCATTCGAAAGTCCAGTCATGACAAGGAAGTCTTTGATGGAAAGAGGGATTTGGCTTAGTCTAGAAGCCATAATCACTGACAGAAGGATGAAGCACAAATTTGGTATTGCTTGTGTAGGGCAGAGGTTCAGGATTTCGAAATACTCCACTATCGGATCAGATCCAGAAAGAATTAAAGACCTCAATCGATGATCTCATGATAGACCACCAATTCATTTGCTCCATAATCTAGTGAAGTCTCCCCTTAATTTGGTAGTCCAACTGTAATGTTATATGCCATTCCCCATTATTTCTTGAAACGACTAGCTTGAGCTTCGTCATAATAAATGTATGACACGTTTTTTAACGTCATGACGTATTCAGAGAGGAGTGATTTTAGGTTTACACTCATTGACGTCCTCGTGAATCTCATCTTGAACTTTATTCTTTTTTCTTCTTCTCCCTGGTACTTCTTCTTTCGAGGCATCATCTTCTAGTGTCAGATACAACATCACTTCCTTTGGCCTCAATATTTTATTGAGTCACTTCTAAATCAGATTCTTCCTCAAATTCCTCGTCTATCAGCTGAGGAGAATTAGAGGTTGAGACCGGGTTTTCTTTTTGAGTGTGCGAGGGAGTTTGTTTAGACTATGTGATGGTCTCAACAATCTCTATCGGGGGAGAATATGGTGGTGAAGGGTTGTTTGTAGTATTTTGAGAAGCATGGTCCCATAGCCATGAACGATTTCTTCTTGATATGAAGAATTTGGGAGAGATGAGCCTTTGGCTGGATCCTATGAGTTTATTTGCGTAATATTCGAGGTAGATCAGGGCTGATGGGTGGTAAAGTTTTCTCTGATTTTCTAAAATTTGTTTTGCTCTGGGTTACTTTACGATTCTTTTGAAATACAATAGTGGAGCCAGAAGGTGCATGAGAGGGATTTTGAGGTGATAATTGAGATGATGATTAATGTCGAAGAGAATTTGGTAAATGGTTGTTTATTGGGTTGGGTGAACTTTAAAGCCCGAAGGAGCTTTGATTAGGATTAAAATTACCGTAAAATGTGGTTTGAGTAAAGAACAGAGGAGAGTTGTCTATAATACCTGCTCCCTTGTATTCAGCAGCCCTTTAGCTAATACAGAGGTAGTCGTAAACCCTAAAAATTGGTTTTTCAATACCTATAGGTTTTTTCATAACCATGGGAAATATAAAGTTTCCAATGATGGTATCCAAGAAGTTGAATACTCAGGTAAATGTAGCAAACAATTCTCTTAAGGAAAAGTTTTGCTCTCTCTCTCACTAAAAAGTAATTATGAAATGCGAATAATGGTTGAGAGGAGTATTTATAAAGGAAAAGGAATAGAGAGAATTGGAAGAGGTGGTGATGGTTAATGGATAGAAAGAGAGAATATCAAGTGGTTGCTTGTAAAGAAATAAGGTGACACCTATTAGCCGTCAAACCCAATGACAGACCTAGTGGGTCATCGTACATGTTCTAGACCATTCCAAACGTTTCTGACCGTTATGAAAAGCCAGCTCATGATGTTATGTGAGAATATTGGAAGCACAAACAAAGTAAACATGTGTACAAATTCATTCGAGGAGGATAAGTACATGGTTTGATATTTTTTAGTCAGTTGATAAATGTTCAAGGCCGAATTCAGATATGTTTTTATTTGAAGACAACATATGTTGTCAAAGTAAATTTTGGCAATGAGAAGAGAATTTATAATTCTAAGTATGTTGACTTTTGGCAAAGAATAATTTTTTATATACCAAGATGTCTGATAATTACTAGTTCTTATTCATTGTCTTTCATAAGAACTAAGGGGCTACTGATAAGGATATAGACTATTAAGGGCTTAAATGTAATAAACTAAAGTCATATATGATAAATTGTATAAATAATATATAGTACTTGGACTAATTCAAAATATGGGGTGTTATAATGCAATTAACCCTTTTGTGTAACTGAATTAGTTGTACAAGTCAATATGCCTATAAATAAAAGCCGAGGCTCTAATAAATGGGACGATACCTTCATTAGTTCAACAGTGATTTTTACTTTTATATTCTCTCTCTATAATCAAACTCTCTCTCTCTCTCTCTGAATAATCTAGATTTACACCTAAAATATTTATTGCCGAATTTTTCCATTTAATGCAATTTAGCGCTTTTTTGTTGTTATTTCAATGTTTAAGTACATGTATGAACTTGTTAGTAATTGAATGAGTTACTTTGTTGATATTCTTTTTATAAAAAACATGTTAATCATAGAATTAGTTATTTGTTTGTTGAATTTAATGATTTACGATATTGTAGTAATTTGTTTTCATGCATTATGTAGGAACGGGAACAAACACCATGTGTGATGGACGATCACACTAATTTTTTTTTCTAGGTCTAACATTTACACGATATCCAAATTGAAAGCAAGGGTTGATACGGAAAGAAAGTGAATAAGATTCGTTATTTTGGTCGATGAAGATGGCGATGGTAATAAAAATGGCAAAACTCTAAGGATATATTTTAAGTGCTAGAGGCACGATGTCTACAAACCGAGGCCCGGCCCATGGATTGTGAAGAAACACTGAGATTGTTCATTGCGAAAATGAGGTTGTTTGTTCTTGTTAAGGGGAAATCGGGTCTTCGAACTACCTGGTTATTAGAAATTGGTAGCGATAAATGGAAACATAACCACCAACCATTTTTACACTTTGATGGTCATTCACGAGCCGCGAGGCTAAAAGCGGACGAGCATGAGTATGTTCATAAACTCACAATGATCGGTTTTCAACCAAGAGATATATACCTTTTTTTGAAGTTAAAAGATCCGGAAAATGTATCCAGTATGCGTACGATCTACAACATGTGTGAAAAACACCATTTAGTCAAAAAACGGGCAAAACCCAAATGCAATACTTGTTCGGTAAGTTAAAACAACACGATTGCTATTTTTAGGAGCGAACAAACAAAGAAACATACGAGATACTTGAACTGTATTTTGTTCATCCTACAATCATCGATTTATTGTATACTTTTCCTCAAGTTCTTATAATGGATAACACATATAAAACTACAAGGTATAAGATGCTTATTCTAGAAATAGTTTGTCAAACTTCGATGGAGATGACCTTTTGTATCTCTTTTATATTTATGAGCTTAGAGAATCAAAAGAATTACACATGGGAATTGAGCGTTCTAAAGAGAGTGATGATGAATATAATGTGTGCATTACTTAATATTATCGTCACCGATAGCGAAGTGGATTTAATAAACGCGATCGGGGATATATTTATGAATGCTACTCATACGCTATGCACTTGGAGTATTAATAGGAACATTTGCTCGTACGATAAGAAAGTTTTACCCAAAGCGGACATGGCCGATGAGTTCCTCAAATTGTATGTCGTTGTTGCCTATTCAGCGACAATCAGAGAGTATAACAAAAACCTGGTCGAGTTACCACGTCTACGCCTATTGTACTAAGGTTGTCTATTATGTCAAGAAAAAATGGATAGACAATTACAGACACAAATTTCTTAGTGTGTGCACAAAAAAAATTAAAAATTTGGACAGCTACACTAGCAATCGGTGAGTTATATTATCATATTTATTACATTAGTTTTTTCTAAATTAAATGTTTGGCTTCTATTTTATTTTATTTTATTTATAGGGTGGAGAGTGCTCACCGGAGCTTAAAACGGGCAATCGACACAAGTCTATGCACATTTGAGAAATTTTGGGATTAAGTTCATTCGTTACTTTATGTTCAACACTACAACATCTTCAAATCATTCGAACGAAGTAGGTTTTGTCCTAGACACGCATCTAGGGGGTATCTAGAGCGAAATAAAAGGTAAAATTTCATGTACGACCATAAAATTAATAGAGAAAAATGATAAAACGGTCAAGGTATTATGGTTCACTCCCACACTGTATGGTTGTGTTATTATGAAAATTCATAATTTACCGTGTGCATGCGAGTTAGCTACAATCCTTAAAGAAGGTAGGGCAATTCAAAAGAATGAATGTGATGTTTATTGGAGTACTTTAGAGATCAAACCTAGGGATACCGTTGGTACCGAAGATGAGCTTACAATAAAATCCCCACTCTCATAGATAGTACCATCCGCGCTTACGGTCCACAAATGAAAGATCACATAATAAATAGGATGATACAAATGCAAGATCCTGCTAGAAGTCGTGTTTTGGAACCTAAATAACCGATTATCACTAAAGGTAGAAAAAATGTCGGTCTGTATAAATCAACTAAATGGAACTCACCTGAGTTCGAATATGGTGGTGGTTTAGGTGTTAGCACTCATAGTACGATAGGTAGCACGAACACCTCGGTGGCTAAGGAATTTTTAGTAACCAAAGCCAAACCCAAATCGAAGTCCCAACCAAGAAAATAGAAAGTGACTCGATGCAAAAAATCGAATAAGGGAAACTAATTTAGCGCGTACGAGAGTTGGTTCTCCAACTACTTACATGACTACATAACTACATAACTAGCGTCAAAGACGTAGCTTCCGACGGTAATTACGAATTTTGGGCTGTAGCTTTATCGATATACCAAAATGTTGATTTATGGGAACATGATAGACGGGATTTGATGATCAAATTGTCCGGCCAACGTGATCTATAGGAGAGATTTTTTGATGGTGCACAACGTGTTGATAACCTATTACGAAGATTGAATTGTTTCAAAATATACGAGCTCAATAATAGGCACTGGATGACTTCACCCGAGTTTGGCTTAGGGATAGCCACTCGGTATCAATGTATAGTATACCACGTATCTCTCCAAGTTTCATACACGTATCTTCTTTTACGTAGTGTGCCTCATTGATTGTGTCCTACAATATACTTTTTTTTGTTATTTCGTTCTTTCATTCTATCAAAATTTATAGGTTGTCTTAGATGGACCGTTTCCGGATATATACCCTTGTTGGTTTTCACTCCACACTAGCGATGGCGTTACAAATTGGGAAATTCCGCTAGAAAAAAGTCTCAACAAATATCGCCAAAATAAAACTAGTGCAACCACCTGTATTACAAGATGGAGATGATCAATTCTATGATTTGTCTAGACATGCATAATTTGTTCAGTTTTTTTATAATATGTCTTATGTTTGCTATTTTTAATAAGTTTTACTATTTATGACTTCCTTTTCTTAATTTAGTTGAAGACTTATTCTAAAGACTTATTTACAAATTACAAATCATCCTCCCTTTCTGCAATCTTATCCTCCAGATATACTACCATATCCCTAATAATGTAGTCTATCATTGTCATGTTCCACATTGAAGCCGCTTCCTGCTTAATTTTAAAAGGTATGAACAACAGACGCTTGAGTGGTTTCATAAAATTGTACCTGCGTTTGACTTTATTACGACTCCGCATTATATGATTTGTTACTCTTAACCAAGTACTTGTATTGAAACTATTAGTCCGTAAAGTTATACATAAAACAACCAATATACTGAATCGAGTTGCACAAATTCTACCTGCTGAATGTGACCCATCTGTCTAGCCACTCGTAGTGGATAGTATGCTTCGAAAATGTCAAAAGACTTCAATGTCGCATCTATCCAAGCTATGTCAGAATAATCTCGAACATCACGTACACACGAATATAACATGAACGATACCTACAAAATAGAAACAAAGGTTTCAAATTATTAACCAAGAGTAAATTACAAATGTATTACGTAAATTAAAAATAAACATAACTATAACTTACATCATGCTCGGTGAAGGTAGCTAGGTAATCATGAACATCATTTCCAGCCTGTTGGATTTGTCGAAATGGTGGAGGCGTATACTTGCACATCGTAGTATGTGCGATACTAAATCTAGGGTTTTTAGCATCAGCGAAGATGCGGAAATGATAATAAATCCAAGCTTTTAAAAGGCCGAGGAATCCAGACATACCAGACGTGGTGTGTAGAAAATCCTTACATAGCTGGAAATATAGTTGAGCTAATATCATCGATCCTCAACTGTAACTGCCCGAATGACTATAATCATCGATGAACTTCAACTAGTCAAGGTTTATATTGTTTCCTAACTTATTGGCCAGTATGGTACAACCAAACAAGTGCGATAAATCATCTCGAGTAGCTCAGCGAACACCATCATCAGTAATAGAATCATCAAAATATTGCTCTGAATAAATTTTTCTCTTCAGCCATGTGAAGCGAACGTGCCTCATGTCACCCCATTTGTTTTTGTTTAATTCCACCCCCAACTACTGAACAATGCATCCAAGCATCACTCCTATGCCACATTCCTCGCCTCCGTAGTATGATACTCATAGGTATCGCAGTTTACCCCAACAATTGGAAGACCCGTGATGATGTGCACATCGTCTAGTATCACTGTCAACTCCCCGAAAGAGAAATTTAATGTGTTGGTCTTATGATGCAATCTCTCTAAAAACGTCTCTATCAAATGAAGGTTGGTAGCCCAACGTGCGAGAGCGTCAACGATGGGTTGGAAACAATTTCCCATCACATATTCACGAATGCGGGTTTGTCGCTCTGTAAGATCTTAACCACGGTGAGTACGGTACATAGCGTATCACCGCATATGTAACCTTTCCTACATAAAAATCTACAATATAAACAAATATACAATATAAACTTAAACTAATACATTCAACATAAACCAACAACTTTAATTATAACCTAAACCAATGCATTCAAATCTAAACCAATAGGTTCAACCTAAACCAATCAATTTAATAACCAAACACAAATATACACCAATAACCAATATAATATAAACCAATAGCCAATAATTTCAATCCTCACCACAAATAAATAAACAATATAAACCAATAACCAATATAAACTTTAAACAATGTATTCAGTATAAACCAATAACTATAACACTAACCACATTATAGCACATAATTATAACCTTAACAACTAAAACACTTAAAATCTTACATTATTTTTTAAGACACTATAAGCCTTGTGGTCATTGTAGGAGCAAAATGTAGAGTAGAGGTCAATAACGTGCCAGTTAAACCTACGAAATTGTTGCTCTGTAGTTCACCGGCGAGGAACGGGCGCGACAGCTAAGTCTCGTCGGCGGTGAACTCGTGTGTTTCTTGAAAACTCTCCAATTAACATCTCATCGCCTGTGTCGATGTCTGACCTAGTGTTAGAGCGCTGGCGAGGAGACATCATATAGTCACGTACACAATTTTAATCATAATTTTCATAAAGCCATCTAAAATTACGTAAACATATTATAAAAAAATAAAAAACAAATCTAAATTCGACAATGGAAGATAAAAAAACTCATCATAACACGTGCAAAATAAAACGGAGGTCAATACATGGGTAAAAAAACCAAACAGGGGAATCCACGCATGTACATGCATGAAATATGCAAAACTAGCACGAATTTGTGCATGGAATTGGCATACTCCATTCATCATCATGTAATTTCACGCACACCGGATTGTGCCAAATATGGCACAAATTCGTGCGTCGAATTGGCACAATTCTGGATTGTGCATCCGATATTTCCACGCACGATTTCGTGCCTTGAATACCAGATGCACGTGTGTTCTTGCGTGCATCTGGTATTTCCAAGCACGAAATTGTGCGTAGAAATACCTTTTCCAGCAAGCATACCTGCAAATTCAAACCATAAGTTCTACTATGCCAAATTTAGCAAATAACATACCAAATCAAAGCTCACAACCTAACTAAGCATATATATATATATATATAATCATAGCTCTAAACAGCAAATAGAAATGTAGGAAAAACGTTTTTTAATCAGAAAATAAGACTATAAATATCACTACAAATCTTAATGAAAATTGAAAAAACAAAATCACCATGATGAAGAGAAATATTACCATAACAAGTGTATGTGGTTGGATTAAAACAATCTAACGTTTTGAACATCAAAGTTAGAAAGATTTAGGGTTTTGAAAGAGGGAAAATAGGCCGAATTTGGTAAGTTTGAGTTTTTATATGGATGTCATTTGTGTAAATATGCTAGGTCTCGTTATAGCCAACACGAGTCTCGTTATAATTCTGTCTCGTTATAGAAAAGATGTGTCTTGAATTAGCCTAGCCCAAAATAATAACTAGATACATCAACATATAACTAAAAACATACAATAATGTTCGTATTTTAATTATTTGTATATAAGAAAGTTTCTTAGAAGATATAATATCAGGTTGACGAAGTTGACTATTATACTCTTGAAATTATGAAAAAGTATTATCCTCTTAAATTAATTGAGAAGTATAAAAATACTATAAATTTCGAATGTAATATGTGTTTTTATATTTTAAAACAAATATTGAAATGTATTAAAAATTGGATAAGATTACAATAATAGCAAAATTGTTACAACCTTTGCCAAATTCTTATAATTTGGAAAGGCGTCGAAATGAAATATTAAAATTAGTTTAACTTTTTTTTCCTTATCAAGAGTTTGTCTTTTAAGCTACATAAAGCTTTCAACAGGTAAAATAACTTTCATTTACTTAATTAAATCTTGAGGTACATGTAGAAATAATTAAATTTGTGTTACCCTACTTGATTTTAAGTGGGAGAAAATGTTTTGATTTTCGACAAGATGAAAGACAATGTTGGGGAAAAAGGTTGGTGTGATTCCATAAGTTTTTCCAAACTTTGTTATCTATGTTCCATAATTATTCTCTATTAGAGAATCATCAGAATTGTAAGCTTTATCTGTTCCAAGATACTATTGACTGAAGAATTTTTACATTCGCAATTACAAAAGAACTAAACGTATAAAATTTTAAGAACTTGCTTTTTAATATTGTTAGGAGCACATGAGTAATTGATGTTAGTTTACAATAAATAAATTAGGTTTGAAATTGTGTAAACCAAACATGTTATGTCTTGGAAGGTATATAGAGAATAAAAAACTTATAATACACAATTTTTTAGATAGATCAATAAAACTAGCATTCACCAGGTATTAAGTAACCTATGTCAAGACTTTCCAGTAAAATGATGGGCTTTAGAGGATTAGAGGCCTGATGATGTAAAAAAGCTTGCTTTATCTACATTTGAGTGTCTATTTGGATAACCAACCGGCATCTTGGTTTTATTCTCTGAATATATAGACTAGGTTCATACAAGATGATGAGTTTTCTGTAACAACTAGTAATATGAGATAAAAACCAATGAGCTCTTCTTTTTTATAACATTTCAGCCATAATTGTGGAGTCAGTTTCATTAATCTAAATGGTAGATTCCTCTTTGTTTTCATATTAAAAGACCATCAAGCAGTGTTATACATTGAGAAATTATAGATGATTTTTTACTGTATAGTCTACCATATGCTATAATAATTTATCTTTTACTGTTTCTAATAATGTCACTTCCACTAGCATCACCATTTAGAAGTCAAGATACATATTTGTTTAGTTTTAGTGTATTTTTAGAAGGAGGTTTCCATTTGAGAATCCTAACCTTGTTTGGTTTGGTTAAGTGAAAAAACAGCCAAGGTCAGCAACAACCTTAAGATCACCATGCCAATATGGTTTGTTGAGTAAATCGGCATTGACAAGTCTATAAACAATATAAAATATTTTGTCTAGGATGTAGTATTGGTAGAGATAGTTTTTTCATGGAATTAAGATTCATTTATGAAATATTATATAAGCTAACAAGTTATGGTAAAAATTATAGTATTTATATGAATATCCTTATTAGTAGGTCGTAGCCAACATCTTATAAGATGATGAAGGTTCATATATTTGTTTAATATAATACCAAAAAGTCCAGCTATGAACTTATAGACCTCCCAGGTAACAGGGCAGTGAACAAATATATGGTTAACAATTTCAATATTATTGCAATAATGACATTTACAGACGATGATGAAATGTCATTTTTGAATAATGGTGTCCCGCAATATCAAGCCTTTAAGAAGCCTCCGAAGAGTAAATGAAAATTTATTTGGAGTAGTATTATTTCATAAATTTATTAATAAGTTTGGAAAATAATTATTTATTCTTAATATGGTTTTATGTATATTTGGTAGAATTAAGTATTCTTGATCTTCATAAAAGTGTTATTTTTTAAATCCTCTCAATATCTGATGTGAGAACGACCAATCTTAGATTGTTCAAATACCAATTACATTAAGCTATAAACTACTAAAATTCTCATCAAAATACCAATTCTTGTTAGTATTATCAAATAATATGGTAAAAGGTTGAATGTCAATTCATTTATCAAGTCAAATTTCAACATCCATTTTATCAATATTCCAAAATATGAAAGGCTCAACAGTATCATTAATCTTAGATATTGTTTCCATATCTTAGAATGTTTGGGATTTATTTGTATGAAATTATTTGAAGGGCAGTATAATGAATACATTATTTTAGAACAAAAAGTTGTGTGCTCCTTAAACTTGAACCAGAGTTTATAGGAGAATGCATTTTACATATATTCAATCATTTTTAAATTAAGGCTACATTATTCATAATTTGTATTTTTATAATATATTTATAGTTTTATTTTACATGTTATTGATTTAAAATGTAATATTTTTTAATTTATAAAATTGGTTTGTTTAATTAGTTTATTTTATTATAAAAAAAGTAATTAATAATTTATAATATATTTATACATAAATTTAAATATATATATATATATATATATATATATATATATATATATATATATATATATAGAGAGGATGGATGAAGTCTTTTTCAAAATGTTCAAACCTTAACTATAAGGGAAATTTGAGGATGCAGACATCCAATGTCAAATGTGGATCACCAAACGGAGCGGAAAGAAAAACTTCATTTTGCTCGCATCTGTATTACGATCGCTGTAGGATCTCCTATCCGATCGGAGCTCACTTTCAAGATAAGAGGCAAATCTATCTCTGTATCCTTTGAATATCAGGGCCTTCCGCCCCAGTGCGCCAACTGTAAGGTTTTTGGGCATCCAACTCGCATCTGTAAAAAATGCCCCATTAAGCTTTCTCCATTCCATAATCCATCATCATCCTCTGAGGAAGACCCATCAGAGTACATACCGGAAGCGGATCTTAGTCATCATCTCTCGTCCATCAATGAAGATAAGGAATTGGAAAGCGGAGAAGAGGTAGATTCTCCACCAAAAAGGATTCGCACTGTAGACCCAAAGGGGAAGGGTAAAATGGAAATGTCCTTCGACAGGACCATCGTCTGAAGCACTGTAAGTCACTCTCCTTATGAATATTGCTTCCTGGAATGTTCGGGGTCTCAATGACCCTGTTAGACAAAAAAACGTAACAGATTTTATTATTAGTAATAGTATATCCTTGCTTATCCTAGTCGAAACTAAAGTTAATATAGTTAAGGTAGACTCTATAATTAGTAAGATGGTCCCCTTTTGGCATGTAATTAATAACTATACCTCCCATCCTCTAGGTCGAATCTGGATTAGCTGGAACACAAGTGTAATTACTGTTACTAAGATTTTGGAATCACCCCAGTACATCCATTGTAGTGCTAAATGCCACAATCATAATTCGACTTTTAGGCTCACCACCATCTATGCTTTTTACGAAGCCCAGGATCGAATCCATCTTTGGAATGACTTAATTTCCATTTCCAAACTTGAAACTCATATCCCTTGGGTCGCTCTAGGAGACTTTAATGCTATTCGTCACCCTGAAGAGAGAATTGGATCCTCTGACAGTTAGTCTTCAGCAATTGATGAGTTTAACAATTGCTGCTATCAAAGTGATCTTAGTGACCTCAGATCCATTGGGTTTCACTTCGAAACCAAGGATAAGCTGTCCACTCCGGAGGGCACACCTTCGAAATCGGGTGCCAAGGACAGTAGTGCTGGGTCAGAAGCACCCATTAGAGCTCCCAAGGATAAGCTGTCCACTCCGGAGGGCACTGGCTCAAGTCCTCGAAGAGAAATGTCCATACCAGAGCCCCAACCGGAGGCCAGGAATCAAGAGGATATTGAAGCGCAACAGTCCGGAAGTCAAGCTGAGCCAAATTTAAACCTCCCTCTCACCACTACAACTGAAAACCCTTCCTCAATTATGGAGGAAATAATGGAGGACTCTATTGAAGAGGCTCCATTCTAGTCTGAACCTTCCAGACAGACAAGTGGTGCTGTTACTGCTCAAAAGGACAAGGGCAAAGAAAAATTATGCTTGAGGCATTCGGATCTGCCGGAGTGTCTCAAAGGAAGGGTGGGGGCTTGTTTTCACAAGGTCAATGTTAAGTACCTCCTTGCCCTGCAAAAGATCAACTACGCATTCATCCACACAGCTGAGCTGGGCCGGATGCGTACGAAGTGGGGAATTCCGGAGAACGTGAAGATAAGAATTCCTATAGACCCCGAAACTCCCATGGACTGTAAGTTGAGCGAGATAGTCATCTTCACGGAATTATTTAACTGGGGGATCAGATTCCCCTTGGACCCAAAGATCGTGAGATATTTTCATCTAATAAAGTTCTGTCCAAGTCAGCTGAGTCCCAATGCTTGGTACCCCTTTATGGCCTGTATTATGGCCTCTAAGCTCTCCGAGATCCCTCTACCAATGGAGGAGTTTGCTGCTGTGGCCAGTCTCTGTAGAAACCCTCACATCCCTTTCTACCACTTCAATATGGGGGACAACTTTAAAGATGTGGATGACCTGCTAGAGTTGGAGAGGAACTGGAGGACTCAATTCTTATTCGTAAGTGGGGCTTGGGAA
The DNA here is from genome assembly GCA_036936605.1 of Limnanthes douglasii subsp. nivea. Classification (NCBI taxonomy): domain Eukaryota; kingdom Viridiplantae; phylum Streptophyta; class Magnoliopsida; order Brassicales; family Limnanthaceae; genus Limnanthes; species Limnanthes douglasii. Next base: position 354,497,408 of record JAUPFV010000001.1, read on the forward strand.
AACGGGAAGAAAATCAAGGCCGGAGTCAACCCAAGTCTCCTCACCAGCAGATGGAGGAGTGATCGTAGGACCAATCCGGAGGGGCCACCCCCAAGCCTGATTGACGCTGCTCTCTTGGAAGTGGTAGAGCAGGAAAGTGTTAGGAAAGAAACTCACTCCCCAACACCCCCAAGGGCTTCCAAAAGAGACCGTAAACGGGGAGCTAAAAGCAAAGATAGGGAGGCCAAGAAGAAGAAGACCTCTAAGGGTGATGAACTTTCTCTCCGGGCTCCGGAGCCTCTACCCCAGGTTGATCCCACTTACCCAACACAAGCAGAAGAGATACCTGGTGACTTCCAAACTGATGAGGTCAAAGGGGGAGGTCTTAGCATCGATGGGGTAGACATCACTGGTCTTAATGGGCTTGGTGAGTAATTTATCAACCTCCCCATAGACGATTTTGCTGGGCCTTACCTCCCTCCAAGTACTTCAAACACCGTCACTTTTAATGGTAAGACTTTTACTGTTTCAAGTGAAAGGGACATTATAGCTCATTCTTTATTAAGTAGTGTCCAGCCGGTGCTTGCTTTGGAGAAACAAGTTCGAAGTCAGGCCGACATTATCAAAGACCTCAAGTTTGATAAGGAGAGGTTGTCCGATGACCTTCTCACTGCCACTCAACATGCTAATATTTTAAAGTGGGAGAATGAGGAGCTGAAAAAGAATCTGGAGGAGTGGACCACCAAAGTTGCTACTTTGGTAGACACCATCAAGGATCTCCGGGAGAAGTTGTCCGGAGTAGAGAAAGATCTCAACTCTTCAAAAGAGGAGACCAAGGCCAATGACCAAATTATCAACAACTTGATCAGTGACAATATTGCGCTTGAGAACACCGTGTCCAAGGCTGCAGAGGAGAAACCTGATCTGCTAAGGGAGTAGGAGGCCAAAATCCAAGCCAAGATCGACGCTTATGCCAACAACGTGATCGACACTCAAGAGCAAACGTATGCCAAGGTGAAATTAGACATGGTCCTGCTCTTCCATGAGAAGTTCCCGAAGAGGAACTTAGGTGATTTGTGGCTTCATGTAGAGTACGAAGACCTTCCCTTCCACACCATGGCTCACAGAGACTTGCATGACTACTCCAGTGCTTCTTCTTCTGACGAGGCAGAAGAAAATGTCGGGGAAGGTCCTCCTGAAGAGAAAAATGATCCTAAGGGGAAGAAGAAGATGGATGAGGCTGAGCCATCTTCAAAGGCTCATTTTTGAATTGTGAATTATTTTCTACTTTTCATGTTATCTAAACTAAAGTCCTTGGAAGGCCAAGGCACTCTTTTTGTTAATGTGTCCGGTATCTGACCGGATAGACCCTTTACTTTGTTTGACAATTTGGAAGTCCTTGGAAGGCCAAGGTACTTAAGTTATTTCAATGAATATCCTTGTTTTGCATAATTTTCGCATCCTTTCATAGTTTGTTTCAATTTTGGTGGCTAGTGTTTAAATAGCCCTTAGTTATTTCATAAATAGTCTAAAGTGAGAGTGTTTAAGTTCTACGATGACAAATGTTTAAGTGGTCATCATTCTTTTACTTCAATCCGGATGGTGTGACAAAAAATAGAGTAAAAACACTTCGGAAATTTTTTAAGAAGGCATCAAATTTCATTAAAAAGCCCGGACACCTCATTAAAACCTCCACACGCCACCAGGGTAGGAAAGAGTATTCCCCCAAATATTTACATGGATGTTTGAACAAGTAAATATTTACACAGATGCTACTCCAAGTACGTCCGGAGATGTTCGATATTCCAAGAGTGGGTCAAAATTCTTCCATCCTTGTCTTCTAGCCAATATGTTCCAGGTTTAAGCCTTTCAACAACCACATAAGGTCCTTCCCAAGTTGGGGCCAGTTTGCCGAGCAGCTTCTCCTTAGTGTGTAAGAAGACTTTCCTCAATACTTTGTCCCCTGGCCGGAAATCTCTTCTTTTAACCCTAGAAGCAAATCTGCGTCTCATCAAACCTTGATAGTGTGCAGCTTTAAGGTGAGCTTTAACTCGTCTTTCCTCTACCAGGTCAAGCTCACCTCTGATCGCCACTTCGTTAGCGCATTCAGAGAAGTTATGAAACCGAAATGATAGGAGAGTCGCTTCTATGGGAGCTACTGCATCCATCCCATAGACCAAGGCAAAAGGTGACTCCTGTGTTGCAGCCCCAGGTGTTGTCCGGTAGGCCCATAAGACCTCTTGTAAATAGCTGGGCCACTTCCCAGCTGCTCCTTCCAGACTCTTCTTTAAACTGGACAGTATAGTTCTGTTAGCCACTTCAACCTGACCATTTGCTTGTGGGTGGAAATGCGAAGAGAAACAATGTTGTATACCCCTTGATGCACAGAAACTCTCCATTTCTCTATTGTCGAACTGTGGCCCATTGTCTGTCGTTATCTTTTGTGGAACACCAAATCTACAACAAATGTTGGATAAAATGAATTTTATGACAGCTTTTGATGTTGTTCCTTCCAGGGGGGCTGCTTCAATCCACTTTGAAAAGTAATTTATAGCTACAATTATAGTTTTGCGCCCTCCGGACGCCATAGGGAGAGGGCCCACCAAATCCAAACCCCATCGAGCAAAAGGTATAGGCTCAGAAATTGACTCTAAAGGGATGGTTGGGACATGAATTTCATTGCTTTATCTCTGGCATAGATCACACCTTCTTACCAGCTCTTTAGCATCTTGCATGATAGATGGCCAATAGTAGCCGGCCAGTAAAACTCTCCTTGTTAAAGCTCTAAATCAACAGTGAGCTGATCCCTCACCATCATGTAATTCTGAGAGAACCACTTGAGACTCATCATCTCCCAAACACCGCAGAAGAGGTTTATTGTAAGACTTTTTATACAGAATGTCTCTTAGTATGATAAAACCACGAGCCTTGTGTTTTAGTTTTCTTGCTAATGATTTGTCCAGAGGCAAGATGCCGTCAGAGAGGTATTGCAGGAGAGGAAATCTCCAATCCTCAGGTTGTTTCACCTGTACTTCAAAAATTTCTTCCTCTTTACCCAAACTAAGTTGAATGGAGGGGCTCTCCAGCACATGGATCCATGGATATGACTCTGTGTAAGCTATAGTTGCCAATGAATCTGCCAGCTCATTTTCTGTCCGGGGTATATGCTCATAAACAACGCTTTTAAACTTGAGTGCCTCATTTTTAAGAAGAAGCAAATACTTCACTAGCTGCTCCTTTTTAGCCTCAGATTGACCTTGAGCATGGTGGATAAGAAGCTGGGAGTCACTCATTAGCTTGACCCTTTTAGCCCCACAAATATAAGCTAACTTTAAACCAGCTATAGCTGCTTCGTATTCAGACTCATTATTAGAGGCCCTGAAAGCAAAACATATAGCATGGTACATTTTGTCACCATATGGATAAGTTGAGCATACCCCTGCACCACATCCCATAGTGCTGGATCCACCATCCGTCCGGACGACCCAGACCTTTTTATCTTTCATCTTAGTAGTCTGCTCCGAATCTCTATCAGAGTGGAATTCAACTAAAAAATCAGCCACAGCTTGGGCCTTGACTGCTGTTCGGGGAGCAAAATCTATATCGAAATCCCCCAATTCTACCGACCACTTAGTCATTCTACTTGAAATGTCTGCTTTTTGGAGAATATTCTTCAAGGGAAAAGATGTCTGGATGATAATAAGATGAGCTTGGAAATAGGGCCTCATCTTTCTTGCAGCTATTACCAGGGCTAACGCTAACTTTTCGAGTTTCAAATAACGCTTTTCTGCATCTATCAAGCTCTTGCTGATGTAGTACACTGGATGGGGGTAGCCATCCACCTCTCTCACCAACACAGCACTGATGGCACAACTTGAAACTGCCAAATATACGAAGAGTGTCTCTCCATCAATTGGTTTAAATAGGGTTTTGGGGGAGGACATATGTTTCTTAATCTCATTGAAAGCCTCATCACACTGTGAGGTCCAGTCAAATCCCCTTGCACCCTTCAAAGTTTAAAAAAACGGGGCGCAACGGTCCGATGATCTTGAGATAAATCGGTTTAAAGCAGCTAACCTCCCCGTCAATCGTTGCACTTCTTTAATATTCCGAGGAGGCTCCATTTGGAATAGAGCATTAAGCTGGTCCGGATCGGGTTGTATCCCTTGCTCACTTATAATATAACCTAGGAACTTCCCGGATTGTACTCCGAACACACATTTTTCTGGATTTAACTTCAAATTCACTTTTACCAAGTTGGTAAAAGTTTCCTGGAGGTCAGCCAAGTGCAATTGCTCATCCACACTTTTCACCATCATGTCATCGATGTAGACTTCCATATTCCTTCCAATCTGATCAGCAAAGGCTTTGTTCACCAATCTCTGATAAGTAGCCCCAACATTTTTCAACCCAAATGGCATTACCTTGTAGCAATGAAGACCCCTATCAGTGACAAATGTGGTATGCTCCTGATCCTTTGGATCTACTTGGATCTGATTGTACCCAGAGAAAGCATCCATAAAGGATAGCAGCTTATTCCCAGAGGTGGAGTCTACTAGTTGGTCAATTCGGGGAACTGGATACAAATCTTTTGGGCAAGCTCTATTGAGATCTGTGAAGTCAATGCACATACGCCACTTGCCGTTTTTCTTTTTTACCAGGACTGGATTGGCAGTCCACAAAGGATATTGAGACTCCTTGATATGCCCTGTCTTTGTGAGCCTGTCAACCTCTTGCACAATAACATCAGCCTTTTCTTTGGAAAAAGCCCTCCTCCTTTGTACCACTGGTGCTACATCTTTCCGGACAGATAGGTGATGTGATATAACATCAGTATTGCACCAAGCAAAAACATGCTGATGGCTTTTCAAGAATTTTAACATCTTATTCTTCAAGTCGGGTGGCATTTTAGACCCTATCTTGACTCTTTTCCCTTCTTCTAAAGAATGTGTTTCTACCTCTTCAACTGGTATCAATACTCCAGGGGTCTCTCTGGGGTCATCAACTTCACCCTCACCCCAGAAAGCCCCTCAGATTGCTATTGCTCGTTGATTCGAACTGCCCCCAACGTCCGGGGAGCCAAGGCTGTAGCATAACATTCTCTTGCAACCTTTTGACTGCTGCGGACAACTCCTACATGTCCTTGAACAACATATTTCAAACATTGGTGGACTGTCGAAGCCACTGCATGCATTCTAGAGAGCCAAGACCTCCCTAAAATATAATTATATCAAGTGGGACAATCTACCACAATAAAAAGTATCCTGACCATCTTCTTGAAAGGGCCCTTGCCCAACAGAACTTCCTCTTCGAACTCCCCAATCACATCTGCTGAGCTGCCAGTAAAGCCCATAATTGATCTGTCCGAACGCTGAATTACGGCTGGATTTTTCATTTTCTTGTAAGTGTTTAAGAAGAGGATATTAACTGAGCTTCCAGTATCCACCAAGATTTGTCTTATGTCATTGCCCCCAATGGATGCTCCTATGACAACAACATCTTCATGTGGGCCAGCTATATCTCTTAAATCATCTTCATCAAAAATAATGAAGGGGAATGGAATCTGCGATTGATAGGAGGTCATGCCTCCTTCTAGGTGGGTAGCTAAAGTGCGAACATGCCTCTTCCTCGAAGAAGCAGTAGGAGCTATCATAGTACCCCCTCCGAAAATCGTAAGTGACTCCAAAAACTTAATAAGCCCGGAGACCGTTCTAGAACTCTCCTCAATGGTACCCACTCTATTTCGAGTTGGATCCGGATCCAAGTATTCTGATTCCACATCAAACCTTTTGATTATAACCATGGCTCCCTCCGGAGCAGCATTACTTGGACCAACTCGGTGAGTATTGTCAGGCCTATTACCTCCTCTTCTTTTGACATAAGCCCCCAGCTTTCCCCTTTCAATCAATTTCTGAACTTCTTGTTTTAAGGCTATACAATCATCAGTGGTATGGCCAGTATCATTGTGATACTGGCAGAAGGATTTATTGTGATGCTCTCTAGGAGATTGCAGTGTGGCCGGTCTTCTATAGTGTACCTCTTCCTTTGTTTTATCATAAATGGTAGCCACACTTTCTTTCAATTCTGCAAACCACTCCGGTTGAACCCAATGACCTCTCTTATTTCTGGATTGTTGACTCTGGGCAGGTGCAGCTGGCTGAGATTGAGCTTTAGCCCGGCCATGCCCCTGTCCGGTCTCATTTGTCTTGTTCCCGGACTGATTCTGATTGGGGTTTAGTGCAACCGGAGCAGACCTCACCTGCCTGTGCACCCTAGTTTTCTTCGTTTCATCAACGTTAATCTGATTTCCAACCTGATTCAGCAACCCTCCCCAAGTCATGGCTTTCTTTCTGGTCACTGAATCAACCAAATTTCCAGGGTTTAAGCCCTGTCTCAAGGATGATATTGCTACTTGCTCGAAGCAATCAGCCAACCCATTCTTGGTGTTCACAAAACGACTTATGTATTCTTTCAATGATTCGTTCGGTTCTTGGGCACAATGGATTATTGTGTCCCCGTTGCCCTTCAACTCTTTACTCCCAACAAACTGCCTTCGAAAGGCCACCCAAAAAGTATCGAAATTCTTGATGCAGCCTTGTGGTAGGCTGTTATACCATTTTAGAGCACTCCCCGTAAAGGATTGAGAAAATGCTCTACAAAGTAGCTTGTCGTCATCATCAAAGTTCATCATGAAGTTTTTAAATTGCTCCAAATGGTTATCCGGATCAGTACTGCCATCGTATTTTTCCATTTTAGTGTTGTCAAACCTCTTAGGGAGGTTTCCGGACAGAATCTTGGAAGATAATGGAGATTGCCTCCAATTCCGACTACGACTGAACACAGTATCCTCATTGGGAGTTGCAAAGATACCTGGTTCATCGTGGAAGGCAAAAGGATCCATCAGCATCCGGTCTACATGCCTCCGGCCGTGAGATGTCCCTTTGCCAATATTCTTCTTCAACTTTCCATGTCTATCTCTTTTCCTTTAATATTTTTTGATCAGCTTTTGCTTCTTTTTAGTTCGACCCTCATCGCTACTAGAGGACAATGACTGTTCAACTCCATCTTCATCCGAGGAGCTATCAGAAGATTATGAGCCTGAGTCAGAACTCTCCACTGGCTTAGATCAGTGAGATTTTTTGGAGCTGACATGAGTCTTTTTGGTACTCACATGAGTCTTTGAAGGCTCATGCTCTCTAGGGTTATCGGTATGGTGAGCAACCGATGCTGTTGGTTTTTCTTTCATGCCCATCTTAGCCTTTTCTTCCCTCAGAGCTTCTATCTCGCCTTTTAACCTATCGCGCTCCTCGATGGTGTACTCATCGTTTTCACCCACCACTTCAAGCAAAGCTGGTGGTACTTCCAGGGCGTCCGGATTCATTCGGACTGACTTTTCTTGTTGGTTTCGAATGCTTGATTCAGGCACCTTCGTGCTCCCACTGTGGTCGCCAATTTGGTGTGGTTAATTTTCGTCTGAGGGTAAATTTGTAATTTGTTTTAGAGTTTGTTGGAGGTATGTAGGTATTTAATGTTTGAGTAGAAAGTAGAGGGAGAATTAAGCAGCCTAGTTGGATTTAATTTTCATTAACCCTATTAAATGCAGGTGGTTGGGTATTTATACCCTTATATTTGGGCTTTATGGGTTTTCGGGTCATGTTTAATGGACCCGGGTCATGTTCAAAGACCCATGAGATCTAAGTAGAAGAGCAAGCTGCTTAGTCAAGAAGTGTTTAGGTTTTTAAGTACTTTTGTTATAGTCTGAACAGTCCAATGGACTAGGTGTTCGAATTGCCCTGCCCGGTCTGGTGATCTTGGTCCGAACTGTCCCTGTCCAAAGAGGTAGCAATATTCGGACTCATCAGGTGCTACGTGACAAGGGGTGGTGAAAAAACACAGCAGGATGCACCGATTGAAAGTTGAAAATAAAGAGTTGAAAATTTCGCTTGAATTGAGAAACCAACAATTGAGTATTCGTATGCTTTTTACGGACAAAACATGTATAAAAAATCACATATACTATTTAAAATGCTTGTTTGACACGGGTTAACGGACTGCAGAGAGAGTTAAATCAGTTGAAAGTGAAGCTTGAGGTAGCAGAGGACACTGTAGATGTTGATAATACTGAACTTCTCAACACATTAACAATGCCGTTTTGCTGTGAAGATAAGGAGGATACTAAACCTGTGGCTGCGAATATTAGCGAGAATGTAATTAAGAAAACAATTGTTTACCAATCTCGCAGACATGGATTTGTGCCGAAGAGGAGCCTAGAAGTTTCAAAGACCCCAATAATAACTGAAGCAGATGATGTTGAGGTGGAGGAAACAACAGAAAAACAGAAGGAGTTTGAGATAGTTGAGGCAAACAAAAATGAAGGATCTGAAGAGGCGAACTTAAAAGGAGCTGCAGGGTTGGTTGAATCGGAAAAACCTGTTAAACCTAGACCAAAGACTACGTTAGAGGATGGTATTATTGTAGATGTCGCTGGGAAGCAAATAGGGCCTACCATACTTGTGTGTGATGCTGATAATGAGAAAGGGGATCTAGATGCAGAATTATCACCCCTAACTCATATTGTCGACGTACAAACTGAAGTTGTCTTAGCTCAACAGGGACACAAAGTTGGATCTAACGAGGTTGATGGACAAGGGTTAGTGGTAGACACACGTGAGCCGTTTGAAATACGATACGACGATGAAACCAAAACTACGAAACAACAGGTGGAGAACCCAGAAAATATTAAGGAATGAGGAAATGTGGCGATGGGTCAGGGTAAAGAAGAAGCTAACAAACAGGACATTGAAACCACTACAGATTCAACCAAATACATTAGAGAATCACTTACTGGGGTGGAGAATGCAGCCCCATAAGTCCTAGTGCCAGAACCTGTCGTTCAGAAAGTGGTGGAGAAAGTGGCTGAATATATAAGTGGATCTTAAAATTGTTAAGATTCATCAATATTTAATATTATGTTTTGGCATGTTTTGAAGTATTCCAAGTCTAAGTTTGATAATGACTAAGATGGATTGTTGTTTTTTTAAATGTTGTTTTGACAGTGTAAGAAAAGTTTAAGACTTAAAATGGTTTTTTATATTTTGCATCATGATTCATTTTTATATGATACATATATGTCGCACAAATCGCAATCACTAAGACATGGTGTATAGTAAACACTGGTTAAAATAATAATACATGAATCAAAACAAATCCCATGAAGTATTTAGGTTGCAATCGCAACCTTGAACCAGGTGGTTTTTTTATGATAATCGTTTGTGTTGTATCTAGCAATGTCAGCTGGTCGTAAATCACAACCATCTCAATAACTAATTTAGAAATGAATGGTGCACTAAAATCGTTATGCATATGGGTAACTTTATTGTCTTACATTATTAGGGAGTGCAAGAAAGACACGCAACAAGGCTGGAGGGCAAGCGTCAATCTACTGTATCAACGTTGGTGTACCATGGTGTTGAACAAGTAGCAAAGTGTGAACAACTATCACAAGCAGTGTCTCCCATCAAGGTTATTCCAATTCGTAATGAAGCACAACAATCCGCAACAAAGACTGAAGTTATTACGCATAATGATATATCTGAAAACCTGCAGGTAGGGGGAGTTAAGTATGCAATACCCCTACAAGATAAAGTAGGATCTAACGCATTGCTTGTAACTTCTGTTATACCGTTGGCTGACGAAAGTTTTGTAGACTGCACGCAATCCATTTACGAAGAATGCGACAAGGCTGTAAAAAATTCAAATGAGAAGAGATGTACTTTGGAATCCATCGAGGAAGGTCAAACAAATCTCGATGTAATTGGATATTTGTCTTATCGTCACCGACAAAAATTAATGTTAGTGAATTAATTTGATATATTAGAGGTGCACGCTGATGAGTTCCCAAGGTAGAACTTACTTAGTCAGACGCAGGTGGGACAACCACAGGTTGCGCACGAAGATTGGCCGAAGCGTACAGCGACGACACAACTTATAGATGTCTGCAACAAAGTGTTGAAAATTAGCAGAGAAGAAGAACATGAAGATCAAGAAGTATGGTACTTGCCAATGTTGAAGTTCTCATATAGGATTTCCATTAGTGTGAGAACCAAACTGAAGTAGACTTCAAGGTAATATTCCGTTTCATTGCAGTAGCAATGTTAAATTAAAGGTATCTAACAATGCTACATTAATATATCTAGCGATGTCTAATTAGTCCACCTAACAATGTTACAATAGGGTATCTAGCAATGTCCAAGTATAGTATCTGGTGAGGATAATAATTGCATGAGGGTAGGCTTGTAATTTGGTTGGTGTTTTATAGTAGTATATGGGTGTTATGTGTTTAGAGTAGAGAGTAGAGAGATAATTAAGCTGGCTGGTCGCAGTTAATTCTCATTACCCACACTTAATGCAGGTGGTTGGGCATTTATACCCTCATGTTTGGGCCCTTATGGGCTTTCGGGTCATGTTTAAATGGACCCGGGTCATGTTCAAAGACCCACGAACTCTTAAGTAGGAGAGCAAGTAGCTTAGTCAAGAAGTGTTTAGGTTTTTTAGTACTTTTGTCTTAGTTCGAACAGTCCTATGGCCTGAGTATTTGAAGTGATCTGTCCGGTCCGGAGAGCTTGGACTGATCTGTCCTTGTCCGGGGAGCATGCAGGATTCGGACTCATCAGTATCTACCAATAGGGACTCAAGCAAATACCATCTACGTTGTTTACATATACAGCATTGTTTGTTTTTAATCATTGTCATTTACATGTTTTAAGCAATTAATTGTTAATTGATAGATCATAGATGCTTGGATATATAAGCTGCTCCGGGATGCAAATTGGAGAGTCCATGTGAAAGGGTTTGATGATATGTATTCATTTATGGTCAGATCTATTCAAATATCTGGAATTGCAACTGTAAGTGCATCAAGTATTACTTATGTTATTAAAAACAATATACTTTCTATAGTAATGTTAAAAAATTACAGAAAACACTGGCTATGAAAGGAGATATGTCAACATTGTGGATAAAGATTTTGAAACAATGAAACCAGACACATACGTTGCTTTTGTTCCTCTTTGCACCATTAACAAGCCTGACGTCAACCACTAGACATTGCTGGTTATTGATATCGAGAATGGGACTGCTAGTAGTTACAACTCATTGTTGCCATGGAGCAAACACATTCCAGATAAGACGAGAAATACAGCTGATGTCCTGGTAATAAATTTTATTCTATAAATATATTTATTTACATTTTCCAATAGCTATCAACCTAGTTTGAATGAATGTTAGGGATTCAGTAGTGTATGATATTGCAAGTGTTTATGGCCATGTTTTTTAGTGTATTCAGCAATTTTATATCATCGTATCTAGCTATCAACCTAGTTTATATCAGTAAATATGCGAAATATATCATTCAGAAAGGTTATGTTCCTAAAGAATATAGAAAGGATATGCAAGCTAAAAGGAGAGATGATATATTTAAGCATTTCCTCAATGATTCAAACACAAACCGACGATGGTAGTGTTGGGCGAAACGTTTTTATGTAATTAATTTTTTAGGACAATTGTTGTGTAATTCATTTTAAATTGGATGCTATTATTAAAGGATTACTCAGAACTGTAGTAACAATCGCAATGTATCTGCTTGTGTTTTTTATAAATGTTTTACAAATGTCATTTGTATAGTATTACTAACCATTAAAGATGAAAAAATATTTTGCAAACCAGTTATACAGTCACCTACAGTTTGCAATCGAAATGTAATTCAACATTGATGTATCTAGCAATGTCCAATTATGTGTATCTAACAATGTATTTTTAATGTATATAGGAAGATCCTGTCATTACTATTGTATAATTTTTTTAACAATTACTATGTATCTAACAATGTCTGTATAACGTATCTAGCAATGTTAACTGCTGTATCTATCAATGTCCTTATAACGTATCTAGCAATGTTATACTGCTGTATTTATCAATGTCTTTATAATGTATCCAGCAATGTTATACTGCTGTATCTATCAATGTTGTTATAATGTACCTAGCAATGTTTTGATGTTGTATCTAGCAATGTCTTTATAAGATATCTAGAAATGTTATGCTGATGTATCTATCAATGTCGTTATAAGGTATCTAGAAATGTTTTGATGTTGTATCTATCAAGGTCGTTATAAGGTATCTAGCAATGGTTTGATGTTGTATATAGCAATGTCGTTATAATGTATCTAGCAATGTCGTTATAATGTATCTAGCAATGTCGTTATAATGTATCTAGCAATGTTATGCTGCTGTATCTAGCAATGTCGTTATAATGTATCTAGAAATGTTATAATGTTGTATATATTAATGTCACATTCGAGTTATCTAGCAATGTAAAGTCTTAGTAAATCGCAATGATATATATATATATATATATATATATATATATATATATATATATATATATATATATTGGACCAACTATATTAATGCAATGCTAGATAGATTTATTTGGAGACGAGTACATTAAATGAGATTAAAATGACTGTTAACTACATCCGTTAGTAATTAAACATAGATGTTTTTATCCTATTGGTTAACTTGTTAGTTGAAAGACAAAGGTAGATGTGTTGAATCATTACATGCATTAACTAGACGTGTACAATTAAATGTCTGCAATTAATTGCATTTGCTAGATTGGACGTAGCATTGGGCATTGCATTTGGCTATAAGTAGGAGATGAGAGTTTAGGCTATTCATCTAACACCCTTTTGCAATAACTCATATAACATCACTTTGCAAGAACACCACTTTTTAAAATGGCCCCTTCGTCCCCAATGACACCAAGGTACTCCTCAGATGATCGCTGTTCTTCCGACTATTATCTTGACAACAAAACATAAAAACGTACAACGACTTCAGAGTACTCCTCAGACGACGAGAATGGCTGCTCAGTTTGGTCGTCCGATTACGAGGAAGACTACGCTTCATGAGACTCGTGGTCACTCGACGACGGCTACGAGTCTTACCCTGAATAAATTCCAAAACGAAAGCAACAAAGGGATAACTGGGAGTCCGCCGACGGAGACGGCGACGATGAAGATAAAGCCGACGATGAAAAGTCGGAAGAGGAAGATGATGATGATGATGCAGAAGAAGAAGATGAGGAGGAAGTTGAAGAGTCTGATGGGGAGGAGGACTATAATGATTCTGATTAAGTTTATGGCAGTTCATGCAGCATCTTTTTATTTTTAGTACATTTTTTTAATGTTTTGATGGGCTATAAACAAAACCAACCCTCTGAGCAGTTCTATTTTTTTGGGAGGGTTGTTGTATGAGGCAACTGTACTACCATGAATGATGTTTTAATCTAATTATGATGTTATTTTTTTATTTTTTATGTGATCTATGGATGTTTACATGTTGTTGTCATTTTAAAAGTTTCACTAAAGATTTGAGAGGAAGTGGTTTAATTAAGTAGTTGTAAAGGCAGTTACAAAACACAATTGCAATGTAAGCACCCAAATTAACTAGTATATCACAATGTCATGTAAGGCATATATACCAGTGACTTTATAATGTTTCCCCCAATATAACAATAGGCTATCTTCCAATGTCATTCATGGGCCTTCAACAATATCATAATAAGGGTTTTAACAATGGCATATTAATAAATCTAGGAATGTCAATTCGTTTAGCTACCTGTGTAAATATAATTACCAATGTGGTATAAAGCATATCTAGCATTGTGACTATTCTTTAATTTGACAAATGAGTCTATCAAATCCAAAAAGGTGTATCTAGAAATGTGATATTAACCTTTAAATCGCAGGGATAATTTGCTATATCTAGCAATGTTAGATTAGGATACCCATGTATTTCATGTTGGTGGTTTGTAGAGATGAAAAATTGAGTATCTAGCAAATTCATATCCACGTATCTAACAATGTCAGTTTAGACTTACAATTGCAGGGATATTACACTGTATCTAGCAATGTGGCATCAAAAATTTAATTTCAGTGCAACTAGAAATAATATAACAAGTATCTAGAAATGTCATTATAGCATGTCTAAAATTGTCAAGTAAGAGTAAAAAATAGAATTAACAAGTCAAGCAGACGTTGTATGTAGCACTGTTAACACTCTTAAAACATATAAATCGTAAGATAAGGAGTTCTTATCCAAGGATATCCAAAAAAAAATCGAACTTAAGTCTACATGTTTGTTATATTCAGAACGGAGCATTGCAAGACCTCCTGTTGTGTCCTGATTTGAAACAACGACCACACTGGGACTGGCCGGTGGTTACCTCTCCTCTTGATGAAATATGTTTTTTTCTCGGCCGTCCCGCTCGTCTTTTAACGTTTGGTGGATTAGCCAATGGCTCTCCATCATCGTTAGTGGTAGAAGCTTCACTGAAATCTATTATAACCGGTATGTTAAAAGAATAACTGAACCTGAAATTTGCAGCAGTGAAAAGGGGCTGTACTAAAGTCATCGAATCTTCAGTTAAAGATGTTATTGCAGCAAATGCATGTCGGCATGTGAAACATTCTTGCTGCCAAGAACCGCATGTACATTTGAAATTAACCATGTTTACCACCACTACTGGGTCTGATAAAACCTCAAAACAAGCGGCAGAAGACTTGTGTACTAACCACGTTCGACCGTATTGTACATTCTCTTTAAACAACTTGTCAAACTCAGGGCATAAGTGGGTGTTCCAGCTTAGACCCTTTGATAAACTTCGAGACATATGAGTCATAAGTGATAAGGAAGAATAAAAGACAAGGAGAAAAGTGTGAAGAAGAAACATGACAGGAGAAAATAGCAAAGGAAAAGTGTGATAGGAGGAAAACGCATAGAGAAAACTGTGCGAGGACTGAATTGTACAAGCTATATAAAGAGATAGCCAGAATAGGAAGAAAGTAAAATATAGGGACTAAAAGATGTAACTAACAGGAGTTAAAGCGTGTGGGGTCTGCAATTGTACTATAAAAGGACCACACACGCTTCACAAATCCCGAGATGAATAATATGAGACTTTCTCTCTCTACTTAACCTAATAACCCTTGCTTTCTCTCTCTAAAATTGACACTAAGAGATTTCTGTATCACCGAATTGTCACTAAGTAATCCTCGTATCGCATAATCACCCATGGACTTTCTTAAAACTCTTCAGTGGCACCGTCTGTGGGAAACGAAAATCGCTCTGACGACAATCGCTTCCTGGAAATAATTCCTATTCCGAGGAGAACTATGGAGGACCAAGGGGACGACTTGGTTAATAATTGTGAGGAGAACCTGGTGGGAGATGACTACCGGAACGATATGGAGTACGAGGGACTAGGGGGCCAGCGAGTCGGAAATGACTTTGACGACTTAGGTCTGTTGGCTCAGAGAAATGAGTTGCTATTAGAAATCGAAAGATTGAAAGGAGAGAAGAACCTCGTACAGGAGAATCTTCGATCCGAGATAAGGAGGGAGCCGGTTAGTGAAAAGGAAGATCACGAAACTGAATTTTGTCCCAAGAAGAGAGACGACCGATACCGGGGAGGCGAGCGACAATCGTCGAGGAGAAGAGAGAGGCGACATGTGGATTCAGCTTACTTGAGTGATTACTCTCGATACAGCTCCTCGAATTTGTCCCCACGAAATTACCACAGAAAGAAAAAGTATGATCGCAGACACACCGATTTCTGAAGAGGGAGAAGCTCTGAGAGGAAATCTCCGAGGTAAAAGGGTCACCATGCTCGAGGTGGCGAACGATATTATGATCAGGCGAAGTACGCTGAGAGAAAGGAGGGCATCGGCCCTCGAACTTCCGAATGGCAGCACCAGTACACTTTGCCATCCGAGGAGGGTTTGTACTTTCCAAATAATGACAACTTAAGATCCGGAGTTTATCGTGCGGGTCACAATTGGAGAGCCTCCCCCCTGTCTCCGGACATTTGGTGGGAAATCTTCCAAAGCAATTTGATATTTCGAAGCTAGAGAAATTCGATGGGACACAAGATCCGGATAATCACATTGAGCAATTTAAGAATTTTATGATCAACTTTGACGACGATGATAAGCTCCTATGTAGAGCATTTTCTTAGACCTTCAATGGAGTAGCTTCTAAGTGGTACAACAAGCTACCTCAGGGCTCGATAAAGAATTTTGATATGTTCTGGAACATCTTCAGACAACACTTTGTGGGGAGCAAGAAGTTCAGAGCTAACAGAGACACAATCATCTATTGTCGACATAAGGTGGGGGAGAGCCTCAAAAATTACACTAATCGTTTTATCAAAACGAAAACAGATATAGAGTATTGTAAGGATTCAGTGGCGCTTGCAGCCTTCAGGATGGGCCTGCTCCCCGGGTTGTTGAAGGACACGGTGGCGGAGAGCCAGGCGATGACTTTTGGGGCGTTGTTAGATCAGGTTGAGAAGAGGATCCTGGTGGAAGAGACACAGGCCTCAGAGAAAGGCTCGGGGGATCAGTTAGACCATAATCAATTTCAAAGGTTAGAGTCGAGTAACTAGGGCCCTCGTTCGAATGTTCAGACTAAAAGTACGGGTCAATATCCTCCGAGGCAGAAGTCGAACCCGCAGTACTATGGCAACCAGCAAAACTAAAATCAAGGAGCGAGACTCATGTCAAATAAGTGGGTTTGACCCGACTATTTCGCGGAGTTGAAAGAAAATGTTGCTGCAATATTCGACAAGGCAAAATCTACGGTACCGTTCAGGAAGCCTTTTCCCATACAGACTCCGAGGGAAAGCCGAAGCGTCAATAAATATTGCAAATATCATGAGTACATTGGGCACGACACCAAGGATTGCATAGCTTTGAAAAAAGAAGTGCAATCCCTGATTGAGAATGGAATGTTATTGGAGTTCGTCAAAAAACACTCCCAGAAAAATGTCGTGGTAAAAGCTGTCTCGAAGAACACTGATACAGCCATGGTGATTTCCGAAGGGGTCGACGACTTTGACATCGAGCAAGAGTATTTAGATCCCAATGAGGGGAGGAACAATGTAAATTTGGTGGAAGAAGAAATTCCGAAGGGGAGAGTGGATAGCCTTTGTGCGTTCTTCGATTCCTTGGCAATTTTTGGGGGAGACACTATTGCGGGAAATTCCAACAGCTCCCGAAAAAGGCACATGGTTAACCTGACCACCCAGATCGAAGCGGGAGTGTCAGTACAAATGCACCGATCGCCTTCCCCCCATTATTTGTTTCGATGATAATGATATGCGAAATGTTGCAGGCCCTCATGAGGATGTGGTAGTGATTGCGGCAGGCATCACTGGTGATCAAATTCAGAAGATACTCATCGACACGGGGAGCTCCGCGAATATATTGTTTATGAGTACTTACCGAAGAATTTCTGACCCGCCTGTTATCCGAAGATCCGACAGGACTATAGTGGGTTTTACTGGTGCTACAGCAGTGGTGGTTGGAGAGTTTCAGTGTGTGGTCGAGTTGGGCCGTGGACCATTCAAGAAAGAGGTGGAGGTAATTTTTATTGTTGTTGACGCGCCGACATCGTATAACACCATCCTGGGTCGCTCTTGGTTGTCCCGGATGCATGGCGTAATCTCCACAGTTCATCAATGCTTAAAATATGTGGTAGGAAACAATGTGGGGATAATCCGAAGTAGCCAGAAGATGGCACGTGAATGTTACCAGATAGCCCTGTCCTCCAAGGGGGTTTGGGGGGGAATTTCAGACCGGGCATAGCAATTAAAGGGCCCTCCCCCGAAATCATCCCTTGCGATGATCCGAGGGAGGCCCCCGGATTTCAGGTCCCAGAAGAAGATTCTGCGACACACGAATTTGCGAGTGGCAAAGTTCTGAAGATTTGAGTCCACCTCTCTCCAGAATTTAAGGAAAAATTAATTACTTTTTTATCTGATAAACTTGATATGTTTGCTTGGTGTGCACAGGATGTCACTGGAGTGCCGTCGGAAATCATGTGTCATAAACTCGCGATACGACTAGATGTCCGACCCATAGTCCAGAAAAGAAGACCTGTCTCCCCGGAAAAGGCCTCGGCAATTCTGTTGGAGGTCGAGAGGCTACTAAGCATAGGCCATATTCGCGAGTCGCATTATCCCGTATGGGCGTCGAATCCAGTGTTAGTACGAAAGAAGAATGGCAAGTGGAGAATGTGTATTGATTTCACGGATTTAAACAGAGCTTGTCCTAAAGATCCGTTCCCCGTGCCTCGCATCGATCAGTTAGTGGATTCGACCTCCGGAAATCGACTATTGTCAGTTATGGACGCTTATTCAGGATACAACCAAATCCGACTAGCCGCTAACGATGAGGAAAGCACTTCTTTTATCACCGGGCGAGGTTTATATTGCTACAGGGTCATGCCATTTGGATTAAAAAACGTGGGGGCAACTTATCAGCACCTAGTCAATAAAACCTTTGAGGGGCAGATTGGGCGGAACATGGAGGCCTATATCGATGATATGCTAGTCAAAAGTGCGCGGGACGAAGACCATTTCGCCGACTTAATAGAGACATTTCGAAATTTAAGTAGAGTCAATCTAAAACTCAATTCGGAGAAGTGCATTTTCGGGGTGAGGTCAGGCAAATTTCTCGGTTACATGATCAGCGAAAAAGGCATTGAGGCAGATCCCGAACAGCTAAAAGCTCTGATCATGATGACCCCCCCCCCCCCTAAATATTAAGGAAGTACAAGTTCTGACAGGGAGATTGGCCGCTCTGGAATAGATTCATTTCTAGGTCTTCAGATAAATGTGCTCCATTTTTCAAGGTGTTGCGGAATGCGAAACAGTTTTGTTGGACCGAGGAATGTTCGACCGCTTTTCACCAAATTCAAGAATATTTGACGTCTCCTGAGGTCTTGTCTAAACCATTGGTGGGAGCGACATTAATTATCTATGTAGCAGTATCAGGATGTGCGGTCAGTGCTGTTCTCCTCCGCGAAGATGACTCTCTCCTGAAGCCTATCTATTATGTCAGTAAGAGTTTGCTAGATGCGGAGAAGCGATATCTCACATTGAAGAAGGTAGCTTTAGCGTTGGTAACGGCGGCTCGAAAGATGAGACCTTACTTCCAGGCCCATCCCATCATTGTTCGGACAACATTTCCCCTGAAGAGTTTATTACAAAGGCCTGACATCTCTGGCAGGATGACCAAATGGTCAGTGGAACTGGGAGACTTCGACATAACATTTGAGCCTCGAACGGCGATAAAAGCCCAAGTTTTAGCCGATTTCCTGGTCGAGTTCCATTCGGATAGAGAGAAAAAGGAAGTGCACGACTTTGTTGATGAAGAGGAATGGGTGATACAGACGGATGGAGGGTCGAACATCTCAGGAAGTGGGGCAGGTGTCCAATTGATTTCCCCAAAAGGGGTAGCTATGTTCCAAGCCATTCGTTTCGGTTTTAAGGCTAATAACAATGAAGCTGAGTATAAAGCTGCTCTAGCAGGCTTGCGTTTGGCTCAGATATGTGGGGCTCAAAATATTAAACTGATCAGTGACTCGCAGTTGGTGATAAATCAAGCTTCGGGAGAGTCCAAGGCCATGAAAGATAAGCTGATACAGTATTTGAAGATATTGAGAGTTTTGGCATCCGAATTTGAGGAAGTCAAGTATGAGCATGTTCGAAGAGAGTTAAATGCTGTCCCAGATTCTCTTGCCTCCGCTTCACGGACGGAAGGTTACCCATGGGTTTTGGTTCAGGAGTGCCCTTCGATCTCGATTGGCGAGGAGCATACAATGAACATTTCGGAGGAAAGCAACGTGATTACGAATAATTGGAGGATGGCCATCATCGATTTTATGGCCCATGATACTTTACATGTCGAAAAGTACGAAGCTAGGAAAGTCAGATTCTAGTCTCATGGCTATATCCTGTTGGGAGGAGTGCTGTATAAAAGATCTCTGAGTCGACCATTATTGAGGTGTCTGAGTGGGCCCGAGTCGCAAATTATCCTGTCCGAATTGCACGATGGTGAAGGATCTGCCCATTGTGGGTATAAGGCATTAATTCGGAGAGTGTTTCTAGCTGGCTATTATTGGCCTACTATCGTGGTCGACGCAAAAGAATTAGTGAAACGATGTGACACGTGTCAACGCTACACTAATGTGATTCACAAACCTGGGGTGTTACTGGAAAGCATTTCAGAGGCAGTCCCGTTTGACAGATGGGGCATTGATCTAGTTGGGCCCCTGCCAATGGCGTATGGGGGCCGACAGACTATAATCGTAGCAGTCGACTATTTTTCTAAGTGGGTAGAAGCTGAGCCGCTGGCAGAGACAAAGGCCAAAGATGTGATCAAGTTTTTCATATCTAACATTTGTTGTCGTTTCGGTGTACCATTGCAGATCACCACGGACAACGGACCTCAGTTCGATAACAAGGAGTTCCAAAGTTTCTGTGTATCGAGGGGTATACGACAATGTTTTTCAGCAGCATTTCACCCTCAGGCTAATGGGCAAGTGGAGGTGACTAATCGCACGATTCTCGATGGTTTGAAGAAGAACTTGGAAGGAAAAGCGGGGAAATGGCCCGACTATCTACAGGAAGTGTTGTGGGCATACCGAACGGCTCCGCAAACGGCTACTACTATGTCCCCATTTTCCTTAGTCTATGGAATGGATGTCGTTGTCCCTCCAGAGATTCTTTTTCCCTCACATCGTGTAGCAACATATGCCTCCGACACGAATGACCAGAGTAGAGCACTGGCTTTAGACTTGGTTGAAGAAAAGCGACAACAAGCACAGTTGACATCCCTCCATTATCAAACTCTCATGAGGAGTCGATACACGTCTAAGGTAAAGCACAGAGATTTTAAGGTGGGAGACAAGGTCTTACGTAAAGTTTTAATGCACACTAAAGACAAGAGTTTGGGGAAGTTGGGACCGAATTGGGAAGGCCCCTATGAGGTCACCAAAAAGATAAAACCAGGCACATATCGGTTAAGAGATAAGGAAGGGCGATACCTCCGTCTCCCTTGTAATATTGAGCACTTAAAATTGTATCTTGATTAAAAGAGCTAGCTAAAATTGTATTTATTTTCCTCTTCTTTGTATCCCCCAGAACAAAATTTGGCGAGGGCACACTCTTTCCTACCATGTTAGGCACAGGAAGGTTTTAATGAGGTGTTTCGATGAGCTGCGTAAATACAAAGAGTTCTTTGCCTTAACTATTTTTTGGGCCACAGTAACATGTGCCTCGAATTTTTGTCCCTTCGAACTATTTTTTGGGTCACAGTAACATGTGCCTCGAATTTTTGTCCCTTCGAACTATTTTTTGGGTCACAGTAACATGTGCCTCGAATTCTTGCCTCTTCGAACTATTATTTGGGTCACACCAATGTGTGCCTCGAATTTTATTTAACCTTATTAACATTTGGGTCACACTAACGTGTGCCTCGAATTTTCTTCAACTATTAATATTTGGGTCACACCAATGTGTGCCTCGAATTTTCTTCAACTATTAATATTTGGGTCACACCAATGTGTGCCTCGAATTTTCTTTGACTATTAATATCTGGGTCACACTAATGTGTGCCTCGAATCTTATTTAACTTTATTAATATTTGGGTCGCACTAATGTGTGCCTCGAATTTGAGATGACTTTATTAATAGTTGGGTCACACTGATGTGTGCCTCGAATCCAATTTGCCTTTATTAGTATTTGGGTCACAATAATGTGACTCAAGATATCGTCTCTTCAAATTGTCGGATAGGTCATAATAATGGTTTGAAGGATTTGTCTCTTCGGATTATTAATAAGAACATAACATTTAGTGTTGTGGATTGAACTTATGCATAAAAATAATAATTGATTACTGACCGTACAAAATCGAACCATGTCTCATAAAATTAGCGCAGTACAACATGCCCCAGCCACATTACAAAAAGAGGCCCTATTGGGCCATACACAAAACATTAACACCTTATACGTCTTCCTTTAGTCTGAATTTTTCGAGGAGAGACTCCCCTCAGCCTCTGAATCTTCGCTATCACTTACCACTATATGGGGAGGACGAAGTTCCGAGGGGACAAGTTTCCAAAATCTCCTCAAGTTATATTCAGGATGCTCAGCATGGATTTGGGTAAGTAAACCAGCTCGAGTAGTGGCATCCCGGGCTTGCAGCTTACTTGTGCACGTCGCCGCATAAGCATCCATAGCTTTGTCCTTCTCTTCCTCGACTTGTCCAGGAAAGTTGTCAACCCGTTTCAGTAGCTGATCTCAGTCTACTGTCACCTTTCTAAGGGACTCGGTACACTCTGCGAATCCATCACAAGCCAAACGATGTCCTTTTTTGTACTCAGCTATCAATAGCTCTTGAGCATCAGTCTTCTTTTTATATAAGTCCCTCTCCTCTTGACAACACCTCTCCAACATTATCACATAATTTTCGGAGGCAGATAGGCGCTCGTACAAGGCATCGGCTTGGCCCTCGATCACTGCGTGTTGCTTCTTGGCCTCTTCGAGCTGAGAGGCAGCCAACAACGATTTAAACTTGTAGTGCTTTTTGCGTTTCTCAAGGTGACGCATCTTTTTTCCCCTATTAACTGAGGTGTGCAGCAATTTTCGAAGGGATAGTGAGAATTCATCATCCAAATGAACTTCGAAGGAGCTCGATGGAGACCCTAATGCTGCAGAGTCAAACTCAGAAAACCCGCCTCCAAGAGTGTCTGGGTCAATGTGTTGAGGAGGGTTGCTCCGAGGGATGGGGAGAGGCGCTAATCTTGGACTATTTTCGAGGGCGAGAGGGTGAGAAGCCTCAATAAGAGGCGAATGTGGGGACTGATGAAAACTTTCCTGGGGAGAATGGCCACCTCTGTCCTCAGGTTCACTTGAGATTTCTTGGACCTTTTCCTCTAAAACAGCCTCCTGATTGTCTTCAGGTGTCTCACCTCCCTCATATAATTCTTGGATGGGTTCGAGGATACCCTTACCCTTCCTATCTCTTGCCTTGGCTTTCTTTTTTGATGGCAGGACGGGAGCAGGGGGAGGAGGAATGAAGTCCGATGACCCAGCATTGTTTGGTGGAGGAGGAATGGAGTCCGATGACCCAGCATTGTTCGGGGGATGAGGCCCTTGTGTGTTGACCGGTCCTTCAGGGTTTAGTTGTTGAGTTGTTGAAACATCATCTTCTGGAGGATCCCCAAGATGACTCTGCGAACGGGAGCGCTTGGGCATATATACCACTATATCTTTTTGGCTACAGCGCTCCATCACTTCTCGCTCCGAGGGAGGAGTCATCAATCCTCTCATGCTAATGCGGTCGAGGGGATTGAGCCTCCACAATCGACTCCTGGCGAGATTGTTATCTGTGAAGCAGAGACAAAATCGGTTGTCCCAGTGTTCCTTTGCCCACAAGCGAAGTTTGGTGAACACATTTGTGGCACCCTCAACGTAGTCAGAATAGGGCTTGGATATCCCAGTCATAGCTGCAACAGGTAGCCAATATCAAGACAGTAACAATAAAAAATTCGAGGAGGCATAAAAATTCGAGGAGACACTTACATTTATTAGTCCACATCAGAGAGAGCTTGTGAGGATTTGAGGGAGTGACCTCTGACCCGGTCTCCCAGCAACCAGAGAAAAACCCAAACTACTGCCTCCATTTCTTGTCAGCCTCTAGTAGGTCTCTCAGGATTTTTTGTCCTCGATTGAAAGTCAGTGAGTAAAAGGGAAAGAAAGGATTTCTGGCCAAACCAGTAAGGCCAATGAGTTGCTCTAACGAAAATTCGTTACCAGAGATCCTCGAGGCCATGATGCAGGCCATCAGAGTAAACCACATGTTGGGACCAACCTACGAAGGACAAAGGTCTATCTTCGCCAAATATTCGATGAAGAAGGGGTCTAAGGGATACCTTAGCCCCCAGTTCATGATCTCTGTGTATACCACCAACTCGTTGTCCCTCATTGATAAAGGCGTCTCTCCTTCCGAGGGAAATCTGATGGTAATATAGGAAGGGATGCACCATCGGGTCCTTAGCCTCTTCGTCTTTTGAAAAGTACTTGTATCTGATGTTGGCAAGGGCTACCATATGTTTGTTTTCGATGCCCCGAATATTGTGACCAACAATATTGTCTAGTTCCAAGGGTAGCACGATGTCCCCTTTTGATTTTGGAGCAATCCGACGGGCTTGCTCTTCGGATATTGTTTGGGACGAGGAGGTTGCATTATTCAAAGACCCTAAAAAGGGGATCATAGGCACTTTTGGTTCGAGGGGCGTTGTGGCAGGTTTTTTCCTTTTGGCATCTCGACTCTCATTTCGCCTATTGAGCATATCCTCTTCGGTGATGAGCGTTCTCGAAGGTGAAAATTGAGTCCCATGAACGGTCATGGATGGAGTGGAAGGCAAACTTGACTCATCTACTTCGTTTCTTCGGGGAGGACTGTTAGAAGTCCGATGAGGGCTTGTAGATATTCGTTGAGGACTGACGGAAGTTCGAGGAGGTCTGGTAGACGTTCGAAGAGGGCTAGCAGATGTTTGAGAGAGATTTTTGAGGGCTGTTGGTGAAGTAGGCTCCCGAATGACTAGGGGCGCCTCCCTGGCACGTTTTCGCTCATGAGAGCCTTTCCTGACGAGTGTTTGTGCTGCCTATCCTTACCCATTTCTCCAAGGGGGTTCGAATCGCTATGCAGGCTTTGTCGAGCGACTTCGAGGGGGATAATTGCAGTCGAATCTGCCGAGGGAGGCCAGGCACCAAAGAAAGTAGTAGTCGATGGTGTGGGTTGAGGCCTCACGTCTTCGCCGGCAGCAATCCTCGCTTCGAACCTCTTACTGATCAACAACCACTCAGGAATCCAACGGGGTTTATTCGCCAGCTTTATCTCTCTAGAAATGGTTGAACAAAAGTTGAGTTAATGAAGAGAGAAGGTCAGTATTTATAGGTGAAGCTGGGCTTTCCTGACAGATCAGGCCCGAGGACTTTTTCTGGTGTTTGCCTAGGGACATTATGGTCCATATAGGTGTGAATTATTCTGATACCAGCCACAGGGGAAGTTGAAGAGCTTTCGTAGTCAGAAAATGTCAGGGGAAGATGAAGAATTTTCTGTCAGAAAATGTCAGGGGAAGATGAAGAATTTTCTGTCAGAAAATGTCAGGGGAAGATGAAGAGTTTTCTGTCAGAAAATGTCAAGGGAATAGGTAACGTTTTCCAAAAAGATGTGCTGACACATGTGTTTGTTTAATGACGTCGTGATAAAGATTAATCCTGGCACCCCTTTTAGCCTTGATTTGAAATCATTCGGGGCACTGATACAGCCAAAGTCGGGGGCTTATATGGCTAAAATGGTGCAAGGATTGGGGGGCTACTCGGTTATCAGGAGAAATTCGAGGAACGATTTCTCGAGGCGCGATTTATGGCTTCGATGGTTCGAGGCAAATTGTGGAAATTTGGAGAGAGAAAATATTCGAGGAAAATGGTTTCTGCCTTTCAAAAGTAACCATTCGAGGGTACGTAAAATGAGCAGTCGAAGAATTATTCAGTCCCAGTAAAAGAACTTTTACTAAGATTGGGGGGGGGGGGGGGGCTACTGATAAGGAAGAATAAAAGACAAGGAGAAAAGTGTGAAGAAGAAACATGACACGAGAAAATAGCAAAGGAAAAGTGTGATAGGAGGAAAACGCATAGAGAAAACTGTGCGAGGACTGAATTGTACAAGCTATATAAATAGATAGCCAGAATAGGAAGAAAGTAAAATATAGGGACTAAAAGATGTAATTAACAGGAGTTAAAGCGTGTGGGGTCCACAATTATACTATAAAAGGACCACACACGCTTCACAAATCCCGAGATGAATAATATGAGACTTTATCTCTCTACTTAACCTAATAACCCTTGCTTTCTCTCTCTAAAATTGACACTAAGAGATTTCTGTATCACCGAATTGTCACTAAGTAATCCTCGTATCGCATAATCACCCCTGGAATTTCTTAAAACTCTTCAATAAGAAGAACTCTAATCCTGTCGACCAATTCCACTATAGACAGATTGCACAATTTATTTTATTTGCATGTTAAACGATTCCACAGCTGTTGATGTTATTGCCCCATACCGTTTGCCTTTGACGTGTGCCTGAGCATACTTTTCTGGTGGCAAATTGTTTAGAAATTTGGCGATATGATCACCCCCTTGGCGCTGAAACTATGATAGTCGTTCATTAAAAAGGGCCACCGTCGGGGCATAAACACAACTCTTAAACATCACTAACATATTGTTTCCATGGACTCTATTTATGCGTTCAAGAGCTTTATTCAAATTCTGAACTAGATGGAAGATACAATGAGCGTGGAAGTCATTAGGATATAGAGTTGCTACAACGTTAATAATACCAACATGATGGTCTCAAATAAATATTATCTGGCACCTTAACAAATGCAGTTTTAGACTTTTCAAAAACCAAAACCAATTGTTTGAGTCTTCACTACCAAAAATCCCAAAAGCAACGGGAAATTGACCTGCAGCAATACGTAAGATTACATTTGTTTCCAGGGTTCCACAGAAAAGTTCCAGACAGACAACATTACTAGATTGTTAGATTAAATGACCATAAATCCCAAGCTAGATACAACCTATCTAGCAACATGTAAACTAACACTGAAACTCAATCTAGCACTCTTGAGTGACTGTAAAACACAAACTGAAGAGTAACCTATCTAGCAAACTAAATCTACCAATCTAGCATGACTGGAATGTGTTTATAAAAAAAGGATAAAGGGTGAGGAATCGCAATATAATATAGTCAATCTAGCAATTTTTGCTAATGATATATGAGCAAATCGAGAAACCACATATCTAGCAACATGTAAACTTACAGTTGGACTAACCGGTGTTGCCATCCTTTACCACTGCCGAGAGCAACACCCCAACATGCTTCCCTGTTAGATGGGTTCCGTCAACGTACAATAAAGGGCGGCATGAATGAAAACCCTGAAGGCACGCGCCGAACGCTATAAAATAGCGTTGGAAAATATTGCCGGGCGCTAAATCCAAATAACAGTCCGTTGTAATATCACGACTCTTTAGTCGTTTGAAGTATCCTTTTAGCAATCCGAAAGAAGTATTGCTATCTCCAAATACTACACGCCTTGTCTTTTCTAAAGCATTCCACGATAAAACGATACGAAATGTCTAAACAATAGTCTTGTTTGATAGAGTACTGTATAGTTTTAGCTGTCACACTGTGGCAATTCCTAAGAGAATTATGAATCTCATCGACAATCAAATCAGATGACAAATTCATGCTTTTTTTTGTGAATACGGGACTGCAAGTATGGGTGGGTATTAACAAACTTCTTTATGGTAATTAAACCGGTTCTAGTTACAATTGAAGCATAGAGCCTCCATTTGCACCAGTCTAAATCTTTGTTCACACAATAAACTGTGATCTTCCTAAATGTATTTCAATGTACTTAAAGGCAAAACCGTTCTCTAATGCATAACGGAACAAGGATAACCTTAGACATGCAGCACCATCAACAAATGATTGACCAACACCGACGATAGCTTCGGCCCATCCAGTTGTAGCAAGATGCCTTATCTTCGGGGTTGAATTAACTAAACAATCACTACTTTCACCACTAGTTCGTTGGTTATGGGCGGCTTCTTTGAAAAGTTGAACATGCTGTTTACGTTTAATTGCAGACCCTTTATCGACCACTTATTTTTGAATGATAAAATTAACACTCTTGAGACGCTCGACATCAATATATACTTCCAAACCAATAAAAATTTTCTCGTTATCAAACAAACAATTCATCTGAACACTACAAGAATAGCTAATGGTGTAGTTACCTCTAACAAGATCATTCCATGTGCTTTCAACATACTATTGAAGAGTGTCAAAATTTTCAAATTCGGACAACGGAACAATAGCTGTTTCATGACCAAATTTGAAAATGCAAACTTTAGGTTTTGACATATACTACCTTGCATTGTAGAAGATTCGGTTAGTTTGTTGTAGAGAAAAGTAGAAAGCATGAATGTTTTACAGAACAAATACATCTATCTTGTTCTTTAACCAATCTAACAATGTCTCAAAAGTACAATCGCAATATAAGGAAACTAACATCTAGTAAATCGCAATGTGTGTTAAGACTAGTAAATCACAGTGTCTATGCGTAATCTAGTAACTACTGTTTCTGAGTTTCGTAAGGAATGTTCATCTCTAGCAATGTATGCACTTGTTGACGCTACAAATGGCTATCAATCATGTACAAATCTAAATGACAACAGAAGCACACAACTAGCTAACAATAAAACACACACTAACCAAGGAAAATCGCAATGACTATACTCATATCTATCAATGACTTTAGTCATACACAAAACGCAAAGACAAGTATCAGTACCAAGTAAACTCGCAAGCACTATAACTAATGTTGCCTATATCTAGCAGTGTAAGTATTCAACAAAAAAAGCGCAACGACAGTAGAAGACTCAAGCAAACTCGCAACGATAATATAAACACAATTCTAAAATTGCATCGTGTTCGTCAAACTGAAGAGACAACAATCGCATCCTGTTCGCTCAGACTGAAGAAATTGTAAATGCTTACCGGAAAGTTACAGAACAACATATTGTTGTTTACTAGACCATAAAGCTAAACTAAACAACATCTAACATTAAAAATCGATTTAACGTACATGATTTCGACTAGTTCGATATCAAGTTGAGCTGGAGAAACGAAAACGGAAAAACTACCGGCGTGTGCAGTACGTAACAAACCTTGAGAGTGAGTTCAAGTGGTTGAGGTTAAGGAAGAAACCAGGTTATCGTCGAGATTCAATCTCAGGTTATCGTCGAGATTCAATCTCAGGTTATGCTGGAAGGTGGTTTACAGGTCTGGAGAACAGATTATCGCAGACGGTGTTGATAAACGGTGCTCGAATGTGGTCAGTTATCGTCGATGAACGATGGTTTAAAAAGCTGAACGTCGTTTGAGTATGATCGCCGGTGGTTAACGGTGGTTCCCAGCAAGAACCTGATCACATTAACAAATTTTCAAAAAAATAGACCCTTTTTGGAACACTGGTATTTTGTTAGGTTAGGAGAGAGATTGACAGACGGTTATAAATTCAAAATTCAAATTTGTTGATTGAGTGAAAATATCTTTTTTTTTATAAAATAAGACTTATATACTAGATTGAGGGTAGTTATGGTAATAAAAAAGAATTAGATCCTCAAAATGAATTGTTTTACTTAGACTGATATTAAGTGAGTATTGACTCTTGTACCCTTTCGTGCCAAAATGTTTGTCGTTTTAGGAAATATTTTTTGTCCAAAAATATTTGTCGTTCTCGTTTATCGATGTAAATTTAAATTATCTATTTTTTTTTATGAAAAATAGAAGTAATTATTACATTTTTTAATATCTATGCCTCACCTTAAAACGACAAACATTTTAAAAGCGAGGGAGTACTATATCTTCGACATCGTAATGGGTCTTGAACTAGCCTAACCTACTTAATGAATATGGAAATAGAAAATGAGATTGAGAAATAGCTGAATGAATATGGAAATAGAAAATGAGATTGAGAAATAGCTTCAGCGTACACATATCCGTGTCATTCTAACTTTGAAAACCCCTAAAACCCTTCTCTTCCGATTTCCTTCCGTCTTCGAATTCCTCTTTCATTTTCGCCTCCCTATTCATCCTAAATATCTAAAAAATATAAGGTTGCCTATTTGTCTTTTCGTTTATATATTGGAGGTGAAGTCATATCTGAGAAATCTGGAAAAGCAGTGGAAGGCGAGAAAACACTTCCATTTCGTGGTTCACTTGGACGATTTCACAAACTCTCAGAAGAACCCTAATTAGTTCTTACAAGAGTTAACAAGGTATCCATATAAACTCAATCAATTTCGTTAACAAGTTTCATTCTTAGTCATCAATTTAGTTATTTCATAAATTATGTTTGTTAGATTCTCCAGGGTGTAGTGTTCATTAGGGTTTATCTCCGTTTTCCGAGACCTTGTGTAAATCGGAACTCTTTCTTTCTTCTATATGTAGATTATAGTTATATACACATATACCGGATACTATTAATCATGGATAAAAACACAGAAGGCAATTCTGGGTTTTCATGATACCGACTTTAGTAAACATGTGGCTGAGGGTGACATACTGTCATTGGAACAGTAATTAGGTGATGGAGTAATGGTATTGGGAGGCAGGTCTTGTATCCGAGAGGATATAAAAATTGAGGTTCTGGGCTCCCATGTTCATCGTTAATTGTATTTGTGTGAGTGATAGTGGGGACTAAGGTGTGCTGGGTGGTGGCCGCGTCCTAGGATGCAGTTTCTTTAGAGCAAATAGTTTCTTTATCTTCTCTATCATGTTCTATAACAGGTGCACGAGTGATACGAAATATATTTATGTCATCTATTATATAAAATAGTTATTTCAGTTAAGCTTTATTTTTTGTCTTTACTCTTGCAGATGAATGAGGAAGAAATCAACCGGTGTCAAATTCAAGAATGGTACCCTAAATTCAAATCAGTCTCCATTAAGACTATAATCCATGAACTTCCGGAGTCGTTTGTCGAGTATCTCGTTGATGATTCTGGTCCCTTCCTTCTACCTGTGTCTGTTTCCAACGAAGATGCTTTACCCAACAGAGTCCATAACCAAGAAGAAGAAGATGAATATCAAGTATCAGAAGGATCAGATGATGAAGCAGAACCTTCTGTGCCCCCTTCTTTCCCCGAACTTGAAATGAAGGTCAAAGAGTCCATTGAAGCCCTTGGCGGAGCTGTTTTCCCTAAGCTGAATTGGAGTGCACCTAAAGATTCTGCATGGATAAGCTCATCTGGTTCTCTCCGCTGCTCATCTTTTAGTGAGATTGTTCTCTTATTACGTTCATCTGATTCGTTGATACACGATTTGTGTCATGCTTATGATTCGTGCACGGAGAAGACACTAGCAAGACCACAAAGTTTCGTTCTTGCCTTGCGCAAATGGTACCCTTCTTTGAGGCCAGAGATGGAGTTCCGGTGCTTTGTACGCGGCCACCAGCTTGTTGGTATTTCCCAGCGCGAGGTCACTACATTCTATCCCCCACTTTTGGAGAAGAAAGACGATTTCAAAGCCTTGATCCAGAACTTTTTCGAGGATAAAGTGAAGATGAAATTCGAATCAGAAAATTATTCTTTTGATGCTTATGTGACAAACAGTCAACGGGTTAAGATTCTGGATTTTAATCCGTGGGGTGCATTTACCTTACCACTAATGTTCGAGTGGGAGGAGCTGGAGCAAAAGGTTAGAGAAAATGGAGAGGAAGTGGAATTTAGAATTGTGGAGAATCAGTGTGGCGTTAGACCTGGTTTGAAGACAGCAGTCCCTTATGATTACTTGGATATGAGTGCAGGCAGTGGCTGGGATCAGTTCTTAAAGAATGCAGACATTGAATTAGGGAAACAGGTTGAGTCTACTTAAGCAGCTGCTTGATTTTTTTACTATTTAAATGTATAATGCATTGTATTTTACTAGCACCCTTTCCGGATTTAGGTAAATGTTACTGAACAAAACAAGTAAGAGGGATAAATCCGGAAGAAAGCGAAGAATTTATGGGAATCCTACAAGACTCATTCGTTCTTTTTACTCCGATAGATAGGTCAGAACTTCGGCAGTAGTTCCAATCCTATTGAGAGGTCCACCAGGGATTAAGATATTCTTGAAGGATCTGATTTGTATCATTATCATTGATAATTGTCTTTTTAATAGAAAAATACATTGTTAAAATTTTGCTTTCTGTGATGAAAGCTGAGCATTTTTCAGTAGGTTAGTCATGAACATGATCAGCATTCATGATCTTTCAAATCTTGGAAACCGATCAACTAGGTTGGATTTGAGTTAACTGGATCCGGTTTTGGATATGCATATGTATGAAATCTAGATCTAGCTCATATGTATAAAACTATTACATTTCGCCAGTGTTGGCATTCGATAGTTAGCCTATTGCTCGCATTCCGTAGCTCACGAGATTAGTTTGCCATATTGATACCGCACTTGGACTATTGTACTCTGTCTATTTCTCTATAAATTGATGAATGCAATTGTTGCTTATGTGATGGTACTCAATATCATGAGTGAATTATCACAAGTTCAAGCTAAAAGATGTAACTTAGTTTTCTTAAATAATTAGATTACTTCCCTGTACAAAAGCATGAAGCGATTTATCGGCAAAATGGCAAGCGATCAATAACATCGAGGGCAAAACAAATCGTCGAAATTACACAGACAAAAGATGAAGAAATTATGAGCATGAATATGTTTCAAGAAACATGTAATTTGTTTTTATATAGCACCAATATTCTTGAGGCCAAGAACAACCCCAACACCAATAATGTGGCCAAAGCTTCCACAAGCTAAAGTGTCTGCAAGTGTAAACCCTGCCGGGTCACCAGTCTGAAGCCCCGAATCCCTTCCCTCCAACTTCAATCCTGCCGTAGCTTTTCTGTTGGCTGATGGAGCCAAACCGAATCTTCCGGCAAAAAGCATCAGGGTGGTTGATGTCACCATTATCTGTTCAAAACTCAAAACCAAAACCAACATTCTCAACTTTGCAACTTTTTTGGGAGGAACTAAATTTTAAATTTGTATTACCAAATTCGTCGAAGAGCCAATGAAATCACAACGAGCACCCAAAGCTCCGTTTCCATTGCGCTTCATTGGCTGAGCAACAGCCTGCACAACCCAAAAGACTTCGTATACATACGTAAATTTCTACAGAAAGACTTTTTCTTTATGATTTTGATTAGATTCTTCATGAACCAATGAAACATGTTCAACTCCAGTCATTAACCAAAGTAGATGAACAAAACTTGAGAATCAAATCACAAAAGAAAATATAGTAGTATATGAAGAAAGAAGACTGACCAAGGTTTTTACTGGTTTAGCAGAGAACTTTTGTGTAGTAGTTAAGCCATTGAATTGTGGAAGAGTAGTCATCACAGTAGATGATGCCATGGCCTTTACTTTTCTTTCTAACTCTCAATTTTTTAGATCAACAATTTGCTTACAAGAAAAAAAAACTGAAAGTTATAAAAATATACTGTAGTGAAGCTGTTGTTGACAACAGCCACATGAAGTGTTTGTGGATTTAGGATGCAAGAATTGGATACACTTTGATACTTGTTGCTGACATGTCGTTCCCTTATTGGTTTTGTTACACTTTAGTCTAAAGTCTTTAGATAAGGTAAGAACATATTAATATGGTTATGTTGGGCTCATGTTATGATCCAATGCATTCCTTTGTTCGTTTTCATTTCAGTGTTTCTAGCACAGGTTGATAAAATAAGAATTAACAGCAAAAATCTATATATCAAATTTCAATCTAAGTCAATTCTTTATATATATATATATATATATATATATATATATGTATGTATATCTTATCTACTAGTGAATTAATGATGAATTTAAATCAAAGCTTTCATTTTGAATACTGAGATTCTGAAATTTCATACAAAAGAAAACCTCGAAAAAGACATGAAAGACTCTGTGCCAGTAATGTTGGAATATGATAGTTCATTCAATAGTTTCTTCTAAGATTAACATTCTTAGTATCGTTACGAAACTTTTCTTGTAGTTTTAGGAGCGCTTAGAAGCTACTTCAAAGACAGAAAATATACACTCTACTTCAGGACTAAAATGCTTTTCTCCTGTCTTAACCAAATTCGCATCAACGACCTCAATAAGGTCGTTATCACGCAATGAGTGCATCATGAAACGTCTCAAGCTCAACTCCCCGAAATGTTTCATCCGTAGGCTTTTTTTCCGTCATCAGAATTCCAAAACTATAGACATCATATTTTGTTGAAATAATTCTCATCGATCCATACTCTACCTGAAAAAGTTAAAAAGGTCACCATTCATCATTTTAAGTATATGACAAAAGCAAAACAATATATATAACTATAAGAAATATTACCTAGTGCCACTGCCATATAACCTATTGTCGCCCAAGTCTTACGGTTTCGGTCATAGATATTACTTCTCCAAAAAGTTTAGAGATTCCAAAATCACTCAATGCGCAACCAACCGTATTTATATCGAGCGCTCGGTTTCAGATCACAATGTACAACGGGGAGTTGAATAGCCGTGGTGGATATATTCAAGAGCTATGCCAAATCTATGATGATATTCAACCTTTCTTGGATGAACTCAAGTATCAAAGCTCGAAAATCCAAGTCACAACAACTACTAATAATTTTAACAGATTTCAACGTCGAAGATTTCTGGATACTCCGCACTCAACCTATTGTTTCATTAAAATCTAAAAACAGCATTTTATAGTTTACTTCTTGAATCTAGTTTGACATTAAAAGTAAAAACCCTCATTTTCACTTGTTTGGATAAAGAGACAAAAAGTTATACCAAAATTGTTTTGAAAATACATATTACCAATAATCTCCACACGAGCAGATCCCTTCCTCGAAGCAATGAAACCGATTTGAATCTCTCACAATTATCTTCCTCTTCATGATCCGCGAAATAAACTTAATAGCATTATGACAATCCACACAAGTTCTCAAATTCTTGAAAACCTTAATTGGTGTTTCCGATGGAGTAGCTAAAATGGCGAATGCAATTGCTAGCTTCTCACTATGGTAATATAAGTTTTCTTCTTTCTGTTCTTCTTCAACATCATGTAATACGAAATTCGTGTCCGGCACGTAGCCTTCTTCTTTCATTTTCTTCGAAAGTTCTGATAAAAACTTGTGTATTTCCTTCGATTTCGGATGTGAATTATCTCCAACTAAAAAAACATGCACTTCTCTCTTTATTTCAGTCCAGCTAAACCCCGGTTTCTTCACAACTCCGATTTCGTTCATTTTTTTCCTTAGTTTCGCTTCTTCCTCCCACATTCCCGCCGTAGCGTAAATATTAGCCATAGTAACATAAGTAGCCGGATTCTCTGGCTCTATTTTGAACAATTCTATTGTTGCTCTCTCTGCTAGTTTGATATTTTTATGAATTCGACAACCACCTAGTAACGATGCCCATAAAAATTTATCTGGCTTCATCGGCATTTCTCTAATAATACGCTCAGCTTCGTTAAATCTTCCACTTCGAGCCAATAAATCAACTAAACAAGCATAATGATCAGAAGTATGCATTAACCCATGTTTTTCTTTTATTGAATGAAAATACTCAATTCCTTTGTTTATCAATCCTGCATGAGCACAAGCAGATAACACACCGACAAATGTAATATGATCAGGCTTAGTGCCTGATTTAAGCAATAACTCGAAATACTCTACTGCTTTATTAGGTTTCCCATTTTGAGCATAACCTGCTATTAAAGATGTCCATGAAACCAAATGAGGTTTATGAGTTTCTTTAAACACTTTTTCTGCATTTTCAATGTTTCCACACTTAGAGTACATATGAACAAGAGTGCTCGATGCAAATGACAAAGGATTAAACCCTACTCGAGTCATGTTACCATGAATTTGCTTACCTAGTTCTTCTGAAGCATAGTCAGCACATGCGTTAAGAATTCCGGCAAAGGTAAAGTCATTAGGGTTTATACCTGACTTGACTAAATTTGAAAAGAGTTTAAAACCCTCTTGATACTTACCACTGTGAAAATACATATCGATCATTGATGTCCAAGTAACAACATCTTTATCAACAATTTTATTGAAAATGTTTCTTGCTTCATTTAAACTTCCACATTTACCATAGTTATCCATTAGTGCACTCCAAACTACCTCATCCGAATCTAAACCGGTTCGCATAATATGACCGTGGATCTCCTTCCCGGCCCGAGAACATGGTATGGCTGCTGAAGCAGCTAGAGCACAAGACAGAGTAAATTTATTTGGTCCTAAATTTGGATACATTTGCATCATCCTGTATAACTCTATAGCATCTTTAGGTCTGTCATGGCGAGTATAACCAGAAACCATTGCAGTCCACGAAAAACTATCTCTTTTTGGCATTTCATCGAACAGTTTTCGAGCTTCATCGATCAAACCCACTTTTGCATAACCAGAAATCATTGTATTCCACGAACACAAATCACGTTCAGACATATCATCGAACAGATTCCGCGCATCAACCAAACACTCGCATTTGGCATACAGATCAAGAAGACGATTGCATATAACAATCCCAGGTAGAAGCCCAGAAGTTTTTAAGTGTTTATGTATCTTTCTACCAGCGTCAAGTGACCGGTTTCGACAACAAAATTGAATAAGCGAAGAGTATACGGACGCTGGAACTGATTCTGTTGAACGCTTTGGATCGCATAAAACGTCAATGGCTTCCTTGAATCTTTGTTCTCGGCATAAATGGTTAACGAGACTGTCTTCTGTGTCCGATTTGAAAAACTTCTTTTGTAGGATAGATTTATTGATTTGAGGAGAGAAAGCAGAGGAGCTTTGTCTTTTGAAGAGCAATGCAGACAAAGAATATAGCTTTTTTGAACTTGAGTTTTTCATAGTTTGATGAAAGCTGTCTAAAAAATGCTTATCGCAAACTCATAAGTTCACCACGAACGGTCTTGTATAAACGGTCTTGTCTAAAAGGATACCTTTATACGCCGATCCAAACTCATACCAAGCGTATTTGCATCATTAAACCGCCTATGTCGTTCTTTCAAGCTCTAAATATGTTGATACTCTGCTCCAAGCCAGAATTGTTAACTCACTTCTTTGTGCCAAACCAGTAGAATATCATATAACTTTCGAACGGCTATGCTTGATGTTATTTCCCTCCTGATTATTTTAGTAAATTACGATTATAACTCTTTAACTTAAAAACAGAATACTAAATACCAAGATTCTAATTCTCCGAAATGAAAAATGAAGAATGAAAACGCACCTAAAACAATATTTTAAAATAAGGTACGTTTATTATATTAATTTAAGAGAAAAGTACCGGAAAATACTCGCTCAACTATCTTATTACCCGGCACTACCCAAATTTTGGATAGTGTTACTTAGTACTTCGACTAATAAATTAAACAAAAATACCCCTCGACTATATATACCCATTTTTCAGTTCAAACCCACTTTTTCCACCTTCCTATCACTTTTTATTTTATTTTAGAAACCACCAGAAACCGTTCGACTTCGTGATACTCTCTCTCTCAAACCCAAAACCCCTACAGCTTCTCACCGTTCGCATCTTCAACGCAATTGCACCGGTCACCGTCTTTTACTCACTCCAACTCCACACCTTCTATTCGACAAAGTTATCGTGAAGTCGTCTCCGACCGGTGAATTTTACAGTGTTTAGAAGTAAACAGGTATGCATTATCGTGGAAAGTGTACTTTTTTTTGCGTTTTTGACGAATTCGAACCACTATTTTCTGTTATTTCACGATATGCGTTGATTTTTATACTAGAATGAAGTATCTACTGACGATAGTTGCTCAGTTTTTGGGTTTATCGTCGAAGGCAGGCTAGAAGTTTAGTTGCATGTAATGCTAATACTTTACTGAGAACTATTATGTATGTTAGATGTGCATTAGGTAGTTGATTGTTGATTTTGATGTTTGTTCAATAATTCCCAAATCCCTGCAACGTGCATGTCAAAAGTAGAACAATTCGTATCCTGATCACCCATTATGCAAGCAATTCGCAGCTCGACTAATATTTATGTCATTTATTTACAAACAATTCGTAGCCCAGGCTGCGAATTGTATGTAAAAACAATCTTCATATATAAGCAATTCGCAGCATGTCATGCGAATTATTTGTGACCTTTTAACTCATAATACGTGAAATTCGCAGCTTGTGATGCGAAGTTTGTGACACTCAAACTGATTTGTGTTTGTGCAGGAAGTATGACAACAAAACCTAGCTATTACAGATCAGGGGTGGTGAGCCTTCTGAAGCTACTTAAAGATATGCGTATTACCAGGGCCCACATTGAAGCTGCAAGAAACACACCCTTCTACACACTTTTGAAAACGGATTTCGAAATCCGTAATGAGGTAGAGCTGCCAAAGAAAAAATTCTACTCAATCATTCAGTATATCATCGAGCAATTCTCTGTTGATAGAGACGCCTTTAAGATTGGCAAGAAGTTTGTAAAGATAACTGAAAACGATGTGAAAGTCATATTCGGGTTGAGGCATGGCACCGAGAAAATGCGGTTAACAAAAACCGGAGCTTTTCACAACAAATATGCACCCGACGAGGAGGACGAATCAGGGATGATGAAGAAATACTTCATGGGTAAAACTGGCAGGAAAGTAGCAGCTAGTAATACTAAAACAATAACAAATGCCATTCTAAAGGTACGTCTAAAATCGACTTTATCTTTATAAAGCAAGATTCTGTACTTTTCTAAAATAGCATGTTGTCGTTGGTTTTACAGGAGGGTATAGAGGAGGCCATAAACGAAGGAGGGGAGCATGAGTTGGAAGACGTTGCGAGGCTGTTGATACTGTTTTTGTTCTCCACCCTATTCTACTCCGTATCTGGAGATATCCTGGGTTGGAGCACGGTTTATTATGTTGAAGACCTCATCAGAATAAACAATTACGACTGGT
Organism: Limnanthes douglasii subsp. nivea; assembly: GCA_036936605.1. Classification (NCBI taxonomy): domain Eukaryota; kingdom Viridiplantae; phylum Streptophyta; class Magnoliopsida; order Brassicales; family Limnanthaceae; genus Limnanthes; species Limnanthes douglasii. The sequence continues at coordinate 354,535,877 of JAUPFV010000001.1, forward strand.
CTGGATCAATACTGTACAAGCTTCGACAGTCTATCAGGAGTTGCTTAGCAATCGAAAAACCTAATAGAGTCGTCGGTTGCGTCGCCCTTGTAATTGTAAGATTGATCTATTCAGTATAAAAATTAGTTATGTACAGAGCATCTCGTTGATAAAACTTGTCCCCATGCAGCCCTTCATCATGGAGCACACAACAGTCGGCCTCGAGGTAGCGAAGCCAACCTCGATACCAAGGTTTTTCAAATGGTTGGGATTAGAGTGCCAAGCAGCAACCATGACAGTGCTTCTTTGAACACCCTTGCTGGATAATGACCAGGTATAAGCTTTATATAGGTATTGAAGTGGGTGTGCAAACAGATCGTAGCATATCATGCGTTTTGCTTAGAAAAATGCATCAATCATTTCGCAGCCTGATATGAATTTTAGTTAGCAGCTTCTTTTTCCACGCACTTCGCATCATATTGTTTACACACATTTCGCAGCTCAGCATGTGTTTTAACAAAGTGTTATAATAGAACAATACATCAATCATTTTCGCAGCTTGACAAAAATACTTAGTTCGCAACATATGGTTTACACATAGTTCGCAGCATATGGCTCACACACAATTCGCAGCTCAGCATGCGAATTCTTTGTAATTTTAACATGGATAAAATTCACACATCTCGCATCATATAATGCGAACTGTTTGTAAAAAACAATTTGTTTGTCTACACCCTTATACTTTCAAAACAATTTATTTACTTACATGTGCCTCTATTGGTAGGTTTTTGAAGGTCCATTACGTCTTACCGAGGCTGAAAGTGAAGCTTTCGGAGAACGAGAAGATAGTGGAGATGCGGAAACCGTTTCTACTTCACCGGAAGAAAGACCAAGGAAGAGGACGAAAAACACAGCATCAAAACCAAGACAAAGGAGACGAGCATCACGGAAAGAAACGAATAAGGTGATGTCTCCCAGACCTGAATAACTAACACCACCCGAGCCAAAGATTCCACCACCAAGACTCCCCAAGCAAACAATTCCACCACCACCGAAAGGAAAATCCAGGCAGGAGCCCGACGACGACGACACAACCAGTATGAGTGAAACAATCAGTGATTATGTACTCAAACGCAGAGGTCCTAATCCCGAGATTTCTGTAATTGTTGCTGAATCAAAGCGTTTGAAGACATACGCCGACAAGAACAAGTACGAGAGAAAGATAGAAAAACAGGCCAGAGAAGTAAGTATGACTTGAGCCTTAAATAACCGTTACAATCAGCACTTGATATGTTTATAAAACGTTTACTATCATTTTTCCAGCTGAAAGAATTGAAACGCAAGATAGCGGAACTTGAAGCACAACAACTCTACAATGCTATCTCTCAGCCAATTTGCCAGATTGAAAGCCCAATAGCTGAGCAGGTACCAGCAATTCCAGACAGAGCAGCATCCACTGTATTGCAAGCATCTGTGTCTAATGCTGATCAGCACCATGCTGATGGAGTACTGCCAGAAGAGAGGGATGATGATGCTAACCATTCACCCATACCGGTACAATCTGCAGAGATGGACATCATGGAGACACAGACAGAGAAAGAAAGACACGAGTCTCCTCCGAATGACCCAAAGGAGATAGAAGATGTAAGTGGATGATATGATGATATCAAACAAATATCAGGACCCTTGTGTAGTCATGTCCAAACAATTCACATCTTATGTTGCGAATTATGTATTCAACTAGTGGATTGGTTATTTTACAATTCGCATGCTGAGCTGCGAAATGTTTGAAGTGGACAAAAAAAATATCAGGTCAGCATGCGAATCGTTCGCAACAATGATTATAGTATGCTTAACCCTTCCACCCTCTCTTTTTGGAATTTTGTATGAAACAGGAGACTGAAAGACAACAACAACAACAACAACAAAAACAGCAACAGCAACAGCAGGAATAAGTTCAACACTAGCAACAACAACAACAACAACACCAACAGTAACAACAACAACAACAACAACAACAACACCAATATCAACAACACCAACAGCAACAACAACAACAGACACAAGTTCAACACGAACAACAGCAACAACAACAAGAAAGACAACAAGAACAACAACAGCAACAGATGGCCTTGGCAAAGAGAGAAAGGCTAACGCAAGAGATAGCACCTCAAGAGTCAGAACCTGTCCATCCCGGTGAGAAGACGGAAGTACTCAGCCAGGAAGGACCATCCTCAGAAGACAACACCACATCTGCAGATGCACCTCAAAGACCAACGGTGCTGTCAACAAAGTCAGAATTGCTAAGCCAACGTGAAACTGTAGCACCGGTAACAAATCAAATGCAAGCTCCAGAGTCCCATGATAACATAGTAGGTTTACCCGATGCTTTTGTTGATGGTGTTTACACTCAAGTTTCACAGACATTTTTAAATAAAATTGATAATGTATATTACGATTCTATAATACAACGGTCTTTGGAGAACATGTCGGAGGATGACATTAATGATCTCTGCCGACACGATCCAGATCCTATGCCGAACAAGTCAACGGCATTGGTTGTCGCTGACCGTGCAGTAAGGGCTACTTATAATGATTTCGCATCATAACATGAGATTTGTGTTAGCAAATTGTTTGGGGTATTACAAACGAATATCAGGGTATCATGCGAACTGTTCAGTGGAACCTCGAACAGTTTGCATCCTACCCTGATAGATACTATGAAATTTATTCATCTGGAACCAAACAGTTCGCATGTTCGCATGCGAACTGTTTGGGGTCGTTGCAATTGTAATGACTGACACCCTTATACTTTTGATTTTTGTTATTTACTAAGCTCGAGCCCAGTAAAGAGATAGAGGAGCCAAGTTTTACTCTACAGACACCAACACAGCCTCAAGGGGCAGAGGAAGAGTTCATTATGACAGTACGGGAACCACCAAAAGTAGAATACAGCGATTGGCCAAAGAAAACAAAAGTAACTGACCGTATCAATGCGGCAAAATACCACAAAATACAGTTAGTTAAAGCCTACGAGAGCGACACCCCTGATCCAGTGGTATGGCAGTTACCAGAGTCCAAATTTACATACAGAATCAGAGTGCAAACGAGTGATGCGATGACACTACCTTTAGAACTGGAGCTGGACTTAAAGGTATCCAATTGTCAACCAATTCTATTTTTAATGTTTCAAATATGTCTTGTATATTTAACATAAATCTACAACTCATTTCTTAGGTTATCAACGCTTGGATTCGAAAGATGCTTGAAGATGCAGACTTCAAAGTTCCATGCACTAAAGCTAAAGGAGAGCATCATGACACCGTACTGATTTTGGGCATGACTGCGGTAAGTTTAGCTCAGGTAAATTTTAAAGTTTCAGAAAATGTTCTCATTGTAATATACTCTTGCTTGGATGCAGCATCAAATGAAAGCAGGCTGGCAAGTAAAAAATTTGGTGGACGCAGCTTTTAGAAAGGGGCCCAAAGACGCCAACATCATCATGGTTCCAGTATGCACCGAGACAAAGGACCAGATAAACCAGTGGACGTTGCTCGTCATTGATGTCGACGGCAGGTCAATTTCAAACTACAATCCACTTCTGCCTAAGCTGCAAGCCATAGACTACACCACAAGGACACCTCTCCCACTGGTAAATATTCCAAACTGTTATCGCATAGTTCGCATCTTCAAATGCGAAATGCAATACTTTGGAGTCCTACACAGTTCGCATCATAACATGCAAACTATGTATTTGTTTGAATATACAGTACTCTAGAGTTTCACATAGTTCGCATCCTAACATACGAAATGTATGTAAACTTTGAACTTCGTTCATGTGATTCGCATGTCACCATGCGAATTGATCATACAATTAGCATTTTTCTCATCGAATACACCAAACAATTCGCATCTTGAGTGTAAGGCCTAGACAACTAAAAATCGTAATCTACACATGAAATAAAAACTAAAGCACTACAAAATTAGTATATAACATCAGAAAACAAGGACATAAGTATATAACGAACAATATTAACAAAACAATAACAGATCACTATAACAAAAAAAACAGAGAAAAGCTCAAAATCAGGTAATGGCGTATAAAAGCAGTAGAATAGAACCTATTCCAACAGAGAAAACCAATAAATAACTTCGAAATCGGTAGATAATTACTTGAAAAGCAAGCAACACGATTACTTGTAAGCCAACAGATTCCAAAAAACCACGATCAACTCCTGTACGTAGAAAACAGTGGTTAGACAGGTCTAACACAACAACCTACATAAATAAACAAACCTTCAGCAGCTTCCGATCACCGGAAAATGTGATTTCAACCGGTCTTCGTGGTGGTTCGTAGGGTTAGGTGGTTAGAGCGGCTAAGAAATTCAAATCTTCAAAAAGCTAGAAACAATAGAAAAAAACAGAAAATTATGTTTATATAGTGGGTTAAGAGTAGTTAGGGTATTAAAATAATATTAGGTTGTAAGTGATAATAAGGTAGTTGAGTTGGGTATTAAATAACAATTGATCAAACCTTGGGTAGTAAGTGACAATTGAATAGTTGAGTGGGTACTTTAGGTGCAATTTCCCTTAATTGAATTTATAATTAAACCTTTACTTTTTTTAGAGAAATTTATAAATTGTGAATAATAGTAATTAGAATCGGAAGAGGTCTGGATTCGTTTGAATGACACACAAAGTTTAGAAGCATATTTTAAAGAAAAAACAATAATATTGGATTTGGAGGGTAGAATAATATTCGTTTACCATTTTCTAAAGATGTTTTAAGTTAGATTTTTGAAAATTGCGGTTCAATACATTCATAATTTTTTTTTTAGATTTGTTTTATATGATCACATAATATTTAAATTTTGTCCAAAATTGGATTAGACATTGATTAATAATTATTTTATTAGAAGTATTTTATTCGGTTTGAGTTTGTTAATGGATGGATATTAGGAGCTTCTCATGATAGAACGCGATCTGAAGGGTTGTTGTGATGGTTGTGTTTTGATTTTCAAAATCTTTCGAAACGATGTTCACAAATGGAGATTCAAAGTGTTTCGAACTAATGTTCGGTTCAAAATTTTCTTTAGCGAGTCACTTGATTCATGGTATGTGAAGATATTTCAAAATAACATATAATTCTAGGTTTCTAAAATATTTTGCTACTTGAAATAGTTTAAGAATTTTGTAAGGTTTTCTTTTTCGTTGTAGGTTTTTTTTCTGAGTACTTTTCCTTATATGGTGGCATGTTATTTTCAGTCAGACCTATTGATTATGCATCATCGTTAGAGTTTTCTAACTTTCCATGTGTGCATAAAATCCCGCGTCTTTTGGGTTTTTCAGAACGCATGCAATCATTAAAAACTGAAAAATAAATGCAAAAAACTGGGAGGTGTCCATTATATAAATACTTTATGAGCTAAACTCACTTTATCACTTATATAATTTTGTAGAGATAAGCTCACATTTAGAGAGATTAAAAGTGATAAATGTTGTAAAATATCTCCAACTACTACAAAAGACTTTCCAGATGATATCAACCGTCGTAAAATCCTTCACGGGAGATCCGATCATTTCCTTAACTTTTACTTGTTTGGACTGGAGCTTGCCGGTCTTATTAAGTTTTTAGGGGATTCCTATCAGACATTTTTCTAGTCTCAGATATCTTATCCAAATTGTGTTCTCTACTTAGTTCGGTTCCTCTCTCTCATTCAATGTGATTTATTCATTGTGTCTTTTTGTTAATGAATCATGACAGGTAAACGTGTATATAGGTTGAAGAAAGTTTTAGGATTTAATGAACCTCTTAGGGTTGAGGGAAATGTCGATGAGAATTCTTATTTTAGTTCTCATTTCATTTCACACTGTAATATCCCCATTTTAGAGAAGGAGGAGGACCAAAGAGTTCAGGTAGTAGATAAACCCTTGAACACTAAAAAATATAAGATTGAGCTGGTCCGTATTAAAATTTCTAGATGAGGCTAAAAACCATAGAGAACGCCTCGTGGGACCTCACGAGTGAGTTGCCGGGCTGTCGCATCGGTTGTCTTTCTATTTTTTTTAGTATGCCCGTAACTCCCACCATAGCTGCATAAACCATCTATCACGGAAAACCCGTAGCCTTGGAATCAAATAAAAAAATATAGACTTAAGAGTATAGAATTTAAAATTAGTCTAGAGCAAAGGGATATCAGTGAAGGTCAAGAAAAGTAGAAGACACTAAAGAACAAAAAATGTTGAGATACTAGATTCGTGTGAGGGCGTCCAATCGTCAGAGATCCCTCTCATCACCATAGATGTGCACATACACCATCTTATAACCTTCGAGATATCCATTTATTCTGATCCTTGCGATCTGCCATCACTTTAGATATGATGAAGAATTCCAAAATGTCAAATCAATTCTGGCGAGACCCTTGCATCAGCCCAATCTGATGAGCTCGTTCTATATGCAGCCATATTTGACCAGGGTTTCAGGCTTCCGTTTCACCCTAATTTTTTTACAGTTCTTCATCCTGTTAGACTTGTGCCCGAGCTAGACATCGTTTTAGGTTTGTCAAAGATCAAGTTCAAAATGGAAGAGCTCATACCCATTTGTAATATCTCAATTAATCAATTTATTATTTTTTACTACATTTTATTCTCAAACATCCATCGTTGGACGACAATCATCTCCTCAAGTACCCGCATGATCCATGGTCTGGACATCTCTACACTCGCTATTGTGAGATTTGTTGTCGTCAACTTTACTGAACCACTAGATTTTTTTCATATTGTCTTGAGCAAAACATTAAAGTCTCTCAAAGTAACCGCTAACTCTACTCAAATCGTTTTCACATCTTTCGAGTATGCATTAACTACCACATTAGACACATGTATTGGAACTCTCATCCATGGCCTTACCATTGCTGCAAGGCCCATTACCATCTTCCCTAGCCTATTATTTAACCCTTCCCACGTGAAAGATATATTTAACGAATTCTTCAACCACTCTAACCTGGTAAGGCCTAGATCTAGCACGATTCAACCGATTCTAGCCCAAATTCATCAGCTTTTAATGAATCAATATACCCGACTTAATCATCTTCACCTCATTCCTAGCATCGCATTGTACAGTCCGCTTCACCAAGCATCCACAATCGTGCACACCTTCATCTATACTGCCACATTGGAAGCACTTCAACCACCTCCCTCCCTCAATCGTTCCCAGATCATAACAAATGTGAAAGAATCATCAACAAGTCTAACGGGAATCACGGTTACTCTGCCATCCTAGTCTTCTCATCGAGGCCCAACTTAACAAACTTCAGAGCTCTTGCTCCCGTCTATCTGGTTGTTTCTGTTATCATGCCAAATATGATGTATAGAGCCCCTCATCCGCTTGTAGTCACATGCACTACCTCTTGTCATCATATATGCTAACATTGTCCATCATAACATACCCATCACAATTTCTCTCTAACCCTCATATAGTTGGGCTAGTGTGGTAACGCCCCACAAGATAACATGTCTACTATAATGGTCGAAATGATCAAGTATTTGCATATTAAATATGATGTGCTCATCATCCGTCCTAACAATATTAAATGTGACAAGAATGAGTGGGATAAAATTATATTTTGGTATTTTCTTGGAAATAAGCAGAATTTATACCATGTTCAGGCCATTGTGATGATGATCTAGGGCATGCACAGGTTGTAGGAATGCATGGTAACTCCCTCTAGCCATTTATTCTTTCGTTTCTCCACAAAAAATAATGCCACATATGTGCTCGAGATGGTTCTTTGGTTTACTCTATCTTAGTAAAAAAATGGGAGCCAATGACTTCTACAGTGAAAGACCCCCTTAATTTTATTCGCATTGAGTCAAGTTTCATAGACTCCCATATGAGCTCTGGTCTGAAAAAAAAGCTTAGCCTTCTTGGCACTTTCCTTGGCACCCTAATATATAATGAAACTCATACAACTAATATAATACGTTTGAGTTTTGCGAGAATTTGCATCCCGATGAATGTACATACGAGTTCTCTGAGGTTATGGAAATCAAATATCTAAGAAAGTATACCTCTCAACATATTGAATATCAAGGATTTCTTATATGTGCAACAAGTGTAAAACTTTAGGCTGCGTTGGCGTGAGCTGCTCTGAACCACCATCATCACTGTATTTTGATAACTTACAATCTATTACCCATTTCCCAGGTAAATAGCTCTTGGTTGACATCAACGCTCAACTACTGTCGACCTCTTTCAACGATAATGACACCCCGCCCTCTCCAGATTATAATGCCTTACTGATGGGACTTGATGGTGACATGCGAGCTGGTCATTCCATGAAGATCGAGATCATCAAGCCCCAAGATGATAACATTAATTTTTCTCAATCCTTCTCTGGTCTTCTGGATGTAGACCAAATGACGATATAAGTCAACTCCCCTCACACCCATGCTAGGATGAAAGCTGATGCACTTATGATCTCTGAACATTTCGAGGACAATATGGTCCTTGATTAGTAAAACTTGTAAGCCCTCCATCATTCTCATTATCATTATGATTATATCATCTTGGAATGTGTGTGGTCTAAATGATCTAGTCCGAAAGAAGGACATTATTATTTTCTTTCCAAAAACAAAAGTTAAAGAGAATAAGCTAAATATTATTACACGTTTTATGCTTCTGTTTTGGAACTTTAAGACTAGTAAGTACATGCACCCTTTAGGTAAAATTTGGACTTTTTGGAAGCATAGTATATTTAAAGTTTCCTTGATTATTTATCCCCTCATATTATAGATTTCTCTGTTAACTATACATATTCCAACACCTCATTCTCTCTTACCACTGTTTATGGGTCCAATGACTCATCCGAGCGTGTCCCCTTTAGCATAATATCTCTTTCATTCTTTGTGTTGCTAAGGCACCCGGTGGATCTCTCTCAGCGACTATAAATACCATTCGCAAGCCAGAGGACCAAACAGGTACTTTGGATCTTTAAACATCATCAATAAATGATTTCAAAAACTATTGTTGCTATAGTGAGCTAAGAGACCTTCATGCCATTGATTTTCAATTCTCATAGTCCAAAAAACAAGATATTAATCCTATTTCGTCGATAATAGATCATGTTATTGTTAATAGTTATTGGGATGATCGTTTCCCAAACTCAATTTCCCACTATGACTAAGGATGACAATAGGTTGTACACAGGCCAAGTTTGGGCCATCTCGTCCGAGCCCGGTTTTTTAACACTTGAACCCGAACCCGCCTGACCCACTCCGGCCCTAATATTTTCAAACCCGAGCCCATTCGTTCATGTTTATGGATTAATCCAGCCTGACCCACGAATACTAATTTTAATTAATTTTATATTTCTTATTTTATTTTATATATATATATATATATATTAATTTTTGGGTTAGACTTGATCAGATGAATTAAAAACCCCGAATCCAGCCCGACCCACCTGCGATAATAATTTTTAAACCGTAGCCGACCCGTACTATGTTTGGGCCAAACAAAACCCGCTCGGGTCAAGCCAGATTGGGTCAGGCTGGGTCGGATAAGACCCGCATTTCCATCCCTAACTATGACTATCTGTGAACCTTTGATCACATCCTTATCACTACTCTCTTTCTCAGTATCTATAGATATTTTTCTAAAAAAACCCTTTTAATTTTTCAATATGTAGAAACCCACCATGACTACCCATCAATCATCCTTAATAATTGAGCCTCCTCACCGATGGCTCCATCATGAATGCCATTATCTCCAAGGTGAGACGACTCTAAGTAGCTTTTTCTTGTCTGAACAAAATAAAGCTCAATAACATTTCTGAGCATGCCTCATACACTCAATCTCTCCTCCCCCAAGCCTAGAAAAAAATTAGCGAATGACCCTCTCAACCCTCCTCTTATGGAAGAAAAAAATTTATGAATTGAAGAATAATATATTCTTTAACAAAACGGAAGAGTATTTCTATAAACATAATTTTCGCAAGACATGACTCAAGTTGAAGGACCATAACTCCAAATTATTCCATAACAATACCAAATCACGTATCTAAAAAAATCATTATTAGGGACCATAGGGTACCATTTATTCCTCACCCAAAATAATCGCTAACATCTTTATTAGACATTTTTCTAACATCATTGACATAAAAAACTCTCCTAACTATCATGACCTCGATATAATTGGAAGCCTCATCTCTACCATACTTCCCATGGCTGACAAGTCTCGCATGGCCCTATCAGTTACCAACAATGAGATAAAAAGGCTTGTTCAATATTAACAGTAACAAATCGCCCATGCCAGATGGATATATCACTAGTTTTTTTAAGTTCTCTTCGACCACCGTCGACCTTAATTTTAGAAAATCTTTCTATCACCTTTTTTGTTATAACTGTATGAAACCTTGATTGTAACAAGACGATCCTCGCTCTTATCCTAAAGTCGGATAACCCCTTTCCCCCCTCCGAATTTAGACCCAGAGTTTGTTGTAATGTTCTCAACAAAGTCATTTGCAAAATCCTTACTAACAGAATTGAGGATATTCTCCCCTCCCTTATTGACAATTCTCAATCATCCTTCCTCTATGGTCGTAGTATGTCAAACAATACCCTTATTTTCCAGAAGCTACTCCGTGGTTATAATACCAACAAGAAATGCCCCATTGTTTCCTTTAAAATAAACCTGATGAAAGCCTATAAAAATGTTCATTGACGCCTCCTCCTAGGCGTTCTATTTGAATGATTGATTGGATTCTCCAGTGTATCTCTACTCCTTATTATTCGTTCAACATCAATGACAATAATTTTGGTTCTATTTATGAGAAGAGGGGCTTTCGAAAATGGGACCATCTCTCCCCCTTTCTCTTTGTCCTCATCATGCAAGTACTTTCAAATATACTCTAAGAGAAAATCCAACACCCCTCTTTTAGTTACCACTGGAAGTGTCATAAGCTTAAAATAATTAATCTTTTTTTTGCGGATGGCCTAATGATTTTATGATACTCCAATACAAAATTTATCAACCTTGTCAAAAATGGATTTAAAAAATTCACCAACCTCTCGGGCCTCTACCTTAATCCCACAAAGACCCATATATACATATCTGATGTATCTGAATCGGTATGTCGTTCTATCATCTCTTCTATGGGGTTCGAGAAAGGATCTATTCATGTGCATTATCTAGGAATTCCTCTTATTACTTCTCACCAAACCTACAATTACTGTAGACATCTGTTCTAGAACATCACTAGCTCTAAGCACCTTTCATATGCAGGTAGATTACAACTTATCAAAATTGACTTATTCGCCGGTTAAGTCTGTTGGTCCTTCGCCTTCATCCTTCAAGTTCGTGTCTTTCATGAGCTCTTCCATATATTTCGCAAACTCGCATGGTCTAAGATCACCTTTCCCTCATCAGAATACGACCCTAGGATTCTGGACCCAAGGGTCTGGAGTCAGTTGACCACCTTTAAGAGCTTTTGGTCCATTTTGATTAGAATTACTTCCTCAATCTGGTGTAATTGGGTTCTCACTAAAAAATTAAAAAGTAAAATCCTTTGGAACCTTCCCATTGAGTCCTCCCTTAGTTGGGGGTGAAGGAACATCATCAATTTGAGATCTATTTTCGCTAAGCTTTACAAGGCTGATGTCGGTAACGATGCATCCACCTCCCTATGGTAAGATTGTTGGCTTTTCTAATTCTCGTATATGCCGTTTTGCTCATAATATTATTCATTATTCTAGAGTGTGCAACAATAGCATAGTACCCGACATCATATGTGATAATTCTTGGAACTGGCCCAATCAGCTCCGTTATGGTAAACAATCTTATCAATCCCATCTTTTCAAAATTGGTAATGACATTACTGTCCTCCCTCCCCTCTCAGGAAGGGAGTATGTTAAACTCTGGATTCCTAACCAGAACTGTAACTCTTTAACGATTAGTAACACCTATCACTATATCCGGCCTTCTATGCCACAAGTCTATTGGATCAATCTTTTTTGAAACAAACATAGCATTCCACACTCTTTATTGTCTTGTTGGCTATCCATGAGAAGCTCACTACGAGAGACAAAATTCTTGTCTGGGGTTATTGAACAACCTCCGAATGTGTCTTGTATGATGAATTCCCTAAATCCATCAACCAAATTTGGATGGATTATCTTTATTCCAAATTAATTTGGGAAGCTTGCTCAAAATAGCTTAATTTTCCCTACATCTCCTCTGATTACGCCACATGGCTACACACCGCTAGTGCATGAACCTCTTCTCCTTCCGGCCTAGGTCATCTTTGATGCGTTTTTTTTTTCTGCGCGGTTGTTTGTCATAATTGACATAAAATGAATTCTAAAATCTTTTCAGATTTCACATAGCTGGGTTCCAAATTATCCTACCGCGTTTTTTCAAACTTCCGTTACAAAATTCACAACGCAAGAATCCTTTGACCGTGGTAAGCATTACTAATTTTCTGATTTGGTTTGTGTATTCTTACATATTTCTTCGTCCTTGGATGTTTTTTTGTGCGCGGTGTGGTTGACCTGGGTGAGCAATTTGTTACGGTCATATGATAGCTATGGTCTTGTGTAGCGTTGATTGTATTTTTGTTTTCGAACCATTTTATTATTATTGTTAGTGTTTTTTTATATAGGGTATATCTCTAAATCTTGTATAAGAGTATTTTTGTATCTTGAGGTATATTCTGATGTATTTATAAAAAGAAAAATATTTAAATTTATTACTCTTCGTACTAAAAAATATTCAAAATTTGGGAAAAAATCGCACATTATGGGATAGTTTTTTCAGACAAATAGTTGTATGCCAATCTTATTTGTTTCAGATGACGCAACAAATGCAACTCTTTCCATATTTTTCCGTTGAAATCGTTGTGACTTAAGTTAAGAGATGCGAGTAAAGTGACTTATCCAATTTCTTGAGGTATGTTTTCTTCAATACCCATGTCAGAATAATTTAAAGCTACAACTCTTCCACGTTTGCAAGTGACACTGATCCATTGGTAAAACGGGGAAGATTTAGACCAATTTGAAGGTAAGATGTTGTCGGGAGTAAAACTAATATGAGATTTAAAAGCACAAAGGGTTGAGTCATCCGTGGCTGATGCTGCTTGTAGTGTAAGGAACAATAAAAGCGGTAGGGTTGGAAGGTACTTATGATCTTCATTGGTAGAGTGTATTCTATGTGTAGTAAAGTAAGTCTAGTTCATTTGATTTAAGCCCTTACTTTATAGGAGGAACCTGTACAATGAGAAGTGTAGTAGACAAGCTCAAGAAGTTTTGAGGTTCGTGTCATATTGATTGGTTTTCTAGCTACTTTTTTATAACCCTTTTTGTCTTTCTATTCACGAAACTCATCCATAGCTGAAATTTGGCTAAATTTACAGTAAATTCGGTATTAACATGTAAGAGACGTGTAAGTCCTTAGTAAAACTTGCCGAAGGTCAAATGCAAGCAAAATGGCACAATTTGTTACAAAAAAAAAGACAATACGATTTTTAAAGCAACAATCACGTACAGTAAATAACATAGATAAACATAGCTTAACTCTAATCTAATCTCTACTTAACTAAAGAGTTGTCCTAAATCAGAATCCATATTTGTCATCATCCAAAGGTTTCATCAAAAAGAAAAAACAGTAAGCTATTCAGTTTCGACTGACATGGAGTCCAATTAGTTTGCAATGTACAAAAGCAACAAGCCCCCAACAAGTTTCCACTGGAAAAAACTTGCTACATACTTCGAAACTCCCGGTGCTGACGAGCGAACAAATCTAAACAGCACGAAAACATAAAATTTAATTCCGGACAAAGGCATACGTAGGTCTAATTTTTTCCTTAATCCTTTTCTTTTTGTAAACAATTATAAGAAGGTGCAACAAAATAGTACGTACCCAGAGGCGTAGACGCATTTACCATAACCTGAAATTAACACAAAAAAACTGTGTCATTAGTATCTTAAGATACAAAAAACAAGAATGAGTCGAAAGTCCCTATCAAACTCTAGATTGTAACATACTAGCATTTTATTAAAGATCCTAAAATCATCAGAAAACATTAAACCTTGTTGCGATTTTTAGTATGGATGGCAAAATCTTCGTTCAACAAACAACAGATTAGTCCGACCGGAAAAGAAACAAAAAACAGTTGGTACGAACTTGGTATTTAGACTCAAAATTTGGTCCATACAAGAAAAGTGCCCCATTTAAAATCCAGATTGGATTCAGGTTTGTACATTCGGACAAATTTATCCAATTCTGATATTAAAAAGCGACACTGATCCTATTGAGTATATACAAATGTCCACCTGCCAATATATAAGTTTGAACCAAGCACATTGTGTGCTTTTGGCCTAAAGCCTGCACCAGCAACACAAATTTGCTACGGAAGACAGAACATCCACGGTCGGACAATCAATATTAAATACCAATATTCAAATTTTACATAATATTTAGAAATGATCGTCCGAATCGAATGTATACTAACCGGATACGGATTGCAGACACATTTTATAGATCGCTCAACTTTCATTTACTCTACAAAAGTAGCCAGTTTGAAGATTTTTAGCATGCTATATAAAGAGTGGCACATAAGTTGCTTACTGGGGTCACGTTTGGTTAGAGAAGCAGTTCCACCGAAATTGCAAGCAACGTCGGAGTTCCCATTTTGCTGGTAGTAGACATTGAATGCGTAGGAGGCATGCGACAAAAGTGTGTTCGGTTCGAAACAAGCTCCACTCTCTTTGATCGGACTACAATCAGCCATTCCTAACCCACAAGCCCAGTCTAGCGCGTTTTGCAAATCAGCCTCAGATACACCGGCATTAGCCACGCACCACGTCTGGCCATCCACATACGTCGTGTTGCCTTCTGGAGGTGAAGATGTCGTCGGCGGAATTATTGATTCTGCCTTCATTTCCTCCTTCGCCGTAATCACCACTAAAATAACAACATATTAAATAAAAAATTATTAGTTACACACTAAATTTAAATTGGATTTTTGTAACTCTAAAACTATATAATAATATCGAATTATAAATGATATTTGAGAAGTTAGATTGACAAAGATTACCACTACGAAAAAAGTAGGTAGAAAAGTAATTTCACGAAATTAAAACTGACCTTATATAGTACGAAATTACAGGCCTAGAGACTTTATCTTACATATAGTACGAATAGTCCTTCCTTTATGTCATGAAATAGACACCCAATAGTTTAAAGAGATAGAAATATTTCACTAAATTGGATACACCAAATAAATTTGTACCAAAATCTTTTGCTTTTATTTTGCATAATACAAGTAAACAAATGGTCAAAAAGAGAAAAACAACAAAATAGTGCTGTGCACATAAAAAAAACCATAATTTATTTATAATACAAAATAATGGCTAAAATCGCAAGTAATCTCTTATATTTTGTGTTTTTGTCAAATTTGTATTTTTGTTGATTTGTATTTTTTTTAGTTTTTTATATATTAAAATTTTAAATATTTAGTATTTCGCATGTGCTATTGTTTAAAAACTATCTTAACAAGTAAAATAACATATATTTTTTTAAATATTTTTATGGTTAATATCAGTTTTTAAAATTGAATATTATTAGAAAATATTAAAAGTGTATTATTACAACAAATTAGAAGACGAGTGAGATAAAAATTTACTGTTTGATATATATAAATGAATTTATAAGAAATTAGGCGTGAAAAACTAAACATATTTTTAAAAAAAAATATGAAAAAATATTAAAATTAAAGATTAAAAGCAAAAATGACAATTTGATACAACACTAAACATAAATTAATAGTCATGGTTTTGGCCCAAAAATTATATGTTTATATTTATAGTAAAATTATAATTATCAAATATTATATCTTTCCATTCACATGGTGACATGTGTAAATATCTTTTTTTATATTTTTGAAAATCAAATTTAAAACCAATAAAAAAAGATCTAATATTTATAAAAAAAAAAACTTTTTAACAAACAAAATACATTTCACAAAACCATTCCACAATACCAAAACAATATTTCTGAAGATCTACAGTAAAATACATATAGCAAAACACAAAATGTCTATTTCACAAAAATATATACACATTCAGAAGTAATAAAAAAAGCTTCTTTTCTACACAAAATTAGCTAAGATTCATTTGCAGGAGACCAAACAGAAGAATGAAACATACCCAGAAAACATCCCAGCAGGAACAAGCAGTGCATGAACCATATATCCTTTCTCATTGCAGATTTTTTTAGTATTTAAAACACCAGAAACCAACAACAGAACAGACCAATCTTTCTTCACTCTAAAAGAAACCAAACGGAAAACTTTGGTGGTCTCTGTTTCTCTTCTCACTCTCTTTATGTTTTTGGTTTTGAGAGAATGGAAAAAGGAGAAAAAGAAGGTGTTGTTATTATGGTTTTATTATTGAAAGAAAGGAATAAAAGGAGTTTGTTGAAGATAGGAAATGACTTTTTATATCTTTTGTTTGTGTGTTTGTGTTGTGTGTTTTCTTTTTGAAAAATATTCTCTTTTAAGTGTTCCTTCCTTCTTCATAAATCATAACATAAAAGAGCAGTAGGTCTTTGCTGCTACGCAACTCAGTTATTTTACTACTTTTTCTCTACTACATTAGTATAATATTTAGAGGAAATTGAATTTGAAGCCTCCATTTTTTGCTTTTCTATCCAAATCAATTTTGGTAGTTGAAAACGTGTTAAGTTTACGTAGCAACTAGCAAGTGATGTTTTTAAGGAAAAAATTGATAACTGATAGTAATTTTTTTACACAATTTTGAAAGAATCCTAACTTTTTTTTATTGCTAGTTGCCATATTTATTGTTAGAATATTTTATATTTGCACAATTTTCTCAGTTTTTTTAACAATATTTTTAATATGGTTTGTATTATAATTTTGTTGTTACCGATATAAAAAAAGAGTAAATAATTCATCGTGGATGTTATTTATTTTAATTAATTATATTTAGATATATATTATTGAACCTTTTTTTATATTGGTATAACAAACGGGCAGGTAGATTATTTAGAATTTTGTGTTAGAAGTACATTAAAATTGATGATTATTTTACTTGTGATCATTTTCAGTTCGACACCATTTTATTTTCATATGTTTCATCAGTTTTGCAGGTTGCTGATATATTCACGAAGACTAAGTAGATATTTCAGTTTTTTTATTTTGTAACAAACTCTTATTGTTTATTAGCGTTGCATTGTGGCTTACATGAGGGTGTTAGAGATATTAAATCTATTAGCTAATATTATTAGTCTATAAGTAGTAGTTAAGCTTTTTTTAAATATATTATTCTTCCATTAGCAAAAACTTTGACCATTTTTTTTCTCCTTCTTCGACATTTTAGACCGAATTAACCCCACGAGGAAATGCTATGTTGGCTGCATTGTGTGGGATAAGGTAAACTGTGGCAAACAGATAATATTATTATTATTTATTTATTTATTTTAGCTTAATTAAAAAAATAATGTGAAAAATATATATCGAACTAAATTTTTGTTGGGATAATCCGTTCGTTCAAAGTAAAAACCTGATGCGTCGATTTTTTTCAAAGAACAATTTATCATGTTCGAGATTAGCAACAAATAAAAAGAAGTGTAAACTAAAACCAAACACACAAGATAGATTTAACATGGTTTGGATCATGGAAATAATCCTAAATCCACGGGCAACATACACTCTTTTAGTTAAAAAGTAAGTTACAAAAAGACTCTCAAACACAAAAACTTCAATAGTCTTTGTTATAAAGATAATATTATTCACATAACTCTCTATTCAGTGTTTATCTCTCACTTCATTTCTCTCTTAAAACACCTAGAGTTTATTCTCAATTAGGAAATATATTTCTCATCTCACTATCGTCACGTTACACCCTTGCATTGGTTATCTTTTTCGATTTATAAGTTTATGGAAAATCGTAATTTTTTTTGACGCTCTATAGTAAATCCCATTAATCAACTAGTGTAATAAACTTCTAATCCCTCTAAATATGAAACCTCATAAGTAGAAGATCCAAATTAATTGGAAAACCTAATTAACATGCAAGAACTAGTTAATTATAAATCTAATTAATATGAAATCCAAATAAAAGACCCAATTAAATAAGAAATCTAGCAAGTGGAAGAAGTCGTTTCGGTCCAACTCTCATTCTTTGGCCCAGTGTGCTTCGGGCTAGCTCGCTTCGGAACAGACTACTTTGAGTCAGATCGCCTTAGACCACCCTGCTTTGGATAAGCTCGCTTTAGAACATACTACTTTAGGTCAGATCGGCTCAGACCACACTGCTTGGGATCAGCTTGCCTCAACCCTTAGGGTTCCAACAAACATCTCTACATCTAAGTCACGACCCAAGCTTCACCCATAGAGTTTAAAAAATTCTTGCCTATGCATGTAATGAGCGGATCCAACTATAACCATATAATCATTTGGTAGTACCTCTGTTCACGAGTTACTTATACCTTACACCAATGGTTCAATCAACAAACCCTTCAACCAAATAGCTTCATCCACGACTTCTATAACAGCTATATACTCGACTTCTGTAGATGACAATGCAACGACCTTTTGTGTACAAGACTTCCAACTCACCACTCCTCCAAACATAGTTCTAACCCGAAATAAACTTCATTTTGTCGAGGCAACCTACATAATCAGAGTTTGCATACCCTCTCATTAGTATATCATTCGTATCCTTATAATTATAACAATAAACTTACAACATCCGATCTCTTCAAGTATCTCATGACCACTTAAGTGCATGGTGATGCGACTTTCTCAGATTAGACACGAATCTGCTCAAAATACTTACAGCGTAGGCCAGATCAGGTCTCGTGCAAATCATAACACACATAATGCTATAAATAACATTAGTATAAGGTATATTCAACATATAATTCTTATCCGCGACTTCGATTGGTGATTGAGTGGTAGTAAGGTTGAATTGGGAACCAATGGGAGTTCTAACCGCTCTGGCTTTGGATATAGAGAAGTTCTGTAGGACCTTTTGTATATATTATTATTGAGATAAAAATAAATAACCCTTTTGATGTAGCCCAGAAAGTCCAAACAAAAGCCTTGTTTATTTTATTTTATTTTATTCAAATATCTTATGTATTTAAATCAAATCTAATTATATTAAGATTTGATTTTATTTGATTTTATTTTATTTTAAAATATTTATTTTATTTCCTTGTATTATAATTTAGGGTTCTGAGAAGCTATTATATAAAGCCTCATATGCTTTAAGTTATTTTGAAGTTTTTGGAATAATAGATTTTTTATCTCTGAAAATTTCACTCTTTGTTACCCTTAGATTAGGGTTGCATCATGTTACCCTTGAATTAGGGTTTCATCTATCGTGGCTTCTTCTTCTATTTCCGCCGCGTCATCAGTTTGGTATAAGAGCCTCAATTCCTGCTACGGGTCAAGCATGTTTCTGAATCCTGATTTCATCTGATTCAAGGTTTAAAGAAGAGAACAACACACGTGGTCATGAAGATCGGGAAGATCGTTTGAGTATGAGGGGACATACCAACCGTTTCAATGACGATCGTATTGACCGGTTACTGAAGGAGTTTAAATTGGCTACCAATCGTCGAATCAAGGTAAAAATTACTTATCGAGATGCTGTCTCAGGCTATGAAGAGGTTTTCAAAACCATTTTTTTCATCAACTGGACATGGGGATGTTGTCTTCAGGCTATGAAAAGGTTTTTGAAACTATTTTTTTCCTTCAACTGGATGGCTTCAATGTGACTTCGAATAAGGAACACTCGAGAAGAATTTATCTTATTCAGATAAGGTCAACAATTATAATTCCCAATGTGACGGTTGAATAAAATAAAATAAATAATTTGGGTTCTTGATGGTGATGGTGCTGTGAATTCGAGGACGAATTCTTGTCAACCAGGAGAGGATGATGTAGCCCAGAAAGTCCAAACAAAAGCCTTGTTTATTTTATTTTATTTTATTCAAATATCTTATGTATTTTAATAGATAAAGCAAAGCCAATTACATCGACAAAATCATATATATCAGTTGTCTACTTGATCTTTGTGCTTTATCCCTCATCAATTGATAATTATTAAGATCAAGTTGATTTTCTATCTGATCATTTAAATGACATTGAACACCAGACCCTCGACCAGCTTCAGACTCATGCAGTGGTAGAAATTCCTCTATACAAACCGAAGTGGAACCAGATCTAGCTTCACTTTGTATATCATATCTATCATTAACTTTACATCTCTTCTTGGCAATACTAGGTTGAGTTTACCCAAGTTGAACCAGGTCTAGCTTCACTTTGTATATCATATCCATCATCAACTTCACATTTCTTCATGGAAACGGGGCGGATCGGGGACAAGTATCTATATATTTGATACCCACCTCGTAGTATAAAACCGATACCTAAACTCGTCCCGAACTCCGATGGGTATTTTTTTTCCATACCAAACCCGAACCCGCAGGTTCAGGTTATCCAAGCGGGTACGCGCGGCCTATCTGCGAATGAAACCCGTAGTTAATATCCAAACCGAACATAAAAATCAGAACCCAACCTAAAATATTGTTACTATAATATATATATGTAATTAAATATTGAACCTTCATTATATAAAAAAATATTTTTAGAATAATTTATATAATTAAATTATAATTTTGTTAAAATAATAAATTTTATTATTTAATAACTAATAAAAGATTAATTCGTTATACCATCAAGTAGAAGATATTTTAATTTCAAATTTGAATGCGGTGATAAGAAAAACAAGAAAATAAAATAAAATAAAAATCTTAGAGATACATTATATATACGTGATAAACAAGAATTTTATAGGAAATTACCCAAGATTAACATTATCCAATCAAAATATATACTATCTTAAACAAGGAAAAACAGAAAAAAAATCTAAAAAATATTAAATATTATCCAATCAAAGATATATATTATGCTAAACCAGAATTAAAATCATATATATATATATATCATAAGCAAAAAATCTAACATTTTATTAAAGAAAACAATCAACATAAATATTACCCAATAAAAAATATATAATATTGTAAACAAGAAAAAAGAAAATAAATCTAATTAATATATATATATATATATGGTAAACAAGAATCTAACAGTCGAATCACATAATATAAATATTACCTAATCAAAGATATATATTATCATAAACAAGAAAAAAAGAAAAGAAATTTGAGGGAGATATAATATGATAAATGAGAATCTTAAAATTAATTAAAAAAATATAAGAGATATACGTGATAAACAAGAATCTGATAGTAGATTAAAGAAATTATTAAGATAAATATAATCTAATTGAAAATACATATTATCTTAAACAAGAGTTAAACTTAATATATTCCAAACAAAATATATATTATCTAATCGTGGATTTTTTCATAGAAGTGAGGCATATAGTGATAGAAAAAGTCGTTTAGTACTTTAGGGTTTTTTAGGAAGTTGAAGTGAGAAGGAAGATAATGTCGATAAAATAACACACACAATAAGAGAGGAGTAGGGTTTATAAATTCACAGTGGGCTCATGAGCTAGTATTTTTTAGTGGGTTAGAATAATATTTTAAGATATAAAAGTATTTTACAATTAAGTAATATTTTAAAAAATAAAAGTATTTTACTATTTTTTACGGGGTGGGTACCCGCGGTAAAATATCCAAAACCAAAACCCAAACCTAAACGGGTAACAAAAATAAAAACCATAACTCGTCCCGTTTCTTTTTTCTTTTCCGGGTAACCCGCCCCGCCGGATCAGTTCGGGTACCAACGGTTTTGGGTTAAATTTCCATGTTTAATGATATGCCCTCATCATTGAAAACCAAATCCATAATTATCAAAGCCTTTTGACGTACAAGTTCAAGACACCACAACGTATACCCTTTTACCCCTTCCGATGGACCCAGGAACAAAACATTTTGTGCTATTGTTCTAAATTTATCTTTCTTCAAATATGTGTAGGCAGCACATCCAAACACTCTTCAATGTTCCAACTTAGGTTTCTCTCCAGTCCAGTACTCTTGATGACAAAGAAACTTAAACGTCATATGTGGACTCATATTAATGATATATGCAACTGTTGTCACAACTTTTTCTTAGAACCTTCAACTCATACCAGTTGTATAAATCATACATCTAACCTATTCTCACAGATTTTGATTCATTCTCTCTGCAAGATTGTTCTCTTGGGGAGTCCCACTTACGATTTAGTGTCTAGCAATGCCAAGCTTTGCACAATAGCTAGTGAACTCATTGTTCACATATTCCAAGCCGTTATCAGTTTGAAGCTTCTTCAACATTTTTTTGGTTTGATTTTCTATCATAGTCTTCAAGTTTACAAAGGTAACAAACGCTTCATCCTTGGTTGTCATAAGTATTACCCATATCTTTCTCGAATATACACCTATAGAATATAAAAGTACCTTTCACCATCTATGGAAGATTCCTATGTTGTATCCCAAAGGCTTGAATAAACATAATCAAGTCCTCTATTGGTTGTCTGGTTATTAAGCATAAATTTCACCATATTTCTCTTATCTAATACACAACTTTCATAAAAGTTGAGCTTTTAAACTCTAGTTTCATCTAAAAGCCCATGTTTACTTAGTCCACCAAGTATATTCTCACTTAAATTCCCAGAAGATGATGCCACAACTGGTAGAATTCTTCACCACACTAGACACACCCTACTACTAAAGAGCCCTAAAAAACTAACATACCCTTAGTCTTATTGACTTTCATAAAAATAAGGGAGTCATGAAAGACCCTTAATATATCATATCAACCCCTATAGGTAAACCCTTCCGCATCTAACATCCTAATAGAAATAAGGTTACGTGGAACTTCGGGTATATACCTCGCGTTGTTAATCACTCTCTCAAGTTATGTAGACAACTTAAGCTGAACCATTCCAATATTTTTGACATCACCAGATTTGTCATTATCGAGGATGACCCTTCCATCATCAAGAATTCTTATGTATTCAAACCAATACTTATTGGAATTCATGTGTAATGATGCACCTAAATCCAGCACCCATTTATCGTTGTACCTATGATAATAAGAGTTCATTAACCCATCAACTTACTCAGAGTCATCAGACATCATTGTAACATCTTCGATTTTGTTCTTCTCATAGTTGTTATTATTTACATTATTTAAAGATTTCTTACTAATATTTACTTTATTTTTGCATACTTAATAGATTAATTTAGAACCCGTCCCAACCTCTTTGTAATTTGACCAAAAGTTTTCTCTCATTTTGGTTGAATCTATCGTTCTTTGCCAACCCATCACACTCCGTTTGTTCCCATCGAAGTCACCTTTAATTACAATCTTCCTCTGAAAATATTTAGAGTTCAATGAGTTTTTGACTTCGGTAGAGAGCTTAAGAAGATTATTGCTTGATCTTTCTCATCCACCTTCATACAACATGTATGCAAGTCGAATATGATTTGTTTGTAATCATCTAGGTGTCATCAGATCTTTGTGCTACTATCCATAGACAGCGTGTAAAGTTGTTTATTTATATATAATCTGTTCACCAATGGATTCTTCATGTAAATCGTCTCCAACCGATTTCATATCTCCATTATCATAGTCTATTGAGATACCTCTCGTAAAACTTCATCTCCCAAGCTCAATATGAGGGTACCATGAACTTTAGAAAGTTTCACGACATTAATCTGTGTAGATTTATTATCGATAACAACAACCAATCCTTTCTGTACTATGTAAGACTTAAGCTTAATTCTTCTTATGTTAAAGTCATTTGATCAATCATTTTTTTATATGCTAAGATTTATGGAAACCATCTTTGTGGCTTTTAATTTTCAGGAGACATTTTCTTCTATAGCCTTGAAATTGGTAGTGGATCTTCTCATTTTATAGTTGCTCCCCATAACACTCTTTAGGAAATTCATTCGTCTGAGGCAAAAACATGGTTCTCTTATTATTTTTCAGAAGACAAATTTACCTTGTTCAATATTAAAAACAAATAAAAAAATTACAAAATAAAACCAAGCATACAAGACATATTTAACATGGCTCATATTATGGAAATAATCCTACATCAACAGGCAACAAACACTATTTTATTTAACTAGTTAGGTACAAAAAGACTCGTAAACATAAAGGGTTCAGTCACTCTTTAATACAAAGATATTGTGATTCATAGAACTCTTTATTCAGTGTTTATCTCTCACTTTACTTCTCTTTTGGAAAAAACCTAATTTTTTTCTCACTTATATAATATGATACTCACATCACTATCATGACCCCACACCCTTGCATTGCGTATTCTTTTTCTTCTATTTATAGGTTTACGGAAAACCCCAATCTTCATCACAGACTCCAAATTAAATCTCATTAATCAACGACTATAATAAACTCATAATATTTTAAAATAAGAAACTTCATAAATAAAAAAATCGAAATTAATATTAAAAATACCAATTTAATAAGAAATTTAATTAATATAAAATCCAATTAATATATGAAGACCAAAATATGATAGCCTATTAAATAGGAAACCTAGTAAGTAGAACCCACTACTTCATCCCATCTCTCACGATTTGGTCCAGTATGCTTCAAACCAAACTACTTTAGACTAGCTTGCTTTAGACAAGCCTCCTTTGGACTAGCTGCTTGGGATCAACTCATATCTCTTTTGACTCAATAGTCACCAGTCTTGATAGCTTGTCTCAGCCTTTGGGCTCCAAGCGATGTCTCTACATCTAAATCACGACCCAAGCTTCACTTACAGAGTTCAATAATTCTTGCTTATGCATGTAATCAGAAAATTTAACTATACCAGTATAGTCCTTTAATAGTACCTTTATTGACGAGTTACTTCTAACAGACACCTAATACTTTTTATTTTATTTTACAAAATAATGATACATTTATTAATGTTACTTAATATTAATTCACATAAAATTATTAATTTTAGGTACGATTATAAACAAGGGCGGATCCATGACTCAGATTCATGATATGCTAAAAATATCGCAGAATTTATTTTTTAACAAAAATTAATTTTCTAGTATTATATAATAAATTGTCCAATGTTTCAATTACAACTCAAAATGAAAATCTATATCAAGTCTAAACATAAAAGTATTTTCCTCTTACCCATGGGTTGAAAGTGCTTGATAATATATAGATCACCAATTGTAGTAAACACTTCTTTTTTCATAAATGTAACTAAGTATTCATTAAATCATGGATTAGACATTTGATTTCTCAACTCAATCTTCATATACTTCATACTAGAAAATACTTGCTCAATATTTTTAGTGGCCACAAGTAATAACCCAAGCAAGCTTCGAAGTTATGTATAATAATGCAAATATCTTGTGTTTTTTATACAAACAAGAGATCTACATAGATCCAAAATATTTTTTAAATTGAAAAAATTATTTCCCATCTTGACACACTCAATATAAGTCTGAAGTTGTCTAGACAAGTCCTTATTACTAACCTTTCTCAGTTGAAGGAATTGGAGAGGCTTCAATTGTTGATTCATTTTTTGTAGTCGAAGTATTTAACTACAAAAATATACAGGCATGCGTAAAAGAACTTGAACAACGTACAAGCTAATCAATTTAACAATCTGAATTAATCAATTGCATATTGGACATGTTTATTAAACAAATTCAAGAAAATAAATTAAACCAATCCTAGCAAATCAAATCAACAAATTTAAACCAATAAATCAAACATATTCAAATAATTTAATTAAACAAATATAAACGAATCAATTAAACCAATTCAAATATATCAATCAAATTCAAATGATGTTGTCTTATGTTTAAATAATTCAAATCAAACAGATGTTTCCTTAATTTTAAATTGTTTAATAAATTATTGATCGGTGTGCTAATGATATATTTGGTCGTTGTCATAAGACGATTTAAATATTATTTATATTAATATGTAATAAATAAGAACTGGACACATATGTGAAACCTTGTTACAGAGGTGTAAGTGTATAAACCGGGTTGAATTTGGGCTTTGTGAAAGATTAACTCTAATTATTGACACTTGGGATTGAACTTATAAGTTCAGGGACTAAATTGATAAAAATAAATTTAGTGGGTTGTGCTCCGTAATTATGAAGAGATATATAAAGGTTTGATGCAATTTGGCTTGGACTTTAACCCAATCACATTATCTATAAATAAGAAATCTAGGTCATGAATTCCTTTACCATTTCTGGATATTTCCTGTCGCTTTCATGATTAGAAGATTCACCAAATTTACCTTGTTCAAGATTAAAAACAAATAAAAAGAAGCACAAAATAAAACCAAGCACACAAGATATATTTAACGTGTCTTATATTATGGAAATAATCCTACATCAACGGGCAACAAACATTCTTTTATTTAAGAAGTAAGGTACAAAAAGACTCATGAACATAAAAGGTTCAGTCACTCTTTAGTACACATATATTGTGATTAATAGAATATTCAGTGTTTATCTCTCACTTCACTTCTCTCTCAAAAAACCTTATTCTTTTTCTCACTTATATAATATGATACTCACATCACTATTATCACACCACACCCTTGCAGTGCGTATTTTATTTATATTTATAGGTGTATAGAAATCCCCAATTCTTCATCACACACTCCAAATTAAATCTCATTAATCAACGACTATAATAAACTTCATAAAATAAAATAAATCCAAATTAATACAAAACACTCATTTAATAAGATATTTAATTAATAAAAAATCCAATTAGTATATGAGGACGAAAATATGATAGCTTATTAAATAGAAAACCTAGCAAGTAGAAACAACCACTTCGGCCCATCTCTCATGATTTGGTCTAGCATGCTTCAGTCCAATTTGCTTCAAACCAAACTGCTTTAGACTAGCTTGTTTCGGACAAGCCTGCTTCAGACCATCCTGCTTATTATCACTCATATATCTTTCGACTCAATAGTCACCAGTCCTGATAGCTTGTCTTGGCATTTAGGCTCTAACAAACGTATCCACATCTAAATCACGACCCAAGCTTCACTTACAGAGTTTCAATAACTCTTGCCTATACATGTAATCGGCAAATCTAACTCTACACGTATAGTTCATTAATAGTACCTCTATTGACGACTTACTTCTAGCATACATCTAGTAATTTTTATTTTATTTTACAAAATAATGATGTGTTTATTAATGTTACTTAATATTAATGAACATAAAATTACTAATTTTAGACACAATTATAAACAAGGGCAGATCCAGGATTAAGATTCAGGGTATGGTAAAAATATCGCAGAATTTAATTTTTAACAAAAAAATAAATAATATAGTATTATATAGTAAATTATCCAATGTTTCGATTACAACTCAAAATGAAAATTTATATCTATTCTAAACGTAAAAGTATTCTCCTCTTACCCATGGGTGGAAAGTGCTTGATAATATATAGATCATCGATTGTAGTAAACATTTATGTCTTCATAAATGTAACTAAGTATTCATTAAATCATGGATTAGGCATTCGATTTCTCAACTCATTCTTCACATACTTCATAGTAGAATATACTTGCTCAACATTTTTAGTTGCCACTGGTAATAACCCAAGCTAGCTTCGAAGTTGTGTATAATAATCCAAATATCTTGTTTTTTTTATATAAACAATAGATCTACATAGATCCAAAATATCCTTTAAATTGGAATATGTTTTGCCCATCTTGACACACTCAATATAAGTCTGAAGTTGTATAGACAAGTTCTTAACTAACCTCTCTCAGTTGAAGTTGAAGTAATTAGAGAAGCTTCTACTGATGATTCATTTTCGATTGTAGAAGTATTAAACTACAGAAATCTACGGGCATGCGTAAAGAACTTGAACAACGTACAAGCTAATCAAATAAATAATTTGAATTAAGCAACTGCACATTAGACTGAATGATATTAAACAGATTCAAGAAAATCAATTAAACAAATTAAACATATTTAAACGAATAATTAAACAAATTCAAACAATTTAATTAAACATATATAAATGAATCAATTAATTGTTTTGAATATATGAAACAAATCAATCAAAATTCAAATGGTGTTGACTTATGTTTGAACAATTCAAACCAAACATATGTTACCTTATATTAAATTTGTTGGAAAAATTATGGATCAATGTGTTAATGATATACTTGGTCATTGTCATAAGATAATCTAAAGATTATTTAAATTAGTATATAATTAAATAAAAATTGGACTCATATGTGAAACCTCATTATGGTGGTATAAGTGTATAAACCGAGTTGAATTTGGGATTTTTGAAATATTGTGTCTAATTATCAACACTTGAGATTGAAATTATAAGTTGAGGGACTAAATTGATAGAATCAATTTAGTGGGCTGTGGTCCGTAATTATAAAGCAATATATATAGGTTTAATGCAATTGGGATTGGACTTTAACCCAATTACTTGATCTACCAATAAGAAACCTAGATCATGGGTTCCTTCACTATTTCTAGATATTTCATGACGCTTTTGTGATTAGAAGATTCACCAAATTTAAACCCTAGATTTGTTGCCATATTTGTTTACATATTTATCTAGAGGTTTCTTTTTGTATCAAAGTTTAGTGTTCAACAAGATTAGAGAAACACCAAATTAAAGGTGATCAAGGGGGAAGAACATCACGAAATCTCCCCATGCTAATCTACTGGAACTAATCATTTCTATGAACAACCTAAAAAGTAAGTAATATTTCCACTATTGTTCATGTAAACTCAAACTCACTGGGGTGGATTCATTTTATATATGTCATGGAACTATTGAATAGGATTTATCAATTGGTATCAGTGTTATATTATATTTTATTAAGATAGTAGGATTGTTTATATATACATATATATATAAATAAAAAATCATGTATTCATTTTGGTAAATAAACCATACCATTGAGATTATGTGATTGAATGCCTTGGTTAGGGTACAGATTCAGGATTTTTATGGAAAAAATGTTATAATTAATTTATTCATAAAATCATGTTTATATTTTTTTATAGAATAATATATATGTAAATTGGAATATAATTTAAGATTTTTTTATTTAATTTAAGGTTTAGTTATTGTTGAGTTTTTTTCTCACAAATTTTGCATCAAATAAATGCTGAATTAAAAGGATAATTCAAACCTGACTGAAACACAGTTCATTAACAGAGTAATAATGTTATTTCCAGCCGAGGGCTGCCGGTGAATTTTACCGTGACTAACACACGTTGTCATTGCGGCTGAACATCACAAATATTTTTTACGAGCAACCGCGGTGTTTTCGTTAGGATAGCAGTCTGGCCTCTGGCCAGGCTAAATGTTACCACAACGACCAGCAGCCCGTTGTAACAAAAATTCTATCGATGTAACAAAATTGTGTTTTTTTTTAAATTTTGAGGTCTTCATTCAATTTTATAAACCGTGACCACATGATTTGTGTTTAGACATACTTGATTTTGTGTATATATATATATAGGTATAAATAAGTTATGTGTTTAAATGTTTATATGGATATACATGACTAAGATTTCAATTGCTGGTAGGTGAATCATAAATTAATTAATCATGCCAAAATAAGGTTAATTGATAGATTGATGATCATAGGATCTGAAAGGTTCACGAGTTTAATTTGTTTTAAGTATTGTCGGTCTAAATGAAAATCATTTCTTGGAATGATTAATTTTGAATTGCACAAAATTTATTAAAAATTAATCATTGAGTTTATTTAATTAAAATATGTGAAATTAGTCTAAAGAAGGGTTTCATCGATATTTGACAAATTAAAATATTAGATGAATGATGATTTTTCCAAACTCATAAATTCAGGTTAATATGTTTTCCAAAAAATATCTTGTTATCATTGTATATTATATTTTACATGTATATAACATGCTTAGGTGATTTATGTCAATTAAGTGTGTACGTGTTGTTTGTTATATGTAAAGTTATTTTAAATACCTATAACCCATAAGACAATTAAAACCTTAGTTTTTATGTGTTAAGGGGCACGTGAGCACTCTTGCACCTACAATGAAAAATAATAATTACGATATTGATTTTTTGTAATCAAAATAAGAAACATTGATAAAGAAATGCGCGGTTACCGATTGGTTATTCTATTGCCATAGTGTTTGATCTTGTTGGTTTGATGATTAAGAAATTTATCGTCATATTTTATTATCCATGCCGACATGACATATTATATACATTTAGAATAACCGATGAAAAATTCACACAATGATGCTAAATTTTTATTATAAGCTTCTACCGTGTTAAGTTCAACAACAAACCAATAAAACTCCATATGAACGATGAAAACACCTCAGAGATATCCGAAGTCCTTTGCCTTATATTTCTCATCAGGACAATGAAAACATTAACCAGATTTCTAGAGTCATGATTACGCACTGTATGTTTTGCTTCATTTTCCTAGGCTCTTGCAACCTTTGGAAGCCTAAAATTCCATTTATAAATACTCGATTCATATTTCATTTCAATATTACTCATTTTTATAACTTTTAGAGAGATAAAGAGAAAAACATTTGGATAGAGAGAGAAACAGTTTTATCACTTGTCTAAACACTGTTTTCCACCTTTCATGCCTAGAAAATTTGATCAACTTGAGAGATAGAAGATATGGGAGTGGTTTAACATAGGTAAAAAACCGGAAGAAAGAATTGTTGTCGGCGTAGACGAGGAGCCCAAACCGTTGCAAATTCTCAAAACCTCTTACTATAGTTAGAGACTTCTGATTAGAAAACATTTCGAGGCGTCATGGACTTCAAACACACGTGCTCCATCTAATCCTTCTACCACTCAGCCTCCCGGTCAGACTTGTACGATGCTTGACATGGGTGATCTTGGCATTTCAAAAATGCCAAATCAAGCTTCAACGTTCATTCGATGGACGGCAAACGCTAAGCAGTTGAGAAAAAAAAGGATGATCGTTCGAAGATGAAAATATCTTTGAAGGCTCTCTAAAAAAGATATGTCAAAATTTAAAATACATCTACTATCTCTACGCCTTTAAATACTCCACAAGGCACCTCTCAAACCATACTCGAGGTTACTCCTCAAAAGCTTTAACAAACAATTCCAACATTATCCCCTCAACCGACGGTAAAAATTGTGCTCATTCAACAAAACCCTCAAGAGTGTTGCCCCTCGAACCCATCTAGAAAGTGAGAGAAATGAATTTAGTTTATGAGCCCGAAGATGATCAAGATGAATAGGTAGCCGTTGTGGACGCTCAACCTATCAGATTAATCTTTCCCTCGATTTCCTATGTCAGACATTTGATGTAGACTCAAGCGTCAGCCCCCATGGTGAAGCTAAAACAAATTCCTCTATTCCCCAAAAGACTAAGTCAACGAAGAAGAAAAAAGATGCTACCAAACTGCCCCCGAACATCGAGGCTATTTTGGGGAATATTTTATGGGAGGTCGAGGGTCTTGCGTTACACAAAATTAAGTACAAATACTTACAACCGTTCGATGAGGTTAAAATTAGAGACTGATAGGGGATTACAGACTCCATTCATGTCAGATTTTCTAAGATAGAGGAGACTTTTTTATCAGTTCAGAATAACGAGCTGATTGTCCACTCAAAAATCCTCAACTGGGGTCTTTGATTCCCGTTGGACCCTGCTCTGGTGAAGTATTTCGAGCTGATAGACTTATGTCCAACTCAAGTTGGTCCAAACATGTGGTTTACCTTGATGGCATGCATTATGGCTTCTCGGATATCTAGGGTCAGCTTTTCAATGGATCAGTTCCTCGGGCTTATAGAGGTTTCCAGAAATCCTCACTTTCTCTTTTACTCCCTAACCGTTGGGAGGAAATTCTTGATAGTGGATGACCTCTTGGAAGCTAACAAAAAGTGGAAACATAAAATTTTATTCATCTCTGGTCCGTGGGAGACATACTTTGAAGAATCTGTTGAGAGACCACATCGGCTCACATTCAGATGGACTAACAGAGGTACCAATTTTTTCCCCTTCACTTTTCTTTATTTATTTGATCTATCTTACCCAAATTTTTTTGGGGGACAACAATAAAGGGGATCTTTAAACCATTCGAGGTACATGTAGAAGAAGCTGGTCGGATTTTTGCTCAGTTAAGAAATTGAGCTAGCACCTCCTGGTCCAAAAAGTTCCACATATGCTTTACTCCGTCGAATTTCGCCAAAATCCATATTTAGAGGGCCGACTTGACGAAGACACTTTCTTTGGAGGAGCTCATGGTTCCTCCTATACAAAAATACATATTTAAGTGATTGGAGGCCACAAATAATCTCTTATATCTTCCTATAAGGGCTAGGGCTCCAAGTCATCGAGACCCTAAAAAAAGTGGTTGAAGAAGAAGATATTAATGCTGAAGCTGAAGTCGAGGAAGAAAATAATGTTGAGTTTGAAAATGAAGAGGTTAATCCCACTGACAAAGGTGGATCCAAGGGTCCATCGAAAAGATATTCGCCAAAAAACAAAGGTAAAAAAAAGTTTTCGAAGAGGACGATGAGACAACTGATCCTAACTTGGCTTCTCTTGAGAAATTCATCGTTATAGACTCAAATTCTGCTCGGGCTTCAATGGAGGAGACTGCTCCTCAAAAAAGAAGGCAAATGATGATTAGAGAGCTCAGGAAAATAAAGAATAAGTTCTTGAAAACTTCGAAGCTAATTCTCCGCAGTCGGTAAACTTTGATATTTGTGAAAATGATTTCCTAGCCATAGAACTTAACAAGTTGCTTTATGCTACTGCCCTTCTTAACAGAAGGGCCAAATGAAAATACCGTTACAAAAATGAAGTTCTCCAGAGAAGATCTGATGGGAAAAGTTGGAAGATAAGCTTGTGCATTTCAAAAAGGTTGCTGCTGAACGCTTAACACAACTTGAGGCAGTGGAAGGTCGGTTAACACTGGAGTATGATATGTTTAACAATGAGAGGGAAAAATTAATTGCTAAGGATATTGATTGAAATACGCTCAATAAATATCTTACTAAAGCTTATAGTAAAGCTGAAGAATACTTCGAGCGGGTTGTCAAAGATATAGGAAGAGTCACTGTCGATAAGTAAAGTCTTAGAGACAATGCTGAAAATTATAAAGACGTCCGTCTCGAGAAGTATGTTGATGACTGCGTTTCTAGTTTGGAAGAAAGGGATGCTAAGATCAAGTCTACTCTGGTGCTAAAATTTCATGAGCACTTTCGGAACTTGAGCTTAGGAAGTTTTTGGGAGCATGCTTTGGAGAAATATCATCCAAAAGGTGTTTCGTTGGAGGATGATGAATCATCCAATGATTCTGACGTATCGAACAACTCCTTATCAAGATTTTCGGAGGATGATGATGAGGTACCCCTTCGAAATAAAAAAGTAATTTGTTAATTTTTGTTTCTATAAGTTTTTTGTAAAGTTTTTGTGAACTGGTTGTGTCTCATGCACTTTTTTGTAAAGTCATTGTATCTTTTTGTGGCGTTTTGTACTTTGGAAGTTTTCATCTATGGAAATGTTTTTCTTCGGTTAATTCTTCTCTATCAAACATTTTCTTACCAACATTCGTTGAAAGACCCTTCCGGTCCAAAAATAGAACTTGTTGACCAACATGCGTTGAAAGACCCTTCCAGTTCAAAAATAAGAATTGTTGACCAATATTCGTTGGAAGGCCCTTCCGGTCCAAAAAATATATAGTTGACCAACATTTGTTGGAAGACCCTTCAGGTCCAAAAATAACATTTTTGACCAACCTTCTTTGGAAGACATTTTTGGTAAAAAAATGATAATTGTTGACCCACATTTGTTGGAAGACCCTTCGGGTCCAATAATAAAAATATTGCAAGTTGTTTTAAAATGGAAAATACATATTATATAATAAGTCGAATATAAGAGGACCTCGTCAAAACCTTCCTGCACCACCAGGGTAAAAAGAGTATGCCACCGATCCTTACACCAATTCTAAAAAATATATACAAAATTGGACATTCATTCAAAGTACAATTTAAGATTTTCAATGTTCCACATATGATGAATATCTCTTTCTTATTTATCTTTAAATTGATATATCCATGGCTTCACCTTCTTAGTTCCATGTAGAGTTCCTGCCAATTGGGTCCTAACTTGCCAAAATGTTTTTCTTTTGTCTGCAAAAATACTTTCCTCAGAACCTTATCCCCTATTTTTATATATCGTCGTCTAACTTTGGAAGCATACCTACTTCTCATCAAAGTTTGGTAGTGCAAAGATTTAAATTGCGCCCTCTCATCAGATAAGGTTAATAGAGTATGCAGACTCATAAAGTCAATCTATGGCTTGAAGTAAGTTTAAAGGTAGTGAAATCATGCCTTGACTCGCTTTTGGTTTTACACAATCTCTACCAGATAATTGTCTTTTTACTATATGAAAATATAATATTCAAACCTTGTTGTTTGTATATGTTGATGACATATTATTGATAAAAAACTCCTCAACACAAGTTACTATGATAAATAAATATTTGGATGGTTTGTTTACCTGAAAAGATCTTGGAATAACAAAGTTTATTCTTGGAATATAAGTAAAATAAGTCAACGAAGGTATATATCTGAATCAACGAAATTATATATTGGACATGATTAAAGAGGTTGGACTTCTTGGGTGTAAACATACTAAAATACCTATGGTTACTGGTTTAAATTTAACTAGAACTGATTCTGAATTGATAAAGAACTTAGTGAGTTATAAAATACTGATTGGGAATTTTTTATATTTGAATTTCACTAGGTCTGACATCACTTTTTTTGTTCACCAACTTAGTCAATTTGTTCACCAACCAAGGACAATTCAATGGACCTTTGTGATTCACATCCTGAAGTACTTAAAAGGTTCTCCATCTCAGGGTCTATTTTATGCATCAAATTCTTCATTGATTACCAAAGCTTATTGTGATGATGATTGAGGTTCATCTTCTGAAACTAGAAAATCTATAATTGGTTTCCGTATTTTCTTGAGATCATCTATGGTTTCATAGAAGACCAATAAACAAGCTGCAGCGAACAAGAGCTCAGTTGAGGCAACATATTTGATGTAGTTGCACAAGCCCATGACTATATGATCCTTTTGGACAAACGAAAACAAGATTTATTTGGGGCTCGATTACCCAAATTAGACTTTGCGACCACTCAAATCGAACACGTCGAGAAGCCCAATGATTTTCGAAAAAATCACGATGTGATGAAGTTCAGCCCCGAAAATCCATTTAGACCATTTTTATTGTTTTCGTTAATTTTCTGCATTTTTCTAATTTTTATTAAATTTAATTAAAATACTTAACCAACCCCAATCGTTTTGAAATTGGGTTGGGGTTTATTTCTTTCATAAGCAACACTATGTAATTCTAGGCTTTTTGGAATTAAATTTGAGTTTTTCTCTAAGTCTCTTATACTCTAATCTAGAGTTATGGTTTATTCATTCTCTGTTTCGTTTTCTTACTTTTTGTGTTTGCAGCCGTCTCTTATATCGCCGCCATCAATATTCGATCCATGGCATCAACTATTTGTGAGTTATAATAACTATCCTACATCCTAAATGATTACACGTGCAATTCCCTATGCCAATTACAATGTATTGTGGTAATATGGTCATCATTCACATTACCTCAAATCTTGGTTTCCATGAAAGAACTGAACACCTTGACATAAATTTCCATATTGTTAGGAATCAGTTTCTTAAAGGTTTTATCACACCTACTCATGTATCAACAAAACTACAACTAGTTAATAGATTTACAAAGTTATTGTGCGGTTGTTTATTCAAGTCAATAATATCTAAGATGAACCTCTGAGATTTCTTTAGGTGTCATCTTAAAAGGGGATGCAGAACTATAAACAAACTAACCAACTAACTAGTTGTAATTTTTAATTAGTTAGCTAATATAGTTAGTTAAATGCAATCATATACCATATACAAGTTCACTAGTATATTTGTAGTTCTGAAAAAATAATATACTATGATTGAATTATCTATATTTTTCTTACTTTTACATTCAATAATTCAATATAAAAAAACGTATCCAAAAAATTTCTTACTTTGTTAAATCTAGTCGTGTAATTATCTATAAAATGATTTATTAGAACAATCAATTTTCTATAATTTCTGACATAGAAAAGTAAATGACGGTGTACTTGTTCCATCATTACAATCGTGTTTAAATTCATCATGCGTACCTTTTTTTAAAAGTTATTCGTTGATTTATTTATTTTAAAAAAATGTTTTTTTACAATTTTCATATGAATATGATTTCATTAACGTATAAAAAATTATAATTGTATGAAAAAACTAAAAAATAAAGAACTTTATAAAATGTAGGTTTCGATCTCATCATAAACACTTATATTTATGATTTCTTTAAGAATGGCGAACACAAACACCTAACGAGCTGATGGACCTGAAAAGTATATATTAAATATAAGTTATATACTTAGACTAATATGAAGGGTTTAATGAATACTTTTATACACGTATATAAGTACTAATGAATTAATGGTAAGCTAAGGACTGAAATAAAAGATAATATAAAATTTTAGGTTCAATAATATAAATTTATACATTAAGTTGTGTGTTAAATAGATTTAAAGACTGAAAATTAGATAACTCGAGATATTGACAGTGAATTTGGATTTTTTTTCTCTAGAGACACTCCAAGATTTCGTTTAAAGAAAGGTTTTCTGATGTTAGAGGAAACTTTGTTTTTGCTTGTTCTCTATTGAATCCCAGTTTTTTTATGGAAATCTACAATGATCAGATTTTTGAAGACGAAGAATACCCAGCTCTTCCTTCAAAAAGTTGTGTTGGTGAATCATCAAAAATCCAATACAAGAAATCATATGCTGAATCTGTTAAACCCAATAGATTTTCCTTACAGTCTGATTTGAAACCTGATAATTCCAAGAAACAGAGGATCATATATCCTTCCAATATGCCAAAGAAATGAAGGATTTTCTTGTCCAACAATAAAAAGTTACTTTAATCGGCAAATTCAACAATGGTGTACCAAAAAGATCCGCTTTGAATCATTTCTTGAACTCTTTTAAGTTTAAAAGATCTTTCAGTTTTGAAATCTGGGACTCACGTTATATTTTACTGGAATTTGATCTAAAGGATGATGTTTGCTCTTTATGGGTGCGAAATATTTGGAGAGTGGATGATGATATCATGAGATTAATAATATGGAGTCCTGATTTCAATATGAAGGATGAAATCCAAAGGGCTATTGTCTGGGTTCGAATCGAAAAGGTTCCCGAATTCCTATTATGAATTACAGACACTAGAACAAGGGCACATCCAGAGTAGCCCCCAAGATTATGAAAATATTTGTACCCTTGATCAAGATAATATAGGTAGCAATCCTGTCACCCCAAACCTGAAAACACTTCTCCTGACCAGGATTTCAATATCATCGTAAACAGCCAACTCAAATCAGCCAAAAAAATGGAAAAAATGCTAACAAGCTTGTGATTAAATCCCTGAAGTATTCTGGGGACAACATACTTCAAAATTCTCTCTCTGATAATTATAAGGATGATTAGTTGGAATGCTAGAGGCATAAATAACAACCCAACAGTGAGAAGACTGGTTTCTATGATCAACAAAGAAAAAATCAAAATTCTAGCCATTCAAGAACCTATGGCCAACATTGGTAATATTGATGGTATTGCTAAAAAGATGGGTTATACGGGGTATACTCCTAATGTATCTGACAAGATATGGGTCTTTTGGAATGATGAGATTATGATGAAACTTTTTTTATCACGAGCAGTGCTTACATATGGAGGTTTCTTATCCACGCATTGGAATCAACTTTAATCTTACTATTGTTTACGCCAAAATCCAAAGACTCCAAAAAATTGAGTTGTGGGATAATCTCAAGAAGTTTGTTGAGACTAACAAAGCTTGGATCACTGTTGGTGACTATAATGTTATTACCTCTTCAGACTAGCAGCTGTGATGCACTTCCAATTTCCTGAACAACATTAACAATTTTAATGAAGCTATCAGAGATTTCCATATTGAGGTTGTTGGATACGTTGGATCCAAATACACATTGAACAGAAACATATGATGGAATTCATTAAATCGTGCAATGATTAATAAAAAATGGATCAACAAAATTAAAAGAGATCCAGGTTTTCCACATGGTCATAAATTATTCTGACCATGCTTCTATCTTAATCACTGCTTCTACTTATGCCTCCCAAAATTCTAACAATAAAAAGAAAAGTTTAAATTTTTTGAATATGTGGACCAATGATGAAAGTTTTCTAAGTATTTTTGAACTGGAAGCTTAAGATCAATAACAACCCTAGCCAGATCTTCTGGTTTAAGTTGAAAAGACTCAAGAAGTGTTTAAAAGACTGGAACATCACCCACTTTGGTAACATTATCAAAAAACTCAAGACCAAATAAGATAATGTTAGGAAGATGGAAATGCATCACTCTGCTAATAACAGTCATGAATCTAAAGCTGCTCTATCTAAAGCTAACAGTCTTTATATTCAAGCTTTAAGAATTGAAAAGGACTTTTAGAGAAACAAATGCTACAATAACTGGTTAAGAGATGAAGATAGCAACACCAAGGTTTATCATGCATATGTTTCTAGGAAAAGAAGAAGAAATATGATTAAAAGCATTAATGAAGATAACAACTGGATTCTGGATACAGTCTATTGGAAAATTCACAGTATGTTAATTTAAAAACATAATGTCTACTTCCCCTTACAAAGATATTGAAAAATAGAATATTAGGATGCATGACAATATTTTTGATAATATACATAATCTTGTTACTAATGAAGAAATTGACTCTCTTTTGCAGCTTACTTGTGAGGAGGAAGTTTGGAAGATTATGCTGGAACAGTGCCCAGATAGTGCTGCTGGGATTGACAGGTATAATATCTTCTTCTACAAAGTGTGCTGGAACATTATTAAGATGATTAAAGATGTTACCATTTCAATGTTAATCAATGAGGATGTCATTAGCTACTTCAACCTCAAGAGAGGTCTAAGGAAAGGAGAACTTTTATCTCATAACCTCTTCATTCTCGGGGAAGAAGTCTTAACCAGAGGGATTTTCAACTTATTCAAATAAAAAAAGCAATTCGCTTCAAAAACTGTTTACCTTGTTCCCTGTCTAGCCTTCGCCGATGACATCTGGGTCTTCTCTAACAGTTTGGACTCTTCTATAAAAAAGTTAATCAGCGTCATGAATAATTACAAAAAGGTTTTCGGCCAAACAATAAACAAAGAGAAGACAAAGTTAATTACATCTACAAGATTTCAGCAAAGCATAATCAATGACTTAAAATGTCAAACTGGATTCTCTGTTGAAACTCTTCCAATAAGTTACCTGGGGATAACCCTCTGCAGCAACAACAAATAAAAAAACTTGAGTTCTATCTTTGATAAAGTCAATGCTAAAATCACTAAGTGGGATAGTAAACATTTATCTTACGTTCGTAGATTATCCCTCATTTCATATGTCTTGATGCCTATTCCTTATTATTGGATGCAGAACAACCTACTACCTAAATGCATAATCAAAAAATTAGAAAATGTTTTTAATTTTTTTATGGAATTCCACCTATACTGAAAAGACAATATATTGGTTTTCATGGATTTCTCTTTGTAAGACTTTCGAGGAATGTTGGCTAAATATCGAAAAACTTAATGATATTCAGCTCACCTTCTCTCAAAATCTTTGGGGTTTTTTTTTCCAGAAAAAATGCTAGCTTGTGGTAAAATATAATTCATAATATATATAGTAACAAGATTCATCATTTAAAAGCTAATTTCAACAAATCTGGTTCTCTAGTTTGGGAAAGGCTTGCAGGGGTAAATGATCAAGCTGAAGGAAATATTAGGTGGATTCTAGGAAGAGGAGACATAGATTTCTGGCTTGATGTCTGGAACAACCTTCCTCATATTTCTAATCACACCAATAATGAAAATAACAGCTGGTTTCTTGAGGAAAGAGTTTAAACCTTATGGAAGAAGTCATGGGATGATAACGCAATGGAAAACTTTCTCTTTATGGAGAGAATATGCCAAATCTATCATTTCAAGATCAATCCAGATAAGAAAGACATGATGATTTAGAAGCACTCCAATGATCACAACATCAATACTAAACTAGCTTAAAACAGTATAAGACAACATCACACTTAATCTAGTTTGTTCAAGAAAATCTGGAGCCCAGTTACTCCCATGAAGTTTTCTTTTCTCTGTTGGAAACTTATTACAAACTACATACCAATAGACTTTATCTTGAATTTTTTTTATTTAATTATGGCTTCAAAATGCTAGTTTTTCAAAAATTGTGAAGAACAAATCATCTATTTGTGAGCTAGAGTTATGCCTGGAAAATCTGGAGTTACTTTCGTGACTTATTCAACATAAAATAGCCAGATACATGGTATTAATGCATGTAATTATATCCTGAATTTTGTTTAAAAAAATGAAGTCCATGTGACTCATTTAATCCCTCAAATTATCTGATGGGTAATTTGGAAGAACAGAAACAAATCTAAATTCAAGGGAGATCATGAATCTGTCAAAAATTCTATAAATGCTGTTAAAAGAAACATATCTGGCCTTGACATATCTAACAGGCTGACCAATAAAATTGGTCTAAGGCATTTGTTGCAGGTATCTCTTTAGGTTGTCATTCAATTGAAAGCAGAAACAAAAAACCTATTTATCTTAAATGGGCTGCTCTATAAAATGGCAGAATGAAGATGAATATTGATGCAGCTTGTCTCCATAACTGTGAGTCTAATGGAGGGATCCTGATTAAAAATAGTGGAGGTGAAATCATTCAAGGAAATTGTAACACTTTGGGGAAACTATCTCCTTTATTAGCCGAAGCCAGAGCTTTACTTGAGGGTCTGATTATTTGTAAGCATAATAATTGGATTGAAATTGATATAGAATCTGATTGTTTATTGCTAATCAATTTACTTGCTGAAGGAAAATCAGTTTGGTACCTCGACTCTCTGCTTAAGATTTGTAGAAAGCTTATCAACCCGAAAATGACTATAAAACACATCTCAAGAGTCCAGAATCAAGCCGCAGACTGGCTTGCCAAATGGACTCTTAGATGCAAAGAGAAGCAATATTTTGGCCATTTCAATGCTACAGATCATCTCTTGGCCATTGTTCTTCTGGAAAGCATGGGTCTAGGATACATCAATCCCGATCCTTTCTAATTTTACTCTTCATTTCTTTGCTTTGTGGTTGTTCTTCTCCTGTTTTCTTATTTTCAAGATTCCCAAGGAATAAAGAAGGTGATTAAGGGTGGAAATTTAGATCTTAAGATATTGCAGAGATGAATTTGCGGGAGAACTAATTTGAAGGTTTGAAGAGTTAAGATTAAACTCTTGTCAGTGATTATTCAATGGATTCTTTGAATCATGTGAAAGATAAGAAGTTTCTTGAAGCGTTTATTGCTCTAACGGATTTCATTCGAATCCTAGGTTTTGAGAAGAAGTTATCCCTCCTTAATTTTAATTGGAGGGAAATTTTCAACAAATTAGCTATATTTATTTTAGAATTCGTAGTTTTGCTTTTATGTCTTTGTGATTCTTTGACTTGGACTTTTAAAAATTACTAATAAAAATATTTATTTTCTTAAAAAAGAATAATAATAAAAAAGATTTAAAGACGATTTAATTTAGACGGATAACTTGGACGTGCGAATAGTCTTTCTAATAATGAACCTAAAT
This sequence comes from Limnanthes douglasii subsp. nivea, assembly GCA_036936605.1. NCBI lineage: Eukaryota > Viridiplantae > Streptophyta > Magnoliopsida > Brassicales > Limnanthaceae > Limnanthes > Limnanthes douglasii. The sequence goes on from JAUPFV010000001.1 coordinate 354,577,689, forward strand.
GAAGACTGAATTTCTGTTTGAATATAAGTTAGAATATAACTGTTTTACAACACTCAGCTAAAACCGTCATCTATAGTTTCTTGTCCACTTTGAAAACCAGAACTCAGGGCCATTTTCAAATGGAGAAACCGAAGGCGCCATCGCCATCGCCATTGCCATCGCCATCGCCATCGCCATTGCCATTGCCATCGCCATCGCCATCGCCATCGCCATCGCCATCGCCATCGCCATCGCCATCATCGCCGTCGCTATCATCATCGACAGCATCGCCGTCGTTATCATCATCGTCATCGCCATCACCGCCATCGAAGAGAATTCGAAGAGACAAACCACTCAACTGGCTGGATCTTTCTCGAAAAGACACTTTGTCGATATTCTCTAGGCTAGGTACGCTCGATAAACTGTATTCTGCACAGCGAGTGTGCAAGCAGTGGTATAAAATTTGCATGGATAAGTCCTTGTGGAAATCGATCGACATGAGAATCCCCCGTAGCATCAACTTTAAGCCTATCCAGCTCGTGCGATTTTGCGACCGCGCAGTTGATCTTAGCGATGGTGATCTGGTCGACTTCAATATCGAGTATTTTTCTTCCGATCAACGCCTGAAGTACGTTGCCGATAGGTACGACTACTTCTCTTTTAATTCTTTTGTTGTATATTGTTTGTTTATCGGATTCGGATTAAGATCGATGATGTTTGATTGTTAATTTCCTTATCTTACTGATGTTCTTATATAGTATTGTTTAAGTGATTGAGGACTGATTCGATCTTTAGCTAGGGATCCAAATCCAACCATACACTCTTTCTTCCTCTTTTGCCGATTATGAGTTTTAAGTATGAATTTTCGTTAATCCAAATTAATGTCTAATCCAACCCGAATTGGTACTGAATTCCGAGCCAAAACCGAATCAGTACTGAATCTGACCGACCTGTGAGTAACACAATCACTAGCAATGCGTCCTACTGATTCTGATGTTATCAATGAATTGGCCGAAGAATCAGATCGGAAAAACATCAATTAACGAATTCTTATATTCGATTTGATTTCATTAGAAAACCTCAAGAATGCTTTTAATCTGATGCTATCAATGAAGTGGTTGAAGAATCAGGTCGGAGAAACATCAATTAATGAATTCTTATCACATGGCATTTTCGCGAGGTCTTCTATGCTTCGAGAATGGTTTTAATCTGACATTATCAATGAATTCACGTCGTTATTTAAATTTATACACCACGTACTCCGGTTCAAGTAAAGTTTTTTATGTTAATAACATTTCCATGACTATTGACAGAGCACCCAAAATGAAACGCCTAAGAGTTGTATTTGGCCATCACCGCGTCACCGACGACGGATTAACTCAAGTGGTTTACAAGCTTCCGTTGTTAGAGGACCTGGAGCTTGCATACGTAGGTATAACTGGAGAAGGGCTGGCAGTTGTTGGCGAATCTTGTCCTCATTTGCGATCTTTGAAATGCAACTTCGAAGGACTGGAGTACCCCCACATTAAGGGATTAGATGCGGAAGCACTGGCTGTTGCCAAAACCATGCCTGAGCTGCGCCATCTTCAGCTTTTTGGAAGCAAGTTGACTAATAAGGGCTTGCAGGCCATTCTAGATGGTTGTCCTCACCTTGAATCTCTCGACCTAAGGAGATGTTTCAATATTAATCTCTCTAGGATGACCACAACACTGAAAAAATTGCAAGCCGAGCGGATTAAAGATTTGAAGTTACCTCATGATAGTACTGCCGGTTATGAGTTTGCTGGTAGTAATCTTTCAAAGTGTTTTGATTATGATGTGGAGTTGATGTGTCGCAACCACTGACTTCGATGAAGAATTTGACCGCTATGAACTCTTCTTCTAATGAGGATGGTTATGTGTAAACTCGACTTTTGAGTTCATGCTGAGGAGCAATCCAGGGTAGTTTGTGTAAACACTTGACCAATTTCTTGTAAAAAAATAAAAACTGATAAAGAAAGACAATACGTTCTCGGACCTTCTACGATTGATTTGAGTAAATGATATAGACCTGATTTGAGTAATAGATATACAACTCCAGCAACGATAACACCACCTCTGATGTGAGGGTTAAATATTGTAGCTTGGTGGTTACACCCTTCTAACACACAAAATACTAGCATTTTAATTTAAAATTTTGTTCAATATTAAAATATATTAAAATGTACATAAAAGTGTTACTGAATCACATAGTATTACTAAAAACAATTCTTATCACATTCTGAGCATAATTCTTATGAATAGGAATACCGTTTTTTATTTTACTTTTAGCTAACAATTTTTTTCTGATTCCGGTCGTAGTGGTCACTGGTATTTTAGCTGATGTTTCCAAAAATGCTAACAATATTATACCTATAATATTAATATATACAATATGTCCGGCAATTTTAAATGGTTTGATTGTTTACCTAGGATTTATATTTATTTTGGTTACAAAATTGATTTTTCACGAATATCTAGATCGATAAATTTTTCAATAGTATATTAGTAAACAAAGTTTTATCGAATAAAAATATATATTTTGATCTCTTAATGAGCTTGTGGATTATAATAATGTATTATAAAATGTGAATCCAAAAATAGTCATACACAAATGAAACTTGAATTTAAAAATTATCCTTAAGTAATCAAATACACCAAAAACTTATAATTAATTCCCTGCTGATAAGTTTATTACGTGGAAAACTAACAAATTCATGTATATATTAATAAACTTAATTTTGATTTGTTTTGGGATAAGGTTGCATTAAAATGCAATATGCGAGTTGTTTAAAATAAGTCATTTACAGCTAAACAAATATGTACGCATTCTTTTTCATGAAATCGAAAATAACGTCTCGAATACAGCTTTGGAAATTGTTTTAAACTTTTTAAAAAGAGTCGAAAATATTGAAATTGATGATACAAATTGTGTTTGTGTGCTCTAAACTACACAGTTTGCCACATTGGTACGTGATTCACGAGTTATTAAAAAATGCTATGTTATCTTTACATTTAGATTATATGGATGATCATTGGAAAAACTTAGATATAGTCGTACCTATAATTTAAAAAAAAATCTCAAAAATAAATTTACCCATAAAAAAATACTTTTACATGACGAGTCAGATTGATCGAAAAATGATCAAGCATACTTTTATTTTGTTTAAATTACATTCCTATTTAATCCAAATAAAAAACGTTACTCGTATCAGAGTTCAAAATTTCATCTGTATCTTAATACTTCTAAGATCTAATAAAATTAGAAATTAAACCAATTTTTTAAATGAAATAAATTCATTTCATAAGAAAATATAATATATGATCATCGATGAACTCATGTGAAACCTCAAATTATATTTTATTTTAAATTGTGTACGAATATTTGATCTCCACTAATGCATACTAGAGAAATGCTAGACAATGCCATAAAAAAATACCAAAAATGACAGTTTAAAAAAAAACAAGTCACGGTTATTTTAGCATATCATGCCAATGCTATAACTAAAAATTGCTAGTGATAGGTTTTTAAATCATAGGTTATAGAGATATAGTAGAAATGATTGTGTCGTGACATGTTTGTACACGTAGCATAACCACCAATGTTTAAGTTATTATTTTTTAATAATATAAGATTACCAACATTCATTACATAAAATTGTGTTTGGTCGTGTTTTTTCTTTTATTTTAACTTATCGTACTATATATGAAGGAAATGATATGGACCATACCGATCTTGGAACTATCAATGATCAATTATTTATTTTTTCCAATATATTTTCATACAGAAGAGAAATTATGTGTATGTGTTAAGACAATAGTTAGAGAAAATAGTTTTTTTAATAATATATTAAATTATAACGATGATAGGTATTGTATGACGACTCGTCAACTAATCTTTGAATACGAGATATCTCGAGGTTATAGAAGGTTGGTGATAAAAAAAAATCTTTAATAAAAATTAATTAGACAAAAACATATGGATGTCCTATCAAGCTAAAGGAAACTTTAGTTGGACCATATTAATGGTTTTTTGAGGTTATATACAGTAAACACAATTATCCAATGAAAAAACACTTCTAATGCCATTACAATGCAAATAAATTACCAAAATATAACTTGCAATTTGTACATTAACTTACCTTAGCACGAGCTCGACTTAGAGATATTTTTAATAGGTTGAAGTAATTTAACCATTAAAATGTGTCGTGCATGCGCACACTATACAACGCTCGATATAAAAAATAGTTTGTGTAGAAATTTGACCGGTCACAGTTACAGTTCTTATTGGTTTCACTAAAAACGTTAAATTATTTTAAATGACATAGGTTTAATGAAGATAAAAACAACAACATCAGTATATAAATTTTCTTTATTAACACGGTTAGTTGAATAAGTCGAGGGTCATATTTAGAGATATGACAGTGGTGATATGTTGAAGGATTAATAAGAGAGCATGAAGTAGAACAAGACGAAGGTCATATTCAGAGATATGACGAGGGTCATATGCAAGATCATGACGATGATGAAATTCCAAGTTATGCGAGGGTTGCATTTAGAGTTATGACGACGCTTGTACTAAAGGTTATGACTAGGGTTGTATGAAGAACTAAGACAAGCACGTGGAAAATTTGTTAGACAGTGATAACCTAATCCACATGTGTCATTATATAAGAGGTTGTCAATAAATAGATGAATATAATAGAATGACACATGTAAATTAGTGACTGGATACACGTGTAATTGAGTGATTGGTAACACATCCCATGTAAAATCTATAAATAGGGACCAAAGTATTCATTTGAAGATTGATTACATATTTTAATAAAATAAAGATATTTAAGAGTTCTTATTTTTTTAGTTCATCATTTTGGCTAAGTCTTTGAAGAGAAAATCCCTTAACATATTGCACATCTAACTATATATTTTGAATATTTTCCAAACATAAACTATATATTGGTAATAATAAAAACTGATCAGTGGTAGTTTTGAGAGTTATTTAAGTCAAGTAGTATTAAATTTTAAGTAGAGAGTGGAGATAGAATAGAGGTGCTTGTATTTAATAGAGATAGAAAAAGTCCAACCCATTTAATGATTTTAGTCGAACTATTTATAGTCTTTTTAGATCCATGGACCATTCGGGTCGGGGTATTTGTTTGGGCCAATCTTGATTTCACCATCTTTTACTTTGCTCATCGATAACTATTTCTTTTTTAGTATTCTTCAGATTTTATATGTTTACAACAAGGATTGGACTAATCAAATGAGGTTGGCTCAATCATCCGAGTTGGAAGAAGAAAAAAGTCAAGATAAAATCGCTGCCAGATTACCTGGTTCACTAGGCAGAGTAGTTGTGACTCAAATTTCTGAATAAGATAGAAGTTTCTCATCTAATAAACAATCAATCGTTTCTAAACCTAGCCTCCTTGTTCAATCTTCAACAACTCCTGGCCAATTTGTTCTGTAACTATTACACCATTAACAAAAAGAGTTAGCAATCGTAAACCTTCTTCAACTTTCACCGTAATGGGATCAGATATTAGTGAAAGTACTCCTTGTATAACCACCATATTTTCTAAAGCTAAAAATAAACTTCCTCCATTGGATAAGGAAAAGGAAAAACTAGTCAAAATTTCTACTGACGCCAACAATCTCCAACAACGAATTCCAATCCCGGGAGAAACTATCACAACCGAACTTCCTTCAAAAGTGATTTCATGTGGAAATCCCACAACTTCATCAACTGAAAGAGAATCCTGGTACTCATTATAGTGAACCCATGGTACAAGGCCACAAGTGATGGAAGAAAAATGGATGATAGCGGGGAAGATACCCTCTTTAAGACATCAAATCAATCTGAGGACACTCAGAATGTGATTCAAGGAAAAAAAGTAAATTGCCAGAATCCGAACCACTTATGAAGTCGTTCATTGGGCAAGTCAGGATTAATTTCACTAAATTTAGTGTCAAGTACCAATCGGTTTTACAAAGGATATCGTACGTTTAATTTCATCCATCCGAACTGGATGAGATTCGGAAAAAATAAGGATTTCCAAAATCGATCAAAGTGAGGCTACCTCTGCCTGAAGATACTCTGATGGATTGCAAGGCTGGAGAGTTAATGGTTTATACAGTAGTACTCAATTGGGGCGTTTGGTTTCTCTTGGACCCGTACAAGGTAAGGTATATCCACTTGGTAAAATTATACCCAAACCAACTAAGCCCTAACGCATGGTATACGCTGTAAGCTAGAATCATAACTTCCAGACTATCTAAAATTTTGATGTCCATGGAGCAACTATCTATTGTGGCTGGTTTGTGTTGTAACAGACATATCCCTTATTATTATTTTAATATGGATAATGACTATAAAGTGGTTGATGACTTGCTAGATACTGACAAACCTTGAAGACTCAGTTTTGTTTCATTAGTGGTGCTTGGGGAAACGGAAAAAAAAAATCACGTCAAAAGGAAATCCGAGTATGCTCACAAGATACTGGAAAAGCTTAGGTAATTATTTTAAATATTTCTTTCGTATCCATATTTTTATATTATCTCTCACTTCAGATCTGTTTTGTAGTATTATCAAAGCTTTTTTCACAATATTTGGAAATCAACTTTCATAAAGCTTAATCAATGAACTACTAAAAATGGTCAACTGGGTTTCACAACTTCATTAATCCAGGAAATATGGTGAGATCCCACCTATGGAGAACAAATCTGACCTGTGAACTTACATGGGAACAATCCAATACTCCTCCTCAGTCGTCTGTAATTTTTAAAAGGACTGCGGAAGTTGATAGTATACTTTATCTACCAGCTAGGAATAGGGCTCCCAGTCACCGTGACAAGAACAAGAAAAAGAAGAAAAAAAGAGATGGTTCATCTCAAGTTATTCCCAAAACTAGGGAGTATGGGGCCATCAAACAAAATTGATGTAACTATGTTGGAAGCTACCGCAATCACTGTTGGAGAGACTAAGAAACGATCAGACTCACCAATTTATAAAAAACCAAGGGCCGGAAGAGAAATAAGGAGGGCAATGGCAAAAGAGAAGTGAAGAAGAAGAAAACCGCAGTTTGTTCGGAAATCATCCTCCGATCCGAAGTCCTTCATTCCATCACTTCTATAGAGGTTCCTCCTCAAGAAAAAGTATCTATCAATCCTCCTTCCCCATTACTTTCCACTAAAGACATACCATCATTAGAAGGTGGTGATAAACTCGATGACATAGGGAAATTTAACTTTGGAGATTTTGAAAAAAGCTTTCCCTGAATCTGCCAACCCTACAAATGTTGTGACATTTAATGGGGAGTCTTTCAAAGTGTCTAAGGAACATAATAAACTGGGTATACGGTCTTGCTTACGTAATACCAATTATTGACTTAGAGAGGCAGGTAAGATCTCAAGTTAAGGATATAGTCTCCCTTTGAGATGAAAATCAAGGTCATAAGAACTCTGTTAAGGCAGAGAAAAACAAAGTTTAAAGTTTGGGTAAGGAAATGAAGACCCTTAATAAGGAATTGGTTCAAGACAAACCCGACCGTGATAAGCTGCAGTCTGACTATACTAATTTACAGTCATCCTATTCCAAGGAAATCACTTCCTTAAAATATCAGCAGACTAAGGATAAATATATCATTCAACATTTATCCGAAGAGAAGAAAAAGCTTGAAGATCTTCTTAAAAAGAAAGAAGATGAAATCACCTCTCTCAAAGAAAAGACTGCCAAGAAATAGCTGAAAATATGGACGCATATGATGATAAATTATTGGAGCCTATGCAAGAGAAGTCTGAATCCATTAAGTCAAATATGGTAATGTTGTTTCATAAGACATACGATCTCTTTGGGAGCTATGTAGGCATGTACCAGATGACCATATTCCTTATCACAGTTTGTCAATATGTGATAAATTTAATGTTTCTTCTGATGACACCAATGAGTATGACTCTGATGACGAGGACAAAGAGGATTCAGACGATGATCATCCTAGAGAAGAAGGAATAAAATAAGAAAGAGAAGATGTAAGCGAATAAAACCGATGGGAACGAGCCCTAAGGTTAACCTTTTCTAATGTGTTATGTATGTTTGAATTGAAGTCCTTTATACATACAAGGAATTTTGTTGCATTTGGATCAGAATATTTATGCAAGTCCTTGGCTAGGAAAAATGCATTTTATAACCCAACATTAGATTTTTTTTACATGGTCCTTGGATCATTCGAAGTAATAAAATTATATTTTTATTTCTATCAATTGCATGTTTCAATATATTTTCACTTCCATTAATATCCGATTTTACTTAAGTATGTTTTATTTAAAGATGATCTAAACTTGGAATAAATTTTAATCCATCCAAGACATTTGAAGATAATCCATTCGAAGGAAATAATTTTTAATCCAACGAAGCCATTCAAAGGTAATCCATTCAAATGCATCAAAATTTAATTCAACATACAAGACATTTTATAGCATTTGGATCGAATATATATGCAAGTCCTTGGCTAGGAAAAATGCATTTTATAACCCAACATCGGATTTACTTTTACATGGTCCTTGGATCATTCGAAGTAATAAAATTATATTTTTATTTCTATCAATTGCATGTTTCAATATATTTTCACTTCCATTAATATCCGATTTTACTTATATATGTTTTATTTAAAGATGATCTAAACTTGGAATAAATTTTAATCCATCCAAGACATTTGAAGATAATCCATTCGAAGGAAATAATTTTTAATCCAACCAAGCCATTCAAAGGTAATCCATTCAAATGCATCAAAATTTAATTCAACCAGACCTTCATACATACAAGGCATTTTGTTGCATTTGGATCAAAATATTTATGCAAGTCTTTGGCTAGGCCAAAGGTATTTTGTAACCCAATATCGGATTTGTTTTACATGGTCCTTGGATTATTCGAAGTAATCAATGGTATTTTTATTTCTATCAATTGCATGTTTCAATATATTTCAGTTTCATTAATATCTTATCTTACTTAAGTATGTTTTATTTAAAGATGATCTAAACTTAGAATAATTTTTAATCCAACTAAGCCATTCGAAGGTAATCTATTCAAAGACATCATAATTTAATTCAGTCATGCCATTAGAAGGTAATACATTCGAAGGCATCAAAATTTAATTAAACCATGTCATTCGAAGACATCATAATTTAATTTAGCCAAGCCATTCGAAGGTAATCAATTCAAAGGGATCAAACTTTAATCCAGCCAGACATTCGAAGGTAATCCATTCAAAAGTATTAAAATCTAATCCAGCCAAGTATATTAAATACACTATTAAAGGAAAAAAAATGGTTGATCGATTCTGATTCGAACACCTTATGAAAACCTCATCGCGCTACCATGATAGGAAAGAGTATGCCCCCATAATATTTACGTTGAGCTAGAACAAAGTAAATATTTACAAGATAATTTTATTATAAATAGAACCTTAGCTACTCAACATTCCAAGGGTCCTTCAAAAGGTTACCTTTTTTGTCTAAAATCTTGTATGTTATTTGCTTGATCATTTCATACACAATGTATAATACTTTCTAGTTTGGAGCCAGCTTACCGAAATTCTTTTCCTTGGTATGTAAAAATAATTTTTTTAGAACTTTATCTCCCGCTTGAAAGTTTCTTCTTCTAAATTTAGATGCAAACCTGCTTCTCACGAAGCCTTCGTAATGTACAGTTCTCAGATGAGCTTTTATTCTCCTTTCCTCAATCAATTCCAACTGAGCCCTTACTACAGCCTCATTATTTTCTTCGGAATAATTTTGAGCTCTGAAATAAGGAAGAGTAGCTTCTATAGGTGTAATTGAATCCATTCCATAAACTAAAGTGAATGGAGACTCTTGAGTAGCTGTATGTGGAGTAGTTCGGTAGGCATGCAGTACTATTTGTAGATAATTTGGCCATTTCCCGACTGCTCCCTCCAAGTTCCTTTTTAAACCCATTAAAATCGTTCGGTTTGCTACCTCAACTTGTCTATTGTCTTGATGATCAAAATGAGAAGATCAACAATGATGAATTCCTCTTGATGTACAAAATACTTTCATGTCTTTATTATCAAATTGAGGATCATTGTTTGTAGCGATACACATGGAAATGCTAAACCTGCAATATATGTTAGAAATAATAAACTTTATTGTTGCTTTAGATGTCGTCCCTGATAATGGTGTAGCTTCTACCCACTTGGAAAAGTAATCTATTACCAAAATCATAGTGCGACACCCCCCCCCCCCCCCCAAAGCCATTAAAAGTGGTTTAATCCCCATTTGTAAAATGATAATGCTTCAATTACAAAATCCATTGGGACTGCCGATACATGGATTTTATTTTCATACCTATGATAAGAGTCACATCTTCTCTCTAAGTCTTTAGAATCTGCCATAATAGAAGACCAATAATACCATGCTTACAAGACTTTTCCAAGTTAAATCCTTGTAACCGCAATGTACCAATCATTCCCCATCATGTAGTTCTAATAGGGTAGTTTTGAAAGTTATTTAAGTTGGGTAGTATTATATTTAAGTAGAGAGTGGAGATAGAATAAAGGTGTTTGTATTTAATAGAGATCGAAAAGTCCAATCCATTTAATGTTGTTTGTCGAACTATTTATTGTCTTTTTGGATCCATGGGCCATCCGCGCCCAGGCATTTGTTTGGATCAATCTTTCCAACCTCCAGGCCATAAGCAAATAAACCAGGAACCTAACTAAGTCATTGAGCATACTGCTTATTTATCCAATTTAATTGTTTGGTATGAACTATCCCTCTAAAAGAAATCGGACCCTTGACCATTTTCACTGCTTTTGACCTCCAACATAATCCGAATCTACCAATATGCTTATAAATTTTATCTATAAACAATGCATGTTTGAATGTATACTTTGAAAAATCAGCAAACCCTTAACTACATATGCTTATAAATGTACATGTAACCAGTGCACATCTAGGCACACATTTTGAACATTTTGCCTGACCTGAAATACATATGCATATAACATTACCTATAACTTATGCACATATAAACACACAATCTAAATTTCAAGCAAAACCTAATCTACATATGGTTATATTTTTTTACCTATAACCAATACACATCTAAACATACAATTGGAATATTCTGCCAAACTTAAATTGTATATGACTATAACTTTTACCTATAAATAATACACATGCAACCACATAATTTGAACACCTAACCAAACATAAACTACAAATGTTTATTGCTTTTATCTATAACTAGTGCACATCTGATTATTAAATATAAACATTTTGCTAGCAATAAACTGTATATGCATACAACTTTAATATGCCATCAATACACATTCAACGATACAATTTAAACATCTAGCAAAATCTAAAGATGCATATAACTTATATCTGTAACTAGTGCAAATGTGACCGTTACTAAGGCCATTACCATATGGAAAGATAGGATCATGAGACGAAAGCCCCTCAGTTAGGACATGTAATCCTTGGGACCGATAAAGAAATATTCAAGAAGGGAGAAAGTTGTACCCTCGGTTTGGGTAAGAGAAATCAAGACTGATCGCAACGAGCGACCAGGGACCATCCATTGGCAAACGACTCAATAATTTACCAAAGGGCCATGACTTACCGATGTCAACCATAACTGACGCGACCCACGTTTCCCAAATGTTACCAATTATGTATCATAAATGTTCGTGAAGATATTTAATGGGTATTGGGGACAGTCCACATTTAACAAAATGGTCCACGTGCAATTTAAACCGTTATACGATTAATGTGAGAGAAAAATTGTAATAAAAAACTGTATAAATAGAGTGAGTACGATAAAAATATATCTTTTCTTCTTTGATTAATAAAACTTTACCACTTTAATTCACTTCTTTTGAAAGTCTACGAGAATGCCCGACAAAACAGTTTATCATCATCATTAAAATTCGTCATGAATATTTTAAATTGTTCAAAGTGATTATCAGGATCTTGGCTTCCATCATATTTATCCATTTTAGAGCTATCAAACTGCATTGATAGATACCCATAAAGAATTTTTAAAGACAAACGTGTGCCTCCAGTTGTGACCTCGGCTAAACATATGTTCTTACTATCCATTTTCTTAGAATGATTTTTAGTTAATCTCTCTTTCTTCTTCAAACGGCCACGATCACTACTTAATGAGGAAAAATAAATATCTGAATCAGATTTTATGGTTGAGTTTCCAATAGAATCTGATATGTCAACAACTGCTTAGCCCGATTTTTCTTTTTCGTACCTTTACGAGCCTTCGGGGACTGATCACCTTCATCTCATTTGTTGTTGTTATCTGGCTCATAAGAACCGGGATACTCAATATGATACTTCCCCTTTAGCTTTTTTTCAACTTGTCTTTGGGCTTTTAAAACTTCGATCTCATCCTGTAGTTGATGACGCTCCTCTTGCATGATATATCTTTCTTCGGTGTTATGATTTACATGCGATGTGTTAGCATGCTCATTATAACCTCTTATCCCCTCATTCTAAAGAGGGAGATCGATTTATGTTTTGGGATCCATTTATTGAAGAAATCAGATGCACGATCTACAAGTGTGGTTTTGAATAATGCTATTCAGGCACCTCACGCTCCCACTCTGGTCGTCAATTTGGTGATAATAAAAACTGATCAGTGAGTAGTTTTGAGAGGTATTTAAGTCGTGTAGTATTAAATTTCAAGTATAGAGTGGATATATAATATAGGTATTTATATTTAATAGAGATAGAAAAAGTCAAACCCATTTAATATTGTTTGTCAAACTATTTATAGTCTTTTTGGATCCATGGGCCACTCGGGCTGAAGCATTCGTTTAGGTCAATCTTTCCACCCCGAGGCCCTTAAGCAAAGCCCATAAGCAAATAATCCAGACACCCAGCTGAGTCACTGAACATACTGTTTATTCATCAAATTTAACTTTTTGGTCCAAACTGCCCTTCTAAAATAAATCCGACCCTCGATCTTTTTCACTTCTTTTGACTCCAACATAATCCGACCCTATCAATATACTTATAAAGTTTATCTATAACCAATGCCTGTTTGAACATATACTTTGAAAAATCAGCAAAACCTTAATTGTATATGCTTATAAATATACCTATAACCAGTGCACATCTAGGCACACATTTTGAAAATTTTTCCTAACCTAAAATACATATGCATCTAACATTAACTTATAAAAAGTTCACATATAAGCACATAATCTGAACTTCAAGCAAAACCTAAACTACATATGCCTAAATTTTTTATTTATAACCAATACATATCTAAACATACAGTTTGAACATGTTGTCAAACTTAAATTGCATATGACTATAACTTTTACGTGTAACTAATACACATGCAACCATACAATTTGAACATCTAACAAAACATAAACTATAAATATCTATAACTTTTATTTCTAACTAGTGCACATCTAATTATTGAATATGGATATTTTGCTAGACATAAACTATAGAGGCATATACTTAAATATGTCAGTAATACACATTTAGCCACACAATTTGAACATCTAGAAAAATCTAAATTATGCCTATAACTTGTATCTGTAACTAGTGCAAATGTGACCATTAATTAGGCCATTACCATAGGACAAGATAAGATCATGAGACGAAAGCCCCTCGGTTAAGACATGTTATCCTTGAGACTGATTGAGAAAGATTCAAGAAAGGCGAAAGGTGTACCCTCGGTCTGGGTAAGAGAAATCAAGACCGATCACAACGAGCACGTAGGGACCACCCATTGGAAAACGACACAATAATTTACCGAAGGGCCACAACGTACCGAAGTCAACCATAACCCACACAACCAACATTTCTTAAGCGTTACCAATCATGTAGCAAAACTGTTCATGAAGAGATTTAATGGGTATTGAGGAAAGTCCACGTTCAAATAAAACCGTTATACGATTAATATGATAGAAAAACTTTAGTAAAAAACTATATAAATAGAGTGAGTACGATACAAATGTAACTTTTTTGGATTAATAAAATTATGTATTCAGCATATATTTGTATATTCGTGAATATATTCTTTAATAACCATAGAGTCAAGAAACAGAATTGTAGCCTCATAATTGTTAAAATGTCTTTGAACTTTTAGCAGACGGATACGATAATCAAATCCTAAAGTTTTGAAATAAATTTCGAAAACAATCTATATGACGTTTTGATGGGTTTTTATATTATTTTTATTTTATAATTTTTGGTACGATAAAAATTTGGAAAGCCATAAGCTTAGGAGAATTGATATATAGCTAAGAAGTTCGTTCGGTTTTGAAAATAAATCAACTTTTGATTGAACGCATAATTTTGATTAAAAAACAAAATTATTTTAATTATATCTTAATTATTTTTAACGGATGATCCCTACGCACACATTTCTTTTGGTTAACAATTGATTTTATTACGAAGGCCCAATAAGGCTAGAATTCAATTACAATTAGGCCAATTAATACAAAGGCAAATAATACACCCTTAGGAATAAAAGAGATTGAAATCTCTAGGTTACCATCTTCACTTCATCTGAGCAAGCTCTATTATCGAACATGGAGGATAACATGAAGATATGATCGATACTAAACGAAGCTTTTCAAAATTCCTTCCATCAAATCGATGCAAAAAATCTTAATCCAGAGGAAACTTCAATCTTAATCCTGAGGCAACTTCAATACGAATTCAAGCACGGTGGTTTAAGGTCTTCAATTTGAAATGCCAGTTCAAGAATCTGCAATTAAGATGGAGAATTAGAAGTGAAAGGATAGACAAGATGAATAACGAGAGAATTTAAGAATTATCCCATATGTAAGGAATTCTCTGCTTTTCTAGCTCGATGATCGATTTAAGGTGAGGAAGTGGGTTACTGGAGTTGAAGCGAAGTCTCATTTTTCACTTGTTGGTCCATTTGGCCAACCAATTAGGAACAACGTTTTGAGCACGACTGATGTGCTTGACCATCATTGAAGGTTTGATGAGGTCTCGAATGCAAGAAAGTGATCTGTTGATGGCACTAGGGCAGGAACCAGAGGCGAGAAGAGATACAATAATGTCACAATTAGTTTCAAGATCAACGTTATTGTAATTAAACTGGTGACAAATGACAAGCCCATCGAGAAGGGCTCTAGTTTCTGCGAATAAAGGGGAGAGCTTCCCATAGGACTGGCTATGGGCAGAGATTAAGCTTCCACCATGCCCTCTGATGATTACACTGTCGCTAGCGTCTCCATTAGGTAACGAGGAGCCATCGATATTAATTTTAACTCTGTTGATAGATGGAGCCTGCCAGTAATGCACTGAGGGAGCCCTGGTTCTGGCACTATTGAAGCAACCGAGAATTATAGTAACTGAGTGAAAGGGAGACTAGTGTTTGGGCCTAAGGAGAGAGGCTGAGTCAAGACTATGGATAAAGTGTGATACAAGGATGTGCAGTGAAGGTCTTTAATTTTAGAGTTATTTCTCATCTTCCAGACGACCCACGTGATTATGGGAGGCAAAATAGAGCATATGTGAGTGGTTTTTGCAGAAGCCCAGAACCAAGATCTAAGAAGATGGGGGAACGTCATGAATTTTTCAGTTCTAACATTGAAGATCAGCGCAAAATGGTTTCAAATGCTCCAGGCGAAAAGGTAATCAACGAACAGATGATTGATAGTTTCTGCACTCTCACAGAATTGACATTTGGACACTAAAGTGAATTGTTTTTTTGTAGAGTTTCATCAGTGGGGAACCAACCATGAAAGATCCTCCAAGTTAAGAAGGCGCATTTTCTGGGGGTGATACTGTTCCATAACTTACCAAAAACTTGGGCTGGTTGTGCTTCATTCTAAGATGAATCCATGTGTCTCTAGTGCTGAATGATCCATCTTTGGATATGGACCACCAGGGATGATTAGGGTCAGTATAATTGATAAGAGGATCAGCTAAATCCTTGATGAAGCACAATCTCTCCCAAATTTTGGAGGGCTTGGTCGTGTTGGAATCAACATCAAGAGGTTGTCTGCAATAGGTGCTGTGAGTAAATTTTGACCACATGTAATCATTCTGTTTAAATTTGAACCACAAGTTGCAAGAAGCTACAACTTGAAGATCTTTAAGGCTTCTAACATTGAGGCCGCCTTCAGGGTACGTTCTACAAACTCTGTTACACTTGCTCCAGTGAGTTTTAGAATGGTTTTGAGTCGATCCCCAGAGAAAGTTGTTGAATAGCTTCTCAATTTTGTCAATTATGCAGGTTGGGAGATTATTTCTCTGCATCCAGTAGAATGGGAGAGTCATTAGCACTGAGTTAATTAGGCTCAGTCTACCAACAAATGAGAGGTTCTTCCCTTCATACTCTCTAATTCGACTACAGATGTTATTAAGTAGAGGATCATAGTTGCGCTTCCAGTTATTGTTATTGAGATTAACACCCAAGTAAGATATATGAAGGTTGTCATTAGTGAAACCAGTGCGTTCAATCAGGGTTTGAATCTTGATACTAGACAGATTGCTAGAAGTAATGATAGACGTTTTCTCCTTATTAATGGTTTGCCTAGAAGAATCCTGATAATCCTGCAAGAATTTACTCAAAGTAGCAATGGCATAAGGATAACCATTAATGAAACTTAGTATATCATCAGCAAATGCTAGAGATGATACACTGATTTGGCTTATGGTTTTATACTGAATAAATTTATTATTGAAGTATAACATGTTAAGACCTCTTATCAGGAATTCTTCAGCAATTATAAAGAGGTAAGGAGACAAGGGGTCTCCTTGTCTCAAACCTCTTGTAGTGCTGAAGTAAACAGAGGTGTTCCCATTAATGAGAACATAAGTTTTAACCTTAGTTATAATGTTTTTAATGAGATTTATAAATTTTGAACAAAAACCAAAAATAGTGAGGACATGGTTAAGGAAATTGAATGAAAATTTGTCAAAAGCCTTTGCCATGTCCACTTTTATGATAATGTTGCCATGCTTAGTAATCTTGTTCAAGTCATAAACCAGTTCACTTGCTAGAAGAATATTGTTATGAATGGATCTCTTAGTAACATAAGCGCCTTGGCTATCTGAAATGATTTTAGGCATATTAGTTTCCATTCTTTTGCATTTTTTTTAAATGATCTTGTTGAAAGTTGTACACAGGCTTATGGGCCTTAAATGCTTCCAATAAGATGGGTTTTGAGATTTAGGTATAAGTACAAGACTTGTAGCTAGAGCCCCTTGAGGGAGGGGGTAACCATTGAAGAATGAGATGATATCATCATAAAGATCAACTTTGATTATCTTCCAGCAATATGTGAAGAAGATGGAATTGAACCCATCCATGCCTGCTGCACTGGTGGGACTGAGACTTTTGATAATAGCAAATATTTCCTCTTCAGTAGGATTACAAGTAAGGTTAGTATTTTCATGTTCAGTAATAACATTCAGAAGAGAACTAAATAAGTAATTGTTAGTATTATCTTCAAAATTTAAGTTAGGAATTTCAGAAAGAATGTTTTGAAAGTAGGAAATAGCTGAATCACATATTTGGTCTTCATTGGTTAACCAGTTGTCACCATCCTTGATCTTGGAGATGGAATTTATCCTAATCTTCTTAATGAAATTGTGATAGGTCTTGGAGTTTTGATTACTGTCTTTGATCCAAGCAGAATAAGTCTTTTGATGCCAGAAATATTATTCCTTATTCAGCACTTTATTGAGGAGAGCATGGTCCTTTGAAAGGTTAGTTTTGTTGATATAATTATTGTTCTGCAAATGATCATCTTCACAGCTTTTAACCTCATCTTCAGCTTCTTTAATCAGGTTGAAAATGTTCCCAAAAACATTTTTGTTCCAACCTTTAAGAGCATCTTTCAACCGCTTTAATTTGTTCTAAAACTTGGCTATTGGAGGACCCTGCATACGAGTGTTCCCATTAGCAGATAGAAAAGGTAATAGATTGTCATTAAGGCACCACATATTTAGGAATTTAAAACAAGAATTTTTTATGGGTGTTTCTGTTGGATGTGAAGATCAGGATATGCATATGGTATGAGCACATTCTGGGGAGATGATGGACCAAGGTGTTGTTGAAGAGGTCAGTCCAGTCAGCATTAAACAATACACGATCGATGCGCCTCCACTTGGTTTTGTTAGTCCAGGTATATATATTTTCCATATACCCAGCATCTTCAAGGTTATAAATATTGATAGCATTATTAAAGTCTCCAGCACTATTGGAGCAGAAGGTGGAGCAACCTTTTTGCTCAGAAGTGCTGAGAATGGTATTAAAGTCACCAAGGACTAACCAAGCCTCAACGGAATCAACAATTTCACAGAGGGTTTGCCAAATAGTCAGTCTGCCACTCCTTTGGCATTTGGCATAAACAACAGTTAGAGTAATAGGCTTGCTAGAGTTATGTAAGATGATCTCAGCAGTGAGAAGCTGATGATGATTAGATATAACTATGATGTTAAACCAATCAGACCACATAAGCCATATTTTGCCGTTGCAATTGAAGGCAAAATTACTGAAACCCAAATAAGTAGTAAAATTACTGAAACCCAAATATTTTGCCATCATAGGCTCCTGAATACAAATGATACTGATTTTTTTGTTTTTGATGATGTTTTTCAGTCTTCTTTGAGAATATTTGTTTTTTGTTGATGTGTTTTTTGTCCCCAAACAACGACTTGCATATTTTCTTCTCATTAATGCTTCTATTCTTGAATGTAGCAACTTTAAGCCTTTTTCTTAAGAGAGACTTGAAACTGGGATCAATATCTTTCTACTTTAAGATTGGTGTTGTTGGAAGGCTGCCAAAGTTAAGGTAATTAGGAGTGTAAGACTCATTCTCCTCTGTATTCTGATCTTGATCTTAATTACTCTCAAGATCTTTGATAACATCTATTATGTCAATACTATTAGGAATAACATCGTGAGAAATAATATTGACATAAGTTTTTCCATTCCCTTCTATGTCATGTGAGTTAGGATTGGGCGTGATGACCTTATCAATTCTTTCTTCAATTCTCACTTCTTTGGCCTTATTGACAGGTATGTATATTTGGGATTTGAGCTTGAGTTTGATAGTTTCAACTTTTTTTTGTTTGACATTTTCACTTTCTTTTAGGTTTTTTGAAGACGATTTCCTAGATACTACAGAGTTATGGCCAAGATGATAGCATAAATTGCAGTAAGCGGGAACGTCTTTATAGCTGACATGAAGCCAACACCATTCATATAATCAGAACCCCACCCAAACTTCATGTTGCAGCTTCAATGATACATTCAATTCAACAAGGACGTAGCAAGCATTGAAGAGAGCACGATTCTTGGGAGGAACTCAAGCTTTCAAAGGATCACAAATTGATTCTGCTATGGTGAGTATTATTTCCTCTTTGAACATGTATTCAGGCACGCCTTCGATTTATATCAAAGTTGGGACGATATGATTTTCATATTTAGGATTAAAATCAGGAGACCATTTAATGAGTCTCATGATTTTATCTCCCACTGTCCAGATTGATCTGACCCAAAGCTTGCAAAGATCTTCCTTGTTGGATAATTCTATAAGTAAGTGTCTCGAATCTCAATTACAGACACTTACTTCTCCTTTGAATTTCTTTAAATTCAAGAAGTGATCCAAAACTTGTTTCTTTGGTATACACTGACAGAATTTGGCAATAACTGTGTGTCTTTGACAACTCTGTAGAAATTCTTTAGTCTCTTTATTAAACTGAATCGAGATATGAGATTGGTGATAATTAATGGATTCATGATTCATAACAACTGCAGGACTGGATCTTTTGGATTTTACCGCGTCAACAAAGGACACCTTGAGAGCATGACCATGAATTTCAGCACAACTGTTGATGGATGGAAAAACTTTGACATATTGCTATGTTCTGTCCATAACGCGAAGGAGATGAAGATAGAGAACGTGAGAATCCAATCAAAAAGATTGATTGAAGATTGAAAAAAAAGGCATAGATCAAGACTCAGATCATGAGAATCCAATATGGGAGCAATCTCGAATCTTCTCACACATATTTTTTTTTAACATATAAAAAACGGATGTAATTTCTAAATGGACCGAAAGAAAACATATATTAAAAATCCATTTTCAAAACTTGCTCCGCCTAATTAGCGCGAATTAGAACTCGTGGTGATATTCACAAAATGGGCCTGATACGGAACTAAATACCCTACCCGTAGTTGTTTATCAGGTTAAAGTCGAAAACCTGCCCTACCAATCGACAGAATTTGCAATGCAATCGCAAATGGAAAAACTGAAGCTGAAAGATGATAACGACTTGGAAGACGAAGATGAAGATGTAGAGGAAGATGTGGCTAAAGTTGACGAATCACGCAACTGGCTGGATCTTCCTCCGGAAGTCAGTGCGTTGATACTGTCAAGGCTAGGTTCGATCGAGATCCTCTATTCTTTGCAGAAAGTGTGCAAGACATGGTATAAAATTTGTAAGGATCCGTCGATGTGGAAATCGATTGATATGAGAAACTCCGGGGAGCTCTGGGTTCTGCCGTACGACCTCGAGGTCATGTGTCGCCACGCAGTAGATCGTAGCGGTGATGGTTTGGTCGACATCAATGTGGAGTACTTTGCTACCGATGAAATCCTGATGTACATTGCCGATAGGTACTGTTTGTTTTGAAAAAATGTGATTTTGTTTGCCATAATTTGGTGAATGGATAGCAATGTAGAGTAGTGTGCATATAAGTTCTGCTCTGCATGTTGCATTTTGCTGTGTTGGTGGTGGCTTAAGCTAGCAAGGAAGAAATTGATTTTTTAAGCATATAAGTAGGGTTTTAAACACCACATCTTAAGTTTAGCCTGTTTCTAAATTTGTAGAGTAGTAGTACTAGTCTGCATATAGGCACTGATTGTATCTTTGCATTTTGCTGTGCTGGTTGCTTAAGGGAGTAAGGAAGAAAGTGACTGAAAAAATTGATTTTAAACTCTGTATACTTTTACTTCTTCTGGGTTGAAACTCTCACAGTCCATTGACTTTTGACAGAGCACCCCGATTAAAACGTCTCAGAGCTATGATGTGCTACGGCCTCATTACTAATGAGGGGTTAGCTCAAATGGCTGCCAAGCTTCCTCTGTTAGAAGATCTTGACCTTACAATCGTAGAGGTAGGTGGAGAAGGGCTCACAGCTGTTGGGCAATGTTGTCCTCGCTTGAAATCTTTGAAACTGAATCGCGCTGGATTGAGGTACCGTCACCCTCCAGAGGAAGCTGATGAGGATGCACTAGCGATTGCCGAAACCATGCCTGAGCTACGCCACCTGATGCTGTTTGGAAACCAGTTGACACACAAAGGCTTGCATGCCATTTTAGATCGTTGTCTTCACCTTGAATCTCTCGACTTGAGAAAATGTTTCAATATTAATCTTGCTATGATGAGTACGAAACTGGAAAAACTTCGAACTGAGCGGATTAAAGATTTAAAGTTACCTGATGATAGTACTACCGGTTATAAGTATGATCCATCGGCTTTTAGTTTGGATCCTGGTGATGTAGTTGGACTCTCTGGTTATGGTTCTTATGCATTTCCTGGTGTCTACCAGTATAGAGAAATGGATTCTGATGAGGACTACGAGTATGACATCCAAGAAGAATATGATGGGTATGAGTATAGGGAAGGGGAAGGTTATGTCTACACCGGCATCTTTTGATTTCCAGGCGGAGGACAATACAGAATCCCAAGACTGCCCTCACGTTTCATATTAAAATTGTATGTCCTGTGTTATTTTATTTTGTAGTATTATGGTGATTAACTTGAGTTTTGGGGCAAAGAGTGGATGTCGTTATTTTTGGGGTTTTTGGAGGTAACTATCGAACAGAGCCAGATAGGAGTCTGGTATGTCGTACTCAAGTATGTGAACATATAACTTTCTAAGTATGGGTTCTATTAAACAAGTTGAGCCTCTTTAGTCGAGATGAGACGAGCAACCCAACGGATCTCGGTAAAAATAAACAACCAATCTCAGTAAAAATAAATTGTGCATGAATATGGGAGGCATGCTTAACCAAACGGTCCAAACGAAACACGTAACAGTAAAAGTCATATACATGTCAAATTATAAATTGAAATTTCTTATTATACGAATTAGTGTTGCCTGATATTTACATAAGAAACTTAGAATTTCTAGGATATGACAAATTATAAATTGAAATCTCTTTTTATACAAATTATCATTGCCCGATATTTACATAAAAAATTGTATTTTTAGGAAGATGAGGAATCTTTCACTGGGACCTTATATCATTTAAATTAGAATATAGTATTTAGGAAGAGGAATCTTTCACTGTGACCTTATATCGTTTAAATTAGAATGTAGTTTGCATTTTTTTTTTCAATTTAGTAATTCGACTAAAAAATCACCGGTAAGAGTTTTTGGACTATACAAAATTTATAAATTTAGTGTTATGCGCGTGTTTTTTTCTCTGGTTCAGTCACATGTCTTCATAGTTAAATGGTATAAGTCTCACAAATAGTCCATCAACTTTTAATTTCTTTTGAATTTAATTCTTTTTCAAAATATTTTTATTCTTGCTAGAAAGTAGAGTATTGTTTCTGTTCACACAATTAAAGAATTTATGAACTATAATATTAAAACAGAACTTCAGACTTTACTATAATCTCTATTTAATATGACCTAACGAAGAACCTATTTCAATTGCCTATCTTTATAGAAAATCCTTTAAGTTTCTTTTTCAATTTCACTTTTAAACTCCCGGGACAAGAGAATATGGCTTCCAAGACAATCTCTCTCGACTCGTTTTTTTTTTATATATTTTTATCACAACCTTTTTTTTTTAATTTCGATACTTTCTGAAAACGCCACAAAATCCAAAGCCTAATCAAAACCATGGTAGTTATAGTAATAGAAAATCGTATTGACAGATTGGATGGAACCGAGTTCAATCGACTGAACATCTCGGACCCACAGTTATCTGAAGTTTCCGTATCAGACGATGCTATGTTCATTGACTCTGACCTGGGTCACCCGTTTCAAGCGATCCGAGAGCAGATATTTGGATTGGAAAATACAACCAAAAACCATTTGATGAACAATCTTGCTCAAGAAACATAAAGTATGGATCTGGGTATGGCTAAAACCGTTATGAGAGGGTTTAAACCGAAGGTTGTACATATTTACACTAAGTTAATATGTGTAACGATTGAGTTCGCGGTAGTGGCGTAGTCAGGATTGAAACATTATGGTGTCTCAGATCTTCGGATTATTATCAAATCAATATATATATATATATATATATATATATATATATATATATATATATATATATATATATATATATATATATATCAAAATAAATTAAAATAAATTACAAAATAGTTATAAAAATATGATTTATATTAAAATCTCAAATATTGAATTGTCGTTATCATGACATAATATATGTTACAAAAATAACTAAAATGTGATTAAAAAAAACTAAAATAAAAATATAAGTTAATTTTTCTTATAGTTTCCTCTTACTCATATCTTGAAAACGTTGAAGGATAGTTGTGTTACTAATCGTGGTAAATAATTTTTTTACACAAATGTCACCAAACAATCATTAAGCCATGGATCACTCATTTTATTTCTTAACTCATTTTTCACATAATTTAAACCTAAGAAAACTCGCTCAATACTCGCCATTCCTACGGGTAAAAGCAAAGCCAACTTCAAAAGCTCATAAACTCAATTGAAGATTTTATGTTTTTTTTGTATTCGTACTAATCCTAGAAAGTTCCGCAAGCTCTTTTAGATTGGAAAATCTATCATCTTTCCTGACACTCCTAGTATAACATTCAAATTGGTTTGTCAAAATTTCATAATCAACATAAAAAAAACTCAACTAGGTACATTCTCGCCATTTTCAATAATAATTTACTATTAAAAGCTTCAAATGAAGAGCAAATACTCAAGCATGTAATATATTGTAACAACTCAGTATTTTCCATATTCAACTCTTTTAATTGTGCATATCTAAAAATATTCATAAAGTAATCAAACTTGTAGTGATGCAAGTTAGAAACAATAGGAGATAAACGTCTAGATTTCATTCCTTTTACATATTGTGCCTCCATGCCGGGAATGTTAACACTCAAATTATTACATAAATTTCTGTGTAGAGCATTCTTTCAAACCTTCAAGAATGCAGCTTCAAAGTGGTATAATCGCTTGCTTGAGGGTTGTATTTAATTTTTTGATATGTTATGGAATATCTTCCGTCAATATTTTATGGGAAATTAAATGTTCCGCGTGAATGGTGATACGATAATTTACTATACACAAAAGGTAGAGGGAGCCTGAAAGAGTACACAGATCGTTTTATCAAAACAAAAATAGGTATGGAAAGTTGTGAGGATAAAGCGGCACTAACATATTTTCAGATGAGATTGCTTCTGGGAATTTTGAAGGATAATGTTGCTGAAAAACAAGCTATGACATTTGGGGCTGTACTGGATCAAATAGAAGAAATAATTTTGGTGGACTAAACGCAAGCGATACCAAATCGAGGCAAACTCTGAATACTAGATATGACCTCAAAATAACAAGGCCAAGGCATCGAAAAAGATTTCTTTGACACAGATTGAGCAGAACCAGCTCCTATAAGGTTCGATAACAGGGGCCAATACAACCAATTAACGTTGTTCGACCTCGAGCACCAGTTCAAACAATAATTCGTACACCTCCAAAAATGAAAGAATATGCGTTTGTTATTAATACTCATTAATATGTACGATCCATATGAAACAAATGGATCTGACCAACCCATTTCACTGGGCTAACTGAGTGTGTAGCAAAAATCTTTGAGAGAACACGTCCACATATACAATTTTGTAAGCCATTCCCAATAAATATTCCAAGGGAGAACATAAGAAATAAATATTGTAAGTATCATGAGGATATTTTGCATGATACAAAAGATTGTGTGATGTTAAAAAAAAGATACATACTTTGATAAAAATGGAAAGCTAACAACATTTGTGAAAAATAATTCGTTGGTTGCTCTAAAGCAAGAAATTGCTCCGAAGAAAGAAGATGTTTTAATGATTTCAAAACCTATTGATGAAGAATATATCAATGCATTTGATATTTCCATGGAGTATATAGATCTGAAACCAGACAGATCAACAAAAATATGATGGAACAGGCAATCGTAAGAGGAACGGTTAGTGAACTATGTGCTTTCTTTGAGTCACTAACAATTTTTGGAGGAGATACTGTTGAAGGGACATCAAATTATTCTCTAAATTTCACATTATTAACCTAAAAACTCTATTGAATGTGGGAGCTTCACCATATTTATACAGAAATCCATCTTGAATGATGGATGTAGCTGGCCCACACGAAAATGTTGTTGTTATTGTAGCAAAATTTGTTGGGGATGAGATACAAAGAATTTTGATTGATACTGGCAGCTCAGCCAATATTATGTTTATGACTACTTATATTCATATAAAAAATCTATCAACAATCCTTCGGTCATATCGGACAATTGTAGGGTTTACTGGAGTAACGGCTGAAGTGGTAGGAGAATTTGTAGGGATAGTTGAATTAGGTCGGGGACCATTAAAGAAGATGGTAATCGTATTGTTTATTTGTGATATAATATCAAAAGTAATTGTTGATGTGAAGAAAGTGTCTACACACGATAATCCCATAGATATAATGACCAACACAATTACACCCTTATACGATTGATCCCGATTTGAGTAATAAATATATGACCTGATTTGATTAATTGATATACAACTCCAGCAACGATAAAACCAACTTCCGATTTGAGGGTTAAATCTTGTAGCTTGGTGGTGACACCCTTCTAACACACAAAATACTAGCATTTTAATTTAAAATTTTGTTCAATATTAAAATATATTAAAATGTACATAAAGAGTTACTGAATCCAAATATATGTCATGTAAAACCATAATAACAAAAACGTGCATCACATAGTATTACAAAAACGTACATCATCCTTTTTGCTAACAAATTTTTTCATTTTTTTCGTTTGAATTGGATTCTAGTTGTAGTGGCCACTGTTATTTTAGCTGACGTTACCAAAAAGGCTAACAATATAATATCTATAAGATAAATGGATTCATATACCGGATAGAATCAGATCCAAAGGATCAGGAGAGTAACATTTTTATCATTAGGAGAGGTTTATATTGCTATAAGGTAATGTCGTTTGGGTTGAAAAATGTTGGAGTGACTTACCAACATTTAGAGAAGAAATATTTTGAGACTCATATTTTCAGAAATATTGAAGTATATATTGATGACATGTTAGTAAACAACACAACATATGAGAACCACTTAGTAGATCTAGAATAAGCTTTCGCTAACCTGACAAAGGTAAATTTGAAATTGAATCCAGAAAATTTACGTTCGGAGTAAGATCCATAAAGTTTCTTGGGTACATAATCGGTGAGCGTGGGTAGAAGTTGATTCGATACAACTAAAGTCTTTTAGAACTATGACACCTCCTCTGATGATTAAAAAAGTACACATTCTAACGGGATGATTGACAGCCTTGAACGAATTCATATCATGATCACCAGACAAGTGTGCCTATTTTTTCCAAGTGTTGAGACGAGCAAATTGTTTTGACTGGACCATAGAATGTTTTGACGCTTTTCATTGAATCAAAGAGTATCTTCTTTGCCAGAAATTTTTAAAAAGCCAAATTTAGGAAAGAAGTTGTATTTTTATTTAGCAATGACAGATTATGTTGTGAATGTTGTTTTGATTCGAGAGGAAGATAACTTCCCAAAACCAGTGTATTACATCAACATAAGTCTTTTGGATGATGAGAAATGCTATTTAAATTAGAAAAATTGGCCCTTGCATTAGTAACCGCTGCGCGTAAAATGAGATATTATTTTGGCTCATTCTATTATTATACGAACTTCTTTTCCATTATAAAATATGTTTCAAAGGCCTGATGTATAACGAAAAATGATTAAGTGGTCGGTTGAATTGGGAGATTTGATATTGAATTTGAGCCCAGTACTGCCATTAAAGCACAAACCTTAATGGATTTTTAGTAAAATTCCATTCCGAGCGATCATATACGGAGATTGATGGAGAAAACTTTGAGTCAAAGTGGACGGTCCAAACAAATTGGTGTTCAAGCCCGCCAGGATGTAGAGTAGGGGTGCACTTTATTTCTCTAGAAGGAATTTCCATGTATCAAGCTATCCGCTACAGATTTAAAGCATCAAATAATGAGGCCATGTAAGAAACTGCTTTAACAGGGTTGAGACTTGCTAAGATTTACGAGGCAAAAAAAGTAAGGCTAGTAAGTGACTCACAACTTCTCACAAATCATGCACCAAGTAAAGAAAAGATCATATAGTGTAGTATTTAAAGGTGTTAAAGGCTTTAACATTGGTATTTGAAACCATCATATACAAAATGTTCATATGGATGGAAATTATTTGGATGGTTCTTTGGCTACTGCTTTATATTCCGAGGAGTACCCTTGGATTATCACACAACAAATTCCTTCAATAACAAAGGGGTCTGAGTCGGTAGAAGGGTCTATCGAAGATTTTTAAATTTCTACAAGCACAACAAAATATTAGAAGAGTGAAATTAAAGAATTTTTTATAAATGATGTGTTACATATTGAAAAAATAATGGCCGAAAGAATAAAATTTAAGTCATATGACTATATTTTCCTCAGAGATATATTGCATACAACTTTTAGCCGGCGTTTACTTTGATGCTTAGGAGAAAATTAATCACAAATGATATTGTCAGAATTACATGATAGGGAAGGATCCACACATTGTGGGTATAAAAAGTTGATACGAAGAGTTCTTTTAGTAGGGTACTACTGGCCTACAGTCTCTTTGGATGCCAATGAGTTAGTTTAAAAATGTGACACCTGCCAAAGTTTTGCTAATACAATCCATATACCAGGAGTGCCTCTTGAATCAATATATGAATCACTACCTTTTGACCGATGGGGCATTGATCTGGTCAGACCGTTACCAATGACATTAGGAGGATGACAAACGATAATTGTCGCGGTGCACTATTTTTCTAAATGGATAGAAGGTGAACCATTAGCAAGAACAAAAGCTAAGGATGTGATTAGCTTTATTGTTTCCAATATTTGTTGTCGTTTTGGGGTTCCAAGAAAGATAACGATAGATAATTGGACACAATTTGATAACAAAAAATGAAGGTTTCTTGTGCTGCTAAAGGGTTACAACAATGCTTCTCAACACCTTTCCATCCGCAAGAGAATGGCCAAGTTGAGGTTACCAATTGAACAATTCTGGATGATTTAAAAATAATTTGGAAGGCAAGGGTGGAAAATGGCCGGATTATTTACAAGAAGTTTTATGAGCATACAAACCTACTTCTCAGACGGCTACACAAGAATCACTGTGTGCGTTAGTCTATGGGGTGAATGCAGTGGTTCCATCCGAAATAATCTTCCCCTCGTATCGAATTAGTGAATATTACAAAGAAATAAATAACAACAGAAAATGTACATAGTCAGAGTTGATAGAAGAAAAAAGAAGAATACAATAATTGAATTATTTACACTATCTGACTTTAATGAGAAGTCTGTACACTTCCAAAGTTAGAAGAGGAGAGTTTAAAGTAGGAAACAAAGTGTTTGAGGGAAGTATCTCTTCATACGAAAGAAAATCGACTTCGTAAGCTATGACCTAACTGGGAGGGTCCATATACGGTAACGAAGAAAGTTAAGCCAAAGACATATCGACTCAAAGATAAATAAGGAAGAGAGCTTATTCACCACTGGAATATTGAACATCTCAAATTGTATTTACATATGTAAGTTTGTAAATATTTTTGAGAACCTATGTAAGTATCGGTGGTATACTATTTCCTACCTTGGTGACGTCAAAATGTTTTAATAAAGTGACATAATAGCCAACTTATTTATACTCACTCTGTCCCAAAATATATGTCATTCTAGGAAATTGTTTTCCTCCTATTTTAGATGTCGTTTTAGGATATCAATGCAAAATTTAATATTATTTATTGATTTCTACCAATTGGGTTAGTTTCTTTTTCATCTTTTATAAAAACGAGAAAAAATTATGACATTCCTTAATCTATGTGCATAACCTTAACAACTTATATAATGGGATGGATGGAGTAATATGTTTTTGCCATCTTAAAATGACTTGCAAATTTTTATCATTTTGGACCGGAAGGGTATTCCAACAAATGTTGGTCTACAATTGTTTCTAATATTTTGGACCGTAAGGGTCTTCCAACGATTGTTGATCTATAATTTTTTATCATTTTGGACCAGAAGGGTCTTTCAATGAATGTTGGTCTATAATTTTTATCATTTTGGACCGGAAAGGTCTTCTAACGAATGCTGGTCTATAATTTTTATCATTTTGGACCGGAAGGGTCTTCTAACGAATGTTGGTCTACACTTTTTATCATTTTTGGACCGGAAGGGTCTTCTAACGAATGTTCAATTTTTATCATTTTGGAGTGGAATGGTCATTCAAATAAAGTTAAGAGTATTTTATAAAAAATAAGTATAAAAAATTTCATATAAAAAAGTTTAGAGGAGAAAGTTAAGAGTCTTTTATAAAAATCAAGTATTAATATTTTCATATGAAAACGTTTGTAGGAGAAAATTAAGAGTTTTTCATAAAATTTAAGTATAATTTTTTTATGAAGAAGTTTGGAGGATAAAATTAAGAGTCTTGTATAAAATTTATGTATAACATTTTTCATACAAAAAAGCTTGGAGGAGAAAGTTAAGAGTCTTTTATAAAAATTAAGTATAAAAAATTTCATATGAAAAAGTTTGGAGGAGAAAATTAGGAGTCTTTTATAAAAAATAAGTATAAAAAATTTCATATGAAAAAGTTTGGAGGATCAAGTTAAGAGTCTTTTATAAAAATTAAGTATTAAAATTTTCATGTGAAAAAGTTTGGAGGAGAAAATTAAGAGTCTTATAAAATTAAGTACAAAAAATTTCATATGAAAAAGTTTGTAGGATAAAGTTAAAAATCTTTTATAAAATTTAAGTATAAGAATTTTTCAGATAAAAAACGTTTAAAGGAATGAGTTAAAAATAATTTATGAAAGATAAGCATAACAACTATTCTTATAAAAAGTTCAAGGGAGAAGTATATTAGCAAAGAAATTCCATTCTAATAACTTTTACATTGCAAAGCAAATTGTCGGAACACAGAGGCTTAACAAAAATACACCTATGGTTTAATCAGTTCAAAACGTGTACACAGAAAACGATGAAAACAAAAACTAAGTAATATACCCTAACCTTACTCCGAGGGGCTACCATCTCCACTGGCTTATGATGAATTGCTACTGGAAGAAGAACTATCTGACCCATCTGATACACTGGTTGAGTCTTCATCTATAAAGGAAACACTTCCTAACTTTAGATTGGGAAAGCGTTCATGAATCTCTACTATCAAAGACGACTGGACATTTGCATCTCATTTTTCCAAGGGGGTGACTGTATCGGCAGTGTATTCCTTAAGAAATATATTTTTGTACTTCTCAGTGGTATCTTTAAGATATTGATTCTCAGCAGTGAGCCTCTCAATATTTTGACAACGTTTTCAAAATGTTTCTTGGTTTCATTACAAGAGTAAAAAAGGCCATCAACAAACAAAAGTATTCCGCTTAATATCTTTAGTGATAAACTTCTCATGTTCATTATCAAATTCCTCTTTCTCATTTTCTAGTTGAGTTTGAAGCGCTTCAATCTTCACTAAACGTTCATCGGGAGTTTTCTTCTCAAAATAAAGCTCATTTTCTAATATTTTCACATCAGACCTTTTCAAGATCACTTCTTTTTTTATAACGGTCCTTCTGATTTGCTTTTCGTTCAAAGAGAGAAGCAACATGGAATAATCTATTAATCTCATTGGCAAAAAAATTATTTTCATAAACATCAAAGTAGGAAGAGGTAGGGGAAATATTTTCCATATTTCTCGCATTCCTTGGAAGTCCCTCTTGCTTCACTTGACCAACGATATGTTTTCTTTTAAAAACAGATTCTCCACCAGCATCTGAATCAACAACAATTATCTTTTCGAAAGAAGGCAAACTTGGAGTAGTTATGTTATCATCTACATCTTCAAAAACAAGTTCCTTCTTGTCTTTTTATTTATCATAATGTCTCTGTGATGGCCCAAGAACACCACATTTCTTAGTATGTGTTGACTTAGCCACAACTTCTGGCTCATTATTGACTTCTTTTCTCTCCCCAGTTTCAGTGTCCGAACCAGCATCACCATCAGAATTATTTTCTTCTTCTTCATCTTTTTTGGAATCCTGCTGACCCAGTAGCTCAACTAAGAAAAGGTTCGACTAGCTGTTTTGAAAAAGTCCTCGAAGGGTTTAGCTGTTCCTTTCATTGCTGCTCATAAAGAGAAGTTTTAATGGGATAAATAATTTGAATAAATAAGAATAAAACAAGGATAAGACAAGTACCTCAGTTAGACCATTTCAAAATCAGATGATGTGGCAGTTTCTCATAACTCTCAAAGTTTGTCTTCCATAATCCGGAGACGAATATGAAACTTTTTTTCCATTTCTTTTCAGCTTCAAGATTCGTTCATAATTTTATATTTTTTTTCTAGAGATATTGAATAGAAGAAAAAATGAAAGTTTTTTACCAAAGTTGTTAATCTAACTAATTCTTTCATAAAAAATCCAAGCTAAGAAATTCGAGAAGCCATGATGCATGCTATGAGGGTGAACCATATGTTAGGACCTACTTGGGTGAAAGTAATCAGCTAAAACAGGATCTAGAGGAAATCGAAGACCCTAATTCAGAATTTATGTGTAAACAATCAACTCGTGATCTTTAACGGACAAATGAGTCTCCCCAACTTCTGGAAATCATATTTTGAGGGAGTCCGTAATTCTCTATCGGTCCCTGAGGTTAACCTCCTATGACGAATGAATATACTTGTATTTTATTCTATGAAGTGCAAACAGTTTTTGGCTTCAACCTCACTAAGATTGTTTCCGAAGATGTCTTCTATATTCTAGGGAAACTCATGTACACCTTTTTTTTTTATTATTTTTCTTCTTGGATGTTTTTTCCTGATGAGCAGGAGAATTCGCTACAACTTCAAGAGAAGAAAACTCTTGAATTTGATTATAAGGTACAATGGGAGGGGCTTTTGCATGGATAACTTGGATGGGTTGGGCCTAAAGAGGAGTCATACCATCTCCTCGTTGATTGTTATCTACTTCATCAATAAAATGCCTCTCTTCTGGAATAAACTTTAAGGGTGAGCCAACATCTTTATATGTTCGAACAGATTTTGATGAATATTTCTGAGGAGTGACCTCAGACATATTTTGGGGAGTACCCTGTGAAATGGCATGAGGGGTCAAAACATATGATGTGAGCTTTATTTTTGTGGACCGTTTAACCAATACTGGAGATTTTTTCCTCTTTGATCGGTCTACTTTAGCCTTCCTAGAAATTTGGTGTTTGTCACCTATCGAAAGAAACAAAGAGGTCATGTGAATCTCTTTGGAAGAGCCAAAGTCACACTTGTTGTACTTCGAACAAGATTGATAGGGGGGGTGGATAGTAGGGGGATCAGATGAAATATGGTTACATGAGGTTCCTACTCTGTCAGAATTTCTGGAGAGGCCACTGACCATAAAATATTGTTTCAAGGACTTGTAAAGGTCTGTGTTCTTTTTCTACAATGGCAGCCGTTCTCTCTTCAGCTTTTTTCGCGATATTAAAACACTCCCAAAATTTATATCTCTCAAGCCCTTTGGAGTCTCTAGGCATAAAATGATAAAGAAAATGCTTAGCGGGATAATCTACTTCTCTGTCTAAACCAAAGTTTCACTTTATCTCTCTACAACTGAAAAGTGTGTAACTTTAAAGTTGTGAGCGAAGTCAAATATTTATAAAGATGGTGTGGGCTTCTAAGGAATTCGAAGGCCCAAATAAGAAAAATGGTACTTAGAAAAGATGAAAATATTTTTGGAAAAAATATCCTACCTATGTTTTGATTCCCACGCGTATTGAGAAGCGTAAAGGTTTTCTGACACGCGTCATCATCCACACATTCTTTTGGAAAGCATGATAATACGTGTTAGAAAGCTATTAACATGTGAAATTGAATGGCACTACACCTCTAAAAGTTTTTTGACATTAAGATAGGGACAACTCATCACTTTTACTCCAACACGCAACCTAAGACGAGTGATGAGTGACCATGAATTCATTATTTCCAAAGATGAAGTCATGGGTCTGGAATAATATGAGAGGAAGGATAATTCGATAAGAAACAAGGGAATAAAAATCCAATGACAAATCTGGGAACAATAATTTGAGGAGGTTCCATCGGAAGAAAACTCTGTGTCCACGAATAAGTCTTTGCTCGAATATCTTCACAAAGACTGGGGGGACTACTGATAAGGGGAGAAAAATATTGTGATAAATGAGATAAATTAAATAAACAAAGGGATTAATTTGATGTAATAAAGTATTGAGTACAAAACTTGACAAATATATAAGTTGAGGGCGTTAAATATAATAACTAATGTATGTGTTTATAATCAGCAAAGTAGTGAGGTAAAAAGACACGCATATGGATGGGTAAATGTGTAAATTAGGACCTTACCTCTTGTACTATATAAAGGACAACCCCTTTTGGAGAAAGAACCCAATCATTAGTTAATTATTACTTGATTATTCCTTTTGTATCTCTCTCTCTACTCATTCCATTTCTCTCTCTACAGTACGAGCATACGAACATTATCATGACAACATCCTCATACGAACATAGACAGGACATAAAACTCGACTAAGAAATCTCTGGACTTATCAGGCCTCACATTATTATTTTTATTCAGCAACTCAATCAATTTTCTCATCAACCAATAAAAATTTATTGGAACTCTATGATTTAGATCCTTAAGTACTTAAAAAGTTCTACATTCCAGATTCTCTTTTATGCGTCAAATTCTTCATTGATTCCCAAAGCTTGTTGTGATGCTGATTGGGGTTCATGTTTTGAAAGTAAAAAATCTATAAATGATTTATGAACTTTTGCGATCATTCATGTTTCATGGAAGACCAAGAAACAAGCCACAATGAGTAAGAGCTCAGTTGAGGCAGAATATCAAGCCATAAATCAAATGTTTGTGAGTTACAATAGCTATCCTACATCCTAAATGATTTGCGGGTACAAATCCATTTGCTAATTATAATGTGTTGTAATTATATGACTCCCATTCGTATTATTTCAAATCATGTTTTCCATGAAAGAACTAAACATCTTGACATAGAATACCATATCGTTAGGAATCAATTTCTTAAAGATTTTATTACACCTGCTCATGCATCTATAAAGCTACAACTAGCTGATAGATTTACAAAGACTTTGTTTGGTTGTTTGTTCTAGTCAATAATGTCAAGCCTTTGAGATTTCTTTTGGTCTCATCTTGAAGGGGGTGAATAACTATTAACTAATGAACCAAATAATTAGTTGTAAATCTTGATTACTAAGTTAGAGTAGTTAGTTAAATATAATGATATATCATATATCATTATATGCAAGTTCACTAGTACATTTGGTGTTCTACAGAAAATAATATACTCCCATTCAGTTTTCTTTATTTGTTTTACTTTTACTTCAAGAATTCAATACAAAAAATGTATATAAATAATTTCTTACTCTTTAATTTTTTTAGTGTATTTATTCTTGAAACGATGTATAAAAATAATTTTTTTATATAGTTTTCGATATAGTGAACTAGATGATAGTGTCCAATATTTGTTTCGTCATTGTGACGGTGTCTAAATACATTGTTCTTACCATTTTTTAACTTATTCGTCGATTTAATTATATATTTTTAAATAAAAATCATTTCATCAATTTTTTTTCTATAACTATAGAGAACTACCTTAAAAATAGAACAATAAACTCATTTCGCTAGAATCCATAAAATGTAGGTAGCGATATCATCATAATTATTTATGATTTCTTTCAGAAGAGAGAACACAAACATTTGTGAACTGACGGAACTGAAAATTATATATTAAATATTAGTCATATACTACAAATAAAGATTTATTTGTAGGATATGCATCCACATAAAAAGGTTATAAACTATATAACCTACAAAACCATAAATTGCTTGTATCTAGAGATGCTCAACTTGGATAAATTATTTTTCCTTATAAAATTGATGTGGACATTGAACATGTACCTATTATAATTATAAACACTTACGATGACTAATAAAATATACAATTACATTCAAAAATGACACCTAGTGATAACTTGTCCTATAATCATAATATTCTCAGTAATATTCTTGAATCATGTAGTGCAGATGAAATTGTGATCCCAAATATTTTTAATGACACAGCTCTGAGCACACATGTTCTCATTAGACTAATACTAGAGTTAAAAAAGTTTAGTATGACTTAACGATTTTGTTTTTTAAATATTAGATAACAAACACACAATTTCTGACAAATTGCATTCTCCATATATCCATCATACTTTCCCCTACATTGATAATATTATATTACTTGCATTACATACAGATCCAATGGAAAATGTGTTAGTGTCGTCTGCCATCGGTGTTTGAGCTTATTAAGATGAACTAAGATTTTTTACTCCTCTTGTGCCGTCACGTGAGTGTGTGGTCAAGGCTCTTATATCACTGTGGACTTCGTTTTTTTTTATATCTATGCTTTGGTCATCCATTATCCTGGTCTGAGACCGAGGTAGTTTTGATTAGATGAGTAGAGCTGAGGTTGTTCATTTACAGGAGGATGATGGGTAGTCTGAACTTTGAAATTATGACAACTTAGTGTTTTTTTAGTCTTATAACTTTTGTTAGCTTTTGTTTGCATTTTTTTTAGTAAAATTTTGTGGTTATATATATAAATTATATAAAGCTTTTACGATTAATTTAATTAGAATAAACGAAGAAGAGAACTTACTAGATTCTTTACTATTATTTTGTATTGTATGTCTTATGGAATCTATTGCTTTCCTCTTGTGAAGGGATTAGAGGATTTTGCAGTCAAACAAGACGGTGACTTTGTTTGACTTTTGGCTAAAGAAATTCTAAAACCCTAGTCATTTCTTTATATAGACTTTATAATCAGAAACCTATTTATAAGGATTTTCAGATTACTTTTTGTGTAGTCCTAGTAATCTATTTATAAGGAATAAATAAACTTACAAGACAGTGAGCCAATGTGCTCATATACACAAAACTGTCTATGGCACCAGACTTTACCAGCAGACACGGTACACTGTCATGACATTATATTGTACCATCAAACACGGTATACAGTGAAGATATTATTCGGAAGTAGGAACATTTCGGAAGTAGGATCATTTCGAAAGTAGGAACATTTCGGAATGATCTCCATATTACATGATATTGTCCGCTTCGGACTCGAGAGCTCGCACAACTTTTCTTTTTGGTCCACTTCTAAGAGGCCTCATACTAGTTGAGATATGTTTTTTACTTATATACCATTGATTCTTCCCATGTTTAACCGATGTGGGATGTGGGACTTTGGTCGCCACCCTAACAAATCTTCTTCTCGAATA
Organism: Limnanthes douglasii subsp. nivea; assembly: GCA_036936605.1. Taxonomy (NCBI): domain Eukaryota; kingdom Viridiplantae; phylum Streptophyta; class Magnoliopsida; order Brassicales; family Limnanthaceae; genus Limnanthes; species Limnanthes douglasii. Next base: position 354,614,334 of record JAUPFV010000001.1, read on the forward strand.
AAGTACCACTTTAGCCTTCTCTCAGTTAACTTCCATCTGTCCACTTTAATCGGGTTGGGGCTACGTGACCTCTAGAGCTTTTACAACAAATATATATGTTCACTCGACCACCCTGCTTGCTCCTTAGCTGGATTCAATTCTAGGTCTTACCATTGATCACACCGTTTATTATTTAGTTCCGCCCATAAAAGTCCCATCGTCTTGATTTAAGGAGTCACGAGCACTCTGAACTGGGGTGTATAGAGCATATCATTCACCTTGAGCACGACTGTTGGTTCATCATGTTCGACCTCCAAGAATTTCATCCACATTGTGTTCCGTCTAGGACTGAAGCTCTGATACCATTTGTTGGGAATATGGTACCACATATCTTACCTCTGTATATAAGTAAGAGAAATTTAATCTCCACACTAGTTTGATATTGTCTGCTATGACCCCAAAAGCCCGCACGATTTTTCTTTTTGGTCAACTTCCAAAAGGCCTCATACGAGTTAAGATATGTTTCTTACTTATATACCACTGATCCTTCTCATGTTTAACCGATATGAGATTTTGGACTTTGGTCACCACCCTAACATCAACCCTAGTTTGTATATGGTCGTTTCACATCCGTAAAAAAGAATAAAAAACCTTATGGAATAATACATATGCAAAGTAAAGTATAGTATCTTCTTTAATTTCTCAATTGCACGGGATACATTTTGTATTCGCTTCTCTTTTGTAAATCGTATCCATCAAATATCATTTTTTTCTTAGTTTGAAGGTAAAAATCAACAATATCGATTCAGTTCAAAACTAACTACTACCTTTTTCGAGTAAAACCTCTTTGGTGCCAAATTTTCTAATGGTTTAGTTTTCAAATGTGTCACTTTAGTGTGTGAAGAACCCCTTCTCATATTTTAAGTTCTTGATCTGTGAAATTAACTTCTTATTTATATAAGTTCATGATGGACCACATATTTTTTTTCATAAGTAATGTTTATCACGAGTCTGGTTTTATAATTTGGCTCTAAAAAGACTTGGTTTTTATCGTGAGTTTAATTTGGTATCTATTTTTTTAGCTAATCAATGACTTGATTTTTACTATAGATCATTTTTGGAACATATCCTTTGTTTCAAAAATGGTTTTTACCATAGATTCAGTTTTAAAACACATCCCTGGTTTCAGAAAAGGTTTAAGATGATTTGTAACTCTTAGTTCTATAAGCTTTGGCTTTTACCATGCGATTTATTTTAAAACCTAGCATTCTAGTTCAATGAATACTTGTATCTTACCACTAGTTCATTTTTAAAATATAACATGTTGGTTTAGTAAACACAAAATATTCAATATCAAGATAAAAGACTATCTTAGTTACAGATGAAGTTTTCTTGCTAAAATCGAAGAGTTCAACCAAAAATATATCCAGCCATATTGGTAAGCTATATGAAAAGATGCGGGAGTTGTACTAGTCTGCATTGTGTATTGAAATTTTGGATAGAAAAAAGTGATGGGAGGTAACCTAAAAATTATTTTGGATGATTAAAATCGACTTAAAATTAAAGTGAATTATAGAGAAGGTTGTTTGTACCTTCTAAGATAATAAAATAGATTTAAAATGATAGTTCGTTAAGAAACAAGTAGGTCTTATAGTACCGATTCTTGACATATAAGACCTTCAATATGAGATTACATGTCTTTGTTGTGGCAAAGCAAAAAAATCAAGAAAAAAGATAAGTTCGTCGTGGTAACTAAAACGGTTTTCGTAATAACGAGGCTTGAACCAACTTTCAAGAATATTAATGATGAGTTTTCTGCAACAACAAAATGTTTTTCTGCGACAAAGATATTTTATCGCCACTAAAAAGTGGGTGCATATGCAAGGTTGGGAATTTTAAGTTTCTCCAAGTTTTCCATAACAAAATATTTGAACTTAGTCATGGCAAAACAAGGGGTTGCATGATGAACATGTTGAGAATTTAAATAATACATGAAAATTGACTCATTGCCATATAAACCAAAAGTCTTGTTACAACAAACATAGACATTTGTCTTTTGGAATATATGTGTACTTTCAGAAAGCTGCCTATCGAATTAACCTAACTTAGACATTTGTCTTTTGGAATATATGTGTACTTTCAGAAAGCTGTCTATCGAATTAACCTAACCTAGACATTTGTCTTTTGGAATATATGTGTACTTTCAGAAAGCTGCCTATCGAATTAACCTGACTCGTCGCAAAGGTTTTATGAAATGTTGTAACCCAGGTTTTATGATTATTACAAATATGTATATGGTTGAATAAATCAAAGATAACATATTTATAAATCTCATAATCTCTTAAAAACTCAAATGTGTCCCTCATTATTAATATTTGTCAAACTTTGATTTCTGAATTCTAATTGTGTGTATTGTAAATCATAATGCTTTTTAAATTCCAAAATGACTTCCTTTTGAGGATCAAATTAATATAATGATCAACAAAATTCTATTTGAAACATGTATTTAATGTGTGTCTCAAAATCTCTATATTTTCCGTGAATTTTCTAACGAGAGATCATCTTTAACTTTTGTAAGTTCTTGTATCCCTACTCTATTTTCTAACAAATAGAAAAATTAATATCATGGAAGTGGAAAAAAAATATGGTCATGAACAAATGCAAAGTTTATCGGATCATTATTATGAAGTAAACTATGCAAGGTGGAAAGATAAAGTGTTGTTCTCGACATCGGCATTCAAATACAAATTAAGCAGAAACATAAGTACCACTAAATCTCTTATATCTAAGTGTGTAGTTTATAATTTTTTAGTAGGAAATCTTATTTTTCCCAAACTCTTGAATCTAGAAACATAGTTAAAGTACTCATGCTTTTAATTATAGAGGAATAATATATGAGTATAAATTCCATGAGTATTAATATGATTGAATCCAAAATAGAGAAAATAAAATCTCAAATTTACAATTGCAACAAAAAACATAACAAGATTTAGTATAAGTGGAATCATGTGGTGTGTGTTTCTATAGATTTTGTTATTTTAAAATATATTATGATCTTCGAAAGAAGATTGACATTATAAACATTTTGAAAGAGGAATTTGTGGCAATAGTGAGAGATGTTAATATTGTAGAAGAAAAATCCTTTGGTTGGTGATACGATAGATGTGCATCAGTATATGTTGCTCATTATAGATATTTATTAAAATAAATTGAAATAAGTAGATATGCATATGAGGTGAAAATGGGCAACACCAACATATTAAAATGAAAGAATGTAAAAACATCGAGTTAGTGTTTACAAATAGGAAAACAATGACTTGCCAGTCTTTTAAATGTTTCCGAAATGAATAAAAACTTGGTGTATGGTGATCTCTTTGTTAAATCGAGAATCATTATGTGTACGAATCTAGTAAGATTATTATGAGCAAATAAGATTTATTTGGAAGATGATACTTAATTAACATAATGCTAAAACTATATACTTCCAACACTTCAATGAGTAGATAGATGAATTTTATTTATGTTTTCTCTCGTAATGATTATTTTTATGGCATAATAGAATTGCTCACATATGACATATCATAAATATATTTTTTTAATACGAGACTTAAAAATATGGTACAGGTTTGTATGAGAAATTTAAGTTGTGTGTGGAATTTAAAATGATAAAGGTGTCTTACGAATCTGTAAAATGATAAACAATTTTTTTAGACTTAATACACACACAAATATGCGAGTTAGATGGTATCGTGGTGCGTAAGGGTAAATTTTTCTTATAAATTTAATTGATGACTAATCTAGATTTACTTATTTCTATTTTCTTAAAATACAGATTGAGCATAAGTATGTTTAAAAAAATTTAATGACAAATTTAGAATAAATTAGAAACTAAGATTAATTTTTTTTTATAGTGATAGAAATAGAGAATATTTCTTATGAGAGTTTTCTATTTTTTGTGAAAAGCATGAGATTATTCATCGATATCTGACAACTTATACGCCGTAACCAAAAGGATTAGTTAAGATGACCAATGATATGCTAGTTGATTATGATGAGTTAATATTCCGCCTTAGTAAATTGTTAAGAGAGAAATCTAGAGAGAGAAAGACTTAGAGAGTTTTTAGAGAGAGAAAGTTCAAGTACAAATGAGTTCCAGAGAAAAAGTGTTCAACCCCTTTATTAGAGTAGTCTTGCCCTTTATATAGAGGAGCCAAGACTTAGTCTTAAACTGAAATATGTTACAAAAGAGGACTAATTGCTATTTAGTCCTTAACAATTATACATAGTCACAAATACTCTCTAAAACTTACAACAATTACAATTTAAGGACAAAACTTATATTATTTATAATTAAATCTTTAAATTACATTATTTACAACTTAGTCCTCAAAATCCTACTTCCATATCAGAAGCCCCCCTAGTTCTCATGTCAATAAATGAATGAGAACTAAAATATCTTCGAATTCTTCCATGTGTCATGTTAGCTGTTATAAAATAAACTCAAAGCAGTCATTCGAAGTGTTCACTAGAAGAAATTATTCGAAGCGTCAACTAAAGCGATCATTCGAAACGTCCACTAGGAGTTATCATTTGAAGCATGATAAAAACAAATACCAATTAAAAGTAGCGCTAAAATCTGATAAACTTTCAAAGACAAAAAATATCTTCGAAACACTATGGAAATAAAACCGCCAAAAAATATCTTCGAAAAGCTATGGAAATAAAACCTCCTCGGATCCTTGTGAAAGTGAAACTTTCAAAAGTACTCATCGACTTTTATCCAAACAACATATAAAAGTAACCGTTTCATACAACCGTTCGAATCTATTATAACTCTATAACTTTTAGATCCATAGCTAGATATCTACCCTGACAGATGTCGCACATTTAAAATATTATACCGTTTTTTATTCCAACCTATCACCCTCAAAGTCTTTTAAACTTCACACGTCTTCATTTCTTTGTATAAATTCAACCAACATCCTCATTTTTTCATTCTCACAACACAAATCATTTCATAGAAAATTCACAGCGCTTGGCTACCTTCATCGTGTTCCTCTTTTTTCTCAGTATTCTCATAAAAAAAACCAAACTTTCCAATCAACCTTCATCTTCTCCGATCAACCTTCATCTGGTTTATGAGAAAAAAATCCTAAAACCAAAAAATCCAAGGCTAACATACCCAAGATACCTGAATCTCCATAATCTGATAGCAACTTAGTCTTTGGATCATACGACTACTTATGCATTACTCAAAGGGCGGGAGAATATAGGGTTGCGGGATTAATCAATAACCTTCCAATTGGAACAACCACTAAAACAATTTACTACGGTAATTTCGATCCAACCAAAGTTCCTGTTTTTTCTCCTTCTCCTATAATCAAAGAACGTTCCTTATCCAAAATCCAAGGCCCTAAAACCTCGAGCCTCTTCATCTCAAAGTAACATTTCTCCTTTGATTAGTGAAAAAATCTCATTTAAAACAAAAGTAAAAAATTCCCTCTTCGAATCACTCTTCAATAACCAGAACAAGAACTTTTATTGCAATGGGAGACGAATCATAAATTATCCGAACTCCTTCCCCTTCAAATCCCGATACTGAAGCTCCTCCTCAAAGATAAGTAACTAAAGAAGCTCCTAGAACAAATAACCCTTTACCAGAAGTTGTTAATCCAACATCTCAACAACCTCGAGAAGAAACATCGAAGGCCAACGAAGCTGATTCCGAGGCTACCAAAACCGATGTCGAAGCTGAATCCGATGATGGGAAATCAGCAACTACCCATAAACCTCACGAAGAAACAGACACTTGCTTTGTTTCCGAATAAGGAAGAGCTACAATTGGAAGAAACTTAAGGAATCTTAAAGCTAAGTATATCATTACTCTGAAAAAGTTCGATATATTTATTACAAGGATAGTCATGCTTCGGCTCTAAAAAATAAATGGGGAATGGGGGATAATATAACTCTTCAACTTCCTAAAAAAAGAGAAACTCCCTTAGACTACAAAGATGACGAGCTAGTAGTCTACCCCGAAATCATCAATTGGGGTCTTCGGTTTCCACTGGATCCTATGATCGTGGAATACTTATCAAAAGGTTTGAAGTTTCCCTTTTACTACCTCACCCTGATAGATGATCTCAAAATAATCGATGATCTCTTAGAAGCTGACAAATTTTAGAAGCAGAAATTCATTTTTATATCAGGAGCGTGGGAGAATGACAAAGCAATTTCCGATTCTAATCCTTCAAAGTTAAATCTCGTCTGGAGAATTAATCGTAAGCGCTTCGAATTTTTTACATTCTGAAATAAATTTTATATTTTTCCTTTAATTTTCTGCTTGCATAATGATTTCAGAAATTTCGAGGCATTATTCATCACGTCGACCAGCTGCTAAGGAGATTTTCCAAAAACTTGCTGCTTGGGCTGAGAAGGAATAGAATAACATGTTTTACACTGCCTTCCAACCCATCAATTTCCTTACCTGCCACATGTTTCCAATCTCATAAGGTGCATTGCCGCCTCAAGACCTGATGTCGGAACCCGATCCAAAGATAGTCTGCAAATGAATAATTCAACCCGATTGTAAAGTCGTCCTTCCCATTCGCAATAGATCAGAGAGTCATTTGCCAAGAGAGAAAAAAGAAAAAGTTATCAAAGAGAAGAAAAGTAAGAAGACAAATAGCACATCTGGTGCTAGCCCTTCAACTCCATCGAAACCAAATCCTCGAAAAAGAAAAATTGCAGAACAAACTCTCTCACACATCGAAGAGGGAAAAGATCAAGAACCGTCTTCAAAGAAAAAGAAGGCTTCCTCCGGTTCCCATGGAAAGAAAAAGAAACAAACGAGAATCACTTCGTATACACTGGTTGACGAAGATGAAAACATTTCTGCTAAAAACCAACGAAACCCACAAAACCATTTGGTCGAAGAACACCCAACCAAAGATAACACTGTCATTATCATCGAAGATAGTGCTACCAACGAAAATCAGGGTACTGAAAACTTCGATCCTGATATGTTCATTAATTTTGAGAACACTGAAGCGCTTACTGGTGAAGATGATCCTGTTCTTCAAGTCATCCAAAATCATATGCTTAACTTTGGGAGACCAACACCAGCCGAGGCATCTCCAGAAATTATCTGTCCTTCTGCTCCTATCACTACTTTAGATATGATTCAACGTCCTAGCTCATCAGAAATAGAATTTCCTCTTCCTCCTCCCAATCCAGCAATCGCTGTTAAAATTCAACCATTTACCGATCTTGATATTGCAGCAAAAACACTTGCTTTTCAAGTCGAAGCTTCTCAAAACCATCTAAAGCAATTGGCTAAAGATATGGTTTATTACAAAGAATCTTACGAGGCTGAGAAAAAACTTAGAGAAGACTTACACCACAAAGTGATTGAAAAATTTCACATGTATGAAGTAGCAAGGTCCGAACTCATAAAAGGTGCTCTCTGCATGAAAAATCATCTGCGAATCACACACATAGTTGAGATAGAATTGCTGACGAACTCTCATGAGAAGGAAATGAATAAGCTCAAGACTGATCATGCTACTGAACTGGCCACTGGAATCTCCAACTCCATTAAGCTACAAAATTCTCTTACTCTTTGTGATACAAAAAATAAAGAACTGACCAAGGAGATAGCTAAACTGAAGAAGGATTTTGAAGTGGAAAAAACTGTTGTTGTAGTTGCTGCCAAGGCTGAACTTTCAAAAGACATGTTAACTGCTATTAATATCGGAAAAGAAGATGCAACCACTCTCCTTCTTCGAGAACTTCACGCTACTTATCCAAAAATCGACCTCACAATTTTTTGGAATGACATTCCTATGGAGAAACGTCCAAGTGAAGCTTTCGATCCTATCCCCGATTCGTCATCCAAAGATGAATATGAAGAAGAATCGTCCGAAGAGGAAGATTCATCTGTTTAACTTTATCATATTTTTGTGTTTGTCAGATTAAGAAATTTCTTTTTGTACCTCAACGAATTAATCTAATTGACAAACGGTTTCCTTATTTTATTATTTTTCTTCACATTTTATTCGATGCTAAATTTTAAAAACGAATATAATTATAAAGTGTAAACTTACCACCTCAAATACCTTAACATAGTAGCTCTTCAAAAAATTCTAAGTGTACTATTAAGCCTTCACGTCGCAAAAATTGTAAATGTGATTATTAAATATGGTTGTTTCTTTGAAAAGTGTTATAAACACTTCGGAACATTCCACTCTTAACTAATCTCAAAGATGATCAATCTCTGATGATTTGTTAAGATAGTATTCAAACATGTGTAAACAACCATTGGCCAAAAACTAACTTTATTGATAATATTGAATATGTACACGACACATCGTTAAAACCTTCCTGGGCCAACAGGATAGGAAAGAATGCGCCATTCAAAAGTAAAAATTCCAAAGTACAAAAATATATATCTACTCCCAATAAAGCTTCAAGTGTTGGATATTCCATGGATGTTGAAGCATCCTCCCCTCGAAATCACAAAGATGATAGGACCCCGGCTTTATCCTTTCAACAACCACATAAGGCTCTTCCCAGTTCGGAGCCATTTTTTCGAGGTTCTTCTCCTTTGTATGCAAGAAAACTTTTCTCAATACCTTATCACCTTCTTTGAAATATCTTCTCTTCACATTCGAATCATATCTATTTCTCATAAGAGTTTGATAATGAATTACATTCAAATAAGCTCGAACTCTTTTTTCCTCAATCAGATCCAAATTCGCTCTTCGAACTTCATCATTAGACCTTTCAGAATATTGAGCTATTCTAAAAGATGACATCATAGATTCTACGGGGCTGACTGCATCCATTCCATATGCCAAAGTAAAAGGAGTCTCCTTTGTAGCCTCTCAAATAATTGTTCGATAAACCTAAAGTACCTCTTGCAAATAGTTTGGTCATTTTTCTGCTACCCCAGTAAAATTTTCTTCAAACCATCTAAAACTGTTATGTTTGTCACTTCCACTTGCCCATTAGCTTGAGGATGAAAAGGCGTTGAAAAGAATTGTTGAATTACTTTAGAAGTGAAACTTGAAGCCATCTCCCTGTTATTAAATTGAGGGCCATTATATGTGGTAATCCTCCGAAGAACTCCAAAACGACAACAGATTCTGTTCACAATAAATTTGATCACGTCTTTTACTTTTGTCCCTGATAACGATTCTGCCTCTGCCCACTTTATAAAATAATACACCGCTACAATTATCATTTGTCTTCCTCCATAAGCCATCGGCAAAGGTCCCACCAGATCAATCCCCCATCGATCAAATGGTATTTCCTCGGATATAGACATAAGCGGTACTGCTGGTCTGTGAATAGCATTGGTAAATCTCTGACAAGTATCCCAACTTCGAACTAAATTCTTAGCATCATTCATGATTTTAGGCCAATAGAACCCTGCAAGTAAAACTCGACGTGAGAAAGCTTTGAACCCGCAATGAGCTGACCCTTCACCATCATGCAACTCTGATAATACTTTTTGTGATTTTTGTTTGCTTAAACGTCATAACAATGGCCTACTGAATGCCTTTTTATATAATATTCCATCCAGTACTATATATCCAAAGGCTTTACTTCTCAGTTTTTTGGCCAATTGTGAATCACCTGGTAGTATTCCTTGAGTAAAAAAGCTAAGAATATTTGATCGCCAATCGCCTCGAATTTCATCAGTCGTAATAAAAAATTCCTCTATACATTCACATTGGACAGATTGAGTAACAATTGAGGGATTTTCTTGTAGAAAAATCCAAGGATATTCTTCATTATAAGCACTGTTTGCTAAAGAATCAGCAAATGATCCTTTCTTGCTTCGAAAAATCCAGATACCTGATTTGCTAATAATTGAGAATCCGCTTCTAAGCGCACTGAAGTTGCCCCAGAATTGTTTGCCAAATTTTAAACCTTTCAAATCAGCTTCGTATTTAGCTTCATTGTCTGAAGCATGAAAACCAAATTTAATAGATTGAATCATTGTCTCTCCCGTTGGAGCTATTAACTGAACCCCAACACTACACCCTGGAACACTAAATCTTCCATCTGTTCGGACAACCCAACTCGAATTTACTGAAGGATCCTCTTTACTTTTTTCCTCATTCGATCGGCTTGAATGGAATTCAACAAAAACAAATCTGCCAATGTAAAACATTTTTCAAAGGGAATGAAGTTTGGATTTCAATAGTATGAGTTTAAAAATATGGGCGCATCTTCCTAGCAGCAATCACCAACGCTAATGCCAATTTTTATAATTCCATATATCTCTTTTCTACTGCCACCAAACTTTTACTAATGTAATACACCGGCTTCGAAACTCATGAATCTTCACTGATTAACACTGCACTCAGTGCAAAATCCGATACTGCGATGTACAAATATAACTTCTCCATATTTCGAGGATTTGACAAAATCTCTGGTGATGACAACAAATTTTTCATGTTTGTGAAAGTTGCTTCACATTCTGACGTCCATTCAAACCTGCTGGATTCTCATAACACTTGAAAGAAAGGAAAACATTTTTCAGAAAATCTAAAATTAAATCGATTAAGTGCTGCTAACCTTCCTGTCAGAATTTGCACTTCTTTGATAGACCGAGGAGAATTCATTGTTATCAAAGGTTTCAATTATTTTGAGTCAGCTTCTATTCCTTTTTCACTAATGACAAAACCCAAAAAATTCCCTGATCGAACTTCGAAGGTGCACTTCTCAAGATTTAATTTTAACTTGATTGTCTTTAAATTCAGAAAAACTTCCTCTAAATCATCAAGATGCACTTCATCCTTTGAGATTTTTTCTACCATGTCATCCATATACCTTCATATTTCTTCCGATCTGAGTAGCAAAAGCTTTATTCATCAATCTCTGATAACTGGCTCCAACATTTTTCAATCCGAAGGGCACTACCCTATAGCAGTGCAGGCCCCTATCAGTTATAAAAGTTGTGCATTCTTGATCTTTTGGATCCATTTGGATTTGATTATATCCTGCAAAAACATCCGTGAAAGTTAAAATTTTGTTGCGTGAAGTAGAGTCAATCAACTGATCTATTCGAGAAACAGGAAATGGATCTTTGGGACAAGATCTATTCAACCTTCTGATTGCCTCGAACGACTCCAACTCTATCTCCAACCACATATTTAAAACACTGATGAATTGTAGACACAACCCCATACATTCTTGAAAGCCATGATCTTCCAAAAATAGCATTATAACTTGTGGGACAGTCCACTACCACAAAAAGTACCTGAACCTTTCTCTTAAATGATCATTTTCTCAAACTCACTTCACCCTCGAATTCTCCAACAACATGAGCTGTTACACCTTTGAATCCAATAATCGTTCGATCCAATTGAGAAATCCGAGGTGGATTTGTCATTCGATCATAAAGGGGTTTAAAAAGAACATTAGCAGAACTTCCAGCGTCAATCAACACACGTCGAATTTCGACGCCAGCCACCTCTGCTCCAATAACCACATCATCTTCATGTGGTCCTACAGTACCTCGCAAATCCTCTTCATCAAACAAAAAATGAAAGGAATATCTTTCTTTCTATACAAGTGCGTAGACATTTTCCCTTCAATTTGAGTTGTCAAGTTGACAACATGCCTCTTTCTTGAACTATCCGAATATCAGTCATCGAATCACCTCCGAAAATGGTTAACGATTGAAAAAACTTGCGTAGCTCCCGCACACGTCCCTTTTCTATGGGCTCTTCAATCATCACCAGAAGAAATATGTTCGACGTTGTTTCCACATACTCAGAAGAAACATAAAAAAGCTCGGCATATGAATCCAAAATCATCAAATTCTCAGCTGGTGCAGCTTTCAAAGTCGATGCAACATTATTTTTTGATGCGCTCCCTTGAGACTTCACAGAACTCAGGAGCATTCCGTTTTCAATCAAAAATTGTATCTCTTTATTCAAAGCAATGCAATAATTTGTATCATGCCTAATATCTTCATGATATATGCAAAGCTTGTTATTCTTTTCCTCCTTTCGCCTACTAATTGGGGTTGGCTTCCTAAAATTTACGAAGCTCTTAGTCTTATCCTAGATTACATAGAAATTCTCTATTAGATCAACATAATATTATTGTTTGACCCATTGATTTGGTCTAAGCCTATTGTAAGTGTTGGATGGAGCGTGATTTGAATAACCATCACTCTAAGGAGGCAAATTGTTGTTCTTTTGTCTCGACTGCTAATTACCATTTCCATTCGAAGGTTGCCCCTGATTATTGGCTGCATATCCCGAATTCTTCGGAATGTTGGCTGGTTCGCCTCGGACTCTAGTCGACTCCTCAACTTTAATCTGATCCTCAACTTAAGCCATCAAAGCTTCAAAAGTTAAGACTCTTCTCTTCGCCATCTAATTTTCCAGATCCCCTGGCAATAACCCTTGGCAAAAATCTGTCATCGCCACATTTTCCTCATAGTTGTCAAAACTAGCTTTGGTCAGAACAAATCTCTTTGTATAATCCTTCAAATTTTCCCCAGGTTTTTGCTTGCACTGAATAATGGTATCACCATTTTCTCTCATCTCTTTTCTTCTCACAAACTGCCTTCAAAATGCAGTATAAAAATCTCTAAAATTTGAAACGGACCCCCTCGGAATCCGATTGTACCACTTAAGAGTTGTTCCAATAAAAGTATGCGAAAATGCACGACACACCAGCCGATCGTCATCTTCGAAGTTCATCATATAGTTCTTGAATTGTTCGATGTGATCATCTGGATCTTGCATCCCATTGAACTTCTCGACCTTCAACATGTCAAAACACTTCGGAAGCGTCATGGAACAAATTTCACTTGTCAACAGAGAATTTCTCCAGTCGACACCTTGAACAAATTGATCATTTGTTCCTATTGTAACATATAAATTTCGATCAGTTTCAGCATACCGATTCGAAGTGTTTCCTTTGCACCATGTAGAACGAGGAACATTATCCCTTTTAGATTTACTCTCATTTTTATGTTTCCTCGACTGATCTCTGTTTGATTCCTCTTTCGAAGAACCTCTGTATCTCTTAAAACCTGCAGCTGAGCATCCTACCTCCTCGTCAGTAGAGATCACATATTTCTTCTTATATTTTTCCTTTTACGAGATGAATATCGCTCTTTATGAGATACAAAACGCGCTTTTTTGTTCTCAGATTTAGCTCGTCGATCATCAAAAGATCAATCTGACTGACCTCCTATCTCGGTCTTTTCTGATCCTTGTCTAACCTCAGATTTAAGCTTCATCGAGTGGATCTCTTGTTCCCTTCGTTCATACTTCTCATTTAAAGAATTAATCTTGTCCAAAAGCTAGTTCATTCGGACCTCAATATCAGATTGAGTTTGGATCGGAGATGATTTATCAGGTCTACTTCCATCTCTCTGCAAATCATTTTTTAGAGTTTCTATCGCTGACCGAAGCGTGGGATTATTCTCAGGATTCATCGTATTAATTTTGAACAGAAAATACAACAAGATTGTATCAATTTCGAACTAGGAATAAGCCACTAATTTTTCTTATTCAGTCCCCAATGAAGTCGCCAATTTGATGAGTTAATATTTTGCCTTAGTAAATTTTTAAGAGAGAATTCTAAAAAGAGAAAGAGTTAGAGAGTTTTTAGAGAGAGAAAGTTCAAGTACAAATGAGTTCCAGAGAAAAAGTGTTCAACCCCTTCATTAGAGTAGCCTTTCCCTTTATATAGAGGAGCCAAGACTGAGTCTTAAACTGAATTCTATTACAAAAGAGGACTAATTGTTGTTTAGTCCTTAACAATTATACATAGTCACAAATATTCTCTAAAACTTACATCAATTACAATTTAAGGACAAAACTTACATTACTTATAATTAAATCTTTAAATTTAAATTATTTACAATTTAGTTTTCGAAATCCTACTTCCATATCAGATTATAAGTTGTATATTAATTTATAGAATGGAGTTATTTTAACTACATGTCATATAGCTAATCATATTCCACTTAAGAAAACTGGAATAACTTCATATAAATTATGGAATGGGATAAACCCAAATATTTAATATTTTTAATTATGGGAGTGTTTAGAATTTTGAAAAACATGGATCTAAGAATAATAAAATTAGGTCCTAAAACTATAAAATGTATGTTTATTGGGTATGAAACCAATAACAGGGCTTGTATGCTATTCGAATTGGAGTTTAATGCAGTATTTGGATTAATAGAAGTAGAGTTTTTAATCCAAAATATATTATAATAATAGGACAAACACCGCGGAAAATGAGAGAAATACTTCACACGAAACACCTTTGGTTGAATATAACACGTGAACCTCGTAAGAGTCAACGAGATAAAATACCTAATGGTCTAGGATCTGATGAGATAAATTTTCAAAGGATTTATTTCTACTTATTATAAAGAAGTTATGAAGAAATAACCTGAAAAATTCTAATAGTGCTTTAATTATAAGATGATAAGGAAACAATAACGTTTTAAAATTCAGTTTTTTCACAAGAGGTCATAAATGATGAAATGAATTTATTCATATTTAATCACACTTGAAAATTGGTCGATTTACCTTTGAGTTCAAGACCAATTGGTTGTAAAGAAATTCCACATGGATGGTGTCATTCAAGCTTTTAAGAGAGTTTGGTAACTTAAGGTTTTTAATAGAATATAATAGATTACTTTGACATCTATGCTCCGTTTTCCAAAACCACAAGCATTAGGATTCTATTTGCAATTACATCGGTATACTTTAAAGATTCACCAAATGGATATCAAAATAACTTTCCCAAATGTAAATCTCGACGAGGAGATCTAGAGAGAACATGCTGTAGGTTTTCTACTTTCTATGAATGAATCTAAAGTATGCCGACTTGTTAAGTCATTATATGGTCTTAAGAAAGCACGTAAGAAGTGTCATGAAAAGTTTGATCATGCAATTGTATTCAATGGGTTTCGACACAGTATGGTAAATAATTGTTTATACACTAAATTTTATGGTGACATAATAGCCATAATTTGTATTTAGGTAAATGATTTTCTCATACTAAATAATGATATTAGTGAGATTATCAAAATAAAGAGGTTTATGGCTGTTACTTTTAAGATGAAGGATCGTAAGAAAGCATATACTATTTTGGGAATAAGTATATTTAAAAACAGTGAGGGTTATGCCCTAAGTAATTCCCATTACATTGAGAAAGAGAAAGAAACTATAAAGGATTTGAGACCTTGAACACGACGTGTCCAGATACGTGCGAGCTATTAAAAGGCTTCTTATCGCTCTTATTAAAAAAGTGTTGACTGATGTATGTGCTTGGCATATATATCTTGGAGTTAAGGTAATACTTTAGAGTTTTACTTAGATAAAGTTGATAAATTCATTTCTTCCTTATATAAACCCTCTTGTTTTTATAAATGATGAGCAATATGTTTGTGATTGCCGAGCAGAACTAATGTTCTGCCTGAATAGTCTCTTAAATAATTACTTAAATAAATCCAAGTACATGGCTGAGTTTGTGATCGAACTTACCAAGGTAAGGGCAATTATGGTTGCTTCTAAAAGTAAGTATGACAAGAATAAGTAGGCTTGGGAGAAGGAAACCACCCATCTGAAGAAAAAATAATCTAGCTGAGGTTGTCATATTAGAGAAAGCAAAGAAAGAACTGAAGAGAAGAAAACTATATTGGAGAAAAATTTGAAAAAAACGATAAAGCCAAGAGTAAGGTAATCTTGGAGGCTAGAGACTTATATTTAAGAATGGCCATATATTTGGTCAAGGGTATCCGAAGTGAGATGGTTCATAACATTCATGAAGTATTTTTTTACCTTTCTTTAAGAGGGTTTCAACACTATGTTCCTCAAGAGTATCGATCAGAAGAGGTCAAAATAGATTTGTTAGATGATGAATAGATGGAGGAACATGAGGACCAGAAGGTGAATACCTTTTTTGATACCAATCTGTTGGATATTTTGGTTTCGACCATTCATGCCGATGCCTCAATTTCCAAGTTTGAAGTCATAAGTACCATGAATGACACATTTAAGCATATTTACAGCAGGAGTGAGAAGGATAAACAATAATCAAACATAAGAAATACAAATTCAAATAAGAAAGAATTTCCAAGAAGATAGAAACTTACGTTTGGAAACTTAGCTTTGGCTGATATGAAGTGTATGCTATTCCACATTTAGTCTCCAGTTGCCCGAAATAATTTTTTTTATTCTTCCACACTTAATTATAAGGGGAAATGTCAATGACAATCTTGGCAAAAGGACTCCATCAATAAGTATAAAAATGGGTTGGTCTTTTCGTTATAAACCTTAATAGCAATAGGGAATTCATTTGTGGATACGTGTTCATCAACACCTCTAGATAAAATTATAGCTAACAACCGTAAACTTCAGGAATTGAGAACGAACTGGCTAAGACAAATGCTCGTTACTTAAATTTGACAAGGTCTGAAGCGAGAGGAAACTGTAGGCCATGGTCAAGATAGTATTTTAAAAAAATAACTTCACCTTTACGGGTATCAAAGGTATTTTCCCAATTTATATGCAATTTAACATTTACATCGCATGAAATTATCAATCGATGAGCTTTTTTACACATGCATATTCGGTAAGATACAAGTATGAATGATCCATGATGCTTTTTATCTGCATTTCATTTAAATATTCATCTTTTAACTCTGGTTTGTCTCTGCTACTACCTCCGGCTGTCCACATGCTCATACCTTCAAGAGTGTAAGGAGAAATAGAAATATCGAGTCTAACATTAGCTTTAAACGATCTCTCCATTTTGACTGCAATTCTTCTCTTCTTATTTTTGGTTATGTGATAAATTGGACACGTAAACCTTACGAACTTCTTCTTGGTCAGAAGAATCGGCCTCAAATGAACTATTGTTGTTGTTATTTTGGCTATCAAATTACTCATTATCTTGACCCATTTTACCCATTTGTACAAAAAGTAAAAATTTACTGTAACAATAACATGAAAATAATTTATTCAAGAAAATCAAGAAAATTCTGGAATAAGATGAAGATAATTAAGAGTGAAAAATTGAAGAAATAAAGTAAAATGAGGACATATATGAGTATTTATACCCAAATGTATAAAACTAATCTCAACCGTATAATATTTTTATTCTATGACTTGGATTAACTTACCGGATGAATGACTTGTATTGAAAAAACTATCGAGAGCCAATATTGAAGAAGTTCAAGAGGGTACACATGTTTTCCTAAAAGAAAAAAAAAACTTTCTTACTCGTCTAAGTTTCTATCAGCAACTTGACTTTTAAATAAAATATACATATAAACCCTCAAACTTTATAAGCTTTCTCATTAAAAAAACCGAATATATAAAAACCTTATGCAACAAAAATATTTTCTCCTTATAAACATCCACCACAATATAACTTTGGAAAAAAATACAAACAGAATATTGAATGTTTAACTGATTAAAAAATCCAAAGATATACCTATAATTAAATGAGACCAAGCTGAGAGGGTTACTCATGAAGTTTCAAAAGCAAATCAAAACCGAAGAAACTTACCAAAATCCTCGACATTATATATTCATCTTATCTTCAATGGAGGTTTCGAACGTTGAAGGTTTTTAATAATGCATGACCAGCTTAGTACGAACCAAATCGAAGACATCTTTGGTAACAGTCTGGTTAAATTAAATTAGAATAAATGTCTTAAGAGTCTAGCAAAATATGACTAACATAAAAACTTTAATACGTAAAATATATTAGCGTCCTATGTTAAGACAGATTTATAACAAATTTATAAAAATATATCCATTATTTAAATTTCACATTCATTACAATTTATGGATTTAATTGATTATGTTTGTTATTGGTATGAAGTTATGTTAACAAATTTTCACATTTTAAAATAAATATATTTATTTAATTAAAAAAATTAAGTTTATTTAATATAAAATAATATAAAATAATTTTAAATCTAATTATACATGAAGACTAAAAGATAGATGATAAAACATAAAAGTGTACAAGTAAAATCATAAACAATTAAAAACTAACCCAATTATATTGAAATATATTTTAAAAAAGTAAAGTATCAATAACTAAACGTAGTTTTTTTATCAAAATATTTATTTTCATTAAATTCTCCCTCTTCTCTTTTCTTCCTCTTTGCCTTTCTAATTTTTTTTTATTTTAATTATCTCAATCTTTATGTTTGCTTGAATTTATTCAAGCAAATTCCAAACTTTTAAAGGATAAAAAATATATATTGTAGTCAAAATATGTTTATAAAGATTAGAATTAAAGATTGTTTGGAAAAATAAAACGATTATGTGTTCTAAATAATTTTTATCATGTTTTTACATTTTTCTGATAAGTTTGTGTCTCGTGTTTATTGATCATGTCTCGTATCCAGCAACGCTAGATGCGAGATCAGTCGTGTCCATCGCCTTGCATCGATATAGATGCGAAACCAATGTAAACTAGAAATGATGGATTGTATGATATATGTTAGACTTGATTTTAACCGGTGTTGAAGATTCTTTCCTCTTTGATCGATCTTAAGTTTGTTAGTCTTAAATAAATAAAATAGTGATATTTTCACATTAAATAAAACAAATTATGATCTTATATAAAATAAAATAACGTTTCTCATAAAAAATATAGTAAAAATAATCTATTTGTTTCATAATATTGTAATTTATCTTTTTAGAATATTAAATATGTTATGTTTTAATTATTAATATTAACCTTGCAGAGGATTCATCACTCAAACAATTTTTAAAGTTTGTAATCCACGTAAGATATAAAATTTTAAAACTGACTATCTATCTTTCATAGAAATATAAATTCTTATTAGAAGTTAATTCATTAGAGCGGTCCGTAAAATTTATCGTCCCTAACATCTAGTAAAACTTATCTTAATATTTTTTTAAATATACAAAAGGATATGATTTTTAAATGGGCAAAGACAAATTTGTTAACAGCCCATCTTTACAACTTGGTCCACTTAATTAGTTTGGAAGTCCTCAAAACTCGCGGAGATGCTCGAAAATTGGGCCTGACACGGAACTAATAACCCGACCCGCAGTGGTTTATCATCGTCTTGTCCAAAGACCTAGCAATCAACAGAATTCGTAAATGGAATCGCAGATGGAGAAACTGAAACTGAAAGCTGATAAGGAGTACGGAGATGAAGATGAAGATGGGGCTAAAGTAGACGAGCCACGCAACTGGCTGGAGCTTCCTGAGGAACTTACTGCGTGGATACTGTCAAGGCTAGGTGCGATCGAGATACTGAATACTTTGCAGAAAGTGTGCAAGACATGGTATGGCATTTGCAAGGATCGGTCGATGTGGAAATCGATCGACATGAGAAACAGCGGGGAGCTTCATCTTATACCGTACGACCTCGAGGCCATGTGTCGCCACGCAGTAGATCGTAGCGGTGATGGTTTGGTGGACATCAATGTCGAGCACTTTGGTACTGATGAACTCCTGATGTACATTGCGGATAGGTACTGTTTTTATGTTATTATTTGACTTTGACTTTTTGAGGAGGTATAAAGTTGGAGAGTTAATTTGTTTGGGTGATGGTTAGACCTGTAGAGTAGTCTGCATAGAAGTTCGGGTCTTTATCTTGCATTTGCTGTGTATGGAATCTTAGTTGGAAGTTGAATTGTGTTAATTTTGCTTTAATATTTCTAGAAAGTTAATTATGGTCTAGCTTGTTCAAGTAAATTTTTTTAAACACCACACCTTAAGAACCATTGTTTTCTTTGATTTATAACAGTGGATGTTTTAGCTAATGTAGGTCTTTTTGGTTGAAATCTCATTATCCATTTAAAATATAAATGTACCCCTATGGTTGCTATAAATTCTTTGAGGAAAATGTTTATATTTCACTTTTTAATTGCCGTTTAAACTTCAAATGTTTCTCTTAAACCCATTTATAACTTTGCGGACACCCTCTCTCGATACGGACCGACGCATCACCTTAACGGACTTACTCTTACCAGATTTAGGATCTTTTAGACACCTAAACGCAGCTGCAATAGATGGATAATGAATGCTGCAATGACCTTTATTAGATGCCATCATGAAAAAGAAGGCACGAGACCCAATTGTAATTCGTTATAGCGTTGCTGAAGAATTCGCTTCATATCATTTTTGTCAAATGAGATAGATGGGACTGTTTATTTGTTATATTCTTGTGAATTTTGTATTTTACATTAACATGTTATATAAATGCCTCTCTCAAGTTGTTCCAATGACTTTACAGAGCACCTGGATTGAAACGCCTTAGAGTTAGAATGTGTATTAACACAATCACCAGTGACGCGGTAGCTCTAATGGTTGCCAAGCTTCCTCTCTTAGAAGAGATTGACCTTACATGTGTAAATGTATTTGGAGAAGGACTGAGAGCTGTTGGGCGTTGTTGTCCTCATTTGAAATCATTGAAACGCAATCGCAGAGGATTGAGGTTCCAGCACCCTCTGGAGAATGCTGATGAGGATGCACTAGCTATTGCTGAAACCATGCCTGAGCTACGCCACCTGATGCTGTTTGGAAATCAGTTGACAGACAAAGGCTTGCATGCCATTTTAGATCATTGTCTTCACCTTGAATCTCTTGACTTGAGGCAATGTTTCAATATTAATCTTGCTAGGATGAGTGCAAAACTGGAAAAACTTCGAACCGAGCGGATTAAAGATTTAAAGTTACCTGGTGATAGTACTACCGACTATGAGTTTTATTTGGAGGTTTATGATGTGGATTGTAATGGCAACATAGCATATTATCAACATTCTGATGATAACTATGACGAGTTTGGCCTCCAAGAAGAATATTATGGATATCGAGATCCGGACGACCAATATAACTACCAAGAGGAATATGACCAAGGTGACTTTGGCCCGGATGGATTCATCTGCTTTTCGCCTTAGCTAGGTATTAAGAAGAATATAATGGGTATAAATATGATGCAGTCTTCGCTCAGAAAACGACTACAGAACGAAGGAAATCAGATTTTCTTATGATATATATTGTGTTGGTGGGGTTCCATTTTTCATTATAAATAGATTCATGTGAGAAGATTTGTAGAATCATAATAGTATGGCGAAGTGGAAAAAAACGTGTCCATCTTTTGTTTAGAGACGCCGTATCTAATGTCATCCTATATGGTTTAAAAGTGTGCCCTGATGTTAGTTGCCAAGCTGTAAACGTTTTATATGCTATTGTATATAATCGACCTGTAGATTTTAAAATTAATCATAACTGAAAAATAATAATGATGTCGCGGTGAAACACGTTCCACCGAAGTAAAAGCCGATGTATGAATAACCAAATATAATGATGATGTTGCGATGAAACCACTTTTTCGCCGTAGCAAAAGCTGATGTATAAATAATCAAACATTCGGAGGAAACAAACAATTAACCATGTTCAAAAATGAAAAACAATAAAAGAAACGATAACTAAAACTAAGTACACAAAATTAATTTTTTTAAGCTATTTTATTCTTTTTGAGATACATTGTTTACGAATTTTTTAACCACTACGATAACACATAACCTATTATTTAAAGAATCTAATTAATATCAAATATCTAATTCATATAGAAAATCAAATTAATATGAAAATCCATTTATGATATAATAAATCTAATTAATATAAATATTTTAATTAATAAATCTAATTAATATAAGAGATAATTTAAATAGAAGATTATGCTTTAGTTATTTCTAGCTAGATTTAACAATTCTCCACATAAGTTCGTAGTAACTCCGGTTTACGTTGCCTTCAATTTTCTACTCTATAGAGACTAGCTCACTCGCATCCCAGACTCGCACCAGTCTCATGCAGTTTATGAGCTTTGAAACCGGTAATACATTGGTCAGTACAGAGACATCAAACAATAATAGGATGTGTCTCTCCATATGCATCTCTCATTTCCAATAGATACAGTTGTCATAACAGCTATGAGTATATTTAATGAGTCTCATAAAATAATCGAATCTTCCATTCCACTGCCCCGACAACTGTATCAGCCTATTGATTGGTCTTTTCAATAAACACACATAACCCTTATTCCCTTCTTCAAACCTCTACGGTTGACACCTGTAAATTGTCTCGTCCAATTAATCACGGATGAAACTAGTGGTAACATCCATTTGATCTAGTTCAAGACCAAATCTAGCAACAATTGACATCAGAACCCTAATGGAGGTTTGTTTCACAACTAGTGAAAATATTTATTTAAAATTGGCACCCTTATTTTTTATAAATCCCTTAGCTATGAGCCTAGCCTTGTGCATGGTTAACTCAACACCAAGAATACATAGCTTCCTCTTGAATATCTATTAACTCCGAACCAACTTCTGACCCTTCGACTGCTTCATAAGAATCCAGGTGTTCATCTTCTTGAGAGATCTCAGTTCCCATTTCATGGTCGTGAGCCATTTTTATTTATCATTACTCTTGATACCACCATGATTCGTTTTGGGGTTCAAGAACATATCCATGCATTTCAATAGATAAAGCATAACCAATTGCATATGGAAAGCCATATCTGCGCCTGTTTTCTTGGTCTCCATGTTTTATCATTCGCCAGCTGATAACTGTCAAGATCACATTTCTCCCCTATCCGATTATCCGAAGGCTCTAGAACACTAGACCCTCGTCCAGCTTCGTACTCAGGCAGTGGTTAAACTTCCATTGTACGAACCGAAGCGAAACCATGACCAAAATCTTCTTCAGCAGAAGTGTCTTTATCTTCATTTTGTAGATCTAATCCATCATCAACTTCACATCTCTTCCTGACAGTACTAGGCTTAGTCTCCACCTCCTTATTCAATGGCATGTCATCTTCATTGAGAATCATTTCCATACTTATTAAAGCGTTATGACGTCCATGTTTGAGGCACCATAACCTTCTTTTACTCTTTTTGGATAGTCGAGGAACAATCATTCCGGTTCTCTTGTCTTAAGGTTATCATGCTTCCCATGTGCGTAGGAAACACATCTGAACACTCTCAAAATGTTCCAACTCAAGCTTCTTTCCCGTCCAGGCCTCTTGAGGATAAATAAAGTTAAATATCTTAGATGGACTTGTATTGATTATATACGCACCCGTTATTACAGATTATCCCTAGAACCTTATACCCATACTAGTTGTATAAATCATATATTTAACCTGTTCTAGAGGGGTTTGATTCATTCTGCCAGCAAACACCCGTTCTGTTAAGGAGTCCCACTTACATTTTGGTGTGTAGAAATATCAAGTTTTTCAAAATATCAAGTGAACTCTTTGTTCAAATATACCAAGACATTATCAGTACGAAGCTTCTTTAACATTTTTTGTCAGTTTGATTTTATATCAAAGTCTTCCAGTTCACAAAGGCAACAAAAACTTCATCCTTGGTTTTCGGAATTAGAACCCATATTTTTTTGTAATATTCATCAATCAACGATATAAAGTACCTTGCACCACCTATGGTAGGTTCTTATGTTCGAGCGCAAAGGTCTGAATGAACATAATCATGTACTCTATTGGATACTTGGTATCTAGGAATAAAATTCACTCTCTTGCTCTTACCCAATACATAGATTTCATAAAAGCTAAACTTCTAAACTGATGTACCATCTAACAACCTTTGATTACTTAGTTCATTGAGTCCATTCTCACTTAAATACCCCAACCGATGATGCCAAAACCTGGTAGAATCATTCACCATACTAGACATACCCTCTATTACTATAAAGCCATAGAGAACTAACACACTATTAGTAATATTGGCTTTCATTAAATCAATGTATCCTTATAGGACCCTGAGTCTAATATCTTCACCCTTATAGATAAACTCTTTCTCATCTAACACCCCAATAAACAGAAGGTTACATTTAACTTCAGCTACATACTTCACATTGTTAATTTCTCTATCAAGTTCTATAGACAAGTTGAACCAAACCATTACAATTCCTTTAACATCGCAAGATTTGTCATTCTCGATGATGAATTTTCTATCACAAGATTTGTAGGTCTTTAAACTAATTCATATTGGAAGTTATGTGAAACGATTCACCTGAATTTAACACCCATTTATCATTATACCCGTAAGAATAAAAAGTCATGAAGCCGCCAACATACTCACAATCGTCACACAAAATTGCATTATCACTGACTTCAGTCTTCTGATAGTTGTTGTCATTTTCCTTCTCAAGCCAATTCTAACTGATATGTTATTTCTTCTTGCATGTCCAACCTATTACTTTTGAACCCGTACCAACCCCTTAGGACTGACCGATATTTCTCTCTCTTCTCACTAAATTATCTATTCCCTGATCGATCCTTCACACTCAATTCTTACCTTTCAGAGTCACCCTTCAAAACACTCTTTTTAAAATATTTTTAAGTTCAAGGCGCTCTTGACTTTGACCATTTTAAGGGAGTCTTTTCCGTAGATCATGATGCAAATGAAGTGTTCATATTATTTTTACATAGTAATTAGAAGCATGATTATTTGGTTCTCCTCCTCTATCTTTATACAAATTGCATTCAAGTTGAGTATGATTCAGTTTTAATCATCTAAGTTCATTCGTATCTCTATGATATTATCCTTAGGCAATGTATAAAGCTGTTTCTGAAGATACAATATGGTTTTCAATGAGTTCTTCATGTAAATCTTCTTTAGGAAAATCTATATCCCCAACACCGTAGGCTATTCGGATACTTTCTCGTAGTACTTCATCTCCTAAGATTAATATGATGGCACTATGAGCTTTGTTTAGTACCACAACATTAAACTGTGTAGATTTATCATCGATAACAATATGCAGTTTCTTTTGTACTAGGTAAGAGTTACCCTTAGATCCATTGAATACTTCTATGCTAAAATTAATGGAACTCATCTTTTGTGGCTTTGCAGTTTCTAGGTAAGATCTACTTCTTCAACCTTTAGATAGGTAATAGATCTATTTTTCATATTTTTACTCCACGCTCACCACACCACTTGATGGGGGTAAAACCACAAAGTAACCTTTTTCAAGACGAGCAAAAAATAAAATAAATAATAAATAAAATAAATTACACAAGATAGAATTAACATAGTTTGGATTTTAGAAATTATCCTACATCCACAGGCAACATACACTCATTTTATTAATAAGTAGGTTACATAAAGATTCTCAAATACAAATGGCTCAATCGCTTTTTGTAACAAAAGATGATGTGATTCAAAAAATCCTCTCTTCTGCATGTATCTCTCACTTCACTTATCTCACAAAAACAAAGAGTTATTTCTCTCTCTTCATAAATATGTTGCTAACACATCCCTCTCACTTTGCATAACAATATCTTCTTTTTATATATATATATATATATATATAAAGACTATATAACTCTTAATCTATTATTAAGGAATCTAATTAATATATAAGTCCAATTAATAGAAAATATAATTAATATAGAAAACCAAAACAATAGGAAATCTAATTAATATAGAAGATCTAATTAATATTCAAATCTAATTAATATAGGAAATCTAATTAATATATAAATTTAATTAGTATAGAAGACCAAATCAATAAGAAATCTAATTAATATTTAAGATCTAATTAATATTGAAGACCAGTTTTATAGGATACCTAATTAATACAGAAAACCGATTCATATAGAAGATTTTGCTTCAAGTTACGTCTAACATACACTTAACATTGATTTGATTTAAACTTACAAAAGTTATCCTCGTATGAAATAAATATATCTTTTGATAATCGATTGAATAAGCTAAGCAAATTGCTATTAGAAAAAGTAATTTTTTCTCGGTCAAAATATGCTAAAAAATTAAAATTATTCGTCACAATGATATTCCATGTAGTTGTTATTTTCTTAATAAATATTCTCTTTAAAAGTAATCTACTTCTGTTTTAAATTTGTTAGGTTTAATTGTTGGAAAATTGAAAAAATATTTGACAACGAAAATTATATGGGTAGATTTAGTATTTTTAAAGTAGATTTAGGGTTAGAATCGGTGACGGATCCAAGGGGTGACCATGTATGCCATGGACCATCCCAAATTCTACAAATAAGTTTAGTATATTGGTGGAAGTGTTCAGATTCTAATAATAAGGTCAAGAGTTTAAACCTTGGACCACCCAAACTTTTTTTTCCCCAAACGCATCAGCCCCCATCTCTTTCTCCCCAAACGCAGCCGCCCCTCTCTTTCTGTCCTCCCAAACGGAACATCCCCTTTATCTCTCTCTCTCTCTCCCTAAATACAACAGCCTCTTTTATCTTCTTCTCCTTAATCGAAATCACCCATTTTTTGTTACAAACACAAAAAATACAGCACTGCAGCAGTGGAAAGTTCTGATTTATCGGTAACGGAAAGGGGATTAGTATAAAGAATTATGTTAAGATACTTGTTCATGTATAGTATCTCAGATTTATAAAGAAAAAGTAATCATTTCAAGAAAAATCCTTTTATTTATCTCATGTATGCCAATGTGTTTTCAGTATTTCCTACAAAATATTTTAAGAAATCAGTTCAAGAATCAGTGGATTCCTTTGATATATAAAGAGAATTGTACACGTTTTGAAAAACAATTTCAAGAATGAGTGGAATTCTTTGATTTAAAAAATAATCCTTTCAATAAAAATCCTTTGATTTATAAATGATTCCTTTTAAGAAAAATCCTTTGATTTATAAAGAAAATTTCACACGTTTTGAAAATCAATTTGAAACAAATCAATGAATGGTAAATTAATAAAAAAGTTTTAGCTAGTTTGAAATTTGAGAAATTAAGGATTTAAACGTGATTAATTTGTTAAATTGATTTAGAATTGTTAGAATTATTTAATTGATTTATCTAATTGACTTAACATGATATTGTTCAAGTTCTTTACGCCCGCCCTTTGATTTTTGGAGTCTAGTAGCTCTTTGAAGGGTGAACCATAAAGTTTGTTATTTGTTATGCAAAATTTTGGTTCTGTTTTTATGTTGCACTTAATGGTTGAGGTTTTTTCGTTGACAAATGATTTGTCTCAAACATTACAAAAAGGGGATCAAAATATTGTGACCGTTATGCAACTTGTTCAAGTAAGTAAGAAAAGGCTTCAACAAATGAGAGATAGTGGATGAGAACCATTTTATAACAACGTTGTGGGTTCTTGTGGTAATCTTGAAGTTGATGTGCCCGACATGAAGTCAAGGTATGTGCAAGGTAATAAATCCAAAAGACTTGCTACGTTTTTTACAAATCACAATTACTTCAAGAATGATTGTTTTTAACATGTCATAGATTTTGTAATGCAAGAGTTGAATGATCGATATACAAAAAAAATGTTGAGTTGTTGAATAAGTGGCATGTTTGAATCCGTGTTCTTCATTTCAAGAGTATGACACTAACTCACTTGTGAGGTCGGCAAGATTATACCCAAATGACTTTGAGCATGTTAGTGATAAAGAGTTGTCTAGCCAACTTGAGACTTATATTAAGTGTGTGAGGATAAACGATAATATTTCCAATTTGAAGAGTATCTCGGATCTATATAGGATTTTTGTGCGTACAAAAAAGCACAAAACATTTGGATTGGTGTACACAATTTTAAAGCTAGATTTGTCATTACCGGTGGCCACCGCAAGTGTTAAGAGAGTATTTTCTAGTATGAAATATGTGAAGAATGAATTGAGAAATCGAATGTCCAATCCATGGCTTAATGATTTCTTAGTGACATTTGTGGAGAAATAAATGTTTGCTGCAATTGATGATCGAGATATTATCAAGCGTTTTCAAGGAATGAGAAAGAAAAGAATGCAATTTCTTTTTTGACTAGAAATAAATTTTCATTTTTAGTTGTCATGATGTATTGATGTATTTTGACTATATATTACTCGGATTTTTTTTAGTTCAATGATATATTTGGCACACCCTAAATTCTAATCCTGGATTCCCCCTGGTTAGGATATTATAATAGGCCAATTTAGAAAACAAAATCGGTAATCATTGGAAAAGATTTGAAAACCTATGTTGTTGCATGTGATGAGAGAAGAATAAATCAATTAGAAGAATTTAGAAAGTTAGGTGTAGAATTTGACATAAAAATGTCTTGTAGGACTAATTTGTAATTATGTAATACAAATGACCAATTTGTAGTAAACATCAAACTTAAGGAATGAACCATAATTAGTAATTTGTTTAGATATATGGGCCCCAACAAATGTAATATAAAAGCATCCCACCCTTTTTGGAGAAACGAGATTCGTTAATGATTAGACAATGATTGCTTATGAATTTCTCTCTCTCTCTCTCTCTCTCAAATGTGAAGCTTCTCTCTCTAAAACATTTACTAAGTAAGTTGCTAATGAATTTTACCTTCTAAACATAGTTTTACTCCAATATCCCCTCCAAAGATTTCTGGAACTATCATTGATGTCGCTTGTGGGAAACGGTTTGGTACACAGAATGGTCTTCTAAAACCTTGTTAAAATCTAAAAAAAAATGAAGGAAATCCAAGGAGAATTAGAAGTGAATAATGATTTGATGGTTGAAAATAAATTCGAAGAGAACCTCGTCCGAAGTAACATGGAGATTGATCAACAACACGATGATCAACATATTGGTGAGATATTAGAGAATTCCATCTTGGTGGCTCAAAGAAAAGAGTTACCATAAGAAATTGAAAAGTTGAATTCCAAAAGAGATGCTGCTAAGGTTTTTAAGAAAATTTGATCAGAGGTTCGAAGAGAAAATGAAACTGAGAAAGATGAATTGGATGACCACCACCGGACCAGTAGTAGGAAAGATAAATACCGGAGTCATAGTCGTTATTCTCTAAGAAACAAACTAAAACCAAGGTATCAGTATGATGCATCTGAGTCAAGTGACTATTCACTCTATGATTCAAGTGAATCTTCTTCGAAAAGATATTATCATCGGAAGAAAAGTATGAAAAAGAAATATGCGAGGAGACGTAAAAACGAATATCGAGCGCATCACTTGATTAAAGACGTAAGAGGAAAGGTGAAAGACTATAAGGATCATTCTAAGAAAGAGCACATCGTTTACACTCGAAATCCGTCAGGGAGTCAAATTTTGAATATCGCGTAAGTAACCAATTCACAACACCTTTTGAGGAGGGTCTCTATGCAATGACGCAAAAGGGTCCCAGAACCGATGTTTATAGAGCATCCATAATTAGAGGTCTTCTCTTTTGTCATCGTAAATACTTTCTGGAAACCTCTCAAAGCATTTTTAATTTCCAAATTGGAAAAGTTCGACGGTATACAAGATCCTGATAGCCATATTGAACAATTTAAAAACTTAATGATTAATTTTGATGACGATGATAGTTACTCTGTAGGGCTTTCTCTCAAACATTTAAGGGTGTGGCTTCAAAATAGAATAACCGACTTCCACAGGGTTATATAAAAAACTTTGACATGTTTTGGAACATTTTCAGACATTACTTCGTGGGAAGCAGGAAATTTTGAGCTAATAGTGACACTATAATATACTGTAGGCAAAAAGTTGGAGAAATTTTGAAAAAATTATACCAACCGTTTTGTTAAAGCAAAAACTGTGGAATATTGTAAAGACTTTGTGGCTTTGGAAGCTTATCGAATGGGACTTCTCGAAGAAATATTTAAGGATAGTGTGGCTGAAAGTAAAACAATGACGTTTGGGGCTCTTCTTGATCAAGTTGAAAAGAGAATATTGGTGGAAGAAACTCAGGCTTCAGAAATGGGTTTCTTGTGATCAGTTGGAGCAGAACTAGTTCCAAATATATCTTGTTACCACCCAACCACCTTGAATAATATGCAACCTAAAGTAACGAATTAGTTTCTCTTGAGGCCCATGGTAAACCAACAAGCATATAACACAAACCAGGGAGCTAGAGAAATGTCTAATAATTTCGTAGATTTGAGTGAGTGTGTGACCACAATATTTGATAAAACTCAAAGTCAAGTGCAATTTCGCAAGCCCCTCCCTATACAAACTCCAAGAGAAAGTCAAAACAGCAGATATTGAAAATATCATGAAGACGTTGGGCATGACACAAAAGAATGCATAACATTGAAAAAATAAATTACAAGCATTAATTGAAAATGAAAAGTTGACCAACGTTGTAAAAAAACACTCTCGGAAGAATCTGACAACTAAAGAAGCATCGAAAGAGGAGAATGCTCTGGTTATCTCCGAGGAGATTGATTTTTTTTATATTACAACATAGTACTTGGATCCAAAAGAGGGAAGGAACGACATTAGTATTATGGAAGAAATCATCCCGATGAAAAATGTTAGTGATATGTGCATTTTTTCGGATCTTTGGTAAGTTTGGGGGTTAAAACTATTACGGAAAATTTGAATAGCTCCCGTAAAGACACATAGTCAGCATGGTTACTCAGCTTGAAGTGGGTGCCTCGGCACCTGGATTTTAATTACAGTTGTAATTGCAGCAGGAGTAGCCGGTACTTAAGTACAAAAAGTTTTAATTGACACAAGAAACAATGCCAACATCTTATTCACGCACACTTATAAGAAAATTGTTGACCCATTTTTTATCCGAAGGTCGGATCAAACTATTGTGAGATTCACAGAAGTGACAACTAAAGTGGCTGGAGAGTTTGAAAGTGTGGTTGAGCTTGGATGAGGGCCATATAGAAATGAAGCTAAAATTTTGTTTATTGTGGTGTATACGCCAACATCTCACAATGTTATTTTTGGGAGGTCTTGGCTATCCAAGATGCATGCGGTAATCATTGTTCATCAATGTTTAAATTATGTTTTCAGGAATAATATTGGGATGATTGGAAGCAGTCAAAAAATGGCTAGAGTGTTGTCGTATTGCATCGTATTCCCAACAAGTTTGGGGGAATGAGTCAGAAAAAGCATATCAATTGGCGGGGACTTCTTCGGAGGTAACCCCTATTGATGATCTGATGGTTTCCTCCGGTCTTTTTGTTGCCGATGAAAGTTATGAAGATCATATCTATCCAAATGGTAAAGTTTTGAAGATTGAGACGAAGTTATCTCCAAGTCCTTGGCTGAGGGCCATATAAAAAAGAAGTTAAATTTTTGCGAACTGAAGTCCTTGGATGGCTAATGCATCTCTTTGTTTTATTTGGTTTTTTATTGTGAACTGAAGTCCTTGGATGACCAAGGAAGTTTTTGTAAAATGGGCCGAAGAACCTTTATGATCCGGCCAATATTTCACATCATCTTTGCTTTTATCTATTGTGTACTCTATCTTGTCTTTTAAATGCTTCCATTATAATCCGAACATACTTCAAATATAGTAAACATTAATCATATATGAACTTAATCAAATATTTCAGCTATTTAACCATTTTTTAATATGTTCGAACCAGTCCAAAGTATTCCAACTAATAGTTAAAAGTGTTTAATTGGTATTTAATTTATCCGAACCCTTCACATTTATTTCAAGGTGTTTAATGGGTGTTTAATACGTTCGATACATTCATAGATATTTCAAAGTGTTACATGGGTGTTTAATTTTTTTGATGCATTCACAAACTCAACAATTCTTTTTTCCTTTTAAAAAAATAACATATAGTATATTAATTAGGACCCGAACACCTCATTAAAACCTCCCTGCGCGACTAGGGTAGGAAAGAGTATGTCCCAAATATTTACATTGAAACACAAAAAAATAAATATTTACAAAAAAAGAGATCATTCTAAGTATAACATGAGGTTCTCAATATTCCAAGGATGTTTTACAAGATTGCATTCTTTATCTTGAAGCCGGTACGTTCCTTGCTTGACTTTTTCATATATTACGTACATGCCTTCCCAATTTGGAGCTAGCTTTCCGAAGTTTTTCTCCCTGGTATGTAAGAACACTTTTCTTAATATTTTGTCCCCTTCTTGAAAATATTTTCTTTTAACTCTAGATGCAAATCTGCTTCTCATCAACCCTTGGTAGTGTGTTGTTTTTAAATGTGCCTTTACTCTTCTTTCTTCAATTAAATCCAGCTGACTTCTCATAGCCATGTCATTATCCTATTTGGAATAATTTTTTACTCTGAATGAAGGCAAAGTACATTCTATAGGAGTAATTGCATCCATTCTATAAATAAAAGTAAAAAAAGTCTCTTGACTAGCCGTGTGAGGAGTGGTTCGGTAGGCCCATAACACTTCTTGTAAATAACTTGGTCATTTTACTGCTGCTCCTTCCAAATTATTTTTCAAAACCCTTCAAAATTGCTGATTAGCAACTTCAACATGTCCATTATCCTGGGGATGAAAAAGGGGAGAAAAGTAGTGTTGAATTCCTCTGGAGGTGCGAAATGCTTCCATGTCTTTGTTGTCGAATTGAGGACCATTATCCGTAGTAATTAGCTTAGAAATTACAAATCGGAAACATATTAGAGAGAATAAATTTAATAACTGCCTTAGAAGTTGATCCTGACAAAGGTGCAGGTTCCATCCACTTAAAAAAGTAGTCTATCGCCACAATTATAGTTCAACATCCACCAGAAGCCACAGGAAATGGTCCAACTAAATTCAATTCCCATATATTAAAAGGTATCGGTTCAGATACTGATTCCATGAGAACTGCCGCCACATGGATTTCATTTCCATATTTTTGACAAGGGTCACATTTATTAACCAAATCTTTGGCATCCACCATTATAGTAGGCCAATAGTAGCCTGCTAACAAAAATCTCCTAGTTAAAGGTTTGTAACCACAGTGTGGTGACCCCGCTCCACCGTATAATTCGAATAACACATTCTGAGATTCTTCAAAACCAATGTAATGCAAGAAAGGCTTGTTGACAGAATTTTTATAAAAAACACCTCTCAGCATAAAAAAACCTCTTGCCTTGTACTTTATTTTCTTAGCTAAAATCTTATCCGAAGGTAAAACGAAATTCGTAATAAACTGTTGAATATCATATCTCAAGTCTTTGGATTGGATGCCGGATATGCTCATATTCTCTTCAACCTCATCCTTTTTCCCTTAAACTAAATCAATGGAAGGACATTCTTTTTTTAGGATTTAAAGGTATGCTTCAGAGTAGGCTATAGTGGCTAAAGAATCTGCCATAATATTTTCCGAGTTAGGGACACATTCATATCGGATGTTTTTAAAGTTTGAGGCAATTTCTTTAAGCACTTATAGATACTTTATCAAGTTATATTTTTTGGGTTGAGATTGCCCTTGAGCCTGATTAATAAGTAATTGACAATCACTTACTAACCTGACCCTCTTTGGTCCACATAACTGAGCTAACCTTAAACCAACTATGGCTGCTTCGTGTTCCGACTCATCAATGTATGCCCTGAAACCAAAGCATATAGCTTGGTAAAAAGTATCATTATAAGGTGAAGTTAAACATACCCCAACTACAAATCCCATTGTACTATACCCGCCATCTGTCTGAACGACCCATTCTTTATGAAACTTGTTACTTTGAGCTTTTTTGCAAGATCTTTCAGTATGAAATCAGCTACAACTTGAGCCTTGATTGCAATTCGAGGTGCAAAATCGATATCATAGTCGCCAAGCTCAATTGACCATTTAATCATCCTACTTGATATGTATTCTTTCTGTAACACGTTTTTTAAGGAAACGATGTCTGAACCGTGATAGAGTGTGTTTGAAAGTAGGGTCTCATTTTTTTAGCAGCTATCACTAGTGCCAAAGCCAACTTTTCTAACTCTAAGTACTTTTTCTGAACTTCGAATAAACTCTTGCTTATGTAATACACCGTACGAGGGTAATTATCCACTTCTCTTACCAACACAGGTCTCTGATACAACCAAATACATATAAAGTCTCTCTCCCTGAATAGACTTGAACAATGTCTTGGGAAAAGGAAAATGCTTTTTTATTTCAAGGAAAGCATGATCACACTATGCGGACCAGAGACCTGAGCGCACTTGTCTGGTGATCTCGAAATAAACCGATTCAAAGTAACTAATCTTCTAGTAAGTATCTGGACTTCTTTAGTATTCTGAGGTGGATCCATAGCTAATAAAGCGTTTAACTGATCTGGATCTGCCTGGATCCCTTTTTGACTAATAATAAATCAGATCTACCTGGACTTCCACAATTATTTTTAGCCTTCCATCACATGATGCTTGCCATTTCAGGTACATTGGCTTCTTTTTTATATTGTTTATAGTTATACATCCTAAAGCTGCTCCTGCGTCAGTTACACGAGACCAGTGGTTAGCTTTTAATGTGTTATTCGAGTCAATTCCCAAAATGATTCTGTTGATTCTGTCAATAGCACTCTTGAAGTCATCATGAGTGTTATTGAACTTACAGCAGTTTCAATTATACCAAATTGTCCAACAAATGACTTGAGGGACAAGGTGGGTAATGTGAAACTTGTTGTTCGAGAACCAGAACCCACGGTGAAGCATGTGGCTTATGGTGTGGTTATTTATCGTCGGGGGGTAAATTGGTAATTAGTTTGGTGTTTTATGGAAGTATATGGGTGTTTAATGTTTAGAGTAGAGAGTAGAGGGAGAATTAAGCAGTCTGGTTGTACTTAATTTTCATTACCCACATTTAATGCAGGTGGTTGGGTATTTATACCCTTATATTTGGGCTTTATGGGTTTTTGGGTCATGTTTAATGGACCCGGGTCATGTTTAAAGACCCATGAGCTCTTAGTAGGAGAGCAAGTAGCTTAGTCAAGAAGTGTTTAGGTTTTTTAGTACTTT
Organism: Limnanthes douglasii subsp. nivea; assembly: GCA_036936605.1. Lineage (NCBI taxonomy): Eukaryota > Viridiplantae > Streptophyta > Magnoliopsida > Brassicales > Limnanthaceae > Limnanthes > Limnanthes douglasii. The sequence continues at coordinate 354,649,017 of JAUPFV010000001.1, forward strand.
TGTCATAGTTCAAACAGTTCAATGGGCTGAGTGTTCGAAGTGGTCTGTCCGGTCCGGAGGCCTTGGACCGATTTGTCCCTGTCCGGGGAGTGAGCAGAATTCGGACTCATCAGGAGCCCCTTTTTTAGGTGTTTGTTCAAATACCTTTGTCAAAAACCTGAAAAACAGTTCGAAGTCAGGGGTAGTTTTAATCCGGACAGGTCTGTTTGTCTTATGGTTTTATTGGAACTGATAAAGCTTCATGAATCCAAACGGTTTTGTGCCAGAGTTCATGGGACACGTGTCGCTTTCTGGTTGGTTGCTTCAGCCGTTTTTTCACCTTGAATTTCGAACCCACCTTCTTCGAAAAGCAACCTCTTTAATAAAGTTAGTGACATCAGCGCCGTCTTTAATCATTACCAATCTTTTCGAATTCTCCTAGGAATCAAACTCCTTTTTCAGATTTACTATAAATTACAACACTTTCTACTGTTTTACCATCTCTCTCATATTTACTCTGCAACTTCTTAAAGCTTTTTCTCTCCAAAGCAAAACTTTGCCCAGGTTGTTTATGTTTACAGCGAGGAACGCTCTGATCAAAGGTGGGTGGCTCAACCTCTCTGAATTAGTGAAGGCGCAAAAGGTCGAAAGGGAAAGACGCATCGCAGCAGGACTACCTGTTTCGCCCATCGACAGACCAGTAACTTCAGCCACAGAGTCAGATCAAGGCTCTTCTTCCTCTAAAGGCATCAAGCCGAAAAGGTTATTTCAAACCAATCTCTCCCCCATTATCTCAGGTTCCTCGGTTCAAGAATCGGAACCTGTGGTTGAGCCAGGTGTTACTGTAACCAGTTTAAAAAAACCCTCCCCCTTCATAGCTATGGGGTCAGACACTGAACATTCCCCTCAAGAACTAGTTGACCGGAGAAGAGGCCGGTTAGTTAAAGGCCAAGCTTCCAAGGGCACCCCTTCAAAATCGGGTGCCAAAGACAGTGGTACAGGGTCAGAAGTGCCCATTAAAGTTCCCAAGGACAGGATGCCCGGTCTAGAGGGCATCAACTCAAGTCCCCGGAGGGACACATCTGCATCTGAGCCCCAACCGGAGGCCAGGAACCAAGAAGATATTGGAACTCAGCAGTCTGGAAGCCAAGCTGAGCCAATTCTGAACCTTCCCCTTACCACAACTGCTGAAAACCCCTCAATAATCATGGAAGAAGTAATGGAGGACTCCATTGAAGAGGCTCCATTCGAGTCTGAGCCCTCCGGACAGACTAGTAGTGCCATTGCTGCGAAAAAAGACAAAGGCAAAGAAAAGTTATGCTTGAGGCATCCGGATCTGCCGGAGAGTCTCGAAGGAAGGGTGGGGCCTTGTTTTAACAAGGTCAGTGTCAAGTACCTCCTCGCCCTGCAAAAGATTAACTACGCATTCATCCATACAGCTGAACTGGGCCGGATGCGTACGAAGTGGGGTATACCGGAGAACGTGAAGATCAGGATCCCCATACACCTAGAGACTCCCATGGACTGCAAATTAAGCGAAATTGTGATCTTCATGGAGCTGTTTAATTGGGGACTTAGATTCCCTCTGGACCCAGAAATTGTCAGATACTTCCATCTGATAAAAATCTGTCCGAGCCAGCTGAGCCCCAATGCCTGGTACGCCCTCATGGCTAGCATTATAGCTTCAAGGCTCTCTGGGATCCCTCTACCAATGGAGGAGTTCGCTGCTGTGGCCAGTCTCTGCAGAAACCATCACATCCCCTTCTACCATTTCAACATGGGGGATAAATTCAAAGCTGTGGATGACTTGCTAGAGTCGGAGAGGAATTAGAAGACCCAGTTCCTGTTCGTAAGTGGTGCATGGGAGAATGGGCAGAAAGTTAAGTCTGGTGTCAACCCGAGTCTTCTCACAAGCAGGTGGAGGAGTGATCGTAAGTCTCCTGCTTTACACTCTTATCCTTTTTTTTTAAAGTTAGTTTAAATTAATTTGTTTTATTTTTGCCTTAGCAGAACTGCCCAAGGACTTCAGCGACCACCTGAAAACCGGGCAGGCTACTTGCACCAAGATTAATGCTTGGGCTGCTGAGAGGTGGGGGAACCGGTTCCATGCTGCTTTTACTGGAGGAAACTTGGCAAGGTATCACTTGTGGAACACCACAGGTCGGAGAGACTTAACTTGGGAGGAGCTCACCACTCAGCCTCCTCCGGATGTTGTGCTTAAAAGGACGCATGAACCAGATGGGACACTCTACTTGCCAGGCCGGGCCAAAGCCTCGAGCAAGATGAAAGGCAAAAAGAAGGGCAAGAAAGTGGTTGGTGAAGCTAACCCTGGAAAGGTGGAGGAGGATGCTCCAATACATCCGGAGGGGCCAGTCCCTAGTCAAATTGATGCTTCTCTTGGAATTAGTGGAGCAGGAGACTGAAAGGCAAGAAGTGCACTCCCCAAACCCTCCAAGGGCTTCCAAAAGAGATCGTAAACGGGGAGGTGAAAGCAAAGACAGGGAGGCCAAGAAGAAAAAGGCCTCTAAGGGTGACGAGCTTTCTCTCCGGACTTCGGAGCCTCCTCCCCAAGTTGACCCCTCTGACCCAACCCAAGCAGAAGAGATACCTGGCGACTTCCAAACCGATGAGGTTGAAGGGGGAGATCTTAGCATTGACGGTGTGGACATCACTGGTCTTGGTGGGCTTGGTGAGTACTTCATGAATCTTCCCAGAGATGATTTCGCCGGACCTTATCTCCCTCCGAGCACTTCAAACTCAGTCACTTTTAATGGTAAGACCTTTACTGTTTCAAATGATAAGGATGCTATAGCTTACTCTTTGTTAAGCAATGTTCAACTGGTGCTTGCGTTGGAAAAGCAAGTTTGAAATCAGGCAGACATCATCAAAGACCTCAAGTCTAGCAAAGAGAAGTTGTCCGGCGATCTTCTTACTGCTACTTCGAATGCTGCCATTTTAAAGGAAGAAAACGAAGAGCTGAAGAGAAATCAGGAGGTGAGTACCACAAAAGCCACCACACTGGAGAACACTATCACAGAGCTCCGGGAGAAGCTGTCCGGATTGGAGAAAGATCTTGCCACTTCAAGAGGGGAGACCAAGGCCAAGGACCAAATCATCACCAGCTTAACTAGTGACAAGATTTCTCTTGAGAATTCAGTGTCCAAGGCTGCCGAGGAGAAAGCTACTTTGCTAAGGGAGTAGGAGGCCAAAATCCAAGCCAAGATCGACGCTTATGCCAACAACTTGATCGACACCCAAGAGGAGATGTATGCCAAGGTGAGGTCTGACATGGTTTTGCTCTTCCATGAGAAGTTTCCGAAGAGGAACCTAGGGGATTTATGGCTTCACGTAGAGTCTGATGACCTCCCATATCATACAATGGCCGAAGGTGACAGGTTTGGATTCTCCAGTGCCTCCTCATCTGATGACGAATAAAATACCGGGGAGAGCCGAGACGAAGAGAAAGATGATCCTAAGGGAAAGAATAAGGTAGATGAAGCTGAGCCATCTTCAAAGGCTCAGCCTTAACTTATGAATTACTTTTTACTTTTTATCCAGACTAAAGTCCTTGGAAGGCCAATGTACTCTTTTTTGTAAGCGTGTCCGGTATTTGACCGGATAGGTCTTTTATTCTGTTTTGACAATTTGAAAGTCCTTGGAAGGCCAAGGCACTTAAGTTATTTTAATGAATATCTTTGTTTTGCACCATTCTCACATTCTTTCATAGTCTGTTCCAATTCTGTTGGCTAGTGTTTAAATAGCCCTTAGTTATTTCATAGTGAGAGTGTTTAAATTCTCCGATAACGAATGTTTAAGTGGTCATCACTCTTTTATTTCAATCCGGATGGTGTGAAAAGGGACAAAATTAAAACACTTCAGAAATTTTTTAAGAAGGCATCAAATTTTATTTAGAACCCGGACACCTCATTAAAACCTCCCCGTGCCACCAAGGAGGAAAGAGTATGCCCCCAAATATTTACATGGATGTTTAAACAAGTAAATATTTACACAAATACTACTCCAAGTACATCCGGAGATGTTCGATATTCCAAGGGTGGGTCAGAACTCTTCCATCCTAGTCTTCTAGCCAATATGTTCCAGGTTTAAGCCTTTCAACAACCATATAAGGTCCTTCCCAAGTCGGAGCCAATTTGTCGAACAGTTTTTCTTTAGTGTGTAAGAAGACTTTCCTCAATACCTTGTCCCCCGGTTGGAAATCTCTTCTTTTAACTCTGGAAGCAAATCTGCTTCTCATCAAACCCTAATAGTGTGCAACTCTAAAGTGAGCTTTAACTCGTCTTTCTTCTACCAAATCGAGCTGACCTCTGATTGCCACTTCGTTAGCGTATTCGGAGAAGTTGTAAACACGAAACGATGGGAGAGTTGCTTCTATGGGAGCTACTGCATCCATCCCATAGACCAAAGCGAAAGGTGACTCCTGTGTTGCAGCCCCAGGTGTTGTCCGGTAGTCCCACAAGACCTCTTGTAAATAACCAGGCCACTTCCCAGCAGCCCCTTCCAAATTCTTCTTCAAACCGGACAGTATAGTTCTATTAGCCACTTCAACTTGTCAATTTGCTTGTGGGTGGAAAGGTGAAGAGAAACAATGTTGTATACCCCTTGAGGCACAGAAACTCTCCATTTCCCTATTGTCGAACTGTGGCCCATTGTCTGTCGTTATCTTTCGTGGGACACCAAATCTGCAACAGATGTTGGATATAATGAATTTTATGAAAACTTTTGACGTTGTTCCTGCTAGAGGGGCTGCTTCAATCCACTTCGAAAAGTAATCTATAGCAACAATTATAGTTCTGCACCCTCCGGATGCCATAGGGAGAGGCCCTACTAAATCCAACCCCCATCGAGCAAAAGGTATAGGCTCAGAAATTGACTCTAAAGGAATGGCTGGGACATAAATTTCATTACTGTATCTCTGGCATGGGTCACACCTTCTTACCAGCTCCTTAGCATCTTTCATGATAGATGGCCAATAGTAGCCTGCCAGTAAAACTCTCCTTGTTAAAGCCCTGAATCCATAATGAGCTGATCCCTCACCACCATGCAATTCGGAGAGGACTACTTGGGACTCATCATCCCCCAAACAGCGCAGAAGAGGTTTACTGTAAGACTTTTTATACAAAACGTCTCTCAATATGATAAAACCACGAGCCTTGTGTTTCAATATTCTTGCCAGTGATTTATCCGGAGGCACGATACCATCGAAGAGGTATTGCAGGAGAGGAAACCTCCAGTCCTGAGGTCGTTTCACCTGTACTTCAAAAATTTCCTCTTCTTTACCCATATTAAGTTGAATGGAGAGGCTCTCCAGCACATGGATCCATGGATATGACTCTGTATACGCTATGGTTGCCAATGAATCTGCCAACTCATTTTCTGTCCGGGGTATATGCTTATAAATAATACTTTTAAACTTGAGTGCTTCATTTTTAAGAAGGAGTAAATACTTCACAAGCTGCTCCTTTTTATCCTGAGATCGACCTTGGGCATGGTGGATAAGAAGCTGGGAGTTACTCAGTAGCTTGACCCTCTTAGCCCCACAAATGTATGCTAACTTTAATCCAGCTATAGCCGCTTCATACTCAAGACTCATTATTGGAAGCCCTGAAAGCAAAGCATATAGCTTGGTACATTTTGTCACCATATGGAGAAGTCAAGCACACCCCTGCACCACATCCCATGGTGCTAGATCCACCATCCGTCCGGACAACCCATACCTTTTTATCTTTTATGTCAGTAGTCTGCTCCGAATCTCTGTCGGAGTGGAATTCAACCAAAAAATCAGCCACAGCTTGGGCCTTGACTGCTGTTCGAGGAGAAAAATCTATGTCGAAATCCCCCAATTCTACTGACCATTTAGTCATCCTGCTTGAAATTCCAGCCTTTTGGAGGAAATTCTTCAAGGGAAAAGAAGTCCGGACGATGATAGGGTGAGCCTGGAAATAAGGCCTCATTTTTCTTGCAGCTATTACCAGGGCTAATGCTAACTTTTCGAGTTTCAAGTAACGCCTTTCTGCATCTATTAAGCTTTTGCTAATGTAATACACCGGATGGGGATAACTATCCACTTCTCTTACCAACACAACACTGATGGCACAACTTGAAACTGCCAAATATACGAAGAGTGTCTCCCCATCAACTGGTTTAAACAAAGTTTTGGGGGAGGACAGGTGCTTCTTGATCTCATTGAAAGCCTCATCACACTGTGAGGTCCAATCGAATCCCTTCGCACCCTTCAAGGTTTGAAAGAACGGGGCGCACCGGTCCGAAGACCTTGAGATAAATCTGTTTAAAGCCGCTAACCTCCCTGTAAGTCGCTGTACTTCTTTAATATTTCGAGGAGGCTCCATTTGGAATAGAGCATTAAGCTGGTCCGGATCGGGCTGTATCCCATGCTCACTTATAATATAGCCTAGAAACTTCCCGGACTGCACTAACTTCAAATTCACTTTTACCAAGTTGGCAAAAGTTTCTTGGAGGTCTGCCAAATGCAATTGCTCATCCACACTCTTCACCATCATGTTATCGATGTATACTTCCATATTTCTTCCAATTTGATCAGCAAAGGCTTTATTTACTAATCTCTGATAAGTAGCCCCAGTATTTTTCAACCCGAATGGCATTACCTTATAGCAATGAAGACCCCTGTCAGTGACAAATGTGGTATGCTCTTGATCCTTTGGATCTACTTGGATCTGATTGTATCCGGAGAAGGCATCCATAAAGGATAGCAGCTTGTTCCCAGAGGTGGAGTCTACTAGTTGATCAATCCGGGGGACTGGATACAAATATTTTGGGCAAGCTCTATTGAGATCTGTGAAGTCAATGCACATGCGCCATTTGCCATTTTTATTTTTTACCAGGACCGGATTGGCAGTCCACAAAGGATATTGAGACTCCTTTATATGCCCCATCTTTGTGAGCCTGTCAACCTCTTGTACAATTACATCAGCTATTTCTTTGGAAAAAGCCCTTCTCTTTTGAACCACTGGTGCTACGTCTTTCCGGACGGATAGGTGATGTGATATCACATCTGCTGGAACCCCAGTAACATCAGCATTGCACCAAGCAAAAACGTGCTGATGGTTCTTCAAAATTTTTAACATTTCTCTTTTCAGACCGGGTGGCATTTTGGACCCTATCTTGACACTTTTTCCTTCTTCTAAACAATGTGTCTCTACCTCTTCGACCGGTATTAACACTCCAAGGGTCTCTCTGGGGTCATCAATTTCACCCTCACCCCCAGAAAGCCCCTCAAATTGCTATTGCTCGTTGATACGAACTGCCCCCAACGTCCGAGGAGCCAGGGCTGTAGCATAACATTCTCTTGCAACCTTTTGACTGCTCCGGACAACTCCCACCTGTCCCTGAACAGCATATTTCAAGCACTGGTGGACTGTCAAAGCCACGACATGCATCCTAGAGAGCCAAGACCTCCCTAGAATAGCATTATAGCAAGTGGGACAATCCACCACGATAAAAAGTATCCTGACCATTTTCTTGAAAGGGCCCTTGCCCAATAGAACTTCTTCTTCAAACTCTCCGATCACATCTGCTGAGCTGCCAGTAAAGCCCACAATCATTCTCTTGTATGTGGTTAAGAAAAGAATATTGACTGAGCTTCCAGTATCCACCAGAATTCGTCTTATGTCATTGCCTCCAATAGATGGTCCTATGACAACAACATCTTCATGGGGGCCAGCTATATCTCTTAAATCATCTTTATTAAAAACAATGAAGGGGAATGGATTTTGTGACTGATAGGAATTCATGCCTCCTTCTAGCTGGGTGGCTAAAGTATGTACATGCCTCTTCCTCGAAGAAGCAGTAGGAGCTGTCATAGTATCCCCTCCGAAAATTGTAAATGACTAAAAAAACTTAATGAGCTCGGAGACCGTCCTAGAACATTCCTCAATTGCACCCACTCTGTTTCGAGTTGGATCAGGATCCAAGTACTCAGATTCCACATCAAACCTCTCAATTATAACCATGGCTCCCTCTGGAGCAGCATTACTTGGACCAACCCGGTGAGTATTGTCAGGCCTGTTACCTCCTCTTCTTTTGACATAAGCCCCCAGCTTTCCCCTTTCGATTAAGTTCTGAACCTCTCGTTTCAAATCTATACAATCATCGGTGGTATGGCCAATATCATTGTGATATTGGCAAAAAGAGTTATTGCGATGCTCTCTGGGAGATTGCAGTGTGGCTGGTCTTCTATAGTGCACCTCTTCCTTTGTTTTATCATAAATGGTGGCACACTTTCTTTTAATTCTACGAACCACTCCGGTTGGACCCATGGCCCTCTCTTGTTTCTGGATTGTTGACTCTGAGCAGGAGCAGCTGGTTGAGACTGAGCTTTGGCCCTACCATGCCCTTGTCCGATCTCCTTTGCCTTGTTCCCGGACTGATTCTGATTGGGATTTGGTGCCACCGGGGTAGACCTCACCTGCCTGTGCACCCTGGTTTTTTTTCGTTTCATCAACGTTAATCTGTTTTCCAACCTGATTCAGCAACCCTGCCCAAGTCATGGCCTTCTTTCTGGTCACTGAATCAGCCAAATTGCCAGGGTTCAAGCCCTGTCTCAGGGATGCTATTGCCACTTGTTCGAAGCAATCAGCCAACCCATTCTTGGTGTTCACAAAACGACTTATATATATTCTTTTAAGGACTCATTTGGTTCCTGGGCATAATGGATTATTGTGTCCCCAATGCCCTTTAGTTCTTTACTCCCAACGAACTGCCTTCGAAAGGCCCAAAAAGTTTCGAAATTCTTGATACAACCCTGTGGTAGGCTGTTATACCATTTTAGAGCACTCCCCGTAAATGATTGGGAGAATGCTCTACAAATCCCCTTATCATCGTCATCAAAATTCATCATGAAGTTTTTAAATTGTTCCAAATGGTTGTCCGGATCAGTACTGCCATCGTACTTTTCTATTTTGGTGCTGTCAAACCTCTTAGGGAGGTTGCGAGACAGAATTTTGGAAGATAATTGGGATTGCCTCCAATTTCTGCAACGACTGAACACAGTATCCTCATTAGGAGTTGCAAAGATACCTGGTTCATCGTGGAAAGCGAAAGGATCCATCAGCATCCGGTCTACATGCCTCCGGCTGTGAGATGACCCTTTGCCGATATTCTTCTTCATCTTTCCATGTCTATCCCTTTTTCTTGAATATTTTTTTATCTTCTTTTGCTTCTTTTTAGTTCGACCCTCGTCGCTGCTAGAGGATAAGGATTCTTCAACTCCCTCATCATCCGAAGAGCTATTAGAAGATCCTGAGCTTGAGTCAGAACTCTCTACTGGCTTAGACCAGTGAGACTTTTTGGAGCTGACATGAGTGTTTTTGGTACTCACATGAGTCTTTGAAGGCTCATGCTCTCTGGGGTTATCGGTGTGATGAGCAACTGATGCTTTGGACTTTTCTTTCATGCCCATCCTAGCCTTTTCTTCCCTCAGAGCTTCTATTCCACCCTTCAGCCTATCGCGCTCTTCGATAGTGTATTCATCGTTCTCACCCACCACTTCGAGCAGAGCTGGTGGTACTTCTGGCGCGTCCGGATTCATTCAGACTGACTTTTCTTGCTGATTTTGAATGCTTGATTCAGGCACCTTCTCCTCCCACTGTGGTCGCCAATTTGGTGTGGTTATTTATCGTCTAGGGGTAAATTGGTAATTAGTTTGGTGTTTTATGGAAGTATATGGGTGTTTAATGTTTAGAGTAGAGAGTAGAGGGAGAATTAAGCAGTCTGTTGTACTTAATTTTCATTACCCACATTTAATGCAGGTGGTTGGGTATTTATACCCTTATATTTGGGCTTTATGGGTTTTCGGGTCATGTTTAATGGACCCGGGTCATGTTTAAAGACTCATGAGCTCTTAGTAGGGGAGCAAGTAGCTTAGTCAAGAAGTGTTTAGGTTTTTTAGTACTTTTGACATAGTTCGAACAGTTCAATGGGCTGAGTGTTCGAAGTGTTTTGTCCGGTCCGGAGGCCTTGAACCGATCTGTCTCTGTCCGGGGAGTGAGCAGAATTCGGACTCATCAGCTTAGAGTCATGAAATGTCTCAAAGGAATCTTAAAAAGAATCCCATAATAATTACAAAAAGGTCAGGCAAAGTTTCAGTTGATGAAGAGATGGTTTTTCACTTCACAACTGCAACAGAACTGACATTTGGAGACAGAGACAAAATACCTTTTGGTAAGAATGCTATCGATTGGGGCAAAGTTTTTTATCAGTTTCCAGCATAAAAAAGGAGAACTTTTTTGGTATAAAATGGTTCCAAATTTTTATTAAAAATGAAAACTTAATGTTTTTATGTCTGATTGTGTCCCAAGTTAACTTGGTACTGAAATTTTTATCTTTAGAAAGCTTTCACTCAATCTTATCCTCCTGATCATGAATGATCTTGACACTGTTAATGTGTCTGACTCTTTCATGAGACAGGAAGTTGAGAAGAGTGGGATTGTCCCAACCATCATCTTTCCAAAAGGTTTTGACCTTAGCTGGAAGATACCCATTGTTAAGGTCCTGGTTACTAGTTATAGGGGGCATATTATGCCAAGCATCTAGCCAGAAATCAATATCCCCTTTACCAAGATTCCAAATCACATTCTGATCAGCTTGATCTTTAACAGTGTGAAGCCTTTTCCAGACTATAGAGTCTGAAACTTTGCAAACAGATTTGATAGGATGAGAGTTAGGGCTATAGATTTGTTGCATTAAGTCAGCAAAAAAAGATGATCTTTTCCTAAACAAAAACCACAACTTTTGAGAGAAAGTGAGTTGAATATCAGACAGTTGTTTGACATTCAACCCACCCTCCTCAAATGGCTTGCAAAACTGTCTCCAAGAAGCCCAATGGATGGCTTTATCATTAAATTTGGACCTCCACAGAAATTTGTTAAAACACAGCTCGATTTTGTTTATAATAGTATTGGGGATGAAACTATTATGCATCCAGTAGTAGACAATAGGATGAAGAATATTCTTTATGAGGGACAGCCTGCCCCCAAAGGACAAGTTTTTCATGTCCCATTCATGAATTTGTTTATGTATTTTAGCAATTAAAGTTGAGAAATTCTTCCCTTTATTGTTTGCAGCTATGGTGATGCCCAGGTATGTACAAGGAGCTTGGTCAATATTGAATCCAGTCGATGATTTGAGTCTAGTAGTAGAGGCCTGAGCACACTTTGAAGAGGTAATTATTTTCGTCTTTTCCTTATTTATCATTTGACCAAAAGCTGATTGATATCTTTCCAACAGGTTGCACAGCTTGTCAATAGTGGAAGGAGTGCTATTGGTAAAAATAATAATGTCGTCAGCAAGCGCAAGACTAGGTAAGATGTAACCAGATTTTAAATAAAATTTCATACTGTAATTTGCTTTGAAGAGGTTGGAGAGGCCTCTTAAGAGAGCTTCCTCAACAAGGGTGAAAAGACTAGGAGACAGAAGGTCTCCTTGTCTTAATCCATTCTTCTGAGGAAAATACCCAATACTAATGCCATTAATTAGAATAAAAATCATGACCTTAGAAATCATATTATAGATTAGGGTGACCAGCTTATCAAAGAACCCAAAATATTTCAAGACATTGATAATAAAGGCATGAAACATTCTATCAAATGCCTTTGACATATCAAGCTGCACCATGATGTTACCTTTAGAAGGCATTCTATTTATATTGTGAAGCATTTCTTTGGTGATTAAAATATTGTCATGAATGAGTCTGTCTATGAAAAAGGCACCTTGACAATTAGAGATAATGCTAGGTAAAATGTTAAAGATTCTACTGTTAATTAAACTAGAGATCAGCCTATTAAATTTTGTGCAAAGGCTGATAGGCCTGAAGTTATTCGAGGAGATATGATTGGTTCCTTTCGGGATGAGACAAATTTTAGTGACAAAAACACCACTGGGGATTCTATTAACCTTAAGATAAGAATTCATAGCATTGCATAGATCAGAACAAATGATATCCCAGCAAGATTTAAGAAAGAAACAGTTGAAACCATCAATGCCAGGGGCACTGTCATTTTTCATTGCTTTAACAATGTTCCACATCTCCTCCTTGGTAGTAGGCTTAAGAATAGCTCTATTGTCCCTGTCATAATAAGCTTAGGAATATTGTTAAGAATAGAGTCCTGAATATCAATATCATTACAAGTATAGGAATCATTAGAAATAATCCCTTTGAAATAGGACTCAGCAGATCTAGCAATCTCATCTTGATTAATAAGCCAAACACCATTATCCTTAATACCATTTATAGAGTTCTTTTTCCTCTTGTTAGAAACATAATTATAGTAAAGCTTAGTGTTACCGTCACTTTCATTTAGCCAGGTATTGTAGCACCTCTGTCTCCAGTAGCTCTCTTCATTCTTGAGAGCTTGAATAAGAATACTGTTGGCTTTAGATATGTCAGCCTTAAACACACTATTGTTTTCCCTTTGATGAGTGAGATCTTTACTGTTAACATCATCAATAGCCTCCTTGACTTTGCTGAATATGTTGCTAAAGTGATTGAAGTTCCAGTCTTTGAGAAATTTTTTTAATCTCTTAAGCTTTAACCAGAAAACCATATTGGCATCACCATTACAATGCATATTCCAATTCTGCTTAACACAATTTAGAAAATCAGAGTTGTTAACCCAAACATTGATAAATTTGAAGTTACTTTTATTATATAAAGAAACGTTACTCTGAGAATTAGAGAGAGATATGAGGAGGGGTGCATGGTCAGAACAAGTTCTGACCATGTGAAAAACCTGGATGTGATACATTGATGAGGCCATTTTGGGATTGATTAGAACCCTGTCTAATCTCTTCTAGATCTTATTGTTGCTCCAGGTATATCTGGATCCCACGTACCCAGGGTCTTCAAGGCTGCAAAGCCTAATGACATCATTGAAATCATCAGCACTGGAGTCATCAAAGGTGGAACAGCAGAGCTGGTGATAGTATTGAAGTCACGAGCAACAATCCAAGACATGTCATCACATGATAGAATAATCATCTGGCTCCAAAGGGCTTTACGCAGGGCTCTTTGATTCTTTGCGTAGACAGGGGTAAGATAACAAGTAACAGTAGCGAAATTGACCTACATACGAAGGAATTGATCATGGTTAGTATTAACAGTTAAGTTAACATCATCAGCCCAAAAAATCCAAACCTTATTAAAACAATTTGCCACATAATTAAGAAACCCGATTCTCCCCGCTCTTCAAGATCTTCCGTTCCGGTTGCGCTCACCGGAGCAAGCACTCCTCTGATGTTCTTATATAATGTTTAAGTGATTGAGGACTGGTTTGATCTTTAGCTGGGGATCCAAATCCAACCATACACTCTTTCTTCCTCTTTGTCGCTTTAGGGTTTATATACATATATGAGTTTTAAGTATGAATTCTCGTTAATCCAAATTAATGTGTAATCCAACCCGAATTGGTACTGAATTCCGAGCGAAAACCGAATTGGTAATGAATCTGACCGACCTGTGAAAAACACAATCACTAACAATGCATCCTACTGATTCTGATGTTATCCATGATTGGCCGAAGAATCAGATTGGAAAAACACCAATTAACGAATTCTTATATTCATTTGATTTCATTAGAAGACCTCAAGAATGCTTTTAATCTGATATAATCAATGAAGTGGTCGAAGAATCAGGTAGGAAAAACATAAATTAACGAATTCTTTTATTCGATTCGCTTGCATTAGAAGACCTCAAGAATGCTTTTAATCTGATGCTATCAATGAATTGGTCGAAGAATCAGGTCGGAGAAGCATCAATTAATGAATTCTTATCAGCGATTCAGTTGCATTTTCTCGAGGTCTTCTATGTTTCGAGAATGGTTTTAATCTGACGTTATCAATGAATTCAAGTCGTTATTTAAATTTATACACCACGTACTCCGGTTCAAGTAGAATTTTTTATGTTAATAACATTTCAATGACTATTGACAGAGCACCCAAAATGAAACGCCTAAGAGTTGTATTTGGCCATCACCGCTTAACCAACGACGGATTAACTCAAGTGGTTTACAAGCTTCCGTTGTTAGAGGACCTGGAGCTTGCATACGTAGGTATAACTGGAGAAGGGCTGGCAGTTGTTGGCGAATCTTGTCCTCATTTGCGATCTTTGAAATGCAACTTCGAAGGACTGGAGTACCACCACCCTCTTAAGGAATTCGATGCGGAAGCACTGGCTGTTGCCAAAACCATGCCTGAGCTGCGCCATCTTCAGCTTTTTGGAAGCAAGTTGACTAATAAGGGCTTGCAGGCCATTCTAGATGGTTGTTGATGCAGATAGTTTAGCGCTGAAATTTATGAAGACTAACGATCACCCGAAGAATGCGGTGAATTGACAGTTTGGAGTTCCGGTGTCTGATTTTGACCCACAACACCTTGTTTCGAAGGAAACGACGTCACAAACACAAGTCACGAGAAGCTCGTGAGCTATGGGCCTTTTTGGGAATTTGGGCTCATCTATCATCTTATTTTGCGTTTTTAATACTTTAGGATATTTTGGTAATTTTCATATTTTTTGTTTTAGCGTTTCACTTGAACCCTTATATAAACATATCTTCTATACATTGTTGGAGGAGTTGTTTTTTATTAATAAATTAGGGTTTTTATCCCTCTTTAGCTTCTCTTGCGTTTCACTCTGAATCATAGTGGTATCAGACACAGGCAGTCCTGCGAGATGGTGCGAGGAAGAACTAGCGGTCGCGGTGGCGCTGCAGTGACGAGAGATACAAGTGATTTTGGTGATCGTGAAGTTGCTGACCTACGCCGTCAGGTGGCTGATCTTACCCGTCAGATGGCTGATCTTAACGCCAAGCAACAAGGCACGGAGGTTGAAGGTATCGATAACCCTTTTGGGGAGGGGTTCGAACAGAATACTTATCATGGCCGCTGTTGGGAGCTTGGATTTAAGGTAGACATCCCGGACTTTGATGGTAGCCTTAAGGCAGAGGCGTTTGTTGATAGGTTATCCCAGATTGAGGAAGTGCTGGACTTCAAGGAAGTTCCTGAGGAGAGAAGGGTCGCGTTGGTCATCATCCACCTGCGCGGCAGGGCACAGGCTTGGTGGCAGCAAGTGAAGAAGAACCGTGAGCGTGAAGGCAATGATAAAGTCCGCAGTTGGGAGAAGTTCAAAAAACAAATCCGCAAGGCTTTCCTACCTTACAACTTCGAGCGGGAACTATTCCAGCGACTCCAGAATCTTCGTCATGGACCACGATCTGTGGACGAGTATACAAAAGAATTCTATCAGCTGATGGCTCGTACGGATGTGAAGGAGTCGCCGCATCAGCGGGTATCCCGCTATATTGGTGGGTTTCGTCTTCAGCTTCAAGATGTGTTGAACATGTTCGACTCGTGCTCTGTTTCCGAAGCCCATCGGCGTGCCCTCCAGGCAGAAAAACAGTTGGCTCGCCGGACCCAGATTGGCGTACGGACTGGTGCTCCTTCATGGACTTCGGCGTCCAAACCAGTTCCACGTCCAACCGTTCCCATTATTCCCATGGTGTGACCAACCGTTATGCCGGTAAGTTACGTTGCTTTGACTGTGGAGAATTAGGGCATCGTCAGGTAGAATGTCCGAATGCTGCGGGTGCTAGGGGTCTTTTCTCTCACGAGGTATTTGAACCGGCCCCCATTGTTCCTGATGGTCTCCTAAAGTTTGATACATATGATGATGATATGGCAGAGGTTACGGTGGAGGTTGTGACAGTTGATGTGTTTGCAGATGTGTTTCCCGTTGCTAATCCTGTTGTGACTAATGTGTTTGCAGATGTGTTTCCTATTGCTAGCCCTGTTAGGACTGATGTGTTTGCAGAAGTGTTTCCTATTGCTAGCCATGTTGGGACTGATGTGTTTCCCGTTGCAACCCCTGTTGCGACTAATGTGTTTGCAGATGTGTTTCCTATTGCTAGCCCTGTTGGGACTAATGTGTTTGCAGAGGTGTTTCCTATTGCTAGCCATGTTAGGACTGATGTGTTTGCAGATGTGTCTCCCGTTGCTAGCCCTATTGGGACTGATGTGTTTGCAGATGTGTTTCCCATTGCTAGCTCTGTTGTGACGGATGTGTTTGCCGATGTGTTTCCTATTGCTAGTCATGTTGGGACTGATGTGTTTACAGATGTGTTTCCTGTTTCTGACCGTGACACCAGGTTTGTGAGTCATTTCTGGCGCAGTTTATGGCGCATGGTGAATATGCAGCTCAGTTTCAGTCGTACCTACCACCCCCAGACTGATGGTCCGACAGAAGTTGTTAATCGTTCCCTCGGTAACTTGTTGCGCAGCCTGGTGGGAGATCACCCGAAGGCATGGGATAATGCGCCTACCGCAGGCAGAGTTTGCCCACAATCATGCCCTTCACCGCTCATCGGGTCTTTGTCCTTTCCAGGTGATGTATGGTGTTGTGCCCCGGGGTCCTGTCGACTTGCTCACCCTGCCCAGTACAATTCGTGTTCACACAACTACTGAAGAGATTGTATCACATATTCGCCAAACCCACCAGAAGACTTACGATCAACTTGTCTTGAGCACCGCCAAGTATAAGTCTGAGGCGGATTCTCATCGTCGTCTTGTTCAGTTTGAAGTTGGTGACTATGTGTGGGCAGTTTTAACCAAAAATCGGTACCCTGCTAGTGAGTACAACAAACTGGCCGCCCGGAAGATTGGCCCGGTGGAGCTTGTGGAGCGGATCAACCCGAATGCTTATCGACTGCGTTTGCCTAGCCATCTTCGTACGTCTGATGTCTTTAATGTTAAGCATCTGATTCCTTATGCAGGTGACTCTTCTGACGTGGAGACTGGTTCTGATTCGAGGACGAATCTTCTCGACCCCGGCGGGAATGATGCAGATAGTTTAGCGCTGAAATTTATGAAGACTGGCGATCACCCGAAGAATGCGGTGAATTGACAGTTTGGAGCTCCGGTGTCTGATTTTGACCTACATCACCTTGTTTCGAAGGAAACGACGTCACAAACACAAGTCACGAGCTTTGCTCGTGAGCTATGGGCCTTTTTGGGAATTTGGGCTCATCTATCATCTTATTTTGCGTTTTTAATACTTTAGGATATTTTGGTAATTTTCATATTTTTGGTTTTAGGGTTTCACTTGAACCCTTATATAAACATATCTTCTATACATTGTTGGAGGAGTTGTTTTTTATTAATAAATTAGGGTTTTTATCCCTCTTTAGCTTCTCTTGCGTTTCACTCTGAATCAGTTGTCCTCACCTTGAATCTCTCGACCTAAGGAGATGTTTCAATATTAATCTCTCTAGGATGACCACAACACTGAAAAAACTGCTAGCCGAGCGGATTAAAGATTTGAAATTACCTCATGATAGTACTGCCAGTTATGAGTTTGCTGGTAGTAATCTTTCAAAGTGTTTTGATTATACTGTGGAGTTGATGTGTCGGAACCACTGACTTTGATGAAGAATTTGACCGCTATGAACTATTCTTAATGAGGATGGTTATGTGTAAACTCAGACTTTTGAGTTCATTCTGAGGAACAATCCAGGGTAGTTTGTGTAAACACTTGACCAATTTCTTGTAAAAAAATAAAAACTGATAAAGAAAGACAATATGTTCTCGGACCTTATAGGATTGACTTGAGTAATAGATATACAACTCCAGCAACAATAACACCACCTCTGATGTGAGGGTTAAATCTTGTAGCTTGGTGGTTACACCCTTCTAACACACAAAATACTAGCATTTTAATTTTAAATTTTGTTCAATATTAAAATATATTAAAATGTACATAAAGTGTTACTGAATCACATAATATTACTAAAAAAATTCTTATCACATTCTGAGCATAATTCTTACGAATCGGAATACAGTTTTTTTTTATTTTACTTTTAGCTAACAAATTTTTTCCCTTTTTTTCTCTCATTTAAATTGGATTCCGGTCGTTGTGGTCACTGGTATTTTAGCTGACGTTTTCAAAAATGCTAACAATATAATACCTATAAGATATATATATACAATATGTCAGGCAATTTTAAATGGTTTGATTTTTTATATAGGATTTATATTTATTTTGGTTACAAAATGATTTTTCACGAATATCTAGATCGTTAAATTTTGTTCGAAATGGGGTGGCCGAGTTGGTGGAGTAGCTGAGCTCGTGACCAAAAGATCATGTGTTCGACCCTCTTTATAAATGTTTTTTTGGTTTGAACCTGTCGTCTTATGTGGTTCATCTTCTGGCATTGGTCAGACTATTGCGTCAGCTGCACTTGTTAAATAGCGGTTGCGGACTCCCTTCGATAAAAATAATTTGTTTAAAGTTTTTTACAGAAAAAATTCTGTCGAACAACCAATTATTGTTTTGAATGATACGAAATTAGCGTTAGAGAGTAATTTTGAGCTAATTTTATCAAAAATAACATTTATGTCAATGGTATATTAGTAAACAAAGTTCTATTGAATACAAAGAAAAATAAATATTTTGATCTCTTAATGAGCTTGTGGATTATAATATTGTAGTAAAAACGTGAATCCAAAAATAGTCATACACAAATGAAATTTCAATTTAATACTTCTAAGATCTAATAAATTTAGAAATTAAACCAATTTTTAAATGAAATAAATTCATTTCATAAGAAAATATAATATATGATCATCGATGAACTCATGCGAAACTTCAAATTATATTTTATTTAAAATTGTATACGAATATTTGATCTCCACTAATGCATGCTAGAGAAATGTTAAACAATGCCATAAAAATACCAAAAATGACAGTTTAAAAAAAACAAGTGACAATTATATTAGCATATCATGCCAATGCTATAACTAAAAATTGCTAGTGATAGGTTTTTAAATCATAGGTTATAGAGATATAGTAGAAATGATTGTGTCGTGACATGTTAGTACACGTAGCATAACCACCAATGTTTAAGTTGTTATTTTTTAAAAATATAAGATTACCAACATTCATTACATAAAATTATGTTTGGTCGTGTTTTGTCTTTTATTTTAACTTTTCGTACTATATATGAAGGAAATGATATGGACCATACCGATCTTGAAACTATCCATGATCAATTATTTGTTTTTTCCAATATATTTTCATACAGAAGAGAAATTATGTGTCTGTGCTAAGACAATAGTCAGAGAAAATAGATTTTTTAATAATATATTAAATTATAACGATGATAGGTATTGTATGACGACTCGTCAACTAATCTTTAAATACGAGATATCTCGAGTTTATAGAAGGTTGGTGATAAAAAAAATCTTACAAGAAAATTTAATAGAACAAAAAAATATGGATGTCCTATCAAGCTAAAGGAAACTTTGGTTGGACCATATTAATGGTTTTTAGAGGTTATTTACAGTAAACACAATTATCCAATGAAAAAACACTTCGAATGTCATTACAATGCAAATAAAGTACCAAAAGATGACTTGGAGTTTGTACATTAACTTACCTTTGCAGGAGCTCGACTTAGAGATATTTTTAATAGGTTGAAGTAATTTAACCCTTAAAATGTGTCGTGCATGTGCACACTATACAACGCTCGATATAAAAAATAGTTTGTGTAGAAATTCGATCGGTCACAGTTACAGTTCTTATTGGTTACACTAAAAAGGTTAAATTATTTTAAATGACATACGTTTAATGAAGATAAAAAACAACAACATCAGTATATAAATTTTCTTTATTAACACGGTTAGTTGAATAAGTCGAGGGTAATATTTAGAGATATGACAGTGGTGATATGTTGAAGGATTACGAAGAGAGCATGAAGTAGAACAAGACGAAGGTCATATTCAGAGATATGACGAGGGTCATATGCAAGATCATGACGATGATGAAATTCCAAGTTATGCGAGGGTTGCATTTAGAGTTATGATGACGCTTGTACTAAAGGTTATGACTAGGGTTGTATGAAGAACTAAGACGAGCACGTGGAAAATTTGTTAGACATTGATAACCTTATCCACATGTGTCATTATATAAGAAGTTGTCAATAAAGTTTGTTAGATGAATTTAACAGAATGACACATGTAAATTAGTAACTGGATACACGTGTAATTGAGTGATTGGTAACATATCCCATGTAAATTCTATAAATAGGGACCAAAGTATTCATTTGAAGATTGATTACATATGTTAATAAAAAAGATATTTAAGAATTCTTATTTTTTTTAGTTCATCATTTTCGCTAAGTCTTTGGAGAGAAAATCCCTTAACATATTGCACATCTAACTATATATTTTGAATATTTTTCCAAACATAAACTATATATTGGTGATAATAAAAACTGATCAAAGTAGTTTTGAGAGTTATTTAAGTCAAGTAGTATTAAATTTTAAGTAGAGAGTGGCGATAGAATAGAGGTGCTTGTATTTAATAGAGATAGAAAAAGTCCAACCCGTTTAATGCTTTTAGTCGAACTATTGATAGTCTTTTTGAATCCATGGGCCATTCGGGTCGGGGTATTCGTTTAGGCCAATCATGATTTCACCATATTTTACTTTGCTCATCGATAACTGTTTATTTTTAGTATTATTCAGAGTTTATATGTTTACAACAAGGACTGGACTAATCAAAGGAGGTTGGCTCAATCTATCCGAGTTGGAAGAAGAAAAAAATCAAGATAAAATCGCTGCCAGATTACCTGGTTCACTAGGCAGAGTAGTTGTGACTCAAATTTCTGAATAAGATAGAAGTTTCTCATCTAATAAACAATCAATCGTTTCCAAACCTAGCCTCCTTGTTCAATCTTCAACAACTCCTGACCAATTTGTTCGATAACTATTACACCATTAACAAAAGGAGTTAGCAATCGCAAACCTTCTTCAACTTTCACCGTAATGGGATCAGATATTGGTGAAAGTACTCCTTGTATAGCCACCATATTTTCTAGAGCTAAAAATAAACTTCCTCCATTGGATAAGGAAAAGGAAAAACCAGTCAAAATTTCTAATGACGCCAACAATCTCCAACAACGAATTCCAATCTCGGGAGAAACTATCACAACTGAACTTCATTCAAAAGTGATTTCATGTGGAAATCCCACAGCTTCATCAACTGAAAGAGAATCTTGGTACTCAGTATAGTGAACCCATGGTACAAGGCCACAAGTGATGGAAGAAAAAATGGATGATAACGGGGAAGATACCCCTTTAAAGACATCAAATCAATCTGAGGCACTCAGAATGTGATTCAAGAAAAAAAAGTAAATTTCCAGAATCCGAACCACTTATGAAGTCGTTCATTGGGCGAGTCAGGATTAATTTAACTAAAGTTAGTGTCAAGTACCAACTAGTTTTACAAATGATATCGTACGTTTAATTTCATCCATCCGAACTGGATGGGATTCGGAAAAAATAGGGATTTCCAGAATCGATCAAAAGTGAGGCTACCTCTACCTGAAGATACTCTGATGGATTGCACGGCTGTAGAGTTAATGGTTTATACCGTAGTACTCAATTGGGGCCTTTGGTTTCTCTTGGACCCGTACATAGTAAGGTATATCCACTTGGTAAAATTATGCCCAAGCCAACTAACCCCTAATGCATGGTATACGCTGTAAGCTAGCATCATAACTTCCAGACTATCTAAAATTTTGATGTCCATGGAGCAACTATCTGTTGTGGCTGGTTTGTGTTGTAATGGCCATATCCTTATTATTATTATTTTAATATGGATAATGACTATAAAGTGGTTGATGACTTGCTAGATACTGACAAACCTTGGAAGATTCAGTTTTGTTTTATTAGTGGTGCTTGGGAAAACGAAAATACAATCACGTCAAAAGGAAATCCGAGTATGCTCACAAGATACTGGAAAAGCTTAGGTAATTATTTTAAATATTTCTTTCGTATCCATATTTTGATATTATCTCTCAATTCGGATCTGGTTTGTAGTATTATCAAAGCTCTTTTCACAATATTTGGAAGACGGGAAAGCAACTTTCATAAATCTTAATCAATGAACTACAAAAAATGGTCAACTGGGTTTCACAACTTCTTTAATCCAGGAAATATGGTGAGATCCCACCTATGGAGAACAAATCTGACCTGTGAACTTACATGGGAACAATCCACCACTCCTCCCCAATCGTCTGTAATTTTTAAAAGGACTGAGGAAGTTGATAGTAAACTTTATCTACAAGCTAGGTATAGGGCTCCCAGTCACTGTGACAAGAACAAGAAAAAGAAGAAAAAAAAAGATGGTTCATCTCAAGTTATTCCCAAAACTAGGGAGTATGGGGCCATCAGACGAAATTGATGCAACTATGTTGGAAGCTGCCGCAATCACTGTTGGAGAGACTAAAAAAAGATCAGACTCACCAATTTATAAAAAACCAAGGGCCAGAAGAGAAATAAGGAGGGCAATGGAAAAAGAGAAGTGAAGAAGAAGAAGAAAACTGCAGTTGGTTCGGAAATCATCCTCCGATCCGAAGTCCTTCATTCCATCATTCCTATAGAGGTTCCTCCTCAAGCAAAAGTATCCATCAATCCTCCTTCTCCATTACTTTCCACTGAAGACATACCATCATTAGAAGATGGTGATAAACTCGATGACATAGGGAAATTTAACTTTGAAGATTTTGAAAAAGCTTTCCCTGAATCTGCCAACCCTACAAATGTTGTGACGTATAATGGGGAGTCTTTCAAAGTGTCTAAGGAACATAATAAACTGGGTATACGGTCTTGCCTACATAAGACCAATTATTGACTTAGAGAGGCAGGTAAGATCTCAAGTTAAGGATATAGTCTCCCTTTGAGATGAAAATCAAGGTCATAAGAACTCTATCAAGGCAGAGAAATACAAACTTGAAAGTTTGGGTAAGGAAATGAAGACCCTTAATAAGGAATTGGTTCAAGACAAACCGGACCATGATAATCTGCAGTCTGACTATACTAATTTGCAGTCATCCTATTCCAAGGAAATCACTTCCTTAAAATATCAATAGACTAAGGATAAAGATGTCATTCAACATTTATCCGAAGAGAAGAAAAAGCTTGAAAATCTTCTTAAAAAGAAAGAAGATGAAATCACCTCTCTCAAAGAAAAGACTGCCCAAGACATAACTGAAAATATGGACGCATATGCTGATAAAGTATTGGAGTCTATGCAAGAGAAGTCTGAATCCATTAAGTCAAATATGGTAATGTTGTTTAATAAGACATACGATCTCTTTGGGAGCTATGGAGGCATGTACCAGATGATCATATTCCTTATCACAGTTTGTCAATAGGTGATAAATTTAATGTTTCTTCTGATGACACCAATGAGTATGACTCTGATGACGAGGACAAAGAGGATTCAGACGATGATCATCCTAGAAAAGAAGGAATAAAATAAGAAAGAGAAGATATAAGCGAAGAAAGTCGATGGGAACCTTTTCTAATGTGTTATGTATGTTTGAATTGAAGTCCTTTATACATACAAGGAATTTTGTTGCATTTGGATCATAATATTTATGCAAGTCCTTGGCTAGGCCAAAGATATTTGTAACCCAACATCGGATTTGTTTTACATGGTCTTTGGATAATTCGAAGTAATTAATACTATTTTTATTTCTACCAATTGCATGTTTCAATATATTTTCACTTCCATTAATATCTGATCTTAGTTAAGTATGTTTTATTTAAAGATGATCTAAACTTCGAATAAATTTTAATCCAACCAAGCCATTTGAAGATAATCCATTCGAAGGAAATAATTTTTAATCCAACCAAGCCATTTGAAGGTAATACATTCAAAGGCATCAAAATTTAATTCAACATACAAGACATTTTGTAGCATTTGGATCAGAATATTTATGCAAGTCCTTGGCTAAGACAAATGCATTTTATAACCCAACATTGGATTTGTTTTACATGGTCCTTGGATCATTCGAAGTAATAAATTCTATTTTTATTTCTATCAATTGCATGTTTCAATATATTTTCACTTCCATTAATATCCGATTTTACTTAAGTATGTTTTATTTAAAGATTATTTAAACTTGGAATAAATTTTAATCCATCCAAGCCATTTGAAGATAATCCATTCGAAGGAAATAATTTTTAATCCAACCAAGTCATTCAAAGGTAATCCATTCAAATGTATCAAAATTTAATTCAACCAGACCTTCATATATACAAGACATTTTGTTGCATTTGGATCATAATATTTATGCAAGTCTTTGGCTAGGCCAAAGGTATTTTGTAACCCAATATCGGATTTTTTTACATGGTCCTTGGATCATTTGAAGTAATTAATGGTATTTTTATTTCTATCAATTGCATGTTTCAATATATTTTCACTTCCATTAATATCTGATCTTATTTAAGTATGTTTTATTTAAAGATGATTTAAACTTGGAATAAATTTTAATCCATCCAAGCCATTTGAAGATAATCTATTCGAAGGAAATAATTTTTAATCCAACCAAGCCATTCAAAGGTAATCCATTCAAATGCATCAAAATTTAATTCAACCAGATCTTCATACATACAAGGCATTTTGTTGCATTTGGATCAGAATATTTATGAAAGTCTTTGGCTAGGCCAAAGGTATTTTGTAACCCAACATCAGATTTGTTTTACATGGTCCTTGGATCATTCGAAGTAATTAATACTATTTTTATTTCTATCAATTGTATGTTTCAATATATTTTCACTTCCATTAATATCCGATCTTACTTAAGTATGTTTTATTTAAAGATGATCTAAACTTGGAATAATTTTTAATCCAACCAAGCCATTCAAAGGTAATCCATTCAAAGACATCATAATTTAATTCAGTCATGCCATTAGAAGGTAATACATTCGAAGGCATCAAAATTTAATTCAACCATGTCATTCAAGGACATCAAAATTTAATTTAGCCAAGCCATTCGAAGGTAATCAATTCAAAGGGATCAAATTTTAATCCAGCCAGACCATTCGAAGGTAATCCATTCAAAGGAATCAAAATTGAATCCAACCAAGTATATCGAATACATTATTAAAGGAAAAAAATGGTAGATCGATTGTGATTCGAACACCTTATGAAAACCTCCTCGCGCTACCAAGATAGGAAAGAGTATGCCCCCATAATATTTACATTGAGCTAGAACAAAGTAAATATTTACAAGATAATTTTATTATAAATAGAACCTTAGCTACTCAAAATTCCAAGGGCCCTTCAGAAGGTTACCTTCTTTGTCTAAAATCTTGTATGTTATTTGCTTGATATTTTCATACAAAATGTATAATATAGTTTGGAGCCAGCTTACCGAAATTCCTTTCCTTGGTATGTAGAAATAACGTTTTTAGAACTCTATCTCCCGCTTGAAAGTTTCTTCTTCTAAATTTAGATGCAAACCTGCTTCTCATCAAGCCTTGGTAATGCACAGTTCTCGGATGAGCTTTTATTCTCATTTCCTCAATCAATTCCAACTGAGCCCTTACTACAGCCTCATTATTTTCTTCGGAATAATTTTGAACTCTGAAAGAAGGAAGAGTAGCTTCTATAGGTGTAATTGAATCCATTCCATAAACTAAAGTGAATGGAGACTCTTGAGTAGCTGTATTGGGAGTAGTTCGGTAGGCATGCAGTACTATTTTTAGATAATTTGGCCGTTTCCCGACTGCTCCCTCCAAGTTCCTTTTCAAACCCATTAAAATCGTTCGGTTTGCTACCTCAACTTATCTATTGGCTTGAGGATCAAAACGAGAAGATCAACAATGATGAATTCCTCTTGATGTACAAAATACTTTCATGTCTTTGTTATCAAATTGAGGATCATTGTTTGTAGCGATACACATGGAAATGCTAAACCTGCAATATATGTTAGAAATGATAAACTTTATTGCTGCTTTAGATGTTGTCCCTAATAATGGTATAGCTTCTACATCTTCTCTCTAAGTCTTTAGAATCAGCCATAATAGAAGACCAATAATACCATACCAACAAGACTCTTCTAGTTAAAGCCTTGTAACTGTAATGTACCCATCATTCCCCATCATGTAGTTCTGATAGGGTAGTTTTGAAAGTTATTTAAGTCGGGTAGTATTATATTTAAGTAGAGAGTGGATATAGAATAAAGGTGTTTTTATTTAATAAAGATCGAAAAGTCCAACCCATTTAATGTTGTTTGTCGAACTATTTATTGTCTTTTTGGATCCATGGGCCATCCGCGCCGAGGCATTTGTTTGGATCAATCTTTCCAGCCTCCAGGCCCATAAGCAAATCCCATAAGCAAATAAACCAGGAACCTAACTAAGTCATTGAGCATACTGCTTATTTATCCAATTTAATTGTTCGGTCCAAACTATCCCTCTAAAAAAATCGGACCCTTGACCATTTTCACTGATTTTGACCTCCAACATAATCCGAATCTATCAATATGTTTATAAATTTTATCTATAAACAATGCATGTTTGAATGTATACTTTGAAAAATCGGCAAACCCTTAACTACATATGCTTATAAATGTACATGTAACCAGTGCACATCTAAGCACACATTTTGAACATTTTGCGTGACCTGAAATGCATATGCATATAACATTAACTTATAACTTGTGCACATATAAGCATACAATCTGAATTTCAAGCAAAACCTAATCTACATATGCTTATTTGTTTTTACCTATAACCAATACACATCTAAACATACAAATTGAATATTCTGCCAAACTTAAATTGTATATGACTATAACTTTTACCTGTAACTAATACACATGCAACCGCATAATTTGAATACCTAACCAAACATAAACTAAAAATGTTTATAACTTTTATCGATAACTAGTGCACATCTAATTATTAAATATAAACATTTTTCTAGCAATAAACTGCATGTGCATATAACTTTAATATGTCATCAATACACATTCAACGATATAATTTAAACATATGTTTATAACTTTTATCTATAACTAGTGCACATCTAATTATTAAATATAAACATTTTTCTAGCAATAAACTGCATATGCATATAACTTTAATATGTCATCAATACACATTCAACGATATAATTTAAACATCTAGCAAAATCTAAAGATGCATATAACTTATATTTGTAACTAGTGCAAATGTGACCGTTACTAAGGCCATTACCATATGGAAAGATAGGATCATGAGATGAAAGCCCCTCAGTTAGGACATGTAATCCTTGGGACCGATGAAGAAATATTCAAGAAGGGAGAAAGTTGTACCCTCGGTTTGGGTAAGATAAATCAAGACCAATCGCAACGAGCGACCAGGGACCATCCATTTGCAAACAACTCAATAATTTACCGAAGGGCCACGATTTACCGATGTCAACCATAAGTGACGCGACCCACGTTTCCAAACTGTTACCAATCATGTAGCATACATGTTCGTGAAGATATTTAATGGGTATTGGGGACAGTCTACATTTAACAAAATGGTCCACGTACAATTTAAACTGTTATACGATTAATGGGAGAGAAAAATTGTAATTAAAAACTATATAAATAGAGTGAGTACGATAAAAATATATCTTTTCTTCTTGGATTAATAAAGTTATACCACTTTAATGCACTTCCTTTGAAAGTCTACGAGAAGGCCCGACAAAACAGTTTATCATCATTATTAAAATTCGTCATGAATATTTTAAATTGTTCGAAGTGATTATCAGGATCTTGGCTTCCATCATATTTATCCATTCGTTTAGGTCAATCTTTTCATCCTCCAGGTCCATAATCAAAGCCCATAAGCAAATAAACCATGAACCTAACTAAGTCACTAAGCATACTGCTTATTTATCCAATTTAATTGTTTGGTCCGAACTATCCCTCTAAAAGAAATCGGACCCTTGACCATTTTCACTACTTTTGACCTCCAACATAATCCGAATCTATCAATATGTTTATAAACTTTATCTATAAACAATGCATGTTTGAATGTATACTTTGAAAATTCAGCAAACCCTTAACTACATATGCTTATAAATGTACATGTAACCAGTGCACATCTAGGCACACATTTTTAACATTTTTCCTAACCTAAAATACATATACATCTAACATTAACTTATAACAAGTTCACATATAAGCACACAATCTGAACTTCAAGCAAAACCTAAACTACATATGCCTAAATTTTTTATTTATAACTAATACACATCTAAACATACAGTTTGAACATGCTGCCAAACTTAAATTGCATATGACTATAACTTTTACGTGTAACTAATACACATAAAACCATACAATTTGAATACCTAACCAAACATAAACTATAAATATCTATAACTTTTATTTCTAACTAGTGCACATCTAATTATTCAATATGGACATTTTGCTAGACATAAACTACAGAGGTAATACTTAAATATGTCATTAATACACATTTAGCCACACAATTTGAACATCTAGTAAAATCTAAATGATGCTTATAACTTATATCTGTAACTAGTGAAAATGTGACCATTAATTAGGCCATTACCATAGGACAAGATAAGATCATGAGACGAAAGCCCCTCGGTTAAAGTAGGTTATCCTTGAGACTGATGGAGAAAGATTCAAGAAAGGCGAAAGGTGTACCCTCGACCTGTGTAAGAGAAATTAAGACCGATCGCAACGAGCGGTCAGGGACCACCCATTGGCAAACGACACAATAATTTACCGAAGGGCCACAACGTACCGAAGTTAACCATAACCGACACAACCAACATTACTTAATTGTTACCAATAATGTAGCAAAATTGTTCGTGAAGAGATTTAATTGGTATTGAGGAAAGTCCACGTTCAAATAAAACCGTTATACGATTAATAAGATAGAATTTTTTTAATAAAAAACTATATAAATAGAGTGAGTACGATATAAATGTAACTTTTTTTGGATTAATAAAATTATGTATTCAGCATATATTTGTATATTCGTGAATATATTCTTTAACAACCATAAAGTCAAGACTCAGATTGTAGCCTCATAATTGTTAAAATGTCTTTGAACTTTTAGCAGACGGATACGATTAATCAAATCCCAAAGTTTTGAAATAAATTTCGAAAACAATCTATATGACATTTTGATGGTTTTTTATATTATTTTTATTTTATGATTTTTGGTACGATAAAATTTGGAAAGCCATAAGCTTAGGAGAATTGATATATGACTAAGAATTTAGTTCAGTTTTGAAAATAAATCAACTTTTGATTGAACACATAATTTTGATTAAAAAACAAAACTATTTTAATTATATCTTAATTATTTTAAAGGATGATCAATACCTACGTACATTTTTTTGGCTAACAATTTATTTTATTACGAAGGTCCAATAAGGCTAGAATTCGATTACAATGGGCCAATTAAAACAAAGGCAAATAATAGGCCATTAGGAATAAAAGAGATTGAAATCTCTAGGTCACCGTCTTCACTTCATCTGAACAAGCTCTATTATCGAACATGGAGGATTACATGAAGATAGGATCGATACTAAACGAAGTTTTGCAAAATATCTTCCATCAAATCAATGCAAAAATTCTAATAATGACCCGAATTCAAGCACGATGGTTTAAGGTCTTCAATTTGAAATACCAGTTCAAGAATCTGCAATTAAGATGGAGAATTAGAAGTGAAAGGGTAGACAAGATGAATAACAAGAGAATTTAAAAATTATCCCATATGTAAGGAATTCTCTGCTTTTCTAACTCGATGATCGATTTAAGGTGAGGAAGCAGGTTGCTGGAGTTGAAGCGAAGTCTCATTTTACATTTGTTTGTCCATTTGGCCAACCAGTCAGCAACAGCGTTTTGAGCACGACTGATGTGCTTAACCATCATTGAAGGTTTGACGAGGTCTCGAATGCAAGAAATTGATCTGTTGAGGGCACTAGGGCAGGAACCAGAGGCGAGAAAAGATACAATAATGTCACAATTAGTTTCAAGATCGACGTTATTGTAATTAAACTGGTGACAAATGATAAGCCCGTCGAGAAGGGCTCTAGTTTCTGCGAATAAAGGGGAGAGCTTCCCATAGGGCTGGCTGTTGGCAGAGATTAAGCTGCCATCATACCCTCTAATGATTACACTACCGCTAGCGTCTCCATTAGGTAACGGGGAGCCATCGACATTAATTTTAACTCTGTTGATAGATGGAGCCTGCCAGTAACGCACTGAGAGATCCCTGGTTCTGGCACTGTTGAAGCAACCGAGAATCGTAGCAACTGAGTGAAAGGGAGACCAGTGTTTGGGCCTAAAGAGAGAGGCTGAGTCAAGACTATAGATAAAGTGTGATACAAGGATGTGCAATGAAGGTCTTTAATTTTAGAGTTATTTCTCATCTTCCAGATGACCCACGTGATTATGAAAGGCAGAATAGAGAATATGTGAGTGGTTTTTGCAGAAGCCCAGAACCAAGATCCAAGAAGATGGGGGAACGTCATGAATTTTTCAGTTCTAACATTAAAGATCACCGCAAAATGGTTCCAAATGCTCCAGGCAAAAATGTAATCAACGAACAGATGATTGATAGTTTCTGCACTCTCACAGAATAGGCATTTGGACACTAAAGTGAATTGCCTTTTCTGCAGAGTTTCATCAGTGGGGAACCAACCGTGAAAGATCCTCCAAGTTAAGAAGGCGCACTTCCTAGGGGTGATGCTGTTCCACAACTTACCAAAAAGCTTAGACTGGTTGTGCTTCATTCTAAGATGAATCCATGTGTCTCTAGTGTTGAAGGATCCATATTTTGATATGGACCACCGAGGATGATTAGGGTCAGTATAATTGATAAGAGGATCAACTAAATCCTTGATCGAGCACAATCTCTTCCAAATTTTGGAGGACTTGGTCGTGTTGGAATCAACATCAAGAGGTTGTCTGCAATAGTGCTGTGAGTAAATTTTGCCACATGGAATCATTCTGTTTAAATTTGAACCACAAGTTGCAAGAAGCTACAACTTGAAGATCTTTAAGGCTTCTAACATTGAGGCCGCCTTCAGGGTACGTTCTACAAACTCTGTTCCACTTGCTCCAGTGAGTTTTAGAATGGTTTTGAGTCGATCCCAGGATAATTTTGTTGAATAGCTTCTCAATTTTGTCAATTATGCAGGTTAGGAGATTATTGCTCTGCATCTATTAGAATGGGAGAGTCATTACCACTGAGTTAATTAGGCTCAGTCTACCAGCAAATGAAAGGTTCTTCCCTTCCTACTCTCTAATTCTACTACAGATGTTATTAAGTAGAGGATCATAGTTGCGCTTCCAGTTATTGTTACTGATATTAACACCCAAGTAAGATATATGAAGGTTGTCATTAGTGAAACCAGTGCGTTCAATCAGGGTTTGAATCTTGATACTAGACAGATTGCTAGAAGTAATGATAGACGTTTTCTCCTTATTAATGGTTTTCCTAGAAGAATCCTGATAATCCTGCAAGAATTTACTCAAAGTAGCAATGGCATAAGGATAACCATTAGTGAAAATCAGTATATCATCAGCAAATGCTAGAGATGATACACTGATTTGGCTTATGGTTTTATACTGAATGAATTTATTATTGAAGTATAACATGTTAAGACCTCTTATCACGGTTTCTTCAGCAATTATAAAGAGGTAAGGAGTCAAGGGGCCTGCTTGTCTTAAACCTCTTGTAGTGCTGAAGTAAACAGAGGTGTTCCCATTAATGAGAACATAAGTTTTAACCTTAGTTATAATGTTTTTAATGAGATTTATAAATTTTGAACAAAAAAAAAATAGTGAGGACATGGTTAAGGAAACTGAATGAATATTTTTCAAAAGCCTTTGCCATGTCCACTTTTATGATAATGCTGCCATGCTTAGTAATCTTGTTTAAGTCAAAAACCAGCTCACTTGCCAGAAGAATATTATTATGAATGGATCTTTTAGTAACATAAGCGCCTTGGCTATCTGAAATGATTTTAGGCATCTTAGTTTCCATTCTTTTGCATTTTTTTTGAAATGATCTTGTTGAAAGTTGTACATAGGCTTATGGGCCTTAAATGCTTCCAACAAGATGGGTTTTGAGATTTAGGTATAAGTACAAGACTTGTGACTAGATCCCCTTGAGGGATGGGATAGCCATTGAAGAAGGAGATGATATCATCATGCAGATCAACTTTGATTATCTTCCAGCAATGTGTGAAGAAGATGGAATTGAACCCACCCATGCCTGCTGCACTGGTGGGACTGAGACTTTTGATAGCATAAAATATTTCCTCTTCAGTTGGATTACAAGTAAGGTTAGTATTTTCCCGTTTAGTAATAACATTCGGAAGAGAACTAAATAAGTAATTGTTTGTATCATCTTCAAAATTTAAGTTAGGAATTTCAGAAAGAATATTTTGAAAGTAGGAAATAGCTGAATCGCATATTTGGTCTTCATTGGTTAACCAGTTGTCACCATCCTTGATCTTGGAGATGGAATTTCTCCTAATCTTCTTAATGAAATTGTGATAGGTCTTGGAGTTTCGATCACTGTCTTTGATCTAAGCAGAATAAGTCTTTTGATGCCAGAAACATTCTTCCTGATTCAGCACTTTATTGAGGAGAGCATGGGCCTTTGAAAGGTTAGTTTTGTTCATGTGGTTATTGTTCTCCAAAAGATCATCTTCACAACTTTTAACCTTATCTTCAGCTTCTTTAATCAGGTTGAAAATGTTCCCAAAAACATTATTGTTCCAACCTTTGAGAGCATCTTTCAACCGCTTTAATTTATTCTAAAACTTAGCTATTGGAGGACCCTGCATATGAGTGTTCCAATTAACAGATAGAAAAGGTAATAAATTGTCATTAAGGCACCACATATTTAGGAATTTAAAACAAGATTTTTTATGGGTGTTTCTGTTGGATGTGGAGATCAGGATATGCATATGGTCTGAGCACATTCTGGGAAGATGATGGACCAGGGTGCTGTTGAAGAGGTCAGTCCAGTCAGCATTAAACAATACACGATCGAGGCGCCTCCACTTGGTTTTGTTAGTCCATGTATATCTATTTTCCATATACCCAACATCTTCAAGCTTACAAGTATTGATAACATTATTAAAGTATCCAGAACTATTGGAGCAGAAGGTGGAGCAAAGTTTTTGCTCAGAATTGTTGAGGATGGTATTAAAGTCACCAAGGACTAACCAAGCCTCAACAGAATCAACAATTGCACAGAGGGTTTGCCGAAGAGCCAATCTGCCACTCCTTTGGCATTTGGCATAAACAACAGTTAGAGTAATAGGCTTGCTAGAGTTATGTAAGATGATCTCAGCAGTGAGAAGCTGAGGATGATTAGATGTAACTGTGATGTTAAACCAATCATACCACATAAGCCAGATTTTGTTGTTGCAATTGAAGGCAAAATTACTGAAGCCCGAATAAGTAGCAATACTTGAAATATGAGAGGAGTCCATCATAGGCTCCTGAATACAAATGATACTCATTTTTTTGTTTTTGATGATGTTTTTAAGTCTTCTTTGAGAAGATTTGTTGGAGATACCATATTTGTTCCAGCTAAGTATGTTGATCATATTTAGGTGAGATGTGTTTTTTGTCCCCAAACAGCGACTTGCATATTTTCTTCTCATTAATGCTTCTATTCTTGAATCTAGCAACTTTAAGCCTTTTGCTTAGGAGAGACTTGAAACTAGGATCAATATCTTTCTACTTTAAGATTGGTGTTGTTGGAAGGCTGCCAAAGTTAAGCTAGTTAGGAGTGTAAGACTCATTCTCCTCTGCATTCTGATCTTGATCTTGATTACTCTGAATATCTTTGATAGCATCTATTATGTCAATACTATTAGGAATAACATCTTGAGAAAGAATATTGACATAAGTTTTTCCATTCCCTTGTATGTCAGGTGAGTTGGGATTGGGAGTGATGACCTTATCGATTCTTTCTTCAATTCTCACTTCTTTGGCCTTATTGACATGTATGTATATTTGGGATTTGAGCTTGGGTTTGCTAGTTTCAACTTTTTTTTGTTTGACATTTTCACTTTCTTTCAGGTTTTTTGAAGACGAATTCCTACATACTGCAGAGTCATGGCCAAGATGATAACATAAATTACAGTAAGCGGGAACATCTTTATAACTGACGTGAAGCCATCACCATTCATTTAATCAGAACCCCACCCAAACTTCATGTTGCAGCTTCAATGATACATTCAATTCAACAAGGACGTAGCAAGCATTACAGAGAGCATGATTTTTGGGAGGAACTCAAGATTTCAAGCTATGGTGAGTATTATTTCCTCCTTGAACATGTATTCAGGCACACCTTCGATACTTATCCAAGTTGGGACGATAGGATTTTCATATTTGGGATTAAAATCAGGAGACCATTTAATGAGTCTCATGATTTTATCTCCCACTGTCCAGATTGATCTGACCCAAAGCTTGCAAAGATCTTACTTGTTGGAGAATTCTATGAGTAAGTATCTGGAATCCCAATCACAGGCACTTACTTCTCCTTTGAATTTCTTTAAATTCAAGAAGTGATCCAAAACTTGTTTCTTTGGTATACACTGAGAGAATTTGACAATAAGTGCGTGTCTTTGACAACTCTGTAAAAATTCTTTAGTCTCTTTATTAAACTAAATCGAGATATGAGAATGGTGATAAGTAATGGATTCGAGATTCATAACAACTGCAGGACTGGATCCTTTGGATTTTACCGCGTTAGCAAAGGATACCTTGAGAGCATGACTATGAATTTCAGCACAACTGTTGATGGATGAGAAATTTTTGACATATTGCTCTGTTTAGTCCATAACGCGAAGGAGATGAAGATGGAGAAGGGGAGAATCCAATCAAAAGGATTGATTGAAGATTGAAGAAAAAGAGTATAGATCAAGACTGGGATCATGATGAGAATCCAATCTAGGAGTAATCTCGAATCTTCGCACACATATTTTTTTTAACATATAAAACGGAGGTAATTTCTAATAGGTCCCAAGGAAAACATATATTAAAAATCTATTTTCAAAACTTGCTCCGCCTAATTAGCGCGAATTAGAACTCGTGGTGATATTCACAAAATGGGCCTGATACGGAACTAAATACCCGACCCGTAGTTGTTTATCAGGTTAAAGTCAAAAACCTGCCATACCAATCAACAAAATTTGCAATGCAATCGCAAATGGAAAAACTGAAGCTGAAAGATGATAACGAGTTGGAAGATGAAGATGTGGCTAAAGTCGACGAACCACGTAACTGGCTGGAGCTTCCTCCGGAAGTCAGTGCGTTGATACTATCAAGGCTAGGTTCGATCGAGATCCTCTATTCTTTGCAGAAAGTGTGCAAGACATGGTATACAATTTGTAAGGATCCGTTGATGTGGAAATCGATTGACATGAGAAACTCCGGGGAGCTCTGGGTTCTGCCGTACCTCGAGGTCATGTCTCGCCACGCAGTAGATCGTAGCGGTGATGGTTTGGTCGACATCAATCTTGAGTACTTTGCTACTGATGAACTCCTGATATACATTGCCGATAGGTACTGTTTAATTTTTTAAATGTGATTATGTTTGCCATAATTTCGTGAATGGATAGCAATGTAGAGTAGTGTGCATATAGGTTCTGCTCTGTATGTTGCATTTTGCTGCGTTGGTGGCTTAAGCTAGTAAAGAAGAAATTGATTTTAAGCATATAAGTAGGGTTTTAAACACCACAACTTGAGTTTAGCCTGTTTCTAAATTTGTAGAGTAGTAGTCTGCATTTTGCTGTGTTGGTTGCTTAAGAGAGTAAGGAAGAAAGTGATTGAAAAAATTGATTTTAAAAACCTCATCGTAAATGGATCCACTTCTGTACACTTTTACTTCTTCTGGGTTGAAACTCTCACAGTCCATTTACTTTTGACAGAGCACCCAGACTGAAACGCCTCAGAGTTATAATGTGCTACGGCTTCATTACTAATGAGGGGTTAGCTCAAATGGCTGCCAAGCTTCCTCTGTTAGAAGATCTTGACCTTACAATCGCAGGTGTAGGTGGAGAAGGGCTCACAGCTGTTGGGCAATGTTGTCCTCGCTTGAAATCTTTGAAACTGAATGGCCCTGGGTTGAGATTCCATCACCCTCCAGATGAAGCTGATGAGGATGCACTAGCTATTGCCGAAACCATGCCTGAGCTACGCCACCTGATGCTGTTTGGAAACCAGTTGACAGACAAAGGCTTGCATGCCATTTTAGATCGTTGTCTTCACCTTGAATCTCTCGACTTGAGGAAGTGTTTCAATATTAATCTTGCTATGATGAGTACGAAACTGGAAAAACTTCGAACTGAGCGGATTATAGATTTAAAGTTACCTGATGATAGTACTGCCGGTTATAAGTATGATACGGGTTTTAGTTTGGATCCTGGTGAATTAGTTGGAGTCTCTGGTTATGGCTCTAATGTATTTCCTGGGGTCTACCAGTATAGAGAAATGGATTCTGATGAGGACTACGAGTATGACATCCAAGAAGAATATGATGGGTATGAGTATAGGGAAGGGGAAGGTTATGTCTACACCGGCATCTTTTGATTTCCAGGGGGAGGACAATACAGATTCCCAAGAGCGAGCTCACGTTTCCTTTTAAAATTGTATGTCCTGTGTTATTTTATTTTGTAGGATTATTATGGTTATTAACTTTAGTTTTGGGGCAAAAGAGTGGATGTCTTTATTTTGGGGGGTTTTTGGAGGCAACTATCGAATAGAGGCAGATAGGAGTCTGGTATGTCGTCCTCAAGTATGTGAACATATAACTTTCTAAATATGGGTTCTATTAAACAAGTTGAGCCTTTTAGTCGAGATGAGACGAGGAACCCAACGGATCTAAAAATAAACAACCGATCTCAGTAAAAATAAATTATGCATGAATATGGGTAGCATGCTTAACCAAACGAAACACATGTTACGTCGCTTATATATATATAGAGAGAGAGAGAGCGTTGCCTGATATTTACATTAAAAATGAAATATTTTTAAGATGAAAACGAATCTTTCACTAAGACCTTATATCTACTGCAACGGCTCATATATCGAATTGAACGAGCTGAACTCCTCATCTCTAATTTTGTACGAGAAGTCGAACACACAAAACATCGGACCTAATTTCGAATAATTGTATATGGTAGAAAATTCTTCACAACTGTAAAATGACTAACATGGATTTGCTCTTCTATGGTTGTACAGTATCCGTACATGTAATACATTTTACGCAACATTTAATTTAAAACACACGTATAGTTTCGTACACTTGACAACTTGCAACAAATAGTTGCCTTCATTCACAAACCATTCTATATCAACATTTTTTATAAGTTTGGTTAGAAAATATAATTTTGTAGATACTTTCATATGAACATAGTTATGTTATTTGAGACCTATATATAGAGAATTAATTGATGAAGTTGGTAGGATAACATTTTAGGTAAGAATATATTGTTGGTGGGAAAATAAAAATAGGCGGAAAAATAAAATAGGTGTGAAATCGTAATTGACGTCAACTACTATGGTGGTGCACCATCGATGCAATTGGTATGAATAGTACTACTTAGTACCAATGGTAAACGTACTATGCACCTGGTACTGTACCTATACAGCAATGGTACAGTTTTAGAGGATGAAACCAATCTTACATATTTGGAAAATAATATTTTGGTTTGTGAGGGTTTACAACATAAGTTTTTTACTAACACGAAAAAATTTGAAAGTTGATAAAAAAATATTAAATGGTTCTTTAAGTGAATTCAAATCTAAGTTTTCTACTTTTTTTATATTACAATATATTTGATAAAAATCTCGTAATACAATACATTATAGATAAGTGACTAAAAAGAAAAGCATCATTGGTCTAGTAGAAACAAAACTTTATGAAATTGAAAAACATCGTCTGAAATAGAATTAAAGACAACCACTAAGCAAACATAACTAACATAAGTCCTAAAATAAAAACAATGGCACAACGAGAAGTGATATACAACACTCGTTTCTTGAAGAGCCTCAAATGTCCTAAATTATTAGCTGTACGGATATTATTGATCTTACGAAGATGCTCAACTATTTTGTGATCACTAGGATCTGCATGAGGTGATGTCGTACCATCCATAGTTAGCTATGTAGTCAACATACATGCTTGTCATTGGCTTATGATATGATGCAAGAGGAATTGTCATACGATCTTTGGAAAGTAAATGATTACGAAAATCTTCCCAAACCGAACTCCGCCAAAGCACTCACACCCAAAACACGACAAAGGAAAGCCAATACTCTCGCCCCTAAGCTATATCCCTCATCTTGTTTCCATGTCTTCTAAACATAAAATAAAAAAATCATCCGTTACATTTTTTGACTAGTATCCGTGAATATCATGCATCCAAAAAGACATAAGACATGCACGTGATACATGGTGGACCAAATCCATATCGTTCAACTGAAGATATCGACCCACCGTAAATGTATCCTTGAGCCATCTCAAATAAAAAACCACTTATTTTGTATTTTCCAACTGTGCACGAAGATTATGAACTGGAGTCCTAACAAGCGAGCATACTTAGCATGCATCTCTTCTTTCATATAATACTTGTCCAAATCCAAGGTTTTACCAACCACTGTGAGGCCTGTCATGACAAAGACTTCATCTAGCATAATAGTCATCTCCGGGAAGATGAACTGAGTGGTG
This sequence comes from Limnanthes douglasii subsp. nivea, assembly GCA_036936605.1. Classification (NCBI taxonomy): domain Eukaryota; kingdom Viridiplantae; phylum Streptophyta; class Magnoliopsida; order Brassicales; family Limnanthaceae; genus Limnanthes; species Limnanthes douglasii. The sequence continues at coordinate 354,687,612 of JAUPFV010000001.1, forward strand.
TTGGTTTTTTGGTGTCGACGTTTGATGAAGACCTCGTTTAACACTAGACTTGTGTAATACTTAGCCAGATGACCAATAAGATGAAGGAATGGAGTACCATCCAGAAACCTTGTTGTTTGGTGGTAGTAATTTTTTGCTTTAGGATGTGAGAAATTATGTTTTTTCTTTGACATGTTTAGTTCCTCGGATTCTCCCTTGACAATAAATAAACAATACATTGGGGAGTTTGGTGTAAAATATAAGTGTAAAGGACTGGATGTGTAATTTGTAAGTATTATGTTTATATAAAGTACTAAAAGGGTGAGATATCCACGTAGCAAACGTTAGTCTGTTGCTTATAACAAACTATAATTTTTTTAACATCTTTTCCACTCATAAAAATATCTAAAGCGATCAATAATTGAGTTAAAAAAAGGTTAGTATAGCTTAGAGATTTTGTTTTTCAAATATCTAGATAACAAACACAATTCCTAACAAATAGTATTCTCCATATATATATATATATACATACTTTCCTTTACATTAATAATATTATGTTACTTGCATAAGATGTAGATTTCTTAGAAAACGTGTCACATGTCCAAAAACCTCAGTCTTATGAGCATGCAAAGCATCATCTTGGATGGATCATAGGTATGGAGAAGGAATTATAGGCATTGAACTCAAATAACACATGTGAGTTGATTTACCATCTAGAAAGAAGGTTATTGGATCTACATGGGTGTTTAAGGTGAAAAGGAGACCTAATGGCACCATAAATAGACTAAAAACAAGACTTGTAGCTAAATCTTTCGAAGTATGAATTCTCTTTGCTTTGGCAGCTGCAACAAAAATGATAGTTCATCAACTAGATATTAACAATTTTTTTTTGCATGGATCATGAAAAGAAGTTGCTTATATGAAACCACCACCAGGTTTGCTAGAAAATGGGACAATAAAGTATGCAGACTCATAAAGTCAATCTATGGTCTAAAGTAAGCTTCACGAAAGTGCAATCATGTATTGGAATAGAAACTAATCGCTTTTTGTTTTACCCAATCTCTAGAAGACGATTCTCTTTTTACTATAAAGCATTCTAATATTATAACATTGTTGCTTGTACATGTATACGACATATTATTAGTCATAAACTCTTCAACACAATTTACTAAGATTACGAAATATTTGGATGATTTGTTTACTATGAAGGATATTGGAATATAAAATTCATTTCTTGGAATAGAAGTAATACAAGTCAAAGAAGGTATATATCTGAATCAACGAAAGAGTATATCAAACATGATTACACAGGTTGCACTTCCTGGGTGTGAATTTGCTAAAACATCTAAGGTTACTGGTTTAAATCTAACTGAAACATATTTAGAACTGATAAAGGATGCAAGGGATTGAGAAATTTTTATATCTGAATTTCATTAGGCCTTGATAAGGGGAGAAAAATATTATGATAAATGAGCTAAATTAGATAAATAAAGGGATTATTTTTATGTAATAAAGTATTGAGTACAAAACTTGACAAATATATAAGTTGAGGGGATCAAATGTAATAACTAATGTATGTGTTTATAATCAGCAAAGTAGTGAGGTGAAAAGACACGCACAAGGATGGGTAGATGTGTATATTAGGAACTTACCCTTTGTAGTATATAAAGGACAACCCCTTTTGGGAAAAAAATTCAATCATTAGTTAATTATTACTTGATTATTCCTTTTGTCTCTTTATCTCTCTACTCATCCTATTTATCTCTCTAGGAAAGACCACCATACAAACATTATCGTGGCATCTATCCTTATAAGAACAAAGATAGGAAATAAAACTCCACTAAGAAATCTCTGGACTTATCATTGGCTCCATCTGTGGGAAGACGATTGGTACCCGAAATTGTCTTTCCAAAACCATAAATCTTATATTAAAATATTATGAGAGTAATAGAAACGAAAATGTTTGGAGGGTTAGACTCTGATACGAAGAATCATGTGGTCGGAAGTCCATCTAGAGTCTCATTTTCTAGGAGTAAATGGTTTTGAGAAACAAAAGAAACAACAATGACTGATATGCCGAGGAATTGCTCGATGAATCCGCTTTAGTAGCTTGAAGGAAATAAATTTTGGAAGATATTGAAAGATTGAATGCTGAGAAGGAAGTGAATATGAGTTCACAGAGACCCAAATTTGAAACCCGAAGAGAACAAATAACTGAAAAAGATCGCATGGAAAAAGCTCATCGGACAGATGAGAAACATCAAATAAGAGACTGTTACTCTTCGAAGAGAAGGGTGAACCGTAAACATCGTTACAAATGAACTGGCTCTAACGATTATTCCTCATATGATACAGATGAATCTCTTTTCCAAGCAATAGATAATCGATATCCAAAAAATTACAAGAAAATAGATTCGAGAAGGAAAAAAGATGGTCCTTGGACATCTCACTGTGCTAAGGGTTCGAGGAAAAAAAAAGAACACGATATAAAAGGACTTGGGTCCGAAGAGAAGGATAGGGTTGTGAATGTTAATAAGAGGAAACAAACAAACCCTCACATACAGATTCATTCTGAAAGCCATAACCTTGAATATGCTATGAGTAATCAGTTTATTTATCCATTCGAAGAGGGTTTATATACGACAATGAACGAATGCCCGAGGGAAGCATGTATAAAATGGGTCATAACCGGAGGTCATCTCCTCTCTCCTCATAAATTCTTTTTGGACATTTTTCAAGTGGTTTGCTATTTCAAAGCTGGAAAGTTCGACGAAACATAAGATCCGGACAACCACATCGAATAATTCAAAAACTTTATAATCAATTATGAAGATGATGATAAATTGCTATGTAGAGCCTTCTCCTAAACCTTCAAGAATGCAACTTCAAAGTGGTATAATCGTTTTCCTGAGGGTTGTATTAAATATTTTGATATGTTCAAGAATATATTTTGTCAACAAATTTGTGGAAAGTAAAATGTTCCGCGCGAATGGTGATACGATGATTTACTATTGATGAGGTTTGATTTTGCTTTAGTAAATTGCTAAAGAAGAATTCTAGAGATAGAAAATGCTAAAGAGTTTTTAGAGAGAAAATAAGTACAAATGAGTTTCAAAGTAAAAGCGTTCAACCCCTTTATTAGAGTAGTCTGGTCTTTTATATAGAGGAGCCAACACTTAGTCTCAAACTGAATCTGTTACAAAAGTGGACTAATTGTCGTTTAGTCCTTATAAATTATACAAAATTATAAATATCATCTAAAATTTACACCAGTCACAAATTAAGGACAAAACTTACATTAATTATAATTAAGTCCCTGAATTTACATTATTTACAAACTAATCCTTAAAACCCTATTTCCATATCAAAAGCCCCCTAGTTCTCATGTCAGTAAATAAATAAGAACTAAAAAGTATTCAAATCCATTTGTTTTCGAATCTTCAACCCGTCATGAATAAAAAAAACTATTCGAAGACATTAGCTTAACCTATTATTCGAAGCATGTATATAATATAAAAGCTTGAAAACATATTCGAACCAGAAGGCAAATAATCTTTGAATAATAACCAAAGGACAAATAATCTTCGAATAATCTTTGTAGATAAATATGGGCCAATAAATTTGTAATCACTTCAAATCGATGTAATCACTTATCACTTCGAAGCGATGTAATTACTTTTTATAAAAATTTCCCTCGAAGTATTATATAGATGGACCATCCTCGAAGGTAATGGTTTCATGTGTAACAGTTATATTCATCGTGACCCTAGTAATCTAGCCTAACAGATGTCGAATATCTAATCCACCGAATCGATTCATATTCCAACCTATCACCATATGGGTCTCTCCATCTCCACACGTCTTCACTTACTTTAGTATAAATAAAATGTATCTCTCATTCCAAATCTCTTCACACAAAAACCACTTTAGAGAGAAGTTAGAGTTTTTGGCTACCTTCATTAGCTCCTCCCCTATTCCCAGAGTTCTCACCGCAAAACTCGAATTTTCCGATCCACCTTCATCTTCTCCGATCAACCCATACTTGGTTTATGAGAAAGAAAAGAAGAACCAAAAAGTCAAAGGCCATTCTTCCCAAAACACCAGAATCCTCTGATACTGACAGTAACCTAGTGTTCGGATCTTACGATTATTTTTGTACTACGCAAAGAGATGAAGAATACCGAAGAGCAGGGTTAATTCGAGGTGGTCCAATCAGAACTACAACTGAGACATTTTATTACGGTAATTTTGATCCTACCAAAGTCCCAAAGCTTTCACCTTCTCCCAGAATCAAAGAACAAACGTAATCTAGAATCTCAGGTCCCAAAACGCCTCGAGCTTCCTCAACTGAAATGAGAGTTTCTCCTCTGAAATTGAAAACAAATAACCCTTCCTCAGAAAGATCTTCATTAACCAAACCAAGAAATACATTCATCGCCATGGGAGATGAATCAGCAATTATCCGAACTCTTTTTTCTCCAAATCCCACTACTAACGATCCGCCTTAAAGAGAAGTGATGGAGGAGGCGCCTCGAACTGCTAACCCTCTTACAGAAACAATTATTCCAACTTCTCAAGACCCTTGAGAAGAAACTTTAAAAGCCAACGAAGCTGACTCAGAGGCTACGAAAACTGATCTTGAGGCTGACTCTCAAGAAGAAGCTGACATTTGCTCCATCTCCAAAGAAGAAAAACCAAAAATTGGGAGGAACAGAAGAAACCTCGAAAGCAAGTATATTATCGCCTTAAAGAAGGTTCGAAGACAACCCTTCGAAATTAACTCTTGTTTGGAGAAGCAATCATAAGTTCTTCGAAAATTTTACGTTTTAATACAAATTTTTATTTTATTATTTTTAACATTTTATTTTGTTTACTTATACTAGAAATTTTAAAGCGCTACTCAACACGTCGAGAAGCTGCTAAAGACATTTTCTAAAAAATCGCTGCCTAGGCTGAAAAGGAATGGAATAATGCATTTCATACCGCCTTTCAGCCCATCAATTTCCTGCAATGCCACATGTTTCCGATCAAAGAAGGTGGGCTGCCTCCTTAAGATTTGTTTTCCGATCCAGATACAAAAATTGTGTGCCAACGAATACCCCAGCCTGACTGCAAAGTCTTTTTTCCTATTCGCAACAGATCGGACAGCCATCTGCCGAAATAGAAGAAAGAAAAGATCACCAAAGAAATGAAGGGTAAAAAGGCAGTTAGCACATCTGGTGCTAACCCTTCCACACCCTCGACCGAAGAACATTCTAACAAAGACAATCCTGTGATTCTCATTGATGACAATTCGCCCACCGTTTATCATGCTCCTACAAGCTTCCATCCAAATATGCTTATCAATTTCGAGAACACAGAAGCGCTTGCTGGCGAATAAGACCTTGTTATTCAAGTCATCCAAAATCATATGCTTGATTTTGCAAGGCCTACCCGAGACAAATTTCTTCCAGAAGTTACTCGTTCTTACGAACCTATCACATATTTAGATATGATTCACAAGCCTAGTACATCAGAGTTTCGTAGTCCTCCTCCAAATCGTGCAATTGCCATCACTCTTCAACAATTTTCCGGTCTTGACGCTGCTGCAAAATCTCTTGCCTCTCAAATCCAAGCCTCTCAAGACCATATCAAACAATTGGCCAAAGATATGGTTTACTATAAGGAATCTTATGAAGTTGAAAATAAATTTAGAGAGACTTTGCACAACAATGTAGCCGAACTGTTTTATGGTTATGAGATAGCTAGATCCGAGCTGATAAAAGGCGCTCTTTGTATAAAGGATCATCTTCGAATCAAGCATATGGTTGACACAGAGCTGTTGACAAAATCTCATGAAGAAAAAATAAAGAAACTCAAAACCGAGCATGTTGCTGAATTGAATATCAAAAAATCCAACTCCACCACACTTCGAAATTATCTAACTCTTTGTGAAGCCAAAAACAAAGAGTTGACCGATGAAATAGAGAAACTGAAGAATAATTTAAAAGCAGAAAAAGATGCTTCTGTAACTGCTGCCGAAGCTGAGATTTCAAAGGATATGCAAACAACTATTCACATCGGAAAAGAAGATGCAACCATCCTTCTTCTTCGAGAACTTCATGCTGCTCTTCCAAAAATCAATCTTACAAATTTTTGGAACGATATTCCTGAAGAAAAACGTCCAAGTGAAGATTTCGACCCTGTTCCCAGCTCATCATCTTCAGAAGACGAGTCATCCGAAGAAGAAGAATCTTCTGACTAACTACCCTTTCAGTCTTTTTTTTGTCTTTGTCTAATCAGAATATCTCTTTTTGTACTGTAAAGACTTGATTTAAATAACAAAGAGTTTTTGTATGTTACCATTCTCTTACATATTCGATGTTAAATACTTAATAAACAAAATGATTACAAAATTTTAACAAAATTGCATAAACTTACCACCTCAAATACCTTAATAAAAATTGATGAATATAATTCTTCGAAAAAATTGTATCTCTTCGAAAAGATATGAATATGTTGTTAAGCTTGATTAGCTCATCAAAATTCTCAGTGCGCTTTTAAGAATTTACTTCAAAATAATAAATGTAATTTGTTATAAAACATGGTTATCTCTTCGAAAAGTGTCATAAACACTTCGGAATATTCTATTCTTAAGTAATCTCAAAGGTGATCAATCTTTGATGATTTGTTAAGATAGTGTCCAAATAAATGTAAACAACCATTGGCAAAAAAATTAACTTTATTGATAAAGTTGAATATGTACATGTACATAGCGCCTCTTTAAAACCTTCTTGTGCTAATAGGGTAGGAAAGAGTGCGGCATTCAAAACAAAAATTCCAAAGAACAAAAACAAGTCTACTCCCAATAAAGCTTCAAGTGCTGATTATTCCATGGATGTTGTAGCATCATGCCCTTGAAATCACAAAGACGATAAGACCTCGGCTTAATTCTTTCAACAACTGTATAAGGCCCTTCCCAATTTGGAGCCATTTTTCCGAGGCACTTTTCCTTTGTGTGCAGGAAAACGTTTCACAACACTTTATCACCTTCTTTAAATTCTCTTCTTTTCAGCTTCGAATCATATCTACTTCTCATAATAGTTTGATAATGTATTGCATTCAAATAAGCTCGAACCCTTTTTTTCTCAATCAAATCCAAATTTGCCCTTCGAATTTCATCATTAAATCTTTAAGAATATTGAGATATTCTAAAAGATGACATCGTAGATTCAATAGGGCTAACTGCATCCATACCATATGCCAAAGAAAAATGAGTCTCTTTTGTAGCCTCTCTTAGAGTTGTTCTATAAGCCCAAAACACCTCTTGCAAATAATTTGGCCATTTTCCTACTGCCCCCGATAGATTCTTTTTCAAGCCATCTAAAATCGTTCTATTTGTCACTTCCACTTGTCCAATAACTTGAGGATGAGATGTCGTCGAAAAACATTGCTGAATCCTTTTAGAAGTACAGAATGGAGCCATTTCCCTATTGTTAAATTGAGGGCCATTATCTGTTGTAATTCTTCGAGGAACCCCAAAACGACAACAAATATTATTCACAATAAATTTGATGACATCCTTTGCTTCCGTGCCTGATAGCGGTTCTTCTTCTGCCCACTTTGTAAAATAATCCACCGCCACGATTATCATCTGCCTTCCCCTAGAGGTTATCGGCAAAGGACCCACCAAATCAATTCCCCATCTATCAAATGGTATCGCCTCAGATATAGAAATAAGCGGTACTGCTGGTCTGTGAATAGAAGTAGCAAATCTCTGACAAGTATCACAACCTCGGACTAAATTCTTAGCATTGTTCATGATTGTAGGCTAGTAAAACGTTGCAAGTAAAACCTTACGCGATAAAGATTTAAACCCACAATGAGCTGACCCTTCACCATCATGCAATTCTGACAATACTTCTTGTGATTCTTGCTTGCCTAAACATCGTAGTAATGGTCTGCTTAATGCCTTTTTATATAAAATTTCATCCAGAACTATATATCCGAAGGCTTTACCCCATAACGTTTTCGCCAATTGAGAATTATCTGGAAATAATCCTTGGGTAAAAAAATTAAGAATATCCGATCGCCAATCATGTCGGCTTTCATCAGTGACAAAAAATTATTCTATAATTTCACATTGGCTAGATTGAGTAACAATTTAAGGATTTTCTTGTAGCAAAATCCAAGGATATTCTTCCTTGTAGGCAACATTTTCTACAAAATCAGCCACCATGTTACTTCCTCGCCCGATATATTCCACAACCACATTGTCAAATAGAAGCATTAAATTCTGAAGCTCCCAAAGATATAAAATCATACGATCCTTCCTTGCTCCAGAAAATCTGGATACCTGATTTGCCATTAACTGAGAATCTATTTCTAGACGTACTGAAGTCACCCCACAAATTTTTTCCAATCTCAAACCTGCCAAAGCAGCTTCGTACTCAGTTTCATTGTTTGAAGCATGAAAACCGAATTTAATTGACTAGACCATTGTTTCCCCATCGGAGCTATCAATTGAACCCCAACACTGCACCCTGAAATAATGGACCCTTCATTCGTTCGAACAATCCACCTCGAATCTATAGGCAAAGTTTTTTTACTTTTTTCCTCATCTGATCGACTTAAGTGGAACTCAACAAAAACATTAGCCAGTGCTTATGCCTTGATCGCTGTTCGAGGTTTAAATAAAATATCGTAATCCCCTAACTCAACTGACCATTTGGTTTAACTCCCTGAAATATCAGGTCATTGTAACTTATATATATCTCCATATTTCTTCCGATCTGCGTAGTAAAAGCTTTATTCATTAATCTCTGATAAGTGGCTCCAACATTCGTCAATCCAAAGGGAATCACTCTATATAACAGTGCATGCCCCTATCAGTTATAAAAGTCGTGTACTCTTGATCATTTGGATCCATTTGGATCTGATTATACCCTGCGATAGCATGCATAGAAGTCAAAATTTTGTTGCCTGAAGTGGAATCAATCAACTAATCTATTTGAGGAACAAAAAATGGATCTTCGGGGTAAACTCTATTCAAATCTGTAAAATCCACACACATCCTCCATTTTCCATTCTTCTTTTTAACCACCACCGGATTTGCCGTCCACAAAGGATACTGTGGTCCTCTTATGTGTCCGAACTTAGATAACCGATCTACTTCTGCAACAATTTCTTCTATTTTTTCCGAGGAAAACGCTCTCCTTTTTTGAATCACCGACTTGACCTTTAGATTTATGGCCAAGCTGTGCCGAATTTCCTTATTAGGTACTCCTGTTACATCTTCTATCTTCCAAGAAAAGACATCCAAATTCTGAGATAAAAAATCAAGCAATTGTTGACGTAGAAAAGGGGTCAATAAAGTTTCAATCCGAAGCACTTTTCCTTCTGAAAAGGTAAACTCCTCTATTTCTTCATTCACTGTTAAAGACCCCAGGGTTTCCCTCGGATTTTCAACCCTTTCTTCTAAACCATAGGGTACCCTCTCTAACTGCTAATGTCGCATCAAATCTCCACTACTGGATCTTCGGACCCGAAGCGCAGTGGCATAGCATTCTCTGACAACCTTTTGATCGCCTCGAACCACTCCAACTCTGTCTCCAACCACGTACTTAAAGAATTGATAAACTGTTGAAACTACCCCGTACATTCTTAAAAGCCACGATCTTCCAAAAATAGCATTATAGCTTGTGGGACAGTCCACCACCATAAAAAGTACTTCGACTTTTTTCTTGAATGACCCTTTTCCCAACCTAACTTCAGCCTCGAATTCTCCAACAACACGAGCTGTTACACCCGTGAATCCGATAATTGTACGATCCAATTGAGTAATACAAGGTGAGTTTATCATCCTATCATAGGTAGACTTAAAAAAAAACATTAGCAGAACTGCCAGTGTCAATCAGCACACGTCGAATTTCGACGCCAACCACCTCAGCTCCAATCACCACAACATCCTCATGTGCTCTTGCAGTCCCTCTCAAATTATCTTCATTAAACAAAATGAAGGGAATCTCTTTCTTTCCATACAAATGTGTTGACATCCTCCCTTCAATTTGAGTTGTCAAATTAACAACATGCCTTTTCCCCGAACTATCTGAAAGTCCAGTCATTGACTCGCCCCAAAAAATTACCAACAATTCAAAAAACTTGCACAATTCCCGAACATGCCCCTTTTCCACAGATCAACCTCAACAGGCTTCTCGACTGCCATCAGAAGCAACATGTTCGGGTCATTTTCGACATATTCAGTAGAAGCATCGAATGACTCAATCTGTGAATCCATAATCATCAAGTTCTCAACTGGGGGTGCAGCCTTTGAAGTTGATGCACCATTATTCTTCGATGCACTCCCATGTGACTTCACATAAGTCAGGAGCTTTCCATTCTCAATCAAATATTGGATTTCTTTCTTCAGAGCAATACAGTCATTCGTATCATGCCCAATATCATCATGATACCTACAAAATTTATTATTCCTTTCTTCTCTCGGTTTGCTGATAAGACCTGGCTTCCTAAAGTTCACAGAATTCTTAGTCTTATCCCAAATGACAGTGACACTCTCTGTCAAATCAGCATAATACTCTGGCCTGACCCATGTATTTAGCCTAGGCCTGTTGTAATTGTTAGAAAGAGTGTGGTTCGAATAACCACCACTCCGAGGAGGTAAATTATTGTTCTTCTACCTCGACTGCTGATTATTTCCATTACCATTGTTATTACCATTCGAGGGTTTCCCCTGATTATTGGCTGCATGTCCCGAAGTTTACTGAGTATTAGCTGGTCTACCTCAGACTCTACTCAACTCCTCCACCTTTATATGATCCTCGACTTGAGCCATCAACGCTCCAAAAGTCAAGGCCCTTCTCTTTGTCGTCTCATTAGCCAGATCCCCTAGCAATAATCCCTGGCGAAAAGCTGCCATCGCCACATTTTCTTTACAGTTGTCCAAACTAGCCTTGGTCAACACAAATCGATTGGTATAGTCTTTCAATTTTTCTCCCGATGCCTACTTGCACTGAATAATCGTATCACCATTGGCTCTCATCTCTTTGCTTCCCAGGATTTGCCTTCGAAAAGCAGTATAAAAATCTCTGAAATTTGATATGGACCCCCTCAGAATCCTGTTGTACCACTTGAGAGTTGTTCCCTTAAAAGTTTGAGAAAATGAACGACACACAAGCCGGTCGTCATCCTCAAATTTCATCATATAATTTTTGAATTGTTCGATGTGATCATCCATCAAGATCCTGCATCCCATCAAAGTTTTCAACCTTCGAAATATCAAAACGCTTCAGAAGCGTCATAAAACGAATTTCATCTGTTAATGGAGAATTTCTCCAATCAACGCCTTGAACAAATTGATCATCGGTTCCCATTGTGACATATAGATCCCTATCAGTTTCAGCATACTGATTCGAAGGATTCCCTTCATGTCAAGTTGATCGAGGAGCATTCTTAGACTTCCTCTCCTTTTTATACCTCCTCGAATAATCTTTTTCTGATTCCCCTTTCGAAGAACCTCTATGCCTTTTAAATCCCAAGGCTGAACTTTGTACCTCCTTATCACTGGAAGTTATTAATTTTTGTTTTACTTTTTTCTCCTTTTGAGACGAATATCGCTCTTTAGGAGACACAAAGCATGTTTTTTTATACTCAAACTTAGCATGTCGATCATCAAAAGATCGATCTCACTGACCTTCCACATCGGTTTTTTCTATTTCTTGCCTAACTTCAGATCTGATTCTTGCAGAAAGTATCTCTTGTTCTCTCCGTTCATATTTTTCATTCAAAGCATTAATTTTATCTAGGAATTGATTCATTCTTGTCTTAACATCAGATCGAACTTGGACCAGAGACGATCCATCAGTTATATTCCCATCAGTTCCATTCTTTTGCAAATCATCTCTCACAGTTTCTATCGCCGATTGAAGCATAGGATTATTATCGGGATTCATCTTATGAATTTTTGTAAAAGAATACCATTGAATAGTATCACTTTCGAACAAAATAAGGCATTGGTTTTTCGTTTTTAGTCTCCAGTAAAGTCGCCAATTTGATGAGGTTTGATTTTGCTTTAGTAAATTGTTAAAGAAGAATTCTAGAGATAGAAAATGCTAAAGAGTTTTTAAAGAGAGAAAACACAAGTACAAGTGAGTTTCAAAGTAAAAGTGTTCAACCTCTTTATTAGAGTAGTCTGTTCCTTTATATAGAGAAGCCAAGACTTAGTCTCAAACTGAATCTGTTACAGACGTGGAATAATTGTCGTTTAGTCCTTATAAATTATACAAAATTACAAATATCTTCTAAAACTTACACCAGTCACAAATTAAGGACAAAACTTACATTAATTACAATGAAGTCCCTCAATTTACATTATTTACAAATTAATCCTTAAAACCTATTTCCATATCAACTATAGGTAAAAGGTAGGAGAGAGCCTCAAAAAGTACACAAACTGTTTTATATAAAAATAATTGACATGGAAAGTTGTGAGGATAAAGTGGCACTAGTAGATTTTCGGATGAGATTACTTCCGGGAATTTTGAAGGATAATGTTGCTGAAAAACAAGTCTGACATTTGGGGCTTTGCTGGATCAAATAGATTAAAGAATTTTGGTGGACGAAACACAAGCATTCGAACAAAATTCTTTGGCATAGATTAAGCAGAACCAGTTCCATCAAAGTTCGATGATACCACAAAATAGTTCGCAACCAATAAACGTTATCCGAACCTGAGCACCAATTCAAACGATAATCCATGCACCTCAAACAAATGAAAGAATATGCACCACTTGTTAATACTCAGCAATATGTCCGTCCCATATCAAACAAATGGATCCGACCAGACCATTTCGACCAGACCAGACCACTTGTTAAAGGAGCATGGAATTATTCTCGAAAAATGCATATTGTTAGAATATCAACTCAATTGGAGACGGGAGCTTCACCACATTTATACAGAAATCCATCTCCAATACTTTGTTTTAAAGATGATAATATGAGGGATGTAGTTGGTCTACACGAAGATGTGGTTGTTATTATAGTAGAAATTGATGAGGATGAGATGTGAAGAATTTTGATTGATAGTGGCAGCTGAGCTAACATCATGTTTATGACTACTTATAGTCAGATAAAAATTTACGAACAATCCTTTAGTCGTATCAGAGAATTGTAGGGTTTACTGGAGTAACAACTGAAGTGGTAGAAGAATTTGAGGGGAGAGTTGAATTAGGTTGGAGACTATAAAAAAGGTGGAATCAGTTTTGTTTATTATGGTAGATGTTCCAAAGTCTTGCAATGAATTTTTTTGGAAGGTCTTGGATTTCTAGATTGCATGCCATACAGTCAATTATTCATCAATGTTTGAAGTATGTCGTGTGAAACAATGTGAGAATGGTTGGAAGCAGTAAAATAAGGAAAGAGAACGTTATCGAACAAATTTGGCCCCAAAGAAAATCAAGGAGGGCAAGTCTGATAAGGGAAGGAAAATACAAGTAATAATAGGGTTAATTATGTAAAGTATATTGACTAAATGTGTGTATTTAGTGATTAAGGACCAAAATAAAGCAAACATAAGAAATAGAGAAGTTAGATGATATACCCAAGAACTTGTTTGTAAACAGTAGAATAATGGGGTGAGAAATCTATCTTAACGGTGGTAATTATGTATTTTTACAACCTATCGCATGTACTATATAAAGGACATTCCCTTTTTGGGAAAATGGCCAATGATTAGTCAGTTATTGCTACATTTATTCCTTTTGTCTCTTTTTCTCTCTACAAACCATTAATTTTATAATTAATGTTACCTTATAAAAACATATCTTAGACAAACAAGCTCCTACGAACATTTTCGTTTCCGAACTCACCTAAGAATATTCTGAGTTTATCAGTGGCGCCGTCTGTGGGAACCTGAGTGGTACCCGAAATTAACATTCCAAAACTTTGAAAACAATATAAAAAAATGGAAACATGAGTTCTTTGGAGAGACTGATATGAATCCGACCAAAGATCATTTGATGGAAGAACAAGTCACAAACGAAGGAAATGACCCAAACCGATATGCAGAAGAGATTTTAGAAGAATCAGTCTTGGTTACCAGGCGTAAAGAATTGTTGGAGGATATCGAAATACTAAACGCGGAGAAAGAAGAGATAATAAGCTCTAGAAAAGTCATATATGAAGTCCGACAAGAGAGAGTCGTGGCTGACCAGATTCAAGATACTATTCAACCTGAAGGAAGGCCTCGGAGGAGAAATCATCGATCTTCCGAAAATCGAGCTAGATTGGAACAACGATATGAGCCATCTAAATCTAGTGAGTATACTTCTTTAGCTCAGATGAATTTTCATCCCCGGACACCGATGCCGGGTACAGAGCTGAGCAGAAGCAAAGAGCTTTAAAGATGCGTAAGAACTCTCATCGGACGAGTCAGAGAAAGAAGTCGAGGAAGAAGGAGTCGACTTGACATCTGAAAATCGTTTGTTATCTTTTATGGATTCCTATGCTGGGTATAATCAAATCCAGATGGACCCAAGGGACCAAGAGAGCACAAATTTTATTACTGGAAGGAGCATGCACTGTTACAAGGTGATGCCATTCGGATAAAAAAACGCTGGGGGAACATATCAGTCTTTAATGAACAAAGCTTTTAAGGGTCAAATGGGTAGAAATATTGAGGTCTACATCGATGTCATGCTAGTTAAGAACCTTAAAGTCAAGAATCATTTAGTTGACTTGGAAGAAATATTTGCCAATTTGATCAAGATAAATTTGAAATTGAACCCAGAGAAGTGCACGTTCAGGGTAAGATCCGGAATATTTTTAGGGTACATAGTCAGCGAACATGGTATTAAAGCCGATCCGGTGCAGCTAAATGCTCTGTGTACTATAGACCCACCAAGAACAATTAGAGAGGTACAAATTCTGACAGGAAGATTGGCAGCGTTAAGAAGTTTTATATCAAGGTCCTCAGACAAATGCGCCTCTTTCTTCCAGGAACTGAGAAAATCAAATTTCTTCATTTGGACTCAAGAACGTTCAGATGCTTTTAACCGCATGAAAGAATACCTTTCCTCCCCGGAAATCCTGACAAAGCCAAATTCGGGGAAGAAGTTGTTCATTTATTTGGCAGTGTCAGATTTCACGGTAAGCACGGTCTTGATCCGAGAAGAGTCAAACGTCCCGAAGCCGTTTTATTATGTAACTATGAGTCTTCTGGATGCAGACAAGCGGTACCTCAAGTTAGAAAAATTGGCACTTGCATTGGTAACATCTGCGCAAAAAATGAGGCCTTACTTTCAAGCTCATCTAATCGTGGTACGAACATCTTTCTCGTTGAAGAACATGCTACAAAGGCCGGATGTATCGGGAAGAATGACAAAGTGATCGGTAGAGCTTGGAGACTTCAATATTGAATTTGAACCATAAACCTCTATCAAAGCACAAGCATTAGCTGACTTCTTAGTCAAGTTTCACTCTAATCAGAATGAACTGGATATTGATAAAAACGAATCTGGCCCAAAGTGGGTAGTCCAAACTGACAGGGGATCAAGCTCATTTGGGTGTGGTGCAGGAGTACAATTGACATCTCCGGAAGGACTTGCTATGTATCAAGATATCTGACTCGTGTTTAAAGATTCAAACAATGAAGTAGAGTACGAAGCAGCTTTGGCTGGCTTAAGAATTGCAAACATTTGTGGAGCCAAAAGAGTTAGGTTGATAAGTGATCCACAACTTCTAGTGAACCATGCTTCCGGGCGGTTAGAGGCAAGAAAATATCATTTAGTAAAATACTTGGGGGTTTTGAAGGCCTTAACCTTGAGTTTCGAGGATGTCAAATTCGAACATATTCATAGGGTTGGGAATTCAGTGGCTGATTCTTTGGCCAAAGCATCTTACTTAGAGGAGTACCCATGAATAGTCCTCCAAGAAAATCTATCAATTGTTAATGGATCCGAATCAGTTGAAGGAGGTGCCGAGGACTTTCAAATTTCTATAGCTATAGTGAAAGATTGGAAAAATGAGATACGAGAGTTCTTAGTCCATGATATATTACCAATTGATAAAGTAATGGCTAAAATAATACGATTCAAGGCTAAAATATTACTTCTTCAACTGGGTGGAGGCTGCGCCGTTAGCAGGAAAAAGAGCGAAGGATGTGATCAAGTTTATCATTTCCAACATATGTTGTCGTTTTGGTGTACCAAGGAAAGTTATAATAGATTATGGACCGCAATTCGATAACAATGAGATGAAAGCTTTTTGTGCATCCAAAGTAATACAAAAATGTTTCTCAGCACCTTTCCACTCTCAAGTGAATGGCTAAGTTGAAGTAACTAATCAGAAAATCTTAGATGGGTTGAGGAAGAATCTGGAGGGTAAGGCTAGAAAATGGACAGATTACCTACAAGAAGTTCTATGGGCTTACAGGACAACTCCTCAGACTGCAACGCACGAGTCGCCCTTTGTACTTGTTTAAGGAATGGATGTGGTGGTACCATCAGAAACAATGTTCCCATCGTACAGGTTAAGAGAATACTCTGAGGAAGCCAATGATAAAAGAAAGCATACCGAGTTAGACCTAATAGAAGAAAATAGAAGAAGGGCGCAACTAAACTCTTTACACTACCACACTTTGATGATGAGTCGATACGCATTAAAAGTCATAAGAAGAGAGTTCCAAGTTGGGGAAAACGTTTTAAGGAAAATCTTCCTCCACACAAAGGAAAAGAGGCTTGGAAAGTTAGCTCCCAATTGGGAAGGTCCATACAAAGTAACCAAAAAGATAAATCTGAGGACATACAGATTAAAAGATAAAGAAGGAAGAGATCTTCCCCACCCTTGGAACATTGAGCACCTTAAGGTTTATTTAGAGTAAACATGTAAATATGTAAATATTTCCTTTACAAGTTTATGTAAGTATTTGTAGCATACTCTTTCCTACCCTGGTGGAGCAGGAAGGTTTGAATGAGGTTCCATAATAGCCGACTTATATATAAAATCCCAATGCCTTCTTAAAATGATTTGTAGAAAGTCCATCTTTTTTAACTCAAAACACACTCCACAGAAGTTTGGAGAAGAAAGTTTATTTTTCTGAACTCAAAACATATTCCAAAGAAGTTTGGATAAGAAAGTTCATCTTTTTGAACGCAAAACACATTCAAAAGAAGTTCAGACAAGAAAGTTTACCTTTATGAACTCAAAAGATATTCCAAAGAAGTTTAGACAATAAAGTTCATCTTTTTGAACTCAAAATACATTTCAAAGAATTTTGGACAATAAAATTCACCTTTATGAACTTAAAACATATTCCAAGGAAGTTTGGACAAGAATTCATATTTTTGAATCAGAAGATAATAAATATCAGTTATTAGCATAACATGTTTTCACATGAAGAGTTTTTAGGTAAAAAACAAATTGAGCCATATAGGAATTTTGAAAAGTTTTCATGTTAAGAAAATTTTTGGTTGATTAAGATTATTTTAGCTTAAGCATTTTAACATAAGACATTTTTCATTAAGGAATAAACCGGAAAAGTGCAACATCATAAATCCTCACAGGAAGAGGTTAATTTTACATAACAAAAGTTCAACTGATCGTGGATACAAATAGTCAACAAAATAGGGTTAAAAACATTCAAACTTTGCTAGTCGGATGCAGAGTTTTCCTTACTATCTTCCGGGAAACTTTATTCCGAGGATGAACTTTCTGAGTCATCGTTGGTCTCCAAATATTCTGTGGAAATGCCCACAGGATGATTCCTTTTAATAACTCATAGCCAAAGGCTGCCTAGCTTCAGGTCCAGAAACTTCTCATGCATCTCTATCACCATAGAGGACTTCATGTTAGCATCTCTTTATTCGAGGCGAGAGACAATACCAACCATGTATGCATCAAGAAGTTTCTTCTGCTCAACTTCAATGTCCTTCTTCAAGGATTCGTTTTATTTCGATAACTTTTCAATATCCACAACAAAAGTTTCAAATTATGCCTTAGTCTTCACACAAGACTCGATTAGGCCATCAACCAAAGTGTCCCGTTCGGTGTCCCTGGTAAAAAACCGTTCCCATTTGTCATTGAACTTTTTCCCCTCTTTGGAAAGTGCAGCCTTCAAGGAATTAATTTCAGTCAAATGATCAGTAGACGTCTTATTCTCCTTGGAAAGTTCGTCTTCAAACTTTTTCAGTTGGGGCGATACCTCTATTTTTGTGGCAAGCTCATCTGTCAAGTCTTTCACCTTTTGCTTCAATTCAGTCACCTTGGAGGCCAGCGTCTTTACTTGAGCTCTTCTTTGAAAGACTTCATTCTTGTAACGATCCTTGCGGTTGGCTTTCCGTTCAAGGAGAGCAGAACATGAAGCAAGTTTTTCAGCTCATTAGCAACACAATCGTTGTCGTAGACATCAAAGTAAGATGAGGCAGGGGAAAGGTATGCACCTTCCTCAAAGTTTTCTTTTTGACCCGTCGGCTGTTTTTTATGAAGGGAAAAGTCCCTCCGGAGTCTGAGTAGACTATGACAACTTTCTTTATTAGAGGAAAGCCTTGACAGGTGGTATTTTCGCTTTCTTCTTCGCTATCAACCACTTTCTTTTTATTTTCTTTAGCAACAAGTCTTTTTGGTCTTACAGCCCCAACTCTACCAACTGGTCTCACTTCAATAGAATTATCAGCATCACTCAGTTCCTCTTCCTGGACGTTGGTCAAGGGACTCGTCTGGGGGCCTACTGGGTGTTCATGCTGAAATTCTGATGGCCTTCCCTCATAAGTCTCATCTTGGTGATCATCCTGGGCTCCAAATTCATATTGCTCGGGAGTATCACTCTCTGACTCTGTATCCTCCTCGGTTCTCTCACCACCTTCCTCGGGTTTTTCCGTATATTGGTGACTCGGAGCCGGAGCTCGGGTAGGTAGGTAAACTGTATTGTCCAAGCATTCCAGGCGTTTGAGGATGGCATCATTTGGAGGAGGCACCATAAGATCGGACATGGACCTTTTCTCTCCAAGGTCCTACCTCCAAAGGTTGCTTTCCACAAAGTTCATTGGTAGAAAAATTGATTAAATTTATGATCCCAATGCTCACCTTCCCAGACGCTCAACTTCTTAAAGACGTTCTTGGCAGATTTGGCGTGACTTTTAAAGGGCTTGGAAATTCCCTTTATAGCTGTAAGAAAGAAATACATTAGGACTATCCAACCTTAACTAATAAAACAGAAGACCGGGTAAGAATACGTAGCCTACCCAGACCATTTCAAAGTTAACCGATGGGGAAGGTCGTCGGAACTTTTAAAGCCAGTTTCCCATAGCACGGAGATAAAGGCAAACTGTTGCTTCCAATTTTTATCAGCCTCTAAGAAATTATTGATCACCTTGAACTGTCTTGCAAAACCAAGAGAGTAAAAAGGGTAATGAGAGTTCTTAGCCATACCTGAAATGGAGATACGTTGCTCCATGGAAAATGCTATTTTAGAAAGTCTAGAGGCCATGATGTAGGCCATGAGTGTGTACTACATGTTGGTGCCAGCTTGGGAGGGACAAAGTCCGATAAGGTGGAAGTATTCTACCAGAGCAGGATCAAGGGGTAGGTGAAGGCCCCAGTTCATGAGCTCGATATAAAGAATCAACTAATGATTCCGAACGGATAAGAAAGTCTCTCTGATAATGGGAAACCGAATCGTGATGTTCTCAGGTATCCCCCACCGATCTCTCAGCTTTACTTCCTCAGTCGGATGAAAGTATTTTTACTTCACTCTATAAAGGGCAAGAAGATGTTTGGACTGAATATCGTGAAGGTTATCACCTAAAACATCTTCTATGTTCGAGGGCAGATCTGTAGTGCGTTTCCTATTCTTCTTGTCTTTCTTCACCAAGGAAGTTTTTCCACTCCGAGTCAGTGGTAATTTCCGGGGGAGAGAAGAGATACCTTGGCTTGGTGCAGATGGTCCGGGGGGAGGAATCGCAACAGGTACGGCTCGTAAGGGTTTTGCCTCAACCACTACCACATCATGTTGTTCCTAATTACTGTCTGGCTCATCAAGTAGAGCTCTTTCTTGGATTTCAGGGGTGGACTTCAAAACTTGCTCTAAACGAACACCCCATTGTCGAAGACTTCTTGGGACTCACTTTTGGAGTCGTTTGGGGTGACCCCTGTGGATTCACTTGAGTGGTTGCAGTATAAGAGGAGATTTTCACTCAGATAGATTTTGTAGGTGAATCGGGGGACCTTTTCCTTTTAATGGGTTCCCCTACATTTATTTTAGTCGGTTTTCCCTTTTCATCACCCATGGTTAAGAAGGGAGACGTTTTAGAAGGAAGATCAGACGTCGAAGACTCAACCTTGTTATCACTAAAACAAGCTCGACCAGAGGGCTGCGTAGCTGGGAAGGAGCATTCTCGGATAGGGACCAGTTGTCCCGAAAGTTTGATTCCTAGATATCTGCAAGTGTGGGATGCCCTCTTCCACCAGAAGGTCTGCGAGAAGCAAGTGTGGGATGCCCTCTTCCACCAGAGGGAATTTGGGGTTGAAATTTTCTCTCTCTAGAACAAACGTTCTTGACTCAAGGTTAAACAAAGATCAAAGGGTGTAAACCTATAACTAGATGTGGAAATGAATATTTATAGTAAAATGGGGCATAAGGCGAAATGTTAATTTTTGTTTGGCACATTTCCTCTGTCACAAACCGCTTCAAATAACGCGCTGGCAGGCTATAGTAGGGATGCGACACGTGGCCAGAAGTTACCTCATCATGTAAAATATCTCTGACTCTATAACGGCTAGACAGAGGTACGCGAGCTCAAAACAAATGATGACTTAGGTGAAGTCATCACGACCAAGGGTGAGGTCATCACTTTTAACAAGTTTTGAACCACATAATCCGAAGGGCATCACCTAAATAGTTTATACATAAGGCACAACAAACAAAGCCATCTGATCCGAGAAGGTTCGAGTATCAAAAATCCGGGGAGGTTCGAAAAATAATTACAATCCTCACTCATATATCTTCATGAGGACTGGGGGGCTACTGATAAAAGAAGGAAAATACAAGTAATAATAGGGTTAACTATGTAAATTATAATGACTAAATGTGTGTATTTAGTGATCAAGGACTAAAGTAAAGCAAACACAAGAAATAGAGAGGTTAGATGATATACCCCAAGAACTTGTCTGTAAAAAAATAGAAGAGTGGGGTGAGAAATCCATATTAACAACGATAATTATGTAATTTTACTACCTACCTCATGTACTATATAAAGGACATTCCCCTTTTTGGGAAAGGGCCAATAATTAGTCAATTATTGCTATATTTATTCCTTTTATCTCTTTCTCTCTCTACAAAACATTAATCTTATAATTACTGTTACTTTATAAAAACATATCTTAGATAAGCTTTCTCGTCTAAATATTTCCGCTTCCAAACTCACCTAAGTATATTCTGAGTTCATCAGAGTAAAAAAAAGAATAACAATCAGTGGGTCTTCCTCGGGATCCGACCCTGTAGATGATCCGAGGGACACACCCGAGTCCATGGTCCCAGACAAAAGTTTCGAGGATCATGTTTTATCTTAGGGTAAAAGTCTAAAAAGATAAAAATTTATATTTGGAGGTGAATGAGAAGTTAATTCAATTTTTATCGACAAAGTTACATTTATTCGCATGGTGTACATAAGATATGACAGGGGTTCATGCTGATATCATTTGTCATAGGTTATCTGTACAAAACAATGTTCGTCCGATCATTCAAAGGAGAAGATTTTTTTCCAAGAAAAGTCTGAGGCTATTATAGCAGAGGTGGATCGTTTAACTAAGATTGGGCACATACGCGATTCACAATATCCTTTTTGGACCGCTAATCTGGTTTTGGTGAAGAAAAAAATGGCAAATGACAGATGTGTATGAATTTTATTGATCTAAATAGGGCCTGTCCATAAGATCCTTTCCCGATTTCACGAATATATCAATTAGTGGATTCAATTTCGGGGAATCGATTACTTGTTTCTATGTATGCATATACCGGATACAATCATATCAAAATGGAACCAAAAGATTAGGAGATTACCACTTTTATCACCGGAAGAGGTTTATATTGCTATAAGGTAATGTCGTTTGGGTTGAATAATGTTGGAACGACTTACCAACGCTTAGTAAACAAATATTTTGAAACTCAGATTTGGAAAATGTTGAATTGTATATCGATGACATATTAGTAAAAACCACAATAAATAAAAACCATTTGGTAGGTCTAGAATAAACTTTCGCTAACCTGACAAAGGTAAATTTGAAATTGAATCTAGAAACATTTACGTTCGGAGTAAGATCCGGAATGTTTCTTGGGTACATAATCAGTGAGCGGGGGTAGAAGTTGATCTGATAAAACTAAATGCTATACAAACTATGACACCTCCTTGAACGATCAAGGAAGTACAAATTCTAACGGGAATACTGACAGTCTTGAACGAATTCATATCACAATCATCAGACAAGTTTGCCAATTTTTCCAAGTGTTAAGACGAGCAAATTATTTTGACTGGACCCGAGAATGTTCTGAGGCTTTTCATCGAATCAAAGATTATATTTCTTTGTCAGAAATTTTGATAAAACTAATTCTGGAAGAAGTTGTATGTTTATTTAGCGGCGTGAGATTATGTTATGAGTGCTGTTTTTGATTCGAGAGGAAGATAATTGCCCAAATCCAAATTACATCAGTAAAAGTATTTTGGATGCTGAAAAACACTATTTAAAGTTAGAAAAATTGGCTCTTGACCTAGTAACCGGTGCGCGTAAAATAAGACATAATTTTGAGGCTCATTCTAGCATTGTACGAAAATCTTTTCTTTTGAAAAATATGTTACAAAGGTTTGATGTATAATGATATATAACTAAGTGGTCGGTTCAATTGGGAGATTTTGATATTGAATTTGATCCTAGGGCTGCCATAAAGTACAATCCTTAACAGATTTTTAAGTTGAGTTCCATTCTGAACGATTGGATATGGAGATTGATGAAGAAACTTTTGAGTCATAGTGGACGGCTGAACAAATTTGGGTTCGAGCGCATCAGTATATAGATGAGGGGTGCATTTTATTTCTCCAGAAGAAATTGTCATGTATCAAGCTATCCGCTACATATTTAAAGCATCAAATAATGAGGCCGAGTATGAAGCTGTTTTAGTAGGTTTGGGACTTGCTAGATTTGCGGGGCAAAAAACGTAAGGCTTATAAGTGACTCAAAACTTCTCATAAGTCATGCATCTGGTCAGTCCGCGGTAAGAAAAGATTAACTAGTGTCATATTTAAGGGTGTTAATGGCTTTAATGTTGGTTTTTGAAAGCATCATATACAAATGTTTTGTGTCAGATTCTTTATGTACTGCTCCATATTCCAAGGAGTACCCTTGGATTATCACACAACAAAATCCTTCAATAACAAAGGGCCTGAGTCAGTAGAAGGGTCTATCAAAGATTTTCAAATTTCTACAAGCATAACAAAAGATTAGAGGAGTGAAATTAAAGAATTTTTGGTAAATGATATGTTACCTATTGACAAAGTAATGGCCGAAAAATACAGTTTAAGGCATATGGCTATATTTTCCTCGGAGATATATTATATACAAATTATTTTAGCCGGTCTTTATTTTGATGCTTATGATAAAATAAATCGTGAATGATATCTTTAGAATTACATGATGAGGAAGAATCCGCGCATTATGGGTATAAATCGTTGATACGAATAGTTCTTCTAGCAGGGTACTACTAACCTACAGCTCTTCGGATGCCAATGAATTAGTTCAAAAATGTGACACTTGCCAAAGGTTTGCTAATACAATTCATATACGAGGAGTGCCTTTTGCATCAATACTCGAATCACTACCTTTTGACCAATGGGGCATTGATCTGGTCGGACCGGTATCAATGACATCAAGAGGACAACAAACGATAATTGTCGCGATGGACTATTTTTCTAAATGGATGGAAGTTGAACTTGTATCAAGAACAAAAGCCAAGGATATGATTAGGTTTATGATTTCCAATATTTTTTGTCATTTTGGGGTTCCAAGAAGGATAACGCTGGACGATTTGCCACAGTTTGATAACAAAGAAATGAAGGCTTCTCGTGCTGCTAAAAGAATATAACAATGCTTCTCCACACCTTTCCATCCGCAAGCGAATGGCCAAGTTGATGTTATCAATCGAACAATTCCGGATGGTTTAAAAAATAATTTGGAAGGAAAGGCTGGAAAGTGGCCGAATTATTTACAAGAGGTTTTATGGGCATACAGAACTACTTCTTGGACGGCTCCACAAGAATCATCGCTTGCGTTAGTCTATAGGATGGATGCAGTGGATCCATCCGAAATAATCTTCCCCTCGTATCGAATCAGTGAATATTCTCAAGAAACAAATGACAAATTAAAGTGTACATAGTTAGATTTGATAGACAAAAAAGAAGAAAGGCACAATTGAATTCTTTACACTATCAGACTTTGATGAGAAGTCGGTACGCTTTCAAATTTAGAAAACGAGAGTTTAAAGCAATGGACAAAGTGTTGTGGAAAATATCTATTCATATGAAAGAAAACCGGCTTGGTAAGCTAGGACCTAATTGGGAGGCTCTATATACGGCAACGCATAAAGTTAAGGCAGGGACATACCAACTCAAAGATAAATAAGGAAGAAAGCTTATTTACACGTGGAATATTGAGCATCTCAAAATTTATTTAGAGTGAATATGTATTGTAAATATTTTCGAGAACCTATGTAAGTATTGGTGGCATACTCTTTCTTATCCCGGTGGTGCAAGAAGGTTTTAATAAGATGATATAATAGCCGACTTATATATAATATTTATTTGCCATCTTAAAACAACTTGCACAATTTTTATCATTTTGGACCGGAAGGGTCTTCCAACAAATGATGGTCTACAATTTTTATTATTTTGGACTGTAAGGATCTTCCAACGAATGTTGATCTAAATTTTTTTATCATTTTGGACTGGAAGGGTCTTCAAACGAATGTTGGTCTATAATTTTTATCATTTTGGACCGAAAGGATCTTCCAACGATTGTTAGTCTACAATACTTATCATTTTTTATGAGAAGGATCTTCCAACGAATATTGTTCTAAATCTTTTACATTTTTGAATGGAATCATCTTCCAAATAAATTTAAGAGTCTTTTATAAAAATTAATTATTATTTTTTTCATATGACAAAGTTTGGAAGATAAATACACGAGTCTTTTATAAAAAATAAGTATAACATTTTTCATATGAAAACGTTTATAGGAGAAAGTTAAGAGTTTTTATAAAAATTAAGTATAATATTTTTCATATGAAGAAGTTTGGAGGATAAAATTAAGAGTCATCTATAACAATTATGTATAGAAATTTTCATACAAAAAAGTTTGGAGGAAAACGTTAAGAGTCTTTTATTAAAATTAAGTATACAAATTTTTTATATGAAAAAAGTTGGAGGAGAAAATTAAGAGTCTTTTATAAAAATGAAGTATACAAATTTTCATATGAAAAAGTTCGGAGAAGAAAGTTAAGAGTCTTTTATAAAAATTAAGTATAAAAAATTTCATGTGAAAAAGTTTGGAGGAGAAAGTTAAGAGTCTTATAAAAATTAAGTATAAAAAATTTCATATGAAAAAATTGGAGGAGAAAATTAAGAGTCTTTTAGAAAAGTTATGTACAAAAAATTTTGTATGAAAAACTTTGGAGGATAAAGTTAAAAATCTTTTATAAAAGTTAAGTATAAAAACATTTCAGATAAAAAAATGTTTAGAGGGGGGAGTTAAGAATAATTTGTGAAAGATAAGCATAACAACTATTCTCATATTAAAAAGTTAGAGGAGAAATATATAGCCGAAGAACTACCATTCTAATAACTTGTAAAATGCAAAGCAGATTGTTAGAACACAAAGGCTTAACAAAAATACACCTATGGTGTAATCAGTTCAAAAGGTGTACACAAAAAACAATAAAAACAAAAACTAAGTAATATACCCTAACCTTACTCCGATGGGTTACCATCTGCACTGCCGTCTGATAAATTGCTACTGGAAGATGAACTATCCGACTCATCTAATTCACTGGTTGAGTCTTCATCTACAAAGGAAACTCCCTTGTGACAATGCCTCTCTATGACACGTTCCTAAAAACTCCCTAATTTAATATTGGGATAACATTCAAGAATCTCTACCATCAAAGCTGACTTGACATTTGCATTTCTTTCTTCAAGCGGGAGACTGTATCGGCAATTTATTCCTTAAGACATATATTTTTGTACTCCTCAGTGGTATCTTTAAGATATTGATTCTCAACAGTGAGCCTCTCAATCATTTTTACAAAGTTTTCAAAATGTTTCTTGGCTTTATTACAAGAGTAAAAAAGGCTATCAATAAGAGTATTCTACTCAAAATCATTATTGATAAACTTCTCCTGTTCATTATCAAATTCCTCTTTCTTATTTTTTAGTTGAGCTTGAAGTGCTTCAATTTTCACTTAACGCTCAACGAAAGTTTTCTTCTCACGAGGAAGCTCATCTTCTAACTTTTTCACATTAGACCTTTTCTAGATCACTACTTTTTTTAAAACGGTCCTTTCGATTGGTTTTCGTTCGAGGAGACCAACAACATGGAATAATATATTAATCTCATTGGCAATAAAATAATTTTCATAAACATCAAAGTAGTCAGAGGTAAGGGAAATATTTTCCATATTCTCCGCATTCCCCGAAGTCCCTCTTGTTTCCCTTGACCAGCAGTATGTTTTCTTTGAGAGACAGATTCTCCACCAGAATCTGAATTGACAACAATTATTTTTTTTTATAGGAGGAAAACTCGGAGCACTTGTGTTACCATCTACATCTTCATCAACACGTGCATTCTTACCTTTTTCTTTATTAGAATGACCCTTTGATGGCCCATCAACACCACGTTTCTCAGTAGATGTTGACTTAGCCACAACTTCTGGATCAGTATTGACTTCTTGTCTCTCCTCGGTTCAAGTGTCTGAACCAGCATCACCATCCGAATTATCTTCTTCTTTTTCATTCTTTTTGGAATCCCAATGACCGGGAGCTATAGCCCTTGTGGGGAGATTGGAAAATGTTATCCATGCCTCTAATCATTTGAGCACAGTATTCTCAATGGGAGGGATCATAATTTTTTTATTGACTTAACTTGGGTCATATCATACTTTCAAATGTGACTTTTAGCTAAGTTTGAATGAGTAAAAGATTTATGGAACCGATGTCTCAAGTACTTCTGCCTAATAGCTCAACTGAGCAAAGGTTCGACTAACTATTTTGACAAAGTTCTCGAATGGTTTAGCTGTTCCTTTCATTGTTTCTCACAATACAAAGGTTTCAGGGGATAAATAATTTGATTAAAATTGAATAAAACAAGGATAAGACAAGTATCTAGGTTAGCCCACTTCTAAGTCAGACGATGGCACATTTTATAAGAACTCTCAAAGCTTGTCTCCCATAATCCAGAGATGAATATAAAACTTGTTTCCAATTTTGTCTGCTTTAAGAAGATCGTTCACAATTTTATATTTTTTCGCTTGAGATATTGAATAAAAGGGAAAATGTGAGTTTTTTTGCCACAATTGTTAATCCAACTAATTCTTTCATAAAAAATGCAAGCTGAGAAATCCAAGAAGCCATGATGCATGACATGAGGGTGAACAACATGTTGGGACCGACTTAGGTTGGACATAATTGTATCATGTGAAAGTAATTTTCTAAAAGAGGATCTAGAGACAATCGAAGACCCAATTCAGAATTTATATGTAAATAATTAACTCGTGATCATTAACGGAGAAATGAGTCTCCCCAACTTCTGGAAATCAGATTTCGATAGAATCCAGAATCCCTCATCGGTCCATGAGTAATAGCCAGCAGGTGTTTAGCTTCAAACTCACGAAGATTGTTTCCGAGGATGACTTTTATATTCCAGGGAAATTCAAGAACACCTTTCCGTTTCTTCTTTTTCTTCTCATATGTTTTTTCCTAATGAGTAGGAGAATTCGCTACAAATTCAAGAGGAGAATACTTTTGAATAAAATTAGAAGGTCCGATAGGAGGGGCTATTGCATGAATAGCTTAGAGGGGTTGAGCTTCAACAAAATTCATACCATCTCCTCATTGATTTTTATTTTCTTAATCAATGAAATGCCTCTCTTTTGGAATAGACTTTAAGGGTGAGCCAACACCTTTATATGTTCGAACAGATTTTGATCACACTTTTATTTTTCTCTTTCTTTTGGGGAGTTGTTTTAGTGCTGCTTTTCTTTTCAAAAGAGCAATAGTTTTCTTCTTTTTTGAAGAAGGTTCGTTGAACATAAAATAAATTTTGTGAAGGAGGACATTATTAAAATAGTGACAAATGTCAATTTGGTTGATGATAAGACTAGAGGTTGGTGGTATGATATATACACATTTGTTTATGTCTTCCATGTCAAATATTTGTTCAAAACAATGGAAGCAAGAAATAACACAAAGGAAGTGCAAATGAGAAATACAAACAAGTCTAAGGTTGAGGAACATGGAAATGTAGATTTGATATTTACAAGCCTGAAAAGAATGACTTTTGCAAATTTATTGTATGTTCCATTAAGGACCAAAAAATTAGTTTCTGGCGCGCTATTGTGTACATCAAGAATTTGGCCCGTGTACGAATTTGAGAAAGTTGTTTTGTCAAAGCCTAAAACTCTTGTAAAAATCTAGTCAAAGTATGTATTAATATATCTTTATCATTAAATGAAAAAATATATTTACTCGTGCTCTCGTAATGACATTTATTATAGCATTGTATACTTTCTCATATAAGACATATCACGAGAAATAAAATTTTTAAAACTGATTTTATAAAATGTGACAGAGGTTCATATGAAAAATATGAGTCGTGTGTAGAATCAAAGATGATTAATAAACCTTACGAATCCGTAGAAAGATGCCTGAAAGTGTTAGACATAATACACGCCGACATATGTGAGTTAACGGTACCTTGACACCTAGGATAAAAGATACTTTATAACTCTCATTGATGAATACTCTAGATTAACTTATGTCTATTTCCTTAAACATAAAGATGAAAAATTTAGCATGTATAAAATCTTCAAAACGGAAGTTGAAAACCAATTACAACTAATATTAAAATACTGCGTAGTGATAGATGTGGGAAATATTTATTGAGATATTTTTCTAGTTTTTATGAAGAGCATGAGATAATTCATCCATTTTCTACTAGTGAAGGTGATCAATGACATACTACTTAATTCAAAATTGTATATTAATTTATTGGGTGCAGTTTGTTTAACTGCATGTCATATTTGTAATTGTATCCCTCTTAAGAAAACTGGAAGGTTTGTATATGAGCTATGGAAAAGAAGAAAAACAAATATAGATTATTTTGAAGTGTAATTGTTTTTAGATTTTTATGAAAATATGGATTTAAAACGAGTAAAATTAGTTCATAAAGCTATGCTTATTTGTTATGCGACTGATTACAAAGCTTATACGTTATTATACTTGGATTATAATGCGGTATTTGAATCAAGAGATGAAGAGTTCTTTGAACTAAATTATATGATGACGATAGGATCCAAACCACTATATAAAATGAGGAAAAAACTTTAAAAGATGCACTTTTTGTTGAGGAGCAACCACGAGACCCTCGTATGAGCCAAATGGAAAACAATATGAAAAATAGGTTCCGATGAGATATAATCTCAAAGAATTTCCTTTATATTTGATAGAATAAATTTATAAAGAAATCACCGCAAAAGTTTTGATAGTGCTTCATTTAGAAGATGACCATAAATCTTATAATAAAGTAATAGCATGATGAGATTCTGCATTTTAGCAAGAGGCTGTAAATGATCAAATGGAATCAATACTATGAAATCACACTTGGGAAGTGGTTGATTATCTTCGGAGTCAAGATCAATAGGTTATAACTGTGTGTTTAGGAAGAAATATTATACAAATATTATCATTCAACCCTTTAAAAATATTGATAGCAAAAGGTTTACGACAAAAAAAAGAATATATTATTTTTACACACATTGTCCCATTACAAAAACGAATTCTAATCCAGTCACTGCCACTTGTTGTAACAACTATGCCGCCAGTTCTACAGTCTCAATGCGGACTGACGCCACGACTTCTGGATTAGTGACGGTGATCAGACGTGATGTATTTTTCCTCAATGGTGGGTTCACGACCGATTTTTGATTCCCCATTGGTTCACTTGAATTCGAGAAATCTTTCTCAATATCTGACCTATTAATTACCATGGTTAACGTATCTTAGAGCTTTGTTAATTTCCCACAGACGACGCCAAATTTGTTAAAGGAAAATAACAAAGGATAATGCCAAGTATAAACTTTTATTACCAGAGAAGAGAATTTACATTTGTTTAGGGTTCCATCGCATATTTATATATTTTTCTCGCCATTTATTAGTGGTTACTATAATATTTAATGCCACTAACTGACTGCATTTATATTATGGGACCTAAACTTATTACTGATACGCTAGTGGTTTGACTGGTTCCATTAAAGTAGCATTAAATCGTTGTATTTGCCGTTTTTCTTATAGATCGGGATCGTTCGACATTATCCGCGTGCGAAGCCAAGCGTACTCCAATCAATCCCTTTATGCCCAACCAGATATCTTACTCGGTTGTTTCTTCGGATCAAGTAATATATCTGCATCTTTGGTCGATGAAATACTTGATCGATCCAAGCTCCATCAATTTACCCCGCACTAGTTAGACATTCTCTGATTTCTTATACAAACCTCGGTTATGCTCGATACCCTTATCATCTTTGCTTGCTGCTTGGATTTATATCGTAGTCAGGGTCGTTTCATACCCTTCGAGTGGCTTCGTCTATTGAGATACCTTCTTACTTGACATCCAGAGGATACCCCGTCATAAAGGAACCCCCTTAGTTCATGGATTGTGCGTGGTAAGCGTATAATCGATGAATTAAACATAATAAGGCGAGAAAATGAATCAATATTATGGAGGGTCCTAGTTGAATGACATATGAATGACACTAGTAGGTTATTCGACCCAGCCTTCCTAGAAAGCTATTTCTTTCGAATCTCTCCTAAATGTGAGTATGTGGATGATAACGGGTTACTAAGCTTTAGGGGTGGGTATGGGATTCCCGAGGATTTAACAGGTGGCGTGCCATCAGTTGGCGAACAACCTTATCAAGCACAAGATCATAAGACTTTCCTATTCACTACCCTACTCGATTTCTCTTGCCCTCACGAATTTGGGATTTCTTTAGCGTAATAGGCATATGCCCGAGACAATTAGTTGTGAATGAGTAGAGGAAGCTTCTTAGTATAGTTTTGCCCTCACGCTTATTAGAAATTAAAGTCTGCTTGGCAGATTCACTCTTAACCATTTATGTAGCTAAGCTTACTGATGAGTGAATAAATGACTAGGAAGAATATGGATCTTGGACCTGATGTGACTAAAGTGACAGTGTAGAGAGAGAAAGTAGAAAGAGAATATTATATTGTAGAATGTCCCACCTACCAAGAATAATGAGTCTCCTTTTATAGTAGTGAAGGGTGGACCCATTAATGTCCTTGGTGGGCTTGTTTTATTTCTCTTTTGGTCCTTCATTAAATACTTTACTTACAAATTATCCTCTAATAAGCGACAAATGCTATTACAGTCTTATTAACTTCCTTCTATTCATAATTGGCTCTTTGTAATCTATTCTGGCGAATTATTCCCTTATCAGTAGCCCCCCGGTCTTCGAGAGAAACGGGAACGAAGACTTGTAAACGGGTCAACTCGGAACGCCGCTGTTTCTTACCCTCTGGACCGATGACTGGTCTACCCGGACCCGACCCTCTCTTTCCAGTATGTCCGAACCTCAAGGTCTATATTAAGCGATCGAGCGCGGAGACTTTCTTCCAACTGACGTCCGATCTATAAATTCTTATCAGGCAACCGGGCTCGGACACTCTCTTGCAACTAAATGTAGTCCCGACGCTGGGTCTGCTCCTGATCCCCCGTGGCGGTTTTTTCCCATGGGCCCAGACCGGTAATCCGGTTTTGAGAAGTGAATTGGGTTAAAGTGGCCCATCTAGTATCCTCGTCTGTGTCGGCTAGTCTAGGCTTAGCGTGCGTGTCAGGTGAAAACGACACGTGTTGCCTGATAATTCGAAGCGTCCTTATCAGCTCAGTC
This sequence comes from Limnanthes douglasii subsp. nivea, assembly GCA_036936605.1. Lineage (NCBI taxonomy): Eukaryota > Viridiplantae > Streptophyta > Magnoliopsida > Brassicales > Limnanthaceae > Limnanthes > Limnanthes douglasii. The sequence continues at coordinate 354,719,803 of JAUPFV010000001.1, forward strand.
TTTTGAGGAGCCCTTTTGACTTCCCGCTGCTTTTCGTCGCTTGGACTTCCTCGTAGATGCAACAGCTAGGTGAGGTTTCCTATAAATACCTCACAAACACAAATTGCTCTTAGAGGCGTTTTAGAGATAGAAAGTGATGTCCAGATTTTTCTAGAGAGAGAGAGTTTGTTTTATGAGACATAGGAACCCGAAGCAGAAACCAAAACCCAAGAAGAAGCAACCAGTGTTCGGATTTGTAGACTGGGCTAGCATTGGTGACCGTGCTGAAGAATACCGACGCGCGGGATTAATTTGGAGTCCTGACACCAAGCCATTCACGCCTGTACCGCAGCCCCACGACCCTGTTTTTGCTGACCTGATCCCCGCTGAGTCCTTTACCTTACCCGAACCATCTCGTGCTCGGACCCCATAGCCCATTGTCATTCCTTCCAGCAGCACATCTCCTCACTCCCCCATTGCGCAATTAAACCTCCCGACGCCTTCATCAGTAAATTCTTACGCTGCTCCGCCCCCTTTTTCGCCCTGACGCCGTTGCAAAGCCCAATTTCTTTCTATATGAGAAACCAGATATCCAACTTCTCCCACGGGAGGTAATTCTCCTGAGATGGTTCAGCTTACTCCCTCCATACGAGGATACCGAACCGGTACTAACACTGCTGTGAATTTTTTAGGTCTTAATCAGCGACCACTGTCTCCTGCAAAACTGGTTCCCGAACGCGCCCGTCAACAATAAGACGAGGCTCATCTGGCCCCAACTGGCAGCAGTTCTAACCCTGCAGACCTTGTTGTTCGAAAATCCGACCCAGGCGCAGCCAGCGCCCTTAGTTCAGACAAAATCCCGGTAGCGAATACCGAAGAGTCAGAGGTGGACGCCCTTTCCGTAGAAGACGGTATTGCTACTGCTGGCAACGCCGCTGCCCCTCCCGCGGAGCCACTTCCCGAGGAGATAGAGACGGTCATAACCACCACATATCATCGCTGGTTGCCCGCAGACAATGTCATCTCTCTTTTTGAGGGCAAGTATCTTTACTTCCCTGCTGCCGAGCAAGAGAATTACTGGTTCGGTGGGGCATTCCGTAGTGCATTACTGTTCGGTTTCCCGTTCCTGGGGAGACTCTTGTACATGTTCGATCACGAGAGATTGTGGTTTTTACCGAGCTGTTCAACTGGGCCTCAGGTTCCCCCTGGACCCTGAGATTGTTCTGTATTTCAGAACTCTAAAAATCTGCCCCTCTCAGCTGACGCCCAACACATGGTACACGCTGATGTCTTGCATAATGGCCTCGCGCCTTTCAGGTTGGGTCATGCCCATGGAGCAGTACATAGCCATGTCCGGGCAAATACATGGAAGATAGTAAATGACTTTTTTGAGACCGACAAGGGTTGGAAACACCGCTTCGTCTTCCTAAGCGGCTTCTGGGAAAATGGACTCCCTTATAGTCAGGAGAATCCGAGGCAACTGCTACGGACATGGGTTCCTGATGGTAAGCTTCTCACATTTTTTTTAACCCGATCCTTTGTGTAGTATCGAATGAATTCGTCCAGGGGCTGAAGAAGGACCACTTCAAAGCGGGCAAAATCACATTCCAAGTGTTGAAGGACTATGCCAAGCAGCATTGGGGTCGGGCGATGCATCAGGCCTTTAAAAACACCAATCTGATCATGAGCAACCTCTGGCGTTGCTCATCAGAGGTGCTCATTATCGAGTAGCTGCGTCAACCCTCAAGTATGGAGGACTTGATCGCAAAGACGGATGTGCCTGATGCCCACCTATTTCTTCCGAAGCGCAACAAGGCGCCTAGCAAGTGCCCAAAATCAGACGATGATGTCGAGCAAGACAATACCGGGGCTGAAGAAGTGGGTGCTTAGGTTCACCAGGATGAAGCTGCTGCTGAGGGTGATGAGGCCCCTCTGACCTAGGAGTTAGCGCTGAAGCGGAATGGGAAGACCGATGCAGAGGGGGCTCAGGCTAGGAGGCCTAAACGCTCAAAGAAAGAAAGCAGGTCGGCCGCGGGTGTTGAAAATGCTACCGTTCCGGAGCTGTTCGACCAATATGGGGGGGGGGGGGCTAAGGATGGTTTGAAGGCCGCCCCTGTGGTGGTGATCCCCGATGATACTAGCCCCTCAAAGGCTTCTAAACACTCCGTGGCGTCGTCGAGTGGCACGAAGCTTTCGGTGCTGTCTCTGCCCGGGAGTCCGCACACTTTTCCGTTGCAGATCAGTGATGGACTAGCCCTTTCCTTGTACAACATGCTTGTTCCCTTGGCCTTGAAAGAACGTCGGGCAGGGGAACTGAGCCAAAAGCTATCGGGCGCAGAGGCGAGGGTTGTTGGTCTGGAAGAGGAGGTGCGGAAGGCTAAAACTGCTCAAGAACTGGCAGATGAGCGGCTTAAGGAGACCAAATGAGCCTTGGAGTAAACCAGGAAGGCCGGGGAAGATCGTGCCGCGGGTTTGGCGCGGGAGATCACTGAACTGAAGGCGGCTAACACTCTTTTTGCTGAAAAATGCAAGAAGTGGATGGAGAAGGAGACGACCGAGGCCAAGGCCCCATAAGTGTTGTCTTTTCATCATCGCTTCCCTGACCTTCCCCTCGGGTCAATGTAGCTGGATGTTCCGGAGGACGACCACCCTTCTGACGTTGTTTGTGAAGATGACGAGTCGGACGACACCGAGTCGGAGTAGATGATGCGTGATTCCCGACGTCCTTGGTTTTTTGTGTTTTTGTATCTTGTTGTTGTTAAGACCTGTTAGTGTGGGGATTGCGGAATCCCCTATAAACCTTTTTTGTAAACAAAATTTCCAGACAATCAATATTTCATTCGTACTTATATTTTTGTGAATGTTGCATTCTATAATGGTTTTATAAATTCATGGGAGGGTCGGAATTTTGAGATGTAATCAGTTCGGTCACTAAAGAAGAAAAAAACTTATGAAAATTCTGTTGGTCTAGATATAACGGTCGGGAATTTAAGATGTAGATCAGTTGGATCACTGAAAAACCGATAAAGGTTCTGTTGATTAATGTAAAATGGAAAAGTTTCCCGTAAGGTCGGGAATTCAAGATGTAGATCAGTTCGAAAAATGAAAAACCGATGAAGGTTCTGTTGATCAATGTAATATTGAAAATTTTCCCGTAGGGTCGGGAATTTAAGATGTAGATCAGTTCGAAAACTGAAAACCCGATGAAGGTTCTGTTGATCAATGTAATATTGAAAATTTTCCCGTAGGTTCGGGAATTTAATATGTAGATCAGTTCGAAAACTGAAAAACCGATGAAGGTTCTGTTGATCAATGTAATATTGAAAATTTTCCCGTAGGGTCGGGAATATAAGATGTAGATTAGTTCGAAAACTGAAAAACCGATAAAGGTTCTGTAAAGTAGTCAAGATTGTTAAAAAAGACTCGTCGATCAGCTCGTCAGCTCACAGAGTCGTCAGTAACACTTCCAAGATGGAAAGGCAAAACAAAAATTTTCGATTAAGGGGTCGGGTGTTATCGACGCCTCATTAAAACCTTCTCGCGCCACCGAGGTAGGAAAGAGTGCATCCCCGACCCAAAAAATATTTACACGAATAAGTCTGAGTTTACAAAATATGAAACTACTCCAAATACAATTTCAGAAGCTCGATGTTCCATGGTAGCCTTAATGAACGCCCGAGTTTATCTTGTAACCGATAAGTCCTGCTCTTGACCTTCTCTATCACTTCGTATGGCCCTTCCCAATTTGGGGCGAGCTTACCGAGGCTTTTGTATTTGGTATGCAGAAAAACTCGTCTCAGGACCTTATCACCGACTTTGAATTCCCGCCGTCGTACTTTAGTCGCATACCGACTCCTCATTAATGTCTGTTAATGTAGATAATTTAGCTGGGCACGACTCCATTTTTCCTCTATGAGGTCGAGGGCTAACCGTCTGTTACCTCCATTTGTGTCTTCGTCATAAGTACCGATCCTGAAGGAGGGAAAGATTGATTCTGCCAGAGTGACCGCATCCATGCCATAGACCATAGCATAAGGCGATTCTTTAGTCTCCGTTCGAGGCGTAGTTCAGTAAGCCCACAATACTTCCTGCAAATAGTCTGGCCATTTACCGGATTTTCCTTCGAGGTTCTTTTTGAGGCCGTCCAAAATTGTCCTATTGATGACTTCGACTTGCCCGTTCGCTTGAGGGTGGAATGGGGCGGAAAAACACTGCCTAATTCTGTGAGTTCTGTAAAAATATTTCATCTCTCTGCTATCGAATTGGGGTCCATTGTCCATGGTGAGCTTCTGGGGTATCCCGAACCGACAACAGATATTGGACCAGATAAATCTGATGATGTCCTTAGTCTTGGTGGCGGATAAAGGTTCGGCTTCAACCCACTTGGAATAATAGTCTACGGCCACCACGATCGTTTATCTCACACCAGATGCCATTGGTAACGGCCCTGCAAGATCGATCCCCCATCGGTCAAAGGGTAATCCTTCAAATATGGATTCTAGAGGGGTCGCAGGCACGTTTATTGCGTTCGCAAATCTGTGACAAGGGTCGCAGGTTTTTATTATCTGCTGAGTATCTGTCGTTATCGTTGGCCAATAAAATCCAGCGAGAAAAATTCTTTTTATCGAGGCCTTGTAACCACAGTGGGCCGTGCCCTCCCCGTCCTGCAACTCGGACACAATGATCTGCGACTAATTCACCCCCAAACACCTCAGTAAGGGTCGGCTGAACCATTTTTTGTATAATACGTCGCCCAATAAAATGTAGCCTAGGGCTTTGTTGCGCACCTTTCGGGCCGACGCGCTATCGTCCGGCAATAAACATTCGGCTAAAAAAGCAATCATGTCCCGTCGCCAATCCGACATAGTTACTGAAGACACCCGACAAGCGATTTCGGGTCGGTTATCCAGCTCTTTCCTCTTTATGATTGACGGGTTTTCTTGTTCGGTTATCCAGGGGTAGTTGTTTGAGCAAGAGGCCGACGCTAGAGAGTCGGCTACCACATTCTCGGCTCTTGGGACATGTTCATATGTTACCTTAACGAATAACGGAGCTAACACCCTTAATGCGGCTAAGTACTGTACCAGATGTTCTTTTCTGGCTTCCGAGGCTCCCGAGGCTTGATTTATTAAAAGTTGAGAATCACTAACGAGACGTGCATGCCTAGCTCCACAAACCTGTGCTAGTCGCATACCGGCCAGGGCGGCCTCGTACTCGGCTTCGTTGTTAGAAGTGGGAAAGCCAAATTGGATTGCTGATGCATACTTATGCCCGTTGGGGTGATTATCTGTACGCCCACTCCGCAGCTATTTACGTTTGATCCCGCATCGGTGCGGACGGTCCATTCATTTGGTTCGGCTGCTCCCGAGGATGCGTCTTGGTCTGGACGGTCAGAATGAAATTCTACTATGAAATCAGCCAGAACCTGGCCTTTAATGGCAGTCTGTGGCTCAAAATTGATCTCGAAATCTCCCAACTCAACCGACCATTTAGACATTCTCCCTGACATATCCGGGCGCTGAAGAACGTATTTGAGTGGAAACGAGGTACGGACGACAATAGGGTGCGCTTGAAAATATGGCCGCATTTTTCACGCCGCGGTTACTAATGCCAAGGCCATCTTCTCCATCCTTAGATACCGTGTTTCTGCGTCCAATAAACTTTTGCTCACGAAATATACCGCTTTAGGGGCCGCTCCCGACTCGCTGATCAATGCCGCACTCACCGCGGAATCTGAAACTGCTATGTAAAGGAAAAGTGTCTCGCCTATCAAAGGCTTTGTGAGAAGGTTTGGAGATGATAGATAAGTCTTGATTCCCAAAAAGGCCGCATCACAATCCGCTGTCCAAACAAAATTCTTGGCATTTCTCAGGACCTGAAAAATAGAGCACACTTGTCAGATAAACGAGAGATAAACCGATTTAAAGCTGCTAGACGCCCAGTTAATATCTGGACTTCTTTGATGCTCTTACGCGGAGTCATGTCGGTAAGAGCTTGGAGTTGAGTCGGGTCGGCCTCAATTCATTTTTCGCTTACAAAAAAACCCCGGAACTTACCCGACCTTACCCCGAAGGAACATTTTTTCGGATTGAGCTTGAGATTTATTCCCCTGAGGTTGTCGAAAGTTTCCTTCAAATCTGCGAGATGCTCCTCATCCGTGCCGCTCTTTATTAACATGTCATCGATGTAGACTTCCATATTCCGCCCTATCTGACAATCGAAGGTTTTGTTAACCAACCTCTGATAAGTCGCCCCAGCGTTTTTTAGACCGAATGACATGACTCTGTAGGAATATAAGCCTCAGCCTGTTATAAACGTCGTGCTTTCCTGGTCTGCTGGGTGCAACTTGATCAGGTTGTAGCTGCGTACGCGTCCATGAATAACAATAGTCTGTTTCCCGACGTTGAATCCACCAATTGGTCGATCCTCGGCATAGGGAAAGGATCCTTCGGGCAGGCCCGATTGAGGTCGGTAAAGTCCACACACATCCTCCACTTCCCGTTTTTCTTCTTTACCAAGACCGGGTTGGATGTCCAGAGCGGGTAACTCGACTCCTTAATGTGTCCGACGCTGATCATCCTTTCGACTTCTCGCAGAATGATTTTTGCCTTCTCTGGGGAAAAGGCCCGACGCTTTTGCGAAATGGGTCTGACGTTCTTGTTGATAGTTAACTTGTAAACCACGTAGTTCTCTGGAATTCCTGTCACGTCCTTTGAACACCATGCGAACAAATCTAAATTCTCATGTAGTAAAGACAACAATTGTTCCCTGAAAGTTGGCGACAGCTGGATTCCGATCTGCAGGACCTTCCCCTCGGTAAATGTGTGTTTTTCACATTCTTCATCGGTGGTTAAGAAACCGGGAGCTTCCCTAGGATCATCAACGGGTAACGACCCCGAGGGAAGCCGCTTTAATTGCTAGTCCCATGCTTGTGCCATCTCGTGTTCCTATTTCGGTGCCAAAGCCGCTCGGTAACACTCCCGCGCCGTTTTTTGGCTGCTCCGGACTATGCCCACGTTGTTTCCGACCACGTCTTTCAAAAATTGATGAACTGTGGATGATACCGCATGCATTCGTGATAACCATGATCTGCCAAAAATAGCATTGTGAGAAGCCGAGGTGTCTACCACCACGAATAAGACGGTGACCTCTTTCTTGAACGGTCCGCGGCCTAGCTGAACGATACCCTCGAACTCCCCTATTACGTCTGCTGCCGAACCCGTAAACCCCACGATGGTTCAGTCTGATCGCATAATGACCGGAGGTGTCCGGAACTTTGCGAAGGTGGATGCGAAGATTATATTGGCTGAGCTACCGGTATCAACCAGAATACGCCGGACCTCTTCCCCCGCAATGGTCGCCCCGATAACGATGGCATCTTCATGAGGGTCGGCTATATCCCTCATGTTGTCGTCAAAATATAGGATCGGTGAAGGGATTCCTTTTGAGTGAGGATAGGTCCGGGCTTCCAACTGCGTAGCCAGATTCACGATATGCCGTTTCCTAGAGGAATGCGTGGTACCTGCCATAGAATCTCCACAAAAAATAGTCAATGATTCGAAAATTTTACAAAGGTTTCTCACATTCCCAATGCTTCTCGCAACTCCTTCTTCAATGACCCCGATGATGTTGCGATTCGCTTCTGGGTCGAGATATTCGGTTGAAACGTCAAACGGGTCGGTGACTTCGGAAATGGTCATGGTGGTTTCGGACTTCGGTATCGTGACCGTCTCTCTCGGAGTGGTACTCTGCTGAGCTTTTTTTTTCTCACTTATTCTAGGAGGTTCTCGTGCTCTACCAACATCTGTACTTTCTTTTTTGAGGGCAATGCAATCCTTAGTATCGTGCCCTACGTCTTCATGGTAGTGACAATACCGGTTTTTCTGCTGCTCTCGAGGCGTTGGTATAGGGAAAGGCCTCCGATACATCCCGGTCTTCTTAGTCTTTTCGTAGATCGAAGATACAATTCGTCTACTTTTATTTTTGGCTCGGGGGGACTGAATGCTTGGCTGGCTTGCTGAGCTTTTTTGGTATCGCGCCGACCGGCCCTGCTTGCTGAGCATACCTGAGTTGAGTCTCTTGTCTTATCACGACCGATGCTTGCGCGCTCTGCTGAATTTGCGCTGCCAGCTCGGATGCCTCGGTTTCTTCGATCAGTATCTGTTTTTCTATTTGAGCCAGAAGGGCGGAAAAAGTAAAGGCTTGCTTTTTAGTTACCGCTTGCTTCATCGGTCCCGGGAGCAAACCCAAGCGATACGCGGTTAGCGCCACATTTTTCTCGCAATGGTCTAGGTCGGTCTTAGCGTCAATAAAATGCCTGGTATATTCCCTGAGGCTCTCTCCCAATCTCTGCTTACAATTCATGATGGTGTCTCCATTGGCTCAGAAACTCTTGCTTCCGACGAAGTGATGTCGAAACATTGTCCAGAACATCCCGAAGTTTTTGATACAACCTTGTGGTAACCGGTTGTACCACTTGGACGCCCGATCCCGAAAGGTCATCGAGAACGCCCGACACAGAAGTTTATCGTCATTGTCGAAACTCAACATAGTGTTTTTGAAAGCCTCCAAGTGGTTATCCGGGTCCCTTTTTCCGTCATAAGTTTCCAACTTGGAAATATCAAACCTCTTCGGGAGATGTCCCGATAATATCTCGTCGGACAACGACGAATCTCGCCAATTCATCCCGAATCCGGACGCTCCGCCTCCGAGTCCTTCAGTCTGAATCCCGTAGAGACCTTCATCCCCGGGGTTGATAAATTGGCTGCTAGTTCGGTACCCCTGGTTCTGGCTGTTTGAAGGTTGCCACTGGACCTGAGGCAGCGCTATCCGCTCTTTCCTGCTGCCTGCTGGCATTTCTTCTTCTCAAAAGACGTCGGTGTTCTTTTCTCGGTACTGTCTTTCTTGTACTTAGGAGAGTCTGACCGGGGTGCCCTGTCGCGTTGGGAACTGTTTTTTTCTGTGCGCGTTTGTTTAACCTTTTCCGACGTTGGTACCCGACGAATCATCCGAAGTATAATCGGCGGAGACGTCGCGGTTATCCTTAGGGTACCGCTCATCTCTGGCGTTCTGCCCATCCTTTGGACGAGGCTCTCGGTAATATCTAACAGGTCGGGCCTCGATGCAATGTCCCGCATTCGGGTTGCCTCCGTCGCGGTTATCTGCGAGTGGTTCTTTACCTTTTCCTTCCCGAACCCTCTTCTCGTCTAATGCCCGTTCTCTCTCAGCGTTTAATCTGGCGATGTCTTCCAGGAGCTGTCTCCTGGTCATGATAAAAGTCGAACGCTTGTCCCGACCCTGGGCGTAATACTCCTAACCCGGGGCTCCTTCGCCTTCAGATAATGAAACGGCTCGGGCAACCTCTCTCCCGATCCTCTCTCCGACAACTTCGTCATTCATTCTTTAAGATCATATCGCGATTTTCAAAGAAAAAGATTCCTTTTTGGTATCATGGATTCCCACAGACGGCGCCAATGATGAGTGAATAAATGACTAGGAAGAATATTAGATCTTGGACCTGATGTGACTAAAGTGAGAGCGTAGACAGAGAAAGTCGAAAGAGAATATTATATTATAGAATGTCCCACCTACGAAGAATAATGGGTCTACTTTTATAGTAGTGAAGGGTGGATCCATTAATGTCATTGGTGGGCTTCTTTTATTTCTCTTTTGGTCCTTCATTAAATAATTTACTTACATATTATCCTCTAATAAACGACAAATGCTATTACAGTCTTATTAACTTCCTTCTATTCATAATTAACTCCTTGTTATTAATTCAGGCGAATTATTCCCTTATCACTTACCAAATCTCAATTTTTTTTGCAATTAGTTCACAAGAATGAGGAAGATTATTAAACTCCCTTCATCGGATAACAACAGGCTAAATTATTTTGTGTTTGTCTTGGGAAATTGGGAGCATGAAAAACCCATTATGAATCTCTAGTTAGAAAGGAAGTGGAAAGGAAAGTGTAAATGTCATTATGACTAGTGTAAATCTCTAGTTAGCTCGACTTGGTTTCAAGAACCATCTCTTCTGTTTACGAAGGTGAACCATTTAAAATTTGGTTTGCACTAGTGCCAGAACCAAACATTTTAAAAAATGGGGAAGTGACCACAGCAGATGGTGGCGAGGTTACGTTGGTGGAGCGCATACGGGCGCTGATGGAACAGAGGTACCGAGAACGAAATAGTACGGGGGTTTTGCTATTAGTTCCCTAGACTCAGAAATCAAAAGAGGCAGTAGTTTCTACGTCAGTGCCTTATCAGAATGAAGGGAAAGTGGAGGTGCTGGCTATTCAAGAGGCTTATGAAGTGGATCAGTAGAAAATTGACACTGCCACAACTGGAGGTGAAATAGTGCAGAACCGAGCGCAACACATTCGGAAAGTTGAAGATTCAGATGATGAAGTGATACCTCTGGTAAAGAAGTCTCGGGTGATAGGTAAAATTGTACCTCTTGTGACAAGGAAGTTGCAGACGGTGGATGAGGAAAGTGGATGGAGATGCGGTGCTAGTGAAGCCAACCAATTAGTCGTTGCATCTAACGATTGAGCAGGACCGTGAGAAAGCTCCTGAGGTGGTCATTCTAGATAGAAACCAAGCGGACCACTAGAAGGGAAGGGTAGGGGAAAGTGATGATGAAGGAGAGAGGCGAAAGAAATGAATTCTCAAGGAGATAGCACAAAGAATGAAAGAGTTTGTGAACTCAGCAAACGTTCACTCTTCAGTACCATTTGTTCAAGGGGTCGGTATTAGACCCTCATTTATCAATATTGCTAGACCGTACCAAACTAGTAACAAACAAACCAAGTCGAGTAGAAGGAAAGTGCCCATGGAGGAGCTGCCGAGCTGTCATACTATGGTGGCATGCCCTTGAGTGGCATCGTGAAAGGGTAAGTGAAGCTGGAAAATTGAGGTAAGGTAATCTACTTAACACATATTTCCATAATCAAATTTAAAACTTTGAGCTTCATTTCATCCCATTACACAACATATCATCCTCGCCATTGAAACCTGCAATAAGATAAAGCATAGCAAATGAGAGAAATCTTCGACCAAAATCAGAATGCCAGAAAGAACTTATTCGTTGATTTGAGAGAAGTATCCCAGACCCAAGCTTGCAAGTAAAATTATAGCTTGAAGCTGATTCAGGACCTGAAAAGGAGAGACATTATGTTTCTCTTTGCATATCAAAGTCCACTTCACAAGACAATCAACAACTTGGTTTTGGACTCTGAAGATGTGCTTAATAGTCATGATGGAAGTATCAAGACTTCTACAATTTTTTCAGTATAGGATTCAAGTACCAATGAGACTTCCCATTAGCAAGAAAGGTAATTAGTCTTGTAAGACCTCGAGAACTAACATACCATTTATTATATTAGATTTTATAACAACATATGAGCCTTGTAAGACCCTAAGTCTACCAATTCTACCATTATAGGTAAAACTTTGCTCATCTGAAATACTAATATAAATAGGTTACGTTTACTCCAGTCCTATAGACAACTTGAGAAAAAAACTATTCTAATCATTTAACATTGTATGAATCATCATTGCCGATAATAACCCTTACAACATCAAGCATTCGCAGGTTTTCAAACCCATACTTATTGGAAGTTATGTGAAACGATGTTCCCGAATCCAGCACCCATTTATCGTTATACTTGCATTAATAAAAATTCAACAAACAATTAACGTAATCACAATCATTAGACAATATTTCAACATCTATGGCTTCAGTTTTCCGATAGTTATTAACTCCATATGCTCTCCGTAGATCTGAATGATATGTCGTTTGTCTAAGTATGTCCAACAAATGACTTTTCAAATTTGTAACATCCCTTTGGACTCTGGCCGATATTTTTGTATCCTCTCACTTGAATCTATATTCCCTAATCGACGCCTAACATTCAGTATGTTCCCTCTGGAGTCATCATTCATGACATTCTTGTTTTGAAGATTTGTGGAGTTCAAGGAACTCCTGAAGTTGGTCACAGAGAGTCTTTCTCGTAAAGCACAATGCCCATGAAGTGTTCATACTTCTTCTACAAAGAATGTAGAAGGATGATTGTTTGGTCATCATCCTCGACCTTTACACCAATTGCATTCAAGTTGAGTATGATTCGCTTATAATCATCTAGGTATCGTTAGATCTTTTTTCTATTATTCTAGTAGACAACGTGTAAAATTGTTTCTTCATATATAATTTGTTTTCCAATGAATTCTTTATGTAAACTTCCTCTAGCCTATTCCGTACCCCAACATCGTAGGCTTTTCAAATACCTTTCGCAGTATTTAATCTTCCATGATCTATATAAGGAAATTATGAGCTTAGACAGTACCACAACATCAACCTTTGTAGATTTATCATCAATATTGGTAGTTAATCTTTTCTGTACAGGTATGCCTTAAATTTAATTCTTTGAACCATATTTCATGGCTTTCTGGTTTCCAGGTGAGATATATTTCTCTAGCCTTCAGAATGATGATCCATCTACTTCTTATATTGTATTTTTGTTCTCACCGCATCCGTTGGTAGATAAAACCACCGTTTCGACGATAAAAGAAATGATGTAAGATATATCATTTAACAAACCTTGGAGAAAATAATTAACCTTGTTCAAGACGAGAAACAAATAAAATAAAAGGTAAATAAAGACGAACAAACAAAACAAATTTCACGTAGTTCTGTTTATGGAAATAATTTAACATCCACGAGAAACAAACACTATTTTTATTAATAATTGAGTTATAGACATACTCTCAAACACAAAATACTCAATCACTCTTTATAACGAATATTGCATGATTAAAAAATTTAGTATTTATCTTATAAAAAAATATAATTACTTATTTATCTTCGTAAATATGTCCCTCAAGACCCAATTAATAGAAAATTTACTTAATATAGTTTCTAATTAATACAGAATAACCAATTGATAAAAAGACTAAATACTATAAAAGACCCAATTAATAGGAACTCCAATTAATATGGAATATCTAATTAATATAGAAATCTAGTTAATATAGAATATCTAATTGATATAAAATATCAAATTAATAGGAAATCTAATTAATATAGAAATATAGTTAATATAGAATATCTAATTAATATAAAAATATAATTAATATATTTCAACCAGTTGATTAATTATCATCGTCGTATTAATAAAAGAGAAAAGTACCGGTAAATACCTTCTCAACTATGTAATTACCCAGCGGTACCCGCTTTTTGGATAGTGTCACTTGGTACCTTGAACTGAAATTTGGACAAAAATACCCCCGACCAAATATAGGTGCGGTGGTAAAAACAAATTGGTATGAAAAAAAAAAACTGGTACAATTCTCAAGATGCGAATTGCTTGCAAATTCTCAAGATGCGAATTGCTTGCAATTTCTGAACGATTCTCATGATAAGATGCGAATTGCTTGCAATTTCTGAACGATTCTCATGATAAGATGCGAATTGCTTGCAATTTCTGAACGATTCTCATGATAAGATGCAAATTGCTTGCAAATTTCTGAACGATTCTCATGATAAGATGCGAATTGCTTGCAATTTCTGAACGATTCTCATGATAAGATGCGAATTGCTTGCAATTTCTGAACGATTCTCATGATAAGATGCAAATTGCTTGCAAATTTCTGAACGATTCTCATGATAAGATGCGAATTGCTTGCAACTCTCAGGATTTCTGAACGATTAAAAAAAAATCTGGTACAATTCTTTAGATGCGAATTGCTTGCAAATTCTCAGGATGCGAATTTCTTACAATTTCTGAACGATTCTCATGATAAGATGCGAATTGCTTGCAATTTCTGAACGATTCTCATGATAAGATGCGAATTGCTTGCAATTTCGGAACGATTCTCATGATAAGATGCGAATTGCTTGCAATTTCGGAACGATTCTCATGATAAGATGCGAATTGCTTGCAATTTCGGAATGATTCTCATGATAAGATGCGAATTGCTTGCAACTCTCAGGATTTCTGAACGATTCTCATGATAAGATGCGAATTGCTTGCAATTTCTGAACGATTCTCATGATAAGATTCAAATTGCTTGCAACTCTCAGGATTTCTGAACGATTCTCATGATAAGATGCGAATTGTTTGCAACTCTGGGTTTCCTGAACAATTCTCATGATATGATGCGAATTGTTACTGGTGAAATTTTATTTTTTAAAAAAATCAAAAAATATCATCAATGGATCTAGTTTTGTTCATTTTTAAAAAACAAAAGTGATGGTACTTTCATTTATTTTTTTCGAGCTCCGGTTCGAAAGATACGGATCTTTTAAAAATAAAATTAAAGGAAAAGTAGGAAAAAGAAGGAAAGAGAAGGAAAGAGAAATTTTGGTTACGCGGCTGTTCATGAATGATGAGGGTAGTTAGGGTATTAAAATAAAATTAGGTACCATGTGATAATTAGGTAGTTGAGTTGGGTATTAAGTGACAATTGATCAAACCTTGGGTAGTAGATGACAATAAAATAGTTGAGTAGGTACCTTTGGTACAATTTCCCTTAATAAAATAAAGATATTAAATTTATCCAATAACACATAAACTAGTCTATTTAAAATATTAAGAGATTAAATCTGATTTTTTTTTATAATTAAATATATTGTTAAAGAGGAAAAAACATAAAACATTGGTTGTTAAAATCATTAAAAGATAAATTTAATTATAAAAAATAATGCAAGATAACAAGATCGAATTTTATATAAAAATAGAAATGTGTTAGGATCGCATTTAAATATATGGTTGGAAGTTGTTGAGAGAATTGTGAATGTGTCTACTATATCTTCACATTTTTTTACACCAAGTCACACTTTCAGTGTATGTATACACTGTGACAAAAATTAACGCATATGGCTTAATGCATATTTCTTAAAATATATATCAAACTAATATTAAATAGGTCATATACATTATAACACAACCCATATACATTTGATTATAATCCCAACATTCTAACACCCCCTCAAGTTGGAGCATGAAGATTATGAATGTCCAACTTGCCAAGCAAAAACTCAAATTGTTGCTAGCCTAGTGTTTTTATAAAGATGTCTGCAAGCTTAGACTGAATGGGTATGTGAGATGCATAAATAAGCCCATCAAGTATCGTATCCCGTAGAAAATGACAATCTACTTCAATATGCTTTGAACGCTCATGGAACACAAAATTGTGGGAAAGATGTAAAGTTGACTGACTATCACTGAAAACTCGCATATCCCCTGAGTGTGAGACCCCAAAACCCTTGAGCAAACCGTGGAACCAATTTAACTCAAAACTCAATCCTACCATAAACCGGTACTCTTGTACAGGGGAAAACAATGCAACAACAACATGTTTCTTAGTCTTTCAAGATATAGAGGAATAACACAATAACACCATCCAACTACTGACAATGCACTGAGTGTTAGGACAACCATCCCAATCAGAGTCACACCATCCTGTTAAAGTGAGATTACAACTACTCAGTAGAAGAATTCCCTGACCCAGGCTCCCTTTCAGATAACAAACAACTCGTAATGCAGCCTTCTTGTGATCATAATATGGTTTCTGCAAAAACTAAGATAACATATGTATCGAAATATAGATAGTTGGTCGTGTAAATGCCAGATAAATCAGTCTCCCCACTAACCCGCGGTATGCGGACCTGTCAATGAGTAGTGCTAACTTGGTCTTTCCAAGCTGGTCGTTTTGCTCAATGGTAAACAGTGTAGGCTTGCTACCAAGTAAACATGTCTAAGAAATAATGTCCAAGTATATGTACGTTAGCATAGAAAGATACACGCAGGTCATTCCTATATAAAAGATATTTGAGATGACCTATATCCTTCATATGAAAGACAGGCTCTCAAGTATTTCTTAAACTCAACCAATGCAACAGGGTTGTTTCCATATAGAATAACATCATCAACGTACACCAAAACATATATACGAAAATCACTCGTGAAATAAGAGAATAAAGAATAATCTCAATAGGACTGAACAAACCCATACCTCTTCAGTACAACTACTAACTTGTCAAACCAACACCGAGGTGCTTGCTTCAGGCCATACAACAATTTGCGAAGGCAAGAGACCTGCCATTTGTGCCATCTGTCAAAATGTGAAGGAATTTTCATGTAAACCTCCTCATTCAGATCACCATATAGAAAGCATTATGTATATCCATCTAATGTATCACCATGCAGAAAGGTATTGTGTACAACCAACTAGTGTAACTCCAAATTCTGAGTTGCTGCTACCGCTAAGAAAAGATGTGCAATAACCATGTTGGCAACAAGGAAAAACGTCTCTGTATAATCAACATCTTCTACTTGGTGATTACCAAATACGACCAAACGAGCTTTGAGATGATCTACTCTCCCATCATCATGATATATAATTTTATAAATCCACTGATTCCCCCAAATATTTCTCCCGTGGGGGTAGATACGCCAAGGTCCAAGTATGATTATCCTCTGGTGCCTGAATCTCTTGTTGCATTTCCTCTCTCCAGCCAGGGTTCCGCATAGCCTCTTAGAATGACTTAGGATCGTTGCCAGAGGTAATAGCTGCAAGAAAAGAGCGGTGTGCCAACAAAAGACTAGAAATGTCTAGATAATGAGTGAGAGACGATGGACTGGAACCGGGACTAGAAGGAGTAGACAGTGTTGAATGTACTATTGCAGTCATCACAAAATCCTTCAAACAAGTAGAATAAATTTTAATACGCTTGTCTGAGATACCACTGTCACCGTCCTAAGGTGGAGGTTGCGCATCACCAAGCTCGAAAAACTCCGCGATTGGCTCTACCACAGGGATACCGTCATCCGGCGACTCCCTCTCTTCAATCAGAGAGGCATTCTCAACCTATTCCAAAACTTCGAAGTAGTAGTAGGAAGTGCACCGATCTCAGTTTCAGGACAACCCAACTCAGAGCACATAGGAACATATGCAAATGGAAAATATATATTTAAAAAATTTCACATCACGGGAAACAAAACAGTCGTGACTCTCTAAATCATATACTTTCCATCATTTCTTGTTATACGGGTAACGCACAAAAACACACCCGAAAACTTTTCACTCTTAGACCTCTGATCATGCACATAACACAAAGGCCCAAACACACGAAGCTCGGAGAAAGGAGTCACGCGAAAAAAATATCTCAAATGGAGTCTTAAAACTCAAAAAATGAAAAGGGGTTTGATTAATCAAATACTTGGCAGCCAAGACACAATCCCTTAAATTTTAACAGTTAAGTTACCCTGAAACCGGAGAGCACGAGCAACATTCAAAATATGTCTATGTTTTTGGTCGACCCTAATATTCTACTAATGAGTACCCACATATGAAGATTGAAAAAAAATACCCAACTCATTAAAAACAAGGTGCACAGAGAAAAATTCAATGCCATAGTCACTGCGTAGTGTCTTAACAACCCCATTAAATTGTTTTTTGCAATTGCGAGAAAACATAAAAACGTAAAAGTTACTTATGTTTCCTCAACCAAAAAAAAATTGCATACGACACGTGAATAATCATTAAAAAAGGAAAACATGGAAGTTACTTCTTGACCATTTTATATTGACAATACACTTCATATTTTTCAATGATCATATATTATAATTATTATAGTTGATTTAACGATTGTCTTTATTACGATATCACATATACATGTAATTTAATTACATCATATCAAATAATTATCACGCATGCAAGAATAATTAGATTTTAGGTTTTTATTCGTTGACACTTCAAAAGTACATTTAGTATTTTGTCTCATGAATCTCGTTTCCTAATAAATATACATCATTTGAACCAAATGAGTTTACCAAATTTGCAGAGAAAACAAGGTTCAGGCAAAAGATCACCATATACTAAGTTTGTGCTCATATTTAGAACACTACGATAGTTATATATTCGAGCTTGTAGGCATTAGCTTAACGTTTATATAACATTCTATCTTTTATTAGTGGGTTTTGTTCATTTGTACCTAATCAGTAACTTTACTTTTTCGGTTAATTCGTATAAAAGAAATTCTAGAATAACATGCACAAAGGCATATGTATCATATCACCAACCAAAAAAGGATCTATTTTCCACAACGTTAACTTTCATCACCAATACTATTATTTCATTTTCTATAGTGTTTATGTTTTAACGAATCTTTATTTTATATAGTGTTAATGTTTTAAAGACTCTTTCAAAGATTATAATTTTTTACAATATGGTTTCATTTGAAAAAAATATCATGATGTTTCAAAGACCATTTATGACTATTGTTAGGGGTGGCAAACGGTCTGAACCGCGAACCATCAGAACCGTTTAAATCAGAACTACGGGTTGCGGTCCTGGCGGGTTGCGGTCCTGCCGATTTGCTCCTTATGCGGTCCTGCCGGTTTGCAGTCCTAATGGGCCAGTTTCGTAGTTAAACCGCCAGTTCAAACCACCAGACAAACCATTTAAGAACCGTTTATCAGTTCAAACCACCAGCCAAACCATTTAAGAACCGTTTATCAGAATATTTTATAATGTTATTTAAAATTAATTTGTAAGTGTTAATTGAATCTAATTTCAATAATTGAGATATGTACCATATACACGAGTTAATTATGTTATTTCATATATTTTAATTTAAATATGTTATCATTTTAATCGAAATTTTATAATCAATCAATTACATTCTAAAAAAATAATTGTAATTTGATTTTAATACGTTTGATTATATATTTATATTTATGTATTTAAGATATTTTATTTAATATTATGTAGATATTAAATAAAATATATACATCTACTTGTATATTGATTATAACTTTCAATAATTGTAAAGATATAAAAATAAAAATTTGATTGTCTTAAACAAGATATCGTAAACAATATAATTGTAAAATGATTTGTATATTGTTTGAACATACTTAGGGCTGTTATCGGTCCGGGTTTTGAAGGAACCGGACCGGACCGCTAAGCTTTCGGTTCTAATTTTTGGAACCGGATCAAACCACTAAGCTTTCGGTTCGGTTCGGTTCCAGTTTCGGTTCGGTCCGAGTTCGGTCCGAGTTCGGTTCGGTCCGAGTTCGGTCCGGTTCCGTTTCGGTCCGATTTCGGTCCGGTTCGGTCCGATTTTGGTCCGGTTCGGTCCGATTTCGGTCCGGTTCGGTTCACTTAAAAAAATAAAATTAATTAAAAATTGATTTTTAATTATTTTTTTATTAAAATAAATTATATAAAAATTAAAGTTTATAAGTTGATTTTTCATTTTCTTAAAAAATTGGTAATTAACTATTAATTTTGGTACTATAATTTATAAAAGAATATATAATAATAATAAATAATCGGTTTTAACGGTTTTATTGGTCCGATTTCTTATTGGTTCTACCGGTTTATCGGTTTCATCGGTTCGATTCCGTATCGGTTCCTTCAGTCCTATCGGTTTTATCGGTTCGGTTCCTTATCGGTTCTATCGGTTTATCAGTTCTATCGGTTCGGTTCCTAACCGGTTTTTTGTTTCGGTTCCTTATCGGTTTTCGGTTTTTAGAATGGAACCGCGAACCGTACCGTTAAGGTTCGGTCCGGTTCTCGGTCCGGTTCTCGGTCCGGTCTATATCGGTTCGGTCCCGGTCCGGTTCTCGGTTCCGGAGAACCGTTGATAGCCCTAAACATACTTAGATATTTAAGATGTTATATTTATTATTATGTACATATTAAATAATATATACCTATGAGACATATAATTGTATTCTAATTTTAAATTATTAGGTGATTCTTTAGATTATTTCAAGCTTGAAGTATTTATGGTTAGATGAATTATATAGTTTATTGTATTTTCAAACTATTCAATATTAGAAGTTTAAATTTAAAATTTTTAGAATTGTATAATTATATGCATAAACTTAAATTACTTGTAAATAACAAAATAAAAATTGAAAGTGAAAGTGATTTAAATAACATTTAATAAAAAAAAACAAAACAAACACTTCTTGAAACATAGTTGTTAAAAAC
This sequence comes from Limnanthes douglasii subsp. nivea, assembly GCA_036936605.1. NCBI lineage: Eukaryota > Viridiplantae > Streptophyta > Magnoliopsida > Brassicales > Limnanthaceae > Limnanthes > Limnanthes douglasii. The sequence continues at coordinate 354,739,789 of JAUPFV010000001.1, forward strand.
AAAATTAAAAAATTTTCTAAAAAAAATTCTAAAAAAAATAAAAATTCAAAAGTCCGGATGCCCCGGAAAAATCCGGGCCATCCGGAGAACCTCCTGATGGCCCGAATTTTCAGTCCGGGCGTCCGGATGGTCCAGAATTTTTTTTTTCCGTTTTTTTTTAAAATTTTTTTGGGTCTCCTCTATAAATAGAGGAGACCCCAAATCCAAACTCATAAATTCATATACTCTTCTCTATGTCTCTCTAAATCTCTCTACTTGTTCTAAATATTCTAGAAAACTCAAATTTCTTATTTTACATATTGTAGTCCTACTTTTAAAAATTGTTTGATTTTTTTTTTCGCAAATTGTTTCTATTTGATAAAAACACTTAAATAATGTTGGGATAACATTATAATAGCTCAATTAAGAGTTTCATATAATTTATCAAGTTATTTAATTGTTATAGTAATTTAAATTAGTTCTTTTAATTCTAATTTTATTAGTTGTTGTTAGTTGTTATTGCTTGTTATTAGTTGTATTAGTTGGTATTAGTCTAAATTTAGTTTTTATTATTTGCGATATTAATTAGTTTCGATTAGTATTTTATTGCATATTTAAAAAAAACGCTGTTTTAAGTTTTAAAATGCCTATAAATCGTAGACTTACTAATACTCACCAATCCGCTAATTTTCACTTGTTATGAATGATGTTTGTGATAACCAAAACAAATTAATACTAACCAAAATGTAATAATAATTTTATAATTATTATTAAAATTACAATAATAAAATTCAAAATTTAATATTAAAATTATAACAATATAACTTGTAATCTTTTACCATGATTAAATATGATTTTGGTTTAAAAAATAATAAATAACATTTTTAATATTTAAAACCAAATCACAATAATAATATTCAAAATGTAATATTAAAATTATAACAATATAACTTAAAAATAATAAATAATACTTGTAATATTTAAAACCAAATCACAATAATAAAATTTAAAATGTAATACTAAAATTATAACAATATAACTTAAAAATAACAAATAACACTTTTAATATTTAAAACCAAATCACAATAATAAAATTCAAAATGTAATATTAAAATTATAACAATATAACTTCAAAATAACAAATAACACTTGTAATTTTTAAAACCTAATCACAATAATAAAATTCAAAATGTCATATTAAAATTATAACAATATAACTTAAAAATAGTAAATAACACTTGTAATATTTAAAACCAAAACACAATAATAAAATTCAAAATATAATATTAAAATCATAACAATATAACTTGTAATATTTTTGCATGATAAGATCTAATTTTGGTTTAAAAAATAATAACAAACAGTTGTAAAATTTAAAACCAAATCACAATAGTAATCAAAATGTAATATTAAAATTATAACCATAGAATTTGTAATATTTTAACATGATAAGATATAGTTTTGGTTTGTAATATTAAAATCGACACTACTAATATTAGATCTAAAAACATAATAATAATATTCAAAATGTGATAATAACATAAGTAATATTTAAAATTTTGGACTATATAATAATTACAACACTTAAAATATTAATAACCAAAACAAATTAATATTAACCAAAATGTAATAATAATTCTATTATAATATGCAATATCTCAATATTTTTTAAATATAACATTTTGGTTATAAAATAAATAAAACATTTATAATATTTACCAATAAACCGCGGTTTTTTACAAATAAACCGTGGTTTCGCAGTCCTTGCGGGTTGCGGTCCTGCCGGTTTACTCCTTATGCGGTCCTGGCGGTCTGGCGGTCCTAATGGTTTGCGGTCCTGCCGATTTGCGGTCCTAATGGGCCAGTTTCGCAGTTAAACCGCCAGTTCATAAACAGATTGTCAGCTTTGAACCGCGGTTCCAGAACCATTTGCCACCCCTATCTATTGTTATGGTTTTAGAATTTGTACTCTTGGAATATTTTTCCATTTTTTCAGACATGAACATATTAATTATATTCTTAAATTCGTGAATTTGGAGGATAATTATTCATGCTAAAACTGATAATTTATATATTGAGATAAAAAGATTCAATGAGACATACATTTCTCCTTAAGCATGTTCCACATTTGAGTGCCAAAATTTAAAACATGTTTCAGTATACATACGACTAATCATTACTGTAGACGAACACTAACACCAAACAAAACCTCCATGAAGCAAGAACAAGTTCAGAAGACAGCATACAATCATTATTTGGGTAACGAAATCAATCTTAAATGCCTTGTAAAACGCAGTTTAACATTGCAATCAGTAGGAAAAGGAAATGTTCAATATAAATTAGTAAATTACAATAACAAATCCAAAATTCAAAGATATTTGAAGTGTTTATATTCTATTAACACTCAACTTACTAATTCAAGATCAGTGGCATTCTAGTTTCAAACCCTGTTTGTTTTTTCATTGAGGGTATATAATCTACATTTGAGTGATTCTACATGTTTCTCATTACCCTCAGACAAAAAAATCTTGGCAGTCACGTCACCCCATCCTCTATGGGAGTGCTTAAATTCAGTGAAATCTTCTCAATCAATTTCAATAACTAACTCGAAATTCAAAGGTATCCAAGGGTTTAAATTTTACCTCGTGACCGAGTGAACCACTTAAAAACGTTTCCCACGGCGAGATCAGCAATGCGACGAGAATACCGGCCACCCCAGCCTTGATCGATGGCGAGTTGAACAGCCGTCCATCTCGAGAAAACCAACTCTATACCTTCGTATAAGAAGGACTGCGCCTCCGCCGATAAAACCGATGGTCTACCTCCTTTTGCGATCATGCTTTTTCACTCTCTCTCTCCTCTGGTAAACACTAAACCAGCAAATCACCAATGCTTTTTTGTCGCAGATGAAGGAAGGGGAAGGATTATGTTTCGCCTTACCAGGAGTGGTAGAATAAAAATAATGGAGATTTAGTTGTTGCCAAATACTCTTTTTTACGGTTTTAAGCCAGATAAAGACAAACTACTAGAAACATCAAGATTCACATTCATCGGAATTTTTTTTGAACGGATTCACATTCATCAATATTCAGATTCATCGGAAACTGCCTGGACGGCAGACAACTCTATCATGACAGTTTTTAAATGGTTTCCAGATTTCAACTCTAAAGTTGAAAGCCTTATTACACCAAGTTTGTCAGAATTTCCAAGATACCAGATTTCCTATACAACGAAAATATCATACAGTACATAGCTAAAGCAATCGCAAACCCAATCAAAACTTGGATCCCACAAAAGAATAGGACTTTTTTCAATGTTGTTTACATATGGATAGAGTTGGATATTACTAGTATTCTGCATCATCATCTATGGATTAGTTTTGCCTCTGACGATGGTTGATGGTTGGATATAGTATATAAAAATATTTTTCACTACTATCATAAATGCAAACACATTGGTCATAGTCAAGACTTATGCAGGAAACAATAAAAAACTCAGATAACTCAAGGCAACACTTTACCTGGAAATAGACAATCTTCCATTCATAACTTACCTGTTCAAACAAAGTAGAAGCTCAAGTTAATTATCAGAGTTCCTCGACAAGTCTCTAGCACTTAAAAACCTATAGAAAATCAAAAGCAATAAAATCAATCTCCAGCCAAAATAAAAGAGAAAATAACTCATGATAGAAATGAGCAAATCAGTGATGGCCAACATGATTATTCAACTAATGAAGAACTCATGGATGCAATCAAGTCTGTTGATTTTGACTGTAACTTATCTTCTCCTAAAACAACTAACATTCTATCTAGATACCATACACTAAATCAAAATAACATTGGAAGCATACCAGATACTCCAACCTTGATGACAAAAGATATCAATACAAGTTTTCGATCACTGTTGAATAAAAAGCTCAAACAAGCCAAAAGCAAGAAAATGAGAAGTCCTATTGTGAAAAAAAGTCTTTAATTTTTGTAGAGGCCAGAACTCCCACCTCACCAACATCTAATGATTAATATCATAAGCTAGAATATCCCTGGAATTTGCAACAAGTCATCCAAAATAAGGCTTAAGTCTATTGTTTGGAAAAACAACATTAAGCTTCTTTCATTCAAGAGCGTTTCATTCACTTTAATCATCAAAAGTCTATATCATCTTACCTTTATTTAATCACTTTTATGCTAACAATTATAATAAAATATGGATTTTTTTGGCAGAATGAGCTTGATATCAAGGTGTTGATTGACCATGTTTAATGCATTCACTCTGAAATAAAGCATAAAGACTACAACAAGATCATTCACATAACATAAATATACGCCAAATGTCAAAGAATTAATAGAGTTTATTTGTGGAACAAGTTAAATGAGATTTCTCATTCTGTAAAAGAGTGGATGATGTTGGCAGCTTTCAATTCAACTAGCTCTCATAATGATCAAACTGGATGCTTAACTTTCTGTCAGCAGAATGTTGAAGATTTTAACGATGTGATTAGGGAAAGTAAGCTTGGAGATGTTGGATTTGTTGGTACAAAGTATACTTGGACTAAAAATCTTAAAGGCAAAGGACTGGATTGGGTATTGATTAAAAATGACTGGAGTGAAAGTTTTGCTGATATAATTGTTACCCACATGGCTAGAACGTGCTCAGATTACACTTCTTTAAGCATCAAAATTATTAAAGACAGAATCAAGCTAAAAAAAGGCTTCAAATTTCTCAATTGTTGGAATCTTGACAAAAGCTTCTTAAAGATAATAGAAGATAGCTGGTATAAAGACATGGAGGGTTTTCCTCTTTTTGTTTTCTAGAACAAAATAAAGCGTCTTAAGAGTGCTCTTAAATTCTAGAATAAATAAAATTAGGAATATTCTTCATAAAGTCCTTACTATTGAGGAGGAAGTTAAAGTTTGCGAAGCTAACTACTTATCTTCAAACAGTCAGGTGGATCAGATTAGTCTCTCCAAGGCTTCTGTTAATCATCTCTTAGCTCTCATAATGGAAGAAAGTTATTGTCATCAAAAGATTTATGCCTCTTTGATCAAAGATGGAGACCGCAACACCCAGGTCTACCACAATTTTGTCCAAAAGAAGAGAAAGAAAAGTTAGATTTCAAACATCAAAATCAATAATAAATGGAAATCTGATGAAGATCAAATGGGTTCATCTGTTGAAACTTATTCCGAAGATATGTTTTCTCCTCCTTCTATTTATAATTCTACTGATGAAAAAAATATATTATAAATAACATTATTTTTAATTCTATTTCTAAGCTTATAAATAATGCAAAAAATAAATACCTTCTAGCTGAACCTTCATAAGAGGAAATTATTCTCACCATCAAGAATCTCAAGCCATCCAGCACAACAGGCATGGATGGTTTCAACATATGCTTTTTCATCTCATGTTGGCACATATATAGCATTATATCTGTAGTGCTATGATTGATTTCATCAAAGGCCATGACAGAATCATGGCCACATGTATTTGCTTAATTCCTAAAGCTGATAACCCTTCATATTGGAATCACTTTAGGCCAATTAACCTTTGTACCATTTGAAACAGAATTATGTCAAAACTTATAAATAATCGGCTTTATAACCTTCTTACTAAGTTGATTTCAAAAGTTCAAGGTGCTTATGTCAAAGGAAGATCCATTCAAGATAACATCCTTATAGCTAAGGAATTAATTCATGATATTAGCAGGAAGACTAAAGTTGGAAACATTGTTATTAAACTTGACATGTCGAAAGCCTTTGATAACTTATCACATAACTTCATTTTTAAAGTTCTTCATTGCTATGGTTTCAATCTAAAGTTTATCAGCCTAATTAAAAACATGATAAACTTTGTTTATGTTTTAATTCTTCTTAATGGCAAGGCTCTTGGATTCTTTAAAACCAGCAAAAGAGTGAGACAAGGAGACCTTTTGTCTAGTCTCTTCATCCTTGCTTAAGAAGTTTTAATAAAAGGTCTTGCAAACTTATTTGAATCTAATAAATTTCTCAAATACTCTTATAGAAGCAAGCTCAATATACCTTGCTTAGCTTTTGCAGATGATTTGTTAATATTTACTAATGGTCTATCTACCTCTATGGATCTATAAGTGATTTTCTACATGCATACTAAGATTCTATAAGTGATTTTCTATATACCTTGCTTAGCACAGTATCTATTGTAAAAGAATGCATCATTTACAACTTAACTACAAAAAGGATTGTTCTCAAAATTGGAACAGAATGAAGGAGGTTAGGGCTCTTGTGGAAGATCAAATTAGCTGGATTATGGGTTAAGGAAATTTCAAGCTTTGGAATTTTTTTTCAAAACAAAGTTTGTTTCGAAGCTTGAATAGAATCCTCCAGGCCCATTGACACCATGAACAATGTAGTCAAAACAAAGTTTGGGTCAATTATGTGGACTAACGTGTGAATGCTTGTTCAGCAGTTTTAGGACAAGTCAATGTGGTTACTACTTTAATATACGTTACTCATTCGATACTTTAGAAGTGAACAAAGACTTGACCAATAATATGTACCTATATTGAGGGAGAGGCCCACTTGGACTTTTTTTCATAAATCTTATTATTGCACAATTGTTTGCTGAGACCACTGATCTTGTATTTTTGTAGTCTTGAAAGATATACAATCATCGGTTTCATTGACAATTTATGCTCATAGTTATTTGATATAACAACTGATGTACAAATCATCTCGTGGAGTAATGTGTGGCTTTGTACTGGTTAGTTGTTGCCTTATAATGGGTCTTTTTTATTGTATAATTATGTGTTTCGAGTGTAATTGACATATTTTTATACATGTACAAGATTCAGAGCCCAATTATTTTATATTCTTGAAATCTCCAAAGGTTTATAGTGCCTATTTAGACTACGAGATTACAAGATCACCGGGGCGCAAAAATAGTCCGCAAAAACAGTCAACGTCATTGGTGTTTTAGGACTAGTCGAGGTCGATTATTTCTCAATATAGGTTAATTAACCAAATTTCCTATGTTGCTACTCCTTCAATATATTGGAAGTGAGTCAACATTTTGAAATGCAATTTACTAATGTTGAGGAATAAGCTATTTTGACTGGGTTTTTCAAGTTAATTGCATAAATAGTCACTGGAAATCGTGAGCTTGCAGGAAATCCTTTGTTGTTTTTTACTTACTGATTCTCTTATAGAGCAATGTGTGCAGGCATTCTACTAAAGCATGAAGTGACACTGGACACTGGAAGGCAGAAGAAGGAATAAGGGGAGAAGATTAAAGAATAAACAGATAAGATGTATCAAGTTGAAGACATCAAGTTATAGTTATATGAAATTTATGTTTGAATGTAAATTTTATTTTCCAATCATAATATGTATTGATGCATCGTATTTAGTAGATTATTATGTTTTAATTTTGCAATAAAAAAATATCACTGGGTAGCTATGCAGCCCCCTACATAGCTACCCTATTTTTTAACGACAAGAATATAACAGAAGTGTAAACAATGTTTCGACATGTCAGCAACACTCTATAGCAACAAAAAGTGAATTAGAAATTAAATTCAGATTCTTTCCAACATAACTGCAACACTGTTAGCGACTGCAGCAGTTAGTTATCGTGCAAAAGACGTGCAACAACTTCTGCAAACACTAACAGAATTAACTGTTTTATTAAATTAGTGCCACTAAATCCCAATGATTCTTGCAACGAAGTAGTTAGTCATGGGGCAACAATTGTGCAACGATTGTTTCTATGGCGGATATTAACAGACTTAACTGTTTCGATAAATTAGTGTCACGCAATCGCAACAAATCTTGCAGCAATGTGATCTGATTCCACCCGGGTCAAATTTTGCAACAACACTCGTTGCAAAACTGTGTTAAAAAGGTTCCGGTGGAAACTAAATTTGGTTAATGATGTCACTTAACACAACCGACATTTCCGGTCTCGAACCCGTTGTGAAAGGCTTGTTTCAACAGGCCTGAAACGATATTCGTCGTTCACAAAGCTTTTTAAAAGTCAGTTTATCCAGTAATAGAAGAGCCTTAACTTTTGGAGCTTTGATGGCTCAAGTTGAGGACTAAATCAAAGTAGAATAATCAACCAGGGTTCGAGGTGTAGCAGCTGCTGGTCAAAAGAATTCAGGACAGGTGGCAAATAAGCAGAGGCAGTTTTCGAACACTACTCAACAAGCACGTCCGAGGAACAACAACCTACTACCTCAAACTGGAGGGTATTCGAACCAAGCTCCAACATATCAATTTAATAAACCAAGGCCCAATAAATGGATAAGGCTCGAGTACTATGAGATCTGACTAAGAGCGTGGCTGCAATCTTTGATAAAACTAGAGGGTATGTAAATTTCAGGAAGCCCACTCCAATCAATAGGCATAAAGAGAAGTGAAACAATAAGTTCTGCAGGTAATTTAACGACAACGGTCATGATACCGCTGATTGCATTGCTTTGAAAAATGAAGTTTAGACTCTAATTGAAAATGAGAAATTAATGACTTTTGTGAAAGCACAGAGCAACGCATCGAAAAATCCAATAACATCGATTTCACAACTAACCAATCCAAATGCACAAGCTGAAAATTTGAGGATTTTGATGTTTCATCAGAATACTTAGACATGGATCCAGATCGACTAATTTTGATGGTAGTGGATGAACCAGTAAAGCAAGGCCACTTTCCAAGCATGTTCGAGTATTTTGAGTCCCTAACCACTTTTAGGGGTGACTCTATGACTGGCAGCACTGATAGTTCAAGGAAAAGGCACATAATAAGTCTGGTCACTTTGATAGAGGGAAAAATTTCTACCCACCTGTACGGTAAGAAAGGCATTCCCTTTATCCTTGTCGATGGAGACTATTTAAGGGGTACTACAGGCCACATAAGGATGCGGTGGTCATCAGAGCATAGATTGCTGGCGTTGAAATACAACACGTGTTGATAGATACTGGGAGTTGGGAAAATGTTCTTTTTAAAGCCACTTATAATAGAATGCGCAATCCTCTTTGAATTTCCTAATCATAGCGCACTATCATCCGATTTACTGGAGTTACTGCAAAGGTAATTGGAGAATTCGAGGGGGAAGTAATTCTGGGGAGGGGACCTTTTAAAAAGAAGGTTTAAGTGCTTTTTATGGTGGTGGACTGTCCAACAACCTACAATGTCATTTTTGGGAGATTCTGGTTGTCAATGATGTATGGTGTTGTTTCTACAGTCCATCAATGTTTCAAGTATGTCAGCGGAGACCGTGTCGGGGTCGTTCGAAGTAATCAACAAGTAGCCAGAGAATGTTACACCACTGCTCTTCGAATCCGAGGATCTAGCACTGATGATATGATAAATGAATAACAGTTACGGGGGTTAACCTCAGATTCTGAAAAAATGATTGACGATCCAAGGGAAACCCCAGGGTTATTAACAGTACGTGAAGAAATAGAGGAATATATTTTTCCTGGGGAAGAATATTTTGAATAGGAACCTTACTGACCCAAGTTCTACGTCGGCAACTTTTACAATTTTTGTCCAACAATTTGGATGTTTTCGCTTGGAAAACATAGGACGTAACAGGAGTTCCAATCAAAGTAATTTGCTATAGCCTAGCTATTGATTTGAATGTGTAACATGTTATTCAGAAAAACGAGAATGTCTTTAGAGAAGGCAAAACTTATCATTTCCGAAGTGGATCAACTATCCAAGGTTGGACATATCAATGAGTCACAGTATTATTTATGGACGATAAACCTAGTAGTGGTCAAGAAGAAGAATGGGAAGTGGAGAACGTGTATTGATTTTACAAACTTAAATCGAGTTCGTTCTAAGATCCGTTTCCCGTTCCTCGAACATATCAGCTGATTGATTCCACTTCATGAAATAGAATATTTACTTTTATGGATTCTTTTTCAGGATATAATCAAATTCAGATGGATCAGAAGGATCAAGAATGAACCACCATCATCACAGACAGAGGCTTGCCCTGCTATAGAGTTATGCATTTTGGATTAAAAAATACTGGGGCTACATACAAGAGGTTAATGGATAATGTATTTTCTAATCAGATCAGAAAAAAAATGGAGGTATACATCGATGATATGATTGTGAAAATATTAGAGATGATGCACACTTGGAAGATTTAGAGGAGACATTTCTGAATTTAAGGGCAATGACGCTAAAGATGAATCGAGAAAAATGTACTTTTGGAGTTCGGTTATAGAAATTTCTGGTTTATGTTATCAGTGAAAAGGGGATAGAAGCTGACCCATAACAATTTAAATTTTTAATATCTATGAAATCGCCTCCAACTATCAAGGAAGTGCAGATTTTGCCAGGATGGTTAGAAGCAGCTAATAGATTTATTTCTAGATTTTCTGACAAATGTTTCCCTTTCTTTTAAGTGATATGAAGACCAAAGAATTTTGAATGGACTTCAGATTGTGAAACAAAATTTTCGTTCATCAAGGTTATGTTATCATCACCAGAAATATTATCCAAGCCCCAAAACAGAGAACAAGGTTTTTTGTACATTGCAATATCAAATTTTATAGTAAGTGCAGTGTTGATAAGTGAAGATTCAGGAATTGTGAAGCCGGTATACTAAAATTAGAAAATGTTTGGTGGTAGCAGAAAAGAGGTATTTGAAGCTCAAAAATTGGCATTGGCATTGGTGGTAGCTGCTAGAAAAATGCATCCCTATTTTCAAGCTCATACCATTAGAGTTCGAAGCTTATTTCCAATAAAGAATGTTTTGCAACGACCTGGTATTTCATGAAGGATGGTTAAGTGGTAAGTGGAATTAGGGGATTTTGACATCACGTTTTCGCTTGGAACGACAATTAAAGCTTAAGATTTGGCAGATTTCCTTGTTGAATTTTATTCAAGCATATCATATGAAGAAGTTAGCAAGGACGTCTTGCTCGTTAATTGGATGTGGATTGTTCAAACTGATGGAGGTTCTATTATTTTGGGATGCAGTGTTGGAGTTCAACTGGTTACTCAATCTGCTGAAATAATGCTTTGATCTATTAGGTTTGTTTTCATGTGTCGAATACTAACAGTGAATACGAAGCTGCATTATCTGGATTGAGACTCGCGAAGATATGTGGTGCAACTTCAGTATGATTAGAGACATATTCTCAATTAGTAGCAAATCAAGTAGCTTGAGTTTCCGAAGTGAAAAAGGACCATTCAAATTTTGTATCTTAAAGAGCTTTGAAATCTGATTCTTTTATTTGATCATGCTGTTGTAGAAGATATAAACCGAGGACATAACACATTTGCTGATTCTTTAACAACTATTGCATACAAAGAAGAATATCACTGGATTTTATTACATAAGATTCCATCGATTTTAAGTAATTCAAAATAGTGTGAGCATATCGAGGAACTATTTGCCACCTCAAACACATTCCAATGCGACTGGAAAACTGACATTTTGATTTTTTTGGTTAGAGGAGAGTTTCCTGAAGATGTGAAATTGGACAAAACATTGCGAGGGAAAGCTTTTGGTTATACATTATTAGATGGAATTTTGTATAAAAAAGCGTTGAGTAGGCCATTATTACGATCTTTGAGCAAACAATGATCGCTGGAGGTTTTATCAGAACTATATGATGGCTTCATTGAGTAGGCCTCAATTTTATAATAAAGAAATGGCTTCATTCCGTGCTTTGAAGGGGATCAAGCAATATTTTCCCACACATTTTCATCCTCAAGGAAATGGACAAGTAGAGGTGACGAACATAACTATTTTAGAAGGATTGAAGAATAATTTGACAAGAGCAGCAAGAAAATGACCTAATTATTTGCAGGAGGTAAGAGACTCATTTTGCTTTCGCATATGGAATGCATGTTGTTAGTCTTGTGGAATCTACCTTGCCTTCTTTTAGGATAACCCAATATGCCGAGGACTTGAATGATGAAGCTAAAAAAGCAAGTTTGGATCTGATTGAAGAGAATTGTGTTTGAGCTCATTTCAATGTAATTCATTATCAAAATCTTATGAGGAGCATATAATTCGAGGGTGAAAATGAGGGAGTTCAAGGTCGGTGACAAAGTTTTAAGAAAAGTATTACTCCATATCAAGGAGAAGACCTTCGGCATGATGGCTCATGATTGGGAAGGACCTTATATGGTTGTTGAAAGGATAAAGCTAAGTTCTTATCACGTTTGTGATAATCAGGGGAGGATGCTTCAACATCCATGGAATATATAACATCTAAAATTGTACTGGGAGTGACTGTATTGTATTCTGAATTTTTTTTTTAATATTAATTAGTACACTATTTCCTACCATGTTGGTCCAAGATGGTTTTAACGAGGTTCTATGTATATATTCAAACTAATCAATAAAATATATTTTTTGCCCAATGGTTGTTTATGAGTTCTTGTTTTAACTATTTGGTAGCTAATCAAAGATTGATCATCTTTGAAGTTAACCAAGAGTGGAATATTCTGAAGTGCTGAGTACACTTTTTAAAGAAACAATATATTCGAAAGATACGTTCATTAAACATATTAGTTTATTCAAAGTGATACGTCCATTAACGCACTATAATATTCGAGGTGTTAAGCTTTTTAATATTACATTTTTACATCAAACCGTTAATATAAATAACAGTCAAATGCAAATATAACTTAAAAAAATAAAGGGTAAGCAGAGTTTGCTGTCATTCAAGTTAATTCGAGAATAACAGTGTAATTTCCTAGATTCTAAGAGAAAAGGAATCTATTAAAAACAAAAAATTTACAAGTGATTGAATACCAAGTACCAAAAATGATAGTTAAATTACTCATCTTTAGAACTCTCTTTGAAAGATCCTCTCGAATATTCATCTTCGGATGACGAGCTATGAATATGATCAAATGCCTCGCTAGGACATTTTTTATGGGAATTTCGCTCCAAAAGTTGGAAAGATCGATTCTAGGATATGACACATGGATTTCACAAAGTAGTGTGACGATTTTTTTTCCTCGCCGTTTTATAGAGCAGCCACCATCTCTTTTGCACATTCATCCTCGGCATTAGTGACAGTGAGTTGCTTTTCTTTAGTAAATTGGACTTTGAGGCCAGCCATGACATCTGTTAGTTTTTTCTTCTTTGTCTCACTTTGTCTAAGAGAAACTTGAAGAGAATCAACTTTTTTCTTCTCTGCAACTAACTCTTCAGAATGTTTTGTCTTGAGTTGATATATTTCATTCTGATACGAAGTCCTGACATCTTCTTTTTCTTTTGATGTACTTCTCTAAGATGCTTCTCGACATGGACGAGCCCTCTGAGAAATTGAGACCTACCCATTTGAAAGTCATGAAATTGGTATCTTACAAGATTCCCAAGGATGTCCCTAATTTTTTTCTCAGCTGCAACAATACTTTTATAGTGAACCATTTATTTAGCGATACGTTTTAATTAACTTCGAGAAGATTCAATCTCTTGAGTTAGTTTTTGCATTGTAGCATCGAGATCATAAAAAGTTTAAAGATCGGCTAGAACCACTTCGGATGGTCTGCAGGAGAAAAGACCAATGGGTTGGGTCGAGGAATAAGAGCTAAGGAGGTTGTAGGAACAATAACCTCAAGAGACGTAACTTCGAAGGTAGTGCGTGCAGATCTTCTATCAAGATTGTGCAGATGATCTTGAATCTCTTGAACAATGAGATCCTCGTCTCCAACAAGATATTGTGATTTGTTGAAGTTGATAGATCTATCAGGATCGAAATGACCATCGCCTCCATCATCTTCAATAGCCACAGTTTATTTTTGCTGATTGACAGCGTCTTCTTTTGTTTCATTTTATCTCTGTTGACTTCGCTGCTTTTCTGTCATTGCAACTTCATCGCCATCCGACAACACCTCTTCGAAATTCTACACACTTTTATTATTCTCTTTCTTTTGAGGAGCTGTTTTAGTGCTGCTTTTCTTTTCAAAGGACCAATAGTTTTCTTCTTTTTTGAAGAAGTTTCGTTGAACATAAAATAAATTTTGTGAAGGAGGACATTATTACAACAGTAACAAATGTCAATTTCATTGATGATAAGACTAGAGGTTGGTGGTACGATACAGGCACATTTGTTTATGTCTTCCATGTCAAATATTTGTTCAAAACAATGGAATCAAGAAATAACACAAAGGAAGTGCAAATGAGAAATACAAACAAGTCTAAGGTTGAGGGACATGGAAATGTAGATTTGATTTTACAAGCCTGAAAAGAATGACTTTTGCAAATTTATTGTATGTTCCATTAAGGACCAACAAATAAGTTTCTGGCGCGCTATTGTCTACAACAAGAATTTGGCCCGTGTACGAATCTGAGAAAGTTGTTTTGTCAAACACTAGAACTCTTGTAAAAATCTAGTCAAAGTATGTATTAATATATCTATTATTAATTAAATAAAAAATATATTTACTCGTGCTCTCGTAATGACATTTATAATAGCATTCTATACTTTCTCATATAAGACATATCACGAGAAATAAAATTGTTAAAACCAATTTTATAAAATGTGACATTAGTTCATATGAAAAATATGAGTCGTGTGTAGAATCAAAGATGATTAACAAACCTTACGAATCCGTAGAAAGATGCCCGAAAGTGTTAGACTTAATACACACTGACATATCTGAGTTAACGGTACCTTGAAACCTAGGATAAAAGATACTTTATAACTCTCATTGATGAATACTCTAGATTAACTTATGTCTATTTCCTTAAACATAAGGATGAAAAATTTAACATGTATAAAATCTTCAAAACGGAAGTTGAAAACCAATTACAACTAAGATTAAAATACTGTATAGTGATAGATGTGGGAAATATTTATTGAGACATTTTTCTAGTTTTTATGAAGAGCATGAGATAATTCATCCATTTTCTACTAGTGAAGGTGATCAATGACATACTAGTTAATTCAAGATTGTATATTAATTTATTGGGTGCAGTTTTTTTAACTGCATGTCATATTTGTAATTGTATCCCTCTTAAGAAAACTGGAAGGTCTGTATATGAGCTATGGAAAAGAAGAAAAACAAATATAGATTATTTTGAAGCGTAATTGTTTTTAGATTTTTATGAAAATATGGATTTAAAAAGAGTAAAATTAGTTCATAAAGCTATGCTTATTTGTTATGCGGCTGATTACAAAGCGTATACGTTATTATACTTGGATTATAATGCGGTATTTGAATCAATATATGAAGATTCCTTTGAGCTAAATTATCTGATGACGATAGGATTCAAACCACTATAGAAAATGAGGAAAAAACTTTAAAAGATGCACTTTTTGTTGAGGAGCAACCACGAGACCCTCGTATGAGCCAAATGGAAAACAATATGAAAAATAGGTTCCGATGAGATATAATCTCAAAAAATTTCCTTTATATTTGCTAGAATAAATTTATAAAGAAATCACCGCAAAAGTTCTGATAGTGCTTCATTTAGAAGACGACCATAAATCTTATAATAAAGTAATAGCATGATGAGATTTTGCATTTTAGCAAGAGGCTGTAAATGGTCAAATGGAATCAATACTATGAAATCACACTTGGGAAGTGGTTGATTATCTTCGGAGTCAAGATCAATAGGTTATCACTGTGTGTTTAGGAAGAAATATCATACACAATTATCATTCAACCCTTTAAAAATATTGATAGCAAAAGGTTTACGACTAAAAAAGAATATATTATTTTTACACACATTGTCTCATTACAAAAACGAATTCTAGTCCAGTCACTGCCACTGGTTGTAACAATTATGCCACCAGTTCTACAGTCTCAATGCGGACTGATGCCACGACTTATGGATTAGTGACGGTGATCATACGTGATGTATTTTGCCTCAATGGTGGGTTCACGACCGATTTTTGATTCCCCATTGGTTCACTTGAATCCGAGAAATCTTTATCAATCTCTGACCTATTAATTACCATGGTTAATGTATCTTAGCGCTTTGTTAACCTTCCCACAGACGACGCCAAATTTGTTAAAGGAAAATAGCAAAGGATAATGCCAAGTATAAACTTTTATTACCAGAGAAGAGAATTTACATTTGTTGAGTGTTCTAACGCATATTTATATATTTTTCTCACCATTTACCGGTGGTTACTATAATATTTAATGCCACTAACTGACTGCATTTATATTATGGGACCTGAACTTATGAGTGATACGCTAGTGGTTTGACTAGTTCCATTAAAGTAACATTAAATCGTTGTATTTTCCGTTTTTCTTGTAGATCGGGATCGTTCGACATTATCCGCGTGCGAAGCCAAACGTACTCCAATTAATCCCCTTATGCTCAACTAGATATCTTACTCGGTTGTTTCTTCGGATCAAGTAATATATCTGCATCTTTGGTCGATGGTATACTTGATCGATCCAAGCTCCATCAATTTACCCCGCACTAGTTAGACATGCTCTGATTTCTTATACAGACCTCGGTTATGCTCGATACCCTTATCATCTTTGCTTGCTGCTTGTATTTATATCGTAGTCAGGGTCGTTTCATACCCTTCGAGTGGCTTCATCTGTTGAGATACCTTCTTACTTGACATCCAGAGGATACCCCGTCATCAAGGCACCCCCTTAGTTCATGGATTGTATGTGGTAAGCATATAATCGATGAATTAAACATAATAAGGAGAGAAAATGAATCAGTATTATGGAGGGTCCTAGTTGAATGACATATGAATAACACGAGTAGTTTATTCGACCCAGCCTTCCTAGAAATCTATTTCTTTCGACTTTCCCCTAAATATGAGTATCTGGATGATAACGGGTTACTAAGCTTTAGGGGTAGTTATGGGATTCCCGAGGATTTAACAGGTAGCGTGCCATCAGTTGGTGAACAACCTTATCAAGCAGAAGATCATAAGACTTTCCTATTCACTACCGTACTCGATTTCTCTTGCCCTCACTAATTTGGGATTTCTTTAGCGTAATAGGCATATGCCCGAGACAATTAGTTGTGAATGGGTGGCAAAGCTTCTTAGTATATTTTTGCGCTCACGCTTATTAGAAATTAAAGTTTGCTTGGCAGATTCACTCTTAACCATTTATGTAGCTAAGCTTACCAAATCTCAATTTTTTTTGCAACTAGTTTACAAGAATGAGGAAGATTATTGAACTCCCTTCGTCGGATAACAACAAGCTAAATTATTTTATGTTTGTCTCGGGAAATTGGGAGCATGAAAAAAACCATTATGAATCTCTAGTTAGAAAGGAAGTGGAACGTAAAGTGTAAACGTTATTAGGATTGGTGCAGGTGAAGCGACGCATCAGATTGGTGCAAGGAAAACTTGTCGAAGGAGTACAAGAACCCTCTGGTTCAAGTAGGTAACCTAGTTAGCTCGACTTGGTTTCAAGAACCATATCTTCTGTTTACGAATGTGAACTATTTGAAAGTTGGTTTGTACTAGTGCCAGAACCGAACATTTTAAAAAAGGGAGAGGTGACTACAACAGATGGTGGCGAGGTTGCGTTGGTAGAGCGCATACGGGCGCTGATGGAACAGAGGTACCGAGAACGAAATAGTACGGAGGTTTTGCTGTCAGTGCCATAGACCTAGAAATCAAAAGAGGCAGAAGTTTCTACGTCACTGCCTTGTCAGAATGAAGGGAAATGGGAGGTGCTAACTATTCAAGGGGTTGATGAAGTGGATCAGTAGAAAATTGACACTCCTACAACTGGAGGTGAAATAGTGCAGAACCGAGCGCGACACATTCGGAAAGTTGAAGATTCAGATGATGAAGTGATACCTATGGTAAAGAAGTCTCGGGTGATAGTTAATATTGTACCTCTTGTGACAAGGAAGTTGCAACTAGTGGATGAGGACAGTGGATGGTGTTGCGGTGCTAGTGAAGCCAACCAATTAGTTGTTGCATCTAACGATTGAGCAGGACCGTGAGAAAGCTCCTGAGGTGGTCATTCTAGATAGAAACCAAGCGGACCACTAGAAGGGAAGGGTAGAGGAAAATGATGATTAGCAGAGAGGCGAAAAAACGAATTCTCAAGGAGATAACACAAAGAATGAAAGAGTTTGTGAACTCAGCAAACGTTCACTCTTCAGTACCATTTGTTCAAGGGGTCGGTATTGGACCCTCATTTGTCAATCTTGCTAGACCGGAGCAAACTAGTAACAAACAAACCAAGTCGAGTAGAAGGAAAGTGCCCATAGAAGAGCTGCCGAGCTGTCATACTATGATGGCATGCCCATGAGTGACATCGTGCAAGAGTAAGTGAAGCTGGAAAATTGAGGTAAGGTAGACTATACTTAATCCTACTGCCATAATCAAATTTAAAACTTCGAGCTTCATTTCATCCCATTACTCAGCATATCTTCCTCGCCATTGAAACCTGCAATAAGATAAAGCATAGCAAATGAGAGAAATCTTCGACCAAAATCAAAATGCCTGAAAGAACTTTTTCGTTGATTTGAGAGAAGTATCCCAGACCCAAGCTTGCAAGCAAAATTATAGCTTGAAGCTGATTCGGGACCTGAAAAGGAGAGACATTCGGTTTCTCTTTGCATATCAGAGTCCACTTCACAAGACAATCAACAACTTGGTTTTGGACTCTGAAGATGTGCTTAATAATCATTATGGAAGTTATCAGATTTCTACAATTTTTTCAGTATAGGATTCAAGTACCAATGAGACTTCCCATTAGCAAGAAAGGTAATTACCCTTGTAAGACCTCGAGAACTAACACACCATTTGTTATATTAGATTTTATAACAACATATGAGCCTTGTAAGACCCTTAGTCTACCAGTTCGACCATTAAGGTAAAACCTTGCTCATCTGAAATACTAATATAAATAGGTTACGTTTACTCCAGTCCTATAGACAACTTGAGAAAAAAACTATTCTAATCATTTAACATTGTATGAATCATCATTGTCGATAATAACCCTTACAACATCAAGCATTCCTAGGTTTTCAAACCCATACTTATTGGAAGTCATGTGAAACGATGTTCCTGAATCCAACACCCATTTATCGTTATACTTGCATTAATAAAAATTCAACAAACAATTAACGTAATCACAATCATTAGACAATATTTCAACATCTATGGCTTCAGATTTCCGATAGTTATTAACTTCATATGCTTTCCGTAGTTCTGAATGATATGTCGTTTGTCTAAGTATGTCCAACAAATTACTTTTCAAATTTGTAACATCCCTTTGGACTCTGGACGATATTTGTGTCTCCTCTCACTTGAATCTATGTTCCCTAATCGACGCCTAACATTCAGTATGTTCCCTCCGGAGTCATCATTCATGACATTCTTGTTTTGAAGATTTGTGGAGTTTAAGGAACTCTTGAAGTTGGTCACAGAGAGTCTTTCTCGTAAAGCACAATGCCCATGAAGTGTTCATACTTCTTCTCCAAAAATGTAGAAGGATGATTGTTTGGTCATCATCCTCGACCTTTACACCAATTGCATTCAAGTTGAGTATGATTCGCTTATAATCATCTAGGTATCGTTAGATCTTTTTGCTATTATTCTAGTAGACAACGTGTAAAGTTGTTTCTTCATATATAATTTGTTTTCCAATGAATTGTTTATGTAAACTTCCTCTAGCCTATTCTGTACCCCAACCTCGTAGGCTTTTCAAATACCTTTCGCAGTATTTAATCTTCCATGATCTATATAAGGAAATTATAAGCTTTAGACGATACCACAACATCAACCTCTGTAGATTTATCATAATATTGGTAGTCAATCCTTTCTGTACAGGTATGCCTTAACTTTAATTCTTGGAACCATATTTCATGGCTTTCTGGTTTCCAGGTGAGATATATTTCTCTAGCCTTCAGAATGATGATCCATCTACTTCTTATATTGTAGTTTCGCGCTCACCGCATTCATTGGTAGATAAAACCACCGTTTCGACGATAAAAGAAATTATGTAAGATGTATCATTTAACGAACCTTTGGAGAAAATAATTAACATTGTTCAGGATGAGAAACAAATAAAAGAAAAGGTAAATAAAGACGAACAAACAAGACAAATTTCACGTAGTTCCGTTTATGGAAATAATTCAACATCCACGAGAAACAAACACTATTTTTATTAATAATTGAGTTATAGACATACTCTCAAACACAAAATACTCAATCACTCTTTATAACGAATATTACATGATTAAAAAATTAGTACTTATCTCATAAAAAAGTAGAATTACTTATTTATCTTCGTAAATATGCCCCTCAAGACCCAATTAATAGAAAATTTACTTAATATAGTTTCTAATTAATATATAATACCCAATTGATAAAAAGACTAATTAATATAAAAGACCAAATTAATAAAAAATCCAATTAATATGGAATATCTAGTTAATATAGAATATCTAATTAATATAAAATATCTAATTAATAGAAAATCTAATTAGTATTGAATATCTAATTAATATAGAAATATAGTTAATATAGAATATCTAATTAATATAAAAATATAATTAATATATTTTCAACCAGCCGATTAATAATCATCGTCGTATTAATAAAATTAAGATATTAAATTTATCCAATAACACATAAACTAGTCTATTTAAAATATTAAGAGATTAAATCTGATTTTTTTATAATTAAATATATTGTTAAAGAGGAAAAAATATAAAACATTGGTTGTTAAAATCATTAAATGATAAATTTAATTATTAAAAATAATGGAAGATAACAAGATCGAATTTTATATAAAAATACAAATGTGTTAGGATCGCATTTAGAGATATGGTTGTAAGTTGTTGAGAGAATTGTGAATGTGTCTTCTATATCTTCACATTTTTTACGGCAGGTCACACTTATAGTGTATGTATACACTGTGACAAAAAGTAACGCATATGGCTTAATGCATATTTCCTAAAATATATATCAAATTAATATTAAATAGGTCATATACATTATAACACAACCCATATACATTTGATTCTAATCCTGACATTCTAACACCCCCTCAAGTTGGAGCATGAAGATTATGAATGTCCTACTTGCCAAGCAAAAACTCAAATTGTTGCTAGCCTAGTGTTTTTGTAAAGATGTCTGCAAGCTGAGACTGAGTGGGTATGTGAGATGCATAAATAAGCCTATCAAGTATCGTATCCCGTAGAAAATGACAATCTACTTCAATATGCTTTGAACGCTCATGGAACATAAAATTGTGGGCAAGATGTAAAGTCGACTGACTATCACTGAAAACTCGCATATCCCCTGAATGTGAGAACCCAAAACCCTTGAGAAAACCGTGGAACCAATTTAACTCATAACTCAATCTTGCCATAAACCGGTACTCTTGTACAGGGGAAGACAATGCAACAACACCTTGTTTCTTAGTCTTTCAAGACATAGAGGAATCACCCAAGAACACCATCCAACCACTGATAATGCACTGAGTGTTAGGACAACCATCCCAATCAGAGTCACACCAGCCTGTTAAAGTGAGATTACAACTACTCAGCAAGAAATTCCCTGACCCAGGCTCCCTTTCAGATAACAAACAACTCGTAATTCAGCCTTCCAGTGATCATAATGCGGTTTCTGAAAAAACTAAGATAACATATGTATCAAAATATAGATAGTTGGTCGTGTAAACGCTAGATAAATAAGTCTCCCCACCAACCGCGGTACGCGAACCTGTCAATGAGTAGTGCTAACTTGCTCTTGCTAAGCTGGTGGCTTTTCTCAATGGTAAACGGTGTAGGCTTGCTACCACGTAAACATGTCTAAGAAATAATGTCCAAGTATATGTACGTTAGCATAGAAAGATACACGCAGGTCATTCCCATATAAAATATATTTGAGATGACCTATGTCCTTCATATGAAAGACAGGCTCTCAAATATTTCTTAAACTCAACCAATGTACCAGGGTTATTTCCATATATAATAACATCATCAATGTACACCAAAACATAT
Source organism: Limnanthes douglasii subsp. nivea (assembly GCA_036936605.1). Lineage (NCBI taxonomy): Eukaryota > Viridiplantae > Streptophyta > Magnoliopsida > Brassicales > Limnanthaceae > Limnanthes > Limnanthes douglasii. The sequence goes on from JAUPFV010000001.1 coordinate 354,761,680, forward strand.
ATACGAAAATCACTCGTGAAATAAGAGAATAAAGAATAACCTCAATAGGACTCAACAAACCCATACCTCTTCAGTGCAGCTACTAACGTGTCAAACCAACACCGAGGCGCTTGCTTTAGGCCATACAACGATTTGCAAAGGCGAGAGACCTGTCCTTTGTGCCCTCTGTCAAAATGTGAAGGAATTTTCATGTAAACCTCCTCATCCAGATCACCATATAGAAAGCATTATGTATATCCATCTAATGTATCACCATCCAAAAAGGTATTGTGTACAACCAACTAGTGTAACTCCAAATTCTGAGTTGCTACTATCGCTAAGAAAAGACGTGCAATAACTATGTCGGCAACAAGGACAAACATCTCTGTATAATCAACATCTTCTACTTGGTGATTACCAAATACGACTAAACGAGCTTTGATACGATCTACTCTCCCATCATCATAATATATAATTTTATAAATCCACTAATTCCCCCAAATATTTCTCCCGTGGGGGTAGATGCGCCAAGGTCCAAGTATGATTATCCTCTGGTGCCTGAATCTCTTGTTGCATTTCCTGTCTCCAGCCAGGGTTCCGCATAGCCTCTTAGAATGACTTAGGCTCATTGCCAGAGGTAATAGCTGCAAGAAAAGAGCGGTGTGCCAACAAAAGACTAGAAATGTCTAGATAATGAGTTAGAGACTAGGAACCGGGACTAGGAGGAGTAGACGGTGTTGAATGTACTATTGCAGTCATCACAAAATCTTTCAAACAAGTAGAATGAATTTTAATACGCTTATCTGAGATACCACTGTCACCATCCTAAGGTGGAGGTTGCGCATCACCAAGCTCGAAAAACTCCGTAATTGGCTCTACCACAGGGAAACCGTCATCCGGTGACTCCCTCTCTTCAATCGGAGAGGCATTCTCAACCTCCTCCAAAACTTCGAAGTAGTAGTAGAAAGTGCACCGATCTCAGTTTCTGGACAACCCAAATCAGAGCGCATAAGAATAGATGCAAATGGAAAATATATGGTTAAAACATTTCACATCACGGGAAACAAAACAGTCGTGACTCTCGAAATCATATACTTTCCATCATTTCTTGTTATACGGGTAACGCACAAAAACACACCCGAAAACTCAGACCTCTGATCAAGCACATAACACAGAGGCCCAAACACACGAAGCTCGGAGAAAATAGGAGTCACGCCAAAACAATATCTCAAATGGAGTCTTAAAACTCAAAAAATGAGAAGGGGTTTGATTAATCAAATACTTGGCAGCCAAGACACAATCCCTTAAAATTTAACAGTTAAGTTACCCTGAAACCGGAGAGCACGAGTAACATTTAAAATATGTCTATGTTTTTTGTCGACCCTAATATTCTACTAATGAGTACTCACACATGAAGATTGAAAAAAAATACCCAACTCATTAAAAACAAGGTGCACGGAGAAAAATTCAGTATCATAGTCACTGCGTAGTGTCTTAACAACCCCATTAAATTGTTTTTTGCCATTGCGAGAAAATATAAAAACGTAAAAGTTACTTATGTTTCCTCAACCAAAAAATAATTTCATACGACATGTGAGTAATCATTAAAAATAGTAAAACATGGAAGTTACTTCTTGACCATTTTATATTGACAATACAATTCATATTTTTCTATGATCATATATTATAATTTATTATGGTTGATTTAAAGATCGTCTTTATTACGATATCACCTATACATGTAATTTAATTACATCATATCAAATAATTATCACGCGTGCAAGAATAATTAGATTTTAGGTTTTTATTCGTTGACACTTCAAAAGTACATTTAGTATATTGTCTCATGAATCTCGTTTCCTAATAAATATACATCATTTGAACCGAATGAGTTTACCAAATTTGTAGAGAAAACAAGGTTCAGGCAAAATATCACCATATACTAAGTTTGTGCTCATCTTTAGAACATACGGAACACTACGATAGTTATATATTCGAACTTGTAGGCGTTAGCTTGACGTTTATATAACGTTCTATCTTTTATTAGTGGGCATTGTTCATTTGTACCTAATCAATAACTTTACTTTTTCGGTTAATTTGTATAAAAGAAATTCTAAAATAACATGCACAAAGACATATGTATCATATCACCAACCAAAAAATCTATTTTCCACAATGTTAACTTTCATCACCAATACTACGATTTCATTTTCTATAATGTTTATGTTTTAACGAATCTTTATCTTATATATTGTTAATGTTTTAAAGACTCTTTCAAAGATTATAATTTTTTACAATATGGTTTGATTTACAAAAAATATCATGATGTTTCAAAGACCATTTATGACTATTGTTGGTCCTCAATAGTTATGATGTTTTTAGAATTTCTACTCTTTGAATATTTTTCTATTTTTTCAGACATGAACATATTAATTATGTTCTTAAATTCGTGAATTTGGAGGATAATTATTCATGCTAAAACTAATAATTTACATATTGAGATAAAAAGATTTAATGAGACATACATTTCTCCTTAAGCATGTTCCACATTTGAGTGCCAAAATTTAAAACTTCAACTTCTCCTTCTATCTTACAAAGTTTGTTCGGTCGTATCGATCCAATCAAATCGAATATTTATTCATCTCTTTTATGGTACTTATCGACGAGTTCGTGTAATGTTTTATGAATAATTCATTTTTATTGTTAGAAAATTAGAATGGTGTATTCAACGTATAGATAGTTGGAATTTTACAAGAAACTTCATTTCGTCTTATTTTTCGGATGGCAGACTTGAGACACGTAGAAGATATATTTTCTAAACACACACATATTCTAAGTAAGCCAATGCTTGTCCTACATTCTTTCCGAGTTTCAAACTGAGATTGAATGACATATGTACTTCTTTAAAATTTTGATGTATAAATTTATCCAATACCTTTACAATATAGTGGGTTTGACTTACGAAATAAAACATTCACAATTTTTAGTACCATTACTTACACAATAATGTCTACTTCTTCAAGATCATTCATCGTAAAATAATACATGAATCTCTAAATTTCAATTACATATCTTATGTTATTACTTACTATAAGTAGATCATCTATGTATAGACATGTTATGACCATATATCACCATAAATATTTATGTACAAACACTTACTCACAATATTATACCTAACCTGATAAGATATTATTGCATGACCAAACTATATATGTTACATTAAGAGCTTGTTTGAGATTACACAATAACTTTACAAACCTATACATATTTGATTTAATCCTGGAAATACAAACGCCACTAATTACTTCATATTGACCTCCTTATTTAGATATATCCATTTAGGAATATCTTCTTGACCTTCACCTAATAAATGTTTGAGTTGGATAACGTTGCATGTTAGTATGATTTGCCATTAGGTATCTATTATCAGGGAATTTTATGTTTTACATATATTTGTCATGTTCATGTATATGCTGTTTGTTCTTATTATAGTATCCACGGTTACAATCTATTGGTGAACGGTGCACCCATGTTGGATTGTTCGGACTTCCAATTGTGGAAGGAAGAGATGTTGTTGTTTTTATCTATACATGATTATGACCATGCATTGTCAGTTCCCAAACTATCTCCCCTTAGTCCGAAAAGTACACCGGAGGAAACTAAGGCCAATGAAAGGTGGGAGAGGTCAATAAGTTATGCATGGCGTTCTTGATACAGGGGATACCAGTAGCATTGCGTGGGGTCTGCCTAAAGGTGTTACGACTACCTCAGTCTTTCTCGCGGAGGTTGAGAAAGCCATTTCTAAAAATGAGAAGGTAGAGATGCAGCGTTTGCTCATCGAGATAGCTACCAAAAAGTATAATAGAAAAGGTAAAATCGAAGAGCACATTATGGGAATGTTGATGAATTGACCAAAAGTTAAAGGCAATCGGTTTAGACTTACCTGAGGAATGCATAGTGGGATTCATATTTTATTCGCTGTCAAACTAGTTTAAGTATTTCTAGTTCACTTATAACTGCATGCGGGAAAAGTGGAATATCAATGAGTTGATTTTTCACGCTGCATAGGAAGGGGAAAAACTTGAAGGCACGTCACTTGAGGTTAATGTGATTATATCTGTAAAAGGAGTAGGGCCTAAGCGGAAGGCAGATGGCTAATGACCAGGTCAAGGTCTGGTAAAGAAGAAAAAGCCTGAGGAATCGACTATAGGTCGATGCTTTTTCTACAAAGAGAAAGGATATCCGAAGAAGGATTGTGAGAAATGCTAGGCTTATTTGTTAAGAAAAGGTATTCCCACATTTTTGGTTGTTTCAGAAAGTAATATAGGTTTTGTGAAAAGAAATACTTGATGGGTTGATTCGACTGCAACAACTCATGTCTGTGTTTCTTAGCAGGGTACATCAAAGACCAGGATGCTAAGTTAGGATGAAAGATCCATTTTCACGACAGTCTGATGTTTTAGCTATTTGTGATTTTTTTAAGAATTTCCACTGGACATGTATTATTTTTAGAGACTGTAATGTATGTTCCCATTCTTAGAGGAACTTAATTTATTTTCCAGTTTTAGACTTACAAGGTTACTCTTATCTAATGGGAAATCATTAGTTTACACTTTCTCTAAATAATGTGATTGTTAGAAATGGAAATTTGATTAAATAGGATAATTTTTATTTGTTGAATACTATTAATAATCACAACATTTCTATGAATACACAACGTACACCAAACAACATTACTAAATCTGAAAGATCTTATAAACTGTAGCACAAGCAGTTAGGTTACATATCCAAAGTTATGATGGTTAGTTTGGGGAGGAGAATAAGAGAACATGTGTTGAGTTTGAGGAAGAATCCATTGTGATTCATGAAGGTTTCAATGGGGATACTCAGGTATTAGAAGATTGATCTATAATGCCAATCATTTTGGTCTCATTAGAATAAGGTAATTATCAAATTAACAGTGATGCTCCACTTGAGGATTCTAACCAAGATATGGATATGGTCGAGGTCGAACAAGAGGAACCTCAAGATAATATTTCATAAGCGAATCAAAATGACATCGTTACTAATGATCAAACTCTACCTCCTCAAGAAGTACAACAAGTGAAAATAGTGTCTTTAATAAGGTCCCTGAGAGAAAGGAAGAGTACTATAGGTCCATAATTTATAGTATATCTTCAAGAACATGATGAGTTATACGCTGGAACTATAGATGATCCTTCATCATACAAACAGACCATGGCTAGCTCTGACTCTCGGAAGTGGATTGACGCTATGAAGGAAGAGTATAAATCAATGCACGACAATACGGTATGGGATCTTGTCTCATTACCTGGAGAAAAAATGGCAATTGGTTTTAAATGAGTTTACATAATCAAACATGATTTCCTTGGTAATATGGAAATACATAAAACACGTCTTGTAGAGATAGGTTATACTCAGCGTGAAGGGATTGATTTTAAAGAAACTTTCATGTCGGTATCGACGAAAGATTCGTTTAGAACGATCATGGCATTAGTTGCACATTTCGACCTTGGGCTTCATCAGATATATGTTAAGACCGTTTTTCTCAATAGTAATATTAAGAAACGATCTATATGGTGGAACCATAACACTTTGTGGAAAGTAACTCAAAAAATCTGGTTTGCATGCTTAAAAAATCAATTTATAGGCTTAAACAAGCCTCTCGTCAATGGTATCACAAATTCCTTGAGGTGATAGTCGGTTATGACTTTGGAATCAACTCAGTTAAGGATTTTGTGTATCACAAGTTCAGTGGGAATAATTTTATATTTCTTATATTATATGTGGATGACATATTGCTTGCCTCGAATAATAAGGAATTGTTACACACTACAAAAATATTTCTATCAGACAAGTTTGATATGAAGGATCTTGGTGATGCCAATTTTATGTTAGGAATCCAGATACATCGGGATCGATCTCGTGGTATTCCTGGATTATCACAAAAGACATACACGAAAAGTGTATTACAACGTTACTGATTAGAAGGTTGCAAACCTCTAAGTACCCCTATAGCAAAGGGTGACAGACTTAGTGTGAGTCAATGTCCTAATTCAAAACCTGAGATTGAGGAAATGAAAACGATCTCTTATGCTTCAGCAGTTGGGAGTTTAATGTATACTCAAGTTTGTGCTAGGCCGGATATTTCTTTTGCTGTAAATATGTCGGGGAGATATGTTAGTAACCCAGGAATGGATCAATGGAAAGTAGTTAAAAAGGTACTCCAGTTACCGTAAGAAACAAATGGGCACATGTTGACATATGGGAAGTCGGATAAACTGGAGATCATTTGGTATTCCGACTCTGTTATGGTGGATGCGTATATACACTAAAGAGCACGTTAGGAAACACATTTTTATTGGTAGGAGATGCAATATCCGGGAAAAGTGTAAAGTAAATACTTATTGCATCATCCACCATGGTGGAAGAATTTGTTGCGTGATTTGAGGCACCGAACCAGTAATTGCTGCTGCAGAATATCGCCGTGCAAACTCTAACAGTAATAAGAACTTGTCTAGGTCCAAACACATACACATAAAGTTATTTTCTGTTAAAGTGATAATTCAGATGAGTCAGATAAATATAGAGCACATCAGCACAAACTCTATAATATCTAAGATCCTCTAATAAAGGAGATTTTTCCTAAGTTTTTCCAGGGACACAACATCAGTATGGGTGTAGTTGATTTAGAGAATTGTTAGTTTCAGTGGGAGAGTTTGTAATAGGATCTGATGTTATATTATGCAGTATTGTGCACATTATATTTTATTGCAATATATATGCTTGGAAATATTTATTGATATCTATACTGTATTGGATCTTCAAAGGTAGGAACCATTTAAGAGTAGATATGTACGATTACAAGCCATATTACTCTTAGGCTACACTCCATAATTAGCCCAAGTAATTGATTGATAATGGCAATGTGATTACTGTTGCATCCTATTGATAATCAGTCATGTATTGTTTGCCCATTGACAATGAATATAGGTATCCCATTAAAGTTGAATATGTATTCTTGAGTAGCATATGGCGGTCCAAGTGGGAGATTGTTAGAATATATCTATATAATTTTTTTATGGACTGACAATAATTTGGACCGACATGCTGAATAAACATATTCTGTTATTGTCTTAAGGAACTCCAAATTAAAAGTAATCAAGTTAATTATTTAATTAACTAAATTGGACCTATGGGTGAAAAGGTGTTATGGGCTCAAGTGTGGTAACTGGGTTGAATTTGGATACTTTGATGAAGAGGGCCCAAATCTCAACACTTAAGCGTGAATTACTAAAACAGGAATATAAATTGAATTATCAATTTATCGGGTTATGGGTAATCTCTAAACTTTGATTTATTTATTTTTATAAAATATATATAATTAGTTTAAAATCAACATTCGGCGAAAGAAAAAGTTAGGTAGAGGAATCACTTTTTAGGCCAAATAGCTTCACCCTCACCCTCTGCGTATAAAGGAGATATAAACATATGGACTTTTACTATAAAATTGTTGGGCTCGAAAACTTATGAATTGGCCCATTAAAAAGTGACTAACCGCTATTTACCAAGAAACGAAATCAAATTCCGAAATTTGTTTCATCGTTGGCCGGTAGCGATCATCTTCTTGCATATCCTCCCCAAGAATGATGTCTCGTCATATCCCCCTTTCGGTGTGGGAAGATATCTTCAAAAGATTACCAGTTAAGTCTCTCCTTCGTTTCAGAGCTGTATCGACATCATGGGATGAGAGAATCACTAACTCTAGCTTTATTTCGAGGCACATGGAATATAACACAAATATCAATCCATTTTTACTTGTGCAAGAAGAGTATGCTAATGACGTCCAATGTTTTTCGCTGAAAAATGTTGTAGACGATCGACTTCATGAGCATATGTCAGTTGTTTTCGGTTCACCGAGCAACGTACTTGTTGGTGCATGTAGGGGGTTGTTATGCATCAAGACCATTGGCCCTGATGCCGGGCAAGATAGGTTTGCTATCCTGAATCCTTCAATTAAGCGAGTAATTCATCTTCGGCCTCCTCATTATTCTTCCGGAGCTTATTTTGTAAGAAGATCTGTGGTAGGATTCGGTTTGGACACAAATTCTTGTGACTTCAAGATTGTTAGGATTGCTTACAACAAGGAGCGTGTAGTAGTTTCTGTTGGAATATATTTATTTAATATATTTATAGACTAATAATAATTTGGACCGATATGCTAAATAAACATATTCGGTTATTGTCTTAAGGAAGTCCAAATTAAAAGTAGTCGAGTTAATTATTTAATTAACTAAATTGGACTTATGGGTAAAAAGGCGTTATGGGCTCAAGTGTGGTAACCGGGTTGAATTTGGGCACTGTGATGAAGAGGGCCCAAATCTCAACACTTAAGCCTGAATTAATAAATCAGGGATATAAATTGAATTATCAATTTATTGGGATATGGTCCCGGACACAAGGAAGTAACATAGGATGGGCTTTACAATGTTGGGCTTCACATTGTAAAATCTATAAATAAGGGGCTAGGTTTAGGTATTTCATCACTCTAAACCCTAATCAGAAATACGGCCGCATCCTTAGGGTCTGGAAACTTTTCCTTCTTCTCTAATCTGATTCTGCAGGTCTCTTAGTTTCATAAACGGAATCGCCGGGAACGTGGAATCGCTGAAGAACGCAAAAGAACTGAAGAGAATACTAGATGGATAGCAGCAGGCAAACCCGTAAGTATTCTTGATTTTCTGTTTCTTCTATAGATGAATCTAGCAAAAGGGTTTAACTTTTTCCGCGATTTGTTATATATTATTTGATGCGATTTCGGATAATATATAACAATTTCAAGATCTACGTATTTTTCCTGAAAAACATGGAATGGAGGAGTATCGTAAACAGGCCGTCTTCTTGGATATATCATACCAGAAGTACTTTATTGAACGGTAAAGTTCATTGGGCTGCAGCAGGACTAGACCAAAGCCCTTTAATCCAAGTATTCGATTTGACTGACGAAAATTTCTCCTCAATTTTACTGCCCCAATGTTTTTCTACTTTTCTAGCAGCGTCCATAGGCATGACTTGTACCGAAGCTTCGCTTTTGGTATTGCAAAGGGATACATGGGAGTTTTGGGTCATGAGAGAATACGGGGATGCAAATTCTTGGACAAAGTTGCAGCACTCCATTGTGTCAAGTAATATCGAACATCTGGGATTTCAAAAAAGGGTTCATACGACCGCGGATGGTCAGCTGTTTGTGGTATATTTGAAAAGTGGGGTTAGTTATAAAAGAAGGGTCACTTGGACGGATAATGGTCAGATCATACTCCAACTGGGTAACTTAGTGTTGCTTTTGTATAAGGACGGCCAAGTTCAACAAATAAAACACGTGGCCATTTCAGAAAATGGGAGCATAGTCAATTTCAAACATTTTGTTAATCACTACACAGAAAGTTTAATGCTGCTGAATTTGGACGGATTTTTCAAAAGAAATCTAAACAACGGCTGGGTTGAGCTGAGTCTCGATTTTGTAGGTGAGGACTGAGGAGATGCCGATTTGAATAGAAAAAAAGTAAGTCTTTTGATTTCTTCGTTGTTATGGATGCTCTATTGCTCTAGACTTAGACAAGGCGTTAAAACTCTTTCTATATAGAGACCAATTGGTTTTGAGTTCTGTTAAACTTGATCTCTAGAGGTGAAGTGAGTAGCATGATATTCTTTGGCTACAAATTGACTGCCACGAGTTACGTCGATCTTTTCGTTGATGACATATCTCAAACATTGGCGAACAATGTATACAATGGTCTATATATGATTGAGCCATGAATGTCCAAAAGTAACTTTATACGATGGCATACCGACTATTATTATGAAGAAGCAATATACTTCATTTATGCATTCTTACCGTCCCAAAACAACGTCTAATTTTAACTTGTAAGGTAATCAGTTTTTAGCTTGATTGAAAAATTTCAAGACTGTTTTTAAGGATAATATCGAGTTTATGCCTCAAATTTGATCATAACTCTTTATTGGGAAATCGTTCATCTAAGAAGAACTTTCAACATATTCGATGGAAACAATAAATACGAAAGAACTTCAAGTAAATTAAGCAAACAAAACAAAATTTTACGTTGTTCGGATTGTGAAAAATCTTATGGCCTACATGAAATCCCATAAATCTTTCTATTTATAAATTCGAGATAAATCTTCAAAACATGAATTTTCATAAATAGGAAATATAGTACAATTAAGAACCAAAAATAGGAAGCCAAATTTAATAAGAAATCCAGCAAAATAAAAAACTCAAAATGGTCTTTGTGCTGAAATTGATTTAATTTAAATTAAGAAATTAATTTAATTTAAGAAATCAAATTAATTTAATCGGCCCTCCGGAAGGTTAAAATTAATTTTCTTAAGGATCCTAGGCGTCGAAAAGTTCGGGGATTAATTTAAATTCAAATATTATCGGCCCTCCGGAAGGTTCACGTTTAGGTTTAAATTAATCATGAACGGGAGAAAATTATTGAAAATGGTCTTTGTGCTGATTTTAATTTTAATTAGATGAAATCGGCCCTCCGGAAGGTTTCATCGGTACTTAAGGATAAATTAAATTCAACCTTACGATTTTTTGATTTTAAGTAGGTGAAATCGGCCCTCCGGAAGGTTTCACCGGTACTTAAGAAAATCAAATTGTGGATATTTTAATATATGTAAATGACATCGGCCCTCCGGAAGGTCTCATTGGCAATTAGAAAATTAAAATAATGATCATAGTATTTTTCTCAAACTCATAAAATTTCATCTTAATTTGATTTGCCCTCCGGTATCTATTATCAAGGAATTTTATGTTTTACATGTATTTGTCATGTTTATGCATATGTTTTCAGTTATATGTCAAGATGCTAGATGTGCTTTGTGTTGTTTGTTCTTATTATAGTATCCATGGGTTACAATTTGTTGGGGAATCGTCCACCGACGTTGGATTGTTCGGACTTCCAATTGTGGAAGGAAGAAATGTTGCTGTTTTGATCTGTACATGATTACGACTATGCATTGTTAACTCCCAAACCATCTCCCCTTAGTCCGGAAAGTACACCGGATGAAACTAAGGATGATGAAAAGTGAGAAAGGTCAAATAAGTTATGCATGGCGCTCTTGTTACAGGGAATAGCAGTAGCATTGCGTGGGGCTGTCCCTAAAGGTGTTACCACTGCCTCGGTCTTTCTCACGGAGATTGAGAAAGCCTTTGCCAAAAAAAATAAAAATAAATAAATAAATAAATGAAAATGAATAGGTAGAGATGCAGCGTTTGCTCATCGAGCTAGCTACCAAAAAAAGTATAATGGCAAAGGTAAAATCCGGGAGCACATTCTGGGAATGTTGATGATTTGCCAAAAGTTAAAGGCAATCAGTTTAGACTTACCTGAGGAATGCATAGTGGGATTCACATTTCATTCGCTACCAGACCGGTTTAAGTATTTCCAGTCCACCTATAACTGCATGCGAGAAAAGTGGAATATCAATGAATTGATTTCTCACGCTGCACAGAAGGAGGAAAGACTTAAAGGCACAGCGCTTGAGGCTAATGTGATTACATCACCAAATAAGGCAGGACCTAAGCGGAAGGCATATGGCAAAGGACCAGGTCAAGGTTCGGTCAACAAGAAAGGTATAAGGCCCTGGACAAGTTCATAACTTTTAAGACCGAGGTTGAGAAACAACTTGGTAAAAGCATTAAGACCGTTAGATCTGACCGTGGTGGTGAATACTATGGTAGATATGACGGATCGGGTGAACAACTTCCAGGTTCCTTTGCACAGTACCTAGAGAAGTGTGGAATAGTCCATCAATACACTATGCCTGGTTCACCTCGCATGAACGGTGTATCTGAGAGACGGAACCGAACACTAAAAGATATGGTTAGAAGCATGATAAGTCACTCATCTCTACCATTATCTCTCTGGGGGGAAGCCATCAAATGTGCCGCTTATATACTCAATCGAGTACCCACAAAGGCTACTGTTAGGACTCCATATGAGATTTGGAACGGGCGTAAACCTAATTTAAAGCATCTGCATGTGTGGGGTTGTCCAGCTGAGGCGAGGCCTTACAAACCTCAAGAAAAGAAACTGGACCCAAAAACAGTTAGTTGTTTCTTCATAGGTTATTCCGAACATTCTAGAGGGTTTAAGTTTTATGATTCTCTCACTGGTACAATATTTGAGACAGGAACGGCCAAGTTTCTAGAGGATGTTGAGTTTGGGGGGAAGAATAAGGGAACATATGTTGATTTTGAGGAAGAATCCATAAAGATTCATGAAGGTTTTAATAGGGATACTGAGATATCTGAAGATTGGGCGGTAATGCCAATCATTTCGATCCCATTAGAACAAGGTAATCCTCAGATTAACACTGATGCTCCACTTGAGGGTTCTAACCAGGATACAGAGATTCAGGTAGAACAAGAGGAACCTCAAGATAATCTTCCACAAGGGAATCAAAATGACATCGTTCATAATGATCAAACTCTACCTCATCAAGAAGTGCAACAGGAGGAAATAGTGCCATTAAGAAGGTCCACTAGAGAAATGAAGAGTACTATAGGTCCAGAATTTATAGTATATCTTCAGGAGCATGATGAGTTATGTGTTGGAAGTGTAGATGATCCCTCATCCTACAAACAGGCCATGGCAAGCTCTGAATCTCAAAAGTGGATTGACGCTATGAAAGAAGAGTATAAATCAATGCAGGATAATGCGGTATGGGATCTTGTCCCATTACCTGAAGGAAAAAAGGCAATTGGTTGTAAATGGGTTTACAAAACCAAACGCGATTCCCTGGGTAATGTGGAAAGACATAAAGCACGTCTTGTAGCGAAAGGTTATACTCAGCGTGAAGGGATTGATTTTAAAGAAACTTTCGCTCCAGTATCGACGAAGGATTCCTTTAGAACAATCATGGCATTAGTTGCACATTTTGACCTTGAGCTTCATTAGATGGATGTTAAGACCGATTTTCTCAATGGTAATATTGAGGAAACGATCTACATGATGCAACCAGAAAACTTTGTAGAAATTAACTCAAAAGATCTGGTTTGCAGACTTAAGAAATCCATTTATGGGCTTAAACAAGCTTCTCGTCAATGGTATCACAAATTCCTTGAGGTGATAGTCGGTTATGACTTTGAGATCAACTCGGTTGAGGATTGTGTTTATCACAATTTCAGTGGGAGTAATTTCATATTTCTTATATTATATGTGGATGACATATTGCTTGCCTCGAACAATAAGGAATTGTTACACACTACAAAAAGATTTCTATCAGACAAGTTTGATATGAAGGATCTTGGTGATGCCAGTTTTGTGTTAGGAATCCAGATACATCGAGATCGTTCTCGTGGTATTCTTGGATTATCACAAAAAGCATACATTAAAAGTGTGTTACAACGTTACGGATTGGCAGATTGCAAACCCCTAAGTACCCCTATAGCAAAGGGTGACAGACTTAGTCCGAGTCAATGTCCTAAGACAAAACTTGAGATTGAGGAAATGAAAAACGGTCCCTTATGCTTCTGCAGTTGGGAGTTTAATGTATGCTCAAGTTTGTACTAGGCCGGACATTGTCTTTGCTGTAAACATGTTGGGGAGATATGTTAGTAACCCAGGAATGGATTATTGGAAAGCAGTTAAAAGAGTACTCCGATATCTGCAAGGAACAAAGGGGCACATGTTGACATATAGGAAGTCGGATAAACTGGAGATCATCGGGTATTCCGACTCAGATTTTGGTGGATGCGCAGACACATTAAAAGTATGTCAGGAAACATATTCTTATTGGCTAGAGGTGCAATATCCTGGAAAAGTGTAAAGCAAACACTTATTGCATCGTCCACCATGGCAGCAGAATTTGTTGCATGCTTTGAGGCATCAAACCAGGCACTATGGCTGCGGAATTTTGTTATTGGATTACGCATTGTATAAGGGATAGAAATCCCTATGAGGTTATATTGTGATAACAATTCCGCAGTGCAGTACTCTAACATCAACAGGAGCGCATCTAAATCCAAACACATAGACATAAAGTTTCTGTCTGTTAAAGAAAGAGTACAGATGGGTCAGATAAGTATAGAGCACATCAGAACAAACTCCATGATAGCAGATCCTCTAACAAAGGCGGTTTTGCCTAAGGTTTTCCAGGGACACACCATCAGTATGGGTGTAGTTGATTTAGAGGATTTTTAGTTTCAGTGGGAGAGTTTGTAATAGGATCTGATGTTGTATTTTGCAGTATTGTGCACATTAAAGTTTATTGCAATATATATGCTTGGAAATATTTATTGATATCTGTACTGTATTGGATCTCCAAAAGTAGGAACCATTTAAGAGTAGATATGTACGATTACAAGCCATATTACTCTTAGACCACCCTCCATAATTGGCCCAAGTAATTGATTAATTATGGTAATGTGATTACTGTTGCATCCTATTGTTCACATTACGAGAAAGAGGTCTTTAGTCCTTTATTATTATCAATCATGTACGGGGTTGTACCGTTTGCCCATTGACAATGAATATAGGGATCCCATTAAAGTTGAATATGTATTCTTGAGTAGCATATGACGGTCCAAGTGGGAGATTGTTGGAATATATTTATTTAATATATTTATAGACTAATAATAATTTGGACCGATATGCTAAATAAACATATTCGGTTATTGTCTTAAGGAAGTCCAAATTAAAAGTAGTCGAGTTAATTATTTAATTAACTAAACTGGACTTATGGGTAAAAAGGCGTTATGGGCTCAAGTGTGGTAACCGAGTTGAATTTGGGCACTGTGATGAAGAGGGCCCAAATCTCAACACTTAAGCCTGAATTAATAAATCAGGGATATAAATTGAATTATCAATTTATTGGGTTATGGTCCCGGACACAAGGAAGTAACATAGGATGGGCTTTACAATGTTGGGCTTCACATTGTAAAATCTATAAATAAGGGGTTAGGTTTAGGTATTTCATCACTCTAAACCCTAATCAGAAATACGGCCGCATCAGTGTCTGGAAACTTTTCCTTCTTCTCTAATCTGATTCTGCAGGTCTCTCGCAAAAGAACTGAAGAGAATATTAGATGGATAGCAGCAGGCAAACCCGTAAGTATTCTTGATTTTCTGTTTCTTCTATAGATGAATCTAGCAAAAGGGTTTAACTTTTTCCGCGACTTGTTATATATTATTTGATGCGATTTCGGATAATATATAACAGTTTCAAGATCTACGTACGACGTTGAGATATTTTCCCTGAAAAACATGGAATGGAGGAGTATCGTAAACAGGCCGTCTTCTTGGATATATCATACCAGAAGTACTTTATTGAACGGTAAAGTTCATTGGGCTGCAGCAGGACTAGACCAAAGCCCTTTAATCCAAGTATTCGATTTGACTGACGAAAATTTCTCCTCAATTTTACTGCCCCAATGTTTTTCTACTTTTCTAGCAGCGTCCATAGGCATGACTTGTACCGAAGCTTCGCTTTTGGTATTGCAAAGGGATACATGGGAGTTTTGGGTCATGAGAGAATACGGGGATGCAAATTCTTGGACAAAGTTGCAGCACTCCATTGTGTCAAGTAATATCGAACATCTGGGATTTCAAAAAAGGGTTCATACGACCGCGGATGGTCGGCTGTTTGTGGTATATTTGAAAAGTGGGGTTAGTTATAAAAGAAGGGTCACTTGGACGGATAATGGTCAGATCATACTCCAACTGGGTAACTTAGTGTTGCTTTTGTATAAGGACGGCCAAGTTCAACAAATAAAACACGTGGCCATTTCAGAAAATGGGAGCATAGTCAATTTCAAACATTTTGTTACTACACAGAAAGTTTAATGCTGCTGAATTCGGACGGATTTTTCAAAAGAAATCTAAACAACGGCTGGGTTGAGCTGAGTCTCGATTTTGTAGGTGAGGACTGAGGAGATGCCGATTTGAATAGAAAAAAAGTAAGTCTTTTGATTTCTTGGTTGTTATGGATGCTCTATTGCTCTAGACTTAGACAAGGCGTTAAAACTCTTTCTATATAGAGACCGATTGGTTTTGAGTTCTGTTAAACTTGATCTCCCACTGTGCAACTCTAGTTTTGGATCTTGAATGTGTTTACTTTCTTTTTCCCGTTTAAAGTTTTGGATCTTGATTTCTTTTTCCCGTTTAAAGTTGAACATGTATCTTCGAATAGTTGACCGTATACACGTAACATAATCCAACATATATATATAATATAGAAATAAAGGATATGCTATCAAACTTTCAAAGCATGCATAATTAATCTCATGTCCCTCTATTCTTCTCGATCCTAACTTCCTTCTGAAATCAGCGCGCGAAAGCCCCGCACGCTTGAGCAGTCAACTTCATGAAAACAATGTTATTTATTGAGACGGACCAATTTTTTTTTTAACACTATAAATATGTTTTCTTGAACATGCATTAAACAGCCTCCAATCTTTTGCGAATATAAATACATTTTAATCGGTTTAATTTCTATTTTGTTCATTTTTCTTAGAAGAAAAAATATTCTAGAACTATATTATTGCCAATGTTTCAAAAACAAAACATAAACGACCTAACAATATTAGTTGGATATATTTATGTTTTAGCTTTCTAAATATACCAAATAGATTTTTAAAAAAATTGAATAATTAAATCGCAATCGTTTTGAATATCAGGTAAAAGCCAAAACCGAGCTAAATTTTTTATTTCAATCAGGCCAGATTCCAGGCATGGTTTTGCGGCTCTAAAAGATGACAAGCAAAATTATATTCAATATTCGATTATTTATAATTTAAATAAAGATATGAACTCTAAGATTAGTTTAGTCTAAAATTCTCTAATAGATTTACGGAACAAGATAAAAAGGAGAAATTACAAAGTACCATTTCATCAGGAGGATAATAATATTCTTATAAATTGGAGAAACAAAAAATTTGCCTCAATACAAATAGGGTAATTTTTTTTATAAAGAGATCATAATATAGGTCGTACATTTTTCCCTAATGGGACATAGGACCTAATTCCTTCTATGCTTGCTTCGCTTCGATGAAACTACCGACCAGCCATCTTCAGGATCAGCTAGCTGTGTAGAACTTGGCTCATTATCAACTTGCATGCCTACAGTGTTAGAATTTGATGGATGCGCGGCTGCATTCCCTATTCTATCTGTTGTACTGTCATTGCCAATTTTTTCGTCATCGTCGTCCTCACTCGATTCATCATCATTTTCATTCACACTCTATAGGACAATATTGGAAACCAAAATAAAAGTAGCTTAGAACAAACATCATAGGCCATTGTTCAGCGTTTCACTATGGCAAATAATAGTTTGTTTTCTCCAGAATAACTACGGAATCTATATTTATGTTTAATACACCGTATGAATAACAGAAAACATGGGAGAGACGAATTAGTAGAAACAGCTAGAAAATCTTTAGGACATGCAGAAATAATTGGTACTAGTATGTGTCCTCAAAAAGCTTGAAAACCATGTCCTCAAGCTTTGATATGCTAGAATAATTTGCTGCTATTTTGCAACTAGTAATATTCTTTGTTGGACCTACATATATTCCTTTGGGCTAAAACCATCATCCGTACATGGTTTTAGCCCGAAACAGAGAGCATTACTGCAGCAAATTATTCTAGCATATCAAAGCTTGAGGACGGGCAGAAATAACGGGTAGAAAAAGAGTTCAATCGAGATTTACCTGTACAACATTGGCATGTGTTGTTGTTTGGGATCTCATCCTTTCAATGGACCGGTAATTACCATTTACACATTCCTCATATATAATTCTGAGCTTTTCTGCCACCTGCAATCGGCCGCAGTGAACACACAATTATAAAAGTAACAACACAACAGATAATACCAACAATTAAAGGCCATGGATACATGAATGAACCAAGAAACTTCACACCCTAATTTTCTGGGGACTAGTAATTAAACCCAAGAAACGTGCAGATTTTGCAAAAATATCAGAAGGCAATAATAAAACAGAAACTGAATTTTCTTTTCTAGATACATCTGCTCCAAACATAGTAACATCTGCGAACTAAATGATTTTGACAGGCCAACCTTATAAAAGAAGAAGCCTTACCTGCTTTATGCTACCATCGGCTGCCACGGTATTGAGAGAATCCAAAGCTTGGTGTAGGATGTTTTTTAAATCATCTTCATTAACTTAAAAAGGACTAAGTTTCAGTATACATACAACTAATCATTACTGTAGACCAACACTAACACCAAACAAAACCTCCATGAAGCAAGAACAAGTTCAGAATTATGTATCCCCTTCAAACGTCAAGCCATTGATTTGAGTTTTGTTAAATTAACCTACATGTTAGTGATTTTACATGTTTCTCATTACCCTCAGACAAAAGAATCTTGGCAGTCACGTTTCAATAACTAACTCGAAATTCAAAGGTATCCAAGGGTTTAAATTTTACCTCGTGACCGAGTGAACCACTTAAAGACGTTTCCCACTGCGAGATCAGCAATGCGACGAGAATACCGGCCACCCCAGCCTTTATCGATGGCGAGTTGAAGAGCCGTCCATCTCGAGAAAACCAACTCTATACCTTCGTATAAGAAGGACTGCGCCTCCGCCGATAAAACCGATGGTCTACCTCCTTTTGCGATCATGCTTTTTCACTCTCTCTCCTCTGGTAAACACTAAACCAGCAAATCAGCGATGGTTTTGGTTTTTTGTCGCAGATGAAGGAAGGGGAAGGGTTATGTTTCGCCTTACCAGGAGTGGTAGAGTAAAAAGAATGGAGATTTAGTTGTTGCCAAATAGTCTCTAGTTAGTTCCCATATTTCGGATATGATATATAGACATGATATCAGACTTTTTATGTATATTTATCCATATAGAATTGGGCTTTCGATTCTAGTAAAAATATTTCAGCCCAATGAAAAAAATAATACGTATAATATATATTTTATGCTATATCTAAATTTGGTAATCTCACCCTTTTTTTTTATTAATTGTTTTTCAAAATTTATATTTACTAGTTGAATATTTTTTGGGATCAAATCCGCACATACTAAATAAGAAATAAATATATTGATTTTAGTAATTAATTAATAAAAATAATCTTCTGCAAGTTAATTATCAGAGTTCCTTGGCAAGTCTCTAGCACTTAAAAACCTATGGAAAATCAAAAGCAACAAGATCAATCTCCAGCCAAAATAAAAGAGAAACAACTCATAATATAAATGAGCAAATCAGTGATGGCCAACATGATGATTCAACTAATGAAGAACTCATGGATGCAATCAATTCTCTTGATTTTGACTATAACTTATCTTCCCCTAAAACAACTAACATTCTATCTAGATACCATACACTAAATCAAAACAACATTGGAAGCATACCAGATACTCCAACCTTGATGACAAAAGATATCAATACAAGTTTTCGATCGCTGTTGAATAAAAAGCTCAAACAAGCCAAAAGCAAGAAAAGGAGAAGTCCTATTGTGAAGAAAAGTCTTTAATTTTTGTAGAGACCATAAGTCCCACCTCACCAACATCTAATGATTAATATCATAAGCTAGAATATCCCTCGAATTTGCAACAAGTCATCCAAAATAAGGCTTAAGTCTATTGTCTGGAAAAACAACATTAAGCTTTTTCATTCAAGAGCGTTTCATTCACTTTAATCATCAAAAGTCTATATCATCTTGCCTTCATTTAATCACTTTTATGCTAACAATTATAATAAAATATGGATTTTTTGGCAGGATGTGTTGATTGACCATGTTTAATGCATTCACTCTGAAATAAAGCATAAAGACTACAACAAGATCATTAACATAACATAAATATACGCCAAATGTCAAAGAATTAATAGAGTTTATTTGTGGAACAAGTTAAATGAGATTTCTCATTCTGTAAAAGAGTGGATGATGTTGGCAGCTTTCAATTCAACTAGCTCTCATAATGATCAAACTGGATGCTTAACTTTCTCTCAGCAAAATGTAGAAGATTTTAACGATGTGATTAGGGAAAGTAAGCTTGAAGATGTTGGATTTGTTGGTACAAAGTATACTTGGACTAAAAATCAATAATAAATGGACATCTGATGAAGATCAAATGGGTTCATCTGTTGAAACTTATTCCAAAGATATGTTTTCTCCTCCTATGATTTATAATTCTACTAATGAAAAAATATATTATAAATAACATTATTTTAAATTCTATTTCTAAGCTTATAAATAATGCAGAAAATAAATACCTACTAGCTGAACCTTCATAAGAGGAAATTATTCTCACCATCAAGAATCTCAAGCCATCCAGCACAACAGGCATGAATGGTTTCAACATATGTTTTTTCATCTCCGGTTGGCACATAATTAAGCATGATATCTGTAGTTCTATGATTGATTTCATCAAAGGCCATGACAGAATCATGGCCACATGTATTTTCTTAATTCCCAAAGCTGATAACCCTTCATATTGGAATCACTTTAGGCTAATTATAATTAACCTTTGTACCATTTGAAACAGAATTATGTCAAAACTTATAAATAATCGGCTTTATAACCTTCTTACTAAGTTGATTTCAAAAGTTCAAGGTGCTTATGTCAAAGGAAGATCCATTCAAGACAATATCCTTATAGCTAATGAATTAATTCATGATAGTAGCAGGAAGACTAAAGTTGGAAACATTGTTATTAAACTTGACATGTCGAAAGCCTTTGATAACTTATCACATAACTTCATTTTTAAAGTTCTTCATTGTTATGGTTTCAATCTAAAGTTTATTAGCCTAATTAAAAACATGATAAACTTTGTTTATGGTTTAATTCTTCTTAATGGCAAGGCTCTTGGATTATTTAAAACCAGCAAAGGAGTGAGACAAGTAGAGCCTTTGTCTCATAGTCTCTTCATCCTTGCTTAAGAAGTTTTAATAAAAGGTCTTGCAAAATTATTTGAATCTAATAAATTTCTCAAATACTCTTATAGAAGAAAGCTCAATATACCGTGCTTAGCTTTTGCAGATGACTTGTTAATATTTATTAATGGTCTATCTACCTCTATGGATTCTATACGTGATTTTCTACATGCATACTAAGATTCTATAAGTGATTTTCTATATACCTTGCTTAGCACAGTATCTATTGTAAATGAATGCATCATTTACAACTTAACTACAAAAACAATGGTTCTCAAAATTGGAACAGAATGAAGGAGGTTAGGCCTCTTGTGGAAGATCAAATTAGCTGGATTCTGGGTTAAGGAAATTTCAAGCTTTGGAATTTTTTTTCAAAACAAAGTTTGTTTCGAAGCTTGAATGGAATCCTCCAGGCTCAGTGACACCATGAACAATGTAGTCAAAACAAAGTTTGCGTCAATTATGTGGACTAACGTGTGAATGCTTGTTCAGCAGTTTTAGGACAAGTCAAGGTGGTTACTACTTTAATATACGTTACTCATTCAATATTTTAGAAGTGAACGAAGACTTGACCAATACTATGTACCTATATTGAGGGAGAGGCCCACTTGGACTTTCTTTCATAAATCTTGTTATTGCATAATTTTTTGCTGAGACCACTGATCTTGTATTTTTGTAGTCTTGAAAGATATACAATCATTGGTTTCATTGATAATTTGTGCTCATAGTTACCTGATATAGCAACTGATGTACAAATCATCTCGTGGAGTAATGTGTGGCTTTGTACAGGCTAGTTGTTGCCTCATAATGGGTCTTTTTGATTGTATAATTATGTGTTTCCAGTGTAATTGACATATTTTTATACAGGTACCAGATTCAGAGCCCAGTTATTTTATATTCTTGAAATCTCCAAAGGTTTATAGCGCCTATTTAGACTAAGAGATTACAAGATCACTGGGCCGCAAAAATAGTCCGCAAAAACAGTCAACGCCATTGGTGTTTTGGGACCAGTCGAGGTCGATTATTTCTCAATATAGGTTAAATTACAAAATTTCCTATGTTGCTACTCCTTCAATATATTGGCAGTGAGTCAACATTTTGAAATGTAATTTACCTATGTTGAGGAATAAGCTATTTTGACTGGGTTTTTCAAGTTAATTGCATAAATAGTCACTGGAACTCGTGAGCTTGCAGGAAATCCTTTGTTGTTTTTTACTTACTGATTTTATTGTAGAGCAATGTGTGCAAGCATTCTACTAAAGCATGAACTGACACTGGACACTGGAAGGCAGAAGAAGGAACAATGGGAGAAGATTAAAGAACAGAAGGATAAGATGTATCAAGTTGAAGACATCAAGTTATAGTTATAGGAAGTTTATGTTTGAATGTAAATTTTATTTTCCAATCATAATATGTATTGATGCATCGTATTGAGTAGATTATTATGTTTTAATTTTGCAATAAAAAAAATATCACTAGGTAGCTATGCAGCCCTCTGCATAGCAACCCTATGTTTTTAATGACAAGAATATAACAAAAGTGTAAACAATGTTTCGACATGTCAGCAACACTCTGCAACAACAGAAAGTGTATTAGAAATTAAATTAAGATTCTTTCCAACATAACTGCAACACTGTTAGCGACTGCAACAGTTAGTTATCGTGCAACAGACGTGCAACAACTTCTGCAAACACTAACAGAATTAACCGATTCATTAAATTAGTCCCACTGAATCCCAACAATTCTTGCAACGAAGTAGTTAGTCATGGGGCAACAATTGTGCAACGACTGTTTCTATGGAGGATATTAACAGACTTAACTGTTTCGATAAATTAGTGTCACGCAATCGCAACAACTCTTGCAGCGATGTGATCCGATTCCACCCGTGTCAAATTTTGCAACAAAACTCGTTGCAAAACTGTGTCAAAAAGGTTCTGGTGGAAACTAAATTTGGTTAATGATGTCACTTAACATACCTGGCATTTCCGGTCTCGAACCCGTTGTGAAAGGCTTGTTGCAACAGGCCTAAAACGATATTCGTCATTCTCAAAGCTTTTTAAAAGTCAGTTTATCCAGTAATGGAAGAGCCTTAACTTTTGGAGCTTTGATGGCTCAAGTTGAGGACTAAATCAAAGTAGAATAATCAACCAGGGTTCAAGGTGTAGCAGCTGCTGGTCAAAAGAATTCAGGACATGTGGCAAATAAGCAGAGACAGTTTTCGAACATTACTCAACAAACACGTCCAAGGAACAACAACCTACCACCTCAAACTGGAGGGTTTTCGAACCAAGCTCCAACATATCAATTTAATAGACCAAGGCCTAATCAGTGGATAAGGCTCAAGTACTATGAGATCTGACTAAGAGCGTGGCTGCAATCTTTGATAAAACCAGAGGGTATGTAAATTTCAGGAAGCCCACTCCAATCAATAGGCATAAAGAGAAGTGAAACAATAAGTTCTGCAGGTATCACAACGACAACGGTCATGATACCGCTGATTGCATTGCTTTGAAAAAGGAAGTTTAGACTCTAGTTGAAAATGAGAAATTAATAACTTATGTGAAAGCACAGAGCAACGCATAGAAAAATCCAATAACATCGATTTCACAACTAACCAATCCAAATGCACAAGCTGAAAATTTGATGATTTTGATGCTTCATCAGAATACTTAGACATGGATCCAGATCGACTAATTTTGATGGCAGTGGAGGAACCAGTAAAGCAAGGCCACTTTCCAAGCATGTGGGAGTATTTGAGTCCCTAACCACTTTTAGGGGTGACTCTATGACTGGCAGCATTGATAGTTCAAGGAAAAGGCACATAATAAGTCTGGCCGCTCAGATAGAGGGAAAAATGTCTACCCACATGTACGGTAAGAAAGACATTTCCCTTTATCCTTGTCGATGGAGACTATTTAAGGGGTACTACAGGCCACATGAGGATGCGGTGGTCATCAGAGCATAGATTGCTGGCGTTGAAATACGACACATGTTGATAGATACTGGGAGTTGGGCAAATGTTCTTTTTAAAGCCACTTATAACTGGATGCGCAATCCTCTTCGAATTTCCTAATCATAGTGCACTATCATCCGATTTACTGGAGTTACTGCAAAGGTAATTGGAGAATTCGAGGGGGAAGTAAGTCTGGGGAGGGGGCCTTTTAAAACGAAGGTTCAAGTGCTTTTTATGGTGGTGGATTGTCCAACAACCTACAATGTCATTTTTAGGAGATCCTGGTTATCAAGGATGTATAGTGTTGTTTCTACAGTCCATCAATGTTTCAAGTATGTCATCGGAGACCGTGTTGGGGTCGTTCGAAGTAATCAAAAAGTAGCCAGAGAATGTTGCGTCACTGCTCTTCAAATCCGAGGATCTAGCACTAATGATATGATGAATGAATAACACTTAGGGGGGTTAACCTCGGATTCTGAAGAAAGGATTGACGATCCAAGGGAAACCCCAGGGTTATTAACAGTACGTGAAGAAATAGAGGAATATGTTTTTCCTGGGGGAAGAATTCTTCGAATAGGAACCTTACTGACCCAAGTTCTACGTCGGCAACTTTTACAATTTTTGTCCAACAATTTGGATGTTTTTGCTTGGAAAACATAGGACGTAACAGGAGTTCCAATCAAAGTAATTTGCCATAGCCTAGATATTGATTTGAATGTGTAACATGTTATTCAGAAAAACGAGAATGTTCTTTAGAGAAGGCAAAAGTTATCGTTTCCGAAGTGGATCAACTATCCAAGGGTGGACATATCAAGGAGTCACAGTATCCTTTATGGACGATAAACCCAATAGTGGTCAAGAAGAAGAATGGGAAGTGGAGAACGTGTATTGATTTTACAAACTTAAATCGAATTCGTCCTAAGATCCATTTCCCGTTCCTCGAACATATCAGCTGATTGATTCCACTTCAAGAAATAGAATATTGACTTTTATGGATTCTAGGATATAAAAATTCAGATGGATCATAAGGATCAAGAATAAACCACCTTCATCACAGACAGATGCTTGCCCTGCTATAGAGTTATGCATTTTGGATTAAAAAGTACTGGGGCTACATACAAGAGGTTAATGGATAAGGTATTTTCTAATCAGATCAGGAAAAACATTGAGGTATACATCGATGATATGATGGTGAAAATCTTAGAGACGATGCACACTTAGAAGATTTAGAGGGGACATTTCTGAATTTAAGGGCAATAACGCTAAAGCTGAATCGAGAAAAATGTACTTTTGGAGTTTGTTTATAGAAATTTGTGGTTTATGTTATCAGTGAAAAGGGATAGAAGCTGACGCATAACAATTTAAAGTTGTAATATCTATGAAATCGCCTCAAACTATCAAGGAAGTGCAGATTTTGCCAGGATGGTTAGCAGCAGTTAATAGATTTATTTCTAGATTTTCTGACAAATGTTTCCCTTTCTTTTAAGTGATATGAAGACCAAAGAATTTTAAATGGACTTCAGATTGTGAAACAAAATTTTCGATCATCAAGGATTTGTTATCATCACCAGAAATATTATCCAAGCCCTAAAACGGAGAACGAGGTTTTTTGTACATTGCAATATCAGATTTTATAGTAAGTGCAGTGTTGATAAGTGAAGATTCAGGAATTGTGAAGCCGGTGTACTAAAATTAGAAAACGTTTGGTGGTAGCAGAAAAGAGGTATTTGAAGCTCAAAATTGGCATTGGCATTGGTGGTAGCTGCTAGAAAAATGCATCCCTATTTTCAAGCTCATCCCATTGGAGTTCGAACCTCATTTCCGATAAAGAATTTTTTGCAACGACCTGGTATTTCATGGAGGATGATTAAGTGGTAAGTGGAATTAAGGGATTTTGACATCACGTTTTCGCTTGGAACGACAATTAAAGACTAAGATTTGGAAGATTTCTTTGTTGAATTTTATTCAAGCATGTCAGATGAAGAAGTTAGTAAGGACGTCTTACTCGTTAATTGGATGTGGATTTTTCAAACCGATGGAGGTTCTAGTATTTTCGGATGCAGTGTTGGAGTTCAACTGGTTACTTCATCTGTTGAAATAATGCTTCAATCTATTAGGTTTGTTTTTCATGTGTTGAATACTAACAGTGAATATGAAGTTGCATTATCTGGATTGAGACTCGCGAAGATATGTGGTGCAACTTCCGTACGATTAGAGACAGATTCTCAATTAGTAGCAAATCAAGTAGCTCGAGTTTCCGAAGCAAAAAAGGACCATTCAAATTTTGTATCTTCAAGAGCTTTGAAATCTGATTCTTTTATTTGATCATGTTGTTGTAGAAGATATAAACCAAAGACATAACACATTTGCTTATTCTTTAGCAACTGTTGCATACAAAGAAGAATATCACTGGATTTTATTACACAAGATTCCATCAATTTTAACTAGTTCAAAATAGTGTGAGCATACTGAGGAACTATTTGCCACCTCAAACACAGTCCAATGCGATTGGAAAACTGGCATTTTGATTTTTTTTGTTAGAGGAGATTTTCCTGAAGATGTGAAATTGGACAAAACATTGCGAGGGAAAGCTTTTGGTTATACATTATTAGATGGAATTTTGTATAAAAAAGCGTTGAGTAGGCTATTATTACGATGTTTGCGCACACAATAATCGCTGGAGATTTTGTCAGAACTATATGATGGCTTCGTTGAGTAGGCCTCAATTTAATAATAAAGAAATGGCTTCGTTTCATGCTTTGAAGGGGATCAAGCAATATTTTTCCACACCTTTTCATCCTCAAGGAAATGGACAAGTAGAGGTGACGAACATAACTATTTTAGAAGGATTGAAGAATAATTTGACAAGAGCAGCAAGAAAATGACCTAATTATTTACAGGAGGTACTATGGGCTTATCAAACCACCCTTAGAGAGGCTACTAAAGAGACTCATTTTGCTTTGGCATATGGAATGGATGTTGTTAGTCTTGTGGAATCTACCTTGCCTTCTTTTAGGATAACCCAATATGCCGAGGACTTGAATGATGAAGCTAAAAAACAAGTTTGGATCTGATTGAAGAGAAATGTGTCTGAGCTCATTTCAATGTAATTCATTATCAAAATTTTATGAGGAGCATATAGTTCGAGGGTCAAAATGAGGGAGTTCAAGGTAGGTGACAAAGTTTTAAGAAAACTATTAATCCATACCAAGGAGAAGAGCATCGTCATGATGGCTCATGATTGGGAATGACCTTATATGGTTGTTGAAAGGATAAAGCTAAGCTCTTATCACGTTTGTGATAATCAGGGGAGGATGCTTCAACATCCATGGAATATACAACATCTAAAATTGTACTGGGTGTGACTGTATTGTATTCTGGAATTGTTGTTTAATATTAATTAGTACACTCTTTCATACCATGTTGGTCCAAGATGGTTTTAACGAGGTTCTATGTATATATTCAAATTGATCAATAAAAAATATTTTTTGCCCAATGGTTGTTTACGAGTGCTTGTTTTAACTATTTTGGTAGCTAATCAAAGATTGATCATCCTTGAAGTTAACCAAGAGTGGAATATTCTGAAGTGCTGAGTACACTTTTTAAAGAAACAACATATTCGAAAGATACGTTCATTAAACATATTAGTTTATTCAAAGTGATACGTACATTAACGCACTATAATATTCGAGGTGTTATGCTTTGTAATATTATATTTTTACATCAAACCATTAATATAAATAACAGTCAAATGCAAATATAACTTAAAAAAAATAAAGGGTAAACAGAGTTTGTTGTCATTCAAGTTAATTCGAGAATAAAACTGTAATTTCCTAGATGCTAAGTGAAAAGGTATCCATTAAAAGCAAAAAATATTTCAAGTGATTGAATACCAAGTACAAAAAAGGATAGTTAAATTACTCATCTTTGGAACTCTCTTTGAAATATCCTCTTGAATATTCCTTTTCGGATGCCGAGCTATGAATAGGTACAAATGCCTCGCTAGGACATTTTTCGATGGGAATTTCACTCCAAAAGTTGGAAAGATCGATTCTAGGATATGACACATGGATTTCACGAAGTAGTGTGACGATTTTGTTTCATCACCGTTTTTTATAGCAGCCAACATGTCTTTTGCACATTCATCCTCAAGACTAGTGACAATGAGTTGCTTTTCTTTAGAAAATTGGACTTTGAGGGCGGCCATGTCATCTGTTAGTTTTTTCTTCTTTGTCTCACTTTGTCCAAGAGAAACTTGAAGAGAATCTACTTTTTTTATTCTCTGCAACTAACTTTTCAGAATGTTTTGTCTTGAGTTGATATATTTCATTTTGATACGAAGTGCTGACATCTTCTTTTTCTTTTGATGTACTTCTCTAAGATGCTTCTCGACATGGACGAGACCTCTGAGAAATTGAGACCTACCCATTTGAAAGTCATGAAATTGGTCTCGTACAAGATTCCCAAGGATGTCCCTAATTTTTTTCTCAGCTGCAACAATACTTTTATAGTGAACCATTCATTTAGCTAAACGTTTTAATTGACTTCGAGAAGATTCGATCTCTTGAGTTAGTTTTTGCGTTGTAGCATCAAGATCAGCAAAAGCTTAAAGAGCGGCTAGAACCACTTCGGATGGTTCTGCAGGAGAAAAGACCACTGGGTTGGGTCGAGAAATAAGAGCTAAAGAGGTTGTAGGAACAGTAACCTCAGGAGACGTAACTTCGAAGGTAGTGCGTGCAGATCTTTAATTAAGATTGTGCAGATGATCTTGAATCTCTTGAACAATGAGATCCTTGTCTCTAACAAGATCTTGTGATTTGTTGAAGTTGATAGATCTATCAGGATCAAAATGATCATCGCCTCCATCATCTTCAATAGCCACAATTTATTTTTGCTGATTGACAACATCTTCTTTTGTTTCATTTTCTCTCTGCTGACTTCGCTTCTTTTCTGTCATCGCAACTTCATCGCCATCCGAAAACACCTCTTTGAAATTCTACACACTTTTATTTTTCTCTTTCTGTTGGGGAGTTGTTTTAGTGCTGCTTTTCTTTTCAAATGAGCAATCGTTTTCTTCTTTTTTGAAGAAGGTTCGTTGAACATAAAATAAATTTTGTGAAGGAGGACATTATTACAATAGTGACAAATGTCAATTTTGTTGATGATAAGACTAGAGGTTGGTGGTACGATACAGGCACATTTGTTTATGTCTTCCATGTCAAATATTTGTTCAAAACAATGGAAGCAAGAAATAACAGAAAGGAGGTGCAAATGAGAAATACAAACAAGTCTAAGGTTGAGGGACATGGAAATGTAGATTTGATATTTACAAGCCTGAAAAGAATGACTTTTTCAAATTTATTGTATGTTCCATTAAGGACCAAAAAATTAGTTTCTGGCGCGTTATTGTCTACAGCAAGAATTTGGCTCGTGTACGAATCTGAGAAAGTTGTTTTGTCAAAGCCTAGAACTCTTGTAAAAATCTAGTCAAAGTATGTATTAATATATCTATTATTAATTAAATAAAAAATATATTTACTCGTGCTCTCGTAATGACATTTATTATAGCATTGTATACTTTCTCATATAAGACATATCACGAGAAATAAAATTGTTAAAACCGATTTTATAAAATGTGACAGAGGTTCATATGAAAAATATGAGTCGTGTGTAGAATCAAAGATGATTAACAAACCTTACGAATCCGTAGAAAGATGCCCGAAAGTGTTAGACATAGTACACGCCGACATATGTGAGTTAACGGTACCTTGACACCTAGGATAAAAGATACTTTATAACTCTGATTGATGAATACTCTAGATTAACTTATGTCTATTTCCTTAAACATAAGGATGAAAAATTTAGCATGTATAAAATCTTCAAAACGGAAGTTGAAAACCAATTACAACTAAGATTAAAATACTGCGTAGTGATAGATGTGAGAAAAAGAGTAAAATTAGTTCATAAAGCTATGCTTATTTTTTATGCGGCTGATTACAAAGCTTATACGTTATTATACTTGGATTATAATGCGGTATTTGAATCAAGAGATGAAGATTTATTTGAACTAAATTATATGATGACGATAGGATCCAAACCACTATAGAAAATGAGGAAAAAACTTTAAAAGCTGCACTTTTTTTTTAGGAGCAACCACGAGACCCTCGTATGAGCCAAATGGAAAACAATATGAAAAATAGGTTCCGATGAGATATAATCTCAAAGAATTTCCTTTATATTTGATAGAATAAATTTATAAAGAAATCACCGCAAAAGTTCTGATAGTGCTTCATTTAGAAGACGACCATAAATCTTATAATAAAGTAATAGCATGATGAGATTCTGCATTTTAGCAAGAGGCTGTAAATGATCAAATGGAATCAATACTATGAAATCACACTTGGGAAGTGGTTGATTATCTCCGGAGTCAAGATTAATAGGTTATAACTGTGTGTTTAGGAAGAAATATCATACAAATATTAGCATTCAACCCTTTAAAAATATTGATAGCAAAAGGTTTACGACAAAAAAATATATTATTTTTACACACATTATCCCATTACAAAAACGAATTCTAGTCCAGTCACTTCCACTGGTTGTAACAACTATGCCACCAGTTCTACAGTCTCAATACGGACTGACGCCACAACTTCTAGATTAGTGACGGTGATCAGACGTGATGTAATTTGCCTCAATGGTGGGTTTACGACCGATTTTTGATTCCCCATTGGTTCACTTGAATCCGATAAATCTTTCTCAATCTCTGACCTATTAATTACCATGGTTAATGTATCTTAGCGCTTTGCTAATCTTCCCACAGACGATGTAAAATTTGTTAAAGAAAAATAACAAAGGATAATGCCAAGTATAAACTTTTATTACCAGAGAAGAGAATTTACATTTGTTTAGGGTTCTATCGCATATTTATATATTTTTCTCACCATTTACCGGTGGTTACTATAATATTTAATGCCACTAACTGACTGCATTTATATTATGGGACCTGAACTTATGAGTGATACGCTAGTGGTTTGACTGGTTCCATTAAAGTAGCATTAAATCGCTGTATTTTCCGTTTTTCTTGTAGATCGGGATCGTTCGACATTATTCATGTGCGAAGCCAAGCGTACTCCAAATCAATCCCCTTATGCTCAACCAGATATCTTACTCGGTTGTTTCTTTGGATCACGTAATATATCTGCATCTTTGGTCGATGAAATACTTGATTGATCCAAGCTCCATCAATTTACCCCGCACTAGTTAGACATGCTCTGATTTCTTATACAGACCTTAGTTATGCTCGATACCCTTATCATCTTTACTTGCTGCTTGAATTTATATCGTAGTCAGGGTCGTTTCATACCCTTCGAGTGGGTTCGTCTGTTGAGATACCTTCTTACTTGACATCCAGAGGATACCCCGTCATCAAGGCACCCCCCTAGTTCATGGATTGTGCGTGGTAAGCGTATAATCGATGAATTAAACATAATAAGGCGCATAAAATGAATCAATATTATGGAAGGTCCTAGTTGAATGACATATGAATGAAACTAGTAGGTTATTCAACCCAGCCTTCCTAGAAAGCTATTTATTTCGACTTTCCCCTAAATATGAGTATCTGGATGATAACGGGTTACTAAGCTTTAGGGGTGGGTATGGGATTCCCGAGGATTTAACAGGTAGTGTGCCATCAGTTGGTGAACAACCTTATCAAACACAAGATTATAAGACTTTCCTATTCACTACCGTACTCGATTTCTCTTGCCCTCACTAATTTGGGATTTCTTTAGCGTAATAAGAAAATGCCCGAGACAATTAGTTGTGAATAGGTGTAGGAAGCTTCTTAGTATAGTTTTGCGCTCACGCTTATTAGAAATTAAAGTCTGCTTGGCAGATTCACTCTTAACCATTTATGTAGCTAAGCTTACCAAATCTCATTTTTTTTGCAACTAGTTTACAAGAATGAGGAAGTTTATTTAACTCCCTTCATCGGATAACAACAGGCTAAATTATTTTGTGTTTGTCTCGGGAAATTGGGAGCATGAAAAACCCATTATGAATCTCTAGTTAGAAAGAAAGTGGAAAGTAAAGTGTAAATGTCATTAGGATTGGTGCAGGTGAAGCAACGCATCAGATTGATGCAAGGAAGACTTGTCGAAGGAGTACAAGGAACCTCTAGTTCAAGTAGGTAACCTAGTTAGCTCGACTTGGTTTCAAGAACCATCTCTTCTGTTTACGAAGGTGAACTATTTGAAGTTTGGTTTGTACTAGTGTCGGAACCGAACATTTTAAAAGAGGGGGAGGTGACCACAGCAGATGGTGGCGAGGTTGCGTTGGTGGAGCGCATACGGGCGCTGATGGAACAGAGGTACCGAGAACGAAATAGTACGAGGGTTTCGCTATCAGTGCCCTAGACCCAGAAATCAAAAGAGGCAGAAGTTTC
Organism: Limnanthes douglasii subsp. nivea; assembly: GCA_036936605.1. Classification (NCBI taxonomy): domain Eukaryota; kingdom Viridiplantae; phylum Streptophyta; class Magnoliopsida; order Brassicales; family Limnanthaceae; genus Limnanthes; species Limnanthes douglasii. The sequence goes on from JAUPFV010000001.1 coordinate 354,794,008, forward strand.
TATGTCAGTGCCTTGTTAGAATGAAGGGAAAGGGGAGGTGCCTGCTATTCAAGGGGCTGATGAAGTGGATCCGTAGAAAATTGACACTGCCACAACTGGAGGTGAAATAGTGCAGAACCGAGTGCGACACATTCGGAAAGTTGAAGATTCAGATGATGAAGTGATACCTCTGGTAAAGAAGTATCGAGTGATAGTTAATATTGTACCTCTTGTGGCAAGGAAGTTACAAATGGTGCTAGTGAAGCCAACCAATTAGTCGTTGCATCCAACGATTGAGCAGGACCGCGAGAAAGCTCCTAAGGTGGTCATTCTAGATAGAAACCAAGCGGACCACAAGAAGGGCAGGATGGAGGAAAGTGATGATGAAGGAGAGAGGCGAAAGAAACGAATTCTTAAGGAGATAGCACAAAGAATGAAAGAGTTTGTGAACTCAACAAACGTTCACTATTCAGTACCATTTGTTCAAGGGGTCGGTATTGGACCCTCATTTGTCAATATTGCTAGACCGGAGAAAACTAGTAACAAACAAACCAAGTCAAGTAGAAGGAAAGTACCCATGGAGGAGCTGTCGAGCTGTCATACTATGATGGCATGCCCATGAGTGGCATCGTGCAAGGGTAAGTGAAGCTGGAAAATTGAGGTAATATAGAATATACTTAACACATACTGCCATAATCAAATTTAAAACTTCGAGCTTCATTTCATCCCATTACACAGCATATCATCCCCGCCATTGAAACCTGCAATAAGATAAAGCATAGCAAATGAGAGAAATCTTCGACCAAAATCAGAATGCCAGAAAGAACTTATTCGTTGATTTGACAGAAGTATCCTAGACCCAAGCTTGCAAGCAAAATTATAGCTTAAAGCTAATTCGGGACCTGGAAATGAGAGACATTCGGTTTCTCTTTGCATATCAGAGTCCACTTCACAAGACAATAAACAACTTGGTTTTGGACTCTGAAGATATGCTTAATAGTCATGATGGAAGTAATCAGATTTCTACAATTTTTTCAGTATAGGATTCAAGTACCAATGAGACTTCCCATTAGCAAGAAAGGTAATTAGCCTTGTAAGACCTCGAGAACTAACATACCATTTGTTATATTAGATTTTAGAACAACATATGAGCCTTGTAAGACCCTAAGTCTACCAGTTCTACCATTATAGGTAAAACCTTGCTCATCTGAAATACTAATATAAATAGGTTACGTTTACTCCAGTCCTATAGATAACTTGAGAAAAAAACTATTCTAATCATTTAACATTGTATGAATCATCATTGCCGATAATAACCCTTACAACATCAAGCATTCGCAGGTTTTCAAACCCATACTTATTGGAAGTCATGTGAAACGATGTTCCCGAATCCAGCACCCATTTATCGTTATACTTGCATTAATAAAAATCCAATAAACAATTAACGTAATCACAATCATTAGATAATATTTCAACATCTATGGCTTCAGGTTTCCGATAGTTATTAACTCCATATACTCTCCGTAGTATTGAATGATATGTCGTTTGTCTAAGTATGTCCAACAAATTACTTTTCAAATTTTTAAAATCGCTTTGGACTCTGGCCGATATTTTTGTCTCCTCTCACTTGAATCTATGTTCCCTAATCAATGCCTAACATTCAGTATGTGCCCTTCGGATTCATCATTCATGACATTCTTGTTTTGAAGATTTGTGGAGTTCAAGGAACTCCTGAAGTTGGTCACATAGAGTCTTTCTCGTAAAGCACAATGCCCATAAAGTGTTCATACTTCTTCTATAAAGAATGTAGAAGGATGATTGTTTGGTCATCATCCTCGACCTTTACACCAATTGCATTCAAGTTGAGAATGATTCACTTATAATCATCTAGGTATCGTTAGATCTCTTTGCTATTATTCTAGTAGAAAACGTGTAAAGTTGTTTCTTTATATATAATTTGTTTTCCAATGAATTCTTTATGTAAACTTCCTCTAGCCTATTATGTACCCAACATCGTAGGCTTTTCAAATACCTTTCGCAGTATTTAATCTTCCATGATCTATATAAGGAAATTATAAGCTTTAGACGGTACCACAACATCAACCTCTGTAGATTTATCATCAATATTGGTAGTCAATCCTTTCTGTACAGGTATGCCTTAACTTTAATTCTTTGAACCATATTTCATGGCTTTCTGGTTTCCAGGTGAGATATATTTCTTTAGCCTTACGAATGATGATCCATCTAATGGTCTGTATATGATGGTCTGCATATGATGGTCTGCATATGATTGAGCCATGAATGTCCAAAAATAACTTTATACGATGACATACCGACTATTATCATGAAGAAACAATATACTTCATTTCGTCATTCCTACCGTCCCAAAACAACGTTTAATTTTAACTTGTAAGGTAATGAGTTTTTAGCTTTATTGAAATTTATCAAGACTTTTTTGAAGGATAATATCGAGTTTATGCCTCAAATTTGATCATAACTCTTTATTGGGAAATCGTTCATCTAAGAAGAACTTTCAACATATTCGATGGAAATAATAAATACGAAAGAACGTAAAGTAAATTAAGCAAACAAAACAAAATTTTACGTTGTTCGGATTGTGAAAAATCTTATGTCATACATCAAATCTCATAAATCTTTCTATTTGTAAATTCGAGATAAATCTTCAAAACATGAATTCTCATAAATAGGAAATATAGTTCAATTAAGAACAAAACACATTGTTACAATCAAAAATAGGAAGCCAAATTTAATAGGAAATCCAGCAAAATAAGAAGATCAATTAAATAAAAAAAAACAAGCAAATCGCTTGATAACGAGTTATTTCTGCCTACATCTCACAATTTTCAACATAGGCTTATAGTAACTCCATCATTTGTTGCACCAAATGTTCTACTTTTAAGAGACCATCTCACATGCATACTAGACTTGCACAAGTCTCATAAAGTTTGTGAGATTTGTAATCAAAAATACCTTGGTCAAAGCATCTGAAATATTTTTCTCGCTAAATATCTTAGCCACCTACATTTGCTCTTTCTCCACCACATCTCGGGTGAAGTATAATTTCATATTTTTCAAATATATCTAAATTATTTTTCAAATTTCTATGCTTTAAGAGCTAAGGATGCTACATAGCAGTCCCTATTTATTTTTGGTTTTCTCTTATTATAGCCATTTTACCCTTTATATGATATCTTATACATTGGTGTATTGTAGATACTACAACATGTATTTTTTTCTAGGCATCATCGACCCAAGATTATAGTGTATGGAGATGGTGTATCTACCACAATAAAACGCATGTTTCCAAGGGCCAATTCTAAAGTTAATTCTCCTAGGACAACTACACTCTCACCCGTGAACCAGATCAGCACTCTCTCGCTTTGGATTAACACCAGTACTCCCTTTAGTCTTTCATATGTTCCTTGATACATGATGTTTTTCGAGCTTCCAATATTGATCATTACTCTTTTGATTTATATTTCAGCCACCTCCACTTGATCAATACCACAACACTGTGGGTAGAGCTTACTTCTCTTGGAATCATTATCATATGAGAATTACAGGGTTTGGTCATAAGACGTTATATTATTTCACATTTATTTTTTATATTTTATAACTGATATAAATAAATAAAGAGAGACAAAACTTTTTGTATAACTCATATAAATAGGACTTGATCTCAAAATATAAGGTATCCTATTTATATTATTATATTTAGATGATTTATATTTTATCTTCATTCTTATTAAATTGACGCCATTAGCAAACGATATTTTTTTCTCATTTTTTTATTGTTTTTAAAAGGCAAAAAAATGTTTTTGTGGCAAAAGAGAGTACATAAAAAAATTCCTTTTTATTTTTTCGGTTGAATTCGCCAACAGAGAAGAATTTCAATTGAAACTTCGTGGAACGATTCAGATAAAATAGGTTTAGTCGATTATTTTACTTTTCGTTATTAAGTTTTTTTTTCTCGATTTGAAATCAATTACGATTTGGTTACTGAAGGTGAATCCACAAAGGTTCTTAACGAGGCGGGAAAATTAAGTAAGAACCAAGTCAGAGACGTCTCCGATAAAAGTTAGGAAATTAGGGTTTCACAATGGCGTCTACAGCAACAAAATACATGATTGAAAAATTTGATGGGGGATCCAGCTTTGCGTTGTGGAAGATTAAACTGAAATCTTCATTGGTACTGCAAGGGCTGTGGAAAGCTGTGGAGAATAAGTTACCAGAAGAGATGAAAGAAGAGGAGAAACAAGATCTTCAAGAAAGGGCTTTATGCTGGATTTTAATGAGTGTGAAAGACAATATGCTTCGCGAGATTAGTGGTGAGAAGACTGCTGCCTGCGCATGGAAAAAACTAGGAGATCTTTACTCAGAGAAATCAGTAGTAACCGATTATACTTGAAGAAATGTTTGTATGATTTCAGATTGAAAGAAGGTATGTCCATAACAGAGCACCTAGATAATTTTAAATCAATTATAATGGACTTGGAGAACATAGATATCAATATTGAGGATGAGGATCAAGCTTTGTTTGTATTGAGATCGTTACCAGCTCCCTATGAAAACTTTGTAGATACCATTATGTATGGTAAGGATAAATTATCGCTAGCAGATGTCAAAGGGGCACTGAAATCAAAAGAGATGAGACATTTGCAGCCAGACAATCAAGCTGAAGGGGAAGGTCTTATGACTAGGGGAAGATCTAAAAGCAAAGCGAGTTCTTTAAGAAGGAAGAACTTGAGGTCCAAGTCAAGGGTGAAGCACTCAAAATGTTATGAATGCGGTGAGCAGAGTCATTATAGGAGAGATTGTCCGAAACTGAATGGTAAGAAGGGAAATCAAAAGGAAAATGCAGCAAACATTGTTGAAGGTGTGAACGATTCCGACGATAGTGAAAACAGTGGTAAAGGAGATGTATTGTCTGTGAGTTCAGACTTTGGGCAAAACTCTTGGGTACTTGATACTGGCGCTACATATCACATGTGTCAGTTCAAGCAGTGGTTTCATACGTACAAGCCAATACAGGGAACTGTCTATTTAGGAAACAATCATTCGTTGATTGTTGGTGGTATTGGTAACGTCAGAATCAGAATGTTTGACGGGGTCGTTAGAATCTTGACGTGCTGGCATGTTCCTGGGTTAAAAAGAAACCTGATTTCTCTTGGGACGCTAGACTCTCGGGGTTACAATACCATGCAGAAAATGGTGTAATCAAAGTGACAAAAGGCTCAATGGTATGTATGAAAGGCAGTTTGCAGAAGGGTCTTTACATTCTCCAGGGGAGTGTTGTTATGGGCGATGCTGCAGTAGCATCATCAGGGAGTAATAGCCAAAGTAGGCAGGATCAAAATAAGTTGTGGCATTGGCGTCTTGGTCACATGAGTGACAGAGGATTAGCTGTTTTAGGAAAGAGAGATTTGTTGAAAGGGTATAAAGCAGAATCATTGGGATTTTGTGAGCACTGTGTGTTTGGTAAACAAACTAGAGTCAAATTCAGAAAATCGGTTGTAAGAAAGACTAAAGGCACAGTGGACTACATTCACTCAGATCTTTGGGGTCCAAACATAATTCCATCCAAGAGTGGAGCCAGATACTACATGAGTTTGATTGATGATTATTCAATGATGGTGTGGGTTTACTTTCTGAACACAAAAGATGAGGCATATTCAACCTTTGTCAAATGGAAGACGATGATTGAGAATCAAACAGGAAGAAAAATCAAACGTCTTAGGACAGATAATGGGTTAGAATATTGTAGTCGTGAGTTCAACGAGTTCTGCGAAGCTGAGGGAATAGTGCGCCATCGCACTTGTTCTAGAACACCAAAACAGAATGGAGTCGCAGCAAGAATGAACAGAACGCTTTGTGACAAGGCACGAAGTATGCTCTCACATTCCGGTGTGGGAAATGATTTTTGGGCTGAAGCTATCAATACAGCGTGTTACTTGGTGAATCACTCTCCATCAACGGCTATTGATTGTAAAACTCCTTTTGAGATTTGGTCTGGATCGTCGGCTGATTATGAACATTTGAGGGTATTCGGTTGCCCTGCGTATGCTCATATTTCTAGGATATGCTACTGGAGTGAAGGGATATAGGTTATGGTGTACCTCTCCAAAGTCTCCAGGTTTTCTCATCAGTAGAGACGTTACTTTTAATGAGTTTGCTTTGATAGACAGTCAGAAGGAAGTAGGAGAAATGGTCGAATCAGGATCGGTTGTGAGTAAACAGGTGGAGCTTGAAGTAGAATCAGTTCCTAGTAAGTCCAATCATTCAAGTGGTTCTGAGGTGGATCCAGAATCAGGAGGTGAAGCGTCAGCATCGGATGATAGTGACGATGATGCGCCCGAACCAGAACAACAACCTTATAGCATAGCATTGGGCAGAGAAAGAAGAGATATTAGACTTCCAAAAAGGTATGCGAATCTAGTTGCATATGCTCTGTCAGTCGCAGAAGAAGTTGAGATGCAGGAACCTAGTAGCTACAGAGAAGCTATAGCGAGTTCAGAGGCAGATCGATGGATTGGTGCTATAGGGGAAGAGATTGAATCTCTTCAAAATAATACTGTGAACGTTGGCTTAACTTTTAACAAGACCGATATTGGTGAATCGCTGAATGATATTGCAGGATCATTGGTTGGTTTTGTTGATTCTGATTTTGCAGGTGATATGGATAAAATAAGATCTATGACAGGATATGTATTTACTCTAGCTGGGAGTGCGATCAGTTGGAAAGCACAGTTGCAAGCTACTGTAGCTTTGTCTACAACAGAGGCAGAGTACATGGCGGTAACATAAGCAGTTAAAGAGGCAATATGGTTGCAAGGTTTGGTGGCAGATTTGGGCTTGGATAGGACTACTACAAAAGTGTTTTGTGATAGTCAAAGCGCCATACACCTTACAGGGAACCAGATGTACCATGAGCGTACAAAGTACATAGATGTCAGGTATCATTTTATTCGTGATATAATATCAAAGGGAATTATTGATGTGCAGAAAATGGCTACACACGATAATCCAGCAGATATAATGACCAAGGCAGTATCAGTTCGAAATTTTAGGGAGTGCCTAAACTGGATCGGTGTTCGCATTATAGAGTGAATGCCTTAAGGGCATTTGGTGAGTCAGAAGAAGAGAAGATGCTTTGTTGATAGTGAAGAAAGGATATTCGTCTCAAGGGGAAGATTTGTTGTGAATGAGTCGAATAGTACCTTGACAGTGTACTGTGTCCGGCAGTACAGTTTTGTGTTGTAATCTGATATTGTCCAATCATTTGAGTTAGTCTTGTGGTATCAGCCCATTAGACCCATAGTCTAGTAAGTCTATTAATTCCCTATATATAGATTACTAGGGCGACACAAAACACAATCTGAAATCTGTAACCTTTTCTATCATAGTGAAACTCTTTTCTCTGGCGGCGCCAGTGGACGTAGACAATTGTCGAACCACGTTAAATCCTGTGTTTCATTTAAATCTTTCATTCGCATATATTCTGTGCTTGAGCCATTTTGTGATAATTGCATAGTATTTTATAACAATTTTGGTTATTCCATAATATGGGTCTCCTCCACTAATCACTCATATTGTTTGTCTATTTGGGTCGCGGTCCAGGTATAACTCATCTTCTTCTTGCTCGTCCTCGATTATGACATTTTTATTGAGCGTTTATTGAGCTTCCGTTGAGGCTTGTGCTGTGCAATTACCTAAAACTTATCCTTGTTCTTCATTTATTTTATTTTTAATGAAAGACCCAACATGTAAGGCCACCAATATTTAGTATAGTGACATATGTCAACGTGAAACTTGTAGTATTTATTTTTGTCTTTGTGATCCTTTGATCCGAACAACTTTCCAGGTCTAATATACTCGATTTAGTCTTTTATTTTCTCGTGGATCACCGCTGGTGATTCTGTCAATTCTGTGAATAGTCTGGTCCGTTCGACGGTTGATCTATTCTTTTGTACTTCTAGTGCTTTGGTAAACTTATGAATCTTCTTTTTTATATTTATTAAGACTTTAGCCAAGGCCGAAGCATTTTTAGTCATTGGTTCATCCTCTTTTGAGTTTATATGTGCCTTAGTGTCGGTTTTGCTTGGTGAAACACCTTCGATTGGATTATCAGTGTTTCTCATTTTCTTTGATCTAGCCATCTCATCCTTCTTATTAAATCGTTCCACCTAGGCCAGTAAATTCCTGCAGTTCAACATTTATTATTATTATTATTATTGCTTTAGATAAGTTTCATTCTTTAACTTATTATGTAAAGGTTGTTACCGCCACCGAATCGTGGTAATCTTGTAACTTAATTTTGGTTCAACGACCTTTTTTGTATAATCTCCACATTTTTGTTATCATTTTGTTTACAATGGACTATATAGTCCTCATTTTTTTTAAACTCATGAATTGATTTTTGAACACGGTTTTGAAAATCTTGTAAATTTATGCAACATATTGGGAGACTATCAAACTATTGTATCGTTTTTCTATTTAGGTTCATGACAATATTACTTTATAAAAATAAAACTAAAATAAAAATATTTACTTTATAAAACTCATTACAATCATTAAATAGAAAAAAATAGGGTATACATACAATTGGTTTTTTCAATCACAAGAATATAACAGTGATGGTGGATAAAAGAATTAGAGCTGGGTTTATATAGTGATGCAAGTGAATCTTTTATTTTATTAGATCTTATAATATATTAGTAATATTTTATTATTTTTATTTTTATTATATACCTTTTTTACCATTAATCCTATTTGAAATACTTTATTTAGTTTATATCCTAAATTTTCCACTAATTACGGATCCTAACTTTTATTGAATATATGTCAAGTTTTCAATTGTTAGATTCAAATTCCCTCTCATTTCAATTTAGTCCACGTGATATATTGACATATAATTTATAAAAAGAGGTTTATATTTATTGGGTAAAAAAAACCTATACAATTTATCAATAGTCCAGGGTAGGGTCAAACATAATGAATTTAATTTAACCTAACTCAATCAACTTAAGCTATTGACTCGTATTTATAGATTAAATATTTATCTAATATATTTAATATATATTTTATTTAAATAAGATTTAATCTATATTTCATTCTGATAATATTGAATAACTTAATTACATATTTTTATTGTATTTTTAAAGTAACTAGATATATTTGGAGAAAATGTTTATACCGATTAATTATTAGTCAAGTTAATTTAAAATTGTGAATATAATTTTAGTCAAGTCTTTTTACCGAACCTTTGGATAAAATAATTAACATTGTTCAAGACGAGAAACAAATAAAAGAAAAGGTAAATAAAGACGAACAAACAAGACAAATTTCACGTAGTTCCGTTTATGGAAATAATTCAACATCCACGAGAAACAAACACTATTTTTATTAATAATTGAGTTATAGACATACTCTCAAACACTCTTTATAACGCATGATTAAAAAATTAGTACTTATCTCATAAAAAAGTATAATTACTTATTTATCTTCGTAAATATGCCCCTCAAGACCAATTAATAGAAAATTTACTCAATATAGTCTCTAATTAATATAAAAAAATCAATTGATAAAAAGACTAATTAATATAATAGACCAAATTAATAGGAAATCCAAAACATAGAGGAATCTCGCCCGGAACCAATTTAACTCACAACTCAATCCTGCCATAAACCGGTACTCTTGTACAGGGGAAGACAATGCAACAACACCATGTTGCTTAGTCTTTGAAGACATAGAGGAATCACCCAAGAACACCATCCAACCACTGGAAATGCACTGAGTGTTAGGACAACCATCCCAATCAGAGTCACACAAGCCTGATAAAGTGAGATTACAACTACTCAGTAGAAGAATTCCCTGACCCAGGCTCCCTTTCGAATAACAAACAACTCGTAATGCAGCCTTCCAATGATCATAATGTGGTTTCTGCAAAAACTAAGATAACATATGTATCGAAATATAGATAGTTGGCCGTGTAAATGCCAGATAAATCAATCTCCCCACCAACCCGCGGTAAACGAACCTGTCAATGAGTAGTGCTAACTTGCTCTTGCCAAGCTGGTGGTTTTGCTCAATGGTAAACAGTGTAGGCTTGCTACCAAGTAAACATGTCTAAGAATTAATGTCCAAGTATATATACGTTAGCATAGAAATATACACGTTGGTCATTCCCATATAAAAGATATTTGAGATGACCTATGTCCTTCATATGAAAGACAGGCTCTCAAGTATTTCTTAAACTCAGCCAATGCACCAGGGTTATTTCCATATAAAATACACATCATCAACGTACACCAAAACATATATACGAAAATCACTCGGGAAAGAAGAGAATAAAGAATAATCTCAATAGGACTGAACAAACCCATACCTCTTCAGTGCAGCTACTAACTTGTCAAACCAACACCGATGTGCTTGCTTTAGGCCATACAACGATTTGCGAAGGCGAGAGACCTGCCCTTTGTGCCCTCTGTCAAAATGTGAAGGAATTTTCATGTAAACTTCCTCATCCAGATCTCCATATAGAAAACATTATGTATATCCATGTAATGTATCACCATCTAGAAAGGCATTATGTACAACCAACTATTGTAACTCCAAATTCTGAGTTGCTGTTACCGCTAAGAAAAGACATGCAATAACCATGTTGGCAACAAGGACAAACATCTCTGTATAATCAACATCTTCTACTTGGTGATTACCAAATACGACCAAACGAGCTTTAAGATGATCTACTCTCCCATCATCATGATATATAATTTTATAAATCCACTGATTCCCCCAAAGATTTCTCCCGTGGGGGTAGATGCGCCAAAGTCCAAGTATGATTATCCTCTGGTGCCTGAATCTCTTGTTGCATTTCTTCTCTCCAGCCAGGGTTCCGCATAGCCTCTCAGAATGACTTAGGATCATTGCTAGAGGTAATAGCTGCAAGAAAAGAGCGGTGTGCCAACAAAATACTAGAAATGTCTAGATAATGAGTGAGAGACGATGGAACGGAACCGGGACTAGGAGGAGTAGACGGTGTTGAATGTACTATTGCAGTCATCAGAAAATCCTTCAAACAAGTAGAATGAATTTTAATACGCTTGTCTGAGATACCACTGTCACCATCCTAAGGTGGAGGTTGCGCATCACCAAGCTCGAAAAACTCCGCGATTGGCTCTACCATAGGGAAACCGTCATCCGCCAACTCCCTCTCTTCAATCGGAGAGGCATTCTCAATCTCCTCCAAAACTTCGAAGTAGTAATAGGAAATGCACCAATCTCAGTTTCAGGATAACCTAACTCAGAGCACATAGGAACATATGCAAATGGAAAATATATATTTAAAAAAATTCACATCACGAGAAACAAAACAGTCGTGACTCTCTAAATCATATACTTTCCATCATTTCTTGTTATACGGGTAACGCACAAAAACACACCCGAAAACTTTTCACTCTTAGACCTCTGATCAAGCACATAACACAGAGGCCCAAACACACAAAGCTCGGAGAAAATAGGAGTCACGCAAAAAAAAATCTCAAATGGAGTCTTAAAACTCAAAAAATGAGAAGGGGTTTGATTAATCAAATACTTGGCAGCCAAAACACAATCCCTTAAAATTTAACAGTTAAGTTACCCTGAAACCGGAGAGCACGAGCAACATTCAAAATATGTCTATGTTTTTTGTCGACCTTAATATTCTACTAATGAGTACCCACATATGAAGATTGAAAAACAATACCCAACTCATTAAAAACAAGGTGCACAGAGAAAAATTCAATGCCATAGTCACTGCGTAGTGTCTTAACAACCCCATTAAATTGTTTTTTTCCATTGCGAGAAAATATAAAAACGTAAAAGTTATTATGGTAAAACATGAAAGTTACTTCTTGACCATTTTATATTGACAATACACTTCATATTTTTCTATGATCATATATTATAATTTATTATGGTTGATTTAACGATTGTCTTTATTACGATATCACCTATATATGTAATTTAATTACATCATATCAAATAATTATCACGCGTGCAAGAATAATTAGATTTTAGGTTTTTATTCGTTGACACTTCAAAAGTACATTTAGTATTTTGTCTCATGAATCTCGTTTCCTAATAAATATACATCATTTGAACCGAATGAGTTTACCAAATTTGCAGAGAAAACAAGGTTCAGGCAAAAGATCACCATATACTAAGTTTGTGCTCATCTTTAGAACATACAGAACACTACGATAGTTATATATTCAAACTTGTAAGCATTAGCTTGACGTTTATATAACGTTCTATCTTTTATTAGTGGGTATTGTTCATTTGTACCTAATCAGTAACTTTACTTTTTCGGTTAATTCGTATAAAAGAAATTCTAGAATAACATGCACAAAGGCATATGTATCATATCACCAACCAAATAATCTATTTTCCACAACGTTAACTTTCATCACCAATACTATGATTTCATTTTCTATAGTGTTTATGTTTTAACGAATCTTTATTTTATATAGTGTTAATGTTTTAAAGACTCTTTCAAAGATTATAATTTTTTACAATATGGTTTGATTTAAAATAATATCCTGATGTTTCAAAGACCATTTATGTCTATTGTTGGTCCTCAATAGTTATGATGTTTTTAGAATTTCTACTCTTGGAATATTTTCCATTTTTTCAAACATGAACATATTAATTATGTTCTTAAATTCGTGAATTTGGAGGATAATTATTCATGCTAAAACTGATAATTTATATATTAAGATTAAAAGATTCAATGAGACATACATTTCTCCATAAGTATGTTCGACATTTGAGTGCCAAAATTTAAAACTTCAACTTGTCCTTCTATCTTACAAAGTTTGTTCGATCGTATCGATCCAATCAAATCGAATATTTATTCATCACTTTTATGGTACTTATCATCGAGTTCGTGTAATGTTTTATGAATAGTTCATATTTATTGTTAGAAACTTAGAATGGTGTATTCAACGTATAGATAGTTGGAATTTCACAAGAAACTTCATTTCGTCTTTTTTCGGATGGCAGACTTGAGACACGTAGAAGATATATTTTCTAAACACACATATATTCTAAGTAAGCCAATGCTTGTCCTACATTCTTTCCGAGTTTCAAACTGATATTGAATGACGTATGTACTTTTTTAAATTTTCGATGTATAAATTTATCCAATACCTTTACAATATAGTGGGTTTGACTTACAAAATAAAACATTCACAATTTTTAGTACCATTACTTACACAATAATGTCTACTTCTTGAAGATCATTCATCATAAAAAAATACATGAATATCTAAATTTCAAGTACATATCTTATGTTATTACTTACTATAAGTAGATCATCTATGTATAGACGTGTTATGACCATATATCACCATAAATATTTATGTACAAACACTTACTCACAATATTATACCTAACCTGATTAGATATTATTGCATAACCAAACTATATATGTTACATTAAGAGCTTGTTTGAGATTACACAATAACTTTACAAACCTATACATATTTGATTCCTATCCTAGAAATACAAACACCACTAATTACTTCATATTGACCTCCTTATTTAGATATCCATTTAGGAATATCTTATTGACCTTCACCTAATGAATGTTTGAGTTGGATAACATTGCATGTTAGTATGGTTTGCCATTAGGTATCTATTATCAGGGAATTTTATGTTTTACATATATTTGTCATGTTCATGCATATGTTGTTTGTTCTTATTATAGTATCCACCGTTACAATCTATTGGTGAACGGTGCTGATGAGTCAATAAATATTTGGAAGAATATTTCGGATCTTGTGCTTGATGTGACTAGAGAGAGAAAGTGTAGAGAGAGAAAGAGAATGTAATAGAATAATATTCAATGTCCCCCCTACCAAGAAAGTGGGTCACCTTTTATACTAAAATAAGGTGGACCTGCTTGAATCCTTAGTGGGCTGTTTACATACTTGATGAGGCCCCTTAGTAAATACTATGTTTACACATTGGTCCCCGAGAGATCCTAAATACCTTAATAACTACACCAAGTATCTTTTATTCACAATTAAGTCCTCATTATTTATATTGGCGAATTCTACCCTCATCAGTAGCCCCCCCAGTCTTCGGGAGTATTAGGAGCGGAGACTCACTGCCGAACCTACACCTGTCGTCCGCAGTCTCCTGTGCTTCGGGCCAATGGCCTATCTTTGGACGAATTATTCTTTTTCCTCTTGCGTCGGTCGTTCCACGATGCTGTTTGTCCCGATCTGACCTTCGTGCGTTCGATGGCACTCCCGCAACACTTTTTTTAATTAACTTTACCCGAAGGTAATACTCAGGCTCTGTTGGATTTTTCTTACCCGATGTTCGTAGTTCTGAGTCAGGTCGGTTCCCGCGTTCTTTTGAGCTTCTAACCCGGGCCTCACTGTGATGGGCCGGCTTTTCATAGTGGATACGGTTGCGAAGGCCCATATCATCAGTTGGTTCGAAGGGGGTTGCCTAGGTAAGCCTTCGTCAGAAGGTGGTTAACGCGTGTCACCGGCTTACGGGATGCATCTTTGCCAGACTAGGTTCTTAGGGAGACTCTTCGCCTTCCCGCTGTGATTTTATCGATTGGTATTCCCCGGTCATTCAACGTTGCCTATAAATACTCCACAATTCTTGATTTCTCTCAGAGGCATTCTAGAGAGAGAAAGTGCTGTCAGATCATTTCTAGAGAGAGAAAGTGCTACCAGACCATTTCTAGAAAAGGATAGTGATGTCAGACCATTCTTAGGAAGGGAATGTTGGTATGAAACCCAGACACCCGAAGCCAACATCAGCCAAGAAAAAGAAAAAGCTTGTGTGGAGTTTCAAAGAGTGGGCTAGCATCGGAGACCGAGCCGAGGAATACCGACGTGCCGGATTGATTTGGGGATCTAACTCCAAACCCTTTACTCCCGTCCCGCGTCCTAACGACCATGTTTTAGCCACCCCGATCTCTGCTGAATCCTTCCTTCTGCCCGACCTTCCCAGTTCTCTATCTCCCGAGATTAGCCTATCTCCGGAAACCGTTGTCCTTTCTTCCAGTAGCAGCTCCTCTCGTTCCCCTGCAGTTCGGTCGGAGAATCCGACCCCACCGTCTGTCAACTCGTTCGTTCCGTCACCTCCGTTCCCGCCCCGACGCGTTCGCAAAACTAAATTCTTGACCATGGGCGAAGACAGTCCCTCTACATCTCCCGCAGGAGGTAACTATCTTGAAATGGTTCAGCCTACTCCCTCAATTCGAGGGTATCGGACCGGTACTAACACTGCCGTAACGTTTTTAGGTTTGCCTAAGCGTCGGTTGACGCCAGAGGAATTGGATGCGGCTCATCGGGCTCATTCAGGAAATGCAGCTGAACCCTCCACCTCTCGGGTACGATCATCGGATCCGAATGCTGCTACTGCCCGAAGCTCTGACCAAGCTTCGAATCCCGAAGTGGGAGAATCAGAGGTGGACGTTGTGCCCGCAGAGGTCTGCATTGCTGCTGTTGGGAATGCTGCTAACCCTTCTGACGATCCTCTGCCCGAAGAAGTTGAGACTGCAATCACCATTACCTATTTCAGCTGGCTTCCTTCGAAGGATGTCGTTTCTCTCTATGAGGGGAAGTAGCTCTACTTCCCTGAGTCTGAACACAAGGATTTGCTGATCCGTTGGGGAATTCCCGAATGCGTCACGGTTCGGTTCCCGGTCCCTGGGGAAACCCCCGTTCATGTCCGATCTCGGGAAATCGTGGTGTTCACCGAGCTGTTCAATTGGGGTCTGCGCTTCCCCTTAGATCTTGAGATCGCGCTTTACTTCCGCACCCTCCAGATCTGCCCATCGCAGCTGACGCCGAATGCCTAGTACACTTTAATGTCCTACATAATGGCTTCCTGTCTTTCAGGTCGGGTTATGCCTATGGACGAATATATTGCTATGTCAGGCCTGTCCAAGGCTCCGAAGTCCCCGTTCTTCTACTATTCTTTGGGAAAGAAGTGGAAGATAATTAATGACTTCTTGGAGGGAGACAAAGGCGGGAAGCACCGGTTTGTGTTTTCTGAGCGGGTGCTGGGAGAACGTTCTTCCCTATACCCCGGAGAATAAGAGACAGCTGCTTCAGACTTGGGTCCATGATGGTACCACTCCCTCTTTTTTTTTATATACCGACCCTCCGTGCAGTGTCGAAGGAGTTCTTGCAAGGGCTAAAGAAAGACTTCTCGAAGTCTGCTGAAGACACTTTCCAAGTGTTGAAGGAGTTTTCGAAGAAGCAATGGGGTCGGGCGATGCATCGGACCTTCAAGGACACCAATTTGCTCAAGAGTAACCTCTAGCGTTGCTCGTCGGAAATTTTGACCATTGAGCAACTGCGGGAGCCCCCCAGTCTGGAGGATATTATTGCCAAAACCAACACTCCCGGGTATCATCTGTACCTGCCGAAGCGCAACAAGGCGCCTAGCAAGCGCCCTAAGTCGGATGACGAGGTCGGGGGGAACACTGCAGCTGGTGGGGAGGGGCTCCTCTTGTAGCGGCGAAGGATGCTGAGGGTGGCGCGTCTAACCAGGCCCAGCCTCCGGTGCCTAAGAGGAAGAACCGAACCGATGCTGAAGGGGCCAAGAAGAAAAAGTCGAAGCGGGCTAAAGAGAGCGTGATCGTTGCTGGGGCGGATAATCCCACTGTGCCGGAGCTGTTTGACCAGTTCGGTGGGGTTAAAGGGAAATCGCCAATGGATCCGGTATTGGTGATTACGGATGATGCCGACCTTCCCGTCGCTTCGGATCCAGCCGCAACCTCCTCCAGCGGTCCTCAGTACCCGGTGCTAACGATGCTTGGCTCACCGCACACTTTTCCGCTCCGGGGATCGGACGGACTAGCCTTGTCTTTGTACAACCTACTTGTACCCGCGGCCCTGAAAAAGCATAGAACGGCCGAGCTGAGCCAGTAGCTAGTGGGCGCGGAGGCTGAAGTCGCACGTCTAAAAGAGGCGGTGCAGAGTGCTAAGACCGCGCAAGAATTTGCAGAGGGGCGGGCTGCGGAGGCTATTCGTATCTCGGAGGAGATGAAGAAGGCCGGGGAAGACCATGCAACCACCCTAACTCAGGAGGTCCAGAAGCTGAAAGCTTTGAACACCGCTTTTGCGAATAAGTGCAAGACTTGGGCGGACAAAGAGGTGGCCGACGCTAAAGCCGCCTATGTGCTTTCATTTCATAACCGCTTCCCGACCCTTCAGCTTGGTGCGATGTGGCTAGATGTACCAGAGGCGGACCGTCCTGAGGGAGTTGTGTGCGAGGATTCCTCGGACGAGACGGAGTCCGAAGAGGAGAATGAGGAGAATGGCGAATGATCGTCTGGCAGTTTTTGTTTATCTGTTGTTGTTTTTTTGTTTACTTGTTGTCTGTAATATCTTTGGGGGCCGAGGGGTCCCCTGACATTATGTCCTGTGAACATTTCGACCTTTTGTGCGAGTATGCAATTGTTGTTTCTTACTATAATTTGTGGGCTTTATTAATTAGGTAAACCAAAGTGTTCTTGTGAAAAACCAAAGTAGGGTCTCATCCGCGCTATTTGTGAAACTCCTGATAGGGTCGGAAAAAGAAAAACTTGTAAGATCGCTGCTTATATAAAAGGCTGGGAAAATTGATAATATAGATCAGCTGTGAGTGCTGAAAAAATCCATTAAGGTTCTGTAGATCAATGTTACATTGAAACTTTTCCCAAAGGATCGGGAGAATTATATGTGTAGATCAGATGTGGAAACTGAAAAACCTGTTAAGGTTCTGTAGATCGATGTATTATCGAAACGTTTCCCAAATGGTCGGGAAAACTATATATGTAGATCAGTTGTAGAAACTGGAAAACCTATTAAGGTTCTGTAGATCGATGTATTATCGAAACGTTTCCCAAATGGTCGGGAAAACTATATATGTAGATCAGTTGTAGAAACTGAAAAACCTATTAAGGTTCTGTAGATCGATGTATTATCGAAACTTTTCCCAAATGGTCGGGAAAATTATATATGTAGATCAGTTGTAGAAACTGAAAAACCTATTAAGGTATCGTATATCGATGTATTATCGAAACTTTTCCCAAATGATCGGGAAAATTATATATGTAGATCCATTAATATTAGTAAGAAGAGACGCTGTCCAGCTCGTCAGCTAACCAAGGTCGTAACACTTTAACATTTGGAAGGCAAAAGAAATTTTTGATTAATGTAATCGGGTGATCAGGTGTTTATGATGCCTCATTAAAACCTTCTCGCGCCACCGAGGTAGGAAAGAGTGCATCCCCGACCAATACAATTCGAAATACAATTTGAAATACAACTTCGCCACTATTCTAAATACAATTTTAGAAGTTCAATATTCCATGGTAGACTCAAAAGGTGCCCGAGCCTGTTCTGCAGGCGGTATGTCCCGCTCTTGATTTTTTCCACGATTTCGTAGGGTCCTTCCCAATTCGGGGCGAGTTTACCGAGGCTTTTGTCTTTGGTGTGAAGAAAGACGCGCCTCAAAACCTTTTCTCCGACCTTAAACTCCCGATGGCGAACTTTAGAAGCATATCGACTTCTCATCAGGGTCTGATAGTGCAAAGAGTTCAATTGGGCGCGGTTGCGCTTCTCTTCTATAAGGTCGAGCTCGAGCCGTCGGCTGTCGTCGTTTGCTTCCTCCTCATAAGCACCGACCCTAAAAGATGGAAAAATGGATTCCGCAGGGGTAACCGCGTCCATACCATATACTAAAGCGTAAGGTGATTCTTGAGTAGCCGTCCGGGGTGTGGTTTGGTAAGCCCACAGTACCTCTTGTAGGTAGTCAGGCCATTTTCCGGCCTTTCCTTCAAGGTTTTTTCTGAGACCGTCCAAAATGGTCTGGTTGGTTACTTCGACTTGCCCGTTTGCTTGAGGATGGAAAGGAGCGGAGAAACATTGTCGGATCTTATGAGTGGTGCACAACGCTTTCATTTCCCCGCTATCGAACTGCGGTCTGTTATCCATAGTTAACCTCTGCGGTACCCCGAACCGACAACATATGTTAGACCAAATAAATTTGATGATATCTTTGGTCTTGGTGGCGGACAAAGGTTCGTCTTCGACCCACTTGGAAAAATAGTCCACTGCCACGACGATCGTCTGTCTTCCTCCCGACGCCATTGGTAGCGGCACGACAAGGTCGATTCCCCATCGGTCAAAGGGTAGTCCTTTGGATATGGACTCTAAGGGAGTCGCGGGGACGTTTATTGCGTTTCCGAACCGTTGACATGTATCGCAGGTTTTGACTATTAGTCGTGCATCTGTTGTTATCGTCGGCCTATAGAACCCTGCGAGGAGAATCCTTCTGATTAGAAGGCGATATCACTAGGCAGCCGACCCTCAGCTAAGAAGGCGATAATGTCACGCCGCCAATCCGAGGTTGTTACCGAAGAGATCTGACAGGCGATTTCAGTTCGGTTGTCTAACTCGTGACGTTTGATAATAGACGGACTTTCTTGTTCGGTCACCCAAGGATAGTTACTAGAGCAGGAAATTGTTGCCAAGGAATTTGCGGCTATGTTTTCGCTTCTCGGGACATGTTCATAGGTGATTTTGTCAAATGAAGCAGCTAGAACCCTGAGTGCTGCTAGGTATTGCACCAGATGTTCTTTCCGAGCTTCCGCACTCCCCGAAGCTTGGGTTATCAAAAGTTGGGAATCGCTTATGAGGCGTACTTGCCTTGCCCCACACACCTGCGCTAACCGTAATCCTGCAAGAGCAGCCTCGTATTCTGCTTCATTGTTCGAAGTATGGAAACCAAATCGGACGGCTTGGAGCATGCTAATGCCCGATGGGGTTACTATTTGTATCCCTGCTCCACAGCCACTGACGTTAGCTCCCCCGTCGGTTCGGACAATCCATTCGCTCAGTGCGGCTTCTCGGGGAGGTGCGTCCTGATCAGGTCGTTCGGAATGGAACTCCACTAAAACATCGGCCAAGACTTGGCCTTTGACGGCCGTCCGAGGTTCGAAGTCGATGTCAAAATCCCCTAGCTCTACCGACCATTTGGACATTTGCCTGGACATGTCTGGTCGCTGGAGGATGTACTTGAGTGGGAATGATGTTCGGACTATGATAGGGTGGGCTTGAAAATACGGGCGCATGTTCCGCGCTGCTGTCACCAGGGCGAGTGCCATTTTTTCCAACTTTAAATACCGAGTTTCTGCATCCAGCAAGCTTTTGCTCACAAAGTACACCGCTGTAGGAGCCGGTCCCGATTCACTGATCAAAGCCGCACTGACCGGGAAGTCGGTAACCGCAACGTAAAGGAAAAGTGTCTCGCCTGCGACGGGCTTTGTAAGGAGGTTTGGGGATGACATATATTGTTTAATTCCCAAGAACGCCTCATTACATTCGGGAGTCCATACAAAAATTTTGGCTTGTCTCAAGACCTGAAAAAAGGGAGCGCACTTATCAGATGAGCGAGAAATAAATCGATTTAAGGCAGCCAGACGCCCAGTTAGGATCTGGACTTCCTTGATGCTTCGGGGCGGAGTCATATCGGTCAGAGCTCGAAGTTGGACAGGATTGGCTTCAATCCCTTTCTCACTAACAAAGAAACCTAGGAACTTTCCTGACCGGACTCCGAAGGAGCATTTTTCCGGGTTAAGCTTGAGATTTATCCCCCGCAAGTTATCAAAGGTTTGTCTGAGTTCAGCAAGGTGGGCTTCATCCGTACCGCTCTTAACCAACATATCATCGATGTACACCTCCATATTCCTCCCGATTTGACCCTCGAACGTTTTGTTAACTAGCCTTTGGTATGTCGCGCCGACGTTTTTTAGCCCGAAGGGCATTACTTTGTAGCAGTATAGTCCCCGACCCGTGATGAATGTGGTACTTTCCTGATCCACAGCGTGTAATTTGATCTGATTATAACCGGCGTATGCATCCATAAATGACAGCAATTTGTTACCCGACGTCGAATCTACCAACTGGTCTATTCTTGGCATCGAGAAGGGGTCCTTCGGGCATGCCCGGTTAAGGTCGGTGAAATCCACGCACATTCTCCATTTCCCGTTTTTCTTTTTGACCAGAACGGGATTTGAAGTCCACAACGGGTAGCTTGCTTCCTTGATACGACCGACGCTGATCATCCTCTCGACTTCTCGTAGGATAATCTCTGCTTTTTCTGGGGAAAAATCCCGACGCTTTTGGGAGATCGGTCTGGCATTTCTGTGAACAGCAAAAGATTCCGGGACCCCGGTGACATCTTTTGAGCACCATGCGAACAAATCTAGGTTTTCCTGCAGGAGAGTCAGCAGTTGTTCCCTGAAGATCGGCAAGAGGCATACCCCAATCCGCAGGAATTTCCCCGCAGCGAATTGGTGCTGCTCGCATTCTTCGTCCGTCGTCAAAAGACTCGGGGCTTCCCTGGGGTCATCAACGGGCAATGATTCCGGGGCGAGCCCCTTTAATTGCTATTCCTGAGCTTGAATCATCTCTTGGTCTTTTTTAGGTGCCATTGCTGCTCGGTAACATTCCCGTGTTGCTTTCTGACTGCTTCGGACCACTCCCACGTTGTTTCCGACCACGTATTTTAAACATTGGTGGATTGTAGAAGATACCGCATGCATTCGCCATATCCATGATCAGCCGAAAATGGAATTATGGGAAGCCGGTGCGTCTACTACCACGAATAAAACCGTAACCTATTTCTTGAATGGGCCGCGGCCTAATTGGACTACGACCTCGAATTCTCCTATAACGTCGGTTGCTTATCCTGTAAACCAGACTATGGTACGGTTGGACAGCGCAATCACTGGTGGTGTTCTAAACTTGGCAAAAGTGGACGCGAGTATTATGTTGGCCGAACTACCGGTATCCACCAAGATGCGCCGAACCTCCTCCCCCGCAATGGCTGCCCCGATTACAATGGCATCTTCATGGGGGCCGGCTATGTCCCTCATGTCGTCGTCGTCAAAGTACAGAATCGGAGAAGGGACGTTTCTGGACTGGGAGTAAGTTCGGGCCTCCAACTGAGTGGTTAGGTTGACGATGTGCCTTTTCCTGGATGAATGTGTAACTCCTGCCATAGAATCTCCCCCAAATATTGTAAAGGATTCAAAAAAATTACAAAGGCCTCGTACATTACCGACGTTCTCCTCAGCTTCCTCCTCGATGATCCCGATGATGTTGCGGTTCGCTTCGGGGTCGAGGTACTCAATGGAAACATCGAACGGATCAGTTACTTCTGAAATTGCCATGGTGGTTTCTGGTTTTGGTATTATCACGACTTCTTTCGAGGTCGTACTTTGCTGTGCCTTTTTAACATACTCCAAGAGGTTTCCGTGTTCTATGAGTATCTGTATTTCTTTCTTCAAGGCAATGCAGTCCTTAGTATCATGCCCAATGTCCTCGTGATAGCGGCAATAGCGGTTATTCCTTTGTTCCCGAGGTGTTGGTATCGGGAAAGGTCTTCGGTACATCCCGCTCTTCTTAGTCTTCTCGTAGATCGACGCTACACACTCCGTAAGGTCTGCAAAATATGCAGGTCGGATCCACTTGTTAGACATGGGTCGTGAAGTTGTCTGACTAGTTTGCTTTGGTTTCAGGCTTGTTAGGACCGAAGGCTTGGCTGATACAGGAGGGTTCGGATGTATCGTGCTGACCGGTTGGGCTGCCCTAGCGTAATCCGGCCGGGTGCCCTGCCTTACTACTACCGATGCTTGGGCACTCTGCTGAATTTGTGCCGCCAACTCAGACGCTTCGGTCTCTTCGATCAATATCTGTTTTTCTATTTGAGCTAGAAGTGCGGAAAACGTGAATGCTTGTTTCTTCGTCACTGCTTGCTTCATTGGCCCCTGGAGCAGACCCAGGCGGAACGCAGTTAGGGCCACGCTTTCTTCGCAGTGGTCTAGGTCGGTCTTTGCGTCGATGAATCGCCTGGTATATTCTCTGAGGCTTTCCCCCAATTTTTGTCTGCAATTCATAATAGTGTCTCTGTTGGTCCGGAAACTTTTACTTCCCACAAAGTGTTGCCTAAACATTGTCCAAAACATCCCGAAGTTCCGGATGCAGCCCTGCGGTAAACGCTTGTACCACTTAGATGCTCGGTCCCTGAAGGTCATGGAAAAAGCTCTACATAGGAGTTTGTCATCGTTGTCGAAACTCAGCATGAAGTTTTTGAAAGCTTCCAAATGATTATCTAGGTCCTTCTTCCCATCGTACTTTTCTAGTTTAGAAATGTCAAATCGCTTCGGGAGCTGTCCCGCTAATATCTCGTCGGACAATGGAGATGCCCTCCAATTGACTCCGAACCCACACGTTCCTCCTCCAAGTCCTTCTGTCTGAACTCCGTAGAGCCCCTCATCTCCTGGGCTGATAAACTGGCTATTGGTTCGGTAACCATGGTTCTGGCTGTTCGACGGTTGCCATGGCACTGGAGGCAGCGCTGCCCGCTCTTCACGGCTGGCGGCAGGCATTTCTTCCTTCTCAAAGGACACCGGGGTCTGCTTCTTGGTGCAACCCTTCTTGTATTTTGGGGAGTCCGTCGGGGGCCCTCGGAGGCGTCGGGAACGATTCTTTTGCATGCGCTGGACCCTTTCCCGTCGCCGATACTCTCTGCCTAACGAATCATCCGAGGTGTAGTCAATCGTCGTGCCGCAATGGTCCTCCGGGTACCGCCGAGTCCTGGCATTTTGCCCTTCCTCGGGATGAGGCTCTCGATAATACCTAATAGGTCTGGCTTCGATGCGCGGCCCAACATCATGGTCGGCCCCCTCCCGATCCTCCAAGAGGGGTTCCTTGCCTTTTCCTTCATGGACCCTTTTCTCGTCCAGTGCCCGCTCCCTTTCTGCGTTTAGCCTGGCAATGTCTTCAAAGAGCTGTTTTCGGGTCATTATTAGGGTCGACCGTTTGTCCCGACCCTGGTCGTGGTGCTCCCGACCAAGCGCTTCCTCGCCCTCTGACACCGAGACGGTTCGGATTACTTCTCTACCGACCCTCTCTATCATAGCTTCGTTGTTCATCTCGCAAAACGTGATTTTCAAAGAACAAAGATTCCTTTTTGGTATCACTCGTTCCCACAGACGGCGCCAATGATGAGTCAATAAATGTTTGGAAGAATATTTCGGATCTTGTGCTTGATGTGACTAGAGAGAGAAAGTGTAGAGAGAGAAAGAGAATGTAATAGAATAATATTCAATGTCCCCCCTACCAAGAAAGTGGGTCACCTTTTATACTAAAATAAGGTGGACCCGCTTGAATCCTTAGTGGGCTGTTTACATACTTGATGAGGCCCCTTAGTAAATACTATGTTTACACATTGGTCCCCGAGAGATGCTAAATACCTTAATAACTACACCAAGTATCTTTTATTCACAATTAAGTCCTCATTATTTATATTGGCGAATTCTACCCTCATCAGGTGCACCCATGTTGGATTGTTCGGACTTCCAATTGTGGAAGGAAGAGATGTTGTTATTTTTATCTATAAATGATTATGACCATGCATTGTCAGTTCCCAAACTATCTCCCCTTAGTCCGAAAAGTACACCGGAGGAAACTAAAGCCAATGAAAGGTGGGAGAGGTCAAATAAGTTATGCATGGCGCTCTTGATACAGGGGATACCAGTAGCATTGCGTGGGGCTCTGCCTAAAGGTTTTACGTCTGCCTCAGTCTTTCTCGCGGAGGTCGAGAAAGCCTTTTCCAAAAATGAGAAGGTAGCCCAAGCAGTTAGGTTACATATCCAAAGTTATGATGGTTAGTTTCGGGAGGAGAATAAGAGAACATGTGTTGAGTTTGAGGAAGAATCCATTGTGATTCATGAAGGTTTCAATGGTGATACTCAGGTATCAGAAGATTGACCTATAATGCCAATCATTCCGGTCCCATTAGAATAAGGTAATTATCAAATTAACAGCGATGCTCCACTTGAGGGTTCTAACCAAGATACGGATATGGTCGAGGTCGAACAAGAGGAACCTCAAGATAATCTTTAACAAGAGAATCAAAATGACATCGTTAATAATGATCAAACTCTACCTCCTCAAGAAGTGCAACAAGTGAAAATATTGTCTTTAATAAGGTCCCCGAGAGAAAGGAAGAGTACTATAGGTCCATAAATTATAGTATATCTTCAGGAACATGATGAGTTATACGCTGGAACTATAGATGATCCTTCATCATACAAACAGACCATGGCTAGCTCTGACTCTCGGAAGTGGATTGACGCTATGAAGGAAGAGTATAAATCAATGCACGACAATGCGGTATGGGATCTTGTCTCATTACCTGGAGAAAAAATGGCAATTGGTTTTAAATGAGTTTACATAATCAAACGTGATATCCTTGGTAATATGGAAAGACATAAAACACGTCTTGTAGAGATAGGTTATACTCAGCGTGAAGGGATTGATTTTGAAGAAACTTTCATCTCGGTATCGACGAAAGATTCCTTTTGAACGATCATGACATTAGTTGCACATTTTGACCTTGGGCTTCATCAGATAGATGTTAAGACCTCTTTTCTCAATAGTAATATTAAGAAACGATCTATATGGTGCAACCATAACACTTTGTGGAAAGTAACTCAAAAAATCTGGTTTGCACGCTTAAACAATCAATCTATGGGCTTAAACAAGCCTCTCGTCAATGATATCACAAATTCCTTGAGGTGATAGTCGGTTATGACTTTGAAATCAAATCAGTTGAGGATTTTGTGTATCACAAGTTCAGTGGGAATAATTTTATATTTCTTATATTATATGTGGATGACATATTGCTTGCCTCGAATAATAAAGAATTGTTACACACTACAAAAATATTTCTATCAGACAAGTTTGATATGAAGGATCTTGGTGATGCCAATTTTATGTTAGGAATCCAGATACATCGGGATCGCTCTCGTGGTATTTCTGGATTATCACAAAAGACATACACGAAAAGTGTGTTACAACGTTACGGATTGGAAGATTGCAAACCTCTAAGTACCCCTATAGCAAAGGGTGACAGACTTAGTGTGAGTCAATGTTCTAATTCAAAACTTGAGATTGAGGAAATGAAAACGGTCTCTTATGCTTCGGCAGTTGGGAGTTTAATGTATACTCAAGTTTGTGCTAGGCCGGATATTTCCTTTGTTGTAAATATGTCGGGGAGATATGTTAGTAACCCAGGAATGGATCAATGGAAAGCAGTTAAAAAGGTACTCCACTTACCGTAAGGAACAAATGGGCACATGTTGACATATGGGAAGTCGGATAAACTGGAGATCATTTGGTATCCCGACTCTGTTATGGTGGATGCGTATATACACTAAAGAGCACGTTAAGAAACACATTTTTATTGGTAGGAGATGCAATATCCGGGAAAAGGGTAAAGTAAACACTTATTGCATCATCCACCATGGTGGAAGAATTTGTTGCGTGATTTGAGGCACCGAACCAGTAATTGTTGCTGCAGAATATCGCAGTGCAAACTCTAACAGTAATAAGAACTTGTCTAGGTCCAAACACATACACATAAAGTTATTTTATGTTAAAGTGATAATTCAGACGAGTCAGATAAATATAGAGCACCTCAGCACAAACTCCATAATATCTAAGATCCTCTAACAAAGACGATTTTTCCTAAGGTTTTCGAGGGACACAACATTAGTATGGGTGTAGTTGATTTAGAGAATTGTTAGTTTCAGTGGGAGAGTTTGTAATAGGATCTGATGTTATATTATGCAGTATTGTGCACATTATATTTTATTGCAATATATATGCTTGGAAATATTTATTGATATCTATACTGTATTGGATCTTCAAAGGTAGGAACCATTTAAGAGTAGATATGTACGATTACAAACCTTATTACTCTTAGGCTACACTCCATAATTAGCCCAAGTAATTGATTGATAATGGCACTGTGATTACTGTTGCATCATATTGATAATTAGTCACGTACATGGTTGTATCGTTTGCCCATTAACAATTGGTTTTGAGTTCTGTTAAACTTGATCTCCGGAACTCTAATTTTGGATCTTGAATGTGTTTACTTTCTTTTTCTTTAAGTCTTTTGGTTTCTTGGTTGTAATGGATGCTCTAGACTTAGACAAGGCGTTAAAACTCTCTCTATATAGAGACCAATTGGTTTTGAGTTCTGTTAAACTTGATCTCCCACTGTGCAACTCTAGTTTTGGATCTTGAATGTAATTACTTTCTTTTTCCCGTTTAAAGTTTTGGATCTTGATTTCTTTTTCCCGTTTAAAGTTGAACATGTATCTTCGAATAGTTGACCACGTATACACGTAATATGATCCAATATATATATAATATAATATAGAAATAAAGGATATGCTATCAAACTTTCAAAGCATGCATAATTAATCTCATGTCCCTCTATTCTTCTCGATCCAACTTCCTTCTGAAATCAGCGGAAAGCCCCGCCCCCTTGAGTAGTCAACTTCATGAAAACAATGTTATTTATTGAGACGGACCAAATTTTTTTTTTTATAAGAGCTCCTTTTTATTATTGGTTTTTATTATTATACTATACTTTTTAACACTATAAATATGTTTTCTTGAACATGCATTAAACAGCCTCCAATCTTTTGCGAATATAAATACATTTTAATCGGTGTAATTTCTATTTTGTTAATTTTTGTTACAAGTAAAAATATTCTAGAACTATACTATTGTCAATGTTTCAGAAACAAAACATAAACGATCTAACAATATTAGTTGGATATATTTATGTTTTAGTTTTCTAAGTATACCAAATAGATTTTAAAAAAAATTGAATAATTAAATCGCAATCGTTTTGAATATCAGGTAAAAGCCAAAACCGAGCTAAATTTTTTATTTCAATCAGGCCAGATTCCAGGCATTGTTTTGCGGCTCTAAAAGATGACAAGCAAAATTATTTTCAATATTCGATAATTTATAATTTAAATAAAGATATGAACTCTAAGCTTAGTTTAGTCTAAAATTCTCTAATAGATTTACTGAACAAGATAAAAAGGAGAAATTACAAAGTACCATTTCATCAGGAGGATAATAATATTATTATAAAATGGAGAAACAAAAAAATTGCCTCAATACAAATAGGGTAATTTTTTTTTATAAAGAGATCATAATATAGGTCGTACATTTTTCCCTAATGGGACATACGACCTAATTCTTTCTATGCTTGCTTCGCTTCAATGAAACTACTGACCAGCCATCTTCAGGACCAGCTAGTTGTGTAGAACTTGGTTCATTATCAACTTGCATGCCTACAGTGTTAGAATTTGATGGATGCGCGGCTGCATTTTCTATTCTATCTGTTGTACTGTCATTGCCAATTTTTTCGTCATCGTCGTCCTCACTCGATTCATCATCATTTTCATTCACACTCTATAGGACAATATTGGAAACCAAAATAAAAGTAGCTTAGAACAAAGATCATAGGCCATTTTACGTTGGGATAAATACGAAACAAAATTATTAACTTTCAACATATTCGATGGAAACAATAAATACGAAAGAACGTAAAGTAAATTAAGCAAACAAAACAAAATTTTACGTTGTTCGGATTGTTAAAAATCTTATGTCCTACATCAAATCTCATAAATCTTTCTATTTATAAATTCGAGATAAATCTTCAAAACATGAATTTTCATAAATAGGAAATATAGTTCAATTAAAAACAAAACACATTGTTACAATAAGAAATAGGAAGCCAAATTTAATCGGAAATCCAACAAAATAAGAAGCTCAATTAAATAATAATAAAAAAACAAGCAAGTCGCTTGATGTCGAGTTACTTCTGCCTACATCTCACAATTTTCAACATAGGCTTATAGTAACTCCATCATTTGTTGCACCAAATGTTCCACTTTTAAGAGACCATCTCACATGCATACTAGACTTGCACAAGTCTCGTAAAGTTTGTGAGATTTGTAATCTGAAATACCTTGGTCAAAGCATCTGAAATATTTTTCTCGCTAACTATCTTAGCCACCTACATTTGCTCTTTCTCCACCACATCTTGGGTGAAGTATAATTTCATATTTTTCAAATATATCTAAATTATATTTCAAATTTCTATGCTTTGAGAGCTAAGGATGCTACATAACAGTCCTTATTTATTTTTGGTTTTCTCTTATTATAGCCATTTTACCCTTTATATGATATCTTATACATTGGTGTATTGTAGACACTACAACATGTATTTTTTTTCTAGGCATCATCGACCCAAGATTATAGTGTATGGAGACGGTGCATCTACCACAATAAAAACACATGTTTCCAAGGGCCAATTCTAAAGTTAATTCTTTCACCCGTGAACCAGATCAGTACTCTCTCACTTTGGATTAACACCAGTACTCCCTTTATTCTTTCATATGTTCCTTGATACATGAAGTTTTTCGAGCTTCCAGTATTGATCATTCCTCTTTTGATTTATATATCAGCCACCTCCACTTGATCAATACCACAACATTGTGGGGAGAGCTTACTTCTCTTGGAATCATCATCATATGAGAATGACAGGCCTTGGTCATAAGACGTTATATTATTTCACATTTACTTTTTATATTTTATAACTGATATAAATAAATAAAGAGAGACGGAACATTTTGTATAACTAATATAAATAGGACTTGAGCTCAAAATATAAGGTATCGTATTTTATATAGGATAATATTATTATATTTTGATGATTTATATTTTATCTTTATTCTTATTAAATTGGCTCCATTAGCAAACGATATTTTTTTTTCTCATTTTTTTATTCTTTTTAAAATCAAAAAAATGTTTTAGTGGCAAAAGAGAGTACATAAAAAATTCCTTTTTATTTTTTCGGTTGAATTCGCCAACAGAGAAGAATTTCACTTTAAACTTTATGGAACGATTCAGATAAAATAGGTTTAGTCGATTATTTTACTTTTCGTTATTAAGTTTTTTTTTCTCGATTTGAAATCAATTACGATTTGGTTACTGAAGGTGAATCCACAAAGGTTCTTAACGAGGCGGGAAAAATTAAGTAAGAACCAAGTCGGAGACGTCTCCGATAAAAGTTTGGCTAGGAAAATCAATATAACCAAGCTCTAAGACTTTTCGAAG
Source organism: Limnanthes douglasii subsp. nivea (assembly GCA_036936605.1). Lineage (NCBI taxonomy): Eukaryota > Viridiplantae > Streptophyta > Magnoliopsida > Brassicales > Limnanthaceae > Limnanthes > Limnanthes douglasii. Next base: position 354,824,070 of record JAUPFV010000001.1, read on the forward strand.
TCTAGCCGACATGAATGACATAGTTTCTTTGGTACGATCAACGATACCTCAACAGAAAAGATAAATGAAGACAGAGCTTTGATAATTGACCAAAGCAAAACAAGCTCTCTCAAATGCGAAGAAGAGCATGAGGTACACTATACAAATATAAATGTATCAAATTTTATACATAATAATATTATTATAATTTTCTTTCTTTTATCTATCTTTTTTTTTCTATCAAGATGATTTAAATATTTGATTGAGATTTTATCCTTATCACCGGGTATATGATTTTGTACAAGTGTGTAGATATTTACCTTTACTCTCTCAATTTCATCGGTGCACATTTTCCTTGATATTTTGGTTATTCCATAATATGGGTCTCCTCCACTAATCACCCATATTGTTTGTCTATTTGGGTCGCGGTCCAGGTATAACTCATCTTCTTCTTGCTCGTCCTCGATTATGACATTTTTATTGAGCGTTTATTGAGCTTCCGTTGAGGCTTGTGTTGTGGAATTACATGAAACATATCCTTGTTCTTCATTTATTTTCTTTTTAATTAAAGACCCAACATGTAAGGCCACCAATCTTTCTATTTATAAATTCGAGATAAATCTTCAAAACATGAATTCTAATAAATAGGAAATATAGTTCAATTAAGAACAAAACATATTGTTATAATAAAAAATAGGAAGCCAAATTTAATAGGAAATCCAGCAAAATAACAAGCTCAATTAAATAAAAAAACAAAAAAAACAAGCAAGTCGCTTGATGACGAGTTATTTCTGCCTACATCACACAATTTTCAGCATAAGCTTATAGTAACTCCATCATTTGTTGCACCAAATGTTCTACTTTTAAGAGACCATCTCACATGCATACTAGACTTGCACAAGTCTCATAAAGTTTGTGAGATTTGTAATCTGAAATACCTTGGTCAAAGCATCTGAAATATTTTCCTCGCTAACTATCTTAGCCACCTACATTTGCTCTTTCTCCACCACATCTCGGGTGAAGTATAATTTCATATTTTTCAAATATATCTAAATTATTTTTCAAATTTCTATGCTTTAAGAGCTAAGGATGCTACATAGCAGTCCCTATTTATTTTTTGTGTTTTTTATTATATCCATTTTACCCTTTATATGATATCTTATACATTGGTGTATTGTAGACACTACAACATGCATTTTATTTCTAGGCATCATCGACCCAAGATTATAGTGTATGGAGGTGGTGCATCTACCACAATAAAAACGCGTGTTTCCAAGGGCCAATTCTAAAGCTAATTCTACTAGGACAACTACACTTTCACTTGTGAACCAGATCAGTACTCTCTCACTTTGGATTAACACCAGTACTCCCTTTATTCTTTCATATGTTCCTTGATACATTATTTTTTTCGAGCTTCCAATATTGATCATTACTCTTTTGATTTATATTTCAGCCACCTCCACTTGATCAATACCACAACACTGTGGGGAGAGCTTACTTCTCTTGGAATCATCATCATATGAGAATGACAGGTCTTGGTCATAAGATGTTATATTATTTTACATTTATTTTTTATATTTTATAACTGATATAAATAAATAAAGAGAGATGAAACGTTTTGTATAACTCATATAAATAGGACTTGAGCTCAAAATATAAGGTACCATATTTTATATAGAATAATATTATTATATTTAGATGATTTATATTTTATCTTTATTCTTATTAAATTGGCGCCATTAGAAAACAATATTTTTTTCTCATTTTTTTATAGTTTTTAAAAGCCAAAAAAATGTTTTAGTAGCAAAAGAGAGTACATAAAAAAATTCATTTTTATTTTTTCTGTTGAATTCGCCAACAGAGAAGAATTTCACTTGAAACTTCGTGGAACGATTCAGATAAAATAGGTTTAGTCGATTATTTTACTTTTCGTTATTAAGTTTTTTTTCGCGATTTGAAATCAATTACGATTTGGTTGCTGAAGGTGAATCCACAAAGGTTCTTAACGAGGCGGGAAAAATTAAGTAAGAACCAAGTCGGAGACGTCTCCGATAAAAGTTTGGCTAGGAAAATCAATATAACAAAGCTCTAAGACTTTTCGAAGTCTAGCTGACATTAATGACATAGTTTCTTTGGTATGATCAACGATACCTCAACAGAAAAGATAAATGAAGACAGAGCTTTGATAATTGACCAAAGCAAAACAAGCTCTCTCAAATGCGAAGAAGAGCATGAGGTACACTATACAAATATAAATGTATCAAATTTTATACATAATAATATTATTATAATTTTCTTTCTTTTATCTATCTTTTTTTTTCTATCAAGATGATTTAAATATTTGATTGAGATTTTATCCTTATCACCGGGTATATGATTTTGTACAAGTGTGTAGATATTTACCTTTACTATCTCAATATCATTTGTGCACCTTTTCCTTGATATTTTATTACAAAAAACAAAGAGAGAAGTAGCCGCAGGAAGCGGCTAGGGTTTTGTGTTTGTTAGAAAATATTCCCTTTTGTATTAAACTGTTTTTTATGATGCAAACCCAAGTAAGGCTCTCAATATATAGAGAACTTAGAGGCTTATACAAGGAAACTTAATGCACTGAATATTCTAACACTCCCCCTCAAGTTGTGTAGTGGGATCACCAATACCCAACTTGGATAAAACTGATTCGAATGTTCTTGCAGCAACCGCTTTTGTCAGGATGTCTGCCAGTTGATCTTTGGATCTGACAAACGGAAGTTCGACTGTCCCATCTTCAATCTTTTCTTTTATGAAGTGCCTATCTATTTCAACGCGCTTTGTTCTATTGTGTTGTACCGGGTTCTCTGAAATCTTAATCGCAGCTTTATTATCGCACATTAACTGAGTTGGACACTTTAGAGGGGATCCGATTTCTTTCATTATATTCTTTAACCAAAGTATCTCGGTAATCCCCTTAACGATTCCTCTAAATTCTGATTCAGCACTTGACACTGATACTACTTTCTGTTTCTTACTCCTCCAAGTCACCAAGTTACCTCCAAGAAGAGTAAAGTAGCCAGCAGTTGATCGCTTGTCGTTAGGATTCTCTCCCCAATCAACATCTGTGAATACTTCAACATCAAGGTGTCCATTTTTTAAAAACATATGCCTCTTCTTGGTGTGTCTTTGAGATATCAAATAATCCTCATTACTGCCTCCATATGGTGTTCTTGAGGATGATGCATGAACTCGCTAACTACTCTCACCGCGTATGCAATGTCGGGTCGAGTGTGAGCCAAGTAAATCAATTTTCCCACCAACCTTTGGTACATTTCTTTACTCGCTGGTCTGGCCCCTTCAATTATCTTTAGTTTGTAATTCACAACCATAGGAGTGTCATTTGGTTTGCAATCCACCATGCCAACTTCAGCTAATAAATCCAATATATATTTCCATTGGGAGATATAAATCCCTCCTCTTGACCTAAAAACCTCGATTCCTAGGAAATACTTCAATCCCCTAAGGTCTTTCATTTCGAACTCCTTGAAGAGGTTTTTCCTAAGAGAGCTAATTTCTTCTTCGTCATTCCGCGTTATAATCATATCGTCGACATATATTATAAGACAAGTGACTAATTCTCCTCTCTTTTTGTAAAACAATGTATGATCTCCGTTACTCTGTTTGTAGCTATACTGCTTCATTTCCATTGTAAATCTTCCAAACCAAGCATGAGCAGACTATTTGAGCCCATATAATGCGTTTTTTAGTTTACATACCTCATTTTCTTGAAAACCATCAGGGAACCCTGGTGGGGGTTCCATATATACCTCTTCTTCCAAGTCTCCATGTAAGAAAGCATTCTTTATATCAAATTGATGAAGAAGCCAATCTTTATTCGTGGCTATTGAAAGTAAAACTCTGATAGTGTTAATCTTTACAACCGAAGAGAACGTTTCAGAGTAGTCTATACCATATGTTTGTGTATATCATTTGGCAACCAATCTTGCCTTGTGTCGCTCAATAGTGCCATCAGATTTATATTTTATATTAAACACCCATCTACACCCGACTGCTTTCTTCCCCTGTAGTAACATACAATTCTCCCATGTACCATTCCTTTTTAGAACTTCCATTTCGGTATTCATTGCCTCACGCCATTCAGTCATCTTCTTAAGTTCTTGAGTTGTTTTAGGGATTTGTTCAGAGAGAACAGTAGCTGAAAACGCCTTTGCAATCTTCATCATTCCTTTCCTGTCCATTTTTACCGGATATGTAGAAGCACGGGGAACATGTTCCAGTGAATACCGGTCAGGAGGAACCCCTCTATTATTTCTTAGGAGAAGAACCAGAGTTTGAGTTTCAACAAATGAACTTCCTGAAATGTCATGGTCAGTAGCATTTTGTGAATTATGACATTGTAAATTGTTTACCTATTGATGGATATTTTCTTCAGCTGATTCGCTGGTAGTATCCATGGCATTTATTTCTTGTTGAACATTGTCTTCGGGAGAATCATTGGTGGTAGGAACTGCCTCGTCAGTCTCCTTTATGTTGGAAGAGGCATGTTCGGTGGCGCCATCTACCGACTCTGTCGGCACATCCTCAAAGTAACTTTCATATAGCAACCAGTCGAGTGATTCACTTATTTTCTCCCCCTAAGCACGAGATTGGTGCTCGAAAAAAAATCAGATTCTAAGAAGTCACAGTCCATGGTGACATGGATTCGATGAGTAACCGGATTGTAACACCGATAGCCCATTTGATGGACATCATACCCAATGAATACATACTTTTCAACACACAGATTAAGTTTGTTTGACTAGTTTTAGGGATATGAACACACCGAACAACCAAAGACACGAGGTGGTAAGGTTATAACAGATGGAATTGTAACTTGGGTGGCAAGCACTTGCAATGGAGTTTTATTTCCTAGACATCGGGTTGGTAGACGATTTTCAAAAATACGTGGCTGTAGCAATAGCTTCTGGCCAAAGAGAATGAGGAACTCTAGATTCAATCATAATAGCACGAGTTTTTTCAAGTAAAGTACGATTTTTTCGATCTGAAGTACCGTTTTGTTGAGGTGTGTTTGGACAAGTGGTTTGATGGATAAGACCATTTGTTTCAAAACAACTATGCATTATTTGGTTGACAAACTCTGTTCCATTATCAGAATGGAGAATCTGTATTTTTTTTCAAATTGAGTCAAAATCATTTTGTAAAAACAAACAAATATTTCTGGTACTTCCGATTTATGTTTCATGAAGTATATCCAAGTCATTCTTGAGAAATCATACACAAATAAAACAAAGTATCTGATTTGATTGTTAGTGGAATTTGGTATTGGACCCCAAACATCAAAAGGGATTAGCGAAAAAGCATAATCAATGAGACCCTGTGATTTTTTGCAAGAATGCAGGTTTCACATTTCTCATGAATGGAATTATTCAAAAAAAGACTAGGAAATAAACTTTTAAGATAACTAAAAGAAGGATGACCAAGTCGTTGGTACCATAACCAAAGTTGCATTTCGGTTGTTCCGTAAGCAAGCATGGCATGTCCCTTATGAACTACCTCATCAACATAATATATACCTCCTTGTTCAGTACTACGCCCAATGATCTCATTCGTACGAATATCCTGTAAAATGCAAAAAAAATGGATACATAAGAACCACGCAGTTGAGTTGTTTTGTCACTTGACTAACAAATAATAACTTTAAGGATAATGAAGAAATGTAGAGGCAGTTTTTAATTTCCATTTTTTCCAAAAACAATAATTGAACATCCCCCTTTTGGTGATGATAATTATCGCATGAGGGTAGGCTGGTAATTTCAGTTGGTGTTTTATGGTGGTATGTGGGTGTTTAAATGGTAGTGTGTGGGTGTTTTAAGTGTTTAGAGAGTAGATAGATAATTAAGCAGCTTGGTCGTAGTTAATTTTCATTACCCTTAGTTAATACGGGTGGTTGGGTATTTATAGTGTGATGTTTGGACCCTTATGGGCTTTCGGGTCATGTTTAATGGACCCGGGTCATGTTGAAAGACCCATGAGCTCTAAGTAGGAGAGCAAGTAGCTTAGTCAAGAAGTTTTTAGGTTTTTTAGTACTTTTGTCATAGTTCGAACAGTCCTATGGTCATAGTGTTCGAAGTCATCTGTACGGTCCATGTGACCTGTCCGACCTGTCCGGTCCGGAGGCTTTGGACTGATCGGTCCCTATACGGGGAGCATGCTGAATTCGGACTCATCAGGAGCCCATTTTTTAGGTATTCGAACAAGTATTCTTGTTAAAGACCTGAAAAACAGTCTGATGTTTAGAAGTAGTTTTCAATCCGGACAAGTCTATGGGTTTATCCGGACAGATAAAGCTTCACGAATTCAAAACGGTTTTTGCCAGAGTTCGTGGGACTACTTGAAGGCCGGACAGGTTACCTGTGGTAAAATCAATGCCTGGGCTGCTGAGGAATGGGGGAACCGATTCCACTCCGCCTTCACCAGTGGGAACTTGGCAATGTCTCACCTGTGGAACACCACAGGTTGGAGAGACCTGACTTGGGAGGAGCTCACCACCCCGCCTTCTGCAGACACTGTACTTAAAAGGTCCCATGAACCAGATGGGACGCTCTTCCTGCCTGGCCGGGCTAAAGCCCCAAGAAAAATTAAGGGCAAGAAGAGAGGTAAAAATGTGGCAAGTGATGCTGAGAAGGATGCCCCAAATCGATGTTGCTCTCTTGCAAGTGGTGGAGCAAAAGACCGAAAGGCAGGAAGCAGACCCTCCAAGACCTCCAAGGGCTACCAAGAGGACTCGCAAACAAGAAGGTGAATGCGCTGACCGGGAAGCCAAAAAGAAAAAGGCTTCACAGGGAGATGAGCTTGCTTTCCGGGATCCGGAGCCTTCATTCCCAGCTGACCCTTCTGACCCAACGCAGGCCGAAGAGATCCCAAGGGACTTTCATACCGATGAGGTGGAAGGGGGAGATCTCAACCTTGATGAAGTGGACATCACTGGTCTAGGTGGGCTTGGTGAATACTTCCTTAGCCTCCCTAGAGATGAATTCGCATGGCCCTATATTCCTCCGAGCAGCTCTAATACGGTCAACTTCAATGGTAAGACTTTCATTGCTTCTAGTGAAAAAGACACCATAGCCCATTCCTTGCTTAGCAATGTGCAGCCAGTTCTCACGCTGGAAAGACAAGTTCGGGGTCAAGCAGACATCATCAAAAACCTCAATTCTGAGAAGGAAAAACTGTCTGAAGACCTTCGCACTGCTACTGCCAATGCTGACATGCTAAAGGAGGCAAATGAAAAGTTGAAAAAGAGTCAAGAGGAAAGCACCACAAAGGTTTCCACTCTAGAGGAAACCATTAAAGACCTCCGGGAGAAGCTGTCCGGTGTGGAGAAAGACCTTACTGTCTCAAAGGGAGAGACCACGGCAAAGGAGAAGATTATCACCAACTTGACCACTGACAAGATTGCTCTTGAGAATGCAGTGTCTAAGGCTGCCGAAGAGAGAAATACATTGCTAAGGGATCAAGAGGCTACGATCCAAGCCAGGGTCAATGCTTATGCCAACCAGATGATTAAAAGTGAAGAGCTATTGATTGAGAAAGTGAGGTCCGACATGGTTCTACTCTTTCATGAAAAATATCCGAAGAGGAACCTAGGGGACTTGTGGCGTTATGTAGATGATGATGACCTTCCATATCATACAATGGCCGACGAGGATCAGGATGGAGCCTCCAGTGTGTCCTCATCTGATGATGAAGAGCATACCGGGGAGAGCCCAGATGAAGAGAAGGATGATCCCAAAGGCAAGAAGGTGTATGAAGGTGAGCCATCTTCAAAGGCTCAACCTTAACTTATGATTTACCTTGTTCATTTTTCATTCAAACTAAATTCCTTGGAAGGCCAAGGCACTCTTTTTGTAATGGTGTCCAGAATTTGACCGGACAGGTTTTTTGTGTTTTACTTAGAATGTTTAAAAGTCCTTGAAGGGTCAAGGCGAGTTTTTATTTAATGAATATCTCTGTTTTGTGCAACCATCATCTTTTTTCATTGTTCATTTTAATTTCGATAGCCAGAGTTTAAGTAGCTTTTAGTTATTGCATTGTGAGAGTGTTTAAGTTCTCCGGCTAGAATTTAAATAGCCCTTAGAAATTTCAGTCCGGATAGTATGACAAGGGACAAAACTTAAAAAACACTTAGAAATTTTTTTAAGAAGGCATCAAATTTTATTTAACAGCCCGGACACCTCATTAAAAACTCTCCGTGCCACCGGGGAGGAAAGAGTATGCCCCAAATATTTACATGGAAGTTTAAACAAGTAAATATTTACACAAGTGCTATTCCAAGTACATCCGGAGATGCTCAATATTCCAAGGATGAGTTAGAACTCTGCCATCTTTGTTTTCCAACCAATAAGTTCCAGGCTTGATTCTTTCAACCACTATATACGGACCCTCCCAGGTTGGGGCCAGCTTTCCGAAGAGCTTTTCTTTAGTGTGTAAGAAGACCTTCCTTAATACTTTATCCCCTGGTTGGAAATCTCTTCTTTTAACTTTGGAAGCAAACCTGCTCCTCATCAAGCCCTGATAGTGTGCAACTCTAAGGTGAGCCTTAACCCGTCTTTCTTCTATCAAATCAAGTTGATTTCTGATTGCCATCTCATTAGTGTGTTCGGAGAAGTTGTGACTACGAAAGGAAGGGAGTGTCTTCTCTATGGGGGCTACTGCATCCATCCCATAGACCAAGGCGAAGGGTGATTCTTGTGTTGTAGCCCCAGGTGTTGTCCGGTAGGCCCACAAGACTTCTTGCAAATAACTAGGCCATTTCCCAGCAGCCCCTTCCAAATTCTTTTTTAACCCGGAGAGTATAGTTCTATTAGCCACTTCGACTTGCCCATTTTCTTCTGGGTGGAAAGGTGAAGAAAAACAATGCTGTATACCCCTTGAGGCATAGAAGCTCTCCATTTCTCTATTGTCGAACTGTGGTCCATTGTCTGTTGTTATTTTCTGGGGGATACCAAATCTGCAACATATGTTGGATAGAATGAATTTTATGACAGCTTTTGACGTTGTCCCTGCCAGGGGAGCTGCTTCTATCCACTTCGAGAAATAGTCTATGGCCACAATTATAGTTTTGCACCCTCCGGACGCCACGGGGAGAGGCCCTACTAAATCCAACCCCCATCGAGCGAAGGGAATGGGCTCAGAAATGGATTCTAGAGGAATGGCTGGTACATGAATTTCATTGCTGTACCTTTGGCATGGGTCACACCTCCTCACCAATTCCTTAGCATCTTTCATGATTGATGGCCAATAGTATCCGGAGAGTAATAATCTTCTTGTTAAAGCTCTAAATCCACAATGGGCTGATCCCTCACCATCATGCAATTCAGAGAGGACCACGTGTGACTCATCATCCCCCAAACAACGTAGGAGAGGTTTACTGTAGGACTTTTTGTACAACACTTCTCTTAATATGATAAAACCACGAGCCTTATGTTTCAATGTTCTGGCTTGTGACTTATCTGAAGGCACAATACCATCGGACAGATATTGTATGAGAGGAGATCTCCAGTCTTGAGGCTGTTTCACTTGTATTTTAAAAATTTCCTCTTCTACACCCTTACTAAGTTGAATAGAAAGGCTTTCAAGCACATGGATCCATGGGTATGACTCCGTATATGCTATGGTTGCCAATGAGTCTGCTAGCTCATTTTCTGCCCGGGGAACGTGCTCATAGACAATAGCTTTAAATTTTAGTGCTTCATTCTTGAGGAGGAGTAAATACTTCACAAGCTGCTCCTTTCTAGCCTCAGATTGGCCTAAGGCATGGTGGATAAGCAATTGGGAGTCACTTAGCAGCTTGACCCTCTTAGCCCCACAAATGTAGGCTAACTTTAACCCAGCTATAGCTGCTTCATATTCGGACTCGTTATTAGATGCTCTAAAAGCAAAACAAATAGCCTGGTACATATTGTCTCCATATGGGGAAGTTAAACATATTCCTGCACCACACCCCATAGTGCTAGATCCACCATCTGTTCGGACAATCCACATTTTCTTATCTTTTGTATCAGTAGCTTGCTTAGAATCCCTATCGGAGTGGAATTCAACCAGAAAATCAGCCACAGCTTGGGCTTTCACTGCTGTCCGGGGAGCAAAGTCAATGTCGAAGTCCCCCAACTCTACTGACCACTTAGTCATTCTACTCGAAATGTCTGCTTTTTGAAGGACATTCTTTAAGGGAAAAGAGGTTCGAACGATGATAGGATGAGCCTGGAAATAAGGCCTCATCTTCCTTGCAGCTATTACCAGGGCTAATGCCAACTTTTCAAGTTTCAAGTAACATCTCTCAGCATCTATTAAGCTCTTGCTGATGTAGTACACTGGGTAGGGATGACTATTGACCTCTCTTACCATCACAGCACTGATGGCACAACTTGAAACTGCCAAATATACGAAGAGAGTCTCCCCATCAACTGGTTTGAACAAAGTTTTGGGGGAGGACAGGTGTTTCTTGATTTCATTGAAAGCCTCATCACACTGTGGGGTCCACTCGAACCCCTTTGCACCCTTTAAAGTTTGAAAGAAAGGAGCACACCTGTCCGAAGACCTGGAGATAAATCTGTTTAAGGCTGCTAATCTCCACGTTAACCGCTGTACTTCTTTGACGTTTCGAGGAGGTTCCATCTGGAAAAGACCATCCAGCTGGTCCGAATCGGGCTGTATTCCATGCTCACTTATAATATAGCCTAGAAACTTCTCGGACTGCACTCCGAAGACACACTTTTCAGGGTTTAACTTTAAATTCACTTTCATCAAGTTGGCAAAAGTTTCTTGGAGATCGGACAAGTGTAATTGCTCATCCACACTTTTTACCATCATATCGTCAATGTAAACCTCCATATTTCTTCCAACTTGATCACCAAATGCCTTGTTGACTAATCTTTGATAAGTAGCCCCAACATTTTTCAAACCAAATGGCATTACTTTGTAGCAATGAAGCCCTCTGTCAGTTACAAATGTGGTATGCTCTTGATCCTTAGGATCCACTTGAATCTGATTGTATCCGGAGAAAGCATCCATAAAGGAAAGCAGCTTGTTTCCAGAGATGGAGTCTACTAACTGATCGATCCGGGGGACCGGATACAAGTCTTTTGGGCAAGCTCTATTGAGGTCTGTGAAGTCAATGCACATGCGCCACTTGCCATTCTTCTTTTTCACCAGGACAGGATTGGCAGTCCACAAAGGGTATTGAGATTCCTTAATGTGCCCCATCTTTGTGAGCCTGTCAACCTCTTGTACTATGACATCAGCCTTTTCTTTGGAAAAAGCTCTTCTTTTTTGAACTACTGGAGCTACATCTCTCCGGACAGATAAGTGGTGTGATATCACCTCTGATGGAACTCCAGTAACATCAGCATTGCACCAAGCAAAAACGTGCTGATGGTCTTTAAAAAACTTTAACATTTCCTCTTTCAACATTGATGGCATCTTGGACCCTATCTTAACACTCTTACCATCTTCCAGGCAGTGTGTTTCAACCTCTTCAATTGGTATCAATACTCCGGGGGTCTCTATGGGGTCATCAATTTCACCCTCACCCCCAGAAAGGCCCTCAAACTGCTATTGTTCATTGATGCGGACTGCCCCCAGCGTTCAAGGAGCTAAGGCAGTGGCATAACATTCCCTTGCAATCTTTTGGCTGCTCCGGACAACTCCAACCTGCCCCTGAACAGCATACTTCAAACACTGATGGACTGTTGAAGCCACTGCATGCATCCTAGAGAGCCAAGACCTCCCTAGAATAGCATTATAGCAAGTGGGACAATCCACCACAATAAAGAGTATTCTGACCATTTTCTTGAAAGGGCCCTTGCCCAATAACACCTCTTCTTCGAATTCCCCGATCACATCTGTTGAACTGCCTGTGAAGCCCACGATTGACCTGTCCGAATTCTGAATTACAGCGGGGTTTTTCATTTTCTTGTAAGTGGTTAGGAAAAAGATATTGGCTGAGCTTCCAGTATCCACCAAGATTCGACGTATGTCATTGCCCCCTATAGATGCTCCTATGACAACAGCATCCTCATGAGGGCTAGCTATGTTTCTTTAATCATCCTCATCAAACACAATGAAGGGAAATGAGTTTGGTGACTGATAAGATGTCATACCTCCTTCTAGTTGGGAGGTTAAAGTATGAACATGCCTCTTCCTCGAAGAAGCAGTAGGAGGTGTCATAGTGTCCCCTCCGAAAATTATAAGCGATTCGAAAAACTTGATGAGCCCGGAGACCGACCTAGAACATTCCTCTATAGCACCCACTCTGTTCCGAGTTGGATTGGGATCCAAGTACTCAGATTCCACATCAAATCTTTCAACTATTACCATGGCTCCGTCCGGAGCAGCATTACTCGGACCAACCCGGTGAGTGTTGTCAGGCCTGTTGCCTCCTCTTCTTTTAACGTAAGCTCTCAACTTCCCCCTTTCAATCAAGTTTTGAACTTCTTGTTTCAATGCTATGCAATCATCGGTGGTATGACCAATATCATTATGATATTGGCAAAAAGAGTTGTTGCGATGCTCTCTGGGAGACTGCAGTGTTGCCGGTCTCCGGTAATGCACCTCATCTTTTGTCTTATCAAAGATATGGGCCACGCTTTTTTTAACCAAGTGAACCACTCCGGTTGGACCCATGGCCCTCTCTTGTTTATGGATTGTTGACTTTGAGCTGGAACAGCTGGCTGAGACTGAGCTTTTGCCCTACCATGCCCCTGTCCGGTTTCTCTTGCTTTGTTCCCGGACCGATTCTGATTTGGAGTTGGTGCCACTGGGGTGGATCTCACCTGCCTGTGCATCCTGGTTTTTTTTGTTTCATCGACGTTTATTTGTTTGCCAACCTGTTTCAGCAACCCTCCCTATGTCATTGCCTTCTTTCTGGTCACTGAATCAGCTAGATTGCCTGGGTTCAAACCCTGTCTCACGGATGCTATTGCTACCTGTTCGAAGCAATCAGCCAACCCATTTTTTGTGTTCACAAAACGGCTTATGTATTCTTTCAAGGACTCATTTGGCTCATGGGCACAATGGATTATGGTGTCTCCATTGCCCTTCAGCTCTTTACTCCCTACGAACTGCCTTCGAAAGGCCACCCAAAACGTATCGAAATCTTTAATACAACCCTGAGGCAGGTTGTTGTACCATTTCAGAGCACTCCCCGTAAATGATTGGGAGAATGCCCTACAAAGTAGTTTATCATCGTCATCAAAGTTCATCATGAAGTTCTTGAATTGCTCCAGATGGTTGTCCGGATCAGTACTACCATCGTACTTCTCTATTTTAGTGCTGTCAACCCTCTTGGGGAGGTTTCCGGACATAATTTTAGAAGACAGTGGAGACTGCCTCCAATTCCTTCCACGACTGAACACAGTATCCTCATTAGGAGTTGCAAAGATACTTGGCTCATCGTGGAAAGCAAAGGGATCCATCAGCATCTTGTCCGTATACCTCCGGTGGTGAGATGATCCCTTGCCAATATGCCTTTTCATTCTTCCATGCCTGTCTCTTTTTCTTGAATATTTCTTAACCTGCTTTTTCTTTTTCCTGGTTCGACCCTCATCGCTGCTAGAGGACAAGGATTTTTCATTTCCCTCACTGTCCGAAGAGCTACCTGAAGATTCTGAGCTCGAGTCAGAACTCTCCACAGGCTTGGACCGGTGAGACTTTTTGGAACTAGCATGAGTCTTTTTGGTGCTCACATGAGTTTTGGAAGCCTCAGGCTCTCTGGGGTTATCGGTATGATGAGCAACCGATGCTTTGGATTTTTCTTTCACGCCCATCTTGGCCTTCTCAGCCCTCAGAGCTTCTATTTCACACTTTAGCCTGTCACGCTCTTTGACGGTGTATTCATCGTTCTCTTCCACCACTTCGAGCAAAGCCGGTGGAAGCTCTAGATTGTCCGGATTCATTCGGACCTAGTTTTTTGGTAGGTTTTGAATACTTGATTCAGGCACCTTTCTCCTCCCACTATGGTCGCCAATTTGGTGATGATAATTATTGCCTGAGGGTAGGCTGGTAATTTCAGTTGGTGTTTTATGGTGGTATGTGGGTGTTTAAATGGTAGTGTGTGGTTGTTTTAAGTGTTTAGAGAGTAGAGAGATAATTAAGCAGCTTGGTCGTAGTTAATTTTCATTACCCTTAGTTAATGCGGGTGGTTGGGTATTTATAGTGTGATGTTTGGGCCCTTATGGGCTTTCGGTTCATGTTTAATGGACCCGGGTCATGTTCAAAGACCCATGAGCTCTAAGTAGGAGAGCAAGTAGCTTAGTCAAGAAGTGTTTAGGTTTTTTAGTACTTTTTTCATAGTTCGAACAGTCCTATGGTCATACTGTTCGAAGTCATCTGTCCGGTCCATGTGACCTGTCCGACCTGTCCGGTCCGGAGGCTTTGGACTGATCGGTCCCTGTCCGGGGACCGTGCTGAATTCGGACTCATCACCTTTGACTTCACAAATTTCTCCACTAGTAGTCTCAATATGGGACTTCTTTGGAGATGACATGTCACCAAAGTCTTTAGGATCATAAGACATGGTGTCCGTAACCCCGCAATCAAAGATCCAATTCATTGATTTCTCAAACCCTTTACCTCCAAGTTTTTCATAGGAGTTTGCCGCTATTCTTCTAAAACCAGTGCCACTTCCTTGCTCAATTTTAGTCGGATCTTCACCGCCACTTGTAGACGAAGCCCGTTTGACATTAGATCTGAAACACTGGTTATTTTTCTCCTTATGACCGTCCTCCAACCATTCTGGATAGCCAACCAGCTGGAAACATGTCTCTTTAGTGTGTTTCTTCATCCCACAATGAGTGCAATACAACTTGGATTTATCTTCTTTCTCTTTGGATCGAAATTTAAACCTCTGTGCAGAATCTTTAGCACCCAAACCCATTCCAATTTCAATCGAGTCACTATCAAAAGAACTTGATTTAAGTATATTAAGCTTGGCCACTTCCCTTCGTATTGTAGCATATGTTGTTTCTACGGAAGGAAGACGATCCTTTTTCAGGATATCTCTCTTGGCTGGTTCCAGCTTGTCATTAATCGTCATTAGCAATTGATAGAGTCTTTGTTTTTTAGTCTTCTAATTGTAGATCTGAATGTCTTCTGGGCCTTTCATAGGGTTCAGATCTCGCCTATCTATAGATATCAAGATGTTCTGCAGTTTATTCCACAAGTCTTCTAGTGTATCATACCATTGCCTTAATGAATTAGCCCTCTTATGAAGGTCAAACACCTGTAACGAATCTGTACCAGAACCGTATGTGGTGGCTAACCCATCCCAAAGGGATTTTGCAGTGGGATATTGCGAGACATTATTCACCAAGCTGGCTTCAAGATTCTGGATAATCCATGTGAAAACACATTGATCATCTTGTTCCCACCTTGTATATGTTTTGTCAGTTTTGGATGGAGGTATCAGCTCCCCTGTAATGTGAGAACCTCTCACCCTTCCCCCAATTTATTTCTTCATCAGGTTTGCCCATAGGTCATAGTTGTCACCACCGAGTTTAATCCCTAGGGATAAATTCTCGGGGTTAGTTGTTTGTTGTTGTGTTCCGAGACCAATTCTCAGAATGACAGCAATCTGCATTGTTAATTCATCAGGGATTTGACTGACCATGACTTCATTGCCAGCCATCTTTATTGAGGATATTCAGAATTCCCAGAATTACACGTGCTCTGATACCATGTTAAAAACAAAGAGAGAAGTAGCCACATGAAGCGACTAGGGTTTTGTGTTTGTTAAAAAATATTCCCTTTTGTATTGAACTGTTTTTTTATGATGCAAACCCAAGTAAGGCTCTCAATATATAGAGAACTTAGAGGCCTATACAAGGAAACTTAATACACTGAATATTCTAACAAAAGGTTATACAAAGTCACTGAAGGAAGATAAGTGCACTGAATATTCTAACATTTTGGTTATCCCATAATATGGGTCTCCTCCACTAATCACTCATATTGTTTGTCTATTTGGGTCGCGGTCGAGGTATAACTCATCTTCTTCTTGCTCTTCCTCGATTATGACATTTTTATTGAGCGTTTATTGAGCTTCCTTTGAGTCTTGTGCTGTGCAATTACCTAACATCTATCCTTGTTCTTCATTTATTTTCTTATAATGAGAGACCCAACATGTAAGGCCACCAATCTTTAGTATAGTGACATATGTCAACGTGAAACTTGCAGTATTTATTTTTATCTTTGTGATCCTTCGATCCGAACAACTTTCCAAGTCTAATATACTCGATTTAATCTTTTATTTTCTCGTGTATCACCGTTGGTGATTCTGTCAATTCTGTGAATAGTCTTGTCCCCTCGACGGTTGATCTATTCTTTTGTACTTCTAGTGCTTTGGTAAACTTATGAATCTTCTTTTTTATATTTATTAAGACTTTAGCCAAGGACGAAGCATTGTTAGTCATTCGTTCATCCTTTTTGAGTTTATATATGCCATAGTGTCGGTTTTGCTTGGTGAAACACCTTCGATTGGATTATCAGTGTTTCTCATTTTCTTTGATCTAGCCATCTCATCCTTCTTTTTAAATCGTTCCACTTAGGCCAGTAAATTCATGCAGTTCAACACTTTTTATTATTATTATTGCTTTAGATAAGTTTCATTCTTTAACTTATTATCTAAAGGTTGTTACCGCCACCGAATCGTGGTAATCTTGTAACTTAATTTTGGTTCAACGACCCGTTTTGTATAATCCCCCACACTTTCGTTATCATTTTGTTTACAATGGACTATATAATCCTCATATTTTTTTTAAACTCATGAATTGATTTTTGAACGCGGTTTGGAAAATCTTGTAAATTTATACAACCCATTGGGAGACTATCAAACTATTGTATCATTTCTCCCTTTAGGTTTATGACAAATGCTCGATACTTGATCTTGTTATCTACTCCATACTACAATATCTCATTGTTGAATTGTTAGATGTGGTGCTCTAGATCTTCTTTACCATCATACTTATCTATTTTGTGATTATCACAATGCTCTAGCATGACTCAAAAAATTATTTTTTGTGCTAGTGGGGACACATTTTCTACTTGAGGTTTTTCATCCTCGTACCTTTTCCACTTTGGACCGTTTGATTTAGTTTTGTTATTCAGTCTGCTCACTTGGTTATATTAATTTGGGTGTACGTATCCTAGTTGATACTAGAGAACACAATGCATTCATTGAGGTATACCATATTGTTGGTCCCCTGAGGCAGGGTTTGATGGATATCTCAGTGGAACTTCATTTGCTTTTTGGGTAATGTGTGGTTGAGAAACTTGGTTCAGATATTTAATTGATACATAGCCTAAGTAAGAGGGATACGTGGTGAAGATATAAAGCTTGGCTATGGTGGGATATATTTTGGCATCGTTCTCATGATTGGTATTGTTCTCGCAATCCTGATTTGTTGGATAACCAGGCATTTTTTCTATTTCTATACCTTTGGTTATGATCTACTCATTTCCCTTTTATCATAGTTCCGCGTTAGAGTCTTGATCTTCCTTTTGTTCCTATGTTATTTCTGATCTCTATCATTGGATCCTCGATCAGGATTTTCCTTTTCTCATTTTCATGCTCCCTTATGATCCCTCTCGTTTTTACGAGCATATATTTCATATATGTCCTACGGCAATCTTAAAGTTGTATCGTCGCTTTCATCCTCACCTCCCGTGTCAATTTTATGGATTACAGATTTGAGTATGTGAGTTTGCGATACAAGTTTCTCCTGTAAATGCAGAAAAACTTTTGCTTTTTTGTTTCTCAACTGTTGAGTTAGACACTCGATCTCAGTTGGTGCATCACCAAGTCCTATTCGTTTAGTATGACTTCGACCACATGAGAATTTGGTTGTTTGTTCGCAGAGAGTTCCATCTCAATCTCCTGATCGACTAATATATCAACGTTCTCGACCACGTTTGACATGGTTTGTTTGGATTTTAGATTACTATGTTCTCAATAGAATCTGAAATTCTTTATTTCCCACAGACGACGCCAATTGATATGGATATTTCATGATCGTTAGGCTTAGCCAAAGTGGAGATTGAGCAAAAAGTAAATATAGTGGATATTTGTGAACAAATAACTAAGAGAGTAAAAGATTGCAAGTGATTGTAAATATACTTTAATATTATTGATTGATGTTTGAACCTTTATATATAGGTCATATTATATTAAATATCTCTTGGATATTTGGGGATTAATTGATGATATTGTTTGGTGTCACTATAATTTATTTTTAGGTTTATAAATTGAAAACAAAATGGTTTGATTCGTCACATTTTTAAGTAAAAGTAGACAATGTTAAACAATGTTAAACATGGATATGTGTTTTCTAACCTGCACCAAATTTTTTTTTTTTTAATAAGAACTCATTTTTATTATTGGTTTTTATTATTATACCATACTTTTTAACACTATAAATATGTTTTCTTGAACATGCATTAAACAACCTCCAATCTTTTGCAAATATAAATACATTTTAATCGGTTTAATTTCTATTTTGTTAATTTTTGTTGGAAGAAAAAATATTATATAACTATATTGTTGCCAATGTTTCAGAAACAAAACATAAACGATCTAACAATATTAGTTGGATATATTTATGTTTTAGCTTTCTACGTATACCAAATAGATTTTAAAAAAAATTAAATAATTAAATCGCAATCGTTTTAAATATCAGGTAAAAGCCAAAAGCGAGCTAAAATTTTTATTTCAATCAGGCCAGATTCCAGGCATGGTTTAGCGGCTCTAAAAGATGACAAGCAAAATTATTTTCAATATTCGATAATTTATAATTTAAATAAAGATATGAACTCTAAGCTTAGTTTAGTCTAAAATTCTCTAATAGATATACGGAACAAGATAAAAAGGAGAAATTACAAAGTACCATTTCATCAGGAGGATAATAATATTATTATAAAATCGAGAAACAAAAAATTTGCCTCAATACAAATAGGGTAATTTTTTTTATAAAGAGATCATAATATCGGTCTTACATTTTTCCCTAATGGGACATACGACCTAATTCCTTCTATGCTTGCTTCGCTTCGATGAAACTACCGACCAGCCATCTTCAGGATCAGCTAGCTGTGTAGAACTTGGCTCATTATCAACTTGCATGCCTACTGATGACGCAGCGGAAACAGAAGAAGAAGCAACGATAGATGAAACCCTAATCTAAGGGTAACATGATGAAACCCTAATATAAGGGTAACAAAAATTGAAATTTTCAGAGATAAAAATATATTATTCCAAAAACTTAAAATAACTTAAGGCATAAGAGGCTTTATATAATAGCTTCTCAAAACCCTAAATTAGAATACAAGGAAATAAAATAAACATTTTAACATAAAATAAAATAAAATCAAATCAAATCTTAATATAATTAGATTTGATTTAAATACATAAGATATTTGAATAAAATAAAATAAACAAGGCTTTTGTTTGGACTTTCTGGGCTACATCATCCTCTCCTGGTTGACAAGAATTCGTCCTCGAATTCACAGCACCATCACCATCAAGAACCTAAATTATTTATTTTATTTTATTCAATCGTCACATTGGGAATTATAATTGTTGACCTTATCAGAATAAGATAAATTCTTCTCGAGTGTTCCTTATTCGAAGTCACATTGAAGCCATCTAGTTGAAGGAAAAAAAATAGTTTCGAAAACCTTTTGGATAGCCTGAAGACAACATCCCCATGTCCAGTTGATGAAAAAAAATGGTTTTGAAAACCTCTTCATAGCCTGAGACAGCATCTCGATAAGAAAGTTTTACCTTGATTCGACGAATGGTAGCCAATTTAAACTCCTTCAGTAACCGGTCAATACGATCGTCATTGAAACGGTTGGTATGACCCCTCATAATCAAATGATCTTCCCGATCTTCATGACCACATGTGTTGTTCTCTTTTTTAAACCTTGAATCAGATGAAATCAGGAGGATTCGGAAACATGCTTGACCCGTAGCAGGAACTGAGGCTCTGATACCAAACTGATGACGCAGCGGAAACAGAAGAAGAAGCAACGATAGATGAAACCCTAATCTAAGGGTAACATGATGAAACCCTAATATAAGGGTAACAAAAATTGAAATTTTCAGAGATAAAAATATATTATTCCAAAAACTTAAAATAACTTAAGGCATAAGAGGCTTTATATAATAGCTTCTCAAAACCCGAAATTAGAATACAAGGAAATAAAATAAACATTTTAACATAAAATAAAATAAAATCAAATCAAATCTTAATATAATTAGATTTGATTTAAATAAATAAGATATTTGAATAAAATAAAATAAACAAGGCTTTTGTTTGGACTTTCTGGGCTACATCATCCTCTCCTGGTTGACAAGAATTCGTCCTCGAATTCACAGCACCATCACCATCAAGAACCTAAATTATTTATTTTATTTTATTCAATCGTCACATTGGGAATTATAATTGTTGACCTTATCAGAATAAGATAAATTCTTCTCGAGTGTTCCTTATTCGAAGTCACATTGAAGCCATCTAGTTGAAGGAAAAAAAATAGTTTCGAAAACCTTTTCATAGCCTGAAGACAACATCCCCATGTCCAGTTGATGAAAAAAAATGGTTTTGAAAACCTCTTCATAGCCTGAGACAGCATCTCGATAAGAAATTTTTACCTTGATTCGACGAATGGTAGCCAATTTAAACTCCTTCAGTAACCGGTCAATACGATCGTCATTGAAACGGTTGGTATGACCCCTCATAATCAAATGATCTTCCCGATCTTCATGACCACATGTGTTGTTCTCTTTTTTAAACCTTGAATCAGATGAAATCAGGAGGATTCGGAAACATGCTTGACCCGTAGCAGGAACTGAGGCTCTGATACCAAACTGATGACGCAGCGGAAACAGAAGAAGAAGCAACGATAGATGAAACCCTAATCTAAGGGTAACATGATGAAACCCTAATATAAGGGTAACAAAAATTGAAATTTTCAGAGATAAAAATATATTATTCCAAAAACTTAAAATAACTTAAGGCATAAGAGGCTTTATATAATAGCTTCTCAAAACCCTAAATTAGAATACAAGGAAATAAAATAAATATTTTAACATAAAATAAAATAAAATAAAATCAAATCTTAATATAATTAGATTTGATTTAAATACATAAAATATTTGAATAAAATAAAATAAAATAAACAAGGCTTTTGTTTGGACTTTCTGAACTACATCACCTACAGTGTTAGAATTTGATGGATGCGCTGCTGCATTCCCTATTCTATCTGTTGTACAGTCATTGCCAATTTTTTTGTCATCGTCTTCCTCACTCGATTCATCATCATTTTCATTCACACTCTATAGGACAATATTGGAAACCAAAATAAAAGTAGCTTAGAACAAAGATCATAGGCCATTGTTCAGCGTTTCACTATGGCAAATAATAGTTTGTTTTCTCCAGAATAACTACGAATCAATATTTATGTTTAATACACCGTATGAATAACAGAAAACATAGGAGAGACGAATTAGTGGAAACAGCTAGAAAATCTTTAGGACATGCAGAAATAATTGGTACTAGTATATGTCCTCAAAAAGCTTGAAAACCATGTCCTCAAGCTTTGATATGCTAGAATAATTTGTTGCTTTTTTGCATCTAGTAATATTCTTTGTTGGACCTACATATATTCCTTTGGGCTAAAACCATCATCCGTACATGGTTTTAGCCCGAAACACAGAGCATTACTAGTACCAAAGAAGCAGCAAATTATTCTAGCATATAAGAGCTTGAGGACGGGCAGAAATAACCGGTAGAAAAAGAGTTCAATCGAGATTTACCTGTACAACATTGGCATGTGTTGTTGTTTGGGATCTCATCGGCATGTGTTGTTGTTTGGGATCTCATCGTTTCAATGGACCGGTAATTACCATTTACACATTCCTCATAAATAATTCTTAGCTTTTCTGCCACCTGCAATCGGCCGCAGTGAACACACAATTATAAAAGTAACAACACAACAGATAATACCAACAATTAAAGGCCATGGATACATGAATGAACCAAGAAACTTCACACCCTAATTTTCCGGGGGACTAGTAATTAAACCCAAGAAACGTGCAGATTTTGCAAAAATATCAGAAGGCAATAATAAAACAGAAAGTGAATTTTCTTTACTAGATACATCTGCTCCTAAACATAACAGCTGCGAACTAAATGATTTTCACAGGCCAACCTTATAAAAGAAGAAGCCTTACCTCCTTTATGCTACCATCGGCTGCCACGGTATTGAGAGAATCCAAAGCTTGGTGTAGGATGTTTTGTAAATCATCTTCATTAACTTGTTCTGCAAAAAGGAGTAAGTTTCGGTATACATACGACTAATCATTACTGTAGACCAACACTAACACCAAACAAAACCTCCATGAAGCAAGAACAAGTTCTGAAGACAGCATACAATCATTATTTGGGTAACGAAATCAATCTTAAATGCCTTGTAAAAGGCAGTTTAACATTGCAATCAGTAGGAAAAAGAAATGTTCAATATAAATTACAATTGAAAGATATTTGAAGTGTTTATATTCTATTAACACTCAACTTACTAATTCAAGATCAGTGGTGATAAGGAAAGATATTCTTCAGGGGCCTAAGTGCAATTGATAGGGACTAAATTGATAAGTTCTGTAAATATAGAGTTAAATTAGGCTTTAGGAGAAATGTAAGGGCTGAACTGTAAATATTCCATTATGTAACCATTTCTCTAACTAACTCACTCAGTCTATTTAAAGAGGCTGAAGAAGTTAGTTAGGCCTATGAAATAATCAAAAGCGAAATACAACTTTCACTACCTAGAATTCTCTCTGTGAAAACTAGTATTCTCTACTCAACATTTATTCTTACCAAATTTTTGAGGCCTATGAAATAATCAAAAGCGAAATAGAACTTTCACTACCTAGAATTCTCTCTGTGAAAACTAGTATTCTCTACTCAACATTTATTCTTACCAAATTGGCGCTAGAAAGAGGGGGACGAAGATACCTTGATCAACAGATCAAAAATCGAAGTCTCGAGTTTTCGTTTTCTAAAGTTTTTCGTTCGAGTTTTTCTGAAGTATTTTTGTTTAGTTCTTCGCTGATTGAAGATGGATCCAGCAGAAGGTGACAATCCATCCGTTCGAAAGGCTATGGAAACATTGAAATCCGATCTGCAAGAGGCAGGTAAATCGATTCCAACTCAAGCAAACCAATTTGATTTCGAAGGAAAAATGAATGAGATGATAAGGAAGGTGGCAGAGCTTGATGAATTGGTGAAAAAGAAGGAAAGTAATGATAGCACTAGACTTAGGTCTAAAATAGCAAGAGGCGATCAAGATAATCAATCGGATCAGTCAATGGACGATGGCGACGTTCAGTATGAACAGCGTAAAGCACGTTTTGAGCGAAAAAAGGAGTACAGTGGGTAAAAAGGAAAGGAAAACTGCAGAAGCGACAGTATGTGAACTCTAGTGATGAAGAGGATTCCGAAAATTCGAAGTCAGATGAAACTCCGAGGTATGAATATTCTCGAGGCCATTCAAGAGGAGCAGAACGTGAACTCCGGGCAGCTAAGGTGTATAAAGAAGGTAGGAAAAAGAAAGATAGGCGAGTATATTCGCCTCGGACATACTCGCCTCGGAAATATTCGCCTCGAAAGTATGAAGGTGAGTCAAGTTTATATGCTACTGTGGGGATGAGAAACGAAGACCAATATGTTCAAGGAGTCGACTAGAGGGACTCGCCATTGATCAGGGAGATCAGATCTGTGCCGCTTCCGAGGCGGTTTGACATTTCCAAAGTTGATAAGTTTGATGGGACTCAAGATCCCGATGACCATATAGAACAATTCAAAAACTATATGACTAATTTCGAAGACGACGATAAATTGGTGTGTAGAGCATTCTCTCAGACATTCAAGGGAACTGCGCTGAAATGGTTCAACAAGATTCCTAAGGAGTCAACTGAAAATTTTAGAGGCTTCTATACAGCTTTCCGAAGACAGTTTGTGGGAAGCAAAGAAATGAGAGCTAATGGAGATACAATAATACAATGCAAGCAGGCTGTGGGAGAGAAGCTGAATGATTATACTAAGAGATTTGTATCAACCAAAGCTGAATTAGATGATTGTGAAGAAAGTGTGGCTATGGCGGCGTTTAGACAAGGACTGTTGCCAGGAGATTTAGCCGATGAGACTACGAGGCGTAGGGCGTTAACATTTGGAGCTCTCATGGCTCAGGTTGAGGATCAGATTAAGGTCGAAGAATCGACGCGGGTTCGAGGAGGAGGCAGTACTCTTCAGAAAGGGAATGGTCAAGCTAACACTTCGAATAACAACTCATCGCGCCCGAGGAATAATCAAAATGTTTCTAACAGAGGAGCTTCGAACTCGTATCAAGGGGGAGTTAATCAACACAATTCTAATAATCAGCAGCAGTTTAGATCCAGATCGAATGTGTGGGTAAGACCAGATTATTATGCGGATTTGACGGAAAGTGTGGCTTCAATATATGAGAAAACCAGGGAACAGTAAATTTCAGAAAGCCACCAGCGATTAATAGGCCAAGAGAGGAGCGCAATAACAAGTTCTGCAGGTATCATGAAGATATTGGGCATGATACAAACGATTGTATTGCCTTGAAGAAAGAGATGCAGATCCTGATAGAAAATGGAAAGTTGCTGGAATATGTCAGGAAGAATGCTAAAGCTGCAGCTCCGAAAATTGGTAATCCTAATTCTAAGCAGGAAACTGCACTGATGATTTTAGATGCTGCAGGTGACGAGTTTGATGTGGCTTTGGAATATGTCGACCCAGACCCTAGTCGACTATTGTTAATGTCAATAGATGAGCCGATGCGTCAAGGACGTGTTCGAGATTTGTGTGCCTTCTTTGAATCACTGACAATATTTGGGGGAGATTCAATGACTAACAACACTAATAATTCGAGGAAGAGGCATATAGTGAATTTAACGCGTCAAATTGAAGGAGGAGCATCGGCACACCTAAGCAACAAGAAGGAGGTGCCCTTTATAATTTTTGATGAGGATGATTTGAGGGGGATTACTGGGCCACATGAAGATGCAGTGGTCGTAGGAGCAGAGGTGTGCGGGGTGGAGATTCGACGAGTATTGATTGATACCGGGAGCTCTGCCAATGTACTTTTCAAGTCAACTTATGATAGATTAACCGCTCCACCTCGAATAGAAAGGTCAGAGAGAACTATCATTGGGTTTACTGGCGCAACAGCAAATGTGATAGGGGAGTTCGAGGGACAGATTTCTATGGGAAAGGGGCCTTTCAAGAAGAAAGTACAAGTGCTTTTTCTGGTGTTGGATTGCCCATCGAGCTACAACACTATTTTTGGAAGGTCCTGGCTGGCTAAAATGTATGCTGTAGTCTCTACGGTTCACCAATGTTTGAAGTATGTGATCGAGGATCGAGTCGGTGTAGTTCGAAGTGATCAAAAGGTGGCAAGAGAGTGTTACGCTGCTGCGTTTAGATTACGAAGCAAAAATACTGATGATCCGATGGAGAATTAGCAGTTTGGGGGGTTGTCTTCCGGTGGCACAGATGAGGGAATTGATGATCCGAGGTCAACCCCGAGTTCTGTGGTGGTAAATGAAGAAATAGAAGAACATGTTTTCAGTAATGGCAGGGTACTTCGAATCGGGACTCTGTTATCTTTATCAATGCGAGAAAAATTGTTGAAATTTTTGTCTGAGAATTTGGATGTATTTGCTTGGAGGTCCGAAGACGTAGTGGGGGTCCCAAGTGATATCATATGTCATAGCTTGGCGGTAGATCCGAAGATCAAACCAATAATTCAAAAAAGAAGAGCTTTTTCGTTGGAAAAGTCCGAGGCCATAATTGCTGAGGTGGATCGACTATATAAGATGGGGCATATCAGGGAAGCCAATTATCCGAGGTGGACGGCTAATCCTGTGGTGGTGAAAAAGAAGAACGGAAAATGGCGAATGTGCGTGGACTTCACAGATCTAAATAGAGCTTGTCCAAAAGATCCTTTTCCAGTGCCTCGAATCGATCAGTTAGTGGATTCCACTTCGGGAAATAAAATCTTGACATTTATGGATGCATTTTCAGGGTATAATCAGATTCGAATGAATCCAGATGATGAAGAAAGCACAACTTTTATCACTGACAGAGGTTTACACTGCTACAGAGTGATGCCGTTTGGATTAAAAAATGCTGGGTCAACATATCAGAGGCTGATGAATAAGGCGTTTGCTTCACAAATAGGGAGAAATATCGAAGTATACATCGATGATATGCTTGTTAAAAGCAAAAGTGATGATGAACACATTGATGATTTAGAAGAGACGTTTTTGAATCTCAGAGCCATACAATTGAAGTTGAACCCAGAAAAATGTACATTTGGAGTCCGATCTGGTAAGTTTCTGGGCTACATGATTAGTGAAAGAGGAATCGAAGTGGATCCAGAACAATTGAGGGCTCTGATATCGATGTCTTCACCTCGAAATATCAAAGAAGTGCAAATGTTAACGGGCAGGTTAGCAGCTTTGAACAGATTCATTTCTCGTTTTAGATAAGTGCTTCCCTTTTTTCCAGGTGCTGCGTAGACCTAATAATTTTGAGTGGACTTCGGATTGTGAAGAAGCTTTTGTGAAGATCAAAAATCTTTTGTCCTCTCCTGAAATATTGTCAAAGCCTCGAAAGGGTGAGCAGTTATTTTTGTATATAGCGGTATCGGATTATGCAGTGAGTGCAGTTCTAGTCAGTGAAGATACGAAAATTTCGAAGCCTGTTTACTATGTCAGCAAAAGTTTGGTTGATGCTGAGAGACGCTATTTGAAGCTCGAAAAATTGGCACTGTGTATAGTAGTGGCAGCGAGAAAAATGCGCCCTTACTTCCAGGCACATACGATTGTGGTTCGAACTTCATATCCATTAAAAAATGTGTTACAGAAGCCAGACATTTCAGGAAGGATGACTAAGTGGTCTGTAGATTTAGGAGATTTCGATGTGTTATTTTCTCCTCGAACAGCTATCAAAGCTCAAGCCTTAGCAGACTTCTTGGTTGAGTTCCACTCGAGTAGATCCGAAGAAAAAGATGGTGAAAAAGTGAACGAGAATCCGACGTGGATGATACGAACTGATGGGGGATCCAGTAATAAAGGGTCAAGTGCAGGAGTTGAATTGGTGGCACCAACAGGGGAGTTTATGTTTCAAGCTATAAAATTTGGATTTCATGCTTCGAATAATGAAGCTGAATATGAAGCTGTGCTAGCAGGATTACGGTTAGCAAAGATTTGTGGAGCAATATTTGTGCGCTTGGAAACAGATTCGCAGTTGGTAGTTAACCATGTTAAGGGAGTATCAGAAGCTAAAAAGGAACGTTTGGTTTTGTACTTACAAGAGCTACGAGGAATGATGGCACAATTTGAAAATGTCAAAGTGGAGCATATTCGAAGAGGTAGCAACACAATGGCTGATTCTTTGGCAACAATGGCTTACTCTGAAGAATATCCATGGATCATGACACAACCATCGCCCTCGATCATATTGAATTCTGAGCAGTGTGAAGTTGTTAATGAGGTAGTAAATGATCCGATGTGCACTCGAGGAGATTGGAGGTTTGACTTGTTAAACTTTATTTCGAATGGAATACTACCTCCTGATAAACACTTGCTCAAGAAAATAAAGTATAAAGCTCTTGGCTATGTGGTATTGGATGGGGTATTGTACAAAAGGTCTGTGTCGAAACCTTTGCTACGATGTTAAAGCAAACAAGAGTCTCAAAACATTCTATCTGAACTGCATGATGGGGATGGATCAGCTCATTGTGGATTCAAAGCTTTAACGCGTAGGGTATTGTTGGCAGGGTATTATTGGCCAACCATTTTGCAGGACGCCAAGTTGTTAGTTCGAAGTTGTGATACTTGCCAAAGGTATGCAAATTTAATACATAAACCAGCAGTACCCCTAATGACAATCTCAGAGGCGGTTCCTTTCGATAGATGGGGGATTGATTTAGTAGGACCATTACCTATGGCTTCTGGTGGAAGACAGATGATTATTGTTGCGGTTGATTATTTTTCGAAGTGGGCAGAAGCAGAACCTTTAGCTGGGACAAAATCTAAGGATGTAATCAAGTTTATTCAGAGTAACATCTGCTACCGTTTTGGAGTTCCTCGAAAAATAACGACTGACAACGGTCCTCAATTTAATAACAAGGAAATGGATTCTTTTTGCTCTTCGAAAGGGATACATCAATGCTTTTCTACTCCTTTCCACCCCAAGCAAATGGACAGGTGGAAGTTACGAATAGATCTATTTTGGATGGCTTGAAGAAAAATTTGGCAGGTGCAGCAGGGGAATGGCCAAATTATCTTCAAGAAGTGTTGTGGGCATATAGAACAACCCCTAGAGAGGCTACAAAAGAGACTCCTTTTTCTTTGGTATATGGAATGGACGCTGTGTGCCCTGCTGAATCTACATTGACTTCCTACAGATTCCTACGATATTCCGATGTGGATAACGATGAAGCTAGAAGGGTTGAGCTTGATTTGTTAGAGGAAAAAAGGGTTAAAGCGCACTTGAATGTGGTCCATTATCAAACATTAATGAGAAGCAGGTACGATGCAAAAGTTAAGAGGAGAGAATTCAAAATTGGCGATCGAGTGTTACGAAAAGTATTTCTTCATACTAGGGACAAGCACCTCGGAAAATTGGCTTCGAATTGGGAAGGTCCTTACGAAGTTAAAATGAAGGTCAAGCCAGGTTCCTACAGGTTGTCTGATCGAGAGGGGAGGATGCTCAAACATTCTTGGAATATAGAGCATTTGAAATTGTACTTTGAGTAAAATCAAACTTTGAATTTTTGTAAAACAGACATACTCTTTCCTTATCTGTTGGCCCAGAAAGGTTTTAATGAGGTGTCTGGTAAATATTGAATCTTTTAATAAAATTTCTTTTGGCCATTGGTTGTTTACTATGATAGGTGATTTATTATTTTGGTGACTTGGCAAAGATTGATCATCTTTGAAAGTTGACCAAGAATAATTTTCCGAAGCAATAGCTTTGAAGAAACAACCAAATTTTCGAGGTGCCACGTCTTATGAGTGCATCTAATTTTCGAGGTGCCACGTCTTATGAGTGCATCTAATTTTCGAGGTGCCACGTCTTATGAGTGCATCTAATTTTCGAGGTGTCACGTCTTATGAGTGCATCTAATTTTCGAGGTGCCACGTCTTATGAGTGCATCTAATTTTCGAGGTGCCACGTCTTATGAGTGCATCTAATTGTCAAGGGGCCTCGATTTATAAATACATCTAATTTTAGAAACGACAAGTTTAAATAAGTACACCAGAAGTTTAAAATGTTTAAAAAAAAAGGTGTTGTTCATCGGATAAAACACAAAGTCTACAAAAAGGGGGAGAATTACTTAACAAAATACACAAAAAACAAAGCATGACATGCTTAATCCATTAGGCATCTTCTTCTTCTGATGACCCGTCAGTAGCATCGCTTTCTTCCGAAGAGCTTGAAGGTACTTCGAATGCCTCTTTAGGACGATCTTTCTCGGGGACTTGTTTCCAAAATTCTGTTAAGTTTATCCTTGGATAGGCAGCATGGATTTCTCGAAGAAGATTGTTAGCTGTATCAATTTCAGCCTTTCTGATTCCATTAAGCATCACAGAACCAACAGCAGCCTCGGCTTTTTTAACAGCAACTTTCTTTTCTTCTTCGAATTCTGTTCGAAGAGTCGTCATTTGATTTTGACAGTTACTTCATTTTTCTTGGAATTCTTTAACAAGTTTTTCAGCATCAGTAGATTTTTTCTTTGCCTCGGAGATAGCAGTGGAGTGTTGAGAATTTAGGTCTTCAATAGCTTGCCGATGAGAAGTCTCCAGAGCTTCGATTTTTTCTTTGTGTTCCTTAAGAAGCTTGTCTTTCTCAGCTTCGAATTTCTGAAGTGCCTCATTTTTCGAAGTCTTTACAGACTCTGTTTCTTTTTTGCTCTTGATCAATTCTTGTGCAAGAAGCTCCAATTGTGTGTGTGAATTTTTTACTTCTTCACATAATTTATTGGCTGCAACACTTAAATTATCAAAAGGACGAAGGATTGAAGCTACCTCATCGGATTTGTCTGAATTATGAAAGATTGATGGGTGGTGATGAACATGAACGATGGCGTTAGATGTCGAAGCCACAGCAACCCCAGTAGAAGTTGATGGAATAATATTAGTAGGTTGGGAGCCATTACCAGTAAATGCAAAATCCCCGCTTGAATTGAAATCTTCGAGGTTAAGGTAATCGTCTACTTGATTATCTCCTAGTGTCAGTCCTCCTTCAGGGTTTTCTTCAATAAAAGTTTTCCCGTGCACTTCGGAAGCCAGTACCTCCTCGAGTATGTCAGCCTCGTTCTTTTTCTTTGGCGTACTAGGCTTGCTCTTTTTCTTCTTTGGAGAATTGTCCTTTTTCTTTTTCAGAACAGGTTCATCCTCCTCGGATATTGGGGGAAGTTGAGAGGCGGGCACTTTTCTTTTCACTACACGCTTCGAAGTCTTGGAAGGGTTAGCCTTGCTTGTACTGGCTTTCTTGTGGGTCAACTTTCCTTTCTTCTTTCATAGAAGATGGCTGTCACTTCGGTTCCTGGTGGGAAGATAGGTTTTCCCATCTGGTGCAAGTATTCTTTGAACTGCTATAATGGGATCTGGAGGGATCATCGGATCTTCAGGGAAGTCAGCTCCCAGAGTGATGCGCCACAGATGGCTGTTGACGAAGTTGATTGGTAAAAAGGCTGAGTGAAAGCCATTTCCCCAGGCCTTATCTGCCCATTCAGCCATTTTTTGGAAGATGTCCTTTGCAGCTTCTCGACGACCTTTGAACCGCCTCAGAATTTCTGAAAAGAGAACAAGCAGTTAGACAAGAGAACTTCATTAATCTGGCTAGGTTTAATAACTTAGAAATGTTAACAATACAGTAATAATTCACTTACTACTGTCTCTCCAGGTGAGAGTTAGCTTTGAGGGGTTCTCATCAGAAATCTCTTTCCCATTTTCCCAAGCGCCTGATAGATTGACAAACCTTTGTTTCCAAAGTTTGTCATCTTCGAGGAGGTCATTGATAATCTTTAGATCATCCTCCAGTGTTAGGTAGTAGAATAGTAAGACTGGCCCGTTTGAGACCTTGGTCAGTGAGATGAAGTCCTCAATTTCGAGGGGGATGCCTCCTAGCCTCGACACCATGATGGCGGAGAATAAAGTGAATAGTTGGTTTGGGGTAACTTGTGTTGGGCACAACTTGAGAATTTCGAAGTACCGCACAATCATGAGATCGAGGGGAAATCGAAGTCCCCAGTTGAAGAGCTCAGGATAGACTACCAGTTCGTCCTTTTTACAGCTCAGGGGTGTCTCTCCTTCCACTGGTAGTTGAAGAATCATCTTATCTGTTAATCCCCATAGCTTTCTGAGTTCCTCTTTCTCTGATTCGAGGTAGTAAGTATAGGGTACATTCTTTAGGGCAAGAATGTACCGAGGAGAAAGTGATTGAAGATTTTCTTGAACCAAAGCAGCAACATCCTCGGGGAGTGTAATGAGAGGTTTCTTTCCTCAAACTTTCTTCGGAGGGATCACCCCGTCAGCCTCTGATTCCTCTTCGGCATCAGATTCAGTAGCTTCAGAATCATTCTCTTTGTTGTTGTCCTCATCGGTGGCTTCATCGATACGACTTCGGATTTGAGTTTCAGCTTGAGTCACAAGAATTGGTTGACTAGTTTCTGGTGTAGTGTCAACCACTTCTTGTGGGGGAGGAGGAGAAGAGGTTTCTGCTTCTTCACCCATTGCTACAAATGTTGGTTTTTTGGCACGTTTAACTTTGATAGCTTCGAATTGAGGAGGAAGTAAGTTGGGTTGAAGATTTTTAGGTGCTTCGAATGTGAGGACAGATGATTTGGTTTGTGGTTTTTTGTCAGTTGATGGTTTGTCTAAGGTAACTCCTTTAGATTTTCGATGAGGTCTTAGGAGTGGAGAAATAGGTTGATTTCGAGAAAGAAAAGTTTCTTGATTGGTTTCTGGGTTTGAAGCTAAGTATGAAGACGAAGTGGCAAGATTGGGGTTGAAGTTACCATATTTAAAAGTGGTAAAAGAAGAATGAGGACCGTTGTAGATCAACCCAGCAGCCTTGTATTCTTTGGCTCTTTGTGAAATACAAAGATAATCGTATGCACCAAATACTTGATTGCTAGAACCAGGGAAGAGAGGTTTCTTTGATTTTACTGGTTTTCTGGGTTTAGATCTTTTGTATTTAGGATATCTTCTCATACAATGGGTATTGATCTGAGAGGTTGCTTTGGTGGATGAAAAGGATGAAGTGATTTAAAGGTTTATGAAGAACAGGTTGAAGATGGCTTGAAGAGCAGGATGAAGATGAAGAACAGGTTGAAGATGGTTTAGAAGTGATTTCTCTAAAAAGTTATTAATGAAGGAAGAGTTGGCTATTTATAGTTTAAAGGAAAGACGTTGAGAATTTGAAGAGGCAAAACCAGTGAGTTGCTCTCATTGGGTGGAATGTGAAACGTAAAGGAAATGTGCAGTGTCATAAATCTATCAAGTAGGGTCTAATCAGTTTATCAGGAAGTGTCAGAAAATTCGAAGCTACAGAAAAATTACGTTTCTAGTAACGAAATTCGAAGTGAAAGAATAGTTATATCTCAAGTTGAGAGATTCGAAGTGAATAGGAAAGTTTATTTACACTTATTCGTTGCTTCGAAGAAAGACTGCAAGTCATCAAGCCTGATCGTAATGAAGAGGATGGATTCAAATGAAGAGTAATCTTCGAAGAGTGGATAGTTCTTATAAATGTCTGTATAAGAACTAGGGGGGCTACTGATAAGGAAAGATATTCTTCAGGGGCCTAAGTGCAATTGATAGGGACTAAATTGATAAGTTCTGTAAATATAGAGTTAAATTAGGCTTTAGGAGAAATGTAAGGGCTGAACTGTAAATATTCCATTATGTAACCATTTCTCTAACTAACTCACTCAGTCTATTTAAAGAGGCTGAAGAAGTTAGTTAGGCCTATGAAATAATCAAAAGCGAAATACAACTTTCACTACCTAGAATTCTCTCTGTGAAAACTAGTATTCTCTACTCAACATTTATTCTTACCAAGTGGCATTCTAGTTTCAAACCCTGTTTGTTTTTTCATTGAGGGTATATAATCTGTAGGTCGTATTAGCATGGTCAGAAAAATTAAAATTGATTGATATTGGCGAATTAAGTCCTCATTATTTATATTGGCGAATTAAGTCCTCATTATTTATATTGGCGAATTCTACCCTCATCAGGTGCACCCATGTTGGATTGTTCGGACTTCCAATTGTGGAAGGAAGAGATGTTGTTGTTTTTATCTATACATGATTATGACCATGCATTGTCAGTTCCCAAACTATCTCCCCTTAGTCCGAAAAGTACACCGGAGGAAACTAAGGACAATGAAAGGTGGGAGAGGTCAAATAAGTTATGCATGGCGCTCTTGATACAGGGGATACCAGTAGCATTGCGTGGGGCTCTGCCTAAAGGTTTTACGACTGCCTCAGTCTTTCTCGCGGAGGTCGAGAAAGCCTTTTCCAAAAATGAGAAGGTATAGATGCAGCGTTTGCTCATCGAGATAGCTACCAAAAAGTATAATAGAAAAGGTAAAATCGAAGAGCACATTATGGGAATGTTGATGATTGGCCAAAAGTTAAAGGCAATCGGTTTAGACTTAC
Organism: Limnanthes douglasii subsp. nivea; assembly: GCA_036936605.1. Taxonomy (NCBI): domain Eukaryota; kingdom Viridiplantae; phylum Streptophyta; class Magnoliopsida; order Brassicales; family Limnanthaceae; genus Limnanthes; species Limnanthes douglasii. The sequence goes on from JAUPFV010000001.1 coordinate 354,857,850, forward strand.
TTGAGGAATGCATAGTGGGATTAACATTTTATTCGCTGCCAGACTAGTTTAAGTATTTCTAGTTCACTTATAACTGCATGCGGGAAAAGTGGAATATCAATGAGTTGATTTCCCAGCTGCATAGGAAGGTAAAAAAATTGAAGGCACATCACTTGAGGTTAATGTGATTATATCTGCAAAAAGAGCAGGGCCTAAGCGGAAGGCAGATGGCTAATGACCAGGTCAAGGTCCGGTAAAGAAGAAAAATCCTGAGGAATCGACTGTAGGTTGATGTTTTTTCTACAAAGAGAAAGGATATCTGAAGAAGGATTGTGAGAAATGCTATACTTATTTGTTAAGCAAAGGTATTCCCACATCTTTGGTTGTTTCAGAAAGTAATATAGTTTTTGTGAAAAGAAATACTTGGTGGGTTGATTCGGCTACAACAACTCATGTCTGTGTTTCTTAGCAGGGTACATCAAAGAGTAGGATGCTAAGTGAGGATGAAAGATCCATTTTCACGACAGTCTGATGTTTTAGCTATTTGTGATTTTTTTAAGACTTTCCACTTGACATGTATTATTTTTAGAGACTGTAATGTATGTTCCCATTTTTCAGAGGAACTTAATTTCTTTTCCAGTTTTAGACTTGCAAGGTTACTCTTGTCTAATGGGAAATCATTGGTTTCCACTCTCTCTAAATAATGTGATTGTTAGAAATGGAAATTTGATTAGATATGATAATTTTTATTTGTTGAATACTATTAATAATCACAACATTTCTATGAATACACAACGTACACCAAACAACATTACTAAATCTGAAAGATCTTATAAACTGTAGCCCAAGCAGTTAGGTTACATATCCAAAGTTATGATGGTTAGTTTCGGGAGGAGAATAAGAGAACATGTGTTGAGTTTGAGGAAGAATCCATTGTGATTCATGAAGGTTTCAATGGGGATACTCAGGTATCAGAAGATTGACCTATAATGCCAATCATTTCGGTCCCATTAGAATAAGGTAATTATCAAATTAACAGTGATGCTCTACTTGAGGGTTCTAACCAAGATACGGATATGGTCGAGGTCGAACAAGAGGAACCTCAAGATAATCTTTGACAAGAGAATCAAAATGACATCGTTAATAATGATCAAACTCTACCTCCTCAAGAAGTGCAACAAGTGAAAATAGTGTCTTTAATAAGGTCTCCGAGAGAAAGGAAGAGTACTATAGGTCCATAAATTATAGTATATCTTCAGGAACATGATGAGTTATACGCTGGAACTATAGATGATCCTTCATCATACAAACAGACCATGGCTAGCTCTGACTCTTGGAAGTGGATTGACGCTATGAAGGAAGAGTATAAATCAATGCACGACAATGCGGTATGGGATCTTGTCTCATTACCTGGAGAAAAAATGGCAATTGGTTTTAAATGAGTTTACATAATCAAACGTGATATCCTTGGTAATATGGAAAGACATAAAACACGTCTTGTAGAGATAGGTTATACTCAGCGTGAAGGGATTGATTTTGAAGAAACTTTCATCTCGGTATCGACAAAAGATTCCTTTAGAACAATCATGACATTAGTTGCACATTTTGACCTTGGGCTTCATCAGATAGATGTTAAGACCGCTTTTCTCAATAGTAATATTAAGAAACGATCTATATGGTGCAACCATAACACTTTGTGGAAAGTAACTCACGCTTAAAAAATCAATCTATGGGCTTAAACAAGCCTCTCGTCAATGGTATCACAAATTCCTTGAGGTGATAGTCGGTTATGACTTTGAAATCAACTCAGTTGAGGATTTTGTGTATCACAAGTTCAGTGGGAGTAATTTTATATTTCTTATATTATATGTGGATGACAGATTGCTTGCCTCGAATAATAAAGAATTGTTACACACTACAAAAATATTTCTATCAGACAAGTTTGATATGAAGGATCTTGGTGATGCCAATTTTATGTTAGGAATCCAGATACATCGGGATCGCTCTCGTGGTATTTCTGGATTATCACAAAAGACATACACGAAAAGTGTGTTACAACGTTACGGATTGGAAGATTGCAAACCTCTAAGTACCCCTATAGCAAAGGGTGACAGACTTAGTGTGAGTCAATGTCCTAATTCAAAACTTGAGATTGAGGAAATGAAAACGGTCTCTTATGCTTCAGCAGTTGGGAGTTTAATGTATACTCAAGTTTGTGCTAGGCCGGATATTTCCTTTGTTGTAAATATGTCGGGGAGATATGTTAGTAACCCATGAATGGATCAATGGAAAGCAGTTAAAAAGGTACTCCAGTTACCGTAAGGCTAAAGACTACAACAAGATCATTCACATAACATAAATATACGCCAAATGTCAAAGAATTAATAGAGTTTATTTGTGGAACAAGTTAAATGAGATTTCTCATTCTGTAAAAGAGTGGATGATGTTGGCAGCTTTCAATTCAACTAGCTCTCCTAATGATTAAACTGGATGCTTAACTTTCTCTCAGCAAAATGTAGAAGATTTTAACAATGTGATTAGGGAAAGTAAGCTTGAAGATGTTGGATTTGTTGGTACAAAGTATACTTGGACTAAAAATCAATAATAAATGGACATCTGATGAAGATCAAATGGGTTCATCTGTTGAAACTTATTCCAAAGATATGTTTTCTCCTCCTATGATTTATAATTCTACTAATGAAAAAAATATTATAAATAACATTATTTTAAATTCTATTTCTAAGCTTATAAATAATGCAGAAAATAAATACCTTCTAGCTGAACCTTCATAAGAGGAAATTATTCTCACCATCAAGAATCTCAAGCCATCCAGCACAACAGACATGGATGGTTTCAACATATGTTTTTTCATCTCCGGTTGGCACATAATTAAGCATGATATCTGTAGTGCTATGATTGATTTCATCAAAGGCCATGACAGAATCATGGCCACATGTATTTTCTTAATTCCCAAAGCTGATAACCCTTCATATTGGAATCACTTTAGGCTAATTAACCTTTGTACCATTTGAAACAGAATTATGTCAAAACTTATAAATAATCGGCTTTATAACCTTCTTACTAAGTTGATTTCAAAATTTCAAGGTGCTTATGTCAAAGGAAGATCCATTCAAGACAATATCCTTATAGCTAATGAATTAATTCATGATATTAGCAGGAAGACTAAAGTTGGAAACATTGTTATTAAACTTAACATGTCGAAAGCCTTTGATAACTTATCACATAACTTCATTTTTAAAGTTCTTCATTGTTATGGTTTCAATATAAAGTTTATTAGCCTAATTAAAAACATGATAAACTTTGTTTATGGTTTAATTCTTCTTAATGGCAAGGCTCTTGGATTCTTTAAAACCAACAAAGGAGTGAGACAAGTAGAGCCTTTGTCTCATAGTCTCTTCATCATTGCTTAAGAAGTTTTAATAAAAGGTCTTGCAAACTTATTTGAATCTAATAAATTTCTCAAATACTCTTATAGAAGAAAGCTCAATATACCTTGCTTAGCTTTTGCAGATGACTTGTTAATATTTATTAATGGTCTATCTACCTCTATGGATTCTATACGTGATTTTCTACATGCATACTAAGATTCTATAAGTGATTTTCTATATACCTTGCTTAGCACAATATCTATTGTAAATGAATGCATCATTTAAAACTTAACTACAAAAACAATGGTTCTCAAAATTGGAACAGAATGAAGGAGGTTAGGCCTCTTGTGGAAGATCAAATTAGCTGGATTCTAGGTTAAGGAAAATTCAAGCTTTGTAATTTTTTTCAAAACAAAGTTTGTTTCGAAGCTTGAATGGAATCCTCCAGGCCCAGTCACACCATGAACAATGTAGTCAAAACAAAGTTTGCGTCAATTATGTGGACTAATGTGTGAATGCTTGTTCAGCAGTTTTAGGACAAGTCAAGGTGGTTACTACTTTAATATACGTTACTCATTCGATACTTTAGAAGTGAATGAAGACTTGACCAATACTATGTACCTATATTGAGGAAGAGGCCCACTTGGACTTTTTTTCATAAATCTTATTATTGCACAATTTTTTGCTGAGACCACTGATCTTGTATTTTTGTAGTCTTGAAAGAAATACAATCATTGGTTTTATTGACAATTTGTGCTCATAGTTACCTGATATAGCAACTGATGTATAAATCATCTCGTGGAGTAATGTGTGGCTTTGTACAGGCTAGTTGTTGCCTTATAATGGGTCTTTTTTATTGTATAATTATGTGTTTCCAGTGTAATTAACATATTTTTATACAGGTACCAGATTCAGAGCCCAGTTATTTTATATTCTTGAAATCTCCAAAGGTTTATAGCGCCTATTTAGACTACGAGATTACAAGATCATCGGGCCGCAAAAATAGTCCGCAAAAACAGTCAACGCCATTGGTGTTTTGGGACAAGTCGAGGTCGATTATTTCTCAATATAGGTTAAATTACCAAATTTCCTATGTTGGTACTCCTTTAATATATTGGCAGTGAGTCAACATTTTGAAATACAATTTACCTATGTTGAGGAATAAGCTATTTTGACTGGGTTTTCAAGTTAATTGCATAAATAGTCACCGGAACTCGTGAGCTTGCAGGAAATCCTTTGTTGTTTTTTACTTACTGATTTTATTTTAGAGCAATATGTGCAGGCATTCTATTAAAGCATGAACTGACACTGGACACTGGAAGGCAGAAGAAGGAACAAGGGGAGAAGATTAAAGAAAAGAAGGATAAGATGTATCAAGTTAAAGACATCAAGTTATAGTTATAGGAAATTTATGTTTGAATGTAAATTTTATTTTCCAATCATAATATGTATTGATGCATCGTATTTAGTAGATTATTATGTTTTAATTTTTCAATAAAAAAATATCGTTGGGTAGCTATGCAGCCCTCTGCATAGCTACCCTATTTTTTTAATGCCTACTGATATTTAATGACAAGAATATAACAGAAGTGTAAACAATGTTTCGACATGTCAGTAACACTCTGCAACAACAGAAAGTGTATTAGAAATTAAATTCAGATTCTTTCCAACATAACTGCAACACTGTTAGCGACTGCAGCAGTTAGTTATCGTGCAACAGACGTGCAACAACTTCTGCAAACACTAACAGAATTAACCGTTTCATTAAATTAGTGCCACTGAATCCCAACAATTCTTGCAGTGAAGTAGTTAATCATGGGGAAACAATTATGCAACGACTGTTTCTATGGCGGATATTAACAAACTTAACTGTTCGATAAATTAGTGTCACGCAATCGCAACAACTCTTGTAGCGATGTGATCCGATTCCACCCGGGTCAAATTTTGTAACGAAACTCATTGCAAAACTGTGTCAAAAAGGTTCTGGTGGAAACTAAATTTGGTTAATGATGTCACTTAACACAACCGGTATTTCCGGTCTCAAACCCATTGTGAAAGGCTTGTTGCAACAGGCCTGAAACGATATACGTCGTTCTCAAAGCTTTTTAAAAGTCATTTTATCCAGTAATGGAAGAGCCTTAACTTTTGGAGCTTTGATGGCTCAAGTTGAGGACTAAATCAAAGTAGAATAATCAACTAGGGTTCAAGGTGTAGCAGCTGCTGGTCAAAATAATTCAGGACATGTGGCAAATAAGCAGAGACAGTCTTCGAACACTACTCAACAAACACGTCCGAGGAACAACAACCTACCACCTCAAACTGGAGGGTATTCGAACCAAGCTCCAACATATCAATTTAATAGACCAAGGCCCAATCAATGGATAAGGCTCAAGTACTATGAGATTTGACTAAGAGCGTGGCTGCAATCTTTGATAAAACCAGAGGGTATGTAAATTTTAGGAAGCCTACTCCAATAAATAGGCATAAAAAGAAGTGGAACAATAAGTTCTGCAGGTATCACAATGACAACGGTCATGATACCGCTGATTGCATTGCTTTGAAAAACAAATTTTAGACTCTAATTGAAAATGAGAAATTAATGACTTATGTGAAAGCATAGAGCAACGCATCGAAAAATCCAATATCATCGATTTCACAACTAACCAATCCAAATGCACAAGCTGAAAATTTGATGATTTTGATGCTTCATCAGAATACTTAAACATGGATCCAGATCGACTAATTTTGATGGCAGTGGAGGAACTAGTAAGGCAAGGCCACTTTCCAAGAATGTGCAAGTATTTTGAGTCCCTAACCACTTTTAGGGGTGACTCTATGACTGGAAGCATTGATAGTTTAAGGAAAAGGCACATAATAAGTCTGGCCACTCAAATAGAGGGAAAAATGTCTACCCACATGTACGGTAAGAAAGATATTCCATTTATCCTTGTCGATGAAGACTATTTAAGGGGTACTACAAGCCACATGAGGATGCGGTGTTCATCGGAGCATAGATTGCTGGCGTTGAAATACGACACGTGTTGATAGATATTGGGAGTTGGGCAAATGTTCTTTTTAAAGCCACTTATAATAGAATGCGCAATCCTCTTCGAATTTCCTAATCATAGCGCACTATCATCTGATTTACTGGAGTTACTGCAAAGGTAATTAAAGAATTTGAGGGGGAAGTAAGTCTGGGGAGGGGACCTTTTAAAACGAAGGTTCAAGCGCTTTTTATGGTGGTGGACTGTCCAACAACCTACAATGTCAATTTTGGGAGATCCTGGTTGTCAATGATGTATGGTGTTGTTTCTACAATCTATCAATGTTTCAAGTATGTCATCGGAGACCGTGTTGGGGTCGTTCGAAGTAATCAAAAAGTAGCCAGAGAATGTTACGCCACTGCTCTTCGAATCCGAGGATCTAGCACTGATGATATGATGAATGAATAACACATAGGGGGGTTAACCTCGGATTCTGAAGAAAGGATTGACGATCCAAGGGAAACCTCAGGGTTATTAATAGTACGTGAAGAAATAGAGGAATATGTTTTTTTCCTGGGGGAAGAATACTTTGAATAGGAACCTTACTGACCCAAGTTCTATGTCACAAACTTTTACAATTTTTGTCCAACAATTTGGATGTTTTCGCTTGGAAAACATAGGACGTAACAAGAGTTCCAATCAAAGTAATTTTACATAGCCTAGATATTGATTTTAATGTGTAACATGTTATTCAGAAAAACGAGAATGTTCTTTAGAGAAGGCAAAAGTTATCGTTTTCAAAGTGGATCAACTATCCAAGGTTGGACATATCAAGGAGTCACAGTATCCTTTATGGACAATAAACCCAGTAGTGGTCAAGAAGAAGAATGGGAAGTGGAGAACGTGTATTGATTTTACAAACTTAAATCGAGTTCGTCCTAAGATCTGTTTCCCGTTCCTCGAACATATCAGCTGATTGATTCCACTTTATGAAATAGAATATTGACTTTTATGGATTCTTTTTCAGGATATAATCAAATTCAGATGGATCAGAAGGATCAAGAATGAACCACCTTCATCACAGACAGATGCTTGCCCTAATATAGAATTATGCATTTTGGATTAAAAAATACTGGGGCTACATACAAGAGGTTAATGGATAAGGTATTTTCTAATCAGATCAGAAAAAACATGGAGATATACATCGATGATATGATGGTGAAAATCTTGGAGAGGATGCACACTTGGAAGATTTAGAGGAGACATTTCTGAATTTAAGAGCAATAACGCTAAAGCTGAATCGAGAAAAATGTACTTTTAGAGTTCGGTTATAGAAATTTATGGTTTATATTATGAGTGAAAAGGGGATAGAAGCTGACATATAACAATTTAAAGTTGTAATATCTATGAAATCGCCTCGAACTATCAACAAAGTGCAGATTTTGCCAGGATGGTTAGCAGCAGTTAATGGATTTATTTCTAGATTTTCTGACAAATGTTTCCCTTTCTTTTAAGTGATATGAAGACCAAAGAATTTTAAATGGACTTCAGATTGTGAAACAAAATTTTCGATCTTCAAGGATTTGTTATCATCACCAGAAATATTATCCAAGCCCCAAAACGGAGAACAAGGTTTTTTGTACATTGCAATATCAGATTTTATAGTAAGTGCAGTGTTGATAAGTAAAGATTCAGGAATTGTGAAGCCGGTGTACTAAAATTAGAAAACGTTTGGTGGTAGCAGAAAAGAGGTATTTGAAGCTCAAAAATTGGCATTGGCATTGGTGGTAGCTGCTAGAAAAATGCATCCCTATTTTCAAGCTCATACCATTGGAGTTCGAACCTCATTTCCAATAAAGAATGTTTTGCAACGACCTGGTATTTCATGGAGGATGATTAAGTGGTAAGTGGAATTAGGGGATTTTGACATCATGTTTTCGCTTGGAACGACAATTAAAGCTTAAGATTTGGAAGATTTCCTTGTTGAATTTTATTCAAGCATGTCAGATGAAGAAGTTAGTAAGGGCGTCTTGCTCGTTAATTGGATGTGGATTGTTCAAACCGATGGAGGTTCTAGTATTTTTGGATGCAGTGTTGGAGTTCAACTGGTTACTCCATCTGCTGAAATAATGCTTCAATCTATTAGGTTGGTTTTTCATGTGTCGAATACTAACAGTGAATACGAAGCTGCATTATCTGGATTGAGACTCGCGAAGATATGTGGTGCAACTTCCGTACGATTAGAGACAGATTCTCAATTAGTAGCAAATCAAGTAGCTTGAGTTTCCGAAACGAAAAAGGACCATTCAAATTTTGTATCTTCAAGAGCTTTGAAATCTGATTCTTTTATTTGATCATGTTGTTGTAGAAGATATAAACCAAGGACATATCACATTTGCTGATTCTTTAGCAACTGTTGCATACAAAGAAGAATATCACTGGATTTTATTACATAAGATTCCATCAATTTTAACTAATTCAAAATAGTGTGAGCATATTGAGGAACTATTTGCCACCTCAAACACAGTCCAATGCGACTGGAAAACTGACATTTTATTTTTTTTTTGTTAGAGGAGATTTTCCTGAAGATGTGAAATTGGACAAAACATTGCGAGAGAAAGCTTTTGGTTATACATTATCAGATGGAATTTTGTATAAAAAATAGTTGAGTAAGCTATTATTACGATGTTTGAGCAAACAATAATCGCTGGAGGTTTTGTCAGAACTATATGATGGCTTCGTTGAGTATGCCTCAATTTAATAATAAAGAAATGGCTTCGTTTCGTGCTTTGAAGGGGATCAAGCAATATTTTTCCACATCTTTTCATCCTCAAGGAAATGGACAAGTAGAGGTGACGAACATAACTATTTTAGAAGGATTGAAGAATAATTTGACAAGAGCAATAAGAAAATGACCTAATTATTTGCAGGAGGTACTATGGGCTTATCAAACCACCCTTAGGGAGGCTACTAAAGAGACTCATTTTGCTTTCGCATATGGAATGGATGTTCTTAGTCTTGTGGAATCTACCTTGCCTTCTTTTAGGATAACCTAATATGCCGAGGACTTGAATGATGAAGCTAAAAAAATAAGTTTGGATCTGACTGAAGAGAAATGTGTCTGAGCTCATTTCAATGTAATTCATTATCAAAATTTTATGAGGAGCATATAATTCGAGGGTGAAAATGAGGGAGTTCAAGGTGGGTGACAAAGTTTTAAGAAAATTATTACTCCATACCAAGGAGAAGAGCATCGACATGATGGCTCATGATTAGGAAGGACCTTATATGGTTGTTGAAAGGATAAAGCTAAGTTCTTATCACGTTTGTGATAATCAGGGGAGGATGCTTCAACATCTATGGAATATACAACATCTAAAATTGTACTGGGTGTGATTGTATTGTATTCTGGAATTGTTTTTTAATATTAATTAGTACACTCTTTCCTACCATGTTGGTCCAAGATGGTTTTAACGAGGTTCTATGTATATATTCAAATTGATCAATAAAATATATTTTTTGCCTAATGGTTGTTTACGAGTGCTTGTTTTAACTATTTTGGTAGCTAATAAAAGATTGATCATCCTTGAAGTTAACCAGGAGTGGAATATTCTGAAGTGCTGAGTACATTTTTTAAAGAAACAACATATTCGAAAGATACGTTCATTAAACATATTAGTTTATTCAAAGTGATACGTCCATTAACGCAATATAATATTCGAGGTGTTACGTTTTGTAATATTATATTTTTACATCAAACCATTAATATAAATAACAGTCAAATGCAAATATAACTTAAAAAAAAAGGGTAAGCAGAGTTTGTTGTCATTCAAGTTAATTCGAGAATAACAATGTAATTTCCTAGATACTAAGTGAAAAGGAATCTATTAAAAACAAAAAATATTACAAGTGATTGAATACCAAGTACAAAAAAGGATAGTTAAATTACTCATCTTTGGAACTCTCTTTGAAAGATCCTCTCGAATATTCCTTTTCGGATGACGAGCTATGAATAGGATCAAATGCCTCGCTAGGACATTTTTCGATGGGAATTTCGCTCCAAAAGTTGGAAAGATTGATTCTAGGATATGACACATGGATTTCACGAATTAGTGTGCCGATTTTGTTTTCTCGCCGTTTTTTATAGCAGCCAACATGTATTTTGCACATTCATCCTCAGCACTAGTGACAGTGAGTTGTTTTTCTTTAGCAAATTGGACTTTGAGGGCAGCCATGTCATCTGTTAGTTTTTTCTTCTTTGTCTCACTTTGTCCAAGAGAAACTTGAAGAGAATCTACTTTTTTCTTCTCTGCAACTAACTCTTCAGAATGTTTTGTCTTGAGTTGATATATTTCATTCTTATACGAAGTGCTGACATCTTCTTTTTCTTTTGATGTACTTCTCTAAGATGCTTCTCGACATGGACGAGCCCTCTGAGAAATTGAGACCTACCCATTTGAAAGTCATGAAATTGGTCTCGTACAAGATTCCCAAGGATGTCCCTAATTTTTTTCTCAGCTGCAACAGTACTTTTATAGTGAACCATTTATTTAGCCATACATTTAATTGACTTCGAGAATACTCGATCTCTTGAGTTAGTTTTTGCGTTGTCGCATTGAGATCAGCAAAAGTTTAAAGAGCGGCTAGAACCACTTCGGATGGTTTCCCAGGAGAAAAGACCACTGGGTTGGGTCGAGGAAGAAGAACTAAGGAGGTTGTAGGAACAGTAACCTCAGGAGACGTAACTTCGAAGGCAGTGCGTGCAGATCTTCTATCAAGATTATGCAGATGATCTTGAATCTCTTGAACAATGGGATCCTCGTCTCCAACAAGATCTTGTGATTTGTTGAAGTTGATAGATCTATCATGATTGAAATGATATCCCCTTCAGTTTATTTTTTCTGATTGACAGCATCTTCTTTTGTTTCATTTTCAATCTGCTGACTTCGCTGCTTTTCTGTCATCGCAACTTAATCGTCATCCGACAACACCTCTTCGAAATTCTCCACAGCTTTATTTTTCTCTTTCTTTTGGGGAGTTGTTTTAGTGCTGCTTTTCTTTTCGAAGGAGCAATAGTTTTCTTCTTTTTTGAAGAAGGTTCGTTGAACATAAAATAAATTTTGTGAATGAGGACATTATTACAATAGTAACAAATATCAATTTCATTGATGATAAGACTAGAGGTTGGTGGTACGATACAGGAACATCTGTTTATGTCTTCCATGTCAAATATTTGTTCAAAACAATGGAAGCAAGAAATAACACAAAGGAAGTGCAAATGAGAAATACAAACAAGTCTAAGGTTGAGGGACATGGAAATATAGATTTGATACTTACAAGCCTGAAAAGAATGACTTTTGCAAATTTATTGTATGTTCCATTAAGGACCAAAAAATTAGTTTCTGGCACGCTATTGTCTACAGCAAGAATTTGGCCCGTGTACGAATCTGAGAAAGTTGTTTTGTCAAAGCCTAGAACTCTTGTAAAAATCTAGTCAAAGTATGTATTAATATATCTATTATTAATTAAATGAAAAATATATTTACTCGTGCTCTCGTAATGACATTTATAATAGCATTGTATACTTTCTCATATAAGACATCTCACGAGAAATAAAATTGTTAAAACCAATTTTATAAAATGTGACAGAGGTTCATATGAAAAATATGAGTCGTGTGTAGAATAAAAGATGATTAACAAACCTTACGAATCCGTAGAAAGATGCCCGAAAGTGTTAGACTTAATACACGCCAACATATGTGAGTTAACGGTACCTTGACACCTAGGATAAAAGATACTTTATAACTCTCATTGATGAATACTCTAGATTAACTTATGTCTATTTCCTTAAACATAAGGATGAAAAATTTAACATGTATAAAATCTTCAAAACAGAAGTTGAAAACCAATTACAACTAAGATTAAAATACTGCGTAGTGGTAGATGTGAGAAATATTTATTGAGATATTTTTCTAGTTTTTATGAAGAGCATCAGATAATTCATCCTTTTTTCTACTAGTGAATGTGATCAATGACATACTAGTTAATTCAAAATTGTATATTAATTTATTGGGTGCAGTTTTTTTAACAGCATGTCATATTTGTAATTGTATCCCTCTTAAGAAAACTGGAAGGTCTGTATATGAGTTATGGAAAAAAAGGAAAACAAATATAGATTATTTTGAAGTGTAATTGTTTTTAGATTTTTATGAAAATATGGATTTAAAAAGAGTAAAATTAGTTCATAAAACTATGCTTATTTGTTATGCGGCTGATTACAAAGCTTATACGTTATTATACTCGGATTATAATTCGGTATTTGAATCAAGAGATGAAGTTTTCTTTGAACTAAATTATATGATGACGATAGGATCCAAACCACTATAGAAAATGAGGAAAAAACTTTAAAAGATGCACTTTTTGTTGAGGAGCAACCACGAGACCCTCGTATGAGCCAAATGGAAAACAATATGAAAAATAGGTTCCGATGAGATATAATCTCAAAGAATTTCCTTTATATTTGCTAGAATAAATTTATAAAGAAATCACCACAAAAGTTCTGATAGTGCTTCATTTAGAAGACAACCATAAATCTTATAATAAAGTAATAGCATGGTGAGATTCTGCATTTTAGCAAGAGGCTGTAAATGATCAAATGGAATCAATACTATGAAATCACACTTGGGAAGTGGTTGATTATCTTCGGAGTCAAGATCAATAGGTTATAACTGTGTGTTTACGAAGAAATATCATACAAATATTATCATTCAACCCTTTAAAAATATTGATAGCAAAAGGTTTACGACAAAAAAAAGAATATATTATTTTTACACACATTGTCCCATTACAAAAACGAATTCTAGTCCAGTCATTGCCACTGGTTGTAACAACTATGCCGCCAGTTCTATAGTCTCAATGTGGACTGACGCCACGACTTCTGGATTAGTGACGGTGATCAGACGTGATGTATTTTGCCTCAATGGTGGGTTCACGACCGATTTTTGATTCCCCATTGGTTCACTTGATCCGAGAAATCTTTCTCAATCTCTGACCTATTAATTACCATGGTTAAAGTATCTTAGCGCTTTGCTAACCTTCCCACAGACGACGCCAAATTTGTTAAAGGAAAATAACAAAGGATAATGCCAAGTATAAACTTTTATTACCAGATAAGAGAATTTACATTTGTTGAGTGTTCTAACGCATATTTATATATTTTTCTCACCATTTACCGGTGGTTACTATAATATTTAATGCCACTAACTGACTGCATTTATATTATGTGACCTGAACTTATGAGTGATACGCTAGTGGTTTGACTGGTTCCATTAACGTAGCATTAAATCGTTGTATTTTCCGTTTTTCTTGTAGATCGGGATCGTTCGACATTATCCGCGTGCGAAGCCAAGCGTACTCCAATCAATCCCCTTATGCTCAACCAGATATCTTACTCGGTTGTTTCTTCGGATCAAGTAATATATCTGCATCTTTGGTCGATGAAATACTTGATCGATCCAAGCTCCATCAATTTACCTTGCACTAGTTAGACATGCTCTGATTTCTTATACAGACCTCGGTTATGCTCGATACCCTTATCATCTTTGCTTGCTGCTTGGATTTTTATCGTATTCAGGGTCGTTTCATACCCTTCGAGTGGCTTCGTCTGTTGAGATACCTTCATACTTGACATCCAGAGGATACCCCGTCATCAAGGCACCCCTAGTTCATGGATTGTGTGTGGTAAGCGTATAATCGATGAAATAAACATAATAAGGAGAGAAAATGAATCAGTATTATGGAAGGTCCAAGTTGAATGACATATGAATGACACTAGTAGGTTATTCGACCCAGCCTTCCTAGAAAGCTATTTATTTCGACTTTCCCCTAAATATGAGTATCTGGATGATAACGGGTTACTAAGCTTTAGGGGTTGGTATGGGATGCCCGAGGATTTAACAGGTAGCGTGCCATCAGTTGGTGAACAACCTTATCAAGCACAAGATCATAAGACTTTCCTATTCACTACCGTACTCGATATCTCTTGCCCTCACTAATTTGGGATTTCTTTAGCGTAATAGGCATATGCCCGAGACAATTAGTTGTGAATGGGTGGAGGAAGCTTCTTAGTATAGTTTTGCGCTCATGCTTATTAGAAATTAAAGTCTGCTTGGCAGATTCACTCTTAACCATTTATGTAGCTAAGCTTACCAAATCTCAATTTTTTTACAACTAGTTTACAAGAATGAGGAAGATTATTGAACTCCTTTCGTCGGATAACAACAGGCTAAATTATTTTGTGTTTGTCTCGGGAAATTGGGAGCATAAAAAACCCATTATGAGTCTCTAGTTAGAAAGGAAGTGGAAAGTAAAGTGTAAAAGTCATTAGGATTGGTGCAGGTGAAGCAATGCATCAGATTGGTGCAAGGAAGACTTGTCGAAGGAGTACAAGAACCCTCTGGTTCAATTAGGCAACCTAGTTAGCTCGACTTGGTTTCAAGAACCATCTCTTCTGTTTACGAAGGTGAACTATTTGAAAGTTGGTTTGTACTAGTGCCAGAACCGAACATTTTAAAAGAGGGGAAGGCGAATACAAGAGATGGTGGCGAGGTTGCGTTGGTGGAGCGCATACGGGTGCTGATGGAACAGAGGTACCGAGAACGAAATAGTACGGGGGTTTCGCTATCAGTGTTCTAGACCCGGAAATCAAAAGAGGCAGAAGTTTCTACGTCACTGCCTTGTCAGAATGAAGGCAAAGGGGAGGTGTTGGGTATTCAAGGGGCTGATGAAGTGGATCAGTAGAAAATTGACACTGCCATAACTGGAGGTGAAATAGTGCAGAACCGAGCGCGACACATTCGGAAAGTTGAAGATTCAGATGATGAAGTGATACCTCTGGTAAAGAAGTCTCGGGTGATAGTTAATATTGTACCTCTTGTGACAAGGAAGTTGCAACTGGTGGATGAGGACAGTGAATGGTGTTGCGGTGCTAGTGAAGCCAACCAATTAGTCGTTGCATCTAACGATTGAGCAGGACCGTGAGAAAGCTCCTGAGGTGGTCATTCTAGATAGAAACCAAGCGGACTATTAGAAGGGCAGGGTAGAGGAAAGTGATGATGAAGGAAAGAGCCGAAAGAAACGAATTCTCAAGGAGATAGCACAAAGAATGAAAGAGTTTGTGAACTCAGCAAACGTTCACTCTTCAGTACCATTTGTTCAAGGGGTCGGTATTGGACCCTTATTTGTCAATATTGCTAGACCGGGAAAACTAGTAACAAACAAACCAAGTCGAGTAGAAGGAAAGTGCCCATGGAGGAGCTGACGAGCTGTCATACTATGATGGCATGCCCATGAGTGACATCGTGCAAGGGTAAGTGAAGCTAGAAAATTGAGGTAAGGTAGACTATACTTAACACTTACTGCCATAATCAAATTTAAAACTTTGAGCTTCATTTCATCCCATTACTCAGCATATCTTCCTCGCCATTGAAACCTGCAATAAGATAAAGCATAGCAAATGAGAGAAATCTTCGACCAAAATCAAAATGCCTGAAAGAACTTATTCGTTGATTTGAGAGAAGTATCCCAGACCCAAGCTTGCAAGAAAAATTATAGCTTGAAGCTGATTCAGGACCTGAAAAGGAGAGACATTCGGTTTCTCTTTGCATATCAGAGTCCACTTCACAAGACAATCAACAACTTGGTTTTGGACTCTGAAGATGTGCTTAATAGTCATGATGGAAGTAATCAGATTTCTACAATTTTTTCAATATAGGATTCAAGTACCAATGAGACTTCCCATTAGCAAGAAAGGTAATTAGCCCTGTAAGACCTCGAGAACTAACACACCATTTGTTATATTAGATTTTATAACAACATATGAGCCTTGTAAGACCCTTAGTCTACCAGTTCTACCATTATAGGTAAAACCTTGCTCATCTGAAATACTAATATAAATATGTTACGTTTACTCCAGTCTTATAGACAACTTGAGAAAAAAACTATTCTAATCATTTAACATTGTATGAATCATCATTGACGATAATAACCCTTACAACATCAAGCATTCGCAGGTTTTCAAACCCATACTTATTGGAAGTCATGTGAAACGATGTTCCTGAATCCAGCACCCATTTATCGTTATACTTGCATTAATAAAAATTCAACAAACAATTAACGTAATCACAATCATTAGACAATATTTCAACATCTATGGCTTCAGTTTTCCGATAGTTATTAACTCCATATGCTCTCCGTAGTTCTGAATGATATGTCGTTTGTCTAAGTATGTCTAACAAATTACTTTTCAAATTTGTAACATCCCTTTGGACTCTGGCCGATATTTTTGTCTCCTCTCACTTGAATCTATGTTCCCTAATCGGCACCTAACATTCAGTATGTTCCCTCCGGAGTCATCATTCATGACATTCTTGTTTTGAAGATTTGTGGAGTTCAAGGAACTCCTGAAGTTGGTCACAGAGAGTCTTTCTCGTAAAGCACAATGCCCATGAAGTGTTCATACTTCTTCTACAAAGAATGTAGAAGGATGATTGTTTGGTCATCATCCTCGACCTTTACACCAATTGCATTCAAGTTGAGTATGATTCGCTTATAATCATCTAGGTATCGTTAGATCTTTTTGCTATTATTCTAGTAGACAACGTGTAAAGTTGTTTCTTCATATATAATTTGTTTTCCAATGAATTCTTTATGTAAACTTCCTATAGCCTATTTTGTACCCCAACCTCGTAGGCTTTTCAAATACCTTTCACAAGTATTTAATCTTCCATGATCTATATAAGGAAATTATAAGCTTTAGACGGTACCACAACATCAACCTCTGTAGATTTATCATCAATATTGGTAGTCAATCCTTTCTGTACAGGTATGCCTTTACTTTAATTCTTGGAACCATATTTCATGGCTTTCTGGTTTCCAGGTGAGATATATTTCTCTAGCCTTCAGAATGATGATCCATCTACTTCTTATATTGTAGTTTTGCGCTCACCGCATTCATTGGTAGATAAAACCATTGTTTTGACGATAAAAGAAATGATGTAAGATGTATCATTTAATGAACCTTTGGAGAAAATAATTAACATTGTTCAAGATGAGAAACAAATAAAAGAAAAGGTAAATAAAGACGAACAAACAAGACCAATTTCACGTAGTTCCGTTTATGGAAATAATTCAACATCCACGAGAAACAAACACTATTTTTATTAATAATTGAGTTATAGACATACTCTTAAACACAAAATACTCAATCACTCTTTATAACGAATATTACATGATTAAGAAATTAGTACTTATCTCATAAAAAAGTAGAATTACTTATTTATCTTCCCTCAAGACCCAATTAATAGAAAATTTACTTAATATAATTTCTAATTAATATAGAATACTCAATTGATAAAAATACTAATTAATATAAAAGACCAAATTAATAGGAAATCCAATTAATATAGAATCTAATTAATATAAAATATCTAATTAATAGGAAATCTAATTAATATTAAATATCTAATTACTAAATATAGTTAATATAGAATATCTAATTAATATAAAAATATATTTTAATATATTTTCAACCGATTAATTATCATCGTCGTATTAATAAAATTAAGATATTAAATTTATCCAATAACACATAAACTAGTCTATTTATAATATTAAGAGATTAAATTTGATTTTTTTATAATTAAATATATTGTTAAAGAGGAAAAAATATAAAACATTGGTTGTTAAAATCATTAAAAGATAAATTTAATTATTAAAAATAATGGAAGATAACAAGATCGAATTTTATATAAAAATACAAATGTGTTAGGATCGCATTTAGAGATATGGTTGCAAGTTGTTGAGAGATTGTGAATGCGTCTTCTATATCTTCACATTTTTTACGGCAGGTCACACTTACAGTGTATGCATATGGCTTAATGCATATTTCCTAAAATATATATCAAACTAATATTAAATAGGTCATATACATTATAACACAACCCATATACATTTGATTCTAATCCTGACATTCTAACACCCCCTCAAGTTGGAGCATGAATATTATGAATGTCCAACTTGCCAAACAAAAACTCAAATTGTTGCTAGCCTATTGTTTTTGTAAAGATGTCTGCAAGGTGAGACTGAGTGGGTATGTGAGATGCATAAATAAGCCCATCAAGGATACGCCATCAAGTATCGTATCCCGTAGAAAATGACAATCTACTTCAATATGCTTTGAACGCTCATGGAACACAAAATTGTGGGCAAGATGTAAAGTCGACTAACTACAACTGAAAACTCGCATATCCCCTGAATGTGAGACCCCAAAACCCTTGAGCAAACCGTGGAACCAATTTAACTCACAATTCAATCTTGAGCAAACTCGCATAATATTTGAGAACTATATTATTGCCAATGTTTCAGAAACAAAACATAAACGATCTAACAATATTAGTTGGATATATTTATATTTTAGCTTTCTAAGTATACCAAATAGATTTTAAAAAAAATTAAAAAATTAAATCGCAATCGTTTTGAATATCAGGTAAAAGCCAAAACCGAGCTAAATGTTTTATTTCAATCGGGCCAGATTCCAGGCATGGTTTTGCGGCTCTAAAAAATGACAAGCAAAATTATTTTCAATATTCGATAATTTATAATTTAAATAAAGATAGGAACTCTAAGCTTAGTTTAGTCTAAAAGTCTAATAGACCTACGGAACAAGATAAAAAGGAGAAATTACAAAGTACCTTTTTCATCAGGAGAAACAAAAAATTTGCCTCAATACAAATAAGGTAATTTTTTTTATAATAAAGGTCGTACATTTTTCTCAATCTCAATCATTATTTGGGTAACGAAATCAATCTTAAATGCCTTGTAAAAGGCAGTTTAACATTGCAATCAGTAGGAAAAAGAAATGTTCAATATAAATTACAATTGAAAGATATTTGAAGTGTTTATATTCTATTAACACTCAACTTACTAATTCAAGATCAGTGGCATTCTAGTTTCAAACCCTGTTTGTTTTTTCATTGAGGGTATAGAATCTGTAGGTCGTATTAGCATGGTCAGAAAAATTAAAATTGATTGATTTCACTAGTGGTAAAGAATTATGTATCCCCTTCAAACGTCAAACCATAGATTTGAGTTTTGTTAAATTAACCTACATGTTAGTGATTCTACATGTTTCTCATTACCCTCAGACAAAAGAATCTTGGCAGTCACCCCATCCTCTATGGGAGTGCTTAAATTCAGTGAAATCTTCTAAATCAATTTCAATAACTACCTCGAAATTCAAAGGTATCCAAGGGTTTAATTTTACCTCGTGACCGAGTGAACCACTTAAAGACGTTTCCCACGGCGAGATCAGCAATGCGACGAGAATACCGACCACCCCAGCCTTTATCGATGGGGAGTTGAAGAGCCGTCCATCTCGAGAAAACCAACTCTATACCTTCGTATAACAAGGACTGCGCCTCCGCCGATAAAACCGATGTTCTACCTCCTTTTGCGATCATGCTTTTTCACTCTCTCTCCTCTGGTAAACACTAAACCAGCAAATCAGCGATGGTTTTGGTTTTTGTCGCAGATGAAGGAAGGGGAAGGGTTATGTTTCGCCTTACGAGGAGTGGTAGAGTAAAAAGAATGGAGATTTAGTTGTTCCCATATTTCGGATATGATATATAGACATGATATCAGACTTTTTATGTATATTTATCCATATAGAATTGGGCTTTCGATTCTAGTAAAAATATTTCAGCCCTATGAAAAAAATAATACGTATAATATATATTTTATGCTATATCTAAATTTGGTAATCTCACCCTTTCTTTTATTAATTGTTTTTCAAAATTTATATTTACTAGTTGAATACTTTTTGGGATCAAATCCGCAGATACTAAATAAGAAATAAATATATTAATTTTAGTAATTAATTAATAAAAATAATCTTCTGCAAGTTAATTATCAGAGTTCCTTGGCAAGTCTCTCGCACTTAAAAACCTATGGAAAATCAAAAGCAACAAGATCAATCTCCAGCCAAAATAAAAGAGAAAATAACTCGTAATAGAAATGAGCAAATCAGTGATGGCCAACATGATGATTAAACTAATGAAGAACTCATGGATGCAATCAATTCTCTTGATTTTGACTGTAACTTATCTTCCCCTAAAACAACTAACATTCTATCTAGATACCATACACTAAATCAAAACAACATTGGAAGCATACGAGATACTCCAACCTTGATGACAAAAGATATCAATACAAGTTTTCGATCGCTGTTGAATAAAAAGCTCAAACAAGCCAAAAGCAAGAAAAGGAGAAGTCCTATTGTGAAAAAGTCTTTAATTTTTGTAGAGACCAGAACTCCCACCTCACCAACATCTAATGATTAATATCATAAGCTAGAATATCCCTGGAATTTGCAACGAGTCATCCAAAATAAGGCTTAAGTCTATTGTCTGGAAAAACAACATTAAGCTTCTCTTCATTCAAGAGCGTTTCATTCACTTTAATCATCAAAAGTCTATATCATCTTACCTTCATTTAATCACTTTTATGCTAACAATTATAATAAAATATGGATTTTTTGGCAGGATGAGCTTGATATCAAGGTGTTGATTGACCCTGTTTAATGCATTCACTCTGAAATAAAGCACAAAGACTACAACAAGATCATTCACATAACATAAATATACGCCAAATGTCAAAGATTTAATAGAGTTTATTTGTGGAACAAGTCAAATGAGATTTCTCATTCTGTAAAAGAGTGGATGATGTTGGCAGCTTTCAATTCAACTAGCTCTCATAATGATCAAACTAGATGCTTAACTTTCTGTCAGCAAAATGTAGAAGATTTTAACGATGTGATTAGGGAAAGTAAGCTTGAAGATGTTGGATCTGATGGTACAAAGTATACTTGGACTAAAAATCTTAAAGGCAAAGGACTGGATTGGGTATTGATTAAAAATGACTGGACTGAAAGTTTTGTTGATATAATTGTTACCCAGATGGCTAGAACGTGCTCAGATTACACTTCTTTAAGCATCAAAATTATTAAAGACAGAATCAAGCTAAAAAAAGGCTTCAAATATCTCAATTGTTGGAATCTTGACAAAAGCTTCTTAAAGATAATAGAAGATAGCTCGTATAAAGACATGGAGGGCTTTCCTCTTTTTGTTTTCTAGAACAAAATAAAGCGTCTTAAGAGTGCTCTCAAATTCTAGAATAAATAAAATTGGGAATATTCTTCATAAAGTCCTTACTATTGAGGAGGAAGTTAAAGTTTGCGAAACTAACTACTTATCTTCTAACAGTCAAGTGGATTAGATTAATCTCTCCAAAACTTCTGTTAATCATCTCTTAGCTCTCATAATGGAAGAAAGTTATTGTCATCAAAAGAGATATGCCTCTTGGATCAAAGATGGAGACCGCAATACCGAGGTCTACCACAATTTTGTCAAAAAGAAGAGAAAGAAAAGTTGGATTTCAAACATCAAAATCAATAATAAATGGACATCTGATGAAGATCAAATGGGTTATCTGTTGAAACTTATTCCGAAGATATGTTTTCTCCTTATTCTATTTATAATTCTACTGATGAAAAAATATATTATGAATAACATTATTTTTAGTTCTATTTCTAAGCTTATAAATAATGCAGAAAATATATACCTTCTAGCTGAACCTTCATAAGAGGAAATTATTCTCATCATCAAGAATCCCAAGCCATCCAGCACAACAAGCATGAATGGTTTCAACATATGCTTTTTCATCTCCTGTTGGCACATAATTAAGCATGATATATGTAGTGCTATGATTGATTTTATCAAAGGCCATGATGGAATCATGGCCACATATATTTGCTTAATTCCTAAAGCTGATAACCCTTCATATTGGAATCACTTTAGGCCAATTAACCTTTGTAGATGACTTGTTAATATTTATTAATGGTCTATCCACCTCTATGGATTCACTTGATTCACTATAAACAACGACAATATTTATGGGAAGCACTCATTCATTTAAGGTGAAGCTCGCGCTGTCTTGGATGGAAATCTGATCTGTAAAATTAAGGGAATCACTAATATAGATATCAAAACTGATTCATAAATTTTAGCTTCTCTTTTAGCTACTAGTTCTAATCCGAATTCTTTAGCAAATATTTTTTCATGTATCATAAGGCACTTTTCTTCCTTCATGATTCTTTATCATGTATTCAGAGAACAAACCTTGCAATTGACTGGCTAGCAATGTGGACTATGAAATGTAAGATGAAAATCAATTACCAACTTTTTCAAGTTCCCAATCAGCTATTAGGCATATCCTTCTTAGAAGTCTTGGCATTGGATACTTAAGGCTGGAGTAGTTGATTTGGCTTGTTTTTACACGATTGTAAATTGTTATCAATTCGAAAGTGAACTAACTTCTGCATTTTTTACCTGTAGTTATCCTTTGTTAGAATGGTTTCAGCTGGAATAACTTTATGGTTTCTTCAAATCTTTAAGCTTTGTATCTAACCCCCTATCTTTTGCTGGATCGATTGTTTATCCTTGAAGCCATTTTCATCTATTGAGTTCCTGAAATGTTAGATTTGTTTGGCTCAAATCTATTCATCTAGATTAGTTTATTGGATCCTTCATTCCCCAAGCTCTTATTCTTGCCTGTTGGATTGCTTGTTCTTTGATTCTCTGTTTCCAACGAATTTTCAATGCTTTGATCCTCTGATCGGTTTGATTATTCGTCGTTGAATATTTCTTTTCAAGGTTGATAGTTATAGATTCTTGATCTTGAAGTCCTTGAAATTCACTCTAAAGTTTTCCCAAGCTTTTAGGTGTTTGAGGCTTCTTTTTTCAGTCCGTCTCTTGCTGGGAGGGAAGTGAATTCCAAAAGTTTAGTTTTGCGCCAATTAATCTTTTTCATTTTCTTTGTACACGATTTAAATTCAGACTTTTTAATTTGTAAGCCTTTTCATTTGGGCCTTTAGTTGCTCTTAATAAAAGTCTTTAGCCATTAAAAAAAGAACAAAAAATAATTTAACTTATTTTATACCTAAACTACTATTCTATATAAAATTTAGCAAATAACTTGACCCTTTCTCTTTCTTTTATTTTTTTCTAATTTAAAATTTTACAACTTCATATCTTTTAAGATGTAAGTCGAAAAAAAAAATCTTAAAATACAATTGGTTTTGTTTTCTTAAGACGAACAAAACTAGTACCACTCATAATATGTTTTGAATTTTTTTTTTAAAATATATATTTTACACAAGTTTCTCATCTATGATAATGGCTGGTTTGGCATCTAGCAGTACAAAATTTAAACATGTTTCGCATTATATGGTTTTACATCTATCATAATGGGATGGTTTCGCATCTTGCATCTATCATAGTGGGCCTGAATTTGCATCTAGTAGTACAAAATTTGAACAGGTTTGACATATAGCAAAACAAAGAAGGTTTCGCATCTTCTTCGTTTACGCTATAAATTTAGAAAATTTAAAAATCTGTATCTTTTAAATCGTAACTCAAAAAATATCTGACAATACAATTGGTTTTGGTTTTTTAAGATGAATAAAACTAGTACCACTCATGATATGTTTTGAATTTAAAAATATCTATTTTACATAGTTTTCTCATCTATCATAGTGAGCTGGTTTCATATCTAGCACATGTTTCGCATTATATGGTTTCGCATCTATTATAATGGGATGGTTTCACATCTATCATAATGGGATGGTTTAGCATCTAGCATATACCGTACTAGGTTTGAATTTGCATTTAGCGATATAAAATTTCAACAGTTTTGCATCTAGCAAAACAAAGAAGGTTTCAAATCTAGCAAAACAAAAAGAGTTTCGCATCTTCTTCGTTTACATATGAATTTAAACCTTAACTCGAAAAAAAATCTGAAAATACCACTGGTTTTGTTTTTTAAGACGAACAAAACTAGTAGTAATCATTATATGTTTTGAAATTTTTTAAAATATTTTACACATGTTTCTTATCTAAGGGTATTTAGGATATTATTGGATCTTAAATGGTAAATATTTGAGTGAAATGAGTAGCTTACTCTCAGCCACTAGTTAGAATAGAAGGAAATCCATTGACTTCGTTTATGCCAGCCTTATGCAAGTCTTTTTCAGAATTACATAAAAAAATATTGATCTTAAATGGATAATAATATTGCTTTTGGGTTTAAAATAGTATTTAATCCGATTAGAAAAATAAAATAAAAAATATAGGTTATCACTCCAAACATTTAAATAACCAAAATTTTATTTGAAACATTTTAATATTCTAATAAATCAAACACATTTAGGTTGGTGTGGGCGTATCAATTTTTTTAATTTTTAACGCCTGATCTTATAATCTCAATTGAAATAATTCATACACATATATCACATATATCACCGACTACTAGAGACACTAAATTTCCAAATACAATGACTAGGTGGAGTTTATATAAAACCAACATAATAATTATCCTTGTAAGTATCATCAATCAATTCAAAACTTTGGCTGGAAACTCACAAATCAGTTGTTTAAAGATAATGGAGGCAACTACTTTATATACTTAAGAATCTACCTCCACTTCATCGGAAACTAATACACTCGCATTGTAGCATGGTTGCTTATTGCTAACTTTCCAGACTGAAGACCTGCTCTTTGATGCTCTAGTCATCCAAAGCTTCGCCTTTTGTGGGTTTTTGAATGACTAAAACATCTGAGCGACTAAAACTTGCATGTTGATATCACCAGTTTTTCCTTCCTTGTGAGAGTCTTTGAACCACCGTTTTGTACAATCAACCACCCATTCCGCCAGCTTAGGCGTTGGGCACTGATGCTGCTGCTGCTTCCACTGTTGCTCTCTCTCCCTGAACTGCTCTCCATCTTCGAGAACAAAATTCAAACTTCAATTACTGTGTCAAACTTCAATTACTGTGTCAACCTTCGTTTAAAACTATAAAAAGAGTCTCGTTCTTGCTTTGATATTTGTGTTGGATCATAAACTTGATCCATTTGAAGGGTCCAACCCATTTAATAAGGCCCATCTAGAAAGCACATTCTGGAACCAATTAAATTAATATTTATTTAGTAGTGAAGGTTGTATGTAAGACCTTCTTTAGGATGAGTGCAAGACACAATTTTATGTTGAGTGTAAGAAACACTTTTACCTTGAGTGTAGTCTTGAGGTTGAGTGTTTAAGTATCCATAATATCTTAGATGGTGGATCATTATCTCCACTATGGTTCTATAAATAGTGGAGCTCTGCTATCATCTAGAGAATCACAAAACACACTAAGAAGTAAAGTTAGAGAGAAAGTTCGAGTGAGAGAAAAGAGAGACAAGAATGCTATCTTAAGTGTTAGAAAAATATTTTCCTCTTCTAGTGTGAGTTGTAAGAGTGTTTTGTAATATTTCTCATTTTCTATCAATATCAAAGTTGTTTGTTTGTTTTAAAGAGAGTGTTATTTTATACTTCCCGCCAACAAAGTGGTATCAGAGCCACAAGCTCTATCCAAAATTTATTTTTAAATTTTCAACATATTTAAAAAATGGAAAATGGTGTATCATCCTTCCAAGTTCCAACACTCAACAACAACAACTACGACAACTGGAGTATCAAGATGAAAGCTCTTATTGGTGCACCCGAAGATGAAGCAAGCCTTACTCAAGAGGAGAAAACTAATTTGAAGGATTCAAGAAAGAGAGACAAAAAAGCTCTCTTCCTCATCTATCAAGTATTAGATGATGATGGCTTCGAAAAAATTTCAAGCGCATCTTCCGCCAAGCAAGCTTGGGAGAAATTACAAATCTCTTACAAAAGAGTCGAAAAGGTGAATCTGCTGTAACCCATTTCAAAACCTTAATATATGATCTTCATAATCCATGGTATCCTAATATTCTTAAAGATTACATCCATAATCTGGTTTCTAGTGAGGACAATGACATGCTAATGAGTTGGCCAATGGAGACTGAACTATATGAGATCATAAAAGGGTTGAGTCCTAATGTTGCAGCAGGGCCTGATGGTTTTAATGGCAGGTTTTTTAAGTTCTGTTGGCATATCATAAATGCTGACCTTTGTGATGCTATAAGGGATTTTTTCAAATAGGGATCTTTCGGTATGGTTCATTATACTATTGTTCTTTGCTTAATTCATAAGTGGAGGCTCCCAAAAGGTGAACAGACTTTAGACCAATCAGTTTGACCACTTTTTCAGTAGAATCATTTCTAAAGTCATCAACACTAGGTTATCAACTATCCTCCCTAAACGCATCTCAGCTGAGCAATGGGCTTTTGTCAAGGGTAGGATCATACATGATAATATCATGATTGGTTAGGAATTTTCTACTGATTTGGCAAGCAAGGTCAGAGGTGGGAATATATTGTTGAAGATGGACATGGACAACACTTTTTTGCTAAGTGCTTTGGCTGCTTTTGGGTTCAGAGATGATTTTCTTAGGCAGATAGAAGGAAATATGGTCAACTGCCCATTCTCTGTTCTAGTCAATGGTGTTCTACGACGATTCTTCAAGTCTAATAAGGGACTTAGACAAAGTGATCCATTATCATCCAGTCTATTCATTCTAGGTCAGGAATATCTACTCAGAGGTCTAAAGATGATATGTTTAGACTTTCCTACAACAAACTATAAACACAAAGGGAGTTTGAGCTTATCTAGTTTGTGTTTTGCTGATGACATCTTGATTTTCTGCAATAGTTCTTCTTCTTATGTCAAAAAGATAATGGAAATGATTAGTCACTATGAAGATGTTTCCAGGCAGTTAGCGAATAAAGAGAAATCAATGGTAATTACCTTAAAAAGATGTTCAATTCTTCATGCTAAAAACTTGAAAACTCTGCTGGGGTTTAATCACTGTAATCTGCCTTTTAAATACATGAGATCTGTAATAAGTAACACAAAAAGAGTTAGTAACTTTGAAGACCTCATAGCTAAAACAACTAACAAAATTAATGAATGGGATCATAAAGTGTTATCTTTTGGGGGGAGGTTAATACTGGTTCAGTCAGTCCTTTCTACTTATCATACATTCACTATCCAAAACTTTGAAATTTCTAAATCTACTATCAAAAGATTGGAGACTTTATATAATAAGTTCTTGTGGGGATCTAAAGCTGAAAATCTGCTACAAATTGGTGCAAATGGTCAGTCCTTTGTAAAAGCTTTGATGATAGAGGGTTAAACTTGAGAAAGCTTAAAGATATGGTGGAGGTTTTCTCTTTTAAACTCTGGTTCAACATAAGAAAGCAGGAATCCCTATGGTCAAATCTCATGAGATCTATTTATTCCAACATTAATCACCCATTAACAGTCCCTCTTAACTCTAAAAGCTCTCTCACATGGAAAAGGTTATGGACGGTGAGAGATAGGGCTGAGAATTACATTATGTGGCAATTAAATGCATGCTATATGGACATTATGATTGATAGATGGTGTAAAACTGAAGCCTTAACCAAATTTACAAGTGAAGAAGACAAAAATCTCTATGTTGGATCTAAGTTAAAAAACTACAGGAGGTGGGCAAGTGGAATACTACTAAGATGGAGACTATTTGGGGACTCAGATCAAATCCAAAATTTTCTCAGGAATTTTCTTGACACTAATAACACTAATTCAATCAGTTGGACACTCAGTGGTCTGAGATATGGAAATAGGTATTAAATCTAACCTTTATGCCAGGATGTGGAACAAGGTCACCCCTTGCAAATTTTATTTTCTCTATGGAGAACCCTTAAGTGTTGATTGCGTGTTGATTTTGTCTTGCAAAGAAGAAATACCCAGTTAGCATCAAAATTCCAAAATTGTTGCAATACTGAAATATCAAGCATGTATTTATTGAATGTCAAAGGGCTTGGGATGTTTGGATTGATTTTGCAGCTTGTTTCAACATATACATCACTAGGACTATGTCCCCTTCTCACATGGTGAGAACTTGGTTCTGGTCTACTGGGCAAGGATACTCACGTGCGTACTATTTTACCAACAATCCTAGTTTGGGTAATCTGAGACGCAAACAACAAAAGAAAGATGGAGGACAAGGTTAGCAGGTCTGGGAACATGATTGGGCACATTATCTATATTCTCTCGAGTCTGGATAAAGTTCACGTTCTGAAGAGGAAGCACTAGATAAGGACAACAGTATTGGCCTTACTATTGGTTGTGTCAATAATTTATTAAGGCCTAACATACTAGTTTCTTTAATCTGGGAATGTCCCAAGCTTGGTCGTTTCAAACTCAATTCTGATGGAGCCTGTGCTGGTTCTGGAGAATGCTATGGTGGTGGTCTGGTCAGGGATAACACTGGAAAAATTGTGTTTGGGTATGGAAGGGTCTACGGTAAAGGTAGTCCTATTATTGCTGAGACCAAAGCCATGCTGGATGGCCTTCAGTTATGTTTCAAAAAGGGGATCAACCTGTTACAAACTGATTATCTGTTGCTACAAACTGATCTCATATCTTTAGAGAGTATAATGATGCAGCACATTGGCTGGCAAAGCTCACTCTCGAATCTAACAAGAATTTGTAATTCGAAGGAAATGAAATTCCTAATAGATTGAGAGTTATCGCTTTTCTGGAAGGGCTAGGGTTGTGCTATTTGAGAGATAACTCGTACGATTAGAAATGAAGGGACAGAGATATTGAAAAAGGATCGTACATGTCTTTTATTCTATCAGAGTTCCAACTTGAAGTCGTCTTCTTCGCTTTCGATTCTGGGTATTCTTGATGAAATTGCTCGATTTAAGTTCAAGTTTTTCTGGAAAAATTTCGATGGTGTATTTGTCAAGGTTTTGCTAGAAGATGGAGCTTGGGTGGTCTGAGAAAGTTAGAAATGCTTATTGAAATCGAGATTTGGATTTGTAGAAGAGATGAAGACGGAGCTAGGATTTTCTCTGATTTGGGGGTTTCCATTGTAATGTTCGATATAAGCTGACTCTCAATATGTAACGTTTTAAATGATTTCAATAAAGGTCCAAAGTTTAAGAAAAAAAGATATATAGTTAATTGAAATGTAATGGGTCGTAAGGGCTTTGTATTATTCAAATAAGGGCTTTGTATTAATTAAAAGATTGCCATCACGTTTCATATTAGAATTGTATATCCTCAAGCATGTGAACGTATAACTTTCTATATGGGTTCTATGGCTTTGAACAGTACATCATCCCTCGACTATCGTGTCTGGTGGCATATAGTCCCTTGACTTTCAAATGTCCGTTGACAGTCTCTAGACTATCGCGTTTGGATAAAGTTAGTCCAGCAGATCCTCTGATCCATGAGAGACTGCCACGTGTCACCATAGTCCCCAAATTTTTGTATCACCACTAGTCCCTTGAGTTTAGTTATCTGTAATATTCTACATTTTGGGTTTGATCTAAACTCAAGGGACTAGTGGTGATACAAAAATCTGGGGACTATGGTGACACGTGGCAGCCTCTCATGGATCAGAGGATCTGGTGGACTAACTTTATCCAAATGCGATAGTCCAAGGACTTTCAACGGACATTTGAAAGTCAAGGGACTATCTGTCACCAAACGCGATAGTTGAGGGACGATTTACCGTTCAATGCCTAGGTTCTATCAAATAAGTTGATACTCTCCAGTCGAGATGAGACCGGGAACTCAACCGATCTCCGTAAAAAGGAATTATGTCGAGTGATTCGAGCGGGCATATGAATACGGACTAGAAATGAGACTCCTCTTCATCTTAAAATTATAAGCTTTTGAGGTAAGTATCAGACAACACTCATTTGTATTATAAGATATATCATTTTATAATTTGACATATATATATATATATATATATATATATATATGACTTTTACCGCAACATAACATGTGTTTCGTTTAGTTAAGCATGCTTCCCGTATTTCTCTAAGGTTTTGAGGTAAGTATATAAACTCTTTTCCTTACTTCTCTAAGGTTTGTATTTTTGCATGTTTTCATGCTTCATGATCTATATAGTTGAAACATATGCTTTGGTTTTAAGCTGAATATCACAAACTTGATGTTAGAATATTCGTCTAAATTTGGAAAGCTGGATTCATGGAGTAATAATTGGGGTCAACTATTGACCACTATAATTTGGGATTTCACATACTATCCTTAATCTTCTCCCTATAAATAAGTGTATTAAGTTTCCTTGTATAGGCCTCTAAGTTCTCTATTATTTGAGAGCCTTATTAACATTGCTAGTGAAACAAGCGCAACTTGTAATGATTTGATTCAATAAAAAACAGTTCAATACAAAAAGGAACATTTTCTAATAAAACACAACACCCTAGCTGCCTCCTGCGGCGGAGAACTCCTATGAAAAACTTGAAGGTAAAGGGTTTGAGAAATCAATGAATTGGATCTTTGATTGTGGGGCTACGGACACCATGTCTTATAATCCTAAAGACTTTGGTGACATGTCATCTCCAAAGAAGTCCCATATTGAGACTGCTAGTGGAGAAATTTGTGAAGTCAAAGGGGGAGGTTCAATTATTTTTTCAGAAAAAATGGAAATTAAAAACTACCTCTACATTCCTTCACTATCCTTAAAGTTATTATCTGTTAGTCAAGTGACAAAACAACTCAACGGTGTGGTTCTTATACATCCATTTTTTTGCATTTTACAGGACATTCGTACGAAGGAGATCATTGGGCGTGGTACTGAACAAGAAGGTCTCTATTATGTTGATGAGGTAGTTCATAAGGGACATGCCATGCTTGCTCACGGAACAACCGAAATGAAACTTTGGTTATGGTACCGACGACTTGGTCATCCTTATTTTAGCTATCTTAAAAGTTTTTTTCCTAGTCTTTTTTTTGAATAATTCCATTCATGAGAAATGTGAAACCTGCATTCTTGCAAAAAATCGTAGGGTCTCATTTAATCAAAGTAATACTAGAGTTGATTATGGTTTTTCGCTAATCCATTCTGATGTTTGGGGTCCAACACCAAATTCCACTAACAATAAAATCAGATATTTTGTTTTATTTGTGGATAATTTCTCAAGAATGACTTGGATATACTTCATGAAACATAAATCGGAAGTACTATAAATATTTGTTTGTTTTTACAAAATGATTTTGACTCAATTTGAAAAACAAAATACAGATTCTCCGTTCTGATAATGGAACAGAGTTTGTCAACCAAAGAATGCATAGTCTTTTCAAAACAAATGGTATTATCCATCAAACCACTTGTCCAAACACACCTCAACAAAACGGTACTTCAGAACGAAAAAATCGTACTTTACTTGAAAAAACTCGTGCTGTTATGATTGAATCTAGAGTTCCTCATTCTCTTTGGCCAGAAGCTCTTGCTACAGCTACGTATCTTGCAAATCGTCGACCAATCCAATGTCCAGGAAATAAAACTCCATTACAAGTGCTTGCCACCCAAGTTACAATTCCATATGTTATGACCTTACCACCTCGTGTGTTTGGTTGTTTGGTGTTTGTTCATATCCCTAAAACTAGTCGGAACAAACTTAATCCATGTGCTGAAAAGTGTGTATTCGTTGGGTATCGGTAGATGGCGCCACCAAACATGCCTCTTCCAACATAAAAGAGACTGACGAGACAGTTCTTACCACCAATGATTTTCCCGAAGACAATGTCCAACAAGAAATAAATGCCATGGATACTACCAGCGAATTAGCCGAAAAATGTCCATCAAGAGGTAAACAATTTACAATGTCATAATTCACAAAATGCTACTGACCATGACATTTCAAGAAGTTCATTTTTTGAAACTCAAACTCCGGTTCTTCCCCCAAGAAGAAGAATTTTTTATTATTGGGAGAAGAAGAATTTTTTATTTAAGCTTTTGTTTCTTGTTAATTTTGATACATTGTATATCCTATATTTATATTAGCATATTATTCTGTTTTAATGACAGAATAATATTTTTGACTAATATAATATTTTCTCTAAAATACAAAATCAAATCTCTAAAAGAATATTATGAATAATATTTTTACATCAAAAATATATTATCCAAATCTTTGAGCAATATATTAATTAATTAATTAACTTAATTAATTAATTAATATATTTCTAGCTTAATTTAATTTTGGTTCCAACAATGCCTCTCTTAAATTAAGCTTTCGGATAATTTTAAAACTTTTCGCATTCCCATCCCGTGGACAGCCTCCACGTCAATGCATATGTTCTTTTCTCGTTTTCGATTCGACATTATTTTCGTTTAGCCTGTTTTCTTTTTGGTTTTTCTATGAAAATCTAACAAATGATGCCAATATAATATAGTTAAATTTTGTTTTGGTAAAATCGGATAAGGATTTCAAATCTAGATAGATCTGAAAAAAAACAATAACAATAATATTAAAAAAAATCATCTGTCGCTTTATTAAAATAATTCATATATATATAGTTAAAACACACCATATTTTATCTATAACGGTCTATGTATTATTCTTATTTGAATTAGTGACTTCGACTAATTATATGTATAGTACTTTCAAGTGTTAAAAACAAAGAGAGAAGTAGCCGCATGAGGCGGTTAGGGTTTTGTGTTTTATTTGAAAATGTTTCTTTTTTTATTGAACTGTTTTTTATTGAATCAAATCATTACAATTTGCGCTTGTTTCACTAGCAATAATAATAAGGCTCTCAATATATATAGAACTTAGAGGCCTATACAAGAAAACTTAATACACTGATTTATAGGGAGAAGATTAAGGACAGTATGTGAAATCCCAAATTATAGTGGTCAATAGTTGACCCCAATTATTACTCCATGAATCCAGCTTTCCAAATTTAGTCGAATATTCTAACACTCCCCCTCAAGCTGTGTAGTGGGATCACCAATAGCCAACTTGGATAAAACTGATTCGAATGTTCTTGCAGCAACTGCTTTTGTCAGGATGTGTGCCAGTTGTTCTTCGGATCTAACAAACGGAAGTTCGAGTGTCCCATATTCAATCTCTTCTTTTATGAAGTGCATATCTATTTCAACGTGCTTTGTTCTATCGTGATGTACCGGGTTCTCTGGAATTTTAATTGCAGCTTTATTATCGCACATTAACTGAGTTGGACACTTCAGAGGGGATCCGATTTCTTTCATTATCTTCTTTAACCAAAGTATCTCGGTAATCCCCTTAACGATTCCTCTAAATTCTGATTCAGCACTTGACAGTGATACTACTTTCTGTTTCTTACTCCTCCAAGTCACCAACTTACCTCCAAGAAGAGTAAAGTAGCCAGCGGTTGATCGTTTGTCGTTAGGATTCCCTCCCCAATCAGCATATGTGAATACTTCAACATCAAGGTGTCCATTTTTCTTAAAAATTATGCCTTTTCCTGGTGTGCCTTTGAGATATCGAATAATCCTCATTACTGGCTCCATATGGTGTTCTTGAGGATGATGCATGAACTGGCTAACTACTCCCACCGCGTATGCAATATCGGGTCAAGTGTGAGCCGGGTAAATCAATTTCCCCACCAACCTTTGGTACCTTTCTTTACTCGCTGGTCTGGCCCATTCAATTATCTTTAGTTTGTGATTCACAACCATAGGAGTGTCATTTGGTTTGCATTCCACCATGCCAAATTCAGCTAATAAATCCAATATATATTTCGTTGGGAGATATAAATCCCTCCTCTTGACCTAAGAACCTCGAATCCTAGGAAATACCTCAATCCCCCAAGGTCTTTCATTTCAAACGCCTTGAAGAGGTTTTTCCTAAGAAAGCTAATCTCTTCTTCGTCATTCCCCGTTATAATCATATCGTCGACATATATTATAAGACAAGTGACTAACTCTCCTCTTTTTTTGTAAAACAAGGTATGATCCCCATTACTCTGTTTGTAGCTATACTATTTCATTGCCATTGTAAATCTCCCAAACCAAACACGAGGAGACTGTTTGAGCCCATATAATTCCCTTTTCAGTTTGCATACCTCATTTCTTGAAAACCATCAGAGAACCCTGGTAGGGGTTCCATATATACCTCTTCTTCCAAGTCTCCATGTAAGAAAGCATTATTTACATCAAACTGATGAAGATGCCAATCTTTATTCGCGGCTATTGAAAGTAAAACTCTGATAGTGTCAACCTTTGCAACCGGAGAGAACGTTTCAGAGTAGTCTATACCATATGTTTGTGTATATCCTTTGGCAACCAATCTTGCCTTGTGTCGCTCAATGGTGCCATCGGATTTATATTTTATATTAAAAACCCATCTACACCCAACTGCTTTCTTCCCTTGTGGTAACACACAATTCTCCCATGTACCATTCCTTTTTAGAGCTTCCATTTCGGTATTCATTGCCTCATGCCATTCAGTCATCTTCTTAGCTTCTTGCACTGTTTTAGGGATTTGTTCAGAGAGAATAGTAGCTGAAAAGCCTTTGCAATCTTCGTTATTCATTTCCTGTCTCTTTTATATATTTTTTTCCAAAGAAAAAGAAAAAGAGAAAAAAAGATGGAAGAAGAAGACAAGAAAGAAAAAGAAAAAGAAGATTAAGAAAAAATGGGTGAAGAAGAATATGAAAAAAATCCATTGAGGATCAGAAGTTACCGGGAAAAAGACCGTAGATGATTGGAGGTCACCGGAACCGACCAGAAAAGACTGTAGAAGATCGGAGGTGGCCGGAAAATAACCGTGGATGATTGGAGGTGACCGGGAAAGACCGGAAAAGACCGTAGAAGATCGGAGGTGACCGGAAAAGACCGTAGATGATCGAAGGTAACTGGAATAGGCCGGAAAAGACCGTAGAAGATCGGAGGCGACCGGAACAGGGAGAAAAAAATATTTGATCAGATGGACCATATCTTCACAAACTCATCAACTACACAAGTC
This sequence comes from Limnanthes douglasii subsp. nivea, assembly GCA_036936605.1. Classification (NCBI taxonomy): domain Eukaryota; kingdom Viridiplantae; phylum Streptophyta; class Magnoliopsida; order Brassicales; family Limnanthaceae; genus Limnanthes; species Limnanthes douglasii. The sequence continues at coordinate 354,893,037 of JAUPFV010000001.1, forward strand.
TTCAAAAAAAGAACGATGTCTTCAAACGGAATGGGAATGCGAAAAGTTTTAAAATTATCCGAAAGCTTAATTTAAGAGAGGCATTGTTGGAACCAAAATTAAATTAAGCTAGAAATATATTAATTAATTAATTAAGTTAGTTAATTAATTAATATATTGCTCAAAGATTTGGATAATATATTTTTGATGTAAAAATATTATTCATAATATTCTTTTAGAGATTTGATTTTGTATTTTAGAGAAAATATTATATTAGTCAAAAATATTATTCTGTCATTAAAACAGAATAATATGCAAATATAAATATAGGATATACAATGTATCAAAATTAACATCATCAACAAAAGCTTAAATAAAAAATTCTTCTTCTCCCAATCATCCACGGTCTTTTCCGACTAGTTTCCGACTACACAGCTTGAGGGGGAGTGTTAGAATATTCGACTAAATTTGGAAAGCTGGATTCATGGAGTAATAATTGGGGTCAACTATTGACCACTATAATTTGGGATTTCACATACTGTCCTTAATCTTCTCCCTATAAATCAGTGTATTAAGTTTTCTTGTATAGGCCTCTAAGTTCTATATATATTGAGAGCCTTATTATCATTGCTAGTGAAACAAGCGCAAATTGTAATGATTTGATTCAATAAAAAACAGTTCAATAAAAAAAGAAACATTTTTCAAATAAAACACAAAACCCTAACCGCCTCATGCGGCTACTTCTCTCTTTGTTTTTAACACTTGAAAGTACTATACATAGAATTAGTCGAAGTCACTAATTCAAATAAGAATAATACATAGACCGTTATAGATAAAATATGGTGTGTTTTAACTATATATATATATATATGAATTATTTTAATAAAGCGACAGATGATTTTTTTTAATATTATTGTTATTCTTTTTTTTTCAGATCTATCTAGATTTGAAATCCTTATCCGATTTTACCAAAACAAAATTTAACTATATTATATTGGCATCATTTGTTAGATTTTCATAGAAAATCCAAAAAGAAAACAGGCTAAACGAAAATAATGTCGAATCGAAAACGAGAAAAGAACATATGCATTGACGTGGAGGCTGTCAACGGAAACCAATGAGCATAACCCACCCACAACTACTATGACGATTTAATAGGTAGAATTTCCCTAGTTGACAAGGAAACTGTGGGAAGAACAAGCTAACAATTTTAATATGATACAAAAGATTATGCTCACACCTCTTCCTCCAAAAGTGAGATATAAGATTTAACGTCATGAATACGACGTTGAAGAAGGAGATGATGCAACACGTTTAATAATAAAATAACGTCTCCAAAATATTACAAACTTACACCATATGCCCTCGAGTAACAAAACTGATGTGGCTAATGATAACTTGAACCGAAAATCCTCCAACAAGAACGAGAAGTATGGATTATGTCGCAACAAAAGAAGAAAAATGAGTATAAAAAATGTAGAAAAGAGAAGAGAAGTGCATGACCATGAGCGCCGACTAACCCAAAATGGAAATGCAAGCAACAAAATAATCATAGAAACAAATGTCTCGCTCATGCCGAATTAACAACAAGTTACTCTATTCGAGTCTAGGATGGATCAGAGATATCAACATATCCCACTAACTTATTAAGGGAACGAATCACAAGAAACTTAGCCATGTATTTAGCTGAATCATCAACGTACCTTAGTCGCTCAGCCTAGGTTGAAACAATTTATAAGGAAGCCCCAACAATTTAATTATGGATCCATCCAAACTATCAGTTATCTCAGACTCCACTAACGTAAAACTTATTTTTGTAGAACTCCGTACCCGTACCACCAACCTACTCAACTATCCCTAAATGATACACTTAGGTATCCATTTTTAATACAACCAAAGTTTTACTATGTTGCATCAAGACATGGTCATCATCTTATGGGATATCAATCACCATTTTAAAATAAAAGTAACACCAAAATTTCAACAAAAAAATGGCACAGACGAGGACAAACATAAACTAAACTCAAAACTTAATTAAAAACCCACCTATAGTTTCATGTAATATCGTTCTCTTCACATTCTTAACGGCTTGCAAGAAATGGTTGTCTTCATTAAGAGACTATTCCATACAAGTTTTTTTATAACTTTGTCTAGATGATACATTTTGGTAGATGAAGCTGTGAAATAGGTGTGAAATCGGGAGGATAACGTATTAGGCATGAATATATTGTTGGCTGGAGAATAAAATAAAAGGAAAAAATAAAATAGGTGTGAAATCTTTATTAACGCCGACTAGCATGGTACCACTCGTGCACTTGATAATGATAGTACTACGTAACACCATTGTTAAATGTACTATGCACCATCGTTTCACCTCGTACTGATGGTGCAATTTTAGAGGTTGAAAAATTATCATAAATGTTTGGAAAAAACTGAAGTATTCTTTTGTGTGAGTTTACAAATTAAGTTTTTACTAATAATTTTATGTTAGGAAGTAAATTTTAAGTTGATAAAATAAATCTTAAATGGTTTTTTTAGAGAATTCATAATCTAAGTTTTTTATTATTTTTTATTATTACAAAGTGATTGATGAGGTGATAAAAACTTTAATACATCGTCTAATACAACATATCATAGATAAGTGACTAAAATGAGAATTATCCATGGTATAATACAAAACAAATTTTTTTGAAAATGAAAATTTTCATCTAAAATAGAAATAAAGACAACGACTAAGAAAACATATATAACATAAATCCTATAATAAGAATAATGGCCAAAGCAAAAGCAATATGTAACGCTCGTTTCTTGAAGAGCGTCAAACGTAATAAATCAGATTATGTGAAATATTGTTGATCTTATTGAGATCTTTAACCACTTTTCCATTACTACACTTCACAGAGGGCTGATGTCGTATCATCCATACTTAGTTATGTAGTCAAAGTGCATGATTGTAATTGGTTTGTTATATTATGAAAAAGGAACTGTCATATGATCTTCAGGGAGTAAATAATAACGTAAATCTTCATAAACTGAACTCCATCAAAATTAAGAGGTTTAATGTCCGTTCTTATAGCTAGATCTAATTATCATGGGAAGATGCGGTTTATCCTAGATCATTCCAAACTGGCAGCCCACTCTATTATGCATATAACGTCCGAAAATGTTCATTATTTAATCAAACATTTGATTAAACGAATTATTTGTACAATAAAATGATCTTTCATGTGTTTGTACATCTAAAAAGTGGTACGTAAAATAAAAACAAGACAATATGTTATAAAAACTGATAATTAAGTCATTTTAAATATTGTTAAACCTATAATAAATATAGGTTTGTTTACTTACATCCTTTTCTGCCAGATCACTAATAATGGTGAAAACACTAGGTTTGGGTCACACACTAGGGCCAACCAACCTTTTTGGTAACCAGCTAAGAACCTTTGATCTCGTATCGTTGTAAGATAAGTTAAACGAAGCTTTAAAAGCTAGAAAGCGGTCGTATATCCAACAGTCTCGCATGACCCTCACACTTAGTCTAAGATCTTCAGAATTACTTTACATAACTGTTTTACTTTGAGAATCCTTTGAGTTCAACAAACTTCTTACTTCATACATCGTAAGTGAATATTTAACATAGATCACGGTGGAAGCAAAGTGTTCATACAACTTTGACATAGAACTCAATAAGATTATTTGTTAATCCTCACCTTACGCAATGACTCCAACTGTAAGAAAATTAATAATAATTTTATTAAGATCATCCAATTATCTTCAAATCTCCTTATTACTATCCATTAACAACATATGTAGTTGTTTATTGAGATATAATACGGTGGTTAGGGAATTTCCATGTAAATGGCTTCCAACCAATTCTGAATCTCCAATATTGTAGGCTCTTGAGACACCTCTCGAAGCAATTCTTCCCCCAAACTCAAAATCAAACTATTATGGCCTTAAATATCAATTCAACCTCAACTTCTTCTTCGATATTTACATCAATGATAATATATAACCTATGTACTAGGAAAGCAGAAGCTTAATTCTCCACACATTAAATCATTCTCTCGGTTAAACATTTTCAAATCGACCTTCATGGAACACATCTTGGTGTCTTTCCTTAGTTCAGTGGTGAGACCCAAATCGCGAACCTCGAGATAAAAAATTATCTTCATTTTTTCCTTTTTGTGTACATCTACTTACAAAAACATATTGTTACATATTACACACACTTACCACATCATTTGTTGTGGCAGAAACATCCCATTATATAAAAATTCGCTCAAACAATGAAACTTCAGCGGTAATCACATTTAGATCTTAAGGCGTTAGCTGATACCATATAATTTAAGCTATATAATTGGGAAGTTGGTTGTAGTTTTAAGCCTTCGATAATACACTACTTGTAAATGTAACAAATGAGAAAGTAGAGCTTCAATTTAGTGAACCTCCTAACATAAGTTTTGTACAAATACATAAATATAAAATCAACCACATAAGACATATTTAACATTACTCAGGTTATGAATAAATTTTATATCAAAGGACAACATACACATATTTTTTGTAGAAGATGATTACAATAAGACTTTTTTAAAAATAATTAATTCAAACACTATTAATTTGTTACAAAACAACTTTAGTTTCGAAAATGAACTAAGATTTGCTTTTATCTCGACATTTATCTTCTAACATAATTATCTCTTTAAAATATAACAAGGATAATATTTTATCTTTCTAAAAATTCTCAGAGTCACGCGACACCTTGCTTCAAATCGCTTATTCATTATTTATAAAACCAATGATGAGTGAGCTGAAATACGTAGCTCACAATAATCATTTATAGCTTGTTCTCAGAAATAACCAAAATAATACAACGTTTTAACACTAACATCCGTATGACCGTTCATTGTGCCAGGATAATGGCACCAACCTTCTCATGCTTGACACCGTCTTTGTACAATCTTGTCGCCTCTTTATGCACATTCCATATTAAACATCATAATCAACGACAAAGATCTTCATCATTTCACATTTTTTACACATATTAATAAATCGGTTTCTTATAAAAAAAACACTTAGGGATCTTTAAAAAAATTCGGTAGCAATTTCATGTTCCTTCGATCTACTAGGAATTAACACACACTTATGGTTTCAACATTAACTTAACACTTGTTTACAAAACAAAACTCTCACTTATGTTTTAGCAGACGTCCTACACTAAGTATTCAGATGAGCATCCAACCTCATAGAAAATTAGTAACAACATCTTTTAAGTTCTCGACTTACTCATAATTCTAACCATTAAGTTTTTCGTTAAGTTGTTCTAGTCACTTTAGCCTTCGAATAATATTCTATTATTACGTATTTAGATTAGAAGTAGATTGATTTAATCTACTAGCCACAAATAAAATATACGTTCTGGTGCATAAAGCCCCATACATGAGAAATTCTATAACACTGACACTGACGTATCCCAACTAATTCATTGTTTGTCAAGTTTCAAGCTAGGGTCGAATGAAGTACGTAATTTTTTGAATTTTAGATATTTAAATTTATCAAGTTCAATTTCAGTGTATTGGTTTTGACTTAGGGTAAATTCTCCATTGTTTTCAATACCGTTATTCCGAAAAAAATGTCTACTTCCTAGTAGCTAATTCATTCATTTTAGAACACTAGAAGGAGTGCATATAACTTACAAAAAAACAAAATCCGGATCGTTAGAATTTCAGAAGAAACTATATTTCGTAGTTTTCTTCTTCATATAATAGATTTGAGACATATATGAGATATGTTTATAATTTTGTTCTCACGATTGCTACCATTTAGAAAAAATAATTAAAATATAACAAACTTTTTACTTTTGATTCAAACAACATAAAATGAAGAAAAAAATTTGATAGATTTTACTGATGTATAAAGAGATTTGAATGACTTAAATTTTTATTGTTTTCCTTTCTTAGTTTTGTCTGCTATTTATAAAATTTTACAAACTTTTGCAAATATTATAATATTATAATATTTTTCGAAGCTGATGTTGCCGATTTCTTCGAAGCTGATGTTGCTGATTTTATTGGGGTGGTTTGAGTTTTTATGTGCATTGATCAAGCTGATTTTTTTGTATGATGGTCATTGGTTGCTGCTTAAGTTTGGAGTTGCTGCCGGTCGAGCTTTTGGAGGCTTCTTTGCTGCGTTTACTGCATTGATTGATAGAAGATTGTGGCTGGTTTTTTGAAGAGTCTCTTTCGTTGATTGTTGTGAGCTGTTTGTAATGTCTGATTTAAAAGCTTTCTGCTTGGCTTGAGTTCTAACCTTTGGTATTCTCTAGGTTAGGGTTTTAATTAGGAGGGGTTTTTTGGCGTCCTTTGTATTGAATTCTTATTGGCTTATTCAAATCTAATATCTTTACTTAAAAAAATATATATAATATTTTAAAAAGGTACGAATTTCCAAATTTTAAAACGACTTGCAAACATTTTCATATAGTTACACTCGTTCGTAAAGTTTTTCCTTAACAAATTTAATTTTTACCGTAACAGATATATTTGTTGCGGGAACAAGTAATCCTATTATCACCATAACTATATTTTAGAAGATAAGTATTTTCTAGGAACGAAGTCAAGTGCCGCGATACGGTTATCGAAACAAAACATGAAATCTGTGCTTTTACGATTTTTGCACCCAAACTCACCACATTGGCTCCATATTCCACCGCATTAAAGTGGAGTATTCAGACTAATATTTCATTGATAAAGCTATCTACCGAAGATTACTATAACTAAATCATATGAAAAACCAATATATTATTTGGAGAGTAATTGAAAAATCCATATATTATTTGGGAGGACTTAAAAAATTAGTTCAACACTAATTATAAAATATTAAAAAAATTAAGATATACTAAAATGGTCTTTATAGATAATATGTAAAATAATTTTTAATACCATCTTGTTTTTTTCTAAACTTATTTAAAACTGTTAACAGATCAAATCCGATTCGAATTGAAATTTTTTGGCACGGAATTATGTCAATTTGAAGCGATCCTAATTTATATTGGTGTGAATGGATATAAAACCTAAACTATGGGCGGAAAAGAGAAGATGTTTGTTTCAAACTCGCCAGCGCATCAGCTTTCTTCCAAAAACATAAATGTTTCATATTTTATGAGACAGATTAATTTTCGAGATAATAAATATATACTAAATATCACTCTCAATCCTCGAATTCTATCACTCCCAAAATATACTCCTTCTTGTCTTGGAGAGTGATTCACAATTGGATATCAACTGATTTCAATATGCAAAAGAAAGAGATTCAGTCAACATCTAATTGTCAGCATTGTGGTGAATCAACAAAATATGTCTTTGTATACTGCAATAAGTCTTGGGAAACTTGGAAGTATTTTGCATATCTTTTTGGAATCAGTGTCAACAGAAATATGACCTATGTTCATATGTTGAGGTCCTGGTTTTGGTCAACGCAGAAAGAATTGCATATCAGGACTATCATTCCGGTGATTACAACTTGAGTAATATGGTGTATAAGGAATAATAGAAAGTATAACGATCTTGAAGCAACTTCTGAGTCAATGATACATCGCGTTGTCAAGATACTAATGGTCTTGATCAAGGAAAGCTGATAACAAGAAGGCATTGGGGCAAAAACTCAAATAAAGCTTTGCAATTGGGTTGTGTCTATCACTTTATTAATCTCAGAATTCCTATTTCCTTAAAGTGGAATCACCCTAAAGGCAGAAGATACAAAACTTAATACAGATGGTGAGTCGGGTGGTGGAGGTCTGATCAGAAATCATGATGGTATGTTAATTGCTGGTTTTGGTAGAGCTTATGAAAATCAATCTCCAATAGTACCTGAGTGTAGGGCTCTTCTGGACGGTAATCTAATGTGCAAAGAGAAATGCATAAATGAGCTTGACATAGAATCCGATTCGAGTATATTAACTGAGATTATACTAAATGGTCATGCCCCATGGTATCCAGAGTCCTTATTAAGCTGGCGCAGGAGGCTGGTAAGTTCAAAAATGAATTTTAGAGCATCCCCAACGGATATCTATTTAACAGTTAATAGTAAATTTAGCTATTATTTATTAAAAATCAGTTTCCAACAGATAGTCTAAACCGATAGCTATATTTAATTACTTTATTTTCGCTCTTTATATTTACCGAGGCGGTTACCCACTCTTTATAATTTTCCTTGTTTTTCTCACATTATCTAACAAATAAAATAACTACCATAATATTAGCGTATCTATTGTAAAAAATGATAATCTAAAATTATAAAGTAGTAAAATTCTCTCCATATTTATCTAAAATATAAAGAAACTTATCTAAAATATAAAGAGACTGTTGGGGATGCTCTTATAAATGCTTTTCTTGAACAGAATCTGATTGGGTTTCGAAGCAAGCTATGAAATCAGAGATTAATGTAAACTACAATCCTGCCACGCAAGCTCAAGGCAATAATATTTCTAAAAAATCTTGACAAAGGCTATATCAGAACTGAAATTAATGAATGAGCAGAAACGATAGAAGTTATACCTGGTTGCTGACTAAGTTCAAACTGAATCGAGTCTGAAACTGCATTTGATTCGTTCTTTGTGAAAAACCAAAATGGAAAATCTTCTTAGTCGGTTCTAACTTTGCGTTGAAGAATTAATGGTTTTCTGAGTAAAGTTTGGTTTTTGTTTTACTGATAAATATAAGTTTGTGGATAGAGATACACTGTTTGAAGAGTTGAAGCTAAAAGATAAAAGAGAAGGTTGAATTTTGACGCTCTAATTTTGGAAATTTTGAATCACCCGGTAATTGTAATAGTTATCAATAGGGTCCTAAGAACTGTTTTGTATACTTCCAATAATGTTTTATTAAGAATAAAAAGCTAAATATAAAAATACTAAATATCCCTTACATATGTTGAATACTTATGTATATAAAAAATTACTAAATTTTTTATCGGTTTTATTAATACATACGGCTAACCGATTTAAATTTCAGCACTGTTCGATAATTTTAATTGATTAGTTTCGGATAGACTTTATCGAACTGGTAACGGAGTTCGGTTACCGGATTGGTAAGACCCGTAACCTGAGTTCAAATAAATTCAATTTTTGGACCATCTCATTTAATAAAAGGTTGAAACATAGAAACCATTTAAACTCAGTAAGACTATGAGGAAAAAAAGGTGAGTGTCCTGGTTTGCAATATGGATGCTCTTGTTGAGCTGGATGAGAAGGGCATACAATTTTGTAAACCTAGACGCGTTTGGTTTTCGTATTGGGTTTTTAAATATATATACTTTTATTGTGTATTATTTAAGCCCGAATTAATTTTAATTCCGTAGATAATATTTTATTAAAACAGTTTACGTTCGTTCTAAATTTGTAGTTACTAAAACAGTTTATGATTGACAGTTTATGGCCACACCACGTCCTAATTAGTGCGGTGATATTCTCAAACCAGGAAGCCTGAAACGGAAACTGACTCGTAGTGGGAAGCAATCAACAGAATTCGCAATGGAATCCCAAATGCAGAAACTGAAACTCAAAGTTGATAACGAGCACGAAGATGAAGATGAAGATGAAGTCGTGGCTAAAGGAGACGAACCACGCAACTGGCTGGACCTTCCTGAAGAACTCACTGCGTCCATACTGTCAAGGCTAGGTTCAATCGAGATACTGGATTCTCTTCAGAAAGTTTGCAAGCCATGGTATAACATTTGCAAGAACCGGTCGATGTGGAAATCGATTGACATGGCAAACTTCGGGGAACTTTATGCTATGCCGTACGACCTCGAGGTCATGTGTCGCCACGCAGTAGATCGTAGTGGTGATGGCTTGGTCGACATCACTCTCGAGCTCTTTGCTACCAATGAACTCTTGATGTACATTGCCGATAGGTACTGCTTTTTTTTTTAAAGAAACTTCATTTACGCATTGTTTTGAGGATAATGAAGTTGGAGAGTTAATTTGGTTAATGGTTAGCACTGTAGAGTAGGCTGCATACAAGTTCTGCTCTGTATTGTGTGGCTTAAGCGAGTATGGAAGAAACTGGTTGAAAAAATTGATTCTTAAGCATATAAGTGTCTCTTGATTTACATAACATTGGATGTTTTAGTTTGTGTATCCACTATTTCGTCTTTTTGGTTGAAATCTTACTCTCCATTATTCACTTATATAAATAAATGCTTCCCTCAAGTTGTTCCATTGACATTTGACAGAGCACCCGGATTGAAACGCCTCAGAGTTATATCGTGCTATGGCAGGATCACCAATGAGGGGTTAGCTCAAATGGTTGCCAAGCTTCCTCTGTTAGAAGATCTTGACCTTACAATTGTAGATGTAGGTGGCGAAGGGCTCACAGCTGTTGGCCGATGTTGTCCTCGTTTGAAATCTCTGAAATGCAATCGCAAAGGGTTGAGGTACAGTCACCCTCCAGAGCAAGCTGATGAGGATGCGCAGGCTATTGCCGAGACCATGCCTGAGCTACGCCACCTTATGCTGTTTGGGAACCAGTTGACAGACAATGGCTTGCAGGCCATTTTAGATCGTTGTCTTCACCTTGAATCTCTCGACTTGAGGCAATGTTTCAATATTACTCCTAGGATGAGTGCAAAACTGGAAAAACTTCAACCCGATCGGATTAAAGATTTAAAGTTACCTGGTGATAGTACTGCTGACTATGAGTTTTATAGAACGGTTTATAATATTGATGACGATGTAGTTGGATATTCTGATGACGATGAGGACCAGTATGACATCCAAGAAGCATGGTATGGATATCACGAAGACCAGTATGAGAATGAAGTAGAGTATTACGATCCGGATGCTTATGAGCAGGTTGCATGTATTGGCGGGGATGGAGTCATCTGCTTTTCTCCTTAGCTAGGTATCAAACAGAATATCATGGGTATGAATATAATGCAGTCCTATTTTCCTATGTTATGTATTTTTTGTTGGAGTTCTATCTTGTATCACAAAAACTAGATGCATGTGAGAAGATATGTCGAATCATGTTATGTTATCGTATATGGTATATAGTGTGTCGCAATGTTTTCTATCTATGCTATTGTCTTTTAACGGATTTGTAGATTTTAGAATGAATCCCAAAATTGTTCTTAGAACAAAACGTTTGTGTTTCTACATCATTTAGATGTACATGCGAACACTTGCATGCCATAGTCTAAGTTCCTTACTGCAGCATTCAAATTCAAATATTCTACAAAATTTTCTAGTTTCGTCTGGTGAAAATATAGAACGAAAACTCAAAGGAGAATATTAGAGAATACTTGCATCAACTCTTTCTCTCTCCTCCTGGTCTTTATATCAATGAGAGCCAATGCTTTATTGCATTCACTAAACAACTTCTAAAGCCTCCGTTTCTCTAAAAGCCAAGCGCTCAGTTTTCACCATAATTTTTTCTGTCTTGACGTTATGGTAATGGAAAAAGACGTATCAGAAAGTAGCCCATGCACAAGCAAAGACTACACCAACCCAGTACCATCGCTGGTCGTAGTTGACTATTATTAACTAATTTCTTGTGCCTCTATATTAGTTGACAGTCCTTGGTCGTGTAATTATCACTTTTGCAATCTCATATTCTTTTTCTAAAAGCTATCTATCTCTTTAAATTCTTAATTCCCTCGATCTACTTAGGTAATTAAAGTATTCAATTCACCAAATTGGTGACTTTATTGGGGACCTAATCATCAAACTGGTGCTTGACAATGAATCACGAAAACGATATGTTAGTTCGATCAACTGTCGAAACACTGAAAAAGGATTTGCAAAGGACAGATGATAGACAAGAACGATCTATTCCAATTCATCAAACTCAGTCTAAGATGGAGTTGCGAATGAATCATTTTCAAGACAAAATAACTGCTCTGAACGGGAAATACAACATGAGGAGCTGGAGATTCAGTCAGCTAGGCCGAAATCCGATGTATGATAAGTGAATGACCAAAATGATACTGGTGGTCAGTCTAATCGATCTTATACTGATGGACAAATCAGAAGTGAATAGAAAAAGGTGTGATTCGAAGCGCCAAAAGAGCGACATTCTTCTCGAAAGGAAAAGAAGGATATACAGAAGTATATCGGCTAAGAATCTTGGTTAGTCACTAGAGTTTGTCATGTGTATCAAATATGCCATTGATGTTTTTTTGTATCAAAACGGTCACTTTTGTTGGTTTTTTCTTACATTTGTGGTCACTCACGGGTGACCACATATGCAAATCAAGATAAACAAAAGTGACCACATATGCAAAATGAAACCAACAAAAATGAATCTTTTGATACAAAAAGACATCAATGACATTTTTGATACACATGACAAAGTCCAATGACTAACCAAGGTTCTTAGCCGAAGTATATCACTTCTAGTGACGAAGAAGTTGAAAGTGTTGGATTTGATTTTAAAAGATATTGAGGCTCTTCGAAAGAAGATAAGGGTCAACCTCGCAAATTGAAAAAAGAACATAAAGCTAGAAGAGAAAGTGTACCTCGGTGTTTGAGAGAATCAAATTGGTGTGAAGGAAATACATCAAACCCGTACGTTGGGGATGACCAAAACTTGTATGGAGTAATGGGAACTGAGGATCAATATGTATAAGGTGTTGTTTGAAGGAATTCTCCATTGACAAATGAGATAAGGTCTATCACGCTTTTGAAGGGTTTTAATATTTCGAAAGTTTAAAAATTTGATGGGATGTAAGATCCAGACGATCACATCGTACAGTTCAAGAACTATATGATGAATTTCAAGGATGACGAGAGGTTGGTATGTCGGGCATTTTCTCAAACGTGTAAGCGAACATCTTTGAAATGGTATAACCGAATTCCAAAGGGGACCATTTCAAATTTCAGAGACTTTTACACTACCTTTCAAAGACAATTTGTGGGGAGTAAGGAGATGAGGGCAAACAGAGATACAATCATCCAATGCAGACAAGCAGTTGGAAAAAATTGAAATATTATACGAAGCAGTTTGTCATAACTAAAGTGAGTCTGGATAATTGTGAAGAACTGGTGGAAATGGGAGCTTTTCATCAGGGTTTGCTACCTTGAGATCTAGCTAATAAAAATACAAAGAGAAGAGCCTTAACTTTTGGACCTTTGATGGCTCAAGTTGAGGACCATATCAAGTAGAAGAAATAACCAGGGTTCGAGGTGTAGCAGCTGCTGGTCAAAAGAATTTAGGGCAGGTGCCAAATAACTAGGGACAGTCTTCAAACACTACTCAACAAGCACGTCCGAAGAACAACAACCTACCACCTCGAAGTAGAGGGTATTCGAACCAAGCTCCAACATATCAATGTAATAGATCAAGGCCCAATCATTGGATAAGGCTCAAGTACTATGAGATCTGGTTGAGAGCGTCACTGCAATCTTTGATAAAACCAAAAGGTATTTAAATTTCAGGAAGCTCGCTCCAATCAATAGGCCTAGATAGGAGTGAAACAATAAGTTTTGCAGGTATCACAACGACATCGGTCATGATACCGCAGATCGCATTGCTTTGAAAAAGGAAATTTAAACTCTAATTGAAAAATGGGAAATTAGTGACTTATGTGAAAGCACAGAGCAACGCATCGAAAAATCCAATAGCATCGATTTCACAACCAACCGAACCAAATGCACAAGCTGAAAATTTGATGATATAGGATTCAAAGATTGATGATTTTGATGTTGCATCGGAAAAATTAGACATGTATCCATATCGACTAATTTATATGGTAGTAGAGGAACCGGTGCGAGGATTAGACATGATTTTGATCGACTAATGTGCGAGTATTTTGAGTCCCTAACCATTTTTGGGAGTGACTCTATGACTGGCATCACTGATGAAAAGGCACATAGTAAGTCTGGCCACTCAGATAGAAGGAAAAATGTCTACCCACATGTATGGTAAGAAAGACATTCTCTTTATACTTTTCGATGAAGACGATTTAAGGGCTACTGCAGGGCCACATGAGGATGCAGTGGTCATCAGAGCAAAGATTGTTGGCGTTCAAGTACGACGCATGTTGATAGATACTGGGAGTTTGGAAAGTGTTCTTTTTAAAGCCATTTATGACAGAATGCGCAATCCTTATCGAATTTCCTAAGTAGAGTGCATTATTATCCGATTTACTAGAGTTACTACAAGGGTAATTGGAGAATTCGAGAGGAAGTAAGTATGTGAAGAGGACCTTTTAAAAAGAAGGTTCAAGTGCTTTTTATGGTGGTGGACTGTCCAAGAAGCTACTATGCCATTTTTGGGAGATCCTGGTTGTCAAGGATGTATGGTGTTGTTTCTACAGTCCATAAATATCTCATATATGTCCTCGGAGACCGTGTTGGGGTCGTTCGAAGTGATAAAAAAATAGTCATAGAATGTTACGCCACTACTCTTCGAATTCGAGGATCTAGTAGTGGTGATATGATGAACAAATAACAGTCACAGGGGTTGATCTCAGAATTTGAAGAAAGGGTTGATGATCCAAGGGAAACCCTAGGGTCATTAACAGTAAGTGAAGAAATATAAGAATACGCTTTTCATGGGGGAAGAGTAATTCGAATAGGAACCTTAGTGACCCAAGTTCTACGTTAACAACTTTTACATTTTTTGTCCAGCAATCTGGATGTTTTTGGTTGGAAAACATAGGACGTAACAAGAGTTCTAATCGAAGTAATTTGCCATAGCCTAGCTATTGATTCGCAGTTGAAACCTGTTATTAAAAAAATGAGCCTTTTCTTTAGAGAAGGCAGAAGCTATCGAATCTGAAGTGGATCGACTATCCAAGGTTGGACATATTAAGAAGTCACAATATCCTTTATGGATGACAAAAACAGTAGTAATCAAGAAAAAGAATGGGAAGTGAAGAATGTGTGTTGATTTTACAGACTTAAATCAAGCTCGTCCTAAGGATCCGTTTCTCATTCCTCGAATAGACCAACTGATTGATTCCACCTCGGGAAATAGAATATTGGCTTTTATGAATGCTTTAACAGGATATAATCAAATTTAAATGGATATAAAGGATCAAGAATGTACCACCTTCATCACATACAGAGGCTTGCACTGTTATAGAGTTATGCCTTTTAGATTAAAATATATTGGGGGTACATACGAGAGGTTAATGGATAAGGCGTTTTCTACTCAGATCGGGAAAAAATTGGAGGTATACATCGATGATATGGTGGTGAAAATCTTAGCAGATGATGTACACTTGGAAGATTAAGAGGAGATATTTCTAAATTTAAAGGCAATAAGGCTAAAGCTGAATCGAGAAAAATGTACTTTTGGAGTTTGTTTAGCGAAATTAATGGGTTATGTTATCAATGAAAAAGGGATAGAAGCTTACCCAGAGCAATTTAAAGTTGTAATATCTATGAAATCACCTCGAACTATCAAGGAAGTGCAGATTTTGACAAGAAGGTTAGGAACACTTAATAGATTTATTTCTAGATTTTCTGACAAATGTTTCCCTTTCTTTCAAGTGATACGAAGACCAAAGAATTTTGAATGGAATTCGGATTGTGAAACAGCATTTTCGAGCATCAAGGATTTGTTATCATCACCAGAAATATTATCGAAGCCCCGGAATGGAGAAGAACATTTTTTGTACATTGGGATATCAGATTTTGCAATAAGTGCAGTATTAATAAGTGAAAATTCGGGGATTCTGAAACCAGTGTATTAAAATTAGAAAAAGTTTGATGGCAAAAGAAAAGAGGTATTTGAAGCTAAAAAATTGGAATTGGCATTGGCATTGGTGGTAGCTGCTAGAAAAATGCTTCCATATTTTCAAGCTCATACAATTGGAGTTCGAACCTCATTTCCACTAAAGAATGTTTTGCAACGACTTGATATTTCATAGAGGATAACTAAGTGGTAAATGGAATTGGGGGATTTGGACAACACTTTTTCGCCTCGAACAAAAATTAAAGTATAAGCTTTGGCAGATTTCCTTGTTGAATTTCATTCAAGCAGATCGGATGAAGAAGTTAGCAAGGACGTCTTCCCAGTTAATTCGATGTAGATTATTGTAACCGATCGAGGTTTTAGTATTTTGGGATGCAGTGTTGGAGTTCAACTTGTTGCTCTATCTGGAAAAACATTGCTTCAATATATTAAGTTTGTTTTTCACGCGTCGAATACTAACGGGGAATACGAAGCTGCGTTATCTAGAATGAGACTCGCAAATATATGTGGTGCAAATTCAGTACAATTCAAGACAGATTCTCAATTAGTAATAAATAAAGTATCTGCAGTTTTTGAGGTGAAACAGGACCATTTAATTTTGTATCTTCAAGAGTTTCGAAATCTGGTTCTTTTATTTGATCATAACACAGTTACCGGTTGTTTTGCAACCGTTGCATACAAAGAAGAATATCATCGGATTTTCAAAACAATGGAAGCAAAAAATAACACAAAGGAAGTGCAAATGAGAAATACAAACAAGTCCAAGGTCGAGGGACACAAAAATGTAGAGTTGATATTTACAAGTCTGAAAACAATGGCTTTTGCAAATTTATTGTATCTTACGTTAAAGACCAAAAAATTAGTTTCTATTGATCTATTGTCCACAGCAAGAATTTGGCCCGTGTACGAATCTGACAAAGTTGTTTGTCCAAGGCTAGAACTCTTGTAAAAATCAAGTGAAAGTATATACCAATAAATCTATTATTAATGAAGTGAAAAAATCTATTTACTCGTGCTCTCGTAATAACATTTATTATAGCATTGTAGACTTGCTCATATAAGACATAACACGATAAATAAAATTGTTAAAACTGATTTTATAAAATCTGATAGAGGTTCATATGAAAAATATGGGTCGTGTGTAGAATCAAAGATGATTAACAAACCTTACAAATCTGTAGAAAGATACCGAAAGTGTTAGACTTAATACACACCGACATATGTGAGTTAAACGGTACCTTGACAGCTAGGGTAAAAGATACTTTATAACTTTCAAGGATGAAAAATTTAGCATGTTTAAAATCTTCAAAACGGAAGTTGAAAACCAATTACAACTAAGATTAAAATATTGCGTACTGATAGATGTGGAAAATATTTTTTGAAATGTTTTCCTAGTTATATCCAGAATTCATCCATTTTCTACTAGTAAAGGTGACCAATGGCATACTAGCTAATTCAAAATTGCATATTAATTAATGGGGTGCATTTTTTTAACATGTCATATTTGTAATCGTATTCCTCTTAAGAAAATTGGAAGATATGTATATGAGTTATGGAAAATAAGAAAAGCAAATATAGATTATTTTAATGTGTAATTGTGATTAGATTTTTATGAAAATATGGATTTAAAAAGAGTAAAATTAGTTCATAAAGCTATAAGGTGTATGTTTATTTGTTATGCGACCGATTACAAAGCTTATGCGTTATTATACTTGGATTTTAATGCGGTATTTGAATCAAAAGATGTAGAGTTCTTTGAATCTAAATTATAAAATGATAACAGGATCCAAAACACCATATAAAATGAGGTAAAAACTTTGAAAGTTGCACTTTTCGTTGAGGAGCAACCACGAGAACCTCATAGGAGCCAAATGGAAAAAAATATGAAAAAAATAGGTTCCGATGAGATATAATCTCAAAAAATTTCCTTTCTATTTGCTACAATAAATTTGTAAGGAAATCACCCAAAACGTTCTAATAGTGCTTCATTTAGAAGACGACCATAAATCTTATAATGAAGTAATAGAATCATGAGATTCCACATTTTAGCAATAGGCTCTAAATGATCAAATGAGATCAATACTATCAAATCAGACTTGGGAAGTTGATTATCTGCGGAGTCAAGATCAATTGGTTGTAAGTGTGTGTAGAAAGAAATGGCATACAAATATTATAATTCAACCCTTTAGAAAATAGTGATAGCAAAAAGTTTACGATAAAAAAAGAATATATTATTTTTACACACATTGTCCCATTATAAGAACCACAAAAATTATGATGATCTTTTAATTTGCATTAGTACACTACTAGAAAATTCACCAAATAAATGTCAAAATGGTATTCTTAGCATCAACGTTGGCCCGCAATTTGTCTATTACAGTGGAGTGTCCCCCATCAATGGTGAGCAGCCACTGTTTCTTGCCACCATCAGTTTTCTCCTCATTATTGGGCTTGTCTTCGATAGCAGGGCGCGTATCATCCCGTCGTTCAAGCTGGGGAAGGTGGTCATGTTGCTTGCTAAACTGTATCAACTTGCGCTTGTCTATAATATAAAATACTTTACCTTATTAAGTTGCAGAAGATATTTTCTACCTCTATGAATTGATTAAACTTCAAGGATAAAAATATCAAAATCATGTTATACTTTCTATTTTGGTGCTTATACCTTATAATTATCTTTAGGATCCAAATTTTCATACGAACCTTAGGAATATTTATTCTCACGACATAGCTAATATTAGTGTTTTATTCCTAAGTTAAAGTTTCAGTTATATAATATTTTTTGAAGGGTTTACATGTATATATTAGATTTGGTGAAAGGTTTCTTGATTGATTGAATCGGTGGTTATGATTTTTTACAAATGGAGAAAAATAAGTTTTTTTGGAAATTTTCGATGGTTTATGAGATGAAGAACTCATGTATGGTTTTGGTATCTCTTGAATGATCGATCCACCAGGAGAAACAAGTAGTCCGACAAAAATTATTGCCTCTCTTTTCTCTTTCTCTAACTCAAACAGATTGATCCATCCCCCTTTAATCTGTATGATATGTTTCTTACCCATGCAACCTATTGTGATGGACGACGAATAGGAGGCATGCCATGGAATTTAACCCACAGAGGGATCGTCTTAAGGGCTTCACGTTCTAGGGTTTCCATGGGAGCCCAACGCTTGAGGAAGACTGGGTGGCTGCTGAAGAACCATGGGGCACGTTCCACAACCTCAGTGGCGTTGTCCGTAGAGGAGAACCGGAATAAATAGTAGCCATAGGGCGTAGTTTTATATTCTTAGAGCCCCAAGGAGCCCCAGATTTAGCTGGCAAGGGACTGGATGTGTGAAGTGGCTCTCATCTAGGAGAGGAAATAACCGGAGAGGCATTTGTTCCACTCATCTTGGTCACCAAAGAGGGCATCCTCAGGGAATATGAGGGTGTCGTTGTCAAAGGTTAGGTCATCAGTCTTTTTCAAGGAGATGTGAGGTTTAGGGTATGATTCAGTAGTAACCACTTTAGCCCAGGATTTGAAGATAGGGGTAGGGTGGTGCACCTTCACAAGGGGGGCAGATTCATTGGCAAGATGGAGAGAGATGGAAGGGTTTCTGGCTTGGTGAGCATAAGGGTGGTTTTGGATATAGGAGGTTGTCCTTATGCCCAAAGGTCTAAATGCTTTGGAGGGTCTAGAGATGGCATAACCCTTGCTCTTCCGTCTAGGGAACGATTCAAGGAAGCTCGCAGGCAGAGGGATATGGATGAGACATGGTTGGATAGTGTCTGCATGGCTAAACGTGTGGATCACGGTAGAGGCAGAATGGTTAAGTAAGGGGAGGGCGAGGGCTGTCTGGTAGAATGGGAAGTTTTGCAAGGTCTGGATAGCTTTGGTAACGATGCTGGTTGAGGTTAGGAACTCGGGGAGGTGCTGGGTGGGGTTATCATGGTTGAAAAGGTATTTGCTTCAGAACGGGGTTGGCATGGGTAGGGTTCGGTTGTGAAGGCTAAGGTTGGCATGCATGTGATGGGTCTTTTGGGATATCGTGTGAAGGACAATGGTGGTACTAAAGGTTTCAATTTGGATGGGTGACGGGAGGTTAGGGACAGTTGGGATAGCAGTTACAAGGGGATCGATATTATTTAGGGCAGTTGGCAAGGAGGTGGTTGATGTGGGGGTAATCGAGGTAGTTGGACTTGGTGGAAATAGCGATAAGGATTCAGAAGTACCTTGCATGTTGTTCAGGCTAGGAATCAAGGCAGTCCCGCTCCCATGGTGCATGGTTGTTTTTGCTATAGACCAAGGAGACACATTGACGGGAGGATCAGGCAATTGAATCGACGTCATGGCGAGCACGACATGCTCGTTGCGGTCAAGGATGTCTTGGAGTTGATTTTCCTGGGAGCGAGTGTTCGTGAACTCAGAAGGGTCCTCATCATCGGAGATGACATGCATTACAGGTTTGGACGATAGAGTGGATAGCGAGAAAGGAGAGATGTCCATCTCTTTGCGTATCTCCTCTAGAGCTTTCTTTTGAGAGTTGCTGAGAGGAACAGGCGTGACATGCATGACAGGGGGAGGGGCGGCGTGAACAAATAGAGGAAAGCCCAACATTTCCGAGCAGCGGGATGGAGAAATAGGAGGAGGAGATGAGGTTTTTGTCTCTAGAGAGAGAATTGTTTGGGTTGGCTGGTCGGGAGGAGGCAGGCGAAGAGGGGGAGGTAATGGCTATTTCCTGGTCCTTGAAGCGGGGGGTTATTTTCCGGTTTCGTGGGAGGGAGGTGGAGTTTTTTTTATGAGACCTTTGAGTTCTCGTTTCGACCATGGTTAAAAGAGAGAGGTCTGGATACTTTTTGGATAGTTTCTTTAATGAGAAAGGTAGGTTGGCTGTTTATATTCAGCAAGGGTGAGAGGGGGAGGGGTGTTGGATCATAAACGTGACCCGGTTAAAGGGTCAAACCCACTTAATAAGACCCATCTAAAAAGCACATTCTAGAACCAATTAATTTAATATTTATTTAGTAGTGGAGGATGTGTGTAAGACCTTCTTTAGGTTGAGTGCAAGTCACAATTTTATGTTGAGTGTAAGAAACACTTTTACCTTGGGTGTAGTCTTGAGGTTGAGTGTTTAAGTATCTATAAGATCTTAGATGGTGGATCCTTGTCTCCACTATGGTTCTATAAATAGTGGAGCTCTCCCACCATCTAGAGCATTACCAAACATACTAAGAAGTAAAGTTAGAGTGAGGGAAAATAGAGACAAGAATGTTCTCTTGATTGCTAGGAAAAATATTTTCTCTTCTACTGTGAGTTGTAAGAATGTTCTTGTAACATTTTTTCTTTTTTAATCTACATCAAAGTTGTTTGTTTATTTTAAAGAGAGTGTTGTTTTAATATTTTCCGCCAACAACCACAGGCTCTATCCAAAATTTGTTTTTAAATTTTCAACATATTTAAAAATATGGCAAATGATGAAAGCTATCCTTGGAGCACAAAGGAGAAAATAAATTTGAAGGATTCAAGAAAGAGAGACAAAAAAGCTCTCTTCCTCATCTATCAAGCATTAGATGATGATGGCTTCGAAAAAATTTCAAGCGCATCTTCCGCCAAGCAAGCGTGGGAGAAATTACAAATCTCTTACAAAGGAGTCGAAAAGGTGAAAAAGGTACGTCTCCATAGATTAAGAGGTTAATTCGAATCCTTACATATGAAAGTGTCTGAATCTATTTCTAAATATTTCTCTAGAGTAGCAGTCGTTTCTAATAAATTAAAAAGAAATGGTGAGAAGTTAAAAGATGTGAGAGTAATAGAAAAAATACTTCGTTTATTGGATCCTAAATTTGACGATTGAATAAACTAAAGACTTGGAGAAAATGATGATTGAAGAACTCCAAGGCTCATTACAAGCCTATGAAGAAAAGCACAAGAAGAAGCAAGAGATTACCGAGAAACTCCTCAAAGTAGAACCGAAGGATATGCATGCAAATAAAGGAGATGATAGAAACCAACGTGGCCGAGGCAGAGGCAGAGGCCACAGACGAGGTGGTTATCATGGTCGTGAACGTGGCTGGAATTACAACAACAATAATTTCAACTACAACTACGAGAAACGAAAAAGCTCAACACAAGGTCGTGGAAGAAGAAATCCGAACTCGAGGTATTAAAAATCTCAAATCCAATGCTACAAATGTCAAAAATTTGGGCATTATGCTTCAGAATGCAGAGGCCCTAACATTAGAGTTGAGGAGAGAGCCAACTATGTGGAGGAGAAGACGGAGGAAAAAGATATGTTACTACTAACATACAAAAACACTAATGAAGGTCAAGAGAACACTTGGTATCTTGACAGTGGTGCAAGAAACCATATGTGTGGGAAAAGAAGCATGTTCGTAGAGATTAATGAAGAAGTGAGTGGAAATGTCTCTTTTGGAGATGATAGAAAAATATCGGTGAAAGGAAAAGGTAACATTCTTATTCGTGCAAAAGATGGTAGTCACCAAATAATTTCAAATGTCTATTACGTACCTAGCATGAAAAACAACATCGTAAGCTTGGGATAACTACTAGAAAAGGGCTATGATATTCATATGAAAAATTATAGTTTTTTTCTAAGAGACGACAAAGGAGACTTAATTGCTAAAGTCCAAATATCAAAGAATACAATGTTTCCTTTGAATATTCAAAATGATGTTGCAAAGTGTCTTAAGGCGTGTTATAAAGATCCATCGTGGCTATGACATGTTCGATTTGGGCATCTAAACTTTACAAGTTTAGAGTTATTATCCAAGAAGGAAATGGTGAGAGGGTTACCATGTATCAATCATCATGACCAACTATGCGAATGATGTTTACGTGGAAAGCAATTCAGAAAAATCATTCCAAAAGAGTCAGAATCAAGAGCCAAGAAACCTCTCGAGCTTATTCATACCGATGTGTGTGGTCCAATCAAGCCGAGCTCTCTAGGTAAAAGTAACTACTTCCTTCTCTTCATTGATGATTTTTCAAGAAAAACTTGGGTATATTTCTTGAAACAGAAATCTGAAGTCTTTCGAATATTTAAGAAGTTCAAAGCATTTGTGGAAAAGGAAAGCAGAAATAAGATCAAAGCCATGAGATCTGACCGAGGAGGGGAGTTCACATTCAATGAATTTCTAGAGTTTTGTGAAGCACATGGAATTCTTTGCCGCTTGACAGTTCCCAGATCTCCTCAACAAAATGGTGTGGCAGAAAGGAAGAACACAACAATCCTTGATATGGCACGAAGCATGCTCAAAAGCTAGAAGTTGTCTAAGGATTTTTGGGCGGAAGCGGTGGCATGTGTGGTCTACTTGTCCAACCGTTCTCCAACAAGAATTGTTTAGGGAAAGAAACCACAAGAAGCGTGGAGTGGGAGAAAGCCCGGAATTTCACACCTGAGAGTATTTGGAAACGTAGCTCATGTCCATGTACCAGACGAACAACGAACCAAACTCGATGATAAAAGCAAGAGTTTTATCTTCATTGGTTACGACTCAAGTTCTAAAGGCTACAAGCTTTATAACCCAAACAATAAGAAGGTCGTGATAAGCCGAGACGTGATAGTTGATGAAGAAGGCGAATGGGATTTTGGTTCTCAAACAAATGAGTTCACATTTTCCCCCCAAATTAAAGAAGATGAGGAGACACCAAATGAGCAATCAGAAGATGTTGCTACCCAACATGCTTCACCAAAAACAACTACTCATGGAGACTCGCCACCTTCATCATCATCAAATGGTAGTCAAAATGAGAGAGCCGTGGAACGTACACGAATCCTTAGTGATCTTTATGAGGTAGCCAAACCAATGGATAACATTACACTCTTTTGTCTCTTTGTTGATTGTGAGCCAGTGACATTTCAAAATGCTGCACAAGAGAAACAATAGAGAGACGCGATGGATGAAGAAATTAGAGCCATCGAGAAGAATGACACATGAGAACTCACCTCACTTCCCAAAGGGTGCAAGACAATAGGCGTCAGATGGTTATACAAAACTAAGAGAAATGCTAAGGGGGAGAATGAAATTCACAAAGCAAGACTGGTTGCAAAAGGCTATAGTCAAAAGGCAGGAATTGACTATGATGAGGTATTCACCCTCGTTGCCCGATTGGAAACTATTAGACTAATAATTTCTTTGGTAGCTCAAAACAAGTGGAAGATACAAAAAATGGATGTAAAATCAGCATTTCTAAATGGCGTCCTTGAAGAAGAAGTCTACATTCAACAACCATTAGGCTATGAGATCAAATGCCACGAAGATAAGGTGTTGAAGCTAAAGAAGGCTCTTTACGGGCTAAAACAAACACCAAGGGCATGTAACAGTAGAATCGACAAGTATTTCCAAGAGAACGGCTTCAATAAATGTCCGTACGAGCATACTCTATACACCAAGATCAAAGATGGAGATATTTTGATCGTGTGTCTCTACGTGGATGATTTGATCTTCACGGGAAGGAGCCTAAGTATGTTCAATAAATTCAAGGAAGTAATGACGAAGGAATTCGAGATGACAGACTTAGGGCTCATGGCGTACTACCTTGGCATTGAGGTTAAGCAACAAAAATATGGATTTTTCATCTCACAAGAAAGCTATGCTAAAGATATCCTGAAGAAGTTTAAGATGGAGAATTGTAGCCCGATAAGCACACCTATGGAGTTTGGAGTCAAAATGTCCAAGCATGAAGAAGGATAAAGTGTAGATCTGACATTATTTAAAAGTTTGGTAGGAAGTCTAACTATCTAACTTGCACAAGACCGGATATTCTTCATGTAGTTGGATTGGTTACCCGCTACATGGAATCTCCAACAACAACTCATTTCAAAGCTGCAAAAAGAATCCTTCGCTATCTGAAAGGTAAAATTGATTTTGTATTAATCTATTCCATTTATAATAATAACAAACTCGTTGGATATAGCGATAATGATTGGGGTGGAGACATAGACAATCGAAGGAGTACTACTGGGTTTGTAATTTTTATGGGAAATATTGCTTTCACGTGGATGTAAAAAAACAACCGATTGTCACGTTGTCCACTTGTGAGACAGAATACGTTGCTACTACTACATGTGTTAGTCATGCAATTTAGCTTAGAAATCTGTTGAAGGAGATAGACCTAACATAAAATGAGCCGACTTAAGTGTTTGTCGACAATAAGTCAGCTATTGCCTTAGCCAAGAATCCAATCTTCCCTGATCGAAGCAAGCATATTGATGTTCGCTACCACTACATAAGGGAGTGTATCTCAAGAAGGGATGTGCAAGTAGAATATGTGAAGACACAAGATCAAGCTGCCGATATTTTCACCAAGCCACTGAAAAGCGAAGAGTTCAAACGATTAAGGAAACGACTAGGGGTCACGGGATCAAGATAAAAGGGGAGTGTTGGATCATAAACTTGACCCGGTTAAAGGGTCCAACCCACTTAATAAGGCCAATCTAGAAAGAACATTCTAGAACCAATTAAATCAACATTTATTTGGTAGTAGAGGTTGTGTGTAAGACCTTCGTTAGGTCGAGTGCAAGTCACAATTTTATGTTGAGTGTAAGAAACACTTTTACCTTGAGTGTAGTCTTGAGGTTGAGTGTTTAAGTATCCATAAGATCTTAGATGGTGAATCCTTGTCTCCACTATGGTTCTATAAATAGTGGAGCTCTCCCACCATCTAGAGCATCACCAAACAGAGTAAGAAGTAAAGTTAGAGAGAAAGTTAGAGTGAGGGAAAAGAGAGACAAGAATGCTCTCTTGAGTGTTGGGAAAAATATTTTCTCTTTTAGTGTGAGTTGTAAGAGTGTTCTTGTAACATTTCTTCTTTTTTAATCTACATCAAAGTTGTTTGTTTATTTTAAATAGAGTTTTAATATTTTCCGCCAAGAGGGGGGGGGGGGGCGCGTAGGTATTAGGATTTGGGTGGTTATGGGTAGATAAACAGATACCGTGTAATGCGAGGGGATGCATTAAATGATGCATTAAACAGGGGCGGAGATGATTGGCTATAGGAGAGAGAAGGGTTGCGCTGTAATTCAAATTTTTAAACTCACCATTAGGAGCAGAGAACAATCTGCACCTTGGGACATGAGCGCCATTAATTTCACTCTGGCCAAGGTCAGGAGGAGAGAGGTTACGCCTTAGGGGTGACCACTAGCTAACGACAGTAGGGTCGTGATCTTCCGGTTTCCAAGACAGGAGAGGTGTTGGTTGTAGGGTGAGGAGCAGTGAGAAGGTGTCTTTTAACTCTCTGATTCTCCAAATCTAGAAATAAATTGCTAGAGAAGGGAGTATCGAGGGTGCACGTGATTGAGCCTCTCAAGACGGTTCACTAGTGTCGCAAGGGTGTTGCATTAAAGAGGTGAAAGTGATTGGTACCATTAATGGATGAAGCTTCATTAACGGAGGACATATTTTTTTTACTGAGAAAAACAATGTTTGATCGGGAT
Organism: Limnanthes douglasii subsp. nivea; assembly: GCA_036936605.1. Classification (NCBI taxonomy): domain Eukaryota; kingdom Viridiplantae; phylum Streptophyta; class Magnoliopsida; order Brassicales; family Limnanthaceae; genus Limnanthes; species Limnanthes douglasii. The sequence continues at coordinate 354,919,157 of JAUPFV010000001.1, forward strand.
TTTAGAAGGAGACATTCTCCATATTACAAGTAGTGATTACTTCTAATAGGAGGAGGAAGAAGATGGGTTGGAAAACAGTTTTGCAAAGCTAGGAATGATGGGTGTTTAGTTGGAGAAGGTGAAGTTTTAGAGAGTGTTTTCTCTCTTTAGAACCCGCGGTTATTGCCATACATCTACTTACCATTAGTTTCCTTTAACTTCTAGTGTGATAAGTTGTTAAATTTCATTTTTTTTGTACTATTTTACTTTATAATAAAAATTTATTTATAATATTTGTGGAAGTTACAATGATTCATCTTTGGAAATTTATCTGCAACAGTTTATTTCTTTGTCCGCTTTAATATTTTTAAGTGGTGCCATTTTTTTTAAACATTGATTATCACGGATCTTGTTTGTGCCATTTTTTTAAACATTGATTATCACGGATCTTGTTTTCTCTAACAACTTTAGGTGTGTAGTGCACTTGTATATTTTCTTAGTTAGCACCTCTAAGTTGGGACTATGGTTAGCCATCAAATTTTCCTAAAAGCTATTCTGAATTCAAAACAGATATGTCATATTGAATTCATACCTAATGAGTGGTGCATAAACCATTGTCTATTTGTAAATATATTTGTAAATATATAGGTTGGTGAAAGATCGGTAGAAGTTGTAGCTACGGTAGAAGTTGTAGCTGCGGTACAACTCATTGTTGCCGTAATTACTTTTTGGATACCTGAAACGCAAACTGACCCACAATGGGAATAATGACAGATCCGCAATGGAATGACAAATGCAGAATCTGAGACTGAAAGATGATCACGAGTACAAAATTAAAGATTAGGCTAGAAAAGACGAACTAGTATTTACTGGAGCTTCCTGAGGAACTCAATGTGTCGACATTGTCGAGGCTATGAGACATGGAGATAACAGATTCTTTTTAGAAAATGTGCAAGCCATGGTACAACACTAAATCATCCACATAAACACCAACATACTGCATATCACCTCCATTTCTTATTTTGTAAACTGCATGTTCGAGACTACATTTCTCATAACCCAAATTCTCTAAACAAAAGTCTAGTTTTTCATTCCAAGCTCTTGGAGCCAGTTTCAAACCATATAATGTTTTCTTCAATCTTAGAACTTCATCTTCTCTTCCTTTCTCAGCAAAACCTGGTGGTTGCTTAACATAAACCAATTCATTTAGATCCACATTCAAGAACGCTGATTTCACGTCCATATGGTGTACTTGCCACCCTTCATGGGCTGCTAGTGCCATAAGCAATCTAATAGTTTCTAATCGAGTAACTGGAGCAAAAACCTCGTCATAATCAATTCCATGTTCTTGAATGTAGCCTTTGACCACGAGTCTTGCCTTATATTTAATAATTTCACCGTTTGGATTCTTCTTCAACTTATAAACCCATTTCAAACCTATTGCTTTGTGTTCTGGTGGTAATTTTCTAAGCTCCCATGTTCTATATTTCTTAATCGCCTTAAGCTCCTCCACCATTGTCAGCCTCCAATTTTCATTGTTGAATGTTTCTTCTTGCGTCGTTGGTTCTTCAATAGACAGAAGGCTCATATCAGAATCTAACCCAATTTCCTTAGTATCATCATATAACTCTTGTAAACAATTGACGCTGCAATTTGGGTAAACTTTGACGAGACTGATCTTAACAATTTTGTTGTTCACATAGTCTGGCTTAATCGCAACACCAAGGGCCTTCATTTGGTTAACCGTTGTTGCCATTTTTCTCGCATACTCCACTACTATCTTATTCTTTTTCATTTTCATACCTTCAAATTCCCATATGAAAGCTTGTGCTCGTACCTCTTTGACCTCGCCTGCTCCTTCATTCATTTTGCGAAGAGACTCCCACGATTCTCGTGTTGTCTCGATGTCACCCAATTCCATCAATTGGCCTTCAGTCAGTCCTTGAGAGAGAACTCCATACGCGATTTGATGTTGACGGAGATCAAATGGTTTGTCGGGCAACACAGCTTCCCAAACTCCATGAACCCTCATGCATATCTTCATCTTTATTGCCCATCCTGATAGTTTGTGTCAGTTAGAATTGGATATGTAAGTGATAGATTTCCTTCCTTCTGTGACACTCTTCTTTCTGATTTTGATGATTCAGCGCTACCACTGCTTCTCGCCACACTCGCATAACTATCGTTTTTCGACATTGACACTCATGCCAAAAAAGAAAATAAATCTAAGAGAATTTGTTTCCCTGAAATTCTAAATCCATTCAAGTTGATCAGAGTAAAACGTTGGTGTTTCATGATGTCCCGGGACCAACACCTAGTACGAACAAGTAGCTTTGAATTTTATAAATAAGAAAAACGGAAACTTAGGATGCCCCGTTTTCTGGTTACTTGGACCTTGAGATTGGAATTCCGACTGAGCTAGATGAAGACGAAAAACCAAGTAAATAGTAGAAAGAAAAGTTGGCTTTATAAACTAAAAACAAGAAAATACGGTCAAATGTCGTTAAAGATAATTCTAACCAACCCTCCTGGTCCAGAGAAATATTTATCATTTCGTTGTTGTGCCACTTGAAAAGAAAATAAGCTTCTCGACAAATTTCGGTGAACTTCTCAATTTCTCAAGCTGTCCATCCCTTACAAGAGTTCGAATGCTTTTGTTTAAAGATGCAATTACACCGTACAATTTTGGATGTTATTGCATCTTTAAACAAAAACTTCCGAGCTCTTCGTAAGTACGGAAAACTTGACAAATTGAGATCACTACAATTTGTTTGTTGTGAATGTTACTTTCTTTTCATGGCGCAATAAAATAGCAAGCTTTTCTTCAGACCACAATTCATTGGTTAAAATTAATGTTTTTCTTTCTACTATTTACATGGTTTTAGTTATTTTACACGAATACGACCAGAGAAAGGGTAATAGGGTATGAAAGCTCACTATCACGAGGAGATAAACAATGATAAAACATAAATTAACGTCTTTTCTACAAAAAAAAGCATGGTTAAAATATAGTTTAGTAACAGGAAAGGCGCAGTTTTACCTCCTCTTCATTTCCGTCTGCTTTGTTAGACTCATCGTCTTCCTAAATATATTTTTTTCCAGATCCGTATAACACGACGGTAGGATTCACGACGGTGGTCGTGCTAGAAACAAGCCATGATAGCGGTTTTTGAAAGACAAAAACAGATAGAAAGAAGTATAATTTGAATAATTAAAATATATTAATTTTTTTTAAATTTTAAGTAAATTTTAAATTTTAAACTCCACGAAGAATCCGGAATGTTCCATAGTATTCAGAAGTATTAAAGAAAAAAAGAGAGCCTAAAAATCTAGTTAACCATAAAAAAAAATAGAATTACCAAACATGATAAAAGTCTCCTGAACAACGTGGAGGTGCGGAGGTGCGACAGGCACACTAAACTATGCGAGGAACAATTACAAGAAAGAACTATATTACCCGATCAGAACACTACAATCAAAACTAACATTATAATAAGATCAAAATACATAAAATAATCACAGTCTAGATCGAAGAATCTAAAAAAAACTCAAGAAAAATATATATAAAAACCCAAATTGAGATCAATAAAACAACAATTAGACTAATATTGTTTTAAACAGAAATAAAAAATAAAAATAGAGAACGAAGAAACTAGAAAGAAAGATTATTGTAACTCACAATTCGAGAAGGATCATCTAGCAACTCTTGTGAATATTCTCAATAAAAATGAAAGAATTTGATTGTTTTTTTATATCGGAGAATCCTACCAAATTCGTGGGACGAGAAACAATCCTAACCAGCAAAGTTGAAATACAAACAAGATAAATACATAAAAACACAAATCTAGATCTGAAAATCTAAGATCTCAAACACAAAAACCCAAAAACAAAATCCAAAATTCCTAGATATGGAAAGAACAATTCATAGATCTATAGCAGAAAATCAAGATCTAAAGCTCATACCTTGCGAAAGAAGCAGCAAATAGATAAAAATGAATTTCAGATTCTTAAATCTAGGAATCATGCGGATTGAGGAAGATACTTTGGAGATTGCAGGATTGAGGAAGATACTTTGGAGATTGCAGGAGAGGCAAACTGGTAGAAGCAAAATAACAGAGAGAAGTAGTGTTGGATAAACCCTAACTCAATTCTCAAATTAAAAAGAAAACGTTGCGGAGTTAGTATCATTTTAGGGCTTAAATAGAAAACGCTCATAAACCCTAATCCAAAATATCCAAAATGCAACAAAATATGGATCAGTCAAATATGAAGACATTTGGACTTGCTGGGCTATTTTAAATAAATCCATAATGTATTTAAAAATTGTAAAAGACAATGGAACAGTTGTTTTGGCCCTAAACGTTGGATTTTGGAGCCCAAACTTCGTGACCATGCCTTTGGCCCTTCTCAGGATATCCAGTGTAGTAGCAAGATCCGTTTGGGTTTGTTCAAAATCGTTAGATAGCTCTGGATTTGTTGGTCTACATCACGAACTTTAGGAGCTCCCCTAAAAGCCAAAAACAGAGCCTTAAAAGATGAAATCAGTCTCTCGAATGAAAAATGAGAGAAATCAGTTTGTTAGAACAAATGACTAGCATGAAAAGATAGTTAAGCTAGATAAGAATGGTAGATTGAGGCAAAATAAATGGTATTTCTTGCTCTTAGAGGAACATTAAGGTTTTTAGAGAATAAAGAGTTTCTAGATACCCTTCCTCTATTTCTATTGGGATCAAATTTCTTAAAAATTTGTGTCTCTTTTCGAATCGATAGCGATGTTTGAGAGACAACGACAAAACAAAAGAATCTAAACTAATTTGAGTCATTAGAAAATTAAAAGATTTTGAAATTCTACTTGTGATTTGAATTGGCCGCAGTCGATCCAACCTTTTTTTTATAATAGAAAGTGGTGGTAATTTGAGTAATTTTTGGTTTGATATAGAAGCACGGGATATGGTGCTCATGATTTTAGAGTTAAAATAAATAAGGATGACAATGGATCGGCATGAGTGCATGTATAACCTATAATCTATTCGTTTATATTTATTTTTAAAGGATACAATATTTTCGTTTCTCATTTACGAACTCATCGGAGTCGGATGCCAACAACAAGTTTTCACAATTATTTATTTATTTATGTATATCACGAATAACAAGCCTCAAATTTGGTTATTTTTTTAAATTTAATAACAAATATATAACACGTATTTATTATTTAAGATTCATATTATTTAAACTTTTAATATAATATATTTATTAATTGTTAAAAAAATCGAATAGACAATCCTAATTTTAAATCTACTCAATTTATATGTTTAGAATTGTTAAATATATAATAAGTTAATATTGTTTTTGAATATAATGAAAAACAAAAAAACAACCAAACATAAATAAAATCATCAAAACATTTATAAAATAATAAAACATTAGCTATTAATTAATATTACTATTAGGATAGTAAGTTTCGGATGGATCGGGTTAAGATTGATTTTAGAACCTGTAATCCATCCAAATCCATGGTAGTGTATTTTACAACCCCATGTAAAAAAGGTTTGACTACTTTAACTCATCTGGGCTATTCAGACCGCATATCCACAAATTCGAAAAATATTACCGCACCTAAAAAATGGTTTGACGAAACCAAACTAAATAGATGTTGATCGTAAATTGTTTGTGGTAAAAATGAATATCTTAGATATTTGGGTTCCATGTGTTTCTTTGAAATATTAGAGAAAGTGAATATGTAAATTTTAGAACAAAACTTGAAAAAGAGAAAAAAAACCAAAAATAATATTTTAATTCTGGTAAATGGAGGAATTTTGATACATGGAAGAATCAAAACGTGGAAAAGATTAAAAACATTAATACACAAGGTTAATTAGATTCTCAACTCCCTCTTCTGCAAGTTGTAATTGGAAAAGATCCTAAACCTTCGGAGTAAAGCCTCAAATATTTATCGCGTCATAATTGGGAATGGAGCCAACACTTCTATTTGGCATGACTCATGGCTTTTCTCTATGTCTCTTGTCAACTTTTATGGCCCATCAATCCAAACCTTTCCAGACTCAGAAACATAAAAAAAGTTGAAGTTCTATGCAGAAACGGTAGATGGGCCTGGCCCGCACAAGCCAGAGCCCCAATCGACACCTCCAAGATCGCATGGATGAAATCATCTCAGCCCTCAGAGACCTTCCTCCCACCACCACCCTAACGGACACGTTCATCTCAATCCCCAACAACTCCAAACCAACCTTCTCAATCAACAATACTCATTCTGCCCTTAAGCACTATAATGGGAAGGTCATTTGTTCATGCCTAACCTGGCATAAATACTCCATTCCCAAACACTCTTTTATAACCTGGCTAGCCATTCAGAGCAAGATCTCCACCAGGGATAAGCTTTTATCTTAGGTCCTGGACTCCCCAGCCTCTTGTGTCCTCTGTAACAACGCGTCAGAATCCCTAGATCATCTCCTTGTCCTCTGCCCTTACTCCTCTTCCATTTGGGAGCTCTTATGCCAAAATATCCTCCTCCCTCCCCCCTTGCTCTCGTGGCAACAATGGTATGAAGTTGCTAGCTCCTGGGCTCCCTCGGATAACAATCAAAGATCTCTGTGAGCATAACGTTTTGTGCTACAGTCTACTACATTTGGAAAGAAAGGAACAACAGAGTTTTCAACAACAAGCAGACCCCCTACACGAATATCTTTCACCTTGTTTTTTCTGACCTACGTTACCGTTTTAAAGGAACCAAATATCCATTCACTAGATAATATTTTCTAGTTTTTTCATATAACTGTTTTCTTTAATATTTAGGAAATTGAAAGCCTGTAAAGGGTCCTCGACCCTATGAACCTATGTAAATTTTTTAATATTTAATTTACAAGCTTTTTATAACAAAAAACAAGGATAATTAGATTTTTCTCTTAAATTTTATATTTACTTATTTACTAGTTTCAAAATAATAATTTATTTTACCAGAATACATTTGAAATGTTGTGAATTCATTATAATTATCGATTGAAAATTATAAATAATATTAGACTTTGCAATAGATTTAAGAGTTATCGCAAAAAACTATAAGAGATTCTCCAATAATAATGTGTTTTATCAAACAATTGTTTTTTATGTTTTCATATTGTTTAGGATAAACACAGACAAGACCAATAATTTAGAGTATTTAGCCTCTTGTAGATATTGGAATTTATTATTATTATTATTATTATTATTATTATTATTATTATTATTTAGTTTAAAAGTGTTATAAATATTGTGTGGATACTAGCAGCAGGGCTAAAGTTTAGCTAGAGGGAGGGTTATTTGACTCAACAATTAAAGATCGGGTTCGAAGAGCCCAATAAGGGTTATCGTCTATACTTTCAGAGCGTTCATTACAAAATCTTGCTAAATTGGATTATAAGAGGGTGATGGATTTTATGCAATTAAATGAAAATATTTCACTTAAAATTAACGTTAAACTTAAACCCTAGTTTTGGTATTACGGGTCATTCTGCGACTTTTAGAGAGCTTCATCTTTTCTCTCTCTAGTATATGTCTATAGGTTCATCTTAGGATATAGTTCTACTCTTTTATGAATTGTGATTCGTGACATCTCAAGCCAGTAAAAGACATTCAACATTCGTTTTCATCTTTTCTAAACATGAATAAAAGAGTTCCGCATCTTTACCTAGAATAGTATAAGGAAAATAATGTTTTATAATATTTTTCTTCCATTTTTTCTTCACATTATTTATAATATATGAGGATTTAGATACCTGCTTTGAAATGGTGGGTATAGATACCGCAATTTAATAAGAATATTCTAACAAGTAGTATCAAAACATACGCTTTTTCATATACATGTATGAATAAAAACTATGAAATCAAGTCTTCCAAAAACTCAATTTATTTTAATTCATTCAGCTAAAAGAAAAGCCCTTTTTTTATGATTTTGAATTTATTTTTAGGATATATGTATGAGTATGTGTTAGGTCAAAATAGAATTGCATGTTTAGTGTTTGATTAGTGCAATCGAAAGCACGTAAAATGTTTATTTGTTACTATATATGTATGTGTTTGTCCGATTTTTGAAGCATTTTAGGATGCAACCCTAATTTAAAGATATTTATGTGATTTAATTTTGTATGTCACTTAAAAATCAAAGATCTACATTATCATTGACTTATTTATTTGAATATCCGAATGGCTAAGGCTTCAAGATGCAATATTTGTAATGTTGTTTTTGCGTTGATTTGAGTGTGGTTGTTGTATTATACCCCATACAGAGGTGCAACTAACCAATTCATACATTTATAATATCTTGTGTATATATGTATGTATGTATGTATGTATGTATGTAGGTCTATAACATATTTTAGGCCAAAGCTATTTCCTCCATGTTATTTTTTATTTCCTCCATCTTTCAAACTTTCAAAAACATCAGTGACTTGCTTTTACCAAATTACCCTTATTTTTATTTCAAATTTATCACTAGATGCCATTTATCTAATAAATAGTCTTATATGAAAAAACACAGCATTAACCTAACTTTAATCCAAGATATATGATTCTACCTCTAAAATTAACCTTAAAACAAAGAACTTCAATTAACCTAACTTGTTTTTACGTTTTACAACTTCGTAGCTTGAAAATACCAATTACGAAACTTATTTTTTCAGCTAAACCCGATTTTTACAGTTCTGAAAAAAAAAACAACTATTTCCGAGCTGGGCATTAGGAATCAGGTGTAATTTTTCAAAAAAAATGTGCAACTGATTCCGAGAGGGCCACTCGGAATCAGTTGCAAAGCCTCTGTCTCGTTATTTAATGTGATAGCCTTGTTCACTAGGACATTGCACTTGATTCCGAGTGGCCCTCTCGGAATCAAGTGTAAAACACCGGTGTATATTAAAATTTGATTGTTTCTTAACCTCTAAACACTTAAACAAGGCTAAACAACAAGGATAAACAAAAAACATCATCCGATAAACAAAACGATACATCCGATAAACATCATTATCATCCGATGAACAAAAAATTACATACGATAAGGTCATTATCATCCGATAAACAAAAAATTACATAGAAAACCTAGAATTTCTTCTCCAAGCTTTCTCTATCTTCGAATCAGCTGTTGTAAGGTAGTGATAATGGTGAAAAATGGGTTTTCTTCTTTGTAAGGTAGTTCTCTAGGGTGAAAAATGGGTTTTCTTCTTTGTAAGGTAGTGATAATGGTGAAGAATGGGTTTTGTTGTACCGAATAGAACGGGTATGTTAGGGTAATGGTTTTGTGAAGAAAAAATGGGTAAAAGGGCAATTTTGTAACTTCCTTTATGGAGGAAATAACATCATGGAGAATTTTTCAAAAGATGGAGGAAATAAAAAATAACATGGAGGAAATAGCTTTGGCCCATATTTTATCCCAGTTAAGTTACATTTGTATGATAAGACAATGTGTTTCTCTTGTTTATTTATTTGTTTTGCCAATGCTTGAACTTGTGATCAAGATACCGAAGACGTAAGCATTGACCAACAAGCCACTAAACAGAGAATTTTTTTTGCGTGACACCCAGGCAGACGTGCCCTCAGCCTAACGGCTTGGGGAGCAACTTGTGTTCAAAAACTCGATGGTTCACGGGATTCTGCAATTCACACCAAGTATTGCATTTCGCTACGTTCTTCATCGATGCGAGAGCCAAGATATCCGTTGTCGAGAGTCGTTAAAAAAAGATTTTTCGTTGCCGGGACTTGAACCCGGGTCTCTCGGGTGAGAGCCGAGTATCCTAACCACCTAGACTACAACGGATGATTTAGGTTGTGTTGGGTACTATGTTTGACATGTTTAGGTTGGTTAATTATGTTATTTTTATGTCTTTTTGGGTGTTATATTATGTGCTTAGGGGTTCACAAATATGTGACCCATTATTTTCGCATTGAGAACATCTAGTAATATGAATGTATGATCACATAATGAGGAGGAATTACTCATTATCGCTGGAACTTCGAATTTAGTATGTACGGAGTGATGACATGCATAACGAAAGATCATTATTTTTCAGATAAATGAAGTTCGATTGGAATTCATGCCCATTATATGTTTAAGTACACTATGGGATATATCACATCCTTGAACTAATTCAGACCCTAAAATATATTGTGGTACAATGACTTTAGGTTTTACTTGGTAAGATAGACATCCAGTCGAGGTTGTACATAGTGCAATGTTAACATTGAGATTCTCATTCTCTGCAATCAATGTTAACATTGAGAAATACCGGGCGAAGAATAAAATGAAAAAAGTTTGGGGTCTCACAACATAAGAAATTATTACCGTGTGTGTAGGCTCACCCCCTCTAAAAAGACTACCTTATATATTTCATGAATGTGAAAACCTTTTTATGATGTCGTTGATGTGTTTACATGTACCATACTCATGCAAAATTTGTCTTTCAATGTTGCAAGTTTTGTTGAGTTACCATGATTAGTAGGGTACGACCCCCAATGAAGGTTTGGGTGATTTCGAGATATGACCTAGAGCATATATTATTTTATCTTAAAATAATAACTCTAGAGGTAATGTATAACACGATGGCGCACAACATATCAGACCCTCTAAACTGACAAAGTGTGGTACATATGAATACTCTTACAGACCCTTCAACCTGACAAAATTAATGTAAATAAGAACACAATCTAGTTTATAATATAAAATACTTTGCCTTATTAAGTTGTGGAACATATTTTGTACCTCTATGAATAGATTAAAATTCAAGGATAAAAATATCAAAATCATGTTATACTTTCTATTTTGGTTCTTATACTCTATAATTATCTTTAGGATCCACATCTTCATTCGAACCTTAGGAATATTTATTCTCACCACATAGATAATATTAATGTTTTAATCCTAAGTTAAAGTTTCAGGTATATAATAATTTTTAAGGGTTTACATTTATTTATTAAAACTATAAAGCTACAAAATGTTTCAAGAAATTAAAAGTTGTTGAAGAGAAACTATAAAGCTCCTAAGTTACATTTATTTATTCAAGGTTTGCATTTCTCTTTTTTGGTTTACTTGTTGGTTTGTTTTAAGAAACTTGACCAAACGGCGTGGTTGAATATACCACATCTCAACTTTATAGTTTAGTATGAATATCCAGTAGATGTGAAATAAATTAATTGTATAGCGCGCTGGCGTCCACCGTCTCCGTGAAGGATAGCAATTAATACATTTGGCAATGATATTATCAAAATTTATGTATCATTCTACAAAATAATTAAAATAATATGATAACAAATGCATATGTATCACAAACATTCATATCATATCTCTGAAAATGAGGCAAGAAATGTAGTTCATAAGATGTTTCGGAAACCTTCTGTATCTTAACTATTCATATATGATGGACAAATGAGAACATACTTAATAAAGGAAATTAGATGTATAGGGAGCATTGAAATTCTTTGAACAATTATTATACGGTTATTAGGAAGACATTCCTCTTTAAGATATTTAGATCATATATATTTTGGCTCTTCTACGCATATATTTCAATATAACTGAAGTCCATCGATAAATTCAAATAGTTTTTTATATTTTTCCATAATGGTTGCTACTCGAGGGAGGTATAACAATTGAATGACCAATGTCATCACTAAATGTTTAGGTCTATAAAGTTAAGATGTGTAATAGTTCTTTATCAACCGAATTCATAGGAAGTCTATTAGTAAGATGAATATTAAACTTTAACATATGTAAAGGATTGTTTAATAAATTTATAGATTTAAGGACGTCTAATACAAAGAAATACTTACATCCATCGCATTGGGAACTAGAGTCTGATAGAGTAATAATTATCTCAATCTAGAACTAATTTTATTTTATAACAGTCATTTTAGAAACCCATTACCCAATTTAGATACGGGATAATACAATTATTTTAAGGATGTTTAGTTTATGAGAGAAATATTCAGTGAACAACCTTAATATTGGGAAGTACCATATTTGATTTGATCATTCCGGTTTTGATCATCTTCTTATTCCTTTTTAGGAATAAATGTTACAATCCTCACTTAAGGATAAAAGGCTGTAGGTTTTAATAGAGGACACACGCAACATCATCAAGAAGTTATACAAATTTAATTTAGTATAGTACCTTAAAAGAGAATTTAGTTTAAGCTTTTGTAATGTCATACAAACATTCTACAATAGCATTAAGGTCTTTTACAATCAACAAAAGAATTCAGTTCTAAATGTTGTAATAACATAAAGAAGTCTCACAAGAACATTAAGATCTTTTATGGTGAAACAACAGAATCAGAGATATTGATATAATTAGAGCATTAAGTTTAGGTTTCCATATGATCACGTTTAGATTTTAAATATTTAATTGTAAAGTATTGTATTAGGAATGAAAATTTAGGAAAGATAATTTAGTTTAGATATTTACATGGTCTTACACCAAACAAGTTTCATTAAATGCAAATAGACTCACCTTTTATTAGAACTTTAAACTCATAATTTTAAAGAACCTTTATAAGATAATCCTCGCATAACTTGTAAAATTCATAAAATTTAAATTCATTATATGAATATTAAGAGCAAGTATTTATGAATGGAAAATCGCGATATATATATATATATATATATATATATATATATATATATTAATTTAAGAACTTTACTAATTAACAATATAGAGTTTTATAAGTTAATTAGTCCATAGGAAGATTAACAAGTTTGTAACAATCGTATTTATATCTAATTGAGTTAAAAGACACTAACAATTAGTTTTATTCTATTAAGGTTAAATGCCTCTTAAATTTTAATCTATCAAAGTTGTAATCTCTTTTGGTTTTAAGATTAACATAGTAAAGTATTGTGAATGTCTTTAATTCATTGAGAGTGGATTCAGTTTTGGAGTTTCTTGTCATATTAATTATCATAGGTTATATGGACCTATTACATGCCATTAAGAAATTTTTGTTAATTGTATTATGTTTGACATTTATAGTGAAAATGTATTATCTATTAAGGAAGCACGAATAATCAGGATTACTTTTGATAATTATATGAGATAAGTCTTTTCAGTCAAGCATCTCAATATATATTTGGAAATTTATAATTCACAAAATATTTTATATTTTCCGATAACTGAACTTGCGATGTTCGCTCATGGTTAATTTGGGATAAAGTATAAATTTCATCTAAAGTAATACTTAAGAGATTCTATGGATTGACCATTGTGCATGATATGTCATCAAATATTACATCATCGCATAGTGATATATATACAAAGTCATGCAATTAAAGAGGTCAATTAAATGCATGACTTTATAGGATAAATGGATGTTACATTGTGATTTAGACCTGTATATTTTATGGGAATAAAAACTTATAGCAAGCTTAATTATATCTAATTGATAATATACATTAATTTCTTTATAGTTTATTAATAATTTTTTTTTAACTTTATAGTCGATGAATAAAGATGAACAAATGACCTTCCCAATTTTGGAGCCAATTGTATAGAATTTTTTCTTTTTGGATGAAGAAAACTCTTTATATCACATTATCTCATAGTTTAAAACTTCTCAACCGCATCGTGAAATCATACATATTCCTTATTAATGTCTTGTAATATTCAGACCAAATACGTGCTTTGACTCTTCTTTCTTCAATTACATTTAGCTCAAATTTCATGCTTATACATCACTTGTTCCATCATCTGTTGCATCCTCACTCGCTTAGTAAGGCACTTCAGAAGCAGTTCGAAATTAGGTGTTGCTACTAACTTTTTATATACCTGAACCGAACTGGTGCCACCAGTGTGTACAGAGGTTTCGATTGGGGGATCTTCCCCACTATCGTTCATCATCTCCATTATTATTTGTGGTTGTTGATCATCCGACTTTAGCACAATATCTTCTTTCTCAATATGAGAAGGATCAGTTTATGGAAGTGATGGATTTGGATCTGAAGTAAGCAATACTAGATTCTCTCTTATTCCAGAACCTTCGGTAGGTTTTTCTAGTGTCCTTGGCAGCTAAAGTTTCAATTTTGGCTTTAGAAAGCATATTAACTCGTCGGGGTGTGCTTTCTCCTACATATGACCTCATAGCAATAAAAGGGGATGGAATTTTACGATCGGTAATGGATTAGATTTGGTGAAAGGTTTCTTGATTGATTGAATCAGTGGTTAGGATTCGATGGTTTATGAGATGGCTAACTCATGTCTGGTTTTGGTATCTCTTGTATGATCGATCTACCAGGATAAATAGGTAGTCCGGCAACGATTATTGCCTCTATTTTCTCTTTCTTTAACTCAGACAAATTGAGCTATCCCTTTAATAAAGGAAGTTCTCACCGTGAACATAAAAAGCCTAAAAAAATACTCGAAGAATTGAAAACAATGTTGATGATTCAAAGTACCTCTCTCTAAAACCGAAATTTGAAATTGTTTTCACTGTATAAATACAAAGTACAAAGTACAAGCAGTAAAAACAATAGTCACATTAATATTTAAACTTTAAGTGCAAGTACCTAAGAAAAAACGGCTAGTAGGTCCAATTAGGAGCTGACACATGTAAGAAAAAATAAATAATACAGTTGTGACCTTTGAGGATTTTTTACCATTAAAATTTACTTCAGATCCTTATCCGATATAGCCTACAATGGTTAGTTCTTGGAAAAAGTATATTGAACGAACTAAGGGGACAAATGATAGGATCGGATATTGTTGTAACTGGCACTTACTGACCACCAGATTTATCCGAATGGGTAATACGGGCAAAATAAACGGATTACAATGATTGAACAATTTGATCAAGTGGACAATGACTCAGCTGTGTGCCTAGCAAGTTAAGTTTTGGGCTTCGGGGCTCCTAAGATTGACCCGAATCTGAGACCCGGCCGGAACGGTCCATGGATACTAAAACAAAAGTATAAATACACAAATTAACCACATTTAATAGGTTGGATTTTTTCCAAAAATATTAAATATAAATACATCTCTTCTCTTACTACTTTTAACAGAAAAATATTAAACACTTAGTTACTAAAATAACTCTTTTTTCTACCCTACAATACTTTTTAACCTCATCAAATAATAGAGTTATTATATTAATGGTTTTGTTGGTTTTGTTTGGTGGTCTTTTTGGAATTTTATAGTTCGAGAGTCTTCCTTCTATGGTTGTTGGTGTTTTGACCAGTAACAACCTTGTCCAATTTGAAACTATTACCCAATTCGGAAAGTTGTTGTCTATTGGTGATTATTTTTTTTTACATCTATTTTTAGGTGTTATATGTAGTTTATTATAAATTAACTTGTAAACTGTAATGAATTTTTCTTGTTATTTATATAGCAACTAATGTTATTAATCTTATTCTTACAGCGAAGTTCTGTGATTAAGGAAGTGATACACTCGGCTGTTGTCCCTAAATTTGTTGAGTTCCTTATTAACTTCTGGTGTGATAAGTTATTAAAATTTCATTTTTGTTATACTATTTTACTTTATAATAAAATTTTATTTATAATATTTGTGGAAGTTACTAGAGAGTAATCTTTGGAAATTTATCAGCAAAAGTATATTTCTTTGTCTGTTTTAGTACCTTTAAGTTGTGCCATTATTTTTATGCATTGTTTACTAGGGATCTTGTTTTCTCTAACATTAGGTGTATAGTTAGGGGTGGCAAATGGTTCAGGAATCGCGGTTCAAAGCTGGAAAATCGGCAGGACTGCATAAGGCGTAACCCGTCAGGACCGCAACCCGCCAGAACCGCAAACCGTGGTTCTGATTTAAACGGTTCCGATGGTTCGCGGTTCAAACCGTTTCACACCCCTATGTATAGAGTACTTGTATATTCTTTTTAGTTATCGCCTCTAAGGTGGCACTATGGTTAGCCATCAAATCTAAAAGCTATTCTGAATTCAAAGCAAATATGTCATATTGAATTCATACCTAATGAGTCAACATAAACCATTGTTTATTCCTAAATCTATAGGTTGGTGAAAGATTAGTTGAAGTTGTAGGCACGATAATATAAGAATTATAAAAAAAATTCTAGCAAACGATCTTTTTGTGTTGTTACGGTTGTGTTGTTACTCTGTATCTTTTTTTAATATTTTTTTTACTGTTTATTATTTTCCTAAAGTTTTGTAAATATATACAATAGCTTATGATTAGATATTTTATAAAAATAGACATGGTTGATAAAGTTGAGTAGAATGTCAACTGTATAATTAAGCATAACTTTGGCGGTAAGAAAAAGTAATATAAATAGAAAAGAAAAAGATTATCTTGCTTGTATCAACATGTGTCCTATAGTTGTCATTGGGTTTTTGTGTATGGCATATTTGAATGGTATCAATATTTTAAAAAATTACTGTTACAAAAATTACGGTTAACATTCCAAATAATTCGAGTCAGGTGGCTAGTAACCAAGGGCAACCCTCGAATGGAAATGGTATTCAACAGACACGACAAAAGAATATAACATGCCAGCTCGAATTGGTAGATATTCAAATCACGCTCCATCTTATAACAATAACAGACCAATGCCAAATCAATGGGTTAGGCCAGAATATTATGCTGATTTGACAGAGAATGTGGCTGTGATTTGGGATACGAACAAGAGCTTCGTAAATTTTAGGAACCAACTACAATAAGTAGGCTAAGGGAGGAAATGAACCACAAATACTGCAGGAATCATGAAGATATCGGGCACGATACCAATGATTTCATTGCTCTGAAAAAAGATGTTCAGAGTTTAATCGAAAACGGAAAGCTCTTAACTTATGTGAAGTTACAGGAGAGTGGTACGAAAAATACAACTTCAACTTCGAAGGCTAATCCAACTGCACCAGTTGAGAATTTGATGATTTTAGATTCGAAGGTTGAAGCATTTGATGCTTCTTCGCAATATTTGGAGAAGGATCCGAAAAGATTCCTTTTGATGGCACTTGAAGAGCCAATAGAAAAAGGTATTGTTCGAGATTTATGCAAAGTTTTTGAATCTCTAGCCATTTTTGGAGGCAATTTGATGGCCGACAACTCTAATAGCTCGAGAAAAAGACATGTTGTCAATCTGACAACTTAAATTAAAGATAAAATGTGTACGCATTTGTATGGAAAAAAGGCTATTCCTTTCTCTGTTCGATGAAGATGATCTGCAAGGAACAACAGGGCCACATGAAGATGTAGTGGTTATTGGAGCAGAAGTGTCTGACGTCGAAATTCGACGTGTGCTTATTGACATTGGCAGTTCTGCTAATGTCCTTTTTAAGTCAACCTATGATAGAATGACAAATCCACCTCATATTTCTCACTCAGATCGGATAAATATAGGATTTACGGGTGTAACAGCTCATGTGATTGGGGAATTCGAGGGAGAAGTAAGCTTGGGAAAATGACCATTCAAGAAGAAAGTCGAGGTGTTTTTGTGGTGGTGAATTGCCCCGCGAGTTATAATGCTATTTTTCGAAAGTTGTGGCTTTCTAGAATGTATAGGGTTGTATCAACCGTTCACCAATGCTTCAAGTATGTGGTTGCAGATCAGATTGGGGTCGTTTGAGGCGACCAGAAGGTAGCTAAATAATTTTATGCCATTGCACGTTGGATCCGGGGATCCAACAGTGGGGATTTAATGCATAAATAGAAGTCAGAAGGGGTAACCTCAGATTTAGAAGAAAGAGTTGACGATCCGAGGAAAACCTAGGGTCTTTAACGTTGCTAAATTTTGTATCTGTTAATTTAGATGTTTTCACTTGGAGGACATAGGATGTAACATGGGTACCAATCGAGGTGATTCATCATAGCTTGGCTATCGATCCAAAGGGGAAGCCAGTAATTCATAAAAGAAAGGCATTCTTTTCGAAGAAGGCATAAGTAATTGTTTCTGAGGTAGACCAGGTATCCAAGGTCGGACACATAAGGGAGTCACAATATCCTTTGTGGACGGAAAATCTGGTAGTGGTAAAAAAAAAGAATTAAAATTGGAGAATGTGTGTGGATTTTACAAACTTGAATCGAGCTTGATAGGGGGTTGCACTGTTATAGGGTTATGCCCTTTGGATTGAAAAAATGCTGGAGCCACTTATCAAAGGTTGATGAATAAAGATTTTGCCACTCAGATCGGAAGAAATATAGAAGTATATATAGATGATATGGTGGTAAAAAGTTTAAAAGATGATGTGCATCTTGATGATTTAGATGAAGCATTTTTGAATTTAAAGGCAATCAGGTTAAAACTGAATCCTAAAAAATATACCTTTGGTGTTCGGTCAGGGAAGTTTTTGGGATATGTCATCAGTGAAAAATGAATATAAGCTCACCCAAAATAGTTGAAAGCCTTGATAACAATAAATTCACCTCTATCTATCAAAGAAGTGCAAATTCTGACTGGAAGGTTAGCACCACTTAACCAATTTTTTTCTAGATTTTCTGAAAAATTCTTCCCTTTCTTTTAGGTTTTACGAGGACCAAGAAGATTTAAATGGACATAGAAATTTGAGGCAGCATTCACAAATATAAATTTTTTATTATCATCACCAGAAATATTATCAAAACCTCGAAGTGGAGAAACGCTTTTTTTGTACATTGCAGTATCAAATTTTGTACCAAGCGCGGTGTCGATCAGTGAAGATTCAGGTATTCCAAAGTTGTTGTTGGCCTTAGCGTTGGTGATTGCTGCTACGAAAATGTTTCCCTATTTTCAAACTCACACTATTGAAGTCTGAACTTCATTCCCTTTGAAAATATTTTATAACGACCTGACATTTCGGGGAGAATGGCCATGTGGTCTGTGGAGTTGGGGGATTATGATATTTTGTTCACACCTCGAACTGCAATAAAAGCGCAAGCATTGGCATATTTTTTTGTTAAATTCCATTCAAGTAGATCGGATGTGGAAGAAACTAAAGAAGATGTACCGAAAAATTCGAGGTTGATTGTTCGAACAGATGGAGGGTCTAGTGTTTCAGGGTGCAACGCTGGAGTTCAATTAATAGCTCCAACTGGTGAAACGATGATCAGTCTATTAAATTTGGTTTTCACGCTTCAAATAATGAGGCTGAATACGAAGCTTCTTTGGCAGGTTTAAGATTGGAAAAAGTGTGTGGAGCAACTTCATACGCTTGGAAACAGATTCTCAGTTGTTAGTAAATCAGGTATCTGGATTTTCCGAAGCAAGAAAGGATCGTTTGATTTTATATCTTCGGGAAATTTGAAATTTAATGCTTTTATGTGATAATGTTGTTGTTGAATATATTGGTCGATGGAGTAACATGGTGGCTGATTCTTTAGCAAATATTGCTTATAAATATCCTTGGATTTTGCTACAAGAAAATCCCTCAATTGTTACTCAATCTAGTTAGTGCGAATGTATAGAGAAGTTCTTTGTCACATCTGAAGTTGTGCGAGGCGATTGGCGAGCATATATTCTTAATTTGTTTACTCAAGGAACGTTACTTGATGATACGAGGTTGGCCAAAAAATTGAGAGGTAAAGCCTTTGGATATATAATGTTAGATGAAATAATATAGAAAAAGGCATTAAGCAGGCCATTATTACGATGTCTAGACAAGCAATAATCACGTGAGGTGTTGCCAGAATTACATGATGGTGAAGGGCCAACTCATTGTGGGTTTAAAGTTTTATCACGACGAGTTTTACTTGCAGGATTCTATTAGCCTACAATCATGATTGATGCTAAGAATTTAGTTCGAAGTTGTGATACTTGTCAAAGATTGGCTAATGCTATTCAGAGGCCAGCGGTACCACTTATGTCTATAACCGAGGCTATACCATTTGATAGATGGGGGATTGATGTTGTGGGGCCTTTGCCAATGGCTTATGGAGGAAGGAAAATGATAATTGTAACAGTGGATTTTTTTTAAAAAATGGGCTGAGGCGGAACCACTATCAGGAAAAAAGGCAAAATATCTGATCAAGTTTATTGTGAATAGCATTTTTTGTCGTTTTAGAGTTCCTCAGAGAATTACGACAGATAATGTCCCTCAATTTAATAATAAAGAGATGGCATCATTTTGCACGTCGAAAGGAATTCAACAATGTTTTTCGACGCCTTTTCATCCTCAAACTAATGGACAAGTTGAGGTGACAAACAAAATAATTTTAGATGGCTTGAAGAAAAACTTGACAGGGGCAGTAGAAAAATGACCAAATTATTTACAAGAGGTGCTTTGGGCTTATCGAACAATTAGGGAGGATACTAAAGAAACTCTCTTTGCATTAGCATATGGAATGGATGCAATCAGCCCTATAGTATCTACAATGTCATCTTTTAGAATAAATTAATATTCTGAAAGATCCAATGATGAAGTTAAAATGGAGAATTTAGATTTGATTGAAGAGAAAAGAGTTCGAGCTCATTTGAATGTAATCCATTATCAAACTCTTATGAGGAATAGATATGCTTCGAATGTGAAAAGAAGAGAATTCAAAGCAGGTGATAAAGTGTTCAGAAAAGTATTCTTACATACAAAGGAGAAAAGCCATGGAAGTATTGCTCCGAATTGGGAAGTGCCTTATATGGCCGTTGAAAGAATAAAGCCAGGGTCTTACCGTCTTTGTGACTTTCAAAGGAGGATGCTTCAGCATCCATGAAATATTCAGCATTTGAAGCTTTATTGGGAATTGATTTGTCTTTGTATTTTGGATTTTTTGCTATTGAATGGCGCACTCTTTCCTACCTTGTTGGCTCATGCAGGTTTTAACGAGGCGCTATGTACATATTCAATATTATCAATGAAGTTCATTTTTTGCCAATGCTTGTTTATAAGTTTTTATTAATAACTATCTTAACAACTTATCAAAGACTTGTCATATTTGAGGTTGGTTAAGAGTAAATTGTTCCGAAGTGTTTATTACACTTTTCGAATAAACAACAATTTTCGAGATACTATGTTCAATGAATATATTATGATTTTTTCGAAGTGCAACGCTCAATAATGCATTGTATCTTTTTGAAGTGCAACGTTTGCTAGATATGTTATGTTTTTTTTGAAGTGAAACCATTTTCTCGAACTACATTGAGGTATTTGAAGCGGTATTCTTACAATTTGTAGTTATATATTATGTGAATTTCGAAGTACATTATCATATTTAATGAGTTATATTGATAAATATTATCCTTTCCTATTTTAGGATTGACAGCATCGAACAATTTAAGAAGATGATAAAAATGAAACATAAGCAAAACATTTGTCAATCAGATTAATTCTTCGAAGTACAATAAGCAAATTTCTAATTTGACAAGTACAAAAAAGTATGTTTAAAGAGCAAAAAAATTAATCAGACGACTCGTCCTCCTCAGATGATTCCTCCTCTGATGATGATTAGTCAGTGATAGGATCGAAGGCTCACTTAGACGCTTTCGATGGAAATTTCATTCCATAAACTCGAGCGTTTAATTCTTCGATAAGTTGCACGAAGTTCTCAAAGAAGAGTGACGGTTGTTTCTTCTTTGCCATTGTTAATGGCAACCAACATATCTTTTGAAAATTCATCTTCTGCGGCAACAACATCAGCTTTTCTTTCCTTCTCAAAATCTCTCTTCAATTTGGTATACTAAGATGATCCATAATTATATAAGAAATGTTGCGACTAAATTATTATGGTGTGCACTTGAGGAAGA
Source organism: Limnanthes douglasii subsp. nivea (assembly GCA_036936605.1). Classification (NCBI taxonomy): domain Eukaryota; kingdom Viridiplantae; phylum Streptophyta; class Magnoliopsida; order Brassicales; family Limnanthaceae; genus Limnanthes; species Limnanthes douglasii. The sequence continues at coordinate 354,940,788 of JAUPFV010000001.1, forward strand.
AACGTTTGACACACTATGTCACTGTCACTCTTTAGGAACCAAATACCATAGTAAAGTTTTTATAATCTGGGTATTTTCGGAGGTGTGATATATTCCAAAGAGAGGGAAACATCTCAAGTAAAAACGAAGTTTCATTGGAAAATATTCTAGAAGTATATTATTTGACGTATGCGGTATAAATTTTGTGGGACCATATCATCCTTCAACAACAAGTATATCCAAGTTGTAATTTCGACCTCAAATGTATTCACTAGGTACCATTGTTCCTTAATCCTTGTTTTTATGTTTTTAATATTTTGGTTAAGATTAGATTTTCAGTGTGGGATAGTGGAATACGGTTGGATAAAAATATCATAAAAAATATATTTTTGGTCATTTAGTATTGTTTATTGTATCTTTTAGGACATTAATAATTAATTCAAAGCGGTGAAGTAATTTTGAGTCAAAAAGTTAATAATTACATGTTTTTATTTTCATTTGATTAGGTCTTTAGATTTTCTTTTTGTCTAAAAGTTATTAAAATGACTTATATTGTAAATTTACTCTAAGCATGTTTTTTTTAAATGAAAATTAATTTATTGATATAATAAATGTTATCTAAAAAGCATTTGTTATTGTAGAAATAAAACAAAATAATGAAAAATTATGTATATTATTAAATAAAAGGTCGCGTACAAAAGGAAGATATTTATGTAATTATGAGAGGTGGCTTGTCTAGTTTTGCAATCTAATTAGTTTAATGTTAGGAATGTTTTATCACCTAATGCTCTTAACTAACTTGAAAGGAGCCATTGATCTAAAGCTTGTAAAATAGATTTGTTAGAAAGCTTAATTAGACATTGCACAAGTCACATGTATATATAAAACGAATTATATATATATAGTCCAAAACTAAAATTTTATTTATGTTGAAAATTGTAGTACTACGTTGTTTAAGATACAAGTCTACGTTCCTTAAATAAGAAACTAAGAATTACATTGTAGTACTTTCTTTCTTGAATTAAACTTGTTTGAGGACCAAATTCTTCATATATGAATCAGTCTATATTCCTATCTAGCATTCATTGATTTGCTTATGTTGGCTTAGATAATGTACTGAGTCCAAACTTCATGTGCACTTACTCTAATATCTTCTTATGTAATATCCCCATCCTGAAAATGAAAGAAAAAGTTTGCTTTTGGTCAGGTTTTTAAGCCTGCCTAGCGGTTAGTTATAAGAATAACCTATATTAGTCTAATATTCTAAATTAGCCTAAGTTGATACTTTCTAAAAAAATAATAGCACTCAAAGCAGTCGGTGTTTGATCAGCTAAGAATATACAATCCGAATGTTCTTTTAACGAAAATTTAGCTAAGAAATTTGCGGCAGAATTGTGTTCTCTATAAACATGTTTAAGAATCTTTTGTGGTTGAATCAAGTTTGTACAACATCTTAAAATCTTTTCTAAATACCAAGGGATTTCACCAAAAGCTAACATATTAAACAATAATAATGAGTCTATCTATCAACAAGATTCAAATCCTTTTCCTTACAATACATTAGACAATTCAATAATGAATGGGTTTCAGCCACTAAAGGAGAACATAAGTTTCCTTTAACTATAATTAATTCACTGTGTTCATTTCTTAAAATGAAACCAGTTCTAGATTCACCATTATATAATGATGAACCATCACAATTGAGTTTAAATCGTCCGGGACCAGGTGGATTCCATTTTACATAAAGAAAAGGTTTATTATATTCCAAGTGATTAAAACAAATTAGATCTTTAGCTAAGTGTGTATCACCATGATCTATACGCTTTATATTAAGAGAGTTATATATTTCTAATGATGTAAGAATGTATATAACATGATCTAGAAGCTTTTTGGATGAAATAACTATACTCTTATGTTAGAGTTATTCCTTACTATCTAGATTGTTCACACTATTAATGCAGGTATAATTATTCTTACATGAGTCATCTTAGATATTGATAGAAACCATAAATTAATGATATGATTGATGGTCATATATCTGCTTACTCTGATGTTAAATTGTTCAGAGAAGAACAACCACACATTCCAGGTGGTGTGGATAAAAGTAGCCTGAGGGTAGGCTGGTAATTTTAAGTGGAGTTTTAAGGCGGCGTAAGGGTGTTTCACGGTGGTGTGGTGGTGTTTCAAGATATTTCAGGGTGTTTCAAGGTGTTTTAAGGGTGGTGAGAGAATCGAGCAGCCTGGCAGCAGTTAATTTTTCTTACCCCTAGTTAATGCTGGTGGTTGGGTATTTATAGTGTAAGATTTGGGCCCTTATGGGCTTTCGGGTCAAGTTTAATGGACCCGGGTCATGTTTAAAGACCCACAAGTTTTAAGTAGGTGAATAGACAGCTTAGTCAGATAGTGTTTAGGTATTTTAGTACTTTAGTCATAGTTCGAACTGAGTTATATTTGCAGTGTTCAAAATGTTCAAAATCATCTGTCCGGTTCAACCAGTGCTGTTCGAATTGTAGTCATGGAGTCTGTCCGGTTTTACGGGGTGATTTACTTTGGACTACCCTTCCGGGGAGCTCTTCGAATTCAGACTCATCAGGAGCCCCTTTTTTAGGTATTTGAACAAGTGTCCTTGTTAAAGAACTGAAAAACAGTCCGATTTGAGAAGTGGTTTTCCAATTCGAAGAGAGTTGAGACAGGCCCGGACAGCCCAACTGTTACGAATTCCAAACGGTTCTTTGTCAGAAGTAGTGGGACACGTGTCACCCTCTGGTTGGTCACCCCAGCCGTTTTTCTACCTCGAAAATTACACCACTTTATTAAATAGATAACTTCTTTAAATGGTTTTGATGACGTCAGCGCCGTCTTTTAATCATTGCCCAACTTTTCGGATTCTCCTAGGAATCAAACCCCTTTTTTACATTTACTATAAATACTATTTGTCTTTCACAGTTTCACTTTCACTTTTACTCTGCTACTTCACTCAAAACTTCATCTCTCTAAATCTTCAAATTCTCCTTAATCGTTTTATGTTCACAGCAAGAACAGCTTTAATCAAGGGTGGCTGGCTCAATCTTTCAGAACTAGAGAGAGCTCAAAGGGTTGAAAAAGAGAAAAAGATTGCAGCAGGGCTTCCAGCATCGCCAGTTGAGAGACCAGCCACTTCAATCGAAGAATCTGATAGGGGTTCGTCTTCTTTAAAAGGTACAAAACCTAGAAAACTCTTCCAATCAACACTCTCCCCCATAGTTTCTGGCTCATCAGTCCAAGAGTCAATTCCCACCGTCGAACCGGAGGTTGTTGTTACAAGTGTTAGGAAGAAAACTACCTTTATAGCTATGGGGTCCGACTCTGATCATTCCCCAGAGAAACTGATCATGAAAAGACCAAGTCGACTGGTTAAGGGACTCTCCTCGAAAAACACCAGTGAGTCTGGGTCCGGAACAACTGTTAGGACCCTCCGGGAGAGGCCGGTCGGTCCGGAGGCCAGCAGTCCACTACCTCCAAAGGAAACCTCGACCTCAGAGACTCAAACTGAGGTGAAAATTCAAAAACATACAACGAGTCGCCAGTCCGGAGGATCAGCTGTACCAAGCTTCATCCCTCCCCGGGCTGTTTCTGCAGAAGCTCCCCCAACAGTTATGGAGGAGAGGATGGAAGACTCCATTGAGGAGGCTAGGTTTGAGTCCGAGTCGTCCGGACAAGCTGATACTGCCATAGTCGTTGCCAAGAAAGGCAAAGAGGACTTGTTCTTGAGCCGTCCGGATCTGCCGGAGTGCCTTGAAGGGAAAGTTGGGTCCTGCTTTCACAAGGTAGAGTTTAAGTATCTCTTATCTTTGTTAAAAACCAAGTATGCATTTATTCACACTAGAGACTTGGGACGGCTTCGCACTAAGTGGGGGATCCCTGAAAACGTAAAGATCCGAATTCCCATCGATCCAGAGACCCCGATGGATTGTAAGAGGAATGAGATTGTATTTTTTACAGAGCTGTTCAATTGGGGACTCAGGTTCCCATTGGATCCGGAGATAGTGCGCTATTTCCACTTAGTGAAGCTATGTCCATCGCAGCTGAGCCCCAACGGATGGTACACCCTGATGTCATGTATTATGGCATCCAGGCTGTCCGGAATTCCTCTTCCAATGGAAGAGTTCGCTGCTGTTGCCAGTCTGTGCAAACACCACCAGTTCCCCTTTTATCACTTCAATATGGGGAACAATCTGAAAGCTGTTGATGATCTCCTAGAATCGGAGAATAAGTGGAGGAGCCAGTTCTTGTTTATAAGTGGCTCATGGGAGAACGGGAAGAAGATCAAGGTTGGGGAGAATCCTAGCCTTCTTCGAAGTAGATGGAGGAGCGATCGTAAGTTCTTTCCTTAAGTTTCTGTTCGAATTTCTTTTCTTTAAGCTTTTACTAACTAGTTGCTCTTTTGTTTTGCCAGAACTGCCAAAAGAGTTCGGAGACTATGCGAAAGCCGGACAGGTTACCTGTGGCAAAATAAACACATGGGCCGCAAAGAACTGGGAGAACCGGTTCCACAAGGCTTTCACTCCGGGAAACTTAGCCAGATCTCACCTGTGGAACACTACAGGTCGGAGGGATTTAACATGGGAGGAGTTCTCCACCCCTCCTGATGATGACATAGTGCTAAGAAGGTCTCACGAGCTAGATGGGACCCTTTTCCTCCCTCTTCGGGCCAAAGCCCCAAGTAAGATGAAGGGCCAGAAGAAGAAAGGGAAGAAAACAGCAGGAGATTCAGAGAAAAAGGCCCTGACTGACACAGAGGCGCCAATTCCAGTTCAAGTTGATGCAAGCCTTCTACAGGTGGTAGAAGTGGAAAGTAAAGAGCACGGAGAGACTCCCTCAAAACCTACGAGGGTCTCCAAACGAACCCGTAAACAAGTAAGTGAGGGTGTTGAGAGAGAAGTAAAAAAGAAGAAAACTTCTCAAGAAGAAGAATTTGCTCTCCGGGACCCGGAGCCCACTTTTCCAGTTGATCCTACATTAGCCGAAGAGATCCCAGAAAACCTTAACGAAGGGATTCCAGGGGAGCTTCACACTGATGACATTGAACGGGGAGAGATCAACATGGATGAAGTGGATGTCACCGGCCTGGGTCCTCTAGGTGACTACTTCCTTGGTTTGTCTAAGAACGAGTTTGCAGGGCCATATGTTCCTCCAAGTAATTCCAACACGGTGAATTTTAATGGCAAAACTTTCTTGGTCTCCAGCGAAAGGGATATCATAGCTCACTCTCTCCTTAGCAACGTGCAACCTGTGCTTACCTTGGAAAGGCAAGTCCGGAGTCAGGCAGAAACCATTAAGGAGCTTAAGTCCGAGAAGGAAAAACTGTCTGATAGCCTCCGGGGTGCCACTACCCAGGTTGACTTGCTTAAGGAGTCGAACGAGCAGCTGAAGAGGAGTAAAGATGAGAGAAACACAAAAGTTGCCTCTTTGGAGAAAACCCTAGAAGATCTCCAGGCTAAGCTGTCCGAGTTGGAGAAAGACTTGAAAACCTCAAAAGATGAGACTGCAGCAAAAGAAAAGATTGTCACCAATCTGACTACTGACAAACTTACTTTGGAGAATGCAGTGACTCAGGCTATTGGTGAGAAAGCTGCCCTGGTGAAGGATCAAGAGGCCATGATCAAGGCCAAAGTCAATGCTTATGCCAAGGAGATGCTACGGAGTGAAGAACTACTGATCGAAAAGGTAAAGTCTGACATGGTCCTCTTATTTCACGAGAAGTTCCCGAAGAGAAGACTTGGGGACTTATGGCGTTATGTGGATGACGACGATCTCCCATATTGGACCATGGTTGATGAAGGGTATACTGATATATCCTCATCTGGTGACGAGGAGGAAACCGGAGAGAGTCCGGGAGAAGAAGAGGCTGACCCCAAAGGAAAGAAGGTCATTGAAGACAAAAGCGATGTTAAGACCAAGGGAACAGATGAGGGTGAGCCATCTTCAAAGGCTCCACCTTAAATGGTAATTTGTTTTGTTTAATGTTTGTTTGAACCAAAGCCCTTGGAAGGCCAAGGCTCCTTTTTTGTGATGCTGTCCGTTTTGACCGGACAGATTTTTGTATTGTGTTTAAACTTGTTCACAAAGTCCTTGGAAGGCCAAGGCAACTTTAAGTTTATTGAATGAATGTTTTATCTTGCACAACCTTTCTCTTATTCTAGAGTTTGTTTAAGTACTTCGCATTGTGAGAGTGTTTAATTTCTCCGGCTAGAATTTAAATAGCCCTTAGATCTTTCAGTCCGGGTAGTATGGCAATCAACAGAATTTTGTAAAAACTTAGAAAATTTATTCAAAAAAGCTCCAAGTTTCATTTAAAGCTCTCCGTGGCGCCAGAGAGAGGTAGTGGTATGCCCCCAAATATTTACATGGATGTTTAAACAAGTAAATATTTACATAAATTTTATTCCAAATACATTCGAAGGTGTTCAATATTCCAAGGGTGAGTTAAAACCCTGCCATCTTTGTCTTACAGCCAATATGTGCCAGGCTTGATTCTTTCAACCACAGTATACGGACCCTCCCAGGTTGGGGCCAACTTTCCGAAGAGCTTTTCCTTGGTGTGCAGGAAAACTTTCCTCAATACTTTATCTCCTGGTTGAAAGTCCCTTCTTTTAACCTTGGAAGCAAACCTGCTTCTCATCAATCCCTGATAGTGTGCCATTCTAAGATGAGCTTTTATTCGCCTTTCTTCAATCAAATCAAGCTGATTTCTGATTGCTATTTCATTAGCCTGTCCGGAGAAGTTATGAACACGAAAAGAGGGGAGTGTCTTCTCTATGGGAGCTACTGCATCCATCCCATAGACCAAGGCAAAAGGTGATTCTTGTGTGGCAGCCCCAGGCGTTGTCCGGTATGCCCACAAGACTTCTTGTAAATAACTAGGCCACTTCCCAGCAGCCCCTTCCAGATTTTTCTTTAAGCCGGACAGTATTGTTCTATTAGCCACCTCAACTTGCCCATTGGCTTGTGGGTGGAATGGGGAAGAAAAGCAGTGCTGAATACCCCTTGAGGCACAGAAGCTCTCCATTTCTTGGTTGTCAAACTGTGGCCCATTATCTGTTGTTATTCTCTGAGGGACACCAAATCTGCAACATATGCTGGATAAAATGAATTTTATAACAGCCTTTGATGTTGTTCCTGCCAAGGGGGCTGCTTCTATCCACTTCGAAAAGTAATCAATGGCCACGATTATGGTTTTGCGTCCTCCGGACGCCATAGGGAGAGGCCCAACTAAGTCTAATCCCCATCGAGCAAAAGGGATAGGCTCAGAAATTGATTCCATAGGAATGGCTGGTACATGAATTTCATTGCTGTACCTCTGGCATGGGTCACACCTTCTTACCAGTTCCTTGGCATCTTTCATTATTGAAGGCCAATAATATCCGGAGAGAAGCACTCTTCTTGTTAATGCTCTAAATCCACAATGGGCTGATCCCTCACCATCATGCAATTCGGAGAGAACCATTTGTGACTCATTATCTCCTAAACAGCGTAGGAGAGGTTTACTATAGGATTTCTTGTACAAGATCTCTCTAATCATGATGAAACCACGAGCCTTGTGCTTTAACGTTCTGGCTTGTGATTTTTCCAAAGGCACAATACCATCAGACAGATATTGTATAAGTGGAGACCTCCAATCTTGAGGTTTATTTGCTTGTATTTCAAAAACTTCCTCTTTCTCCCCTTCATCAAGTTGAATAGAAGGACTTTCAAGCACATGGATCCACGGGTAGGACTCCGTATATGATATTGTTGCCAATGAGTCTGCCAATTCATTCTCTGCCCGGGGAATATGCTCATAGACAACAGCTTTAAACTTCATTGCCTCATTTTTCAAAAGAAGCAAATACTTGATTAACTGCTCTTTTCTAGCTTCTGATAGGCCCAAAGCATGGTGGACAAGCAATTGGGAGTCGCTTAGTAGCTTGACCCTTTTTGCTCCACAAATGTAAGCCAATTTTAATCCAGCTATAGCTGCTTCGTATTCGGACTCGTTATTGGACGCCCTAAAAGCAAAACAAATAGCTTGAAACATGTTGTCCCCATAAGGAGAGGTTAGACATATTCCTGCCCCAGATCCTATGGCACTGGATCCCCCATCTGTTCGGACAATCCATACTTTTTTGTCTTTTGAATCAGCAAGTTGTTCTGAGTCCTTATCAGAATGGAATTCGACCAGAAAATCAGCCACAGCCTGAGCTTTTACTGCTGTTCGAGGAGCAAAGTCTATGTCGAAGTCCCCCAACTCTACTGACCACTTTGTCATTCTGCTCGAAATATCCGCTTTCTGAAGGACATTTTTTAAAGGGAAAGATGTCCGGACTATGATAGGATGAGCCTGAAAATAAGGCCTCATCTTTCTTGCAGCTATCACCAAGGCCAACGCTAATTTTTCAAGTTTTAAGTAGCGCAGTTCAGCATCAATCAGGCTTTTGCTGATGTAGTATACTGGGTGAGGATACCCATCAACCTCTCTAACCAACACAACACTGATGGCACAACTTGAAACAGCCAGATACACAAATAGAGTCTCCCCATTGATTGGTTTGAATAAGGTCTTCGGAGAGGACAGATGCTTCTTAATTTCATTGAACGCCTCATCACACTGTGGTGTCCACTCAAACCCCTTTGCACCTTTCAAAGTTTGAAAGAAAGGAGCACATCTGTCCGAAGACCTAGAGATAAACCTGTTCAAAGCTGCTAACCTCCCCGTTAACCGCTGCACTTCTTTAACATTTCGAGGAGGCTCTATTTGAAACAAAGCATTGAGCTGGTCCGGGTCGGGCTGGATTCCATGCTCACTTATAATGTACCCTAAGAACTTCCCGGACTGCACTCCAAACACACATTTTTCAGGATTTAGCTTTAAATTCACCTTGGCCAGGTTGGTAAAAGTCTCCTGGAGGTCGGACAAGTGTAGCTGCTCATCCACACTTTTCACCATCATATCGTCAATGTAAACCTCCATATTTCTTCCAATTTGATCAGCAAAGGTTTTATTGACTAACCTTTGATAAGTAGCCCCAGCATTCTTCAAACCAAAAGGCATCACCTTGTAGCAGTGTAATCCTCTATCAGTAACAAAAGTGGTATGCTCTTGATCTCTTGGATCCACCTGGATCTGATTATATCCGGAGAAAGCATCCATGAAGGAGAGTAGCTTGTTCCCAGAAGTAGAATCTACCAGCTGATCTATCCGGGGGACCGGATACAAGTCTTTTGGGCAAGCTCGATTGAGATCCGTGAAGTCTATGCACATTCGCCATTTACCGTTTTTCTTTTTTACCAAGACTGGATTGGCAGTCCACAAAGGATACTGAGCTTCTTTAATGTGCCCCATCTTTGTGAGTCTGTCAACCTCTTGTACAATGACATCAGCCTTTTCTTTTGAGAAAGCTCTCCTTTTTTGCACCACTGGTGCTACGTCTCTCCGGACAGATAAGTGATGAGAAATCACTTCTGACGGCACTCCAGTAACATCAGCATTGCACCAGGCAAAAACATGCTGATGGTCTTTTAAGAATTTTAACATTTCTTCTTTCAATACTTGTGGCATTTTGGACCCTATCTTGACAGATTTCCCTTCTTCTAAGCAGTGTGTCTCAACCTCCTCAACTGGGATCAACACTCCGGGGGTCTCCCTGGGGTCATCAATTTCACCCTCACCCCCAGAAAGGCCCTCAAACTGCTATTGGTCATTCATACGGACTGCCCCCAGCGTTCGTGGAGCCAAGGCAGTGGCATAGCATTCTCTTGCAACTTTTTGACTGCTCCGGACAACCCCAACCTGCCCCTGAACAGCATATTTTAGACACTGATGAACTGTTGAAGCCACTGCATGCATCCTAGAAAGCCAAGATCTCCCTAGAATAGCATTGTAACAAGTGGGACAGTCCACCACAATGAAAAGTATTCTGACCGTTTTCTTGAAAGGGCCTCTGCCCAACAATACTTCTTCTTCGAACTCACCAATTACATCAGCTGAACTGCCCGTGAAGCCTACAATCGATCGGTCTGACTTTTGAATCACAGCTGGATTTTTCATTTTCTTGTAAGTATCTAGGAAAAGGATATTGGCAGAGCTCCCAGTATCTACCAGGATTCGCCTTATCTCATTGCCCCCTATCGATGCTCCTATGACAACAGCATCTTCATGAGGACCAGCAATGTCTCTCAAATCATCCCCATCAAAGACAATGAATGGAAATAGATTTGACGATTGATAAGAGGTCATGCCCCCTTCTAGTTGGGTTGCCAAATTATGAACATGCCTTTTTCTTGATGAAGTGGTAGGAGCCGTTACGGTGTCCCCTCCGAAAATTGTCAAGGACTCAAAGAATTTAATGAGCCCGGAGACCGACCTGGAACGTTCCTCTATTGCACCCACTCTGTTCCTTGTTGGATCAGGATCCAAGTATTCTGATTCCACATCAAACCTTTCAACAATTACCATGGCCCCTTCTGGGGCAGCATTAACCGGACCAGCCCGGTGAGTGTTATCAGGCCTGTTGCCTCCTCTTCTTTTGACATACGCACCCAACTTCCCTCTTTCAATCAGGTTCTGAACCTCTTGCTTCAAGGCTATACAATCATCAGTAGTATGGCCAATATCATTGTGATATTGACAAAAAGAACTGTTTCGATGTTCTCTGGGAGACTGCAAGGTTGCCGGTCTCCGGTAGTGTACTTCATCTTTAGTTTTCTCGAAAATGGTTGCCACACTCTCTTTGAGCTCTGCAAACCACTCCGGTTGGACCCACGGCCCCCTTTTGTTTCTAGACTGTTGACTTTGTGCAGGAGCAGCTGGTTGAGACTGAGCTTTTCCTCTTCCATGCCCCTGTCCGGTTTCTCTAGCTTTGTTGCCGGACTGGTTTGGATTGGGAGTTGGTGTTACCGGGGTGGATCTCACCTGCCTGTGCACCCTGGTCTTTTTTGTTTCATCAACATTTATTTGCTTGCCGACTTGATTTAGCAATCCACCCCAGGTCATGGCTTTCTTCCTTGTTACTGAATCGGCCAGGTTGCCCGGGTTCAAACCCTGTCTCAGGGATGCTATTGCCACTTGTTCAAAACAATCAGCCAGCCCGTTCTTTGTATTCACAAAACGACTTATGTATTCTTTCAATGATTCATTTGGCTCTTGGGCACAATGGATTATGGTATCTCCATTGCCCTTGAGCTCCTTACTTCCCACAAATTGCCTTCGAAAGGCCACCCAGAAGGTGTCAAAGTCTCTGATACAACCCTGAGGAAGGCTGTTGTACCACTTCAGAGCACTCCCCGTAAAGGATTGGGAGAATGCCCTGCAGAGTATTTTATCATCATCATCAAAGTTCATCATGAAGTTCTTGAATTGCTCCAGATGATTGTCCGGATCAGTACTGCCGTCGTACTTCTCCATCTTTGTGCTGTCAAACCTCTTGGGGAGGTTCCCGGATAGGATTTTAGAAGACAGTGGAGACTGCCTCCAATTCCTTCCACGACTGAACACGGTATCCTCATTAGGTGTTGCAAAGATACCTGGCTCATCATGGAAGGCAAATGGATCCATCAGCAACCGGTCTATATGCCTCCGGCTGTGAGATGATCCTTTCCCAATGTGTCTTTTCATTCTTCCATGGTGGTCTCTTTTTCTGGAATACTTTTTAACTTGCTTTTGTTTTTTCCTGGTTCGCCCTTCGTCGCTGTTGGAGGACAAGGACTTTTCATTCCCCTCACTGTCCGAAGAGCTGTCCGAAGATTCTGAACTTGAGTCAGAACTCTCCACAGGCTTGGACCGGTGAGACTTTTTAGAACTAGCATGTGTCTTTTTAGTGCTCACATGAGTCTTCGAAGCCTCATGCTCTCGAGGGTTATCAGAGCGATGAGCAACTGATGCTTTGGACTTCTCCTTCATGCCCATCTTGGCCTTCTCAGCCCTCAGAGCTTCTATTTCAACCCTCAACCTGTCACGCTCTTGGACAGTATATTCATCGTTCTCTTCCACCACTTCGAGCAAAGCTGGTGGAAGCTCTGGATTATCCGGATTCATTCGGACAGAATTCTTTTACTTGGTTTTGAATGTTTGATTCAGGCACCGTCGCCTCCCACTGTGGTCGCCAATTTGGTGTGGATAAAAGTAGCCTGAGGGTAGGCTGGTAATTTTAAGTGGAGTTTTAAGGCGGCGTAAGGGTGTTTCACGGTGGTGTGGTGGTGTTTCAAGATATTTCAGGGTGTTTCAAGGTGTTTTAAGGGTGGTGAGAGAATCGAGCAGCCTGGCAGCAGTTAATTTTTCTTACCCCTAGTTAATGCTGGTGGTTGGGTATTTATAGTGTAAGATTTGGGCCCTTATGGGCTTTCGGGTCAAGTTTAATGGACCCGGGTCATGTTTAAAGACCCACAAGTTTTAAGTAGGTGAATAGACAGCTTAGTCAGATAGTGTTTAGGTATTTTAGTACTTTAGTCATAGTTCGAACTGACTTATATTTGCAGTGTTCAAAATGTTCAAAATCATCTGTCCGGTTCAACCAGTGTTGTTCGAATTGTAGTCATGGAGTCTGTCCGGTTTTACGGGGTGATTTACTTTGGACTACCCTTCCGGGGAGCTCTTCGAATTCGGACTCATCACCAGGTAGATTCATAGGATACAAAGACATGATCTAATGTTTCATTGCTTTGGAAAGCCCGGCATTTTGAAGCTATTTGTAAGCCTTTCATTTGAAAAATAGAATCAACACTTATTTATATGTTTAATATTCTCTCGATAGTGAAAGAACCGTTCTTTGGAGAAATATTATTCCAAATCTTGCTTTTAATTGTTGAGTTTCCATGTTTGTATGTAATTGCGTTCAATGTACTTTAAGATTAAAAGAACCATCAGATGATAACTTCCATATGATGGTATCTTGAGTATCTAGATTGAGAGATATTTTTTGGAATTATGGTGATATTAGTAGGTAATACACTAGAATAAAGCTTTGATAAGTCCCAATTGTTATTCAACCAATATTCAACTACCTTTGTATGAGTATAACAAGAGTTATTTGTTGCAGTTAGTGTGATAAGAGGACCAGTGTGATGCCACTTATCCAACCAAAAGTCTATACTTCCTTTACCAAGTTTGCAAAATATTTGTTTCTCAGCTCGTTCTTTAATCGTAAACATTCTTTTCCAAGTTTTGGAATTTGTATTTCTCAAAGAATTTTGTAGAGGATGCTTGTTTAAATGGTATTTTGAATGAATTAAGTTTGCTCATAACGTTTTATTTTCTCTGAATACTAGCCAAAGTTTAAAAGGATAAGTTGTTTGTATGTCTTTTAAGTCTCTTAGGTTTAATCTATTTTCACTATAGGGCTTGCATAATGTATTCCAACTTGACCATATTATTGTTTTATTAAATCATTGTTACCCCACAGATTGCTTAAAAGTTTGTTAATTTTTGTTATAATATTCAAAGGTAGTTAGACAGATTGCAAATAGTAAGTACGATAACTCAAAAGTATTGATATTATTAATATCATTCTACCACCACATGATAAGTGTTTAGAGTTCCATTCACTTATTGTATTCATGATTATGTCTATTAGTACCTCAAATTATGAAGAACTATTAGAAGTGTGAATTGGGGTACCTAGATATCTAAGTATTTTTCCAAAGAACTAATCCTAGATCTACTCATTGATGATGGGGCTATAAAAATGGCTTTTTCTTTATTTATTTCTTGGCCGAAATTCTTTTGATATGTCTCCAGAATGTAGAAAGTTTCTCTATATTACCAATAGATCCATTAAGGAATAAGATAAAACCATCTGCGTAAGCTAAACAGTTGATACTAAATGAGCTTTTAATTTTATGGGACTTAGATAGTTGTTGGCCAGTGAATTTGTTTATACCGCTTATAAAACACTCTTCTACAATGATGAACAAGCTTGGGGACAACGGGTACCCTTGCCTGATACCATTGCAAGATTTAAAAAATCCATATGTTGTTCTATTAATTATTACTGAGTATGATATATTTTCAATTCCTTTCTTAATCACGTTAATTACTTGAGGTTTAAATCCAAATGTATGCATTACTTCATATATAAAGTTGAACTTTATCTTGTCAAACCCTTTTTACATATCCAGATTGATTATTAGATTACATCCTCTTGTTTTTCTATTTAAGTCTTTAACCATTTCTTGAGTGATTTAGATGTTTTCTTAAATATATCTTTTGTCAACATATGCACCATATTCTTTTGAAATGATTGAAGGCAATAATCTAGCTAATCAGTTATTCAATATTTTAGATAGAATTATATTAAATACTGAGCACAAGCTAATTGGTCTAAACTCTTGCAAAGTTTTGGGTGAATTAGCCTTAAGAATCAGGCATATTAAGGTTGCAAACATGCCTTTAGGGTGGTTTGAGTTAATGAAATAAGAAGAAATAGCATTATATAGATTAACCTTAATTATAGAGGAGTATGACATGTAAAATTTGGAGTTGAATACATCAACTCCAAAGGCACTATTACTATTAAGATTTTTGATAATACAATGTATCTCTTGCATAAATTGGTATCTCTAAAATAATTTTATTATCTTGTTCAGATAGAAGATTGGGTATAGTTTCATTTATTAATGATGTATTAATCTGAGGAGGTGGTTTATTTAGTAAAGTTGAAAAGTAATCTACAGCAGATGACACTCACGTTAGATGAAGTTAATGTCATTGCGGGAATCTTTGTAGTTGGTCAAATACTTGATATGGTTAAGGCAACGAGAAAAGAGATATATGCACTTTACGCGGGGTTTTAGGCCTCTATTGGGTTTTAAAAAGAATTTAGAATGAGCAGCTGGAAAATGGCCAACTTACTCACAAGAATTACTATGGGCATACTGAACCACTCCTCATGCATCTACGCAAGAAGCTCTGTTTGCTCCAGTTTATATAATGGATGCAATTACATCTATAGAGGCTAATCTTCCTTCCTTGAGAGTTCAAAATTATTTTGAAAAGAGAATGAGATATTTTTAATTGCTCAGTTGGACTTAGTTGAAGAGAAAAGAGTGAAAGCACATTAAAGAACGACACGTTACCAAGTCTTGATGAGAAGCAGGTTTGCATCTAAAGTAAAAAAGAAGAGATTTTAAGGTGGGGGATAAAGTCATAAGAAAAGTGTTCTTGCACACTAAGGAGAAACAGTTCGGAAAGTTTGCTCCAAATTGGGAAGGACCATATATGGTGTGTGAAAGAGTCAAGCAAGGAACATATAGACTTCAAAACAAAGAAGGCAACATGTTAATACATCCTTGGAATGTTGATCATATCACGTTGTATTTAGAATAAAATCATCTTGTTAATATTTACTTTCTTATACTTCAATGTAAATGTTTGGTGGAGGGGCATACTCTTTCCTACCCTGGTGGCGTGGGGAGGTTTTAATGAGGTGTCCATATCTAAATCAATATATTATATTTTACCTTTTAAAGAAATGGTGTGGGGTGTAATTGAATGAATTAAATACTTGTTAAACACTTTTGCATTCAAAAAGAGTATATGTGAATGGCTCAGATGAATTAGTTACATGTTAAACACTTATTTCCTTCAAATGGAGTACCTTTGAATGGCTCAGATCGATTAAATACATATTAAACACTTATTTTCTTCAACTAAAGTACCTTTGAATGGATCAGGTAAGTATGATCAGATATTAATGGAAGTGTAAAAGAAGACAATGAAAAATACAAAATAAATGAAAGTAAAGATGGCATTAAACACTGATAAGATCATCAAAGATATATGATCCACATTACGGAAAACGCCTTGTATACGACAAGGATTTAAGTTGGTAAAGTTTCTAAAAAATATGATCTATGAATAACAAGATGCCTTAGCCATCCAAGGACTTCAGTTCAAAAAAATAAAATTCGAATAAAACAACAAAATGCCTTGCATATTTCAAGGACTTTGGTTCCAAAACACAAAATTAATATTAAATGATTGACCCTAAGGTTCGTTCTCTTCGGTCTCTCCGAAAATTTTCATTTTTCCTTCTCCTCGGACTGTTCACCATTATTGGAATGTCTGTCAACCTCGTCATCGAAATCAGACTCATATGAAGAAACACCTAGCTTATCCTCATGTGCCATAGTGTATAAAGGAATTTCCTCATAAAACACAAATTTCCACAAATCATCAAGAGAACTTTTAGAAAGGGTTTCATGGAACAACAAAACCATATCGGATTTAATGGATTATTCTCTCTAATTCATAGATTTTAATACCCCAATAGCATATTTATCCACCGCATTGGCTATATATTTACCCTTGTCATTTTTCAAAGAAATAATCTCATTTTCTTTCTTCTTAAGAAGATCTTCCAATTTTTTCTTATCGTTTGATAACTGGTCAAAAGAAATCTTATCCTTGGACAACTGTTTTTAAGGATTTGATCTCTTTAGAAGGTGTAGATTGCAGTTTGGTGTAGCTGGTTTGTGATTTTTCACAATTAGATATGGGTTTTTTCAAAGCATCACTAAGTTGTTCCTTCTCCTTGCCCAAAGTTTTAACATTTTCATATTCGGCCTTAATTTTCATCTCAGAGAGAAACGATGTCTCTGAACTGAGTTTTTACTTTCCTTACC
Source organism: Limnanthes douglasii subsp. nivea (assembly GCA_036936605.1). Lineage (NCBI taxonomy): Eukaryota > Viridiplantae > Streptophyta > Magnoliopsida > Brassicales > Limnanthaceae > Limnanthes > Limnanthes douglasii. The sequence continues at coordinate 354,957,402 of JAUPFV010000001.1, forward strand.
AAATCAACTGTTGTCCTTATGTAGCCTAAGACCGAGTGACCCAAGGTAACATGCTTACTAGATACTCCAAAGGATTCACCATCATGAATCACTCCATTGGCTATAGTGATTGATTGAGGGAAAGTTTTTTTTTTCAAATTCTTTTTTGTCAAATTCATTAAAGTACAAGTTTCCTATGTCATCTAGATTAACATCACCTTCGGTAGAAGGTTGGTCAGCTGTAGGAAACAATGGAGGGTAATGATCGATATTTATCTCTTTTTTATGAGGAATTTCAGTAGGAATAGTAGGGGGGATTACTTCGGATCAGAGTATGATTACTGAACCGAATGGCACTTTTTTATTCTTTCCTGCCCGTTTATCACTTCCCTCTTTAATCCATTTGTGCCCGTTCTTCTTCTTAATTTTTGGAGAACTTAATGGCTTTTTGGCCTCAACGACATTAATCGTGACAACCTCCAATAATGCAACATTAATCTCTCCTGGAAATCCTTAACTACCCACATCACCAAGCCCTTGAGAGAAATCTCCACCTTTCTTCTTTTTCTTTATGATTTTGTCGAGATGACTATGAGCCTTATTCCTAGCTGGTAAATAAAGCTTCCCATTTTTATCTTTAGTTCTTTTAAGGATATCAACAGCTTAAGGAGAATTAGCAAACTATTCCCAAAAGAACTCCTAGGTTGAGCTTGTTCTCCATAGATGGGCCCTTACCATGTTACTTGCTAGTAAAACAATATGAAAACAATTGTGGAACCTAGTTCCCCAATTCTTTATGGCCCACTGATTTAATTTTGAAAAAGAGTTTTGTCCCTCGTCCAAATGTTCTAAGAACATCTTTCAAAACACTGAAAGATAAATCTGATGTAAATTTTAATATTAATGTCCAATGTGAAATTTAAATATTCATACACAATAAAAAAAATAGAATATTTACTTGAACTCTTCTAGTATCTAGTTAACAAGCTTGGATTTCTTTTAGAAGTGATATTCTTTCCATTTTCCCAGGAACCACTGGAGAAAAAGAATTGGATCCTCCAAGGCTTATTAGCCTCTAGAAAATCTTCAACCACTTTGTAATCATTTTTATGTTGGAATAATAAAAAAGGATATGATGGTTTCGACACAAGCTGGCCACAACAACAAATTGTTCCATATGCATTGGAATATTGGAAAGTTTTGAAGCGATGATGTTGGCTAATCAAATACACTAAGCATTGGGGCTTAACTAACTCGTGCATGACTTTATTAAGTGAAAGTATCTAACTATCTCTGGGTCCAAAGGGAACCGGAGGCCCCAGTTGAGCACTTCAGTATATAACACTAGCTCTTTAGCCTTGCTACCCATTGGAGTCTCATCAGAGATGGGAATATTAACCTTGATGGACTCTAGAAAGCAGTATTTCTTCCTAATTCTATCCAACTCAGTACTGTGGGTGTATACATAGGATTTTTTTTAAGTGCGAACAATTAGCAATGACCTTGGAGAAGTTAGACCTCACTCGGCTAGTAAGGCCCTCCAAAAGTAGTTCAGCATTAGGCTGTGCTACTATCTTTTTATTTTCCCAAACCAAACTGGTGTCACCAGTGTGTCCAGAGGTTTCTAGTGGGGTATCTTCCCTGATATCATTGATCATGTCCTCCATTATATGTGGCTGTTGATCAGCCGACTTTATCATAGTATATTCTTTCTCAATATGAAAAGGCTCAGTTGATGGAAGTGATGGATTTGGATCTGAAGTAAGCAGTTTGGGGGCTCTCCCATTCCAGAACCTTCATCAGGTTTTTCTGTGTCCTTGGTAGTTGAACTTTCAGTTTTGGCTTTAAATAACATACTAACTCGTCAGGGTGTGCTTTCTCCAACATATGACCCCATAGTAATAAAAGGGGATGCAGTTTTACGACTAGTAACAACCTTAGATTTGGTGAAAGGTTTCTTTATTGATTGAAACGGTGGTTTAGAATTTGTTACAGATTGAGTAAAAGAAGTTTTTCGGAATTTTTTTGAATGGTTTATGAGATGACGAACTCGTGTCTGGTTTTGGTATCTCTTGTATGATCGATCCACCAGAAGAAATAGGTAATCCGACAACGATTATTGCCTCTCTTTTCTCTTTCTCTAACTCAGACAGATCGAGCCATCCCCTTTAATCAAGGAAGTTCTCGTCGTGAATATAAAAATCCTTAAAAATACTCGAAGAACTAAAAACAATGTTGATGATTCAAAGTATCTCTCTTTATAATCGAAAATTGAAATTTTTTTCACTCTAGAAATAGAAACAGTAAAAACAATAGCCCCATTAATATTTAAAGCCTAGGTACAAGAACCTAGGAAAAACGGCGAGTAGGTCCAACTAGAAACTCACACATGTAAGAAGAAATTAATCATTAAAGTTGTGACCTTTAGGATTTCTTTACCATCAAAATTCATTTCGGATCCTCATCAGATATAGCCTACAATGGTTAGTTCTTCAAATAAAAATTGAAAGAACTAAGGGGACTGATGATAGGTTCAGATATTATTGTAACTGACACTTGATAACCACCAAATTTTTCTGAAGGGGTAATTCAGGCAAAATAAATAGATTACAATGACTGAACAGTAAGATCAAGTGGACAATGACTCAGCTGTGTCCCTAGCAAGTTAGGTCCTGGCCCGGACGGTCCATGTATCCTAAAACAAAAATATAAATACACCAACCAACCACATTAAATAGGTTGGACGTTTTCTAAAAATATTAAATATAAATACCTCTCTTCTCTTATTACTCTTAACAAATTTTATTAAACACTTAGTTATTAAAATACCTCTTTTTTCTTTCCTTACAATGCTTTTTACCCTCATCAAATACTATAGTTATTATATTAATGGTTTTGTTGATTTGGTTGGTGGTTTTGAGTTTCAAATTTCCTAGTTAGTGAGTCTTCCTTTTATGGTTGTTGGTGTTTGGACCAGTAACGACCCTGTCCAACTTGAAACTATTACCCAATTATGAAAGTTGTTATCTGTTGGTGATTATTTTTTATTTACATTTATTTTTTGGTGTTATATGTAGTTTATCATAAATTGACTTGTAAATAGTAATGATTTTTTCTTGTTTTTTTAATTCTTATTCTTATAGCACAGTCCTCTGATTAAAGATGTAATAGATACCGGTGTTGTCCCTAAGTTCGTTGAGTTCTTTATTATGGAAGACTTTCCCTAATTTCTAGTGTGATAAGTTGTTAAAATTTCATTTTAATTATACTATTTTACTTTATGATAAGATTTTATTTATAATATTTGTGGAAGTTACTGAAGTGTCGTCTTTGCAAATTTATTTGCAAAAGTATATTTCTTTGTCTGCTATAATATCTTTTAGTTGTGCTATTATTTTTATGAATCGATTATCAGAGATTTTGTTTTCTCTAACAACCTTAGGTAGGTGTGTAGTCCACTTGTATATTCTTTTTGGTTATCACATCTAAGTTGCACTATGGTTAGCCATCAAATTTTACTAAAACTGAATTTAAACAAGATATGTCATATTGAATTCAAACCTAATAAGTGGTACATAAACCATTGTCTATTTGTTAATATATATAGGTTGGTGAAAGATTTGGTTGAAGTTGTAGCTACAGTAATTTAGGAACTATAATTGTTTTCTAATAAACGATCTTGTTGCGTTGTTTCTCAGTATTTTTTTCTAATATTTTTTTTCTCGTTGTCTATTATTTTCTTAAAGTTTTGTAAATATATACAATAGCTTATGATTTATGTATTCTATAAAAGAGACATGACTAATAAAGTTGAGTAGAATAATAACCGAATCATAATTTTGGTTGTAAGAAAAAGTAATATCTTAGCATATAAGGAAAAGTAGAACAGGAAAAGCATTATCTTTTCCTTGTATTGACACGTGTCCTATAGTTGTCATTGGATTTCTGTGTATCTCATGTTTGAACTATATCAGTATAGTTTCAAGAATTACTGTCACATGCATTTATGAAGTTTTGATTAGCATTTAACAAATTTTATTATATAATAGTTTCCCGATTCGTGAAAGTCTAGTCTTGTTATATATCGGTCAACACTTTCTAAACTTGGTATAAATACAATAGTCATTTTAACTCCAAACTAACTTCAGGCTATTTCAATTTGGAAAGGTTTAATTAACACCCAAACTCTATTCTAGTCGGAATAAGTGACTAAATCGTGTTTACGTTTCTTGGTCAGACGAGTTTATGTGTTGTGGTGCTAAATGAGTTAACTCGGTTCATATATTAAATTTGTTAATTTATGTTCAATTATTAGTATAGTTTATAACTGTCTATAGACAATTCTAGTTATCTCCTAAAAATTGTGCATGTTCTTTGTGTACTAAGCTTCAATATTTCTCCAAGATTGGAGAGGTTAGCGTTCAGTCGGAGGGTATAACTTTTGGACATGACGAGGTCACAAGATTTGTTACATGGTGCAAAAAGGAAGACCTCCGGTTGTTCTTATTCATGGATTTGGGGTTTAGACTCTATGCAGCAGCGCATATTTCTTTTGGGGCTCAATAGATGAACCCAATCCATCTTTTAAAGAACCAGTTGCAGCATACCATTTGGCATGCTGCAGTTTATTTTTTTTTTTTTTAAAAACGGTTTTTTAAAAGAAATGGCTGGTCAAAAAATTAAAAAAAATATACCATTATTTATAATTTTTCGATATCTACGAGTAAAGACTTGGTTTGTTTCATTCCGACACCGAAGTTTTTTGAGTTTTTTTTATTTATTTAGTATTTTCAAAATGATTTTTGGAATATTTTTGTAAGTTAAAAAAAATAAAAAATTATACCATGATTTATAATTTCTTGAGATCTATAAATAGAGACTTGGTTTGATTGATTCGGACAACGAAATTTTTAAAGTTTTTTTTATTAAGTTATTTCCGAAACAATTTTCCGAACATTTTTGTAAGTTAAAAAAATAAATAAATTATACAATGATTTATAATTTCTTGAGATCTATAAATAGAGACTTGGTTTGATTGATTCGGATAACGAAATTTTTTAAGTTTTTTTTATTAAGTATTTCCGAAACAATTTTCGGAACATTTTTGTAAGTTAAAAAAATAAATAAATTATACCATGATTTAGGTGATCAATAATATATTTTATTAAATTTGTAAATTATTTATTCTATTAAAAGTTGAAGCTTTTTCGGAAATCAAACCAATTTTATTTTTAATTTTGATTTTTAAATATACTATATATTATGTATTATATTTTTAATTATTTCAATTTTATAGTTTTTATTTGTAAAGAAAATATATTATGTTAAATTAAAAAATTTATTTATTTTAATATATATAATTTTAATATAAATATATAGTAAATAATAAGAAAGATAAATAAAAATATATGGTAGGATATTGTATGGTAGAATGATGTGGAAAAGAGAGAAATATGGTGGGGTATGTTGAAAGATGAAATATGCACTGCTGTGGGGAGTGAGAATTTTTGCAGAATTATTTGGAGAGTATGCTGATGTGGCGCTGATGTGGCGCGCTTTTGGGAGATGAAATATCCCCACTGTTGTGGATGGTCTTATGCATTTTATTTGAGGTTTGGATCTTTAGATATGGAATTATGTATTATCATTCTTATGATTATAATAATTAAGGGTCCTTTATTTTTAGTGTATGCAATTCTTTTCAAATTAGAATAATAATTACATATAACAACAAAAATAACACAAAATACTTTGATAAGAAAATTTAAATGTGATCTAATATTGTAGTAATGTTATTTTAGAAAGAGGGTTTTACTCCGGTGTCTTATTTATTGGTCAATAGACGTCATAATTTACAACATACTTGAGTTGACCAAGAGTTACTAAGTTTATGTGTTAGACTTGCTAGGATTTTGGTGGAGTGACAAAGCATTTCTCGAGTATCACGTTATGATATGGAGAGATCTAGTCTAAAAATTTAAATATGAATTGCATTGGCTAAACTTTTTGTCATTGCAATTTATTATTCGTTAATGGTAGTTTTCTAAAACCGTAGATTATGAATACGAATCAAGAAGTTTTCTAAAACCATTAGTTTCCTTTAACTTTGGTGTGATAAGTTGTTAAATTTCATTTTTATTGTACTATTTTACTTTATAATAAAATTTTATTTATAATATTTGTGGAAGTTACAATGAGTCATCTTTGGAAATTTATCTGCAACAGTCTATCATTTTGTCCGCTTTAATATTTTTAAGTGGTGCCATTTTTTTTAAACATCGATTAACACGGATCTTGTTTTCTCTAACAACTTTAGGTGTGTAGTGCACTTGTATATTTTCTTAGTTAGCACCTCTAAGTTAGGACTATGGTTAGCCATCAAATGTTTCTAAAAGCTATTCTGAATTTAAAGCAGATATGTCATATTGAATTCATACCTAATGAGTGGTGCATAAACCATTGTCTATTTGTAAAGATTGGTGAAAGATCGTTAGAAGTTGTAGCTACGGTACCGTAACTACTTTTTGGATACCTGAAACGCAAACTGACGCATGTAAGCCATGGTACAACACTTGCATAGATAGTTCCATGTTAAAATAACTCGACATAAGACACTTTGGGCTTTTATACTATCATTTACGACTTCGAGGTCATGTGTCGGCACAGAGTAGACTTAATTGTTTGGTCGACGTCAGTACTTTGCTACCGATCGACTCTTGTATGCTGCCGCGATGTAGTGATATTTATTTATTTATTTGATATCATTTCCCCTAGTTTTTTAATAAAATAAATCTAAGAGAATCTGTTTTCATGAAATTCTAAATCCATTCAAGCTGATCAGATTACATATATAACGGAAACGCGGAATTTACGGAGGCAGTTACAACTGCGCATAATTTATAACGGAAACTAATAAAATATAATTGCATACATATAAATAAGATACGAGATTATATTAATTATGCCAACATTTCTCCCTCTTAATCTCGTAACTCAGGCTTCAAGTTGAACACATCAGTTGCATCTCTTAAGAACTCGAATCTGTCATGCGGCAATGGCTTGGTAAACAAATCTTCAATTTGTTCTTCTGTGTTGACATGTGCAATATCAAGGATTTCTTGTGTCAGGAAATCACGCAAAAAATGAATTTTGATATCTATGTGTTTACTTTTTCCATGGAAGACTGGGTTCTTTGCTAAAGCAATTGCAGACTTGTTATCAACTCGCAGACTAACTTTTTCAACTTTAATTTCGCACAACTCTTCCAGCAACCTCTTGAGCCGCATTGCTTGGCAAGCTCCTGCAGAAGCAGCAATATATTCAGCTTCACATGAAGACAGTGCTACAACCTTCTGTGTTTGTGAAGTCCAACTAATCGGATCCCTGCCCAGAAAAAAAAACAACCCCACATGTAATTTTCCGATCATCAATGTCTCCAGCAAGATCACTATCAGCATACCCAATCAAATCTAGATGTTGTTGTTCTCTTTTAACATACTTCAAACCGAAATTGAGTGTACCCTTTATATATCGAAGAATTTGTTTGACAACACTCATATGTTTTATAGATGGTTTTTCCATGAAACGGCTAGTCACGCCAACAACAAATGATATATCAGGTCTAGTATGGACTAAGTACCTCAAACTCCCAATGACACTGCGATACATTGTTGCATCAACGAATAGATTTCCATCAGTCTTGTTTAGCTTTAGCCTTGAATCCATTGGTACCCGACATGGATTACAACTCAGCATTCCCATTTTCTCCAAAATCCTTTCTGCATAACTTGTTTGGCTCAAAGTTATATTATCAAACCTCTGTTTAACCTCAATTCCCACATAAAAACTTAACAAACCCAAATCTGTCATGACAAACATTTTTTCATATTTGATTTGAAATTTCTCAGGTTCGCCGAGTTTGAGCTGGTTATTACCAAATCATCCACATAAACACCAACATACTGCATATCACCTCCATTTCTTCTTTTGTAAACTGAATGTTCGAGACTACATTTCTCATAACCCAAATTCTGTAAACAAAAGTCTAGTTCTTCATTCCAAGCTCTTGGAGCATGTTTCAAACCATATAATGCTTTCTTCCATCTCAGAACTTCATCTTCTCTTCCTTTCTCAGCAAAACCTGGTGGTTGCTTAACATAAACCAATTCCTTTATATCTCAATTCAAGAACGTTGATTTCACGTCCATATGGTGTACTTGTCACCCTTCATGGGCTGCTAGTGCCATAAGCAATCTAATAGTTTCTAATCAAGCAACTGGAACAAAAACCTCGTCATAATCAATTCCATATTCTTGAATGTAGCCTTTGACCACGAGTCTTGCCTTATATTTAATAATTTCACCGTCTGGATTCTTCTTCAACTTCTAAACCCATTTCAAACCTATTGCTTTGTGTTCTGGTGGTAATTTTCTTAGCTCCTATGTTCTATTTTTCTTAATCGCCTCAAGCTCCTCCACCATTCCCAGCCTCCAATTTTCATTGTTGAATGTTTCTTCTTGCGTCATTGGTTCTTCAATAGACAGAAGGCTCATATCTGAATCTAACCCAATTTCCTTAGTTTCATCATATAACTCTTGTAAAGATCAAAAGTTTTTGGTAGAGTTTCATCGTTTTCGTTGCTAGGTTCCTCATCTGATCTTGTATCATCCCAATTTAATAAACTTTGAGAAGAAATTGATGGTGATTCAAGATTCTAATTCTCTAGTTGAATATCTAATGGAAATGAAGTTACTGGGTTGAAGTTCCATAAATTCGATCATCAAGCTTGTTCACATCATATTTCAGATTTTTAACATAAGGTATACATCCAAAAATTTGAAAATGACTTACACTTGGTGTTTTTCTGAAGTAGACTTCATATGGTGTCCTTCCACTTATAGCTCTTGTGGGACAACGATTTAGAAGATAGGTTGCTGTAACTGTAGCTTCTGCCCAAAATTCATATGGTATTTTTTTATCCTTCAGCAAACATCTCATTATCTCGAAAATGGTTTGATTTCTTCTTTCCACCACACCATTTTGTTGTGGTGAATATGGTATTGTCATTTGCCTTTGAATTTCATGAAGCTCACAAAATAATTTAAACTCTTGAGACTGAAATTATTTGTCTCTGTCTGTCCGTAATATTTTTATTTTCTTTCCCAATTGCTTCTCGACCTCTGCTTTGAACTTCGTAAATCCAGTAAGTGCTTCATCTTTTGATTTCAGTGGTTTTAGCCACATGTACGTGCTAAAATCATCAACAAACAAAGTAAAATACGTGTTCCCTCCTTTGGTATTTGGTGAAATAGGACCACAAATATCTGCATGGATTAGATCTAACAAAGAACTTGCTCGATAGTGACTTTGAGTTGGAAAGCTTCCTCTGTGTTGTTTCCCAAGAACACATACATCACAATTCTGACCATATTGTTTAGTGACTTTGTGTTGGAAAGCTTCATCTGGATATGTCCTTCTCCATCAACAAATTTTGATTTTCCATAGGAAAAGTTTCCTCTCCCATAGCCAAAGCCACCTCTGCCTCTTCCTCGACCGCGACCTCGGGTCCTTCCAGAATATGTCGAGTTGAATCGTGACTCCCATTCTGCTTTTGTTAACAACACATTTTCATCATGCTCTTATTCTTTATCACCTTTAAGACGTTCTTCATGGGCTCTTAGTGCCCTAATAACATCTTCAAAAGACTTGTTTTTAGCATCTTCAAATTGTTCAATTGACGCTGCAATTTGGGTAAACTTTGACGAGACTGATCTTAACAATTTCTTGTTGATCAGATTATATATATATATATATATATATATATATATATATATATCGGAAACGCGGAATTTATGGAGGCAGTTACAACTGTACATAATTTATAACAGAAACTAATAAAATATAACTGTATAAATATAAATAAAATACGAGATTATATTAATTATGCCAACCGATTTGAGGATAGATGAAGTTCAAGAGTTAGTTTTGTATATAAATTATGCTTTGTATTTTGAATTTTTGCTGTCTTGGTGGCTTAACCATGTATGGGAGAAATTTGCCGAAAAAATTGTTTTTACGAAGGTAAATTTCTCTATTTTTCCTTTAATTTTCTAAAAGTTGAATCTTCTTTTTTTCAATTTCTTAAAATTTTAATTATCCTCTAGATTGTTCAAATAGTGCGATTCGCCATCCATTCTTCAAGCAATACAATGAAAAGATACCTTTCGACTTCAATGAAAATGTTTTTGAAGGTGAAGATTATTTATCGGGTTTTACCAAATTCTAAGGTTATAAACATTCGATGAAGATACTTATATATCAGAAGCCAGAAGTAGCTTCGATCAATCAGTATAGTAATTTAAATATATGAAGATTGAACTTTATGCTTCATGGAGTTGAGTTAAAGTAGATATTTTACCCGTGGAGTTAAAGTAGGTACTTTCTGGGTACTTCTGCTATATGATGTTAAAGTAGATTTTCATGGTATGTTTATTGTGTTTTAGTTTGATAAAGTATGATAAATAATCTTCAAATTCATCCCAACTAGTATGAGAACAAATGTAGTGAGAACATATCTCAACTAGTATGAGGCCTTTTGGTAGTGGACCAAATGCAAAGCCGTGAGGGCCTTCGGATTCCAAAACGGACAATATCATACTAGTGTTGAGATCGGTTCTGTTCTTACTTATATACGGTGGAGGAATATGCGGACCGGACCCCATATTCCCCAAAAAATAATGACTGTTGAAAGCTTTGGAAACATATGATAATTCAAAAGAGCTGGTGAGTTATCACATTGTTGCAAGACTTTAGATAGCTATGCAGATGAAACAAATACTTTGAACGTAAAGACTCGTCAAATTTGAATGGAAAATAGAGGGTAAAACTTGATGTAGCTGTCGCATTCGCACTGAAAAAATTTAGGATCCGTTCGTCCTTTCCTAGTTACAGAATCAGTTTAGAGGTATATATTTGGCTTTCCGGTCTAATAAGCAAAGAATTACGAAGTAACTTTATCTGGAGAATCTTTTAGAAGGAAATCATATGTATTTGGCTTTCTGGTCTAAAAATGAAACTAACTCAAACTTTTTACTTCAGCGTGCATATCAAAACACAACAATGGAAGACCAAATTCAACATCAAACACTTAGAAGTACTAAGCCAAGCCTGTGGGTGGTAGACAGGATAAAAGGGCGGTGTTTCATGAAGCCCGGGACCAAAACCTGGTACGAACAAATAGCTTTGAATTTTATAAATAAGAAAAACGGAAACTTACGATGCCCCGTTTTCTGGTTACTTGGTCCTTGAGATTGGAATTCCGACTGAGCTGACTGAGCTAGATGAAGTCGGAAAACCAAGTAAATAGTAGAAATAAAAGTTGGCTTTATAAACTAAAAACAAGAAAATACGGTCACATGTGGTTAAAGATAATGCTAACCAACCCTCGTGGTCCAGAGAAATATTTATCATTTCGTTGTTGTGCCACTTGAAAAGAAAATAAGATTCTCGACAAATTTCGGTGAACTTCTCAATATCTCAAGTTGTCCATCCCTTACAAGAGTTCGAATGTTTTTGTTTAATGATGCAATTACATGGTACAATTTTGGATGTTATTGCATCTTTAAACAAAAACTTCCGAGCTCTCCGTAAGTACGGAAAACTTGACAAATTGAGATCGCTACGATTTGTTAGTTGTGAATGTTACTTTCTTTTCATTCATGGCGCAATAAAATAACAAGATTTTCAGAATGTTCCATAGTATTCAGAAGTATTAAAGAAAAAAAAGAGCCTAAAAATCTAGTTAACCATAAAAAAAAAATTACCAAACATGATAAAAGTCTCCTGAATACCGTGAAGGTGCGACGGGCATACTAAACTATGCGAGGAACAATTACAAGAAAGAACTATATTACCCGATTAGAACACTACAATCAAAACTAACATTATAATAAGATCAAAATACATAAAATAATCATAGTCTAGATCGAAGAATCTAAAAAAAAACTCAAGAAAAATATATATAAAAACCCAAATTGAGATCAATAAAACAACATTTAGACTAAATTTTTTTAAAATAGAAATGAAAAATAAAAATAGAGAACGAAGAAACTAGAAAGAAAGATTGTTGTGACTCCCAACTCGAGAAGCATCATCTAGCCAACTCTTGTGAATATTCTCAATAAAAATGAAAGAATCCGATTGTTTTTTTTATATCGCAGAATCCTACCAAATTCGTGGGACGAGAAACAATCCTAACCAGCAAAGTTGAAATACGAACAAGATAAATACATAAAAACACAAATCTAAATCTGAAAATCTAAGATCTGAATCACAAAAACCCAAAAACAAAATCCAAAATTCCTAGATATGGAAAGAAAATCCATAGATCTATAGCAGAAAATCAAGATCTAAAGGTCATACCTTGCGAAAGAAGCAGCAAATAGATAAAAATGAATTTCGGATTCTTAAATCTAGGAATCATGCGGATTGAGGAAGATACTTTGGAGATTGCAGGAGTGGCAAACTGGTAGAAGCAAAATAACAGAGAGAAGTAGTGTTGGATAAACCCTAACTCAATTCTCAAATTAAAAAGAAAACGTTGCGCAGCTAGTATCATTTTAGGGCTTAAATAGAAAACACTCCTAAACGCTAATCCAAAATATCCAAAATGCAACGACATTTGGACTTGTTGGGCTATTTTAAATAAATCCATAATGTATTAAAAATTTGTAAAAGACAATGGAATAGTTGTTTGGGCCCTAAAAGTTAGATTTTGGAGCCCAAACTTCGTGGCCATGCCTCAGGATATCCAGTGTAGTAGCAAGATCCGTTTGGGTTTGTTCAAAATCGTTAGGTAGCTCTGGATTTGTTGGCCTACATCACGAACTTTAGGAGCTCCTCCGAAAGCCAAAAACGGAGCCTTAAAAGATGAAATCAGTCTCTCGAATGAAAAATGAGAGAAATCAGTTTGTTAGAACAAACGACTAGCATGAAAAGATAGTTAAGCTAGATAAGAATGGTAGATTGGGCAAAATAAATGGTACTTCTAGCTCTTAGAGGAACATTAAGGTTTTTAGAGAATAAAGGGCTTCTCTATCTAGATATCCTTCCTTTATTTTTATTGGGATCAAATTTCTTAAAAATATTTGTGTCTTTTTTCGAATCGATAGCGATGTTTGAGAGACAACGACAAAACGAAAGAATCTAAACTAATTTGAGTAATTAGAAAATTAAAAGAATCAAAATTGGCCACAATCGACCCAACCTTTTTTTTTTATAATAGAAAGTGGTTGTAATTTGAGTAATTTTTGGTTTGATATAGAAGCACCGTATCCGGTGCTCATGGTTTTAGGGTTAAAATAAATAAGGATGGAAATGGATCGGCATGAGTGCATGTATAACCTATAATCTATTCGTTTATATTTATTTTTAAAGGATTACAATATTTTCGTTTCTCATTTACGAATTCATCGGAGTCAGATGCCAACAACAAGTTTTCACAATTATTTATTTATTTATGTATATCTCGAATAACAAGCCTCAAACTTGGTTATTTTTTTAAATTTAGTAACAAATATATAACACGTATTTATTATTTAAGATTCATATTATTTAAACTTTTAATATAATATATTTATTTTTTGTTAAAAAAATCAAATAGACAATCCTAATTTTAAAATCTACTCAATTTATATGTTTAGAATTGTTAAATATATAATAATTTAATATTGTTTTGATTATAATGAAATATGAACAAAAATAAAACCAAACATAAATAAAACCATCAAAACATTTATAAAATAATAAAACATCAGCTATTAATTAATATTACTATTAGGATAGTGAGTTTTTGGTGGATCGGGTTAAGATTGATTTTAGAACCTGTAATCCATCCAAATCCGGGTAATGTATTTTACAACTCCATATAAAAAGGTTTGACTACTTTAACCCATCTGCGTTATTCAGATCGCATATCCACAAATTCGAAAAATTTTACCGCACCTAAAAAATGGTCTGACGAAACCAAACTAAATAGATGTTGATCGTAAATTGTTTGTGGTAAAAATGAATACCTTAGATATTTGGGTTCCATCTGTTTCTTTAAAATATTAGAGAAAATGAATATATAAATTTTAGAACAAAACTTGAAAAGGAGAGAAAAAAACAAAAATAATATTTTAATTCTGGAAAATGGAGGAATTTTGATTAATGAAACAATCAAAACGTGGAAAAGATTAAAAACATTAATACACAAGGTTAATTAGATTCCCAACTCCCTCTTCTGCAAGCTGTAATTGGAAAACGATCCTAAACCTTCGGAGCAAAGCCTCAAATCTTTATCGCGTCATAATTGGGAATGGAGCCAACACTTCTATCTGGCATGACCCATGGCTTTTCTCCACGTCTCTTGTCAACTTTTATGGCCCATCAATCCAAACCTTTCCAGACTCAGAAACATAAAAAAAGTTGAAGATCTATGCAGAAACGGTAGATGGGCCTGGCCCGCACAATCCAAAGCCCCCAATCGACACCTCCAAGATCGCCTAGGTGAAATCATCTCAGCCCTCAGAGACCTTCCTCCCACCACCACCCTAACGGACACGTTCATCTCAATCCCTAACAACTCCAAACCAACCATCTCCATCAACAATACTTATTCTGCCCTTAAGCACTATAATGGGAAGGTCATTTGTTCATGCCTAACCTGGCATAAATACTCCATTCCCAAACACTCTTTTATAACCTCGCTAGCCATTCAGAGCAAGATCTCCACCAGGGATAAGCTTTTATTTTGGGGCCTGGACTCCCCGGCCTCTTGTGTCCTCTGTAACAACGCGCTAGAATCCCTAGATCATCTCCTTGTCCTCTGCCCTTACTCCTCTGCCATTTGGGAGCTCTTGTGCCAATATATCCTCCTCCCTCCCCCCTCGCTCTCGTGGCAAGAATGGTATGAAGCTGCTAGCTCCTGGGCTCCCTCGGATAACAATCAAAGATCTCTGTGGAGCATAACGTTTTGTGCTACAGTCTACTACATTTGAAAAGAAAGGAACAACATTTTTTTTCAACAACAAGCAGACCCCCTACACAAATATCTTTCACCTTGTTTTTTCCGACCTACGCTACCGTTTTAAAGGAACCAAATATCCATTCACTATATAATATTTTCTAGTTTTTTCATATAACTGTTTTCTTTAATATTTAGGAAATTGAAAGCCTGTAAAAGGTCCTCGACCCTATGAACCTATGTAAATTTTTTATATTTAATTTACAAGCTTTTTATAACAAAACAACAAGGATAATTATATTTCTCTCTTTAATTTTATATTTACTTATTTTCTAGTTTCAAAATAATAATTTATTTTACCAGAATACATTTGGAATGTTGTGAATTTGTTATAATTATCGATTGAAAATTATAAATACTATTAGACTTTGCAATAGATTTAAGAGTTATCGTAAAAGACTATAGGAGATTCTCCAATAATAATGTGTTTTATCAAACAAATTTTTTTATGTTTTCACCTTGTTTAGGATAAACACAAACAAGACCAATAATTTAGAGTATTTTGCCTCTTGTAGATATTTGAATTTTTTTTTTATTATTATTATTATAATTTAGTTTGAAAGTGTTATAAATATTGTGTGGATACCAGGAGCAGGGCTAAAGTTTAGCTAGAGGGAGGGTTATTTGACTCAACAATTGAAGATCGGGTTCGAAGAGCCCAATAAGGGTTATCGCTCTACTTTCAGAGCGTTCATTACAAAATCTTGCTAGATTGGATTATAAAAGGGTGATGGATTTTATGCAATTAAATGAAAATATTTCACTTAAAATTAACGCTAAACTTAAACCCTAGTTTTGGTATCACGGGTCATTCTGCGACTTTTAGAGAGCTTCGTCTTTTCTCTCTCTAGTATATGTCTATAGGTTCATCTTGGGATATAGTTATACTCTTTTATGAATTGTAATTCGTGACATCTCAAGCTAGTAAAAGATATTCAACATTCGTCTTCATCTTTTTCTAAACATGAATAAAAGACTTCCGCATCAAGACCTAGAATAGTATAAGGAAAATAATGTTTTATAATATTTTTCTTCCATTTTATCTTCACATTATTTATAATATATGAGGATTTAGATACCACAATTTAATAAGCATGTTCTAACAAGTAGTATCAAAACATACGCTTTTTCATATACATGTATGAATAAAAACTATGAAATCAAGTCTTCCAAAAACTCAATTTATTTTAATCCATTCAGCTGAAAGAAAAGCCATTTTTTATGATTTTGAATTTATTTTTAGGATATATGTATGAGTATGTGTTAGGTCAAAATAGAATTACATGTTTAGTGCTTGATTAGTGCAATCGAGAGCACGCAAAATGTTTATTTGTTACTATATATTTATGTGTTTGTCCGATTTTTGAAGCATTTTAGGATGCAACCCTAATTTAAAGATATTTATGTGATTTACTTTTGTATGTCACTTAAAAATCAAAGATCTACATTATCATTGACTTATTTATTTGAATATCCGAGTGGTTAAGGCTTCAAGATGCAATATTTGTAATGTTATTTTTGCGATGATATGAGTGTGGTTGTTGCATTATACCCCATACAGAGGTGCAACTAACCAATTCATACATTTATAATATCTTGTGTATATATGTATGTATGTATGTACGTATGTAGGTCTATAACATGTTTTATCCCAGTTAAGTTACATTTGTATGATAAGACAACGTGTTTCTCTTGTTTATTTATTTGTTTTGCCACTGCTCAAACTTGTGATCAAGATACCGAAGACGTAAGCATTGACCAACAAGCCACTAAACAGAGACTCTTTTTTTTGCGTGACACCCAGGCAGACATGCCCTTAGCCTAACGGCTTGGGGAGAAACTTGTGTTCAAAAACTCGATGGTTCACGGGATTCTGCAATTCACACCAAGTATCGCATTTCGCTACGTTCTTCATCGATGCGAGAGCCAAGATATCCGTTGCCGAGAGTCGTTAAAAAAAGATTTTCCATTGCCGGGACTTGAACCCGGGTCTCTCGGGTGAGAGCCGAGTATCCTAACCACCTAGACTACAACGGATGATTCATGTTGTGTTGTGTACTCTGTTTGACATGTTTAGGTTGGTTAATTATGTTATTTTTATGTATTTTAGGGTGTTATGTTATGTGCTTAGGGGTTCACAAATATGTGACCCATTATTTTCGCATTGAGAAACATCTAGTAATATGAATGTATGATCACATAATGAGGAGTAATTAATCATTGTCACTGGAACTTCGAATTTAGTATGTACGGAGTGATGACATGCATAACGAAAGATCCTTATTTTTCAGATAAATGAAATTCGATTGGAATTCATGCCCCATTATATGTTTAAGCACGTGTTGGGATATATCACATCCTTGAACTAATTCAGACCCTAAAATATATTGTGGTACAATGACTTTAGGTTTTACTTGGTAAGATAGGCATCCAGTCGAGGTGGTACATAGTTTTTTTTTCGGAGGGAACCCGCAGCCGCTACTCAGAGTGCAATGAGTGCGCACAGGGTAAACCCTCAGTCTGACGCGATAGCCTGCAAACCAACGCCAGAAGGTAAACCACACAAGGTGACAGGCTCAGCCGAGAAAGCGTACGTAGAGGGACTCGAACTCATGACCTTTTACTTATAAGAATACCATACTCAACCAACTCGGCTACCCCCTTGGGGGCGAGGTGGTACATAGTGCAATGTTAACATTGGGATTCTCATTCTCTGCAATTAATGTTAACATTGAGAAATACCGGGCGAAGAATAAAATGAAAGAAGTTTGGGGTCTCACAACTTAAGAAATGATTATCGTGTCTGTAGGCCGACCCCCTCTAAAACGACTACCTTATATATTTCATGAGTGTGAAAACCTTTTTATGATGTCGCTGATGTGTTTAGATGCACCATACTCATGCAAAATTTGTCTTTCAATGTTGCAAGTTTTGTTGAGTTACCATGATTAGTAGGGTACGACCCCCAATGAAGGTTTGGGTGATTTCGAGATATGACCTAGAGCATATATTATTTTATCTTAAAATAATAACTCTAGAGGTAATGTATAACACGATGGCGCGCAGCATCTCAAACCCTCAAACCTGACAAAGTGTGGTACATATGAATACTCTTTCAGACCCTCCAACCTGACAAAATTAATGTAAATAGGAACACAATCGAGTTTATAATATAAAATACTTTGCCTTATTAAGTTGTGGAACATATTTTGTACCTCTATGAATAGATTAAAATTCAAGGATAAAAATATCAAAATCATGTTATACTTTCTATTTTGGTGCTTATACTCTATAATTATCTTTAGGATCCAAATCTTCATTCGAACCTTAGGAATATTTATTCTCACCACATAACTAATATTAATGTTTTATTCCTAAGTTAAAGTTTCAGTTATATAATAATTTTTTAAGGGTTTACATTTATTTATTAAAAATATAAAGCTCTAAAATGTTTCAAGAAATTAAAAGTTGTTGAAGAGAAACTATAAAGCTCCTAAGTTACATTTATTTATTCAAGGTTTACATTTCTCTTTTTTAGTTTACTTGTTGGTATGTTATAAGAAACTGTATAGTTTAGTATGATTTATTCTTGTCTTAAAGCTTTCAGTAATCTTTAATCTCACATTGAATTGCCAGAATTAAGTGATGTTAAAACATTTTTCTAAATGGTGGTGATCAAAATATCCATTAGTTGCAAAATAAATTAATTTTATAGCGCGCTGGCGTCCACCGTCTCCGTGAAGGATAGCAATTAATACATTTGGCAATGATATTATCAAAATTTATGTATCATTCTGCAAAATAATTGAAATAATATGATAACAAATGTATATGTATCACAAACATTCATATCATATCTCTGAAAATGAGGCAAGAAATCTAGTTCATAAGATGTTTCGGAAACCTTCTCTATCTTAACTATTCATATATGATGGACACATGAGAACATACTTAATAAAGGAAATTAGATGTATTGGGAGCATTGAAATTCTTTGAACAATTAATATACGGTTATTAGGAAGACATTCCTCTTTGAGATATTTAGATCATATATATTTTGGCTTTTCTACGCATATATTTCAATATAACTGGAGTCCATCGATAAATTCAAATAGTTTGTTATATTTTTCCATAATGGTTGCTACTCGAGGGAGGTATAACAATTGAATGACCAATGTCATCACTAAATGTTTAGGTCTATAAAGTTAAGATGTGTAATAGTTCTTTATCAACCGAATTCATAGGAAGTCTATTCGTAAGATGAATATTAAACTTTAACATATGTAAAGGATTGTTTAATAAATTTATAGATTTAAGGACGTCTAATACAAAGAAATACTTACATCCATCGCATTGGGAACTAGAGTCTGAGAGAGTAATAATTATCTCAATCTAGAACTAATTTTATTTTATAACAGCCATTTTAGAAACCCATTATCAAATTTAGATATGGGATAATACAATTATTTTAAGGATGTTTAGTTTATGAGAGAAATATTCACTGAACAACCTTGATATTGGAAAGTATCATATTTGATTTGATCATTCCAGTTTTGATCATCTTCTTATTCCTTTTTAGGAATCAATGTTACAATCCTCACTTAAGGATAAAAGGCTGTAGGTTTTAATAGAGGACACACGCAACATCATCAAGAAGTTATACAAAATTAATTTAGTATAGTACCTTAAAAGAGAATTTTTTGTAATGTCATACAAACATTCTACAATAGCATTAAGGTCTTTTACGATCAACAAAAGAATTCAGTTCTAAATGTTGTAATAACATAAAGAAGTCTCACAAGAACATTAAAATCTTTTATGGTGAAACAAAAGAATCAAATTTGTAGCTTCTATAACAATATAAAGAGTTTCATACGAACATTAGAGATATTAATATAATTAGAGAATTAAGTTTAGGTTTCCATATGATCACGTTTAGATTTTAAATATTTAATTGTAAAATATTGTATTAGAAACGAAAATTTAGGAAAGATAATTCAGTTCAGATATTTACATGGTCTTACACCAAACAAGTTTCATTAAATGCGAATAGACTGGCCTTTTATTAGAACTTTAAACTCATAATTTTAAAGAACTTTTTTAAGATAATCCTCGCATAACTTGTAAAATTCATAAAATTTAAATTCATTATTGAATATTAAGAGCAAGTATTTATGAATGGAAAACCACGATATATATATATATATATATATATATATATATATATATATATTTAAGAATTTTACTAATTAACAATAAAGAGTTTTATAATTTAATCAGTCCATAGGAAGATTAACAGGTTTGTAACAATCGTATTTATATCTAATTGAGTTAAAAGACACTAACAATTAGAATTTTATTCTATTAAGGTTAAATGCCTCTTAAATTTTAATCTATCAAAGTTGTAATCTCTTTTGGTTTTAAGATTAACATAGTAAAGTATTGTGAATGTCATTAATTCATTGAGAGTGGATTCAGTTTTGGAGTTCATTGTCATATTAATTATCATAGGTTATATGGACCTATTGCATGCCATTAAGAATTTTTTGTTAATTGTATTATGTTTGACATTTATAGTGAAAATGTCTTATCTATTAAGGAACCACGAATAATCAGGATTACTTTTGATAATTATATGAGATAAGTCTTTTCAGTCAAACATCTCAAGATATATTTGGAAATTTATAATTCACAAAATATTTTATATTTTCCGATAACTGAACTTGCGATGTACGCTCATGGTTAATTTGGGATAAAGTATAAATTTCATCTAAAGTAATACTTAAGAGATTCTATGGATTGACCATTGTGCATGATATGTCATCAAATATTACATCATCGCATAGTGATATATATACAAAGTCATGCAATTAAGGAGGTCAATTAAATGCATGACTTTATAGGATAAATGGATGTGACATTGTGATTTACACCTATATATTTTATGGGAATAAAAATTATAGCACACTTAATTATATCTAATTGATAAAATATATTTATTTATAGTTTATGAATGAATTGTTTTTTAACTTTATAGTCGATGAATAAAGATGAACAAATGACCTTCCCAATTTGGAGCCAATTGTATAGAATTTTTTCTTTTTCGATGAAGAAAAACTCTTTATATCACATTATCTCATAGTTTAAAACTTCTCAACCGCATCTTGAAATCATACATATTCCTTATTAATGCCTTGTAATATTCAGACCAAATATGTGCTTTGACTCTTCTTTCTTCAATTATATTTAGCTCAAATTTCAGGCTTATACATCACTTGTTCCATCATCTGTTGCATCCTCACTCGCTTAGTAAGGCACTTCGGAAGCAGTTCGAAATTAGGTGTTGCTACTAAATTTTTATATACCTGAACCGAACTGGTGCCACCAGTGTGTACAGAGGTTTCTATTGGGGGATCTTCCCCACTATCGTTCATCATTTCCATTATTATTTGTGGTTGTTGATCATTAGACTTTAGCATAGTATCTTCTTTCTTAATATGAGAAGGCTCAGTTTATGGAAGTGATGGATTTGGATCTGAAGTAAGCAATACTAGATGCTCTCTTATTCCAGAACCTTCGGTAGGTTTTTCTAGTGTCCTTGGCAGCTGAAGTTTCAATTTTGGCTTTAGAAAGCATAGTAACTCGTCGGGGTGTGCTTTCTCCTACATATGACCTCATAGCAATAAAAGGGGATGGAATTTTACGATCGGTAATGGATTAGATTTGGTGAAAGGTTTCTTGATTGATTGAATCGGTGGTTAGGATTTGTTACAAAAGGAGCAAGTGAAGTTTTTCAGAACATTTTTGATGGTTTATGAGATGATTAACTCATGTCTGGTTCTGGTATCTCTTGTATGATCGATCCACCAAGAGAAATAGGTTGTCCGGCAACGATTATTTCCTCTATTTTCTCTTTCTTTAACTCAGACAAATTGAGCTATCCTTTTAATGAAGGAAGTTCTCACCGTGAACATAAAAATCCTAAAAAAAATACTCAAAGAATTGAAAACAATGTTGATGATTCAAAGTACCTCTCTCTAGAATCGAAATTTGAAATTGTTTTCACTGTACAAATACAAGCAGTAAAAACAATGCCACATTAATATTTAAACCTTAAGTGCAAGTACCTAAGAAAAAACGGCTAGTAGGTCCAATTAGGAGCTGACACATGTAAGAAAAAATAAATAATACAGTTGTGACCTTTGAGATTTTTTTACCATTAAAATTTACTTCAGATCCTGATCAGATATAGCCTACAATGGTTAGTTCTTCCAAAAAGTATATTGAACGAACTAAGAGGACAAATGATAGGGTTGGATATTGTTGTAACTGGAACTTACTGACCACCAGATTTATCCGAAGGGGTAATACGGGCAAAATAAACGGATTACAATGATTGAACAGTTTGATCAAGTGGACAATGACTCAGCTATGTGCCTAGCAAGTTAAGTTTTGGGCTTCGGGGATCCTAAGATTGACCCGAATCTGAGACCCGACCGGAACGGTCCATGGATACTAAAACAAAAGTATAAATACACAAATTAACCACATTTAATAGGTTGGATTTTTTCTAAAAATATTAAATATAAATACATCTCTTCTCTTACTACTTTTAACAGAAAAATATTAAACACTTAGTTACTAAAATAACTCTTTTTTTCTACCCTACAATACTTTTTAACCTCATCAAATAATAGAGTTATTATATTAATGGTTTTGTTGGTGGTCTTGAGTTTGGAATTTTATAGTTGGAGAGTCTTCCTTCTATGGTTGTTGGTGTTTTGACCAGTAACAACCTTGTCCAATTTGAAACTATTACCCAATTCGGAAAGTTGTTGTCTATTGGTGATTATTTTTTGTTTACATCTATTTATGTAGTTTATTATAAATTAACTTGTAAATTGTAATGAATTTTTCTTGTTATTTATATAGAAACTAATGTTATTAATCTTATTCTTACAGCGAAGTCCTCTGATTAAGGAAGTGATACACTCGGCTGTTCTCCCTAAATTTGTGGAGTTCCTTATTAACTTTTGGTGTGATAAGTTGTTAAAAACATTTGTTGTAGTATTTTACTTTATGATAAAATTTTATTTATAATATTTGTGGAGATTACTAAAGAGTAATCTTTGGAAATTTATCTGCAAAAGTATATTTCTTTGTTTGCTTTAGTACCTTGAAGTTGTGCCATTATTTTTATGCATTGATTACTAAGGATCTTGTTTTCTCTAACATTAGGTGTATAGTGCACATGTATATTTTTTTAGTTATCGCCTCTAAGGTGGCACTATGATTAGCCATCAAATCTTCGTAAAAGCTATTCTGAATTCAAAGCAATTATGTCATATTGAATTCATACCTAATGAGTCAACATAAACCATTGTTTATTCGTAAATCTATAAGTAGGCTAAGGGAGGAAATGAACCACAAATACTGCAGGAATCATGAAGATATCGGGCACGATACCAATGATTTCATTGCTCTGAAAAAAAATGTTCAGAGTTTAATCGAAAATGGAAAGCTCTTAACTTATGTGAAGTTACAGGAGAGCGGTACGAAAAATACAACTTCAACTTCGAAGGCTAATCCAGCTGCACCAGTTGAGAATTTGATGATTTCAGATTCGAAGGTTAAAGCATTTGATTCTTCTTCGTAATATTTGGAGAAGGTTCCGAAAAGATTCCTTTTGATGGCACTTGAAAGGCCAATAGAAGAAGGTCTTGTTCGAGATTTATGCAAAGTTTTTGAATCTCTAGCCATTTTTGGAGGCGATTCGATGGCTGACAACTCTAATAGCTCGAGGAAAAGACATGTTGTCAATCTGACAACTCAAATTAAAGAGAAAATGTGTACGCATTTGTATGGAAAAAAGGTTATTCCTTTCTCTGTTCGATGAAGATGATCTGCAAGGAACAACAGGGCCACATGAGGATGTAGTGGTTATTGGAGCAGAAGTGTATGACGTCGAATTTCGACGTGTGCTTATTGACATTGGCAGTTCTGCTAATGTCCGTTTTAAGTCAACCTATGATAGAATGACAACTCCACCTCATATTTCTCAATCATATCGGACAAATATAGGATTTACGGGTGTAACATCTCATGTGATTGGGGAATTCGAGGGAGAAGTAAGCTTTGGAAAATAATTGTTCAAGAAGAAGGTCGAGGTGTTTTTGTGGTGGTGAATTGCCCCGCGAGTTATAATGCTATTTTTCGAAGGTTGTGGCTTTCTAGAATGTATGGGTTTGTATCAACCGTTCACCAATGCTTCAAGTATGTGGTTGGAGATCAGATTGGGGTCGTTCGAGGCGACCAGAAGGTAGCTAAATAATGTTATGTCATTGCACGTTGGATCCGTGGATCCAGCAGTGGGGATTTAATGCATAAATAGAAGTCAGAAGGGGTAACCTCAGATTTAGAAGAAAGAGTTGACGATCCAAGGGAAACCCAGGGTCTTTAGCGTTGCTAAATTTTGTATCTGTTAATTTAGATGTTTTCACTTGGAGGATAGAGGATGTAACAGGGGTACCAATCACGGTGATTCATCATAGCTTGGCTATCGATCCGAAGGGGAAGCCAGTAATTCATCAAAAAAGGCATTCTCTTCGGAGAAGGCATAAGCAATTGTTTCTGAGGTAGACCAGGTATCCAAGGTTGGACACATAAGGGAGTCACAATATCCTTTGTGGACGGAAAATCTGGTAGTGGTAAAAAAAATAATGGAAATTGGAGAATGTGTGTGGATTTTACAAACTTGAATCGAGCTTGATAGGGGGTTGCACTGCTATAGGGTTACGCCCTTTGGATTGAAAATGCTGGAGCCACTTATCAAAGGTTGATGAATAAAGCTTTTTCCACTCAGATCAGAAGAAATATAGAAGTATATATAGATGATATGGTGATAAAAAGTTTAAAATATGATGTGCATCTTGATGATTTAGATGAAGCGTTTTTGAATTTAAAGGCAACCAATTTAAAACTGAATCTTGAAAAATGTACCTTCGGTGTTCGGTCAGGGAAGTTTTTGGGATATGTCATCAGTGAAAAAGGAATAGAAGCTCACCCAAAATATTTGAAAGCCTTGATAACAATAAATTCACCTCTATCTATTAAAGAAGTGAAAATTCTGACTGGAAGGTTAACACCACTTAACCAATTTGTTTCTAGATTTTCTAACAAATTCTTCCCTTTCTTTCAGGTTTTACGAGGACCAAGAAGATTCGAATGGACATAGAAATTTGAGGCAGCATTCACAAATATAAATTTTTTATTATCACCACCAGAAATATTGTCAAAACCTCAAAGCGGAGAAACACTTTTTTGTACATTGCAGTATCAAATTTTGTACTAAGCGTGGTGTCGATCAGTGAAGATTCAGGTATTCCAAAGCCGTTGTTGGCATTAGCGTTGGTGATTGCTTCTAGGAAAATGTTTCCATATTTTCAAACTCACACTATTGAAGTCCGAACTTGATTCCCTTTGAAAATGTTTTATAACGACCTGACATTTCGGGAAGAATGGCCATATGGTCTGTGGAGTTGGGGGATTATGATATTTTGTTCACACCTCGAACTGCAATAAAAACGCAAGCATTGGCATATTTTTTTGTTGAATTCCATTCAAGTAGATCGGATGTGGAAGAAACTAAAGAAGATGTACCGGAAAATTCGAGGTGGATTGTTCGAACAAATGGAGGGTCTAGTGTTTCAGGGTGCAACGATGGAGTTCAATTAATAGCTCCAACTGGTGAAACTATGATCAATCTATTAAATTTGGTTTTCACGCTTCAAATAATGAGGCTGAATACGAAGCTGCTTTGGCAGGTTTAAGATTGGAAAAAGTGTGTGGAGCAACTTCAGACGCTTGGAAACAGATTCTCAGTTGTTAGCAAATCAGGTATCTGGATTTTCCGAAGCAAGAAAGGATCGTTTGATTTTATATCTTCGGGAAATTCGAAATTTAATGCTTTTATGTGATAATGTTGTTGTTGAATATATTGGTCGATGGAGTAACATGGTGGTTGATTCTTTAGCAAATATTTCTTATAAGGAGGAATATCCTTGGATTTTGCTACAAGAAAATCCCTCAATTGTTACTCAATCTAGTTAGTGCCAATGTATAGAGAAGTTCTTTGTCGCATCTGAAGTTGTGCGAGACGATTGGCGAGCATATATTCTTAATTTATTTACTCAAGGAACATTACCAGATGATACGAGGTTGGCCAAAAAAATTGAGAGGTAAATCCTTTGGATATATAATGTTAGATGAAATAATATAGAAAAAGGCATTAAGCACGTCATTATTACGATGTATAGATAAGCAAGAATCACATGAGGTGTTTCCAGAATTGCATGATGGTGAAGGGTCAACTCATTGTGGGTTTAAAGTTTTATCACGACGAGTTTTACTTGTTGGATTCTATTGGCCTACAATCATGAATGATGCTAAGAATTTAGTTCGAAGTTGTGATACTTGTCAAAGATTGGCTAATGCTATTTAGAGGCCAACGGTACAACTTATGTCTATAACCGAGGCTATACCATTTGATAGATGGGGGATCGATGTTGTGGGGCCTTTGCCAATGGCTTATGGAGGAAGGAAAATGATAATTGTAGCAGTGGATTATTTTACAAAATGGGCTGAGGCGGAACCAATATCAGGAACAAATGAAAAAGATCTAATCAAGTTTATTGTGAATAGCATTTGTTCTCGTTTTAGAGTTCCTCGTAGAATTACGACAGATAATGTCCCTCAATTTAATAATAAAGAGATGACATCATTTTGCACGTCGAAAGGAATTCAACAATGTTTTTTTACGCCTTTTCATCCTCAAGCTAATGGACAAGTTGAGGTGACAAACAAAACAATTTTAGATAGCTTGAAGAAAAACTTGACAGGGGCAGCAGAAAAATGACCAAATTATTTACAAGTGGTGCTTTGGGCTTATCGGACAATTAGGGAGGCTACTAAAGAAACTCTCTTTGCATTAGCATATGGAACGGATGCAATCAGCTCCATAGAATCTACGAGTCATCTTTTAGAATAAATTAATATTCTGAAAGATCTAATGATGAAGTTAAAAGGGAGAATTTAGATTTGATTGAGGAGAAAAGAGTTCGAGCTCATTTGAATGTAATCTATTATCAAACTCTTATGAGGAATAGATATGCTTCGAAGGTGAAAAGAAGAGAATTCAAAGCAGGTGATAAAGTGTTCAGAAAAGTATTCTTACATACAAGTGAGAAAAGCTTTGGAAAAATTGCTCGGAATTGGGAAGTGCCTTATATGGCCGTCGATAGAATAAAGCCAGGGTCTTACCGTCTTTGTGACTTTCAAAGGAGGATGCTTCAACATCCATGGAATATTCAGCATTTGAAGCTTTATTGGGAATTAATTTGTCTTTGTATTTTATATTTTTTGCTATTGAATGGCGTACTCTTTCCTACCTTATTGGCTGAGGAAGGTTTTAACGAGGCGCTATGTACATATTTAATATTATCAATGAAGTGCATTTTTTGCCAATGGTTGTTTATAAGTTTTTATTAATAACTATCTTAACAACTTATCAAAGACTTGTCATATTTGAGGTTGGTTAAGAGTAGATTGTTCGAAGTGTTTATTACACTTTTCGAATAAACAACAATTTTCGAGATACTATGTTCAATTAATATATTATGATTTTTTCGAAGTGCAACGCTCAATAGTGCATTGTATCTTTTTGAAGTGCAATGTTTGCTAGATATGTTATGTTTTTTTTTTGAAGTGAAACCATTTTCTCTAACTACATTGAGGTATTTGAAGTGGTATTCTTACAATTTGAAGTTATATATTATGTGAATTTCGAAGTACATTATCATATTTAATGAGTTATATTGAAAAATATTATCCTTTCCTATTTTAGGATTGACAACATCGAACAATTTAAGAAGATGATAAAAATGAAACATAAGCAAAACATTTGTCAATCAGATTAATTCTTCGAAGTACAATAAGCAAATTTCTAATTTGACAAGTACAAAAAGAGTATGTTTAAAGAGTAAAAAATTAATTAGACGACTCGTCCTCCTCAGATGATTCCTCCTCCTCTGATGATTAGTCAGTGATAGGATCGAAGGGTCACTTAGACACTTTCGATGGGAATTTTATTCTATAAACTCGAGCGTTTAATTCTTCAATAAGTTGCACGAAGTTCTCAAAGAAGAGTGACGGTTGTTTCTTCTTTGCCATTGTTAATGGCAACCAACATATCTTTCGAATATTCATCTTCTGCAGCAACAACATCAGCTTTTCTTTCCTTCTCAAAATCCCTCTTCAATTTGGTATACTAGGATGATCCATAATTATATAAGAAATGTGGCGACCAAATTATTATGGTGTACACTTGAGGAAGAAACGTTTGACACACTATGTCACTGTCACTCTTTAGGAACCAAATACCATTTTGGCACAACAAAAACAATAGTAAAGTTTTTATAATCTGGGTATTTTTGGAGGTGTGATATATTCCAAAGAGAGGGAAACATCTCAAGTAAAAACGAAGTTTCATTGGAAAATATTCTAGAAGTATATTATTTGACGTATGCGGTATAAATTTTGTGGGACCATATCATCCTTCAACAACAAGTATATCCAAGTTGTAATTTCGACCTCAAATGTATTCATTAGGTACCATTGTTCCTTAATCCTTGTTTTTATGTTTTTAATATTTTGGTTAAGATTAGATTTTCAGTGTGGGATAGTGGAATACGATTGGATAAAAATATCATAAAAAATATATTTTTGGTCATTTAGTATTGTTTATTGTATCTTTTAAGACATTAATAATTAATTCAAAGTGGTGAAGTAATTTTGAGTCAAAAAGTTAATAATTACGTGTTTTTATTTTCATTTGATTAGGTCTTTAGATTTTCTTTTTGTCTAAAAGTTATTAAAATGACTTATATTGTAAATTTACTCTAAGCATGTTTTTTTTAAATGAAAATTAATTTATTGATATAATAAATGTTATCTAAAAAGCATTTGTTATTGTAGAAATAAAACAAAATAATGAAAAATTATGTATATTATTAAATAAAAGGTCGCGTACAAAAGGAAGATATTTATGTAATTATGAGAGGTGGCTTGTCTAGTTTTGCAATCTAATTAGTTTAATGTTAGGAATGTTTCATCACCTAATGCTCTTAACTAACTCGAAAGGAGCCATTGATCTAAAGCTTATAAAATAGATTTGTTAGAAAGCTTAATTAGACATTGCACAAGTCACATGTATATATAAAACAAATTATATATATATATATATATAGTCCAAAACTAAAATTTTATTTATGTTGAAAATTGTAGTACAACGTTGTTTAAGATACAAGTCTACGTTCCTTAAATAAGAAACTAAGAATTACATTGTAGTACTTTCTTTCTTGAATTAAACTTGTTTGAGGACCAAATTCTTCATATATGAATCAGTCTATATTCCTATCTAGCATTCATTGTTTTGCTTATGTTGGCTTAGATAATGTACTGAGTCCAAACTTCATGTGCACTTACTCCAATATCTTCTTGTGTAATATCCCCATCCTGAAAATGAAAGAAAAAGTTTCCTTTTGGTCAGGTTTTTAAGCCTGCCTAGCGGTTAGTAATAAGAATAACCTATATTAGTCTAATATTCTAAATTAGCCTAAGTTGATACTTTCTAAAAAACTAATAGCACTCAAAGCAGTCGGTGTTTGATCAGCTAAGAATATACAATCCGAATGTTCTTTTAACGAAAATTTAGCTAACCAATTTGCGGCAGAATTGTGTTCTCTATAAACATGTTTAAGAATCATTTGTGGTTGAATCAAGTTTGTACAACATCTTAAAATCTTCTCTAAATACCAAGGGAATTCACCAAAATCTAACATATTAAACAATAATAACGAGTCTATCTAAATATCAACAAGATTCAAATCCTTTTCCTTACAATACATTAGACCATTCAATAATGAATGGGTTTCAGCCACTAAAGGAGAACATAAGTTTCCTTTAACTATAATTAATGCACTGTGTTCATTTCTTAAAATGAAACCAGTTCTATATTCACCATTATATAATGATGAACCATCACAATTGAGTTTAAATCGTCCGGGACCAGGTGGATTCCATTTTACATAAAGAAAAGGTTTATTAAATTCCAGGTGATTAAAACAAATTAGATCTTTAGCTAAGTGTGTATCACCATGATCTATAAGCTTTATATTAAGAGAGTTAGATATTTCTAATGATGTAAGAATGTATATAACATGATCTATAAGCTTTTTGGATGAAATAACTATACTCTTATGTTTAGAGTTATTCCTTACTATCCAGATTGTTCACACTATTAATGCAGGTATAATTATTCTTACATGAGTCATCTTAAATGTTGATAGAAACCATAAATTAATGATATGATTGATGGTCATATATCTGCTTACTCTGATGTTAAATTGTTCAGAGAAGAACAACCAAACATTCCAGGTAGATTCAAAGGATACAAAGACATGATCTAATGTTTCAGTGCTTTGGAAACCCCGGCATTTTGAAGCTATTTGTAAGCCTTCCATTTAAAAAATAGAATCAACACTTATTTATATGTTTAATATTCTCTCGACAGTGAAAGAACCGTTCTTTGGAGAAATATTATTCCAAATCTTGCTTTTAATTGTTGAGTTTCCATGTTTGTATCTAATTGCGTTCAATGTACTTTAAGATTAAAAGAACCATCAGATGATAACTTCCATATGATGGTATCTTGAGTATCTAGATTGAGAGATGTTTTTTGGAATTATGGTGATATTAGTAGGTAATACACTAGAATAAAGCTTTGATAAGTCCCAATTGTTATTCAACCAATATTCAACTACCTTTGTATGAGTATTACAAGAGTTATTTGTTGCAGTTAGTGTGATAAAAGGACCAGTGTGATGCCACTTATCCAACCAAAAGTCTATACTTCCTTTACCAAGTTTGCAAAATATTTGTTTCTCAGCTTGTTCTTTAATCGTAAACATTCTTTTCCAAGTTTTGGAATCTGTATTTCTCAAAGAATTTTGTAGAGGATGCTTGTTTAAACGTTATTTTGAATGAATTAAGTTTTCGCATAACGTTTTATTTTCTCTGAATACTAGCCAAAGTTTAAAAGGATAAGTTGTTTGTATGTCTTTTATGTCTCTTAGGTTTAATCTATTTTCACTATAGGGCTTGCATAATGTATTCCAACTTGACCATATTATTGTTTTATTAAATCATTGTTACCCCACAGATTGCTTAAAAGTTTGTTAATTTTTGTTATAATATTCAAAGGTAGTTAGATAGAATGCAAATAGTAAGTACGATAGCTCAAAAGTATTGATTTTATTAATATCATTCTACCACCACATGATAAGTGTTTAGAGTTCCATTCACTTATTGTATTCATGATTATGTCTATTAGTACCTCAAATTATGAAGAACTATTAGAAGTGTGAATTGGGGTACCTAGATATCTAAGTATTTTTCCAAAGAACTAATCCTAGATCTACTCATTGATGATGGGGCTATAAAATGGCTTTTTCTTTATTTATTTGTTGGCCAAATATCTTTTCATATGTCTCCAGAATGTAGAAAGTTTCTTTATATTACCAATAGATCTATTAAGGAATAAGATAAAACCATCTGCGTAAGCTAAACAATTGATACTAAATGAGCTTTTAATTCTATGGGACTTAGATAGTTGTTGGCCAGTGAATTTGTTTATACCGCTTATAAAACATTCTTCTACAATGATGAACAAGCTTGGGGACAACGGGTACCCTTGCCTGATACCATTGCAAAATTTAAATAATCCATATGTTGTTCTATTAATTATTAGTGAGTATGATATATTTTCAATTCCTTTCTTAATCAGGTTAATTACTTGAGGTTTAAATCCAAATGTATGCATTACTTCATATATAAAGTTTAACTTTATCTTGTCAAACCCTTTTTACATATCCAGATTGATTATTAGATTACATCCTCTTGTTTTTCTATTTAAGTCTTTAACCATTTCTTGAGTGATTTAGATTTTTTCTTAAATATATCTTTTGTCAACATATGCACCATATTCTTTTGAAATGATTGAAGGCAATAATCTAGCTAATCAGTTATTCAATATTTTATATAGAATTATATTAAAGACTGAGCACAAGTTAATTGGTCTAAACTCTTGCAAAGTTTTGGGTGAATTAGCCTTAGGAATCAGGCATATTAAGGTTGCAAACATGCCTTTAGGGTGGTTTGAGTTAATGAAATAAGAAGCAATAACATTATATAGATTAACCTTAATTATAGAGGAGTATAACATGTAAAATCTGGAGTTGAATACATCAACTCCAAAGGCACTATTACTATTATGATTTTTGATAAAACAATGTATCTCTTGCATAAGTGGTATCTCTAAAGTAATTTTATTATCTTGTTCAGATAGAAGATTGGGTATGGTTTCATTTATTAATGATGTATTAATCTGAGGAGGTGGTTTATTTAGAAAAGTTGAAAAGTAATCTACAGCAGATGACACTCACGTTAGATGAAGTTAATGTCATTGTAGGAATCTTTGTAGTTGGTCGAATACTTGATATGGTTAAGGCAACGAGAAAGGAGATATATGCACTTTACGCGGGGTTTTAGGCCTCTATTGGGTTTTAAAAAGAATTTAGAATGAGTAGCTGGAAAATGGCCAACTTACTAACAAGAATTACTATGGGCATACTGAACCACTCCTCATGCATCTACGCAAGAAGCTCTGTTTGCTCCAGTTTATATAATGGATGCAATTACATCTATAGAGGCTAATCTTCCTTCCTTGAGAGTTCAAAATTATTTTGAAAAGAGAATGAGATATTTTTAATTGCTCAGTTGGACTTAGTTGAAGAGAAAAGAGTGAAAGCACATTAAAGAACGACACATTACCAAGTCTTGATGAGAAGCAGGTTGGCATCTAAAGTAAAAAAGAAGAGATTTTAAGGTGGGAGATAAAGTCATAAGAAAAGTGTTCTTGCACACTAAGGAGAAACAGTTCGGAAAGTTGGCTCCAAATTGGGAAGGACCATATATGGTGTGTGAAAGAGTCAAGCAATGAACATATAGATTTCAAAACAAAGAAGCCAAGATGTTAATACATCCTTGGAATGTTGATCATATCACGTTTTATTTAGAATAAAATCATCTTGTTAATATTTACTTTCTTATACTTCAATGTAAATGTTTGGTGGAGGGGCATACTCTTTCCTACCCTAGTGGCGTGGGGAGGTTTTAATGAGGTGTCCATATCCAAATCAATATATTATATTTTACCTTTTAAAGAAATGGTTTGGGGTGTAATTGAATGAATTAAATACTTGTTAAACACTTATTGCATTCAAAAAGAGTATATGTGAATGGCTCAGATGAATTAGTTACATGTTAAACACTTATTTCCTTCAAATAGAGTACCTTTGAATGGCTCAGATTGATTAAATACATATTAAACACTTATTTCCTTCAACTAAAGTACCTTTGAATGGATCAGGTGTAGTAAAGACTTATTAAATACCTTTAGCCTTTGAATAGTTTACCATCTTTAAGTATGATCAGATATTAATGGAAGTGTAAAAGAAGACAATGAAAAATACAAAATAAATGAAAGTAAAGATGACATTAAACACTGATAAGATCATCAAAGATATATGATCCACATTACGGAAAACGCCTTGTATACGACAAGGATTTAAGTTTGTAAAGTTTCTAAAAAATATGATCTATGAATAACAAGATGCCTTAGCCATCCAAGGACTTCAGTTCAAAAAAATAAAATTCGAATAAAACAACAAAATGCCTTGCATATTTCAAGGACTTTGGTTCCAAACACAAAATTAATATTAAATGATTGACCCTAAGGTTCGTTCTCTTTGGTCTCTCCGAAAATTTTCATTTTTCCTTCTCCTCGGACTGTTCACCATTATTGGAATGTCTGTCAACCTCGTCATCGAAATCAGACTCATATGAAGAAACACCTAGCTTATCCTCATGTGTCATAGTGTATAAAGGAATTTCCTCATAAAACACAAATTTCCACAAATCATCAAGAGAACTTTTAGAAAGGGTTTCATGGAACAACAAAACCATATCGGATTTAATGGATTATTCTCTCTAATTCATAGATTTTAATACCCCAATAGTATATTTATCCACCGCATTGGCTATATATTTACCCTTGTCATTTTTCAAAGAAATAATCTCATTTTCTTTCTTCTTAAGAAGATCTTCCAATTTTTTCTTATCGTTTGATAACTGGTCAAAAGAAATCTTATCCTTGGACAACTATTTTTAAGGATTTGATCTCTTTAGAAGGTGTAGATTGCAGTTTGGTGTAGCTGGTTTGTGATTTTTCACAATTAGATATGGGTTTTTTCAAAGCATCACTAAGTTGTTCCTTCTCCTTGCCCAAAGTTTTAACATTTTCATATTCGTCCTTAATTTTCATCTCGGAGAGAAATGATGTCTCTGAACTGAGTTTTTACTTTCCTTACCAAATCAATTGTTGTCCTTATGTAGCCTAAGACCGAGTGACCCAAGGTAACATGCTTACTAGATACTTCAAAGGATTCACCATCATGAATCACTCCATTGGCTATAGTGATTGATTGAGGGAAAGTTTTTTTTTCAAATTCTTTTTTGTCAAATTCATTAAAGTACAAGTTTCCTATGTCATCTAGATTAACATCACCTTCAGTAGAAGGTTGGTCAGCTGTAGGAAACAATGGAGGGTAATGATCGGTATTTATCTCTTTTTTATGAGGAATTTCAGTAGGAATAGTAGGGGGGATTACTTCGGATCAGAGTATGATTACTGAACCGAATGGCACTTTTTTATTCTTTCCTGCCCGTTTATCACTTCCCTCTTTAATCCATTTGTGCCCGTTCTTCTTCTTAATTTTTGGAGAACTTAATGGCTTTTTGGCCTCAACGACATTAATCGCGACAACCTCCAATAATGAAACATTAATCTCTCCTGGAAATCCTTAACTACCCACATCACCAAGCCCTTGAGAGAAATCTCCACCTTTCTTCTTTTTCTTTATGATTTTGTCGAGATGACTATGAGCCTTATTCCTAGCTGGTAAATAAAGCTTCCCATTTTTATCTTTAGTTCTTTTAAGGATATCAGCAACTTAAGGAGAATTAGCAAACTATTCCCAAAAGAACTCCTAGGTTGAGCTTCTTCTCCATAGATGGGCCCTTACCATGTTACTTGCTAGTAAAACAATAGTAAAACAATATGAAAACAATTGTGGAACCTAGTTCCCCAATTCTCTATGGCCCACTGATTTAATTTTGAAAAAGAGTTTTGTCCCTCCTCCAAATGTTCTAAGAACATCTTTCAAAACACTGAAAGAAAAATCTGATGTAAATTTTAATATTAATGTCCAATGTGAAATTTAAATATTCATACACAATAAAAAAAATAGAATATTTACTTGAACTCTTCTAGTATCTAGTTAACAAGCTTGGATTTCTTTTAGAAGTGATATTTTTTCCATTTTCCCAAGAACCACTGGAGAAAAAGAATTGGATCCTCCAAGGCTTATTAGCCTCTAGAAAATCATCAACCACTTTGTAATCATTTTTATGTTGGAATAATAAAAAAGGATATGATGGTTTCGACACAAGCTGGCCACAACAACAAATTGTTCCATATGCATTGGAATATTGGAAAGTTTTGAAGCGATGATGTTGGCTAATCAAATACACTAAGCATTGGGACTTAACTAACTCGTGCATGACTTTATTAAGTGAAAGTATCTAACTATCTCTGGGTCCAAAGGGAACCGGAGGCCCCAGTTGAGCACTTCAGTATATAACACTAGCTCTTTAGCCTTGCTACCCATTGGAGTCTCATCAGAGATGGGAATATTAACCTTGATGGACTCTAGAAAGCCCTGTTTCTTCCTAATTCTATCCAACTCAGTAGTGTGGGTGTATACATAGGATTTTTTTTAAGTGCGAACAATTAGTAATGACCTTGGAGAAGTTAGACCTCACTTGGCCAGTAAGGCCCTCCAAAAGTAGTTCAGCATTAGGCTGTGCTACTATCTTTTTATTTTCCCAAACCAAACTGGTGTCACCAGTGTGTCCAGAGGTTTCTAGTGGGGTATCTTCCCTGATATCATTGATCATGTCCTCCATTATATGTGGCTATTGATCAGCCGACTTTATCATAGTATCTTCTTTCTCAATATGAAAAGGCTCAGTTGATGGAAGTGATGGATTTGGATCTGAAGTAAGCAGTTTGGGGGCTCTCCCATTCCAGAACCTTCATTAGGTTTTTCTGTGTCCTTGGTAGTTAAACTTTCAGTTTTGGCTTTAAATAACATACTAACTCGTCGGGGTGTGCTTTCTCCAACATATGACCCCATAGTAATAAAAGGGGATGCAGTTTTACGACTAGCAGCAACCTTAGGTTTGGTGAAAGGTTTCTTTATTGATTGAAATGGTGGTTTAGAATTTGTTACAGATTGAGTAACATAAGTTTTTCGGAATTTTTTTTGGATGGTTTATGAGATGACGAACTCATGTCTGGTTTTGGTATCTCTTGTATGATCGATCCACCAGAAGAAATATGTAATCCGACAACGATTATTGCCTCTCTTTTCTTTTTCTCTAACTCAGACAGATCGAGCCATCCCCTTTAATCAAGGAAGTTCTCGTCGTGAATATAAAAATCCTTAAAAATACTCGAAGAACTAAAAACAATGTTCATGATTCAAAGTATCTCTCTTTATAATCGAAATTTGAAATTTTTTTCACTCTAGAAATAGAAACAATAAAAACAATAGCCCCATTAATATTTAAAGCCTACGTACAAGAACCTAGGAAAAACGGCGAGTAGGTCCAATTAGAAACTCACACATGTAAGAAGAAATTAATCATTAAAGTTGTGACCTTTAGGATTTCTTTACCATCAAAATTCATTTCGGATCCTCATCAGATATAGCCTAAAATGGTTAGTTCTTCAAATACGAATTGAAAGAACTAAGGGGACTGGTGATAGGTTAAGATATTATTGTAACTGACACTTGATAACCACCAAATTTTTCTGAAGGGGTAATTCAGGTAAAAGAAATAGATTACAATGACTGAACAGTAAGATCAAGTGGACAATGACTCAGCTGTGTCCCTAGCAAGTTAGGTCCTGGCCTGGACGGCCCATGTATCCTAAAACAAAAGTATAAATACACCAACCAACCACATTAAATAGGTTGAGGAGGTCGGACAAGTGTAGCTGCTCATCCACACTTTTCACCATCATATCGTCAATGTAAACCTCCATATTTCTTCCAATTTGATCAGCAAAGGTTTTATTGACTAACCTTTGATAAGTAGCCCCAGCATTCTTCAAACCAAAAGGCATCACCTTGTAGCAGTGTAATCCTCTATCAGTAACAAAAGTGGTATGCTCTTGATCTCTTGGATCCACCTGGATC
The DNA here is from genome assembly GCA_036936605.1 of Limnanthes douglasii subsp. nivea. NCBI lineage: Eukaryota > Viridiplantae > Streptophyta > Magnoliopsida > Brassicales > Limnanthaceae > Limnanthes > Limnanthes douglasii. The sequence goes on from JAUPFV010000001.1 coordinate 354,994,944, forward strand.
TGATTATATCCGGAGAAAGCATCCATGAAGGAGAGTAGCTTGTTCCCAGAAGTAGAATCTACCAGCTGATCTATCCGGGGGACCGGATACAAGTCTTTTGGGCAAGCTCGATTGAGATCCGTGAAGTCTATGCACATTCGCCATTTACCGTTTTTCTTTTTTACCAAGACTGGATTGGCAGTCCACAAAGGATACTGAGCTTCTTTAATGTGCCCCATCTTTGTGAGTCTGTCAACCTCTTGTACAATGACATCAGCCTTTTCTTTTGAGAAAGCTCTCCTTTTTTGCACCACTGGTGCTACGTCTCTCCGGACAGATAAGTGATGAGAAATCACTTCTGACGGCACTCCAGTAACATCAGCATTGCACCAGGCAAAAACATGCTGATGGTCTTTTAAGAATTTTAACATTTCTTCTTTCAATACTTGTGGCATTTTGGACCCTATCTTGACAGATTTCCCTTCTTCTAAGCAGTGTGTCTCAACCTCCTCAACTGGGATCAACACTCCGGGGGTCTCCCTGGGGTCATCAATTTCACCCTCACCCCCAGAAAGGCCCTCAAACTGCTATTGGTCATTCATACGGACTGCCCCCAGCGTTCGTGGAGCCAAGGCAGTGGCATAGCATTCTCTTGCAACTTTTTGACTGCTCCGGACAACCCCAACCTGCCCCTGAACAGCATATTTTAGACACTGATGAACTGTTGAAGCCACTGCATGCATCCTAGAAAGCCAAGATCTCCCTAGAATAGCATTGTAACAAGTGGGACAGTCCACCACAATGAAAAGTATTCTGACCGTTTTCTTGAAAGGGCCTCTGCCCAACAATACTTCTTCTTCGAACTCACCAATTACATCAGCTGAACTGCCCGTGAAGCCTACAATCGATCGGTCTGACTTTTGAATCACAGCTGGATTTTTCATTTTCTTGTAAGTATCTAGGAAAAGGATATTGGCAGAGCTCCCAGTATCTACCAGGATTCGCCTTATCTCATTGCCCCCTATCGATGCTCCTATGACAACAGCATCTTCATGAGGACCAGCAATGTCTCTCAAATCATCCCCATCAAAGACAATGAATGGAAATAGATTTGACGATTGATAAGAGGTCATGCCCCCTTCTAGTTGGGTTGCCAAATTATGAACATGCCTTTTTCTTGATGAAGTGGTAGGAGCCGTTACGGTGTCCCCTCCGAAAATTGTCAAGGACTCAAAGAATTTAATGAGCCCGGAGACCGACCTGGAACGTTCCTCTATTGCACCCACTCTGTTCCTTGTTGGATCAGGATCCAAGTATTCTGATTCCACATCAAACCTTTCAACAATTACCATGGCCCCTTCTGGGGCAGCATTAACCGGACCAGCCCGGTGAGTGTTATCAGGCCTGTTGCCTCCTCTTCTTTTGACATACGCACCCAACTTCCCTCTTTCAATCAGGTTCTGAACCTCTTGCTTCAAGGCTATACAATCATCAGTAGTATGGCCAATATCATTGTGATATTGACAAAAAGAACTGTTTCGATGTTCTCTGGGAGACTGCAAGGTTGCCGGTCTCCGGTAGTGTACTTCATCTTTAGTTTTCTCGAAAATGGTTGCCACACTCTCTTTGAGCTCTGCAAACCACTCCGGTTGGACCCACGGCCCCCTTTTGTTTCTAGACTGTTGACTTTGTGCAGGAGCAGCTGGTTGAGACTGAGCTTTTCCTCTTCCATGCCCCTGTCCGGTTTCTCTAGCTTTGTTGCCGGACTGGTTTGGATTGGGAGTTGGTGTTACCGGGGTGGATCTCACCTGCCTGTGCACCCTGGTCTTTTTTGTTTCATCAACATTTATTTGCTTGCCGACTTGATTTAGCAATCCACCCCAGGTCATGGCTTTCTTCCTTGTTACTGAATCGGCCAGGTTGCCCGGGTTCAAACCCTGTCTCAGGGATGCTATTGCCACTTGTTCAAAACAATCAGCCAACCCGTTCTTTGTATTCACAAAACGACTTATGTATTCTTTCAATGATTCATTTGGCTCTTGGGCACAATGGATTATGGTATCTCCATTGCCCTTGAGCTCCTTACTTCCCACAAATTGCCTTCGAAAGGCCACCCAGAAGGTGTCAAAGTCTCTGATACAACCCTGAGGAAGGCTGTTGTACCACTTCAGAGCACTCCCCGTAAAGGATTGGGAGAATGCCCTGCAGAGTATTTTATCATCATCATCAAAGTTCATCATGAAGTTCTTGAATTGCTCCAGATGATTGTCCGGATCAGTACTGCCGTCGTACTTCTCCATCTTTGTGCTGTCAAACCTCTTGGGGAGGTTCCCGGATAGGATTTTAGAAGACAGTGGAGACTGCCTCCAATTCCTTCCACGACTGAACACGGTATTCTCATTAGGTGTTGCAAAGATACCTGGCTCATCATGGAAGGCAAATGGATCCATCAGCAACCGGTCTATATGCCTCCGGCTGTGAGATGATCCTTTCCCAATGTGTCTTTTCATTCTTCCATGGTGGTCTCTTTTTCTGGAATACTTTTTAACTTGCTTTTGTTTTTTCCTGGTTCGCCCTTCGTCACTGTTGGAGGACAAGGACTTTTCATTCCCCTCACTGTCCGAAGAGCTGTCCGAAGATTCTGAACTTGAGTCAGAACTCTCCACAGGCTTGGACCGGTGAGACTTTTTAGAACTAGCATGTGTCTTTTTAGTGCTCACATGAGTCTTCGAAGCCTCATGCTCTCGAGGGTTATCAGAGCGATGAGCAACTGATGCTTTGGACTTCTCCTTCATGCCCATCTTGGCCTTCTCAGCCCTCAGAGCTTCTATTTCACCTCAACCTGTCACGCTCTTGGACAGTATATTCATCGTTCTCTTCCACCACTTCGAGCAAAGCTGGTGGAAGCTCTGGATTATCCGGATTCATTCGGACAGAATTCTTTTACTTGGTTTTGAATGTTTGATTCAGGCACCGTCGCCTCCCACTGTGGTCGCCAATTTGGTGTGGATAAAAGTAGCCTGAGGGTAGGCTGGTAATTTTAAGTGGAGTTTTAAGGCGGCGTAAGGGTGTTTCACGGTGGTGTGGTGGTGTTTCAAGATATTTCAGGGTGTTTCAAGGTGTTTTAAGGGTGGTGAGAGAATCGAGCAGCCTGGCAGCAGTTAATTTTTCTTACCCCTAGTTAATGCTGGTGGTTGGGTATTTATAGTGTAAGATTTGGGCCCTTATGGGCTTTCGGGTCAAGTTTAATGGACCCGGGTCATGTTTAAAGACCCACAAGTTTTAAGTAGGTGAATAGACAGCTTAGTCAGATAGTGTTTAGGTATTTTAGTACTTTAGTCATAGTTCGAACTGACTTATATTTGCAGTGTTCAAAATGTTCAAAATCATCTGTCCGGTTCAACCAGTGTTGTTCGAATTGTAGTCATGGAGTCTGTCCGGTTTTACGGGGTGATTTACTTTGGACTACCCTTCCGGGGAGCTCTTCGAATTCGGACTCATCACCAGGTAGATTCATAGGATACAAAGACATGATCTAATGTTTCATTGCTTTGGAAAGCCCGACATTTTGAAGCTATTTGTAAGCCTTTCATTTGAAAAATAGAATCAACACTTATTTATATGTTTAATATTCTCTCGATAGTGAAAGAAAAGTTCTTTGGAGAAATATTATTCCAAATCTTGCTTTTAATTGTTGAGTTTCCATGTTTGTATGTAATTGCGTTCAATGTACTTTAAGATTAAAAGAACCATCAGATGATAACTTCCATATGATGGTATCTTGAGTATCTAGATTGAGAGATATTTTTTGGAATTATGGTGATATTAGTAGGTAATACACTAGAATAAAGCTTTGATAAGTCCCAATTGTTATTCAACCAATATTCAACTACCTTTGTATGAGTATAACAAGAGTTATTTGTTGCAGTTAGTGTGATAAGAGGACCAGTGTGATGCCACTTATCCAACCAAAAGTCTATACTTCCTTTACCAAGTTTGCAAAATATTTGTTTCTCAGCTCGTTCTTTAATCGTAAACATTCTTTTCCAAGTTTTGGAATTTGTATTTCTCAAAGAATTTTGTAGAGGATGCTTGTTTAAATGGTATTTTGAATGAATTAAGTTTGCTCATAACGTTTTATTTTCTCTGAATACTAGCCAAAGTTTAAAAGGATAAGTTGTTTGTATGTCTTTTAAGTCTCTTAGGTTTAATCTATTTTCACTATAGGGCTTGCATAATGTATTCCAACTTGACCATATTATTGTTTTATTAAATCATTGTTACCCCACAGATTGCTTAAAAGTTTGTTAATTTTTGTTATAATATTCAAAGGTAGTTAGACAGATTGCAAATAGTAAGTACGATAACTCAAAAGTATTGATATTATTAATATCATTCTACCACCACATGATAAGTGTTTAGAGTTCCATTCACTTATTGTATTCATGATTATGTCTATTAGTACCTCAAATTATGAAGAACTATTAGAAGTGTGAATTGGGGTACCTAGATATCTAAGTATTTTTCCAAAGAACTAATCCTAGATCTACTCATTGATGATGGGGCTATAAAAATGGCTTTTTCTTTATTTATTTCTTGGCCGAAATTCTTTTGATATGTCTCCAGAATGTAGAAAGTTTCTCTATATTACCAATAGATCCATTAAGGAATAAGATAAAACCATCTGCGTAAGCTAAACAGTTGATACTAAATGAGCTTTTAATTTTATGGGACTTAGATAGTTGTTGGCCAGTGAATTTGTTTATACCGCTTATAAAACACTCTTCTACAATGATGAACAAGCTTGGGGACAACGGGTACCCTTGCCTGATACCATTGCAAGATTTAAAAAATCCATATGTTGTTCTATTAATTATTACTGAGTATGATATATTTTCAATTCCTTTCTTAATCACGTTAATTACTTGAGGTTTAAATCCAAATGTATGCATTACTTCATATATAAAGTTGAACTTTATCTTGTCAAACCCTTTTTACATATCCAGATTGATTATTAGATTACATCCTCTTGTTTTTCTATTTAAGTCTTTAACCATTTCTTGAGTGATTTAGATGTTTTCTTAAATATATCTTTTGTCAACATATGCACCATATTCTTTTGAAATGATTGAAGGCAATAATCTAGCTAATCAGTTATTCAATATTTTAGATAGAATTATATTAAATACTGAGCACAAGCTAATTGGTCTAAACTCTTGCAAAGTTTTGGGTGAATTAGCCTTAGGAATCAGGCATATTAAGGTTGCAAACATGCCTTTAGGGTGGTTTGAGTTAATGAAATAAGAAGAAATAGCATTATATAGATTAACCTTAATTATAGAGGAGTATGACATGTAAAATTTGGAGTTGAATACATCAACTCCAAAGGCACTATTACTATTAAGATTTTTGATAATACAATGTATCTCTTGCATAAATTGGTATCTCTAAAATAATTTTATTATCTTGTTCAGATAGAAGATTGGGTATAGTTTCATTTATTAATGATGTATTAATCTGAGGAGGTGGTTTATTTAGTAAAGTTGAAAAGTAATCTACAGCAGATGACACTCACGTTAGATGAAGTTAATGTCATTGCGGGAATCTTTGTAGTTGGTCAAATACTTGATATGGTTAAGGCAACGAGAAAGGAGATATATGCACTTTACGCGGGGTTTTAGGCCTCTATTGGGTTTTAAAAAGAATTTAGAATGAGCAGCTGGAAAATGGCCAACTTACTCACAAGAATTACTATGGGCATACTGAACCACTCCTCATGCATCTACGCAAGAAGCTCTGTTTGCTCCAGTTTATATAATGGATGCAATTACATCTATAGAGGCTAATCTTCCTTCCTTGAGAGTTCAAAATTATTTTGAAAAGAGAATGAGATATTTTTAATTGCTCAGTTGGACTTAGTTGAAGAGAAAAGAGTGAAAGCACATTAAAGAACGACACGTTACCAAGTCTTGATGAGAAGCAGGTTTGCATCTAAAGTAAAAAAGAAGAGATTTTAAGGTGGGGGATAAAGTCATAAGAAAAGTGTTCTTGCACACTAAGGAGAAACAGTTCGGAAAGTTTGCTCCAAATTGGGAAGGACCATATATGGTGTGTGAAAGAGTCAAGCAAGGAACATATAGACTTCAAAACAAAGAAGGCAACATGTTAATACATCCTTGGAATGTTGATCATATCACGTTGTATTTAGAATAAAATCATCTTGTTAATATTTACTTTCTTATACTTCAATGTAAATGTTTGGTGGAGGGGCATACTCTTTCCTACCCTGGTGGCGTGGGGAGGTTTTAATGAGGTGTCCATATCTAAATCAATATATTATATTTTACCTTTTAAAGAAATGGTGTGGGGTGTAATTGAATGAATTAAATACTTGTTAAACACTTTTGCATTCAAAAAGAGTATATGTGAATGGCTCAGATGAATTAGTTACATGTTAAACACTTATTTCCTTCAAATGGAGTACCTTTGAATGGCTCAGATCGATTAAATACATATTAAACACTTATTTTCTTCAACTAAAGTACCTTTGAATGGATCAGGTAAGTATGATCAGATATTAATGGAAGTGTAAAAGAAGACAATGAAAAATACAAAATAAATGAAAGTAAAGATGGCATTAAACACTGATAAGATCATCAAAGATATATGATCCACATTACGGAAAACGCCTTGTATACGACAAGGATTTAAGTTGGTAAAGTTTCTAAAAAATATGATCTATGAATAACAAGATGCCTTAGCCATCCAAGGACTTCAGTTCAAAAAAATAAAATTCGAATAAAACAACAAAATGCCTTGCATATTTCAAGGACTTTGGTTCCAAAACACAAAATTAATATTAAATGATTGACCCTAAGGTTCGTTCTCTTCGGTCTCTCCGAAAATTTTCATTTTTCCTTCTCCTCGGACTGTTCACCATTATTGGAATGTCTGTCAACCTCGTCATCGAAATCAGACTCATATGAAGAAACACCTAGCTTATCCTCATGTGCCATAGTGTATAAAGGAATTTCCTCATAAAACACAAATTTCCACAAATCATCAAGAGAACTTTTAGAAAGGGTTTCATGGAACAACAAAACCATATCGGATTTAATGGATTATTCTCTCTAATTCATAGATTTTAATACCCCAATAGCATATTTATCCACCGCATTGGCTATATATTTACCCTTGTCATTTTTCAAAGAAATAATCTCATTTTCTTTCTTCTTAAGAAGATCTTCCAATTTTTTCTTATCGTTTGATAACTGGTCAAAAGAAATCTTATCCTTGGACAACTGTTTTTAAGGATTTGATCTCTTTAGAAGGTGTAGATTGCAGTTTGGTGTAGCTGGTTTGCGATTTTTCACAATTAGATATGGGTTTTTTCAAAGCATCACTAAGTTGTTCCTTCTCCTTGCCCAAAGTTTTAACATTTTCATATTCGGCCTTAATTTTCATCTCAGAGAGAAACGATGTCTCTGAACTGAGTTTTTACTTTCCTTACCAAATCAACTGTTGTCCTTATGTAGCCTAAGACCGAGTGACCCAAGGTAACATGCTTACTAGATACTTCAAAGGATTCACCATCATGAATCACTCCATTGGCTATAGTGATTGATTGAGGGAAAGTTTTTTTTTTCAAATTCTTTTTTGTCAAATTCATTAAAGTACAAGTTTCCTATGTCATCTAGATTAACATCACCTTCGGTAGAAGGTTGGTCAGCTGTAGGAAACAATGGAGGGTAATGATCGATATTTATCTCTTTTTTATGAGGAATTTCAGTAGGAATAGTAGGGGGGATTACTTCGGATCAGAGTATGATTACTGAACCGAATGGCACTTTTTTATTCTTTCCTGCCCGTTTATCACTTCCCTCTTTAATCCATTTGTGCCCGTTCTTCTTCTTAATTTTTGGAGAACTTAATGGCTTTTTGGCCTCAACGACATTAATCGTGACAACCTCCAATAATGCAACATTAATCTCTCCTGGAAATCCTTAACTACCCACATCACCAAGCCCTTGAGAGAAATCTCCACCTTTCTTCTTTTTCTTTATGATTTTGTCGAGATGACTATGAGCCTTATTCCTAGCTGGTAAATAAAGCTTCCCATTTTTATCTTTAGTTCTTTTAAGGATATCAACAGCTTAAGGAGAATTAGCAAACTATTCCCAAAAGAACTCCTAGGTTGAGCTTGTTCTCCATAGATGGGCCCTTACCATGTTACTTGCTAGTAAAACAATATGAAAACAATTGTGGAACCTAGTTCCCCAATTCTTTATGGCCCACTGATTTAATTTTGAAAAAGAGTTTTGTCCCTCGTCCAAATGTTCTAAGAACATCTTTCAAAACACTGAAAGATAAATCTGATGTAAATTTTAATATTAATGTCCAATGTGAAATTTAAATATTCATACACAATAAAAAAATAGAATATTTACTTGAACTCTTCTAGTATCTAGTTAACAAGCTTGGATTTCTTTTAGAAGTGATATTCTTTCCATTTTCCCAGGAACCACTGGAGAAAAAGAATTGGATCCTCCAAGGCTTATTAGCCTCTAGAAAATCTTCAACCACTTTGTAATCATTTTTATGTTGGAATAATAAAAAAGGATATGATGGTTTCGACACAAGCTGGCCACAACAACAAATTGTTCCATATGCATTGGAATATTGGAAAGTTTTGAAGCGATGATGTTGGCTAATCAAATACACTAAGCATTGGGGCTTAACTAACTCGTGCATGACTTTATTAAGTGAAAGTATCTAACTATCTCTGGGTCCAAAGGGAACCGGAGGCCCCAGTTGAGCACTTCAGTATATAACACTAGCTCTTTAGCCTTGCTACCCATTGGAGTCTCATCAGAGATGGGAATATTAACCTTGATGGACTCTAGAAAGCAGTATTTCTTCCTAATTCTATCCAACTCAGTACTGTGGGTGTATACATAGGATTTTTTTTAAGTGCGAACAATTAGCAATGACCTTGGAGAAGTTAGACCTCACTCGGCTAGTAAGGCCCTCCAAAAGTAGTTCAGCATTAGGCTGTGCTACTATCTTTTTATTTTCCCAAACCAAACTGGTGTCACCAGTGTGTCCAGAGGTTTCTAGTGGGGTATCTTCCCTGATATCATTGATCATGTCCTCCATTATATGTGGCTGTTGATCAGCCGACTTTATCATAGTATATTCTTTCTCAATATGAAAAGGCTCAGTTGATGGAAGTGATGGATTTGGATCTGAAGTAAGCAGTTTGGGGGCTCTCCCATTCCAGAACCTTCATCAGGTTTTTCTGTGTCCTTGGTAGTTGAACTTTCAGTTTTGGCTTTAAATAACATACTAACTCGTCAGGGTGTGCTTTCTCCAACATATGACCCCATAGTAATAAAAGGGGATGCAGTTTTACGACTAGTAACAACCTTAGATTTGGTGAAAGGTTTCTTTATTGATTGAAACGGTGGTTTAGAATTTGTTACAGATTGAGTAAAAGAAGTTTTTCGGAATTTTTTTGAATGGTTTATGAGATGACGAACTCGTGTCTGGTTTTGGTATCTCTTGTATGATCGATCCACCAGAAGAAATAGGTAATCCGACAACGATTATTGCCTCTCTTTTCTCTTTCTCTAACTCAGACAGATCGAGCCATCCCCTTTAATCAAGGAAGTTCTCGTCGTGAATATAAAAATCCTTAAAAATACTCGAAGAACTAAAAACAATGTTGATGATTCAAAGTATCTCTCTTTATAATCGAAAATTGAAATTTTTTTCACTCTAGAAATAGAAACAGTAAAAACAATAGCCCCATTAATATTTAAAGCCTAGGTACAAGAACCTAGGAAAAACGGCGAGTAGGTCCAACTAGAAACTCACACATGTAAGAAGAAATTAATCATTAAAGTTGTGACCTTTAGGATTTCTTTACCATCAAAATTCATTTCGGATCCTCATCAGATATAGCCTACAATGGTTAGTTCTTCAAATAAAAATTGAAAGAACTAAGGGGACTGATGATAGGTTCAGATATTATTGTAACTGACACTTGATAACCACCAAATTTTTCTGAAGGGGTAATTCAGGCAAAATAAATAGATTACAATGACTGAACAGTAAGATCAAGTGGACAATGACTCAGCTGTGTCCCTAGCAAGTTAGGTCCTGGCCCGGACGGTCCATGTATCCTAAAACAAAAATATAAATACACCAACCAACCACATTAAATAGGTTGGACGTTTTCTAAAAATATTAAATATAAATACCTCTCTTCTCTTATTACTCTTAACAAATTTTATTAAACACTTAGTTATTAAAATACCTCTTTTTTCTTTCCTTACAATGCTTTTTACCCTCATCAAATACTATAGTTATTATATTAATGGTTTTGTTGATTTGGTTGGTGGTTTTGAGTTTCAAATTTCCTAGTTAGTGAGTCTTCCTTTTATGGTTGTTGGTGTTTGGACCAGTAACGACCCTGTCCAACTTGAAACTATTACCCAATTATGAAAGTTGTTATCTGTTGGTGATTATTTTTTATTTACATTTATTTTTTGGTGTTATATGTAGTTTATCATAAATTGACTTGTAAATAGTAATGATTTTTTCTTGTTTTTTTAATTCTTATTCTTATAGCACAGTCCTCTGATTAAAGATGTAATAGATACCGGTGTTGTCCCTAAGTTCGTTGAGTTCTTTATTATGGAAGACTTTCCCTAATTTCTAGTGTGATAAGTTGTTAAAATTTCATTTTAATTATACTATTTTACTTTATGATAAGATTTTATTTATAATATTTGTGGAAGTTACTGAAGTGTCGTCTTTGCAAATTTATTTGCAAAAGTATATTTCTTTGTCTGCTATAATATCTTTTAGTTGTGCTATTATTTTTATGAATCGATTATCAGAGATTTTGTTTTCTCTAACAACCTTAGGTAGGTGTGTAGTCCACTTGTATATTCTTTTTGGTTATCACATCTAAGTTGCACTATGGTTAGCCATCAAATTTTACTAAAACTGAATTTAAACAAGATATGTCATATTGAATTCAAACCTAATAAGTGGTACATAAACCATTGTCTATTTGTTAATATATATAGGTTGGTGAAAGATTTGGTTGAAGTTGTAGCTACAGTAATTTAGGAACTATAATTGTTTTCTAATAAACGATCTTGTTGCGTTGTTTCTCAGTATTTTTTTCTAATATTTTTTTTCTCGTTGTCTATTATTTTCTTAAAGTTTTGTAAATATATACAATAGCTTATGATTTATGTATTCTATAAAAGAGACATGACTAATAAAGTTGAGTAGAATAATAACCGAATCATAATTTTGGTTGTAAGAAAAAGTAATATCTTAGCATATAAGGAAAAGTAGAACAGGAAAAGCATTATCTTTTCCTTGTATTGACACGTGTCCTATAGTTGTCATTGGATTTCTGTGTATCTCATGTTTGAACTATATCAGTATAGTTTCAAGAATTACTGTCACATGCATTTATGAAGTTTTGATTAGCATTTAACAAATTTTATTATATAATAGTTTCCCGATTCGTGAAAGTCTAGTCTTGTTATATATCGGTCAACACTTTCTAAACTTGGTATAAATACAATAGTCATTTTAACTCCAAACTAACTTCAGGCTATTTCAATTTGGAAAGGTTTAATTAACACCCAAACTCTATTCTAGTCGGAATAAGTGACTAAATCGTGTTTACGTTTCTTGGTCAGACGAGTTTATGTGTTGTGGTGCTAAATGAGTTAACTCGGTTCATATATTAAATTTGTTAATTTATGTTCAATTATTAGTATAGTTTATAACTGTCTATAGACAATTCTAGTTATCTCCTAAAAATTGTGCATGTTCTTTGTGTACTAAGCTTCAATATTTCTCCAAGATTGGAGAGGTTAGCGTTCAGTCGGAGGGTATAACTTTTGGACATGACGAGGTCACAAGATTTGTTACATGGTGCAAAAAGGAAGACCTCCGGTTGTTCTTATTCATGGATTTGGGGTTTAGACTCTATGCAGCAGCGCATATTTCTTTTGGGGCTCAATAGATGAACCCAATCCATCTTTTAAAGAACCAGTTGCAGCATACCATTTGGCATGCTGCAGTTTATTTTATTTTTTTTTAAAAACGGTTTTTTAAAAGAAATGGCTGGTCAAAAAATTAAAAAAAATATACCATTATTTATAATTTTTCGATATCTACGAGTAAAGACTTGGTTTGTTTCATTCCGACACCGAAGTTTTTTGAGTTTTTTTTATTTATTTAGTATTTTCAAAATGATTTTTGGAATATTTTTGTAAGTTAAAAAAAATAAAAAATTATACCATGATTTATAATTTCTTGAGATCTATAAATAGAGATTTGGTTTGATTGATTCGGACAACGAAATTTTTAAAGTTTTTTTTATTAAGTTATTTCCGAAACAATTTTCCGAACATTTTTGTAAGTTAAAAAAATAAATAAATTATACAATGATTTATAATTTCTTGAGATCTATAAATAGAGACTTGGTTTGATTGATTCGGATAACGAAATTTTTTAAGTTTTTTTTATTAAGTATTTCCGAAACAATTTTCGGAACATTTTTGTAAGTTAAAAAAATAAATAAATTATACCATGATTTAGGTGATCAATAATATATTTTATTAAATTTGTAAATTATTTATTCTATTAAAAGTTGAAGCTTTTTCGGAAATTAAACCAATTTTATTTTTAATTTTGATTTTTAAATATACTATATATTATGTATTATATTTTTAATTATTTCAATTTTATAGTTTTTATTTGTAAAGAAAATATATTATGTTAATTTAAAAAATTTATTTATTTTAATATATATAATTTTAATATAAATATATAGTAAATAATAAGAAAGATAAATAAAAATATATGGTAGGATATTGTATGGTAGAATGATGTGGAAAAGAGAGAAATATGGTGGGGTATGTTGAAAGATGAAATATGCACTGCTGTGGGGAGTGAGAATTTTTGCAGAATTATTTGGAGAGTATGCTGATGTGGCGCTGATGTGGCGCGCTTTTGGGAGATGAAATATCCCCACTGTTGTGGATGGTCTTATGCATTTTATTTGAGGTTTGGATCTTTAGATATGGAATTATGTATTATCATTCTTATGATTATAATAATTAAGGGTCCTTTATTTTTAATGTATGCAATTCTTTTCAAATTAGAATAATAATTACATATAACAACAAAAATAACACAAAATACTTTGATAAGAAAATTTAAATGTGATCTAATATTGTAGTAATGTTATTTTAGAAAGAGGGTTTTACTCCGGTGTCTTATTTATTGGTCAATAGACGTCATAATTTACAACATACTTGAGTTGACCAAGAGTTACTAAGTTTATGTGTTAGACTTGCTAGGATTTTGGTGGAGTGACAAAGCATTTCTCGAGTATCACGTTATGATATGGAGAGATCTAGTCTAAAAATTTAAATATGAATTGCATTGGCTAAACTTTTTGTCATTGCAATTTATTATTCGTTAATGGTAGTTTTCTAAAACCGTAGATTATGAATACGAATCAAGAAGTTTTCTAAAACCATTAGTTTCCTTTAACTTTGGTGTGATAAGTTGTTAAATTTCATTTTTATTGTACTATTTTACTTTATAATAAAATTTTATTTATAATATTTGTGGAAGTTACAATGAGTCATCTTTGGAAATTTATCTGCAACAGTCTATCATTTTGTCCGCTTTAATATTTTTAAGTGGTGCCATTTTTTTTAAACATCGATTAACACGGATCTTGTTTTCTCTAACAACTTTAGGTGTGTAGTGCACTTGTATATTTTCTTAGTTAGCACCTCTAAGTTAGGACTATGGTTAGCCATCAAATGTTTCTAAAAGCTATTCTGAATTTAAAGCAGATATGTCATATTGAATTCATACCTAATGAGTGGTGCATAAACCATTGTCTATTTGTAAATATATAGATTGGTGAAAGATCGGTAGAAGTTGTAGCTACGGTACCGTAACTACTTTTTGGATACCTGAAACGCAAACTGACGCATGTAAGCCATGGTACAACACTTGCATAGATAGTTCCATGTTAAAATAACTCGACATAAGACACTTTGGGCTTTTATACTATCATTTACGACTTCGAGGTCATGTGTCGGCACAGAGTAGACTTAATTGTTTGGTCGACGTCAGTACTTTGCTACCGATCGACTCTTGTATGCTGCCGCGATGTAGTGATATTTATTTATTTATTTGATATCATTTCCCCTAGTTTTTTAATAAAATAAATCTAAGAGAATCTGTTTTCATGAAATTCTAAATCCATTCAAGCTGATCAGATTACATATATAACGGAAACGCGGAATTTACGGAGGCAGTTACAACTGCGCATAATTTATAACGGAAACTAATAAAATATAATTGCATACATATAAATAAGATACGAGATTATATTAAGTATGCCAACATTTCTCCCTCTTAATCTCGTAACTCAGGCTTCAAGTTGAACACATCAGTTGCATCTCTTAAGAACTCGAATCTGTCATGCGGCAATGGCTTGGTAAACAAATCTTCAATTTGTTCTTCTGTGTTGACATGTGCAATATCAAGGATTTCTTGTGTCAGGAAATCACGCAAAAAATGAATTTTGATATCTATGTGTTTACTTTTTCCATGGAAGACTGGGTTCTTTGCTAAAGCAATTGCAGACTTGTTATCAACTCGCAGACTAACTTTTTCAACTTTAATTTCGCACAACTCTTCCAGCAACCTCTTGAGCCGCATTGCTTGGCAAGCTCCTGCAGAAGCAGCAATATATTCAGCTTCACATGAAGACAGTGCTACAACCTTCTGTGTTTGTGAAGTCCAACTAATCGGATCCCTGCCCAGAAAAAAAAACAACCCCACATGTAATTTTCCGATCATCAATGTCTCCAGCAAGATCACTATCAGCATACCCAATCAAATCTAGATGTTGTTGTTCTCTTTTAACATACTTCAAACCGAAATTGAGTGTACCCTTTATATATCGAAGAATTTGTTTGACAACACTCATATGTTTTATAGATGGTTTTTCCATGAAACGGCTAGTCACGCCAACAACAAATGATATATCAGGTCTAGTATGGACTAAGTACCTCAAACTCCCAATGACACTGCGATACATTGTTGCATCAACGAATAGATTTCCATCAGTCTTGTTTAGCTTTAGCCTTGAATCCATTGGTACCCGACATGGATTACAACTCAGCATTCCCATTTTCTCCAAAATCCTTTCTGCATAACTTGTTTGGCTCAAAGTTATATTATCAAACCTCTGTTTAACCTCAATTCCCACATAAAAACTTAACAAACCCAAATCTGTCATGACAAACATTTTTTCATATTTGATTTGAAATTTCTCAGGTTCGCCGAGTTTGAGCTGGTTATTACCAAATCATCCACATAAACACCAACATACTGCATATCACCTCCATTTCTTCTTTTGTAAACTGAATGTTCGAGACTACATTTCTCATAACCCAAATTCTGTAAACAAAAGTCTAGTTCTTCATTCCAAGCTCTTGGAGCATGTTTCAAACCATATAATGCTTTCTTCCATCTCAGAACTTCATCTTCTCTTCCTTTCTCAGCAAAACCTGGTGGTTGCTTAACATAAACCAATTCCTTTATATCTCAATTCAAGAACGTTGATTTCACGTCCATATGGTGTACTTGTCACCCTTCATGGGCTGCTAGTGCCATAAGCAATCTAATAGTTTCTAATCAAGCAACTGGAACAAAAACCTCGTCATAATCAATTCCATATTCTTGAATGTAGCCTTTGACCACGAGTCTTGCCTTATATTTAATAATTTCACCGTCTGGATTCTTCTTCAACTTCTAAACCCATTTCAAACCTATTGCTTTGTGTTCTGGTGGTAATTTTCTTAGCTCCTATGTTCTATTTTTCTTAATCGCCTCAAGCTCCTCCACCATTCCCAGCCTCCAATTTTCATTGTTGAATGTTTCTTCTTGCGTCATTGGTTCTTCAATAGACAGAAGGCTCATATCTGAATCTAACCCAATTTCCTTAGTTTCATCATATAACTCTTGTAAAGATCAAAAGTTTTTGGTAGAGTTTCATCGTTTTCGTTGCTAGGTTCCTCATCTGATCTTGTATCATCCCAATTTAATAAACTTTGAGAAGAAATTGATGGTGATTCAAGATTCTAATTCTCTAGTTGAATATCTAATGGAAATGAAGTTACTGGGTTGAAGTTCCATAAATTCGATCATCAAGCTTGTTCACATCATATTTCAGATTTTTAACATAAGGTATACATCCAAAAATTTGAAAATGACTTACACTTGGTGTTTTTCTGAAGTAGACTTCATATGGTGTCCTTCCACTTATAGCTCTTGTGGGACAACGATTTAGAAGATAGGTTGCTGTAACTGTAGCTTCTGCCCAAAATTCATATGGTATTTTTTTATCCTTCAGCAAACATCTCATTATCTCGAAAATGGTTTGATTTCTTCTTTCCACCACACCATTTTGTTGTGGTGAATATGGTATTGTCATTTGCCTTTGAATTTCATGAAGCTCACAAAATAATTTAAACTCTTGAGACTGAAATTATTTGTCTCTGTCTGTCCGTAATATTTTTATTTTCTTTCCCAATTGCTTCTCGACCTCTGCTTTGAACTTCGTAAATCCAGTAAGTGCTTCATCTTTTGATTTCAGTGGTTTTAGCCACATGTACGTGCTAAAATCATCAACAAACAAAGTAAAATACGTGTTCCCTCCTTTGGTATTTGGTGAAATAGGACCACAAATATCTGCATGGATTAGATCTAACAAAGAACTTGCTCGATAGTGACTTTGAGTTGGAAAGCTTCCTCTGTGTTGTTTCCCAAGAACACATACATCACAATTCTGACCATATTGTTTAGTGACTTTGTGTTGGAAAGCTTCATCTGGATATGTCCTTCTCCATCAACAAATTTTGATTTTCCATAGGAAAAGTTTCCTCTCCCATAGCCAAAGCCACCTCTGCCTCTTCCTCGACCGCGACCTCGGGTCCTTCCAGAATATGTCGAGTTGAATCGTGACTCCCATTCTGCTTTTGTTAACAACACCTTTTCATCATGCTCTTATTCTTTATCACCTTTAAGACGTTCTTCATGGGCTCTTAGTGCCCTAATAACATCTTCAAAAGACTTGTTTTTAGCATCTTCAAATTGTTCAATTGACGCTGCAATTTGGGTAAACTTTGACGAGACTGATCTTAACAATTTCTTGTTGATCAGATTATATATATATATATATATATATATATATATATATATATATATATATATATCGGAAACGCGGAATTTATGGAGGCAGTTACAACTGTACATAATTTATAACAGAAACTAATAAAATATAACTGTATAAATATAAATAAAATACGAGATTATATTAATTATGCCAACCGATTTGAGGATAGATGAAGTTCAAGAGTTAGTTTTGTATATAAATTATGCTTTGTATTTTGAATTTTTGCTGTCTTGGTGGCTTAACCATGTATGGGAGAAATTTGCCGAAAAAATTGTTTTTACGAAGGTAAATTTCTCTATTTTTCCTTTAATTTTCTAAAAGTTGAATCTTCTTTTTTTCAATTTCTTAAAATTTTAATTATCCTCTAGATTGTTCAAATAGTGCGATTCGCCATCCATTCTTCAAGCAATACAATGAAAAGATACCTTTCGACTTCAATGAAAATGTTTTTGAAGGTGAAGATTATTTATCGGGTTTTACCAAATTCTAAGGTTATAAACATTCGATGAAGATACTTATATATCAGAAGCCAGAAGTAGCTTCGATCAATCAGTATAGTAATTTAAATATATGAAGATTGAACTTTATGCTTCATGGAGTTGAGTTAAAGTAGATATTTTACCCGTGGAGTTAAAGTAGGTACTTTCTGGGTACTTCTGCTATATGATGTTAAAGTAGATTTTCATGGTATGTTTATTGTGTTTTAGTTTGATAAAGTATGATAAATAATCTTCAAATTCATCCCAACTAGTATGAGAACAAATGTAGTGAGAACATATCTCAACTAGTATGAGGCCTTTTGGTAGTGGACCAAATGCAAAGCCGTGAGGGCCTTCGGATTCCAAAACGGACAATATCATACTAGTGTTGAGATCGGTTCTGTTCTTACTTATATACGGTGGAGGAATATGCGGACCGGACCCCATATTCCCCAAAAAATAATGACTGTTGAAAGCTTTGGAAACATATGATAATTCAAAAGAGCTGGTGAGTTATCACATTGTTGCAAGACTTTAGATAGCTATGCAGATGAAACAAATACTTTGAACGTAAAGACTCGTCAAATTTGAATGGAAAATAGAGGGTAAAACTTGATGTAGCTGTCGCATTCGCACTGAAAAAATTTAGGATCCGTTCGTCCTTTCCTAGTTACAGAATCAGTTTAGAGGTATATATTTGGCTTTCCGGTCTAATAAGCAAAGAATTACGAAGTAACTTTATCTGGAGAATCTTTTAGAAGGAAATCATATGTATTTGGCTTTCTGGTCTAAAAATGAAACTAACTCAAACTTTTTACTTCAGCGTGCATATCAAAACACAACAATGGAAGACCAAATTCAACATCAAACACTTAGAAGTACTAAGCCAAGCCTGTGGGTGGTAGACAGGATAAAAGGGCGGTGTTTCATGAAGCCCGGGACCAAAACCTGGTACGAACAAATAGCTTTGAATTTTATAAATAAGAAAAACGGAAACTTACGATGCCCCGTTTTCTGGTTACTTGGTCCTTGAGATTGGAATTCCGACTGAGCTGACTGAGCTAGATGAAGTCGGAAAACCAAGTAAATAGTAGAAATAAAAGTTGGCTTTATAAACTAAAAACAAGAAAATACGGTCACATGTGGTTAAAGATAATGCTAACCAACCCTCGTGGTCCAGAGAAATATTTATCATTTCGTTGTTGTGCCACTTGAAAAGAAAATAAGATTCTCGACAAATTTCGGTGAACTTCTCAATATCTCAAGTTGTCCATCCCTTACAAGAGTTCGAATGTTTTTGTTTAATGATGCAATTACATGGTACAATTTTGGATGTTATTGCATCTTTAAACAAAAACTTCCGAGCTCTCCGTAAGTACGGAAAACTTGACAAATTGAGATCGCTACGATTTGTTAGTTGTGAATGTTACTTTCTTTTCATTCATGGCGCAATAAAATAACAAGATTTTCAGAATGTTCCATAGTATTCAGAAGTATTAAAGAAAAAAAAGAGCCTAAAAATCTAGTTAACCATAAAAAAAAAATTACCAAACATGATAAAAGTCTCCTGAATACCGTGAAGGTGCGACGGGCATACTAAACTATGCGAGGAACAATTACAAGAAAGAACTATATTACCCGATTAGAACACTACAATCAAAACTAACATTATAATAAGATCAAAATACATAAAATAATCATAGTCTAGATCGAAGAATCTAAAAAAAAACTCAAGAAAAATATATATAAAAACCCAAATTGAGATCAATAAAACAACATTTAGACTAAATTTTTTTAAAATAGAAATGAAAAATAAAAATAGAGAACGAAGAAACTAGAAAGAAAGATTGTTGTGACTCCCAACTCGAGAAGCATCATCTAGCCAACTCTTGTGAATATTCTCAATAAAAATGAAAGAATCCGATTGTTTTTTTTATATCGCAGAATCCTACCAAATTCGTGGGACGAGAAAAAATCCTAACCAGCAAAGTTGAAATACGAACAAGATAAATACATAAAAACACAAATCTAGATCTGAAAATCTAAGATCTGAAACACAAAAACCCAAAAACAAAATCCAAAATTCCTAGATATGGAAAGAAAATCCATAGATCTATAGCAGAAAATCAAGATCTAAAGGTCATACCTTGCGAAAGAAGCAGCAAATAGATAAAAATGAATTTCGGATTCTTAAATCTAGGAATCATGCGGATTGAGGAAGATACTTTGGAGATTGCAGGAGTGGCAAACTGGTAGAAGCAAAATAACAGAGAGAAGTAGTGTTGGATAAACCCTAACTCAATTCTCAAATTAAAAAGAAAACGTTGCGCAGCTAGTATCATTTTAGGGCTTAAATAGAAAACACTCCTAAACGCTAATCCAAAATATCCAAAATGCAACGACATTTGGACTTGTTGGGCTATTTTAAATAAATCCATAATGTATTAAAAATTTGTAAAAGACAATGGAATAGTTGTTTGGGCCCTAAAAGTTAGATTTTGGAGCCCAAACTTCGTGGCCATGCCTCAGGATATCCAGTGTAGTAGCAAGATCCGTTTGGGTTTGTTCAAAATCGTTAGGTAGCTCTGGATTTGTTGGCCTACATCACGAACTTTAGGAGCTCCTCCGAAAGCCAAAAACGGAGCCTTAAAAGATGAAATCAGTCTCTCGAATGAAAAATGAGAGAAATCAGTTTGTTAGAACAAACGACTAGCATGAAAAGATAGTTAAGCTAGATAAGAATGGTAGATTGGGCAAAATAAATGGTACTTCTAGCTCTTAGAGGAACATTAAGGTTTTTAGAGAATAAAGGGCTTCTCTATCTAGATATCCTTCCTTTATTTTTATTGGGATCAAATTTCTTAAAAATATTTGTGTCTTTTTTCGAATCGATAGCGATGTTTGAGAGACAACGACAAAACGAAAGAATCTAAACTAATTTGAGTAATTAGAAAATTAAAAGAATCAAAATTGGCCACAATCGACCCAACCTTTTTTTTTATAATAGAAAGTGGTTGTAATTTGAGTAATTTTTGGTTTGATATAGAAGCACCGTATCCGGTGCTCATGGTTTTAGGGTTAAAATAAATAAGGATGGAAATGGATCGGCATGAGTGCATGTATAACCTATAATCTATTCGTTTATATTTATTTTTAAAGGATTACAATATTTTCGTTTCTCATTTACGAATTCATCGGAGTCAGATGCCAACAACAAGTTTTCACAATTATTTATTTATTTATGTATATCTCGAATAACAAGCCTCAAACTTGGTTATTTTTTTAAATTTAGTAACAAATATATAACACGTATTTATTATTTAAGATTCATATTATTTAAACTTTTAATATAATATATTTATTTTTTGTTAAAAAAATCAAATAGACAATCCTAATTTTAAAATCTACTCAATTTATATGTTTAGAATTGTTAAATATATAATAATTTAATATTGTTTTGAATATAATGAAATATGAACAAAAATAAAACCAAACATAAATAAAACCATCAAAACATTTATAAAATAATAAAACATCAGCTATTAATTAATATTACTATTAGGATAGTGAGTTTTTGGTGGATCGGGTTAAGATTGATTTTAGAACCTGTAATCCATCCAAATCCGGGTAATGTATTTTACAACTCCATATAAAAAGGTTTGACTACTTTAACCCATCTGCGTTATTCAGATCGCATATCCACAAATTCGAAAAATTTTACCGCACCTAAAAAATGGTCTGACGAAACCAAACTAAATAGATGTTGATCGTAAATTGTTTGTGGTAAAAATGAATACCTTAGATATTTGGGTTCCATCTGTTTCTTTAAAATATTAGAGAAAATGAATATATAAATTTTAGAACAAAACTTGAAAAGGAGAGAAAAAAACAAAAATAATATTTTAATTCTGGAAAATGGAGGAATTTTGATTAATGAAACAATCAAAACGTGGAAAAGATTAAAAACATTAATACACAAGGTTAATTAGATTCCCAACTCCCTCTTCTGCAAGCTGTAATTGGAAAACGATCCTAAACCTTCGGAGCAAAGCCTCAAATCTTTATCGCGTCATAATTGGGAATGGAGCCAACACTTCTATCTGGCATGACCCATGGCTTTTCTCCACGTCTCTTGTCAACTTTTATGGCCCATCAATCCAAACCTTTCCAGACTCAGAAACATAAAAAAAGTTGAAGATCTATGCAGAAACGGTAGATGGGCCTGGCCCGCACAATCCAAAGCCCCCAATCGACACCTCCAAGATCGCCTAGGTGAAATCATCTCAGCCCTCAGAGACCTTCCTCCCACCACCACCCTAACGGACACGTTCATCTCAATCCCTAACAACTCCAAACCAACCATCTCCATCAACAATACTTATTCTGCCCTTAAGCACTATAATGGGAAGGTCATTTGTTCATGCCTAACCTGGCATAAATACTCCATTCCCAAACACTCTTTTATAACCTCGCTAGCCATTCAGAGCAAGATCTCCACCAGGGATAAGCTTTTATTTTGGGGCCTGGACTCCCCGGCCTCTTGTGTCCTCTGTAACAACGCGCTAGAATCCCTAGATCATCTCCTTGTCCTCTGCCCTTACTCCTCTGCCATTTGGGAGCTCTTGTGCCAATATATCCTCCTCCCTCCCCCCTCGCTCTCGTGGCAAGAATGGTATGAAGCTGCTAGCTCCTGGGCTCCCTCGGATAACAATCAAAGATCTCTGTGGAGCATAACGTTTTGTGCTACAGTCTACTACATTTGAAAAGAAAGGAACAACATTTTTTTTCAACAACAAGCAGACCCCCTACACAAATATCTTTCACCTTGTTTTTTCCGACCTACGCTACCGTTTTAAAGGAACCAAATATCCATTCACTATATAATATTTTCTAGTTTTTTCATATAACTGTTTTCTTTAATATTTAGGAAATTGAAAGCCTGTAAAAGGTCCTCGACCCTATGAACCTATGTAAATTTTTTATATTTAATTTACAAGCTTTTTATAACAAAACAACAAGGATAATTATATTTCTCTCTTTAATTTTATATTTACTTATTTTCTAGTTTCAAAATAATAATTTATTTTACCAGAATACATTTGGAATGTTGTGAATTTGTTATAATTATCGATTGAAAATTATAAATACTATTAGACTTTGCAATAGATTTAAGAGTTATCGTAAAAGACTATAGGAGATTCTCCAATAATAATGTGTTTTATCAAACAAATTTTTTTATGTTTTCACCTTGTTTAGGATAAACACAAACAAGACCAATAATTTAGAGTATTTTGCCTCTTGTAGATATTTGAATTTTTTTTTTTATTATTATTATTATTATAATTTAGTTTGAAAGTGTTATAAATATTGTGTGGATACCAGGAGCAGGGCTAAAGTTTAGCTAGAGGGAGGGTTATTTGACTCAACAATTGAAGATCGGGTTCGAAGAGCCCAATAAGGGTTATCGCTCTACTTTCAGAGCGTTCATTACAAAATCTTGCTAGATTGGATTATAAAAGGGTGATGGATTTTATGCAATTAAATGAAAATATTTCACTTAAAATTAACGCTAAACTTAAACCCTAGTTTTGGTATCACGGGTCATTCTGCGACTTTTAGAGAGCTTCGTCTTTTCTCTCTCTAGTATATGTCTATAGGTTCATCTTGGGATATAGTTATACTCTTTTATGAATTGTAATTCGTGACATCTCAAGCTAGTAAAAGATATTCAACATTCGTCTTCATCTTTTTCTAAACATGAATAAAAGACTTCCGCATCAAGACCTAGAATAGTATAAGGAAAATAATGTTTTATAATATTTTTCTTCCATTTTATCTTCACATTATTTATAATATATGAGGATTTAGATACCACAATTTAATAAGCATGTTCTAACAAGTAGTATCAAAACATACGCTTTTTCATATACATGTATGAATAAAAACTATGAAATCAAGTCTTCCAAAAACTCAATTTATTTTAATCCATTCAGCTGAAAGAAAAGCCATTTTTTATGATTTTGAATTTATTTTTAGGATATATGTATGAGTATGTGTTAGGTCAAAATAGAATTACATGTTTAGTGCTTGATTAGTGCAATCGAGAGCACGCAAAATGTTTATTTGTTACTATATATTTATGTGTTTGTCCGATTTTTGAAGCATTTTAGGATGCAACCCTAATTTAAAGATAATTATGTGATTTACTTTTGTATGTCACTTAAAAATCAAAGATCTACATTATCATTGACTTATTTATTTGAATATCCGAGTGGTTAAGGCTTCAAGATGCAATATTTGTAATGTTATTTTTGCGATGATATGAGTGTGGTTGTTGCATTATACCCCATACAGAGGTGCAACTAACCAATTCATACATTTATAATATCTTGTGTATATATGTATGTATGTATGTACGTATGTAGGTCTATAACATGTTTTATCCCAGTTAAGTTACATTTGTATGATAAGACAACGTGTTTCTCTTGTTTATTTATTTGTTTTGCCACTGCTCAAACTTGTGATCAAGATACCGAAGACGTAAGCATTGACCAACAAGCCACTAAACAGAGACTCTTTTTTTTGCGTGACACCCAGGCAGACATGCCCTTAGCCTAACGGCTTGGGGAGAAACTTGTGTTCAAAAACTCGATGGTTCACGGGATTCTGCAATTCACACCAAGTATCGCATTTCGCTACGTTCTTCATCGATGCGAGAGCCAAGATATCCGTTGCCGAGAGTCGTTAAAAAAAGATTTTCCATTGCCGGGACTTGAACCCGGGTCTCTCGGGTGAGAGCCGAGTATCCTAACCACCTAGACTACAACGGATGATTCATGTTGTGTTGTGTACTCTGTTTGACATGTTTAGGTTGGTTAATTATGTTATTTTTATGTATTTTAGGGTGTTATGTTATGTGCTTAGGGGTTCACAAATATGTGACCCATTATTTTCGCATTGAGAAACATCTAGTAATATGAATGTATGATCACATAATGAGGAGTAATTAATCATTGTCACTGGAACTTCGAATTTAGTATGTACGGAGTGATGACATGCATAACGAAAGATCCTTATTTTTCAGATAAATGAAATTCGATTGGAATTCATGCCCCATTATATGTTTAAGCACGTGTTGGGATATATCACATCCTTGAACTAATTCAGACCCTAAAATATATTGTGGTACAATGACTTTAGGTTTTACTTGGTAAGATAGGCATCCAGTCGAGGTGGTACATAGTTTTTTTTTCGGAGGGAACCCGCAGCCGCTACTCAGAGTGCAATGAGTGCGCACAGGGTAAACCCTCAGTCTGACGCGATAGCCTGCAAACCAACGCCAGAAGGTAAACCACACAAGGTGACAGGCTCAGCCGAGAAAGCGTACGTAGAGGGACTCGAACTCATGACCTTTTACTTATAAGAATACCATACTCAACCAACTCGGCTACCCCCTTGGGGGCGAGGTGGTACATAGTGCAATGTTAACATTGGGATTCTCATTCTCTGCAATTAATGTTAACATTGAGAAATACCGGGCGAAGAATAAAATGAAAGAAGTTTGGGGTCTCACAACTTAAGAAATGATTATCGTGTCTGTAGGCCGACCCCCTCTAAAACGACTACCTTATATATTTCATGAGTGTGAAAACCTTTTTATGATGTCGCTGATGTGTTTAGATGCACCATACTCATGCAAAATTTGTCTTTCAATGTTGCAAGTTTTGTTGAGTTACCATGATTAGTAGGGTACGACCCCCAATGAAGGTTTGGGTGATTTCGAGATATGACCTAGAGCATATATTATTTTATCTTAAAATAATAACTCTAGAGGTAATGTATAACACGATGGCGCGCAGCATCTCAAACCCTCAAACCTGACAAAGTGTGGTACATATGAATACTCTTTCAGACCCTCCAACCTGACAAAATTAATGTAAATAGGAACACAATCGAGTTTATAATATAAAATACTTTGCCTTATTAAGTTGTGGAACATATTTTGTACCTCTATGAATAGATTAAAATTCAAGGATAAAAATATCAAAATCATGTTATACTTTCTATTTTGGTGCTTATACTCTATAATTATCTTTAGGATCCAAATCTTCATTCGAACCTTAGGAATATTTATTCTCACCACATAACTAATATTAATGTTTTATTCCTAAGTTAAAGTTTCAGTTATATAATAATTTTTTAAGGGTTTACATTTATTTATTAAAAATATAAAGCTCTAAAATGTTTCAAGAAATTAAAAGTTGTTGAAGAGAAACTATAAAGCTCCTAAGTTACATTTATTTATTCAAGGTTTACATTTCTCTTTTTTAGTTTACTTGTTGGTATGTTATAAGAAACTGTATAGTTTAGTATGATTTATTCTTGTCTTAAAGCTTTCAGTAATCTTTAATCTCACATTGAATTGCCAGAATTAAGTGATGTTAAAACATTTTTCTAAATGGTGGTGATCAAAATATCCATTAGTTGCAAAATAAATTAATTTTATAGCGCGCTGGCGTCCACCGTCTCCGTGAAGGATAGCAATTAATACATTTGGCAATGATATTATCAAAATTTATGTATCATTCTGCAAAATAATTGAAATAATATGATAACAAATGTATATGTATCACAAACATTCATATCATATCTCTGAAAATGAGGCAAGAAATCTAGTTCATAAGATGTTTTGGAAACCTTCTCTATCTTAACTATTCATATATGATGGACACATGAGAACATACTTAATAAAGGAAATTAGATGTATTGGGAGCATTGAAATTCTTTGAACAATTAATATACGGTTATTAGGAAGACATTCCTCTTTGAGATATTTAGATCATATATATTTTGGCTTTTCTACGCATATATTTCAATATAACTGGAGTCCATCGATAAATTCAAATAGTTTGTTATATTTTTCCATAATGGTTGCTACTCGAGGGAGGTATAACAATTGAATGACCAATGTCATCACTAAATGTTTAGGTCTATAAAGTTAAGATGTGTAATAGTTCTTTATCAACCGAATTCATAGGAAGTCTATTCGTAAGATGAATATTAAACTTTAACATATGTAAAGGATTGTTTAATAAATTTATAGATTTAAGGACGTCTAATACAAAGAAATACTTACATCCATCGCATTGGGAACTAGAGTCTGAGAGAGTAATAATTATCTCAATCTAGAACTAATTTTATTTTATAACAGCCATTTTAGAAACCCATTATCAAATTTAGATATGGGATAATACAATTATTTTAAGGATGTTTAGTTTATGAGAGAAATATTCACTGAACAACCTTGATATTGGAAAGTATCATATTTGATTTGATCATTCCAGTTTTGATCATCTTCTTATTCCTTTTTAGGAATCAATGTTACAATCCTCACTTAAGGATAAAAGGCTGTAGGTTTTAATAGAGGACACACGCAACATCATCAAGAAGTTATACAAAATTAATTTAGTATAGTACCTTAAAAGAGAATTTTTTGTAATGTCATACAAACATTCTACAATAGCATTAAGGTCTTTTACGATCAACAAAAGAATTCAGTTCTAAATGTTGTAATAACATAAAGAAGTCTCACAAGAACATTAAAATCTTTTATGGTGAAACAAAAGAATCAAATTTGTAGCTTCTATAACAATATAAAGAGTTTCATACGAACATTAGAGATATTAATATAATTAGAGAATTAAGTTTAGGTTTCCATATGATCACGTTTAGATTTTAAATATTTAATTGTAAAATATTGTATTAGAAACGAAAATTTAGGAAAGATAATTCAGTTCAGATATTTACATGGTCTTACACCAAACAAGTTTCATTAAATGCGAATAGACTGGCCTTTTATTAGAACTTTAAACTCATAATTTTAAAGAACTTTTTTAAGATAATCCTCGCATAACTTGTAAAATTCATAAAATTTAAATTCATTATTGAATATTAAGAGCAAGTATTTATGAATGGAAAACCACGATATATATATATATATATATATATATATTAATTTAAGAATTTTACTAATTAACAATAAAGAGTTTTATAATTTAATCAGTCCATAGGAAGATTAACAGGTTTGTAACAATCGTATTTATATCTAATTGAGTTAAAAGACACTAACAATTAGAATTTTATTCTATTAAGGTTAAATGCCTCTTAAATTTTAATCTATCAAAGTTGTAATCTCTTTTGGTTTTAAGATTAACATAGTAAAGTATTGTGAATGTCATTAATTCATTGAGAGTGGATTCAGTTTTGGAGTTCATTGTCATATTAATTATCATAGGTTATATGGACCTATTGCATGCCATTAAGAATTTTTTGTTAATTGTATTATGTTTGACATTTATAGTGAAAATGTCTTATCTATTAAGGAACCACGAATAATCAGGATTACTTTTGATAATTATATGAGATAAGTCTTTTCAGTCAAACATCTCAAGATATATTTGGAAATTTATAATTCACAAAATATTTTATATTTTCCGATAACTGAACTTGCGATGTACGCTCATGGTTAATTTGGGATAAAGTATAAATTTCATCTAAAGTAATACTTAAGAGATTCTATGGATTGACCATTGTGCATGATATGTCATCAAATATTACATCATCGCATAGTGATATATATACAAAGTCATGCAATTAAGGAGGTCAATTAAATGCATGACTTTATAGGATAAATGGATGTGACATTGTGATTTACACCTATATATTTTATGGGAATAAAAATTATAGCACACTTAATTATATCTAATTGATAAAATATATTTATTTATAGTTTATGAATGAATTGTTTTTTAACTTTATAGTCGATGAATAAAGATGAACAAATGACCTTCCCAATTTGGAGCCAATTGTATAGAATTTTTTCTTTTTCGATGAAGAAAAACTCTTTATATCACATTATCTCATAGTTTAAAACTTCTCAACCGCATCTTGAAATCATACATATTCCTTATTAATGCCTTGTAATATTCAGACCAAATATGTGCTTTGACTCTTCTTTCTTCAATTATATTTAGCTCAAATTTCAGGCTTATACATCACTTGTTCCATCATCTGTTGCATCCTCACTCGCTTAGTAAGGCACTTCGGAAGCAGTTCGAAATTAGGTGTTGCTACTAAATTTTTATATACCTGAACCGAACTGGTGCCACCAGTGTGTACAGAGGTTTCTATTGGGGGATCTTCCCCACTATCGTTCATCATTTCCATTATTATTTGTGGTTGTTGATCATTAGACTTTAGCATAGTATCTTCTTTCTTAATATGAGAAGGCTCAGTTTATGGAAGTGATGGATTTGGATCTGAAGTAAGCAATACTAGATGCTCTCTTATTCCAGAACCTTCGGTAGGTTTTTCTAGTGTCCTTGGCAGCTGAAGTTTCAATTTTGGCTTTAGAAAGCATAGTAACTCGTCGGGGTGTGCTTTCTCCTACATATGACCTCATAGCAATAAAAGGGGATGGAATTTTACGATCGGTAATGGATTAGATTTGGTGAAAGGTTTCTTGATTGATTGAATCGGTGGTTAGGATTTGTTACAAAAGGAGCAAGTGAAGTTTTTCAGAACATTTTTGATGGTTTATGAGATGATTAACTCATGTCTGGTTCTGGTATCTCTTGTATGATCGATCCACCAAGAGAAATAGGTTGTCCGGCAACGATTATTTCCTCTATTTTCTCTTTCTTTAACTCAGACAAATTGAGCTATCCTTTTAATGAAGGAAGTTCTCACCGTGAACATAAAAATCCTAAAAAAAATACTCAAAGAATTGAAAACAATGTTGATGATTCAAAGTACCTCTCTCTAGAATCGAAATTTGAAATTGTTTTCACTGTACAAATACAAGCAGTAAAAACAATGCCACATTAATATTTAAACCTTAAGTGCAAGTACCTAAGAAAAAACGGCTAGTAGGTCCAATTAGGAGCTGACACATGTAAGAAAAAATAAATAATACAGTTGTGACCTTTGAGATTTTTTTACCATTAAAATTTACTTCAGATCCTGATCAGATATAGCCTACAATGGTTAGTTCTTCCAAAAAGTATATTGAACGAACTAAGAGGACAAATGATAGGGTTGGATATTGTTGTAACTGGAACTTACTGACCACCAGATTTATCCGAAGGGGTAATACGGGCAAAATAAACGGATTACAATGATTGAACAGTTTGATCAAGTGGACAATGACTCAGCTATGTGCCTAGCAAGTTAAGTTTTGGGCTTCGGGGATCCTAAGATTGACCCGAATCTGAGACCCGACCGGAACGGTCCATGGATACTAAAACAAAAGTATAAATACACAAATTAACCACATTTAATAGGTTGGATTTTTTCTAAAAATATTAAATATAAATACATCTCTTCTCTTACTACTTTTAACAGAAAAATATTAAACACTTAGTTACTAAAATAACTCTTTTTTTCTACCCTACAATACTTTTTAACCTCATCAAATAATAGAGTTATTATATTAATGGTTTTGTTGGTGGTCTTGAGTTTGGAATTTTATAGTTGGAGAGTCTTCCTTCTATGGTTGTTGGTGTTTTGACCAGTAACAACCTTGTCCAATTTGAAACTATTACCCAATTCGGAAAGTTGTTGTCTATTGGTGATTATTTTTTGTTTACATCTATTTATGTAGTTTATTATAAATTAACTTGTAAATTGTAATGAATTTTTCTTGTTATTTATATAGAAACTAATGTTATTAATCTTATTCTTACAGCGAAGTCCTCTGATTAAGGAAGTGATACACTCGGCTGTTCTCCCTAAATTTGTGGAGTTCCTTATTAACTTTTGGTGTGATAAGTTGTTAAAAACATTTGTTGTAGTATTTTACTTTATGATAAAATTTTATTTATAATATTTGTGGAGATTACTAAAGAGTAATCTTTGGAAATTTATCTGCAAAAGTATATTTCTTTGTTTGCTTTAGTACCTTGAAGTTGTGCCATTATTTTTATGCATTGATTACTAAGGATCTTGTTTTCTCTAACATTAGGTGTATAGTGCACATGTATATTTTTTTAGTTATCGCCTCTAAGGTGGCACTATGATTAGCCATCAAATCTTCGTAAAAGCTATTCTGAATTCAAAGCAGTTATGTCATATTGAATTCATACCTAATGAGTCAACATAAACCATTGTTTATTCGTAAATCTATAAGTAGGCTAAGGGAGGAAATGAACCACAAATACTGCAGGAATCATGAAGATATCGGGCACGATACCAATGATTTCATTGCTCTGAAAAAAAATGTTCAGAGTTTAATCGAAAATGGAAAGCTCTTAACTTATGTGAAGTTACAGGAGAGCGGTACGAAAAATACAACTTCAACTTCGAAGGCTAATCCAGCTGCACCAGTTGAGAATTTGATGATTTCAGATTCGAAGGTTAAAGCATTTGATTCTTCTTCGTAATATTTGGAGAAGGTTCCGAAAAGATTCCTTTTGATGGCACTTGAAAGGCCAATAGAAGAAGGTCTTGTTCGAGATTTATGCAAAGTTTTTGAATCTCTAGTCATTTTTGGAGGCGATTCGATGGCTGACAACTTTAATAGCTCGAGGAAAAGACATGTTGTCAATCTGACAACTCAAATTAAAGAGAAAATGTGTACGCATTTGTATGGAAAAAAGGTTATTCCTTTCTCTGTTCGATGAAGATGATCTGCAAGGAACAACAGGGCCACATGAGGATGTAGTGGTTATTGGAGCAGAAGTGTATGACGTCGAATTTCGACGTGTGCTTATTGACATTGGCAGTTCTGCTAATGTCCGTTTTAAGTCAACCTATGATAGAATGACAACTCCACCTCATATTTCTCAATCATATCGGACAAATATAGGATTTACGGGTGTAACATCTCATGTGATTGGGGAATTCGAGGGAGAAGTAAGCTTTGGAAAATAACTGTTCAAGAAGAAGGTCGAGGTGTTTTTGTGGTGGTGAATTGCCCCGCGAGTTATAATGCTATTTTTCGAAGGTTGTGGCTTTCTAGAATGTATGGGTTTGTATCAACCGTTCACCAATGCTTCAAGTATGTGGTTGGAGATCAGATTGGGGTCGTTCGAGGCGACCAGAAGGTAGCTAAATAATGTTATGTCATTGCACGTTGGATCCGTGGATCCAGCAGTGGGGATTTAATGCATAAATAGAAGTCAGAAGGGGTAACCTCAGATTTAGAAGAAAGAGTTGACGATCCAAGGGAAACCCAGGGTCTTTAGCGTTGCTAAATTTTGTATCTGTTAATTTAGATGTTTTCACTTGGAGGATAGAGGATGTAACAGGGGTACCAATCACGGTGATTCATCATAGCTTGGCTATCGATCCGAAGGGGAAGCCAGTAATTCATCAAAAAAGGCATTCTCTTCGGAGAAGGCATAAGCAATTGTTTCTGAGGTAGACCAGGTATCCAAGGTTGGACACATAAGGGAGTCACAATATCCTTTGTGGACGGAAAATCTGGTAGTGGTAAAAAAAATAATGGAAATTGGAGAATGTGTGTGGATTTTACAAACTTGAATCGAGCTTGATAGGGGGTTGCACTGCTATAGGGTTACGCCCTTTGGATTGAAAATGCTGGAGCCACTTATCAAAGGTTGATGAATAAAGCTTTTTCCACTCAGATCAGAAGAAATATAGAAGTATATATAGATGATATGGTGATAAAAAGTTTAAAATATGATGTGCATCTTGATGATTTAGATGAAGCGTTTTTGAATTTAAAGGCAACCAATTTAAAACTGAATCTTGAAAAATGTACCTTCGGTGTTCGGTCAGGGAAGTTTTTGGGATATGTCATCAGTGAAAAAGGAATAGAAGCTCACCCAAAATATTTGAAAGCCTTGATAACAATAAATTCACCTCTATCTATTAAAGAAGTGAAAATTCTGACTGGAAGGTTAACACCACTTAACCAATTTGTTTCTAGATTTTCTAACAAATTCTTCCCTTTCTTTCAGGTTTTACGAGGACCAAGAAGATTCGAATGGACATAGAAATTTGAGGCAGCATTCACAAATATAAATTTTTTATTATCACCACCAGAAATATTGTCAAAACCTCAAAGCGGAGAAACACTTTTTTGTACATTGCAGTATCAAATTTTGTACTAAGCGTGGTGTCGATCAGTGAAGATTCAGGTATTCAAAAGCCGTTGTTGGCATTAGCGTTGGTGATTGCTTCTAGGAAAATGTTTCCCTATTTTCAAACTCACACTATTGAAGTCCGAACTTGATTCCCTTTGAAAATGTTTTATAACGACCTGACATTTCGGGAAGAATGGCCATATGGTCTGTGGAGTTGGGGGATTATGATATTTTGTTCACACCTCGAACTGCAATAAAAACGCAAGCATTGGCATATTTTTTTGTTGAATTCCATTCAAGTAGATCGGATGTGGAAGAAACTAAAGAAGATGTACCGGAAAATTCGAGGTGGATTGTTCGAACAAATGGAGGGTCTAGTGTTTTAGGGTGCAACGATGGAGTTCAATTAATAGCTCCAACTGGTGAAACTATGATCAATCTATTAAATTTGGTTTTCACGCTTCAAATAATGAGGCTGAATACGAAGCTGCTTTGGCAGGTTTAAGATTGGAAAAAGTGTGTGGAGCAACTTCAGACGCTTGGAAACAGATTCTCAGTTGTTAGCAAATCAGGTATCTGGATTTTCCGAAGCAAGAAAGGATCGTTTGATTTTATATCTTCGGGAAATTCGAAATTTAATGCTTTTATGTGATAATGTTGTTGTTGAATATATTGGTCGATGGAGTAACATGGTGGTTGATTCTTTAGCAAATATTTCTTATAAGGAGGAATATCCTTGGATTTTGCTACAAGAAAATCCCTCAATTGTTACTCAATCTAGTTAGTGCCAATGTATAGAGAAGTTCTTTGTCGCATCTGAAGTTGTGCGAGACGATTGGCGAGCATATATTCTTAATTTATTTACTCAAGGAACATTACCAGATGATACGAGGTTGGCCAAAAAAATTGAGAGGTAAATCCTTTGGATATATAATGTTAGATGAAATAATATAGAAAAAGGCATTAAGCACGTCATTATTACGATGTATAGATAAGCAAGAATCACATGAGGTGTTTCCAGAATTGCATGATGGTGAAGGGTCAACTCATTGTGGGTTTAAAGTTTTATCACGACGAGTTTTACTTGCTGGATTCTATTGGCCTACAATCATGAATGATGCTAAGAATTTAGTTCGAAGTTGTGATACTTGTCAAAGATTGGCTAATGCTATTTAGAGGCCAACGGTACAACTTATGTCTATAACCGAGGCTATACCATTTGATAGATGGGGGATCGATGTTGTGGGGCCTTTGCCAATGGCTTATGGAGGAAGGAAAATGATAATTGTAGCAGTGGATTATTTTACAAAATGGGCTGAGGCGGAACCAATATCAGGAACAAATGAAAAAGATCTAATCAAGTTTATTGTGAATAGCATTTGTTCTCGTTTTAGAGTTCCTCGTAGAATTACGACAGATAATGTCCCTCAATTTAATAATAAAGAGATGACATCATTTTGCACGTCGAAAGGAATTCAACAATGTTTTTTTACGCCTTTTCATCCTCAAGCTAATGGACAAGTTGAGGTGACAAACAAAATAATTTTAGATAGCTTGAAGAAAAACTTGACAGGGGCAGCAGAAAAATGACCAAATTATTTACAAGTGGTGCTTTGGGCTTATCGGACAATTAGGGAGGCTACTAAAGAAACTCTCTTTGCATTAGCATATGGAACGGATGCAATCAGCTCCATAGAATCTACGAGTCATCTTTTAGAATAAATTAATATTCTGAAATATCTAATGATGAAGTTAAAAGGGAGAATTTAGATTTGATTGAGGAGAAAAGAGTTCGAGCTCATTTGAATGTAATCTATTATCAAACTCTTATGAGGAATAGATATGCTTCGAAGGTGAAAAGAAGAGAATTCAAAGCAGGTGATAAAGTGTTCAGAAAAGTATTCTTACATACAAGTGAGAAAAGCTTTGGAAAAATTGCTCGGAATTGGGAAGTGCCTTATATGGCCGTCGATAGAATAAAGCCAGGGTCTTACCGTCTTTGTGACTTTCAAAGGAGGATGCTTCAACATCCATGGAATATTCAGCATTTGAAGCTTTATTGGGAATTAATTTGTCTTTGTATTTTATATTTTTTGCTATTGAATGGCGTACTCTTTCCTACCTTATTGGCTGAGGAAGGTTTTAACGAGGCGCTATGTACATATTTAATATTATCAATGAAGTGCATTTTTTGCCAATGGTTGTTTATAAGTTTTTATTAATAACTATCTTAACAACTTATCAAAGACTTGTCATATTTGAGGTTGGTTAAGAGTAGATTGTTCGAAGTGTTTATTACACTTTTCGAATAAACAACAATTTTCGAGATACTATGTTCAATTAATATATTATGATTTTTTCGAAGTGCAACGCTCAATAGTGCATTGTATCTTTTTGAAGTGCAATGTTTGCTAGATATGTTATGTTTTTTTTTTGAAGTGAAACCATTTTCTCTAACTACATTGAGGTATTTGAAGTGGTATTCTTACAATTTGAAGTTATATATTATGTGAATTTCGAAGTACATTATCATATTTAATGAGTTATATTGAAAAATATTATCCTTTCCTATTTTAGGATTGACAACATCGAACAATTTAAGAAGATGATAAAAATGAAACATAAGCAAAACATTTGTCAATCAGATTAATTCTTCGAAGTACAATAAGCAAATTTCTAATTTGACAAGTACAAAAAGAGTATGTTTAAAGAGTAAAAAATTAATCAGACGACTCGTCCTCCTCAGATGATTCCTCCTCCTCTGATGATTAGTCAGTGATAGGATCGAAGGGTCACTTAGACACTTTCGATGGGAATTTTATTCTATAAACTCGAGCGTTTAATTCTTCAATAAGTTGCACGAAGTTCTCAAAGAAGAGTGACGGTTGTTTCTTCTTTGCCATTGTTAATGGCAACCAACATATCTTTCGAATATTCATCTTCTGCAGCAACAACATCAGCTTTTCTTTCCTTCTCAAAATCCCTCTTCAATTTGGTATACTAGGATGATCCATAATTATATAAGAAATGTGGCGACCAAATTATTATGGTGTACACTTGAGGAAGAAACGTTTGACACACTATGTCACTGTCACTCTTTAGGAACCAAATACCATTTTGGCACAACAAAAACAATAGTAAAGTTTTTATAATCTGGGTATTTTTGGAGGTGTGATATATTCCAAAGAGAGGGAAACATCTCAAGTAAAAACGAAGTTTCATTGGAAAATATTCTAGAAGTATATTATTTGACGTATGCGGTATAAATTTTGTGGGACCATATCATCCTTCAACAACAAGTATATCCAAGTTGTAATTTCGACCTCAAATGTATTCATTAGGTACCATTGTTCCTTAATCCTTGTTTTTATGTTTTTAATATTTTGGTTAAGATTAGATTTTCAGTGTGGGATAGTGGAATACGATTGGATAAAAATATCATAAAAAATATATTTTTGGTCATTTAGTATTGTTTATTGTATCTTTTAAGACATTAATAATTAATTCAAAGTGGTGAAGTAATTTTGAGTCAAAAAGTTAATAATTACGTGTTTTTATTTTCATTTGATTAGGTCTTTAGATTTTCTTTTTGTCTAAAAGTTATTAAAATGACTTATATTGTAAATTTACTCTAAGCATGTTTTTTTTAAATGAAAATTAATTTATTGATATAATAAATGTTATCTAAAAAGCATTTGTTATTGTAGAAATAAAACAAAATAATGAAAAATTATGTATATTATTAAATAAAAGGTCGCGTACAAAAGGAAGATATTTATGTAATTATGAGAGGTGGCTTGTCTAGTTTTGCAATCTAATTAGTTTAATGTTAGGAATGTTTCATCACCTAATGCTCTTAACTAACTCGAAAGGAGCCATTGATCTAAAGCTTATAAAATAGATTTGTTAGAAAGCTTAATTAGACATTGCACAAGTCACATGTATATATAAAACAAATTATATATATATATATAGTCCAAAACTAAAATTTTATTTATGTTGAAAATTGTAGTACAACGTTGTTTAAGATACAAGTCTACGTTCCTTAAATAAGAAACTAAGAATTACATTGTAGTACTTTCTTTCTTGAATTAAACTTGTTTGAGGACCAAATTCTTCATATATGAATCAGTCTATATTCCTATCTAGCATTCATTGTTTTGCTTATGTTGGCTTAGATAATGTACTGAGTCCAAACTTCATGTGCACTTACTCCAATATCTTCTTGTGTAATATCCCCATCCTGAAAATGAAAGAAAAAGTTTCCTTTTGGTCAGGTTTTTAAGCCTGCCTAGCGGTTAGTAATAAGAATAACCTATATTAGTCTAATATTCTAAATTAGCCTAAGTTGATACTTTCTAAAAAACTAATAGCACTCAAAGCAGTCGGTGTTTGATCAGCTAAGAATATACAATCCGAATGTTCTTTTAACGAAAATTTAGCTAACCAATTTGCGGCAGAATTATGTTCTCTATAAACATGTTTAAGAATCATTTGTGGTTGAATCAAGTTTGTACAACATCTTAAAATCTTCTCTAAATACCAAGGGAATTCACCAAAATCTAACATATTAAACAATAATAACGAGTCTATCTAAATATCAACAAGATTCAAATCCTTTTCCTTACAATACATTAGACCATTCAATAATGAATGGGTTTCAGCCACTAAAGGAGAACATAAGTTTCCTTTAACTATAATTAATGCACTGTGTTCATTTCTTAAAATGAAACCAGTTCTATATTCACCATTATATAATGATGAACCATCACAATTGAGTTTAAATCGTCCGGGACCAGGTGGATTCCATTTTACAT
Source organism: Limnanthes douglasii subsp. nivea (assembly GCA_036936605.1). Lineage (NCBI taxonomy): Eukaryota > Viridiplantae > Streptophyta > Magnoliopsida > Brassicales > Limnanthaceae > Limnanthes > Limnanthes douglasii. The sequence continues at coordinate 355,032,628 of JAUPFV010000001.1, forward strand.
AAAGAAAAGGTTTATTAAATTCCAGGTGATTAAAACAAATTAGATCTTTAGCTAAGTGTGTATCACCATGATCTATAAGCTTTATATTAAGAGAGTTAGATATTTCTAATGATGTAAGAATGTATATAACATGATCTATAAGCTTTTTAGATGAAATAACTATACTCTTATGTTTAGAGTTATTCCTTACTATCCAGATTGTTCACACTATTAATGCAGGTATAATTATTCTTACATGAGTCATCTTAAATGTTGATAGAAACCATAAATTAATGATATGATTGATGGTCATATATCTGCTTACTCTGATGTTAAATTGTTCAGAGAAGAACAACCAAACATTCCAGGTAGATTCAAAGGATACAAAGACATGATCTAATGTTTCAGTGCTTTGGAAACCCCGGCATTTTGAAGCTATTTGTAAGCCTTCCATTTAAAAAATAGAATCAACACTTATTTATATGTTTAATATTCTCTCGACAGTGAAAGAACCGTTCTTTGGAGAAATATTATTCCAAATCTTGCTTTTAATTGTTGAGTTTCCATGTTTGTATCTAATTGCGTTCAATGTACTTTAAGATTAAAAGAACCATCAGATGATAACTTCCATATGATGGTATCTTGAGTATCTAGATTGAGAGATGTTTTTTGGAATTATGGTGATATTAGTAGGTAATACACTAGAATAAAGCTTTGATAAGTCCCAATTGTTATTCAACCAATATTCAACTACCTTTGTATGAGTATTACAAGAGTTATTTGTTGCAGTTAGTGTGATAAAAGGACCAGTGTGATGCCACTTATCCAACCAAAAGTCTATACTTCCTTTACCAAGTTTGCAAAATATTTGTTTCTCAGCTTGTTCTTTAATCGTAAACATTCTTTTCCAAGTTTTGGAATCTGTATTTCTCAAAGAATTTTGTAGAGGATGCTTGTTTAAACGTTATTTTGAATGAATTAAGTTTTCGCATAACGTTTTATTTTCTCTGAATACTAGCCAAAGTTTAAAAGGATAAGTTGTTTGTATGTCTTTTATGTCTCTTAGGTTTAATCTATTTTCACTATAGGGCTTGCATAATGTATTCCAACTTGACCATATTATTGTTTTATTAAATCATTGTTACCCCACAGATTGCTTAAAAGTTTGTTAATTTTTGTTATAATATTCAAAGGTAGTTAGATAGAATGCAAATAGTAAGTACGATAGCTCAAAAGTATTGATTTTATTAATATCATTCTACCACCACATGATAAGTGTTTAGAGTTCCATTCACTTATTGTATTCATGATTATGTCTATTAGTACCTCAAATTATGAAGAACTATTAGAAGTGTGAATTGGGGTACCTAGATATCTAAGTATTTTTCCAAAGAACTAATCCTAGATCTACTCATTGATGATGGGGCTATAAAATGGCTTTTTCTTTATTTATTTGTTGGCCAAATATCTTTTCATATGTCTCCAGAATGTAGAAAGTTTCTTTATATTACCAATAGATCCATTAAGGAATAAGATAAAACCATCTGCGTAAGCTAAACAATTGATACTAAATGAGCTTTTAATTCTATGGGACTTAGATAGTTGTTGGCCAGTGAATTTGTTTATACCGCTTATAAAACATTCTTCTACAATGATGAACAAGCTTGGGGACAACGGGTACCCTTGCCTGATACCATTGCAAAATTTAAATAATCCATATGTTGTTCTATTAATTATTAGTGAGTATGATATATTTTCAATTCCTTTCTTAATCAGGTTAATTACTTGAGGTTTAAATCCAAATGTATGCATTACTTCATATATAAAGTTTAACTTTATCTTGTCAAACCCTTTTTACATATCCAGATTGATTATTAGATTACATCCTCTTGTTTTTCTATTTAAGTCTTTAACCATTTCTTGAGTGATTTAGATTTTTTCTTAAATATATCTTTTGTCAACATATGCACCATATTCTTTTGAAATGATTGAAGGCAATAATCTAGCTAATCAGTTATTCAATATTTTATATAGAATTATTTTAAAGACTGAGCACAAGTTAATTGGTCTAAACTCTTGCAAAGTTTTGGGTGAATTAGCCTTAGGAATCAGGCATATTAAGGTTGCAAACATGCCTTTAGGGTGGTTTGAGTTAATGAAATAAGAAGCAATAACATTATATAGATTAACCTTAATTATAGAGGAGTATAACATGTAAAATCTGGAGTTGAATACATCAACTCCAAAGGCACTATTACTATTAAGATTTTTGATAAAACAATGTATCTCTTGCATAAGTGGTATCTCTAAAGTAATTTTATTATCTTGTTCAGATAGAAGATTGGGTATGGTTTCATTTATTAATGATGTATTAATCTGAGGAGGTGGTTTATTTAGAAAAGTTGAAAAGTAATCTACAGCAGATGACACTCACGTTAGATGAAGTTAATGTCATTGTAGGAATCTTTGTAGTTGGTCGAATACTTGATATGGTTAAGGCAACGAGAAAGGAGATATATGCACTTTACGCGGGGTTTTAGGCCTCTATTGGGTTTTAAAAAGAATTTAGAATGAGTAGCTGGAAAATGGCCAACTTACTAACAAGAATTACTATGGGCATACTGAACCACTCCTCATGCATCTACGCAAGAAGCTCTGTTTGCTCCAGTTTATATAATGGATGCAATTACATCTATAGAGGCTAATCTTCCTTCCTTGAGAGTTCAAAATTATTTTGAAAAGAGAATGAGATATTTTTAATTGCTCAGTTGGACTTAGTTGAAGAGAAAAGAGTGAAAGCACATTAAAGAACGACACATTACCAAGTCTTGATGAGAAGCAGGTTGGCATCTAAAGTAAAAAAGAAGAGATTTTAAGGTGGGAGATAAAGTCATAAGAAAAGTGTTCTTGCACACTAAGGAGAAACAGTTCGGAAAGTTGGCTCCAAATTGGGAAGGACCATATATGGTGTGTGAAAGAGTCAAGCAATGAACATATAGATTTCAAAACAAAGAAGCCAAGATGTTAATACATCCTTGGAATGTTGATCATATCACGTTTTATTTAGAATAAAATCATCTTGTTAATATTTACTTTCTTATACTTCAATGTAAATGTTTGGTGGAGGGGCATACTCTTTCCTACCCTAGTGGCGTGGGGAGGTTTTAATGAGGTGTCCATATCCAAATCAATATATTATATTTTACCTTTTAAAGAAATGGTTTGGGGTGTAATTGAATGAATTAAATACTTGTTAAACACTTATTGCATTCAAAAAGAGTATATGTGAATGGCTCAGATGAATTAGTTACATGTTAAACACTTATTTCCTTCAAATAGAGTACCTTTGAATGGCTCAGATTGATTAAATACATATTAAACACTTATTTCCTTCAACTAAAGTACCTTTGAATGGATCAGGTGTAGTAAAGACTTATTAAATACCTTTAGCCTTTGAATAGTTTACCATCTTTAAGTATGATCAGATATTAATGGAAGTGTAAAAGAAGACAATGAAAAATACAAAATAAATGAAAGTAAAGATGACATTAAACACTGATAAGATCATCAAAGATATATGATCCACATTACGGAAAACGCCTTGTATACGACAAGGATTTAAGTTTGTAAAGTTTCTAAAAAATATGATCTATGAATAACAAGATGCCTTAGCCATCCAAGGACTTCAGTTCAAAAAAATAAAATTCGAATAAAACAACAAAATGCCTTGCATATTTCAAGGACTTTGGTTCCAAACACAAAATTAATATTAAATGATTGACCCTAAGGTTCGTTCTCTTTGGTCTCTCCGAAAATTTTCATTTTTCCTTCTCCTCGGACTGTTCACCATTATTGGAATGTCTGTCAACCTCGTCATCGAAATCAGACTCATATGAAGAAACACCTAGCTTATCCTCATGTGTCATAGTGTATAAAGGAATTTCCTCATAAAACACAAATTTCCACAAATCATCAAGAGAACTTTTAGAAAGGGTTTCATGGAACAACAAAACCATATCGGATTTAATGGATTATTCTCTCTAATTCATAGATTTTAATACCCCAATAGTATATTTATCCACCGCATTGGCTATATATTTACCCTTGTCATTTTTCAAAGAAATAATCTCATTTTCTTTCTTCTTAAGAAGATCTTCCAATTTTTTCTTATCGTTTGATAACTGGTCAAAAGAAATCTTATCCTTGGACAACTATTTTTAAGGATTTGATCTCTTTAGAAGGTGTAGATTGCAGTTTGGTGTAGCTGGTTTGTGATTTTTCACAATTAGATATGGGTTTTTTCAAAGCATCACTAAGTTGTTCCTTCTCCTTGCCCAAAGTTTTAACATTTTCATATTCGTCCTTAATTTTCATCTCGGAGAGAAATGATGTCTCTGAACTGAGTTTTTACTTTCCTTACCAAATCAATTGTTGTCCTTATGTAGCCTAAGACCGAGTGACCCAAGGTAACATGCTTACTAGATACTTCAAAGGATTCACCATCATGAATCACTCCATTGGCTATAGTGATTGATTGAGGGAAAGTTTTTTTTTCAAATTCTTTTTTGTCAAATTCATTAAAGTACAAGTTTCCTATGTCATCTAGATTAACATCACCTTCAGTAGAAGGTTGGTCAGCTGTAGGAAACAATGGAGGGTAATGATCGGTATTTATCTCTTTTTTATGAGGAATTTCAGTAGGAATAGTAGGGGGGATTACTTCGGATCAGAGTATGATTACTGAACCGAATGGCACTTTTTTATTCTTTCCTGCCCGTTTATCACTTCCCTCTTTAATCCATTTGTGCCCGTTCTTCTTCTTAATTTTTGGAGAACTTAATGGCTTTTTGGCCTCAACGACATTAATCGCGACAACCTCCAATAATGAAACATTAATCTCTCCTGGAAATCCTTAACTACCCACATCACCAAGCCCTTGAGAGAAATCTCCACCTTTCTTCTTTTTCTTTATGATTTTGTCGAGATGACTATGAGCCTTATTCCTAGCTGGTAAATAAAGCTTCCCATTTTTATCTTTAGTTCTTTTAAGGATATCAGCAACTTAAGGAGAATTAGCAAACTATTCCCAAAAGAACTCCTAGGTTGAGCTTCTTCTCCATAGATGGGCCCTTACCATGTTACTTGCTAGTAAAACAATAGTAAAACAATATGAAAACAATTGTGGAACCTAGTTCCCCAATTCTCTATGGCCCACTGATTTAATTTTGAAAAAGAGTTTTGTCCCTCCTCCAAATGTTCTAAGAACATCTTTCAAAACACTGAAAGAAAAATCTGATGTAAATTTTAATATTAATGTCCAATGTGAAATTTAAATATTCATACACAATAAAAAAAATAGAATATTTACTTGAACTCTTCTAGTATCTAGTTAACAAGCTTGGATTTCTTTTAGAAGTGATATTTTTTCCATTTTCCCAAGAACCACTGGAGAAAAAGAATTGGATCCTCCAAGGCTTATTAGCCTCTAGAAAATCATCAACCACTTTGTAATCATTTTTATGTTGGAATAATAAAAAAGGATATGATGGTTTCGACACAAGCTGGCCACAACAACAAATTGTTCCATATGCATTGGAATATTGGAAAGTTTTGAAGCGATGATGTTGGCTAATCAAATACACTAAGCATTGGGACTTAACTAACTCGTGCATGACTTTATTAAGTGAAAGTATCTAACTATCTCTGGGTCCAAAGGGAACCGGAGGCCCCAGTTGAGCACTTCAGTATATAACACTAGCTCTTTAGCCTTGCTACCCATTGGAGTCTCATCAGAGATGGGAATATTAACCTTGATGGACTCTAGAAAGCCCTGTTTCTTCCTAATTCTATCCAACTCAGTAGTGTGGGTGTATACATAGGATTTTTTTTAAGTGCGAACAATTAGTAATGACCTTGGAGAAGTTAGACCTCACTTGGCCAGTAAGGCCCTCCAAAAGTAGTTCAGCATTAGGCTGTGCTACTATCTTTTTATTTTCCCAAACCAAACTGGTGTCACCAGTGTGTCCAGAGGTTTCTAGTGGGGTATCTTCCCTGATATCATTGATCATGTCCTCCATTATATGTGGCTATTGATCAGCCGACTTTATCATAGTATCTTCTTTCTCAATATGAAAAGGCTCAGTTGATGGAAGTGATGGATTTGGATCTGAAATAAGCAGTTTGGGGGCTCTCCCATTCCAGAACCTTCATTAGGTTTTTCTGTGTCCTTGGTAGTTAAACTTTCAGTTTTGGCTTTAAATAACATACTAACTCGTCGGGGTGTGCTTTCTCCAACATATGACCCCATAGTAATAAAAGGGGATGCAGTTTTACGACTAGCAGCAACCTTAGGTTTGGTGAAAGGTTTCTTTATTGATTGAAATGGTGGTTTAGAATTTGTTACAGATTGAGTAACATAAGTTTTTCGGAATTTTTTTTGGATGGTTTATGAGATGACGAACTCATGTCTGGTTTTGGTATCTCTTGTATGATCGATCCACCAGAAGAAATATGTAATCCGACAACGATTATTGCCTCTCTTTTCTTTTTCTCTAACTCAGACAGATCGAGCCATCCCCTTTAATCAAGGAAGTTCTCGTCGTGAATATAAAAATCCTTAAAAATACTCGAAGAACTAAAAACAATGTTCATGATTCAAAGTATCTCTCTTTATAATCGAAATTTGAAATTTTTTTCACTCTAGAAATAGAAACAATAAAAACAATAGCCCCATTAATATTTAAAGCCTACGTACAAGAACCTAGGAAAAACGGCGAGTAGGTCCAATTAGAAACTCACACATGTAAGAAGAAATTAATCATTAAAGTTGTGACCTTTAGGATTTCTTTACCATCAAAATTCATTTCGGATCCTCATCAGATATAGCCTAAAATGGTTAGTTCTTCAAATACGAATTGAAAGAACTAAGGGGACTGGTGATAGGTTAAGATATTATTGTAACTGACACTTGATAACCACCAAATTTTTCTGAAGGGGTAATTCAGGTAAAAGAAATAGATTACAATGACTGAACAGTAAGATCAAGTGGACAATGACTCAGCTGTGTCCCTAGCAAGTTAGGTCCTGGCCTGGACGGCCCATGTATCCTAAAACAAAAGTATAAATACACCAACCAACCACATTAAATAGGTTGGACGTTTTCTAAAAACATTAAATATAAATACCTCTCTTCTCTTATTACTCTTTACAAATTTTATTAAACACTTAGTTATTAAAATACCTATTTTTTCTTTCCTTACAATGCTTTTTACCCTCATCAAATACTATAGTTATTATATTAATGGTTTTGTTGATTTGGTTGGTGATTTTGAGTTTCAAATTTCCTAGTTAGTGAATCTTCCTTTTATGGTCGTTGGTATTTGGACCAGTATCGACCCTATCCAACTTGAAACTACTACCCAATTATGAAAGTTGTTATCTGTTGGTGATTATTTTTTGTTTACATTTATTTTTCGGTGTTATATATAGTTTATCATAAATTGACTTGTAAATAGTAATGATTTTTTCTTGTTTTTTTAATAGTAACTAATGTTTTTAATCTTATTCTTATAGCAAAGTCCTCCGATTAAAGATGTAAGTTCGTTGAGTTCTTTATTATCGAAGACTTTCCCTAATTTCTAGTGTGATAAGTTGTTAAAATATCATTTTAATTGTACTATTTTACTTTATGATAAAAGTTTATTTATAATATTTGTGGAAGTTACTAAAGTGTCGTCTTTGCAAATTTATTTGCAAAAGTATATTTCTTTGTCTGCTATAATATCTTTAAGTTGTGCTATTATTTTTATGAATCGATTATCAGAAATTTTGTTTTCTCTAACAACCTTAGGTGTGTAGTCCACTTGTATATTCTTTTTGGTTATCACATCTAAGTTGCACTATGGTTAGCCATCAAATTTTACTAAAATTGAATTTAAACAAGATATGTCATATTGAATTCAAACCTAATAAGTGGTACATAAACCATTGTCTATTTGTTAATATATATATATATATATATATAGGTTGGTGAAAGATTTGGTTGAAGTTGTAGCTACAGTAATTTAGGAACTATAATTGTTTTTTAATAAACGATCTTGTTGCGTTGTTTCTCAGTATTTTTTTTTATTTTTTTTCGTTGTCTATTATTTTCTTAAAGTTTTGTAAATATATACAATAGCTTATGATTTAGGTATTCTATAAAAGAGACATGACTAATAAAGTTGAGTAGAATAATAACCGAATCATAACTTTGGTGGTAAGAAAAAGTACTCCCTCTGTCTCATAATATGTGTCTTTCTAGAAGAGATTTTTTGTCTCATAATATATGTCATTCTCGTTTTCCAATGCAACATTATTACATGTATTCCACTTTCAACCAATAAAATAGTTAACTTTTTGTATAAGTTATTAACTCCACCAATCAAATTTATTTTCTTTTATTCTTTCAAAGTCATTATTATTTTTCTTAATATTGGTGAAGAAACCTTAAACAACTAATATTATGAGACGGAAGTAGAACAGGAAAAGCATTATATTGCTGGTCGGTATTGACATCTGTCCTATACTTGTCGTTGGATTTCTGTGTATCTCATGTTTGAATCAAGAATTACTGACACATGCATTTATGAAGTTTTGATTAGCATTTAACAAATTTTATTATATACTAGTTTCTAGATTCGTGAAAGTCTGGTCTTGTTACATATCGGTCAACACTTTCCAAATTTGGTATTGAAATACAATAGTTATTTTAACTCCAAACTAACTTCACGCCATTACAATTTGGAAAGGTTTAATTAACACCCAAACTCTATTCTAGTCAGAATAAGTGACTAAATCGTGTTTACGTTTTTTTGGGTCAGATGAGTTTATGTGTTCCGGTGCTAAATGAGTTAACTCAGTTCATATATTAAATTTGTTAATTTATGTTCAATTATTAGTATAGTTTATAACTATCTATAGACAATTCTAATTATCTCCTAAAAATTGTGCATGTTCTTTGTGTACTAAGCTTCAATATTTCTCCAAGATTGGAGAGGTTAGCGTTCAGATGGAGGGGTATAACTTTTGGACATGGCGAGGTCACAAGATTTGTTACTGGTGCAAAAGGGAAGACCTCCGGTTGTTCTTATTCATGGATTTGGGGTATAACTTTTGGACATGGCGAGGTCACAAGATTTGTTACATGGTGCAAAAGGGAAGACCTCCGGTTGTTCTTATTCATGGATTTGGGGTTTGGATCTTTAGATATGGAATTATGTATTATCATTCTAATGATTATTATGATTAAGGGTCCTTTATTTTTAGTGAATGCAATTCTTTTCAAATTACAATAATAATTACATATAACAACCAAAAATAACACAAAATACTTTGATAAGAAAATTTAAATGTGATCTAATATTGTAGTAATGTTATTTTAGAAAGAGGGTTTTGCTCTAGTGGCTTATTTATTGGTCAATAGACGTCATAATTTACAACATACTTGAGTTGCCTAAGAGTTACTAAGTTTATGTGTTAGACTTGCTAGGATTTTGGTGGAGTGACAAAGTATTTATCGAGTATCACGTCATGGTATGGAGAGATCTAGTCTGAAATTTTAAATATGAATTGCATTGGCTAAAGTTTTTGTCATTGCAATTTATTATTCGTTAATGGTAGTTTTCTAAAACCGTAGGTTATGAATACGAATCAAGAAGTTTTTGTCGTGAACAAAAATTGTATTTTTGAATCATATTTTGAATGTTGAATCATATTTTGTTATTTAAGTTTAGTTAAATATATTTTGAACTTTTGAACCATAAGATAGAGTTGCATAGCTATCCATCCTTCTGCATAGCTACGCATATTTTTAAAAATTCTCATTGAATTTAACGATGGGCTTGCAACACTGTTAGCCACCATATTAATATCAGCTAATATGCAACAGTATGGCAAAGATTTTTGCAATGGCGGACAAGTCAACGGACATAACCATTTGACTGAAATAGTCCAACGATATTTGTAACACCAAAATCTGGTTTCATGTCAAATTTTCAGCGCATTTGTATTGCAAAACCTTGCGGTTGCAACTGAACTTGTTTAGCGACCCCACTCAAAAAAATGGACGTTCCAATCACAGATCTGTTATAAAAGCCTTGTTACAAAAAATCAGTGACTACTTTTGTGGTTTTCGAAAGCCGTCTCTTCAATAGTACTATAAAAATATGGATAACTTAAAAGTTTAAAATATTTCAATAGATGATGTTTTTCATTTTTTCAACATGGATGCTACTTATAAAATTTCACAATATCACAAAAGAGGTTTCAAAATTTAAATTCTCGGACGGATTCATTCTCATCGCGGTGAGTTACATTTTCACATCGTTGCATTCCTATATGATAATTTTTCAATAGAAAAATTATTTGCTACCACGACAAATCTATGTATTGTTGTCGAGAAAAATATATTTATCGTGCCAACAAACAATCTCATTGTTGCATTAACTACTTTTTGGATGCCGGAAATGGACCCAGAATATGAATAATAACAGATCCTTAATAGAATAAAAGCATAAATTGAGAATGCAAGATGGTAACGAGTACAAAATTGGAGATGAAGCTAGAAAAGACAGCAATCTAGTTCAATGTTAAGGGGGGAGAATGTTAGATAAACATTGAACTTGAACACATATTAATATCAGTTATTATGTTAGTTATTTAGATAAGATCAAACCGTTTGTCTATATATTCTATATAAGATACAGAACTGTGTATTGATGTTTGAAATGAAAGTAACATTTCCATACTTGTTGTTTTATCGCAAGAGTATTGTATTTGGTGTTTTATCTAAAGTAGTTTAAACCTCTACTTCCTAGAGATTCCTAAGGAACTCACTATGTCGATATTGTCGAGGCTAGGCCAAATGGAGAAAACAGATTCTTTGTAGAAAATTTACAAGACATGGTGGAACACTTGCCAAAATAGGCGGATGTAAAAATAACTCGACATAAGACACTTATGGGGACTTTATACTGTTACGTTGCTACCGATGGATAGAAGAAGTTCAAGAGTTAGTTTTGTATATAAATTATGCTTTGTATCTTGAATTTTTTCCGTCTTGGTGGCTTAACTAAGTTTTGGAGAAATTTGCCGAAGAAATTGTTTTTAAGAATGTGAATACCGCTATTTTGGTGGCTTAACTAAGTTTGGGAGAAATTTGCTGAATAAATTGTTTTTAAGAATGTGAATCACGCTATATTTTGTTTAATTATCTAAAAGTTTAATCTTTTTTTTTTAATTTCTTAGAATATTAATTATTTTCTAGACTGTTCAAATAGCGCAATTCGCCAATTCGCCAACCATTCTCCAAGCAATACAATGAAAAGATTCCTTTCTACTTCAATGATAAAGTTTTTGAAGGTCGAGTATTTTTAAGTATTTCTGCTTCATGATCTTAGAGTAGATCTTCATGAAATGTTTATTTTATTTGAGTTTGGTAAATTATGATACATAATCTTCAAATACATCCCGGTCACCTTCAAGAATCTTTTTATTGAAGTAATTTTATTTCGATATGAAGTACTTCAAAGAAAACGATTTTTAGGTGATTGGAGAAGTTGAGGATTATATATCAGGATTTACCAAAATAGTACACAATAGACATTCGACGAATATAGTTTGATATTAGAAAGCAAAAGTACCTAAAAGCATCCCATCGGTATGCATAAGCTTCATTCTTCACATGTTGAGTTACTAGTCTTTAACTCATTTTATTACATGCTAGACAAAAAAATGACTGTTGATGTTATTAAATCACTATAAAATTATCACAAAATGGCTCAAGCACAGAACATATGTGAAGGACAGACTGAAATGAACACATGATTTAACGTGGTTCGACAATTGTCTACGTCCACGGGCGCCGCCATGATTGAAAAGGTTACAGATTTCAGATTGTCTTTTTGTGTAGTCCTAGTAATCTATTTATATGGAATAAATAGACTTACTAGATAATAGTCCTAATGGGCTCGTATATATGAGACCAAAGATGACATAACCCATTTTAGCTTCATTGTCAATGACACAAAACTGTATCGCCGAACACGGTACACAGTCAAGGCATAATGACACTATGAGAGACACAAAACTATACCGTCGTTCACGGTACACTGTCAAAGAACTATTCGACTCATTCACAACAAATCTTCCCCTTTAGGCGAATATCATTTCTTCACTATCAGCAAAGAAACTTCTCTTCTTTTGACTCACCAAATGCCCCTAAGGAATTTACTCTATTCAGCAAACACCGATCCAATTTAGGCACTTCCTAAACTTTTGAACTAATACTGCCTTGGTCATTATATCTGCTGGATTATCGTGTGTAGACACTATCTTCACATCAACAATTCTCTTTGATATTATATCACGAATAAAATGATACCTGACATCTATGTGCTTTGTACTCTTATGGTACATATGGTTCCTTGTAAGATGTATGGCATTTTGACTGTCACAAAACACTTTTGTAGTAGTCCTACCTAAGCCCAAATCTTCCACCAAACCTTGCGACCATACTGCCTCTTTAACTGCTTCTGTTACCGCCATGTACTCTGCCTCTGTTGTAGACAAAGCTACTATAGGTTGCAACTGTGCTTTCCAACTGATCGCACTCCCAGCTAGAGTAAATACATATCCTACCAGAGATCTTATTTTATCCATATCACCTGCAAAATCAGAATAAAAAAAACTAACCAATGATCCTGCAACATCATTCAACGATTCACCAATATCAGTCTTGTTAAAAGTTAAGCCAACGTTCATAGTATTCTTAAGATATCGAAGTATCCATTTCACTTTCTGCCAGTGTTCTTTCCCATGACATCCCATGTACCTGCTAACTACACTTACCGCATGTGAAATATCCGGACGTGTGCATACCATAGCATAGATGATACTACCAAATGCACTTGCATATAGAACCTTCGACATTTGTTCCAACTCAGCATCGTCCTTGGCCGCTCCTACTGCAGACAACTTGAAATGAGTAGCAAATGTAATGCTAACTACTTTAGCATCAAACATGCTGAATCGTTGTAACATTTTCTCAATATAGCTTCGTTGAGACAAGTGTAATGATCCTAAACTTCTGTTCCTGAGAATATCTATACGAAGAATTTTATTTGCTCTACCCAGATCCTTCATCTCAAACTCGGCACTAAGCTGCTTCTTTAACTGCACAATGTGTGACATAATACAAGCAGCAATAAGCATATCATCCACATACAACAACAAGTAAACATAAGAATCATCTGACATCTTTTTATAATACACACAACTATCATATGGACTCCTCATGAACCCTTTTGACACCATGAATGTACCAAAACGTTTGTACCATTGCCTAGGTGACTGTTTCAAACATACAGTGACTTTTTCAGCAGATAAACTTTGCCCTCCATATTAGGTTTGATAAATCCCTCTGGTTTTCTCATGTAGATTTGATCCTCTAATTCACCATGTAGAAATGCAGTCTTCACATCCAACTGCTCAAGCTTTAACTCTTGCAAAACTATTATGGCTAACAAAAATCGAATCGAACTATGCTTCACCACTGGAGAAAACACTTCATTGAAGTCGATTCCTTCCCTTTGAGTAAAACCTTTAGCAACCAGTCTTGCTTTGAATCGAGATGCCTCAACCCTTGGATTACCTTCTTTTTTCTTGAACACCCATTTACTGGCTACTATCTTTTGTCCTTTAGGTAAGTCAACAAGCTTCCATATTTGATTCTTATGAAGAGATTCAATATATTCCCCTATAGCACCAATCCATCGATCTGCGTCTGAACTCGTTATAGCTTCTCTGTAGCTACTAGGTTCCTGCATCTTAACTTCTTCTGTAACTGACAGAGAAAATGCAACTAGATTTGCATACCTTTTTGGAAGTCTAATATATTTTCTTTATATGCCCAATGTTATGTTATAAGGTTGTTGTTCTGGTTTAGGCGCATCATCGTCACTATTATCCGATGCTGACGCTTCACCCTTTGATTCTGGATCCACCTCAAAACCACTTGAATTATTGGACCTGCTAGGAACTGATTCTACTTCAAGCTCCACATGTTTACTCACAACCGATCCTGATTCAACCATTTCTCTTACTTCCTTATGACTGTCTATCGAAGCAAACTCATTAATGGTAACGTCCCTACTGATGAGAAAGCATGGATATTTTTGAGAGGTGCACCATAACCTATATCCCTTCACTACAGTAGCATATCCTAGATATATGCACCTCTTTTCCCTTGGCTCAAGCTTACCATCTCTCACACGAGCATACGCAGGACAACCGAACACCCTCAAATGTTCATAATCATCCGACGATCCAGACCAAATCTCAAAATGAGTTTTACAATCAATAGCCGTTGATGGAGACCGATTCACCAAGTAACACGCTGTATTGATAGCTTCAGCCCAAAAATCCTTTCCCATACCGGAATGCAAGAGCATACTTCGTGCCTTGTCACAAACCGTTCTATTCATTCTTTCTGCGACTCCATTCTGTTGTGGTGTTCTAGAATAAGTGTGATGGCGCACTATTCCCTCAGCTTCGCAGAACTCGTTAAACTCAGAAAATTAAAATATTACATAAATAAAAAATAATATATTTAAAGTCCACGAATTTAAAAACTAAATACAACAATAATGACACATCGGAAGTGTCATGAGAGCCTAACAATCTAGTTCAACATAAAAAATAAATAAGACTAACAATTGTTGTATTTCTAACCGGCAATACAACCGCGAGAAATAATTATAAGAAAGATACTATATATATTACCGGATTACAACACTACAATCAAAATCTAACATTACAACAAGATCACCATAATCGAAATTAAAATACATTAAATAATCACGACCTAGATCGGAAAATCTAAAAAAAACTCAAGAAAAAATATATAAAAACCCAAATCGAGATCAATAAAACAACATTTAGACTAAATAATCCTAACAAATGAAGTTGAAATACAAACAAGATAAATATATAAAAACATAAATCTAGATCTGAAAATCGATGATCTCAAAAATAAAAACCAAAAACCAAATCAAAAATTCCTTGATATGGAAAGAAAATGTATCTGATCTAAAGCATAAAATCAAGATCTAACTACCGACGGGCGTAAAGATCATACATTCCCACGAAAGAAGTCGCAAATACATAAAAATGATTCTTAGATACTTGAATTAAGGAATCATACGGAATGAGGAAGATCCTTTGAAGATTATAAACGTACTTGCATGAGAATGAGGAAGATCCTCTGAAGATTGTAAACTTGCAAGAGAGACAAACTATGGTTTTGGATAAAAACTAACTCAATTCTCAAATTAAAAAAAAAAGTTGCACATGAAGTATGGTTTTAGGGCTGAAATTGAAAATACTCTCAAACCCTAATCCAAAATATCTAAAATGCAAAAAAATATGGCCCAGTCAAATCTTTGGACATTTGGACTTGTTGGTTATTTTAAATAAATCCATAATGTATTTAAAATTAGCAAAAGACACCGAAGTAGTTGTTTAGGTCCTAAATGCTGGATTTTGGGGCCCAAACTTCGTGATCATGCCTTTGGCCCTTCTCCCGATATCCATTGTTCAAAATCGTTAGGTTGTTGTGGATATCCTGGCCTACATCACAAACTTTAGGAGCTCCTCCGAAGGCCAAAACGGAGCTTTAAAAGAAACAGTCTTTTTTAAACGAACCAAAATCAATCTCTTGAATGAAAAAAAAGATCGGTTTTTTAGAACAAACGACTTGTATGAGAAGAGAGTGAAGCTCGAAAAGAAGGGTAGATTGAGGAAAAATAAATGGTATTTTCGTCTCTTACAAAAACATTGTTAGGGTAGCGACCAAAGTTCCGCATCCCACATCGGTAATACATGGGAAGGATTAGTGGTATATAAGTAAGAATATACCTCAACTAGTATGAGGTCGTTTGATAGTGGACCAAATGCAAAGCCGTGAGGGCCTTCGGGCTCCAAAGCGGACAATATCATACTAGTGTCCGTACTTATATACAAAGGCGGAATATGCGGACCGAACACGAATATTCCCAACATGTGGTATCGGAGGTCTAGGCCCAGACAATACGTGATGTGGTGGGTGAAATTCTTATTAGTCGAACATGATGAATTAGTAGCCATACTCAAAGGTGATCTGCTCTACAGATCCTTGTTTGGAGTGCCCATGGCTCATTAAGCAGTGTGGTTTGATTGAAGAGATACTTGTTTGGAGTGCTCGTTGCTCATCAAGCAGCGTGGCTTGATTGGAGTGTATCAAGATGGTGGTACTTGTTTGGAGTGGCACTAAGGAACAAGGCAGGATGGTCGAGATCAGATCCGCTGTAAAGGCTCTAGAGATCCTTGTTTAGAGTGCCTGTGGCTCATCAAACAGTGTGGCTTGATTGGAGAGATCCTTGTTTGGAGTGCTCGTTGCTCATCAAGCAGTGTGGCTTGATTGGAGTGTATCAAGACAGTGGTACTTGTTTGGAGTGGCACTAAGGAACAAGGCAGGATGGTCGAGATCAGATCCGCTGTAAAGGCTCTAGAGATCAGGCTACCCCAACCTGATTAGAGTGAGCATATGGATGTCAATTGAGATGATGCTAAAGTGGTAATTTGTTCGAGAGGAGGATTTTTTAGGGTAACGACCAAAGTTCCACATCTCACATCGGTAATACATGAGAAGGATTAGTGGTATATAAGTAAGAATATACTTCAACTAGTATAAGGCCTTTTGGTAGTGGACCAAATACAAAGCCGTGAGGGCCTTTGGGCTCCAAAGCGGACAATATCATACTAGTGTTGAGATCGGTTGTGTTCTTACTTATATACGAAGGCGGAATATGCGGACCGGACCCCATATTCGTAACAAACATTAGGGTTTTTAAAGAGAATGAAGAGTTTCTGTATCTATCCTTCCTCTATTTTTTTGGATCAACTTTCTTAAAAATATTTTTGTCAAACTTTGAATCGATAGCGATGTTTGAGAGACAACGACAAACCGAACGAAACAAATTTGAGTAATTATAAAAGTAAAAGATTTCGAAATTTTACTTATGTATGTATGTATGTATGTATGTATGTATGTATGTATGTATGTATGTATGTATGTATGTATGTATGTATGTATGTATGTATGTATGTATGTATGTATGTATATATGTATGTATGTATGTATGTATGTATGTATGTATGTATGTATGTATGTATGTATATATGTGTGCATGTATATATGTGTGTATGTGTGTATGTGTGTATGTGTGTATGTGTGTATGTGTGTATGTGTGTATGTGTGTATGTGTGTATGTGTGTATGTATGTATGTGTGTGTGTGTATGTCTGTATGCGTGTATGTATATATGTGTATGTGTGTGTACAACCCTTGTATTTTGTTGTTGTAGACGCCATTCTGAAACCCTAATTGCAAAAGCCCTAATTTCAACACGTGGCTCTGATACCGATTTTGTTATTAAATCACTATGCAATTATCACAAAATGGCTCAAACACGGAACATATGTGAAGGACAGACGGAAATAAACAAATGATTTAACGTGGTTCAAAAATTGTCTACGTCCAGGGGCGCCGCTAGAGAAAAAAGTTTCATTATGATAGAAAAGGTTACAGATTTCAGATTGTCTTTTTGTGTAGTCCTAGTAATCTATTTATATGGAATAAATAGACTTACTAGATAATAGTCCTAATGGGCTCTTATACATGTGACCAAAGATGATATTAGCCATTTTTGCTTCACTGTCAACGACACAAAACTGTACCGCCGAACACGGTACACAGTCAAGGCATAATGACACTATGAGAGACACAAAACTGTACCGCCAAATACGGTACACTGTCAAGGCACTATTCGAGTCATTCACAATAGTTGGGATAATGGTTAACGATTTGAAAGCTTTTGATGTTAGAAATTCAGATATTGGATTTCTAATATACTTATTGAACCATGAAGTTAAATCATCCTATAATAATGCCAAGAAATAACTTACATGATGTAGACATTCTTTGAACTTCGGATTCCGAACTTGAAGCAAATGATCCGCGATCCTTTGCTAGGTTATGATTCTTCTAAGAGATGGCAACCAAAACCCAATGTTTGATTCTGAAGGAAAAAACAATCTATTTTTCTTAAAGGATTTTTCTCTCTGTATTTAATACAGTATCGTTTAAGAATAAGAAACTCATTCTTATATAGAACTCAAGTGAGAAAAACGGTTCTTCTCTTTTGTCTGTAACTTCCAGACAGTTACTTAATAAAGACCGGTCCTTATTAAATTTACACTCTTACGGACCATAACCCGGTATTATTTTGTTTTACAAAATAACCCAAAACTTTAGGTTTTTCTTAAGTTGTTTATTTCCGAATCCAATTCTTCACAGTATTCGGAATTAAACCTGGTATCTATAAAATTACCTCCATGATACATATTTTATCTACTAGTCCGTTCTTTTCTTTATGATTACTTTTATTGGACTAATATAAACGATAGTTTGATACATCGATAAAACATGTGACGGTCCAACTTAATGGAGAAATTCCAACAATCTCCCACTTGGATTATCATATGCTACTATAGAATGCATCCACTTAATGAACGTTCTTAATTTCTATCCTCACATAGATAACCTTAACAATCCCGTAAATCACCATTAACGGCATAGGACTAAATTCACCATCAATGCATTTCAAGCCGCAAATAGATGCATCAGTAATCACGATATCGCAACAATCAACTACATGGATCTATCATGGTGCATAACATAAGAATAATATGAAATGTAATATTACATATCTATTCTTAACTAGTGCCACTTAATTGGAGGTTTACTTACAGCACAGTACGAATAATCAAAGATAAGAGCACACTGAAAACTTATATATAAATATGTTTGCATTAATGACTTTAAGTTCGCGAATATCATAATACAAACAAATTTAATAGCTTAATACAAACTCCCATTGAAACTAACAATCCTCTAAGTACATAACACCCATGTTAATGGTGTATTCAATAAAAACATTAGGTACTAATTCCTTCGCAAGAGGATCCGCTAACATCGAGTTTGTCCCTATGTGCTCCACACTGATTTGACCACTCTGTACTCTCTCTTTAATAGACATGAACTTGATATCTACATGTTTGGACTTAACTGAGCTCCTGTTACTGTTTGAATACTGAATTGCCGAGTTACTGTCACAATATAATCTAAGGGGTCTTTTTATTCCCTCTATGATTCGCAGTCCCGTGACAACATTTCGCAGCCAAAACGCCTGATTGGATGCCTCGAAACAAACAACAAATTCTGCAGCCATAGTGGAAGATGCAATGAGTGTTTGTTTAACACTTTTCCATGATATTTCACGTCCCGCTAAAAGGAATATAATGCCTGAGTTTGAACGACGAGAATCCTCACATCCAGCGAAATCTGAGTCGGAATACCCTATGACCCCCAGTTTATCCGACTTCTTATATGTTAACCTTTGATGTTTTGTTTGTTGCAAATACCGGAGAACTCTTTTGACTACTTTCTAGTGTTCCATCCCCGGATTACTTACGTATCTCCCTAACACACCCACCACAAAAATCAATATCCGGTCGTGTACAAACTTGAGCATACATCAAACTTCCAACAGCCGAAGCATGTGGAAACTTTTGCATTTCCTCAATCTTAAGTTTTGTGTTTGGGCATTGCTTAAGGCTAAAACTTTTCACCTATTGATATAAGGGTTTCCTTTCCTTTGATGTTAGTCATCCCGTAACGTTGTAACATACTCCCAATACACGCCTTTTGTGATAAACTCAAAATTCTATGGGATCGATTCCTATGATTGTAGCATCATGAATGTTGATACCACCAATATGACTCCGGACTCGAAAACATTTTGAGCCAAAAAAAGAAAAATATACGTGAACATAACGAGCGTGCTACATATCGACCTTCATTTAACGACGGAACGGATTATGGAAATGATGGACCAAGTGGAAGTTCTGGTTTCAATAATTTTTCTATGTAATTTATCGTAATTGTTTCTTTGTTATTTCTGTTTTCTTGTATTTTTATTTATTTTGCACGTGTGTTTTCAAGTTTCGTTTGCTATTTTTTCGAAAATTTATTTTCAAAAAACTTAATACCTCTATGTATTTGATTTCCGCAATTTATGAATGGAGTTTTTATTATAAATGAATTCGTAGAGACTATTTACAAAGTTAAAATTAATTTATAAATTTAAATATTTATTATAATTTAATTATTTATTATAAATAGAATTTTACATTATAACTTAAGTTTATTATACTATAATTAAACTTATATTTATATTATAATTTAGTTTTCAAAATTAATTTTTTATTATAGCGTAAGTTTTTTTTAGAATAAATTTAAATTATATTATAAATTAAATTTTTGAATAAATATATATTACAAATTGAAATTTAATTACCCTATTTATCTTCTTTTCTCTTTCTTCTATCTTTTTCCCTCTCCTTCTGCGACTGAAACTCAGATTTTTTTTTTTCTCTTTTCACACTTTTCTCTCTTTTCTGATCCCGATCTCGCGCTCGGCAGAGCCCGAGAACGAACCCGAATAGTATATCGGTCTCCTATTTTGAAGACCGACACCGACACTTATAAACCATTTTCGACCCTCGGTCTCGACCGAGACCGAGGGTTAGAGATGGCTTTATTGTCTTCCTAAACATTTTCATTCTTTTTCTCCAGATCCACATAACAGGACGGTGGGATTCACGTCACTTCCGTCATGGTCGTGCTCAAAACACACCATAACAAAAACGGATTGAATGAAAAATAATTTGAATAATTAAAAAATATCAAATTTTTGAAATTTTAACTCCAAGTGAATCATGAATCTATAGTTGGTTACAATTTGAATATTTTTTTGTTCAAAGTAGAGAAATTGTATAGGGTGTTCTTTGTTTTAGGATTCAGAAAATTAAAATATTACATAAATAAAAAATAATATATTTAAAGTCCACGAATTGAAAAACTAAATACAACAATAATGACACATCGGAAGTGTCATGAGAGCCTAACAATCTAGTTCAACATAAAAAATAAATAAGACTAACAATTGTTGTATTTCTAACCGGCAATACAACCGCGAGAAACAATTATAAGAAAGAGACTATATATATTACCGGATTACAACACTACAATCAAAATCTAACTTTACAACAAGATCACCATAATCGAAATTAAAATACATTAAATAATCACGACCTAGATCGGAAAATCTAAAATCTAAAAAAAACTTAAGAAAAAATATATAAAAACCCAAATCGAGATCAATAAAACAACATTTAGACTAAATAATCCTAACAAATAAAGTTAAAATACAAACAACATAAATATATAAAAACATAAATCTAGATCTGAAAATCGATGATCTCAAAAATAAAAACCAAAAACCAAATCAAAAATTCCTAGATATGGAAAGAAAATCCATATGATCAAAAGCATAAAATCAAGATCTAACTACCCACGGGCGTAAAGATCATACATTCCCACGAAAGAAGTCGCAAATACATAAAAATGATTCTCAAATACTTGAATTACGGAATCATACGGAATGAGGAAGATCCTTTGAAGATTATAAACTTACTTGCAGGAGAATGAGGAAGATCCTCTGAAGATTGTAAACTTGCAGGAGAGACAAACTATGGTTTTGGATAAAAACTAACTCAATTCTCAAATTAAAAAAAGTTGCACATGAAGTATGGTTTTAGGGCTGAAATAGAAAATACTCTCAAACCCTAATCCAAAATATCTAAAATGCAAAAAAATATAGCCCAGTCAAATCTTTGGACATTTGGACTTGTAGGTTATTTTAAATAAATCCATAATGTATTTAAAATTTGCAAAAGACACTGAAGTAGTTGTTTAGGTCCTAAATACTGGATTTTGGGGCCCAAACTTCGTGATCATACCTTTGGCCCTACTCACGATATCCATTGTTCAAAATCGTTAGGTTGTTCTGGATATCTTGGCCTATATCACAAACTTTAGGAGCTCCTCCGAAGGCCAAAACGGAACTTTAAAAGAAACAGTCTTTTTTAAACGAACCAAAATCAATCTCTCAAATGAAAAAAGAAAGATCGGTTTTTTAGAACAAACGACTTGTATGAGAAAAGAGTGAAGCTAGAGAAGAATGGTAGATTGAGGAAAAATAAATGGTATTTTCGTCTCTTACAAAAACATTGTTAGGGTAGCGACCAAAGTTCCACATCCCATATCGGTAATACATGGGAAGGATTAGTGGTATATATGTAATAATATACCTCAACTAGTATGAGGTCGTTTGGTAGTGGACCAAATGCAAAGCCGTGAGGGCCTTCGGGCTCCAAAGCAGACAATATCATACTAGTGTTGAGATCGGTTGTGTCCGTACTTATATACGGAGGCAAAATATGCGGACCGAACACGAATATTCCCAACATGTGGTATCAGAGCTCTAGGCCCAGATAATACGTGATGTGGTGGGTGAAATTCTCATTAGTCGAACATGATGAATTAGTAGCCATG